>CM036563.1:71883167-74383167 GCA_020745775.1 Theristicus caerulescens
TTCCAGATACTTTTGTAATTGATTTTGCCAAGGGTAGTTTAGTTCAGATGCAATCTCTGTTTGTTCACTGAGGGCCTGTTCATTATATTTTATACAATTTCACTCTGTTTTCTATATCATGTATTTTTCATACTGTAAAATTTTAATTTTAGCCTTATTACAGCATGGTTCTATTTACTACTATATGCAATATAGACTCATATGAAAAAGGACAAGAGCAACTTGCTGTAATAAAAGAAATGAACTTGACCTCACAGAGATGTAGTATTTTCCAGCTGTTAGGGCTAGACCATGCTGAAGAACCTTACATACAACTCTCATGTTGCTCATAAACATTCAAAACTAAATTCTACATACCGCCCTGGAGTTTTTCTGTTGACTTCAGCAGTACAAGGCTTTACCTCTCACTTGATGTCTTCATATTTGTACGATATATAGAACTCCAGCTCTGCAATGGGATCTAGCAGAGTCATGACTACAATGGGACTTCTCGTAACACACTCGTGAGCAGCAATCTCTCCTGGGAATCGAATCAGAAAGAAATTTGGCTAACCGTAAGCATTTAGGGATGCTGTACCTGTTTGGAAAGCCAGCCCTGGGAGTACGGCATGCCCAGAGAAATTTTGTTTATCAAACATGTGGTGGTCTAGAAACAGGGAGAAAAGAACGAGACCAGTAATGTACAGTGCCTAGCGGTGTATCTCTTCATCTAAAACAATAAGATTATTTTTATTAAGGAAGAAATAGCTAAAATAGCTAGAAAGGGTTGCTTTACAAACATAAGCAGAAAACTTAACAGCCCGGTGAGACTAGTTTTTTCTCTGTTCTTATTTGAAATACTCTCCTATTTAACAACTGTACTGCATAATCTGTGCAACAATAACCCAGAGATCTGTTATAAAAAGGTTCATATATACAGTCAGAGTAGACTACTCTCTTCCCAGGGATTCGGATAGCTGCAAGTCAGAGTTACCTCAGGTAATGCCTGACTGGGCTTAGTAAGTCCTCTCTTGACAAGACCTTTCCTAGGACAAACATCACCAGAGAGAAAAACTCACTCAAACTATGCATATGGAAGCTACCTTTTACTGACATGTGGGCACATGTATTAAATCTAAAAGTACTTTCTAGGATCAGACAGACACGTAGTTGCAAACAAAGGAACTGGTGAAAATTAAACTAACCATGACAAAGCTTGGCTTGATAAGGGTTTATCTTTTAGCTTTGGTTTGTTTAACATGTTTTCCCTGCACATATACAAGGAGATTCACCTTTAATATTTTTGCTTTCAGCATCTTCAGTTGATTTTACTGCTGAAAGGTTGCAGTCAAAAAGAGAAAAAGAAGATTAGAAAATGATTCAGAGCAACATGCTCTTTTGCCATACCATGATTTGAGTCTACATGTCTCTAGTTTTAAAGCTTGAAGAGAACAGCAGCACATGGTCAATAATTCATGCTCTCTAATTAAGCACTGCTGACTGTGCCTAGATGAATTTTATTCTAAACAGAAGTGTGTCCTTAATGTTTTCTGTAACAACAAATTGTCAGAAAAGAAATCGTGTTTATTTTCCCAGTTGGTTCAGAACATGGCAGTGGATTCACTTCAGGTTTCATCAATTCCTTTGATGGTTTTGTTTATGGTCTTGGGAGACTTGCCACCAAAATCTGACTTTGTATGCATATATTCTCAATAAGCTGCACATATCAAGGAAACTGATACTGTGTGTTCTCACTGCCTACAAATAGCTGATCTTCCTCTATCTGGGATAGAAATGTAGTTTCAGTTAATTTCTATGAGTCAAAAGATGTTTGAAAGCACACGGCAAAGAAACCAGCACTTTAGGTTAGCTAAACTTATATTTTTGACATTTTATCTCCCTTATTACATACACCTGCTTTAAGTATCCAGCTGTGATATAAATAAGTCACCTATCAATAGTTCAGGCTAGTGCATCTATCTTATTCCATTTCATTGTCTACAGTCAGTCTACCTTTTGCTGAAGATCAGTCCAGACTCATAAACACCATCAGGCTTGTTCATCTTTTAGATGGGGGATGCCTAACAAATGCTTATAATTAATTACACTGTTGATTACATAGCAGTGAATTGTCTGCCTCTTGTGAAGATTGGATTACAGGGAAAGTAAGACCTAGTCCCTCCCAAAATATGAAGTAAAATACAGGTTTGGGAAGTGTGCTGTAATGAAAGCTGACCTTATGCAAAAATATGACAGGTGTATGTAGTGTTTGATGGACCGTTGATCTGCTCTTACAATCAAAACTGTGTGCACAGCATTGTCTGTTGTAGCTGCATTTGCATATTGAACGTCCTTCTGTTCCCTTCAAAGATCATCAACCATGATTACCCTGACAGCATTCCAGTATTAAGGAAGGAAGAACGGCTATGGGAATACCTAGGAGTACATTTCAGCTTTCTGGAAGAACCATGGCTTAGTTTGGTATTTTTGTATACACAATTGGCTTGCGGTCACACTAGAGGTAGTTGTTTAAGTAAGAAGATAGTGATCAGAGACCACAGAAAGATTATAATACCACAGTGGCAGACTAGAAGCTTTGGCATAACATAGCAAAGGATTGCAATACTAATAATCTTCTTTGCACATGTTCAAAAGTTATTTTGTAAAAAAATGGAATAACTTCTGTCTGGGGGAGCAATGGAAAAAGGTGCAAGATTAATTAGCTCCTATCACTGAAGGCAAAGGACAGGATGACACCTATTACTGAATACAGCTCAAAGCCTTTTTCTGCTCTTTCGTGCTCAGAATGGTAACCCTAATATAGGTAATGCTACCTCCGAGTACACAATACTTTTTAAAAACTATTTTTCTGCCCTTTAGAATTCTTTCTTTCATATTGCTCTATATTTGCAAAGTACCTCAAATATAAAATAGGACCTCTGAAGGCAATGGAAAGTGATAGCCTATCTCAGTGGATTACTTACCTAAGGTAGAACTTGTTTAAGGCTATGTATCCTGGCCATGTCAAAGAGGATGAAGAACTATTTGGGACATTTTCCCCTATTCTTTGAAGACAATTAGAGAAAAAAAGAAAAACCACCAAAAAAACCACAAAAGAAAACCTTCCTTATAACAAGCATTTAGTTAGAAATGTAAGACTCTCAGGAAAGATGAATGTTTTTCTCAGATGCTCTGTTTAATATTATCAAGTCAAACTCAAGCAATTGTTCACCACTTGTACTTAGCTTTGAATAACACTATTTCTATTTCCTACCTGAAAAAAAGCTTGCACGCTTGAGAGTCTGTCTTTTCTTTTGAGTTTTGTAGTTGGCCAAATAAGAGATATTATCTACTGCATAATACTAAAGTTGCATCTTACCAGCAAGAAATGCAGTCTCCCTGTTGTAATAATTTCTCATGACAATATTTATTGCAACTTCCATCCAGATCTCTAAGCCCTAATATTAAATTTCTTTTTGTACTTGGCTGTATCAGTTAATATATTCATCGTAACACAATGAAATCATTGAGTGGCAAGGCACAGAGTTCACTGGCACAAGTTCTTGCGTGTCAGAACATTTTGATGAGCAGCTCATGAGAGACAGTCTACAGTTTACCTGGGATACGAAATAGGTGGCATGAATTTGGCAGGGCCCTGAGTCATCCTGTACAAAATTTTTGAATCAGCTTGTGTCACTATGCAAAATGTACCTAAGATACTGGTTTTCTGATCACAAGGCAAAAATTTGGCACTTGATTCAAGGAACAGAGATTAAAAAAAAAAAATCACCCCCACCCCAAAAAAGGGTGTGTGTGTGTATATTTTTGTGCCAATGTAATTAGGATCATAAAATACTTATGAAAATAAAAATATTTCTCCTTTAAAAATAAATTATAAAAAAGAGCGGTATTTTCCTTTTGATATTGTCGGCTTCTGGCTTTACAGTGACGTGGATATGTGTCAGCCCAGAGGATATTTTTCCAGTAACACAGTGTTCTGAATAAGTTATTCATGAACACATGAGCAATGAGCAAGTTCTGTTAGTTTCCCCTTTGATTGAGAAAACAACTGCAACAACTTATGTTCTCCTTTAACTTCCTATTCCAAACACTCTCAGACTAACCACAGATCTGAATGAATGTTCTGTCTGTGGTAAATCCCAAACGAAATCTGACATGACTTAAACATTTTTAGTTAACACACACTGTTATTGAGGAAATGAAAAAAAGAAGAAAGAGTAAAAGAGATCATGCTGCAAGTTTTGCAAAAAAGATCCTGAGGCATTGGGATATCTTTATCATTTCTTTTTTCCCCTTTTTTTTTAGTAGGGCTGGCATCTGCTGATTTGCTTAAGAAATAAATTCATTTCAAAGGATGAGGGAAGTAAATACATATTAACAGTTAGTAGGTGACTAGAAGGTGACAAAACCAGAAGGATAGTAGAAAGCTGATTTAGAGTCAACATCTTTTCAAAAGTCCCAGAGGATGGGAATTCATACTCAGCAGACTTGTTCTGTTTCCACCCTTAAGGGCTGCTGTAAGGATGGAATAATGAAACAACAATCTATTTTCTAACTTAACGCTCCAGTATAAGCTTTCATAGCCAGCAGGTGAGGAAGCTCCCTTTGAGAAACATTTCTGGTCTTTTTCCTATCCACCAGTGGTGGAAAGTAAATGTCACTGGTGGAAGGTCTTCTATTTTATTTCAGGACGGGGGATTCTGTTCCTTGCCACAAATAAATCTACAGATCATGTTGCAAAACAAATATAGGTGTATTTTATTTTTTTTTCTCTTTTTGTATTCATTATTTTAAACAGAATGGGGCTTGAGTCTAACAAGCCGAAATGGAATAAAACTTCCACTTTCAAAACTATTTGTTTTCCCCATCTCTTCCCCTGCACGGGAAGCTCTTATTATGTGGCTTAATTAGAAACATATTTCTGGGATGGGAATGTACAAGACATAATGTTAGCCAGCTGAGGAACAGAGACAGACTTCTTTGGAAATCTACTATCTGATGAAACAACAAAGGTTTGGGAATGAATTATTCAAGACCATACTCAAACTATTCAGGAACCCTGATATGGGGCTTTAAAAAAACAAGCCTGGAATCTGTTTAGTGAATTTCTCCAACTTGAGTCTCTTGAGGTTTGATGAGCTCCCTACATGGCAGTAAGAGAGAAACACATTTTTATGATCTTGGGAATGGGAGGAGAGGGGATATTATCATTAATGATGTGCCAGCATTTCCACCACTAATTCATATCTACAGGGAAGGTTGTATCACAGTTACATTGATTCAGCATGGATGTATCTACCATGAAAGCTAAATTTGATTTATACAATATCTATACCTTGAGCCAAGCATACAAGAGAGTAACCATGCCTGGACATTCTCTGTGACAAGAAAAATACTCTTGTATAGGTGGGTGTTTGCACATGTGCACGTGTCTGATTTTTCAATGCCAAATTCCAAGTTTCTAAGAAAAGCAAACATTTTTCTGTGAAAAACATTTTGTCTTTTTTTTTTTTAATGGCAAAAAAGAGGAAAGATCTAGATATAAAAATTATACTATTAGATTTATAAATGATCCATATAACCAAGCCATTCAGAGTTCTGGTATGAGCAGCTGAACTGTCTCTATTTCCACCCAGACATCTTTACAAGGTCTAGGTTATAATGAACATTTACCACTCAGCTGTGGACCATGGACAAAATAATTAACTCTGAAGTTTTGATTTGTCCATCATTTATCCATATTAACAATTGCTTCACACAAGTCAATAGCTATTTTATGAAAATATCATATAAAAAGTATAAAATCACAGTTTTAAAACTTTATATCAATCATTTGAACTATCTGTTTGTACCTCATCAGCATGCCAGAAAGTTGAATAATAAAAGGCGTATTTGATTTCAGTTGCTACCTAAATTTTAAAAACAGCTCTAAAAACATTTCAAGATCAGCATAATCACCACTGTAATAAGTAATTCAGCCTTCGTCTCAACACATGTAACATTGCTATATACAGAGATACTGTCTATCAGTACAGTGATATTACCAATTCACGAATTATTTGCTTATAAATCTTGTAAAGTGCCAGAAGATCCTGTTCTTTTTCCATTTCTCCAGAAATTCCAAGTATTTACTTGTTACACTAGTCTGAGCTTATGGGGGCAACGGCAAGATGGAATAGTCAATACACAAAACCAGGACACAAAAACTTAAAACGGGACTGAGAACTGTCTCATTTGAACAGAACTAGGTTTAAGCCAATTTAAATCACTTCAGGCAAAGAATCTCACAAGGCACCTACTGCTGAAGAGCAATATGATCTCCAGTTCTAGCATTAAGTTTCATCATCTTTTTCTGCCTTGCTAGGGTACAAGGATAAAGTCACTGCCAAAATAACTGTATTTCAGGATGGTAACAGCCAAATAAATTTGAGTCATGGTCAGCTCAGAAGTGGCTGAGAGAGGCAATTATGGCCATGTTCCTCTGATATGACTCAATCTCTTAGTTGTCTGAGTGGTCTCAATTGCATTGCCATAGTTACTGCCTTCCCCTCATGGTATTGCTTACATATGTTCATATTGGGGTTGATCTTATATCTTCTCTTAAGCTTGTCTTCTATATGTATATGTATGCATTTAGACACCATGTAATGTAATTTTATAACAGTAATGTATGCTATTGATTAGCATTTGGTGTCAAAAGAGCAGTGCTTGTTTCCAGTTGTCCAAAGAACAAAAATGATCAGACCACTTACAAATGTGTTGTTTTAATACATAGATGAACCTAATCTAAAGCTCAATGGTATACAGTAACTTCAATAAACAAGGCTGTAATACGGAGAGATTTTGGCATTTCATGAGGTCTTCTACACTGAATCAGCTGCTATTGACAAAAATGCCCAAGTGACTTAAAAGTCTCTGTCCTACAGAAAGTCAGTATGATCTTAGCTCTTCAGTCTCTTCTGAAAACGGGATGTACTCTTCTAAGCCACTCAGGCACTGCAGAAAGTATTTTATGCCTACTAATTTCACAGACAATTTCATGGAAATGATAATTAGGTAGTGAAAACTTAATTACAAAATGTATGCTTTCATGTTAGAAAAAAATTATACTAAATTAAGCCTGTTGTTACTGGAAAATAACACAGAAATTTCATTAAAATAGCTTGGCTTTGAATTAAGAGAGAGGATCAACAGTGTTCTAACTTTGGGCATTTAAAACACACGCAAACATTTGACCCAGCTACTAATAGATATAGTAGCATTTACATTTGAATACTTGGTTGTGTCGAAGTTGTAATTGTTGTACAGAGCACATCAAAAAGATTGAAAAATCTCTGCTTTGCAATTCTCAAACTAATTTGCATCTGTAAAACTGATATTATAAACGTTGACTGGACCAATGTTATTTTTCCCTCTCAGTTGAAAACATTTTTTCCTTTTTTCCAAGGGTGAATCACTTTAACAAATAAAAAAAAAGTTTATTAATCCAAAGGAATATTTTGTTATGAAACATACTGTGCATATCTTTTGTCTTTTCAACATTAAATTTTCTAAGCTAGAAACATAGTGAAACATACATGCAGTTTTTGTTTTTATTTTCCTTTTTTGCTTTGGTTGTTTTTTGGGGGGGAAGTGGTTCTTTTTTGTCACTGGAGATGAGGAAATGAGAATTTCTGCTTATTTGCTATTCTGATTTTGAGACCCTCATGGTCATGATAGTTTCATACCCTGTGAAAAGTACTAGTAGTTTTTCCATGAAATTTGTGTTGGAGTAGATTTAGCCTGAAGGCAACTTTGACTCCTATAGCTGGTTTAAGTGCCCTGGGAACATCTCCTTTATGGGATGTGTGCAAGATAGGCATAGAATTACAAAAATGAGTTATGGAGCTTTGACTGGGAAAGTTCATACTGTGAAAGAGATCTGCATTGAAAACCAAGCTATAAACGCAAAGGAGGAAATTCTCTATGTGAGAGAAAGGCAATAAAAAACCCCTTAAGAACGCAGATTAGGAAAGGTTGGTTATAAAAACAGAATCTTGAGAAATCGTAGACTAAGAAGACAAAGTAACTGCTGCTGAATCCTGCCAGAAGATCCTATTTTCCCCCTTTTGCTCTTGTTCTCATTACTGCTTTCGTAATAATCTGTCTCACACTATATAAACTCATGGAGTTCAAAGCAAGCTTTCAAATCTATAGCATACAAGGCCCCATTATTATAAAGCACAGTGCATTCACAGTGTCCATATTCATGAAGACTAGGTTTGAGTGCATTGTGTCAAATCTTGAATGAATCCATGCCACATCACAATACATTTAATAAGTATTTTTATTTACATCACAAAATTGATTTGGCTACAGGGATGATATTAAAGCATGACATTCATGACAATGGATGAATTTCTGCTCATTTAATTTCTCTGTGGTATTGACTAGTCTAACAGTATAGTCACTTGATGTAACTCTTCAAGTACTGTATGCTGCAGAACTGCCTTTGCTATGGCCATCTTCGCATACATCTGCCAGTGCAAGCAAGCCATAAGGCTTACTTACTGACTAAACAAGGATGTCTGGAAGCAGGAAAATCTGCCATCACCTTTTCCCTATATATTATCCTTTGAGCTATTTTAAATGGCATCCACCATCCTCTATAGTTAGGCCAAAAGTGGCCTGAATTGTTGCATGTCAAGTTGAGATTCAGCCTTAGAAAGCCCTTTCTGTATTGCATCAAGTGGTAGTTCATGTGTCCTGTTTTCTGGTGGACAATGGAGGTGGCCATAGGTCTTACTGTTTTACCCTCTTGTTTCTCCCTGACCTGCATTAGTTGCTGAGCAGTGAGTCCCATGGACTTCGGTCAGAAATACAGCAAGAGGAAGGGTTACTCTTATGGCCTATGCTATCTGTAGCTTAAATACTACATAAGCTACAACCAAATGAGTTTTACCATCTTTATTTTAATTATGTGTAATTAAATGTTCTGTCAAATTCCCTACAGTATTTCTCCAAATACGCTTCTCCTCAATTAGTGTAATGACTTTACTGATTTTCTGGAGAGCAAAAATAAAAATAAAGAACCGAAGCAAAGTGACAAATAAATAAATAAGGCCAGTCTGAGATACAATCTTTGCTTGATGCATGTCAAACAAAAGGAATAATTTATGCTTGAGATGACAGTTATTAAACTTTACACCTTTTATTAAAGAAATTATCAACATAGGCAACAGTGATAATCTCTGCAATCCGTGTTGTTTAACTCAGTGTAGTGAAATATGGCAACAAATAATGAAGGGAAGTTGATATATTGATAGGTTTTTGTTCGAAGTTGCACCTGTGTGAGTATCCTCAAGCTATCCTGGCCCAATATAATAAGACTGAACTGGAGGGATTTCCTAAAATAGGAATTTAATGTTAATTTAATTATGATTTCTGCAACTGACAAAAAAGTCATTGCTTACTGCAAGTCAATAGAATGAGTTTACAGTAGAGATGCAAAATCCCTGTGAACTAACCTATAAGAAGTATTTTAGAAGAATAAGGCATCAGGTTTAAGCAAAATGGTGCCCCTGTGGCAGAGCTAGAACAAAGCATACCCAGCATATGGCACTTGCCCCTCTGTCCTGGACTGTTGAGAGAGAGAGAAAACAGGAGTGTCACCCTTTACACCAAGGCACTCTACCTGGGTCCTTTGTTCCCCAAATAAACATACCAAAACTTTTCTTTGTGTCTAAGGAATAAAGCGCAAGCAGCATGCTATGGCAGTGCTATGAAAGAGCCTCTGAATCCTCCCTCCAAGCAGCTTCATGTAAATCTGAGCTCAGGGTACTATGATTTAGCCTAAACTGTGAGCTTTTATTACATACTGAACCTGGTGACATCGGGAAAAAATGCAATGTCATATTCATCCACTGTGCGTTGATAGAAACTGATAGGCATGCATTAGTCTTGACAGCAAGCAGTGAATAACTGAAAGCTGTGTACAAAAAAGTTGAATCGTTGCCATAGATTAAATAGATACCGTGCATAGATTGATAGGTACATAGATTTTCTTTTTGAGGAACAAAAAACAACAACAAAAAGGTGGCTTACCCAAGAACCATATGTGGGATGAATTGGTGACAGAAGCCAGCTTAAAGCAAAAAAAAAAAAACCACCCAACACACAACTTTGAAAGTTCCCATGTTTGTACATGTCAAATCCTGACGTCTTTCCCTTGAGAGGTTGGCTCATTTTATAATACATCTATGCACAATGTCTCTGCACTTTTAGGAATACTGATTAGACATCTGAGCGTTCAAACAATAGCTCTTGCGGTGGAACTGCAAATAATTTTCAGATTATTTTTACTTGTGAAAGGGAAGGATAGAATAATGCTATTGAAGAAAACTAAGTCAGGTATAGAAACAAACTGAAATTTTGATTTTACAAAGACAAATTCTGACCTAAGTGAAGTTAATAAATGAGAAAACTTGATGGTTTTGAAGTGCTGGCTTCTGCCCTGGGTAAAGTGGAATCTGCAAGGAGAGGAGACCGTCCTCCCGCGGCAGTGCTGAGCAATAGCTGCGCAAGTCTTTGATCCTGTTCTTCTGCCATCTCCTCCTTTTGAAGAGCAATGTGGAAAGCACACTGCCCTCAAACTTGAATGCTTCTTCTCTTCAGAAATGGCCAGAAATTACTTTTCCTTGCTCCATTTGCATATGCTGAATTGATGACACAAGATTTTTCTCACTTTTAATAGATTTATATTTGATTTGTTACAAATACCTTTTCTGACCTTGAACCCTTTGTCCTCTCACTATAAACAGCTGGCAAAGTCACACTGAACTGAAATGGAGGTAAGTGCTAACATCTCCCCGTATTGCTTCACGTAGCTGATTGTGCAAGGGGCACAAGGCTGCTGGGAGATAAAAATGTAGCACGGTACTCTTAGCAGTATATCCTCAAAGGAAATGTGCTAAGTCAGCCTCTCTATTGATGCCCCCGTAACTAAAATAAAAAGGAAGCACAGGACAAGGGTATATATAACAAGTATAGGGGAGTCGTAAGAGGCTGTACGTATGTACACAGCAAGCTCCTGATCTGTCTGCAGAGTCTCTGCTGGCATCCCTGGCGTTTTGCATCTCTTGCAGCAAGTGGCAGAGCAAACATGCCACGTTCATGTTCGTGTTTGTGGCACAGTGACCATGCCATGTGGAACCAATGCTCCTGAAAACTCCCTGGGAACTTTCTACCTCCTGGGTGTGCAGAGGGACACCGTGACTCTGATCTGTGGCATGGAAAGAACATAACATATAGCGGTCTGCAAACCATCTGTGCGACATTTGCTTAGGGTCCACAAGGAGCTAATTGGTTACATGATACTACTTCTTCCCCTTGTTTCTAACTGGGAAAAACAAAAGGAATGAAAGGAATAAATAACATAAGGCATAAAACTGGACAGGCATCCAAAAACATAAATACATGCTGCTACAATACTGGAAAAAAATCCTCATTTAACATATTACTACATATTTTTATGCACTGTGACTTTGGCCCATAATATATATATATAAAAATATAATTTTACTTCCCAGATATGGGGTTGTTGTAGCTGCCATGACATTGCCACACTATTACAGTTCCCAAGCGTCTTAAACAGTGACTGTAGGTTTGACAAGCACATGAATACATCATGTCAAATAAAAGGGTTTACACCAGCACCAGGCCTGCAGCTTGCCTGCAGCAACAGGCACTCTCCTCTAGGGAGGTTAGGATTTTGGGAGGAACTCTTTCTGGAAAGATCTCCTGGGTTAGAAATAGCCTGGATTACTTCAGTTAAGAATTATGTCTCCCAGGTACAGCTGAGATGAAGACTTAGTTAGAGTCATACCTAGACAGCATTCATCAATAACTTTGGGCTACGGGATGCACAGCTTTAATTTAAATATATGTTCTTAATTTAGTCTGTATTTGTAATTGCAGCTCTAAATTTTAAGAGATGTTTTCAATAACAAACTATCTTCTTTCCTGAAGAAAGATCTCTAAAGTATGCAAAAATCAGTACTCTCCTTAATCTGACAATGAAGGATGTATAATGAAAGCTAGTTAGCATTTCTATTTCATTATTATTATTTGTTCATCTTGAGTTCTAATCTAGCCCCCAAAGCTGCTACAGAACTTAATTTCTTTTACATATTTTTTGTTTGTAATCAATTAGATATGTTTGACAGCTACAAAATTTGTAAGGAAAGCATTCCTTTAAAATTAAATCTGTATTTTATTCCAGATTTGAAAGAAATAAAAATTAAATAAAGGCTCAGATGAATATTTAAATTTTATTATTGTTTTTAACTAAAACTGTGTAATCTTTTTCAGTTTTCCAAAGCTGTAGGAGTTAATATTTTGTGACTTATCACTCTTTATGAATACTATTTCTAATAAAGGTCTAGGATATACAGATGTACATAGTTTTGGCGCATGAAGTGGTGTTTGAACTGTCCGAAATGGTGTCTGAAATGCTGTTTGAACTCCATGGCACTTTGAATGGGCAAAAGAGGTGGCTAGTTGCCATCTTGCTTAGAAGTAACTCGTTAATCTAAAAAAGTATACCATATTGCCAAGCTGAACTTTTGCCTTTAGAGACACACGTGAGAAAGGGGAGTTGTACTGAAACCCCAAACTATGGAGTTTGTTGAGTTGTACTGCTAACATTTTCAAGTATATGGAAATAAAATTTTAAAGATTGAGTCAGCCAAATTGAACCAGATTTAACCATATCTGACATTTCAAGGTCTCACTGCATTTTCTAGATTCCACTGTGATTTTAGAAGCATCAGTGCTGAAACTGGTCATGATGAACTTTGCAACACAGTAATGAAAGCAAGTAGTTTCCAAATTTACACATGGCCCGTATTTGTATTATGTCACCTCAAAACCTTTGATACTACTATGATCATTCTTCATAATGTATAAAAGCTGGAAAAAGTTCTCCCTAATAAAAATACAGGAACTTATTTACCTAATAGATCTATCTTAGGAATTTATACATATATAAGGTGTTATAGCATTGATTGTCTTTTTCTGAAGAATTAAGTAATACATGATTTTTAAGGTACGATATTATATGATGAGAGTGGGTTGGTTTAGGTTTTTTTTTCCCCCAGTTTTCTGATTTGTTACTTCTTCACTTTGGATTTTGAACCTGCTGTTTCTTAAAAGATTGACAGGTGACTCTCCTGGTGCTCAGTTTTGATTAAAAGTTAGGACCAAGAATGCCAGTTTGCTCAGATTAGATTTTTCCATACACACCATGTGCTGTGAAACTTCACACCAAATTTCCTTTTACAATTGGAAGTGTCAGGGCCTGAGGGGCACTAATAGGTGTTACTGGCCCTGACCGTGTTACTGGCCCTGACCAGCCTCACCTGGGGCCCACACCACTGGCCATTGGCTTGGCGACCTATTTAACCTCCAGCTCTTTCCTTGAGCTGCTCTTTGGTTTTTCTGGACCTTAGCCCCACCTTGTTTTCTTGCCCTTGCTCAATGCTTGCTGGAGGGTTGGTGGGACCTACTGTCCCCTGGCTTCCCTAGAGGAACTGCCTTGTGCTTGTGGCCACCTGGAGGCAGGTAGGTGCTTTCCTCACTGTTTCACCGGAGGGACTTTGTTGCCACTGCCCACCTACAAAAAACGCCTGGTTTGTTGGAAGTGGGGAAATGTGTTCAGTACCCTTGGAGTTTCTTGAGAGTAAGAACAGGCTTTGGAAATGGGATGTTGAGTCTGTAATCTTTAACAAGTGCAACAGTAGGTGCCTTAAATTACTGAAACTGGTTGAGTTTGCCACTCTCTGCTTTTCCTAGTGCCAGCATCTAGAGGTGTCAAATGCATCCAAACCACTGCTATTAATGACTATAGAAAACTTGAGTCAAGGAAGAGTGAAACATGAAACTTAGTGTGGGAGAAGTGAGAAAGCTTTTCTAGGTGGCTGAAAGAGCATCTCCTTAAGAAATTTAGTGATGAATTAACTTTGTGCAAGAATCTAACAAAAAAGGGGCAAAGTTTAAATTAGCTGTCTTGGAGAAAACCATATGAATAGAAGTGGTAAGAAGCTACTGATAACAGATGTAATGAACAGCCAAGGCTGGTGGAGAGTATCCACTACATTTTCTTTCCCCAGCAAGCACCGGAGGCTCACCAGGGACCATGAGATGAGTCTTGTGGTCACCAAGGCACCGTCCTTACTGTGAGCAGCCTTCCTCCAGCAGTGTTCCTAGCCCCAGCTGCTTCCTGTGGGGGTGCTTGCAGTGGGAACCAAGTGCCTTTGATCACGCCAACCCACGCGCTGGCCTCCCACCACGGCTCTGGTTCCCAGTATTCCCAGCTTCCCCACACCACCCACCAGGGCTGTGATTCCCACCACTTCCTCACAAGTCTGATACTGTAGCCTTTCAAGTTACTGAAACTCACAGTTCAGCACCCACCTACAATCACTTAATTGCCTCACTCTTTCCCTTCTGTATCTGCTTTTCTTTTCTTTCGCATTATCATTCAGCTCTCATTAGATGGTACTTTAACAATCTTTCTTCCAGTCCAAATGGCCAATGTAAAAGTAGTCAGTCATGGCTGATGGAAGTAGGTAGAGGGGTATCCTTCCCAAGTGGGATGGGAGAAGGAAAGCTTGGATGAATGAGATCAGTCTTTTTTGTTTCTTTATCAAACTGAGATCAGGTGAGTTCCCAAAAAGTCTAGAATACAGATGGTTTATTTCTGCTAATGTTGGTTGACTTGATTCATGGTTGATCAGGCCATGAAGGAAAAGAGGAGAAGTAAGTTTTCTGAACTGCAGAGACTGGAATAAAGGGTAAAAAAAGAATAAATACATAGCTTATGTTATTACAGCTGAGGAAACCCATGATGAAAGATCACCTCCTAATGACTTGTAGACCTTAGAACTTTGGGGTGACATTTTATTTTTAATGATGGCTTGTGACCCCTAGGGCAATAATGCTGGATATGGATATGATAAGGAATACATATGGACCTCTTCCCACTTCTAAAAATAAAATACCATTTGGATAGCAAGCTAAAATTTTTATTGCCTGTAGTAAAACTCTTGGGAAGTAAAACATGCCTTCTAGATAGTTTCACATCAGGGATCTCAGCTGTGCTCAAACCTCTTGGCATGTGAAATAAAATGTCCACACAATGTAATAATAATTCAACATTGCTATTTCCCCCTTGGCATGCCTAACAATTAGTATCAGTTTTAACCTTCTCTGTGTATAAAGGTGTTAATGTCAATTGAGCTTGATCTTAGTTTCTCTGCTTCTTATTCTACCCTGCATAAAACTCCAAACCACATTCATTTCTTACACAGGATTCTTGGATTATAACTATTTAGTATTAAAAACCCAAAAGACTGAAGGTGAAACTTTCTGGTGAAAGAGATGATATTTTTGTGTCAGCTTTAGTATTGCACATAACTTGGTATGCAGCTGTAGCCATATGGCCATTTGCAAGCACTTTGCACTAATGGTTATTGTGGCATTCTTTTTGTGTTCTGGAATGTTAGAATTTTATTATAAATTGGATATCTTTTCATCTGCACAGAAGGCGTTTTCTCCTTGAAATTGTGCTGGGGTATTACAAGAATCTCTAAGATGAGATGCGTGGACAAAGAATGATGTATTTGAAGGATGTGATTTGGTCTTGTGTGAGAGATGCCCAAGTCTTTTTCCTGTAGCTGTCTTTATAGTAATGGAAACACTGGTTTGTACACAAACTGGTTTGTACTGGACACTATTTGTACACAAACACAGCATTTAGGACAACTCCTAGCAAAACATCCAAGACATATTCATATTTGATAACTTGCAATCGATCTCTCAAGTTCGTTGAGAAACCAATATAAAAGACATCACAAGAAAGGTGTTTTGGGATGGAGCCTTTGATATATGCAGTTCTTCCCCTCTTAACACCCTTCTCACCCATTTACCAAAGAAGGAATTTAGCAGGGACCAGCAGCCTCTCCTGTTTGCTGCCTGTGACACTGGTAGCCAGCCTAACATAATAGCCTTGCCTATGCTTTGGTCTCCATGAGCAGCTAGTGGAGGAAGCCCTGTAAGCTTGAACCAGCTCTTCTCCTGAAGAATACACCTGATTCTCTGTGACATTGGTACAGCATACAAGATACAGGGGTCAGATTCCCCAATTGTTCAGTGAGGGAGGGAGTGGAAAATAAATCTATGGGTCTGCCAGCCTTGCTGGAACCATCTGAGAAACGTCACGGATTGCTTCCTCTTTGTCCTTCTCTTACTGGGTTTCCCATGGGAAAAGGAAAATGTAACACAAAATCCAGGGATAACTTTTTTCCATTAACTTCACTGGTTTTCATTATCTGGTAATTGATAATAAACACCAAATAAAAGTTTTTCACATTCCTTCACAACTTCTTTGCTGAAGCAAAAAAGAACATAAAACTTAATGGTGAGGGGATAGGGCATTGCAAGGGGATTTTTTTTTTTTATATAAACAAAGACTGCTTCCATATAGGGATAAGAAGATTAAATTTCTTTAATAGCTGGGGAAAGGCTTGCTTGCTTTAAATAACTATAGAAACTTCCTTTGTGGTGCAGCATTCCAGAGTGAGGCCACATAATCTCTCGGTGCATGTAAATTGCTGTGTGAATTATGTTCCAGTTATGAATTTAGAACTTAACTGTGACCGACTCTGAAGGGAGGAAAAATTCTCCCTCCACGCAGCCATGGAAGAATTACCCAGACCTTAGCACTGGGACCTGACATGAGTGTTGGCAATGTCAAACACTTGGATTCTTTTCAAAAGCAAACTCAGGAGAAGTGGGGAGTTTATTTTGCCTTTCTGTGTGTCAGCCCATGTACATGGAAATATGTTGGATTCCAAAGAGCAGTACTGCAAAAAGCACTGCTGATTTTCTTCTCCTGGTCTTTCCAAAACAATAAGGGAGCCCTCAGGGGTATGTGGCTTGGCTGTCTAAGTCAGTGGGTGCTGTGTTTCCTTTTCCCCTAGACACTGAGCACATGTCCAACATGCTTCCAAAGGCTAAGCCTGGAGGGATGGTTTATTACTTGGCAATTAGCAAATCATTAAAATAATATTGTAATAGCTGAGATAATATTTTGATAGTCACTTTATTTTCCCATTTTCCTGGATGATAAACAACTTTTCTCATCTGAATAGTCAGAAGGTTTGCTTGGCTCTTGTTTCTTTAGTTAAATATATGTAAACAAGTAATGCCTACGAGTTAATGTCTCTTTGGTGTGATTCAGCTTTTGGCAGTGTGGAGTTAGTCTATGAAACTACAGGTACTTAAGCCTCTGAACACACAGTTTATAATATAAGTGTGGAAAAGAACTAAACTTAAAGGGATGGAACCCAGTACTTCAAGTTGAGCAGAAAATAATTTGGAAGAAAATACTGCATTCAAATGAACATCAAAAGCACATCTGTATGTTTTATTATACTTTGAAAATAATCATGCATTGCTCATGATGGGAAGAAATCCACTGTCTCTTCCTGTTCAGAACCAGTGTGTTCTCCTAAACCATCTGCTGTGTCCTCTATGCAGATCTACAAAGCACTTCTTAGAAAGTAACTTGGCAAATTGGAGAAATTAGACATGGGCAAGGAAATTAGCAAACTGGAGCTGAAAAAGGTAAAGTCTTATTCAAAGTATTACCTAAGATGAATAAATAGAATGAAGACTGTAGCTCACTACATCTCTATTACTGAGATTTATGGCCTTACTATTTATAGTAATTAATATTCATTTTCTCATTTTAATATCTAAATATATTATCTGTTATATTATTATGGCTAATTTAGCCCCTATTACAGTCCATTTGTGCAATGGCTGCTAGCAAGATTTTCATATCCGTTTTTGGTATACGTTACAAGATCCATTTGGAGAGCCTCAAGTGTGTTTATAAGTATTTTTGTAAAGACTTATTGTAATTGGCTTTTACTGCGTGTGTGTTGTAGGAGGCAATATACTGGGATTTCACATAATTTAAGCTATAATGAGGGGAAAAAATGTGTATTGTTAAGATTGCAACTGCTCTCTAACTCTCTTCCTCCTCCTCTCTGCAATTGGAAAATAATCCTTTTCATTAACTGTAGTTCATATAAACTGTTTCAGTGCACTATTTTATCTTAGCCGTATTCTGACTGTAAAGCTCAAATATCAGTGGGATGGAATGTCATTCTAGATTTCTTTATCTGTGCCAATTATTTGCCTCAAATGTATGTAGCCTATAGTTTCTGTGTGTGTATCTGTCTGCATATCAAAAGTGATTATACTGGATCACTGAGACCTGTTCTGCCAAATGAGTCAATGGAAGTTCTGTTATTGACTTCAGCGGAAGAAGGATCTAGCCCTAAATGAAAAGGCTTTTCCCTATTTGCAGACTTTTGCAGGATTACATTATCATTCAGTTCAGCTGAGCTCTGGCATATGCAGGTCACTTCAGGATATTTTCATGCTTGGGACCAGATGGAAAATGTCTTTTGCAATCAACAAAAAGCTTGCATTGTTGACATTTCAGATTTTTTTCTACAACTGTAACTAATTTGCTTTCTACAAAATTTAACAGTGTCCAAAAATGATTACAAATACTTTGCAATGAGATTACTTTCATGGTTCAGAGAGTATGCAGTGTCACAGAAATTCACTTCATTTTGGTATGCTCAGATTCAGCTTGAACTGAATCTGTGGCTTGGATAGCTTAACTGATACATTATTTGACTTCCATGTGAAGTAACTTTATGGTTGCTCAGTCCACTAATGAACCTATCTGAAAACCCTAATCGTATCCTGGTAATTGGATTTCTCTCACAAACTCTTCCCTTCTTCACAACAATTATCGTTAGGTTATGTGACAAAAGGCTCTCATCCACGCAGGCAAAGGAGCACAGGGGAGCAAAGGCGGGTAGGGGAACCCCCATGACCTTGGCAGATGGCCGAGCATCCTGATCTGCCCCCTCCTGAGGCTGTCCCAGGACGGTGGTCAGCCCCATGGTCTGGGGGCAATGCCCATCATGATGACTCAAAGGAACGACCTTCTGGAGCACCTTTTGGGATGAGAATGGTGCTGCCTGAAAGGGGTATAGGACTCATCATGGGATACAAGGGAAAAACATTGGGGTGAGATCATGAGGCACAGGTGTCTGGTGCCAGCCACTGGAGCAGGTGAGGGTCTGTATGACAATGCGATTGCTAATGAATATCAAGCTGGGCTAGTTGGTAAGTGGAACAAGTGGGTTGGGAGCCCAGGGTGTGTGTTTGGCAGTGAGGCACCTGCAGGAACTGGCTACTAGAGAGACCATGGAGTCTGGAGACTGCTTGAGACCTCCTTGTGTGCACCTCCCTCTGGGTGCAAGGGACTGGAGATGAGAGGATGCAAGGGCTGGCGAGTAGGCTGAGTGTAAGGCCAGTTACTGGAGGAATCAGCTGTGTGGATCTTTGTGTTTGTGAGTGCAAGGAGGTGTGTACCAGTGGCTTGGTGGGCCCTGGGGCTTGTGTGTCCAGATGCCAGAAACTACGGATCCTGGAGCAGCTCCTGGATGGACCAAGTAGTCTAAGCCCAGCTACTGCAGGGATGCAAATATATGTATGTATTTCCCACTAACAGACCTTCACCTTGAACTGCCAGAGAGGGGAATGTGCTGAGGCCATTGGTGCTGTTTGTGCTTATGAGTGCTGAGTGTTTGATCTGTGTGGTTGGCTGTGTGTATATGCATGTGTTATAAAAGTGTTTGTGTCTGGACTTATTGGGAATATATGCTCAGCCTTGCTACTGGCTGGACCCAGGACCAGTGGCAGCCTTGCCTCTATGGGGATACTGGATTCAGCACCTCCTTGCCACAATTTCTCTCTTGCATCTGAGATTGCAAAAGGCTGCTGTAGGAACTCCACAGCATGTTAAGCTCTGTATGAGATAGTCACTGGGATAGAATGTGAATCTACATTAGATATTTGGGAAGTCAGGCCTGTTTGGTGTATAGAGCACTCACCTGGGTGTCAGGTCTGAACTGCATACCCAGACTGCCAGATGACCTGCTGTACAACATGGTGAGTCTCTGTACACATTTACACCTATTTCTTTTACACCTTCTTTCCATCATTTTTCCTCCTGTGACTCAGGGTAGAGAGATAAATCCTTCTCAAACTCTGTGCTTATCCTGACAAAAGAATTGCTGAATGGAAAAAAGATTGATGCTCTAACCTGCAGCTCTGCCTCTGAAATTACAGGAGCTCCTAGTCTACTCTTATGCAAAGAAAAGCCCATCACAAAACCAAGGAAAATAGCTGATTGCTTTGCTAGGCACCTCACCATATACATGAATAGACATTAGAGACATGTTCCCAGATAATAGAACTAATGCATGAGATAGTTTAAAAAAATAAAGGGGGGGGGGGAGATGACAGAGGGAATTACAAGCTTATACATGGTTATGAGATTTGCATGTGGAAATCTTCTTAAATTGGCAGCTCTTAAATCTTGAAAAACACCCAGAGATTCTTGTAAAGAGAGATCATTCAGAGATTGTCTTCCAGAAACAGGGGAAAACAGTTGTTTTGACTCTGCTTTTTTTTCTTACTGAGGTAAGAAAGTACCATTGGCTGAACTATTCTACAACGCATGCCCAAATCAACTGCCTCATTTCCAGGATGAAAGGAACTTCTTGTCTCATCCTGACAGGGGAGACCTTACAGGGAACTTCCTTCCCTTTGAGCATCAGAAAGTGCCACAACCCCTTATTCTGGCCACCTTGTTGGCCATGGCCTTTGCTCAAGCTTTCAAATGACCACTGCACGTTCTGGAGGTTATCTGGTAAAATTCTGTATGCTGCTGTCTGGTTTCTCTGTAAACATCTGTTTACTTAGCTGAATACTAACACTACATACTTTGGAGTGTGTTTTCTGTGTCTGGAAATTTAGTATCAGGTAAGCTTTTGTAACCTAATATATTGAGCCAGTGATCAGTGATTTCATCCTTAAACTTTAACATATTTAGCTATGTGGACCTTGTGGTTTTGAATTAGTAATACAGAATAAATCCATGCTTTAAAATGCATAACAAGTTTAAAATAGAATAAGAATGAGCATTACAAAAGATTATCATTAAGCATATGTTCTTTTTTCTGCCACATGGCAAACACTTAAACAGGCCCTGAAATCTTATAAGAAGATTCCTACTTGCATCAACATCAACTCAAACTTACATGCAAGTTATTTTGGCCTTGGTTAGATTTCCAGCTGTGTAAATCAGATTTCAAATTTGAGTAATTTTTAAAACAATTTTTTTCCATGAACAGCTTTCAGCACAATAAGATAGTATACATACTAGAAAACTGTTTCCTTTTATTGTATTAAATATAAGCAGATTGAATCTCTTCTGTTTAGCCAAATTGGTTGTCTTCAGGCTCTAATAAATAAGTGGTGTCTAGGTCTAAAATCAACCACAGTTTGAGATCATTATTTAATCAAAACCTGAATGTAAAGACAGACGTTTTCTCAGGGATTTCTCTACTTGAGAGAGTAGACATAAATTTCAAGCAGAAGCTCTCATTTGAGAGATCAGGATCTTAGTTCACATGTAAGAGATTCTCCTGTTTTGTAATCCATGCATGTACATTTGAGATTTTTGCAGATAAGTGTCATGCATTCAGCTGTCAATGGTGCAGAAGAAATGGATGTAGGATCTCCTTGTATTCTTCTGCTTTCCAGAAGACACATGAATCAGAGAGGACAAAGCCATCTTCAGGTTCAATGTACCTCTCTGTCCATAATTCATCTAAACTCTCTAGTAGTGGTATAGTATTTCTTGAAACTGGAACCCCCCCCACACACACACACCTCTAGTTTTATTTTAAAAAGACAGCTTTTAAAAATGCAGCACATTGAAGAGTTTCAAGAAACAGCTTGCAGTTAATACAGCACTAAGTAAGGCTCAGCAAGGGCCTGGGCTGGAGATTCCTCGAAAGTTCAGAGTGTTTTTCCCCCATACGAGAAAGGTCTCACTAGGACATAATGTTTTGACTTACCTGTTAAGAATGAAAACAAAGCTTGATGCTTCTGGACAATGCACAGTAGAAAAACTGTACAATCATCTCTTTAACCTCCCCAAACTGTACGATCATCTCTTTAACCTCCCTTCTTTCCTTTTCTCAGACTTCACAGTAGGGAAAAAAAACTTAGTTTCATTTCACATAGCTTTTTTTTTCCCCACTTACTCTTTCATTGGAAACTTTATTTTCAACTCATTGCAAAATTATATTTTTTTTGCTTGCAGAAATTGTCAAAATAAAGAACTGGTATCTGCCCCACCCGCCCTCCACCCCCAGTCAGGTTTGTTTCCAGACTAGCCTAATGTGGGCTCTGCAGTTGAGGCTATGCACTTTAAGGTCTTCATCCCTGTATAACAACCAGTGCTTGATAGACACCTAACTTAAAACTGAAAGAAATAAAACACAAGTTCTCTACCTAGGAGAAAATGTAAATTTTTCATGATTTAAAAATAAATGGAAAATGGGGCATAAAATTACTGTAGTACATAACTAAATACAGGGGTTTAAACACGTTTTTTACTATTGCTCAAGTTTCCAAGAGTTTATATGACAATCTTGCAAAGTCAGATGCCTAAGATTTGAGGTCTTTCATGTTACAAGAAGAAATGTAGTGTTCAGAAAGCTCGTTTTAAGCACCCAGTGGTGGAAAAGGTAAGCCCTTCCTGCGGTGCTTGCAGCAGTGGCAGAAAACAAATGCTCTCTCTGTTGTGCTGACCCCTGGGCTGTGGCTGACAGCGAGCAACAGGAGAGGGGTGACTCTTCTCTGAAAGACGGGCAGGAGAGGGTGGAAAGCACACAGCTGTTTTTGGAAAAGCATGATGACTGCTGTAGCCGAGTCATCCTAGAAACAGTGTGTTCAGAGCTTGATAAAGGACTGGTACTCTTATTGTTCCTAGAGAGAAGGTATCAGGGCCTCATTTGGTGGCTGCTGAGTTGCAATTTGTTTCTTGGCTTGCTCTTGGAGCGTTGTGGTACTCCTCTTTGAAAATGGGCAGATGACATTGGCATAGCACTTCTGTGATTTGTCACACATAATTCAACTTGCTAAAATGGGCTAAATATATCTACTTAGCTGGTGTTTGTCTTGTAATTTATATGGCTTGAGACTTTTTAACGTTACCTTTTAAGCCTGATGGCTCTTGAATTTTATTTACATTTACAAGAAAGGCTGCCTTGTTTTGAAGGAAATAGTTGAGTTATAGGTAGCCAGTCATGATATTTTCTACTTGTTTTATAAGATAAAAGGAACTGAGGAAATTGGAAGATTGATTGTAATGTTAGTGAGGTGTCTGCTCTGAATTGCTGAGTTACGTGCTTGCAGTAATGTTGTATTTGGTGTTGATCCTTGGTATGCATTTCAGATTATAATCCTGACAATTTTTTGGTGAGGAAAACATCTTTGGCAGTGACTGAGGGTTTAGTTACATGAATGAAAATATAATTTTAGACATTTACGTTCATTTTCTTTAAAGTGTGTTTATGCTTAAGGCTTTTAATTCAGATGACCCTCATGCATGACTCAACACAACCCTGACAACAGACTGTACCTGGCAGACACAATGGTATTAATGCTGCCTCTTTTTTTGTTGTGTCGTTTTTTAATATACTCAGAGGAGAATGCCTTAAGTTATGTTATGTTATGGGTGGATTTGGAGTCCTTAATCAAGGAAAAACCTTTTTAGCTGTCCTCAGAAATTTACTTTAGAAGACAAAAGGAATAACAGAGACCTAATTTGCAGTGAAGATTATTTGACGCCTCCCTAGATAAGCTGTGAAATATTTATACAGCAGAATGCTACTTTCTGTGGCAATAAGTTTTCCCTATATATGTGCATACTTATACACTACCTTTTCAGCAGCGATCCCCAAGCTAGCACTAACCTGAGCTGATGCCTCCATAGGACACAGCACTATGCTAAGAAGACATTAGCCTGATTTCTTAAAGCTGTGTAAAGCCTGAATTAACAATTCCAGGCTTTATATAGGAGCAAACAGCTCAGGTGTTGTACAGCTCTGTGCTAATGTGCCATGATTCTGGTTTGAGGGATAGAGCATCAGTCTTTGCAGAACATGCTGTTGTGTGTTAGTCTAGAGCTGGTATACCAACTCCTCTGATTATCTTCTGCAAATTTTTGTCAGAGATGAAAAGCAATCAAAAGAACAGACAGGGATGTAATAAAAAAGTTTCAGATTAAGCTGAAAAAAACTTTTAAATCAAGGGGAAAAATTGAAATGCACAAGTACTTTTTTGGTTGATTTTTTTTTTTTAAATTTGAGAATTATTTTAGTTTTAAGGCCTGGTGTATTTGTTTGGGGGGGTTTGTTGTATTTATTCCCTCACCCCCCAAAAAACCACATTTCCCTTCTGGAAGTTTTCATTCGGTTCTGTTTTTTTTTTAAAAAGTAGAAAGATGTCAGCAACTTCAGCATCATGATCTGTTGCTTGAGGCAGGTGAAAAAGTAGAGCCAGGTGCTTTCTGTCTACTCTGTCTGCAACATATTAACAAAAAATTGTAGGACAGTGATACTTGAAGTTCCTTACACCTTCCAATCTCAGTTAAAATGTCACAGGTCTGCTGTAATTCTATCAAATTAGGTTTTTTTTTCCTCAGACAAGCATGTTGTTATAAAGGATAGAAAAGTGTATATTTTATAAATTGACATAGAGCATATAAACAATGTAACACACTGTTACTACTTAGATTATTTTGTTGTTGTTGTTTGGAAATGAGAATTTAATTCACAAACATATATGTATTACTGGAGGATTTGTAATATTTTCCTTAAATCTTTTTTTGTTTTGACCTGAATATGTGTCATAGAATAAAAGATTACTTAATGTGCAGTCTTTTTCAGACACTCTTGCAGTGCCCTTTATAGCTTGCATTTATGTAAGCTCTTATACTCTGCTATGCAATAATATCTAAATTGCCAAGTTTAAAAATGAGATTTTGCAATAGTTTCTTCTTCCCTATGGAAAACATTTGGGACTAGAAATTTGAAAATATGTCATTAAAAAGCTTACCTTTCATCCTATTTTGCCTAGGTAATATAGGCAAAGGTTTTTTTTTAGTCCTGATGTAATAACATATGAAAGTGGGTATATGTTTTGGGATGGTAAAACTCTCTCCGTAATGGATTACTGGGAGAGGTTTCAATTATGTGTTTTTCACCAACTAATTCTGGGTCCAGTCATTCCAGCTGGTTTATGATTGCTAGATGAGCTGGACAAAGCCTGAGTCATCGTAGCTGTCAGATAAACTGCTCGAGGGAAAAGGGCTTGAAGAGTGGAAGCAGAAACACTATCATCGCTCTGCAGCCTGCCTCCATGTTGTGGCGTTGCCTTCAAATAGTATTGGATCCCTTCCAGAAGCAAAACAGTACAACAGCTGGTCCCAATTATCCTAACTACAGTGTGTCTACATGCACAAATGGCCAGCTTTTCTAATTTGGCTCTGTGGTTTAATGAATTAGTTATTTAATAATTTGACAGGAATGCTAGTGTTGTGTTTAGCCACTTGCTTCTGTTTAATCTTATCTTTGAAGCTGTGTTCATACAGTCCTGCCGTGATCATTGGCTGCTATTGTAATTTATGTAGATGAGAAAGCAAAATACATTGGCAACATAGCATATAGATTTTTTTTTTTTACTTTAAAAGGACTAAAAGTTGGAAATCTATCACTTGATAAAAATTCTTTTCTTTACTAACAGGAGTTATCACTCAATACAGCTAGGAATATAGAAATTCGACCATCTTTTTTTCCTGACTCTCAGAAATTAGAATAAAAAATTAACATCTGAAAGACATACCCACATTCTACTTACCCTTACACATTCATTTGCTTCAAGGGATATATTTTCAGAGGCTTCTTGATGAGCTGCAGAAAAATCTACCTGTATGAGCATAAATAGGAGCTTACTCAAGCAAGCAGTATAGAAAGATGCACAGCTGTCACACTGGGATAAGGAAGCGTTAACATTTGCACAAATGAGAAAGGGTGCACATACTATGAGCACACAACATAAACTTGTGAAGAAATGGTCCCAAATATGTTGCAAATTAGAATATTCACCTCTTTCCTGTCAACACTTGGCTCCTAATAAATCACCAAGAGGTTATGGTTACCAAGCAACCAAAACCTGTTAATTTATTGTGCAAGATCATGAATTCCAGCTGACTTGTAAGGATAAGTAGGAATTGAATGATGCAACTTGGAGGTAGGGAGGGAGAAAAATTGTTTTGAAATGAGTTTTTTTTTTTTAAATGTCACAGTAGTATGAAGGGAAGCAGCCAATTCACATTCCTTCTGCCCTGTATTGTAATGAAAAAGTTGTACTTTGTCTACAGAGGTCCCAGTTGGGTCTCTGATGTAATAGCTGCAAATTACAAAAGCCCTTAAAGGAATTGAAGGCAGGGTGGGGGTGAGTGTCTGTACTTACTCAATGTCTTCTGTAGAAGTAAGCCTGGGACTGTGGGTGGGTCTGTGTTCTTCCAGTATCGTAAAGCTGGAAAAACAGAGCTGGGAAGGCTGGAGCCGTGCTGTGGCTGAACAGGACATTTACTGAGCTAAACAGGTTTGATCCCATTTACTGACCAGGGACTTGGCCTGTAAGACTACCAAAGTTCACATGAATCAAAGGGTTTTGCAGATGAAAGATGGGAATAGTTGGATAATATGACATTTTCACAGTTTCGTGACGTGTAGTTCTTGTGTTGAAATTTGCAAAAATCACTGGAGATGAAACAGGCTTGAATTTAGCTTCTCTTCATTTTAGAGGTATGAGGCAAGACGCTGTGCAGTGTGAAAGTCGGATCAGATGCAAATTACAAGCTGGAAGCAGAGAAAATTCAATAGCAAACTGACTAATAGAGCACATTACTACCCAAAAATAACTGAGAACAGGTTGCAACAAGGAAGGAAATTATTTCATCTGCAACAAAGTATCTGTTTCTCGGAAAATATTTAAATACAGTCTCTCTAAATATGCCACCATAATAATAATAAACAACACTTAGCCAGCAGTAAAAATGAGCAAGTATTGTCATAACAGACTTGGGGCAAAGTTTTTTTTCTTTATTTCCAATCTTACTGAAACAGATACAGTTAATCCCAAATTCCTTTCAACTTCCTGTATTGCCCAGTGGAAAACAAATATTGCTCGCTTACCTGGAAATAACTATAGATTTATTATCTGCAAGTTCTGTTGCTTATCAGATTATTTGGTCCTAACTGATGTCATATCTGAGTTTTTTCAATGATTTAAACCTATATTTTCAAGTAACTTGTGAGTCCTTATAGCAAGCTTGGCAATGGACAAAGCTTGTTAAATGAAATAACAGAAAATGCTAAGAGAACTTCACTGCTTGTCTATCAAAGACACCTAGAGTTTCCATGGCAGCAGGAGCATGACAGGGTTAAAAAGGAATTATGGGCTGTAATGCAGTCTCTTGAGCTACAGAAATAACCACATGCACTATGTAAATGCTAAGAATTGGCAATGGACTTTTCTTTAACCTGAGCTAAAGCTCTCCTTGAAGGAAATTATTTTCAAGTGTTGCCCATAAAGACTGCAGCAATTATTGGGTGAATGTAATGTCTATCAGGAGGCGTGTAACACGTTGACATGCCAGAGTATGAAAGTTCACGACTTTGCTTTTCATGACATAGGAAGCTCATGAGATCTGCTTTTTAGCTTGCTTTGTCAGTTCACCTCACTGGATAAGAATGCAAATTATTTCCTTTCCACAGTTTCCATCGTGATAACAGTATCACCAAAGATTAGTATAGAAAATGTCTGACTTTTATAGCAGTATCCATATAAATTAGATTTATCAGAGCACTGAAACTAATATTGGAACTGATGCTCTGTTGACCCTCTCTTTCTGTGTAAACATTAGCAGAAGTTCAAGACTTATAAAAATGAGGTAAAACGATATTGTGTCAGAATAACTGGCCTTAGGAAAGAGACATAAATTGCAACCTAATGAGTGCTGTTGGTGAGGCTCTATATTCCTTTTGGGGTAGAAGAAAAGCCCATTTAGAAGTGTCACATCAGGGAAATATTTCTAGAGAAATTAAAAATGATGAATTAGAACAACATGCTGAGGAACTGGAAACATTTGTTTGGGAAAAAACATCTTCTTTCAAGGAAAACATTTTTAAAGCAACTGTTTGCTTTTAGAATGGAACAGAAAATTATTTTGAACATGTAGTTTTTAGTGCAGTGGAAAAGTTAGTTTTTATGCAATTCTAATTGGGACACTTCCCACTGACTTCAAAGGGGGTTGTATTGACCACAGTATGATCCAAAATGTGTTCAGAGAATCTAAATATTTGACTAAGTCACAGAAACATTTCTTTCCTGTGGGTTTACCATAAGCATGAAGTTGTCTTATGTAAAATGCCCTCTTTTCAGTTTTACTAGCTCTTGCTTAAATACATATTACATAAAGCTGGCTGTAAGAAAAACCTGATGAAATTGCGTATCATATAGCCATGAATACAAAAGGATCTAATCATGATTATCCAGATAAGCAGTTGAAATTCGGTTGTTATTGCTGTAATTCAATCCTACATGGCCAATTTCCTTGTTAAGAATTCAAATTAGGCTGCACAGATGTTACTGGAAAAAAGTTACTTAAACTTTAAAGACTTGTAACAATTTGTAATTATTTCCAATATTTGTAATTACAGGAAATTTTTCAGTGTAGAACAGTTAATGTTGATTTTTAAAGTTACAGATTGTATGTAGGTGCACGCAGGGATATGCTGCATAAAATGATCAAATAAGGTCATAGGCTAAAAATTGAATTATTTCTTTCCTGTTTTGCTGGTGGGTTTTAGTACCTCAAAGTAAAAAGTTGTAAGTTGTTAGCTAAAGATGCTCATGCAATTGAAAGTAAACAAAACACCTTTGGGAAAGCCTAATATTGCAATATATGGACAAACACAAGGACAAATTAAAATTGTACTGTGCAGCACAAGATTTAGGGAAATAATTCCTGAACCATCATCAGTCTTCTCAGGTATGGCTGCCAATCTTTAGCTGGGCAAATGATAGATTTTAGTTCCCTGATGACTTAAAAAAATTAAGTTTTTTGGGTCTTGCGTTTTTTTTTAAAAAAAAAAAACCACAAACAATAGGAATTGGCTTACTAACTTCAAGCTTGATTTTAACTTTGGCCTACTAAAAATTTTAAATGAAGTCAAACAAACAAATCCAAATTTTAGAATAGTGGAGGTGGGATTCAATTCACAATGAAAACACCTAAATTTTGGTATCCAGGTATAACTGCCTAAGCTCCTGCCATGTCAGTGGTGACATTGTCAGTGCAGCTGCAGAGTACAGGGCCTGACTCAGCTGTCCAAGCGTAGGTGTTTGCTTTAGGATGATCTTGGCTCCCTTGCTCATTTAAAGGGGCTTAATCATATTACAATGGCCTAAATGTAAATGGCTTGTGCCATGTGAGGTGCCTAAAGGTATTAACAATGACTGTGAAGTACTGGCAGATATGACACAAGGCCTTTGAAAGATTTGTACCCTTCTGGGTTGTCAGAGACCAGGTGGGATGCCTTGCAGCAGCTCAGATAGGACCAGCCACCTGCACATAGGCAGCTAAATCCTGCCCTCAGCATCTACTCATTCTAACTGCAGCTACACACTTGCTACACACATAAATACCTTCATTTTATTACTCAGCCAAATCCCACCTGGACTGTTTGATTTCTATTTTCTTTTTTAGATTTTGTTTTCAGAGAAAACATCCACCCACTGTACCAAGGTTAAAAAAAATATATATTTTTAGAAGTCCGTGTTGCACAGAAAATGGATAAAAATATTTCCTCACTACTCTGACACGTGGCACAAAATTTATTCAAATATCTAATGAAAGACAAAATACACAAGACAGATTTGGGACATATTTTGGTAGTATTTATTTTGATTACTAGCAATAGTTTTGGAGTTCTGCTATTCCCTAAATACATAAGCTCATCACCCCAAAGGGAGAATATCTCATTACTTCTCATCTGGAATATTGTTGGAACCTGCTGGCTTTGACTAAATTACTTCTGTCCTATGATTTTTTTCATACCATGTTAACATTTTCAGAATAAAATGCTTCAATTTTTTTAAATCTGAAAATTTTTCTTCCTTCCAAATATTCTTTGTGCTTTTATTATGAGCATAACAAGATGTAAAACTAACAATTGAAACAAAACATGCAGATGATCCAAAATTAACTCATAATGGCATGTCTCAATTGATCTCAAATGAAGCAGATGAAAAATCTTGATTGTTTTTTTTAGACTGAAATCTAAAATACAAGCACTTGAGGTTTCCATTCAAATCAGAAAAGCCGATTCCTTCAGAGACTAGAAAAAATGGATTTGCCCTATATGTACCTTGTATACATAAGGTACACAACTCCTGATATGACTTTACATTCTGGGTTTTATCTACTGCTGGCCTTTCAGTAATGTTACTTTCATTATTCTCTAGTGCAGGTTACTTCCCTTGTTTTTAAAATATAACAGTGCAATACCGAAAACACAGCACAGATTCTAATAAGAACATTAATTATATTTTATTCTATTCTGTCACTAGCTTCAGATGCCCATGAAACCCATGATTTGCAATAGTATCTTGTTGGTGTTTTGGAAGATCCTAAATTTCTATTACCTTGTTCTTATTACTTCTAAAATTTCTTCTCTGTATCTGTTCTGGATCTTTACTAGTGTCCTTTGTCCATTACTTCATAAGACAGATCCTCCCTTACTTCACTGAAGTAAACAAATACACTGAAACATAAAGGGTTAGCAAAATAATTAATATGCACTGAGGACGGCTTATTTAAGATGCAACACCTTATTACATTAACTTGTACCTTTCCTTCCAGTGTTACAGGTACTAAGTGATGACTCAAGCATCAGGAGATTGACTGGATTTGCCTAGATTGCTCAGAGAAATAGTTTCTGCTAGGACTGTGGTATTGGATAAAAAGCTCTAGCCATCTGCAAGTTTTAAATGAATTGTATTATGCAGGAAGGTTTTTTGACAGAACAGGCTCTACCACTGAAAAAAATGTTAGTGCAAAACAATACAGAAAGAGCAGCACCTCCTGACACTGCTGTCATAAATGTTTAGGTTTGTAGATACAGGTTTCTAGTACTGTTTTAGATGTCTCAGGGTATTCCACCTGGCTGCCAGATGTTCTTCCAGAGATAATGAGTCTCCTGATTCTCTATCATGTTTTCCACTATACTGAGGTCTAAAAGAGGCTAGAGCATCTCAACCAACACTAAACACCTATGTTTAAGGAGATAAATTTCTCCTATGTATATTAATGCCCTGCTTTCTTCATATAGACATCTAATTGCATAGCAAAATCTATACCCATAGGGTCTCTAACCCCTCCATAAAACACATAAGCAACTTTGTCCTCCTGTGATCTTAGCTAGAGAAGATGGTCACCAAAATTGCAAAGGCAAACTGTGACAAAACAAGTAATTTGATTATCTTCCAAGTCAAAAGATAATGTTACAATAATTAGATTGTTCTTCCTGTTCATGGGTTTAAACACCTCAGAGCACCATCTCTCACCACAGTTTGGTCTTCTGCCAAAAGCCATTTTATTTCAAAGCAAGAAAGCCAGTAAGATCTAGAGACATAAAGTAATCCCAAATTTGAATTTGCATCTCCTGAATGCAATTTTCTGGTGTCTTCCTAATTAATTTTCATAACAATCTCATTTAGGAATAATGAAAAGTAACAATTAGAATGTGGTACTTTATCCGAATCACCAAAGCTCAGAAATGCTGCTATTTGGAGTTCTGATTTGCACTTGTCTCTGCATTAGCTTTGAATTACTGCCCACTTCTGGAAGGAAGTTATTTCTTGAAGCTGATATGGTGAGGGTCTCCATAGCTAGTTAAATATGGATATAATAAATGAAATCTAAATAATTGCTAGTAATGAGGTAACATTAACTGTGCCTCTATTCTAATGTCTCCTTCATCTTCTCTAATTTTCTTTTTCACCAGGACTGGTCCCACATCTGCTGTTTCCCTTCCCTTTCACCTTCTCTGAACTTTAAACCTCGACAACTCTGTATATGACATGCTACAATGAAATCTTTTTTTACACCCCTAGGAGGTCTAATGTCTTCTGAAAAGATGACAGCAGTCCATAGGACTGTCTGGTAAGATCATAAAGGCTTATTAGATATATCCTTTGCATTTTATCATACATTATATCACTCCCATTTTCAAATTTATTACCACAAACTTGCTACCCATTCCATTAGCTACTGCCCAGCTAACAGGAAAGAACTTGCCTCCCCATGTGATATTCAGATAAAATTCTATTGTTCTCTGAGAAGAGAAAGTAAATTAAGTCCTGTCACTGTGCTAACAGCATCTTGGCTTCTAAGGAGATGATTAGTGCACCAAATTTGAAAATGTCATGCGTTTATTTCTGGGTGATTAGTGATACCTGTGTCAGCACTAACACTGCTGCAGCAGACAGCCTCATATCTCAGGAAAATTGGGCAAGCAAGACTGCACAGCACTTCTCTATAAATTCTACAAAATGTGCAAGCAAGAACATTGCCTGCTTTTCTGCAAAATGTGTGTGCTTGTCCCAAAACATAGCTTTGGCAGAGCAGCTAAATACTAAATGGTAGTTCCTTATCTTTATAAACTCCTAATTTCCTTATCTTCAATGTAGCTGTGATAATTTCTTAAGAATGTGCATCTTTGTGTACATATCTGTATGTATATATAACTTATCATGTGTCGCAAGTCTGATGACATTCAAGACTTACCAGGCTGCTTGGTTTTGTTTGTTTCTCCAGTTCATCAGGGTAAAATTTTAAATATGTTACTTTTAATACTTCTTCCTCTGCTGCATTTTCTGGAACTTGTTAGGTTTGTATTTTTGAGGTGCTTCCTGAGAAAATAAGTAGAGATCTGACACTGCAGAAAAATTCTGTGCTTTATTTCTAGCTAAATACATACTACTTGTGAATAATTGGGATAGTATGGCAGAGATCACGTTAACTCTGACTTGAGAAAAGAACAACTATGAAGAAGATTCTCAGAGTTTCTATGTCATTAAGATACTTTTCAGTAGTGGCGGGGTGTGTGTGGATGGTATTGGTTTTAGCTAAGATGTCCAGGAAGTCTGTTAATTTGCAATAATAGCTCAGGGGAACATTCTCTGATTTGACCTTCAGGAGTTAAGTAGTCAAAATTGACTGCAAAACTCTCTGAAAATAGAAATTTTGTGAGGTGGTTTGGGATGTGGCCCCCAAAATAATTTTATTGGTTTCCTCTGCTCCTCTCCCCCCTGAAACTTCTCTGGATTCCTTTAACTCTACAGTTAGGTGTAGAACTGATGCCCTTCTGAGAATCTTTTATGGCAGTATTAATCCAAGGTAGGATACTTGGAGATTCATTGGCCATATCAGTCTGGAGCAACAGATTTCTCTTGGGCTGACTGAACATCACTCTGCCAAGGAGCTGTACCAAACACAGACTCTCTGAGCACTTCCATGTTCCAGAGATCCTGCAGCACCCCAGGAGCTGCATTATGTCTGAAGGGTGGGAGCTAGGATCACATTACACCTTCTGAATCTAGGTACAGATGCTGTGTGTCCCAGGTTGATACCTGGGCTAGGTATAGAGGGAGAGGAAGCAGGGAGCCTTGGCTGAGAGCAGAGCACGCCTGCCCTTCTGGTTAGACATTGCTGTGGATTTCTTTTTCTTCTGCCTTAGATTCAGCCCCAGCAACTGCTGACTTTGCTATCATGAGGTTCTTTTCACAGGGTTTCAGAAAATCCTTAACGTCCTCAAAAACTATCGGCCTATGGCATTTGTTCTTTTCAGAAGTCCCTCATTGTAGTCTGATGGGTCTGGTGGATGAGATTTGCACATCCATTAACAGAATCCTTCAGCTGCCCCTTTCATCTAGGGACAGTCCACCTTCCTCCTTAAACTAAAAGTACTCACTTTGCCCTGCGCTTACACCTGCATGAAGTATTCTAACAGCTAACAATTTCTATTCAAAATAGCCACTGTTAAGGCTTCAGATATATTTCTATAGTTCCCAGTAAGTTACCTTTCTTTGGTCTGTATAGATTGAACTTTGCAAATTTTTCAGATTTATAAACTAGTCCCTACTAAATACAATCTATTTTGGTATTAAAAAAATTCATACACATTTCAAAATTAATTTGATGTTGGCTTGCTTCTGCTTCTTTCCACCAATTGTATCAATTTTCTGAACATTTGAATGTCCAGAGACTGTTTTGCTGGCACTCATTTGCTCAGAGATGGTGAATTTTAGGCTCATCAGTTAAAATGTTCCCACTACGATGTAACATGAAATACAATATTGTTTCCAACAGCTCTTCATCAGAGCCATGAGCAGAAAAAAAAACTGATCTCAGCAAGGATCTGAAAATACCCGTTATAGCTGGGACAATGCATCCATAGGCAGTTGCTTTGTGTGAATGTGATCAGAGAAAATTAAATTCTGCACATAATACAACTTAATAATTTGTACCTATGAATTTTTACCTACCAGCAAGTTCCTCATAGCTCAGAACTGAGATGCTTCATGTTCCTTAAGTTGTATTACTGCTCTAGAACTGCTGCCTGACAACACAGATTCAGAGCCCAAATTACTTCTTCCTCTTATTCTAATTCTTACTGCTGTAATGAAAGGAAAACAGAACTCCATGTAACCTATATGAACAGCCACGTTTAACAAAGCAAATTGAAATATTAAACATTTGAATGTCAGATGCTCACAACAAATGCTTGTTTGCAGTCCAAAGATTTAAAAAAAAAAAAATAATGCCCACAGCCAAATTCAAGTAACTTGAAAAATGTTGCAAAACATAACAGCATGTGGCCTTTAGTTTTAATCTTGTGCATAACCGCATGTGTATTGAGCAAGACTGAATCCACCTAAATATAAAAAAAAAATTGCAGCATTAGGGGCTTTGATACAAAGTTATGGAGCCCATGTAATTTTTTCTTTGAATTCTATATGCATAACATTTCAAGTCCATCTATATAATTTATAGTATATACCCTGGTTCTAATTTACCTAAACACAAGGTCCGTTTCATAAACATCAAAGATAATGAAAATGCCCTTTTAATTAATCTGCTAGAATCTACATGTTTATTCCACACTAACTTCCTTTATTTGTCAACCTCACACATGAGAAATGACCCCTCCTGTGCTGTCCCTGCTTAATGTCAAAGCTGTAGGGAAAAATGTTTATAACATTAGCTGCATTCTTTCACCGAGGGCTGGCAATTAACACTGTGTCTGGAATCAGAAAACTTCAAAATGTCTTTCATTACTACCTGTCTGGGTGGCAGGGAGGAAATGAAAAGAAGTTTTCTATTCTTGTCACATCCAGTTGCAGGATTTACCAGAAGCAGACCTTGTTCCAGCTATAGGGAGTAAGATTATACCAAAGCTGCTGATCTGTTTTCTGAAGAATTGTTACAATCCTTGAGAGAAATAGCTGGGAGTAATAGAATTTTAGCAGAAATGAATCTGTTACTAGCTAGGAAAAAATTGCTACAGCCAGATAGACCTGAGGTGTCATACTTGCAATTTCAAGCATGATAGATGAAATTATGACTAAGAGGAGGGAAAATATATTGAAAGAAAGTTCTTCTAATCCAAAACTTAAACCCCCTGTGATTTGGCCCATCTTATTCTTTTGCTGATAGTTCCCATCAAGTGGCTATTAGACCAGGCAATGAACCTCTCTTTTAAGTCACTTCATGCTCAAGCCTCAGTCTAGCTCAGCTAATCCATGCAATGAGGAAGAGGTTAGGTAGTTCGTGCTTCCCTGCTACAGCTTGGCAGAAAGCATTTTACCCTCTGGGACCAAATCTGAAGACTTGACACATTGTGTAGAATTAAAAAAAAAAAAAAAAGCCCTGCTTGGGTCGTGGATGGGTGTCACTTGGATGAACTACTTGGGTTCATCACTATCCAGATTACCAGGGAAATGCTGAATCTGCTTTTTCTTGGCCTTAATGTCTTTTATCTGTCTCTGATCAAAGGAAACAAAGTTGCATGTTATCAAAAAGAACATTATTCTGTATTGCAAAGACTGGCATGATTTTTTTTCTGTTTTGATCGGCACAGGAAATAAGTAATTTCCATCAGAAAAATAAAGTGCCTTTTGGGTTTACACTAGGAGCCTTGGCATTTTGGGTGTTAAAACAATACGTCTAATCCAAAAGAGATGTTGCTGTTGTGGTGACAGGATGTGTTGGCATGCCTATGGTAGGTCAAGAGATTGTCTACCTCTCCATCAAAATATTTCCAGTTTTAATTAGTGCTTATAGAAAGAAATATATAAAGTGGTTTTTCTGCAGGTAATCTCTAAAACTACTTTTTTTCCCTGTATTTCCAAATAATGGGCCTCAATTATGCTGTCTGGTAAAAGGAAAGGAAAGTAGAAGTTATCCTCTGTGCTCTTGAAAAATGGACATAGACATTTCCCAAAATGCACTAGTTTATTGGCTTTATATAGAACAAAGCAGGCAATGAAGGAAGGTATGGGCTAAATCCCAAACCACAGGTGAGTTCACTGTGATGAGTATAGAAATTTCTAGTCAGCAGCCAGTGAGTCACTATGACTGATGTGCCCACAAAGACGTAAATGCATAAAGCTAAGAGTATTGCCTCAAGACCCTGTGCCAAAATGGATGTGCTGCCACAGTCTGCGCATACCAGACATAGTATCGACCAAGTTACATCCGCAAACATGGCAGGACCTTAGCTTCTGATACAGCTGAGGGGTATTTGGGATGGGCTATGGGCTGAGGACAGTCTAAGGACTGCACAGTGCCAAGCACTGCCTCAGGACAAAATCCAGATGAGCAAAGGCTATCACGTTAGGAAGAAAGAAGCACTGATGGGAAAAAGCTTGTAATCAGCTCATGGTTGTCTTATGGTTGGAGATGTGCCTGTAATCACATATCCCAGAGTGCCTGTGTATTTTCATTTATAAGCACTCTGTCCAATAATATTAGAATAGAAGTAGTATGAATTAACTGCACGGTCTTGGTATCCTTGCTCAGAAGGGTCTACTCATCTTCTCTCTCTCCTGTGATGTATCTAATGATGCACCTAATATGTCATTGAACTGGTATAACTGAGAACAACTAGCTTTACATCCCAGGAAAATTACCAGTCTTTACCTGAATGAGGTCCAGATATAGGAACAAGGAAATGTTGCCAATTTTCAGATACTTAGGTTTTGGCAGAATTCAAGATGAAACCATTAATGTATGGCTGATGTCCACAACAGCACTGATGATTCTAGAATCCAAAGCCACTTGGATCTTTCAAATTGCAGGGATTGTTGGCACTTCCAATCAAAATATTAAATAGCGTATCCAGGATTCTGGTTTTGGGGGTGTGGTGTTGCTTTATCTTGTGTTTGAATTTGTGCTTAGATTCAACATAACTTGATCTTTAAAAAAAAAATTGAAAGGAAACTGTGCAAGACTGATAGTTAAAATGTATATGCAATACAAATGTTAAAGGGGGAAAAAAAGACAACAAATTTCTGGATCTCCAAGCAGTCCCAGCCGCTGTGTTGCTGATAAAATATCCACACCCTGTTGAGTGGACATCAGCTATGTAAACAGATGTTCTTAAAGAGAAAGGGAAGTGTTGGATAGCTGACTTACTTTGTTGCAGTTCTGCTCAGACTGACGGTTATGTGTTTAAAGGGTGGTTGCCATGATCAGCAAATCCAGCCAGGCTTTAAGTGCAGCTAAATCCACTAGAAACTCTCAACTTCACACTTTTGCCCTAGAGATGGCTACAGGTCGATAGCTATTTTCTGAGTTATTTGGGGCTAATCAGAAAAGCATGTGCAAATCTTGAAAGACTGAATTTATACCTCTGGAACTGATTTGGGTGCTTTTTAAAAGGTATTCTCATTAAAATTTATTTAAAACTTATTATTTAAAATGGCACTGAGACTGTGGCAAATCTTGCTAACTTCTGAATGCAATTTAACTGTTTGACTTTCAGTGGACTAAGCAGAAGTATCCTGAGGCACAAGGAATGAAACAGAAAGTTTGTTATATAGCCAATCAATACTCCTGTACTTTTCTACAACTCTGTTGTAACAAAATAAGGTGTTGCCTTAGAAATATAACAGAAACCACCTTGCTTTCTTGCCCGAGTTAGGTTTTGTTTCAGTTTGAAAACAGATTACTTTTTTTCTTTCTAAAATGTCTGCTTTTAGAAACACCATACAGGCAAATCAAGTTACAAGCATGCTACGTCTAAATAATTAAGAAATACAGTAAAGCTTACTGTAGGCAGCCCTTAAACATATTCCAGAGGAAAACACCTTCTCCATATTGAAATGCCATGTCTCTAAGTTTTGGAGCTCTGGACCATTACAGAAGAATGTGGTTGTGCCTTTTTTTGTTTAACTAAGGGAGTCCTAAGTAAGTGTTTGAAACAGTACAGGGTGTATTCATTCTGCCACACAATGCCGACCGGAGTGTATTTAAACGGCTTAAAGTCTTGGGGAGGGCAAGAGACAGACAAAGCCCAAGCTGCATTTCGAATGCGCATGCTGAAAACTTTGTCAGCATTTTAAAATTAAGTTTCATCTATTCATATGTTAAGACTTTAGAGAGATGAATTAGGACAGCTGAGAAACTGATTACAGCCTCTTGCTGCATTTTTTCTCTTTGCTGTTCGCGTAGCCAAGCTGACACGGCCCCTGCTGAAATACTTCTATCTCGTGATACATGTATCAAAAACGAATAGATAGGATGGTTGATCTTGTGCCTTTCTTGTTCTGCCACACGCTTTTACTTCGAACCACATGTCATTAATAGAGCTAATGGGATTTTGGCATGGAACCAAAGGGGTGGGAGGGGAGAGGGGGGTGGGGGGAGGTGGATGGGAGCGAGATGAACTACCGAGAGAAGCACTGCTGCCTTTCTTTGCACTAAAGCGATGTCAGGTTTATCAGGCTTCTCTTTAGTCCTTCCTGACAGGACTGGAGGTACTTCTCTATACATGTATGTCTCATGCATTCATGAGCCTCTTTGACATTATTGCATCTTTTGTTAGGAGCTGAAAATGCAGATCATTGCTCTGTCCTTCCTTCAGCTGCCATATGGCATTGTGGAAAGGGGCCCACAAAGGAAGGAGAAGGAAATGTAAAAAAAAAAAAAAAAGGGGGGGGGGGGAGAAATGAAACTACCAGCAGATGAAATTGATTTATTTTCACCATCAGGGAGCAGGGAGTGGAAGCCTTTTGGAATATAAAACCTTCTTGCAGAGCAGGCAAACAGGCTGCCTGCATGACGGCTCTGATACATGTTAAAAAATAACATGACTTGAAAATAGAAGCACCATTGTTTTGCTTAACTACTGTAACAAATTTATATGAAACGGAATGCAACATTTAAAGTGAAACAACTGCCAAGGTTGCAGATTTCTATTTTTCCCCCTTGTCTGCAAGAGGTAAAACCCATGAAACACCAAATGCTACATAGGTGCAACAGTTTGGCATCACTGCATATTTTTCTAAAATCGCTCCAAATAACTTTGGTCTAGTCTGCATTTTTGTGGAGCTAAACCTTTCCTAAAGTAAGTAGCAATTAGAGCACTTTATATAATTGCTTTAAAAACAAACCAAAAATGTATTTGAGAGAAAGAAGCTTGGTATCTCAGTTCTTTGGTTATTTTTCTGTGGGTCCTTGCTTTATGAAACGCTAAAAATCTTTAAAAGAAACACAATGCAGCATGTGCTGTGTATTAGCTAAACTAGATACTCTCACTTAGTACACAAGGTTTACATTCCCCCCGGTATAAATAAGCACAACTCAATCTAGATTTAAGCAAATTCTGCTTTTCTAACTGTAGATTGTACAAAGCTAAAAACATGAAATGTTACTTTAATCTAACCACTTTAATGAATTTGCTTGCTGATGTCTGCTGATAAACTTCCATGTTGTTATATTCCTGCAGAATTTAAACATTAAGATAATCATTTGCAAGAGTGGGGTTTAATTGCTGTCTCTACATTTCTGTGCTGAAAGTGTTAGTTTTTCTAGTCTCCATTTGCAAAATGGAGTCTTTTCATTCCTCCTTTCCTGAACATATAAAGCACTCAGCCCTGTCGATAACAGAAAAAAAATAAGCAAGCATCTGTCTTGCAGTTGTATACTGCAGTCTGTACCAGGTTTCTGTTCCCTTCTTCAGTTTGAATATCTATCCAAAGCCCACTGCACTTGTATTCTAGCTTACACAAATCCAGATTTTCCATGGGTGAAAAGCCAATAAAAAGTGAAGAAGTGGGCAGGGTATTGTATATGAGTGAGCCAAATCCTGGGCATGTGGGTTGGTAAGTCCATTTGGAGCCCCTGTGGAGGTGCAAGCCTTGTCTTTAAGTTTTATACCATGATTAGGTGAAGAGATCTTCCAGGAAGACTTCCACTTTAACTTATTTTCTAGTGCTTGTTAGTTATTAAAAGAATGTATCTTATAGATGCTGAAGTGTGATGAGGAATAGACTGTCTTTGTTTCTGGCTAAGAAATGACCCAAGTCATAGATTCACTAGCACTTTATTACTTGGGCTGACACTGATGCAAATATCTTCTTGCTACCATAATGTTTGCTCTACAGTAGTGCCTAGAGAGAGTTGGACTGAGGTTTGATTCCTTTGAAGCTTGGAGCTGTATTATTTGTAACTCACAAATCCTCTACCAGTTGCAAAGTACTCACGAACATTTTCATTTATGCATGGATTTTATTGCAAACTTCTAAAATTTCAGACAAGAACTGGCTTATTCATCACATCCTTATTTAATAATACTTCTGTCATTCGTAGAACAAGGGACATACTGTGACTAGCAGGGAATAATCCATACCTTGGTAATTATGCATGGTAAATATTCATCAGCTTTTGTTACCAATTCAAAAGCAACTCAGGTAAAATCAGAGTCCAGTCATGAATGAAAGAACAAAATCTATGGCAAATGTTAGTCATAACAATAACCTACTACTAAAAACATTTATAAGTCTTTGTGCATCATCAATAAACAAAGTTTAGAAAGAATTTTGTCTGTAGTCCTCATCCGTTCAAAGTTTTATTTGATGTTCCTTATGCCTTAAGGAGCAGGAATGAAAGAGGAGACAGCATGATCAAGGTTGAACATAAGCTTATAATATTCTGTATAGGAAGACTGGGCATGGCCCCAACCCTAAACAACTGTTTTTGATTCTGTTAAAACTTTCTTTTGTGTCGGCTTTCTTTAGAAACAACAAAGCTGCCAGCTTCATGGCTGAAACACATGAGAGTAGGAGATAATCCTGTAGTCTGGAGGAAGATGCTCACAGAATTCCTTTCTAAATGAATGGCTAAATTCTGGTTACAGTTTTCACTGTTTTCAAAACAGAACATAAAGCTCATGTCTTCAGTTTAATCTTCAGTTTAATATCACAGTAAAAACACAAAGAAAAGGGAAGAGCATGAAAACAAGTCCCACCAGCTGTTTTGGAGAAAGAAAGGAGCACACCAAATCCTACCTGGTTCTCTCTAGTATGGAAATGATAATTTATAGTATACTTAGGTGCTACTTGTGTGGTTAACCCCAAACACCAATTCTCAAAATGCTTTTCAGCTGCTGTCTAATTCTGAAACCCTCCCACTGTAGGTCCTTCATTTTCAGACATTAAAGGTCCTCAAGTTCCATTGCTTGCACAACTCAGCACCTCAGGATGAAGTGTTAGCTATTGTGCCTATCTGAAGACCACACATTGACTAGAATCAAACATTCAGTTTTTTGGGGGAAAGTTAAAACTTGTACTCCCTACCTGGAGGAAAAATTCTCAGAAATTAATTTTAGATTAAGCAAAATATCAGCAGTCAAAACTTTTCCATTGGAACATACAATCAATTAATACTTTGAACTGGCAAGAAAACAAAATAGCTTGATCATGACTATCTGGTTAAAGCATTCCAGACGAGAGGAAGGGGGAGAGGGTAAGGATTTTTGGATACCAGACTCTCCTGCTTGGATGTTTTTTACATTAATCACTGGAAGAAACACAGAACCTGCACTGAGGAGGAAGGGGAATGATGTAAGACCTGCTCTCAAAAGAGTTTCCTAGACATTCATGCTCCAGTTAATCATTTCTCTTATGCAAAGTGTGACAGCCTCAACAGGAGGAATAGAGTGCGCTTCCTTGCAGCAATTATAGCTGTTCCTTGGAGGTGTGGATTTGAGTTCTGCTATGGTGAAGAGAACATTGTATATGGGGCTCTTGACCCCACTGGAATGCTTTAGCAAATGAATAAACCAAAAGTGGATGTCAGTGTAGGAACAGGAAAAACACTACCACTACAGTTTCTGGCTGTGATATTTTAAAGAAAACAGCTCCTGTGTTTTGAACAGAAGATCATAGGCACTAAACTTCAGCAGAAGTGCCTACAATATTATTTGACATATGTATAAACACTTTTTGTTTGGTAGAGCCCAACACAAAAAAGCTTAAAGTTGTGGTTTAGAGCACTTGTGCTGAATTAAGCACTCCCCCCCCAAAAAATTATCAAGGTTGAAATGGAAGCCAAAATAGAAAATACTGGAGGAAAATTTTAAAACAGTGTAATCACTTAACACACCTTGATGCAGGAGCAGTTACTTCTACCTTGCCAGGACTACAGTGGAGCTGTTGAACACTGAATAGTGAGATGCAGGCTCCAACCTCAGTAGTGACCAGAAGGGCTAATCTATTCACACTCCACATTTCCCTGCTCTGCATTTCATATAGATACCTAACTGGGAGTTGTGGCCTCCATGCTTGGCTTCAGATGCCAGGAGATCAGATGCCTATTGGTATTGCAACACCTAAGCCCTCACTTGGAAGTTATTTTCAAGAGTGGGATACAAGACAAAGAATATTGAGGCATTACCCTTCTAGCTACATATCAACCCCCATAAATTTGCTGTCATCTAGGCCTTTTTAACTAGCTTAATCCCATGAACTTTGTTGGTTTTATAATTTTACAGAAAGACTTATCGCAAAAAATGAAGCAATAGGACAGATTACACTGCTGATATACATTTAATGTCACTGTCTACAAAAAGAGAGATGCCACTCTAACTCCTCCCATGGCTTTATATTTTATCGGAGTACCACAATTTGTTTATGCCTATTTTAGTGAGTTGAAGGACTGATGTGCAAATTCAAGATGTTCTCTAATATAACTAGAGCTCTAAGTATAGACAGGCTCTGAATAGGTAAAATGTACAGATTATATAGAACTATTTAGGCTTATTCAAATCAAGTAAAACTAAAGAGTTCCAGAAGGAGTTAACAAACCAAGATCTAAGAAAAGCATACCAGTTTCTGCTGATAAATGTTAGACAATGTGCATGTAAAGGATTAATTTGAAATCCTAATACATCTGGATGGGACTTAGAAAAATGGATCCAGGAATTATTGTGTCTGGTTTATTGCAAATCTCTGTCTAGTGTACACAGAAAGGAGAAAAATTGTGTGTGTGTATGGAGGGGGGATGAGACCAAACGAGGCTGGGATGAATAAGCTTTTGGACAGATCCCACAGTAGATAAGAATAGCATGGATGGAAAACTTGAATGACCACATCAGCAATGTCCTGGGTAGAGATGACTGCTTTTATTTATTTATTTATTTATTTTTAATGGCACTTGTCCCACTTTGCATGTAGGTTGATTTGATCAGTGAGCAACTCTCATCCTCTTTCCTAACTTCTGCTAGGTTTTTTAATCTTAGTATACTAAGTCAATATAGAAAGTACTTTGGAAGTGGAGATCTAGTGAAACCACAGGGGTATTTTTCTATTTTTCACAAGACTTTACTTGCTTATGTTTACCCATGGCACTGTTTTTACTGGATGTTAACAGGAAATCTGTTGCTGTGTACCTGGTGAGGGGAGGAAACAGTCTCAATGTCACTTAAGAAAATGGCCCAAGACACTCAAAATCCCCACAATTTTAGCTGAAGTTGTAGGGATTCCATGTTGCAGACTACTGTAAAGTCCCTAAAAAACCCAGAAAAATGTAAAATTTAAGAGAGTGTTATGAAAGGCTAGTTCTGAAGAAGCTTATACGTTCAAATGTGTATTATAATGCAGTTGAAAGTGTGTATTTTGCACTTTTAATATCTTCTTTTTGGGTTGAATGAGAAGACAAAAATTTCCTGAGGTCTCCCTCTTACAGGCCTGGAGTTAGGGCACGGGATGTGTCTGGGGAGGTGGCATGTCCAGCCCATTGACAGATGATTCACCAGTATCAGCAAGCAGAAACATGATTTGACCTTCACTTCTGATGCAACTGTCACATCAAAAGATTAACCAGAAATGGACTTTCCATTTGAGGCAGGTTTCTGAATTAGCCTCAAGTTTATCCCCCTTTTCTCCTTCACTGACAGAGGGATTTGTGGTCATAACTGAAGCCTGCTTTAAAAGTCTCGTCTTTTTATTCTTTTGAGAATTCTGACGTTTAATGGATCTCAAAAATTTAAACGAGTGGAGGATGTGAATAGTTCCTGTACCAGCTAAACCTCTCGGAAGTATTAAATCCCAAAGCAGTAGGAGAAATGTAAAAAAATCATTCTCTTGTCTTTTATGATCTGTAAATGCCCAACAGTGGAGGGTGTTGAAAATAAGTGGAAGACAGCACATGGGGCGAGAGAGGGAATCGATGCTTGAAAAAATGTAGAGGTTTTTATTACAATAAATGAAAGTCACACAAAAAAAATGAATGAACTTTCCACTCTATAAGCCAATAATTAAACCTTAAAATTGGCTACAAGACTCTACTACTCGAGTCACAACATTTTGTTGCTGACAGCAGTAGGCTTCATGGTTTTTCTCCTCTCTCCACTGTGCCAGCCACTAGGAAGAGTCACCCAGGCTGAACCAGTGGGTTGCACAAGGAATCTACAACAGGAATAAAGTCCTTGCACCATTTATTTGTATACACCAGTTATGAAATTCCTTGCCTTCATGCTAGTGACTAGCCACAGTATGTGTGAAATTACTGGCATATCTTTCACTTTTGTTCAAAGAATGTTTCTCATTGAGATTATGCTACATATTTACTTGTGTTTGCCATATTTTCCACGTCACAGATATTGCTAAAAATATTGCTGGTAATGTTGTGAGATTAGAAGAGCAAATACACAGCTCAGTCATGCCGCTGCTCGTATCTTTGAAGTTCAAAAACCCTTAATAGTAGAGTATTTAGAAAGAAAACACGGAAGTCTATCAAGAAGTGTTAGTGAATATATGACTACAATTCAAACTTAGGAAGTCCACAGTCTTTAGATCCCTGGAAAGGGGGATCATATCTTACGGGGGAATTGTTCTAGAATTTGATAAGCATCTGTTACTGGCCACTGCCAGAGACATGGCACTGAGTCAAATACATGCACATTCAGATTGAGCTTTGGGTAACTGATGTTTTTGATGATTTATGTACAGACAGCTATTAAGTATTTGCGGTGGTGTTGTTGTTTGTTTTGTTTTGTTTTTTCCTGAGACTTTAATAACTTGTAATACTGCTCAGTAAGTCATAATACTGTTTAATAACTAAAGTGAGCTCATACACCAGTACATTCAAAATTCTTCTACCACTGAAAAACACATAGAGACAAACGTTTCATGAACAGCGAGGGGTCACGTTCACTTTCAAAAGAGCCTTTCGTTTTAGAGCTGTGTTGGAAATACAAAATACAGCCACCAAGATACTAGAAATGTCAAAATTGATCTTTAAAAAAGTTTCATGACACAGTTTCATAGGCCTACAACAGCAGTAAGCATCTGTGTATTTTTAAGGCAGATATAATTTTGTGCATATGCCATTATCATAATTACATATACATAAGGATAATAAAAAAAAGTAAGGATTTTTTTAAAGGATAATCAAAATTTTAGCTACATCATCTGAACAAAAGTCTGTATCAACTATTTACAGTCACAGAGTTCCTGAAACAACTAAGGAAATAAAATATATTTTGTGTGTTTTAAGAAAAGAATCCCTTCTAAAAACTACTAAAAAATGATCTTTCTTTTTGTCTGTCTTTCTTGCATGAATATCCTTCTCTTCTCAATGTTATTCTTTCAAAATGTTTTGCCATTGAATATTAGCCACTGAATATTGTGTACTTGGTCTCAGGTCCCTACCTTATGTTGAAACAGAACTCCTCGACTTTAGCTTTGAGGATACATGTATATAGGATAAATATGCTTTTGTACCAGAAAAAGGGAGCAAAATGGGAGATTCAATCATTATAAATTAATGCTTTATACAGCCTAGAGAAAGAAAGTACTCGAAAGAACAACATTTTTAAAGTTAACTTTGCTTTATGTACATACCAGTGGTGGCATTATTGTGATCCTGCTGTAATGTCTTGTGAGAAATCATGTGGGATAATGCAACAACCATGAAATTAAAATGGACTACATCTGTAGAGCAGACCATTATTACACGGTGTCTTATTTCTCAGAGGGTCCATTATCTCTTCATCACCAGAAAAATCAGGCTCTGCAATGAAGTGCCACAGACTGAGCCAGAGAGGAGGCAGAACAGTAGAGGAAAGGCCATGGGAGGACAGACTGTACCAGTGTCACATCTCACCAGCCTTTACTTAGTGATCAGAATTTTGGAAATCAGTAGTTTTAAAAAATTGTTTCATTTATAAGTACCAGCTGCTGAAGAAGATAAAGAAAGAGGGTAACCCTTTTAAAACTAAAAAAAAAATCAAACCAAACCTGGATACCTGAAAGTACTTTAGTTTGTTTTCCAGCACAGCCTTTGGATTTTACTGAAACATTTGGGGAAACTTGTAAATGAAAATGTTGCTTTCTGAGAAGCTGGCCAGGCACCACATGTGAATTATTTAGAGACAAATAGTATTGCTTCTGCTTTTAAAGAGCAAAGAAAATGTTGCTGTGTTGTTTTGTGTTGTTTTTTTTTTTTCCTGTTGCCTTATTCTTAATTGGTTTTATTTCCTCATTGCTGTTTTTAATTCCAAAAATCTCTTCAAAACACAATAGCGATGCCTTATAGTAATTAAATACAAGTACCTAACATAATAGTAGTATAAATTTTTAGCTGCTCATCTGCAACTAAAAGAGGAAGAAGAAACTTCTTGATAACCTTGACTGATTGCATTAGAGAGATGTGAAAGGGCCCTAATTACAATGAAGTGTCAGTTCAATCTTGCCGCAGAAATAACCTCAAATACCTCAAACGCCCTCAAAAGCCAACAACATCCAACATGGAAAACTAAAGAACTGTTAACCCAAGAAGCAAAACCTATAACTGCAACAGTATCTGGAACGTTTTTTCTATTTACTTAATTTATGGTTTTCTTTTCCTCTCTCCCTCTGTTCTCTTTTATAATTTAATTCCCATCTTTCAAACTTTTTCATCTCTCAGTCATATTCCTTGGCTGCTGTGTTCATGTATTCACACACAGCTTCACTGTTTACCTGAGCTTCAGCCATCTCTTCTATGTCTGTATCAAAGGAGGTGAAGCTTCATCTTAACCCTGTTTCTTTTTATGCAAGCAGAGATATTGGTTTTTAGGCCCAGGTCTACTCACCAACTTCATTAATGATGTTTTAAAAATTAAGTAGAAAAAATATGTACACATCTGGGGTATAATTGCCCAATTTTTTTAAATTTCTACTGGATTGAAATCAGGCTTTATCTCTTGTTGTTGCTTTTCAGACATTTAAAATAAATCTAATGCTATACCAACTAGGATTTCTCTTTTTAAAATTTATGTTAGTATTAATATGTTGATGAAACAGAAGTGATGGCACTGAGTCACACATCTATGTCCCAGTTTCCCTGAGTATTTTTGGAGGTACTTGTATAGGAAAATACAAGGCTAGGAAAATCAATGTCAAGGAAAATAAAAATCGAACTCATTCTTACTCCAAGAATGGTTTTGCTGTGACCAAGTTCAGGAGAGCTTCATCGCCTTAGAATTGGGATACTAAAATTCATTCTCACATGCTCACTTTTAAAGCATTATATGCAAATAATGTGATTGATTCTGCTTGCATATATATTTGTATTGCATGTTAGAGATGAAATTTTAGAATTATGTGATAGTGGTCTGTGCATCAGGGGGCAGAGATTCTCTTATTTCTCTGAAAGGTTTTGTCAATTAATTCTACAGCTGTCTGATTCCAAATCTGCTTGTCTTCTATTTCATCTTTCATTCCTGCAGCCCAGGAGTCATGATTTGAAGATGAGACGTTTTTGGTACAATATGTCCCAGGTATAAAATCAGGTGGATAATTTCTTGGTAAATAAATCAACTAGCAAGAAATCAGCTTGTGAGGAGGGAGACAGTGCAATAATTACAGAATGTATAACTTACAGGAGGACAAATGATAGGAACAGACAGTATGAAAAGTAAAATTATTACAATTCCTTATAATTTCTGTTGGACATTTCTCTGTCTGCTTTGTTTTCTTAGCTAAGTTGGGAGGGGAAAAAAAAAATCAATTTTAGCTCTAGGAAAGCCCTAACTGCTAATTCTGTTCATTAACTGCTGCCAGTGAGATCAAATTGGAGCCTAGCGTGTTTGTGTAGTTTCGTGTGCTTATATGGATGCATATATACATACATGCACACACCATAAATGGATATGGAGTTTCTTCTAAACATTGGAGGTACCTAAGCATGTTATGATCAAGAGGTTAGATTTCAAAGCATACTTAGAATTTGAAGTATTTTGCAGAAAATGAATGTTTTATCAGTAAAATCAAAGAAATCACAGACCTAAATGTACCTTATACTTGTTCCATTAGTGGAAAGCGTTTGGGAGAAGTTTTTAAATTTGTCTATTGAAATTCCATCTACAAAGCCTACAAGGAACTACTGACTGCACAAAATCATAATTCAATTTATGTGAAGAAATACTATATTCACATTTTGTCCTCACAAAGTGCTTCCATTATGATATATGTTGAAGTCTAGACTTACATATAGCTAGTGGCTGAATGCTGTGGATCTCTGAGTCTTAAAATCTGTGTGTCCATATATATAACACATTTTTCTATTGTTTGGTGATACATATAGCTGGATATTTTCAATAATTCAGTTTTTCATATTCATGTGGTTTAACTCTGGCAATGAAAGTGTGAGAGATGTTGGATGTTTATTCCCTTAATGTTAATGTTCTGAAGAACTTCCAGGGCTGCGTCTGGTTGAGCCATGCTTAAAGGAAAACAGGAGAAACTTGAGTAGAGGTAGACTTCTCTGGGTGCTGCCCATGGCTTTATTCAGTTGCCCACACATAGGGATCTAGTAAAATCTGAGACCAAAAGGACATTGGTCACTTGTGTATCCTGTATCTTCTCTGCCAGCTCCATGCAGACGTCTTAGGTACCTTGAAATACCTCAGATGGCGCTAGGCTCCTGTGTTTAGGCAAATGAATTGAGTTCTCAGTGTAAATCAGAAAGCTTTTTTTGCTGATGTAACTTCTCACCCTAACAAGCAAGGACTGTGACGTATAGCTTTTAATGCAATAGCACTTGAAGAATCCTCAGGTGGCTTGGTAATTAGGACTCCAGGACATTCTGCAGTGACACATGGAGCTGGGTAAATGCCCCATATAACCCCAAGTTCATAGATTCCCCTAGATTCCTATAAACACTGAGTGGTATCCTGTCATTTTTGTAACTATGAAATTACAGCGAGATCATAATTTTTTTTTTTTTTAGTATTTTAGCATAGAACTGTTGTTTTAAGCATCTTTTGCTTTCCTGCTTTTATAGATTAATTATATCAAGACAAGACAGAGACATAAATGTCCATTCTTTAGAATATATACAATAAGAAAAAATAAAAGTGCACTCACATGGTATTTTAGTAAATCCGGTTTTCTGGCAGAATAAAATTGTCATAATATTCTTACCTAGAGATCACAAGCTTGATGCTTTACGCTTTGGTAAAAGTATGTCCTGATAAGATTATTTCTTGCACATAGTGAAAGATCAGTCTCATTTTACTGAGTCAAGTGCCTTGTATCACCTGCATACCCCACAGCTTTCTGCTTCATGTTTCCTTTCTATTTTCATATCTATGGGAATGGAATCTGCTCTTCAGTATTCAGCAAATATGCCTCCTGCTGCTGCCGCTGCTGCCTTTGACTTAGGCCTGAGTTGCCATGTCTTCTTCAGTGATGCTGAACCACTGTGAGTGTGTTTTGCAGGCTGGAGATTCCAGCACAGTTCCCCCTAAAATGGGTTGTTGTCTTGTCTTTCTAACTCATTTCTCACTGGATTTTCGGGTTCACATAGGACCATTCAAATATATTTGTGGTAGAATACACCAGGATAACTCTGCTCAACTCAATGCAGTCTATATTCTTGCAAAAAGGATCAGAATAGGGCTCAGTAAGTTATTCTGCGGAAAACACAGGCTGAAAACAAGTTGGGAGGATTTTTTTTCCTAAAGGATGCTCTACTTTTATGACATCATCTAACTAATTATTCCTGTTATAATGCAGATAACATTCTTCCTTCATTTCACTTTTTATAGGTCAGAGATACTTTTGTTTATCCTCAGTACCCTCTGATAACATGTGCAGAATAACTGTCTGTTTGATTCTTAATGCACTCGCTAGTTACAGTGTCACTAAGGACTAAATCCTACATGCAGAAGATCAGAACAAAGTCTGAATTTTCAGTGAATCAGTTATGCTTTACTAATGTCAAGGAAGAGAAATGATTGCTCTGTTTTAGATATACTCAAGGAAGATTATAGTTTCAGAATTGCTGTCTCCAGCTGTCTCCCATTTATAGTCTGTTTGGTTCTTTATTATCTGTATGTGCTGAATGTTTTGCCCCTTTGCTTTCAATTTTAAACATGGTGCAGACAGCTTACAGCACAGTGTTGGATGTGGGGCTTTAAAGTGACAAATTTGTTCTTTTTATATCCTCTCCAACCCTTTCATTGGATTTCATGCTTTACCTTTGCAAATATTTGTGAAGATCATAAAGAGATCAGGGAAAGAAGTGTTCCAGACAAGTGAGACCAGTAAATTTTTTTTCAGTGTATGATTTGTTTGTGGTGTAGTCACCATGTATTTCACAAAAAGCCAGCAAGTCTGGACATTATGGAGCTTACACAGAAACCATGATATATATAACATTAGGAAACTTGGTACGGACTGAAGTTACCAAACAATGAATCTGATGAAAAGTGACCACCAGGGAAAGGATCAGTGGGCGGGAAATTAAAACCATTGGTACACTAATTGGAAGCTGTTAGGGCTAAATGATAAGGACAGTTCAGTATGACAGTGTAAATAGGTCTGGTGTGATAACACAAGAAAATCTGTGTGATCATTAGGATTGGATCCAAACCTATCTCTGTGTCTTGGAGCAGTTTTTACTAAATATTTTATTTCGTGAAACATATTGATCAAATACGATGCTTAATGCAATAGACTATATACCTCTGTTCCTTATAAAGGTTACAAACACAGAGCTACTGAAATAAAAGAATACTGTATCAGAAAATGGAGTTATGTGGGAACTTTAGAAAATAAGATGTATAGGCTGGATTCTTCAGTTTAACAAATTCATTTAGCACAAGATTTTGTATAACATGGGACCAAAGCAGTTGGGGAGCAGTACTGCAAAATTCCCAGTGGGTAGGGGAATGCTTACAAAGCTGGTGAAGGTGACTCTGTCAGAAGCTCTTGCATCTCAGGGATGAAAAGATCACAAAAGCAAAAAAAATATTCAGGAGCATGGTACTTGCATAGAAGATCCAGGGGTGGTATGGCAAGAGATGGCCTCAGACAACCAACAGTGTTAAGAGTTACAGATTCAAATTCATACTCTTTCCTTTCTTTTCCTTATTCTTGTATTAAGGAAGGCAAAATGATCTCTAGAAGAAGAATGATATTGCCTGTTTTGGGGGATTTCTTTTAACTTGAAATTTTTATAAAGTCCAAAAGCATTAAATAAAAGTTTATTTATTAAAATCACTGTACATTTAAAAAAAATCATGTTCGTTCCAACTGCAAAACACAAATATAAATCTATGAAAGTTAAAAAAGCCACCAAGAGAGGTTAGTCAGATTGGGGATTCAGGTTTCTGTATTCTACAGTATATGAGAAAGTGCACAAGCAGATAATAAGCTGCTAGAAAGGGAAAAACAAATGAACTTAGGTTTAAAAACCCTAGGCATTAGAAGTGTTCTTGCACTTGTTTACACTAAGAATGATAAATGCATGGAGAAAGTAAACTGTAACCTTATACCTCCAGTGAAGCAGACACACAACACTTATCACAGATTTTCAGAAATACACACCATTTTTGCAGTTTAAATAAAGAGATAATTCTCTTTAACCAAGGAGAAAGGGGAAGAGAAGTAGTTCAGCTGCTGTCTCAATAACTGTAAGAAACTGGCAGCTGAAAAGAGAGGGTCTATTTAACAGTTACACCATTGAACAGTAAATTAATCAATTATGGTTAGTCACCTTGCAGCAGTCTGCAAAATGCCTTTGGTCCATCACTTACATAGCCACATCAAGATATGTATTGTCATATATTGACCAACAATAGGCTTACATGAAATTGTATTATACTGGAAAATCAAAAAACAAAACCTGCATGTATTGGCTTAGATCACCACTTCTTAATATGAATGAAAAAACAATCGGACGTCTAAAACTAAAAGCCTGTGTGCCTTTGTTTAGAGACCTCTTGAATTTAAAAAAAAAAAAAACAACAAAAACAAACAAAGAAAGCAGAGACAACTCTAAACAAACAAAAAAGAAAGATGAATTGAAGTTACGTTTTTTGTATTCCTTTGTTTCACACACAAATTTCATGGGACTGCTAGTCTTGTGATTCCTTACTGTACAACAAAGGTCCATAACTATTAAGAACACCTGTGGTATCAAAATAATAATAAAAGTCTTTCTAAGTTTAAACCTCTTTTAGTTACAAACAGGTAGCAGCTCATTCCTTTCAGGAAAACACACTTAAGTGGAAAAGATACTGAAATCATGCTGCTACATAATTATACTGTGTTTGTACACGTATGCATTCATGTTTTGAAGAAGCTGACATTTTATTATTTTAAGAAGGACCATCTTCGGAACAAGAACTACATAATCCTACTTTCTAAATTGTTCAACTTATTGTGACAAAAAGGTGTACGTTGTTCTTTTTTCTTCTCCTGTATAAATGTGGCTTTTAGGGGACCATGACTCCAATCAGAGACTGTGAATATCTGTGGACAGAAAATAGGACCAGCTGGTGCCATTGCCTGGTACTTTTTACATTTTCTTTTAGGGTGCTGGTTGGGAGGGGGGTTGGCGGAGACCTATGCATAGAAGACAAGAAACAGAAGTTGTGACTGGAAAAAGACTCAGAATTGGCTACAGCAGCACTCCACCAGCTGCCATTACAATGTGTATTGTGTACATTTGCACGGTGTAGAATCTAATTCACTTTTACAGTCGGAAAAGAATAGGAGGCAATCACCAAGCATCCATCACCAAACAGCATGATAAATAAGCTGTTATTTGGATCATGTATTTAACCCAGTCAAGAGATTTGGACTGGAAAAACAGCAGACAGAAAAGACAGGATCAAAAAAACAAAAAACCCTTCCGTGAAATAAAACAGAAAGAGAAAGAAGTATCTTCCTTGCTTCTTTGGGCCACGAACACCGACAACTATATAGAAGTAATATATGATTAGTGTTTATGAGTTTAATCTGAGACTTAAAACTGCAGTAATGTGAAGTAAAAGAAAAAAACCACTGGTTTCGTGAGGGTACTTTGACAAGTTTCCAGGAAGGTTCTTAATGTTTGGAATAGTGAAATATTTGCTTATTAGCAATACTTTGAAAATCATCCTACATTTAAGCAAAGATACAGAGGGAAATAAATGTCTAGAGAAAATGAGTCTATTTTTCAAAAGTGACTTCTGCACCTATGGCCAATTTTTAATGATAATTTAGCCCTTGACAGATTCAGAGAAGTTGCTGGTATTTCAAAACCATCTATAAAGCTAACTCTTAAAGGATATAAGGTGCTTAGGCATTTTTCTTTTTGTTTTGTGGTATATCTTCACTTGCAGAAGATGTTTAAACATTTAAACAAAGCTTTACTAATCCAGTCCTACATGTGCATATAGCAGCCAAGCTGGCTTTTAAAATGGCTAAACATTACGCTCCTCTAATATACCCTTATGGAATTTTCAAATAATCCATTTGCTCTTATGGCACACCAATGCCTTTTAATATCTTGCACTTGACAGCCTAGCTGAGGGTTCAGTCCCAAATCCAATTAAATCAAAAATCGCTATGTGTGATTTTATACATGTGATTTTAGACAAATGACTTATGCATACTCTTAGCATGTCACAAATGTTAAGTAAGAAACATTAGCCTCTTTTACTGTTATTAAAGTTAACACACATTATATTACATGTGCTGTGAACTAGAAAAAAAGCATATGATTAATCACAACTCATCTGTTGCATTATAATGTCAGAGCCCTGCAGGTGCTGATAGGACTTACTGGCCCTGACCATCCTCACCTGGGATGCCTGCCCACACCTCCTCTGCCCGTGGGCCCAGGACCCCCATTTAAGCTCAGCCTATGATGTAGGAGTTTTGGTCTCTGGCCCTGCCTCCTGGATGGTCCCTGGACTCATGCTGCAGGTAGCATCTCTCTGATAGACAATCCAGCTTGTCTCTGGCTCCATCTCCTTTCCTCCCTGCCTGGACCCCGTGAAAGGACCTTGCTCCATGCCTTGCTGTGCCAGGGGCTGCTGATGGACCCCTGGGGCTGTGCGCTGGGGGTGCAGGTGGAGCCGGGCAGGCTCCTGGCACCTTCCCCACCCGCGGCTGCCCTGTTCCTGCTGTGCCCGACAGTGTATATCTCTGCAATCAAATATCCAAGTCAGTTTTGGAGCAGACATGAGGATCCTAAATTGTTTCAGAACTTGTAAAAGTTATTTTATTGTGTGGATCTAAGGACTGAGAAGGCTGGGGGATGGGGGTGCTGGGGGGGGGGATGCATTAAATTACTCCTAAAGCACATGGCTTTGCTACCAACTATCTGTTCCATCTATACATTTGCAAATACTGACATTTTTAGTTCAGTAGCCAAAGCAAAAGAAACCTCAGGCCTTTTTGAATGGTGGAGGGAAGCTTTCTGACTCGAAATTATTTCTTCAACCTGAAGTGTTTAACAACCATTGCAAATAAAAGTTAATTTTTTTTAAAAAATAATGCAACTAAAAATTGAAAGGATCACTCTGAAAGGAAACAATAGTTAAGTTGTCAAAAGAGAAATATTTTGGGTTTGCATACACGTATTTTTGAACTGAAGTAGTTCTCTACTCTGAATTTCACAATGATTTTGCTTCTTCTGGAGCTGCACTCTTCAACAAATGTGCAACATTCACTGTCACTTTTAGCTGTCTCCCTGACGCTCTGCTGGGTGTGGTTAGAATGCATTCTTGCCACTTTTAAAAGAAACCATGAAATACCGAGAGATAATTCTCCATTATCATCTGAAACTAAGTAAATATATCAGATACTTTCTGCCTTGTGTGTTTTATAAGCTGTTATAGCAAGATCATGCTGATGGCTCTGAGGTTTACAGTGGAGGTTGTGTATCGTAATCCACATTTCACATAAAGTTCCACAGGTTCAATGTCTCAAGGTTTTGATTTTAGGAATCTATCTCCAGCTATCACATTGCAGAATCTGAACCCCTTTATATAAAGGCTCTATATAAGGCTAAGATAACTATTTAAATTCTAATACAAAAAAAGGAGATATTGAGGAAGTGAAGCTGCAAATCCACCTCCTAGTCTCATACTGTTTGTGTCCCAAATCCCAGTCCTCTCCCTTTATCTGAGGGCTTAAACACTCCAGCATTTCCTATCCTACCTGTCCCTTGTTACACCCAGAAAGGAGCTCTTCCTTTCCAGCTGCCCTCTTTCTCATACTCATTCCAGCACCTTCCCACACAAATTTTCCCATCTCAGACTTCCTTCTCCCCAGCCCACTTGCGAGCTCTTAAAGCTCCCCTCACTCTTCAGCACTTCCTTCCCATATTTTTGTCCCATATTTCCTCCCACTCTAATCACATCCTTTCTCAGCTTACAGTTTCCACTACTGCTACAGTTCTTTGCTTCCTCCTGTTCTTGCTGGCTGTGTGTGGCTGTTTTGTCCTTCAGCCTTTCACTAGCAGTCCTCTCTGGATGGGCACTTCTTCCCATGGCCTTCGCAGCCAGCCAAGTTCTCCTTTTTGCTTGGCTCTCAGAAAGCATGCTTGTTTTCTGCTCTCCTGGGTTTTCAGAAATCCAGGTGTATTTGATACTTATGCAAAACTCGGGACAGGACTCTGAGGGCAGTAATGGGGAAAATGTCAATCAGAAGTGGATATATGAAGGCTTTAAAGCCAGTGAAACTTTACATTCTTTATCGTGTAAAATTTGCGAATGAGTTGGGTTTTATGTTTTAACAATAATTTGGAAACAAGATAAAACTTCAGGTTGTTAATAATAAATTACTTTTAATTAAAAACACAGTGCTTTCTGTAGCCAGTTTGCCATTCTAATGAATGTTGCTGCTGTCAAACATGTTCAATAGAAGAGATTTATTAAATCAAAAATTAAGATTCATGGGAATGTGAAAACTTTTGATAGAAAATATTCTGAAGTATTTCTCTATTTCTCAATCTAGTTCTAGCTATTGGTCGTTAGTGATGTGACAGACAGAATGGGGCTATCTCAGCCTTGCTGGCTGCTACTCGTTCTAGGGCCTAACTATTGCAGTACATGCTCAGGAAAAATCTATGAATATACTCTATGGAGGGTGAGAATAGCACTGGGAAAATACCTTATTTCCCCAAACTTTCTGCTATGGCAGAAAGGACTTGGGGAAACTTTGTTTAAATTGTATTAAATTACATTACCTATATTTCTAACCTTTCAGGAATGCAGCACACGATGATTGTGTCCTTCTCCCCCCCTCCCCACACTGAAATGCATATAGACACAGTTAAATACATAGGTACAGCCCAGGCCGATGCAATCACAGCATGGGTGTGAGGGAGACACCTTCTGGCTGCCTGGCTGGATAGACCTTGAAGTGCTGCCTCTCACACACAGGGTTTTTCTGAAGTGCATCTACTGATTGGGAAAAGCCAAAGTCATGCTTAGGAGTTCATTGGAATCAGTCCCATAGCTTATTTCCAACAGCTGTAGAGTAAGGAGGATGATGTGTAGCACAAATTAGGCTGTAAATTGTTTTTTGACACCTTTTTACTAACATGAATTACTGAATTTGTTAGTAGGGTGGGTGCTGAGAACAAGTCTGCTATTTTTGTTTGGGGGTGATAACCTCTGGCATTTGATATAATAAAATCACAAAATTAACTTAATTATATGATGGAGGAAGAAGTAATTAAACTGAAATGAGGTGTGCAGTCAGTGAAATGTACATATATGTACGTTTTCAAGGCAAGTATTAAACCCACAGGAAAAGGCATAAGACTATCAAAAATTGAAGGAAAGAAAAAAATACTTAGTTGAAAATTGTTCTTAGGAAAATAGGTACATTTATTAAGAATTAGAAATAACATAAAAGCAGAATGATCTTTCTCTGAGAAACATTGTCTTCAATTTTTTGGAAGACTGATATTTTGAGATTTCTGCAGACTCAGATTCTAAAGAAGGAAAAAGAAATACCTGAAAGCATTCCACTTCAGGAACTGGAAGACTGAAAAATACGCTAAATATAAAAGTACTAAACACTTTCTTAAATGCAAGGTAAAAATAGAACATTCAAAAGTGAAAAAATTAAACTGCAAACTGTATGCTTTGTCTCCAATTCCAGATGTTTTCATTTCCTTCAGTTTGTTAGATATTAACTTATTTGCAGAATTGATTGGAAACACCCATTTATGCTGCACTACAATACGTAAATGTTAATAATCAGCAAAATGTACAGACATATGTGATCTCAATACCTCAATACCTATCTGGCTGTGCTCCAAACTTTATCAGCTTATCTATATGGAAGTCACTGGTACATGAGAAATACCACAGGCGCTAATAGGGCTGATCAATTAATGTCCAATTCACTTAATAATGAATTTTTGTAGTCTCATTCAGCTGGCTATATAGGTGATTTGATAGTATTTCACTGAGGATGTTACTGACTGATAATGTATTTCCTTTACGGTTTGGGGGGGTTTCTGGGTAGCAACTTGTTTGTTATTATTTTCTGATAATAGATAAATTGCTAGCCAAGGGAAGTATGCATCATAAACTTACAGTATGTTTATTTCTCTATATTGAGGGGCAGTTTTCCCACATAATTATCTACACTAGGTGTTTGGAGGACAGTGTCTTTGCAGTCCTAATGGAGTAGTCTTAATCTCTTAAATTTGTTTATTATATCTGTTATCTTCCCAACACTTAACCACTGACTCCCTTGCTGTTTCTACAGTGAAAGCTCCGATTCATGTTCGGAGAATGCATGGGCAACAGAGTACAAATATCAGGCCTCATGTTTTGAGGACAAGTCCTATATATTCCTTTTGTTCTAAGTTTGTTCTTTAGATTTGATTCATTAACAGATGTTATATCACAGAACTTGATTCAGGACAAATGGAAGCAACCCCATTTCTCTTGACTGCTAACACTGCAGGATCAAAGAAGAGCACCTCCTCAGTTGAGGATGGTATGGAGTTGTTTTCCCTCTGACTACTTGTTTAATCCAAAGAGTCAAAAAGCAAACTTGGTTTCCACTCCTTATAGTGGAGAAATACATTTCTCTATGCTCAGTCATAACCTTTAATCTTTTCACCAACTTTTATGAAGAAAGTATCAGCCTGAATGTTGTTGAGGTTCCCCAAATTGGGTCAATTAACACTAAATACTAGTAGCCAGTATTGGTACTTATGCAAAGTAGCACTACACAGAAATTGCTCTGAAGTGAGCTAATGAACTAATTCAGTCAAGAAATACTTGGTAATCTCTTTAATAAGATCTAAAAATAAAACTTTTTGGAGAATTTAACATATGATTGAGAAACAAAGAAAAACAGAAAAGCAAGGTGGACAAATGGAAGCGCGTTTTCTAAATGCAAATATTGATGCATCCAAGGAGGTTGGTGGAGGAAAATCAACATGATTCTTGTTATCAGGTGTGAAAAAATGACAGCATAGATCACTTTGGAAGAAGAATTATATCCTATCTTTAAAAAAAAAAACAACAACAAACAACACCAACAACAAAACCAAACCAAAATAAGAAACCAAACCAGAGAGCTATATATATTATATCATTAAAGTACTACAAAATCACTTCAGATTGGAATGTCATGCCCTGGGAGGGTGGGGAATAGCATTGGGGTTTTCCAACTCATTTTGTAAGAGGTACTGAAAAGTATGGAAAATCAGAGGAAAATACTGGTATATTATTACCATATAAAAGGTGATTTCAGGTAAGTGTAAGTAGACTAGGGCAGCGTTAGGAAAGAATATAATGCATAGGCTAATGCTTTTATGCGTCGTAAACTTGTACGTTATGAGCAACTAATGAGAGAATTAAAAAATGGGAAAGCATTTCTCATTTAAGCCCTGGATGAAGATATACTAATGAAAAGCCACTCTAAGCACGGTTGCAAAGTATTCAAATTCAATACTTTTGTAGAAGCAAAAAAAGTCCACCTAATAATGATTCCAAGTAAAAATGGAAACTAATAAGCGCATTTATGAATAGAAAATTAAAGGATCAGCTAAAGCAGTTAATTTTTGCAGGTGTCATGCAGACTGTCCAGGGGGATGCAGCAAGCAAATGACCGGGGAGACATCCTATACAAACAAAAGGGAGGTAATTAAATTGTCGTTGGAAAAGAACGCTGTGGTCACCAAAAATATAAATGGATTCAAACAACGCCTAGTCAAAATTCATGGGAAAACATTCTAATCAAGGGCTATTAAACAGTCATCTGCATATAACATCTGTCTCAAAAAAAAAATCAGAATCGTTATTTCTCAGCAGTATTATAGAAACAGGAGAAACTGATAAATGATTAGTTACAAATTGCTAGAGCTTAATTACGTTTGTACAGAAGTTCTACAGCTGACAATATATTCTGAAGAAAGTACACTTCTTTCTCGGTAATACAAGGTCCTCTTTCATTACAGAAATGTTTGTATAGCAGTGTGCATGGTTAAAGGGTGTTCAGGTCAAACCAGCCTCCTCTAAGCACCTAGAAAATAGATCCAGCTAAATGCTTCTGTCTTCACTTAGCATCTGGGGGCAAGATGCTTATTCTTTATTCCCACCGTCACCTGAGTACACACTCATTTAGTAAAATGATTCCTTTGTAGAAAAATCAGCAAACATAATGCTATTTAAATTAGATTGGACTGAAAGTGTTGGAACAGACCAGAGGTGTTCTGTATCCCTTCTTGCATGCAATCTTGAAAATAAGATTGAGGTATAGGAAGCTTCTTTTATGAAACTACTTTGCAGATTAGTATTTTTCAAAATCACTGATTTTATTACATATACACAATGGATTGTGATAAGGATCTTTCAACAATACATAAATATTTTTGCTACTAAATATTTGTTTTAATGTATAAATAAATTACACAGTGAATGTTTATCACTGATAATAGAACCTTTATACTTTACTAAAACACATTTTGGCCTGTGAATAAGACAAAGAAAATCTAAGCTAAGTGACAGGCAAGTTCTCCTTTCACCCAGACAAGAACTTATGTAGTACTTAGTTAATTAATTCACATTCTTCCTGGAAGTGCTAGTTAGTAGGTGCCAATGTCTTATCAAAAAAGTATATACCAGTGACTGTGGAAGCCTGGAAGGGGCATGACTGCTGGAAACCGAAATAAAGAGGACAATGACATGAAAACACAACTCCTTAGTTCTCCAGGTGGTGGGAGAACCTTTAGAAGTAATTTTGCTTTGCAAAGCAACTCTGTCCTCTCAAATTATATATATTCACTGGAAAGACCGTTTCTCAAACTTGAAAACAGGTCTACTATTCCCTCCCTAAAAAACACTAAGAATATTATACTGAGTGCTCATTATGATAGAAGCTGTGTCAAGTCACCTGACTTCACTTATTCTTCATTTTACGCCATTTTATTTTTGAAGAATTGTAACTTTTAATTCAACTTTTAACTAAAGGAGTTTGATTATGAATGGTTTGAAATGGGGGAGGGAAGGAATAAGGAAGAAGAGGGAAATTACTTTATGTGGTAAAAGATACGTTTATCAACAAAAAGTTTGTCCTTTTATGTTGGGAGATGTAATAGCTTTATGGCAAAATTACTTCAGGGGATATATAAAACAGTTTCAAGATAAACCTTGTCGTATTAAATTTTGTTCAGTGTTTTAAAGGCAGGAGTTTCTAAAATATGCAAGGTATGCATAATATGCAGACAAGGTTTTGCTGATTACATGTATTTGGAAAGACTTCAAAAGGCACACAGGTCTGTACCAGCTCCTATTGACATTTCATACAATTTAACATTCTGTAAGTCTCTAAAAGAAGCAAGGATTTTTAAGATTAATAGAGATACTTCATAAATCCGTTAACATTTGGGGACTTTGCTGCATCTTGAGGCAGCTGAAAAGCTTTGGCATCGTTTCCAGAGCTCTTCATATATCTCTTCTCAGTGCTGCACGGCTCTTAGTCTGAGTCTTGGAAATTCCCCTTTTCCTAAGGAAAAGCCATATTTTTTGGCACAAAAATAAACACACCATTTTCCTATTAATAAAATATTATCCATATTATTCTTTTCTGTATGGAAATCTCATTCTCTGTTACTACAAACTTTTTATTATTGATACATGTTTCCTGCTGCGTAAGTGTAAATTCCATTTTGGGGCCAAGTGGTTCAAGGAGCATGAGTTGAACTCTAGTCATCTTCCCGTTTTCATGGGGAAAGTGTGCTATTTCATGTGAAAGTTAGCTATTTCAGCATTATTTAAGATAATTAAGTAGGAAGGTTATGCTTGATGTTTGAGCTAGTTTCAAATAACCCTCATAAAAAGAATTTATCAGACTTGGACAACAAATCCCACATTTTAGATTTCTTTTTCCCAGTGATTAATTTAAAAAAGAAAACAACCCAAATCAAAAAACCAAACTAATTTCCTTCATTTAATGCTAGGCATAAAAACTGAATCAGTTCTTTCTTGTGGATTTCCCTTGTAACTCTTAACACTATTTTAAAAGTGTTCTTCAATTATAGCCTTCATCATACCGCCAGAACTGGTGTTGACAGCTGGATAGCTTTGCACTGGTATCACAAAATGTATGTTACTAAGTAATAGGCTATAAAAACAAATTGCTATTCATCTTGCAAAAAGATCAGGCACCAGTGAAGACTTCTATACCATGTACTGAAGAAACTTATTTATTGTAGACATTATACCATAGAAGAACATGAAGTAATATAAAAGGGGATAGCTATGTGGATATTTAGAAGGAGTACTTCTCAGGAACAAGTTAGAATACAACATCCATTCATTTTGAATAGGTATAAGCAGATTTTATCTAAGTCAGAAAAGAGGAAATTTAATGAGTAGAAACTCAAAATGAAGCAGATCTAAAAGTTTATTAGCTATATGAATAGGAAGAAAAGTGATACTTAAGTATTAAAATGACTTTTTCCCATTTTTCTAATACTTCTGACTGCAAAATATATTTTCCCCAGGACTTTTTTTCTGCATATTGATTTGAATTTAATCTGTATTCTGTTTTCCAGCAAAACAAAGATTGTAGTAAAAATGCAAAATTGTTACATCACTATTTCTGCCCTGACAAGTATTCCGTGATCATTAATTGCATGCCTTTGAAGCACGTTCCAGTCTGATAGGTATATTTGAAGAGTTAACTGCACAAATGCAGGAGGTAATTTTTGTTGTCCTTTTTTTCGTTGCAAAAATACCAGAACTGGCTCAGAGAAAAACAATTAGTGTGAATAGGAACAGGAAATGAGAAAGTTTTGTTGCTATAGAAACATTACCTTTTCTTGTAGCTCCTTTTCCTGTAAATATTACGTGAGCACATTTTTGTTCTGAAATAAGAGAAATTCTCATCTGAGTACATCAAGAATATATCCCTTCATTGCCACTCGTTTGTGCAGAAAGTTTCTAGTTACGGAAATGATAGAGTAAACTTTAAACCAATTTTATTCTAATCAGAACTCTTGTAGTCACTTTAACCTTATTTTTTTATGCCACCCAAGAAGAGAATTTTTTCATATGATATACTAAGAATTAGGTTACTTTATTACAGACGTCAGTAGGTTCAGGGTCTAAAATAGTGAATCAGTTCATAAGCCATTTATAAAATTCTGCTTAGATTCAGAACTAAAATATCAATGGTATTTGTATTCCTGCCTGGGACAGTTTTTAGAAAAACAACAACATATTCAGTTACTACAAGATAACCACTTTTCATAGAATCATAGAATCGTTAAGGTTGGAAAAGACCTTTAAGATCATTGAATCCAACCGTTAACCTACCACTGCCAAGTCCCCCAGTAAACCATGTCCCTAAGCACCACATCTACCTGTCTTTTAAATACCTCCAGGGATGGGGACTCAACCACTTCCCTGGGCAGCCTGTGCCAGTGCCTGACTGCCCTTTCGGTGAAGAAGTTTTTCCTAATAGCCAGCCTAAACCTGCCCTGGCGCAGCTTGAGGCCATTTCCTCTCGTCCTATTGCTTGTTACTTGGGAGAAGAGACCGACCCCCACCTCGCTACAGCCTCCTTTCAGGTAGTTGTAGCCTCCTCTTCTCCAGACCAAACAGCCCCAGCTCCCTCAGCCCCTCCTCACAAGACTTGTGCTCCAGACCCTTCACCAGCTTTGTTGCCCTTCTCTGGCCACGCTCCAGCACCTCAATGTCCTTCTTGTAGCGAGGGGCCCAAAACTGAACACAGGATTCGAGGTGCGGCCTCACCAGTGCGTCATGGAATCAAAGTTACCACCATTGTTATCTACCTTGAACAAGGGTGTTTCTATAGCACTGTAATAAGACTTGAAAGAGCATGTTGCTTTTTACAGTATCAATTGTTTGTATACATGGTCACTTTTTCTTATGAAAAAGCCCTGAAGAAATATGACATTTTGTCACTTTTACATGAGATGAAGAAAGTGATAGAAACTTTAATAGCATCTGGATTCAACTAGTATAATCATGTAACTCTATTCTCAACGCATACAAACTGGTATCATACTATATCATAGTATGTTCTAGAGTAACCTGTTGCTTAAGAAGATCTTCACCAGAAAGTATGTCTTTTTTTTTTTTTTTTTTAATTCCAGAAATCTGTCCTGACTTCTCAGCTCTTAATTCTTTCCCTATGCCCTTTATTCAGATGCTGGTTGCTAAAGGGCACAAGAGCATTAATTAAATAACTCTCGCCCACAAGATTTTAATGTTGCTGTTTGTTTCTTGACTTTTGCGAGCAGTGCTGTAAGATTGTTATCAGAACGGCCTCATTTTTTCTGCTAGAAAATACCAGTTTGACACAGACGTTTCCCAGGAGGACGTTCGTGGCAGTGAAGGTTTGCTTATGAAAGAAAGACCATGATAACCCGTGGGACTGTGACCCTGCTCTTCCATGGGGAACTGTACTATTAAGTGGGAGTAATTGCCTGTGTGACTCCATCGGCAGTGCTGCCATTGGAAAAATGTGAAAACTACTTTTTAAAGTGTAAAGCAAAAGGCTGTGTACTCTCAGGCTTGAGGGTGTACTTTCCTCAGAGTTTCGAAGGACAGCTGCTGTGTCGCCTTCTCCACAGTGACTGTAAGCGGTGCAGCCTCCTCTTCCCGCCTTTTTTTAGGCTGTGGGGGAACTGTGAGAGGCAAGGGACTGCTAGCTAACAGAGAGCAAATGAAGAAAATTCATGCCCCTAGTTTTCCTGGCTCCTCCTTTTTTCATTCTTTCCTCTTAATTTTAAAGCACATTCTCTGTTCTGCTGCAAAATTGGTATGATTTGCAAAGATACTAGAAAAATATCATTTTACTGTACTCCGCCTGTCAGGGCCGCAGGGGCGCTCTGTGAGGGGGAACGAGCTGGGGGACGAGGCCGACCCCAGCGCAGGCTGTGCCCTCACCCGCTGTCCCACAGCTTCCACACACGGTGGGCAGAGATGGGTGCTGGTCACGGGGCCAGTGATGGCCCTCGGCACTGTGAAGGGGTGGGCCAGGCCGATGGAAGCAGGGGCGAGGCCTGGCGAGGCTGGGCACACTTACAGCCTGTTGGTGCCCACAGGGCTCTGAGCTGTCTTTCCGTATGTCATTGGTAAGTAAGGAAAAGCAGACAAGTAATCTCATTATGGTAAAAAAGGCAGAAAAGCTAAATGGTAAATAAGGCCTTTTGGCTTACAGTGCTCCATGAAGTCACCACCCAGCTAGCAGTTCTGGTGCTAGTCATCCCTGTGCTGCTGTTTAAGACACCATGCAGACATTTGTCTGCTCCAAAACATAGTCCTGTTAAAGTCATAACACTAACCAGACATTTATCAACAAGCTAGACAATGTGACCTAATCAAACTTTCAGGCTAGCATGGAAAAGTCAGAGTGAAATTTAATTATTCTAAACATTGCACATGGTACGGGTGTTCTTCCTGAAATAATGAAAGTTATTTTTCTTCAGGAAATGAAAAGACACTGGACTCCTTCAGACTTTAGCAGCAATGGATTGAAATAGTGAACGTGGTGTTTAGTGATGAACACAGAGTTATAACACCTCCTTCTATCTACTGCTTGAACAGAGAAGTAACTATAAATCTTTCCAATATCAAAAAGGAGAGAAAGGCAAGGAATGTAGCAAGACTACAAAAGAGACATTACAGTCTCTTTTAGTAGTAATCTGTAAGTATGTTATTTGTCTTTACTATACAGCTGTGAATACTTTATGTAGACAATTCTGTTGAAAAAAGTTTGAATTTTTTTTTTTTTTTACCTTTCACTTCTGGTTAACACTTGCAAATTTCTCAGATAGTTCTGTATTCACTGAAAGAGTTTTTACTATGACCTACATACTATTTTCAGTAAACTTATGAAGCCTTGAAAACTAGAATTTTCAATGATGCAATTGGTAAGCAAACTTCTATAAGGCAAACTTCTAGGGAAGTTGAATCAAAATGTAAAAAAAGAAAGACCTTAAATAAGTAAAATTTCATAAATAATGATTTTTTTTTTTGAAAAAAACAAACCCCTAAATGCCTATCAAGACATCAAAAAATGGGTGCCAAATCAAAATGTCATTTAAAAAAAATCACTTAAGAAGAAAACTGAAAAGAATTTAGTTAGTTAAATTCTTAAGGGAAATATTCTTACTTTTCAACATTTCAGGAACGTAAATTTCTTTGTATCTATTCATCTGCATCATAGTAATAATAAGGCATATTTTAAATGTCCAGGTTTTTCTTTTGTTCAAGGAAAAATTACATTCATGCATCATGTTAGGAGGATAAACAATGATTACTACATAATCGAGTTTATCTTGATAATAGACAGTCATGATTTCTATGGCTATTTTCATTACTATATCCCACACCAAAAGTGTACAATCTTTTGCATATTAAGCAGCTAATGTGGGACTTCAGTGGTTACATACAGAATATTCTTCCTTTTTGGCATTTTACATAAATAAGGAGAAAAATGTATAGGCAGGTGCAGGCTGCCACTCTAGTTTCAAAACAAAGCATTATTCACATTAAAAATATTTTGGCTATGACCATGAAATAAAAACATACAAGATAATACAGCATTTTCAAGAGGAATCGTCCTCAAGCCCATGTGTGAGACTGAGATAACTCCACTATTTCTAGCACCTAAAGGTACAAATTAGCTTTGCTTTCTGCTTACCCTTTTACCCAATATTTTATACTGCCTAATGGTCACAGGAAAATATGTTTATGACTGGAATTATGGAAAAGATGATATTTAGAATGAAGCTATACCCTATATGACAGCTTGTTTAAGTAACAAAATTTACTATGCTGAAAAGTTAGATATCTCATAGGACTGCGCATTGCCACTGCCTCAAAGTATTTTTAGAGTCAAGCATTTTGTAATGTATCTGCTTTTGATCAGGCTTTCTCTTTGGGTTTGAAAAAGTCTGAAATCTTTTACAGCATGGCTGCCTGCAACTTTAAAACTGCTTCAGTCATACTCCCACATCTCAGTTTTGTTATCTAATTTCAGGGAGTGATATGAGACCAAGCCGAGAGGGAAGATTAATGTCTGTCAACTTCATAATCTGATCCAGTTATTTAGAAGACATCTTTATTCTCTTGCACAGAAGTAAGTGACACACTAGCAATCTATGTCACCAGTTCAGGACAGGCTCTAAAAAGTTTGACTGTGCTGGTTTATTTGTAGCTTTCACTGTAAAAGCTGTGCTGTTCCAGATAAAGCAATTGTTGGACTGCCTAGTCCAGCAGCTCTCATGACTGCCATATTTGCTGATGTAGCAAGACAATATAGGGTAAAGCCTTAATTGGTGGGGTTCCCTCTTGCTTAAGGACAAGAAATATTTAATTTCAAGGACTGCAACTAGTTTTGTTTGATACTGTATGTCTTTTGTAGAGCCCTCGGCAATGGTTTTCATTAACACATTTTGTGCCTTGCCATAAAAACAGGTATTACATGCTCCTTTCCAAAGCAATTCTCAGTCCGCTGCCTACCAACCTGTTCCAAGAGAAGTCCCCTATGATATTTCTTGCTTTCCCAGCATGAGCACTGCTGTAGACCCAAACCTACCCGAGTGTGACATCTTTGAGTTGCACACCCTGATGTGGGTATGGCATATTCCTCTGTCTCTACCTCTCTGCATACGCATGACTGCCTTGCTTTTTCTCACCATTAAAGATGCACGCCAGCGATGGCTTCTGTGTACCAAAAGTGGGTGGCTGGCTAAAAGAGTGAGGGGAAGCTCAGTGCACAGTTTCCTCAATCCAACAATAGCTTTAACCACTTGTATATGGTCCAGTAAATTAATTTCAACTAAATGTGTGTCCAAAGCGTGAGACTTTTGCTCTCTCTTTCTCTGCTTTCCTGGAAGAGAGGAGTTCTGGAAACTTGAGGCAAGACCCTTTTCTTCCATTTGCAGAATTGTTAATAGGTCTAATTGTCAAACTGGATTCATTTATAATGCTGAAACTCGATGCAGGACATTAAGCATGTTTTTAATCCCAGGGTGGAATTAAGATCATTTTCATAAGCAAAATATTTATGCACAGCTGCTAGTGGCTAAAAAGGAAGTCATAAACAAGCTGCTTGTGTATTCTGGCACAAGCAGAACATCTTTGTGTTTTGTGAATATGGGTAGGTTTGTGGCTTGAATTGCTAAAAACGTCAGCAAAGTGTAAGCAGACAGTCTCGCATTTTGGGAAATATTTTTGTTAGAAGTGGAGTGTGAAATTGGAATAATAGAGGATTTATGAGCTTTTGGGGGGAGAGGAAGAAAAAAGTGAAATCAAACAATTGCTGTGGTAATTGTGCAATGTAGGAAAGGAAGTGTAGAAATGACAGAAGAGTCAAATGCAGTTACATCAAATTTAGGATATATCTTTTGTATGCAGTATATGACTGGTTTGAATATAGTTGGCAAATTACAGAAGACGTTTACCCTCAGCAGCATAGCTAACTTTGAAACCAAGGAAGATTTTGGCTCAAAAAAGACGGTATCATACATGTTTCAGGAAGACAATTAAACAATGTGTTATTTGAGTGTTTTATAATGGATTCAGTCCTTGCAATATATGATTGCATATGTGCATATTTGATAGAGTCTGCCCATATTTGAAAGTGTCCTAAACTGCAAATGGTGACTTAAGATGCCTTTAGTTTTAGATAAGACACATTATCAAGGCACCAGGAGATTGTGTAGTATATGGGTAGGAAGAAACTTAAATGTCAGAATGGGTCTAGTCTTGAGCTTTTAAAGGATTTGGAGGGTAAGATGGCATCCTTGGAGGGTTGTTTTCTTCTGTGCATTGGGAAGGTGTTTGGCATACACTGTGATTCAGACCTGTACTGCAGACATATGTATGTGCTGTAGGACAGGGCAACTTGCCAAGGGCTAATTCTTGCAAATGCTGCATCATGAATCAAGAGAACCATAGTGTGTCCTTCTTGCTATTCCACTGCAAGAACAGATGGCATAAAAATAGTTCTAAAATTTGGTATTAATAGGATAGCATAAGTGACTTTCAAAAGCCAACAAAACCAGGCATAGAGACATTATAGAGACATTTTTTTGTGAAACATTTTGCAAGATTTTTTTAATCAATAATATTAAGCATGGAAAACAGGAATTTCTACACCTGCAATGAACTGTACACTGTACATATACGTAGACTGTATACCACATACTATATTACTAGGTTGACACCAAGTGTAGAAGTAGAGCAGGAAGGTAAGACAAGCATACAGAACACCTATTCTGGGATTTATTCTCTTGTCTAACATTTTCTCATTTCTAACATGAGATGTTAAAGATATAAAACCATCACACATATGATTAATAGCACACTATTTGCCTTCCACACAGAGATTATTAAAAAAAATATATAAAACAAAGAACCATATATCTTAACCAATGTTAGAAAAGTCACCCTCTGGTACTAAACACTTTGAGAGACATTTAGAAAAAAAAACATTAGAACTTTGCTCAGTCATCAAAATTGGATGTTTTTATGACAGTGATACCATTGAAGTAATGGCAAAAGCTAGGCAGGGTTACATTACAATGTGCTTGTGAATAAAGAGGTTTCTGGCTTCATGCCTGACTGTCTCTTTAGGCCGTTTGCCTAATTCTCTCTGACTTTTTAAAGAAAACCCTTTGAATGTAGTTTTCTCTTACTCCATGATTTACAGAGCAACCCCTCAGAGCGAGAACATTAGGAAATCCAGGGCCTCAGGAGCCATGACTTTAGGAAAACTTACAAGTCAAGGCTGGATGTTCAGATTCACTTCATGAAGAATGTGTTTTGTCCTAGGGCAAATGGTTGAAAGCTCCAGTGGTCCTCTGACTTATTTCCTGAATTGAATAAAAACAAAGTCTTAAATATCAAAATTCTGTGGGAAACAACATACTTTCTTCCACAAGAGTTTTACAACATTGTACATGCTAATGAAGAAAAGACCTCAGTAACTAGAGTATTCCACGACTGAATCTTTAATTATTAATATAAGTATTGTATTCCTTTAAGTATAAGTATTCCTTTAATTTATATATGGTCCATTTAATTAATTTATTTTTTTTTTCTTAGGCTCTCTCATTTTGTTTGTAAACTATAAACAGAAGAGAGAAGCACAATTCACATGTATTGTAGGAGTAAAAAGATAGGATGCCTCAGGACAGCTTTGATCAGATGTTTACATGCTCAGTATTGTGTGTCTAAATGTATTTCTAGTTAATCCAAACCTGAAGATAAGGTTGTACTCCACATGCAGCCACTGTGTTTCTTGGTCTGGCCAGTTAAAAAATCAGGGAAATAAGGTGTCTGCCTCTGGCCACCATGCTGAACAAAATATTCTCAGGGTTTTCACTCTATATCAGCTACTGTCTCTTGTGAGACCAGTGGCAAGTCCTTTGATAACTTTCAGAATTAATATTGTAATGATTTTCCTACAAATTTTTGAGTTGTTATGCTCGTCTCTGTTGGGACTCCGTAAACAGCGGCCAGTGATTCATGCTAAGGGGCAGTAAGAGTAAACTGCCATCCTTTTCCCCAGGCAACTCTTTTCAGATGTTCCAAAATGTCCACAGAAAGAGAGGTGCGACCAAGTGTACGTTATTACTTCTGCTTCTGGCCTGCCTGCATTCAGGTTACTCTCCTTCAACTGCTCCTCCCTCAAAAGGCTCATTAAAAGTGCTGCTGTTAGTCATTAGGTTTGTAATGGGATATCTGAGATTAATGCTTGGCACATATGGTACTTGAAAGCATTTACAAATTTTAAGTACGTGTGCATTCCTTTTTAAATTTTTTTAATAGCTGTCACTATCAATGCTTTGTGACAAAGAAAAATATGAAAACCCACCATATTGAATGCATCTGGCTTGTTCTTTGTGACAGGTCAAAACAAGCAAAGGGAATTGTGTATGAAAGATTTTTTTTTTTTCCCCCCTTCCATAAAAGAAGCAAATAAACACAGTTTCTTTCTCTGTGAAAGCTTTTCTTCCATAAATGTTTTTGGAGGAAAATAATGTTTTTCCTCCTATAAGCAGGGTACTAGCACCAGTTTGATCTGTCATAAAAGCAAATAAACAGAGGATTACTTGTTCCTAAAGAGAGATTTCTCTGCCCTTCCAGCTATTTCAAAATTAGCAACATCTTTCCTGCTCATATGCCAGATCTTTGGGCAGTACTTGCAGCTGCCCTGGAAATGGCACTTCCCAGACCGTAACACTGCTTCACCTACAGTATCCTATGGATAACAACATCTGGGCTTGGTCCCTAACCTAGAGGGACTGGTTTTCCTAATCCTCCAAAACAGAAGCTGCTACAGCAAAAAAACAGCTTTTTCCAAATGGCTATTTCCTTTCTCCTCCCTGTTTTGGGTGTGTGGGGTGTTTGGTTTTTCTTTTGTTTTGTTTTGTTTTTTTTTTTAACAGGATTAGACATCTTAAAGTATGGTGTGTTGCTTTTTACATTACTGGAGATAGTGTTTGTTGAGGTAACCTGCAGTTACATATGGCATCTCAAGCATCGTTTCAAAATTTTAGCCATCATGTGTTGATGGGGCTGAGCCGGAGCCCATGCAGTCACCAGCAGCCCTATCCTGCCACTACCCCTGGGAAGAGCATGCTTGTCACAGCGATGAGGCTGCAGCCTGGGGACACTGCCAGGCCACTGGGAGTGCTGCAGCCCCAGCAATGGCCCTCCCCTCTGGGCTGGGTCTGGAGCCTGGTGCTAGGCCCTCAGCCATGGGGTGGGTGGGCAGGTGGGCTGCCCCATGGTCCTGCCCTGTGGTGGGCTACATAGCCCTGGCCATTGCCGCTAGTACTACAGGACACTGTAAGCCCTCACCGTGCCTGGACAAGTAAATACCTCGTGGAGATACCCTTATCGCTAATGGCTGATGACCTGCCATCATTATCTGTGCACCAATTATAGCCATAATTTTAGTAAAAACCTCATAAACAGCAATTTCAGTAGCTGCATGCGCACATGGAGGCATGAGTAGATGCCATTTCTGTTGTGCTAACAAGTTTTATTAGCTCTGTTATGTGTTTGAGAATGCACAGCGGGATCCCGAAAACACTCAGCATTCACAATTTGCTGTCCCCATTTTAAATTCTTCATGTCAGTGTCAGCGATTTTTAGCGGCCTCATCCTGCAGCAGTGGAGCAATTCCAGACCTCAACAATTCCTGTACATTAAAATTAAAGTGGCACACTAGCGTGTTAAGAAAAACATTGCCATTAAACCATGCTTTGCATTTTGTTCGAAAAGCTATTTAGACAGAACATTTCCAGAGTCTTTGCTCTTTGAGCAAGTGTATTTTTGGGACACATGTTGAAGACTTCTTTCAAGTTGTGAATCTGGCCTGAATTTTATGCTGTATATAGAAGAATTACAGAAAAGATAACAAAGAGTAGGAAGATTATCTTTCAGGAGTCAAGCTTGGTATCTTGCAGGCATCAAAGGGTCAAGGACTGGCCAAAGATGTGATGTATTTGTCTACCAGTGCTCCACATTTCAAAACTCTTTGGTGCCTGGGGACCTTAAGCAGTGAAAAATGGAGTGCTCATAGACCTAAAACATCAGATTCTACCTAGTTGCTGCTTTGAGAGCCTAAGGTTATACCCAGAAGTTTACTGCAAAATTTCACCTGAATTTTTTCCACTGTTTTCACCAAGCATCTTATAAGAAGCTCTCAATAGCCATGGCTCATCATTAGGAAACTTTTCTTTGTTCTAATTCCAGTGGTAAAAGATGGGTGTGTATTTATAGGGAGATACTGAGGTTAAATAGTCCCCAAGAAAAGCAGTTATAGTACATAAAGGTAAGTGGACACTAGTGCTTCCTTTAAGTTAATTTCTCCAATGCCTTCCATGTTTCTGTCCGAAACCTGTCAGTGATTTAATATCAACAAGAAAAAAAAAAGGAATATCAGTCTATAAAATCAAAAGTCCTGTCTAAAGTAGAGAATAGAGAAAGTTCCAGACTCCTTAGAGCTTTATTGTACTTGATTTTACTTGAAAGTTGTTTAAATACTATGGTGACTGATGGTTATATAAAACTCAATGTAACAGGTAAATATTTTAGGTGTTTCTAACTCCAGATAAATTTAGATTAAATGTTTTGTTTCAGGTCTCAGTTTTCTTTTAAGCAATGGAAAAGACAAGACAATGCAAATTTTTTAATCCCAGCTTAAGAATTCAACTTAAAAATAGTAATAATATTTCTCAGGGAATCATATTAAATTCTTTGGTGTTATAATTTCTAATATACCTTCAAAAAGTTGCATTTACTTTACAACAAAATTTTTCTTTGTATGCAAATGGAGCATTTTTTTCAAGATAGATTGTCAAATTCACTGCTCACGGTGAAAGTAAAATTGAGCTCCTGGCTTTGGCTGCTAGGGTGAGAGCTGTAGGAGTTAACTCTGTTGATGATAGTGAGACTGAGCAGGCAGCAGATGCTCACGTGCCTTTACAATCCAAATCTACCAAAAAATTCCTCTCACAGAAAATTTGAGGAATGTCTGGCACCCTGGAGATAGTGACAGACTCGGTATTAGCCATATGCCACCTGCTAGACCCATTGTTAAACAAAACACAGGATTTTACAGCACTATACAAAGTTGCTTACTCACAATGAGACTTTGTCCTATTCCAAATTTTATCATCTTCCCTTACAACAACTTTTTAAACCACAAGTCATGCTAAGCTGTAAAAATAATGAATTTATTACAAAAAATATTAAAGAAATGCATTTAAGACTATTTTATAAGATGCACTATTTACAACCATCCATGTACAGGAACATAGTGTTTGCTATGCTGTATTATTTTTCCCATAAAAGCTCAAATACTATACACCTACTGTTTCACATTTACAATTTCAACATCTGTTTCCTTAAAGGTTTTACAAGGGTCTGTTGCTGTTTTCATGCATTAGCATATTTGATGTGATTCTGAGCCAAAAATCTATTCTGTAAAGTATGCAAAGTTCTTCATTTACAAAACCTGTAGAGAATGATGCCTCACTGTAAAGAAGAACAGTTTTGAGAGCTGCAGAATGTATTGTGCATATCTGTGATGCTTTGCATTGTAAAAAAAAAAAAAAAAAAAAGACATATTTTTCATCTAGTCTGCAATTCTGGAATAAGCAGGTAGAGAAAGAAGAAATCACTGTCCAAAATGCTCAGAAATAACTGATCCTTTCTGAAAAGAGGTATCTTCAGTTATGAGCTTGGAGGCTCACATCTTAGAGACTGTCATTGAAAATTTGGCCAAAAATAATCTTGAAAAATTGGTACATATTCCTGGGCATATGTGTGACTGTTTGTTTTGAAAATACCACAGGAAAAAATATTAGGTGAAGGAAATAAATACTATTAATAGAAAGAAGGAAAAAAATCTCTCTTTACATATAAGACTGTTAATTCCTGTGACATGAGCTAAGAAACCCTTTTGGTTTCTATTGGGCAAGTGTAGTGATATTCAAATATGCACTCTAGTCACCACTTAGGGGCGTATTTAGAATCCAAGAATGATATGCAGAAAGAAAAAGTGAAGATAGAACTTAACAGGTTACCACAGGACTCTGGGACAGTGAAAATTTGGCTTTGCTTCCAAATGGCTGAAAGCTCCATAATAGCATAACATGTTGAATATTCCTGTCACTCAGAAGCTGAATTTGGCCTTGGGTATTTGATTTGTCTTTATTTTACTGTCTTGTAATGTTGAGAATTGTGAATCACAAAAAAAAAAAGAGTAAAAAAAAATACTCAACTGAAGTTGAAGCTCAGAATGTCTGTGATTTAAATATGGGAAGGCAGGTATGGTTTAGTGCCATGGGCAGTTTAGCATTAGTGGAGAATTCGTAAGGTCTTTTGAAGGACTGAACTACATATAACTGTTTATTTTAAATTTAAAGATTCAGTCAATTCTGAGTTACCTTAACTAAAAGAATAAACAAAATATTTTGTGATGCAACCACTGTAATTCTCTCCTCAAATAATCATAAAGCTCAGGTGTAGCACTTGGTAAATACAGATATTTCATTTCTCCTCTTTTCCCTTACTTAGTTTGCTGTCTTAATCTCCCTTTCTATAGCTGAGATGAAGTTTGTTGGAATATATTTTGCCAGATGTTTTACCCTGGAGTAACTCATTCAGATTCAGGCTCAGATTCATTTCAGTAGGAAAAGATGGAGGCTTACATATTTTAGAGTTCTATCTCCAGCATGAAAAACAGCCTGTTTGTTTTATAGATATGTTCCAATCTCAGGGATTTTTTTAGTGGTGAGCAGAGACAAAATTGGAATGAATGAAAGTTGGAAAGAAAAAAAGTACTTATTTGTCTCTGGATTCATTCTCATTTTTAATATTCTCTCAACTTACTATACAAACATTCTAAGAAGCTCCAGCCTTTGCAGGAGGTTTTTCTTTTTTCTCTGTGCATGTTTTTTTGTGAATAAAAATGGTTGCAATTCTTCTGTTAGAGAAGTTTATTTTGAAAAATGTGGAAGTAAAAAAATAATTATTCTTAGTACGGGCTCTATTTCTGAAACATATACTCATGACTATTACCAACTCCATCTCCAGTTGCACAGTTCAGCAAAATGATAACTAAGAAGAGAGACTGGCTTACTGTAAATATACCATAGAGCTTACACCCAGGAAGCACAATGTTGTCAGAAATAAGTGTGGATAGGTTTTGAACACATGTAGGCTGGCAATTAGAAGATACTATAATAATATTCCTAACCATCAATACAACCAGGTACAATGCAGTCTTTCAGTAGAGTAGTTAGGGGCAAAACTCCACTTATTAGTTTTAAGATAAAGTTGATGTGTTTTTGAAAAGGTTTACACAATGCATTACCTGAGATAATAAGGTACTGTTCATTAAAGACGGAAAACTCCTGCTAATCCTGTATTTCTAAATACACTTGTATTCCTTTGTACTCATTCTCTGATTATGCTAAATAGAGACTACAAAGAATGCATTTTGCCTTTTGAGTATTGAGGTAGCTGATGCTCCAGAAGCTTATCATATTCACTTCAGAACATGAAAAGTGATATACATAGCACAGGAATGCAAATCCTCTATGTACATTATTTGGAAAGCAGTGAGTGCTTCTGTTGTTAAAAGAATCTTGAGAGACACATTTTCTAAGGTTTGCTCAGCTGCAAGACAGCCAGGTAGGTGCTGACACCAGCTCCCTGGTTTTACTCTAATGGAGATGTTCCACTCTACAAAGCATCATTATTGCTTCCATTATATCTCTTCACCTTATACATGCTGTGCAGAATGGCTGATTCAGGAAAATTGAACTGTTGCATGAACAGGGAAATTTTTCACTTGTTACCTTCACATTTGGTCATTCACTGTAATACCTGCACAAAGGAATGTAGAGCTAAGATTACAACTTATCTTCAGGATTCAGTACTGATCTGGTTTGATATTTTATTTTGAATGCTCATTCTACTCTGCAGAAAACTATTTCTGACCTCGTTTCAGAAAGCTGAGATTCAGCACATCGGTCCTTGTCTTTTGGACTGCAACAAGCCACTCAGTTCCTTCAGGGAGAAGAGAAATCCTTGGTTAGCAGGGTAGCCTTGTAAATTATTTTTCTCCCATTTTATTTTCTTTATTCTCTCTCACATTCACAAGATCCTCCCACACTGTTGTTGTTCTAATGCATTCCCTCTGTTTTCCAATTATGGCATCTAGACCCTTTGTTTCTGTAACCACAAGCAATTCTTCCTTTCTGGAGGTCCACATGGGACTAAATAAGATAAATATAAGTAAGTGGGAAAAATAACACAAGAAATTATTTTTCTACTCAAAATGTTTTTTATGCGTGGTCTTTTAAATAGAAGTGCCAAATATTGAATTAGATTTTATAACATCCAGACACTGAATGTTCATTTACTTATGATGAATGTGTTCACCTTACTTCTGGAGTGTGTGAACTGTAATAGAATATTAAATATTGAATGTTATATTTCCTTATAGTATTCTAAAAGATTTCATATAATAAGTGAAAACATAGAAGATGATTATTAAAATGTCTCAACTTTTTGGTACAGTTTCAGTAATTTCTCCTTGATTTATATCTTTTTATCTTAATATGCTTTCATTCTGAGTTATTCACTCCTTCAGAAGCTGACAATGAAATTAATATCAATAATTTTTTTCTGTCAGTTGAAACTATGACAGTATAAAAACTGTTTAAATCAATTGTGCTTTTTTCACTTTTTCTTCCATTTGCAATTATGACAGTGATAGGTGTGGTTTTTTTTTTTTAGGCAAAGGTATTGTGAGGGAACATTTATCATAGCTTTAAGAAAAGCTCTGAGTGATATAATAGAATTGTTTTATCTTTGAAACATCTCTTCAGATGGCTACTAATTCCTTTTTTATTTTCTTGATCTTTGCAAAGTTTCGCTGAGAATACTGAATTGATAATATTGCCTCAGATTGTTAAGGTACAACTGATAGATGCAGCTTTCAAAAGCCCCCATTTTTCATGGCAGCTTTTCTTGTTTGCATTTTGAATTGCAAGATCAGGAACTGAGAAGTGCCAGAAAAAAATAATATTATAGCACAGGGTTTTTTTTTTTATCAGGCAACATTTTAACTGACGAGGGGACTCTGCTATTTTACAGGGCTATCTCTATTTCTGCCTTGTAAATGGATTCTGGTTCAACTCAATAAAAAGCATGTTTATATATTTTATTTCTTTTGAAGTAAGAAGACTAATTGATTGATTTAATTCTAAGTCATAGTCTGTACAATAGCCCTTAACAGCTTAGTAATTTAAGGTTTAAGAATGGACAGTTGAGTCTAGCTATTCAATGTGTTTGTTATGGCTGTCATAACACATCCCATGAGTGACAGCTATATTGCACAAGTTCTCTGGCTTTCGTCCTTGTTGGCAGACTGTCTGTGTAGGAACTGTGAAAACAGTGAGAAAGAGAATTCCATAGGACATGATGCAGCAAATAAAAAGTGTCAAATTCTACTCTACAGAAACCTGTAGAATGTTACCCAAGAAGACATAAAGAGTCTGTGTCTGTGTCTATACATGAGCAGGGGAGAGAGATGACAGTACTGAAATAGGAATTAGATGTTCCAACACACCTAAGCTGATGTTGTGAAATTATATAAATAGTTTCTAATTTAATGTTAAAGGAGTAACACATCTGTCCGAAACTATACAATAAATAAAAAAATATAATAAAAAAAATGAAAAAAATATTTATAATTCTGATCCTAGTTAGCGAAGTTGATTTAGCAACTTCATAGAATTATTATTTTTTTTTAATCAAATTGAAAATCTCCATTTTTCTTTTGCTGGAATCATGGTTTACTTCATAGGTTATAATTATAAATATATGCCATTCTGTAGTTAGAATGGTGAGTCTGAGTCTCTTCTCTGAATTGCAAGTAGCCATTTCAGCTGCTTCAGCTATTTCATAGATAGAGACAGTGTATCATCTATAGAACATCATGACTATTCTCTTTCACTGCAGATCTAGGTTTCTACAAAATTTGCAGTAAAAGCATGTTGAAAATGGATGGATACCAATTTTCAAAGATAATGAATTCTTACTGACCCCAAATACTATTCTCAGTAAAAAGAATTGAAGAGTAATGTTCTTACTGATAAAGATGAGAAGAAGCAGAAAAGGTTTAGTTTGCATATTGCAATGATTAATCCTTGCAACATCATTTTAATTCTTTTAGACAAAACCACGAGTTGATGAAGAGGAAAGGGTTTTTTTCTGTCTTCATTGTGCTCTCCTTATCATAATTTTAAATTTAAAATTGCTGTGCTACTTTTTAAACCTACTGATGCTGTTTATTTTAAACATAAAGTATAATTTTGTTTCTCAGTAACATTACTCCAGAAAGAACAACTATAGTGATAAGGGGAAGATTGACAGGAAAAAATGTGTCAGTCTTACAGATTATATATACTTAATAATTGAGGGGAAAAAAAGGGTTTTCAAGAAGCACAAGAAAAGCTTAAGGAAACATGACGTTTCTACATTTTTTTAAAAAAATTATTTGATTTGTATTTCAAATTTTATTGTAAGAATGATTGAAAGTAGGCAAATACTACTAGAAAAACTATCTTGAAAATTGCTATTCACCTTCAGGCAGAGCTAGACATAGATGATTTTAGTTCGAGGTTTAAAGATAAAACAAAGCTGGAAGCTCTTGCTAGTGCATGAATTCAAAGGCACAAAAAACTTTTATACATTATGACCCCTCATAGCTGATGGCAACCAGCTCGTTTTTACAAGTTTCTACCATCATTACAGCACTGTTCAGCTAATAAACGAATGGTATTTGGCTTCAGAAGTGTATTCCCAGTGGATAAACTGAGGCAGAACAGTGAGGCTAAGGTCCTTGAGGTTAATCCTAACCACAAGAGAACTAAAATTTCTTATGTCGGAAGGTATGCTATGGTTCCCCTTAACTATGGAGGTAGATCTACAAAACAGTATTCCCAGTAAAATGTTGTTATTTAGAAAATGAGAGTTCCAGCCTTTGTGTATCCTTCTGAAAACATACTTTGAAACATACTTTGTACAAACAAATGTACTTTGACCTGATTTTAAACTGGTTAGGTATTGCAAGGATTATAATATCCTTCCTGCCTTGCCTTTTTATGCGCACACAAACATAAACATACATCTAAAGAACCTTTGGTGCTGTTCAAAAGAAGCACTAAGAATGATAATTGGGCAGAGATAGACAAACAGCTTTTTTCTGCCATGAGGGCATGTTGCTGGCTCATGTCCACTTGATACATCAGCCTTTGGATTAAATACGTATTTGTTCCTTGTTCTGGCTGATACGGTTCCACATAAAGTATAGAAGGGGCAAAGAGAGTTCAGCTGACTGAGCAGAGCTGTTAGCAGTTACTGTGGAAAGTAGCATTGCTAAAACAAGTTTGTATGGGCATTTTAGGAAAGATTTTACAGTTGATGGTGAAATACAGATTGCCAGAGGATATTTGAAACTGGAAAAATTTTAGAGGATGCTGCTAACAAGTTAATATCATGTGATTCTTTCATTTAGTCTTTTCCTGCTCACCGGAAGATTAAACGGTGTTGCATAAGATCAGTCCTAAAGCTGATGTTTTGATTTCTAACCTCTCTTTCTGTCCATTGTTCCTGTATCAAATATGATCTGTTATGCCACAAAAAGCAGGTCTAGATTTTACAAACAGGACCAAACTTAAAAGTTATCTTCAAATGCAAAGGGGAGTTATGCGTCTCAGTTTGCATGGATAGCTAACTTCCTCTAGGTATCTGATACATGCCACCGTCACCACCAAAAGTCAAAAGATCAATTGGTTTGTGAATTGAAAAACTGGAAAGTTAGGAGATGCCAGATTTAATTTAAAATAATCTCTCACCACACACGTGCTTTATTTTGTTTACTATAGGATGCTGTAAGCATGTCTTCGATGTTGTCATTGTGCCCTGTGGGTGCTGGTTTTACTGCTGAAGGTCTGAGTTCCAGCTGTTAGAGCAGTAACTGGCCTTATGATCTCCTGACTGATTGATCTGACATGGGAGTACATTTTTGCTGAAGATTATGAACAACAAAAGGAGTACAACAAATTTTAATCTCAGGAAATGCTGATCAGAAAAGGTGTTTCTGTAGCCTGAAGGCATTCCCAGCTGCCTCTACCTGCTACCAACAGCAGAGTTTTTAAAGCTTGTCCAGGAAACAGGGTAATCTTTCCTAAAGGAAAGTAGCAGGCAAATTACATCAAGGGATCACAGCCCAGGCTTCTGTATAGAGTTATGTAGTAGAATCATAAATTGCAGTTGTTACAAAATGAGTATCAATGTTAAGAGGACACGATATCAGATCACAGGAGGCCTGGATTAACACTGTTTTGTCAGATATCAAATCAGGTGTCTAATTTTTGTCAGTCATGGCAAAAGTATCACCCAAAACATGAAGTAATACTTCATTAACACTCATGCTTGTTCATTTCTGTACCTTAATGAATATCTGAATGCCTTTGTTTTAGAGTGACTTAACAGCAGTATTCTTGGTAAATAATGCATATAACTTCTATTTATTGAGCAAACATGAAATGATGTAAAAGTATGCAATAACGAATAACTGTCTTGTGTACCATATAATACATTTCATAGGAATTTATGTCTTATAGTAAACACACAAGAAAAGCTTAGGATTTTGGCACTCAAGGTAAAAATATCACAGTGGGCTATTAACCTTACTTACATCTGATGAACTGTTCATGAATTTGCAACTAGAAAACAACTAGAGAGGAGTAGTAATACTTAATTCTTTATATTGAAAAATAACTATTTCTGTGGAGAAAAGTCTTACCCAATAAGGACACAATCAATAAAATCAAGGAAACCTATTTTTCTGTTTATTGTTATGGCTCCAATTACCCACTGTTCCTCTCCTCATGTTCCTTATTTGTGTGTCTGGGCAAGCACATACTTTGTGTGGTTCACAGCTATGCAAATATTGACTTGCTGGTCAGTTCAAGCATGCAGAAATGAAATGCAAGACCACTTTAGAACATGTTTTTGTATTTGTCTGCCAAATTACAGTTTTTACATTTAATGAGCATGCATTCTGCTCTCCTGCAAGTCAACCTTGTAAAAGGGCAGATTCTCCAAGTTACTGAGTTGTGCTGTCTTCTTTTTCTTCTTTTTTTTTTTAACTTTTCCTTTTCTGAAGGTCAAGAATGAAATGCACAGTCTTTTCAGATCACTTTGATTACAGCTTATCAGTGAGACCTGAGAATGCTGAGTGGCTTTAAAGAGGCCTCCTTAACTGGTATCCACTCTTTTTACTTACCTTGAGTTTGAAAGACAAGCCAGCAATTTCATTCAGGACAGCCTAAGAAAGAACATCAGAAAATAATGTTCCATAACATCAGGTTGTAGTACATACTCCAATTTTCTTATATTTTTATATGTTTTAATAATCAAGCCTACTTTTACCGTTTTTCCTGCTGGTGGAATTTTTAAACTGTAGAAAGGGATATCAAATGCCATTTTAAAGGAAACATATCATAGGTAAACATGCTTTTAGCTAAGGGAGCTTTTTTCCTTTTGTGTGCTAGAACTTTCAACTTAAGTAGTTTGTGTTTCTTACAGCTTTATGATTTGCTTGCATAGCTTGCTGATTGATCAACATATATCATTTACCAGTACTGCTTTGCAAAATTGCTTGTTGTGTATAGTAACTTGTTGATGTGATTGAGTGTTTTATTAACTAACCAGGTATAAGGTTTACCTTTTCAGTGTGCTTTGTAGATTTAGCTCCATTTTTTTAGGGCTTGGTTTTCATTCTTACAGACAGATTTCTTTATTTAAGCTTTTGACTCTGAGTTATTTAAAAAGCAAGTAGAATATTTCAATAGTTGAATTTTCAGATGCTTCTCTTTGACAATATCACATACTTAACTGATTAAGAGGCGAGTCTGAAGTATTTGGCTGGTGCTATTTTACATAATTTGTTAATTGAGGTATATATTTAAGCTGAAGACTTCGGCATTTCAATAGTCAAGCATCTAGGAAAACAATTTATGAATCAAGGCTCAAGTATTTCTTGAGTGAAACCTCTTTTGTGTAACGATTATGCGTTGTGTTAAGAAGTGTTCAGAAAATGCAGCAGTACAGTTTAATAACATATTAAAATACAAATAACAACACTTTGTAGAAGTACATTTTATAAATTAATTTTCCTACATTAATAAAATTTCAGAAACAGGCAGAAGAGAGGCTGTGTGATAAAAGAATGACAGGACACTTACGGTTGTTCCTGGGGAGGCAAGTAAGACTTCATTGCATTCGAGCATAGTGCCCAGACCTGGGGCTGATGCCCAGACCTGGGGCCAATGCAACTAAATGCAAAGAAATAATTTTCTTCAAAGTATTCTCCAACCAGCTAGTTACTGGGGTTTTTTGCTTCCTTTGGCTTGCCTTTTTAAAAAAAAAAAAAAATATTTATTTATTTATTGTCTTCATGACTTCTTTAACGTCCAAATCATCTGCACCTCACCAGTTTGGCTATAAAGATAGTATGGAAGACAGTGGCAAAGGCCTCGCTATTGTCATGGTAAACAATATATATGTTGTATGCCCCTTATCCACAAAACCACTTGTCTCATCACAGGGATCAGGCAACATTTGACCTTGGTAAATCCATGTTGGCTGTTCTGAACCATCATTTTGTCCTGCATGTGCTTGGAAATGACTTTCAGATTTGCCCTGTAAATATCCAGGGGACTAAGGTGAGGCTGACCCACCTGTAGATCACTGAATCCTCTTTCTTGCCCTTCTCCAAGATGGGCATAATGTTTGCTTACTACTGGGAGTAGTTCTAAATTCAGTGAAAATGTGAGGCATTACAGGTGTACAGGCCATATTGTGGAAATTGATTTTCAATTCTTTGTCTTTTCATCATTATTTGTTAAACCTGCTGCCACTCAGGTCCAAATAAATTCTTATTCTCTAGGAATGTTTAAAAATCTATACATTAATTCATTTCACATATTGAATATATAATTATATACAGGATACAGAGCATTTTTAGGATTAACACTTTATTAATTTCTTTTTTTGTTTTGTTTTGAGACAAATGCTCTGACTGGGCCTTCTCTCAGCAGTTTGTAGTTATGGCTGTATGTAGTTATATACCATAACTACAATGGGCACAGTATTGAATATGGTAATGAGGTAAACTTGTGGAAAGCTGTTTTTATGAGAAGTGCAATTGAAAAAATATAAAGTAGGACTGAACATTGTGTACAGTGGACTAGAGGTAACTGAGATGTGGAGCAAACCAACTAGTAGGACAGAATGACCATGCCAAACCATGTGCAGGAAGACAAGCTGCGGGGAGATTAGTTTGATATAAGCTTGATTCTTAGCTACTTGGTTTGATACGTTTTCACTTTATAATTCCTGGGGGTTTTAGAAATTTAAACATTTTTGATTTTGCCCTTCTAGAAAGCCTTAAGTACCACCCCAAAATTCTATTTCTTACTGTTATCGAATCTTTGTAAACATACCTAAACATTTTCTGAGATTATACGGTAACATTTTCAATGTAGCTACGTAAACTATAGGAAATTCCTAGATAAAAGCTCTAATAAATATACCACAAATTAGGCTTATGTTGGTGCATCTAGCTTTTATGATTACAGAAGCTACAGAATTGAAACATGTAGAGTACTGATGCTTCTTTAAAAACATAAAGTTTACATACACCGTAAATTACATTTTGCTTAAGTGTTTTTGATATTTTGTCCTTATATCAGACACCGCTTCCACAACAGTGTGCATGTAGATACTGGGACAAAAGCAGGATCTGATTCTCTTCATCTTTCTAGGTTGATACCAAATCTGCAGAATGCTTACGTGAATTATTTACTCAGTGAAGAATTCTGATTTATTTTGGTAGGACGTTTCAGGATGTCGGAGAAAGACATAGGGGACTGATACACAGAAACTGTGATTTTTAATGTAATGTGCCAGGATATGTAGAGATAGGGCAAATAAATACTGAAATGGTAGTACAATCACAAGAGCATATTGCAAATGGGAAATACAACGTTCAACTGGCCTGAATAATTTGAGTGCACCGTAAATGATAGCATCATCTAGTATCTTGATAGTAAAGATGCAATAATTCAGCATTGGCTGCACTGTGCTTACTGATAACATTTCAAATCAGATACTGTGTGGCATTTAAGTATCTGCTGGCAGGGGTTTTCCATCAAGGAATGAAGACAAGCAGAGAAAATCTATAGAAATCTTGCACTGGTATAATGGAACTATTCAGCACAAGAGTTCTATAGATTTTTCTATAAAAAAAAGTATTTATATTCTATTTTTTCCTATATCTATATTTTAAATGTCCACATTTCACATTTTCAATATAAACCAAGAGTTTAATATCTGAAACACATTGGCATATACAACTTGAAGTATACAGGACTTTTATATATGCAGCCCGTTGGACTCATCATTGAGACTGGGAAAGAGAAGAATATATAATGATTTCAGTGCAATTGTGGTTGACAGCAACACCTCTTCAGAAATTACAGCCACCTACCTGGATTCCTATTGTATTTAGGTAAAGGTGCTTAGTATAAACATACCACAGTTTCCAATCAATGAAATATTAAGTAAATAATAATGTGAACACAATAATAAAATATTAGAGATCTCAAATACCACACTCTTTGTCAAAGGCCCATTGTGACAGTGTTAAGTACACATCTACAGGAAAGGAGCTTGGGGGTTAGTTGCCATATTAATGCCAGCTGGGATGGTCTGTACTCACTGTTAAATCACACTCAATAGTAAATTTTCTGAAGCACCTGGCTTTTGAAAGATGTCTGTCATATTGTCACAGGTAAGAAGCGTACAGCTTACATATAGATTGCTGTTGACAAGTAAACAGTCAATATTGTCACTGATTTATTATCTCAAATAATATAAAAACCTAGAACATTGAAAAACATGTTTTCTCACAAGTAAAATCTGTTCTATCTGTATTCAGAATTACAGATTTTGAAGCACCATGTTCTCCTTCAGGCAAATGATTTCTCTTGTCTCATTCATTTAAAGTGAGTTAGAAGAATAGCTCATTTATTAATTATTAAAGCTGTCATTGAGTCCAGGCTGGGGAACCAGCAAGGTCTGTGAAAAAGACATAAGTGAATCAGGATGGAATGATGGAGACATCCAAGGAAGGGAAATTGAAAAGAATTAGGAGAGGAGAAGCCAGAACCTGTACTTTCATTCATATAAATGCATTTACTTTATAGGTACAGTGAAGTCTCTGATCATTTTCACTAAAATTATTTCTTAGCCTTCCAGCTTTAAGGGATGTGTAAAAATGCTGTGGAAATGTAGATATTGGAGTTACTCTTTCTATTAGAGAATTCTTTGTCGGGGAGGATAAGCGTTTTTACTGAAAGCCTGTAGTCTACAGAGTTTTTGCCATGAAGTTATGTTATTATCCATCCACGCTTAGTTACAGGTAAGTATCTGTATGAGAAGTAATCCATATGTAAATTTTCTGGACTTTAACTGTGCTGCTGCAATCTGTAGATACAAGTCTTGATTGTTTTGGATGGGTTTGTTTGTTTGTTTTTAACAGTGTGAGAAGAAGGAATAGAAAACAGAACCACAAAAAAAGTTATGCATGTCATCTATTTTCTTTTTTTGTGGTAGGGTTGATTTAGGTTTTTTTGTTTGTTTGTTTAGATTTTCTACTTTGTAAAACATACTTGGCATTACAGAATAGAGAACGTGGAAAGCAGAAAGGGGCAGAAGGGAAGAGCTGATATATAGTTGGCTTTTACTAAATTTGTTAAGGTTTCAGCCCAAAGAAAAATTCTGTTGGCAGGTTAGTCTGAGGAAGTCGTACTTCAGTACTAAACATAATGTTTTTATCAGTCCATTACTTCTTTTTTTTTTTTTTTTTTTTTTTTTTTGTGGATGCTTGTGTCTGAGGCTTATCTCCCTTTTATCTCATCCCTGATAGAACTGTCAACACTGATCAAGTTTCCTAAACACATGTGAAAATTGACTTGTTCTCAATGCCACCACTGTTGCTTTTCAATACTTTTGTATTGTCTCTTTGCTCAGTTACAAGTGCTCCATCTTCATGGCAGTTCTTGTAAATCCAAGTTGAGTACACCAAACTTGTAAGGTAGCAAAGGGTATCATCCTTCATTCAAGCTTGTCCACCCAGTTGTGAGAGGTCATCTTCATAAGCTGTGGAGTTTAACTCTCGATCATCCAATGTCATGCCCTCCAGCTCCTCTCTCCTCATGTCCAGTTTCAGAGCATGATGGAAAGTGACACTGATTCTGCGTCCCTTTGTGTTCCACCAAATCCTGACTTGAAACAGCTGCTTAATTTTACAGCAATGTTGTGGTGTGGAAAAATTCTTTCTGTGTAGCTTTTACAATTGCAACTGGGGTAAGCTGTCAGCCTCCCCTCTCTGCGTCTTCCCCCCCGGCCCCGGTACATAAGATGCATTAAGTATTTTCCCCTATTCTATTCAGGTTCTTGGCCTGCTCCATTACCATAGAATCCAAACACCTAAGCCACTTAATACTATAATACCTTTAAATGGAGTCTTTCTAAGGGTTTTTCTGCTAATGCTTATGTAGCAACAGACATTGTTACACTCCATGGAAAATAAAGGTGACGTATGTGCGGGAAGCAGGGGAGAAGGTATCAGACACCATGAGAAGTAACAAATGAAACACACTTGGACCTTCTTGGTTATATGTAATATGACAACGATTTTTTTCTTTAGCTGCATAAGAGAATTCTTACAAGCACAGCAGTGTGACTCTTTCAAATGCAAAATTATTTTATAGAAAGAAAATGAGAAGGTGTAGTAACAGATTCTTTTGCTAAGGGCTACAAAGTACAACTGCATTACATGCTATATCTATATTTGGTATTAAGAAGAACTCAAAGATCCCCCTTAAAGCCTTTTTTCTGACAAGATTTTCATTAAAACCCAGTCCTTGTTATTAAGTACGTTATTACATAATTAAAATTAAATAAGTCTTGGGGGAAAGTAATAATTTGACAAAAAACCACCCTTGATTAAATTTCTTTTTTTGCTTTGAATGGGTTGGTTCAAAAGAGAGATTCAGTCTGAGAAATAACATTATAAGTTAAGCATGTTTTCATTATCTTACTTTTTAAATTTATATACTCAGAGGCACCACATGGATATAGTAATTTGAAAAATCTTTAAATTATTAAAGAAACCATTTGCCCAAAGCTTGTATGCCTTCATATAACCACAGTGTGTTGTCATGTAATATTCAAGGAATAGATTATAGCAATTGGTCTTTGGCTTGCTAACATTGCCTTCGTTGATAGTTGTATTGGCTTTTAAAAAAATAGCAGACATTACGATTTAATTAACATTTTTTAAATGTCTTCAAATATCACATGCTATTAGAAAACCAGGCACATTGGACTTTAAAGCTTTTTCTTCACTACACACAACTCTAAAATATTAGACTCGGGGGCGGCAGGGGGAACCAACTGAATATAGACTGTCTACTGTAGGGTGTTGAACAACCACCTAAGGTGATGGGTTCAGGACTACATGTGAGATGAAATGGGTCTTCATGTTACAGTTTCTACTGTCTTTAAGGGCATGCTATCTCAGGATAGCTGGAAGTTACATGGGCTGTCTGCAATGGGCAAAATTGTTGTAAACAGGTTCTTGATCTCAGAGTTGACTGCTTTGGAGTTTAATAATTGAAATGGTTGGTAGATGTGCCTTCTCCTGGGACATATGGAAGAAGGTTGACCTTAGTGCAGCCTGGCACGTGATGGGTGGTAGCACTACATGCCATCATGCTGAGTTTCTAGAATATCAAGTTCTTTTGAGAGAGTTTACCTGATGGGTGACAGCCTGATGGTTCTTTCAGAAGGGTTCGCCTGCCTCCTAAAAATATTAGTCATGATTGCTTTTTGATCCAATATTTGAAAGCAATTTTGTCAGTCTAATTAGCTTTTGCATTATTGTAGTACAAAGCAAATAAATCGATAAATAAAATTTAAAAATCTGTATGTGTTTCTAGATCTAATAGGAAATTATTGAATATTCTTTCCTCTATGTCCAAAATCTTGGAAACGTTCTCCAATCATAGGAAAAAAAAAAGCTTAAAAACACCATGCCTTATAATCTTCATGAACTGGTGAATGAAAAAACATGTATATCAGTAATATGTTGATATATTCTTGGAGTAATGCTTTATTTGTTTTTCTTCTTGTTTTGGATTTGTTTGGGGTTTTTTCTAGAAAAAAATGAGAAAAGATAAAAGTAAGCCTTTTTCTGAAAATGTATGAGTATATTATGAAGTATGAATAACACAGACAGAAATATGCTTGCAAGATAGCTTTTAGACATCAGTCTACACCTGAAATGATGGTCATCCTTGAACTTCTACAGACTAGTCCACATTTATAAGTTGCATCCCTTCAAAGGCATTCAAAAGACCTCTCACAGATACATCAGGCTATGTTTGATGTGAGGTTATACATTCAAAAACCATACAGCACTTTGTAAATCAATGCTTACCTCAATTGTTTCTTGAGAAATTTATGCAAAGCCAAATGTGTATACACAACCTTTGTCGTCAGGATTAGGTAGGTTTTTTGTTTGTTGTCCAAACAATTGGTCTGCAGCTCTTTTAGTCTTTCTTAGTAATTTCTTTTTTTTTTTTTTTTTTTTTTAGTCTTTCTTGTTACCTATCTTGAAAACAACAGGAAACATGTTGATACTGTTTGTGAAGTGAAACAAAAATTTACAGTCTGAATTAGTTCAGGCATTAGATTGTGAATGTAATCCTTTTTAGAGATTATAATTCTGACTGTAAACTTTTCAGAAAATGAGATGAATATATAATGATGATTTTCCTCCAACACAGCTTTATTAGTTATCTCACTGAACAGAAAATGTGTTTTATCCTATACGTAGAACAATAACCATTATAACTTATTAATGTTGTGCTGCAGTGTTGTTCTGGTATAGAATAATGGAACTTTGTTGCAGCAAACTCCTATGTGAGATGACGATCCTGGTCCATGGTGGATCACTCACCTAAATTTGAATTTTCATTCTCATTATTGGTTGTCTGTTAATCTACCTGATTGTAAAAAGCCCTTCCCTGTGTTGATTAAAAGTTTATGTGGACTCAAAAAATTAAGAATAACAATAGATGTAACTCAAGTGATCAAGATACTACATGGAGATACTGTGTCATTCATATTAGTCACTGAGAGTAGTCACTGATCACATAGGAGCAATGTTTTGCCCTTTTTCTTTACAGCTGTGGTTGGCAAACTTTTTGCATTCAAAGAAAAGATTGGTATGTAGCACTGCACCAACTTTCATTCAGAAAGTGTGTTCTTCTGTAGAAACCACAAAAAGGTCTTGGTCTTTATCCTGAAGATTCTCACAGTTCTGGAAAATTCTTATGGAGTGCCTTGTAGGAGCTTTTTAAGTGCAATATGAACAAAACAGAAGAACAGAAAAGTGGGGTTGCCTAAATACATCATTCCAATGCAGTGAAAGATAGCTAAATTGCTTTTGCTGTGTTAAACAACTTATGTGCTTTCTGTGGAGCCTGTTGGTTCATAGGCTGATAGTTGGTTCATAGACCAGAAAAAAACAAACCCCAAAACTAAAAAAAACAATGAGAACATGAAATATTTGGAACAAGAGAGCTCAAACCCACTTCCTTTTTCTGCTTTGTACAATTCTGTCTGCAGCACATGTGTGGGGCACAGACCCACCTGTGTTGTTGTTTACTGTTCCATACTCTAAATATCATCATAGAATAACAAAACACTTTTCTCCTGGTTATGATCAGTAGCTGACAATCAAGTATATATACAGTTTTGTAACATTTTGTGGCAGGATACTGTTATGTCTATGAGGCTATGACATTTGCAGACATAGATTACTAGAAAAAAATATGCTTGTTCTGCAGACAAAGTCACTTCTCCTGGAGACTCTACAGCCATTTAATCATTTCCTCCTATTTGGCAAGGGAAATTTCATTCAAAATGGATAGAAATATAATGGTTCATAGTCAAGTATCAGACCAGCCTGAAGAGGTGTGTTGCAAATTAGTAATATTTTGCAGGATCTATGAAACTTCCTGGAAAACATGAGTGATAGCGTGCAATACAGTAGTATTTTTCTTAAGCATAATTGTGGCTATATGCACCTTGTGTCTTTTAAGTGAATTGTGCATGTGTTATTTAATTTGAATATCTTAAAACATATGTATTAAAAAAATGAAACAAACTCACTGGAACATCTTTTGAAACCTGAGGTTTCATAATCTTTCAAACGCTTCTTCATTCTTCAGCTGGTAAACTATGTCACATATATGTGATCTTGGAGGAAAAAGAAATCATAGCACTACGTTGAATACACATGAATTTGCAGTATTGTAGTCAAGTTTGAAGCAGAGAGAAGCAAGTGCCTCTTGGAGGAAGTGAGGGGGTTATTAGGTCAACATTAATGATATTAGGTCAACATTAATGATATTAGGCTACATAAGACTACTTTACAATCCAGTGACAACTACTATTTCACTACAAAACTACAGAATCAATATTGATTTCAATAACCCTTCAAAATCTCTTTAATTTTTACAGGAGTATTAACCAACAAAAAAAAAAAAAAAAAAACCAGCTCACTTTCCACAAGTGCAGATTTTAGGAAGGTAACAATCTATGGCAATCCGATATTTTTATAAGAACTCTCACATTTTGACATTGTCATTATGCATTTTCAATGAGTATCTAGCTGTACAGGTACAGGCATAGATACATAGCCACATAGTGCACACAGACAAGAGCTGAAACAACAGGCATTCAGACAGGATAGAAGGAAAAGCTTTCTCACCATGGGCACAGCCAAGCAGTGTAGCAGGCTGCCCAGAGATCTTGTGCAGTCTCTATCCTTTGGGGTTTTCAAGATGAAGCCCCAAGCAACCTGATCTGACCTCAAAGGTGACTCTGCTGTGAGCTGGAGGTTAGAGTAGACACCTCCTGAGGTTCCTTCCAACTTGAATTATCCTATGATGCTAAGATTTTTTTAAAATGAGTCAGATGGGTTGAATGCTGAAAATATGACACCTCAAAATTTTCAGTCCTAAACTTCCTTTGCTAAATCTTCCTATTTAGGCTACATCTTTAAACCAGGACATTTTGAAAGAGCGAGACCTGATGAAAAGCAGAGACAGTATTATAAACACTCTTGCATGTGTTTGTAGTTTGCATATTGCATATCCCAAAGCACATCAAGAACAGCAACAGTCTGTTCTCACAGATGTCGTCTTACAGAAGACACACAATACTTCGCTGGCAAGTTAGGCACAGTGACTAATAGTTTAACTTCTTAGAATATACTGTTGTCTTAAGATATAGAAGAAAACAACACATCCATTTTATAGTATTAAGCCCGGAATGCTACAAAAGAATAGTTGTCATCTGATTGCAGTGAAGCTCTCTACTATAGACTACCTTGATAATTCTGGGATCACCAACAATTGCAACCAGAAGTGTCAGCTGTTACTCCTTTTACTAACTAGAATACCCCTGATTCTCCAAACAAAAGGAAAGTACAAAAGTAATGAAATAAGCATAATGTCTGGGTTGGTCTGATTTTCAGGGAACCTGGTCCAGCCAACCCAGAACTTCAGCAGATCTATTCAGCAAGGCAAAAAGGACTCCTTCCAGAACTGAGAGGTTTTGGCTGAGGTCATCTGAGACTTTGTAAAGTTGCTACAATGATAATTTGCTGACATGGCTATTGTCATATGTATATCATCCAAAGTTACCTCAGGGGACAGGAGTAAGGGAGGGTAAATACCTCATATCAATTTCCCACACTTTTGTGCCTTTTCAATATGCCCAGAAACCTTACAGAGGCTTTAGTCTTCCTTATTTTTCTATATGCAAGCACAGGCCAGGCTATAATCTAGCCTTCTGTGAACGGAAAGCACTTTAAAAATAAAAAAGGCTATGAAAGTCATGCACAGTTATTTTGAGTTATAGAGGATAAATATTTACAAGCCGGAATACAACCTGGATTGATTTATTTTCCTTTCTGGTTCTGACTAGTGTTTAAGTCAACAATTTAATTTTATTTAGAGCAAAGCCTTGGTGGTTTCTTATGTTAATTTATTTTCAGTTTTACCTGGCCTCCTTTACCTATGTGGTGGTTAGATGGAGGTGAAATTACACTCTAAGACAAAAAATAAGAAAACATTTCTAAATATTGGATATGGGCATTGTGGGTCCTCAGTTGATCTTATTTGCAACAGTTCAGTACCTAGTATTTTATTCGAAAGTACAGCCAATACTGTTGTATCTTGTTCCCTATCTCTGGATAACCATACAAAAGGTAAAATCTTGGTTCATACACCATCTTGGTGCACAAGTAAAACAACAGTTAAAAAACCAAACTACAATACAACACTTTTCTATACTACTTTCTTCCTATTTCTGCTCTCTTTAACTGTAGAGTTAAATAAGATGGTGAGGCAGAATGTGGATTTATTTTAAAACTTTTAAAAAATATTTAATTAGTATTTAACACATACTTTTTATATATTTCTTTAAAAAATAAAAAGCATATGTGACAGCTTTATAAAGTAAATTTATTGCTCATTATAAAAACTTCAAAATAAGCACCAAATATACCTTGCTCTAAGCTTAAAGCATGTTCTTTAATACTTCAAAATAAGGGTAGCTAGACTGTATCATAAGGAATCGGCCATTATTTTTTAGAATTCATCTTTATTATGAGAAGTGGAGAGTGCTGCAGCATTTCAGTACACAATTCAACTACTGCAGTGCTGAAAAAGTTGACTTCTTCAAACCAGAGACTTACGAAAGAGAATTTCTGAACAAGTGCTGTTGGCTCCCTCCAATGGTAGGAGGTTACTATTGCTGGGGCCATGATTCTTTCTAGAGAAAAATCTGTTGTAGATGGAAACAGCTATCCTAAAGTACCAACAACTTTATAACTCTGGGGAGTGCTTCATTGGTTTCCTTATTATGTACTACTTAAAAGAAAAAAAAAATCTTGTGGGATTTATGACCTGAGCAGTAAAAAAGTCAAGAACAGGGGATTCTTTTTCTATTGTCAGTTAAATCTATTTGAGTGTTATTCATCATTCACACTGATGAAATTTATTTTTCCACCATCAGAGGTGAAGAATTTAGAGAATATTTAGATGATGAAGTTTGAGATTTTGTCTGTTCTACAGTAGGTAGGTACTACAAAGATAAATTTTTAATGTATTTTGTTTTATCACTTAAGATAGGGCAGTTATTTGCTACCTGTGTGAGAGAAAACTTGAAAAGCAACTTATCAGATCATTTTATTAAATACTAAGCATGGTGTACAAACTCACTCAAATGTTCTTTGCCACTGTTGAGACAAATTTTGCGATGTAATTCACACTACACAAAATAGAGGATTTTCCTCATCTCTAAATTTAGCCTCTGTTCAAAGACTGAGAATATCAAGCAACTTAATGCCATTGTAAAATGTGAGAACTAAAAACTATCGATTATTTTCAAACAAGAACCTCTTTGCTGGCAATAGGGGACAACACTTTACAACACTGAATGTAACCGATGCTACTAAGAAAATACCGGGTAAAATGAGAAAAACATCACAAACTCAATCAGACGAAAAAAGAATCATTTTAGGTAGAGATGATTTTATATCTCTTCAGGAGAGCCTTGCACTACTTACAATGCATTAATCTTCAAAACTAAATATATTCTGAGTAACTTACCAACTCCTGAAGAGTATTGTGATGCAAATTCCTGGTGAGTAGCTAAAATGTGCATTTCTTTATTTATATAAAGGTCTGTGGAACAAAAGATTACTAACCTGAGAGTGTACCTGATTTCTAGTTATCAATATGTATAAATAGTCATATAATCAACTTCTTAATCCAAAGGCCCTTACTACAACTTCTTGGTGTTTTTTTTTCCTTTAAATATAGTTTTCTTATGGTCACATGAGTGCTAATATTTGCCTGAGGTATATGGACCATAGTACTTCTCACAGACTCCCACATGATCTTTCTCTGACACATTTTATCAAGCATTGATTACCTTTGTGTATGTTGGTTTTTGAAGGCTGTAGTGCTATATTCTGGCCCTCACCTCTCTATTTCAAACTTTTATCCTATATATCCTGGGAGTTACTACTCTTATCTATTTCATCTCCTGACCTCTGAAGGATAGCTATCAACAGATTTTTTTGTGGGATTCTCAAAAGAACGGACTTTATAATAAATGCTAAAATTTGAGTGCTAAGTAATTCATTGTAACCTTACTTGATTCCCCTGACCCTTGAAGATTTCTTTCAGAATTTAGACTTTTCATGCATATTGCATTTTTCATCTTTTCTCTTTTTAAACTTGCTCTGTTATGCACCAAAGCATGTCAGCTATTGTATTGCCAGCTCATCCAAATGAACAGACTGACTAAAGTGATTCTTGCCCCTTGTTCCATACCCCCTTCTGTGCAACAGATATTTATTTTCTGGCTAGTGTGTTAGGTTAGGGTTGGTTTTTTTTTTTTTTCTTTTCCGTTGCACAAATATGTTAACGAGTTAACTTTGTACATATTAAGTCTCACATCTGCTCTTCAGCTCTTTGGTTCAGACTATACCACAAGACCCTTAACTTTTGTTTCCCAAGCTACATCTTCCCTAAGTCCTTTAGTAGGTTGATGGCTTTATTGACTTCTTCCTTTTCATGATTGTTATTGCATGTTTACTGATGAGAGGAATATGTAGGATTTACATGGGTATGTTTAAGGGAACAAAAATAGTTAGCTATTCAGAGAATCCCTCCAGGAAATATCTTTCTCTCCTGAAGTTGGACAGAATGTAAGATTGATAGCCTTGGACCTCTTGAATTACTTCCTCAGCCAAATAATAAAGCTCATAATCCAAATACTGCTGATGACCTGTGTACCACATATTCAAACTTACTTCAGTTTATGTAGTATAATTTACAAAGCATTTCTGAATGTAAGCAAAAACAAGCAGACAGCCAAAAATCCCTACATTAACAAATCACTAATGAAGACTACACACTTTTGTGATAATTGAAGGATTCCTACAGTAGGAAGTGTAAGAATTATTTCTACTGTGTAAATTTCCAAAGGCTTATACATTTAATCACTCTACAGCAATGTAGTAACAGACAATCCTTGCACCAAGAAACTACAGTCTAGTGTTCCAACAGGGCAAAGATGGACAATATCTCTTTAAACATATCAGTTGTCCTGATCTCTTCAAGCAACTAGGTATTATTACCTTCATACTCAAGCTCTTCCCGATGTTCTTAATGGCAACATTATCCCTTATGCCATATGTTCTAGATTAAGTATATCTGTTAAAAAAAAAAAAAACAAACCAAAACAAACCAGTGATAGATGATCTCTTTGCTTTTAATGGATCACAATGCCTTTCTGAAATAGTTGATATCAAATTTCTGGGTCCTGCATCTGCATTTGTCTTCCATTTTAAAGCAGTTTCCTGGGGTTTTCTACTCTACCAGTGCTCCCAGATTCACCACTGCTTCCTAAAATGTGCTTGAGTCTCCTTCCTCATTGCTGCCTTCTGTTTTGGGAATTCCCTGAAAGTAATCCGAAGGGTTACTTTCTTCTCTGCTCTCAAATCATAATTCAAGACACATCACAGTTACTATGATTCAGTTATTAAAAATAAGTATATCCCACGCACTTTCCTCTCCACAAACCAGCTGGGGTTCTGTTCAGAGCATCAAAACAGATATCAGCCTCTTTGCCTTGGAAGCCTTTGAGCAAGGGTTATTGGCAGAGTTGTATATGCTCACAGCATCTATCACAATGAGAAGAATGATTGCACATAAATAAAAAATGATAAAATCTTGTTATACAATGCAACAGTTTTTGGATTCTTCTGATGTCTTTGCTGGACCAATCACTTTCGTGGGACTGAATTGCTTAAAAATTGCGTGATATGAACAGCAGCTGAAAACCCTTATGCAATCTAAAAGCAGTAACGTTGATAACTTCTTAAAACTGTTGCAAATACTATGCATACTATTACTCATGAGTGCCTACACAGAATTAAGAATTTGTGGTTTCAGTATTTTCATGAATTTATATAGCAAAGTGAACGTAATCTCTTTTTTTAAAAAATACTTAGTTTCTTAATTTCTAATTTCTTCAGTTTTCAGTATGATATAAGCAAATTTATTATTGATTATCATACTGGATAACCTGCTTATAGCTGTAAGTTTTTTATAAGAGATATATACATTCATTAAAGGCAGATTTTTCCAGCTACCAATAAATGCTATAATTCTGTGAACTCGTGCACACTGTATTAGTACTATGAATTTATTAATTAATTTATTTATTTAGCAAACATTAGGTTGGTTATTCATCAAAATTGCTAAAATTGTTCTCCTACATCACTGAAATTGTGGAGCCTCCTGGTAGACTTTTGGAAACAAACAAGAATGATTTTCTCCATAGGTGTAGTATACCCCACACTATAAAATGCCGAATTGAGATACGTTGCGATTCATTTCTGCCCTTCTCCCAACTTCTTTGGAAAAGCATGATCAGACAATTAAAGAAATTGAAAGACAGGTCTATCAAAATTTACTTACTGTTTTAGAAGATAAAACAGTTTAGTAGAGAACTTTCTAGTGAAATTTGACGTTGAAAAGTGAAAAGCTTCAAACATTAAATGTTCTGTATGTTCTAAAGGTACGTCAATGGAAAACTAAATTTCATGGGAGAAAAAAAGATGTTTGAAGTGTTGTGTACAGGTTATTTTGACATTGTAAACAACAAAAATCCATGGAGTGCTATGCAATGTACATTTAAGACAAGCAGAACTAATGCTTCTGAAACTTAAACAGGCTTTTTGTGGCTCAGTTCACTTTTGCTTAAAAAAAAAAAGCTAACAGTTTTGAGAAGTGAATGTCATGGCTTAATATTTGTGCAGAATTCCTGAGGAATAACTGTCTTAGGCAGATTAGAAGGGGGCTTAGAAGACATCATAGTCTATACCTTGAAGAAAACTTCGTATGTGGGGAAATGACAAAGTTTTGAAGGTCCAGGATTGGCAGATTATTATGGAGCATTATGAAGCAAATGTGGTGGTCGGGACGGAAACAGGGCAACTCTTGGTTTCTTCTGTAAAAACTACTGACTAGTGCCTATTTCCATATTATTTTACTATGTATTATTCACAAGAAGTGGGAAACGCATTACTAATTCTCAGAGTAAAGAATGTGTCAGAAAACTACAGCTATTGAAAGATGTGTCTTGCTCTCCTCTGCGATCCATTATTGTACCCCTCTCTTGCCTCGTAGCACCAAAAGGGAATCTAAGAGAACAGGCACACACAGTTTACTGAGAGAATTCAATCATCTGCACGTAGCTCAGTAAGGAGTAGAATAGGGTCCAAGCAGCCTTATAGGGTTGACAAGACACCTCAAAGAACTACTATTACTTTAACATAAATACCTTATTCATAAGTTTATTAAAATTGTTTAAGCTACAATATAAGAGTGGGCTCACCTAATTTTTCCATATCTTTGTAATGGTTGTGGTAGCCTACATGAAAAATAATAAAATCAAGTGCCACATTCCATTATTATCTTTGCAGAAGCTGTGTCTGCAACAAAGTTGGTTTTGCTCTTCTCTGCTATTCCTTGAATTTGGCTGCCTTAGCAACTACCTGTTCTGCCAAGTTACTCGTGTTGATAATGTGGAGTGGTTACTGAAGGCCACAACGCCCGAAAAAGGTCTTGAGAATGAGAAATTAGTAGTTGCAGGTATCTTATTTATTTATTTTAATTTGTACATAGGCAAAGACTCGATCCTGAATGTAAAGTTGGTGTGAGGTATTGAGGAGTCTCTAAGACGCTTTGAGGTAAAGGAAGCAACTAATTTCTTTTGAGCTGCCTTGAATGTTTTTTAATTATTATTTTCAGAATCTAATCCTTATATACATATGAGACTTTTTTGATATGTTCAGTATACTATGGATATAAATAATACTACAAGGTCAATCAGGAAAGACATACTCAACAGCCAGAAAGCAGGCTTCTAGACAAGAGATGAGAGCAAAGGTAGAGGTGGAAGGCAGAGGTGATCTATCCAGAAACTGCATCTATATTCAAATTATAGTAAACAAATTCTACGGTTAGCTAAATCATAATCATTTAAATCAGAAATAACTTTTGGAGGAAAAAATCATCAACCATGAAAGGAAAGAAAAAAGAAAACAATCCAGGTGTGGCCAATGTTAGAGTATAAAAGGTAGTATTTTTGGCAGCTAGGGTTAGCAGCCATCCTTGTACATCACCAAATTCAACCATTTCTAGCTGAATGTTAAGAGCTATAATTATCTGGATTCTAAGGACAAAATGTAAAATGTTCCTACTTGTGCAATGCTGGTGTTAGCTAATGCTACAGTATAAATCTCTCTCCCTCTCTTTGGCTTCTATAAATTGCTAGGAGAACTAAATTCTCATGATAGCACTGTCAGAGTCGGGCCTGGTGCCAGCAGACGTTTCTCATGCAGTTCTTCAGTCTCACCTTCAAAATGCAATTCCCGCAGAGATGTCACTGAGCTAAAATGCGATATGCAGAGACCTCTAGAGACTGCAAAGCTAAACTACACCTAATGACATGCAGATATAGTTCAGTGGTGTGTAGTAATGAAATCACTTGGGGAGATATAAAGCAGACTATAAAGAGAACAAGGTAACATTCAGACTGTTTTAATCTGTGTGGTAAAAGTCGTGTTCTTGAAAGTGATATAGTTTAGCTTATTTTCTTCAAAGGTAGTCAACAAAGGTAAAATATATCTCATTTTTATGATTTAAAAAAACTCAAACCCTAAATGCATTAGATGCTTTCCTTATGTAAAAATACAACGTTAAATAACAGAATCTACAAAATAGCTGTGACTTCAATTACTATGCTGCAAGCTTTTGAAATTTGGAATTCATTTGTGAACCCATTGATATATAAGATGGTGCTTCTTTTTCATTTGCCTGAAGTCTGTTTAGAGGCTGCATCTCTTAACATTGTCTGAGGGATGCCACAAGGTTCCGGTTGAGTTCAGAGCTAATTACAACTCTGAAAGAGGCCATTGCAGGATTGTCATTAGCCGTGCTTATAATTCAGACCAAGGTGTTACCTCATTTATTTTCCCAGTGAGCAGCTCTTGATATGTTTGACCATGGAAAAATGTGCTCACCTTGAAGAACACTGAAGCTTGCAACTATAGCTACAGCTTAACCCCTGTGTAGCTGCTTCTGTACTTTATAGCGCTATTCAGTTTCTCCAGGTTCTCAGCTGTGTGCTATATAGAAGTCATTGCTTCAGTGGGTCCTTCTTTATGTCTGTTTGAGCACAGGGAATCTGACTTAGAAACAGAGAGCATATCTTTGGCAATGGTCTTTGGCATGAAGTGGTCTTTCACACAATTGTGACAGTGCGTCCTCTAGGTTTTTTTCTTAGGCCTTGATTGTAAATGTACCACTAATATCAAGTATTGGGCATTTCAAACTTCTGATTCTGTAGAGACAGGGCACAGAGAAAATTGTGGGGTTTCTGGTTGTTGAAAGACCATCATACAGATCCAAAACCAGATCCTTATTATTTCAACACAAAGTGTTGCCGCCTTCAATTTTTTAAATTCCTTGCCAAAAGTGGAATTGACAAAGCCAAATTACCAACAAAGTACCAACAAAGAAAAGCAGAGTTAATTTTAGAATTAAATGATAGCCAGATGCAGGTAGGCATCTGTGTCTGGTTTTTCCAGTCTAAAATACTTGATAAGCTTACGTTTTGCTAACATTACTTCATGGAGCTATCCCTGTCTCAAGCAATTTTAATTGCTAGCATGGAAAACTGGTGACTGTATCAAAGTAAACAATGATAACTGTTTAGCAAAATGAAAGCAGACAAAGTAGCATAAGCCAACTCTGGAAATGAGTACTTGTTTGGGATCTGCAATGTTTTCCATATTACAGCTACTTTTTTTGCCATTTTCACCATATGCATTGAAGCTATCGTGTGCACATCTAATGTCTGTAATGTCTGTGATTGCATTGTATCTATAATGAAACTTTAAAAGTTTATTCCTTGAAACTCTTTGTCCTTCAGGCTATTACATGAGTTTTTAAGCCAAGGATTCTACATTCACTTAAGAAGTCAATATGAATGTCTAATGAATGTCCAAGAGAGCCTGGGAAATTAAAGGTCTTGCTCTTAAAATTGTATAACAAAAGCAGAATTTCACTTTTTGATACTTAGCACTCTGGAATTAGACTTTCTCTTTTTGTCTAGAAAAATAGAAGAAATAAGAAGCGGACCTATTAATCTGTCCTCAAATTCCCCTATGAACAAAATTTCTAAAACTTCTCTCAAAGAAACCTACGTAGAAAATGAACTTGCCAATAAACACTGAAGATAAAATACAATGTGTGGGAGGGAAACTAATCTGCTGGACTGTGTCTAAAATAGTTCATTAGAGTTCAGTGGACCTTTTTCTCCCAGAAGATTTAAGCCTTGCTGAGGGCAGGCTGGCAGGTACTTTGTGGAGGTGGTCTGCTTTGAGGTGTGTGTACATAGACACTGCAAAGGTAGAGGTAATTTTCATAGGCTTTCAAAATACATTTCAAGAAATCGTGTGTGTACTGACATCCAAACTTTCAGGGTCACTTCTCTGAGAACACTCATTTCATGCTACCAGTCTTCATGAACAGCAGCACTGTCCTTCAGGAGAGAAACTAGTACATTTGGTACATGCTTGTAGTGATTAATTGTAAGGTGCATTGACTTTACCTTTGCTTTGAGTGTCCAACTAGAGGTACTGAAAAATGTACTCGTTATTTTGCACATTTTCATCTAAGTACTGATCTGGTGGCTGGTGCGTCACTACCTGTCAGTTCTTGTGTTCATCTATGGTTTCACCTGTAATGAACTTTAATTAGATGCACTGGGGCTTAAACAACTTTTTTTTATTTATTTATTTTAAAGTCTAACGGCATGACCCTATGTTTTTTTACTTTTCCCATAAAGTTAAGAAAAGATGCACTTGTGGGAACAAGGGGAATTGATTTCCACCCTCCCTCCTTGCCTGCCACCAAACTATCTTTTTTGGGTCTTCATTTCTGTAAGTTAAAAACAGGCAAGAGTTCAGACTTCAGAGTAGGAAAGGAAGATATGTGCTGAATTGATACTTTTATATCCTGGAGTGAGCTTTTATGAAATCTGAAGGTCTATGGTATAAAAATAAAAAATCTAGTAACTCTAAAGTATAGTTATTAAATGGCTTTTCTTAAAGCCAAAAAAAAAAAAAGTATTGTGGAGTTCTTTTTGTTTTGTTTCAGTGGATTCTTCAGAGTTAATAATTGTCAGGAACAGATATTGAGTTAAAATAAAACAGATGAGTTTAAAAAAAATAACTAGTGAGAAAATTAGAAAAAAAATCTAAATACTCATCATCCTGAAAAAAAATTTTTAAAAAATAAATGAATGAACCCATTTTGACAGATTTCAGTTCAGGATCAGTTACTGTGTATGTCAAGTCTTTACAATAGTTACACTGGGGATATCCTGCTGGGTGCTCTGAACATCTCATCCAGCAGATGAGAATGTCCCAAGTAGATAAAAATTTTGCAACCAAAAATAAGAAAAAAAGAAATTGAGCTTATCTGTCCCATTTTCTCTGGGTTTCCGGGTCACTGTTTTAAAGTATTTTAAGACAATATCTTTTCTTCTTCGTTCTTGAAAATACAGTACTGAAGTTGAAAGCCCTGGTTGCACTTTGTGAAGGGACTAAAGTATCTACAGCACTTCTGATTCTTTGTCAAGAAAGTCCTGTGTAGGATAGGAAGAACTGAGTAGGAGTCTCACTTCCTTGTTTAGTTTTGATCTTACACCTTATATGGTTGTTTGAGTAAGACCCAGACTGTAAATAATGTATAGTTCCGGTAGAGTAATCTGGAGATCAGTATTTAACCAAGTCACTCTCTGCTTCTCTAGGTGGCTTGGACATGCAGGCACATGCAGGAGCACCTAAACTGATCTGTGCATCTATCTTTTGCCTAAATTTCTTCAGAATCACTAGTTTAAGGGGAGAGGAGAGCATCCTAATCACCAGGCTATGCTGGCAGATTGGGAGATCGGAGAGGGGAGCACACTATGATAAAGTGGTGCAAGGGTTTATGAACAGAGAGCAACGGAAGTATGCCTATAAAATCTACTGGTAGGATCAGCCAAAACTGAAAGAGGCTAAATTTCTGTTCCACTCTATAATTTTCATATTAGACAGACATCGGATAAAATGTGACAAAAAAATGCAAGGGTAGGGGAAGAAGGGAGTCTTATTCCTTATATTAATAATTAGTCCCTAATCACTAGGCTCAGCAAGTTTGTGCAGCTTGCACTTCTAGTCCAAAGTCTACTATGTAAAAGGCAAATATTTCTATTGCCACTACCATCGATCATCTGTCTCTATCCAGGGAGACCACAGCATTCTTTTTTGCCATCTCATGTCTTCAACTTTTCTATGTAGCTTACAATGTATTACACAGATTTTCACTTAATTTAGAAGTTAGCTAAAAGATCTTATTTTATTGAAGTAAGAATGAAAAAAACACATTATCGCTGAGCAGCAGGAAGTTGTTCAGTAAAAAGCTGTGGATAAAGAGTTTGAAGGGTTTTTTTTATAAACTGTTGGAAGTTTTATAGATTAATACCGTAAATAAATGAAGTCCATTGACTTTTGGAACTTCATCAGAACAAAATTGACTGATTACCTGTATTGGTTGTCCAATTTTTGAGAATGATGAGATTTGATGAATGAGCTAAGGATGACCACTGTTGACTTTCAAGCAGTCTTTTTGAAAGTTGCTGAAAATAATTCAAGACATAGGTCATTTGGCTTGGTATGTTTAATGAAGGAATAGAATTAAAATAAACAGTTCCTGATACATTCAAAATAATGTATTAAATGTTTGACTAGAGTTATGGTGATCTATCAAAAGTCTAACATTCCAGTAAAAATGCAGTAAGATGACCATGAGCCCTGTTCTGGGTTTATAGCTAAATGTCACGTCAGCAGGATTGTAAGTTGAACACCGTGTAAGCCTACTAACACTTACGTCCAAAGTCAAAATGAAAATAGTTAATGTACTAACTATAAAATTGTCACCTCTTTAGGCTGTTGGCACATCTGGGATGAAAACCGCAACTGCTGAGCTAAGGTAGATGATGTTCTCTTCCATCCCAAATATATTTATCTTAAGGAGATTCAGGGTAAATGTGTCTGTTACCATTCTATGGCATCACATTATAACAGTAGCCTCTTGGTGATTCTGAACTAGGTTTCTACAAATCTGTTATTTCTATAAAGCTCTGGAAGAGGAAAATAAATAAAAGTCTCCTGCGTCTCAGGTAACCATTATGCTATATTTACATTTAGCATCTCTAAGAGGCCTCAGTTCTCAATTTGAGAAAAGCCATCTTTTCAAGAAAGAAATGATTTGATGCAGTATTTCTGACTTGCACAAGATTTATTGCTGTTGTATTGTATTTTATGCAGATACAGTTTCACTGATTTTCATGACTTCAGAAGGTCTTAAGAATTTAAAATGAAAGAGGTCAAATATTTGCAGTGAAATTTCAGGCAAATATCTTAAATGTTTGAGTTGACTGCATTGCACGTGTATCTAAAGTAAATGGAATTACACTGTTGGTAGAAAAACATAGCTGTGAATTCAGCTCTACTACTTCGTTGTGCTAGCAGTTGTCCCAAGCAATTCATGCTAACCTCCAAGCAAATATATATAGGCAAGACATCAGCAGGTATAAACATAGGTTGTAGCCTTATTGATTGAAGGTTAGGAACTTTTTAACATCAACTACTTTATAGCAGCTCCAAAACCCCAAGATAAAGACTTCCAGAGACTAAGCTGCAGAATGTGAGCTACCTTGTCAGCCACAGTACAACGCAATTTCTCCCTGTTTTTCTCCCTCCACTCCTGTTTCACCTCATAATTTTTTTATCAACACTGGTCACAAAATGAACCTGTTCAGCTTGAAACTTAATGCTAAAAAAATACTTGTTGTCATATATTAAGCATACTGGTACCAGCAAAAAGTAAGAAAGGTCTGTAAGGCCTTGTGTAACAGCAGTATGGCAGCCACAGCTTGGGTGCTCTTCGCTGCCTTGGACACGTACCCCCTGAGTTGCACGCATTTTGCAAGCATAAGACACAGCAACTGCTGAAAGTAGCTGCTACATACTTCTACTCCTGTGTCCTCCTTAGGCTTATGCTCACAGTGGCCATCCCCTAAGACAAATGTACTTGCTTGTAGTGCTGCACTATAGAGAAAACTGATCAGGTTTGTTTTGGATGAACTAGTAAAATGAGGGTGTAAATGTTGATGGAAATATGACCTACTTCTGTTAGCAGGGCTGCTTGACTAGTTATCCTTGTTGCTTACAATATTGCAAAGTGAATGCACAAGCCAGTTTTCAGGAAAATTATAGTGTTTAAAAATTTGCAAAGATGTAAATGAAAACTTAAAATGGGTGACAATAGAGAATCACTCCAGTGGATTCACCCCGGTGAAATGCTATTCTGCTCCTTTGGCAGCAGTTGCCAGTGATAGCTTCTCAAAGATATGGACTGGTGTAGATGCTTTCTTCTGGATAAACATTTTATATATTGCTCTTTGACATAAAAGTTCTGTCACAAAGTATGGAGCGGTCCTCCAAGAGTTATTTTGATTTATTTTGTTCCAAAAGAATAATTTCAGCACACAAGAATCCATTACTCCCATGGCAGTTAGATTTGATGCTATTTGAAAAACAAATAAACAAGCAAACAAATCATAGAAATTAAACATAACTGGGTGCACTAGAGTTGCACACATAACATTACATAGTTATGGACTTGTCCTATGTTTTACTGAAAGTCCATTCCTCATGACAAAAAGCGGATTTGATGCAAATTATTCAGTTGTATATGACTAGGGAAAAGCAGATGCTACTAAAGCTGTGCACTTCCATGCACAGTTCTTCAGTGTTCTGCAGTAGTAACCCAGAAAGGTTTAATAGTCACAAGGGAGAAATTAACTGAAGTGGAGAAAACACTGATTGGCATATTAATTGTAAGGTTGTAAGGAACTGGATGAATCAGACCTAGAAACTGGTTGTGTTGAAAGGGGAGAGTATCAGGCTGCAGGAATGTTACTGGAATAAATCTTAAGTCATTTAATTTGTTATCTTGGCACACAACAAGAAGGATAGTGTAAATGAAATTTACTAATGACACAAAGCTGGAAGGCTTTGCCTTGACAGAAGAGAATGAAAATGTCAAATAAAAAACCTAGAGGAACAGAGTAAGAAAAGTGGGATGAAATTAAATACCGTAAATCTGGATTGCATTTGTATTACAGGCAAGTATCATTCATTCTGCTGTGAGAGTGACTAACTTAATTTGATTGGAAGAAATAAAACGTGATAAGTCTAAAATTCCAAACTTATTGCATAGGGTGCATGTCTAACATTAATTCTCTTTCCAGGCACCCACTTTCTTGGAATTCCTTGCAATTGCTTTTCTACACACCCTAAGAAAGGGCTTCCTAAGGGTAAAGAGTTGTCTGTCAGGTGTTTACTGGGTGGCTGTGGAGATATTTGAAGCTCTTAAAGACTAATGGTGGTGGATAAAATCTCTAATTCTTTCTGCCTACCCAAAACAAATCTGCTTTTGCATTATTGTATGTCATTCTGTTGCCCCACCTCATCTATTCAGTGTTTTCCAATAGTTATGCAGAAGTATTTAGCAGTCACAGGGGGACTAAAACTCTATGTCTGCTAGCAGGCTTAAAAAACAGAGAATTAGTTCTTTCCATTTGTTTGTAAAGGTGCCTAGGCCTTAAGATCACAGCTAGATCTGAATGAACAACCTCTGTGCACCCCTCCACAGTCCAGATGACTTCTGGCAGATCCAGCGTAGGTTAATTAATTGAACTGGAGACTAATTAATTGAACTGGAGAAAACACTGATAAGCATGTAAATTATAAGATGCTAAGGAACAAGATGATCTTTTCTTTAGAAAGCCTTAACAAAAAGGCTCCAAAGTTAACTTGAAAATGTCTATTCCCCCCCCACCCCCAGGAAGAAGCTTTCATCAAAATTAAGGGTACAACAAAACATTTTTTTTTAATTTTATAGTTGAATTAGGTATTTTACCTTAAAGACCTTTCATTCCGTATTATGAATATACATAAAATAAAGTGTTTCCATATAGAAACATAAAGATAGTAGAATCAAAGTTCTCAAAACATGGAAGTAGAACATTTTAGAAATTATATAGAAAATATATCTCAAAAAGAAAAAGTTCATGTTATTTCTTGCTAGAAATTTCTTTCTCCCCTTCTCCATTTTACAATCATTCCAAATAACAGCTTACAGTTAAGTGAAGGGTGTTGGAATGATATTTCACTTCATTACATCATACATTTACATGGAATGTGAAGTACAGAGGAGGGGATTGTTGAACAGCTTAATTTAAACATCGCAAATATTCCTGAAGTGTTGCATTTTGTGTTGTGGGTAAAAAACAGAATGAGAAATATCTACTGCTAAGGCTTGATGAGGATTTTTAAAGGAGAGAGGCATTTATAGCACTGTAAATATGTTGAAATAGTACTACAGAGTACAAAGTGTAATAATCCTGTTTACTAAAAAGGAATGCAGAATGTGTAGTAAAGAGACAGATGCCAGCAGTATAGGAATCATGGGCATTAAGAATAAGCATATCTTTTTCTAGTGCAAAACATTTTAGTTTCATTCTTCAGAACCTGTTATTAAAAGTGTTCCATGAATACCAAAACACTATCTCCAGTCACTTTTGTTTCCCACTTTTCAATTTATATACTTCAGAGGAATTTATTTGCTTCTTAATGAGTCAATTGTAATCAATACTTGTAATGAATTATAGCCATGTTCTTCAACATTGCTCCACAGGGAGATCTACAGCACACAGAACAGTCTGTTGAGCACCCAAATTGTTTGCAATAGATTACTGAGCACTGTGAACTTTTTCCTGTGGCCTTAAGGTCAAACAGTTAAAATCACAAGCTTCAGTCTGACTAAGGATTGGAAAGTGACTTTTAGGCAACCGCTTATTGTGGAAACCCACTATCATAAGTGACATAATGGCAGTCATTTAGAGGTTGGAGAATTAACTGTAAACTTGTAATCCCCTCAGCTAGCAAGTTTTGAGTGCCTTTGTCCATTAGCAGGACTTCAGTGCAGCAGCAAAAAAAACTTCCACCACCAACTAAAACCAGAACTGTACTGACATTAAGGTCCTTCAATACATCTTTAATACTCTTAGAACGTGTTTTTAATTACTGTAAAATAAAGTAGTAATAGGATATACAAGTATCTGTGGAAAGTCTAGCATTTCTGGTGTATTTTCTATTGTTTATTTACCTGTTTTGTCAGGGTTCTATTGGAATGGAAATAATGAGACCTTTTTTTTACTTGCTAATGAGAATCATCTTTTCATATGAACTCAATCGCTTTCAGCATCCTTATCAACAATTACCTCTGCATAAGGGCATCTTTCCATTATGGCCTTTCCTTATTTGTCATCCTAATTAGACTTTTCTGTTCAGAAGGCTTCTGAGACATGAAAGAATGGCATAGACATAATTATCAGTCTATCTCTTTTTAAGGAGCTGCCTACCCACCAGGTAAATTCAGGATACCATACCTATTAGCTATTTAATGTGGAAGCACTAAGACTCCAGGATATTTCAGCAAATTGATACAGAAATAATTGGTATTGCACAATTAAATCTCATAATTAAGTTTTCTTAAGACTGTATCTGGCAAGTGGAAAATATAGGCTAGTTCCTTGCTGATTGTTTCCAAAATTGTTGGAAGTTTGACTCCAGAGAGTATACAGCATTTTAGAAGCAGGACATACCAATCGTTTCCTGTATAAAAACCCTACCATGAGTTAGCAAAGCAATCTCAAAATTTAAAGAAGTGTTTTGTTCAGGGAGAAGCATACAGGATGAAAATAGATGAGGACAGAAAACAGACCGAAAACCACATGCTGAGATTTTGTTTTCTCTAAACCAAGTAGGAGCAGCCAGATGTTTCTTGCCCAGGCCTGTGGAACTCAGGGGAGAATGGAAATGTCGGTGAATCTAGTCACTAGTTGAAGGCCTGGGTTGCTATTTCTTTTTGTGAAATAAGGAATATAGACGCTTTCAGTGACTTGTCTGGGATTGCCATCAAGCATTCTGTTTTTCTTCATTTCCTGTTCCATTGGAAAGAAACATTCAGGTTGATTTCTCTCTCTGAGACAAGACTCTTAAAAAGACTCTCAAGAATTTAGTAATATTTTATTCTTGGCAGTGTTGGTTTTAATCCCCAAACCTCCCAGATGAAATTCTTCTAACTGCTAGACATATTATTGTAGCAATAACTTAACATACTTGTTGCATAATCTGTAAAATGTCACAGACCTGTAAAATGCAAACAATACTCCTGTTTTGAAAAAGAGTAAGAGTACAGTTGACTTTTTGGAGAATGCCAAACATACTTATCTCCAAAAGATTTCCTTCTCCTTAAATATCTAGTACTCTCATCTTTCCAGTGTCCCACGATGTACTACCTCTCTTTTCTTCCACACAATTTCTAAAACTCAAAGCACCTCAGCAGACAGAGTTGTCAATATCCATGGACTTTTTGTCTTTCTCTGGGGACCTGCAGTTGCCATGTGGTTGTTTCATTTTTCTACCTTGATAACAGGCATACAAATGTAAGCAAACCTATAAGTAAAAAAAAAATCCAGTGAATCATATATTATTCATGTAGTGGTAATAAGCTTTCATTAGAAACAGATTTCTTATTTTCATAGTCTTTTAATTATTAATGAGAGCACTTACAGAAATAACTGGAAAAATTATATAATATTGATTTGTTTCCGTAGTCTACAGAATGTGAATCTGAACTCTGATGCTTTATGAATCGAGATTTAGTAATCTTCCTAATTTTCTTCATAGCCAACATTAATATTGAAACAATCCATACCACTGTATTTTTTCATACTTGAGCAACTGTAAATATTCTTGTATTGTAGTGTGCCAATGTCCTGTGAAGTCACATAGGAGATCCATACCAAGAGACATATATATGTATGTCTCTAATCATACTCAGTATATAATATATTCTGCCATCATCAGACAATTAGAAGCAAACATAGTCATTCAAAGTGTCTAGAGCATATGTAATTTTGGCATGGAATCTTGGGACGTGTAAATGAATATTAGCAGACCATCCTCCATTCTTCATTCTCTCCAGAAACTATTTTATTCTTTCTCACAGACAAAAAGTATTGTGCATGTACACCATTAAACTCCATGCTATCCTCTTCCTTTCCATGACATGTGGACAAAATTTAAATGAGCCTGAAGCTGAGCCTAGCTCTTGACTGAATCCAAGACAATTTAACTTTACAGAATAATTCCGCATTTTTCGCTGCCAGAGTGTAGCTAGCTGTTAAGTCAAAAGCGGGATCAGAAATCATACCTTCCAGCTTGCCTTTCCTAAGTTAAGCATCCTCAGGGAAGGTATATATATTCCAAACTGTAAGTCCAGGAAGAGGTGTCTAGATTGTATATGAAACAGTTCTGCCTCCTCTGAAGATTAACAATTCCACCAGGTTTCTCAGTGTTGGGAAGAGCTATTCACAGCTTTTGTTGAATTTATAGGTATTGAATAGAAATGGTAGGTAGTTCAAGATTAAGAACACACAGATCATGTTTAACTTGTCTTTCTGTCTGGGGAACAAGGTTTATTATAACAACCGTTTTTAAATAAATAAAAAAATCAAGTTATTCTGTAGTGTCTTGGGTTACTTTGATTAGCTCTGCTGACAATTTTTCAACAGCAAAATTACCCACTTCATAATATTTCCTATCTAAATTATAAAGTAACATACATAGAATATGATGTACAATTTATGCTGTATGGAGGATGAAGCTATAAAAGTTTAATATTTAATCATAGTTTGATAAATCAAAGTAACATCATATGTTCATTATATATGTTTATACATGGTCATAAAATACTTTATACTTAATGTCATCTGACTGCTCATAACTTACATGCAACTCTTAAATGACTAAGAAATGGAAAAGCATACTATGAAACTAATCAGCAGATAAAAAGTGCGGCTGCTGTAACATTCTGTTCTGCTATCATAACAGTTCTATAAAGGTAACTTACCATCTTCTTAAGAAAAATGAGCCCACACAATGAGGCTTATATCTATGCATCACATGCTTTTATCAGCACTCAGCTTGCCTGGGCACAACACTCCAACTGTGTTGGCAGAGCCGTAAGCCACTTTAAGGTAGACCAAGATATTTCCAGTAAAATGTTCAAAGCATATAAGGATGTCACATGCTAAAGTTTTTTTTATCCATATTTTTGTATGTTCATGTCAGCTATTCATCATAAGCCCAACTGTACAAACATCAGTACTAGAAAATTTAAGGACAAGAAAGCAAATGCTGCAGCAGTAGCAGACAATTTCAAAGTCCTCTTTTTATTTTGCGTGGGTGACAGACAGATGAAATATTAACCATTGCTAGTGAAGGACAGAAGTTTTTCTATGCATTACTTGGGTAAATTTTAACAGGAAGCGTATACACTGAGGATATATTTAAGTAAAGGTGTATGAGAGTTATGAGTTGGAGTCAGTCTGAGGTGTGATAGTGTAGAAAGCAGATGTTGACTGATGCAACTGAAGCACATGGAAAAAATAGTGATTCTCACAAAAACAGCAATTTTGACAATCACATACGTTTATCAACATATGTATAGTTTTGTTAAAAAAAAATTCTACAAAAAGTTACCTGTATAACTGTTCCAAATTTCCACCTCCAAATCTCATCACCAAAGATCCACTTTATTATCTGTTATTAATGATATTGTATTTAAGCCAATTATTTTGTTTAAATTACTTTTAAAACTCTGGAAAGAGTGCTGAGAGATGTCTGTTTTCCACTGACACAGATTGATATAAAAAAATTATGATTTGGGGGAAAATGCATATAATATTTTGCATCACTCTAAAGGTAGGAAAATTATCATTTTTCCAAAGCAATTCAAACACATGACTGGTTATTACTAGAGTTGTAAAGTCAATATTACTTTTGAATGAGTGAAGTACAGATATATATCTACTACAAGTGTACCGCCCGCAATCTTTTTAGTAAGAGTTAAAAACCATTCAGTTCTATAAGTGATTTAAAAAAAAACAACAACAAAAACAAACAAACAAAACAAACCCTAAAAAGAAAAGAGGATTAGCAGGAGGAAGAGAGAGACAGAAGACATATAAATTGGTCACTTTGTGCTAAATTATTTTCCTATGTAGAAATGAAAACATGAGATTTCCCAACACCTTTGCCATTCGAGGCCTCCACTGATGATAAATAAAGGATGCTGAGAGCAGACAGCTTCACAATGAACAACGGGAGTTTTGTCCTTTGAGCATCAGATCAGAGACTTCTGGTACTCCTTGCCAAAGCAGTTGTAGATGCAAAAAGTGTATATGGCTTCAGGAGGAGAATGGGCAGTCACTTAGAAAAAGGTTTTTAAATGGAAAAAAAAAAATTAGGATCATCAGATTCCTAGAGATGATCAGAGGTTAGGAGAATATTAGAGGGGAGGTAACATATATTCTTGCCGCCTTCTTACTCTTTCCTAGATGTTTTCTTTTGAGTAATGTTTGGGAAGGATATAGGAATAGACTCTTGGTCTGAACTAGTGGATGTGTTCTGATATTTTTATGATGCAAAAACCATAAACAGACAGCATATCTTGTACCATCCCTAAAATCTGCCCAACTGTGTGTGTGTAAAGTGATCAAGCCTATGTTTATCAGAATGGAGTCTTTGGTTAGATGTTATCCAAGTTAGCATCCAGTACAGCTTGGAACATAGAAAAACCTTATCTCATAGAATCATAAAATAGCCCAGGTTGGAAGGGACCTTGAAAGATCATCTGGTCGAACCTTTCATGGGAAGAGAGAGACAGAAGGCATAAATGGGTCACTTTGTACTAAATTATTTTCCTATGTAGAAGTGAAAATATGAGATTTCCCAACACGTTTGGCATTTGAGGCCTCCACTGATGAGATTATCTAGCACCCTGTCCAGTCGCATCTTGAAAACCTCCAGTGATGGGGACTCTACCATGTCCCTGGAGAGGTGGTTCCAGTGAATGACTGCTCTCACTGTAAAAAAATTTCTTTCTTATATCAAGATGAAACCTCTCCCAGTGCAACTTGTATCTGTTGCCCCTTCTGTTCTCCATGTGGCTCTTTGTGAAGAGACAATTTCCATCCTCTCTGTAGCCGCCCTTTAACTACTGGAATTGTGTGATGGCATCTCTCCTGAGCCTTCATTTCTCCAGGGAGAAAAGACCTCGTTCCTTCAGTCTTTTCTCATAGAGCCGGTTCTCCAGACTGTTAATAGTCTCAAACATGGTAAACTTAAACTATTGCAAAAGGTTTCATTCTTAATTGTCCCAAAGGAGGACTATGTAAGACTAAGTTTGGCAAAAGGGCTTTGAACTATAACTTTGAATTCTTTCATATTACTTTCATTATAATCAACAAAATATCTTTTTTATTTTTGTCCCTCTGACACAATCAGGGTTTATTTTTGCCATGTTAAAATTCTTTTAAGTTTCATGGACTTTAAAATTGAATCTGTTATGGAAGGTAAATGTGAAAACAAATGGTATGCTAGTATCACTGTACTTTATGAGAATAGGAAGACAGTTTATGAAAATATTATATGTCATTGTGCAGACACCACCTTGCAGCATTTCTGTGGCTGATACATAGATGCACATTTGACTAGCAAGAGAGAAGGAAGAACATTTGGTCAGCTGATATTAACAGTGTATCTTGCACTTACAATGCTGCATTGCTTACTGCAAATGAAATAATTCCCATCATAGTTTTGCATGGCTCTTACACCAAAAGGTCTTTCTCACTGCTCAATATGCAGAGGTAACTGGGATGGGCAGATGAGTCAGGTAGACATCAGCCTATTTGTGTTGTTCCCCAATATATTCTTCCTCTCATTTATGTGTTATTGTCTCCTACTCCCCCTACCTAACAGAGGGGGAAATCGTGCACAGCAGGAACTCAGAAACCCTGCACTTTGACAGTCAGTATTTCCTTTTTGTTTGGGAGGATAAAAGTAAAAGGCGAATTTCACTGATTTATGATTCATATGACAATGATAGATAGTTCCTGCTGAAAAGTGAACTATTTATTTGATAACAACGTGCCATCTAATAATAACTCAGCAGGGAAGTGAACTAAGCAGCATATTCATCAGCAAAGGGGATTCCCAACCAAGTGATTATCTGCTTTCCAAATTTTATATTGAAAGCAGCCTGCTGTGAATCACTGCAGTAGCTATCGTTACTTGCAGTCTATGTAGACGGCAATCCCTATGCACTGTGAATATTTATTGTTATAATGAGAGACCGAGTCATCTGATAATCTCAGTTCTAGTACTAGATATCCAGCATGAAAAAACAACTTGTAGAATTGTTATCTTTTCTCTCCCTTGTTGTTTTTTGTTGTTGTTGTTGAGGTTTTGGGGGTTTTGTTTTTGTTTTTAATTCATGGAACTATCTGAATTATTCAAAGGCAGCAATACAATCCATTTTATGTGGCTGAGCCAAGTCCCATTTGATCATGTTCTCTTCTATTTGTATTCTGTTTAAGTAGAACTCATACCATGCAGCTAAATATGAACCGCATGACAGAGAGTGCATCCTTGTAAAGTATTGCATGCTCTTGTGAAAGCGGAAATTCTTATTTCTCTGAAAAATAATTTTCTGTATTTTTATGTGGCAACAGACAACAAATTCAAAGCATGATTGTGTTACTGAACTTGATAAATTTATTACAGAATTATATCAGGAATTATAATCAGTCTTCCCTATAAAGCTTGAACTGTAAACTATAGCCCTGATCCTGCAAAGGCCACCATCTAAGGGTGACGTTTACACAGATCTCTCCAGCAGCATCACTGCTGATGAAATCTACAGAACTGCTGGAAGTCACAACTACAGACAATAAAATAAAATAAACTGCTTTAAAAACATGGAAGTATTCAAAACTGTAGAAAAAAAATGCAGATGTGAAGAATAATTCAAGGATAGCTAGCGTCACAAACGCTCAGTTTATAGCTGAAACACAGGACATAGACAGGCCACCAAGAATAAATGAGAAATGGTTATGAATCTGTGAAGTAAAATCTTTATACCAGAAAAAATGAACAAGATTTTCCTCTCTATTCATTTTTTCCCCAGCTTTTGTTCTTGATAAATAACAAGTGAGGTGGTCATAAGCTAGTTACTTTCTGATGTGTACAGACACCCACACAATGGCTGAACTAGACTCTACACCAATTTGCTTTCTCCTTTTTTGACTCAATATTAAATGGTAGTCAATACATTTTTCAGTTGCTGAATTCATTTGCAGATAATTTGGCTATTTTTTCTCCCAAAGAAGAGGGTCAGGTTGTTTCAAGATACTTGCATATGACTGATTTGGTTTACTTCAAAAACACACCCATGATTTAAAACAGTTAAAACCAATTGAAGTTGAAATAAAACTCTTTCCATGTAGCAGTAAGTTAATGTTAAGAAATGAAGCTGTATTTTTCTGAAGTTGAGACTATTTTCTTCCGAATTTCAAAATGTGACTGCATATATTTTCTGTTTACCATAATACTTATCTATTAATACAGTAGGACAGGCAGGAGGATATGGTGTTTTTTAATGTTTTTTAATAATGAAGTAGCTTGTCTCTCGTCATGAGAAAAGCCTTCCTTAGAACCAGTACTGTGCGTGGCAGCGCTTCTTTGTGTGCTGCATTACAGAATGGTGGGATTTGTCTGCACTTACACTAGGCTTGGATTTGACAAAGTTATACATTCAATTAACTTAAGTAAACTTGTCACTCAAAAGTTTGAAACTGATTGATTAAGTGAATAAATAATCTGTGTTGTTTTCATTAGTATCACATTTTCCTTGCATACTAAATTAGAAAAGATAAACTCAGGAGCACTCTAATGAATTGCTAGGAATATGCGGTAGTTATCTAATGGTACCTTTCTTTTGGAATGTAATTTATCTTCTTCAGTTTAATTGACTTGTTTAGTCAAATATCACACTGCCAGGCAGAGCTTTTGAAAAAGATATTTCAACAGTTTGCTAAACTATGAACTCATACATATCTAATGAGACTTCAAAGCAAAGTATAGTACCTGCGTGTGGTGTAGTAGAAACTGTTCCAAACAGAAGAAACTGTTAGACAAGGGTAAAAGAGACTATTCTGGTTTGAAGTTTTCTTGTTAGTCAATAATGTATATCCTTAGCAGGCTTTGAAAAGAAAACAAAACAAAAAAAAGCTGAAAACAAAGTTAATTCCTTGCCATCACGAAAGTCAGACACCACCTTCTGGCCCCCAAATATTTTTCTAATAAAATAAGATTTTTTTTTTATTTTATTTTGTGAAAGTTAAAAGAGGAATGCATCCACTAATTATTGGTTTTTTATAAACATGGCAGTCTAATGAAGATTTTTGGCTGACATTAACAAATACTTTAATTGTTGTTTCTACATATAAAAAGATATGTCTTGATTATCAAGAAAGACTTCATGTTAATGAGACAGCTAATGATTATTTGTTATCAGAAGAGATAAAACACTTCAAAATGAAAAGCTAAAGGAATTATTATTTAGACTATACAATATTCATTGGGTTTTGTTTGGCTATTAACTCTATGAACTTTATTTCCTGAGTGCTTTTCAAAAAAAAGAAGTTCATCTTTCATAAATATAGTGACAAAAAGCTTAAGTCTCAAGATGATAAAGTGCTTATTTTCAAACAAAACTAAGAAATAGTTCATTTGACTTTCCTGGGGTAAATATGACTAGACAAGTAGTCGACTGAGCAATGAAATTTTTAGAAGGTGGGTTTTGCTTTGTGCCTCATGGGTGGGTTACCCCATATCTAATAAGAGACTAACTCTGTCCAGTGAGGTATTCCTAATCTCTCTCTTCCATGTATAGTTTTAATAATATACTTGACCTCACACTGCAGACATACAGGAAAATGTGTGGGTAACATGCTGCAAATTTTCCTTGGTGGAAGTACTAATCTGTTTCCACCTCTCAAGTTAAGAGGAAATTGTCCAACAGATTGTAAAGTTATAGGGCATAGAAAAGACAGAGCATTTGTATAAACCTTGTTTCCCTAAGAAACCAGATTAAAAATCTCCGTACAAATGTGATGGCTCTTATAAGGATTCAATCAGGTAAAATATTTGGTGAGGCAATATTATCATCTGCAATGCAGGTTTACATCATTATCAGGACTTTGGTACTTCACATACTTCCTACAGGGTTTTTGTTGCCCAGGTTAAAAGGTTCTCCTGTATTCTATACCCAGGTCTCGACCTTTTGCATCACACTTCTCAACAGACACAAGATATTACTTGTAACATTTTTATGTATTGATAAATCCCTTTCAGTTATAGAATAATCTTATGGCCTCTTGCTATCCAATTTAATTTTCTATATTTACTTCTAATATTCAGATCTCCAGTGATGATCTCCATGGATGCAGTTCTTCCCACAGATGTGGAAAAGAATTCATCCTGAAGATCTAGAGAAATAAGAAAGCTCTATGAGATCTGAATTATGATAATATACAACTTGCTACATTTTCATGTGGAGAGCCTGGCCTTTTCCATTGCACAACCAACAACAAAATTTAGACAAGATAAGAAAGGTCTTCGATTAAAAGATTCCCTTGTTTTGACTCTTGAACTTACTCCTAAGAAAAGGAGGCATTATAATGACATTTGCCTTTGAATTGCCATGATATTTAATGCAATATATGTAAGGGCAATGTGACTGAATTTTCGGTCTGAGTTCTATAAAAATCCTACAAGTAACTGTTCAGATAAATATGCATATTTTATCATTACTAATATCCATTTTATTTCCTAAGTGAGGGTGAGTGTCAGTGTTGATTCTGATCTGAGCTTTCACTGAAGTCAAGTGTGCTCAGATGGGTTTACAATTCAGATGTGTAGCAGACAAAACTTCATCAAAAATAAACCCCTTTTTCTAATCAGGAAAAAAACCCATAATTTACTGCGTATGTTACATTACACTGCTAAAAGCAAAGGTCTTGCAACAAAGTTGCAACAGTAAAAACAGGTTTTCTATTCTCTTCTCCTTGTACTGATTAAAATGTTTGTCATACCTCCTAACCTAAGAAAGGAAGTGAAATGTAATGATGCAATTTGGTGAAAGTCAAATCAAGTGGAAATAGTGATGCAAAAATGGCAAGAATTCTTGTTTTATTCTTTTGTGCCTAATAGGCAAAATGCTGAGTGTCAAAAAAGCTGTATCTCTAGCAACCAGCAGTATTCATACTCTGTTCCTGATAGCCTCCTGTAATTCTTTTTATTTTATTATAAAATTAGGAATTGTTTTGAGTGAGTTTATGAAGAGTGTTAAGGTAATCACCAGAACAGGATAGAAAAGTTAGCTAGACAAATTTGTATTTCCATTAATACCTGAGTAACAACCTTTGACTATTAAATACAGCATAAATACTTGGCCCTATTGAAATTAATGGAAGTTTTGCCATTAATCCCTTTGTGCTCCAAGGACTCCCAGCACAGATCCTATTATAGTTGTATCTGAAAAGTTATTTCATAGATTTCTTGATGTAAAGTTTACTGTTACACAGGCAAATGGCATTGTGATAGCTGACCTGAATTTATTCTATAAAGTTCTGTTCTCCTTGAAGTCTGTTAATGATTTATTTTCTGTCACTCCTGAATCTATCTTAATGCACTATTATGCATGGCTGATGTTTCAGATTATTACATCACTCTTTGCAAGACTTAAGCTTTATGTCGGCATCAAGTATTGTCTGGCACAATCCATTTAGCTACTGTATTTCAGTCCCTAAGCTTTTGATGAATCTGGAATCACGACTTAAATATTTACAATTTTCTGTTGAAGTGTGTTACAAGAAAGAGATTATGCATGCAGAAAGTGTATAGGGAGTTTGAAGATAACAAATGATACATCAAGCACAGCCTAATGTGGTTTTACTGGAGTAGAAACAGTGGTAATAAATCACCTGCCAATGTTGATAATAAAATACTGCATTGGCCTCCATCAGCCACAAGAGAAAGGTTAAATGTTATTTCTCACAATAACCATGTGGTCTTCATTCCTGACATCTTTGATACTAAATTCTGTCATTATTTTCTGTAGAAACTGTGATCTTTATAAAAAAATATTCCATTAAGAATAAAATCTGATGCTTGCTGACCTCCAATATCCCTGAAAAACCTTCATCCATTTTATGGTTATTGTACCATATAAATTGCCTTCCATTTTGGGGTAAATACAGCCTGCTCTGCAAAAGTCAGAAGGTAAAGCTTGGAATTCACCATGGCCAGCTTTGGTTGACCTCTGATTATTTGTTTCATAGCCACTAGAGTTGTTCTGTGTAGTTTAGTGCTTAAGGCAGTTAAGAATGGCATCATTAACCTTTATGATGTCATTTATTTATTTATTTTGTTGTTTATTTGTGAGATGACTTGTTAGATGGTGTTCTGCACTGAGGTGGGGCGGGGAGAGAGAGAGAGAGAGATGATGCAGGGTTCTTTCTGGATCTCAATAGGAAAGGCCCCAAAACAAATGGCTTAATAAGAAAATTGATTTGATAAGACAGAATAAGAAGAGGAATATAGACAGTGAGTAAATCTTATGTCCCTTCAGATGCTGGGCACCCTGTGTTCGTGCAGCATCAGACGGAGCCTGGATGGATTTTTCCATGGCATGCTGTGCAGACCAGAGTAGATCCTGTTTGTGGAGAGAAGCTCCCCCATTTTGGTTCTTCAAGCTAATACATAATTTCCTTACAAGAAAGCAATGCTATTCCTTAAGGATGTTCCCATGAGAACTTATTGCTGCGCTTTTAGGTAAAGGCAAGGCCAGGCAGGTGGTGTAATGGCTGGTACCCATTGGGAGCTGCCCGCAAGCTCCTCTGCTACAAGGAGCTGGTTGACATTATCCTGAGGCCAAAGGGTTTGTGCAGCACAGCACATGGCCTGCTCCTACTCAGGTTAACCATTATGTGGATCCCTTACTCCTAAACGTGCAATGGTCTCTCAGTGAGGATCAATACAGATGGTTCCTATACAACCTCAATATTACAACAAAAAAAACAACAACAAAAAAAAGACTAACACATTAGACCCTCTCTTGGTTAAAAGCAAGCTTACTGTGGATGCTGCAGAAATAATCCTTAAATTAGCAGACGTATGCTGAGTACTATGTAGTTGGTATGATATGCAGTAAAAGGTCAAGTCCATTTTAGAACAAGTGGCAGCTTTTGGGTACAACAACCTTACACAACCCGGGACAAATTGCTTCTCCGGTTCATATTCCCGCTGTTTCTCCTTTCTATTTTGGCAGTCTATGATTTTATCAGTATAGAGCTTCTATTTACTATTTTAAATGCATGTATTAAGTTTTCAGCATGTTTTCCATATATTCTTCCCTGCTGGTTCCAGGGATCATGGCAGGGACAAACCTGAAAACCTATTAAGAGCAGGATATATGCAAGAGAAGCTCATCAATCTGTCCTTTGCAGTAGCGTTGTCTCCCAGGTGCATGTCTATTTGGCTTATTCAACCCACCGTCTCAAGGCACAACACACAAATATTATCCAGCAACAGCATTAAGCTTTTCTCATTGCAAGGAATTTTACTGAACACTCAACAGAGTTTCCCCTTAATGTCGAAATATCATTGATGATCTTGGAACAGTATTTCCTATAGAGAATGTGTTTATCTCTTTTTCTCATTTTCATAGCTACGATGTAAGGCTCAGTTTGCCATTTCATCTTACGATGCTATGAGCTGCATTAGTAAACTGAGTGAAACATCAAATTTTCAGTCTTATCTCTAGCAAAGTTACTGGAATTGGCATCTGCAGAAAACTGGCCCTTTTCTCCCAAACCAGACCAGTAGAGTCAAAACCCCTTTATACATTTCCCAGTTTGCACCACACTGATCAGTCTAGCTATCTCTCTATTCATTACTTAGCTAACAAGATAATTTAAGATAACTTTATATCCTGATCAGTGTATGAATGAATAACTGTGTATAAGAGAGGGCATGTTCATGTCAGATGCAGCTGGGAACAAAGATTAACAGGAGAAAAGGAGGAAGATGAGAAGAAGGAGATAGAAAAAGAGGCAGAAATCTTCTTTGCAGAGTGAAAGAAACGAGAATAGAAAAGACAGGAGAAGGAATTTAAAACATAACACAGGCTAGAAGTTGTCTAGCATTCACCAGAAATTAAATGGAAGACATTGGGTTTACAGAGCTATAGTAAATTAGCGCAGTAAATGGACCAAGTCTGTATATGCTGTTAGAAATATTATAATGCAATTCTCCTGTAAGATTCTCAGAGTACCTGAAAAGGAAAGAACATTTCTAGTTTCCCTCTTCCTTTATGTTTATATTCTGTATTATATTAGAATTTTCCTTCTAAAATATATAAAAAGAGACAGTATCTCTTTAATACAACTCCGTGCATCCTCCTTCAAAATCCTCCGCTCAGCTCAGAATTCTCATTAGGACTATAAATGAGAGCAAATATGTCATTTTTTATTCACAATATGTTAGTGTCTATATTGCCTATGATACTGGAAGTGTCTGGCTTTGCAATGTTAAGTTTAATTTTGCCAGATCTAGTTTCAGTTGCTTAAATACCAGTTTATTTGCAAAAAAAAGACAGATAATAAAAAGCAGTTAGAAAACAACAAGCTATAGAGTGAAGCAGAAATTAACAAGAGAGATTTGTGCTATAAATGCAATAAATAAAACATTTAATTCTCTCCATTACATCAGGGAAAGAAAACCATGCACCCAGTTGTATATGTTAAAATTTGAGTAAAAATATTTTAGTGTCTGTTACTTTCATAGAACCCTCTGCTCAAGTTTTACTGAAAAGAGGTGAACTTCATGTGTACATGCTGCATAATGGGTACAGTTTCTTTGTTGAGATTTCTGGGTGTATGTAGAGAGGATGCTTAAGATCATTAAAAACACAGCTTTGATCTTTAGTAGCTTCTCTTTAAACAACTAGCTATCTAGGGTACTCCTATATTCAAATTAGTTTACAAGTCTTCATGGCTTCCTAATTATGCTTCTCCATCGTGTTCCTAATCTCAAAGGCAGGAAAATCTTAATTAAAGGAATAGCATTTTTTTTTTTTAAGAAACAGAGAAAGTTTATATTCTTCCCTCAAAAAACTCCCAGCCTAACAGGTTGCTCACTTAGAAAGCTAGGCTTTTATTTCACCTGCCAAAGGCATAAACTTCACAACATTTATCAAAAAAATCGGTCTCCATGTTACCTATGAAATTCAAATGTAGGAATGCACATTGCCAGAAATTATGGAGAAGGGAAACAGAAAGTTCTGCTTATAGTTCTTATTAATAAAAAATTCAAAGGCTAAGCTATTTTTCTGTTACAAAGTTGCTTAAAGCACTCTGTCATTGGTCATTCCAAATGCAAGTGCATTAATGATGCTATATATTCATTTCTGCATGAGGGCAAAAAATGATCATTTTAATTTGATGATACTGAAGTCTTTGAAAATTCAGTTTGTAGGATTTTTTCTTTCCAATTCATCATACAGGAGAGGAGTACATGACTCCACAGATGAGAACCATACTGAAAGGGTTATTTTTTTTCAAGTGATTATTTCTGCTTCACGTTCTAAGATCATTTTTCACCATCAGGATAGATCTCATCTGACTCCTTTTACTTGGTAATTTTATGATAGTTATGGTCCTTTGACATCAGGACAGTCCTACCCTGATTTTTAATCTTCGCATCTTTCTTGTGTGAAAAAAGCTCAAACAGCTTCTCCAACCTGAAATCTCACTGGAAGAGAAACAGTCTGTCATAGAAGATCATTTGAACAAATATGCAGGGACTGGATGATGTTACCATGATCATAGAATCACAGAATGCTTTGGGTTGGACCTTTGAAGATCATCTAGTCCAACCCCCCTGCCATGGGCTTGGGCATCTTTCAGCAGATCAGGTTGCTCAAAGCCCCGTCCAACCCGACTTTCAACAATTCCAGGGATGGAGCATCCACACCTTCTCCGGGCAATGCATTTTACTGCCATGCTGAGAAGTCCCATGTTCAAATCTCATTGGTCAGAAAATATTCCCTGGTTATTTTATTGAAAATAATATATGAAAAATGCAAAATGATCACATTATTCACTGAAGGAGGAGTTCTCAGTTTGCTCTGTTATGGTGGTTTTTTTCTCCAGTCCAGGATATTCCTTTATGAATTCTACTTTCCTCCTCACTTCTTCTCCTGCCTTGGGAATTTAAGTGCATAACTGTTCAATATCAGAAATTTTACCCAGTGAGGGAAACTTGGGTCTATTTATTTAATTATATATTGCTTGTAGGAATTGGTTCACCAGTCCATTGTTTGGGGTTTTTTTTCCTACTTTTCCAACTTGTGATGTTTATGACCACCCTCCCATCATCACTGTCATTGTTTTTCAAAGCTCTGATACGGTTTGAATCTGATACAGAGGATGATATACAATTGTGTTGATGCAGAATAGAAGATGAATGCAGTGAAGTGTAAAGTGGAATGGAGGTCTCAAAATCTTACATTATATCCTGCGACAGCAGGTTACAACATAAGATGGCAGAAGTTTCATTAGAAGTAAACTGGAGGTGAGGAATGGGATAACTAGAAGAGGGGAAAAAAGAAAGAGCAGGAAAGGGGTGTAGATGAGGTAGCTTCTTCACAAGATCCTGTTGTACCATTTAATTATTTTTAGCTTGTTAGACAAAATATGTTTTACTTATGTTATGCAGATGACATTTGTGCCAGACTTAATTAGTCTATCAGAGTCTGTCGCCAATTTTAATCAGGTTGTCAGAATCTAAATTCTCTAGAGCCATAATGTAAACAATTTACAACAAGCTAGCAAGTACTGTATGAAACATTGAAACATCTCCAGACATCTGTGAAGCCTTCAGTTGCAAAGCTTCCTGATTTTTTTTTTTTTTTTTTGATTTGGAACTCAATTGCTTCTGCAAAATTTGATTGAAGGCTCAAACGTTTTGTATGAATATCAGTCTGTTTCCAGGACCAACCCGTACTTTACAAGTTCCTGGAAAGAGCTTAAGTTTCACATTGAATCCATGCAAAATGTGATGTTTTCAGATAAGATTTATTCACAGTTTTAGGGTATGTCAAACTCTAAGAGGAGAGACTTTTAATGTAGCCTTTTAAAGAAATGTGAGTTTTATTTTGCAGTTACTGAGTGCAGTGCCCAAGATTCAATATTGAAACAATATTTCTCAATCCACAAACTTGCACCAAACTCTTTGCAGTTGACATTATTTACATTCTGAAAAAAAGAACAGATATATTAGGTTTTGGTTTTATTTCAGAATATTGGCCAGTCTTGTTTCACTTATTGCCACTATTTGTTAATGGAGTTTGCAGTACCACTGACTGTGGTGGGTTAAACACTACATTTAGACTTCAGTTCAGAATATTGGAGATTCTGCTAAACCTATAATGATGTTTTTATATTCCTCACAGAAGCAAGTTTATGCAATTTTCTACATACTTCTCTTCTAAGAAAATCCACTAAACTTTTCACTAAAGAATTTCATCCCTTAAAACAGTACTTGACCTTTTTTTGCTTTAAAACTTATGCACGGCTACATTTTGGATCAATAATTTATCTGTGGACATCTTCGGCTTATTTTCAGTCAATTCACAAATGGAAAAATAGATGTAGTTTATTAAATAGACAATTTGCTGCTAGATCCAGAGAATATCAATGACCCTATGCAATAAAGCTATACCAGGTTTTTTATCTCTGAATCAAGAAACATTGGAGACTTGCCATTGGCATATAGAGCTGTATGAGTTAGGGCTGCTTCCAACTGAGATACGAGGGGCCAGAATCAGTGTTGGAATAAGTTGGCATGATTTCATTAAATACAAGTGGAGTTGTGCCCATTTATATCAGCAGCAAATTTGAGAACATATCCATATGGCTTCTACATTTATAATGGAGAGCCTCCAAAAGCAGTAGACCAGAGATGGCAAGGATTAATTCAAGCACATAATTTTTATTTCACCTATCTGAATAAAGTACATCTTCTTCCACAAACGTGCATGAAAAATATTCATGCATCTTTAACAACTATACTCCAAGTTGCTTGTTGAGTTGTTAGCTGGATGAATTCTCTCTGCATTTTGGGGGGGAAGAGCTTTGCTTCTTACCTCACTGAAATCTGAATGAATGGAATGTGTATAAACTTTAATGGAAAAGTGTCTATAATTCACAATTAGCTTATAATTGCTTTTATTTGTTATATGTCTTGAAAACATGGCTTGGTTTTTTTCACCAGCCTACATGACTTTCTTCAAAACTTTTCTCTTTATACTTTCTCTCAAAAGTTTGTTTTGGGTTTGTTTTTTTTGGTTTTTTTTTTGTTTTTTTTTCCTGTTCAATCAAGTTTTAAATGCTCTAAAAATAATCAATACATGTGGAGGTGCTCACCATTCTATGGATTCTGAAACAATGTATAGCCATGTAGCTTTTATCCGAGTCCATATGCAGTTAATGTCTCCTTCCTACCTCTTCCCATTACATGCTTTGCCTGTAACTGTGTCATATATTATGTCTAAAGACAGGTATTACAATACAGACTTCACTCATCATCAGGTTGCAGTGCATAACTTCCAGTGTGTTTGCATATAAGAGAAAATAAAAATGATTGAATTTCTTCTTAAAGGATCTTGAACAAATCAGAGTACTATAGACAGTGGAGACTCTCAATTATCCGTATTTCATCTGATTTCTAAGGTGATACTGTTTCCTAATTGTATTATGCTTCCTAAATATTGTGGACTGAGCTGAGTTTATCATTCTTTGCTGTGTCAACTGAGCAAAGATGGGACCTTGCTTATGAACCTATTAATGTTAAAGGATTTCTGGATGCTTACTTGAAACGGACCCAGTCCTGTTACTCCAGGGTTGGTATCTGGATTGCAAGAACTAGCATTACAGTTGACACAAGTTGACAGTTACTTGTTTTCTCAAGAAGAAGGGCAACTGACAATGTGTGTGGAGACTGAACTATCTTTTTCCCCCAGAGTTTTTCTGACAGGTAAGGCTGAGACTTGCAGAAATGTCAGGAAGATGCTGATGGCCAGAGCATACATTTCCTATGGCTAAAAAGGCTCCTGTGTATCAATCCCGTTCTTTTCACAAATATAACATTATTTTTGAGACTTTTTTGTTTATGCTTGTTTCTAGTAAGGGACAAAAATATCAGTGGAGATACTTGAAGAAATACTGGTAGATTCTGTGAACTTCCTTTTGAGTAAAAAACCCACTTGTTAATCTCTGTAAATGCTGTATCTCAGGAGCTGAATTTTGTTTTAGTCTTTCTCAACCATGATGCCACATAAGTGAATTCTTACTCCATTCTATATTTAATTAAATAATAGGGTTTAAATTATGTAATCATGTTTTTCCAGACTCAATAATTTGTATTAATCCCTTTTCAGTCTTTTTCCCCACAAATTTGTGTCCTTTCTTACTGATGTTAAATATAAGGCTTTAATTCAAACTTGATTGCGAAAAGCCTACATTAGTTAACACCAAACTCACTTTCCTACTATGCTGTAGAGAAGCTGCTATGGAGATAACCATATTTAAAAGCACCTTCCAAATAACCACATCTACTAGGATGAACAAAGCCACATGAGATTTCTTCCCAGTGATATTTTTATGTACACTGGAAATAATTTCCAAAGTAGAAATTCTTTGTTACTTTTTTTCTTTTCCCTTCATTTTGCCCTGTGAACACCTCCAAATTTAAATAAACTTGTATAAGTAACCTCTAATAAACTATTTTTGATCCACTGGGGCTAGTTGTTTTGAATTCTTTTTGGACATACTTTTGCATACTTTTTCATAAGCCACAGTGAAAGAATGAGTAACTGTGCGTTTATAAATATCCTGAAGGTTATCTACTTGATAGTATTTTCTACTTGTTTGAGAGCTGTGATGATGTTTCCTTGAGCTCACTGGGGTTTTGTGAGGGAAGTTCATGTAAATACAGCTCCTTCCTGTAACAATGGGATGCTTGAATAGGGCATTGTTTTTGACTTCAGTTGATATGGCAACAGGGGCTTGTGTCATCAAAAAATAACCAGTGTCCCCCCGGGGGGGGTGGGAAAGGAAGCATTTTGAGCAAATCAGAAGACAAGGACAATGGAAAGAAGCATAAAAGGATAAGGACTGTACTTGGTAAAGCCCTCTGTCAGACAGATCTTGTTGCAGACACAGAAACTGTGTAAGTTGTTCAAGGACTTCCAGAGATACTCGCAGCTAGAGACTCAAATCTTGTAAAGAGTCAGGAAATATCGTTGCCAAGGTAGAAAAAACTCTCTGGTCCCTGTCTGTTTGGAAATATCTAGTCTCTGGTGATTTCAAAATTATTTTATTTACCAATCCCAATACTTAGATCTTGGGAGAGATAGTTTCAAATCTTCCTTCTGTTTTATTGGAAAAGAAAATAGAACCAAGATTTTTACCCTTCCATAATACTGTCTTATTTATTTGGGTACAGAATATTGGTATGTTTTTCTGTCTCTCCTGCAGAAACTGTTTTACTTGAATGAATATTCATTGAGACAGCAAATTACTTGGTAGCCATTTTTTTAGGGTGCCTATGTGAGAAGTGAAACCCTGGGCTCTTTTTTACATTTACTTCATAATAAAACACTTCATGCAATACAGAGCTTATGCAGAATACCTTATAGCCCATTAACACTCAGCAGTAAAGTGGCAGACCTTAATTTCTGTTGTGAAGCAAGTAAGCAGACAAACATGAACTTAGGTCTCCTTTTGCAAGTTAACTGTCCTGTCCTCTTCTCTGGGAGTGTGTTATTTCACATTTCTCTCTGCTGCCGTTTGAAGATTTTTAAACCCTGCTGCTCATTTTCAATTAAAATTCTGCAAATCAAGTGTTTAACTCCCATTCCTTTTAGGTGAGAAATTCTGAAAGATGCTACTTCCATATTAAGTCAAAAATAATTTTTAGATTTTTTTTTAGTCAAAAACCAAATAGGGAAAAATCAAGCTGTTGTGTAATCTGTTGCTCCCACCAGAAGGAAGAATAAGAGTCATCTTGCAAACCGAAGAGGTTTTTTTGCATAAGGAGACTAAGCAGGCTGTATGGAATCCAGCAGTATCACAGTGTAGAGGTCAGCTGCCATTTCAGCTGGATGTACTGGTTTAAAAGCTGTCCAACATCTTGACATTAAGGATCAGAATTTGATAACTGTACTTGATTATTTAATACACAGATATTTTAGGTAATAAATGACAGGACTATTATGATTACAAATATATGATTACAAGTCTAAAGAAGTGAAGGTTTTTGGCAAAAGATAAAGCAAATGAAAATGAATGTGCTTTCAAATCTTACATAACATGGTTGAAAACAATTACTATCATTCAGAAAACAATTAGTGTATTCCAGTAGTATTCCAAATATTATATAATATTTAATTAAAATGCTTTTTATTTTAGAAAGAGCTTAAAAAAAAAAGTTTGTTTTTTTTCTAAACAGAAATCCAGGTAGGATATCCTCTAAAAGTAAAAGTAACTTTTTTTTTTCTCTCCAGAACTAAGCCCTTCTCACTGAAAAAATTTCTTTATAGAAGTAAACATTAGGAAAAAGTATCAACTCTTTCAAGTGTGTTCTTTTGAGCAGAAAAAATGTCATCATATATGTCAGTTATGTTTTAACACTACTTCAAGAAAAGTATGTATTTGTGTGCCTTCTTCCAACATCAGAAACATTTGTTAACATTTTAGAATTAAGTGGAGCACTACTATACATGCGGGATTGAAGTCTGCATAGTCTGCTTGAACACCTGAACCATCTGAGAAATTAGGTTTACCTCAGATGCAGCTGGTTCTTCATCGGCCTGCTGCAATGCCAGGGCACAGCAGGAGGAGGGCTGTTTCATGTGGGGAAGGAGCCAGGAGCCAGCGTGCAGCCCTTGGGGTCTGAGCTTGGTGGGCAGAGCCAGGGTGCTGAAAAGGGTATCTGCCCTCGGTGTAGGGCTGGAGCACCAATTCTTAGTTGCCCTGTTTTGGGATGCGTTTCAAGATTTCTCTGGTGTGATGCATTATTTGTCAATAAGATTTATTCTATCTATCTGTTTGTGCAACGTGTTTCCAGTTTTCTTACTTCACTACTAGTTCAGTTAGAGCTCTTCTGGGTAAATTGCCGAACTTCTGGGACCTCAAAAAATGATCTATGCGGTCTCTTTCATTTGTAGAATGCTGTTCAGTTACTGCTTCTTCAAGCTCAATTTCTGCCTGTAGAGCAGCCACCTGGTTTCTCTCTGCCCGTTCTCTGTATAGAGTTTAAACTATTGTTACCTATTTTCTCAAAACAGGAAAAAGGAATCTTGATGGAGAAAAATGTAGGAAAAATTGAATAAGAGCAAGAAATATAAATAAAATATGTCAAATCTCTCTTGAGTGAAAAGTGATCCCACTGGAACAGAAAGTTAGTGGAGGTGAAGGTAGACACAGATGTTCCTGATATGTTATTAGAAAGGTCTGTGAATACATACAACCCCCAGGAGGGTGAATGAGGGGTCAAATGAGGGATTAGATGCTGTAACCCTTCTGGCATGGGAGGAATGAAGTCTGTGGGGGACAAAACCAAAAAGGACCAGCAGTTGCCCTGCTCATTTTGTCTGTAGAGTATTAACTGGATTTTTTTTATTGACAGAAGGAAACATGGCATGGAAAAGTTTAGCATTCGAAAGATTGTATTACAGTGTAGGTCCTAAGGTAGGAAATATCCCTAAAGCCAATCTGTTGTTTCCACCCTCCCCTCAGTGTATCTAGCACAGGTGCTTTGAGTTGGGCCACCTGGACAGGATAATGAGCAGATCAGGCAGCTAATTTAAATAGACCCTCAAAAGCCTTTGTAGGAGATATGTTAGTGAGAAGGAAGGTTCCTGCATTCATCTGTTAAGCAGCCAGTTAAGAACAACAAGGAAGTTCTAAGTTTACTGAAAAACATCCTATAAGGTGGGTCTGATAGCTCAAAAGAGTTAGTATTAATAAAAATAATGAATTAAGCTGAATTCTGAAGAATAAATAGTTAAAAAAAACTGTGGTGTTTATAAAACATTGAAAAAATTGTAGTGAAGTTAGAAAAAATGGTTTATCTATGGATTGGGGTTTTTTACTTGGATAGTTTACTTTTCAACTTTTATGCTGACTTGTTTGTGTGTGTATGTATGTGTATTTATATATCTGTGTCTTTCTAGCTTATAAATGTAGTATGAGGTAGAACCTGAGTGAAAAATTGTGTCATTTCAAAGGTGCATTTTGAGGTGTATGCAGCTGCAATGTCTCAATGAGTATGAGGACTTGTAGTTGTTACCTAATACTAATAAGCAATGAACATAAGTATTTAAAAGCTTTGAATCAGTTTTGTAGATAGCTTAATGGTTCCAGTAACCCAGCACTCTAGGAAGAATGAGTGCTTCTATGGGCTTTTCAGAGTTGTTGTATTATTATTATTTACTTGAGGCTTTTTCAAGCCTTGGAAGATGAAGCTTTAGCTGAGGTAGAGGTTTTCTGAAGATAAAGGCAGAAAACAGAACTTTACAGAAAGCTCCTTTTCTTTAGTCAAGGAGCTGATGCAGAACTCCCTCGGAGATGTCTCCACACTTATTTTTATGATGGTAGCTCACTAACTGAGGGTACTTATTTCTAGGAGGCCTAATTGGAAACTGGTACTGTGTTGCATTTTGGTGATGTGTACACACTTACCAGAAGAATATTTTTGGCTAAATAGATAAACATTTCTTGAATCACTTGGGATGAATGAGGTACTCCAGTATCTGAATTTGGGATTCTCAAAAATCCAAGGGCTGGCATTGAAGTGGCAGGAACTTAAGAGCTGGTTGAATATTCAAATGGTCCTATTGCAAGATTTTTGTAATATGGATGTATTTCTGAGGTAATAATAATTCTGTTTTCTAATGTAATACTTAAATATAATATACTGAACAGTATAAATGGGGGGAAAATATTCCTCTATGCTTCCACTTAAAAGAATAAGAATGCTGTGTTTTTTCAACTTTTTAAATTATTTTTGTCTGTTGCTCTGTCTAATTTGAAGTTTTTTCTAGCTGATGTATTGTGTCTGGGATCACCAAAGAGACAGGATAATTGAGTTACTTTCTTGAGGGAGAGTTTTGCTTGTACTAGGAATTAAATTTACGCCCTAGCTGAATTTGGTAGCTTTTGATGTATCTTTATGGTATTCATATAGAGATGTAACTGTGTAATTTCCTTTAATCCCACATAAAAATATTAATTTTGTGCACATCTTTCATCTTTACAGTGTACTGGATTTATGATGAAAATTCAAGTGAAGAATTTGAATACTGCGTTTGTTGCAGTACTACTTGGATCCAAGGTAAATCTGTTTCTGTTGCAATTCAATATGGCATCATTAATTGATTGTGTCTAATTAACTGTAAACCTGTATTTTCATAATACTGACAAAATGTGAAAGAATTAACTGAAGCAGAGAAGCTTTGGGAAAGAAAGAAAAAAACTTTTATGAATGACAAACACAAAAGTTATAAGCTCAGATGCTTAGTTTATTGTAATAACTATAGTACACAATTTTTTTTTCTGTGGTGGAAAACTGTCTGTAGAGAGATATGTTCTAAATTGTATCTGATAAAAGAATACACTTAGAAACAAACTGGTAAATTAGTATTGAGTTTGTGAAGCTGTCTTCTCACTCCTTAGCACATACAGGGTTACTGAGTTTTAGTGTTCAACTCAAGGTTAAAATTGTGACATTATTTACAGCTGGAGGGTTGTCAATATTCCCAGAAGAGTTCTGAAAGTATGCTCTGCACTGTGTTGATGTCACTTAACATGCATTTAAAAGAAAAATAATTTTTCTAATCTCCTCAGGAGGGACTATAACTTTTTCTTCATCCCTTAATAAGACTTTTTGAATGTTAGTTTGATTAAAACAGAGAGATTACTTAAACAGTGACTTTCACAATTATTTCAATTAAAAATAAACCAAGATCATGGTTTATTTAAATACTTTGATTGTCACTGGTTATCACTGCATTTTTCTTATGACAGTCAAATATTAGCAGCAATCTTCTCTTGACACTGAAGATGATGTATAAAATCCCTGGAGTATTTAAAACAAGAGAGAGCTCCCAGCACATACCGGTGCCTTGGAAACCAATGTTTACTCTGATATATCAAGTATAACCTGACATCTGGATTTGTCAGTGGTTTCGCATTTTATATAGGGAAACATGCACTCATCATAGCATGACGCTACAATGAAAAAAAACAGAATAAATTCAAAGAAAACCCCACGCCATTAGAAGCAGTGAAGAGTTGTTGCTAAACTTTGCAGTACATGATATTTAGTAGTACGGCATTTAGTACAGCTGTGAATGTGGTACTGCTGGATGAATTCTACAGTCAACATCTTAGTAGTGTGTGCTGCTTCAGGGACTACCAAACGAACCCCCTTCTATGTTACTTTCTTCTAAAAACATTATGGGGAGCGACCAGTTCTCAGTGAGCTGGGTAGAGGAGAGAGGAGTTTGGGTTTTATTGCACACCTGAGGAGAAATGTGCCATCTAACCCATGAAACTACTTAGTTATTGAAGATTTACCTCTGTGGCTAACCAATTGCCATTCTGACTAATATATTTCTACAATGATGGAAAGCATAGCTAAAGGTGAGACTGAAGTAGTTGTAATTTACCAAGGAAAGGGGAATTTACACCTGTTCCCCTGGAAAAGTGTTGGTATAGATTATTTTTACTGGGCTTTTAATTCAGCTGTAGCTGGTGTAAATATTACTCAGAAATGTAGCCACACTTCAGGCACCTACTTAAAAGAACAGGAATACAATTTCCTTTCGTACTGCATGTGGTGGCAATGAAACCCAAATTTTGAAAACTATCTCCCTTTCTTTGAGCAGATTCATAAAGTATTCACTGGACAGCCATTCTGACTGAGAACAGGTGAAATCACAACTACTTTGGCATCATTGTCTAATTTATTGTAGGTGTGCTACAATAAATGGTGTGTGCAGGTGGTAATAAATATTTGAATAATAGTTGCAATTGTGCATTCTACTCTTTCTTCAAAACAAGAAAACTATAAATGGTTTTGGGTTTTGTGTGCATTTGTTTCTTTTCCATTACTTGCGTGTATCTGGTTAGTTTAAGATGGTGGCTGAAGAACAAAATAGGTCAATGGTTGTAGCAATTTTCTATTTGTTAATGGAGTAGGAGAAGATAATTGCTCTCAGTATGTCCAATATAGCTTCAAACCAGCAAGACTGAGTCAAGTAGGTTGAATTGTTCTCAGCCCCAGGTGCTGGTTAAGTGAGAAGAAAGGTCTTGCTTTTCTATGTAAGATGTGCACAGTATAACTCATTCATGGAGAAGGGCTGAAAACCTTACCTTAAATGTTTTTCTCTATGGAATATTCTGGCAATTAGATCACTTCTTATCAAAATGAAGAGCATCCTGGTAGCTGCTTCTGATAGCTAACTGTATCACAGCTATGCCTGTTTAAAACTTAAGAAAATGGAAATACAATTTGGATGTTAAGCTATGTTGACACTGACCAGTGCTATAAAGCATAGTCCCTCTCTTGTCTGACTGTATAAGGAAAGAAAGTTCCAGTATCAATAGGAAATATTAATGTTTTCTGAAATTTTAAGCAAAGTAAAAGCTTTGCTCCATCTGGTAACTTGCAACATTCTCTGCAGTATTACCAAACATCTACTGAAGTCATTGTACAGGGATGTGATTTAGATGATGCTTAACTAGAGGGGCCTCTGAAATTAGACACTGAATCAGTGACTTTCAGTCAAATGATCGACTTAGTTATAAAACTAGTGGTCGGTTTTCTGAATGATTAATGTTTTGGAGACTCATGGTTGTGAGCGGAACTTCTGTCATGATATAAAACTTCGCCTCTTGTTTTTTTTTTTTTTTCTTTAAACTAAATGCATGTTTTTACATTGCAAAGCTTTCATATTTCTTGAGTCTATATGTATAAGATGAAACAAAAAAATATGTTGAAGCTATGTGTTGAATTAGCAGTGAAAAATCAAGTGACTTGATTTCAATGTGCATGAAATATCTACAGGTTTAGTACAAAACTGTGTTTAAAAGTGACTAAAGTAGTAATATTGGCTTTGGCCTAATATGAAAACTACGGATATACCAGTGATTCTTCTATGTTCAGACTAGATAATAGCACTCAGTGCATATCTTTATCAAAGTTTCCTGTATTTAAGAGGGGGGGAAAAAAAAAGGGAGGGGGGTGGAGGAGGAGGAGGAAAGAACTGTCAGGTAGATCATGGCACCCGAAGTTTAGGATAGTCAAACTGAATTGCTTCTTTGAATTTGGCTGTTTGCAAATTCTTTAAAAAAGTCCTTAGCTTTCTCTAAAACAATTTTTCGTAACTAAAAAGATAATTATATATCTTTTGTAAATGTCCTCCAGACTTTGATAATTTTAAGCTTTTCAGCAAGTAAGTATTTGAATATATTATCTAAATGATTAAATGGTTCCAACAAATTAAAATTATATTTGCTGTCTGACTTCATTGTATTAAAGCTAAAAGATAAGTAGCATAAAACTGCATACAAATGCATTGATTTCAATGTTGACAAGCTTTCTTTCACTTTCTTATGCATTGTATGAAATGTCATAGCTTTAACATACCCTGCACCTTGAACTCATTAACTCCTGCATCTAATAAATTATGTATTTATCAGAATGATGACCCACCTGCTGTCTTTTGACATTGCTAAATGCATAGGTAGAGCTGGCTGTCTTTTTTTTTTTAATGTCTCTTTAAGTCCTGTGAAACATGGAGGAAAAAAAAATCACAAGGTCTTAAATTTAGTGAGTCAATGGCAGCTGTTCTTGCTGAAATAAAGTTCTTACTGCTTCATGTGTACAGTCTGGGATTAGGCGCAGCTCCCAAGCCTTCAGGACTGTTGAGGTAGAGCTCTATGGAATAAACAGAGGGCATAACAAAGTAAGCATCAGGGTGACAGATCAACAAAATTGTTAATGAAAACCTTTTTCATAGAAGGCTAACAAGTGAAACACCTGCATGTGAAGACACTAAGGAAAATGCCTTGGAGTCAAGTCTGTTGGCTTTGAGTTTTCCTAGGTCTGCTCAGTCATGCACTCTTTTTCCAAGAGAAGTGTGTGTGACTGTAAGAATTCACCTGCTGTGATGCTCTCTGAGTAATAGGAGTTCTTGCCTTACAAATGAGTGGAAGAACCGATTTTTTTCTCCCATAAAATGCAAAATATTATGCCATCCCAAGTGGTTTGTTTTGTTTTTTTCTTTTTTTTTTTTTTTTTCCTGGCAGTATTTAACTATATCAGAAAGGTATTCTTTGAAAAAAGTAAACATATCAGAATTTCTCGGTGATGTAACAAACTATCCTGAGTGGAATAAAATACAGAGGAAATATTGTCATGTGAGGATAGGTTAGTTATTCTGTAGGTTTCTTGGTATGTCTATCAACTGAGTTCCTAGTGTTGGTTATGGGGATTTTGCCCAAAATCAGATCGGGGGTGCCAATTCAGTCTGAGTTCCCAGCTTTAGTCATCCTGACTTTTTGAAAAACAACACAAAACCCTTCATTTCTAAACATCAGCACAAATTTATCCTTTACCCGTCTTGTTCACTAATGTATTTTTTCAAGTTATACTGCCCAAGCATTGAGAGGGGGATTTTTCAGGACTGTATGCAAGTGACACAGTAATACAATCACCCATAAGTATTTACTGCTGGGAATGCTTGTGTCCTAATTTGATTTGAGAATAGTTGAGAAATAATTTGAAGCTATCTGACCAATTGCAATAAACTGCATAGTCTGAATTTCTAATGAGTGCTTATTCATGCTTTTTAATACCAAAATATTGAAATAATGTTATCACTGAATGATAAAGTATTAGAAAACAATTACTTTTATGGGCACTTAAAATGTGGCTGAATCAGATGCATAAATTATTTGCTAAGCTTCAATCGCCACTTCAATTCTCTCTGCCCCCTATTGATTCTTAATATCTGTGTTTTTCATAGCCTGCAGGTTTGCCCTTAGACTAAGTAAGGGAAATGTCTCATTCAAGACAAAAGGATGGTACTTGTGGCTACAAAGGTTTCTTGGCACATTCTCCACGTAGTTAAAATTGTTCTTCTCTTTCTTCCTAGTGACTTAACTCTGTGGCAACCATTTAAATTAACTGATTAGTTATTGGCCAAAGGGAATAACATTTTGGCAGAGAAAGCTTTTTCTATATGTGCTGCATATATGAGTGTGTGTATATATGTGTCTTAAGAAGAATAGTTTTGATGAACAAAGGGGGAAAGAAAATGGAGTGTAAGTGATGGTCTGTGTGCAGTCAAAAACATCTGCTCTGGGTTCTGATTTCACTACTTCAGAGATAGCAAAGTAGAGGAAGGAATAAATATGATGTGTAGTCCTGTCATGCAGAACAACTTCTGTCCAGGTATTTAGTTATTTTAGACCCCAGCTCTGCAAAATACTAAAATACACAGCATTCTGAGTGGAAATATATTAAAATCAATAGTATTGCACTACTGAAATAGGCCTGGGATAGGTGGGATAAAAGGGTTGTAGTAGTGGTGGAAGGAGCCAATTTAAATTACCAGGGGGGAACTAAACTAAAAAAAAAAAAAAAACAAAAAAAAAAAACAACCCCAAACTTTTGGATGTTCAAAGATGCTTGATAAAGTTTAAGTCACAAAATAGTACTATTTCCAGTCAGGTAAGCTTATTTATTCCTTTTGCTGCTATCTTCAGTATTTAGTCATAAAAAAAATAAATAGCTTAGAAAAAATAGAGTTCATTTGATTTTTGCAACAGGAATTTTCAAGAAAAGTTCAGCAAATGAGTGTATTAGTATAGTAGTACCACTTTTGTCCTTCCTGTAATTCAATTCAAAGTAGCAAGTTAAAGTAATGAGTAATGCCACACTGAGTTCTGGGTCTTGGCAGACTGGTACTTCAGCAGGATCTAGAAACCCAAGAGGAAAAAACATTATTTCTTAGCTGAAGAGGATTCTATTTTAAACTGAGAACTTATTTTCACTTTCTAGACTTGGTCATCTAAGCTTTTTTAGCTAATTTCCTGTGCTTGATGAGCTGAGCAGGTTTGAGACCCTGGCTTTTGCAATACTAGTGACTGAAAATAACTTGTTTAGACTCTGCAGATGTACTGGAAGTATTTAGTAAGCTGTGCAGGTTTGAAAGTTGACAGAGGACAATTTCTGTTCATGTGAGACTTACAGGGCTATAGGTACTGTAATGTCATTGGGGGGAAGAAGAATAATGGTCCCATATTACTGATGTAGACATTTTGTGTTATATATCCTAGTATTGCACAGGTAATCTGTTTCTGAAGAACAGTAAACTTATTTTGAATTTTCCTTTCGGGTGAGAGACTTGCAATATAGCCACACTTACACAACCCGTTCTTTTTTTAACTGTGTGGTTTTATTACTCTGGGCAAGGGAAAAAAATCAAGATGGCTTTGAAACACTTTTTTATTGTAAGTATCATAATGCTCTATGAAAAATGTCACCGAGACTTTGAAGTGGAAGGGAAAAGTTAACAGTTAGTAACTTTTGATAGGTGAGAATTAAAGTGACTCAACAAACTCCTAGTTAAGGTTATTAATTTAAAAGTCAAATTTCCTGACACACCTTAGTGAATCAAATGCCTCTGACTTGCAGAGAGTAATTTCTCAGACCTCCAGGCTGTGATCTATCAGGTAAGGCTGGTGTCCCTAACATCAGGGTTTCTACTTAGCAACTTAATTCTTGCAAGTAGGTATTGAATGGAAGTTGTCAAAGAATTCTGTTTTTTCTAGGAGCAGTGACTACTGCAATGGAAATTACTTTTTACAAAGAATAAATAGTTTGGTTTAGGATAAACAAAAGACATAGAAGAGGCATAGCTGGATAAGCAGATCTGTCAGCTTAGGCGTGTGGATAAGAAGCAAGTCCAGTTTCTTAGCCCTGTTACTTTTCCATGGGTAGCGTATTCCTGGATCAGAAGAATGACCCCACTCCTGAGTCTAACTGATCTTTTATTGCCATCTTTACGGTCTAGTGGTCTTCTAAAGTTTTGGTTCAAATAACTGTAATTTAAATTGTTCATCTTTCACTACTTTTTCCCTTTCCATCCCATTCTTCTTGCAGAGTGCATTGAGACTTTTCTATAGAAATTCTCTCAAATCTATACTAACAATCACTTATTTCAAGAAACTCTGTTATGGTGTGTAGTGCAATGAAGCAGTCCCTCTAAATATTCATTCATATGTGATGTCCAACATTTTTCATCACTTTTAAAGCCTCCATGACTTTCATATCTATTACAGGATAAAGTCAGATAGTTTTGTAGGGACAAACTCTGCAAGTGCAGAGAATATTATGACTTATATTATGTCTTATAGGGGTCAATAATGCAGTCTGTAGAGTTTCATATTTCTTGGGTAGAGTGATGTATATATTTCCAGACACCACCTCGCTGTTGATCAGGTTTTGTACTCCAAATTTTTTTTTCAAACCAACAAACACTAATTGCATTTCCATTTCATTTGCACATGTCAGGTTAGCAACTTATGGGGAACTGGAAATGTGGAAAGGAAAGCCTTTCTGATTACAGGCATTGCATGATAATTAGCTTTGTTTTGTAATGAAGTCAATGGGTGTGGTGAAATTTAAATACTTCGGGTGTTTTTGGAGAAGTGTGTTTAGGTACTGGGATCAGTAGATTAGGCTATTAAGCAGCTTCTCTTGGTCTAATCTGCTTTTTGATTAGAGCTGACATTGATACTGTAGTTTTGCAGTGAAGAATCAACTTTCTTTTAAAAGAAACTTTTTAATGCTCTGTGACTAATGAGAACTTCTTGTTCTAATTTTCTTATCTAATTCCCCTTTATACTAATTAATGGCTTCATATTTAGCTTGATCAAAATTTTTCCATGGATAAGAGGGACAAAGTCTCCAAGAAGCTCTAGTGACTGGGAAGTGCCAGACACACATACAACTATTGCTAATGCCTCAAATTTATACCTGTCAGTGGCAAATAGGTGAGAAACTGTCCCTAGTAATCCAGTTCCTGTCACTTCTGGCAATAGCACTTCACTTGAATTCTGTAACAGGTCCTTGCCAAAGTCAGACAGTTGCGAGTTTACTACTGTTGTGGAAACCTGTAACATGAGATCTGGTTGCTTGCTTTTTCCTTTGAGTTGCTACAAATTATTCTATGTCCCAATGTGAAATTATAGGAGACTTATCCATTTTGAAGAAAATAGTAGCAGGTTAACGTTTCTGTCCCCACTTTTTTAGCATGCTTGTTTCTTGGATAATGAATCATAAAAATAAAAGCAACAAGAATGCCAACCAAGAAAACCAATCAAAAATGGCTTGTTTCCAGAGATGCATCAAAATTGTATGAGATGTACTCGTTAAGATTCTCAATTCCTATTGCATTTTTAATCTAATTATAGTATTCTATTTTGAACCTAGATATGCTCTTACACAAGAAGACCGTATCTTTTCTCCATAAATGTTTTAGCTGTGTAGTATTCTTTTTTTCGTATAGAAGACCACTCCACCACTTTGAGCTTTTTATTTTTACAAGCATTGAAGGTATGCAGACTGTACTTCTTTGTTTTCATATACAAAGGACAATCAGTCTGTGAGCTTTAATAGATACCCACAGAAGAGAAAATAAAGAAAAACTGGGAGGGATAATATCTCCTTTGAATAGGCTGCAGCTGAACAAAAATATTTTCAATCTTTGTGGATGGAAGATATTCTTTATAAGCAAAACTTTTCAACAGGGAAGGTATAACACAGAAAAACATGACTAAACTAAATTTGAATCCAAGTGTCTGAATTCTTACTGGGCCTAGCTTCTCTCATTCTATTAATAGTAATATAACAACAAAACTCTGAAACTAACTCCTGAAGCAATAACCTCTTTATTTCAGAGAAATCTTCCCTAATGTTATTGTTTAATGTTTCATCTTATTGCCTTTTTAATGAACTGTTTGGTAGAGTGAGGATGTGTTAAGAACCAACAGAGAAGAAAAAAAATTGAAAAAGTTGCCCTAAGAATCCTTAACAGACGTGTAAGATGAAGTTAAAATATTTGTCTATTTAGAAATGCAAGACAACTGGTATTTGAAAGATGTCGCTATCTATTGACTTTTTTGCATGTTCTTGTTTATTTTGATATACTTTTAAGAACAATATCTTCATGCATAATAAAGGCATACATTGATCTCTCCCGTTAGCATGACATATAATTGTATTAAGAATGGAGCATTGGAATGTGATGGTTTATAACGCATGGGGTTGTAAGCTGTGGTTAAGACTACTGTAGGAAATAAGTTGTGAACATTAACCTTTGATGTCAACAGGGGACAGAAAAAGGCAAGGAAAATGCAGCAAGGGCAATGCCCTCCCTCCCACAGCCAGTACATGGCACCATCAATACTCCAATGTTTCATCTGAAACATGTAGGTCTTGTTTTGAATTTTAAAATGAGCTTTACTTGTGGTGGTTAGATTTTTACAGCACAAGTGTAACTCTAAAGTCTGTCTAGCATCTTTTTTTTTTTTTCTTCAGAAAACACTTAATCACCAAAGCACTGTCAGATTTATCCCAAACAAATTGGAGATTGTAGAGAGTGGATCCTTATTCACAAATTTTCTTCCCTTCCCCTCCACCCCAGCTTTTCCATCAACTCTAATCAGCAATTCTCATTAGCTATCTTTATTACTTTTGAGATCTCTTATTTTTCTCCGAGACATTTTGATGAATAATCAGTCTAAAGTTCAATGTCTCTATCTTAACTCTGATTTATCCATATTGCAGGGCTTATGGTTTCAGGAATAGCAGAAGATGAATAGTGCTTTTCCAGACAGCTTAAACACATTCAGTGTGTTCACCCTTCCCCTACCACGAGAATGTTTTTGAAAGCTTTATTTACCCTTGTGAATAATAAAAAACGAAACAAAAAACACCTACAACTTCCAGTGAGTTTCTGGCGTTTTCACTTAGAAAAAGCCGAAAACCAAAGTGAGTTTCCCTTGCCATAGATAAGTGCTGCTACAGAAGTATCTATGTTTCCCAATCGTCACCAAGAAGCACTTGCTATTCTGGTCTCTGTTTTCAAGCTGAACATTCAGCTTTGTGTTTCCACAAAGCTTTGACTTTATCAGTAGGTCATTTCTGACTTGACTTGCTATCTTCAGTGCTCTTAATTACCTACCTGGCTAATGAGGTGTGGCGGTAAACACCATGTCATTGTTTCAAGGGTATGGTGGTACTTGTGATGTCCAGAAATCTTGGGTTTCTGAAGCATTCACAGCTTTTAGCATGATAAAGCAACCTCTATGGGACATGTCAAACACATAGAAAATGGCAAGTGTATATTTAGTTTCCACAGGACTAGAACTCTTTATGATGTTTATTTCTTGATTCGTACTCTGAGGAACAATGTGTGGCTGAATTATAGAAAAAAAAAATTAAATCCCAGTACCTATTTCCAATCTTATTCTCTCCCTGCCTCCAAAAAAAACCCCCAAAAAACAAAAACCCAAACAAACACCAAAAAAACCCCAAAATAAAAGTCCAAAAAGTCTTCCCTTCTTTCCTGAGAGAGCTAGGTTTGCTCTCACAGGACACTTAAACCCATTCTTTGGTTTGGAGGGAGAGGAAAAAAATAAAAATTATGATTCATAAAGAGTAAAAGTTCTGCCACAGATGGGGGGGAAAGTATATCAGCCACTTATAGTGTATCAACTATAGTTTTTATGAAACCCATCATAGTCCTTTTAAGAATAATTTACACCATGAGGGAAGTCAGGAGCAGATATTACACAGAGCAATTGACCTGAATTTCTAATTCTGCTGTCAAGATAGATTCTGTTTTATACCTTGTGTTTATGTGGATATTCACTAGCTTTCAGTAAACTCTTGGACTATAAGCCTATGTAGAGTGGCATTTAAGAGCAGTTCCTGTAAACACAGTTTATTTCTCAAGTTGAATGTACCCTTCTTGAACATTTATGTTTCCAAATTTTAGGTTCTACCTAAGATTTGCAGCAAAGAAATTGATGGGACACTTACACTCTAGGGCATAAAGATGAGTCCCTTTCATTCTGATATCTACCTAGCTTCGCCTAAAGGAATGTATAGTTTGGATGGTGTTTTAGTTCCTTTTGATTAATCTGTTGCTTCCCATGTGGTAGAGAACCTGCCCTTTATTCACCACACCTATAGAGGGTGAAAACCAAAGCATGGTAAGTATTAATCTACACTTAGGGTGGAATATTACAGATTGGCATCAAGGTACACATAAAGTAAACCATAGAAACTGATGGATTTCTCATTTCCCTGTACGTTAGATTCTAGGAACTGACTGGTGTGACCTGAACACTTTCTTACGCATATACGTAGCATGTAGTGTGTAGGTCTGGGAAGCAAAATATGAGACAGGTATGCTATTACTGAGCTCAAACAATGGGACTTTCTGTGATGCATAGGCAAAGATTGTGTCTGAGATGTCTGATGTGGCACTCTTTCTGCATCTCACTTTTTCCACAGAAGCTTTCTTCCTGGTGTAATTAAAACTATGTTTCTTATAATAATACTGAAATGTATTTGGTTTGTTCACATATTTATTATTTGCTTTTAAAGAGGTTTATATATCATTCTAAATTACCACCCTCTCTTAAATGTTATTGACTGCATGAAAAAATAAAGACAAGTATTTCTTTTCCTTGAACTTGATTATTAAAATGCATTCATAAGATTTAGCTAAGGGATTTTGAGTACAGTGTTACTGCTGACGCTAGTCAAGACTTCTTCAGAGGGAACTCAAGATACTAGCTTTAATGTTAAACGCAGACATAAGCATTTACAAGTCTTTGGAAGATTCTTTTAAAATTGTATATTAATATTAACAATTATCAATTAAGAAATCAGCTTTACTGGCACCTCTTGTACGTGCATAGTGATAAAATACTATCGAGATGGCCATGTGTCTGTCTCTAGCTCAATGATTCTGTTAATAAACTTTCATTTCTGTTGAATCCCAATACAAAATATGAATATAACATCATTTTTGAACCAGAAAAGGACTTTATTTTGTCCGTTAGTCATAGGTCAGGAGTTGTACTCCGTACAAAGTATGTTGAAGATCTGATTTCCTAACTGATAGTGTGACTGACCATGGGTTCTGCTTGTTCCCACAGTCAAAATTGAACAAAACAAGTCCTGCAGAAATTAGTAGAGAAAGCGTGACTTCTGCAGACTTCCTTTTGGGGAGGAACAAAGCTCTCTGAAGAGTCAGGAAGGGTTTGTAATAAACTAAACTTTTGCTTTCCTGAAGTTGGTGGCAACATTGCTTTTTTGGCTGACTGCAGAATGGAATTAGTTTGCCAGTCTTGGGTAAATTACCATGTTGAGTCATAATGGGTAATGCTCTTATACCCTAGAAAAAGCCAGCTCAGCTTTTTCTTCTATGCACAAGGTGCTCAGAGATTGTCTCATGGGGCTACTGGTTGACAGAGTGATTATTGATGCTACAACTCGCTATTTGCTCTCTCGTGTTATGTGCAATATTAATTAGAATAAAAAATAAAGAATTCTTTTCCTGAGTACTCATTATGCTGTTACAAAAGCATGAAAAACACATTGATTTCTACTTCCTGAATTTAAGAATGACTTTTAATGTCTTAAGTATTAATAAATAGTACAGTATTTCAGGTACTTAATCAGAAAAATAACAAATGGAAAGCTATTCTATGACTAAATAGAAAGTTATGTCTCTGAAATATATGAAGTTATATGCATCTATTTCACTAATTCAGTATATGGTTATTAAAAATATAAGCATTTCCCTACAGTTTTAATATCTAGATTAAAAAATAAGCTTCCTCTGCTGTGTGCAGTACATTCAAACATATTGTTAATTCTTTATAGTAGGTCATTAAAAGCATATTTTTTACAGAAGCTTTGTAGCTCTTCTCAACAATAGCATCCTGTAGGTGGTACTTTTACTAAAAGGAATTACTGGACTGGGGAGTCCCTGGATGTACTTTGCATTTCATATGCTAGAAATCTAGGAAAAAATCTTAAACTGTTTCAAAAGGCATCCATGAAAGAAATATATTTGTTTCTTATTTCTTTCTCGTTTTGTCTGTACTACTATAAGTTATTTTTCTTCAATTGCGCACATTTAAGGAAAGCGTCAAACTTTGCTGTAAAGTCTTATCTCTGCTCTCTTCTAACTATGTGTGGGCCAGAGCACAATAAGTAATTTTGAGCGAGAACAAACACTTAGAATATCTATCTACTTATATGCGCTGTGCTAACCTGCTAACCAGCCAGTTGGTATGGGTTTGGCTCCCTTGTTTGCATTTGTGTTCATGTGGGCTATAAGAATGTATTGCGCTTTTAACAGCCAGTCTTCATGGTACTGGATTTTTTTTTTTTTGGGCATTATACATGTTAATGCTATGAAAGAATGATCTCATTGTAGACATGTACAAACAAGACTAGCTATAACTCAAAAGTACTTGTTGACACAGTTTTCTAGTATAATAAAACTGAATGCTCTTCAATATTACAAAGCTGTACATATTTCAGCTAATTTTTAAATTACTTGTAAACTGTTCTTTTGAACCGTCATCATGAAGACACTTGTCTAACCAAAACCATTCAGCCAGGAAAAAACCCAAGCAAACCAAACACAATGCAACTTCACTTCTAGCATTCATTTTCAAAGCTGGCAAGAATTAGGTTTTATATTTATATTTGCCTGTTGACCTTATATGGAAATTATGCATTGACTTTTTGGATGAAACTAATCTCAGCAGTTGTCCATATGTTTGCTATCCTTCTCCGTACTGTTAAGAGGCTGAATCTTCCTATTTCTGAAAATTAATTAAAACGGCACATTCTGCTTATTAACAGAATTTGTCTGAAACTTGGATGTCCTTCAAGAGCATAGGTAATAGTCAGTCTTTTCTAGAAAACTATTATAAAATTATGACTCTATTTCATAATGATTTGTGATTTTTTTTCTGTTGCAAAAAGATTGTACATTTGTTATAGAACACTTGAGTTAAATGTATTCAGTGCTTTCTGTTGAAAGTAACACAAGAATGGTAAAATGAAAAATAAGAATTTTCTAATACTTGAATAATGGCTCAAGAATTTTCTAATACTTGAATAATGGCTTGAAAGATAGTTATCTTTTTTAGTTTTGTGTAAAATAAATACTATTCTTCAGATGATACTTGGTTTTTTCTACTTCGGTCATTAATGTTCTGCAGTTTTTTGTTTGGGTAATCTATTGTAAACAGATCTATGTATCTCTGTGAAAACCATCTCATTGCTTAAAGCTAGCTTTTTTTATTCACAGAAAAGCAATCAAGTGTTCTGCTCAGCACACTGTTGTGGAGGTGGTGACCCCTTCCCCCCTCCCTTGAACGCTCAGGTCTATGAATAATACGTTCCACATCAGCACATCTATGAATCAACTTCAATATGCCTTCCTTTGAGCTCACCCTTGGAGAGAATATAAAGTAAATTTAACAGGGGTTGTCATCACCCAATGGAGTGGCATCAGGTCATGATATATGATAAAATGTAAACTTCTTTCTGGGGGAGGGATCAAGGAGAAATAAGTTTGTGGGCATTTTAAAGCAATTAATAGAGCCAACCTGTTCATTACTCTTTCCAACACTTCAAATGAACTATATCTTCCCACAGTGGGTGTGAAAAAGGTCTTTATCTAAAAGATATGGAGAACAAGTATTTTAATCCTACCTTTTTTTTTTGTTCATGTCCATTTCCAATGTCCAAACCTACTAGTATAGAAAGTAATAAATTGTATGCATAACCTACTGATGCTTGAATTTCAGCTCATGGTGGGATGAATTTATGTATCTTTTTGAATTGCTGGTAAACTTGGATTTATGTCTAAACCAATGTTGTTTCCTGCTTTGCATGCTGTTAGAAAATTACTAAGTTCTGTAGGCCAGGCAAAACTGTTGCTTATCCAAACTTATTGTCAATATTGTCTGTCAAAAAAAATTGTAAAAAATGTTTTTACTTGCATTAAACTTCAGATGTGGAGAAGGAAGAGAAAATTATAACTTAAACTTTGACTTTTTCTTACAAAATTAGTTTTGGGTGATACTAAGGTCTATGAAGAACTGGTCTGCCGTCCTATACATAAGTGGCCTTACTTTCCAACTAGTTACAACTATGACATACACTATATTCTCTTTGATTCATAAGAAAGAGGAAAAATTTTTTTTTTAACATAGCAATTCTAGCATTGCTAAGTTTTGTTGCTGTTTTGCTTAGTTTGTAGATATTGAATATTTGTTATTGAGATCCTGCAGACTTTCTTTGTGGAGAAATATGGTATTTCTATAAATACTTTTAAAAGTATGTGGAGAAATATGGTATTTCTACAAATACTTTTAAAAGTAGGTCCTTTCTGTATTCTTCTGGACTGCTAAGCTGAATATTTCTGAAATAAGTCTAACTCTGCAGTAAGAAATTATAGAAAATAGTAGGGTTGTAACACATTTCTGGGCTGCCTTATTCAGGTCTTGTCATATTTGCAGTGTAGCACAGCATAGGCTGATTTTTATTTTTTCTTTTTTTTTCCCCATTGGACTACTGGAATATACTGCCTGTATTTGGGACCTTGTATCAGTGAGACAGGTGTACAGTAATTTCTCTTGAAATATAAAAAACCCTTTCACTTTTCATAATCAAATGACTGTAAACTTTATATGAAGAACTGTGACATGAGATGTCAACACTACTTGACCAATAGTACTAAAGGGACTGGCAGATAAACCTGGAAAAAACTCTGTCCTTATTTCCTTGCTTGTCTTGCTCCCACCTTCTCAAAAACACAATTCAGATACAGAACATTGGCAGTTTGTCCTGTTTTGGTCAGTATTTTTACTAGTGAGTGACTGGACCAACATAAAATTTTTGCTTAAATAGTTGTAATGAGGGAAGGGCTTCATAAGAGGTTGCTTAAAGGATTTCTTCATGTCAAACTGTAAAGTGTAAGAGTTCCAGTTTACACTTAGTGCCTGTGAATGTGTGTGTTGCTAAAGGATGTACACCCTCTGCTTTTGTTCTGTGTGTCCCCCTACAGAACTAGTTGATACTACTTTGTATGTTGATGAATCTAGGTTTGTATTGGGAAACTCTTGATGCTAATTTGGTCAGATATTGGATTTTTAAAAAAAATTGTAACAGCATGGATATAAGCAAATCCCAAAGCAAAATATTTCCAATTTGCTATGAAGTAATTTATTTGATGGAAAGAGGATTAAATGTTTCCATAGTATTTTAATTCCCAAGTAGCTTCAAAATTCTGAGAGGACTAGATCCGTGCTTCTTTTGGAAGAGTTGTGTGTTCAATGGTTGCTTTCCTCCTGTTTCTTATATGTCTTCATTGACACTGTGCGGACAGATTTCTGCAGGATACTTATGTGCCATTTCATCACCAAATCACTGGTGTAAGTAAAGATTGCAGTAATTCTTTGTTTAAAGCATTGTTTCAGGTTAGAAAATGTTGTGCTTTGGTGTAATATGTTGGCAGATGAATGTAAGCTCTAGACTGCCTGGAGTGCTTGGTTTCTTTTTTTGCAAGTGTTTTTTCCAAGCAAATGATTTTGTTCTCAGCCATTTTAGGCAAGCTTATTTTGTTTTATAGGAAATTCTTAGAAATGATGAATGTGATAACCGAAAATTATAACTTTATAATAATTTTCTGGGGTTCTAGGCATTGTTGTGCTTTCTTCAATTTGCTGCAGCTGTCCAACTGTATATGAAATACATAATCTATGGAACAGTTTATAGGAGGGATGCTTAATCTTTGTCCTGACTCAGCTGGTGTTGAGTAGATCTGAAATATGCATTTGAACTGTTCCCTAGTTCATGCTTCTGATGGGATTTGTTTGTGGGGAGCAGTGGGGAGTGGGATTGTGAGGTTAATAGTAACTTTATTTCAAAAGAAAGAGTATTTTTATACTTATTCCTTTGCTGTGAAGGTAAATGGAAAATCTGGATATATTCCTTGTGTATTAGTCTTGTTTCACTATGTGAATAAGTAGGATTACGTGATACTAAAGAATGTTTCCATAAGGCTGAGACTGAATTCCAACAAGTTATTGAGTATCTGCATGTGAAATGCTCAGTCTTCCTTCATTCCAATTTCCATTGATGCTACTCAGTACAGGCCTTTAAATGCATTAGTAAACCTGGGAAGCTGATAAATCTGTAACAAGCTTGTGTTGGGACTATATTTCCATGAACTTTTTTTAAAGTTATATCTTAAAGCAATGCAAAGAATACACTTTGCTGACAATTAGCAAGTATTTGGCTTATGTTGTCTCTACTTTGAATGTTTATGGTAAATATATTTTTTTTTAAGTTAGCTGACAGAGTAGTTTTTGTGGCAAGAGCAGGCAACTAAGAGTACTTTTTTCTCTTTAAGAAATCTGGAATAGTACCTGAAACAACTATGGTTTAGAACCCATCTGTAGTTTTATGAGGGTTACATATTACTACAGGAATCTTGGCAAACACTGCCAACCTATGAGCAAGATCCATGTTTATGTGCACAAATATTAATGGATGTACCTAGCACTTGCTCAAGCATGCTAGAAATGCTGCCTCTCAAAGTCTGATTTGAAGGTGTATGTAGAGTTTGCAAGTTAGAAACAAGCAACAGAACTTTAAAGGGCTACTAATTAAACATAATTGTACCTTAGAATAAGGACTGAAGTATATGACAGGAAGTATACTTGGAGAAGGGGAATACATTTGATATGCAAGAGTACTAAATCTAGGCTTTCTTATAATCCTGAATGCATTACAGTAAAGTTCTTCACTGAATGAGTATTATTCTTTTTTTTTTTTTCCCTAAGATCACTTTTGCCCCTTTTTTTTAAGATCACACATTTTTATCATGTATACTATTAGGAGGTTGTGTTTTTGTGTGGAACTTTAGTCCTAGACCTTGATCTAGGTTAGTTTCTACCCCTTGAATGTTCTGTTTTTTCCCATACCTTTTAATGCACCACTATTTGGAGAAGTAATAATGTATGAATATACACTTCTATAAAATACTAAATTGTCTTTATGAAAGACATTCACTTACTACACTGTTTTCTTTCATCTTAAATGTCTTGTGTCTAGCTCAGTCAGTTTCTTCAAAAATGGAAGAGGGCAATGATGTTTGAGAGAACCTTGCTGTTCTTTGTTATCACTATGATAGTTAATGTCAGAAATTTGGGATTTCTATGTTGTCAGTCTAGATGGTGGGCTGTTCAGGATGCAGTTTGTCATGTATTTGCTCTTTGCATATTATTTTCATACATGTTTGAGATCCTTTTTTGTCTGGATGTCATTAAGATCATTGTAATCTGCTGTAATGTAGCTTTACAGTATCTTATAAAGCTACTATGTGCATACATATATACAAGGAATGATTAATTTCCTAACTCGATACTCGTATAGTCAATACACTTCTGTAGGTCAATCAAATGACTGCACAAGCGTTATACACATGATAACTAACTGTGCATGTATGTAAATAATGCATGTGGCTATGCTAGGGTTTCACTGCTACTAACAATTATAACTGACTCCAATGTCTAAAAAAAGAAATTAATATGTGCATCATTATTAATTTTGATCGTGACCTTGCTGCTGCTACTGCAATTTCAGCCATTCAATATGAATGGCGAAGAGTACTGGTCACTAGCAAATTCTGTTTCAATTGTTCATTGTAATTCTGATGTGCCCTTCTAAAGGCTTATTGCTGACTGCTTGAAGATAATGCCAGGAACTTTAAAACAGCTTATTCTAACTTTGTCTTTCTCTGAAATGTTTCAGTTGTGTTCCTTTTTCTTCCACTTCTTCATGAGACAAGTATAGTTTGGTACAGTGCCCTCTGAATGTGGACTAAGGGCCAGGTTTTCTCATGGGGATTTATAAATGGAATGACTGTTCTAGCGCTAGATGTAGAGCTCTGAGAGCATGGCATAATGGACAAATGTATGGTATCTCAATCTATGAGAGGTATCCTATGGGGGAGGATATAAAAAGATGGAAGTATATGTGTAGTGAAGATTGAATAAAACTCTTGAAGAGGTAGGGGGAAACCATGAAAAGAATACATCTCCAGAAAGAAGAGGAAGTAACACAGATAACATGCTTGACATTTTTTCCTAGCAAAATTCCTATAAACTACTTTTATGCAGTAGGCATGAAATGTCCAGTCTAGGTTCCAAGGATGGAGGAGTACTATATCTTATTCTCAGAATAACAGACTAGTAGCATTGAGCACTGAACATCTTCAAACCACCCATTTGAGAATGCATTATCCTTGTGTTTGACTGGTACACCTAGGAATATGGCAAGAGTTCACTCTTTGAATTTATCTGGCTCTATGAGAATGAGAGTAAAAGTATATATTTTTACGGGACCAGTTCTCACTGCTAGTTGTGGTGATCTGCCATTCCTTATGTCTATTTCAAGATCACTTCTCTTGTACTTGCCTGCTGTTTACTAGCTGACTGCTTGGCTGTCAGAACTGTAAAATCTTGAAAGGATGTTATGGGTAACAGCCATTATGTAAATTGATTAAGACTTGTAGCTTTCTGTGGAAATTCTAGGAATTCTTTTAATTGTTTTCAAACACTTTTCCCTAATAATAATAATAAAGTTGTTTCCTCTTTTTGTTTCTGGTATGTTTCTACTGCTGAACTGGGATGGAATCCCACAGAGCAAGTTGCCAAAAACCAAGGGCCAGATAACTCTCATGAAGCCAGATTTTTTGTAATCCAAGTGGTTAAAGTATTTAGATAAACTAGTATCTTTGGTGTCTTCCCTGCCCTTACCCCTATTGTAATTTTATACCTTTTGGAGTTTCAGTTAGTACAGCCCACAGATTTCTTAGGTTTCTGGTTTAAGTTCAAGTCAAAAGGTTTTGAGGGGTTGTTTTGGAAACAAGTAAGTAGACCATCTGAATTGAATGGTGAAAATGCTGGAATTCCTGTTGTAATAGAGAGACAGAATTAAAAGAACTATAATATCTGTTCTAAAGAGCCTATACAAGAAGGGAGAAAGATAACATTTCAATATGGAGAACTATGAAGCATGTCTTGTTCTGAGTATGTTCTAGTTTTGACTTAGAAGGCTATATGAATGTAAAGGTAATACTTTTTGAAATTAATTTAGAAGATAGGTGTGCTTTTTGTAGCTTTTTGATAAATAGCTAAATTCAGTGGTCAAAAAAGCAAGAAATTAGTAGCAAGGTTCTGCAGATTACTCTATTATATTTCAGTGCTGACCTGGAATAACCCACTCTTCTATTGCTGGTCTCTTCTGTCTGGAAAATGCCAATGAGACAGAACTGTGCCAAATTACTAGGTTTTGGGTTGGTATTTTCTTTTTTCTTGCTGAAAAATATTCACGGAGTACTGCTTTATAATAAGCTCTAGTGCTTACTGCCACAGGTGGCAAAATGTGCACCCGTTCCTTGTTAGTCAGCCAGCATTCTGCCTCGTGTTCTGTGCTACCTGAATTAATTACTACTGCTAAGGTGCACACTTTCTCATTTTGTCTTATGATTATTCCTTCATAAGTCTGGTGTCTAATTCAGCTTTTGACATAAATATGATGGCAGAGGTCCAATGTTCAATTAAGATGCATCTCCTGTTAACTAATGGTTGAATTCTGTGTTTTGTAGTCAGGTCTTTAAAGGTTTGAGATGCTCTAGCTGCTCTGGCTAAATTCCAGTCACCACAGCTGTTCTCTCTTTTGTCTTTAAGCCTTTGCTAAGCCTGCCTTAATTTCAAGTGTGGTTTTGCACTTGGGGTTGAAGAGGGGCAGAACGTAGTCCTGGCATTGTACATCCTCATGTCTTTTTCAGCGTCTGTGTCACTGTCTCTGTCAGCACCTTAATACCAGTTTTTCTCAGAGGTTTTTATACCAATGAAATAACTGGGCTTTTTTTCAACAGTTCATCTCTTTCGTAAAGAATATCATATCTCTGTCACGGGAAGTATTGTCTGTTGAACAGGGCAGCCAGATGATTTTAGGTTACAGGACTTATAAAGACTTGAGTGCATTTTACAGATGTAACTTATAAGTAACTGCACGTAGAGGAAAGAGATATGCCTAAAAGAGGGGAATAAGTTGGCAACTTCTGTTACTGTTTCAAGTTCCTCAATATGATTATCATTATCAGATCTTCTTGGTAAAGTAACCTGAGATTCTTTTGCTGTTCTGATGCTATCTTGTTGCTAAGATTGTCTTACTGAACTTCAAAATAATGGGAAGGTGAGACTCTGAAATTTTTTTTTGTTAAAACTTAATTTTTTTTTTTTCCTGGTTTATTTGAACATTCTGTCAACGGACTGTTCCTGCTGATTCTTATTTTCAGTAAGACTGAACTTCAGTTTCCTAAGTGCCTTATATGGGAAACCTTCACTAGTTGGAAAATTAAGACTTAAGCATATAGAAATCAAATATTTAACACTATAGATGCATTGAAGTTCGAGTTCTGACTTAAAATGAATCAGTGTGGTGGTGTAGCATATTACATTTACAGCACTGCCACTTGGACAGATCCTCGTCCTTTAGCACAGTTTGTAGTTAAAGTTCATTAAGTTTCATTCATATCTCTTTAAATGAAGCACTCTTTCAGAAGGTTATGTGTACTAGTTCTTCGGGGTTTTTTTGTCTTTTACCATTTAACTTGCATTTGAATGCAGTGGTGAGAGATCTCAGCTTAAGATATCATAACTAGTCAAATGAATCCAAATTGTATGTGGGCATACATGCAATGGTGAAGTCAATTTTCCTTAAGATTGGCAACTGTAGGTTCTGCTGTCAAGATTTTTCTGTGATGGTGTTAGACTTAATGGGGGGGGGGGGGGGGAACACACCAAAACCCAAACCCCCACCACACCTATTCTAGGCTTTTATATAAATGATGGCTTCCCAAACAAATTTCAGGACTACTTAATTGAACAAAGAAGAACTGGGTCAAACTTAAGCAAACTACTGAGATGGTTTTTAGATGTTTGTGCTATCCATAACTACTCATGTAAAAACAATTATAGTTTAAATATGCATACTTTCCTGTCTGAAATGCAGAAAACAATAGAGGAAAATGAGTTTTCAATTGAATAAAGAATAATATATTAAAATATATAGACAAGTCTTCTGGATGGTTTTTAAATTCCAAATTTTGTGAGGATTATTTTCGGTGGAATAAAAGTCAGACATGAGGTGTTCCTTATTTCCTTCAAAACTATCTCAATCAAGGCAACTTTTAACATGGGAAATACATGCCTCTGAAGCTGATGTAAATCATATATCAACACACTTATAAATTCAAGCTGTTCTACTGCTCCCTGAAACATCCAGGTACATTATTTGTTTGTCTGGGTTAAAGAACTATATCTCTTTCTCTTTTAAAATCTTACAATGCAGAACTCCATATTTACTGTTAAATCTTTTAATGAGGGATGAATGGATCACTTTAATTCTGCTAAGTTTTTGTTGTATGTTTTGGGTTCAAGCTTCTCTTCATTATTCTTTCAAATATTCTTTCTTGATCTGTGGGACTTCCTGCTATGGAGTACTTCGTGTATGAAGTTGAGATAATATATGTGTTTAGACCTATGTGAAGGCCTGAAACTCTAGTTCTTCATTATTTGTCTAATAGTACTTGTTATTTCTTTTCCAGTGATGAGTCAGCACTGGGTAAATGGAAAGAAAGAGTTGTTATGAAACTTCTGAGCATAATTTTACTTTGATTTTTTTTTTCTTTAACTTAATCGCTTAGACATAGGTCTGAAACTTCAAAAGCTGCCTAAGCATTCTGAATGCCTAATTTCCATTAATTTTAAATTCCTTAAGTGGCTTTGGAAAATTTAGCATAAAGGCTAAGTCACCCTAGGGTGACATTCCAACTCTGCTGAGTTGATGGTAAAATCTACATTGACTTGAGTGGGACTAGGGTGCTTCCCTTATATGGTGGAGGGAATGAGGCTCTAAACTAGTCAAAAGTCCATTCATTTGACAAAAACACTGAAACACATTCTTAATATTAAGGAAGAGAGTATCTGCTCATTTTAATGTGACTAATCTCATGCTTAAATGTAAATACTTTACTACTTTTACAGAATGAAAGACTGAGATAAAGTCAGTTTTGGTCTCATTATAGTGGGAAAATTTGCCTAGATTGTCAAGAGGTACAGTGCTGAAATTGCATGAAGCAAAGAGGACTTGAAATTCCTCTTTAATTCTGTGGTGCTGTGTTGTGTTTTGTTTTGTGGTTTTTTTTTTCTTCTCTGAACATGATTTTTAAAAGGAAAGGTCAAATCATCTCAGAAGTAGGCATCTGTCTTAAGTTAGGTAGGTAGTGGGTGTGGATAGCATACCCATTTACAATGCAAACTTTCATAGAGAAAACCCCATGAATATTTAAGTGTAATATAACAGGGAATATCTTTTCAATTGGAAGTATTTTGGTTTATGCAAATATAATTCCTTTCAAAAAGTTTAGAAGGCATAACTTGAAGTCACTTTTGGAGGGATGTAAACTATACACAGAAACTCAAATAAATGCCACTTTTTATAAGCTCCAGTGTGGCCAGTATTGTTGAGTAGCAATTTCTGACAAGTATGCGTATGCTTTCTTAACATGCCTTTGCTAGACCTAGGGCTGCTGAATTTCATTATCTTCTGAAGTATTAAATAGCAAGATCCTTTATTGCATTTCTCCTCTTATTAAGGGACATCTATTTATTTAGAATGCATCTATGTAATGATAGGTTTTTTTTTTACACTAAATATTTTTTTGTGTGACTTACATGGCTCAAGATCATTGAAAAGCTGAATAGAAATAATGTTAACCTGTCCCTCAACTTTTATGAGCTTTTCTGGACCTGTTTTCAATGTCTTGATATTTTTAAGAAATAATAATGAGACAAGCTCCCCCCCCCCAAGCTAACACAAAACAAAACCAAAAGGACCACATGTGCAAAATGAAACTGTCAGTCATTAGGCTTATTGAAGCATAATTCTTCATCTGCAAAATGACAGAAAAGAATGGTAACAGTTAAACTATCCATTCCTAATCTGAGGGGGGAAAAAAAAAATCCTAGAATGACAATGTGACTAAAGAAAGTGCTAGTTTAAAAAGATCACAGCCTCAATTAGACTATTTCATTTACACTGTTTTGCTTACTCTGCAGATATTACAAAATCCTTTAAAAATCAACCCCACCAAATTCCCAATTTCTGTGATATATCTTTATATATTAGGATATAATATTGACACCTACCTCCTTTACATTTGTAACTTTTAGATCCTGATTTCTCTGCCATACTGCCTCTATAATTTAGAACTGTTCTGTATCAAACAGCAATCCCATTACTAAAAAAAGCATTTCTCTACCCATTTCCTTGTTTTTAATGTTCCCGTAACTAATAGTATTGATCGGTGAATATTTCTTTTTCTGTTTTAGTATATTGGCCTGGTTAGAAATTTAAAAGGTGCTTTGGGAGAAATAGTTCAGTTTCATTCAGAAGTAAATTAAAAGCATTGTATAAAAAAAAAAAAAATTAAAAATCCAATTATCTATCTTAAAGATAGATATCTTCAAAACTTGCTTTTATTGAATTAGAAGGCTGATTAAAATGAGGAAATGCTTCAAGTGCTACAATCTTTGCTGTTTTTTAAAATGAAATCAATGGAATCTGACTGTGTTTTCATGCTTACATGCTGTCATGATTTAGAACCATAAATGATATAAAAAAACTCTAGAACAACTTTTTTTTGTAAGCACCTGCTAGGAAAGTTTTACCTCAAATCTTCTAGTTAAAGCTGTCAATATCTATTTTATTTCGGCTTGCAGCTCAAAGATGAAATTGTTGCTTGAAACTTTTTCCAGATAGATGTGAGACATTAAGACTAGATGAGCAGTACTGAAATTGTGAGGAACGATGTCTAAAATAACCAAGTTTGGGGAGTTTTCTCCCTTTCTGAGGTTTTTCCTCAATCCTTTTTATTTTAGTTTCTTTTTATGAACTATCAGTAAAATATATGGAAATGCCCAGTTTTTTAAGTGATTGAGATGTGGGAAGGAGCACTCTAGCTTACAGATTTTGGTTTCATTTGCATCAGTTTTAAGGCTGTCAAATTTATTCCTTTTTCTACCACAAAATAGAGACCAGATGGTTTAGAGCTTTGTGTAATTACACCCAGAGTATCAATCCTGCATAAAATCTTGGCTCCACAAGCATGAAGTCCATACACCTCTGACTTCTAGGAGTGTAGATTTCATTCTGGTACCTGATTGTAAACTAGAATGTTAGATTTTTTTTTTTTTTTTGAGGGGGTCCCTAATTCTGCTCTAGTAACAAAACGGTGCTCCAACTTTCAAGTCTTCAATTTATCACAGAAATTTTCCCTTCACCTTTGACCTTCTTCCTCAGTTTAGTTTATGAATGACGATGCTATGGATGAATAAAAAGACTAAAAGCTTTTCTTAAAAATGATGGCTGTATAATTTCGTATTGAACAGTTTTAGAATTGAATGCAGCCTGAAAACAGTTGAAGTTTAGAAGGTTATTTGAAATTTGATGGATCAAGACTGCTAGTGTCATGAAGGAATACATTCTCCTTCAATGTCATTAGTCTGTGTGTCAAATATTACATTTCTTACTAATTGTTTTAATAATTAAAGTTGAAATGTAATATAATAATTACAAATAAGTGTGTGTGGTGACTTTATCATCTTTGTATTTTAGGATTCAACAGAGCACTTCATCTTATTGGATTTCTTGCAAATCTGTTATTACTTCTGAATGCGATACTGAATCTTTGAACGTGTTCCCTGCTGTGGAATTAAAGTTCAGTCAATGCCTTATAATGAATCTGCTGTCTAACAAATAATACTTTAAAAATGCAATAACATCTTGAATTTCTTTATTAGAAAATTATAAGAGTGCATTTAATTCTTACTGAAGTTAAATGTATGACCAAATGGAATGTTTACATGTTTCATACTGATTTAATTCCCATGGTTCTGCATGTGTTTTGCACTGAATTTTAAATATTTCAAAATTATGTTGGTGGTGCATTTGAACATTGTTGCTGAGGATACTTAGAACTGATCTGAAATTACTAAATAAGAGACTTAAACCAATATTTCGACTGCACTGTACAATAACTTTATCTTTCTTTGTCAAACTGAATTTTAACTATGTCTTTAGATTAAGCAATGCTTACCTCTGCCCTCTTTCTGGCACATGCTTTTGGTTTACTTAAAGCTCTTTGACAGAAAACTGAGAAGGCAAAGAATTTCTTGCATGAGAAGGCAGATATTAATCTCTGTTAATAGGAGAAAACATAGTATATACTGGATGCAATTATCACATTTCAAGAGTACAGTGACAAACATGCAGAAATTAGAGTAATGGGCTACTCTTCCAGCTTATGGAATATATCGTGTATCCCTATGATGGGAAAGAACTATCTTTGTGTTAAACGCTTTAGTGAGGAACTGTGGTCTTGAGATAAAGGCACAGTGATTCGCATCTCATGAGTAGCCTTCATTTTAAATGTAACGTCTACTTAAAAATGAGCAATATTTACAACTGTTTGCCTCTTAAGACCGTAGGCTCTCTGGAAAAAAGACCTTCTCAAAATATTTGTCAGTGCTCAGAAGGCTGAGATTGTAACTTGGCATTGTAACATCTCCCTAATTGGAATAAGTGAGATTATAGGGAAAAGCTTGCTGGGTAACAAATCTAGATCTCTTCTGTCATAGAAATTGATGTTGTGTTAACAAAACTTACCTTCCTACTTAATGTAAACCAACATGTTTTGATACAGTTTCTCTCGCTGTTTTAGATCCTCCCTCCTAAGACAGGTAGAAGTCACCTTCCGATTTCCATCTCAATTTACTACTTTCTGCTTGTTACATGCTTTTCCCACTTAGACTTTCCATTTCCTAAACTTTTTTTTTGAAGGAATTTAAAGAGGCCAAATCTTTCAGTCTTTAGTTTGTTTTAAAATCTTCTAGACTTCTGTTGTAAAATACTTGTATTTCTTTTATTATCTAATAACCTTTTTGGATAAGTTTCAAATAGGGCAAACAGCCTTTTTCAGAGCTCTTGCTACTTTTTGTTTAATGATTCTTCTTCATGATATGTATACTTGGCCCTGTTCCAAGAATTTTATTAACAAAATCTAGTTTTCCATAGTAATTCTCTAGAAAGATAACCTGTCAAACTAGTTAAAAACAAAATCCCAAAGCTTATCCCTTTAGATCTGAGACCAAGCTTGAAACAGCATTTTTTTTTTCCCCTTGTTCATGATTAGTATAGGTAACCTGCATTGCTTTTGCACTCCTCTCATGATGATTTAATTCTTATTGTGGGAAGTATTTTATAGTATGTGATTTTTTGAAATTTGACTATGCAAATGCTTTGTTAGCTTTGCATTTGCATATCAGATATTGAGTGCTTCGCTGTCCCCTCTGAGAAGTGCTTCCTGCTCATTTCTAGCTCCTGCTATATGTTTTTATTTTTAGTTTTTCTTTGTGGTGATTCACATACTAGATTATTCTGTATGCGGTGAGTACCTGATGTACCAAATACTAGCTGATGAAAGAATTTGCTGTCCTAAATATCTTTGTGTCCTGCTGAGAATCTGTTCAGATAGGGTGTTCATAAATAGACTTATGTTCTTTTGGAAATCTGTAACTAAGTATTTTTGGACAGAGCCCAGCAGGGTTTTGGGGTGTTTGAATGTGATGGAGATAAGGAGATGCAAGAGAAACAAGGAACAAGGGGCAGTAAGTTACACATAAGCTGTTGGAAGGCTGATGGAAGATGATAAAGATGGAGGGGAGGAAGTAGACAATGGAATTTAAGAAATGGGAAGAAAACAGAATAAATACTATGGGGAAAATGTCTAGAAGTGCTCAACATGAAGATAGAGTCCAGTACTGGTTTTTTTGCTTAAACTTTAAATTTTTTAGGACTACTATTCCTGGTGTAGCATCTAAAAATGTTTTTGTACTTCCTTTTTTTTTTTTGTGCCAGCTTATCTGGGAGAAATGTGTAACACTGCTGTTCAGTGCCATTTCTGTATTTTTGGCCTGGGAAAAAAATGGTTGTAAGTGGCCTTGAATACTACTTAAAAAGTACAAGCATTGAAAATAGACCGAAAAAAAGAGGCACAAAACCTCACTTCTGTGGTCTGCAAGCCATTCAGAATCCACCCACAAACCCCAAACTGTTTTACCAAATAGAGAAGTACAGTTCAATGTAATCAAAGCTTGCTATGTGGTTTGCAATTAAGCTTTTTGCAGTACATAGCTGGAAGTGTATGCTCTTTATAAAGTAGTCATGGTAGCTTAGAGAATTTAAAATTCATATTTGCTGGTTTGTTTTTATACTCTATCTGGAAGTTAGAAAATATTTTTGTTAAAGTCTGTAGTATTTCCTTTTTTATGCTAGTTTGTCTTCTGCAGAAGAAATACATTGTCAAGGGACAGCAATATTGCAAACAGGAAAAATTATTAGAGGGATTTTGTCTTTCATTGCTGCTGCTTCGTGGTACGGAAATACTTGTACAGGTTCCTTTCCAGTTTGCCCACTTTTTTTCAGAGCAGTAAAGGATAACTACTTTGACAACCAAGTCCTTCATGTCTCTGCAGAAAGCTTAGCAACAGATGTTTTGAAATTCCACGGTGCTGCATTAGGCTGCTAAGTTACAATATGTCTGCAGAAAAGCAGCAATCTACTACAGTGAGCAACTATCGTCATAGCCTCATTGCTGCACAAAATTGTAAGCATCTAAAAATGTGCATATGCATTTTGGTGAATCATATAAACTATCGAGCAGGGACTCCTTCAGAATTAACCTGTAAATGCACTTTCCTTGTAACTTAGTGTAACAAATTAATTGATAATGTGTGGTAAATGAAGAACCTCTTTGAGCTCACTGAAATGAGACAGATGAGTTAAAATAATTTTGTCTGTTTAATACAATACAATCGGAGCATATTTTCTTGTACTGAAGGTTTAACAATATCTTCTGTTAAGTGTATCTTCTTGCTCTTTCTGTGTAATACAGCTAGGGCCACGTTTGAGCAGAGCAGCGGCTGCCGCTGTTTCCCCAGAAGGTGGTAGCATCGCTCTGTGCTTGTTCAGAGCAGCTGGGTCCTCTGGCTCCAGCCGGCTGATACCCATCTCCTGTGTTACTTACAGGCCTTGATTCATATACACCTTATTCATACTCTGGAGCCATACCTCTGTAGTATATTTTATATTTAAATATGGTAAAGATTTTTTGTAAGTTCAGGGTTTGGCTTTTTTTTAAAGCTTAAGTGGATTTTTTCTTCACTTTTGTTGGTCTATGAGTCAATCTGCAGGGATTTGCTCTTGGTTCAGCACTGAAACAATGAATGCAACATGCACACAAAATAAATTTAGAAAATGCAAAGCCACTGTTCAACAATAGAAGTAGTCCTGGAGGACTTTCTGTTTGGATTTAGACTCCAAAGAGGTGTTACCCTATTGCGCAAGTGAAGAAGTGAATTGCCTGAAAGAACATGTTGTGTGCACGTGCTGCACAATACTGCTTTAAGCCCTGGGTACTGTGTGTAGGGGACTCCAGGGCTGTGTAAAGCCTGGCAAGGCTGGCAGGAAGGACCTTGCTCTGGGAGGGGGGAAAACTAGTGTGATATCCCTAAGGCTGGGACACTGAGAAGGCTGAGCCTGTTCCTCAGCCCACAAAATTTAAGGTGGTGAGGCTGCTTTCTGGTTTGATTTCTACCATCTGATTCATCAGATGGTAGATGGTTGTACCTGACTGTCAGTTAGTCCTGACAGCATATTTTTGAGTAGTAGAAGGCCTTCCCAGTGGGACAAGCTGCAGCAGAGAAAATGTTTGTTTTCCTTGTGTGTTTACTTAAACCTCACAAACCTGATAATAAGCCTGATTTTTTTTGTGTGTGGAAGGTTTAAAAGGAAAATTATTTACTTTTATTATGAAGAAGTCATACTAAGGTGACGGTATGCATGAAGCCTGTCAACTGATGTTTCAAGAGAAGAAAAAAATAAGGAAACAAGGTTTAGGATAGGCAAATCAACATTAGGACAATAAAATCAACACCTATTATAGTATGAGGTAATCTCTATACCTAAGAATAAGAGAGAAGCAAATTCAAAGCCAGTTACCTTGATTGATGAGGATTATCTAAGGAAGCAGAGCTCCGAGTGGCCTTTTGAAATGCTGAATTTAGAAATGAAACAGTAAGGAAGGTTCTCAGTTGTTGTTATGAGAGCAGTTTATAGATGAAAAAAACAGTCTGTTTCAGATTCTTGTGCACTATGTACTTGGGTAATATTAATGTGAACGATCCTTTTCCTTTAAAGGGCTTTAAGTAATAAGGTTTCTTCAGACTTGGCTGGGAAGTTATCTTCAGGATGGTAAGGAGTCACAAAGTGTAAGCATGGGTGAGGAAGGAGATGGCTTTCAGCCTGGAGTTGAACCAGCATACCTTGGGTTTGGATGCAGTGTAGTTCAGCTGTGCGGAAGCCGTTGTGGGCCATTGCAATGATGATGGAAGACTGATTTTTTTTTTTTTTTTTTAAAGCAGTAGTACTGGCATGATAGTGGACTTCAAGGCACTGGGTTTCTGTCAAGAAGAAGCTATAGACTCTGGCTTCTACTTCCCTGCCAGAAAACCAGCACTACTAGCATTTCATCATAGCACCTTATAGCAAGAAACTGACTTCCTATATCTGCACAGCCAGAGGGCAACTGTAGTGCAGCACTGCACTCAAGAACGTGCAATGTCGGTTCAGTTGCAAGACTGGACTATATAATGTATTAAACAAAAGTCTCTTGACAGCCTGATTTGCAAGGATTTTTTTTTTGTATTGCTATTTAATATTGCAAGTCTTCATATGTCTTGAAATTTAGACTAGGTACTTAGTATATATGGGATTGCATCTGCAAGCACACCTTACCACCCACAAATAATAAATTAAATAATTGATCAGTCTGTAAAAGCTGTGTTCCACAGTGTGCAAGTGCAATAGCTGTAAATGTCACCTTTTCACCTGTCTCTGTGGCTAAAACTGAAAAATATGCCCATTTTCTAATTTTTGAATACAGTAAGAGCCACGAGGACATGCACACCTGGAACCTCTTTAAAACATAAAATAACCTTTTTCCCCCAGAGACTTTATTCTCTTAAACTATTAATTGATCTATTACACTGAAATAATAAATGCTCCAGCAGTTGTTGAAGTATACACCAGATTTTCCTAGTTTTTCCTCTCTTCTCCCCATAGTATGCTTCTCTTGCAGCATGAGTTCAATAGAACCAGAGTCTCAGGTCTTCTACCTAACGGGGCAGTCCACAGAAACAGTTGAAGAGCAAAGCAGAGCTAGGCTGGATTGCATTATGTTTCTACATCATGTTTTTCCAAGAAAGTTTCAAGTCTCCATTGCTTGCTGAATCAGTCTTGCCTACTCAGCACCCCCTACTACTTTCCAGAATTTAAAGATTAAATGAATTCTATCTAAATCTCCTTTCTGTGTGTAAATAGATGTAATACTCTGTAAACACAGGAGGCAGGTGATGTGGAAACCTACTTGACAACAGTAATTGTAGCTGTTTTCTTTTCTTACTAATGGCTTTAAGACAGACTTTTTTTGTTTAATGTTTCTGTTATCTGTCAAAGTTGGAATGGGGAGTCAGACCAAGGCAAATTCTTGATGCATGAGAATTGATAGGTATCAATTAAATTTTAAAATTTCCATGAACAAGTGTCTTCAAAGGAACTCAGGCTTCTCTTATTCCTCTCCTTCCCTAGTGGATTCACCAGTGCTGCTGAATGCTCCTCTGAATGCCTCCTCTGAGGAGGCAATTCTGTTCTGAGGCCGTGCAGCCAATTTTCCTCTAGATGGCGGGACCACTTTAGGCTTCATAGTAGAAACTGAGTTATTGCTGGCCCTTGGTCCCCAAGGTGGTACTGCCAATTTAGCCACTGGCAGAACTTTATAAGGTGAATAACTGGGGAAGGTGTAGGTGAGAAATAGCTTATAAGCAGTTTGTATGGAGTACTTACTGAGTGATATATCTGCTGCTCTGACATTTTCCTGTATCTCTAAGCTACTCTTAAGAGATGTTGTTTACCATGGAAGAATATACTGAAAATATATATATTCAGCTTCTCCCTTACATGTTCACAGAGCATGAAAGGCAAATTTAATGTGAAATAGAAATTAAATCTCTACTATAATCTTTGTGTGTTACTTTGTTTCAAGAACAGGCTACATCAAGGTATTCTAGCAATCAGTGCGTGCATTTCTCACATGAGTGAAAGCAGAGATGGTTGCATGTTGTTGACATATCAAGTAATCTCCCTGCTGTTTGCTTATTTTGTCGTACAGCAACAACTCCACACAAGCAGGATCAGTACCACTGCACTGACACTACCCCTTTCTTTTTTACTGTAATAACTACTTTCTTCTATATTGTGTAGAGAGAATTAACCTGTTGAGATAACCCAGGGATTCTGTTGTGAAAGTGGAATTTAAAACTTTTGGCATTCAACACCAGTTAAAGGATTTAACCAAGAAACTAGTCTTATTTATTTTCCTTTTATGTAGGGTTATTCTCTATATGTAAAATGATGATAAACAGTATCTTCTCTGAGATGCTGAGTTACCAGAAATGAAGGAAACTACTCAACACAGTAAATTGAGAGGCTTGGTTCAGAGTGATAAGTATAGTAGCATCCCCATTTTATTAACTATAGGTGTCTTGGTTACCATTGAAGGAGGCTTTTTTTTTTTTTAATTTTTGGAATGATTTGAAGTAGTAACACTTTGTAATAGTATTAATGCAGGCTGTACTTAAAATGATTACTGTTATAGTCTGTTTTGAAAAACAAAACAGATGAAATTAAGAAATTCAGTAAAGCAATCTGTGAAAGTGGTGCAGGAATGCCAAAGTGATTTTGCTAATGTGCTATTAATAGGCATGAAAACCTCTGAGATGATTCAAATGTTATCCAGGAATTTGAACTCTGCTTTGATTATGCTCATGTATTTGTATGATATTTGGACCAAATTACTAACTGATTTGTAGCTGGTACTTTAAGTTAATCTTAGTAAGGACAGTAATGTTAACTTTCCTGATGATTGGGCCAGGAATATTGTTCTGCTTGCTTCTATTTAGCATGAGTTTGGGGGGGGTGGGGGTGGGTGGGATGGTGTAGAAATTTATAAACTTTTTCCTCAGAGATAAATAGTTGAAATTCAGTTTCCCCTTTCCTGACACGGAGAAGTCTATAAAGCATAGTAATACTTAGGTCTGCATAATTTATAGCTCAGTATATTCCTAAAAGCTTTCTTGAAGCTCAGATTTATAGATATTTCCTGACAATACAAACTGAAAACTATACTTCCAGTTTCAATCTAAACCCCATCCTGGTATCTTAAACAACAAAATCATGGCTTTATGAAGCCAATCTTCCATGCCAACATAGAAAGAACTATCTGTTGCTTCTGTAATATAATAGTGGTAGAAGCACTGTTTCTGAAGCTTTCGTTGCAGTGGCTTGTAAGTGTGATCTAGTTGACTACTAAAAAATAAGATGGAAGAATTACATTAATACTGTTTGATTTTGTGAATTGATTAATGCAAGGATGATGATGATGAAGATAAGCTTAAGTAAAGAAGAAGAAACTTTCACATCCATTTTTCAGATAACATTCTCAGTATTCACTCTTTGCTTCTTATCAACTAAATTAATGTTTAGGTTGTTTAAAAATGTGTTTGGGTTTTTTTTTTTTTCTTTTATGAGGTCCTGAATAAAATCTGAAAGTAATCTGAAAGCAATAGAAAACAATTGTAAAAAAAAAAAAAAACTTGCTAAGACCTCAAAGATGGATATACATGGAACACTACCTTTGGCAAGTCCATGGAAACTAAGCCCTCTAGTTTTGTGGGGTTTTTTCCCCTTCTTTGTAATAAATATTTCATACTTGATTTGTGTTATGAAAAGCCTTTCTGAAATTACTATTCTTTAAACTCCTAGTGAAATATCATAGAAATTGGTAGCTGTGAAATGTTTCTTATCAAATTCTTATACACTTAAATGCTTACAAATAATGTCTCTGAGACCCTTATTTAAATGGTACCGTATAACACAGTAAACTTCTTAGTCTTATGCATTTTATTTATTTCAAGAAGTCAGTAAAAATACTTTGTTAGGCATCTAGAAACCTTGACTCAAACCCTAAATTAATTGGAGAAAGAGGAATATGCAGTTTTCCCTGGAAAGAACTGATGTATTTGGGCTTAGAAAGGTAATTACATTGGAAAATTTGCATAAAATAAGAACTTATTTAAACCAATTTCAATTTCTGTTATTCAAAATGAGTTATCACTGAAAATGTACTGAGTACAGGAGTTAAATACATAAAGACACTTTAAGCATTCCATATGTAACTACTAGGGCAGTGAAATTCCGGTTGCCTGTGCACTACTACGTTGGATACTCATGAACTGAGTATGGTACTATAACGGCTGTGCAAGGATAACAGGTGAATAAGCCAAGGTAACTAATATGTCATCCACTTACGCTCAGAAAGAGGTGTATTGTGTAACTTAGTGGAGCTGTAGAAGAATGCAATGTTCCCGAGTCAGTTGCATAATACAGCTTAAAAATAGAACCAAGACTAGAAAAGCAACAATGTCAGTATTTCCATTTACCTATGAAATAAAAATTAGGAGGGTGAAAAAAATTAATGGCATACTGAAACCATTGAAATTGTGCTAATACTTACATGGAAAGCTGCTGCTGCAACAAAACAAACAAAATATGGTTTGGATTACAGTCAAGTCACTAAAGCTTGTAATGTTGTTTTGCTAAAATGTAATTCAAGAATGACTCTGGAGTGGTTCTATTGCTTTCCAGAAATGAAAGAAAGCTTACATGGTCTGCAAAAGAGAGCTGTATCAAACCAAATTTCATATTCAATACAGCTGAAGGAGTGGGTAAGTAGAGGAGAAACTTCACTAGGTTTTAACTCCTCTGTCTGATCAGGTGTGTAATGAAAGGACATGAGAAGAAAAGGAAAGATGATGTGCTTATGTTAATATAAGAGGATAAAATGAGTTAGGGGAATTGCCTTCAGGTAGAAGTGGTTTAGAGGGGTCCTTCTGGTTCTGTTCATTGTGCCCCCTGAGTAGGCGTTGCATCTTAACTAAAAAACAGAACAAAAAAAACAAGGGGAGAGGAGTCAAGGATTTAAAGTGGTGTTAATGAAAAAAATTACGAGTTGTTTGGGCTGTGAATTTTAATAATTTAAAGGACAAAATAGCTTCATATATCTTTCAAGTAACTGTCTATTCTTGTCTTAGACAATGGTTAATCAACTTTCACATGAACATTTAGACTATGAGCAGAGTATTCAATTTGAACAGCATTGGCAAGCTTCACTTCTAACTGATCTATTTAGAAATGACTTGTAGGTAGAGTACCATAACGATATTGTAGGCTATGAACATGCAAAAAGCCTTGCAAGTGTACAGCAGTGACAACATCTTTGGAAGTCACAAGCTTATGTTATAAAATATGTTGTAATTTTATTTCTTTAGCTGAATACTATGTAAAGGCAAAGAGGTTCCCAGCTGGGTCTGAAAACTGTATATCCAGTGTTCTTTGCAGCTTGCAAAAGAGTATTAGGAATGACAGAAAAATATTTCCTAAAGTTTTCAGGAGCCCAATACTTATCCAGAACACCCAAGACTGTCCTTTCGCGCTTTGCTTATCATATTAGTAGCTCATGACCAGTCTGGAGGTGACAAGGAGGAGCTCTGTCCTGCTGACACTTGCATTCACTGTACTTATGTCTCTGTTAAATGCCAGCTGAATGTCACTGCTGCTCACCAGCCAAGCCAGCAGAATAAGGGAAAACCTCTGTTCCCAAGGCATAGCAAGAAGGGCAGACAGCTCCTTGGTGAGCTGCAAGGCTCTAAAGTGAAACATGATTGACACCTTGTCACTGGTCATGCTGTGTGTGCCTTTAGTACCAACAGTTACAGGGTGTGCTGAGTTTACTCAGTGCTGATACGCAAAACCACAGTTCAGTGAGATTGACCAGACCTAGTGTGGCTTTTTGCACACCTGTGTTTTATGATTTTGTTCAGACAGGACTTTCCTTCCTGTTTTCTCCTCCACCCTGACCCTCATCTGTCAGACTCTTTTTAAAGGCTTCAAGCTGCTACGTAGATCCAATTTCTTACATGGAGTCAGAGGCTTCATTGCACGCTAGGGATGGTCCATGCTTGATCTGTTCTTCCAAGCTGAAGTTGTTTTACTGCACTAATTCCATTCAGCTTGTCACTGAGCTAGGTTATGTTCAGGTTACACCATCTTCTTTGTTCCAAGGTGCTTTTTTCTCAGTTTCTTGCTTGGCAAATATCTGCCTGGGTTGCTTTGGGGCCTACGGTAATGTTTGTGAAGTAATACTTCCCATGGATTGCTTATGCTGCCTTACATAAAGTGAGACATACTGGAAAAGACTTGAGACTTTTGTGGGTCCAAAAAGCAAATGACTGAACACCAGGATGTAGTACCAGTGGGAGGGACAACACCTGCATCCCAGCCTTGATCCAGTGTTCAAAGCCTTTGCCAAAAGTAGGACCATATCAGGAGGAGAGATGGAACAACCTGCAGCCTTCACCCTGTACTGCTGGAAGGAAGTGGGGTGGCATAGGGAGATGTGAAAAATATTGCTGTCATGTGCCACAGGCAAACTTTGAGAAAGAGTTCAGTGCTGTGGCCTCATCTGGCAGGAGCAAATGATCGTTGAAACAAGGTCCTTTTTGAAGAAGGCGTATGGCTTCCAGTGGATCTGAAGAAGATGATAAAGTATTGCTTTCAGTCAGTGAAATTGAATGTATTTTGGAGATTGGAAATATCATCTATTGCTTTTTAGACTTTCTAATTTAATAAAATTGAGTAAAATTAAACTCAGTTATTTGGTGAAGTATAGCCAATTGATTTAAAAATGAAAATCGGTTTTCAGTTTGATATGATAAACTAATGCTGTAAAGGCAATGAGAAAAGAACTTGAAAATTACCCACTCCAAGTTTAAATACTTCTGTTCTTGTTCTTGCCTATCCTCTGAGAAAAGACAGAAAAGCATGACACAAAATCTGCTTATCCTTTGGATGGATAAAACAAATTCCTACAAAGTGATTGTTAGGTTCTGTTCAATAGACACAGTTGTCAATTGTGGTACCTAACTAAAAAAGTACAGAAGTACAGTTACCAAGTCCTTCTATACATATTCTTCTGCATAGTATCTGTTGTTACTGCTATCACAGAGTTGCTGAAAAAGCAGTTGTGGACTTATATGGTAACATTTTCGTGTCCTCCTGAGACGTAGTTTGATTCCTGTAGTCGTCTTTCCTCAAACCAAACAAACATCAAAGTAATTTTCCTTATTTGTCATAGTTAGAATTTCATATCCTTCTACTTTTCCAGGAATTATAAGGAAAATACTAGGAAACAATGTTCTATTTTTCATTCAGATTTTGACATTGGGGGTGCGGTGGGTTTTTTGTTTGTTTGCTTTACTTTGAAGTTCTGATACTCAGGTAATGACTTCAATGTATGGGATGTACTAAATCTAAGTATGAATTGCATTTATATACTGGTTGCAAGGGAAAATAGCTTAATGCTGCAAAAAATATGCTACTGTAGTCATTGAAAGCAATGACTGGGGAAAAAAATCTTCAATTTAATATTTTGGCTCACTTGCATTAGGTGCTTTAAACAGTTCTCTAAAGCTTCTGAAAATTATTTCTAAGGACTAAAGTGTGCATTTATAATGAGTGGTGCCTTGTCTAACAATCTTACTGAAACAAAATCTGGTTCTTGCATTTCTATGACCTTCAGTGTCCTGTTGGTTTTGGTGTCAGTTGAAAATATTGATGTTGATCTGTGGGAGTTGTTTATTGTTAGATTCTTGCAGGCCTGCTTCTTTGTAAACCATGTTGGCGATTTTGGGAAAAACAGAAATGTTTGATTTTACTGTTTCTATTGAAAAGGTGAAGGGAAAACATTTTCAGTAAAGCATTAATGTAAATTATAATCCATTCAAAAGGTTTATGATCTTCTGAAGCTTTTGAGAAAGTCTTTCCTTGAAGGCAAGGTGGGAGTTATGTATTTTGAGAGGAATTAATTTCAATGTTAATTTTTTTTTAAGTTTGTCTTTACACCCTGAAAGCCTATAGCTGAATGCATTTTGTATGTTACAGGGATGTTACAATTAAGAACATCAGATAAATTATTCAATATAATCCTGGATTTAAGAAGCCTTCAATTATTAAAATAAGAGGTTTTTAAGTACTTTAGATCCCATAAAATAAGTTAAAAGCACAGTAGCTTTTAGGTTATTATAAAATGGTCTGGTGACAAATGGTCACCCACTTCAGTATGCTGAGTAAAATTTTACTATGTTGTATCAGGCATGCTAGAAAGAAGTTAAATATGTAATGACTAAAATGTACAAAATCCTCTGATAAAGAAACAAACATGTGGGGCTCTAGATTAGTAGTTGCCAGGTTCTTCCTGTCAGTACTGACTGAATGCCAAAGTATGCCAGAGGTGTGCAATGACAATCAAACAAACTGAACTTTTAATTTGCACTTCAATTGCAGGGGAACTTGGAGGCAGTATTACTGAAAATTATCAGTGTGCACATGTGTAATATTATGGTGAAGAATATTGTCAATAGTATGAAGTACGGCATCAAAAGCAAGTAATTTGACTTCATAATTACCTGCTAAAAGTCTTGTTAAAAATCCCTCATAACAGAAAGCTAACAATGACTTAAGCATATGTGAAAGCTCTTTAGAAAAACTTCAAAAATCTTCAAAGTTCTTTTGCACTATGTACTAGTCTTTCCTTTTTAATAGCTTCCTATTACACTTTTAGTTTTTCTTTTCTTAACAATAGTTTTTTTGTGATTTTCTACATTTTTAGTCTTTCTTTATATCTTCATTCCACCCCACTCCCCTATTTTGTTTGTCTTCTCTCATCTGTTTTTAAAATTGTGTGTTTACATATGTATATATGGCTAGCACTGAGCTTTTTAGAGAGCATGAGCTTATTTCTTCAGAGAACTCAGGTAATATTTTAAGCTTATTATTGATCTTATCCACTTAAACTTGTTGCTCTGAACAGTTCTAATGAAATGCCTCAAAGACATCTTTTTAGGAGGCTTTTGTTTTATGAATCCCTCAATTTTGTGTCTATATTCCATTTAAATAAAATAATGCATCTGTTATCAGACACCATGTTATTGACTTTTCTGAATCACTGGCAGTTGGAAAAAAGATTATTTTTTTAGTGCTATTTGTGAATCCCTTTCATGGTGTGAAATTTGATTTAAACTGAAGTCTTATACTGTAGATCTCTTAACAAATATTATTTCTAGGTGTCACATGCATTTTTTTTTTTTCCTTTTCACAAAGACAAGCCTTTGACAGAATGGATCAAAATGAAGTCATGTCTTCTGTAAATTACATTCTGTGAACATAATACAACTTTCTCTTAAGTGTGTTATGGAATAAATGCTTTACTAAAACTAACATGAAAAAAATCATACATGATGAAACTTTATGGGAATGCTAGTTACACCAGGGCTGAATTTCAGTATTCATAGAATGCCAAATCCTTTCATCTGAGTGTGAACACCTTTATCTTAAGCACTTTGCTGTATACAATATTACATCCAAACAGAAAAGCAAACAGATTTTAATAAAGGAGCTGTTGAAAATGTTTTCTCTGAAAATGTTGAATTTATGACTATTGTTATATAATCTAGTGCAAATATAATGGCAAATATTTGTGAAGTGATACTTTGTTTTGACAGTCAGGAACTGTTTGTGGAAGTAGGTATCCATACTGACCAAAGATTCATGTTTTGTGAGAACCATGGGGTGGGGAAAACCTGTACATATCATATTGAGCTCTAAATGGCCTTTGACACTGTTAAAGTGCAAACATGAACTTCATTGTAATGACCATGTGATTAAATAATGGTCTAGGAACTAAACAGAAAGCTTAGCCTTTATTCTAAAAAAACAATTGGTTAATTTTCAAGGATTTTTTTTGTTTAAGGGTCACATCACAAGATGGTTAAAATGCCAAACTGAGAGTTACCTTTTAAGTGTAACTCAAGGTGCAAAAAGACTAATGATTATGTGCATTAGAACAGTAATCCGCTTTTCTTGAGCTATTTTTTTCTCATCCCTCAGTATTACTGTGATTAGCTAATACACAAAGAATAAATTATAACAAAAATTAAAATATTTGAGAGATTAAACTAAGTAGTATAGGAGTTATGGAATAATTGTATTAATATTTAAATATCTGATCATGCTATGGCATTCCTGCTGACAAAATTGTGCATTCTTAGACCCTTAGCCAGTTTTAATTTAAGAGATGAGCCATGATCAGTAGTTCAGATTTTTCCAGAAATCTACTCTAGATCTTGACCAGTAGTAACAGTTTCAGGAAGACCAGAGGCAACAGGAGTGAATATAACTTGATTGCTAAATTGTAGAGCCTTTGACAAGAAAGTGCATAGCCAGGGTCAGCATGCTAAGAGTGGAACTGAAAATCACATTTTAGTGAAGATGTTCATTTAGCAAGAATATCTTTGGTGTTAGGACAAAATACTGAAAAAACTGTAATGGGAGATTGGACGTGCTTCTTACCTATTGTACTGCTTTAGAGGTGAAGCATCTTAGTGGTAGATGTGTGATCAGTGTATACTGAGCATGGTAATATAGAGGTAGACCATACAGATTCCATTGGATTGTTCTTTGGTTGATACATACATCTGCTTCAGGCTAACTGCAGTGCAGGGGTTATATTCCAGGTAGTAAGGACAACAACTGAATACTGGTTATTAAACCTAGATTATTACTAGGTAGGTCTGGCAAGCTTATCAAACATAGTGAATGTGGATTCTAAGATGGCAGCAGTGGAAAGACTTTTGGCTACTGAGAGCTTCACCATTTCACTAGCTCAGCTTGAAGCGGGTTGTAAGTGGAAGGCAATATTACACAAGTTGTCAATTCAAATGCAACTCTACAAAAACTCACTTGCTTTGTCACTAGGAGCCTCGTTACTGATAAAATATGTTGGAAGAGGACAGAATATTTAATGAAAGAAATCAGCAATTGATTGCACAGACCTACAAGAAAGACTTTATCTGGTTTTAGCAGGACGATCTTCAGTTGTGGCAATGAGTTACAGTATATTCATTAACAGGAATTATTCCATTGAACAGGGCTCCTCTGTTTGAGGAAAGGACCAGAAAGTCTAAGGGACTTAACTCATATTTCTTGGCAGGGTACAACTGTTCATCAGTTTATCAAGTTTGCCTTGTTGAAAGGCTCTGGAACAATTTTAGAACTAGTGGCAATTCAGTGAATACTTTATATCTTATTATCTCATCCAAGTAGAAATTCTTGTTATGAGAAGCTGCTAGGGTGGCATGCTTGCATGGTGGTGATTTTGAGCTGGAGATCTCTGGGTGATTTCAGGTTTATGGACAAGTCCTAATGTCCAGAATGGACTTCGCTACTTCTTATAGCTTGTATGAGGTGAATAGGGATGTAAAGGCTTCCAGGCCTGATGTATTTGTAGGCAGCACAGTAAATGCTGTGTCCAAACGTTACATAGTATCTTATGTGCTCTCATGTCTGTTGTACTTTGGAAATACCAAAAATGTTTTTGACAATAACTTCTGCTGAAACATGGTATCTGGTGCAGTCTGGTTTTGTAAGAGCAGTTGTGATTAAATGGGCTATAAAATTCAAGAAGCAGCCTGGAGTCTCTCATTACAACTTTAAACAGGTATTGTATGAATACTTTTGTATTTTCTGAGGGTCTGTATAGTTAAAACCACTTGCCTTCTGAAAAATCCAAGTGGCCTGCAAGGCAACTTTGATCAGCTGAAATAAACATCTGTTCTGATTCCTTCTATAGACATGTGCAATAACATGTGTCCTAAATGTTTCAGAGACAGCAATGATTTCTGTGCTGAGATCTGACGTATTTGCTGACCTGCTGAACGGATCTCAATGTGATCTATTGCTGTCTATTGAAATGTTTATAAATGCTGAGTGTATACTGAGCAACAGATCAGTTTTTGCTTGCTCCATTGAATGGGATAAGCATGGAATGGAGTTGGAAGTGGTGAAAATAAATACTCAAATTATAATCTTTATTAAATAAAAAGTGTGTGCATAGAAACAAAGTTATGTTGTTACTTCAATGTAGTTGACAGAATGGATATTGCACATCTTTATGACCTCGTTTATGCAAAATTCTGGTTAGTAATTTTTAGTAGTTTTCCTGGTATGACTGTGCAAACAGTTTCCAGTATGAAGTTGTCCACAAGCCTATTGCTTTTCTTTAGTTTTGCTCATTTATGGTGTAACGGATTAAAAATCGAAGTGGGGCCAGTGCACTGAAAATGAAGGTTAAACCTTAGGCTGATATGAATATATACAAAATTTATCGCTTGTTTTTTTCCAACTTTGAGTGTAGTTTGACTAGTCTAATATATTCTGATATTATAACTTAATATGTTGATAGGTGTTTCCCTCATAGAGTAGGAAGTTACTTGGGTCCATTCCATATCTTTTATTTGCATATATTGTTTTGTTGTATTTACATCACTTTGTATTTAGCTTTTAGTCACATGCTTTAATGTTAAGGTACCTGTAAAATATAAGCTGCAATATAACTTTCAAACTGTTATTTTAGTAACATTCAGTAATGATTAAAAATAATATGAGCATGTAAAATTTTTACAAAATTTTTAATTTTCTTTTGAAGAGATAAAATGTTCTAGAACATATTAGTATTCTGTAAAGAAGAGAGAAAATTCTTCAAAATAGAAAATATTTTTGATTAAATTTATGCAAGACATTTCAAAGGGAAAAAATGGGAAATCATTTTTGGCAACACTTTTTTGTAAGAAAAAGATTTACTTAAAGCAGTAATTCTTTGGTGTTATGATTTGTCATCTGATGGGATAACATATGAAAACATTAAGAAATCTCTGCTGATCAGATAAGATTGTCTTGCTTTCAGTGTGCCACATAACTTTTTAAACATTTGAAGGCACACTTTTCTTGGTTTTGATATATAGTTAAAAATCTTCAGCTATATAACTGAGCGCCTCACCTAGCATACGTTTATTCCCATAATGTTCCTTGTTCAAATATTCCCAATGTATAAAAGCTCATGTTCTAAACTTTGTATAAGTTGTTATAATTAGAACTGTCATCTTTTTTGTACAAGAATGTATTGTGAAATTAATGTTTTCTTGTATAATCACTTAAGACATATTTTTTGTTTAAATTGTTCCTGTTCATATTTGCATTTACAGGAGAATAACTGTTGAAAATAACAACCCCCACCCCTGAAAAAAAAAAAAACCACCACCAAAAAAACCCACACACAACTGAAATTTAACAAAGAAAACACTTTCTTTGATACATAATGCAGTTTGCTTTGGTTTTTCACATCAAAGAGAACACAAAATTAATTTAGGTTAGTTTAACTTTCTTCCAATTGCCTAGAGATTAGGAAATCAACACTATCTATGTAAGAGAATACAGAAATAGGGTGAAGCGTATATGATGCTTTCTCCCTGGTATCCTTCCAGTTTCCAGCTACTTGCTGCTCACCGTGGTCTTGACAGATTTCTGTTTTCAATAATTGCAGCTGCATTTTTTCCCCTCAAACGTGTTTATATAAGGTTAAAGGCAGACTGGCCTCATGGCAGCAAAAAGGAAAATTTCTCCTTGGTTTAATTATGCATTGCATGAACTTTTTTTGGTGTTTCTGGTACTATTTCCTGATGGTTTGTTTTGGTGCCTTACTTATATTGGAAAAGAAAGTTACTCGTGCTTGGTGAGTCTCTGTGCTGCTTGTGATTTTACAGACATTATATGTGATTGAGTCTTCCTCTGTTTCAATATAGTACTCTATCTTTAACAAAGTAATAACAGTCCGTCCTTTTTTTCATTCCAAGAGGCAAATGGTGACAGACAAAGGTAGACACCTTTGCAGATGGAGGAGGAGGAGAAAAAAAAATCCCTTTAGGCTGCAAATATGCATGTGTATAACTACTGTGTGTGTGTGGGGATACATAATCTACATTGTGACTGTTTTTGTGAAAGCATAACAGGGAATTCATGAATATTCAACTTCTTCCAGTTGTAATTTCATGTATTTTTAGACCAATGTTAATAGTTTTCTATAATTAAGTAAAGAAGCATACATGTTTGTGTGACAGTAATTCTAGGAATAAAATGAGAAGGATTTAAAATCAAGGACACTTCAGGAGCTTAAAGGGCAAAATATATATATATTTTTAAAGAAAGTTTCATTTAAATGGTTGTCACCATCTTTTCAGCATGATCCATAATTCTGTTTAATAATGCTAATGTCCTAAAATATGCTTAGCAGCAGCAATTCAGCTCCTGAGGTATTTCTCCTCCTTCTGTTTTTCTTGCCTTATGAGCAATGTGTAATAGTAGAGCAGTATTACACTTGACCTGAACTTGTGTTCATTTTGTGCATACATCCACGCAGCAGCAAAGTAAACTTGACAGCTTAATTCTATGTTAGGGGAATGTTTGCAGGGATAATCCTATTCACACTGCAGGATAAGGATGCCCTGCCTAGTGGCTTTGGCCTATAAAACCATTAGCTTTAAATTGTGTGTTGGTATTGTGATCTTCTTAGCTTGTAAACCAGCTTTTTATTAGCAGTTTATTGGTGAGAGTGGGTAATTTTATGATAAATTTTCATAGCCCATGCCCACTTTTTTAAGCATAGTTGACAAATACATCAAAAGCTACAAAATCTTCACTTCATACAGATTATCTGATAGAAGACACGTGATATTATGTTTTGAAGCTGTAAATGATTTGGATTAAGCTATATTTAATGGCAAAAAGATCAGCTTGGTGTGGAGGCCTAAAGATAATGTTTCACAGATCTCCATGAGTGAAGGCAGAGAGAAATAAGGAGACAGAATATATTTTAATATTTTTTCTTCTACCTCTTTCTGGTTAACTACCTTACAGTAGGCCAGTATAACTCCTGTATACCTAGAAAACTTGCTGCCATTTAGTTTTTGGTTTGACTTCTGTTTTTCATTATGCTTTCCTGGCGATTCTAGTTGGAGATGGATCTAGTAAGTAGCTTGATTTTTGTATGCTAACCTTAATACGAACAAATTTGGTCCTAAGAATCAATGTGAGTCTGTATTTTATAGCTAGAGGTACAGAAAAACAACAGTATGACTCTTCCAAATATATTGATACTGTATGTTCAAACAGATCTATTTCTGTTTTTCCTCAGTATTTATAGACCTTGATTTGGAAGAGGAAGTAGTAATAGACTGTCTCCTTTAAGTAGTCAAAGGCTGAAATATATTGCTTCATAAATACCAACAGTGTAACTGAAACTTTGTAGTAATATACTTTCTTAATATCTTGTATGCAATATGGCTGCATTTAATCTTATCTAGAGGTCGTTGCTCCAGTTTCGCAGATGTGGAAATAAGTATAAGAAAGGCTGACAGACTTTTCAGAGTGAAGCAGTAGGTGGGGAACCATCCTCGTTTCCATTTTCAGTGTTAAACACTGAGCAAAGTAGATGCTTGCTAAAGGGTAGATGCTACTTCACCTGGTCTCTAAATGATGCAGGTGAACATGCTGCACCCATGACTACGTTCAGCCAGAATGCCCAGTCTGTCCCCATTTGTACACGTGTGCAATATTTGACAGTAGAGGGAAGACACTAATACAGCTTGAGTCTTTTGTGGCCACTGCTCATGGTATGTTGCATATTTATTGTATTTATTAACCAATCTATTTTGTACAGCTATGATCTTTGTGCATAGACCCACCATAGTTCCTGGTTTTCCTAGTGTAGCTGCAGTTTATAATATTGAATTCAATCCAGTTTGGGCATCCCAGTCGATCTGAATTCCATTTAGGTGTTCAGTGGAAAGTGCAAATTAAACCTTTGGCTTCTACACTGCAGAGACAGTCTAAAGTCCAGGCTTCAGTGCTCTGAATCTCATAAGCTCAACAGGAGATTAAATTCAGTGGAACTTACATACACACTTTGCATTAAAAGTCAAGACTTGCATGTCTACTGCATTTGCAAATGCTTTCTGCATGCTAAGACTGAAGTCTCTTTACCTAGACCTATACTTAAGAGTTAGTCATGTTTATTGGAACTGAAGTTCTGTTGTGGCTTCATGATTTTGCAAGGTAAAAGTCTCTCTGGCATAATGGAAGCTTGAAGAATTGCTAATAAGCACAAGAACCAGTAAGAAATAATATTTTTTTTAACAATCAGTAGAAAACCATTGAACTGTGATCAGAATAAAGTTTTGCCTTGGGATTAACAATTGCTCAATGTCTAGGAAGCTTTGGGAAGTGGAGTGCATTCTAAGAATATTTTCAGATATGCTGTACCAGATAATTCTTTATTTTTTTGGTCTATTCCACAGAACAATTACTGGTTTGGAAATGGGAACTTTCTGCATTGCCAATCCAGTAGTATATGAGAGAAGAAACAGTTATTTTATTAGCAGTGCAGTAAAAGTTAGATAAAGGAAACAGAATTGAGAGATGAGGAGGGGATAAAGGTATGGCTGCAGTGCATGAAATTAAAAACCTAAACCAAAAAACTGCCTAAGAAAAGGATTATGCTTTTTTAAGGTCCCTGACAACTAGTTGGTGATATGCTGCAGGCTAAAACTTTGTGGATTCCTTTTTCATGTGTGCAGTGTCTTTTTATTGTAGTAGCATTGGGATACTTCCTTGGTTTGTGTGCAACAAATGTAACCTTTTTCACATTTGTTTTTGTTAAATTTATCAAAGTATCATTCAAGATCACGAGTAGAGACTCCTTTCTTGTTTGAGTTAGCACAGTATTTTTAAACCTCATGGATTTATGTGGAATTATCACTATTTTAGATAGTTTTGTCAAAGGGCTAATGACAAAATTGGTTTTTGTTTTCCAGAAAAGGAATGGTACCTGCCTCTTTATGATGTATATACTGAAGTTGTTAAGCTTTAGTAGTGTAGTCAAAACCAAAAATAACTGGGGTATGCCATGTGACCTGTTTCAAAATAAACATTAGTGGACAGGTTTGTGTGATTTATCATGGCTTACAGTGCGTAGTAATGCTCATTATGGTAGATGGCAAACTATAAGCATGGTACACAAACTTTCAGTGAATTGCTTATTTTTATCCAAATATTTCAGAAGGTTAACTTGCCTCCCTCAGTGCAAATTTGTTTTTATAAGGTCACATAAAATTAATGGTAATCTGCAAGCATTGCCAAATAATACTATAAGAATAAAAAATGGAAGCATTTAAAGTTACATATCAAAATAACATCACTTCTGTTATAGTATAAGAGAATAGCTGGAATAATACTGATCTAATGGGGTGGTGTCCCTTCTGTTTTATGTTTTATGAAATGTGTATGAGAATATGCTTGTGAAAAGAAAGGGAGGAACAATGAGGCATGCTTAAAGTAAGGAAGCAATTTTTTGAAATATGAAAATAAGACAAAGACTTTGTTAATATGAAGTTAGAAGTAGCTGAGAGGAAATATAACCTTTCATGCTAAGGACCAAGACTTTCCCTGGGCCTCGTGAACATGAAGACCCTAAGGAGTCATCTTCCTGTATTCAAGATCCACGCGTGAATGAGGTAGCATAAGAGAAAGGAGAGTAGCAAAGATGGTGCAATTTTTTCCTCTTGTACAAATTCACATATTTGATGCATGTATGAAATTATTTTCCTTGAATAACTTGCCAAAGAGTTGCAGAATCCTGTAAAATACGTTTCTAGCCCTCATTGTTTCAAAGTCAAAAACAAATGTCAATTAAGTGCTAACTGAGTGTAAATCAATACTGTGATGAGTGGTTTACTGATAGGTGCTCTGTGCAATATGCTAGCCCTAATAGAGTCAGTAGAAGACCCAGATAATCTAGTTAAGTGTGTCTGAAGTCAGTGCAGAGTCCATAATGTCCCTTTCCCTTAATTATTTGTTTGACAGAATGGCAGTGCCTAAGAAGTCACCAGTGTCTAGGAATAAAGAACACACTTTCTCTGAATGAAAGTCAACTTGTACTTGAGCCAGCTGTAGCGGAAAGAATGAGGAAGAGGGGTAGGTTTTCAGAACCCGGGGTTAATGACAAATATATTTGAAAGCCTCGTAAGCTACAGAAAAATCTTGAACATGAATATGACTCTCAATGTTGCACAAACTTGCTGCCTGACATAAAAATGAAGGTATACAGTGCATGCTGGATAATATGGATATACTCATCTCATGCTCCCCTGCTCTCTTTCTATAGAAACAAAGTTTTGTCAGTGATCAGGAATAACTACAATAGCCTCTGACAGGCTGACCTCAGTTTAGTGACTTTAGAGGTACAATTCTTTTGCTGATGAGGTTGTATACTCAGCAAACCAGTTTTGTAATCCCATCTGATAAATCACTCACACTTCCATGGATTTTAGAGTACTTGTGTCCAATTTGTTTTATATGGGAGGAAGATCTGCAAAAATCTCAATGATATAAAGGTAAACTGCCAAAGTATTTTGAAGAAATTTGAATTTTCTCTGGACAACTGATTTTCCTTGCCTAGTATTATGAACCCCAAATTATTATACTGCTGTTGATCTCCTGTAGATGTATAACCTCCACCTTTTTCTTCTTGTTTTGAAAACAAAATAATCTATGTCCACAGCTGTGCTGTTTCTGATTGCAATCCCTGAGGATGAATTAGGCTTGTGTTGATATGGTGGCTTGCTTTCTGCTTTGGCTGGGTGCTCTCACTGTTTACCCAGCATCAGGTCTGGCATTCACTGGAGCTTTGTGAGCTGATTCAGCACACTAACCTGGGATTGTGAGGAAAGGTAAAAATGAGATCTACTGCTCTTTGGCAGAAGTGACCCGAGTCATTTGAGCACTAAGTGTCACACTGCTCTCAAGGGAGAAAGCAAAACTGTGCAGCTGGGAGTGAAGAAGAGAGAGCAAGAGTGAGATGTCCTGTGACCATGATCTGTTGATTACCTCAATGATCCTGGAGGACGTTGTCCCAGAGATGCTATTTTGTTTGGCAGGACTGCTGAACATCAATCTGTCAGTACTCCCCTACATCTCTCTTTCTCTTGTCTGTTTGGGTTGGTTACCTTGCCTTACAGAGAGCAAGTGCAAAGAGAGAAAATTAGACAAGTGTTAAGTGCTTGAAGTTATATTCACTTTTGACTTTCAATATTGTTGTGCATACGTAGTGATTTGACAATGGAATTAAATAGTAACAACCAAAGAAATAAACAGTTTGGGGGGACAGAGTGTGGCTCAGAACTGTGCAAGAGATGCCTTACCATGAAACAGCTAAAAGGGGAAGAGACTCTCTGTATTACTCCCGTATATAAATCATACTGCTGGATGAGAGGGGTTTTTTCATGTGTGCTTTAGCTTTCGTTAAACTATGGGCCATATGAGCAAAAACAGTTACTTGACTGAAATCTCTCTGAATCAAGGGCTGCCTTTTTATTCTGAGTAATGCTAATTGCATGTGCCTAGTGTTTTCTTTGATCTCAGTCAAGGCACTCAGGCATTTGAGGCAGAGTGTATATAAAATGAAGGTGAAATGTATGTACTGACCAGAAGGCATATGGTGGAGTGGTCTGACAAAGGTGCTCTTCCCTGTTCCGCTAATCTGTTGGTGTTAAAACTAGTCTCCAGATGCTGACTAGATGCTTACTACTTAAGGGTGTCTTATTGGCTAAAAACAACAAAACAAAAACACACCCTGAAAAAAAGTGTAATTTCAACATGAATGTGCCTTGATTTTTACTGTCTAGCTCCTGAAAAAGGCCATTAAGACCTTTAAGTTTGTTACCTTTTACTCCTTCATGAAGGATTCTGACTTCTACCATAGTACGCTAAAATGCCACAGCCTGCTACTGGCAACCAGGAATCAGCAGCTGTTTGTGGCAATGTATTGTGTAGATTACAGTGTTTAAACCTTTTTTTTTAAAAAAAAAAAAGTTATCAAGTAGTATGATTACATCATGATTTTTTTCTGTCAGAGCTAATTAGAATATAGGAGTGCGTCAGCAGGCAGATTTGCTTGTTAGTCCCTAACCCACTGAAAATAGCCCTACGGGTACAAACATCACTTATTGTAATGTGGATTGAAGGAAAACTGTAGGCAGAATTCTCACAGCTGCAGATCTAAAAACATATTTATTACTGAAGTAATCTTGACCACACTATCAACCCAGTAGCTCCTAATTCCAGGATACTTGGCTGCCATGAAGAAAACATTATGTGACATATGCCACAGGGTTGTTCATGATTGAAAGAAATACTGATTTTTATTTTGCCACTTTCTTCCCACATACACTGAGGGGGAAACATGCCTTGTACTGCAGTACTCCATTCGGGCTTGAGATGAAACAGTGTCGGGTGAAATATGAGATGTGGTATCAATTCAGGAAGTTTCAGTTCAACTTGATAACCAAACCCTCTCCTGTTCTGGTCTGCATGTGAGTTTGTCATTAACCCGGTGCTGGTCAGGTCACAGCACTGTTTCCTCCTCATCTTAACTGTATCAGCTGCTTTGGCAGGTATCTCTCTAGTGGTGGGGAGCCTTACTCTACCTGAAGGAGTGACTAAAAGCATTTTAGTTTTAATGCTTTCTCCTTAAGGCTCTTTGGTGGTGGGGTTTTTCTGTTTGCTTGTTTTGGCTGTGTGTTTCTGTTGCTGGTTTTTGGGTTTAAAAAAAAAAAAAAAACCAACAAAAACAAACCCCAACAACAAAAAAAAAACCCAAAAAACCCCAAAACCAATCACCACCAAAACCAAACCCAACAAACCACCCAAGCAAACCTCTCTTTCTTCATTCTCCCTCAAATCCTAACCTATGCATGGTAAAAACAGTACTTATATTATATGGAGGGTGGTATTATTTTGCTTATTAAAAAAATACTGCTTTTTAATTACTGCTGTGGGCATGTGAATATGTGTAAATGAACTTTCCAGTAAACACAGGTGTATTTAAGGTATAGTCTGTGATACCTCTTGGTGTGGGGTGGTTTTTTGGGGGGGGGGGTAAAACAATTATTAAAAGGGTATTACTATCTGTTAGTTTTCCCTATTACTTCACTTGTGCTGACTCTATTGCTTGTGAAACACCGCTTTTTCAGAGAACATCAATGATATTTAATGACAGTGGTTTTGAAGACTCTCTTCTCCACTGCATCATTATTTCTGATGATTTGGCTTATAGCGTGTTCCTACCTGTAGTTCTATCAGCACAACCATTGGGGCAGGTGTGAGTGACCAGGACAGGAAAGTCTTTAGCCATCTTCACTGCTCAGCAATAGCAAAACAATCTTAGGAGTATTATACAGTTCTAAAGTGTGATGTCAAAAAAAAAAAAAAAAATTGTTATACAACAAATCTGAATTAAAATCTGAATGTGAAGGAAGACAGTAATACTGCAAGGCTGGAAATGAGGTCACTTCAAAACATTCCAGAAGAGCTGTGAAATACAGTTCTGAACTAAGCTCCTTAACAGCTCCTGGATGAGGACTTGTGTAAAGTGTCAAGCAAGATGAAACATTTTCCTATAGTAGACTGAAATCTGCAGATTTATTTATTAATACCTATAATCAGACAGATTTGAGAAACCAAAAAAGAGGACTGAGATGGCTTAAGAGCCAGGGTGAAGATAGAGGGTGTGAGGGAGGCAAAAATCTGCTTGTCTTGTTTTGTTCAAGTCCTGTGCAATGTTAGTTTTAAAGGGAACATCTAATCAATATGCTAGACCATGTTTTAAATCACCCACTTTTTTTTTTTTAAATTACCTACAGCTGAATTGTTAAGAGGGTAGGGTGGGAAGGCTGGAAAGGAAAAAGAGAATCATATTTTGGACCCTTCTTTTGACACCTACAATAACTGCTTTTTAGTGATTAACACTAGTCATCAGATCTTTTCCTTTCTGAAAAAGTATCATAAAGATCTCCTGCTGTTCCCAGCAGTGCCCCGCTAATTCAGCTCACTAGCAAAATTAGCAGCAGGAAACAAGGCTTTGAAATTTTCATCGTTTATGAATAGCATTGTTCATTCAGTAAAGGATATGGGCTCCTGCTGGAATTGTTCCTGAGTTAAGGCGGCTGCAAGTTATTTTCTCTCCATTGGTCTTTAAAAAAAAAAAATCAATAGAAATAAATACACATACAATTAAATAGTGGATTAAACAGCCAACTGAGTGACTAAGAAATTCTTTCACTTTTGAACTTTTCTGATATTTTTTTTTTTCCTCTCTGAGGGAGGACTATTGTGCTGCCATTCCTTCGCAAACACTCGATAATGCTAAAGTGCTTTGAAGTTGCCATTGGAGAAAATAGAACAACAGATGGAGCATGAATAAACCCACACTGCTGTCTTTTTAATCTGAACAAAAGCAATTTTTCTTGGCAAAAATAGTTAATATTTAATTCCATTTACTTATAGAAGTTTGATCCCAGATGAGAACACACAAACTGAGGCAGAGCTGTATATACAACGGTTCAGTGCATCTATGTCCTGGCTTTTTATTAGGAAGATAAAAAAAATTCATCTAGCATGCGTTATAATAGCTGTGATAGATCTTGTTCAATACTGATCTGGAGGCCACTGGACCCAAAGGAATCTGTGAATTATAATCTCAGTAAGATGCTATTACTTTGTGGTTTCCATGGTGCAAAGCAAAAACTCTGGACTTCTCATTTAGTATGACTTTCCTCATGTGTAACTGTTATTAGTGGTTATAACTGAAGTTGCCATTCTGGTAGTAAAAGTAGTGTTTGAACCTCAGGCGTATTCCCACCATAAATAAAACATTTGTGTACTTTTATTACCACTTTCTGAGACTCTTTTCCTTTTGGTATACAGTTAAAGATGACATTTTAATGCCTTGTCTTTGGACATGTTTTTCCCCACAGCAAATTTTCTAACAGTCCTTATCTGAAAGGTTAAAACAAGCTGGTTTTGTTGATCATGTGGTTAATACTTGGGGACACCCATCTCCTCTTCTTCCTCCTCCAGTTTTTACTAAGATGGATATTACAGACCTTCTGTACTGCCATATTTTCACTGTGGATTTGCTTGTTCCTTCTGACTGAGAGCTTTGTGATGGAGCTGCGCAGCCTGATCACTACCGCTCTTAAGGAGCGGGTGGAAAGATATGTGATGAATTAAGCCCTGCAAGTTCAGGCAGTACTACTTTTTCTCAAACTTGTGTGTAATGCTTGGGGTTTGAAGGGCATTCCTTCCTAATTAGCCCTTGTAGTCAGAGGGCATGCTTGACCTGACTTCTTTAAACTTGGTTAGAGGCAAGATGTGGGAAAAATCAACAAACAATCAGAAGAGGTAAAATATGAACAACCTGTGCAAGCTAAATGAGTTTGGATAGAGACACTGATGTTTCATAAAAGAAATAGAGCAGGGCAACACAAATAAAAATTTCTGCTTACACAGGGTTTCCTTAGACATTCTAGTAGCTAATCATAGGAGCAAATGAAAAAGATTGCCAGCCTCTAACAGTCTCTATGGCTAGACCTACTTTCCAACATACTTATTCAAGTGACATCATATCAGCGCTTATCCAAGTTCTGCACTGCTGTCACTGTTGCATAGAAACAAAGGAAAGTAAAATCTGTTACAGAGCAAGTTTTTTTGAGAGAACCATAGCATATGGGGTTTTTTTTCTGAAGGAAATGTAGGTATGCTTGAAATGGCTTTATTTCTAATGATGCAGTTCAGACTAACTCAGAGTTGAGGACACAACTGGAAGCATGTTGTGTGTATTAGCTATGCTGCTACAAAACTGATATCCGAGTCATTTATAAATAGTTACAGACTAGTATAGGCAGAGTACTAGTCTTCTGGACTGGGAGATGAAATGTTTAAATTTATGCAGTGCTACTTTCTCCCTTAACTTAAGCCTTGAGGAGCAGCCACAGAAGCACTTCCAACTTTGGACATAGACTGTACTAGGCTTTTTCTAGTTAGTAATTGTAACTTTTTTAATATTTAAATCATGCATGGATTAGTTGCTTGCTCAAACCATCTTCTCGTTATTACCATACTTCTAGAGAGATTTGATGACCTTTTGAGTCTTTTCTGCTCTGCCTTCTGCATCCAAATATGCCTTTATTGCTCCATTTTGCCAGGAAAAAAAAAAACAAACCCACAACACCTGAAACTCTCAAACTACTGCATTAAATCCACATAAAAAAATGAAGTGCAAGACAGGAGAAGTGCAAGAGTGACCTGACAGACTAAAACTCTAGCTGGTCTGCTAGCTCAGGAACTGTGCTCAGTATCTGAATAGATACCTGTTCTAGATAGCTCCTGTAGGTATGAGACAAATTCAATAGGACTTTGACACTAGGACAATGACACTGGCACAATGGCAGTGTAAATAACCCTTAAAGAGGTGATGCATGCCCAAGGTATTTTAGATTGTTACATATACTAAGAGTGCATGTTAAGAGGGAAAAATAATGCTACTGAATCAAGCCCTGAAAGGAGAAGAATTCTTTTAAATATACTGTCATGTGAAGAAATAAGTAAAGAGAGGAAAGGAGTTTAAGCTGGAGTTGGACTGGGTGATCCTTATAGGTCCCTTCCAACTGAACTGTTTTATTCTGTTTTCACTAGCTCAACAGAAATTCAATGCACACTTGTTGCACACACCTTTTTGGTAAATCTTCAGAATTCAATTAAGTACATCACAGTCCTGTTGTGCCAAGATAACAATATCAGAAATTTTAGGAACATGAAAACGTTATCTACACAGCATGCCTCTTTTTGTTGTTGTTGCGAATATCAATCCTTTTTTCAGCTTTCTTACTATTCCTTCAATCATTCCCTCTAGAAATACACCTAGATTGCTCTTGAGCTAATTTATATGCTTTGCAGCCACTGCCTTCCTGTATAATTTACTGTTTCTGCAATAAACAATTTTGTTTTGACCAAAATATATGACTTATTCTCAGCTTTCTTAAAGCCATTGTTCCCAGGTTAATTTCAAAGATTTTCTTTAGCATTTAATCAGCATTCTAACTTAATTTGAGATTTATCATTGCCTCTTAGGTATCTGAAATGTCTTGGTTATGTTAAAATTTGCCCCTTCAGAGAAAATGCATTTTTATCATGGTGCTAAGCTATAATAGGATCTTGTCAGATATTTGAAATATGAACCTAGATTTTGCTAGTTTCCTACTGAAGGGAAACTAAATATGTATCTGCACTGAAACAGCATGTTGAAACTAATCTAAACAAGCATGTTTGCATGTCTGGACTTGTTGACGTTCCCTTTTTCTGTTGTTTTTGGGGTTTTCTTCTTGCTCTGCTTTGTTTCAGTATTGAGTGTTAACAAGTGCTTACAAGTGACCTCAATGTTAAACATACAATCAAGCCAGCATCTTCAAGGAATATTTGTTCTTCGATGGACTCTTCCCCCCCAGTATTCTCCTTTATCTTTCCTTGTCAAGGCTTATATTTTAAGTGAGATTATTTCCAGAGTGAGAAGCTCCCACAGCAAGTCAGAGAGTATGACTGGAAAGACTCAAATAGAAAATGAACTTTAACAGTAGCTTCAGAAGTTGACTCTGTTATAATGGTATTTATGCTGTGCTCATCATAATTGCGAAGCGTTGTGAATGTTGTTTAATAATGCTTGGTTTTTATAAAGACAGTCTTTATGATAATCGTAATTGTGGTGAAGAAAACTTTGTCCCATTGTAGGTTCTTTGAGAATCTACACTAAATGAAGTGCTTTTTAAGAAAGGAAAGAGAAGACTAAATAATTTAGGTCCCCAGTATTACCTGTCTCTTTCTAAAGATTTTGGGAAAGTAAAAGTCAGACATTTAGATATTTAGGAGCTTAAATCTTATTGAAAGTCACTGAAACATTTAATGTCCTGTGTGCCAAAACTGTATATGAAGAAACTTCAGAATCCAAAGTAATTTAAATTACTTGGAGATTTTGTTTAAGGCCTGCAGCACATCTGTAAAGCTTGGATGTACTCTCATTGTAAAACACTATGAAGATAGTTTGATGTTACTTAAAAATTACTAAGTTCAAGTTGTAGGCTCAGACTGTAGTGTTTTTCAAATTGAGGATTATAATTCACTCTTTGTGGAATGAAAAAACCTGGATAAATTGTGTTTGTGGTACTGTCTGCCCTGTACAGGAATCTCCATCACATATGTTCTAGTTGCTCTGAAAGGCAGAAAATAATAATTGTATTTTTCTCCTTCTCTGAAGAAAAGGATAACGCTTATCTTAATTTTTAATGAGAAGTTTTTCAAATTTTTTTTTAAAAAGGTAATCAAGAAATGAAATATCTAGGAATTTGGTATTTCATTTTAATTTCTGAATATTGGAAGGTGGTTTTGGATCAAAGTAAATTACAAAGTATCCTTGTGGATACAGATGTATTGGGAAATAAAGTACCAGACAAGTACTTTCTGTAGAGCAAGGTTCACATTAGACAGTTTCTCATACTATTGATTCTAAAATATTTGTGCCTTGTCTGTTTCACACTGTGACTTTAAATTATGATCTTGTGACTATATGCAGGTTACATCAATGAAATAGATTTTCTTTCATCTTTGATAGTAAATGTTCCTTTGGGAAATATGTGTTTTTTTTTTTTTCCTTGCATTGAATGTTAGCTAATCTTCTGTAAAATAAGTGTAGAACAGCACTCTGTTTAAATTGCCAAAAGGTCTTGAAATGGCAAAAATTACTTCAAAATTAGGAAGCCACACCTGGGTAAATTCTGGAGATCATACAGGTAAATAAGAACAACTTGCACTTAAAAAATTAGTTATACTCAGATTAACTTGAATCATTATTTTGAGGTTATAAGTTGCATAAAAAAATTTCAAAAAGATTAATACTAACATGAAATCTTTCTTTATTTCTAAGCTTTATATTACAATTCAGTTCTTACAAGGCAGGAGACATTTTTAATGTGTTTAAAAGCCTTACTAAAGCATGGTAAATACAATTTTCTATGTACATGCTGCATTACACACAAGTGTAAATTTAGAGAAAATAAACTGGTCTCTTGTCATCACCCATTGGTGGAATATCCATAAATAATAAATAGAGGCTTTTCTTAGACCAACATCTTTCATGGATACTGAAACAGAAATTACAATGGAACAAACAGTATCATTTCAAGGTGTTCATAATAACAATGTTCTTGATGTTGGGTATACTTACAGGAGAAAGCTTTTGGAGTTATGAAACATTTGAGTTTCACTTGCTTAATAGTCCTTAAAAGCCATTTATTTCTTCCTGTGCTCTTAATTCTGTGAATTATTCTTTAAATAACTGTTATTAAATTTTAAGATGTCTTTTATTTTAAGACATTACTATATGAAACTTAAAAAACCAGCAAGTCATTGAAAACATTTATCTGAGTACATACAGGTGAGCTTACTAATAGGCAATCTGGTTGCTAAAGGATTGTGATCTCTGTTTCTTTCAGTCAAATTGAAGAAAAGGAAAAAAAAAAAAAAAACACTGGGCAGGGGGGAAGAACCTAAGGAAAAGGAGTACCTCAAATGTGGAAGATGCAGGGGAAAGGAGGTTTCTTTCCTTAAAAAAAACCCAACTAAACAAACAAACAAAAAAACCAACACAATAAACACCACCACCACCACCCCCCCAAAAAAACCAAAACACCTCTATTTTTCCTTTTTTCGTTGTTTCTGGAAAAATTATACAACAGTAAATAGTACAAAATTTATCTTGTGCCTTAAAGATTCAGTTTAGATGCTTCAAATTCTTAAGGATAGTTTCCTGGTTATAGTAACTTCCAGTGATGAGTCATGGCTTTTTCTCATGAGAAAGGAGAACAAAAAAACCTCTGGCTATAATATTTTAGAGGTAGAAATTACCTATTTCAAACTGTGGTTTTTAATAGTCATGATCCTTTGATGGATAAAAGGTCAGCATATTAAGAAGAGCATGGGGATTTGTTAGAGGGTTGTATGTAAGATAAGCGCATTTGATAAACACGGGCACTCTTCTGTTTCAACTGTATTCCTATTGCTCTTCTCTAGGGTTAAATCACCAGTAGGATAAACAATCCTATGTGTCTTTGTAATGGAATTTAATTTATCATGAAGTATAATATGCCCCTTTTCAATATGGAAGTGTAATTATCCATTGATCTGGCCATTTTAGCTGCCTTTCATGCTTAAGCTTAACTTTGAATCCTAAACCATGATGTGAATGCAAAGTTCAGCTGTCAGTTTTAAGCTTTTCTGCCAACGAATGACTGAAAAGGGTCATAGGTTCCCAGATACCAATCCAGAGAAGCTTTTACAAAGAGAAAATGAAGTTCAGGATGAAACCATGGGGTATAATCTTTTTTTTTTTTTTTTCTGGAGGTCATTGCAGTACTCCCAAATTCAATAGCATCTCAGATTACCCTTGAGTTTACTTAAAAACAGATTTTGATACTAAACAGAGCACAGCTGCAGAAAATAATTTATGGAGGGATTTGAGTTTGTCTTCCTTCTACATTTTGTCCTAATTAAAAATAATTTTACTATCATTAAAAACCCTCACATAAATCTTATGTAACATTCTTGTAACCTACTTAATATCTCAAAGCAAGAGTTTTATTGCATTGATTTTTAAATTATTTTTATTTTTTTGTAATGAACCTGTCTAGAAAGAACTATATCGTGAATATATGTATGTCTTAGAGAATTTTTTGGTCTGTCTTTTGATGTATGCTATTCTAAAATATATATATATAGTAGACTGGAAAGAATAGCTTTGAAGCAGCACTTTACATTCAGAAAGTGTGATATTATGGATCCTCTGAAGCTGAGCATTGCAGAAGCTGGTCGTCCATTTTAATTTGCCCTTCAGAAGGGGTAAACTTCCAATATTTCACAACTGTGACCTGTGTATTCATAATTAAGGAACCCAAAAATTTCAATTAACTTCTAGCATTGATGAGTAGTATTTGTTCCCTTCTTTGCTTTGCTGTTCATCTGCAACAGTACCTGTCAGTGCTGCCAGAACCATCCAGTGTGGCCCAGGGGGCTGGCGGATTCTGCGAATCCTCTCACAGGGAATGGAGACAACCTTCAGTGCCTTGGCTTCCTTGAACATACAGGAGAGTAAGACTAAGCCAATTGCTTTCCAAACACTTTTTCTTCAAATCAGAGCTAAAAGTTCTGCATAGTCCCACTGCAACTTACTGGGTGTTACTTTGTGTGTGGATGCGTGTGGTTGATGCTTGGACACTTTCATAGCAATGTGGAATAGAGGGAAGTTCATGAGTGTTAGTTTCTTTCATGGTTTACCTATGGTGGGATGGGTGGCATTTCTGGAGCTGGATCTGGCTCATTTCTGCTCACTAGATGAATACAACATTACAATTCTGATCACTGATGCTTTGTAAATCTGGAAAAAGCTGTGTATGAGTGAGATGGGTTTTGTCATGATATTTATGCTTAAGGTATATTTAGACGTACTTTAAGACTTCATTGTACAAATTTCAGTGTGATTTTGTTTACGTGTGTCTAAATTGTATGAAAAAAAATATATAAATGGACAACAGATTCACATGTTTCAAATTTCAGTATCTCAATGAAAATTATTTTTTTTACCCACCAAGGAACTGTTTGTTTCTTGTTCTTTTTTTAATTTTTTTATTCAGGTACTGACTAGCAAAACAAAAGTATTTTGTGTTTTACCTTAAAAAATCATCACAAACAAAAACTATGAACATGCTAATAATTGAGATCTATGTTTTATCTCTGTGTATAATTGCATAATAATCACTCATTTCTCTTTAATCTATGAAGAGGCTTTAATTGTGAATATTAAGGAAAAACAAACTGAAAACTGAACGTGCATATTTGACTGAATGAAATGTATCTGCACATCAATCATTTCCCCAAGGAAGAATCTAATAATTTTTCCAGTTATATGAACTATTGTTTCTGTCAGTGTTTTTCTTGCAATATCCTTTCTAGAAAGAGTCAGCAGTTTTGCTGCAACATAAATTCTACAAGTATGATCAATTGTGTTTGAAATTATACTCTCTTTTTTCTTATTCCTCCGGTTGTAGTTGACAAATATTTACAGAGTGGTATCACCGTTAAGTACAGTTACATTGTTATGTTGCTGGAATATGTGCTCAGTCACTAGGAAAATCTTGTATACTTTGGTTCCATTGTTCTTTATTTGCTTTTCACATAACAGTGAGCACTCTCTCTGCTGGCTCAGTACAGATTTTTTTTTTTTTAAGTCAGTTAAAAAATGACTTTTTGTGTCATCTAAATATGTAGTCAATTATATGATTTCATTTTTTATTGGTAGTTTTGTGGCTAGCAGTTGGAATTACTACAGGTATGTAGTAAATTTTAAAAGTTGAAAAAAGGTACAAATTTGGACAGATCAATACTTTTGGATAACTTTTAAAGACATCTAATCTGTCTAAATTTGGTAACTTCTGTAGCTATAAAAATTAAAGTAAATAGTGTTCTGGATGACTGAAATCCCACCTTTGAAATGAGGGAGGAGAAACTAATAGGAGTAGCTATATTTTATCAGCTGTTATCTTCAAACAAAAAATGAACCCAAGAGAAAAAAAGCAAAAATTGACCATAAATAAAGACTGAACCACAAGGCATTCTAAGCCAAGAAATGGCTGAGCAGGCAAGCAGAAAGCTCAGTTTTAAAATTTCTCTAGAACATTTTGCTGCTTGTATTATTTTTTTTCTCTCACTCTGCTTTGCTTTTCTTTCCAAACCTCTGTTTCTGTCCTACTGCAAGACTGCTGTTGTGCTACCCCAGCATTTAAAGAGAGATATAAGACTTAATCAGAGTATTTTATAGCTTTAGGGCAATGGATTGAGTGACTCGAGTAGAACTCTAAGGCTGTGGTTTTTCAATGTCAAATAGTGTTTAAATATGGATTTTAAAATAGATTTAAAAGATAGACTTTAGTTGTTGCTTGTACAAAACCAAAAGTGCCATGGATACTTTACATAACGCTAACTTTTTTGCAATCTGACATAATAAATTGACCTCAAAAGCTGAGGCTTCCATTTCAGCTGAATTGACATGGTTTTTAATGGTATCTTCTTTTGACAGTTATTTCCTGTATACTTATTAACACTTTCCCAAGATACCTGGAAGCTGTAGTTTTCTGTTTTATTAGAAAAGATGACTTTAACTTCCTGTAGAACTTAAAGTAAAATCAAAAACTTTAGCCTCCTTCAGAGAGTTGCTTACTAATAACTAATGATTTCAAATTTATCTTCAAATGAGCATTAAAGTTCCATAGGAATAAATCTGTTGTTTTTAATTCTTATTAGCTAAAACATAAGATGATACAGCAGTTGTCACTGATTGAAAACTGACTGGTTATTTTTCTACTTTTTTAAATTCTAGTTGTATAAATACATCTCCTTATTATTTCTGTACTTCTGTTTTTCTAGTCAAATGTGTTGAAATAGCCTTATAATTGCAAAATAAATTCTGACATCTATATCAGAATTTGTCTGATATCTATAAGTTCAGGTTCCTTCTTTTAAATACTGGACATGACATAATGTTTTAATCTGTCTAATAAACATAGTTTAGAGTAGGAAACACACTTTACTCCTACCAATTGTCCATAACTTATGCATTTATGGCATTGCTTTCTGCTTACTTTTATACATTTTGGATATGAATACTTGCCAACAATTTTTAAAACTGTTTAAAAGTAGTCACTCTCATTCTGCACACAAACAAGGAGTGACAGAGGAAAAAAATAAGCCTTCCTGAATATTTTATATAAGAAAAAAAACCCTTTTAATGCAACACTGAATAAACTAAAGTAACCTTTCAATCATTGCCTTCTGATGTTGTAGTATGAATTTACAAATTACTTTTATCAAAACACAAGATGAGTGATAAAACTGATTGCCTGTGCAGCAATGGTATAGATGTCAAATGGCAGTAAATGTGGCACCTTGAATTAAAGATTTGCATTGGATTTTATTTAGATACATTACCTTAGTTTTTCAATTGATGTTATAATGCCTTCCTCTTTTTCTTTTTCTCTTTTTTTTTTTAAAGTTTCTGCTATGGACTGTTACAGATGGGCAGAAGTGTTTTGCTATGGACGTGCAATAGATGCACAATGTCTGGTCAGCTGCTTTCATTGTAAATCATTTTTAGTTGAAAAACACAGATTCATTGAGGTTGTAACTTACCTTGATTCTTTTTAAGGAGAAAAAAAATAATACCATGAAACCTTCTTAGATAAATAATGAAAATAAGGAAGGGTAAAGAAGGGAAAGTGGTAAAGAGTTCAGGCTTAGCAAGCACTAGGAAGTACCTGGCCAGTACAGTAAATGATCTGAAGTGGTGTTATAGTCCACACAAATTATCTCATTTCCATTATCATGCCTCTCATGGAAATTCAGGTGTAGAAATGTATTCATATATTGAGGTGGGTCATGAGGAAAACAACATAAGATCTGGCTTCTGTTCTGTTGAAAAAATGAGATCAAAGCCATTAATTATTTTTGCTAAACATTGTTCCTGGTTATAATTTTGGGTTTTTGTTAACTGGAGCTGCAGGTATTAGACTATTATCTGTAATAATGTCCACAAATTTTTCTTCTTTGATTTTTTTAATGTTACTGTGGAATGTTTTAGCAGGACCAGGCATGAAATGATTAACAATTCTTTTGTTAACAAGGGACTTGAAAGTGTGTTTATAATTTGGCAAATGTCAGCTTGTATAAAAAAAAATGTACTGTCTGATTTGATGCACTAAAAAAACCCACAACAACTCAACCCAAAAAACCCCAACAAAACAGAAAACCCTACCCAATAGGTAATGGGTTTTTTATGCCTGTGGGTTACACATTTCAAGACATAAGAAATATTGTTTTTTCCCCACCAGCAGCTTTTAATTAGCCTGAGAAAATTCTGTAAAATCAAGTAGAAAATATAGCATATGTACGTCTTCTCTGAAATAATCCTAATTGCTTATTTGGAAATCAGAATTGTATTCCAAAAGACACAAAACTTTCTGTGACCTCCCACATAATGTGCTATTCTTGACTTTAACAATATTGTCTTGATTTGAATGATGAGAAAAGATTGTTAGTGATGGCTGATGTTTTAGTTCTCTACAGTATTTTCTTTGAGTAGGTTTGCTTCATGATTTTTATATGAAATCCAAATTGTTGATCTTTGCAGGTTCTACATATGTAGTCAGGGTTGAACAACTTAAGTTCTCAACTCTTTTAGATCTGTTTGCAAATTCCATTAAACGTTTTATATTTGTTTTTTACCTACATAAACCATTGACTACTAGTATAAAATAGCAATAATTTCAGCCACAGAAGAACAAAACAACATGTGTGAGAGAAATCTTTTGGTTGCCGTCTTATGAGAGTTACTGCCAAAACCCATTGGAATACTTACTCCCTTAAGCATGACAAATTTCTTAGTTTTGCTGCCTGTACTTTTTGTATGTGTGGTTTGATGTTTTGTTTTGTGGTGGTTTTGTTTTGGTGTTTTGTGGTTGGTTTTGTTTGTGGTGGGTTTGGGCTTTTTTTTTTTTGATTCACCTGAATCTCCTGAAGCTGCAATGCTTCTCTCCCTTATCCCTAAATTTTACTTTGGAAAAGTTATCTGGCAGTATAATTAGTTGTTCAAGACAAATAACATACATTTACACTTGCTGCTTCAGACTATTAAAAAAAACCTAAAACAGCAACAAACCAAAAAGCTTTCTTGATGCATAGGAGAGGTTTCAGAAGATATTGACTGTTTCATCAAGTCAATAAACATTGCTGCAATCTCTTTTGTTAACAAGTTCCAGGTTTAGCATGAAAATGACAGGGTAAATGGTGACAGTTTTAGATTCCACTTTTGTCTACTGCTTTCTTTGTGTGATTTTGGAATTGGATATTGGAAACTTACTGGGAAAGGAGCAGTGGTATCAGACTGCCTTGAAATTCTTTGTGGCAATGATACTTAAAGGTCCTACTATTTCAGATAAAACACTTCTTTTCAAGGAAGTTTGCTGCTGTTAGTGATGTTTCAGAACTTTTTTTGCTTGTTGTCATTGATAGAAGTATTGCTCTGCAAAGCCCAGATAATAAACATTTTAAAATATGTTACTTCCTGATGTTAGCAGTCATAGATGGATTATACCTGAGAGGTATCAGTTCAAGCTCTTGTATGAAAAATGGGTTTTATCCTTGGCAGCAGTGATTAGGCTTTCTGGTTTTAATCTGCAGTCAAAAAATTCTTCTAAAACCCAAAACAAACAGCTCTCCCACTCAACCCTCAAAAACTACAGCCTGTAGGTATGCATGAGGGAAGGAAGCTAGGTCATTGCCTTTAATGGAAGACTTTTTGTTATTAAGTGGTGTAAAACGGATTATGGGTTCATTCCCTTTTTCTTTTGTACAATGGAGTGTTTCAAACTGTTACCTGCACTTTGAAAAATAGCTTCACAATCTTGTGCTATTTCTTTCTTACTAAAGCAGATTGTAACACCATAGCCCCTTTATTTGTGAAAACAAATGATGTTCTTATAATGTAAAAATGAGGAACTCTTAGCTTTGTCAATTTAAATGCCAGTATAGCATTTTTATGCCAAATATTGAAGGCAGTTTTACTTTGGAATATAAAGTTTTTCATGTGTGCCTTTTGGTTGGTGGTGTTACTTTTTTTTTTTTTCCCCTCTCATTTTGTGTTTTACTATGACTTCTGTAAGTAAACACCTTTGCCTTTATTCTTAGAACAACTTCTAGATTAAACAGCTAATGACTTTTGCTCACAATGCTACAAGTCTGTATTATTTTGCTATCTGGCACTACTTTGATGTCAACATCTCTTATCATTTCACATCAATGATAAATATGCAAGAGGATTTATTTTTCACTGTCCCAAAATGCGTTTTGAGATGTGGAAATTGTTGTCAATTGGGTGGAGTCAATTTTTCTAAAACTTTCAGAATTAGGTTCTCAAAGAACAAACTCCTTTGCACAGTCAGGAAAAAGTAATTTTTCTTACCAGTGGTACAAACTTCCTTAGTGACTTTTATGAAATTCCATAAAACCTGGTATTGACAGACCAGTGTTAGAACTTGAAGGTAAGCTGTCTGTTGTGCCACATGTGAAAGCCTTAACCAGTCTGCTAAGCTTAAATACTGGTTGTGATGATAGCATTTTTATGATGCGATTGCTTCTTGCCAAGATCTGAATCTGTGAAATTCATTTTTTTCTAGGTCATCAAACTGGCATAAGATGAATGGTATTTCTTCATCCCTCATGAGTTTGACTCTTTAAAACTGGAAATTAGGAGAAGGAAGGTTGTCAGTCCCTTTACAAATTTCAGACTTTTTCAGACAGAAATTGTCTTTAGAAGGGATTAAAGGGAATACTGAAGTCCTGACAAGCTAGAAGGGTGTAGAGGAAAAAGTAAAGATTGGTAGGTCTCTCTTTGCTTCTGAAACAATTTTAAAAGGTGTCATTACACAATAAAGAAAGAAATCTTAAACTATTCTAGCAAGCCAAATTCCGAGCTGCACCCAGCTTTATTAGCTGAATGTTAGATTTTATGGGATTTCCAGTTTTGACATAGATATGCTACTGCTTTCTGCTAGGTGCTAATATGAAAAGCTGCTGCCGTTGGTTTCAGATTACTGTTCATACTGGTTGATTCGGGATGACTGGATCTTATTTTCTGAATATATGTTTGAATATATCTTTCAGAAACTATTAGCAGAGCCAATTAGATATTAGCCAATGAATCCCTTGAGACCATTTTTGTGCCTAAAAACAAACATCATGGCAGTCTGTGTATTTTCAGTGGTGGATTTTCACTATTATCCAAAATACATTTAGAAATTGTCTGCTGAGGAAGGTGAGAGCTGTAGTCAGAGCTCTCCAATAAAACTTTCATTACTTATATTGGCTGAAGACATATTTCTGCTAACCCACTCTTTCAGTCATTTGATTTTATATTAAACTGCACGCAGTTTAATATAAAACTGACTTCTTTAAAATTTCCTTCTAGATTATGCTAAGCTTAAAAAAAAAAAAAAAAACAAAAACACAACCACCAAAACTACAAACAAACAAAACCCAAAACACTTAAAGAAACTCCCACAAAACCAATCTCATGTATGACAGGTACTAATTTAAGGAAGACTTCATATATAGCTGCTAACAGCCTGCTAAAAGCTGCCTTCACTTGATAGTACTAACAATAGTTTCTAATCTTATTAAAAATATTTCTTCAGTATAACATATACCATGACTCTCTGAAGTTTTTTTTTTTTCTGCAAGTTGTTGCAGTTCTTCTGAAATTTATTATATAAAATGAGCTCACATTAAGAAGAGATGGCTGCATTAATTGTGACCTCTGTTTCCAGGAGTCTTGCAGTGGACAGAGTTCTTCCGCAACCAATTCAGTATTACTTACCCATTGGAGAAACCATAGAAGTTAATATATTAATTTTCAAAACTAGTACTGGGCCTGGTATATGCTTATAAGACTATCACTGGATAACGGGCAGAAAAAGAAAAGGCTGGACAGAAAAACTTACAACTGTGACTAAGCTTTTTCAGATGTTTTGCTCCTTTTTGGAGTGGTGCGAGTTAGGGGGAAAGGAGGAAAAATTTGTAAGGTTTAATGGGGTAGTATGCGCTTAAGGACTATACTTTTATATAAATGTAATTATAGCTTAAATTTTTGTCATATACCTGAAGATATTTGAAGAATATGTTGTCTAGTATCTTACAAATTTTACATTTCACTTGATGACAGAAATATTAGTCTGTGCATATTTTGTATACCAGTTTAAGCTATGAAAAAAGTCTTGTGCTTTCCTAGGGTATCATTTAAGTGTAGGCAAAACTCAAAGGTATCTGAACTCTGCGGGGGAAGTAATACTAATTTTTAACCAGATAAATATCCGCCATATAATGTACATAGTTTCAGGAAGGTTACCCTTTTTTTTATAATTGCTCATGGACAAATGATCATACAGTCTGACGTACAGTCTACAGTCTATTTTAATTGGTCTGTTTCTTCCTGTACGAAAAAAAAGAGGTTGCAGCCTAACTTCATTTTTTTTGTGGACAAAGTCATTTAGTACTACTTACGTTTAGTTTGTGTAATAAACATCTTGAGCTTTTTGGACTCACAGGTCTGAATGTCCTGTCCATCTCCTGTATGATTCATTTCTATTTATCTTACTCCATTTTGCTTTTATTCCGTTTCCCTTCTTGAAATCCACTGTTCTCTCTTCCCTGCCTTGTCTTTGCTTTCCATACCAGTCAAAGTATGTGTTGAATTGTATAGTGATCCCTTACCAGCTCTGCAATCATATATTGCTTATTTGCTCTGCTGTGATGTTCAGAGATTATAATCTAATTTAAATTTTTTAAGCATTGGATTCTATAGTACTCATGTCAGGACAGGGAAGCACAGATATCTCTTTATGGAATAGGATGATGGCAGTCTTATTATTCAGGACATACACGTATTTATTGACCAAAACTGCATTCTAGTAATCAGTGATTGTCTCATTATAATAATCCCTAGTTTTTCTGGCAAAATTATGCAAGAATAAATTAATGATGAGTTCCACTTGAAATGAGACCATAAAAATTGATTTTTTTCAAAACAAATTTTCTTACATTGCTAATGTAAGAACTAACAAACTAACACTGGTCAGATACTGTGAAATACCAAGAATGTTAGTCATTTGCATGTCTAAACTGTCCCAGTTTTATCACTCAAAGTATTTATGAAATTCATAATAACACACTATGCTCTTAAAAAAATTTGTACATGTGTAATACATGATACTTGCTGTTGTTCAAAATGAAGAGTTATGAATTACATCATTTCATAAGGAAGCTTAATCATGTTAATACTGATATAAAATATACATACCATTTCAGAAACATATTTTGAAAAATCATTTCTGAAATACTGTCTTTATCATGACAGTTAGTATCATTTTAACTACTTGTTATTTTATCTTAGCTGATAATGTTGCTTTTTGTAAGCAGTTTATTCATCCCAGCCTCAGCTTAATAAAAACTTTTTACCTTTATGTCCTTAAATATTATTTCCTACTATATCTGTATAGGAACACTCCTGAAAATGAATGAAGAATTAAAAAAAAGTCTGATATAATCACCTGTGCCATACTATCTCTAGTAGATGTGCATAAACATTACAATACGGTTATTCATTACATGACATAGTGTTATTTCCATGGGATCTTTGCCTCATTTAGCATGCAGATTGAACTGCGTACAGTTAATGATGCAGCTGTTCAATATTTATTTTTATTTTCACTGTTTAATGAGTGAATACCTCCCTCATTCTTTTGCTGCAGTCTCAAAGATCATGGTGAATAAGCATGGGAAACTGGTTCCCTGTTTCATTTACTACCTATGCTCTTCTGTCTATTGAAGCTGAAATTAGCAGTGCTACACTGATGTAAATGTAGATTTCTTATGTTTACAAATAATAAATCAAAATTGTTCATTTACATAAACACAATTTGGCCCAGAGTAAAAGCAGATCAAAAGATCCCATACTACTTTTATATCCATGTTCTATTATTCACTGTGCCCCATTGAGTTTGATTTTGCAGGCTGCTGAGCTCTCTGAAACCAGTCTCACAAGACAATTCTAAGTATTGGAATAATCCCGATGCTATCCTTAATCTTAAGGCAGTGATTATTCCCCCTAGAATCAACAAAAATCTGTGCTGCTTTACTTTGCAAGGCTGCTCATAAGGGCTGACTATTAACAAACTTGAGAAACTTATACCCTTAGAGTGAATCTTAGCTTCATGGAAATCAGTAGAAACGCTTCCATTACAAATGCTCACGAAGGTTCATCCTATAGGATCATCTTTGGACCTGAGGAAAATTCATAACTTTCAGCTCTGTTGAAGCTAAACTAGATTTTTTTTCTGCATATTTAGAACAGAAAGGGTAAGATAAACTGCTGAAACACAATCTGATTTTGTGGATTAATGGAAATGATCTTAATGGTTTTCATACAAGACACAAATTTATCTGAAATGACACCATTTCAGAATTTATTATTCACAAAAATAAAATAAAATTCTGTTTCCTCTTCCTCCCTAACAAATGTTGGAATTTCATATATGATGAAATTTCAGAACTGGTTCTGATGGTATGCCCTTTAGTAATAAGGCTTGGAGTATTTTTAAAAAAGTTATTTTCATTGTACAAAGTTGATTCCACTGAAATTGTATTATTCAAGTTCCTAGTGGTCAAATATGCAGAAGCAGGAAATATAGCTACCTTGCCTTCATTTCATTGGTAGGTGCGTGTGACTGTTCTTTGCCAAAAGTAGGAGAAGTGCTCTTTGGTTCAAAGATGTGTTATAGTTTGGGGACTGCAGAATCTGAATTATATCCCCTTTTTTGTTATGAACTTTTTATTAACTCCAGATTGCAATGCTTGTCATGAATGTATTTGTTGATTAAAGTTCACGTTTCTTCTTGGGTTAACATTACACCGGTAGTATTTACATGCCAATCTGTTTATAAAGTGATTTCCGTACTGAACAGAACAGAGAAGGAAAAATAACTTTAATTTATCAACAGGCATGCACGTGTTTTCTTTAAATGTAAGGTTTTTTTCTATATCTTGGTTGTTATCTCGGCTGTCACCAGGTAGTTGTATCAATATTGCTGACAAAGTTTACTTTTTCAGTAAGAGTTTTATACTAAATGTGGCACTCTTATTTGGGATAATTTCCCATGTGTAGCTATTGATTCTGCCAACAGTGAAATTTCTTCAAATCCTATGAATTACTTTTGACATTTTTACACAGGCATAAAATTGTGTTACATTTCTTAAATGTTAAACATCAATTAGTTCCATGTACTCAATCTCCCTGAAGTAATTATACTTGTGTAAGAGAAACTCGCAGAACAGCCAAGGGCTGTGTGTACTGTACTGTACAATCCAGAGAATAATTGTCTTGCATGGTAGTGTCAGGAAATGTTAAGTGATTCCAAGTTGAATGTGCTTGCTGATGTCATTCATTTTTTTAAAATATTTCTATAGAGGGTAAGGAAAAACACAAGGCTGATATACACAGAGACAAAAAGAATCTTGGCAGTTCCTGTCTTGGTAGTTAAAAATAAATAAATGCCCTCCTCAACAAATATTATCCTCAAACTCAAGCTTACTTTTTCTTTGGCTACTTATATATGCTGTTAGTACAGATTTGAGATAGTGGCTACTGAAGAAAGTCATGCATTGATGTACAGAGTTACATGTAAAGAGTACTGACAAACTTGGGTTAGATAACTCCAATTTTTAGTATTTTCTACTATCTGCAACACGGTGTGAGAAGAGGGTTTTTTTTAATTATACTCTTTATGATTTGAGTCTATAAGTTGCACATACACTGCCATAAAATATACCAACATGTTTTTTTTGCATGCACCTTAATGTGCAAGAGAGCAGGTTCAGCAGTTTTTTATTGCCACCCCAATGCCTGAAGTTTATGTAACATCACAATGATATTAGAGGACTGAAATTGTTGCTTGGTACATTCTTTTCAATAATAACTATTCTGAACAGTTGTCATACTCCAACTTGATATGATATGGCTTTTCTCATAATTCAGCAGACCAAAGAAATAATATGGGATCAACATGGATGTTTGAAGAAATTTAGTGGCATGTGTCAGACTGGAATATTATGCTTTCAGTAGTTTTAATGATATGTGGATACTTCAGACTTCCTTTATTATTAATGTTCACTAAAGGTTTGTAGATGCACTACTACTTGGTTTCTGTGAGGACATTCATCCTGTCCTTGGTAGTAATAGCCAAAAGGTCCTTCATAGGAAGAGAAACACTGAATGACAGTGTTAAGAAATAATGCTTTGGAAAACCTGATCCCTCTCAGAGCTGTCTCTGCCTTATCGTATTTGCAATGGGACTAAGATAGCACTCTAACCTGACAAAAGATGGCAACTGCCTTCACTATCAGTCATCAGAGCTGAAGTAAGAAAATAGTATGTAAATATGTAGAATACTGGAAAAAAGTTAATTTTAAGGGTAGTTGAATCCTGTGTGCTTTCTTTGACTGCTAGGGAGTCAAAGGTACTCATTGACACAGCCAGCCTGCTGTGCTTCTGCATCTCCAGGTCCAGGCAGGAGCAGGACTGTATTTGCAGCATTGTATCGTACTAGGCACACAGAAGCACGTAAGTGGCTTCACAAAGCAACACAGCCGTTCCTGGCACCCACATAAAAACACTGACAGCACATGAACAGCACATCCCAGTCCTGCTCCATCTCACTGGCTGATGAGGGCTGAAGCTCACTAGGAGATGCGTGCATACGCACGCATGTACCTCTCTGACAATCACTCTCTTGTTCTCTGAAACTTCTTGGACCTTCAGGCTCTCTAGAATCCATAGGCAGATGCTGGCTTTGCTTATCCAGTCTCCAGTTCAAACCTTAGGTCCTTCCAGATGCTGGTCGTCTTCTGGCTAGTCCAGTTATAGCTTGCTCTAGTGAATCACGTACACCTGCACAGACAGAGAACATAGGTAGCTGTCACAGAAATTGGCTAGGATTAAAGTGTAACAGCTGGTATAGACTGAGTTGGTCAGGTGCAGGGCTTGGCCAGGTAAGTGTGCTGACCAGCAGCTTCTTTAGGTGTAACATTTCCCCTTTTATCTTCCTTCTCTCTATTTTCCCCACGCTTGTTCACTGTCATTTCTCCTTTCTCTGTCTCTGGCCGTTCTGTTAAACACCCCACAGTAAGTTGTGTACATTCCCACAAACATTCTCCCATAATGTTTTACGTGATCCTACAAACTCATTCAAACACCCTATAATAAGTTTGGTCTTTCCCACGAGATGCATAATAATATCATTTTGCTCCCCACCTTCCTATCAGTTGCAAAGCTCTGGCTGATTCCTTCAGCAAGCAGCTGTCAGTGGTGGTCTTGATTATAATCTTCATTATTTCTCTCCTGTTTCTGGGATTTGCATATCTATCTGTGATTTATTACTTGTTGTGTCTCTTGCCTTAGGTTTCTATGCTCATTAAATTGAGATATCCTTATGCTCTAGATATATATATGTACCCTTACATTCCCCATGTCCTTACGGTTAAAATATATGGATGTGTCAGTGAGTGGTCAGAAGAGGAAAATCCACAGTGAGGTAATGAAGTAAAATACAGTGGGAGTTGCAAAAGAAAGAATAAAGATAAAGTCTGGATTGTTTGAATAGAGTTCCAACTTTTGAGCTGTCCTTAATGATGTTATTCCCTTCCCAGTAGTACTAATATAAGATAAAACTGCACGCTTTTTGTGGGTTGTAGTCTGAATTTCTGTATCTTAACAGTCTCAGCTCAAGGATTAACTTTTTACATTACAATTTATGAAACCAATTAAAATGATGCACTAATGGATTTTTATCTTCCCTGACCTTTAATGCTATATTAACAGTACCTATTATTTCCCTATCTTACCTATTTCAGGGATCCATCTAATCAGCTCTTAGAAAGTGACATGTATGCTTCCTTCAGCTGTCATAATACCACCTATGGTAACTCTGCAGTGCTAATATTTCATTGCTGATTATAATATTGGACTTCAGTATTTTATGGCTTTGCATTTTCAGCATTTCAGTGAGGATGACTGGACACTCTTGTAGTCTTATCTTTTAACTTATGAGAATTAATAAGTTCCAAAAGAGGGTTGGGGACACTCAGGTGCAATCATCACATTATTATAGTATAAATCTAGAAGCCCCTCAACTAACTTGCTCTTACCTTAGCTTTTTCAGAACAGATCTGTCCATTTATTTGAATAACAAGAGCATAGAATTACAATATAAAAAAAAAAATTATAAAAAAAACAATATATATGGATTTTTAGAAGGAATGGAATTCTTTTCTTCCAGGGCACAGACCAGTATCTATTGAAAGCTGGGATAAAACTTTCCCTGGGGACAAGTTATCTCATAACTGCCTATTGCTTTGTCTTCATCTGATATTACTGCATACTCTAAAGTGGTGAGCCCAGGGCACCTGATATATGCTAATATCCCTAGATTGTTGCCTAAGGCGGCCGTAAGACTCTCTCACGTTATTGCTATGTCACAAAAGACAGCCAGTGATCAGGCTCTCTTATGACTATGGAAATGACCAGTGCAATAAGTGGAAGTTAAGTATAAAATAAGCCAATACGTTTTTTCTTTAAGGAGGAATTATGAGAACTACTTTAGGGAAAATAACTAATGAAGGTCTAGATCTGCTGCTGAAGTCAAAGAACTGCCTGAAGAGCTAGTCAACTGATTTCTTTTTTTCCCCCCTCTGAAAATAGGGAGGGGAAAATAGGTGCAGGGTCCATCTTTGTTATGGAGAGCTTTTAGATAACTTTGTTTTCTAAAATGCATGTTGCTCTTAATCTTATCTTTATTTTTTTCAAGTGATCATAAGCTGCTTGTCCTATCAAATTCATTGAATTAAGCATAGATTTCCTCCCATTGTTTTGTAGCATTAAGCTTCTAGAGTTTATTGTATAGAGTTAATCCTCTGCAAATTGAATTTTTTGATCTTTGCTCCCAGTATGGAGTTTCTTGCCTAGTGGGGAATCGTGTATGCAGGTAAGTACATTGCAAAAGGGCCTTTAGTCATTGAGTGGCTTTTCATCAATAATTTTCCCTCATGAAATGGTATGCTTCTCTGTGGTTTTAATTTGGATACTCTTAAAGGTAGAAAGTCTCTTTATTCACTGTCACTTCATGATGTTTTGTGTAAGAAATAGATATTAAAAATTATTTGCTCTCAGATTTTGATACAAAATGACTACTAATATAAAACCTATTTTCCTTTCTACTTCTTCCTCATTTTCTTTGCGCACACTTCTTTCATCCTATGGCTCTGGAATGTAACTCTGAGTACTTATTGCCTTAGTGGACCAGAATTGCTCATATACATTTAAAAAAAAAAGGTATTTCTGGAAATGATGCAAAGAATCTTTCTTTAATACCACAGTATTTGAAGAATTTGAAGTGAAGACGCAACTATTGATATTCCATCTCTTTCAAAAAGGAAACATTACAGAAATATAAAAGTAATCCTGGTACATAGCAAATGCCCAGCTTTTTCTTGTGTTTGTAAAGCACCTATGTGCCCAAAATGACTATTACTTTGTCCTGTCTTCAGACTTGTCACACAGGAGACCTACCAGGTACAAATGGAAGGGAATTTGGATGAAATAGCTTTGTGTGTCTGAATAAGATGAACAAGTGAAGGTATTTATAATTAAAATGGATACCAGTAGAAATAGATGGTATGAGAATGCTTTAAAAAAATACTTTTTTAAAATTGCCTGCGCCTCATCGTGATTTCTGCAACCTGTGAGTGTGTAACTGGTGCCCTGTTGCTTCACTGCAAAAATGCAAATTCTAACTTTTTTTAACCTATTACAAACTATGGTTTTGCTTTCATTAGTTATATGTATTGATGATAATATGTCATTTTGGAGTAGTCAACCAAGTGATACAGAAGGCAATCCAGAAAAATGGGTGAATGGTGTTGGAAAAGCTGAGAGATTAAATACAAATATGATGCAAAAAATATAGTTAATTAGTTGATTAAAAAATTGCAAATAATAAATGGCTTTGTTATAGTGAGAACATTAATAGAACTAATGAGAGAATTATCTGGAGTTTAAGCACGTTAATATGTTTGAAAGATGTTCAGCTAAATTTTACAATACATGAAATATAACGTTACAAAATATTTTTGAAGATTAATTACACTGTAGGTCTATCTGACAATGTAGTGATTGGTCTTTTAATATTATTGTTATAAATTTCTGTTTTTATGAAAATGTAATGTGATGATGATTCTTTAGGATAAAAGATTTATTTACAAAAGAGTTTGTGGTCTATGTAGCACTTAACAAGTCGATAAAGGACTTATTTAAGGTTGTTTTTTTTCCTTCTCACTTTGTTAAACAAAAAAAAACCAAACCCAAAACTTTGAAGAAAAAGGTCTTCCTATTACTTTCACCAGATACTTGAGTGTAAGGTATTAATATTGTGTGGAATACACTTTCTGTCCCATATTCTTTCTGCATTGCAATAAAAGTTGAGTGATATTTTAGTCTTTGGGTTCAGAACAGACTTTGCCTTTACAAAAGTTTGTTGTATTGCTGCTATACAAATAGTGTAATTATAAAAAGAATATTATTGTGCCATGTATTGTATAGACAGTAACAAAGACGCTGGTTTTGTCCTTGAAGATTTTTATCATTCAATATGTAAAGTGCTTTATTCGTATGGGTTGCAAAGAACTGGAAACAGCCACCTAAGTTATCAGATTCAGAATCCTGCAAGCAACTATATTTAAAAAAAAAAAGTCCACAAGAACGGTTTTCTTTGTCCCTCCACAAAATTCTCTTTTATTGCAGTACTCTTAACTTATTTCACTGATGGTGCAATGTATTTAACAGTTCTTAGCAATGCTCCATATTTTTTACTGTAATAAAGATTATACTATTGTATTGGAAACAATATTAGTGACTTGTCAGGGACAAGGTGTGCAGTGAGACACAATGGACTGCCTGAAGAGCTGTTGTCTCTCTGGCTTGCTTGGAAAGGAAATTCCTGTTTTGCTTTTTTTTAAAAAAAAAAAAAAATAAAAAAAATTGTTTGTTAGATGTAAATCTATGAGAATTTGAAAGTTTGAGAACTTGACACACAAATGATTAGACTGTATGACTTATGCATATTTGAAGATAGCTAATCCACAGAACAAATGGAGAAGAATAATGGAGTTACAGATCCGTGTGTCCTTTCTATTTAAAAAAGATTTACTTTTGTAAATCCATAGACATGAGTGGAAAATCAGGCTGTTCTTGTAAAAGGAATAGATGAAGAGTGTACTGAAAACTTATTTTTTATTTTTAAGGACTTTAACAGCTTCCTCTATCACATAGTAACCTTCAAGAAAAATACATCATCATAAAGTAGATTGGATTTATCTTTTATTTATACACATACACAAATTATGTGTAATATATATTATAAACTATAAGAAATGGAGAAACTACACAAACTTATTTTTATGTAATATATGTTTTATAGAAAGAGCGTTTGCACAAAAAGGAAACTTGTTTCTTTACTGATGATTTTAGGGGCAGAAAAACCTTAAACCCTTTATTTGTAATGCAGAAGGACTTTCAGATCAATCAGACCGTACAAAAATGTATAAAATGTTTTTCACTTGGAAATTCTGATAAACTCAAAAGAAACTGGGCAGTTTTTATCTGAAATAACTCTTACCAGAATATCAAAAAAAGAAGTTATACACCAGCATTCTTTCTAAGGAAAATGTCAATTTAAGTGCATTCCTGGAGGCCTAGGCATTCTGTGAAAGTTACAGACCAAAGTCTCATGGATTCTCTTGTTTCATTAAAAACCTTTCATGAATCTGTAAATTTAACTCTTAGGTGGTGTTCTCCTGCTCATTACTTGCACTTGGAGTCATAAAAAAAACCTCTATGATGGGATAAAGCTAGCTTCTACAGTACTATAGAGACATGTTTGCTCTGCTTTAGAAAAATACATAGGAATTCCTCAATTATGTTTTGTAGGCTACAATAGTGCTGCTAGCACATGGCTAACTTGATTTATCCTGAGCCTTCCAGGACCTGTTAAATGTGTCATGCAACACAAGAAATGAAAGAGTATAGCAAAAATATTGGCTGTTCAATACCTGTTTAATATTCTAATCCTGCAGTCTTTCATGTTTATATATATATTTGCTATAACTGTATTTAATAGTTTGAGTACTCATATAAACAGTTATGCACATGAATGATCATTTTTGATATGTTCCTAAATTTCTTTCTTATAATTTGTACAAAGATCTTTCAAGTTAATGGAAATACTACATCCAGAGATATCTAGATCAAATCCTTGCTTTCTCTTGCTGCTTGACACCACTCACTTCTGAGTTGTAGCCAGGTGTGCCTGGCTGGTGAGAGACTTTATCTGGTTATGGAGAGTCAGTTCTATGCTTTGTAAAGCTTGTATGGAAGCTTTTGGCTGCCTGAAGCTCACATTGGCTTTCATCAAAGAGAAGGCATCTTGACTTGTACAATCTTGTATTAAGGATAATTTCATATCAATTGGAAAAAAATTGGAGATAAACAGAAATGTTCTTGTATGTCTAAGGAAGAATATAGGAGTCCTTCATAAGGTATAACATCTAATAATAAAGTTACCTGCAATGGCTGCAGTTCGTTGAAATGATTATATTGATAATAGTCTGTTCACTGTCCTTCAGTGTCACTACTCAGATATCTATGTTTTTGAGAGCAGCAGAAGAGAAATCTGTTTCAAGCATTATAGTTAGTGGCACATGTGTTAGTTTTGGCTGGGATAGAGTTAATTTTCTTTATAGAAGCTAGTATGGGGCTATGTTTTGGATTTGTGCTGAAAACAGTGTTGATAACACAGGGATGTTTTCCTTATTCCTGAGCAGTGCTTACACAGAGTCAAGGCCTTTTCTGCCTCTCACCCCACCAGTGAGCAGGCTGGGGGTGCACAAGAAGTTGGGAGGGGACACGGCTGGGACAGCTGATCCCAACTGACCAAAAGCACATTCCATGCCATATGATATCATGCTCAGCACATAAATCTGGGGGGAGAAGAAGGAAACAGGAGATGTTTGGAGTGATGGAATCTGTCTTCCCAAGTAACTGTTATGTGTGATGGAGCCCTGCTTTCCTGGAGATGGTTGCACACCTGCCTGCTGATAGGAAGCAGTGAATGAATTCCTTGTTTTGCTTTGCTTGCATGTGTGGCTTTTGCTTTACCTGTGAACTGTCTTTATCTGAACCCACGAGTTTTCTTACTTTTACGCTTCCCATTCTCTCCCCCATCCCACTGTGGGGTGAGTGAGTGGGCAGCTGTGTGGTGCTTAGTTGCCAGCTGGGGTTAAACCACAACAGTACAACATTGAAAGTTTTCTAGGGTTCAGTAATACAGTTAATCTGTGAAGTGTCATGCAGGCAGCAAAAAGGGAAATAGACAAGACTGCTATGCAGGCACCAAAAATGAAACCCTGCTGAAAAGGGTGCTGGGAAGTCTGAACGAACAAGGGAGAAAAGGAGAGGAAATTGGAAAGGGAAGGAAAACTATTTAGTTTGTAGTGTTGAAATAGGAAAAGAATGTGTGAACGAAGCTGTGAAATGGAATTTGACAACATATGGCTTGAAGAATGTAGATTTGTTTCAGAAATGATGATACATTATTCAAGGCATAGAATAAGTTTTGTCAGAATAGGAGGGTAGATGTAAAAAAATACTGTCAGCTTACTAGGTAGGGGCTAAGCTATTTTAAGGAAGAAGGAAAGTTGTTCAACAGAGAACACTATGAACGAATAAGAATACTATCTCTACTGAAACAGCTGAAGACAGATTTCAGAAAATTTTTGGAAGTAACTAAATACATACAGTTTCACTAGTTTTTTGGGGTCGTTTTTGTTTTGTGTTTGTTTTTTTTTTTTTTTCTCTATTGCTTGCAGGGCACTTTTTGGTTCCAGGTTTCTGGCAGTTTACTGCTACCAAGCCCCCTTCAAGTGTGTCTTACCTGTGGTGTGGGGTATCCAGGATGAGAAATGACCCCGCTCTTCTGAGGGGAAGCTGGGTTCCATATTTTTTTCTGTGGCAATATACAATTTATTTCTTGGCAAAATATTTATAACAGTAGTAGTTCTACATAAGCTACCAATGTTGCTTAATTAAGGAGAAATCCAGCATAAGATATCCTTTTAGTTGAAGTGCCTATTGAACAAGGGAAGCTTATTTTTTAATTAATTTAATAGGTATAATCCATTTTGATTTTTAAATAAACTTCAGAGTAATACTTTCTGCAGTCAAACAGATCTTAAAGTAACAAGAGCTTTCAAAAGTTAAAAAAAACCCACATAACGCCCCCCCAAAACCAACCCACAAAAAAACAAAAAACCCTGCTTTGCTAGCAGCACCCATTTTTTCTACACAAAGCAAAAAAAGTTTGTAAATTAAAGTTCTCTTCTCTAGAGGCAATTGTACTTTCATTTTACTTAATTGTCTTCAGTAAATTAATTAAATTCCTAGGAGCGGTATGCCTGGACTTCAGGTGTATGTTTCAGCATGCCAACAGGACATGATTTCTTTTTTTAAAGAGTATCCCACATATTTCTACAGCTCTATGGAATGTTCTATTGTTCTAAAGTACTGTTCTACTATCCTACAGGATTGTCAATCAAAATAAATCAGAGTAGTTCTGTCCTAAAAGATTTGAAATAACTTGACAATAGTTAAATTTTTTAAAAATAGGTTTAGATTAGATACTAGGAAAAATTTCTTCACCAAAAAGGTTGTCAGGCACTGGAACAGGCTGCCCAGGGAAATGGTTGAATCACTATTTCTGGAGGTATTTAAAAGCTGGGTAGATGTGGTGCTTAGGGACACGGTTAAGTGGTGGACTTGGCAGTGCTATGTTAATGGTTGGACTTGATGATCTTAAAGGTCTTTTCCAACCTTAACGATTCTATGATTTGATGTTGTTTTCTTTTCAAGCAAGAGAGATGAACAAGCACCTGGACAATGTGCTGAATACCAATGCATTAACTAATAGCTAATGCTTGAGCTTTGAGCCTTTTTTTTTTTTCTCCCAGCTATTCTCTTTCCCTGCTGTCTTGAAGTCTAGCAGCCTGTGTTGATCTCTCCATGAAAAAAAAGTTTTATGTGATAGTGCTGGATATTAGAGGAAAGACCAGCAGGTCTCATCACCATTGAGGGAGAGGGAGGGAGAGACATAAAATGAAAGTTCAATATGTTCAAAATAGACAACCTAACATGGGTTTAGTCAAAAGCACTCTGTCTGAATAAATAATTATTGGTTTTTGTTTTGATGTGATTTTTTTTCCTCATACCAAAGTCCCAAAACTCAAAGTTAAAATTTTGATTTACTGTTTTTAACAGTCTCTGTTATTTGTAGGTAACCAGTTTGATACTCCTCAGAATAGCCATAATTGTAGTCACAAATACTCATGAAGTGAAGGGCGGACTTAGGGTTTTCAGAATTGGATTTACATTGTTGCTTTAGTTTATAACACTGACTTTCAGCTGTTCGTATTTCATTCTCTTTTTTAACATTCTCCTTCTACTTTCTATGATTATAATCATGTTATTTTAATTCAAGTTTGTGAAGGTTTGCAGAAGAGGCCATGTAACTCTAGCTCAAAGATTTCTGTAAAATGGTATAACCACAGCAACCAATTCTTTTGCTTAATTAACAGGTAGTATGCTGGGGGGGGGGGGGGGGGGGGGACACAAACCCACAAGATAAATCCCTACTTATGTTCTAGCTTACATCACACTTTTCGACAAATGAAGAATTCACCTATTTTTATTCTCTGTAATTCTGTTAACTGTGGTTATCTGGACATCTGAGTGGCTTCCTATTGGACATTGAAGGCTGTCTAGAAAATCTATCAAGCATAGCTCTTCCTTTTTCTCTTCCCCATTTATGGGAATCCTGTGTTATGAGGCTAGTTTTGTTTTCTTATGTGTAAGCAGTTATGTATTCATTTCGGATACAGTAAGATGAAACAAAGAATAAGGTATAGAATTTGGTAGCACTAGAACTATGTATATTTGATTTCCACGTTGAAGAGCTATGCCACTACTGTAGCCTCTTCTGCTGTCTTTAGTCTGAATCATTAGGTGGCATTTCATACCTTTTAGGTCCAGTTTATGAATACAATAGAGGTAACTAATTTAAGAGGTTTTACATCCCTTCTAATGAAAGGAAAAATTCTGGCTTAATTAAAGGCAGATAGCAGCACAGTGCTTTAGTTAGAGGCAAAAGGTTGACTGTACTCTGAGTTTACCTTCAGTTTGTTGGGCTGTTGTTGAAAACCATAAAATATTTTTTACATCTATTGTTTTAAATGTCTCAAAACCAGTTGACAACTTCCTGCTTTGCCCCGAGTTCAGAAGAGAGTGAGCCTCCACTTTGTAAAAGAGGAGGAAAGGGCAGAGCAGTGTCATGCACTGTGCTTTATCACAGTGATGTAGGGAAGCAATGAGAAGAACTCCTTTTGTGCTTTGTGTACGCTGCTCTGCCTCATTTTATCAGGCTCAGAAAAAATTCTCTTGTCTACTTTCAATTTTCCTTTTTCCACTCTGGTGCCTTTTTTCATTCTTTCCTTCCATTCACCTTTAAAGCAAATACATATGAAAAAAAGAGAAAGGAAATGTGAGAAAATGACAAGTGTCATGTTTTAATTCAGAGGAGGTGACAGAACTGTAAAATATTCTTCTTATGTAGGTGCTTTCTGTTTGTGTTAATGCCCTTGTTAACAGCAACTTAGGAGGGGTTTTTGTTGTTTGTTTTGTTTTACTTTTAAGTTTTCTTGTAGATCAGTCTAAGATGGATATTCTGGGAAGGTGCTTGTACTATAGACTAATGTACCATGTCTAATATCAGATTAAGTAAAATTATAATGATGAATTAATCTTTTATTTATACAAATTGCATTTCCTTGTTTTATTATTTTTGAAAGTGATGTAACACAACAAATCAGACATCCATTAAGCAATATAGTAGGTTTATTTCCTTTTATGTCAGAATTAAAACAATATTTTTGTTTGTATTTTTAAAAAGATTATTTGAGGCAATATATGAATTTATACATCCTGCAATAGCCAGTATCTGAACAGTCAGGATATTCAGAGATAATAAGCATCATGTAGAAGTGTCTTTGCTTCAGCTCAGTGACTTAACGTGTAAGGTTAACTCTTGGTCTTATTCTCTATCTAGAACTACTCTGTTTTTAATAACACAATATACTTTATGGATTGGGACTGCTTTATGAAATTTTCTAATGGATGTTCAAAAGGTTTCTTTTTTTATTTGTTTACTTTTTTGGGTTTTGTTTTAATAAAAGAAACTCCAACTCACAACAATTCTCTATCTATTTTACTGAATTTGTTATTTACTGAAACCTTGCAGTTTGTCTGCCTGGCACTCTGTAGATGGATGTCTGACTTGCCAGGTGATTTAAAGGACTTTTACAGGAGCTCTGACTCTTTGAATGCTTTTTGATTAGTTCCCATCTTGGCTTTTTGGGCTAAAATGTGTTTTTCATGCTTTATACGACTGTCCAATAATCCATTCTGCTGAAAAAAATAATGTTTTAAAATTTTTAGACTTAATAAAGACTGGTTTTGAATGTTTGCTTAGTTTACTGATAAGGACAATTAAAATTGTAACCAATGAGTGGCTACTGTCCTTTGTCTCACACAGTCAGGTCTCAAAAGACATTCAGCAAGCTCAGAACAAATTTTCCAATCTTATTTATGTTTCTTTTTAAAGAATATGCAGCTATAAATTCCCCCATAGTTTCTGATATTCATGAAATGTGATACAAAACCAACCTTTGCTACTTATTTTCAATAATAATTTACAGAAAAGTCACTTTTAATAAGCTTTTAATCTACATGCTGGAGCAATGTGGATCACTAGAAGGAGAGAGAGCTCCAATTTGTAAATAGGTACAACACAGAAACCATTATCTTAAAAGTTTTAGCTAGATCCTTAACTGTAGGTTAGGAGCTTTTTTTGAATTATTTTCATGTCAATATTAAATTATGCATTGTTTTGATATGAAGAGGTTTATTCTGTTAAAAGGAGTGAAGTTTTTTCCTTTTCTGAATGTAGCCCACTTACTAACAGACACCACCCTTGTTTTAATTCATGTTTCTGTTGTCTCTGTTTCCAGCTGCCTACTGTTATCCTGATTTTTGTTTTGTAATGCTGTATGTGTGATTGTTGTGAAGACTACAAGGTATTTTTTAGAACTTTAAGGAAAAAATAAGAAGAGGTTTTATTTTTTTTTATAGACCCTGGGCATTCAAATGTTAAACCTACATGACATCATTGAAAAGCACAGGAAACATCCTAAGTCTGCACATGCAAAGCCTTCAGTCCACATTCATAGAGATGTGCATTAAAATAGCAGAGTTATTGCATTTGTTGCTTGACTGTATCTCTAGAGACTGTGGTATATGATCACAGTCATCGTCATCTTTTTAAATGTTCCTGAAAAGGTGGACTTCTCAGATCAGCAGCACTTTATCGGACACAAAAAAAGTACAAATTACCTAGGAAACAGCTGAACTCTGTGAGGTATCATGCTGACCTTATTTGAAAATATTGATGTAAGATGTAGATATAAACAGTAAAAATGCATATTATACATTCAAAGATATATAAATAGCTTTGGCTTAAGTTGCAGGGAGGGGGAAAGTAGACTTGGTGCTTGCTGTGGTTACAGGAGCATGCTAATTCTAGTTCATTGGAGGAAAAACTGTTATCCTAAGGATTGTATTCTGCTAAGAAAATTATATTAAGAATTCTAAGGGATGATTTTCTTTCACGGAACTCATGTAATCTCTCAACATAAATGGAAATCTTAGCCATCTGTATTAATGGAAAAGCACATTCCTAAAGCAGGTAATTTGTATGTGCTTTTTGTTTTCTTTCTTATGTTAAATTCCAAGGCAAATCAGCCTGAACCATAATTTAAAAAAATTGTTTGATAGAATTCCCCACAGTAATGCCAGAGAACCAAAAGTACAGAGTAGATTCTTATTTTTAAGTGATTTATATAGAATTCAACTTTGGTTGTATTCTGTATTGTTAATATCACTGCCATATGACCTTCATCCTTGCTTGAATTGGCACTATTTTCATATATGCACCAAAAAAAATTAAAAAAAAATCAGGCATTCACTTTGTACTGGTCCAAAATTAGCCTTGGAAATATTTAGGAAAATGGGATACTAAAAGAATGGAAAAAGAGAAGACGGGCATATGGGGGGCGGGAGGTGGGGGAGAAAATGAGATCAGTGTTCAGACAGTCTAAGCAAGCTTAATTATAATACACTTCTCAATGATAATAGATGGCTCTGATGGCGTGATTTGCTTTAGAATTTTTGCAAATACTTTTTTGCAACTGACCTTAAAATTAGCAAATTTTATGGATTTTAATGCTAGCATGCTTCAAGTTTGATTCTTCTTAGAATACATATTATAGGTTACAGTAGTCAGATCAAGAAAATGTTTCTAGAAATGCATGCTGGTCTGGAAGGAACCATTCCTTTTAAAAAGGCTTAAGAAAGGATTGGTCTCAGACATTTAGAGAAGATGGGATGTAACTAGAATTAAAGTGTAGGCAGGTGAGCAAATATGGTAGTAGTGTGAATGGAAACAGAAAAGCAACAGAATTAAAAAGTATGGTGAGTACATGAAATGATTTACTTGAAACCAATGTATCTTTGGACAGAATGCTCTTGTTCTGTCTTCACATCTCACATGTGTGTAGCGGTATTTTATGCATTTGTAGAAAACTAGAGGAGGTCAAAATATGTAAGAAAACTGCCTAAAAGAATCCTGCTTAATCATTCTAGGTTGGCTCTCATACTAGGTCCAAAGCTTTGAACCCTGGAAAATACAGATATATGTAACAATTCTATTTCACTAAGACACGAAACTGACTCTCCTAAGCACCTGATATGTTTGAAAGTGATAGCATGCCTTTCCTCCTTGTGGACTAGGTTGGTTTAGTCTCCTGTTGTTCCTCTTCAGTGTTGTTTTTCCTCTAGTGAAAATCTCCACCTCCCAAGAAAACCAATACCAAGTAGAGGCAGAGTATATTAGGATGAATCCCGTTAAATATAACCTCAGGTTGTGCACTTCAAATGAGATGGATTTTCCAACCCATCATTAAGACACACTATGACTTAGATCAACATAATGAGTAGCAGTGCCGGAGGCTGTGTCTATCCTAATACAACAGTCTGGTCTAAACATTTTTGTAGTGTACTCATTGAATCTGGCAACTAAAGGAATATAAATAAGAAGTAATAGGAATTATATACTAATTCTCCTTCTTTGTTTCATGCAAACTAAAGCTAGTTTGGTGATGATTCAAATTAAGGCAATTTGTATATGTTTGGGGAAATTGCATAATTGTTTACCTGTGCAAGTGTGCTTTCTAATTCCAGCAAGAGTACATTTTGGTATTAGTCATGATGTATAATGAAAATTGTTTGGAGTCTCATTACATAAAACCGGTTCCTATTAAATAGATGTACGTATGCACACGTGTGCACATACACATAGTCATTCTGAAGATGCTTGAAAAATAACCTAGGATTTGATGCAGAACTGTTTAGTTCCTTAGTCCAGTTCAGAGCTCGCATTGTTTGGGATAAGCGGAGAACAAATAATTCCAGTATAATGTTCCTGGTAAGTTATTTGAGTGCAATCAAAATAATAAAACTGACGCTATTTAAATTATTTTTAAATCAGTGTGATAAAATAGCTAATTTAATTACCAGCAGAGGTAACGTGAGGTATGACTATGGAGACTGCAAGAAGCCCATCGTCTGTCTAAATTAATTTTTATTCACATGTTTCTTATAGAGCAATGAAAAGCAAGTTGTCCCTTTGCTGAACTGAGGAAGCTAATAAGAAATAAAAAAGCAGCCCACTGTCCTGACTTTCTGTAAATGTTAACATCCTTTCTGTCATATCTATAGCGTTTATATCTGTTCAGTCAGGGTGAGAGTTGCTGGGTTTGTAACCTTTGCTTCTGAAGATTTTGAGTTAAGAAAAAAAAAACCTCAGCAGATATGTTCTGTTACTGTCTAGCTTGTTCAGGTACTGCCATACCTTGAACAAATATATCTCTGGAAACAGTTGCATCTCCTGAAACTATCTTGCTCCAGAGAGCTGGCTTCTCCAGGTCTTAATGGCAGCCTAACTCACAAACTATAGGTATTCAGATTCTTAAACCCACTTATTTGCTTGAATATTTTATTGCTTTTCATTTAAATAGGAATATAAATACAGTTTTTCTTGTATTTTCATTTCTTATATCAAGTAAATCAACTTCCACTATAATTGCTCTAGAAGTAAAATAAGAAGGCCCTTAAAAGATGGGAGAGTTTATTAAATGGTAAGTTTCTGCATATATATTTATTCAATCAGTTATGGTTCTCATATTAGTTTTATGTCATTTACCTGAGACTTGTGAAGTGTGTGTGTAAACACATATACATATGTGTGTATATGTATGTATACATACTACATGCCACATGAGGGACTATGTGACATATAGTTTGAGTTAGGATTTGTAGGAAATGCTTTACGAAAGGGTTATTTTGCTTTGCTTATTAAAGGAGTAAAACCATGTGGTCTAGCTACTAGTTCCCAGCAAGTGAAACTGTAACTTTCTGGGACTGAGTTGTATTGACTATATTCACTGTATTGAAAGAAAATGTGGTCAAGTCTTTTGTATTATGAGGAGAAGAAACAGAAACTTTTCTAAGACTTTCACAGAGATGTAATAGTATCTGACAAATTGCATTAATGTGTTAGAACACTGTTTTAATCTGTGTATGAAGAAATTAGGGTAGTGCCAAAACTGGTATAATGCATGATGAATAATGAAGTTATTAATTATGTAATGTTTATCTAATATTAAATGATATTGCAATTGTATGAATTTGTTTTCAGAAAATGAGAGATATAGTAGGAATGAACAATGGCTCAAGTCACAAATAAATATATCAATTAAACCTTATCCAAAATGTGCTAATTCTTTGATAAAGTTATGGATGACAAAAAGCCTAACTTGGTGTTTATCTTGAAAAAATGTGTTGCTGAGATTTGATAAGAAAATGTGTTTGCTTCATTCAAGTCTAGTAAAATTGTCAACAGCATAGGCTGTTAGTAAGGTTTCAGGTACACTTACATATGGGAATTACTGTCTCTTTTTGTTTGTTTTCCTTTAGCTGTTCTGCACAGGATCATATCTGATGCTGTCCTGATGTGATGAACAGTAAAACTGCTGATTTGATTTGATATGGTTGGCCTGTTTCATTTGGAACATTACTGTTCAGATAGGTTAGGTATACTATTTCTACTTCCTGAACATGGATTTACTCCTGTAGTAGGATCTCCCTGGAAGCTTTGGGAAATATTCTTTTCTTCTCTTTTACACTGTCTGCATAATGTGAACTTTCTATTATTTATTCCTTTGTGTTTATACCAAATTAAGAAGGGATGCCTTAACAAAACTCTTAGAGCCTCTAGTGATAAATTAAAGTACCAATCTTGTGCCAAGACAGCTGGCAGAACTTCTATTGTCTTTTCCTGAGTTGGAGTTGTTTTTCATCTTCTGTTCATTAACAGCTGTGCAAGCTCTATATGTACTCAGCTATATGAATGTGTAAGAAAATAGCCACATTAAAAATTATATTGAAATCTTGGGATTTTTCTGTAAGTTCTTAGAATATCATGCTTTTTGTTTGGAAAACTGAATGAGGATGGGCTGGATGTTATGTTACATCTTTTCTTCTTACATTTTCATCAGAAGTGTACGAACTTTTTTTTTCTTTACAGGTTGAGGTCTACCATAAATTCTGAATGTCCTACTGAAGTAATGAGTCGGTAAGTTTATACAGCAACTCCCTTTGGGGGATGGGGAGAAGGGGCATAGGATTTATTAGTCTTCTGCATTTCAAATAGTAACTGATGTGATTGACACTTCTGTGAACATCTTTTCTGTTCAGTAGGCCTAATCTGATTTTTTTTTTTTTCACTTCAGCTTTTTTTGAGAACAAATGATACCTTGGTGGGATATATGCTTAGTTGTTGTCTTTTTAGATGTGGTGTTAAAGGAACAGAACCAAATTTGCTTGGAAAGATAAGCTTTTTTCTTTTATGGCTTCATGATAGTATTCTAAATGTATCTGTCAAGTGTTTTAAAGTCCCTTTACAGTTTTTCTTCCTTCTAGTGTAATACCACATGCTTCAAATCGTACATCCTTCTGCTGCTGGAGCAGTTACAGTCATTGGCTACAATTCTTTTCTTTGTCAGACCACCTGGTAGTTAATATATTGGTCAGATTCTAACAGTAATTGCAATTGGCATCTCTATCTGTTTTTACAGTTGCTTGAAATAAGTCACTCTTGAGTTGAAAGGGAAGGTATGTTACTTATCAGTAGTGTATTCCATAAAATCCTGAGAATAAATGCAATTTGTCAATGCATCTACAACTGCTGTTTCCTTTCCAGTGGTATATTTCCTTGTTTCTCAACATTCTATAATTTTTATTCCCAACCTCAGCAGATACGCCCATACATGTTTGAATGGAACAGTTTTCTGATCAGTCGTTCTAGTGACTTATTATACAACACACTTTCTCTTAAACTGCAATATTAAACTCGAGTCATCCATAATTGCCATATAGTTCCAAGGAACACATTTTATTTTCTTTTCCTGGTTTGCTGTTGTCTTATTGCCTTGATACAAAGCTTGAGAACAGGTTACTACTGCGTGTTCCTATCAGATATCAAAAAAATCTGTCCTTAATTTTATATGGAAGCTCCTAAATAACGTAGGAGAGTACTTTTATTGGGGGGGGGGGGGGGGAATGTTCTTATGACAGTTCTTCTGGAACTCCTGTCTTCAGAGGTTGAAACAGCACTTTATTGTAGCTTGAACAAGGCTTGAAAAGAATTTGGCTAAGTAATTGAAAAATCCTAGGAATTACTCCAGTTGCTTTATGCTTTCTACTGTAGACATTTATGTAATAGCTTGCATTTTTGATGCATTTGGCACCATGCCATCTTCAGTGATTACACAGCCAACGTAGTCTAGTTTAATTTGCAGCTGATTTATTGAATTTAAACGATCTTTTCTGATATTTCTACAATCTGTCAGCTTTTCAGCAAGGTAATACTGTCTATTAGCCAAGTAATATCATCTATCTTTAGTTAGACTTTCTTTATATATTGTATTGTAATTGTGTGTCTTAAATTCTTTTTGTGGTTCTTGACATCTTGCTTAAGGTACCATACAATGTGATTTGACTGTGTTCTATCCATGAGTTGGTTTCTTTAAACTATTGCTGTTGTAATACTTCTATTGTTGACGCCACTTCCAGAAGCAAAATGTTTTCTTCAGAAATCATTTGCTATATATACTCTTTATTTTCACAGTAGATCAGACCTTGGAGAACCATAACATCTTAATAGATGATGCAGGATCTTATTACTGGGTTTTGTCACATTTGTAAAGTGTGCAAAATAAAACAATAAAAAAGTTCTACAGAGAAAATGAGCAATGAGAACAAAAGTCACATGCTATTTAAAAAAAAAAAATTACAAATGTCAGTAATATCAGTGGTGGTTTCCATAGAAACTAATCTTGAGCAGAGACCTCATTGATAATGACAAGCCATGACTGATGCTGGTGAAAATAGGCCTGATTACTTCTACAAACAGCCTTCAATCTAACTTAAGTATGACATAAACAAGGCAAACTATAAGAAAGAGAACATGGAATGAAAATAGCAATGTAGAATTAACCTTGTAATACAGTTTCAATTTTTTTTCTTACTTCTTAACATATAAATACCTAAAATCAACACAAACAATAATTAACACAAAAATATTTGTTTCTGGCATTCTTGTCAATTATCAAATATTTATTTTGCAACGTGAACGACACCAGTTCAGAAATACTTTTAGCAGCACATTACATTTTTTCCAAATTTAAGATATATGACAAAAGCATAATTGATTTTAAAATGGGGAAAACAAGCCAAAACATTTTTCATTGATAAACTATGGCATATAGCTACATGTATGTCCAGATCAGGACAGAAGGGAATTTTGCAATAATTTACTCAAACTGAAAAACCAATCCTATCTGAAAGTGATGCTCACAAATGTTATGGTTTTGTTGCCATCAGTATTTGAGCAATTAAGTTTCACATGCATCTATCTTCTGCTTTTGTATCCATAACTACAATTATATTCTTTACCAAGAGAGAAAAAATAATTTTTCCTTCAAACTAATTTTTTAGATTTCAATTTTGGGGGTTTTTCTATCTTAGAAATATAATTTTAATTCACAGTGAAATATAAATTAACTGGAATAGCTGGTAGTTGGATCAGAGAATAAGCTTTACTCTATCCCAAACAATTAAGTAGCCTCACGATAATATTTGCCTCCAGCATGGGATATTCTTTGCTTCCATCTGTTATATTTGATCTTTTGTATAGTATGTGGGAGCCAAAGCTACTAATCTCTTTTGGATTTCCTGTACTGGCTGAGTAGCTTCTTTTCTGGTTCAGAACTTTCATTCTTTTCAAAACATTTATCCAGAATTTTTTTCCTAGCAAAAATATTTTGTTGAAAACCTTTTCCACCTGTAGCAATTCATGACTTGGAACAAACTGAAGCCTCTCCAATGGTAAATCTCAAAATAATAACAAAATAATAATAAAACTAAAAAAATAAAAATGCAAATAGCATCTTCCAGTGGTTCTCTTGTCGTATTCCTTCAGAAGACTTTTCTCACAGTATCTATTCAGTCTACAAAAGCTTCAAGGGAAGCATATTGTGCTTCAGTGCAACAAACACCTTGCTGGTAGAGCATGAGATTAATTTACTGCTATTGATTACTCTGCACTGGCTAATGCCATATGTTTAGCAAACAGCTCAGGGAAGGTGAATAACCAGATATGTTCTGCATTTTTCCTTATAAGCTCATGATGCTCAGTTCCTGATATGTTCAGCGATATCCGCTGTATTGTAAGTCTTTCTGGTCCGTATTTACTCCTGTATGCAATATTTTACTCAGTAGCAGATCTATAGTTTACATTTGTAAAATTAGATTTTTGGCATGAAAGAAATAAAAAGTTATGCCAAGTTAAGTACTATATATCATTAGCCCTGGAGGATCAATTATGAACAGTCTTTTCATTCTAATGTATAGTATACAAATTTTGACATATTGCCATCTTTACATTTCATGTTAATTTGACATTTAATGTTAGCTGCCTATCACAGTAACAATAATCCATCTGAACCAGCATGCATGAATGCTGATTACTGAACTGATTGGAGCTCATCCCTGAATCTCCTTTCTAGTGAAAGCAGAAACATGTAATGAAATAGGAAATATCAGAAATATCAAAGTCTTTGAGACTCACATACTTGCATATACTCTCCGTAAACCTGTTTGCTTGCAGTATGTGCTGGGGCGGGGGGTGTGGGGGTGTGGTGGAGTTATTAAACACATTTGTTTGTAGGAAAAATGGTGAATAAATAAAAATGTCTAATACAAATAACTAGTGTGTTCAATTTAGTATCTCATACCTCTGCTATTTTGCTTGATTGCAAAACCTTTCTCATTTATATTAAATTTTGAACATTGTTTCCAAGTTTCAAGTTGCATACTGTTGTCACATACACACATATAATTTTATTTGCATGTATTAGTTTAAATATGAGTGTTTGAAAGCCAACTTTCTCCTGCAACACTGCAGTTAGCACTGGGGAAAGTGTGCAGTCTTTTTGTAGAAGTAATTTTTGACGTGCTGGGATCTGATTCTGTGAAAGAGCAAGAAATGCTTTCAGATGCTGAATTAGGAGAGCTTGAGTCTGGCCCATGCAGCCTTAAATGTGCAAACAAAAGAAAAGCAGATATAGATTCCTGTAGCATACTTTTGCTTTAACAATGCGTTATCACAAAGGATCATGTAAATCATTCTTTCTTGTGTAGGAGGTTCAGATAGAAGAATAAAAGGGGAACAGATTACTTTGCAATCTTATCAGCTAACTAAGGTGCCTTTAGGAATGTTTACTACTGTGGTAAATGCATATTGTCTGGAGTAAGCTGTGTACTTATTGTTATTTATAATGGAATAACACATTAGACACCCAAGAAAAAAATATTTTCCCTATTGATATGTTAGGCACCCTCTTCTCATATTACACTGTTATGTAAATGTTATAGTTATTTACTGTTATCTGTCCAAAGAATAGAAAAGGTGTGAAAAGATTACCTTTGGATTGCTCTAAAAGTACTTCCTTAGTCCTTTCCCTGTGCTTTATATTTCTGTGGAATGTGGTCTAACATTAATTGTACTTTTTCTGTATTTGCCACAGTAGGATTTGGCTTGACACCCCCTGCCCCCCCCCCCTTTTTTTTTGTCCTTTCTTTTTTTCTTAGCAGAAAAATTAAAGCTAGGAATCTGCAACTCTGCTCTTTAGGAACCTTCTACTCCTGTAAGTGTGAGGCATAAATGATACCAGATAAAGACATCCAAGACTCCCTTCTCACTAGTTTTCCTACTGTTCCTGAATTTTAAAGACATAGCTTTTAAAAGACACTGTTTGGCTCAGCCAGAAAAAAAAAGAGGAATTTATAGCAAGACATAAGAAAATATCCTTTCTATTTACAAGAATGGAAGTTTTCTGGCTGCTTTCCAGCTACCCTAGTCTGAACTTCTACAAGTGAACTTAATTCGATGTAGGCAAACACTAGTATATTTGGCTAGATGCTAAGAGGAAGTTGGTGCTTTTCTTCTTCAGGGTCTGCTGTATTTCATGTTATTCGCTTTAATTTATTGTCCTAAAACATAAAAATACAGCACAGGAAACTTATTTGTCATGAGCACCAAATCACTTTACAGAAACAGGATGACCTTGTGAGCTGAGGTAGTAGAAGTAGAATTAATGGGGGGAAAAAAGTGCAGAGTCACATATGTATGGGCTATTAATAAAACTGTTTCCTGGGTTACAGTAACTCTTGGGTGGTGGTTTGTTGGTTTTCTCCTCCTCTTCTAGCACAGGACACAATTGTTCTACCCTGGGATTGTCTGGGGGAGAGTGAGAGAGCACACTGGTGATAGTCTCTCCTGAGCTTTTTTGTGCTTTCTCTTGTCTAAAGTCTGTGTGGAACTTTTGGTAGTGTTTTGTGGTCACTCTGGGCCTTCATAAGCACAAAGGCTAGGACGTCATCACCTGGCTTTCTCAGGATGGAATCAGTACCAATTAACCTTTATCCTTTTTATTCTATTTTATGTAAAAATACTGCTTTTACAAATGTTTTCAAAGAGGATTGTTCTATTCTTCCCAGTAAGCAGCAGTTCTTTGACTATTCCTCTGACTAAGCCTCCAGACAGATCGCATTAAGAAGAGACAATGGAAAGCAAGCTTTCTTTTTCACCCTTCCTGTATACCTTGTTATTGTGTCTCAGTCCCAATCTGGAAGCTTTATTTAAGTCTTGGCCCTTTTTTTAATCTTCTTTGTATGTTCTTGGTGGGATGGTCATGTTCTCATTCATTTGAATATGCCTATAATTTTTTCTTTCGAACATTTCTAATATATCAAGTACATTGGTCTTATATCAGAACTAAATAGTAGATGGAGGATGAATGAAATGTATTTAATCACCATTAATCTGTATTGCCCTGTAGAAAATCAGCCTGACAAAAAGTACTATACTCTGAGGTCAGTTCTTCTAAGACCTGTACATTACAGTTTGTTGATTTGTCATGCTTGGCTAAAATCTGTTTCTAGTATCTGAAATAATACTGTTTATTTTAAAGTAATTTTATTCTGAATTTTTACATTGCTATTTTTCCTTCATTTAATTGTGAGGGCAAGTATCATCTGAAAAGTTGGCTTTGCCCATAGGATTTGAAGCACAGATAAACTATTGGAATTAGCTTTGATCACGCAGGTCATAGTGGAGCAAGGACTTGAACCCAAGATTTTTGAAATAGCTGGCTAGGGCTAATATTGGCAGATAATTTATTCCCAATTTTTTACTTTTACGACTAGCTCTGAAGAGATGAAAGAGTGGTTACTTTGGCATGCTTGTATTTACGGATGTAAATGCTACCTTTTTAAAGCATTTGCTTTAAGTATACAGCTTTCTTTGATATAAAGACTATCAACATGGAATGACTGAGATTTGGGTTATCCTTGTTTATGTGCTATTGTAGAGATTTACAGTTTTCAAGGTGGTTTAGTAGTTTTAGTTTTAAGTATTGAAATTTAAAATTATTATTCTCTTCTTAGTAACTGGAGTATATGTTATAGCATTGTAGGTCATCTGTTACCGACATTGTCAAAATAGAACTAACACTGCATATACTTGTGTTTATTTTCAAAAAAATATTAGGATTATCTGTTTTTCATCCATTACTGTGCTTTCTAAATGTTATTAGGAATCACCATTCCTTTAACTTGTCTATAATATATGTCCATTTTTCCAAGCCAAATACTCCCAGTTTTTCAGATGCATGTGTGCCTATCTGAATGTTTGTGATTAGTCAGTGAACTCATAAATTAAAAATCAACATACATGTCTGCAAAATCAGGATCCTGTTATTTCAGGGCATCCTACAGGTACTTTGATAGTTAGACATATGTGTGCAGAGGAAATGAAGAATCATTGTTCCACAGCAGATCTGAACAAGTGCTCCAATCTGAATGAATTCTACATCATGCTTTCTATCTGCTTGGTACGATTAATAATTAATAGTTATGATAAAAGAAAATACTGTGTATGATTAGTTGCTAATGACAACTGGATGTCACAAATGACATTCACTTTGCTAGCAGTGCAGGCAGGCTGAGGTGGAAAAATAAGATGGTAAATGTTACACAAAGTCTCATAAAACTGGGCTGCTTAAGAAGACATTAAGAATGGTGTATGATTACATCTATGTATTTTCTTTTTTTTTTCCCCTGAACTTTAGTCTCTGACCATTATGATACTTATATGAAAATGCTCACCTGTTAACAGTAGACTATTTTGCACTACTGCTTGTAGTAAAGACTTTTTCCTCAGCTTTTATGATGACGGGTACACTTGGAAAAAAATTGTCTGCAGAATCAGCAGGACACAATAAATATTTTAGATTTTTCATTTTGGCTTATTTCCCATTAGTAAATGTTCTTAAAAGGTCATTTACTTAGAAGGCAAAAGGACTATCAAAGTTTCTATACTTATAATATGACTAAGATTTGACCCATAGGTTCTACTTCTCTAAAGCAAAATTAGCTCCTTAAATGTTTAATCCTGAAAATAATTTGTCTAGAGTGGGAAAAACTGCAAACAGTAATCTGACAAAAGCAAGTGAGGTCAATGAAAAAGCCCCATTCTGCACAGGTATCTGTGAAGAAAACATGACTGAGAAACATTCTAACAGCAATTTGATAAAGGACAAAGTGATTTTTTTTTTCCCCTGTGTAGGAAAAGTGTGTAAATTGCCAGAACAATATTTTATTTATTTATCCAATTCTATGAATGTTGATCAGGAATTATGTTTCTGGTGTACAAATTTCAGTTAATTGAGAACTATAACCTAATTTTGAGTAACTGTTTCCAAGTATGTCAATTTATGGCAGATAGGTGGGTATTCTTACTTAATGAACTGTAGTTGGACTTTGAATTAAAAGGAACTCTTACCCAACAATCTGCTATTGTTAATGAGGTGCTGAATTTCACAGGACATTTTTCCTCCTTATGCTCCTGAGGTCACTGCTAACAGTGACTCCATGCATATAACAGCACAGAATGCAAGTTAGGGAAGATGCTGCATTCTTTAAGTTATTGGACTTCTTATTTAGTGGATTGCAAGTCTAACTACTGAATCAGTAGATCTTTTTCAGGATAGATATACCTCCTCCTTTGTCTTTGAGTTTACGAACTTAAAAATATTCAGGAATAACAGCATGCATAAGAATGACATGCACTGCTGACAGGAAGGTCTTATGCGGGAAGAAGGATGTTTCTTGTTAGCTTCCTTTAATCTTACTGAAATTTTATTACATGTTAAGTGCCCAAAATCGCGAGACTTGGGTCAGTACCAAAATGCATATTGATACCTAAAGATAGTTAAGATAAAGTTAATTATAATCATTTTACTCTATGAAAATATAAAAATAAACTTAAATTCAATCTGTTTTTAAAGTTCCTGATTATGACTGTAGACCAAAAATTTTAAAAAATTGAAAGGCTGCTTTTATACTAATTTATTTTATAATATACAAATTCAAGTTCATTTGTAGTCTGAAGGATCTGAACATGTATAAAACCAACAAAGCTGATGGGATGAAAGTGCCTTTCAAAGATAATGTAAAAAGAGGGAATAAAAACTTTACTTACAGTTCTTCTGGGAGACAAGTGTCATTTTTCTGTGTGCTAAAATGGCATCTGTAAAAACACTTTTCTAGCTAACACAGCCTTATAGACTGAAAGAATAGAACAAAAGCAGAACTGCCTTTTTTGTTACAGCTATTAAAAAATTGAAAAAAAAAAAAACATAACAAATGAATAGCTCATTCTTTTATTAAGTGCCAAGTGTTTGGGATTTCGAGGCAGACTGAGTTACTATATAGTAGCCATAAAGTATAAGGTTAGAAAAGAATGGAAAAAAAATATCCTGGGGAACTTCCTTCATTTCCCATTTGTTACATGTTCTTTGTTGCTCACAACAGTTTCTGGCTTTACTGCCCTTTGAGCACTAAGCCACTCCCAGGAGTGGATCTGATCGAAGGTGGAAAAGTCTCACTTATAGATTATCTGCATCAGGGAGGCTGGAGTCAGCCAGGTGTCCCTGTCCAGGGTCCTGTCTGTCTGGGAGATCTTATGCAGAGAGGTTCTTGCAGAGACATTCCTTTTGGGTGGGTAGCAAGTAATTTTTTTTTTTATACCTTTTTGGTGTAGATAAGTGGGTGTAGGACATTAGTTGTTGCTGACTCCTTTTTTCCTGGGTGGTCAGTGTGTCACTAAGGTTTCTTTGTCCTGCCAACTACTCTCTATCAAGGAGGTTTTGGCTGAGCTTATCAGGGATGTCTCTGGACTTGGCTAAGAGATGTCCTTCTCTGTTGGTACGTTTACCAGATCGCCTTTGCGGAGGCTCTGTCAGAAGGCAAGACTAGATGGCAAGTTAAAAAGGTAAAAGGATTCAAGTAAGGTTCTAGGTCTGCTTCTGACAATGTTTACTATCCTTTTGTTAACTTCAAGTTTGGGTGTCTGTCCAGATGACAACTGAGTCTGAGAAGTTGTACTGTGCATAGGATGTTTAACTGAATTTGAGCTTGCAAGTGGAAAGGCAGTGCCTGGTGCTAAAAAGAAAGGGAGGAAAAAACCCCATGACCAAACAAACACACAGTAAGTCAAGAAGAATCTACCAGCATGTGTCAACAATGATCAGGGAGTGCAACCCAAGCATGGCAGTTAAGTAATTTTTTGCGTCAGAGAAAGGCCTGGACCTAGATGCAAGATGGATTCCAGAAGAAGTACTACCATTCCCTACAATTGTAATCAGGTCCTGCAAAATATGATCCCTGGACTAAGATCAAGCGAGGTTAGGGGTGAATTTTTATTTAGTGCTGAATTTCTGGGAAGCCAAGTTGAACTAAGGTTAGTTCTTGATTCAGAAGTTGCTGGAAATCAGTTAGTTTGTCTGTGTGTCTGCTAAGGGTTACCAGGCTAGACTTAGTAAGAGGGTCCAAACTTGAAAGCAAGGATTATTTTATAGCTAGATTTACAAGGGGAGTTTTAGGCAGATTTTAGGACTTGGTGCTACTTGTAGCCTCCACAGTACATTAAGGAGAAGGAATAGGTTACCAAGCTAAAGCTGGCTTCTGGATCAGTGTTCATGTCCACGTCCACTTTGGCAAAGGAAGAAAAATCCAGGTCTAGGCATGGCATGAATTTTTTTGCATTGGGATTAAAAGGTGTAATGAGTTGGCATAGCTTTGCTCATTTCTGTGTCTGTCCCTTTTCTAACTGAACTCTTGAGAAAGAGGTTAATTTAGAGTTGCCAGTAGTTCCTCTAGGAGCTGCTGCTGAATTTAGTGGTGCTGAATCCTGAGGCTGGCAGCAGATTTCCATCTTCCATGGCTGAATCACTTTTCTAAATTAACTTCCATCTTAAATGTGAAAAGTTTTTGTCAGATAGGTAACATTAAGCTTTTTTTGTTGTTGTTTTAACTTCAAGTTGAGGTAAGGCACTGAATTAAAAATATTTTTACTTTTTACAGTATGAATAGTGTAAGGTTTCTAGCCTTACAAAAACGCGAAAGAATAGATGTGGCACAAATTTCTCTGCCTAGAGTCACTTAACTGACATGTTCTGTACTCCAATTTTGTGATGATTTTTCTTATTATAAAAAGAAATGAATCTCTCTGGATGACAATGTCTTTCAAACTCAACTTTTTAACAGGCTTAAAATATGCAAGAAGAATTTCTTTAAAGATTTTCTTTGCATAATTCATATTCATTATTCTACAGCAAATGTTTCTTTGAAGAAAAAAAAGGACTTATGGAGAGTATGTTTAGAAATTATGACTAAGTCTAACAAATTTAAATATAGATGTGACCAAATGTGCTCTCAAACTTCAGGAGCTTCTGAATGCGAAATGGATTAAATTGCTGGCATGTTTTCATACCTGTTGAACTACTGCATAACTGTCTAAATCTTGGATTTTTTTCTCTCAAAAAAAAAAAAAAAACCCAAAAAACCCAAACAACTCTTGTAGTGAAAGATTGGTTTTGCAACCTCAAGTGGAGCCTGAAAATGAAACAATTTCTTGCTCTGTGCAGAAAAGCTCATATTTTGTCTGAATTGTTTTGCCTTCCCTTTATAATGTTTTTGTTCTTTAAAATGCCTTTTTAGTAAAGAAGTAAGTTTTCAGAACTTGAGCTGATAAATAATAAAATTTTTGTAATAAAATTAATAATAAATAAATAATAAAATAAAAATAATAATAAAATAATAAAATTTTAGTACCCTCTATATTTTTCCTCTATATGTCTTAGACTATACTGAATACTTTGATTAATTATCAAAAGTGTTTTTAAATAGATTAGGTACATAATGGTAAATGTAACTTAATATTATTCTTCTCTGCTGGCTCAGTGAAGTATGTTTTCAGAACTTAAGAGCATTTTATTCAGCTGCCTCATGCTTGTTCCTAAATAGATGCTGTCGCACTTGGGTCTACTCTATTTTTTGGTGTGAATTTCAGCTTATGTTATCAGAAAAGTAGAATCAGAAAATGTCTTGAAAACCCTTGGCTGTTGGAAAAAAGGGAACTTCTTTTACTATTTATAGTTTGTCCTCATCAAAGATCTTCTCAACAGAATCTGATGCCTCTGGGTTTCACAACCCATTTATGTGCATTATTGGTCTTGTGTAGTATGAAACTGTTTGCTATAGGCCTGGGAAAACTGGAATTTTATTGAATTTCAAAAAGTGAAGAGATTGTATAATGGTGTACTTATATGCATGTATATACATATGTAAAAGATATAAAAATATAAGTGTGTTACTTGGAAAATATGCAGTTTTGCATACGTATTAAGTAGGTGTTTAGTACACATTCATAGCAGTCAGATTCTAACAAATGCTAATTATGTTTCTTTTCCTTACAACAGGATAGATCTTTAAAAAAAAAAAAAAAATCATTAAGGCTTCCAAAACAGGAAGTAGAATCCAAAAAAGAGAAGTTAAATAATACCTGCTTGTCAGAAAAGAGAAGCATTGTTGTTATTATTTTACATTTGTTCTTTTATTAATATTTATTTATTTCTTGTTTTATACTGTTCTTTCGTATGGAAAATTCATCCCAGTTTGGAGTGTCAACCTGGTTTTCTTCTAAGACACAACTTGGTTTTTGGTTGGGTTTTTTTGTTGTTTGGGTTTTTTGGGATGTTTTTGGTGATTTTTTTTTTAAATGAAAAAGATAATAAAAATTAAAGCTTGCCTCGTAAATTCTACACTGCCTTGAAGCAGTGGCTGGAGAGACATAAATGAATGCAGTGGTTGGCTGTGAAATCACAACTTAGTTAAAAATTCAATTGATGTGGAAACAGGACAATTATCTATTTTTCTTATCCAATCTCGTAAGTGTTTTGAATCTGCCTATTATGTGTCAAAGGGAATAAAAACAAAATAGATTCCGCCCCCCCCATGCCAAAGTCTGCAGATCAGTTTGCAAAGTTGCTATTAAAAGCAGAAAACCTGTTTGAGAAGCTAAAGTTGTTAAATGGCTCCCTGATCCACAGATACTCCCCCCCCGACCACAACTCTGGATGGAGTTTCAACCAGTCTTTGCCTGTTGCTATTTGCTCTGAAGTGCAGTGTGTTCCTTGCAGTTTCGCTAATCACAGATAACTTGTCATTCTTGCCCACTTGCAAACCCCTGTCCTTACCTTGTCTATAATATTACTAGTTTCATAAAACTCTTTTTCCCATTGTTTTCCTGAAGATCAGGTACCAATCTACATTCAGGTCGCAATACTAAGATGGTGTTAGATTAGAGTAAGGCATGTTGTTGGCTGCTGATAGCTGTTTGTTGTTTGTTTGACACCCTCCCCCCTTTTGTACCTTGTTCTCTTCAAGTGTTTTTTTTGTTGTTGTTGTTTGGTTGTTGGGGTTTTTTTTAAGGACTTAACAAAATTGCAAACAATAGGAATGTAGAAAGAGAAATATGTTTTGGTACTTCCTACTATAAAGCATGCAGTTGCTTTTATAGCAGAAAACCAAATACTGAGGTGATAGGAATGTCAATTTTGAGGCCAGGCAGTAAAAAAAAAAAATCAGTGCAGGACATTATTGCGTCTTGCTCTACGACTAGCAGCAAAAGCTCTGTAGTTGGCTTTATGAATTTGAATAAGCCATGAATTTGCATATGGATTTTTTTTAATGCTGAAACAAAAACATTAATTTTTACATTCTCTGACAGAAAAACGAAGACCTCAAAGCTTTCATAGATATCATGTGGACGTATGGAACAAGTGAGTAGTTGGTAATGCAAATGAAGCTAACAGTGGTTTTGTAGTGTTCAGCTAGAGGCAATGTATATCATCTGCATTCATTAAAGTTCAGGGTATCTGTATCTATTTGAAAATAAAAAGTCACTTTCTGGATGAAATATATTTTGGAAGGACACACCTCAAAAAAAGGAACATTAGAAAAATCTACTACCTGCCCTGCCTTGTCCACTCTTCCAGATAAGAGGTGTTATCTAGGTTAGTTTTAATGTTGCCTTTCAGCTTTTATCTAGTGCTTGCTCACACTCTCAACTGGTGTCCTGGGGTCTGGAGACTTGCCATCGTTGTTCCCCATTTTCCTGACAGAAGTCCTTGTATTTAAGAAGGTTAGATCTCCAGTTTAATACTTTTTTGTTGTTGTTGACCTTGGTGACAAATTTTGAGCAATCTGCATTTTGTGTGAAATTATTGCTGAACAGCTTCATATTTGTTTGTTATTTTCAGATTCATATCTTATTGAAATGACAGGTATAAGAGTAATTATGTAAGATAGCCTGTTGTAGAAACACCTAACATAAGAATTAGCACTTTCTTATTTGTTCTCCTGTCAGTGGTTCCAGTCCTTTACCACTTCATTATATTTCACAATACAGCAAAGCATAAAGATTTTCATGTATTATGCTGATCTAGTGCCAGCAGAATTTCTCCTTCATGGTTGGTCCCAGTGAATGTAATTATCTAATAACATTCTTATAAATAAGGAAAGAGCACTTCTTTAACTGTGGGGTGATGTACTTTGTTATAAGTTGGTCTTGACCTGCACAGCCAGGAAGACTTTGTCTTGTAGTCATGTTCTGTGGACTATTGTATGAGTGAAGTGACCGTAACCTCTGGGCTACGTGACCCCTTTGGAATCTACAAAGTCGGTGAATTCATGGACAGCATGTAGTGCAAATCAGATTGCATTGATTTTGGTCACTCAAATTACATTATGTCCAATTACTAGCCAGGTAAACTCACTTTGTAGCCTTATACCTGTTCTTGTACTTTTTAAAATTGTCCTTATCTTTGCAAAATTATTTTCATTAGATGGTAAGGTGTGTATTCTTCAACTTAGCGCCTGCACTGCTATTTCAAATATAGGCTGTTACTGAAGTTTATAATATATATGTGAGGCTTTGTGAATATTAAATAAAACCTTCCAGATCTTCAATGTGTGATTCAGAGGTCAATAAGATGTCTCTGATTTACACAGTAATACAGACAGGCTAGAGAGGAAAATTTCTTGCAAAACTGAGAGAAGAACTTTGTAGCAAAGATGTCACTGACTTGAGTTTTGTGAAGCTGCAGATTAAATGAGTACGTGGAATGTGATGCAGGGAATAACCCTTCTGATCTGTGTTTGTGGTCCAGAGCCACCAGTATGGAGTATAAACATAAAGTTTGTGTCAGGAATGCTCAAACATACGAGAGATGTGGGCGTACTGGAGCGAGCCCAGCAAAGGACTGCTAAGGTGATGAAGGTACTGGAGCATCTCTCGTACAAGGAAAGGCTGAGAGAGCTGGGACTGTTTAGCCTAGAGAAGAGAAGGCTCAGGAGGAATCTCATCAATGTGTACAAATACCTGAAGGGAGGGTGCAAAGAGGATGGAGCCAGGATCTTTCCAGTGGCACTCAGTGACAGGTCAAGAGGTAATGGGCACAAACTGAGACACAGCAGGTTCCTTCCAAACATCAGGAAAGACTTTTTCACCATGAGGGTGGGTGAGTGAGTGCTGGCACAGGTTGCCCAGAGAGGTTGTGGAGTTTCATTCCTTGGAGATATTCAAAAGCCATCTGGATGTGGTCCTGGACAGCCTGTTCTGGGGTGATCCCGTCTGAGCAGGGGGGCTGGACCAGATGCCCTCCAGAGGTTCCTTCCAACCTCAACCATTCTGTGACCTTGTGTTAATGTCCTAAAATGACCAGCCTGGGTCCTGTCCTTGGGGCAAAAGTCAGATTTATTTCCTTCTTTGGGTTACTTAGGGTCAGCTTCTGCCATATTATATTACACTGTGTTGTATATGATGTGATTTAAGATCATGCAAGTAATCCAGAGTGGAAGCAGGAAATTAAAGGATTTTTTTTCACTTTCCCTACAGCAGTATTTTAAATTGCAAATTCCTGGCTTATTTTTGTACTGCTTTAATTTGCTGAGAGAAGCTGTGAAATCACCTTGGCTTGGAGTGCTAGGTTTGCTTTCCATCTAGTTAGCGTATTAAGTTTATAGATAACTGATCTGAATGGGATGGAGGGAAACAGGGAACCATCTCTCAATGACAGTTCAGTGGTATAAGTGACATGGAGTGCAACTTAAAAAATAAGCAGGCATGCTTTACTATAAAGCAAGGAACTTGAAATTCCTCTGTTTTTATTACTCTCTTATATATAGTTATTGCATAGCTTGGAAAAAAGTCACCTTCATAATTTGGATTCTTCCATGTTTGTGTAATATAATGTCTCATAGTCTCAGAAGAAACTAGTAAATTCTCTACCCTGATGCCTGTTACAGTTAGCCATGGAACTTCACCAGAATATCCATAAATACCTCAGAAGACATTCAATCGAAAACAATTATCACTCTGAAGAGCAGATTAAGATGCTTCATATTTCATTTGCATCTTCAGCTTCAGCTGTATCATTTCTCACCCTGGAAAAAAAAAAAAAGACCTAGAGAGTAATCATCTTAAAGTTAGCAAATGTTTGTGTTTCACCCCATGGCTACTCTGAACAAAATGCTACAATCCTTTATTTAAACTTCATTTTCAGTCAGCAGGATTTGTTCCTGGACTAAGGATGCCAGAATCAATACAAACATTAACATTATAAATTAACAAGAAACTCAGCAATATGAAGTAAAAACATCTAAATGTAGTGTGTATATGAATATATATACACACACATATATACAACTTAAAATTTGTGCTTATTAGGAATAAAACCATTCAGAGTTTTCTATGAGCTGTGTTTTATATTTAACTATTTTCATGAATCTTTTGTAGTAATGGGTGGATTGGGATTCAGCACTTATCCTAGTAATTCAATCCCAAAAAGATGATGGCTTAAAGCTTTTTATTGTACAAAAATATAAAAATTCAATTAAGCAAACTGTGGTTCCTGTACGTTCTCTGCCTGAAATGAAAATGACACAGTTTACAGATCAGATTTAACTCAGAAAATAAAGCATCATTAAATAAGTCTTTCTTTTAATAGTTAGAAATCATTGCGCAAGATTGCATGATTGCATAGCTAATACAGGCAATTAAGTTTGTTAGTGAAATATTTACTTTATTTTTTCAAGCAAAAGTAAAGGAAAAAAGAAAATTTGGAACAATGAATGCTATTTTAAAAATGCTATTAAAATAAAGCCTGGATTTTAGTCCTTGAGTGCATGTGTAACAAATACATTTTCATAGTCCAGACAAGACTGTAATAGTTCAGAGCTGATTTCTCTTCAAAAATGTACACCAACAATTTTTTGTATCTTTTGTTTACCATTTATTTTTGGTTAAAGAAGGAAACTTAAATATTTTGTTGACCTGTGCATAGGAAACTCTCAGGAGAAACAGATAGTAAAGAACAAACTAGGCATGAAAGATCATGCATTGCAGCACGATTTTTTAAAGGCATAAGAATAAAAGAATTAGAAAATGAACACAACTATAAAGCTTTTTTTTATTATTAGGTCCCTCATTCAATCCTGTTGTGTGTTTTAAGATAAAACAGATATTGTGATCCTATCCTAAATACGAAGGAGAATATCACTTCAGTGAACAAAAATATGTGCTTCAATGGCTCTTCTCATTAGTTGCCAAGTGTTTGGATGGCGGCATTTAATAGAGAAGTGAGGAGAAACTGTAGAAGTTTGTGGAAATGTAGCACTAGTTACCATTCTAGTCAACAAGATACTGCTGATTCAGTTTCATGAGTACTTTTAAAGAATATTCTTTTCCTGGTGAATTCACTACTTCAGTCTGAAAAGTATCATATTTATTCACATATTTTATTGTTTTGCGAGAATGTAAGCCTACACACGGTACAAAATGACCCAGAGTTACATTCTCAGAAGCTTTGTGGTTAAGTGTCTAGATATTTTAAACCCATTTTTTATCATTTCCAAATGTTACAGAAAGTTTATACTAAAGTATTTGATAACTAACAATTAATTTACACTATGCCAGGGTGAGTGTAATGCATGTAGATATTGCCTTTGATGTGAAAATGAGAGTTACAAAAATCAAACTGGAGATTACTAACCCCTCCAGTAACTGCAGAACATGATATATCTATATGCCTCAAAGGCACAAGAATTTTCAAATTTCAGGCTATTGTGTAATGACAAGATGTACAAGAACTTAATTTTACTAACATCTGTTCCTAAAAAAATGACATCTCAAAAACACGCATTTATAAGAGCTTAATTGTGAGGAGTGGCCTGCTCAATATGCAAAATCTAATTTCATCTTACTATTACTGTAAAATCTGAAAACAAACGATGAAAATTTTCACAAAACGTAAAGGAAACAGGTTGAACGTGTTTTTTGCTTGTGTGAAATGATATGGTCTCTCTCATGCAAATATATAGGGGAATCGGCAAAGCTTCATAGGACCATCATTGAATATAGTGACAAGGAACAGAAGAGTAACTTTTCTTAACTTGATTCATTATTTAGTGGTACTTTTGGACAATGTGCGTCTTTATTTCCTTTTTTCAGGTGTACATTTCTTTGGGAAGGCTTCCTTCAGTCCCTGTTCCTCTAAATTTATTTCTGGCCTGCTGCTTTTTCTTCTTTATGTGAAATATAAAGCTTTGAGAAGAAATATCTGTTTCCATTCTGTAACTGAAACAGCTCCAGTTTCTTTCTTTGTATTTTCTGGAATATGCTGTCTCTGACATCTTTTTTCAGATTTGTTTTGGCAGGGCATCAGATTCCGGTGCAAGACACTCTTCCTTGCCTTGGATATCTGCCAGCTTGATAAATTACAATTAGTGAAGATAGGGCTGTTTTCTTAGCTGTGATGGGGAAGTTGAAGAAACTAGATAAACTCATAGCCAGCCTATTTCAGAGGAAAAACTTTCAGGTATTCTGAACCACCAAAGACACAAAGCAAGTGAAAAGTACTAAAGCTCTGTGCACATGTTAGCTCATTTACTGGCAATAACACCAAAGAAGCACACAAGGAGACAGGGCACCACTTAAAGACCCTGATCTCACTTGCAAGAGCAACCTGAACTTAGAAACCACAGTTTTGGCTTGCCACTGCTAACCAAAGACCAGCTGGACAAGATTGCTGTTAGGGCATAAGAAGCCATAAAGTTTTTGATCAGCAGTCCTTCCTATATTAGTTCATTTCCCACAATCCATGATGATTTAGAAGTAAAAATGAAAGCAGAAACTACCAATTATTTCTGGGAAAACACATATGAATAACTAGGTAGAAAACATGAATTACATAGGAATGGGATGTTTCTTTGCTACATCATATCTTTTTTTTTTTAGGATTGGGACAAGCCATTTGCTTTATGCAAGCCACTGGTCCTGATGTCGCAGCACCATATACAGAGAGTTAATAATCTACTAAGTCCTTCATTTCTCACAGCATGTCATTTATCGGTGACTTGATCTGCTTGCTGTTCAAAATAACCAGAAGCCATATGACCACAACAGCAATGTCAAATGTGAGCTAACAATCTGTGCTATAAAACAGGGTGGATAACTTGGGTTCAGAGCGATGACAATGCAATCATAGAGCTCTCCAATATCTATCAGTATGGTACATGCTCTTAGGCTGTGAGTGAGAAAAATGAATTTTGTAACTTGTTCCAGGAGAAAGTGATTATTAAGTTGGCTAGTTTTTATTTCTGATTTGGATACTGAGATCAGAAAGTCCAAACTTTTTGTATCTGGCTAGTCTGTGCTAACAGGATCCTATATAATAGCTGAATCTTTATTGTATTCATAGACTTCACTTCTTTAAATGTACAGTAGGCTTATTCTTCTAAAGCAAATTTACCATTTACATTATTCCTTTGATACAGAAGTACACAGCAAAGTCTTGTAGGGCACGTAAATTCTTGAAATATTGAAAACCTCATGATGGTCGTGAAGAGAAATACTTATCTGATATAGTTACTACAGTTTTTCACATAGGTCGCTGCTAAGATATTCACGGGTCTCATGGTTTTCCCAATGGGGATGTCTCCTTGCATTTTATTCTAGAACTCTAGTTATTAATTCCTTTATGTCCTTAATCAAACTGCATTTTTAAAAGGAAGTTAGAAAATGCCAGGGCTATTCTGGAAGGCTAAATAATATTGTATTGTTCATATTTTCTTTGATGGCACTTTGGAAAAAAAAAAAAGCAGAGGTAGAAAAGTATTAACAGCCACTTTTAATGTCCAGTCTTCTTGTACACCTGGCAGAGCAGGGGAAGCTGAAAAGTTCTTCACTTAGTGTAAGCACTGCTGAGCAACAACTAAACCATCAGTGTGTTATCAACATTATTCTCATACTGAATCCAAACCACAACATTATATCAGCTACTAGGAAGAAAACTAACTCTATCCCAGCTGGAAACAGGACAGGTTCCTTATAAAACTATGTAGTATCACATGTGGAGGCATTTAGTGAGTTCAACAGGTAAGATAATTTTGTGGGTAATACCATTAACTGCATAACATCATTTCAGTTATGTCTCATCATCTTTGTTAAGAGCAATTCCTCTGGATTTTATCCATTAGGTAAATGACACTTAATTATTCATCTGCCTAAATAACTTGAACCCATAACTAGAATGACTTTATGCTGATCTTCATGTTGTGGTATAATGTTATTTTGCAATATATAAAATATACTGAATTTGTCCAAAATAGAGACTATTGAGTCCCGTATAGCATATTTTATGGATGGTAAACCAAAATTAACCACCTATATTTCTTGATCTGCTAGGAATCTGTTTTTGTCAAGCCAGCTTGAACTTTTGATTAGCTTCACAAATGATTGTGTTGCTTGTGTGATATCTTTTGGTGATAAGTAAAGGAGAAAAACAGCTTTGAAATACATACTCTAGATAATTTTCTTATCTTCTACTCAATAACATATCTGTTGATCATACCTATTAAAAAAAAGAAAAGGAAAAAATTCTTTGTCTCTTGATTACACAAGAGAGAAAATGTTGGAGAAAAACAACTAAGGATGAAAAGATTGACAGGATAGCTAAAGAAGAAAGCAAATAAAATGCTTGGAGAACTTACCTTTACAAGAATAGGAATTAAATCCATCATAAATAGAAAGAGTTGGAAAGCCAGACTAATATCAAAATCAGGGAAATGAGCTCTCTGTGGAGCTCTGTGACCCATAAGTATCGATAAGTGCTTATAAAGGATGGAGGGCATTGCCAAGGAGCATTCCTGGTTGAGTAAGGAGGGATACATCTGAGAGATAAGGGGAAAAAAATTATACCTTCAACAGGTGAGGGCTGCCCTTGGAAAATCCTGAACTGCTTTGCACGTTGGTCTACTTATCCTGTATATTGACCTTCAGTTTATAGGCATGTTTTCAGATTGAAACTTTGTGCACTTTAGCAGCAAACAAACGAATATACTATTACTGCTGCTGAAACTGTGGTGCCCTTTAAAATTGATAGTGTTAGCTTAGCTGAAGAGAAAGAAGAAATAAAATTAACAACTTAATAGACTTTCATACTTATACTTTTCCATATTTATATAGGCTTTAATCTGTGGGGACTCCTGAGATCTTAAGAATTATTTGTATGTAAAATCTGGGGATTAAACATAGATTGTTTGAATACGTTTAGAAAATGCAATGAGCAATCAGTGCATGTTTTAGTTCTAATTCCTAATTTATAATATGAATTAATGACTTTTGTACATTACTTTGTGTCTGTAAGATCTTAGAAATTTCTTTTATGTTTTTACCTTTTTAAAAATTGTATAAATAGCCTTAAACATAGAAATTTTTCTCCTGGTTGTACCTCTGTCTAGTTACTCTAGTGCTATCAAGGTACTCTGTTTTGTTACTATATCTATTGATTACTCTGTGATTGGGATCAAGTAACGCATTTTGTCAATATTTGTAGAACATCTAAATCCTATAAAGATCTTCCTACATGAAATTTAATCTTAAATTTATATTGATCCTTGACACATTTATGGCTCTAATTTGCTTACTTGCCTAGGTCTCTGATATGAAGTTATTTAAATAGAAGATGCATGCAGAAAATATAAAAAGTGTACTGTGTGGGTTATGTTTACTAATGTCTGTTAAAATGGTCTTATTTTTGAGGTCCAGAAAAGTAAGAAGCAGTGTTGTGGAAGAGGCTTTTATAAATTATGCCATAATGTTGTGATAATAGCATCTTTGCAGTTCTTGCTGCCCTGGTTTCATTGACAATTGTTTCTCAAAGCCTTCTTTACTCCCCTTGATAGCTTGTTTCTTCTTTCTTTAAAACTACTGCATGGAGGAAAGGGCTGAGAGGAAGTAAGAGACAGAATATTCTGCTTTGAAAGCATGTCTGCTCAATGACTTTCATCCATGCATTTCTAGATACATTATGTGGTGCAGCTCACAGAGGTTTTTATATGTTACTAGACATGGTACAGGCCAAATAGTGGAATGGTTATGGATAAATATTGCCTAGAAAGCCTTTTATGGTACCATTTCAATATTTAGAAAAGGTGTACTGTGATAAAATGTATTATACTTAAATTACACACTGAGATTTTACATGCTTTAACAAATTTTGTTAAGTAGAAATGAAACTGGTTTTGTGCAACATGAGAGAAAAGGAAGGTTAGAGGATAAGTTCTCCCTGCTATGCCTGGGTTTCCTCAGGCTGAATATTAACAACCTGATTAGCAGCACTAAAACTAGCAAAAGAAAGTGCCAAAAGAGTGAAATTTGCGTGGGAATTTCAGGAGGGACCTTGGGGATGGGGGCAGCAGTGAGGAGGGCCTGGGTAATTTTGCCAAAGATCACTTCTATTCATACCTCTTGTGTCAACTTTTGATAGAAGAGTGTTTTCCCAATTGCTTGCGTTTCATTCCAAGTGAGTAAGTAAGGATGTAGTAGAGGAAAGATTGACAGTGTGAATCAGTGTTTGTGAGAAGCACTTACATTTTAGCATTGGACTCAGCGTAATACATTGTTTTTACTTTTCTGACTGCTTTCCTTTCCTGAATAAATTATGAATCCAAGATAAACAGCAGCTGTTGGTTCCCCTAGCCCAGGAAAAAAAAAAAGGAAAAGGAAGCCCTTCTTATGTCATGCCATGTCATAGCTGTAAAACTATATTGAAAATGTGAGGCAAAGCAGATAATTTAGTACAACCCACTTTAATATTTGGAAAAAAAATGGTTTGGGAGGATATGGATTTCAATTATCACAGCAATTTTTCACATTAAATGTAAATGGCCATTATACAGAAATAAGTGTCTATTTTGGAGCTGGCAGTGTTCAAAGTCACTGTTATTCGTGATTATAGGTGCCTTTAAGTACATTTACCAAAGGGTAAGCAAGCCTAGTTACTGAGCTGGTGAGCAGTGGTTCTCCAAACAAGGTGACCAGTCCCAGTTGCTCATGCTACACCTGTGTTGTCAGCTTCTGTGGACGGACATTCAGTTTGCTATTGCTGCCCTTAGATGCAACAAGCACCCATGAGGCGCTGGCATTGCCCCATGATGGGTCTGGTCCAGGTGTGAAAGGCAGAGGGGAAGGCAGATGCCTCTGCATCAGCAGCTGCTGAAGGATGTGTTCTGTTGCAGAGGAGCAGCCAGTCCTGAGCCCTTTGGACCCAGTTCGACATAGCCCTTAAGCACTTGAACAGCCTTGAAGAATTAATACTAATGAATTGATTAGGATTCAGGCTATTGGGATTCATGACAAAAAGAATTTTCTTGATGTCTTTCCTCTGATTATCTTGCTCTGAAATGCTACAGTGCATTTCACTCAACATTTCAGCTGAGGTCAGTGGAGACAAATATGTCTAGCAAGTGGTACGCTCCACCATGGTCCCCATTACATCAGTGAAGTTTTACTGAATTCCCTGAAGGACATGTTCTAGGGGGATCTGAACTTCAGTAGAGTTCCTTGAGGTTATGGACTATAAGATGAGGAGCTTTCAAATGGTTTTGTTTTCTCTTCAGACAATTGTGTCAATGTTACTGTTGAAACAGATTCAGCTTTCTTATGGAAGGCTAGGAAAAGTCTTTTCCTTATTTTAGTGCAAGCCAACAACTTCATAATTATTCTGTTGTGTAGATTTTCCTGTTGTTCCTGGAAGGTGGCATATTCTGCTAAATGGTTGAAATGTTCAATAACAGCACAGGTAAGAGCCTCTTTTATGCAGTGAAGCTCACTGGTTTATATGATTAATACCATAAGAAAATTCTTTACCAGAGAAAACATTTTCTTTTAAGTTATTACTAAATGACAGAGTAACTGTTTGGAAGTGATAAATCTGTCACTAACTGAAAAGCATAAGCCAGTTTTTCAATAGTCTTCTTTGAGACTAGGTTATTATCAGAAAACAATTAGGGTAAATTTTTGCTCTGGTATAACTTGAAGCATTTTCAGATTGTTATAGGTTTTAATGCTTGTGTCATTTACTAGTTAAGTATTTCTGAATAACTTGCTATCTGGTCCCTATTGGAGCATTCAGAAAGGCTATTCCCATTGAAACGAGTTAGATACCTATAAGCTCTTGAAAAGTGAACTAAAGAAAGCTTAAACAGAGCCGTGGATGCTAAGAGCTTATGAAAGGGGTTTTCAACTCTTTTTTTGTTTGTTTGTTCTTTTATTGCAACCTCATTTGAAAGCATAAACAAGTTAAAACCAAGGGTTTTTTAATTTCATTGCTGTCTTTACCACAGGGCGTAGATATTTAAAGTACAGAAAATTCATTACTATTTAGTAACTGTATACCAACAGAAAAGAAAGTATATCTATGAATAAGTTTGTGGCTGTCAAGTAAACAAAAATATGACTGTTCTTCAGAATTTCAGAATTCAGCTACTGTTTACCTGCTTGTATCTTGTTTTCTTTCAGACTTTGAAGTTCATGATGTTTTTGCTACAGGTTTGTACTCCATAACTCCTTTTATCTAAGTACATCAGTCTCTTGGGTGGGGATTTTTTTGTGGTTTGGTTTTTTGTTTTGTTTTGTGTTTTTGTTTTTTTTTTTTTTTCCTATAAACCTTATAAAGTCCTGGGAGATAGAGAAGTGTCTGCACTTGTGGATAGATACACTGAGGTAAAGAAATCGTGCATCTTGCTTAAGATTTAAAAAAAATATACATATATTAAAAAAAAAATCAGTAGTAGGTATTTTTTTCTCTGATTCGCAATGCACAGACTTGTGTTAGGCTTATACTTAAAATGTGTAATTTTGTCCATTTTTAAGTGATCTTCAAGGGGAAGCATTCATCACATTTGTATCTCAGGATTTAATCTGTCATATGTTGATTCTTTTAAATGAAACATACCATTTTTTAACAAAGTATTGCTTTTTTTAAAAAAAGAAATTGAGCACAGATGAGTCAAGGTAGGGATAAGTTCTTGTGCAAAAGAGCAATGGATTCAAAAACAGTGATTGCTGAAGACTTCACTTATCAAATATACTGTGAAGTTTGTAAATCTGAAAGTTTCTCATAAGATTATATTGGCTCAGATTTATCATTCTGCCAACAGATCTGTAAAGAATATAACTTTTTGAAAGATGGGAAACAAATGTAGCTGGCTGAAAACCACTTAAACTGTTTCTGTTGGCAACAGATGTAATACAACAATAATTTTACTGATTTCTGTTTAAAATTAATATCCATTGAGTATATTCATGTTCCTTTTGATATTTTATAAATATTTTTTATCAACTTGCCTTAGCTTTCCAAAGAGATTTATTATGTTTTATCAAGTGTCTCAACAAGTTCTTCAGAAACCTTTTAATAATACAATTAATGAGAAACTTCAATATGGTTCTCTAGCGTATTCAGAGAATGATGGAGTATTTAATCTTAAATGGGTAAAAAAGATATGGAATGGAATGATAGACAGAGCTTTGATCCTTTAATATTGTTCAGATATGCACATTAAAAGAAACGCTGGAAATTTTTTCTGTGCTCTAATTTTATTGTATTTATATGCCCACAGCTAACGTTAAGCTTTTAGTGTGTCCTTTCCCCACCATTTTAGTCAGAAGGATCTGAGATTTAAAATGAAAATTAAAAAAAAAAGTTGGTAATCCAATTTGAGGCAGTTGACTGACAAAACTAATTAACTACTTGAAGACAATCTTCAAGGATAAAGACACTAAAACTTGAGAGAAAGAAAACAAGACAGTTCCTCTGAATCCTAGCACTGTTACAAGAGCATTAATATTTGTCAGGCATAAATTCTGAATAATATTTTCCATTTGAAATTGTAATTCCATTAGAATTTAAGTGTGAAAAAGCAATATATGTAAATAGTCTTTTATAAAAATATATTTGGAACACACAAAGCTTTAATGAGTAGCCTATCTTCTAAGATCTAATTAACATCTTGACAAAATGTACTCTCTCTAGATATGTTAAGAAAAGATAAGTCCATTTTGCTTGCTCAGATCACATCAATGACTAATGAAATGAATGTTTTACTGATTTTTGAAGATACTCATCACCTACAGGTTTCTATAGTATATCCTTTTTAATCTTTATTTCTAAGAGGAAGAAGAGATCTAACTTGTTCAGTATCTGTAAAATATTTGTGGCAAAAAATACATAGGCTTGTGGAGATGCAAGTGAGACAAAGGCCATAGTACAAAATGGAGTAAGACTGGTTGTGGTTAGTATTAAATGACATCCTTTTCTTCCATGTATTGTTTCTATAATTTATACTTCTACAATATTACAAATAATGTTTTGTAAGTGAGAAAACAGATGTACTCAGCAAGTGACCTGGTAAAACCAGGCATATAATGTCAGTCTCCTGTCACAGGTATCCCTGCTGCTGTCGTCTCTTAGCAGCTGATGAAATAATACATTTCAGTATGTGTATGTTAACATCCGCAAAATGGAAAATATGAGAGTCATAAACTTTCACCTTCACCAGTGACTTGAATCAATCCGCTTAGCTTTGCACTGACATAACTGAATACCATTCCAGACCAAGGACATCTTCTAGCTGTAGGATTCTTAATAATCGCATTTCTCTAAATGTTTCCTTTCCAAAAACAAGTAAAATATTCCCCCCGCTTAAATATACCATAACTGATTCTAGTAGAAGAGTATTATTGTAGTGTAATGCAACAAATACTAACTGTTTGGTTGTTTAAAATTATTTCTATGAAAATTATGATTAGCTGGACATCAGAATAAGGCCAGTAGAAAGCATTTGTTTTTAAATTAATCCCCAAACTAAGAAAAAGGAAAACACAAAGATTAATTCAGTAAGTTGTTGACATTCATATTTCAGAATCCCAAGACCTGTCAGAAATTTCCTACCCATGAATAAATGCATCCTGAGGTGCTTTTTAATTAGGTTGTTCATTAAGAGAGTATACATTTTAAAAATGGTTGGACTCTATGATCTTAAGGGTCCTTTCCAACCTAAATGATTCTATGTAAAGACCTATACAGTTAAAGAACATATATGTAACTCAACAAAAAGAATGTCACAAGGGTAGCTGATCATAAGACTACTGTAAAATGATGAGATTTAAAATATTAAATGTGTCTTCTGCTATGTGGTAAAACAGATGTTTAGATTAGGAGTGCTCTTCTCACTCTAGAAAACAGTAAAGCAATAAATTGTACGTTCTTGTATACATCACTTTAGTTTTATGATACATTACTATCGGATGCTTAAGCTATGGAGGAACATAAGACAGGACAGACAACAAGGGAATGAGTAATTTAGTTTTGCAACAAAGTTATTACTATATATAAATAAAAAATCAAGTGTGAATGAAATAACTCTATCCAATTATTCATTATGTGTCAAAAGTTCGGGAACAATAGAAACTTAATTTTCTTAAAAGATGACAAACGTGTGTCATTGAGATACAGTGCACATCTGTGCTTGCTAATAAAGTCATTTTGTATTTGTTAAACTGTGATAGGCAATATAACTACTTAACATAGGAGAGCCTCAAATAAGTTTTTCATTAATTTAAGGGAAGAACTTGGAGAATGAAAATTAAATACTCAATGGGACTATTATATAGATGTGTATCTGCTTATTTATAATACATATGCACAGCTATTTGTACACTTAGTCACAATGGGGTCCAATAGATGCTGTAAAAAGAGACACGGATCTAGGGGCATTTCAGAATGTGCATACACACAAATATATATATATACACACACACACACACATATTCACACCATCCCTTCAAAAAACAGTCAGAAGACAAGGAAGACCTAAGACAGCCACATATGAGTTTTTGGGATTGGAGTGTAATAAAGTAATGGGTATGTGTTTGTAACCTGATAGCTAATGTTAAGAATAGGAGAGAATTTTAGCATCTGATCTCTACCAGAGTTTGTAGTTTCAAAATTCATGGCGTCCAAGGCAACAAGGTAGGTGGCTAATACATTGCAGTAATTTCTAGTATAGAATATTCACTTTACTCTCTATTTTTAACAAGATTAAATAACATCAGCTATGTAACATAAAAGCTTGATGTCCTACTAGTCCTATTTATTTACACAGTAAAATGAAGACAAGTTTATTAGGAATGAAATCACTTAATAGTTGCATTTACAACTACTGTTAACTTTTTCCATAAATGAAAATTACTACTAGTACTTTAGCTCACCCATTTATTTTACATTATGATGTATTCTGAACAGGAGGACTAGTTATTTCAAACCCGCCAGGATACAAGGAGAGAATAGGGGCAGGGGAAATAAGGACAAATCATATTAGTTATGAATCTTACTGCTTTAAATTACTCAGCATGACCATGTAATGCTGTTTCTCTGGTACAGAAGCATTAAAAGACTGAAGTTACAGGACAGAGAATTTATGATATTAGCAAATCATACAGACTCATCTCTTAGAAAAGAGCCAGCTTAATGAGTTATGAGTAACGGCAGAAGGATAGGGTCTACCTTAATGTTAATGAGGCAGGTTTTATGGATCAAAAAGGTGTTCAAAGGCTGCAGAATGACTGGGTTTCCTGGTTTGTTTGGGGTTTTTTTCCCCTTTCAGAGGGATTTTCTTGTGTCCTTTCTAGCAGCTGTGAGGAAGGGATTCCTCAGGGCTCAGTGCATTGGAATCCACAGGCCTCTGGGCAGATCTTCAGGCCTCTGCAGCCACTCGAAAGTGTTGGCTGCTCTTTTTTGTAATAGCAAATTGGCAAAGAGATGTAGGTAGACTTCATAGCCATTAAAAGGCCTGTTTTCTGATTTCCCTCTTCTTCTCTGTGTGCAGATTGCCAATCAGCTTCAAATATATACGAGTAAAAGGATTTCTGCATTTAGAAAAGCTAACTGCATTATACTTCTTGTAAAAAAACCCAAACATTTGGATTAGACTATCATAATGTGCCTTTCAGAGCTAAATTTAAATAAGATTAATTTATCTACACCTATTGATACTCCGTCTGAACAGAATGGATCAAGCAATTCTTCGTGGTTTTGTTGTTGTTTGTTCCCGATGATTTTGGATAATATACAACCCTGAGGATTCCACAATATTCTGGAGTACTTTGTGCTTCTGGAGAAAATGTTTAAGTGATGGCAAGCCCCTAGAGAGGAGGTGATTTCAATTTCAGTAAAAATACTGCACCATTTATGTATTATGCTCACCAATAGTCATCTAATTTCTTTTAGACTACCGATTAATTTTCTGAGAGATCCAAATGATCAGCAACTTAGAATAGCCTTTTTCCCTGTAGAAGAGAGAAAGCTGCTAAAGGCAGGGAGGAAAAAAAGATGACTTAACTGTCCTGGGGGATTAGGAAACTAAGATTAGCATAGAGGAGGGCTGGAAATCCACAGATGCCTTTGCAGAAAAGATACTCTTAAGGACTCGTCTAAATGTTCTCTAACTCAGAATCTATCCTTGTTTATGTAGAGATTTCTGTGAACACTTCAGTAGTTGAACTAGATGGTAATCAGTAATACAACAGCTTGAATAAAATGTTCAGGTGTAAGTTCTTGAAAAATGTAAATTCCCTTTGTTATTGAAGTTGTGCATGCCTGTTTTGTAACGATGATACAGTGAAGCGCAAACTATGCGAGCTTTAATTTTAATGGGAGAAATCCCAACATTACTAAGGTGTATAAAGCTTACCAATTTAGTAAGTGTTTTATAAATCTTATCTAGACGAAGGTTTGTTTTTTATTTTACATTGACCTGATTGCTTGAATCCTCATTTAGCTATATGTTCAGTAACTTCTATGAAATGTTTTTTTTCCAAGAAAAACGTTAATTTTTCCTTGAGAATACTGCTTTCCTTCTGAAGCTGACCCAAGAAAATCTTGGCAGACTCTTGTATCTGAAATCAGCAAAGATTAGCTTCTCTCCCACATGAGCCTGGGAGAAAACATGAAATACTTAGAGGTTTATGTGTATGAAATACATATATTTGGGGAAGGGAAAATATTTCAAGCAATCTGTTGAAAACACTTCCTTATTTTTGCTCTTGCTTCAACAAGTCAAAGGAGAGCTTAACAAATCATTATTTTCTCTGACTCTGGAGCCTGTTTTGACAATTAATCCTTAACATTTTTTAGTTGCCCATGTACTATATAAAGACAACAGATATTTAATTTGCATGGAGATTAGTAATTTCACATTTTAGACATATTTCTGAGTGTGCATATTGTTTTCTAGTTTATTTCTTGTATTTGTTCAGGCTTTTTATGTTTATCTGTAAATAACAAATATCTAAATGTATCTTTACACTTATTTGAGAAATTTTGCCTGTTCAGAAAATTATCCTTCCATCTGAAGATGGTTATTTTAAAATGAAGAGTAGAGTTTTATTTTACTATTGAAGTAAAGATATTTGAGCCTTTCCTGGGATGCTACCAGTAAGTCAAAGATCATTCTTCTAAGCTGATAACTTAGCACGTTCCATTTTGAAATGGGCATTTGTACTGTTATTTCTAGCAATTTAAAGTTCTTTTTCCTGTAATCGTACTGACCTAAGCCATTATTTTGACAGCTATTACTTCTATTTTTTGTGCTCTAGTTGTGTTATGTTAATGTCTACAAGTACAGACAAGAATCTCATTTTTCTAGGCCTCTAAGATATATCCCATTATCTACCATTTTAAATGTTTTTTTCATTATTTTTCCAAATTCTTATTACAGTTTTCTTACTTTTGCCTGGATTTATAAAACAGTAACTTAACTAGTAGCGAAAAATAAATAGGGGATAATTAGACTGATACAGAAGAACAACGATAGACCATATTGTGAGAATGCTTGCAGGGGCATTGCCACAGCCCTGAGAATTCAGGGAGCGAAAGATAAGGTTGTCTCAATGGGAAAAGTGAGTCAACATAGGTAAATAGTTTCCAAAGGCTTTGTCTGCCAGAACATGGAAAAGAGATTCCTAGAGCTCTTTTTGCTCTTTTTCTCTCCACTTCAGGGCTATATCCTTTTGGTTAACAGTGCCTGCAACACCAGCAATCTGATTTGGATGGATTTTCATGTTCAATTCTGTCAATTAGTGAGTTGAAAAAGATGACAGTTATGATCAGGAGATAGAGAGCTACTTCAGTGACAGCAGAAATCAGGATTAAAGAGAACCAATCTGCCAGAAATCTGAGCCCTCACTGAAGTTGGTGGAAATGTCTGCATAACTGGAAATATGTTTTCCTTTCGAAGAAAGAGGGAGTAATTTTTTTATAAATTGCTCCATTTTGTCCATAATCTTCACATTTTTAGTAGAGATGAAAGGAGAGCAGAATGGGTCTACTAGGCTCTTGTAACTATTAGGAACAGAGGAATATAGACACAAATTTATACTACTATTTTTATCAATGAATATAAGAGATAAAAGGAAAGAGATGGATATCTCCTATTCTCATAAGATGTTAATGAAAGATTTAATTAGCAGTAGCAGCATTGTTGTATAATAAATCAATTAATCTTTCCTGCCCTTTCCCTTGTGAACCTTTAAAAAAAATTAATTGAAACCTTTTGTCACTTAATCATTGCCCTACAACCCTAAATAATCCTGTGATGCAATAGAGTGAAAAGTAATATTTTTGATATATGTGGGATGACCCTTCTAGCTTGAATTAATTCACAGTGGTTTTACAGAATAATTTAGAACAGACTCTTTGCTGCTTAGCTTGAAATTTGAAGGGACCTTCTTACCGATATGCTTATTGATGAAGACGACCTATCTATATATAAATAAATATACATATTACAACATATACAATGTATATAGTGATACAATAAAAATTATAATGTAACATATAATATATAATACACACCTTTCCCCCTGCCCCTGCTGTTCATCTTGCAGCATGTCCTTTGTACCTCAGTATTGCTAATCAGATCACAGAGGGCGAAACATCTGTGCTGGAAGTGCTTGTATGAAGGGGACAACACTGACTCATGGCAATTCCTTAATTTTGGAATGTGGTAAGAGCTTAGCTGTATTTTAGCTCATATTTTTCACATATCAAAACACTCATAAGTGTTTGAAGTGAAGATAAGTGGAAGACTTCTCTTAATGCTGCATATTCAGCAGATAATCTGCTTAAAGAATGAAGTGGGGAGTAAGGAGATGAATATTTGGCTGGCCTACTACCAGGAGGGTCCTATATGTCCTTGAGCCACTTATCTTGAGCTCAGCCTTTGCTTGTTCACTCAATTACTACATCTATAAAAATAGGTCAATAAATCATCAAAGTTAATTAGGAGGTGTTGGATATCTTCAGAGAGAAGATGTTGTTATTAATAGCTAACTTTTTATATCTTGCCTTTATTCTTATTTAAGGATTAACATGCCAAACATGTAATTTCATATAATACTTAAGGTGCTTTCCACAATTACCATGGCCCTGTCTGAAATCCTGACACGAGAGAACTGAAGCCAGCCCCTCCCCAAAGGTCAGCAGATGTTTGAATTACTTTTTTGCCATTAAGGTGATAGTGATTATTCTCTCTTTGCTATTTAATATGTGTGTGTAGGGTTAAAATACATTCAAATACAAAATAAAAATTGGAAATGAGTAATACATATTTATAAGAAATTTATATTGGCAAAGTTTGTTTTGCTGACACTGTTTATAAAAGCACAGGTGTGTGATAAAAGCTTTTGGGTTGAAAGAAATATGCTCCTTAGTTGTGATTGGGCTGTTCTTTTCTTTTTCTTCTGCCTTTTATGAAGCACATTCCATCTTTAACAAATTATCTACTCAAAAATAATCAAGATGCTCTCAAGTATTCAAGTTGCCAAAAGCAATCCAAAGACTTTCTGCTTGTCTTGGTTTTGGTTGTCATCTTTAAAAGCACAGAACAAATTTTCACTTCACTGTAGTAAATGCACTTTGATTAATATTGTATGCTGCATTTTTATATGTAGATTTAAGATTGTGTTCTAAAATCTGCAGTGAGGAGATGCTGTTTGGAAGGTCTTGGAGAAAATAAGATTGATGAGTTTTGCTAGCAGAGAACTAAACCAACAGGTGCCACATTGACGCAAGCAAGCATGCACCTGAACTCTCCTGTGCTGGTTCTAAAGCATGTCCTCCTCTTCTTGTCCAAGTTGCTTTTTCTTGTGGGGAATGCTGTAATAGCAAAGGAAAAATCTGTTTGACAAAGGTCATTTGACCAATATTACAAAGGCTCTTCCTTCTGCTGTTTGTTTAAATTGCAGTCATATCTTTGCCAAAAGGATTTATGCTTGACCATGTGTGGAGTGCCTCTTCTGAACTAATGACTATTTGGAAAGGAATTTCTCTAGAAAGACAAATGTTGAAAGGGACTAGATAAATGTGTTCATGAAGTAATTGGGTGAAAGAACTCCAGCAGTGCTGTTGACCTGAAGTAGCTGGCTCTCTTAGCTTTCATGTGAAAGACAAGTTTTAAATCTAGTTCATCAGGCTGTAACAAACCTGTTTCCTCCTGGTTGTCAGTGAATCAGAATGATGCAGAGCATCTGTGATTATTGCATGAGAGATTTCCTAGGACTGCCAAGCTAGAATTTACTTGAAAGAGAATGTGCTAAAGCATAATTTCTGTCGATCAAATTGTGCACAAGTTTTTCAATAAGTTATGATAAAAATGTAAATATTTTGGTAAAAGTTGATCTATTTGGCAGATGGTTTTGTCCCTTAAAAAGACGATATTAAAATACGGAATTCTTCTTCAGCTTTGCGTACTTACTATATTGCTTCATACTTATACTAATATGGGCATTTCTCAATGATGAGAACAAGGCAATAAAAATGAAAGTAAATCATTATAAAATAAAATGGCTTTCAGACTAATTGACTGACTTAAAAGCAATGCATTAATAAAAATACTAAATGACAGCTCAATTATTGAGAAATGATATATATGTAAGTAAGGACAAATAAAGACTTGGTTCAGAAAGGTGACAGCAGTGCTTGCTTTAAAAATTATGTATCTTTTTTCTTTTTCTCCACACAAGAAGGCAATGTTAGACTGTTAAATATGGAATTGCAAGTTACCACAATTAAGTCAATGATCTTAAAGCAATATATTAAAGTTTCATAGTGTTATTTTGTAGAAAAGCTTAAAGCAACCTGCTGGGCATTGTTCTTGTCCTAGTAAAAGGAAAGGCGAAGGATCATTGTGGGGATAACCAAGTCAGAGCAATCTGAGATATCCTTGAGAGCCAAGAATAAATATGAAACAACTGAACCATTAAGGAATCAGTATTAGCTGGCGTAGTTGTTTTGTTTTATTTTATTTTTTTACAACAAGCTTGTGAGCCTGCTGTTTTCTATTCTTTGTGGGGTTTTTCTTTAATTAGCTCTGTGCTGCAATCACTAAAGATACTGAAATAAAAATGTTGCTAAGCAGATGTTGTACTAGAAAATGGGTCCAGTTCATTAAATATATTTGTCTCATTTAAATGATTTACTATCATTTTCAAAAAAGTTCTTTTAAAAAGCCCCACAACTACTACAGACATGTGAGTTTATTCTTCCTAAAAGCAAATATATTTCACTTATTAAAATTTAAAGCTAGGATACTGACAGTTAGCAAATGATAAGCTCTGTATTCTTTTTGTACACAATAACAATCTATCTGTATAAAAATTCATGGTTTTTTATGGATGGTAGATAGTATATGAAGTTATTGGAGAAGGTGGGAAATGGAAGTCCTGAATTGCAGAGTGCTGCTCTCTTGCCTGATTTGCTTACAATAACTTCAAGTCAAATGTACCTTTTTCAAATTCGGTTTGAGGCAATGTCTTCTACCTTTGTGAATCTTTCTCTATTTTATATGTCTGAAACTAATGATCTATTTTTCTATTGGATACTTAACATTTCTATTTTATCTCTTATTTGTAAGGGTTTGTCATAGTGCTTTGAAATATTTTTGAGGCATCCTTGAAGATAAGTCTATGGCAATGCTGAACAAAGCTATGAAATGGTATCCCATAGACTTAATAGAGAGCCACAGACAAAATCTGTAGCTTTCACTATAGTGTTTTCATGTCATAACTCTCAAATAACTCTTGCTGGAGGTAGTCAGCATGAATTTACCAAGTGCAAATAGTGCTTGACCAACCCGATTGACTTCTGTGATGAGATGACTTGCTCTGTGGATAAAGGGAGTGCAGTAGATACTGTTTACTTTGATCAATGTACCTGCTCTTCATTTAAGTATCCCTTTGAAATTTTATGTTGTCATGATATTCAAATTGCCTTCTTTGCAGAAGCTGTTCTATGAAATATTGTGGGGAAGTCTAAGGAATATTTTTAACATTTTATGTAATTATCCTCATAGCTTTTTTCATTTTCTGTGATGCAAAACCTGGATTGTCAATATGTATACTGTTCTTGAATTTTAAGAGCAAGTTTTTGTTATTATATAAATGATGCCTCTTGAAATTCATCTTTAATGAAGTTTCCTCTAAGTACTTTTCTCAATGATAAATATTATTAACACCTTAAAAATAGCTCATTGTTGTCCGTATGCTGTATGTCATGAACTAATAGGAACTAATAACTGTAGGTTCCATAGGATAGCTAGACAGAGGCTTGTGTAAGTCTGAACTTGGAGGGCACTTTTCAGTGTGACAGTGCTGGAGAATGTGTGTTATATTCTTATCTCCTTTTAACTATATTTTTTTTAACTCAGCTTCCTTCATGCAATAGTTCGTTAAATGTCTGAATCTAATTCACAAACATGTTTCTATTCACAGCATGTGAGTACAAAAATATTGCATGGTAATAGGCCAGGAGAGATTTGTTTCTTTGTACAACCTGGTTTTTTTGATCTCATTGCAGAGAAGTTCAATCTTCACGTAAAATATCTCAGTGAATTTCTTTGCAGTCAGCTGAGACATAAATGCCCATTCCTATGGGAAAGGAAACAGAGTTTTGAGATATTTTGCTTCTATACCTTTTTTTGTATTTAACTTGATCTTCAGCAGTCTGTCCCCACAGTTGCCTCATAGTCACTCCACTACCACAATCCTTAATCTCCTCCTTCTGGATATAAGCAACGAACAGGCTAAAGGATTTTAGTTCTCATGTAATCTATTTTGTCCTTCAGTCTTGACCGTTTTGATCAGTCCCTGGCCTAGAAATCACCTTTGCCCATACTTCAAGGCAGTTTTTGTTGGAACTTGCTGGTGATGTCAGTCACCTAAGTTAACCAGAACTGGATATCAGCTATTGATAGTGAGAGAGAAAAATAGCTGAATATGTCTTAGAGTAATGACTGATGCTTAGGGAAGGTAACTCCTGAGTGAACAGGTATTGGTGGTTCGGAGGAGCAGGGAGGAACCTAAAAGAGGCTGTCAGTTTCAACCAGTCCTTCCAAGTGTTGCTGTCATCAAGCAAAATCTGTTTTCAGGATGCATTTGTGTTTCTTCCTTTTGTGTGTCATGCCCCATAAAAAAGTAAAGTAACCTGCTTTCACAGTAATTTGAAGACCCCAGTGGTCTTCATTATAGGCAGAGAGAGAGAGATTTATATGAAAGGATAGGACAACTGTAACATCTTCCTCTGTTCTGAATTATCCAGGTGCTCAGGGGGGAGCAAGTCAAGCTGTTTTCAGAAGTATTTTGTTATATATTCTTCATTTATGTGGGAGCTAAGATCTTCAGAAGTAATTTATTCTTTTTCTCAATGGCTATGTGCTTATTATATTTTTGGATGGAAAGTGGCTCTTAGTTGAAAGAATGTTAAGTTACTGTACTGCATAGTAGTCTAGAGCTCTCAAATCCTAGGCTTCTTGCACTAGATTTGTCTTGCCCCAAACTGGGAATATCTGACTTCCCCCCCACCCTGTATGTGTACATAGATCTTTAGGAAAGTTTTTTAAGTGATTGCATTTGCACTTTACTGTGCAAGACAAATGTGTGTTATTACCAAAGGGAGTGGCATCCACTTCAGCTGCTGCTGTTCAGTTTGACAGTGATCATGAATCAAAGCCCTCAGCTGTCACAATTCAGGTTGGTGTATTAAGCGAAATCAATGGCAATTTACATTAGTACATTGGGCTCTGAATGGCAGCAACTAAAGTGGTCAAATTGTCGTCTTTTAGTGAGTTTCTCTGCCTTTTGCCAGTAACCTCTGGATGCAAACCTTTAAATCCAGCCTAACTTACATTGTTAGGGTTTACAAGAGCCATTCTGATCTGCTGTTCCCAAGGGCAGAAGATTAATTCATTTTTAATAATAGCAATAAGAATAATAGAAAACTAGTGTGGGGCTACCATGGGACACATGACATGGTTCAGAATACTTTTCAAATAAAAAAGCTGTTTCTGTAAAATCTGGAGGGCAGGTGGTTCCTGATGGAAACTAAAAAGTGATTATTAATCCGTCTTTTTCTAATAATAAGGCCAGCTGAACCTTGTGTGATAGTGATTATAATGGGCATAAAATGCCACACCAGAAATTACAGTTTAGAGTTTGATGCTGAGCACGGGTAAGAGAAGCAGTAATTTTTGTGTGTGCATTCAACTTTTTAAATGTGGAAGGATCGTTATTTGACATAAATATTATGCCACAACATTAAAAGTCTATGTATGTGTTCCTTTTCATTGCTTCTGTAATATCCCATCTTGATTTTTTTTTTAACAGTATGTTTATAAAAGTATTCCTTGCTGAATTAACTATTTCCCCATCTTGGCATCCAACCACTCAATCCAGTTATAATGATATAGATACAGATCAGGCATCATACCCACATTGTAGCAACTCATCTTGATTCCGTCAATTTTATCATCAGTGGAGGGAGATGAAAAGACACAATGTGATTCCAATGGTATTGGTTTAACACTGCATATTTTCAACTACACTGTTACTGAAAACTGTCACAGCTTTAAGCAAGCTACATAAATATGAAACTATTTAGACTGCTAGCAAAATACCTTTATTTTACATAAAATATTTATACAGTTCATTGTTGGACTCATTTGAGATGCAGTGAAATAATTAGAGGCAGTGATTTCTCTTAACTCCAAATTATAAGTCCTAGTTAATGTTTAAAATTTACTGTTTATTTGCATATGTATACATTTTGGATTTTGTCTATTTTTGACATCTCAAATATTTTTTTTCTCAAGTTTTCAAGGTCTGTTTTGAAATTTGGGATTATGTGTCCATATGCAAAGAATAATCATACGTTTATAAATGTATACAATATTTGTATTCATTTAGCTTAAAACAAATTCAAAAGATGGAAAGTAAGCGCATGCCTTATGAAAAATCAACATATTGTGTCAATTTACCATTGGAAACCTCATTCTGGACAGATTAGTTTTGATGTGGCCAGAAAACAAAACAAGCTAACAAAAAACCCCAATTACATTATTATTTTTGTCATTGTAAAGAATTAGTTCACTTTAGGTTTTAATTTAAAAAATTCTCTCTCCGCATCTACCTGTCTGTTCTGATTCCTTTTTGGATACCTTCCCTAAGCTGGATTTCTGTTCAGATTTCATTTAAAGGTCTTTGCATTTGTCTTAGAGGGCCTTCTACACTTTTACTCCATTCCTAGTAGAAACTTTATTTATTTTATATATTGGCTTTGGTCCAGCTGATTCTTGAGCAGTTCTTGTTCATATGTATTTTGTATGTACCCACCTGCAGATTGCAATCTAAGGGCTTCAAATTTAATTTACAGAAGAAATTCCTGCTGCCTGTCTATGAATAACAGTCAATCTTCCTTATTAGTCAGTCTTATAACAATTATTTTAGATCATAGTATGTAACTAACGTTACGTATGTATTTTGTAAGTAGCATATTCAATGCTTCATATTCTTTTTGTAAATACTGTAACTCAAATGTTCTGTTAGTGAAATCCTTTAATACATCTTTTGCATAGCCTGTTTTATTATGATTTATCTATGTGATAATTTGATGTTTTGCTGCATAAATAGACTATTATGAGAGCAATTGCTTTAGCAAAATTTGAGTGTCCAGAAGAATTGGACAACATTTGTTAATGGAGTAAATGTCGGTCACTTACATTTTAATTATGAAATATTAATACACAAAATACATGTTGAATGACGTGTCTTCTGAACCTAATTGCATCATGTAACTAAATATTGATTGGACTCTTGTTAGTGACTAGCAGAACATAGCCATTAGTTACTAAGTCGATTCTTTTTTTGCTTCAGGGAGACTTTCTGCTAAAGTCATGATTAAACACAACTTCCATCTGTTCTAGCCTAACCTAATTATTTCTGACAAAAACAAAAGCCATTGTGAATGTCCACACCTTTCATATAAGCACAGAGTTTGGCCCAACATATTTACTCTTGCTGTGGCATTGCCTAAATTTTTTACAATATCATACTCCATACTGGAAAAAGTGGTCTGCAATTATAAAAGTTGTAAGTCACTTTCCTATCTAATCCTACTTCTCTGTCAGATTAGCGAGAAACAAATAATATTTTTTCTCCCTGGTCTTTCTTAATTTCTTCCCAGAGCATTGTTGCATGATAATTTGGAACAATTGCTCAAGAAACATGCCCTGAATGGTTTTAAAACCTGCATCGTTCCAAGTTTTGCAAGTGACAACACATCCGCAAGCTCTACTTTATTTGGTTTTAATCTTTGAATCAAATTGATTCTAATGCTAGTCTCTTAATACCTGACAGATGAAAACAAATTCTAAATTGTATTGGGTCAGGTGAAGTGTGATACCACAAGGCAGTTTCATATCACATAGTTGTTCAGGATGACAGCCCAGACTACCTCAGGGCATATCATGCTGTTATGTTTCATGGCACCTTTGGCCCAAAGATTGAGTAACACTGTTAGCTTCCTTATTCTGATCTTTTTACAGAGTGAAATGATTTCAGACTCTATCACATTGATTTGATCAATATTTTTAGCTGTGGTAACTGTTTCACTTCATTTAAAAGTGTGGTGATAAAAGACTTTAAAAGACTTTAAGTTTTAAAAAACAAAATACATCCTTCACAAAAAGTCATAAAGGCAACAGTCTGTTGTTCAATGTGAGCAGAGACAACCAACCATTGACTTAATCCCTATTAGATTCTATTGTGTTTTATGTTGTTAGTTCATGTACTATGTAATTATTATAAGTGATCCTTAAATATTTAAACTATTTTAGTCCATTTATGTTTTTATATCTCTTAACGTCTCCAAAATATTTTTCCCCTCTGCTTTGCTACACTATAACTAGCTGCTATTGAAAAAAAATTAACTCTGCAATTTCTTCTCTCTCATTCCTGTGCATGATAGCAGCAATGACAACATTCACATACAAATTCATGAAGCCTTCTAAAAAGATCCCTCTCCCTCGATAATGCTTTGTTTCTTATACAGCTTTTGGTGGTTTAATAAAGCCCACTTTCTTTTTCAGAGAAGTCAACGTCTCTAAATACTTGAGAATGGGAAGGTTTAGGATGGTAATGATTCATGATGGCGATATTGGTCCTGTGAAGGAAAATAATAAGCTTTTAGAAAAGACAAACACTGTCTAGTTCTCACTGGGTGATGCAAAAAGTTGCAGTTGTGAGGAAATTTTGTGTCCTTTTTCTCATTGCTGTTCCACTGAGTCTGGCATCTCACACCTACAAGAGTCAATTTTTCACATTTTCAGAGTGAATGGTCAGAGTCCAGAGTCTTTGCATTTATACTGTCCTGAAATAAGATTTTAAGTTATCAGCAAGTTAAAGTAGTCACAAGCCAGATGCTATCAAATTGCTAAATTAGTTAGGACTGATTAAAAAAAAATAAAAAACCCCACAATTTTTAGGTTTGATGTGGAAACTGTGCAAGTTGTTACTTTTTGTGTAGAGATCATGCACCAGAGAAAAAAAAATCTTGTAAAAGTAGTCAATGTATGTATTGAAATCCATGCAAGTTATGTAGAGATCTGTTACTGTCAGTCACTTTTGCTCATTCAAGCTTCTATATAAAACGTACAATTTCTTTCTGGGACAAATGAGATTAATCCACCCTTACTTTGTTGGATCAGGGAGGGGTAATGTAAATTTTGAGGGCAGTGGAAACTGAGGGAGAAGCAGGGAAAGGAACTTCAGTGAGAGGAAAAAATAAAGGAAGGCAGGCACCAGACATGGAGAATGAGAGGAGGTGGTTCGTATTATTCCGGGAAAGTTTTCATCTTCATATTAATTTAGTAATTTGTAGGAAATTGCATATTAGATCAAATAAGTGACCTAGTTTGCCTGGTACCCTTCCTTTGACAGTTTTCGGTTTAGATGACTCCTACAGACAAGCCTGGAAACTAAATCAATTAAAGTTGATGGATGCACTGAGTCTTCGTGTCCCTTAAATTAAAACTGCACTTGTAGTTATTCATTTAGAGTTTATATAAATATATTTCATATATATGTGTGTGTGTGTATATGTATATATGTATATCTGTATTAGGGGTGTGTGTGTATATATATATATAGAGTGAATGCTTCATGTAATCCTGATTAAAAAAAAAAAAAGAAAAAAGGTTTTCAGGAGCACTTTTCTGTGCCCTTGTTATCTCAGACCACTAAAGTGATGGTCAGTTATCAATCAGACTGAGTTGACTATTGTACATTTCTGCATTGTCTGAAGTACTGTCTAAATTTTTACTTTATTATTTTTACTTTATTATTTTTTTCTGCCTTCCTCCTCTGTTCATTCACTATACCTAATGTCTTCTGTACTTTCTAAGTGAAGATTGTCATTACCTTTCTTCAGTTGTATTTATCTTTAGCCTTTCTTTGTGAATTACTCTTGTAGATACTTCTATTTAAAGATGAAACAGTAGAAAAGCGCATACCAGATGGTACCTAAATCAGAATGAGCAGACTACTATGTCAAGCTTTTGCAACCTCTGTATTTTCACAAGTTCACTACTGCTGACAGAGACACCTGAGAGAGAAAAATTTTGCATCACAAACATGAAAAAAATCAGTGGGATGACTTTACTAAACTGACAAACCATTTCCCTGGAGTTTTCTTGTATAAGCTTTTACCTTAAAATGGCAGTTCCAAAGGTAACAGAACACTAAATTAATTAGATGTAAACCAGCTTTGTATGTCCTCCGATTACCTACATGAAACACAGTATTAAAATAGAACTGAGAAGGTAAAATGGTAGCTTTTTTTAACTCTGCATTGTGTTCACTTGTATTTAGACTGCTTTTTTTCTTACTCCTTATTATAATTCACCCAGAAAATCAGCTCTTTGCAAACCAAAGTACGCATTGTTTGTGTTTGTGGGATTTAGATGAGTACATATTTAAATAAGGAAACATAATATGGGGATGGGAAAACATTCTTTGTTTGCCAGTAAAGGACGTGGGCAATCACTGAAACACATGGAAATCCTTATTTGATTAAAAAGAAATAGCTACATTTTATTAGACTGAAACAAGAAAAGCTGATGCTTGGAAAGCTTTTGGTTTGGGTCTAGCTTCCACTGCTCACATCTGTAAAGTTCCTGGTTTTGAATGCTGAAAGAGATGGACCATGTACAAAACAGAGAACCTTATGATTGAGGTCAGTAGTAAAAGAGGCATAGTAGTTGTGTTGAACATGATTTGTTAAAACCCAGTTACTAGGGATCTCTCTGTAGTTTTTCCTAGAGTGTTGGAATAGGCTCATACCTCCTACTGCTGTGGGACTTCCTGCCTTAGACTAAAGAGTTGTATGTTCTGGGCTTGGCACGAATCCACTCTCTTTATACATGTATTTTCCAGTTTAAAAGACAGTTCCCCGACAATAACTGCAGAGTATCTTCTCCCTGGTAAGAAATAGGAAAACAGTGAACAGAGATAGAATAGGATTGCTTTTTCCCAGTCTATGAAAACATGGTAGGGGAAAAAAATAGGCTGGTTGCCAGCTGAACTTAAAAAACATGTAATAATAATGAATAATAGTGATATGATAAAATGGACATATTGTGATATGTATCATTATTTTGATGAGATGACTGGTGCGTGCAATGACTTTCTTAGCTGTCTGGTATTTCCTGTCAGTGATGTGACCTTTGCAAGGCAGGCTGACAGCTTTATTGAAAGTGAATGTCTAGCCACATATGTAATTTTTTCTTCCATATGGTTGTAAATAGATGATTATTCAATGCATTAAAATTAGAAAAAAAGAATCATGATCATCTTACTGTGCAGTTTCTTAACCATTAAGAAACTGACAAAAAGAAATCTGTGCAAAACCTTCAAGGAAAAATGTAGTTTACTGTATACAAATTTGTAAAATACCATTCAGTTCATGGGATTGGGTGGGGAAATATGGTAACGCACACAGAAAAATGGTTCTTTATTAATGAAGTTTATCATTAAAATAGCGAGGATTCGGGCAGGACTTGAACTATATCCTTTCTTCCTTACTTGTTGCTCAGATACTTGGGCAGGGCTCTGTTTCATGATCTCTATAACATACAGTTCCTTTCTAGCTAATTATAATTACTGCTGTTTTGAGATAGCTCAATAAACTAGTGGACATTGAATAAAATCCCTCTTCCTATATAACCTATTGATAATAGGCACATGAATAACTCCTGGTGAGCCAAAACTGTTGGTTTTTAATCCTTAAGTTTCATAAATCTTTTTGCTTCAGTCCTATCATCATGCCAGCATGTATCTGTATTTTTCTGTAAGCTGCAATTTTCCTTTATAGGAAGAATCTACACTGTAAATCATGCATAAAAATAAGTGGATACATTTAGGGCAAACTGTGAAAATTACTTGTTTTTATTTATTTATTAGATGTAGCCCACAGTCATAAATATTTCAAATGTTCATAAGAGTACTTGTATTTGCAGGTATTGCACAGTGCACTGCTATTAGCTTGAAATACAGAAGAAGTGGAAAAAGAGCTAAAACACTTGAATATTCATTATTTCCCATCTTGACTATAAACAAGGTAAGAATAAGTGGCTGCCCACATAAAAAATTATATATGTCTACCGAAAATAATTAACAGAATATGTTGGTTAAGATGGATGAAATCTAAATCTAAAAGCATATTTTAACTGTTGTTCCCTCTTGGGAGATCACTTTGTTCAAAGTTCAGGTACTGATCTTTGGGGAGTAATACAAGCCACCAGAGTAGGTGTCTTGTGTATAGACAGACATTTTTAGACTGTCAATTCATTACTATATGTTTGACTTTCTTTTGGAAAAATATTCTCCCTGTCACTGCCCTTGAGCTAGTCTGTGTCAGTGTTATTTATATTGAATACTGATAATTTATTCAGAACTACTCTGGTTGACTCTAAGGATTGTTCGCACACTAACTACTTCACATATTATGAATGGCGATGTATAGATATTTACTGCTTTTGACTCAATTTTGAGAGGAATAATGTCTAAATTAAGAAAAAATTAGAGATACTAATCACAGACTTTTTCATTTTGATTTAATGACTTTATTTCAAGACATTTTTTAATAACTTCATTTAAGAGTCAGTAATACTAACTGTGCTAATAATGTTTGGGTCCAAACACCTTATTTTAGGTCTAAAACTTTCCTCTTGACCTACTTATAATTGTAGATTGTTTTCTATATTTTCCTTTAAACCTTACAGTAATGCCAGTCTGTTTGGGGGTCCTTTAACAGAATCTAATGGCAAAAGAGGCACAATGACCATGGCAGATTATTTCCCTTGCTCTTCAGTACTTATGATAAAGAAGTGTTTTTGTCAGCGGAGTATAACTTAAGAATTCACATTCTGAACAAAGGAAAACATGTTTTTATGTACTTTTTTTTTTAAAATAATAGTTATCTAAATTAATCTACATAATGCTGCTTGTAACTAGAATTTTCAAATGTGACAAAGAGGCTCTGTGTCTGATGACTGTGTGAATTGTTCTGATGCTGAAGGTTGCTACACACACTGCAATACAAGTTGTTAGGGAGGGACAAAATTTCTCTTGTCATTGTCACGTGTCTTTTGTTTAGAAACAGACTGCATTCCTGAATAGACAGCACTTCTCTGTCACTCTCACCTGGCCTTATGGTTGTTAGGTGGGTCTGGGATGTTAAGGCTCATTCAAATACTGTGAATAAAAAGTAGCCACTGCTACATCTTATAGGCTATGTCAGTGATTAGCAGAAAAAGTAAGTGTATTTTAATTCCATGATGTAGCTAAGAGCTGGGAAGGAATTGTCACAGTACCCCTGCACTCCATCCATATGAGGAAACTTTGCTATTTAAATTGTTATTGAATGTTGGTGGGGTTTTATTATTTTTTTAGAAAATTCTAGACTATTGTTTTTGAGGCAACATTGATTTCAAACAGCTCTCTTCCTCAACTTTTCTCATATCTGTTCATTTTCCAGAGTGTTGTTTCCCTGAATAACATAAATGCAAAATGTTTTGGTAAAATTTAAATTCCATAAGAATTGATTTATAAAGCAACTTAGGTGGCAAACTCTTGTAGATTTGATTGGAGTTGCTTGAATGTTTGATGAATTTCTGTATCGGTGATAAGAGATTTTCCTAAAAATGTCTGGAAAGAGTGTCAGAAGTAGAGCACGGCAAATTTGGAAATTTGCAACTAGGAGCTTGAGTAAAAGCTGGAATACGTTCATAACTTGCTGCCTGATGCCTCAATTAATTCTGTGTTGACGATTTAGCTTTGATTATTCCAATTTTCCAGAATAGTCCTTATTCTTTGGAACAATTAAGTAGAATAAAATATTTTTATTTAATTTTAAATAGTTATTGCAGGTATTCTTTCTATTTCTTTATTACATTATTTATAGTGTATAAATATACATATGCTTATAATGTATAATGTCTTTTTTTATAACATATGCAGGCTTATACAATGTGATGTTTAATGTCCATAGTGCTCAAAAGCTTTTTTCTGGATAAGAATTTCCTTCCTTATGTTAGTGTAAGGCAATATAATGTTCAAATACCTTTGAAGAACAGGTAATTTTTAGGACCTGCTAAAGCAGGTTAAATTGTTTTGATTAATCTTTCCAGGTAGATGAACTGTTTTTTCTCACTAGGTCCACAGCTAATTTCCTTTTCAGTTTGTGGCTGCTGTGGGGTATGCTTGGAGTTGCACATTGTCATTGATTGTATTGTATCTTTGCTGATTTCCTTTGTTATTGTTTTGCGTGTATGTTTGTGCATGCAGATGGTTGTCAATTGGGTCTCTGACATTTGGATGTTTCTGTCTCCTGGAACTTATCCTGAAGTTGTAAACTTTGGCTGGTGCACAGCATTTTGAGATTTGTTGTGATTTGTGCGTGTTTGAATGTCTGACAATTTAATAACTACATGCTACTTCTCTTCTACTACATGATAGTGAACAATAACTATACTTGAAGGTTTGTATTTTCTGCATGTTATTAAAAGGAAAGGTATGCCTCAAGGCAGCTTGTAATAATCCTGCAGTCAAAGGGAGAAATCAGAAGGGACAAAACTGATCTGACACTTCAGCTCACGTGAAACAGTAAACGTATTAACTTCGGTTCATTTGTAAAGTAGACGTAATTTGGGATTAGATATTACAGCGTATGTAATCAGGGTTTATTTCTTTAAACAACTGGAGCAGTACTGTGGAAGAAACTGAACCATAAAGGTGCTGAAAAAGTACTGTTGTTTGGGTTTTTTGTTTGTTTTCTTCCTGTTCAGGCATTCACTACAAGTTGTTAAAAATATAGTCTCATCAAATTTTGCTCTCACACAAAATGAAAAAGGTTTTTTTATCTGATTTAAGATATAACATATTATTACAGCTATTCATATATATTTGACCTATCAAAGTTAATTCTGTTAAAATTTAAAGTGACATAATCCCACCAGATATCCCTGAATTAAAAACATTCCTAAACATATGCTTGGTTTGGTGGAGGCTCTTGAATTTACGTGTCTACACTATAGGAGTGTTCTGACCATGGGGCCTTACTACTCAGGAAAGAGTCCATCTCTTTTTCTTCCTTTCCTTCCCATGTATCTTTTTTTTTTTTTCTTCCTTTGGAGAGAAACACCCTTATGTGTGCGGGCCCTTTTGTAAGAAAAAAGTGTTATGATTTTATTTATTTGCAGCCTCCCACCTTACTCTCTTCCCTTTCCCTAGGGTACTTCAAAAGTCTGTATTTCCAGTACACAGCCTGGGGGCTCTTACAGGCATTTTTCCAACTTTTTTTCCTAATATCCAGCCTTGGTTTCAGTGACCTGGCCTTTTCAAGCAGAATAATATTCCTCATGAGAATTTTGTACTGGATCTACTGCTGAACTCAATGAATATATGATCTTTCTTGATAGCAAAATTGGGAGCTGACTACCTTTGACTGTAGCCAAGAAATTTAGGGAAATCTAGCTTTTAAGTAACTGTTTGCCTAACAAACTACCTTTGGCTTCAAGCTCCATACGTAATGAAGTGGTTTTTTGGTCTTGGGCCAGGAGCCTCAGCACCATGCACAATCATCATTGATTTGCTAGTGTGCCTTTATTTCTTATAAGGCTAATGCCATAAATCTCTTCATACTTTACTGCAGGTAGCAGACTCCCTTGACTCTTCTCTTAAAACAGTCAGCAAAAAGTTGCAGAGTTCCCAGGGCTCACTTGAGTTCCCCCAATGACATCTAGGCTTATTCCAGGAAAGATGATACATTGTAGTATCTCCAGGATCTTGTAAATGCAAAAGGAAATATATAACATGCAAGCTGATGTCCTTTCAGGAAGTTTCATGTATTTTATGTACTTAAAGGCTTGAGCAGTCATTTGATTGTGCAATTTGATCTCCTGCATATTTAATGGCCAGAGGGCCATTAAATTGCTCTATTGCTCTCAGTTACCTATGCATTAAGCTCAATAACTTTTGTCCTGTTGCCTGCAGGAGCCTCTAGAACAAATTTATTTTTCAAAACTTAAGTTCTAAAGTTCATTTTCTAAACTCTACAGTTAGCTGTGAGTTGCACACCTGAATAACATGATCCTCCAAAAAGGCCTAGCAATTCAGCAATGTCTGCTGAAAGATAAAGAATATCTACCTTAGCAAGTGCCGGAGAGCCAAGGCTACTGCAGATATTTGCACTATAATTTTTAGCTTAAAAATAGGATCATGTTATAGAAATAAAAAGTAACAATTTCTGAAGTTCTACCTAGCCATCATAGAATCATAGAATCTTCTAGGTTGGAAAAGATCTTCAAGGTCATCAAGTCCAACCGTTAACCTAGCACTGCCAAGTCCACCACTAAACCATGTCCCTAAGCACCACATCTACCCGTCTTTTAAATACCTCCAGGGATGGGGACTCAACCACCTCCCTGGGCAGCCTGTTCCAGTGCCCGACTACACTTTCAGTGAATAGTTTTTTCCTAATATCTAACCTAAACCTGCCCTGGCACAACTTGAAGCCATTTTCTCTTGTTCTATTGCTTGTTATTTGGGAGAAGAGACCGACCCCCACCTTGCTACAACCTCAACCTCCTTTCAGGTAGTTGTAGAGAGTGAGAAGGTCTCCCCTGAGCCTCCTCTTTTCCAGACTAAACAACCCCAGCTCCCTCAGTTACTCCTCATATGACTTTTTCTCTGGACCCTTCACTGGCTTTGTTTCCCTTCTCTGGACACACTCCAGCACCTCAAAGCCCTCCTTGTAGTGAGGGGCCCAAAACTGAACACAGTACTCGAGGTGCGGCCTCGCCAGTGCCGAGTACAGGGGGACAATCGGTTCCCTAGTCCTGCTGGCCACACTACTCCTGATGCAAGCCAAGATGCTATTGGCCGCCTTGGCCAATTCATTCTTAGCAATGAAATAACCTTCTACTTCTTCCCTCCTTCATAGGCTATTACTCTTTCTTATGGCTGTCGATACAGCTAGTCTAGATATAAAAATCACACAATTAGTTGATAGAATATTTGTCACCTGACATTCATTCTACCTGTGTTCCAATAACTGAAGAACAGTTGTATAAGTATAAAAAAAATTTTTTGTACCTACTTATTTAACATGACAGTTGCTGATTTGTTGTTTTCTTACTTTAAGCTACCAGTATGTGGAAACACTTTTAGGCTCTTCCAGAAGTCCAAGTCCTGTTCACAGTAACATCAGTTGATTATTTCCCCTTGATATTAACAGAACGTGAAGCAGGATTTTCCATTTAGTTTGGCTGTGAATCCTTTTTGCTGATGAACTACTTGTACCTTTTAAAAATTAGTAAATTAGATTTCCATTTTAAAGTACTAATTACTAAAAGGAAATATAGAGAAATAAGATATTAATGCCCAAAGAATTCAGTGGACATAGCACTACTGAATGGTGATTTGCTTGCTTGCTGGCATATTAGTTTGTGATGTTGTTTCATGACAGACATTATACTGAGCATACAGATGTGTGGTAGGTTATACTGTATGCATGATGGTCTAAGTTAAATCCAGAAAAGTGACCAAAAACCTTGTCTGATTTATTTCAGCTTTGCCAACAACATTTTTATCATGTAAAAGCAACAATATACCAAGAAACAGAGTGCAAGTCTTATAGCTGTTAACATCTGTTTTATAGTTTTATTTAATTCAATTTTGGAATATGATGCAAGTATGCATTAAGAATACTAATGGTTTTGGTGGTATTTATAATTGTACATGATAGTGTGTCTGGAGTGTCTATTTTTTGATGGTTGTTTTCCTTTCCATATATGTGTTTTCCTTCTGTCTTTCTTCTTTCTGTGATCCCTTTTCTTTTATTCCCACTGCATTAAGGAGATCATTATTATTTTTTGCCAAAGGCTTGACTTGGATATGTTTTGGATATGTTTGCAGAGTACTTATTCTTAATGTTCACAGTTCTGACTAGTTTTGTGAGATTGTCAGCTTTACATATAATCCTGCATAAAAACTTGCATTTGGTCCTAATCTTTGAAATGTTACCCAAAAAAAAAAAATATCAGTAAAAATAAAGCTTCTTATGGCTTTAGCTTAATTCCATTTTGTTATGGAACCACTTATTTTTCCCTTCTCTTTTTCTTGTTTTGATTATGGATTTTGTAAATGCTGCTGTTTTAGTAGCAAAGATACACGATAAATACATTATGAATCTTCTGCTCCCTAGTTGTATGTTTAGAACTGAGAACTCAATTTTTGACAATAGAACTTTGCTCACTGCTGCTAAATGTAAAAATGTAAATAATAGGAAAAAAAAACCACAGAAAATTTGTAAATAACTAGATTTTTCCACTCCATAAAATGTTTTGTTCAAAATATTCCCATGTTGAAATTATCAAGAAAAATGAGACACACACTTTATATCATTTTCCTGATAATCCAGGCAGTCATCTATGATGTGGAATAGTCACATGATAATTATGTATTCTGCATGACTGTAGGTGGTCCAGACAAGGGATTGCTTCTTTCACAGCCTAAATGAATAATCTAATCATTGGGTTTATGAACTCGGCCTTTTTCTTGTTGGTCCAGTGAATATTGAGGTATACGTATAGTTTTCCTGCATGACTTGAGAGAAGTTAAATATTGAATATTGAGATGGTTCAAAGTAAGAATTGGAACACCTGCTCTTCTTCCAGAGTTCAGACTGTATATTATTGTTAAGAATTTTACCAAAAAAATTTCTTCCCTGAACCTCACAAAATTTTTGCATTAAAATTCTTGAAACCAATGGAGCTAATTTGTTTTGGTTTTGTTTTGTTTTTTCCTCCAAATCTTGTAATTAAAATAAGTTATACAAATTTTAGAGGTTGTTAGAGCTATCTATAGGGAAATTTTTTATTACTATAGTATTCTACTATCTTAATAAGTCTTTATACATTGTTACCCTTTTTTAGCATCCATTTGTCTTTGCTAAGGATGCCTAATTTTGAAAATTTTCTACTTCCTAAAAGCTTAAAATACAAAATAGGGGGGGGGGGGGAACAACAACACACTAGCCTGAAATTTTAGGCCTGATCTTATGTAAAAGTGAAACAATCTTTTGTTTCTCAGAGAAATATAAACAAACATACTCATAGTTCAAATGCAAAATCCACTAATACTTTTACTTGTAAGCTGGAAAACAATGGATTATTCCTTGGCAAAGTCTGCACTGTTTTTAATGCTCTGTGACCATGTAGCTATTAATGGTCTGCTGGCTCTGATCCCCAAACCAAATCTAAATACATACAAAAAAATAGTTTTTAAAAAGAGGAATAGTTTTCTGTTTTATTAAATAACATTAGTTTCACTGCACTGGGCTTTAAGTTCTGTTTCTTTAAATTGCAATGTAAAAAGGCACATGAGCATTGGGCCATTGAGACTTCTGTTTCTGCTGATGTCAAAAGAATTTATGTGCAGGGGAAACTGAAAAAAATTGCTGAAATGTAGCAATGTATAAAATACAAATATGCAAAATAGGTCCATTAAACTCTATAAATCATAGTTAATTGGACTGGGGTTTGCTTTAATTTAATTAGATGTGGCTCTTTGGCACTAATGCCCAGAAAATGTTCTGGTCTTAGGGTCATTGTTTCTATAAAATGCTAATGTTCTAAAGGTTTTTTCCCATTCTAATTGTCAGTGCAATCATTAATTCCTGTGGTTTATAGGGTTAAACACTAGGAACTAGAAAATAATTTGGGATTCCTCTTATTGTAAGCTTTGGCTAGTAATAACAATCCTGAGTTGGGTACAAGTAACTCCCATTGTCTCCCCTGGAGAATGCAATTCCATGTTATCCAAGTGCTCTTTACCTCAGAAATATGTTTCGATAGAAAGAAACAGTACACTGGTTAATATATTTTTAATTTATCTTTCACTTTCTGACTATCTCTAATCAGATTTTAAACTCTGAGATAGAAGCTGTCTTTGTAAACAAAGTACTAGTAGTAATTCTGCCTCTAAAGAAAATGATGATATTTGAGAGTATGACAACAGCTCAGATAAGTATTTTTTCTTTTCTTTCTTTTTTCCTCTCCTTGTCTTTATATGAAGTATCACTTCTATATAGTGTACATTAAAAAAGAATATTTTTCTGTTAGTTATATCTGGTGTCACATGTACACATACAATAAATGTAGGATGAAGTTCCCCTAGTATGAATGAGTTGACTCATGTAGTTAGGTTCATGAATGAAGTAGAAAAAGAACCTCACAGATTTCCAAAACTGGTTCCTAATACTGAAGATGATAAAAGCGGAAACATCAAAAGTAGACACAGATACAACAGAGGGTAATGTCCTGCGTACTGTCCTAGCACATAATTTTAAGTACCCACAAGGGGTGTAAAGGTATTCAACCAACAAGCCAAGTTTAATAACTCTTTTAATGGTTTGAACCGGAATAAGATGCAGAACACTTACCAATAAATATTCTTGTTCTGTGGTTCTAAGAGCTATGGTCCAGTTCAAAATGATCGGCAGATGGAAAGTGATCTGAATTTAATGATTCCATGGTATTGTTCTTAGGTATTTTTCTTCACTTCCAGTTTCCAGTCTTCCCATGCTCTTTTCAGGTGATTTTGGTGTCAATGTAAATAAAGGCAAAGCTGTTTACACTTGATATTTTGAATAATCCTTTTGTCTTGGGCACAGATGAAGAAATATAATATGCAAGAGAATGCTGTAACTGCAAAATTTAGCTATTAATTCTTCTGGGAACGGCCAGTAATTTGCTTGGGGAGGTCATAATTTCTTTCTTACAGTTGACAACTGTTTCTAGAACAGTCATGGGAGTCCTATTGCTCTGCTTTTCCTTAAAGTGCAGGAAAAAAAACATTTATTTATTTAAAAATTATACCTAATGTTGGAGTTTCCTTCCTCCCAGATTTTTTTTTCTGTGGATCTTTTTCTTAGGTCCAGTACAATTCTACTATGCCTGAGAACCAGACCATCTTTAAGGAGAGCTTCACTGGACTGAAGAAAGTGCCAACACCAGGACTTTCCTCTATGCCTGGGTTTCTAGAGAACTTGACATTTTCTAGGTAAGCTTTTTTCTGTATAGAGTGACATATATACATTGTTTCTGAGGGATCTGTTTACATAGTGTCATGTTTTTTGTTGGGTAAAGGCTGACATTCCTTTTCTTCAGCTGTTTGTCATTTTTTTTGCTTCATGAATAAAATAGTGCTCCCTTGTATTGTATATTATTAATTTGATACAGTAAAACCTAGCACAAAGCAAAAGAAAACACATCATTTTAGTAGCACTTCTTCCAAGGTGACTGGTGCTGCTTTGTGCCCAGTCTCAGCTGACTGCTCTGCCTGTGTCAGAGCTTTGTCTCGGCTGCAGCAGTCTCCAACTGGCACGCACATTGGCGGAGGTGAGAAGTGAAGAACTTGGAAGTCTGATTGCTGGAGAGCAGCCTGTTGTTGCATTAGCTCGTGTGACGTTCTCCGTGACATCAACGTCAACTGAAATCAAGCTGGAAAGAGAAAGGTTTTTGAAAAAGCTGGAGTGTCTAAGAATGGACTAACTTATCATTCTTTAATTGCTCTGGCAATGGTGGAACTGTAGTGGTGAAACATGACAGTATGGGAATATGAAAATCCTATAGCAAATATAGAAATTCAGATCAAAATGTGCCCACTTACATAGCAGAACTGTCTTCTGTGGTAACGACCAATGTTGACAGCAATTATCTTACGAAATAAGCATACGTATTTAAGCATAAACACGTACTTTGAGAATTGAAAAAAAAATCTAAAATACTTCATTGTAATATGAATGTCTACTTTCCTCTAGGTTTTGAAACTGAGCACAAGGGCACTGTAAAAATGTAGGAACATCAGTTCATTATGGATGAAAAGTTATTTTCATGTTAGACTGAACAGCAAATATTTACTTTCATCACAAAATGGGCATTTGTCTTCATATATAAAAGAGCCAAAAGTAATTAAAGGAGTTTATGGGTGTTGTAGCAAATAGTTGTAAAGTTTTGGTTTTGTTAGGTTTGCATACTTCTATATCATTTCAAACTAGCTTTGATGTTAAAGTGAATGGTTCACATAAAGGTTTGTTCCAGATCTGTTGCAGTAATCTTATATAGTAGGAACAGGTTTCTAGACTGTCACAGTCATTGTTTCATTTCATCGTGATGCTCAAACACATTGTTTCAACAGAATTTTTCTGTCAGCGTGATGAGATTGTTGTGACATCTGCAAGTCCCTGAAGTTTATGGAAAATTGGCATTCACAACATCCTATAAAGGGACTGTGGTATGCACTTAGTGATTCTTTTTAACTTACTGTAACTACTTTGGCTACTGTACATCAAAGGCATTTAAAATTCTACGTAAAAAGTACTTTAGCTATTTGAAAACTTCATTCAACCTATCAATATGAGTAGCAAGTCAATCCGTACAGATCTGTGAAACTGGTCCTGGCTTCAGGATTTTTTGTCTTAACTTGAAAATGGGGTAAAAATGAATGTGCTATTTAGAGGGAAGAAGTGTAACACTTTGGAAGTGGATACAGAGAGCATTGACATAAAGAATGTGCCGTGTAAATTGAGTAACAGATTACATTCCCTGGTTTGTTTTTCTAGGACCAGATCTGAAGAGAAGCAAGATAGTTCTACTTCTACCTTTTTGCTAAAGCAGCATAGTTGAAGAAATTCCAGAAAGACTAAGAAAAGGTAGTAGATCAAAGCAGAAGATAACCTTTTATGCAGAGAAACTGCAGCTCTGGAAAAAGCATGTTGAAAATGGTTGTAGGTAAATCTCGTTATAGTGATGCTGATTTGCCTGGTGGGCCCCAAGTTTCATGTTTATTCTCATTCTATATTTTAAAACCTGTCTAGATTGCAATTCACTCCATGCTGGCTGTTTGGATCCTTTTTGGACTTTATTTTCATACTCTGTGAAGACTGGCTGTCGCTTGCTCCTCTCATAAGGCTTTTGGTCCCTGCTTTATCTTTAGACACCTTTTCTGTCTCTCTCTGCCTTTCCTCCTTGTCCCCTTTTATTTCCTTGGATCTGTGGCATGTGGGAGCTGATGCTTGGTTACCCTTGGGGAAGAAGCAAAGGCTATGTGTTTCCAGGTGATACCCAATGAAAAGCAGCTTCTGCCCAGCTGTAGTCTTTAAGGGAACACAACAAACAGTGGCATTTGGTTACTATGCACAGTCAAGTGCACTAACTACTGTGTACCTGATACCTGTACAATCTTTGATGTCAATATCAGCATTGCTATAAATTCATGAGTTCAGGTTTAATTTTAACAATTTTATATGGTTTTTTCTTTTCACTTAAATCAGCTTGCAAAACTGAAGCTTTTTAGAAAACTTTGAGAAATGTTCTGGGCTGATTGTCTGCTACTGAAACTTTATTGGCTTCTCTAAAAATCAGTCCTATTCTACTTAAGGAAAAACATTTATGTATGTATAGAACAACTGAAAACTGAGGTCTCCATCTGGAAGAAAATGCTGATGTTTTGAAATAGTTACTATGCTTAGTCTGAGGCTTAACAGCACTATGTTTAGAGGCTGTGACAGAGCTGATAAGTTGATTTGTTATAGAAACCAGGCTCAGTCCCTGAGTCATCCACTGACCTGCTCATTGAACCAAAGGCAGATGGATATGATGATAGCCAGTTGTATGAGACTGGTTACAGACACTGATGTATGTTTAGCATGCTGTCCTTACAGTTCCTGTAAGCTGTGGGAGACCTATGGCTTTGATTTCTGTCTTGAGTTTGTCCAGTCCTGTTGCAAGAGAGAATTCTTACTATTAACTCTGAGGGGAGAAGGATTTCATATTTACATTTTCATTTAGGAACGTTACCTTCGAGCAGAAGGCTGCATGAGAAAAAAGTGATTTATAGATATTCTTTGGCTGTGGATTATTCTAGTGCAATACTGGCTCCCAACCTTATAAAAGGTCAAAGCTATTATAGATGGATCCATTTCATCTCCTACTGAAATCAATGGAAAGACTTCAATGACTTCACAGGGAGCTTAGCTAGCATAACAAAGTCTTCCTGAGAAGTACTGTGTGACCTAGTTGAAACCCACCAATTATACTATATTTTGCTGCAATGTCTGGGTAATGTTAGTTATACAAGCTCTCTATGTAAGAGCATGCTCTTAAAATTCAGATTGTGTCAAGTTAGCACTCTTTTTCACTAAGCCTAAAATACATAACTACTATGGTAATTATTTTATCTTGTTTAGTAAATAAGAGGGGCTTATTTTGATTTAACTACTTCTTCCACAGTAGTAGTGATTTGCATTAGACTATGATCTTTGTCCCACAGGTACATAATTGTGTAAGTAAAGCAAGTATATTTAAGCATTTTCTTGAGTAGAGTCTAAATGCAGGCTCTAGAACAGTCACTCTTACAAATACACTCATGTCCTAACTTTTTCATTATTCTGCAAGCATCCTAAAGGGATGATCATCTGTAAATAATCTATGATTTTCTGTTTCAAACTAGCATTTTTCTTGATTCAAGGGCCATGAAAAATTCGTCACTCCATTGTCTTTTCTTCTTTCCTAAGACTGTGTGAGATATCTTTGATTTACTTCTTTCTGAGGGCATCCCTGCCTGGCAATAAATAAATATATCTCTACTTTAATGCTATTTCTCCCCTTGGGTGTCTTTCAAATGCTCTTAACTAGAAGGGATTTTGCTGGAGTAATCCATCAATGCTAGTAAGACCTCGTTCAAATTGTGGAGACCAGTAATAGCAATATGACTGGCTCTGAAGGAGGTTAAAAGAATGTTAACCTTTCATAAAGCCATGTCTGTTTCCCATAAGGATGCTCATCTAGGTTTGACAAGTTTAATTAAGGAAGTTGAGCAGAATTTGGAAATGTTCCCTGAATTTCCTAAGAACTGGGAAACAGTTTGGATGTTGATAAAAACATGTGCTTTAGTTGCAGGGGATGAAAATGGAAACAAGGAAGGAAGAAGAAAAGAAAAAAAGAAACCAAACCCTTTTCTGCTGTTATCTGCAAAAGAGTTAATTATTAATGCTATTACAAAATTATAAAAGTTTTTTTCTTTCTCTTCAACTGATTTAAAGTTAGGAGGGAAAGCCAAGTATCAGGCAGTGAAATTCACAGTTTTCTCCAACTACCAGAACTCTGATTTTCAGGCTTAGAATCAGACAGTAAACTCCCACAGAATCAGACAATGAATTACTATATATTTAAAAAAAAAATATCTGATACTGAAGTGTCAGTTCAGAAATAGTTCATAGCTTTCTGAATAGTTCTGAAGGCATCAATTATTGTATCCCTGGAGTTCAGCTATAGAACAGCTAAAGTGGAAATCTGAAAATGATGAATATTATCTTGCATGTTCTTCTTGTTTTATATGTAGTATGTGTTTTATTTTTCTTATTTTATTCCTGTACTATAATGGCCATTGTGCCCTGGATATTTATGTGCAGCTTGATGTATGTGTATATTACTACTATTATTTATTAAATAAGAATGCTTTTGAGCTATTTTATAGTGATAACAAGACTGAACAGCTGGACACACTAATAGGTCTTCCAAGGAAAGAAATTATTTCATTATAAGTAACTTTTAGGTATATAAATACTTGGAGTTCAGTATCTACTGTTTCTGGAGAGACTTAGGTGCATATCCGTTACACCTTGCAACTCAGCGCCAGTATAGAGCTAACTCTGAGGTATATCAAGATTTTTGACTGCAGCAACATGCAAGGAGATTAACTTTTGTCCAAGAAGTAGGACCTTGTTATTCCTGTGTCTGAATATGTGAATTGTTCCTTATCTTTGCACTGAAAGAAAATGAATGCAACCACCTAACCTACTACTGTGGTTGCTTGCCTGACACAGCAGAAATGTCCTACTCAATCTGTGTCATCCCTTTACTGTGTCTATATTTCATAATAAGGTGTTGCTTCATAAAGCAGATGGAAAGGGGGGAGCAAAGGTTTGAATCTCCTTGAACAGAGGAATTAATTAATTCCAGGTGAGATGCCATTCTAACCATTGTCTAAGGGGGAGTGTTGTTTCAGGTGTGAGTGCTTGGTGGTGCAGGTGCTGCAGGTGGGGTAGGCAGAAGAATGTGCAGCCCATGGCCTTTCATGCCTTGCCAGGCATGGGATGGGTGCTGAGCTGCTCAGGATGAAGTATTTCTGAGTGTTTCCTGACACAGAATTGAGGCAGCTAGGAACTCTAAATTAAAAATATTGGTGTCTACAGATTCCTAAATCTGCTCTTCAATAACAAAGGGAATTTTCTGGACAGGCTTTGGTGTCTGAACCCCAGGATATGCTTTGGTGGTAGCAAATCCAGACCAGTGCTCTTTGGCAAAGACAACTTGCAGAAACCAAACAGTGGTGACTGGAAATGTTGCTTGTCATTGACTCTGTTGAATGTTTGGGAAATGGAGAAGGAAACTGACTGGGAAATGAAACCATCCTTAAATTTGATGAATTCCCCTTTTTGCAGCTGATATTGTGATCTAAGGCTGAAAATTACAGCCACTATGGTAAATCAATCCCATTGGAATTAATCTGGGGAATTTGGGGCATTAATTACCTTGTTTCTTGTTAGGATCAAAATAGGTCACAACTGATTCTAGTAATAATTAGTGACTATTTGGATGAACAAAAACCTTGACATATGGGGATGTATCACTGCAATCCAGTATTTATAAAGTGCTGGTTTTACATAAATAATGAAATGTGGTTATTCCCATGAGAGCTATTTTAGTTTTTTTCTACTTCAATGTTTTAATTAATAGACCTGAAATTGCAATTTGTTAAAATGCCAACAAATGAAAAATCTCTTTTCTGATGAATCCCACCTGTTAGTAGACAGCAAAGAAGGGACTTAATTTAACTGTTTTTCTGTAAAAACCCTGTCAACACCTTAAAAACACTGTAATATCCACACAGCCCACACCACCACGTTCTTCTGTCCATTTTTTTAAAGTCAGTTCTGCAGAAGGAGGCTGGGAATCACCCTTTGAAAATACCTGTGTCTATGTTTAAAGACTGGGAGCAGAATAAAGATACCGCTTAAAAATGCCATTCTCATTTCAGATCCCATGTTCTTCTGTAATAGCTTGGGACACTTAATTGGACTTTGGGGAACAAAGAGTGTTTATGCTATGCATTGCAGGGTGATGTGAGCTGGTTTCTGAACCAAAATAATTCTGAGTGACTGTATTCGTGTATGTTGTGGTTTAACCCCACCTGGCAACTAAGCACCACACAGTTGCTCACTCCCTCCCTCCCTGGTGGGATGGGGGAGAGAATCAGAAGAGTAAAAGTAAGAAAACTCATGGGTTGAGATAAAGACAGTTGAACAGGTAAAGCAAAAGCCATGCACACAAGGAAAAAAGCAAAATAAGGAATTCATTCACTGCTTCCCATCGGCAGGCAGGTGTGCAGTCCTCTCCAGGAAAGCAGGGCTTCATTATATGTAACGGTTACTTGGTAAGGCAAACACCATCACTCCAAATGTTCCCCCCTTCCTCCTTCTTCCCCCAGCTTTATATGCTGAGCATGACGTCATATGGTATGGAATAGCGCTTTGGTCGGTTGGGGTCAGCTGGTCCCAGCTGTGTCCCCTCCAGCTCCTTGTGCACCCCCAGCCTGCTCGCTGGTGGGCTTGGGGTGAGAGGCAGAAAAGCCTTGACCATGTGTAAGCACTGCTCAGCAGTACCTAAAACATCCCTGTGTTATCAACACTGTTTTCAGCACAAATCCAAAACATAGCCCCCTACTAGCTACTATGAAGAAAATTAACTCTATCCCAGCCAAAATCAGCACAGTGTAGCACTGACCTAAAGGATAATAAGCCCTGCTGAGAGGTCATTGCATGTTTTGCAGTGGTAGCCAAAGTTAGGTTATGCATATACAAACCACCATCCTTTCCCTCCCTCCTCCTGGGTTCATCTTTTGGATCTGGTGGAATATCGTGGTTTTGCTGCTGCATGTTCTGAGAAGGAATGCATCAATGAGTAATTCTTAGTGCCAGGAGGTACCAGTTTTGGCGTCATCGTAGGAAATATTTATCCTAGTTCTGAGATTAGCTAGTCCTTCTGTTAGCTAAATTATTTGCTGTGTACCTAACATGCAAGGACTTGTAGATACCTACAGTCATGAAAAATATTGACATAAACTGTATTTTTTTAAGGTATTTAACTACCTGCAGAGGTTCAAAGGACTCCAAATAACTGCATGAAAATATATCAAGACACATATCATTTGTTTCTCCTATTCCCTGAGGTAAGGAAAGGCAAAAGTTTTGCTTCTGTTTTGGTTTTAAGCTATGCATGATTGCAAATTCATGCCTGTGCCCCCTCACTGCTTTTTTGTGTGTGTGCTTTTTGTTTGTTTGTTTTCATGCTGAATGAAAGCCTGCAGACCAAGTTGCCCTATAATTCTGGATAATTGGGTTATTCATTTTAAAACCCTTAGCTGGTAGGAGGAAATAATCACTGTGACTGTATGAATTAGAAAGGTGCCATTCCATTGAAACCAAGGTGAGACAATTTGTTTCTGGAATACCAGTGAGAACTGAGCTGTTGAAGAATGAATGCCTTCTGAGATAAAACTAAACAGCTTTAAGCTTCTCTTTACTTGTTGGTGCCTGCAGTTCTGAACATTTTAATTGAAGTTTTTCTTTTGTTCCACATGAAAGAAAGCTTTGTCCATCTGTTCAAAATGAAATGTTATTTTGTTTAAAAGAACACATTTTGACAGTTGAACTGTAATGCATTATTTTTAAAAGCATTTGGTCTTATCCTGAGTTGGTGTAAAATCAATACTGAAGTTAATAAGAACTATACACCGTGAAAGAATCTAATCCATTTACCTCTTCCACCACACTTAATTTATGAGAGGGACAGCATTTAATAATATCCTAAGGTAAGGAACACCATTTTGGTTATCATACAAGTGATTGTATCTGTCCTTTTTGATCTGTGATGTGAAGCCTTAGACACTAATTAAAAGGTCTGGCCTTGAACATGATGTTTCTGCTTTACTTTATCTGCTTTCAAAATAGAAATATATTCAAGGTTTTAAAAAATTATTTATATAGTTATTACAGAGTGGAATCTATAAGTCTAAATACCAGCTATTGTTAAAATACGTCTACTTGAATTTCTTCAAATTCAAGCATCTCTAAACTTCACTGTGTGTAGAAGAATGCAGCATACAGATGACAACACAAATATTTAAATCTGAGCATCTGAAGATTGGCTTTATTAATAAAACATTCTATCACCAAGCAACTGAATACGTTTTAACATCCTTTATCAGATGTCCAAGGAAAGTGATGAATTCTGAAGAAAGTAAGATGATGTTGTCACTGTTTTTAATAAAAGACAAATACTTCAGGGGATACATTTCTATTTCCTTTCTGATAACGGCTAAGTTCTTGCACAAATGTACAAAATATAATCAGCTATTGAAGGGTATACAAATCTTATAGCTGCAGTCATTGAGGACATTTCCTTAAATGTGACCTCACTAATATTACACGTAACTGATCATAATCTATAAAAATCTTAGGCTAAGTGAGGTTTTTCTTTGGAGTTGGTCAATACCATTGTTGCTGTTGAATAGTTACTGACTGTAAGCAGCTTAAGAAATGTGGAAGAAGCAAATCTTTAGTACATGTAAGATGAGCAAAATCAAGAATAAGAGAAAAATAGACACAAGTTTCATTAATTCAAGGAATAATCATTAGATAATCAGTGCATTTAGAAGTTTACATTAGTGCATATTTACTTTGTTAAAATGAGTGCCTAGAAAATATATTGTATATAATTATTATCTAATAATATGAGTTCATTGAATGGTGGTACCTGTGGGCTGATGATAATAAGAGGACACTTAATTAACTAATTCATCAATCATGAAGAAATGATAAATGCAGGCATTTTAAATAAGTATTAGGCAAATCTCAGGTAAAATATGTCTATCTGAGAAAATAAAAAATGGAATATAACAATACAGGAAGGATGAGGTCCTCAAAATTGCCACCTCTGTTCATAAAAAATACTCTTAATTCTAAAAATTCCAAAAAGTTTAAATAAAAAACTTGAGAATTCTAGCTGTTCTAAATAAGATTAATAGGAAAAAACAAGGTCTTTCTAGAACCTCATGGCAATTACCACCTGCGGTGTTGCTCAAAGACATAATATATGTGTATTTAATTTTCTCTTGATTTGCACAAACTGCTTTCCATGAGCTTTGCTTTGAGGTATCCTGCTTGGCCTATTTGCCTTGACCTTGATGGACCAGTATTAACTACCAGAGTCATTTTTGCTAATGCCTGCTTTTGCAATCAGTCAGAATTGATTCTAGCAGCAGCTGGACTTTCAGTTCCAAAGTCCGTCTTAAGAGAAGAAACTTAGATGGATAAATCGCTGTGCATTGTGAAAACTGACTTGTGGCAGAGAGCATAAAACCAAAATTCCTCTCCCATTTGAAAATACGGATGTCTGGGAGCTTCTGAGGGTAAGTTGTTTTTCTTATTATTTTAGGCTATTTAGTAATTGTACAGGAACATCTCAGAAAGAGGAGGAACTACAGAAACAGAGATATTAAAAAGAGTTTAAAAATAAGTATGGTGTTATATATGTGTGTGTATATATATATGCATTCAAAGCTATTGTCTAGCTGAGTGGTTCAAAATACCTGCAGATCAAAGGACACCCTCTCCTGTTTACAGCCTCTCTCCTTTCCCTAAAATACTGTGTGCTGGTAGAAGTGGTTGGGAAGCTGGTCCAGCTGTATTCGGTGCACGGTATCCCAGCCAGAGAAGAGCAGGAGTGTTTCATGGCAGCTAGGAAATGTGTCTCTACTGTCAGGAACCCTTATTTAATGCAACTCTTCTTCCTTGCTGTAGCCCCTCTTCTGATCTTTCTCTCATGAGAACCAAGGGACTCTCTGATCCTGCACTAAGCCTACCTTAATCTCACACCTCCAAAAATACGTGTTTTCCCATCATGTGACCCAATGCAGTGGTGTGCCTCTTAACAGTCACTTGATCCAAGTCGATCCACATCTCTTGGAAAAGTGAGTGTGTCTCTTGCCTATGGAAAATTATACCATTTTAAAACTTAGCAGAACAAATAAAATGCCAAGGACTAGTTTTATTTTTATGTAAATAATGGACAAGACAAGAATGCATTCTGTTTCATTTGTATTTAAAGATACTATTCTCTATGGGTTGTGCTAGTAGAATGCCTGTGGAACTGATCAGAGGATTAGCTTTTACACCAGCTGCTGCTATTGAGTGAGAGAAAAACTGTTCTAATTCAACATATTTCTCCAGCACTTAAAGCACCCGTATCATTCAACCTGACTCCCCATAAGCCTACTTCAGGTCCATTTTTATTGAAACTTAAGGAAATTTTGAATAATAGTTTTCAAAATGTCTGTATTCATAGAGCTGGCTGATGAATCTCTTCCTGAAATGATATGTACTTGTTTATCACTTCATCTTAAATTAGAACAGTCATAAACACTAAATATATTTTAGAAAGGCATGTCTAGAAATCATTTATTTTGAAAAAAAAAGTCCTTCTTTCTGGCTGTTCAGCTGGAGAATTTGTGCTGAAAACCAGCGAGTTAAGGGTCAAAAATAATTTGTTACCTCGTGTAAAACTTTAAAATACATTTCCACCATAATTTGTTCTTTGAATGAATTGTTTTAAGTAGCAAGAAATACCAAAATAGTCTCTTACATAAGTTCTTAAATTACCTGTCAAAGTATATATATATATCTTGCTCTCATGCTGTAGGGAGTAGATGAGTCTGAATTCTTGTATTATGCAGTAACTCCAAATCAATGAATTACTGAAAATTCAGGGATGCAATGTGAGAGACTGAATCTTAATCTGAGAATGAAATAAAAGTTAGTGACCTTGGTAGAGTGATAAAAGAGCCAAAGATGGACAATGAGATTTGGTGGCTGAGAAAAAGATTGAGGAAGACTCAGCCTGTCTCCTGTCTGAAAATAGACAATGAAGAATGATGAACAGTGCCAAGCTTACATAGTAACTGCATGTTATTGATTCATAACACCAAATGCCTTTAAAAATGGAATTATCTATTATTTATTTGTTGAAGTCTCTAGACTTCATATAAAGTAAAACATTAGAATGGCACTAGTTTGAGAAATATTGCTATGATACTTAAAATTTCAAAACTAATATTAGGAAAAAACAGTATTGATTTCAACATCTATGCAAATACTGGGAAAAAAAGGAGGTAATAGTAATGAAACTGGGATATTGAATTATAGACACATTTCCACTTGTAACATTATTCTTCTGCATTTTCAATGTTCAGTGATGATGGTGACTTCATTTCTGCCAGAAACAGTACTCCATGTAAGGATGTACCTACAAGCTCCAGAGACCAATCCAGGGAATGATCATGAACTGCAGTTTCTTAATTCCTGTTCCCAGCTGCTTCCCTTGCAGACAAAAGTGAGTATATATGACCACATTTCAAACCTATTAAGGTTAACTTTGGATCTCTTAATGATATTGCGGCATTACCTTAGGTTGCTGTTATGCTTGGGGCTTGTATGGGTTCCTACAACCATCCACCTACTGGAGCCCACCTACTGCTTATGTGGTGTATGTGATTTTAATAGTAAAATTCATATGGTTAATATTTGTGGAATCCAAGTAGATTTGTAATGTAGTTTCAGTTTGCTGTTTTCCATCAGGAAAAAAAAAGTCATACTATCCTTATACTTGATGGCTTTCATATTGAGAATAATTCCATGAGCAAGCAATTTGGTGAAATCTAAGTTCCTGTGGATTTTTGCCTCGTGACAGATCACTTGACAGTGTTTAGTACGCCATGAACTACAACAGAAATTTTCCCTCCCTTATTACAAAATTTATAGCTGCTCTTGGTAGCTCAACTCCTTTGATGGAGAAGCCAGGGAAAATACCTTTGCATGGTTTCAGAAGTCTGTAGAAATTGAGATCTTTTGAAAACTAAGATTTCTCTCAAATTAGACTTGAGTGTAGCAGTGATTTCAGAACTGCTAGGGAAGGGGAGGATGGACTGATTTACATCTGAGGAGTGTGATCAAATGTTTTATATCCTGGCCTACTGTTTAATTTCATGCATGTGCAAAAGTCCTACTGATTTCAAAACCTGGAGAATAGCATAGCTTCCTTATCTCCAAATTTAAACTTACAGCAGGAGATGAAAAATGGCATTTCAATGCAAACACTCAGCAAAACATGGGAAAGTAACTTTAATTTAATAAGCCAATTATTTTCCTATTAATTAAATGTGTATTGATTGTTGCAAGAACAATTATTGAGTTTAGCAAGTATGAAAGAGATTAATCTAGTTGCAATCTAATTAGTTGAGAATTGCATGGGCAATACAAATACATAATTAGAAGGAACTGCACTTGTAGGAAAGCTAAGGATTTATTAATGAAAAATGCTCTAATTGTATGAGTACATATTGTAGAATTTACATAAGAATTCGGGGAAGTAACAGTTTTAGAAAACTGCTGGTTTACCATCCCTCCAGTTGCCTAAAGATTACACTTACATGTGTGAAGAAGACAACGAGACAGGTACCAGTCATGCTTATAGCCTAAGTCTGTATTAAAACTATTTTTATTAAATAAATAAAAAGCAGTTTCCTTACCACCAAAGGAATGAAAACCTGCTATAAAGAAGAATAAAAATGCTGCACTTCCAGTAGCTGGCCAAAGGAGAAAATAATTTAAAAACTGCCTGTTGTTAAAACATTGTGTTCCCACTTGCAGTGTAGAGGCTGTGTAGCAAAAAGCAGCACAGGACAGCTGGGATCTGTTCTGCCAAAGGATCTATGCATGTGAAAAGTCTGAATAAAACAACCCACTGAGAATGTGTGTGGAACAGAGGGATGAGTGGTGCAGGCTGAACAAGGCTGAATGACCCCTTTTCCCTATACACATACACAGAGAGCACTCATGAAAGAGTTTATGCTGTAATTTCTAAATGTTATTAAATTGAAATAGTTTTGCTGACAGGGCTGAATGATTTTTATACAGGGATTTTTAAGGAGATGGACCATAAACTTTAGCAATGCTGGGCAGTATTTTATAGCTCTATAGGCCAAAGGAGGTTTGTGGGTCACTTTGAAGCCCTTGCTAACTAAACAAGCAAGCAATGTGTTTAACTCTATTGTCATTAATAGGAAAGGAACTGTTGAGATGTCTCATAAAATGCTTAGAAAAATTTGGTGAAGCATTATGTTTAGAGCAAAACAAAAACAATTAATCAAGGAGAAAGGATGAATTAATCTTGTTGCTGCAAGATCACACAGAAGAAGGGACTTAAAATGTCAGGTAGTTCAGAAGAGCTGTAGTTAAGCATTTAAACTTTTCCAGGTGTACTCAGACAAGAGCTCGTATTATAAGATGCATATTGGTTTTTTATTGATAGAATTAATCTAGTTGTCTGGTGATCAGATGCAGTAGAAATAGAAATGTAGAAGTAAAAAGAAAGAATTCTTAGAAATTTTGAGCATGTTAATGAAAGAAAAGGCCTTTTCTTAGAAACATGGTATAGAAAAACAGCGTATTTGTGAAAGATAAAATAAAACAGATAATAATTGGAAAAGTATGTGCTTGTGTCTGAATCCTGAGGAAACTTTCTTCAAGATGGTATTTTCATTACTGTTTTAAAACCAACATCAGTCCATAAAGCTTTCCAAAATATGACACAGAAATTCATTAGTCCTATTAGTAACTGTCTTTCAGAACACACAACGATAAAATGACTTGTCCAAGGTCGGAGTGGATCAATAGTGTCAGTGGGGATCAAATTCCGTGACCTCCTGGTTTAGGTCTTTGCTTTTGTTACTAAGCTGTTTCCTGTCAATTTCTTCGGATATGACAATTTAAAGCTGGTCAAATAACTGTGCATGTTTCACCCTTGCTTCTCCTTTGTACTCTCTTCAAACATATTTATTTTGCAAAATAGAATGAAACTCCATCTGTCTCAATTTGTTTGAGTTCTCTCTCCTTCACACTCTTCCCGACTAAATATTCTAGGTCATAGGCTCACCGCAGATTACCAGCTCCTTGCCCATGTCTTTCTCCCCATTCACAGTTTCAGTGCTGTGAGAGCAGGGGGCAATTAGCAGTCTTCTGCAGCAGCTCTTTCATCTGCTGAAGACACAGACTGTGCATTACTGGCTTTTAGAGTGAGAAACCCAGTAGTGCCCCTTGACCTATCACTCGTGTGTCAGTGAAAGAAGCTGCAACAGCTGTTTCTCAGAGGACAGCAAATGTATCAACAAAACACTTTGTTGAGATAGTTACCTCGCACAAATCTAGCCTCTGTACCTAGATGTGGCAAATAAAGGCTATTTTGGGTTGACAACTATATAATAACTTGCGTGTAGAGATTTGTAAAAAGCAAAGTTTGTTCTGCTAAACTTAAATCTTTTCAATGTGTAGGACCTAGGAAAAGTATTGGTATTCTTTTAGGTCAAGGAGATGTGATTTGCAATGTTTTCTCTCAGGATAAACTTTATGGAGGAAGGTAGAATCCCTCTGCTCTGGGACTGTGTGTCCTGACACAGTTCCTGCTCTCTCTTTCTGATTCCTTTCGCTTTTTTCCTCGGTTTCTCTTTTCTACTTGTGCTTTTTTGTTTACTAAACTAACTTTTAAAAATTTTCTTCAATGCATATTTCTGCAAGCCTTATGTTATACTTACTCAAAGTTTGTATGCTTCTCCAGGTATAGGCACAGAGTGGTGGGCTTGCAACCAGATGTTGTACATGTGGGTTCTTGCATTTATGTACGTACTTTAGAAGTCGCACCAAGAGGAGGAGCAGAAAGTGCTACTTTTCAAATAGCTGTATTCTCATATTCCTACCACTTACTGGGTATTCCTGGTGTAAGTTGGACCTCAGTGCCGTTATCTTCCTTTCTTATTTGACTGAATACCCTTTTAGCCATCCCTGGTCTAAACACACTAGAAAAAAGCAGTATTCAAAGAATGAGAAACCTTGAAGCAAACTATTCAACATTCAAAATGTATGTATTTTTAGAAAAATGGATGAGCAAGAGGGAATAGCTAGGTGCAAACTATTGCATTCTAAATATACTGTAAAGTATTAACCCTAGCTAATGCAGTAATAACCCAATACTATGTATTCATAATCTATTTCAATGAAAAACAAGAAAGGGATCTTGTGTTCGATTTTAGGACAAATATTGCAATGATGGAAAGAATATTTTATTCTCTTGGCATGTGTTTGAATAACTGGTTTAAAGAAATCACCTCTCAAACTTGATTGATGCTGTATGCTATGGTAAAGTAATAAAAATGTATGTTCAACATATGTCCATCTGTAACAATCCAGATCCAATTTTTCTATCCATTTTAAAACACAAAATCTCTTAAACCTGTTTACATAGGAGCAGGTCATTTGATTCATGTGTGTGTTTGCAGGCATTTATTAAGGAAGAAATCCAAAATTAGAGACTGAAAGGTGTGCACTTCACAGTGGGAGTATCTTGTAAGGAGGTAAGAAGCTGTTTTTTAAGCATGTAGGTGGTCAACGTTTAGCTAATAGTAACAAGGAAATGTATTTCCATTTCCAGTTTCCTATAGGCACAGTAGAATGCTGTAAACCAAGGTCGTCATATCCTATAGCACAGACTATAGATTACAGGAATTCAGTACGTTTCAGCTGGGAGTTGTTATAAATCAGCTATTGTTAAATGCGATAGCTTAACCTTTTTGAAAATCTTATTTGTACTCCCCAGAGCCTGTGGTGCCAATTTAGACTAACTGTTGAACAACACCATGCATATTTTTAAGCAAATTAAATTCATGCTGTAAAGACCGAAACAGAATTCTTTACAAAGTGGTTGGACAATAGGAATTTTCACTTTACTGCAATTTTTTACATTGCAGTAGAAGGTCACATTGTATGTGATTCACAGCATAAATTGTTTTGATATACCCCATCGCCTTCCAAGACTTCCTTAGGTAAAGTGTTGAAAGATTAGGAAAGCTCTCTAGAGTAACAGAGCCTATTAACCCTCAAGACTTGCTCTGCTTGGGAGAATAGCTGAATATATAGAAATTTCAAGAACATGTGGAAGGCAGAATAAAGCCCAGAACATATGTCATGCTGAACAGTACGTAACAGAGCTATTCTAATCTGATCGGCACCACACCCTGGGAGCTATAATAAGTGTATAGCTGCGAAGGAAGATCAAACAGGCACGTGTCTGGGGTAATGATTTTGCGTCTCCCAATTTAGACATAGCCAATGTTGCCTATCATTTTCTCTGATACTATGGGAAGTATTTGCAGGATTCAATCCATATCTCAACAATTGAATATTGATTAACTTTATTTGATCATTTTTCCCCCATTACTGTTATTCTAATTCTGCTGTTGAATGTGATATCATGAGGCTACAGACTGTAATGTGTAGTTAAAGTGTGTTCTGACTCATGGAGACAGAGTTAAATCCTCTTTCTTGACCATCAGAAGTCGGTGTGCTGCTCTAGCACTGGAACCGTTCAGGGCTATAGGGTAGGAACACTGATGAACTGATAAATAAAATGGGCAAAGAGAGGATAATCCTTCGAAGCGTGGCCGGGAAACAGAGCATATTCACTTTTTGAAATATATTTGGCTAAAGAAATCTTCACAGAATTTCATTTTGGCCCTAAAGGTCCAGGATATATTTGTCTGGGGTTGTTTTATTTGGATTTTTTTTTTATAGCAATGTGTTCAACTGTACGGAATAATTTTGTGTTGTATCCTCCCCAGAAAACAGTTTAGGTAAGAAACAGAAAACATCAACATTGCATGTGTAGCTGTCACTGCATATTTGTGCTGCTTGTCTGAAGGGTACAAAATAGTGAATTTATGATGAAAATACCTAGAAAGATGCCATGGTAAACAATGCAAAATATGTCGTTTAAAATCAAGAAAGTAGATCAAGCAGAATAAAGCAGACAGAAAGAATGTTATATTTGTGACTTAACTGAAGGTGAATGCATCTGCAGTTCAAATGGTAATATTAGTGTTTTAGGAAATAAATGAGTAAAAGATACACCATTAGTGAAATAAGTAGCATATGGAGTATATCTCCCTGTATTATATTCTAATATCATCATATACATTCAGCAAAAGACATTATTTGTCACTGGCCTTTAGAGTTTACTTTTAACTATGAGAATGGGAGAGGAGTTTTAAGACATTCTTCAGAATGACCTGATGAAAACACAGCAGCTAGGTAATCTTTTTTCAAAATATTCCTCAACCTACAAATAAGGTGTAAGAATTGATTTCTATAGTTACTGCCCTCACTCATACAGAAGAAAAATTTTTTCTCCACTTCAGATGCTATATTAGAAATTTCTACTACATCACATGTCATTTTAGGTGAAACCGTTCATTTTTTCAAGTGACTTTGTACATTTTGAATGCGAGCTGTAGTCTCTTTAGTTGACTTTAGTTGCCACCAGAAGAGCAACACACATCGAGGTGTAGTACACCTTGTCTGAGAGTCCACCACGATTTAAAGCTCCCATTTAGGTTGGTGAGATTATGGATGATGTCTTTTGAATGCTGCATGTCTAGTTCATTGTGAATGTTCAGAGTTGAATTTTTTTATGTTCAGTTATGTTATCTGCCGCCTTCATCTTTGCTTTTGACGTGCAACATTAACAAGGATAGTATCTGTGCTATCTATTGCCAAACAAGTAGTTTTGAAAATAGATGCTGACTGGATAGTCAATGCAGCTAACAGATGGACTTGTAACATGTTCTTTTGAATCACTAAAAAAGAAAAATAGATTCTCCTGAGCTTCCTTCCTCTCAGCAGACAAGCTCTACGACAAACGATAGAATCCTGCTGGTTCCTTGGTCAATTGAAAAAATACATTGTTTGCCTCTAGAAGACAAGGAGAAAGACAAATTTCCTAGGAAAAAGAGCCCGTAGGTGATATCTGCTCTCTTAGACGAACTCAATGTTCCTGAGAAGAAAAATTGAAGAGCATAGCCTTCAGTACACCTATGCTATTGCAATGCTGTGTTGTTAATGGGGTTTTTTATTTGTTGTTTTGAAATACCTGATTATTCCTAATCACAGCCTGCACACAATTAATCATTGTCAGCTGACAGATGGTAGATGAGTTTGAAAAATATTCTCTTTATAAACATTTTCTTGGGATACATTCACATTTTCTATACTTTATTGCTTTTTCAGCCTTCAAAAAGAGAATTAATATAAACCTAGGATCTTTTCTTTTTAAAACCTCAGTCTCATCTGCTGTTCATAGCCTGTGGCATGAACAGCTAGTTACTGTGTTACAACAGGATGGTAACAAATCTGGATCAGCAAAAAGAGAATATATGAAAATTCCGTGAATCTAATTTTCCCATACTAAACCCCAAGAAGTGACCACTAAGCAGTAGCCTTCTACAAATGAGTGTCTGATACATATTATGCTTTGGGAATACTTTCTACTCGCTTCACAGAAGTGCCAGCAAGCCCTTCAGTGACAAAATAGATTTGTCATCTGTTTTGCTGCTTCGTAAAATCTTTGTGAAATAAGCCTGTCCAGTTATTTAAGTGTGCTCAGTCCTGAGGTCATGTTTGCCAAGTCTCAATTTCTCAGTTACATAGTTAATAATTTAACTATGGCTTAAGGAATGCAACATACAGGCTTTTACTTTTGTATGCTTCTATTTTTAATAGAAGAAATAGGACTTTTGAAAACTTTTTGACTTTGAAGATGGCATCTAGACTTTAATAAGCAAGACTTTCAATAAACTTCAAACTGATCCTAAGGAGATGGATGACTTTCAGTTGATTAAAACATCTATTTGTTACTGGGTTATTAAAGATGTCATTTACTAAGGTGAAAGGGCGTTTTAAAAGCACTATTTTAACAAGTCCACCCTAATTCTTTTCACAGACTTGGCCAGTGAGCTTCATCCATGTATCAGCATAAATTGACAGAGTCAAGTGAAATGCACAGCAAGATGTCTGTATTGATTGGCAGACTTGGCCTGTGAAGCTATTATGGGCACGCAGTGAATTTCCCTTTCAGAAACTGATTGGCATCTTTGCAATCATAAGCAGCTTGATGAGGGCTAATGTGAGGAGGGAAGAGGTTCCAGCACATGTCCTTGATGATATAGGTGTATATATCTATTGATTTTGAAATGGGAATGACAATGTCAGTGTGTTGTATGTGTGCTCTGTATAGCAGATAAGGTAGCTGCATTCTCTAGGGGGAGATGCATGTCTCTTCCTCATTTTGTCATTCATTTTCTACAGGTTTCTTATTCAGTTCTGGGAACAAATTTTGATAGTGAAATGCTTAGGGATGTAAATCCAAGAAACAAAATTTCAATTTCATGTGATAGCAGCTTCAAGAGATACTGGAGACATGTTCAGAACATAATACTCATAGTAGAGATATAAACATGCATAGTTCTCTCTGAAAAGATGCAGATGCTACAAAAATGTAACCTGCATCTCAGTATCAATCAGGGTTTTTTTGTTTTGAGAAGAAAAGGAAAAATAAGTTAATTTAGTTAAGCCTTTACTTCTGAAATTTAATTTTTTTGTGTGTGTGTTCTGAGATTGCTTCTTGTTCTGAAAGTACTTTGCATGTTAGAGACCTCAGAAAAAGATCAAATTCAAGCAAAATATCAATTTTTCAAAATATTTTTTCAAATAATATGGAATAATTTTGTTTCTCTTGCGTTCCAAATGGAAAAAAAATAATTCTATAGAAATCCTTAAATTCCTAGTAAACCAAAAACTAAACTAGGCTGCTTTTTTTTTCCCCCAGTTTTCTTTACAGTAATAACATATGCAAGTTTCTGCAATCTCTCCACCAGGGGTGGGGGGGAACAAACAAAGAAACAAACAAAAAACACCACCAAACCCTAAGAGTTTGTATTTCTAATTTGGGATAGATAAATCATACTTGTACCATTATGCAGATATGCTACATGTACTCAGATAGTAGCCTTTACCAGGGTCCTTCAAAGTTTAGCTAGTTTCTAATTGATAATTCATTGTCTCAGCATTACAGATCTGACATGGTGATTGGTACAGATGTGTCTTATTTTACATCACTACCCACACCTTTCTCCTGCTTCCCTCGTTTGTCTGCCGCAGGAAGTATGAACATCTTTGACATACTGACTGCATTCTTCTATTTCATCATGAATTTCAATAATTGTTTTAAAGGAGTAAAACTGTTCTGTTCTATACTAAATAAGAGTCCACAGAACAAATCCTCCAAAGCTACAATAGATTCAGCTCCCTAATTTTTGTCTGAAGTTCATTCATTTCTCCTTCAAGCTAAAACTTTGTCTTGGGGAGGGGAAAAAAACCAAAGCAAAGTAACACCTATATATAAAGAGAATAAAATCCTTAATTGCTAATCAGGGAGAGGAGACTCTTGAAGGAGATATCAGTGAAGAATAAATACTATGCCATAATAAATGCACTCAAAAATAACATTGCATAAGCGCTGCAAGGAGAAAAGAAAAACATCGTTAGGAGATTAATCAAGGAGATTCATGATTGTGTATTTTTTCTAAATATGATGAGAGTAATGTTAACATTTATCCAAAACATTTTTTCTTTTAGTGCCACTTTGAACAGAGTGCAGTACTTCATACATTGTACAAAATATATCCCATTAACCTTTCTCTCTTTGTAGAAAATCAAAATGATCCTTACTCTTGTCATAATCTCTGTCAAATAATAGTTCCACTACAGAAGTTTGCATTTTATAGGCTTGGCCCCATTTCAGATGATTGACCCTAAAGAACTTTGCTCGGAGTGTCTAATTTACCTAGGAGTTTTCTACCATAGGTTTTATGAAAAACTGTAAGATCAATACTTAGATGACTCATTTTTCCAGAATCTCAGAATATTGTAACCTTAAAAAAAGCAGATAACTTACGATTTTTTTTTTTTTTTAAAAAAAAGCCACTAATGATACAGATCTTTGATTCTTATAATAAAGAAACGTGCTTTAAACTATTAGGAGATATATTGACATGCAATGTGAGAAAACTACAAGGAAAAAGAATGTTTCCAAGAAGCATCTCACTATTTGCTGAAAGTTGTTCATGGGATGAATAAGACAGTTCAGAGCATCTTATACTATTCTAGATACACCTCGGTTATCTGAATGTCATATTAGTGTCAAACTAACATCTTTCCCTCACTTTTATGTAGCTCAAATTAGACTTGTGCTATGTTGTGCTATATTACAAGTTGGAAATTAGAAAGGTATCTAGTCCTGCAATAACTGGATTTGGGGGAGTTGGTTTGTTTTGGTTTTTGCACCACCCATGAAATCCACCTTGCCACTTCCAGCTCTACTATCCCATACTGTGCACACCATCACAGTGGAGTAAAGAAAGGAGCGTTATGCAGTTGAGATGGCTACTGTCATATCTCTTAGAGCAATTTGTCATTGAGTAAGATTTGCAGAGTAGTCTGGGAGATCCTGCAGTGTGCTAGTTGCTTATTACTTATAAAGATAAGATGGCACAAATTATTTCCAGCTTTAACTATTGTTTCTGTTGGCAGTCTGGGAAGTTGAAATTAGTTTTTTCTATTTTGGCTTCCACCAGCCTGTTGAAAGTTCTGCCTCTGTCTTTGGTGGCACATTGGCTAGTTGCTGGCTTTTGAAATGGGAAAGTATTACAATCCTATTGCCCCCAGACTTTGTGCCAGTTTTGCAAGATGAAGTTCACAGACATTGTTATGTGCTGAACTTTTTGAGGTTCTCCCATAGCGTCAAGATTAATTCAGCTGGTAAATGTTTCATATGAACCTTTGCAAAGGTTAAGATTCTGATTTCAGAATACAAGTTACAGTAATTGGAATTTACCCTCTGAGTTATTGCTGTTCTCTTCTATGAAGATGTAGACTTGTTTTCAGAAGTCAAATATGCTTTTAAAATATCTTACTTTACTCCAACCCCATGCCTCAAAAAACCCCACCAACTTTCCAATGCTTATGGAAAACTTGAACAAAATAGTGCTAGCAAATTGTACTTATTTTCTTACAGACAAAAAAAACCCACACCATGACTATCTGCATGTAAATAAGCATTGTAAGAGTCTGATTATGATTATGATTATTGCTCTTGGTTGCTTAACATCTGTCTACATCTTATTGTTTCTTCCTCCTTCATCTTAATCCATTTATCTCATTTTCATGTTACATCTTTCTTATTAAGAAGATGAGAGATTGCAATGAGAGATTACTCACTGCTATATTCTCCATTTCAGTATAGTGACCAACATCATAGTACTCAGCCTGGCTGAATGCTAAATTACTTACCAAACCTGTGCTCCTAGTGAATGACTGAAGGTATATTCAGTTGCCACCTTCCAATTTTTATAGCAACTAAGGCAAAAGTCCCACAGACGACAGCCTCATTCACTATGCAGCCCTAATTCATCCCTTGAGCACTGTCCATCCTACACAAAATGCAATTAAGGAATTAAAAACTGTATCAAAATGCATACATGCAGGGGGGTAGAGGGAATTAAAAATGCACAGTCAGTGTTAATTCTAGCATTTCTTCTTTTTTCAGTGCTTGACTTTGCAGACTTAATGATCTTTTAACAGAGTTTTTGCGTGTAACTTGCTATGTTTGTTAAAAAGTAAATTGAAAGAAACTCAGAATGGCTATCATGGGGGGACAGCATAGAGGCCCATGCAGCTACCATTTAGAGAGCTCAAGTCAACAGTGTGGACCTCTTTCTACTCAGCTAACAAGATTTATAAGCAGTAGAAATTGTAAATTGTCACCCTTTATGAAGATCAGCCACAAGAGAAGATATGGTATGTATTTCGCCAGGAGTTTCTATATAGCGTTTGCTGATAGGAAATTACACTATGTAAGAACTGTAGTTTTTATTCCAAATTTTCTGTGTATCCAGTCTCCTCTTCCTTTTGTGCCAGCTCTGGGTACTCTAAGCTCCATGGGTCTTCTCTCTATCTCCTGAACTCCAGAGTTCCTGTTCTGCTCCCTAACATGTAAGATTATTAATTTTAAGAGTATTAATCATAAGATTAGTAATTTTAATACAATTTTCCTCTCCCTTCTAATATTTTAATCTGACCATGACTATGCATACCAGGGGTGCGGTCCACTTCTGACTTCAAAGATATGTGACAGGGGCTAAGACCAGATTCAAAATTAATGGTATAGGTGACAATCAGTATATGAATACATAGAAGTAGGCAGGAAGGTACTTAAAGTCCTGGCTTTATTTACAAAAGTGTTACGGTAAAGTGGAATGTGATGAACATTTATCAGTATGAAATCTATAATAAATCTTAATGTTGTTAAAGAGGTGCTGGAGTGTGTCCAAAGAAGGGCAACAAAGCTGAAGAAGGGTCTGGAGCACAAGTCTTATGAGGAGGGGCTGAGGGAGCTGGGGTTGTTTAGTCTGGAGAAAAGGAGGCTGAAGGGAGACCTTCTCGCTCTCTACAACTACCTGAAAGGAGGTTGTAGAGAGGTGGGGGTTGGTCTCTTCTCCCAAGTAACAAGTGATAGGATGAGAGGAAACGGCCTGAAACGGCACCAGGGCAAGTTTAGGTTGCATACTAAGAAAAACGTCTTCACCGAAAGGGTAGTCAGGCATTGGAACAGGCTGCCCAGGGAAGTGGTTGAGTCCCTGGAGGTATTCAAAAGACGGGTAGATGTGATGCCTGGGGACATGGTTTAGTGGTGGACTTGGCAGTGATAGGTTTACGGTTGGACTCGATGATCTTAAGGATCTTTTCCAACCTTAACAGTGCTATGATGCTATGACTGCTGAGACTTTAGAGGAGTTCATAATCCAAGAAAAACACACCTACATGCATTGTAGTGGCAATGTTGCAAGCATCAGTCAGTTTTGGGCATAAGGTGAAATGATTTTTATATTATTCAAAATAATTATATAATCCTTGTATTCATCATACTACATGCTAAAATACACGTATTTAAAAGAGAAAATATTTACATTTTGTGTCCTTCTACATACATTTGAATTATTTTCCTACTTTTTAATTCTGTCTTTGAAGGACAATATCTGACCTTGCTGTCCAGTAGAATTATGGTTTAAATGAAAACCCTGGTAATTTTTCATGGACCCCTGCAGGCTTTCAGTTAGAACTGTACATCAGTGCACAATGCAAGGGGCAACTGCTGTGTAGTCCATCAGCACATTAACTTTGGAAACTGGTTTTATTTTAAGCTCTTTTTTAAACAAATGATTACACTTGATTTAGAATCTATCAAATTAATGATTGTAAACAATATCAGATTTTTTTCTGAAAATAGTCTGTAACTTACTGAGGAGCATGATAAATGTCTCCATGAGTCTGAAACTCTTAAAGGAAGAGGCGTGGCTTGACAGAATAGCATTAAAAGAAAATCAAATCTAATTGTAATAACTATGATGTCGTCAAAATATTTCTAGATATAGCCTTTCACCTAAGTAATCCAAAAAGTTAGAGGGAGGAAAAAGCCTTTTTTGTTAAAATAGATATTGTTTTCCTGACCTAGGTCTTGCTTTGTAGATTTTGAAGTATGTAACAGTCCTCAGGGGAGATGGTACTCTTCTTGAAACGTGTGAGTCTAAGGCCTGTAGTGATGTTGAAAGGAATGACAGACAGATGCCTCTTTGTACATTTGAGCATAATGCTGTTTAAAAGAAAATTCAATGTTTAAATGGTCCCTGGTCGTCTTTTTGACATATTCAGATTGTAGTCAGTTCTGCAGGGAGATTTAGCTGTCTATTCTGTCAGATGGAAGACTGGGAACTATACAGAAGTTAGCAGAAGCCACAGATGAAATTTGCTTCTTCAATTACATGATAAGTTCAGTTCAAAAGAAAATATTGCATTCCATTTTCAATTTTAAGTGTGAAGTTTCCTTTCTGTTCCCATCCTGTCAGACTCTGCTGATAACCTCCCAGCTGGAGGCTGTTATCAATGGGAAGGAGGTTAAAAACACTGATCCCAGAAATGGGCAAATGCTTGGGACACTAAAGACATGAAATTAAATCTAATTCAAGAAGAATGTTTATAATGTAATGAGCCTTGGAGGTTAAACTTGGGTACAAAATACTTATGTTTCTAATATGAGTATGTTTGAGGAAGTTTTCATAATGAGAATTATTCTGTACTGTTTCTAGACTTGCTCTAGTGAAGAACCAGGACAGTTGCCTGCTACACAGGAGTACAAGGGCAGCACAAAATTACCATCTCTGCATTTTGTAATGATGATGCAACTCTATTGGGTTTGTGTGGCAAGCTTTTGGTCACGGGCGGGGCTACAGGGATGGCTTCTGTGAGAAGCTGCTGGAAGCTTCCCCTATGTCTGGTAGAGCCAATGCCAGCCGGGTCCAAGATGGACCTGCCGCTGGCCACGGAGATTCCCCTGCAGCCTGCGGTGAAGACCACCATGGCTTCTATGAAAATATATAAATAACTTGCTCCAAATAACTTTTTCAGGAAAGTTGCATTTAAGACATGCATATCTTGGGGTAAGTCCTGATATGGCAACAGTGAACAGAATGCATGAAAGATATTGTCTGGTTTTAATTTTATATGCCTATTTAAGACTAAAGAAGAGTGAACAAGGACATCCATCTCAGTCCCTAAGCTGCTCACTGTTGTGGTCTGGATAGTTCTATGTGGGGAAGCATCACTAAAACCTTGCTCTGTTCTTGTATTCTTACTCCAAGCAGCTGCTGCCTAGTTAGGTGTACACATATTTATTTTTTTGTTTCTCAAGGTCACAGCAGATATGTATGTAGAACAATATGTACTTGCTTATGTAGTTAAAAGAACAGAAATTTGATTGTAAAATTACAAGTAGTTCCATTTTTCATTTTTTAAAGGAATGTTTCTTTACAATTTTCTACATCATCATTCATTGATGACAAGAGTTAATATTCCTAACAGAACTGCAGAATAGCTATTTTTCTCTCTCAAATATGCCAAAGTCACCAATGTAGTTTAAAGGTTTATGTATATCAGCTCAAGTTTTATAGAGAACTACTTCCCTTCAAAGATTAAATTTTACATAGTGACCACAATGACAGCATTGTCTGCAAGGGCAAAGAGAAAATACTCCACTAATGAAGAAAACATTGAGTTATAAGAACAGCTAAGGGCAGGATAGAAGACCGTTAGTAAACTCACAAAGAAATATGAGTTGTGTGTCTTGCCATTCAGTAGAATTGCATCAGTCACTATTCACATCCCCGTTACCTAATACTTCATGATTGATTCACCCCATTTAACCTATCATCTTCAACATTTGACTCAACTGACTTTTTAGTGCTTTATACAGCAGAAGTGTGAGGCACAGGAACAAATCAAAGTGAGAAAAATCTTTCAAAGTGGTTTCTGTTAGCCAAGATTGTCAGCTGAGCCCTTTTTTAATGCATAGAGGCTAAGTTGACTGTGAGGTGGGATTTTTCTGCATTAATTATAAGGCAGGTTGAATAGTGTCTGTTTTAGAATGGGTACAATCTTTAGCTTCTTGGCAAGCAGAGAGGTTCCAATTCTGCCTGTAAATGAAAGGAACTAGTGTTTGCCAATTAAATCAAGCAGCTGTTTCACAGACAGTATTGCTAATAGCTACCAACTAAACTCCAAGCCGTTACTCTGGATTGTTTAATGAACTGCTTTTAATACATAGTAAATGCGAACCTCTGTGTCTCAATTTATTGAGCAAGAAGGGAGAGATATTTAAAGGCACATCTCCCTTCAAACTTCTATGGCATCATAGGAACCGTCTGTGCCAAGGAAGCACAGGAATTTGAGACTTTCTTACACTATATACATTTATAAGAATTTAGGAGAGAATAGTGCTAGTTAAATTGTTTTTGACAGTGCATGACAAAAATCACCACAATCTGATGCTATACAGTGATTGTATTTTCCTCTCTTAAGGAGATATTGTAGGCATGTTATGTAAACTTGCAGCTTGTATTCTTCGATGTTAACTGCACAAGACTGATGATAAAATCAAAATGCATCTCATTGGACATAACAATGTATGTAGCAGTTTTGGGTGGTAAAATTAAAAACGGTATTGAAAACAATGTATGGTTTTCAGCTAAAAACAATCAAAACTTAGGAATTCTATCTTGAGGATATATACGTTTTTTTTTTTTCCTGCAAGGCATAATATCTAGTATTGGTTCTCTATTGCTCAGAAGGCCTTCTCTACGTCAGCTCTTGTCTGAGTATAAGCATGACAAAACAAGGCATCAAAGCTATCTCTGCTTCAAACACTAGAAGTAACTGGTCCAGAGCTCTGCAAAAAGTTTCCCATGTAGACATACGTTATTTAAAATCTAACTCACTTAATACTGCTGTTCCTAATAACAATCTCTTTGCTTCTCAGCTGATGGCTCTAAGATTTCAGTATATCAAGTTACAATGAGTCATCATCTTCCAACCCTAAATATTAGTAGTAGACTCAGTTGCCTGTATGTCTGCAGATATTCTTCTAGAGGTAAGTGTAGAACTTCTAAAGCATCTTAGAATGGGACTGTTCTATCTTGTTAAGCTTCAATTGTCCAGAAAATAAAAACATATCTTGAGACAAAGTGATAAAAATGAGCTTATAATTTGAATTATAAATGTTCAGGGAAAGAGGAGACTGAGCTTCAGCACAAAAAGGAAGTACACAAAAGGTGAAATCAGGGAGAGGTTACCCAGGAAGAGTATGGAGACACTAGGCATGCAAGGATGGAGTTAGGAAAGCTAAAATTCTACTATTCATGAAACTAGGAAGGGATGTGAAGGGCGACACAAATTGTCTCTGTTAAGTATATTAGCTGCAAGAGAAAGGTGGAGGAAAATGTGCGTTTGTTGTTCAACGGTGGCAGGTGACTTTGTAATGCAGGACATGGAAAAGGTTGATCAGTTACCCTCTGGGGAAAGGCTGGGGGATCAAGGCTTGTTCAGCCTAGGGAAGATTTGGCCCAAGAGCTGATCTTGGTTTTGTTTACAGCTTTCTGATGGGACTGCGTGGAGAAGATAAAGATAGGCTCTTCTCAGAGGTGCACAGGAGGCAATGGACATAAGCTGAAACACAAGAACTTCAAAGAAGATACAAGGAGTGATGGTGGTTTGTGTGGTTAGTGTGTTTGTATTTGTTTTACTGTTTTGCCAAGACAGTTGTCAAACACAGGAACAGGTTGCTCAAGTTGTTGAATCTCCATCCTTGGAAATACTCAGAACTTGTGTGGATATGGCCGTGAGCAACCTGAGCAACCTTGGAGTAAGGAGATGATTTAGATGACCTCTAGAGGTCCCTTCCAACCTAAACTATGATTTTGTGATTATATGTGCAGTAACACAAGCTTACTAAATCCTTTTAAAACTATGGAGATTCTTCTCTTAGAGCTTCCTATCTCTAATCAAAGTTGTCCTCTGAACTGATTCAAAAAGAATGCTAATGAGAATGCTCTGGTTATAGAGAGTGGTGTTGGAGCATTCAGACTTAATTTCAGGGGTTTTCCCCATGTCAATGCCTATTACACCTTCAGATACAAGTTGGTTTGTTTTTTTCCAAAGTTTCTTAAGAGAATTTCTGAGTTGGTGAAACTGCATACAGACAGAGCATCCCTAGCCCACACCTTAATTCTAATGCTGTGTTAAAAAGGTCTAAATATCTTTTTATTTATCCCACCTGCATTTTACACTGTTACATCAACTTAAACTGCAGTTACTCTTGTTTACTATATTTCTATGGCTAAGCTTTGCCTCAACCATACAGAATCTATAAGTAAATGGCGTTTTTTCTTTCTCAATTTTGAAACTCAAATAATCAAGCAACAGTGAAAAATATAAGCTTTCATTTTTCTCTCATTGCTATCTAGGTCTTGTGCATCCCTTAAGTGCAGCAGAGGATGAAAAGTATAAATATTTTTTAGAAGCTGCTTTATTTTCTTTCATTATTTCCAGCTAACATCTGTCTTTAAAAGGGGAGAAAACAAAAAAAAGACAAGGAAGGAAAAATTAAGGAAATTTCTATAGACCTGTTGCAATCAGCGTTCTCTGTGCTTTTTCTGTTACTGTTTTATGAATAAATCAGACTAGAGAAATTACATTTCTAATAGGGGGTAGGGGGAAGCAACCACAAACCAAACGCACAAAAAAGAGATGCAAACTTCTGACTTTACAGATGGCTGTTTTTCTTAATTACATGGATAACAGTTTAGAAATACCTAATTGGTCATGCTTGACAAGTAATAGCAGTTTTTCCAAGATAAACAAATGTTCACATTTTTCATACTTAATCAGGGAGTTTATGTGCAAAAATGACCAAATGTATCATCTATTCTAAGCCTTCTATGTTATTTTGTAATAAACCACCATCTGTACTTTGATTTTACAGAATCTGTCTGTGATGACCACAGAATCTGATTATATGGCAGATGGGTTTGTGGAAGAAACTAGACTTTAATTCTTTCTTTTTTTAAAAAAAATTTTTAAAGTAAGCTACAAAAGCTCACTTCATTAATTTAGAGAGTCCCCAAAGCAAGTTTATTTTGCTTTTCTCTAGTAGGTAGTACTCTGAATACTCAAAAACTGTCTTGCTTTCTTGTGTCTTCCAAACTCATAGACATTATTGGATGAGTGTATTCAGCTTGTGACACTGTGTGTTTCTGTGCTGTATGTTTGCATATTGGTTGTTTATTTTCTAAGTTATTTAAGTTTTGGTGAATGAGCTTGTCCATTATGGTTAAGATATTAATTTAGTCACATGCTGAGAGCTTGGCAATTTAGCTTTATTTTTCCTAGTTACTTGTTTTATGAAACTTCATAACTCAGCAGGTTTTGTCTTAGTGACTAAATATGCCTCAAATAACTATTCTTTACTAACTTTTTTGGTGAGCAGTTCTTCTTTCACACCAATAGTATTTCTGGCTTCTGTTATTCAGAACATTTTTGCAACATGCTACTGGATGCTACCTGCAGTGAAGGGGAGGGTGGTACAGCTGTGTCCTGGCTCCCCACAGGTCAAAGTGCAATCCTTCTCCCTTCCTCCTCAGAAGTGCTTCAGCCATGTCTCCAAGCCAGACTGGGCATGCACCATGCAATGCATCTGATTCTAACCATGTGCTATTTAAGAGCATTTAGGTAGGAAGGCAGTGAGGAATACTTAACACAATCCAAAATCACGCCTTTAACCTATTTCTCAATAACTTCTCCATTTAGAAAAAGTCTTGGCTATCTCAAAGAAAATAATCTGAAAGACTACCTCCTGTCTGCTCCCCTCTCTCCTCCTCCCCTCCAGCAGCCTTCTGCTGCTCCTTACCCCAAATCCTGGAAAAATGGAATATTATCGGTGAAACAGGGCAGATATTCAACAGCAAGCTCTCAGCTACTCTGAAAAAAATATATGGTGGCCTGAAAGTCCCACTGTCTTTCTAGACATTTTTTCTAGCCTTTCTTCCTGATCATTCTCAGTTTAGCCTTCAAGGGTTGCTCTGTCTAAATTGTGCTTCTTAGAATGCCTTGAGCATTCTGCACTCCAGACCACTTTTACTATTCACTCTTCACGCTTTCAGGGAGGACAGCTGACACTGGGATAGGTCTTGACGCGATTCAATGTGATTAAAAATTGTGTTCAGTGGAGAGTCCCAAATGGGCATAATCTCAGCCTGAATTATCATGAGAATGTAATTTTTATCCACTGTCATGAGCTAATTTAAGCTGATTCAGATAGTGTGAAATGACAAGATCGGAGTGGAAATGTATTTTACCATATTACTAGGTTTAAAGCAACTTCCAGTTCAGCTGAGTTTTGAGAAGCAGTTTATTTCCAGGCTACTGCAAGAGCATCTGCTCTTGCATCTCATGCCTTACAGATTTGCTATTTTAGTAATAGTGGGTATGAAGAAGAGAGCAAAACTGTCATTGAAGATATTCCCAAAATACTTATGATGATAGCTGGAGATGCTTCTTTCTGTACTGGTTGTAGATGGGGTTTTTCCTTGTGTGTTGGTTTTTTTCCTTTTTTCCCACGCCCCGCTTCTTCCATTGGTTGGTTGCTAGTTTGCTGTTAGAACTGGGTTGGATTAGTTGGATATTCACAGCTCCAAATAATTGGTAGGGTAATACTTGTTATTAGGGAACAGAAGAAGAAAGATTAATTACACTCCCTAATACTCCTCCTCATGAGGGCTGCATGCCCTGTCTGAGCTGCAGGTGGGAATGGCCCCCTCTGAGGGACTGAAGATGAAGCACCAGAAGTGGAAGGGTTCCTAATATCTCTGTCTATCTACACACTTTTTTGTGATTGCCTGGGGCCAGGAGGCCTCTAAATCTTGGGAGTATAAAAACTTGAAAAGATTTGCTTCAGACACATGCTCAGAAAAATAGAAATACATTTTCTGAACTTTATGAGCTTATTAAATGTTGAGAACTGGCTTGAATTAATTTCATGAGAATAGGCTCTCTCCCAAAATCGTTGGGACCTACTATTCCAGGTCATGCTGGAACAGCTACAGGCATAAGCTTTGTTGTGATATTTCAGCACTTTCACTTCCAATCTCAGCTTGACTCAGGGAGTATAAGTGCATGCAAAATGGAAATTGGCTGTTAAAAAAGTTTCTTCGTTTGCTTGTTTGTTTGAAAGCTTTTAAAACTCAGTTTGGACTTGTTTCAATTTATGGGCTAGAATTTGTGTCACTTTTTATTACATAAAAATCTATATTTTTCTCCTTAACATATGGAACAAAAATAAAATACAGAATGAAATATTATAAGAAAATATGCAAGTATATAAATACAGTATATAAAAAATAAAATATATAACAAAAATTAAAACCAAATACTTTATTCCTTATACTAAGCAAAAACCTTCTAGAATTTTAATATATGTGTGTGTGTGTTGAACTTTCTTAATGTGAAATTCAGTATTTCCCAAATAAAAAAAAAAAGTAGGAAATAAATATTAGCATAGTAGGAAAATAAAAGTAAGATGGAAAGAGAAAAATTCTATACAGATGATCTGCAATAAGCATATCATAGGCTGATTCATATGCTGGCTGAACCTCATTAAGATCATTGGCTTTTTCTTCACACATAAGGTTACTCGCAAAGAACTGTTGTAGATTTGAAATCCAAGTTATGTATTCATTGTATTCCATTCATAACTTGAAAGGGGTTTAAACAATTTTATCATTTTAAATCTTTGAGATTAGGCAAACTGTTCCCAAATGGATTAAAACCATTGAACATCATTTAGATATTTATCAAAGCTTGAAACACTGTGGAAAATGCCAGAGGACCAAGCAAAAGCACTGTTGTGCTAATATACGCTAGAAAAGCTTGAACAGGATCAACTTGATAAAGATTGAATGGTTAGCTTGAATTGTTGGATAGCGTTACAGAAATGCTCTTTTTAGATGTAATAGGGAAATTAGTTTGATTAATACCTATCAGTTTGGAGAGGTGATTTCTGTTTAACACATTTGTTAGTATTTTTTTAATGAGATTTTAAGTTGACAGATGCAAATGTTGACTTCTGCAAATCATTTGAGATTTGAGTTATTCTTGCATGACATTTTGATTAAAAAATTACCACTATAGAATATCAACATACCTACATTCAGCAAATTTTTTCATAGGTATTGTAACAGGAAATCTTCCTCCAACAATGTGTTTCCAGTTAGATCCTTCGATGGTCTGTTCTTAGACCCATTAAATCCAGTATCTTCCACATTGATTTATAAAATATGTAAAAATAGTTACATGTAATGTTTATTCATCACATCAAAATTGGTGGGACAATGAACAAAAATAAGTATGTACCAGCTGAACTATATTCTTTGGTAATATAGACTCAATTAAACAGTATGGCCAAACACAAAGTTGTATATCTTCAAAAATATAAGCAGTCATTTCTGTGTGATAGGGACAGTTATAAAATGGAAGTGATTTAGGGCATTATGTAATTATGTGTATATATGTGTATAATCATTATATATACATTTTATGAAATAAGATGTAGCTAATTCTGAATGTAATCTTTGGGAGTACAAACAGGGACATGTGAAATGGAAGACAGCAAAGATACTTCATTGTACATGTAAGACAATTACTAAAGAGTTCATGAATATCCGACATCCACAGTTTTGAAATGAGATTGCAAAATTAAAGAGAACTATAAAAACATCTTTAAAGCCTGGGGGGGAAAAAAACTTTAGTGCCTGTCTAAAGTGTTTATATCTGTTTAGTATTGCAAAGAGTTATGTTTAGCCTCGGTCAGCAAATACAAATGTTGACATCCTTATGGATGGAAACTTGTTTAAGAAGTTTCTGAGAGTCGAGAGATGGGGGGGCAGGATAGGAAAAGACTTAACAATATCTGTAGATGATCCACTTTTTTGGAGATGACACTAGTCAAATTAAAACCAGAAATCAACAATTATTTTTACATAGTGAGGAAAAGTAGTCTGGAATAAAACAGGGATGCATTGGAACATTTTGAAGTCTTCAAGACCTTGTTTATTTCTAAAATCTGGTCTCAAAATAAAATACAAATTGTTAGCTATATAGAAAATGTTGTGTGATGCACCTGAGCAATGTTAAGATTTTCAGGTCCCAATTGATGTATATTCTGAGTTGGTAAAAAAAAAAAAAATCACAAAACCTCATAATGCAATTTTGTGAAATATTAAATGAGAAGCACAGATATACTCAGAAAGTAAAGAAGGCATAATAGGTTTCTGTTTTTTCTCATGAACTTCAAAAAAATATTTTAAAAGTGTCTTGGAATCACAAAGTGAAAGTACAACTACAGATCAGAATTGAAATTGCACTGAGCATAAAAAACCCCTATATTTCTGGAAAGGAAGTAGTTGTGACCAAAAACACTCTAGGTTAGTTGTAGGAGTAAATTATATTCTTCAATGAGCAATATTTATGACCTTGAAATGCATTTGTGTTTCCTTGAAGAGGACTCTTAATTTCCAGTTTGTTGCTTGATAACGTTATTTATACAAATGGTCCTTTGTACTTATTTAGTCTGGTATTTTCATTTGACAGAAATAAATAAGAGCTAGAATGGCAAATCACTTGAGACAAGTAATTTTGCCTCTAAGGGAAAATTTAAAAAATGCATTCACACTCTTCCTCTCTTGCCATTGCTCCCTGACCCTAGCAATCTTAAAGAATAAAGGATGAGATCCTGAGCTGAGCCCCTCAGAGGTGGAGTATAAGTCCTACAGCACAGGAAGATGATGCGAGCCAAGGCTGTCAGTTGTGCAGCAGGAGACTAGAATCCCACATACCTGTCTCTGAGACACTCATGAAGTGATTTGAGCTGACAAGAAATCCAGCAGGGTTAAATCTCCCTGATTTCATCAGTAGCATTCAATTAAATCAACACAGTCCTCTTTATAAAAAAAAAAAAAAATTAAAAATTGCTATTTTCTACAAAAAAGATATACTACTTTTATTAGCTGTATCCTGGAATTGGGTAAAGTCCACATAGATGAAGGTAAGTGAGCTTTTCCTCATGGAGCATCTCTGTCCCTCAGTAAAATATGTTGACTGTTTAAGTGTCACTACAAGAACTCTGGGTCTGTAGTCCATGGCAGTTAAGCAGTCTTTGGCAGCTTTTCATCATTTCATGCATTTCATTAAAGGAAAGAGCAACAGTTGCTGCCTTTTGCTTTGATCTAGTTGTACTGGTCACACTATTATTCATGCTACTAGCCATAACCTTATGTTTTATTTTTAAATATTTTTATTTATCTGCAGAATCAGAAACTTCAAAGATGATAATGACTCCCAAACTAGCCCATTGTTGAGTGTGACACAGAAGATCTACAAAAAGACATCTCTGATCCAAACCTCATACAGCTGTGCGCCAAAGTTAATAAACCCTGCCTTAAGCAGTAGAGGATTCTCAGCAGTGTGTTTCACTGTGCTTTGTGAATAAGGAACTTCATAGAGGATTCCAACACTATCTTCTCTCAATGGGTTATCCCTTGTGTTTTCACACTAGAGGATATAAGATGCACTTCAGGTATGTGAGTATTAATTATATGGTTACATCATGGATCTCATCCGCAGTAGCTGCTGCTTCTCATATTTGTTCATATTTGTCTGTGAAAAGAGTTAATAGTACAAGCTTTGTAGGTTACCTCTATTTTCAGGGTTGCCATATTACGTTTCTGATTTTCCCCACTCCAACAAAAGTTGTTCTAGATTAAGATGTCTTTGCACATTAATATATTTTAAATACTGGCATCTCCTGCTGTTAGTGTTCATCTGATACTGTCCCAACTGTTGGTTTTAGGCTGAGAGATTTTTCCTGTGGTTCTTAAAACCCTGCCACATAGTGTACCATGAGATCATGCCTAACAGTGGCTCCCTTTTTTTGAATGTTAGAATCATACAAGCTGAGATGTCATTACTTCCTAATTCTTATTTCTGTAGGGACTAAATAATAAATCAGTAGACTTCCCTGGCAGATTTTTAGTGGTGTGTGTGTGTATATATATATATATATATAGTAGTCAAAGTTTCACTGAGTTCACTGGAGCAATGGTAGCCTACCCAGATGATGATCTGTTCCCACTAATGGAAACGTGACAGGCTACTGCAACTGACACATTCATTTTTCTATTGCTGTTCAGTCTGAGCAAACATGACTTACGAGAACTTGGGGAGGAAAGGTTCCTTAGGTCAAGTACAGCTATTTGTTAGGGTGGGATACAGTTGCCTAAGTATAGATGTGTAGTAAGTGAGACTGTAGTTGCCCTGGGGTGTCCAAGATGCCCATGTTAGGCTGGCCAAAGTGTTACAGGGCTGACAAGGAGCCTGTGTTCTTCTAGCAGGGTACATAGAGCCCAAGTAGAATACACTCTAGGATATCTAAAACAACAATAAATATTTTCCAGATTCATATAAAATACATAGGTTAGTATAGAACCCTTCATTCCATTTTTAGAATTTTTTTCTACAGTTTCTCTATTTTTATAAGCTCTCTATTCCTCTGTGCACAAAATCAAAGTCATAAGTTAAACAATCAAAACACCAAAACCAACAGACTTTGGTCTCTCCCACCCCTGTATAGGGTGTTCATGATTCCAGAAATTTAGGAATCAAAGAAAATATTTAATGAAAGATTGTAAACCACAGAAATCTATGCTATCACAGATCTGACTTTTTAGCTATTACTAACTCATAGAATTAGCATTTGACAAGTCAACAGATGGCTACCAATGTTTTATTCTTTTCCAAAAATCTGAATAGAATTTTCTTGTTCAGTATTGCTATTACTATGCTCAGGTTTTACTGCTATAAGCATTGTTGTTTTGTAAAAACGTAGTGGCTGATACTATAAAAGCTGCTCACAGATGATTTTTAAACTAATTTTTTCATCTTGTTTGGTTTTTTCTTTTTTTTTTTTTGAGGGGGTGGTGTTTGGTTTTTTTGTTTGGTTTTTTTTTGTTTGTTTTTTAAACCAATATTTTAAAGAGAAGTTGTCTTAGGTCAAAAGCTTGCCTTCTGTAAACTTTCAAATCTTGTTAAAAATTAAGTTCTGAATTCTCCTAATCAGAAAATATGTTCTGTCCTATATATTTTTACTTAATATAAAGAAAAATGAATGTTTCTGTTGCCTGAACCAGACATTGTCTTGATCGTATTTTCATACATCATTTTGTACTTTCATATATCACTTTGTACTTTCCAATATTATTTGTACTTTCAAACATATTTTGTGTGTTTTGGCAGCTAAAGGTTCAAGGTCATCCTGAAATTCTGCTTTTCTGTTCTGCATAGCACAGAATTTATGTAGTGAATAGTTCCCTCTTACTAATTAGTCATTTATTTTCAGCATTTCTGTCTTGTAACACCTAGTTCAATTTTTTTTTTTTAAAAAGAAACAGAAATAGTGTGTTACAAATACATTTTGATGCTGTATATCTGTATGAGATGGGAGCTGTATGTGTGCCTGGACTTTAAATCTATGAATGCCCTACTTAATAAGGTAATTTGGACAAGGATTGTCTCTTACTAATGGTTTGTGCTAGCCTAGCACAATATGTCCTGGTCTTTGGCTTGGCTATGAAGGTGCTACTGCAATACAAATAAGTGATAATAACGATGTTTTAAAGCTACTCGTCTTGCTGAACGTAACCTATAACATCCCATTTCTTTAGACACAAGGCCAAGCTCTTCTGCACTAAATCAATTCTTCCTCTCATTTGAACCTTCTTAAAATTCTGCATGCAGATTGCCAGTTAAGTCATTACAAGGACATATCCCAGAGTTTTAGGCATTTGAAGGAACACAAGGGAATAAGGGGAAGCTTGGTACTTGCCTTGATATATTTTTATTTACTGATCTTCTGTTTAGTGCACTTAATTTATGTCAGATAAATCACTTGAATTCCTTTCAAAGATCAAGTGGGGAAAATGTCATAGCATTAAGCATAAGTATCCATTTTTTCCTAAAGGTCTTGTTGTCCCTAGGTATGTGCCTGTAGAAGGTTCTTGGAGACAAGCACATACCCTTTATTTCAAAGTCTTCTTGTCTGATTTTTACAATATTCCAACCTTGTTTATATTTGGAATCAATTTACACAAGTGAAGATTAGCTACTTTAGTTAAAATAAAGATTGCTGGGAGTAGCAGTTGAAAAAGAGGTATCTGTATCTATGCAGCTGAAAATGTAGATTATTTTCTCCTTATCATCAAGACTGAAGTCACCAGGTGGTGCTATTACATAGTATTGCAAGACCTTCTTCTATAATTTGTTTAATTTTTTTTTCAGGAGATGCTGTATAATCCCTTTGCCTTACAGTTGAGAGAAGCTATAGCAGCACATTGACTGGTGGCTTTCAGTTTGGGAGGAGGTGGGCATTGGTGGTTAAGGCTGTCTTTCTCTAAAACAGTATGGTTTGCATTCTGTTTGTGGTTGCCTCTGTTCCTGGTCTGGAATAATACAGAACTTGATACAACATACAACAAATTTTTTTGGCCCCTTGAACCACAAGGAAAACAAAATAAAACTTGGCAGAAGGTCAACAATTGTGTTAGGAGGAGAAAACAAATATCAGAAGGATAACTATACTATTGTTTGCATGGAGAATAATATCATGACTTTGGGTTGGGTTTTTATCCCTTTAAGAAAAAGTCTTCATGATTAGTTTCCTTCTTTTGTTGGATTACATTAGAGAGAATAACCATTAGAATAACTATTCATTCAGGTGACATTGATTTAGATTTTTATCAGCAAAACCAGTTGAAGTCATACAAATGTAAGTTGAGGAGAAAAAAAAAAAGCGAAAAAGGTAAATAGTCATTATCTGCCAGTACATGCTGTAGCATAATAGAGTGATAAAGAAAAATACCTTAATGGGAAGGTAGCCATCTGGAGTTTAAGAGAATAATGATTCAATCTGCTTCAAAAGATTCAGCAATTTTAACATAAAAAGTCTTGTTAGTGACTGAGATGACAATCTTTCATCACCCTATACATGGAACGTGGATGGTGCTACTTACCTCACCTCATTGGCATTTTAAGTAATAGCAAAGACAATTATGTAGAGAGGATCTGATTGGGGGGGGAGTTTTTCTGGTAACTATTAATATTTATTTATATAGTTCACACAGGCTTGTGCATTTCTTTTTTTCCAGGACGGGCTTTATTTTTGAAACAACTTCTGGTGATGGTTTTGTTCCTTTGATGAGGTTTAACTGCCACATCTCTACAAAGTTTAATGCAGTCGCTTTTAAGAATACCTGAAATTAGTGGTGTAGCTGCATGACGACCAATATGAATAATGTCCTTCTCAAGTTTTTAAGTAATTTTTGTAATGGTTAGTGCCTTTATGCTCGGTGACTTTGGTAGGAATGAGAAAAGTAGCTTACTTATACCAATATCTTTTCTTGGAGGATGTCTACACTAGATTTGAAATATTATTCAGCTAAGCTTTAGAAATAGACACTTATTTACGCTTTAAATATAATTTCAAAATGTCTTAAAATTATTCTAGGTATGTAACAATAGCCTATGTCAGAAAGAATAAGAACTTATATTTTCCATTTTTCCAGGGTTGTTTTTTTGTGCTCTTTCTACTAACTAGTTATGGTAAAGCTTGGCAGTTAATGCAGTTTAGGACATGGTTATGTTGGATGGACTGGGATACTGGTCTAATGCAAGAGCTGTTATTGGGAGAAATCACTTTTTTTTTTTAATTTGCCTGACCTAGTAAACAATTTCTCATATGGGTAATAATAAATAAAAAAGGTTACTGCCATCTTTAACAGTTTAATATTGTCTTCACGTATGTAGTGTTGAAGAAAATAATTCATGAATTGTATTTTTGTGTTACACTAAATTACTCTCACTAAAATGTACTTTTAATAGTTCACATCATTTTCATTAACCTCTTGATACTTTATTCATCTCCATTAGAGCAGCATCATATAATCAAACCAAAATAAAAGCATAGACAGACTGTTCTAGAGGCAGAAATTGGTAGAAAGTCATATAAGAAAGGACAGATTTCAGAGAGATCAAATCTTCACCTTTTTTTTTTTCTCTTCACCAGTGTCCTCCACCTGAGCCTTTCTTGCTCTTTGTTGCATCTCTCTGTTGCCTTCCATTCTACTCTAATTCATTAATATGAGGAACTTGAAAACAGGTTTATGGTTGCAATGCTAAACCTTCTTAGAAGATATGAAAAGAACAACAGTTTTGAGTAACAATTTCATCTAACACTGATTTTTACAGTGCTGTTATTCTGCTGACATCATTAGACTTTCTTTTCCATCCCTACATTTACATCATGAGAACTGAATCAGGTTCTCTGAATCCTAGAGAATGTTTCCCTTTTGATGATTGTCATTGCTTTTTTATAAAACTAACACATCGCTAGTTTTCAAAATGTCAAGCTTTATTTCGAACCACATTCCTGAGTTTTATGCTACAACACTTTGTTCTGAATCTTGATGATGTGTGACTCAGAAATCATATCCTACAAGGATTTTAATAAGGAGGAGGTTGGCAAAGTAAAAGTGTATCACAGAAAAAAGGAATGCTTGCTGAATAGAACGGTTATATTTACACATGCTCTTTAGCTGTCTGAACACAGGAAACACGGGTAGGATTATAAACACCTTCTCACAGATTTATTTCTTTATTTTAATCTCTAGATACATACACACTTCAAGATGGCACAAATATGTTTTTCATCCTAAGAACATCTGGGAGACTTGTCATGTTGGGAGGTGCTCCAAATCTTTCAGGTTTAAAGAAAAAAAGGTTAAATATAAGAATAGTATTTTATATATGTAATAACTTATGGGTCATTTGAAATCTCTCTTTGTCTTAAAAGAACAAAAGAGGTCTTAATGTGAAGGACTTGAACTGACTTTGGGCTTAAGGGACATCTAGAAGATATCCCGTCTAGAGATATCTAGAAGAAAGGGGGTAAAACTACTGGAACAGGGATTTGGCAGATGATCTGGTTTTTCATTCTTGATATGCAAGACTTCCTCCTGAAGTGAATGGAAGTTTTAAGTGTGTACAGAATGGGAGAATAATAGCAAGGTTAAGAAAAGATCCAACTGGAAGCTCTGAAAATTTTGGAAGCAGTGAGGACAATAAGAGCACAAGTTAATGCCATGGGAATTAAAATATATTTATGTTTAGCCCTTACAGGAAGTAATATAAATTTACACGTTGTGAAGTTTATCGTTTCTAGTATATTGATTCTGTTCTCATGTTAAAGAATTCCTGCTCTCTACTGAGTCACAAAACAAGATTATTCTTTGTTCTAGAGATATTCCATCTCAGTATTTTTTTATTTCTTTAGGACAAATTTTCCTCCATCTCCTTCACCAATTTGTTATGCAAATTTTTCCAAACTCAGTTTATAGTTTGTATGAATCTAGTCCTAAAAAGGGCGTCCAAATAAGAATAACAAAATAAGATAAATATGATCTATGATTATTTTCTTTCTATAAAGTATATAATTTCCCTAATGATATTGCAGCTACTATAAAGAAACATTTTCAGGAAATCAGAAGTAGACTAGTGGTGGGGCATGTAAAGTGTCTAGATGAAGAATAAAGAGAATAACTTCAGATTAATACTATTAGTGAAATCACCAAGTATATCAAGATGTTTACTTTTCCTTTTAGAGGACATACACAGAAGGTAAATGTCTTTCCAAATATCTAACCAGACTAGTTTAAATCTGTATTCCCTGGACTAACCTGACTTTCCTATAATTTCTATTCTTCCTTTCAATTTGTGACATCCCAGATGAATCTCCCAGCTCCTGAACTTTTTGCGTATGATTGAGTCTCACTTCTAGAATGAGCTCAGTATTTTGTCAGCCCACTTTCCTGAGATGTCTCACCTGCTGTAGTTCACATTTACAAGGTGAGGATTTCGGATAGTAGTTGAATTCAGGATTCTCCAAATTTCTCTTTCCTGTTTAGTATTTTGTCTATCTTTCTTTACAATGCTGCAGACATGAGCAAGATTCTCTTTTGTAAGAAGAATGGGGGAAAAAAAGAAAGTATTTTGAACCCTATTTTCTTAGCACATAAATGAGATCTAGAGTGCCTATGCACAACTGCATTTAGCAATACAATGTAGCATAATCTAACACACTAATAATGTAATTGAAATCTGAAAAAGTCCTAATAGAATCTTAATTTATAAGGAATTGCATGTCTGGAGCTTTAATTTTATGTGTTTTTAATCTCCTCTATAGGTTTACAACCAACATTTCACTGATTATAAACTACAAGTCTATGCATTTCTTTGGATTAAATAAGGTGGGGGGGTAGCAGGAATGAGACATTTTCTAAAAGAATGAAATAACTTTATCTCAGAATTATAAAATAAGGTAGGTTCGCTTCTTCTAGCAATAAGGGACATCAGCTCTGTGTACTTTCATTTGTATTGCTGATTGTTTATCAAGGCCAGACTTCCTTGAGAATACCAGGACATGGGACTATCATCTATGGAGTTAGTCTCTGTTGAGATAATAAAATCATTTAATTAGACATGTTAATTAATACATTTAAAAACATATTCAATATCTATTTTACATCACTAAGTAGAAAAATGCAGTATTACTTGCTTATTGAATCATAATTTTATTCAGTATGAATTTCAGTTATGTGGGAAAATTAAGATCTTAAAAAACAGAACAGAAAAGAACACTTTCCCAAAGATTTAGTCTGTATTACTAAATACTAAGGAATAGTTAGATAAAATTTAAGAAAGTTAATTGATAATGGCTCATGATTATCAGAAGATAAAATGCAAAGAAGTTCATAAACTTAACGTACATATCACTAAGATACAAAGTTATATATTATAACATTTCTGAGCTAGAGAAAGAATAACTAAAGAATAAATATTAAACTAAAAGAAAACCTACCGTAAAAAAATGGGACTCTTCAGAGTAGTTATGATAACAAAACAGAAGACAAATTACAATATGCATGTTAATGAGCATCAATCAATTTGTTCTTGAATGTACTTTGAAGGACATCACATCAAGAGTGTCTCACAGAACAAGTGACAATCACCTGACAGTAGTCCTTCACCTGGAGGGAATTCATATCTAAAACAGCAGAAGTATTTGTGAAAAACAAGAGAATTTACCATATGAATCAAAATTAAGCAAGGCGAAAAACTCAGATGAAATTACTTTAAATGAAAACAGGAAAAAAAAAAAGAAAACTAACAAGTAGTTGGGGCTGAGAAACATATTTTGAAATTCACAAAGGGAGAACAGTCTGAGTTTTCTTGGAATTTGGTTTATACCTTTACTTTTTCAAGGCTAAAAATAGATCTAGCTGGTTTATGTTGGTCCTGTGACATTAAAGCAAGATGAAAATATATATTTTTCTTACACTTTTTCCTTTTTTTTTTTTTATGGTATTCTTTTTTAAAGTCCTAAAGAGGTTTTTGGTTGTTTGTTGTTGTTTTTTTTAAAAAAGTAATAAAATATCCAAACTTGTCAATACTTAGACTCATTTTGTTTTTCATCTATGCAGAGTCCCATGGACTGCAAATGAATACCTGTGTTTTAAATGAAACACTCATGTAGATAACTGTAGTATCAGTGATTTAATCTTGTCTGTGTAGTTCACTAATGGAAGATTCACTCAGAATACAGATTTTTTTTTTTTTTTTTTTTAAAATAAGTGTACTATTACCATTACATGTCATCTTGTGTTGGCATGTGCGGTGAATATATAACTACTGACAACATCTAAGAACGAATTGTTCTTGGGTAGCACTATACAATATTTGACACTATTAACAGTTCTTGTAGTCCACAGCCATGCTGGAAAACCCTGGCATCCAGCTTTAATTGTTCCTTTCCTCTGATGCAGTAGGTGCCATTAATCTTTTCATCAGCTGCCTCAGATAAGTAGCCAGATCCCATAGTCTTAAACCTAAAAGGAGTTTTATGGGCTGTTTCAGCAAGTTTAGCCAGGTAATTGGAAATTCAGGACCAAGTCTAAAATATCCGTAGAAAAATTGTTTAGGGATGTTGAGTAGGATCGTACACTCCTGTGAATGCAGCCATAATACGTTATGTTAAATAACTGTAATATGCTTTTGTGTCTGAAATGGTTTACTAGAACAAATACCCAGCTGTTACTTTGTCTTGCTTTCATGCGTATTTGAAATGTGAAGATCTGCAGAGGAATAAGGTGCTTTTTTTTTTTCCAAGTAGAGGTGGTCTGTGTACACAGAAGTGCACAAGCTGTTTTCACGTTCGCTCAAGTTAATCATAAAATAATGGGTGAAACAACAGGTCTTCAATTCATAATTGCCCCAGTGAAAATACCTTGTCATCTAAGCACAACTCCCACCAGGGAGCTCAGAATATTTACTGTATTTGTTATCATATTGGAAGAAAAACCTGATGAAATATGTAGATATCTCTGCTACATTCAGGTTTGCCTGGATATAGTCTGTCTTCTGAGCATTTTATTTGTCTGTTATATATGTTGATAAATATATAGGTCATGTTTTTCAGAAAGACTTAGGAGCCTTAAGACCAAGTTTCAGCTGACCTCTATGCCTTGGAAGAGGAATTAAGCTTTAACTCCTTCAGACCTACTCTAACTCTTTTCTGTCGATCAATAGAGAAAACGAGATTTTAGAGGTGTCGTTTGACCCTAGAGCCAAGATTGAATAATTAATTATGATATCACATGCTTAGAGCTTTCTGTAAATATGGTAGAGCTTAAAGAAAGGAAAAGGAGAGGAAAGGACTGTATTTCTGCCTTAAAGAACTTAAATGTTCATTTAGACTGACAAGACTGAGATTGAGATGTCTTCCCTTGAATTACTGGAAGCTAATGAGTAGAGCCATCTTTTCAATTTACAAATTTAGATCCAAACTCTTTTCTCCAAATAAATGGTGAGAGGAAGATTGGGAACAGGACAGCTTACAAAAAAGCTTCCCACTAAGATGTTCAAAAGTTATACCTAGCCTCAAGTTTCAATTTATCAGTTCAATGTCTTGCTAACTGAGGCTAATCATTTTTGGTTTCAAGAAGGCTGGCATCTGGCTTACTCAGAACATAGGCAGACTGTGCTCATGCCTGCCTGCCAGACTCTATATATCCATATTAGACATCTTGAAATCAGTATCCTATATAATATTTGGCAAGTGTAGCTTTTCTGCATCATTAGGGAGCTTGTTGAGTCGGTACTGCAGAAGCAGTTTCAGTATCAGTGGTGATGCATTAATCCTTTGCAAAGACCAGCACCTGAAGTGCAGAGCACTTAAATATCTTGTTTAAATCTTTATTTTGAATTGCTAAGCAAGATTTACCTAGTGCAGAACTCTATGCTGGCATCCTGAATGTGTGTGAACTTCACAACATATATTTGATTTTGGCACTTAGTGTGAAGGTATACACTGGAAAACTGACTTCCATTTTATAGTTCCTAAGGGATGCTAAGTGTTGACGCTCTCCACTAGCTTCATGAGGCTTCAAAGTGCTCAATAATTTTAGTATTATGCTGTTAATGTGAACTCTACAGGGATAGATTAGTCATTCATAACTAGTTAAGATTTTGCGTACTATGTTTGTTTCCTTTTAGGAAATATTTACTTATACTTTGCTATTAAATATAAATATATAAGAAAAAGTAAAAAAAAAAAAAGAATAAAACAACAACAACAAAAAAAGGTAGCCCAGGGCTACCTGTCAGACTGCCCAGGGAAGTGATACAATCATGGTCCCTGGAAGTATTCAAAAAACGTGTGGATGTGGTGCTTAGGGACATGGTTTAGAGGTGGACCTGGCAGTTAGGTTAATGGTTGGACTTGATGATCTCAGAGGTCTTTTCCAGCCTTAATGATTCTATGATTCTAACTTTAAGGTCCTGTGGTCATAGGCACACTCTTTGTAAGATTATAAAGGATTTATTATCTGTTAATTCTCATTTATATTGTCTGGGTTCTCAGGATAATTTGCGTGCTATATTGCAATTATTCCACTAGGAATTGCTTTGATGGTAAAATTTAAAATTAATGTATTTATTCAGGTCAGAAACAGAATCAGCAAACTCCAAAATGCATGCTGATAAAAATTGGTTTTAATTTAATTAGAGGTGTATAAGCTAAAAATATCTATATTGATATGTGCATACATTGAGATATGCTTTAGTATAGTTATAGGTGATTGCCTTTTAACTTGTTTCAGTCTTTTAACTCTCTTAAAGTCCCATTAAGATATGAACGCTGAGAAACTAGATTAACCATAAAGAAAATAGAGATCTAGAAAGATAATTTTTTTAATTTACTTTTATTTATTTCTCTAGTTTCCAAGATGTCATTAAAATATTTCTGCATTATATAGCAACGAGATCTTATACAAAGCGTGACTGAAGAAGTAAAAATGACCCCACCTCACAGGATAACAAGGTACCATAAATGAGATATACTTTGAAATGTCAAAAAGAAATTGCTACTTTCACAAAACCTGAGCAACACTTTAATTCAAGATTTGCTGTGTTTTATTTTTGTTATGCTTTATTTCACAGGAGGAAAAAATCAGAAGAAATTATTGCAAGACTGCAGAAGTTAAAGTTGTTTTGCTAAAGTAAGTAGATTTTTGCATATCTGTACCAACTTTTTATTTCTCTTTCTGTAAGTAAATTAGTCATGGAAACTATATAAACAATATAATATTATACTTATATACTTGTTTATATATATGTTGTACGACTTCTTTACTGAGCCAATATTTTAACATTGTTTGATGTTTCTAGACCTGTGAATCTGCAACCTCACAACTCATTATAATGTATTAGTAGTAATAACATACTAGGTTGTTATGTCACGTACTTTAGAAATACTGACATGCTAGCAATCAATCAATCAAAACCTTTTATCAACAGGGTGGAGATCCTGAGCTTTACGCTCGTGGTCTCCCCTCTTCCCTCTGAAAGGTTGTGGATATTTCCCATCTGCCCTTCTGGCCACTTAAGCCTGATATCTCAATTTCATCTTTGAGTGGTTTTGTGCTTTGATCTGTGGATGTGAATCTTGCTGATTTATTTCACATTGGCATCTCAGGATCTGATATTTCTTCCTTGCTTGCTCACACTTGCAAACTCACAGCTAAACCCTGATCATCTTGCCTCTTCAGTTGTGTAATTTCCTTCCTAGACTTGGTGGCTGCGATCTCTCTGATTCAAAAAGATGCCGCTAGAATTAGCTTTCTGAATAGTTGCTCTGTTTCATCTTCTTCTATTGCCACTTCTCTTTCAACTGCTTGCATACAAATATCTTGTCAAGTATTCATAGCCCTGAAAACTTACTTTTATTTGATCTCTGTTCAGACATGTAACCTTTCCATTGCAAGATGGGCACATTTCCATCAGTGATGCTCTATCATTTTGACAAATTCTCTATGTTCTGAAAAGCATGTTTGCAGTTTCTCTGACTCTACACAAAACGTGGTCATCCATCTATCATGTCATCAGTTTATCCTTTTTGTATGCCCAAATGTGATGCTATTTCTGCCATCATCCTACCACGCTGCAAGCTAATAATGACTAGGCAGGAGGTAAGGTCAATTCACCATTCTAGCAGTCTCTTCTGCCTCTGGACCTACAAAGGACCCTCAAATCCTGTTCAGCTATCATATATTAAAGCAAGGTCATTTAGCCGTATTTTTTACCATTCCCTGTGAAACACAGCTCAAGATATTTGGCCTCCAGTCTCATCACAGCTTTTTTGGAGGAGCTGGGTTTGAGCACTTTGTCGGTATCTCCATTTGGGATGCAGTGAACTTTCATTTGTATCCATTATCAGTAAGTGATCTCAAAGTACATTTCTTAAAGCTGCGATACTAACTATGATTATCTAATATTTGCCCTTTTTTTTTTTCACATAGCAAAGTGAAATAACTGTTGTCTGGGGCCAAACAGAAAATTTCAAAAGAAAACTCTTTTGTCAAAATCAGTAAATATTTCAGGAACATTTCAATTTCAAAATATTTTCATGAGGTGAAAGATTCTGATATTTAGTTTCAAAGTTGTGGAAATATTTTCTTTTAGTGGTGCTCTTTCAAACATTTTGTTTTTATTGACTTTATGTTAATACATATGTGATATATTACTGTCCAAATTTATGGATTCAGTATGTTCATTTATGTATTTGAATATAAAGCATTTATTATACTATAGAAAGTACAAGGGAATTTTTTTTATGTTATTGCAGTGCTGAATTGCATTTGACTCTTCCCACCCCTCAAAATTCTCATTTTTTAAGAATATTGGACTTTTACTCTTGCAACTGTTTTTTTAATAACCAGAATTTTCTGGAGAGCAGGGATTCCTACTGCTATTCCAGTCCTGCTGGTTTATATTTTCTTTTTTTTATTTATGCTGGCTGTTTGTTTCTGAAAAGCATTATATTTTATTCCACAAGGGGGATTTTTTGCCATTGCTCAACCCTACACAAATGTTGGCATATGAGCCACATTCATGTGTATCATCTTTAAACTCCAAGAACTCAGAGCTCTGAGAAGTTTCTGTATAACTTTATTCAAGGCTGTCAACGCAAAAAGGACAAATTGCTTATAAGTGACAAATATGCAGCGGTAAAATCTTTTTTTAACATATTCTACAAATTTAATTAAAGAAACTCTTGTAAGAATGTGGAGTCCATAATAAAACATTCCTGAATGTAACATCTGTTTAAAAATTCCATAGCTACATGCAGGCACCTGTTTATTGTAACACTATTTGTCAACAGTTCCCATAAAAAAGAATAGGAGCAGGCAGGTAGATGGTGTGAGTCTGCACCCAGGTCAGCGTAGCATCACTTTCTCATACTGAATGGGTGATTTATTCACAGAAATCAACTTTGCAATGCACTTGCTTAACACTTACCTTCAGTGTACGAGACTTCACTTTGTCAATAGTTTTTGGTATTATTATCTCTGACAGAACAATAGCAGATGATTGGCAAGAAAAAAAAACAGTGTACTATTTCTTGTAGAGAGGAAAAGACTCCTATTGAATGTAAGTGTTTTTATTTGATGTGCTATTCCCCAGATACAAAATAAATATTTTAAAAGTTTGTACTGCATTCTCACTCCCTGGGTAGTTATGCTTTACAGAAGAGTGATGGGGTTTTTCTTGGGTTTTTCATTGTTGGTTGGTTGATTGGGTGTTTTGTTTTGGTTTTTTTCTCTCATCACTTCTGTTACTATTGAATTACTTTGTCTCTATTTAAAGCCTCCTGCTTTAACTGCAATATTTTTTTCCATTTTTTGTAAACAAGATCTGTTCTGGTAGATTTTTCTTTTGCTGCTTTACTCCATTTTACTGTGATAAGGACAGCTATGTATAGTTTTACTAGCCTACAGCAAACTTTGAAGTGTTTCTTAAGCATATGATGTTGAAGAGAGAAAATAAAAGCAAGAATGTCTGATTTTATAAAAGTTAACAGAATTCCTTGACTTTTCCCAGATGCTCAATGAATAACTAAGTAGAGATGCAAATTTACATAAATCTGAGGGGTAACTGGGGGGGGGGAGATGCTTTATTTTTATTGCATTCCCTTACTTGCATGAGTAAGACGTTAGAAATGTAAATCCTAGGTGTATCCAGGAAGGAGGGCAGGAGGGGAAAATTCTTGTGTTCAAGTAAATAAGAGGAATCATCTTTTGGAGCTGTACTAAAACCCAGTGAAAGGAATGCAAATCTATAGAAAGGCATTTGAGATGTTAAACTATTGCAGGGTCAAGTCAGTGAGTATGGAAACTGTTTAGAGAAAATTAAAGTCGTAGGTCTGAGTTATTACAATAAAGACCTTCATTAGTATTTCTGAATAATTAAAAAAAAATCTTCCCTTTTTCAGCATTGTTTTATTTTACATATGAAAGAAAGAATTGCCTTTAACACAATAATTCCTTTTTTTGTTCTCTTATAAACTAAGTACAGTTAACAAATGCTTATAATATACTTCACAGCTGCTCTCAGGAAAATGCTGACATTGGGAATTTAGAGAAGCTAGGAAAATGTCTATACATGTTTAGCTTTAAAAAGTAAATTTATATGGATAAATGAAAAAGACCAAACCCCACCCTCAAAACAAAGTGGAGTCAGCCAATCTGTATTCTGTTATCAGTCTGACTTTGATAGGCAAATAGTTTTTATTTGTACTTCCAAAATATGCATACTGCTCTCTTATAGAAAAGAAGAAAAAACACTTTGCTACCTCTGCAAGGTATCTAGAAGTGTATATTTGCAGTATGTTTCTTAATATTTTTATTTTACTACATTTGTTTTTCTTCTACGGACCAAAGGAGCAAGAAGCTCTCTCTTAACAAGAGGAAGAAGCTGACATGATGAGATTAGAGCTTAATGGAAGTTTCTCTTCCCATTTGACAATAAGAATAGGCACTAAAAGAAATCTTATTCTGTTTTAAACACTGTTAAAAATAGATTTTATTAATAGCATATGGAAGTTTGTTTTTCATTATCTTTATGACTGACATTGACTACAAACTCTCGCAACAAATGAGATAATGAGGAAGTCTTTGCTGTTTGCAGTACAATGGAATTAAAACCTGAATGAGGGCTCTTTTCAGCTTTCATACTAGAACTTGTACTTTGTAATTTATTTGGCGACTGTCCCAATAACTTCCGCTGACTTGGTTTAAATAAGAACTCACTGATGTCTTCAAGTTCTTAAGTTCATACTTTGGAAATTATATGTGTTATATATTTAGGCAAGAAAATATTTTTCTTTCTAACAAGAAAAATCAACATTTTCCATGAAGGAAGGGTAGTTGATCTGGAGGCCTGTTCTCAAGAAGCTATATAGTCAGGGAATAAACTCTCTGTCATCATGATCTGACTAATCTTCACAGGTAAGAGATTCTCCTGAACTACCAGCACTGCAGTGCCTACCCACAGAACAGAGCTCCTTTCCTCTTCTGCTTACTGAATCAGAGAGGTTCGGTCACTGTATCGCAGCTGACTTCAGGAAAATAACTTGAACAAGTTGTAATGGATTTGGTGCCTGATGTTGTAGGCTTTTGAGTTCTTGCTGTCCTGAACATTCTTCAGGACAAGCTCTTAAATCTGTTCTACAACAGATTTCTTAGTCATCAGTACTAATAATGCCCTGAGCAGATATTCAAGAGATGAGAGAGAATGTGCTCAAAAGAAATTGCTCTGCTTTCAACCAGGTTCAAATATTGGAGGGGGAAAAAAAAAAAAAGAACAACAAAAACCGAAACAAAACAAAACATAACAAAAAAAACCCAACAACAAAAACCCAACCAAACAAAAAACCTGTTTACTATAAGATGTGTAGCTAATTCTCATTCTTAAATTCACAGAATGCTATTCTTGAATTCACGAATGTGAATTAGCAGTATTTTGACTTTCCCTACCCTGTTGGCTCAGATCAATTCTTTCTATAAAGTGAACCACAGCAATTTTATCACATATGTGATGCCTTTCATCAGTCCAAGGAGGACAGTATTTTCCCCTTAGGAGTGGAATATCATTCTGACAGGTCTTTAAGTTATTATTTGTCATTTCAGATGAAGCATCCTTTTTTTATTATAATTAGAATCCATTGAAATTCAAACGTACTTATGAAGGAACTGAACTTTTAAATGTTTGAATCCTCTAGGTACTTGGGTTTCATACCATAGGAGACAACTCAGCATGTATTTACCTCATAGTTGAGATACCATCTTTCAGAAGAAAAAAATGTCATTAGAGAAGTAGTGGAGGTAGATGCCATACTATAATATCTCTTTTGCATTGGTGAAGACTAAAATAATTTAGTTTATTTAATTCATCAGCCTCTGGGGCTGTTGACTGAAATGCTGATTACGTTAGAGCTAAAAACTCCAAGTGAGGCCAAGGATTTCACCTGAATAAGAAATATATAGACAAGTTCCAAGTTGGATTGGCCTCTCCCAAGTCACAGGATGTGCTTTTAAAAATTATTTTATTTTAATTTTTCATTCTATGAGAGCTAGAGGGCAACATTGTTTCAAAAGACACTGCAAAAGCATGTCACGAACTGCAAGAAGTTTTGCGCTAATAAAAGTCTCTGTTCTGACATCTTCTTCAATTAAGTTAAGACACTTACCTAAGACATCATTCTATGAGGTCTACTTAATAGGGCATTTTAAAACTGGTCTCTTCATGTCTAGTGACTGGTAAGGATTTATGACGCTTCTGGATTGGATAATACATAGGGTATTCAGGATGGAAGATATATTCTCTGGCCAGTGATAAGGAGAAAGTTAATTTACAAGATAGTATTATTTAGTGAAAAGGTTTTTCACAGTGCAGGTGTAGGATGAACAAACATGCAACTAAGATTAGAGACATCTAGGGATTACAAGTGACCATAATTAGGGGAGAGCTACTTTTTCTTTTATACAAATGATGCTTATCTGAAAATGCAGTAGCTTCAGAGTTTGTGCAAGCTGGTATCACGCTTTTTACTGCCTGACCTGAATGTGTTTACTACAGTTCTGAATCTGGCCAATGTTTTTTGGACAAAATGATCTAATGGATAATAATTCTTTGATTTGTCCTTTTGATGGATTCACATAGGTACTGTTGAGATTTGTTCTATCAATGTATGGGTAACTCTCTTCTTGTTTTATTCCAAAGCATGATTTTTAATTTTTTTTTTTTAGTGATGGTCATAAAACACGTTTTATGGAGCTTGTGAAGTTGGCAAAATGTCACATCTCCAAGTAACCAAGAAATTCAGAAAGGCGAAATAAAAATTTCAAATAAAAAATAATCTCCATATCTAGCAATAAATTCTACTGTTGTACATTTGGCATCCAAATGTACAGTGGCAGTTCAGTTGAGTCACTACTCCATGGAAACAATGAGCTTGGAAGTTGTATGGCTGGATCATTGTGTTCCACTTGGAAAGGAAATAAACACTTTAAAAATCAATCCTCAGTTCTGAGGGGAATAAAACCTGGAGTTGTAGAAATTACCTATATCAAATTGCTTTTCAAGCAATCTGTTTTGAAAATATTGACTTGTGGTCCAACAAATCTTGCCTATTTCTTGCTGGTTTATTTTATATTTTTCTTTTGTAAATTGGATTCTAAATGAAATTATTTGATTATATGAAACATCCTGATATCAGCATAACGATCTATTGTAAGGAAATACAATCTGAGCAAAAAATGTTATGACCGTGGTAACTTGGTTATAGTTGCTTATGGTTAATACATTTTAATTCTTGGTTTAAAAAGTTTTTGAGGTTTTGCCACAAATTACTACTAAAATATGAAAACCAGCAAATTAGAACAGTATCTCCCTTACAGAGATAAATTAACAAAATAAGTAAAAATATCAAGCTGTAATTTCAGATTTTTTTCATCTCAGTGTTTTTTATTATTCATGTGATTCTGTATGCATTTTTGGTGGATTTGAGAGCATTAGAGGGCTCAATATGCTTTTATTATTTCTTAATCAAGACCTGATGGAATATATAGCAATATAAATTATTTCATGCTCTAAAGATAGTCAAAATATAAAAAAAAAATAAAGATCTTGTTTATCCTATATTAATAAATGTGGATATATCCATGGTAGCTTTGCAGAAAGTATTGTTGAATTCAAAAATGTGTTGCCTATGTGCATGTTTGTGTCTTAATGCTATATCTATAAATGTGTGTGTATAAGTATCTATATAGCGTCTATTTACCCTAAAGCTGTAAAGTTATATTTTGACAGTTGACACATAATTTCAGAGTCAGTTTCACTTTTCTTCACTTGTCTGATCTGAAAACTGTGTGATAAAACTTAGAAGCTCAGTCATCCCATTTCCTTTATGTAATCTCCTGCACGGTTTAAGTGTCCCTGTCTATTTTGCTCCACAGGAATCTTGCAAGGACTATTACTCTGGTGATCACCCAGAGTTCTATTCATCCCTCATTAAATTAAGAAGTTTAATGAGCATATTAATTTCCCTGCATCTTTCTCATGCTGAAAAACATATTGGTGTTTAATATTTGTATATTAAGGAATTATAGTTTAAAATAGGAGGGAAAAAAAAAACAGAATAGCCATGACCCCATTCATAACTATACTCCCAAACTGATGACATAAAAATTAAATAGGAATGGAATTTGGCCCACAGGTTTGAATGGCTTTTACAAGAAAAGAAAAGGGGGAAAAAAATACAAAAAGTATTATTGAGTGTAGATTAACTGCAGCTGCCTTTACAAAGCAGGAGGGAAATCTATTTGTCATTATCTTCAGAATGATTCATTTATATCCGCCATCAGAGCTCCAGTTTTCTTCTCATACTTGTTGAATAGTTTTGTCTGTAGTTCTTCCATAGCCCTCTCTTTCTTCTTCTAGTTCCATGATTAATTCACGTGAAAGTGTACTACACATAACACTGTCCTGGTGATAGCTTTTCTGTGTTTAGATACTTCTGCTTTGAGGTTCCTCAGCTCCTACTGAGATCACCTTGCTGGTGGCACCCTGACTGGTTTGCGTTAAGAGATCAAGCATGGAGCATCAAAACTGGCGTAAGTTGTCTTTCTGAATTATGGGCTCGATATAGGTTCTGACACTTAATTTCAGCCCTTTATGAACTCAGTGAAGTGGTAGTCTACCATCAAATGTAAGTTAATGCATCTGTGTACTGATACATAAAACCATGAGTTTTAGGAAACCTTTTCTCCCTGTGTCTGATGTTTGTGTAGTACTTCTATGGAGCATATTTGTTACTACACAGTATCGTGGAAGCAGTTATAAATAACTGAATGTTAGATTTAAAGTACAGCTGCAAGTTTGTTCTGGTATAAAAATTATATCTGTTGTGACCTCAGTTAGGGTCTATTGAGCATCATTTCTGCTGCAATTAGGATACCAGCTATAAGACACATCACAGTGCATGCTTCAAGAGAAGTGCTCTTCAGACTCCAGAGTCTTTTTAACACTGCTCAGGCATCAGGTAGTGTGTTCGCTGTGTCCAAGAAATTATATTGGCAATAAGACCTATGACCTATATGTTACCTTAAAATAAAACTTCATGGACATAAGCAACAGACACCATAGTTCTCTATTTTCTAGATTACAGATTGACCCTGTGCTTTTGTATGTTTACAAATTTTGTGAGAAAAGCCCAAGTTTTAAAAATGCACTACTCATCCTGATGATGTATTTAACGTAAATAACAATGGCTCTAGTTTTTTAATCTTCACAATATGACTTTTATTTTCCAAATTGCTTATTTTAGCTAATCAGCTTTGCCTAAATAATTCTGTTGCTATGAATAGATTTTAAGCCTTAGTGGAAAATGAAGCCACTCAAGGTGAAAATATTTGAGTCAGGCTTATTTTTATGATTTCCTGAAATAAATAAATAAAAGAAAAAGTTATCATCTTTGTACATTGGTACTTTTTAAAATAAGTCTGCTGATATGAGAATTAGATGCTGAATATCACTTTTGCTTTTCTATTTCTTGTTGCTGCTAGTACCTACATAATGTGAAAGATTCATTTTGGTACCTTTCAACACATACTACTGCTTTTTTTTCTTATTTCAGTGTCACATAAGTGGAAGCAAACATAAAAGAAGTCAGTGGATATCTCTTCAAGTGAGAAGGACGTACACCGGTCCCACAACTTCACAAGATGTAAATGCTAATCTAATACCACTTCAGGATACATATTTGTGGCATGTTGTTTTAAGAGTGGTAGTAGCTTTCCCAAACATTCATTGACAGCAAATAAAAGGTGTGATTGTTACATCTTAATGTTCCAGTCTGCATTTTGGTAAGGATTAGCTAATGTGTGTCCTGCAATTTCATCAAGAAAAGTTCTAATTAAGAGTGTTTTAATTATACAGTTCAGTTTCTGTTAATGTTCAGTTGTGATGACTTCAAGGAACAACCTTTCACAGGTTTGTTTAGGTAAGTGAAGATGAGATTTTTAAATTTAAAGAACAGAACAGTGATAGTTATATAAAAGGGTAATTCCTTGCCATCCGCAACCTGTTCCTGCTTTATAAAGGTCACTCTCCTGCTGCAACATTGTATTTCTGAACTGGAGCACAAAAATACGACACTGTTTTGATAGCATAAATCAAGGTGCTCTTGTAGGTGAGAGATGATTGCAAGCTTTCTGTACTTCATTAAGCTAGTACTCTCATACTGTCACCCTATTTAATCATTTTCCCTATCCAGTTAGAGTATTTTTGTTTGCTTTTCTTTTCCTCACTTAATTTCAAGCTTTTTCATCACTCTTAGTATCAAGACTTATCATTTTGCACCAAAGAATATTCATATAATTGCAACAACTTTAAATAGTTGTCATAATTTCTTAATTTTTTTTTAAATTAGCATGACTGTAACCTCCCTGTGTCATAAAACAGTATAATCTCCTAATCTAGAAATTAATGTTTAAGTATAACTGAAGAATTATTTGTTCTCCATTCTTCTTCAAGGCCAGAAATCTAATAACCTTATCTATTTGCTTCTTAAATACAAGCACTGCATCCTGGAAACATGCCCTTATTGCATACTGATTATGTGCTTTTTGTAGCATGGCATGCAACTATGAAAAATATTTCCTTGTAAAATGATTCATGTGATGTGCAATTAAATATCCACATAATAATTATATAGCGGCACTAAATTAATATGAATATTAGGTAGCATTGAGCTAGTACTTATTTTTAGATTAGTTGCTACCTGAAAATCCTTCCCTTAAAGACTGGCAACATGTAGTGCATTTTCACAGTTCCTTAAACCTGGTAATTCCTTTCATTATACAGATGATATTAACTGATGAAAGCTGTCCTGGAAAAAAAAAAGGGGGGGGGGAGGGGGATATTTTTATGGGGAATATTCATTTTTGAATATTACTTGTTCCACTAAATTTCTATAGATCTGATCTCTATTTCCAGATGAAAATACAAGAAAGCTGGAAAATTTCCCCAGAAAGTTCTATGACCATACACTATGTTAATGTAAACTGTAGCTCTGTTGATTCGGTAATATTCTTAGAGTGAAGTTGACAACTGATTTTTAACTGTCCGTGTATGACTTACCATACATAATTGGCTGCTTGTGATGGAAGAGGGAAGGTAACATGGCACCTCAACTGTGCCATGAACAGACATCTACAGGAGACAGGCAGGTTGTGCAGAACTTGAGCCAAAACTGGGGAATCCATTTGCCTAAATACAACTCTCAGCCCTCTTCACCTTCCTGTGCCAGGAAAATGCTGGCAGCAAAGCTGACTCCTTGCCTTGTTCTCTGTGGATTCAGTAGGGCAGCTGTGCCATGTGGCTCGCGAGATGATGATTGCAGTCTCCATGTGGGCTCTGACTACTGCTCTATGAAAGATTAACATCTCTGAGATCTGTGTCTGATACATAAATTATTCACGGGACTGTGTCACATAAAGGTAAGACTAAGCTTATCTTACAGCGTTGACTTCAGTTCCTTCCTCTTTTACAAGAGGACTGTTGATGGTTACATACTGAGAAAGGGGAAAGTATTAGCACATGATCATCTTTCCTCTCCATTAAGTTTATGCACTTTGGCTTCACTTTACAATGCACAGCATGGTGGAACAGAGACTCCTATAGAGAGTGTTGTTACTCTTGCATAGCCTATACTGTTGGTATGGTTAAACACTCTCACATAAATTTTTGGAAGTCATTTACTGCCTTGGAGTTTGCTAAAAAAAGTTTCAGATAGAGCAGTGATAATTCAACATAAATTTCTCTGTTTAGCTCATGAAAAGGTCCTGACGAAAACCTTTTAAACCTGTAAATTCAAAATTAAGCTAACATTCTATCCAGGGTGTATTATACCAAAAGAAGACAAATGAACTGGAATGAATTAAAGATGGAATGCCTATACTAATTTCTGTGTTTCTAATTTATTTCATTTTGTCATGCATTAATGGTTTTTACATTTCTATATTTAATTCTTCCATTTCAATTTTAAACAAATTAACCGTATTTTATGGAAAATTATAAACTTCAGCCTATATACATCAGGACCATAATGATTCCTTTCTAGGGCTTTTTGTTTGTTTATGTGATCTTTATTTTGCCATTTGTAATAACGCTTAAGAAATATTATTTATCCAAGCATTTACTGGTTTTAAGCATGGCTTATTAACAATCAGTGTGTGAAGTTATTTCAGAGTAGAAACAGAATTGATGCATGTAGTGCAAACTCAGAATGTCTCAAAGCCAGTTTTGAAAGACAGATCTTCATTCGTCATGTCTCTTGAGTCTTTCCACACCTGTTAATAGCACTTGACAGTGGTTTTCTGTTCCTTTCTTCTCTCTTTTCCTGTTAAAAATTGATCATAGGGATTTGCATAAGGAACAGAGTTCTTTCCAAGTGCTAAAGAATGTATTGATGATAATTTCTCTTATCCCTGTATTTAAAATAAAAATAGAAAAAGAAAAAAATTAATCTTCAGTTATATAAGGGTTGCAACAAAAGCATCCTCCCTGAATTCAGATCCACTAGATCAAAAATTATTAGGAGTATTTTCCACCTAGGATGGGTCATCTCAGCATAGCAAAATTTTGGGGATTTAATCAAAAGAAACAAATCATTTTTGCATCATTCACTTACTTATAGTCTCTGCTTAGCTGAAATGCAGATATCATTACTTCAAAGTTGTTCTTTGTGTTTACAATCAAGCAACCAAAAGAATAACAAGGGCTTACCAAAGTAGGGCTTAAATAGGGGTTATGAAGGTAGAGGATTTGTCTGGTTTTATCTGTGGCTCCTGGAAAAACAATGGAAAATTTTGTTCCTCAGCTGGGGATACTTTCTTAGGATGTGCTTCTCTGTTTCAAAGGGCAGCTTGAGCATGTCAGCAGATTGTATTTGATGCCAGTTTCCATGCAAAAAAACCCCCAGCATTGGAGGTGACACAAGTGTTTTCTAAAACGTTATTCTATGACCCGAAGCCTGTCAGCTTTATATCCATAGGCAATGTTTATAAAAAGAAACAACAACAACAAAAGAACGAACTGCAATGCCAAACCATATGGATTTTTGTGCGTCTACTGTTAGCACTGAGCTGCTTCTGCTCTTTCATTTCCAGCACTTGCAGTCATTTTGACATGGAAAAGTTAGCTCTGGGTTAAGCAGGGAAGATGCCAAGCTACAAAATGTAGTTTTCCTGCTGGACAGAAAAGTAGGTGAAGTTCCCCGCTGTTCTGCGAAACCTTAGGTGATCACCAGTAATCCCCCAGGCTCCCTCTGCTCTTCTGGTGATAAAGACAATGAGTGATTTGGCTGCCTGCCGATTATTTTGCTGTTTAATTTGCTGATTCAAGGGAGGTGTTTTGAAAGGATCACTCATTTCAAAATTAACTTCTGTGTTCTAGAGTTCTTGATGGGAATGAGCCTCCTCTACAAGTCGTCTCTGCAGTCCTGAAAGCTTTCAGTATTGTTAAGCACTGCAGGACCTTTACTTAATATAGGAATATTTCAAACCTGCCACAGAGGTCTCACATTCAGGAGATACATATACACTGCTGAAAATGCATCTGCAAATAACGCTGTGTAAGCTATGAGGTTTTTCAGCTTACCATTATTTTGTTTATTTAGTATTAGCAACTTGATAACAAGAACCAGCAGCACATTTATGTGCACTATGCTGATTACGTGACAAAAAGAGAATTTTTTTTCTGGTTCCTCGCAAGGTTATATTTCCACAAAGTAGAAATCATGTGGCAGTCTTTGTAAATGTTGGCAGTTTAATAACTGTTTCCATCTGAAATTAAGATTTTACTTAAAATTGTGATGATCATTGATATTTTGGACAAAAAAATGATTATCATTGCAGATGTATTATTCATAAATACAAGAGGTATTGTATGGTACACTTCTGTAACTTATAAATGTCTTGTAATTAGATAGAAGACATGCTTACATAAAAAGCTGTAGGCAAATATTTTCTGCTAGTTTCAGCAGAAGAATTTCCATTAAGTGGGAGTTTACTGAAGTGAAGCAGGAAAGAATTTGGTCAGTCATTTCTTACAGAGGGATACATACAAGTGGTCTTGAAATGGCAGTTTCATGTACGGAGGTGCTGGATGTGTAAGTATTTCAAACCCAGAGCAGCTTTCATTTTCACAGAAAGGTAAATTTATATTATTAACCATCTTATGTCAAATAATGTTAATGCTGAATAAATGTGTTCAGAGGCAGCATGTGGTGACTAGTTTTTAAATTATTAGTCCGTATTGTTACCTGGCAAAAAGTGAGAAAAGAATTGTGAACGTTTTTATAATTTCTAAGTAGCAAATTGTGTTCCAGTTGTTTTCTCAAGCACTTTAATTCTTTTTGGAACCTTGATCCTTATTCAGGCTATTGGAATGCTTTCAGAAATTGGTTACAGAGACACAGATACCTAAAAAGATAAAACCATCTACAGGGCAGACAATAAAATTCAATTTTAACATTTGATTCTTGCTCACATTCCACTTCTGTACTGTTATAATCACTGCTTACCTTTCTTAGTGTCAGCATCGGTCCTTGTTTTGGCTAAAGAAGTGAATAAGTATTCTAACATTTTCTATTTATTTTAAACTTTGTGTGGTTTTGCATCCATCCAAGAGCTAAATTTTTTGAAACCACCTTAATGGACTCAAATTTTAAGTGCAATTTATAAATGTAACTTCATGCAAAGAAAATAGTTAATTAAATTGAATTTAATTTATTCACCTATATAATGAAAAATAAACATTCAGCAGAAAAGTGAAGGTAAATATTTTCTTTTAAATGCTGTTTCTCTTCTGTATGTTATTGTGTTGTAATTTCTCATACTTTATTAATAAATGATGAGGGTATCTGTCCTCTCCATTTTCAGTTCAGAATACAATAAAGAGATCATCCTTCTGATAGTTCCTTTCTTTCAGGGTCACATTGTTAATCATTTTTATCTTCTAGCTGCTTCTCCTGACTTATACCAAACAAGAAATCATTTCTTCAACTGTTTAGCGGGAATTGCCATGTAAGTAAAGTTGCAAAAGCTGGGATGTAAGCACCGCATTAAGTAGACCAGTGCATCATTACTATGATTACTACTGTTAACATGCTAGCGTGCAATTAATTAATCTTCCTTCTCCCATGCTGACTAAAACCATTATACAAAACAAACCTATACCATAATGACAAGAATCACATGGAGTTACACTTACTAATTTTTCTGTTATCGAGAATATAATGCAAATATTTTCAAAAGCAAGATGGGAAGAAAGGAGGAGGGGTTGGCCCATTCATTAAAATATTCCATACAAATCAAATCTGTTAAAAGTAATTCTATTGCTATTTCTTTCCATCACTTAAATACCACTCATTAAGTTTATACTTAGGAAGTCTAGTTCAATATACTGTGTGAAAATTATTCATAGGTATACTATATGTTGTTCACCTTCTCTGATGAGCCCCTTGTTAATCTTTGCAGCGCTATTCCTGGACGAGTAGACATCTAATGGCTTAGTGCAAAGTGGAAGAGTTTCAGAAGGAAGAGCCGGGTCATCTCATCCCAAAGTACCCAGCCTGGACTCTATGCTTTGTTTGTAGAAGGTAAAAGGTTTTAAATCCTCTTAGAGAAAAGAATTGAACTGTGATTTCTGAATGAGTTCTAAGTGCTTTGACCGTAAAACCATTTGATAAAAAGGGAGATATATATATTTATATACATATAACTGAAAATCTTTGAAATAAAAATCACTTGTGCCTATGCCAGACGCAGCAAATTCCAGCTCTGAACCCCAAGTTTACAAAGGCACCTCTGTATAATGTGAGCCTGTGTGTCCTGAAGAGGGATTCTGTTTAAACAACCACCTCTACTGGTGTGCTAGGTTCAGCAGCTCCCCCTGTTCACTCTTGTTAATCCTGTTTTGAGGTGCTTAACTCTCCTAATAAATTATATAAGAAACCTAAAGCAAATTTAAGGACGTGAATATGTTACAAGAGCCAGGTACATATGAGATATGTTGTTATGGTAGGTCTGCCTCTCTTCTTTCTTTGATTATTAACACTTTCCTTATTTTAAGAAACTCTTCCTCCAGACTCCAGTCATTTTATCAATTTTCCTTTTACTGTTTGAGGGCATAGCACTGCCTATTAGATTATTATGTACTTCACATTTTTGTATTCTTTTAATGATTTAATATGCCAGGAAAGGTATTCCTTTATCTCTGGCTGTCAATATTGTTATTTGCAGGAGAAAATGTCATAGTTTCCAATCTGGCACTCATGCTCTCTTCACCTCAATAATGAGCAAAAGGAGTAGAAGAGAAAGATTAACACAGTGGAATAAAAAGCCCTTTTGGGGAAAAATCTAAACACACCTTATATGATCTCTATAATTTTATGCATTTAATGACTTCAAAACGACTATGTACTTACACAGTCCCACCAATGAGTAAAGCCTATCGACAAGCCTGCTACAGAATAGTCCTGTATCCTTTCTACTTGATGGTCCTTTCTCTTGTAACAGATATGAGCTTCCATTTTGACATTATGGCTATAACTGTTAATGGTTAAGAAAAAGAGGAAGGAGAATGGTGATAAAGGATGGTATGCCAGTACACAAATGAATAATGAAATGCCATGACTGACTTAGTCTTGCTTCAACATAAAAAAAAAAAAAAGTGTATATATATGAGGCCAATTTACCATTGGCTTGATTAAAATATGTAGTTGTAGGTATCCACTACTTCAAATGTGTAATTTAATAATGGAGAAATTCAGCAGCCTGTGGTGTACATGAGGTCAAACTTCATGGTCAAAATGATCATCTTTGAACAACTTGTGAATCTATACAGATGAATCATTTTCTTGAGGTCTGATTTACTATACTATTTTTTCTGACAAACAATTCTTAAAACATTGAATAAAATATGAACTCATCTGATGCCAAATTTCTTGAAACCAGTCATTAAGATTTACTATTTCCATTATGAATAATGTCCATTATAAAAGAAGAAAAACATGACTGTAAGGCAAGCATATATTTTCTGTCATAGCACAGCAGTTTGTCTTCAATGACTGATGTTGTTTGCAGTTCGGGAAAGTAATAACAGAGAAACAGCAAGTAAGGATTGTATTTTTAGCAGAAACTCATTGTTCATCACATACATTATTTTCATTCATCAATAAAGTGAATACTTATTACTGTCAATAGTAATGACAAAAAGCCAGCTGACCTCTTCTCATAGCTTAATAAAACTATAAGCATTGATGAACAAAGCATAATGTAATAACCATTTATGACAGGCCTCACCAAAATGTACATGGCACATGTTATGAAGATAACTTTCCTTAACAAGACAATTGTCTCATGCTCTTTCTTAATGAGGAAACAGTAGGAACATGGCTGTTAGATACACATGGAGACATATATGTTTCTTAAGCTCTTTGAGAACACAGTGCTAGTTTTGGCTCGTGAGTTAGCAACCTCATAAGAAGGCAGCAACTCAGCTCGTCTGGAAGGTAGGTTGCAGGCGGCTTTGCCTCTTCCTTCTTGTCTGTTCTCATTCTCCTGTTCACTCTTTGTCTTGAGAGGAACACCCTCTGATCTTTTCTTTCTCTTCCTACTGCTCTGTTTAGAGGAGGGCGACTGCAGTCATCAACTAAATAGACATTCCCTGCCTAGCGTAAATACTTGAAGCCAGTAATTAAAGCCCAGTCTCATTTTCCAGGCCCCTCCCTCCCCCCTGCATTGAGGAACTGAATTGCTGATGACTCCGGGGAACCTGAGCTGCTGCTGACTGCAGGCAGCTAATAGTTGGCAATATCCTTAACCTGTTTTGTGACCTTGGAGGGCTGTGATCACCTGCTTGAGAAAAGAAGGAAATATTTCCCCAGAAGCAAAACGTTATTATTGAAGTAACAGTCATGTGCTGTGCAGTATCCCGTTGGAGGAGTCTGTGGCATGTCCTCATGTGTTTGCTTGCTCAGGTTTAGCAAGGGTGCTGGGAACTTGTACGCACTGTAGGTGATGCAGGATAGTGTAACACCACAGGAAGCTCTCTGAACAAGAAAAGTCCCATACCACATTGCAGAATTCAGTTATTTATCTCCAGTGCTCCTTTTCTCTTTGGTCTTGCCTGCTTGCTTTGTATATCATTGCAAAGCCAGAGACTGTTGCCATCTCATCTCTTTGATTCCTTAGTGACCAACTGTGCTTATCAGAGACCCATACTGGTGCTGTCACTGTGTGTAGCAGAAGGTAAAGGAAAAAGCTGAATAAGAGGACAGACAGAAACAATTCTTTGTGCCCTCTCAGCTTCCACCTATGATCCAAGTCAGTCAGTACAACCCATGGCTGTTGCAGATTACAGTCTGTGCTCCCACATAGTGCCTGTGGGGGCCATTAGGAAGGTCGCAGGCAAAGCTCTTCAAAATTAACACAAGCCTTTCACAAATACAGCTTAGAAACCAAAGAAACCGAACTCTATTTGTTCTATGTAATACTGCAGCTGAAAAAATCATTATGAGGAAAAAAACTCAACACTAGGACTGAAAACATGAGGTTCAGTGTTAGTCCATATTTCTACTCTCTCAAATTAATACCATGTACTGTTACAATACATATGTTTAAGCTGATGAAACTTCTATCAACCCTACTATGAAATATATGGTGGTGTCTTTTTTTCACATGGATTCTAACTCTTTCTCTCTGTCAGTGGAAAACCCTGTCAACTTCTGTGTATCTTTAAAGATACTTTGATCATATTAGATGAAATTATTTTAGATGTATTATAGAAAAACATTTTACACAACGTATAATAGTGTGTAGCTACAATATATTTCAAAACCTGACCTTTATTATCTGTATATCTATAATGAGATTTAGATTTGCTTCTTCACTATAAAACAGTTTTAGACAAACTTTCCAAAACAAAAATCAAAGAACACTTGAGGAACAGAAGAAATAAATTTGTAATGAAGACTTAGTGTTCTGTATAGAGGGTGAATGAAACCCTAGGAGCACGAGTATTTTTCATCATAATTTTTCATAGTAAAAATGTCATTGCAATAAAAGTATGTTTCTAAATTAGTGACATTCGCAAATTGGTTTCAGATTTACAAGAAAGCTGTGCTGATGGGAAAGAATCCAAGAAAGAAAGCTCAAGAATCGGTTAATTACAAAGTACAACTCTGCTATGTCTTGAGCTACCAGAAATATCTGCTAATTACTACCAGCCATCCCCTTTCACTTCAAGCTGATCTAATTCATTTCAAAACATGCTTGAATTTCAGAGCCAGCATTTCTAGGTTTCAGAAATTTTATTTGCTCTTGAATAGTTTAATGAAAACTCACATGTCATCTGAATGAAGTAGATGCTTTCAGATAGATCCCATGTTAGGCAGATCCATGGCACGTTTTCCTTCCTACACCCTTCTTTCTTTATATAAAATACTTCTGATACACAATGTGCTTGATGTAAACATTTGACGTAACTGTGCTTGTAGGTAGGAAAGGTTAACTCTGCTTGTATGTGGCATGCTTAATGTTAATTTAAAAAGAATCTACTTTTTTTTTAGTGGCATTTTTGTTAATCCCTCACCTCACATGAAGGTTTATTATTGCAGAAATGAACTGTAGATTATAATATGCATGTTATATTTTTGCATTCTACAGCCCTTCTTCAGTATTTCAACTTGATTTCTATTTTGCGCTTAAGAGTTACCCTAGAGCCCTCTGTTCTTTTGACAAATTTAGAACCTGTATTTGGAGACAAGGATTTTGTTTTGGATTGTGTCTAATATTAAAAAAATTCTGTCAGCGGTTTATGAGAAGCATATGTGGGTGGGAGGTAAGAGTTCTTGAACACCAACTGTACGTTAAACCAGGCGATATTAGCCATTGAAATAGTTCGACACTATTAATTGCAAAAAGACCACATAGTAAGTGAAGGCTTGCACAAGTGTTCAGAACATTATACTTCGTTTTTGAAGTGGAATGAGAAAGTATACTCGCATTATTTCCTTAGCAATATTTCTATGCTTTCCCACCACAGTAAAATCAGGTGTGTGTTGATTGGTTTACTTGTTTATTATCTGCAGAAATCACAGATGTGATGGTGTTCAGCAGATGAAGGCAGACTTTGGATCCCTCTTTAAGTTTGATTGAGAGACGGTTAGCTGTAGACATTTGATTAGCCAAAGAAGTGTTTGTTTAGTGAGTAACAACAAAGTGTGCTTTCCTTCAAGTATCTGGCCAATCATCTCCCTTTTAGCCTGAAGCAATAATTGTCTGTGCATTTTAACACTTCATTTGTTTTCACTACACTACTTGTTTCTTAGCACATTGGATTTTATGCAGTTTTGAAGTAACCCCTTGTGATGGTTCAAATGAGCATTTGTATTAGATGCGGTGCAGTGGAAGAAGTTACTGATACTGGCTATGTACGTTTTTACACAGATAAGCAGTATCTATGGATGCCATCTCAAAAAGGATTTATTTATATCTCTTGTCTTGTAGCAATGATAGATGAAGGTACTGCATTTCACATATATTTTCCCAGGTTTTGTTTTTTCAAATATAACTATAAATCAAATACTCTCTGTGGGCTATCAGCACCAAATTAGAGAGAGAGACATTTACATAATACAGCCTTAGTGGTGTCCAACCACAAGAATAATTTCCCAGATGGATAAAGAAAGCAAAAGAATTAAGCACACTGATTTCTGAGCTGTCCTTTGGCTCAAGGAATTATGTGAGGATACTATAACATTCATAAGAGTGCTATAAAGTTATGCAGTCAGCTTCTGCTGCAAAATAGCAGTCTGTACTAGAGGAGTAATAAGGGATGAATTGACATGTGTGCTGCAGCCTCAAGGGGCAGCATAGCTAGGGATTATAAACACACTTCTATTCAGTTTAAATACAGTACAGTGAAATTAACCTTATTTCAAATGCTTTTTGCTATTGAAGTTTGTTTAGAATAAATTACTAAAGTTTCTTTCAATACAGTGGAGAGTTTGTTATTTATAGCAGAACAATTTTGGCCCAAAGAAACTGGAACTGCATTATAACTTTGAAACGGGGGGGGGGGGGGGGAACCCACACCAGAATAAAGACTGAAGTATATTGTATTCTCTTACTTTAATAGGACTGTCCTTTCTCTTCTTTAAAAAAAAAAAAAAAAGGCAGGGAAGGAGAGGGGCTTTGGTTTTTACCCTGTGTCATTACAATATTATAAGCAAATGCATCTTTGTAAACTCCTGTATAACCTCTTTCCTTCTGCAAAATTGCCTAGCATAATTTTGATTTATAAAGAGTAAAAATAGTAAGAGATATTTAAAGAAAAAAAGGATGAGGGAAAATGATTGGCCCCTGTGTAACTTGTCTGAATGTGCTATATTCTTACTGTTTGCTCTGAGATATTTTCAAGGATTATAACACCCTTTAGTTAAGAAGGACTTGCTACATACAGGGGTTTGCTCTCCCTCATTCAGAGGTGCTAAGTTTAGCAATCTCTTTTATTGATGGCAAGCAGCAAGTGCTATACTATACCAAACTTATTTTCCTTCCTTTTTTAATTGAAAATATATTGTACTCTGTTCTCAAACATCTTATTTAGGCCTGCAATACAACCACATGCTGTTATATAATATTGTGCAAGTTAACAGCAATCTGAAAATGTACCAAAAATGTCAAGAAGTTATTTTCATGTAGACGATAACACGTTGCAATGCTTATAGAATGTACTTACTGTCTTAAACATATATATAATGATGTGAGGAATGAATGCAACGGGTATCAAAACAAAACTACACATACTTTTGCAAACTGGAGTTTAGCCTAAGTATGCAGCTACTGGTTTCAGCTGAAGACAGTGCTGTACCAGACGACTGTCTGCTAGAACTTTCACTTACTGTTTTATCCCACAAATTTATTAACTTACCCAGTAAGTTCAAAGTCGTTCTCAGTGAGCTGCAATATTGCTCCTCAATAATTTTTCATTCCACTATTTTGGTAATTATTGAGCTTCTAGGACTGTGTTATTATGTTCTTTTAAAAAAAAACCAAACCACTGTTTCCTGTCTCCGAGGCATTCTTTAGACACCAGTTGGATGACACAATGTCACCGTATGCCCTGTCATAATTGTAACATGTTCCTGCATGTTGTCAGTGTACACCTTTGCCTTTCATGACAACTTGGTAAGAAGAGTTTAAAAACATGAGATGTGTAGAAAAAGTAAAGTCCCTGTGGCAGTGAAGCCTGACCTTCTGGATTATAGGTATGTTAGCCTTTCCAGAGGCTTAAGGAATATTTAGTTCTTAGAAATTTTTTTTAGTCATTTAAATCAGTGAGAGTGTAACACAGTGTGATTGGACTTTTGTTGTTCTGCAGCTGATAGCAAAAAGGGTGTGTATTACTCTCTGCATGCATAGCTAAGGTATTTCTCTGTTGTGTTCCCTGGTGCAGTTGCGTTCCAATGGTAGGTTAATTTTTCCATGTCTTTCATTTACATTCCTAGTTGAACCATTAATGTTGACTTGAAACACAGGGTAAGGTTTTAATGACTCTCCTGGTGGTCTTTCCCACTCCCACCCCCATCATGTCACTGGAAAGGTCAATTGTTCTCTTTGATTTTAGACTGAGCTGTGTGCTCTGAGATTTAAATGTATGCACACACACAGGTTAAAAGAATTAATAAAGAGTAGTGAAGATCACAAGAGTAACTGAGATCACAAATTGTAAGAATGATAAAAAAAATTGTCTAATCTCAAGGTAGGTAAACACTTAGCATATGCTTATCATGAGTATCTGCACTAATTTAGCATTGTGAATGGAAAAATTTTGAACATGATAAAGCAATAAAAATCTTCATGTTCACAGTAAGGATAAGAGCTAGGGTGAAGAGAATTTTAGCCGCTGATAACTTAGATTTCAAATTAATAAAAGAAAATTTAAAAATCTCAACACTTGGCTTTATCTGAACTAAATCATGTGCTGCAAACTGCTAAGGAATAAATAAGGTACTTGATGGTATTAAATGATATGTCAGATATAAGCTGATTAAATGTGTTATTGACATAAACAATGTTAATTGGAATCTATATGGAAAATAATTAGGCTTTTTTAACCAATGCTAGAAGACTATATCCTAAGAGATTTACTGCCACTCTCTGGTCTTCTGTCATCTATGCGTTCCCTGTATTACGTGCCATGAGATCTTGCCAAAATAACAAATCTAAGATTACTAATTAATCTCCAACAACAGTACAATAAATGGCACACATCACAAACAGCCTACATCCAAACAGAATGCCCAGGAAACCAAATGTTGTAAGACAAATTCTGTGAGCAAAAGCATTCAACCACAAAGTAACAGAAAACACTTACCAAGCTAAGTAAAGAAAAAAAGCATTTTGTAATCGGTAGCATTCTTTACAAAACCATTCCTTCTCCATTGCCTTAGTCCTTATTCCTAAGGAAAACCTACAAATTACCTTTAGCAGTTTACCCTGCAGTCATAAATCTGCAAATCATAGACTCAGCAGATATATTAGTTTTCTGGCATACCATAAATTTCCTCACACCCAACTTCCAACTAAACCGTCAAGGTTCTAAAATCAACATTTAGCTTTCTCTCTCTGTCCAAGCAGGCTAATAACTTAATCATCTCCCTCTCTCCTAACAGTCTGTTCTATTCTTCTGGTTCAGATCGCTGTTTTACCTCAAATTATTTAATAGATTTATGTAGTAAATTAACCCCAATGAAAAGTTCTGATGTCTCCTGGTTTGTGTTTTACATTTGTGTCAGTCTTTTTGAAAGAAATTTAAGAAGCAGTAGAAAAGTTAGAATCAAGAATATAAACTCTTCAGTGACTTCGAATGACATTTGTACATAATTTTCATTTTAATTCCAATACAAAGGCGATATTTACTTGCTAGAAACTGTGATAATTAAAATTACATAAATGTCACATAAGAAAATTGCTCTGTCTGCTTAGGGTACAGGATTTGGAATTAGATAAATACAATGAAGACATTGTAAGAGCCACAATTTTGTGCAAAACAGCTATATTGTCTTCACATTTTTGTGTGAGCATTACCTACAGAGTTGCTCTTTACAAATACATTTGAAATTATATTCAGGGTACTCTGCTCAAACTAAATTTTCACAGGTGAAATATTTTAATTCTCCATAACTTCTTTAGTCACTATTTTTATTGTTGGTTGAAACGCTTGTCGTACGTTTCTGTAGGCCAAATTGCCATATTAACACCTTATACTGTAAAATCCAATAGAATTACTATGGCAATGCTTTTACTATTTCTGTGAATTGTCTGAAGCTGGCAAAGTTTAATGAGACATTCTTGGTGTGATAGATGGATTAGTGTGAAATTTAATTTGTGTTAACCCACCTTACATGGAAGAAGTATGGGGGTAAAAAAATGTAAGTAGGAATTACCTATTTTAAAGTACAGCATCGTGATTATTAAATACTCATCCTTAGGGATCTATTTTATGAGTTGTGGAGGAATCTAACCATGTGACTGCTATATCTGTATTGGATTGTACACTTTAAGGCTTGTCTTACATTAACTTATCTTCCTTTTTTGAACTTGATTTCATATTTTTCAGAAAAATGCTTCTAGCTAGTCAACATTACAGTCTGTCTTATAGCATTCTTGAAGGTTCTGCTTTCAAGAATAGATGAGGATTGTACAGTTTTTGTTGTGTTCAAATCTAATATATCCTAAGGGTTTTCAAATATGGAATCACCAGTTCCACTGACTCCCTGAAAATAGCTAGAATAAACTAAATTGTACTAAGGCCCTCCAAAGCTGCGAAGCAAAAGTTTAACAGGTACTATCACTGGGATTTAGGAAATTAAGATAAATTATTAGTATGCCCATCTCAAGGAAATGAGTACACTAAGAAGCACCTGAGCAGGTCTGGAGCTTCTGTTCCCTTTTCTAAATGAAAGATATTTGTGATTAATAAAACTTAGGAACTTTTGAAAATTTCATCAGTTTAATAGTAGAATTTGCACACCGATCCTACATTTAGATCTATTTGAACAGTTTACTATTGACTGAGGTATGCATCAAGAACATTGTACTAAGGAGACTGTTATACCTATCTGTTATTTCTTAAATGGAAAGATCTATTATTCTTAAAAAACAACAAAGCTTTCCAAAACAAATAAATTCAATTTGATAGCACTTGCAGACTTTGGTAGTTTTGAAAGGGATACAAGTTGACAAAGAGTTTACCTGGGAGGTATGTGGAAACTGCAAACGTTTTCCCACCCACAGCAGGAATTCATAGGTTAAAGTGGGATTTGAAAGATGTGGATTTTTCAAGACTGGTGTCATCTACTGACCAGTCTGAGATTAAAGTATTCTATTAAGGAAAGACTTGCTACTATTCTGATGAATTGCTTAGTAGCCAGCAAGGACTGAAGATGAACTAAAAGATTATTTTTTTTTTTTAATTTGACAAAAAAAAAATTGTTATTGTGGAGAAGTAAACAAGGTATTGGCCTTGAAGAACTAACAGTTAAACAAAGATAGACATTAAAAAAAACCCCTATTTTCAAAGTTCTGCAGTCATATAGCTATTGTGAAAGCCAAATACACATTTATAGTGAGATTGCTGTAAAGGTCTGAAAATTTAAGGGAGATGAAACTTTTTTTGTAAATGGCAGCCCTTGCATGAACTTGTATATGTGCGATCTCCTTTGGAAGGAAAGCCTCTGGCTTCACTTAGAACTGTAAACAGAATCTGGTAGAAATCTGATAGGAAAAGTTTACATTGATACCATTTAATCTGTTGTTTTGAAGTCTACCCACAGATATATTTTCTGAGGTATATCCCCAGTTTTGTACATAGTCTAACATCCAGGACTGCTCAATGGAGACTGTAGGTGCTAGTATGGCATAAGTGAGTACATTGAGGGGTGACAAAATTTAGATACAGAAGCAACAAATTACCTAGCTAACGAAAGAATGTATAGCATCGTTTAGTAGCTTTTTTTCTTCTTTGGTGTCATAATACGTAGCATTCTTTTAAGGGATATGGATGAGAAGTGACTTTTCAGTTTAGCTTAGCTAGCAAAGTTGATGTGTACGTAAGAATTGTAGCTATAGTATAAATAATGCAATTTATCCTCAACAACATATTTCCATCTTCAGCAATGAAGAAAATGCGTGGTATGGGAAAGAATGGCAATTCTCTCTGTGAGTATGGAATCCAGCATCGGTTTTCTTGCTATGATAACCCAAGACAAATGCTTACAGAGATGACTTGTTTAATTGACCAAGTCAGCAGTCAGCTTTGAAGAAAAATCATCTTGGAAAGTTTATTATGCCTGGTTTGAAATAATAAGTCAAATGAACCTTTGGACTGAGGAAGAGCGAGCACCATTGCTTGCTGTTAGTCTGAAGGCATGTGCCCAGCAATTTGTCAGAAAAAGACAGGAAAGTGTTTGCAGGCATTAGCAACAGCTATGTTATCTTGGCATTCTGGAGTTGGCCATCAAATAAAATCGGCAGAGGTACAGAATTTATAGTAGATAAAGTGAAGCATCTGTACCAGAACTGTCTGAGGAGGAGACCATTGAAGATTACTATGTCTAGCACATCTGGATGTCTCTAAAGACCTCTGAACTAGCTTATCTAAAAGACCCATTTTAAAAAGGTTTAATGATAATAGAAAAGGCAATGAAAATAAACCTAAACTCTTTGTTAAACACTGCTAGAATCTATGGAATATATCTTGACAGGCATTATTCGATCTAGCAAATCTTTAAAAATAAAAGCAAATGAAGGTAGGTGGGTTGGAGAAACAGTTGGATCAGATGAATGAAAAAGTAAGAGTCAGGGCACATGCTAACAGAAGATAAACAAAAAACAGGAAGAGTTATAGCTGGTAGTTTTTTCATCACTGAGAGAAGAGTCCAAATCTTAAATATAGTATAAAGGATTTTCCTTACAATCACACAAACAAACAAAAAGAACCAAACACACAAGCAAATAAAGAACCTCTCCTCCCATGTTTTTTTTTCTGTAAAGTGACTACAAAAATTTTGTGTGCCACCAGGAATATGGTTTCTCCTGAAGGCAAAATAATTAACTTTCCATTCATTTAAATAAGTATAGCAGAGATGCCATTAGTTTTGTACTAATCTCTCTAATTTTGATAGCAAGACCTTGCCAACATGTGTGTTGCGGTAATTCTATTTTAATAGTATATATTTTCCTGCCCATCTTGTCTTTTACATTTTGATTGATTATAAGTTCACAGAGGTTTGATTATCACACTATAGGATACATAGATACTATAAGTATGGTTTACAGTATGTCATGGTCTTTGTGTGTAGCAAAGACTTCTGTTTGTATCCAATGAGTTGCAACAAAATTTTTAATTGGGCAATAACATCACTCTTGTTATCTTGCTGTAACGTACAAGTCTTCTAACACATCACACCTAGGTAAATGGGTAAAAACGACGTTGATCAAGAGACTGACTGAATGTCCCAGTACTAAGGTGCCAGTTTTCTCCTGGCAATTATTGTAGCTAGCAGCAAAAGTACGTGAATTATTTTCATTTAAAATAGAAATTATTTATCAAATTGCATTAAGGGGATCTGATATTTCTAAAATATATAAATAGAATGGAAAAAATCCTTTCATCCTTTAATTCATATCTAGATATTCGGAAGAGGAGGGGGAAAAAAGAAAACAAAACCACAAATTCCAAAGAAAAGCTTTTGCTTTTTTTAATTTAGAAACTAGTCGGTAATGTTGTTTAGTATGGCATGAACTTAGCCTGGTGAGACAATATAATTGAGATGCATACATGTAATATTTGTAATACAAATTATTGTAAATAAGAGGTAGGAGGATACTCTGGGCCAGATTCCTTGTTGATAGAAGTAAATTTAGTACATAGATTGATGTCAATTTACACTGTCATCTTATGTGGTTCTAAAAAAATAATTAAAAGAAATTTTTTAGTTTATTTGAATTTTGAAGGAAGAAAGCTGCAAATAAGCTATGCAATTTTCATCAACTATGCAAACAAGAAGTGTTTTCTTTGTTTTCTTTAACTTTTTATTTAACTTTATGTAAACATTTGACAGTAAAATTTAAAAAGTTCAAAATGGTGATTAAAATTCAAATTAGCCTTTTTAATCAGCACTTAAAAATCTTCCAAATACTTGATTAATAATAAATGCAATTTTATTCATTACTGTGGCAATTTGATGCTTATTTTTTTATTAATATATTGGCTTTTAAACTTCCACATTGTTTCCAGTCATCATATAACTGTAAGAATATTTGTACTTACATACTTTTCTACTCTGATCTTAGCTGCGTATATAGTTTTGGCATACAATCTTGACGTGATACACAAATCCTGCCTTACTCTTCCGTGCTGAGAAAAAACAACGTCCAGTTCAAATATTTGAATTGGGGGAAGCAAAAATTATAGTGTGTTAAGCATTCAGACCAGCTACCCTGACTTTCACGGGTTCCCATGGTCCTCTTCTGATTTATGTGGAAGGTGTGTGTACTGAACAGCTTTGAGAGTTAGGCTGTGTTCCTGAATGCTTTCACATAGATTACAGTGTGCAAGTATGAATTTAGGTGCTTGCATTATGGCATCTGACCTTTTTGTAGTTGTTACTCTTCTTACTCATTCCTCCAAAACGTGAAGGATGAGGTGGGAACTTGTATTTTTGTTTTCCAAAATGTGCAATTGCAAGGCAAGGTTGAGGTGATCTCCTGCTTATCTTTATCGGTGTTGATGTCCCTGTTAGCTACACACACAGAACCGTGTCAGTAGGGTTATTAAAACAGAACTGACAAAATCTGAGCTTGTCATTGACAAAACTGACTTTGCCAAGTGGCAAGTAACTAAATTTTCTGAAATGATGATTATTTCAGATTATTTTCTAAATGAACAAACTGGATTCAGTATTGCTGCAACAGTGTGTTTAGTATATTTTCGTGGGGGCATAAGTTAAGAAAAATTCAACAAAATCAGCAATATTTTAAATATGCTTAACACATGGTATTGATTCTCTTTAGATTATTTAAAAAAAAAGTTAATGTTAGATAAGAGGAATCAGCTTTTTAGTCTCTCTTGTCTTACTTCTGTGAAAACACTCATATATCTCACCAATCTGCTTAGAACTTAGAGGAAAGTGCAGAGGTGGTGGGAGTACAGAAACCCTGCCTGGAGAGTGTATGTACAATGCTAGCTGAACTGGAGCATCTCTGGAAATAATTCAGCTTATAAAGAGCCAGTTTAGTTTTACAAGCGTGAGCGTGTCCTAGGTTTTTTTTAGTTTAGTTTTACATGTTTAGCTTTACAAGCATGTTGTGTTACCCAGCATGTAGGACGTGAAAAGATGACTGCTAGCGTAGGAGATTCCTGGTAAAGAAGACTGCGTTTAACAAGCAAACTGAAGCAATAGAAATTTAGGATTGTGATAGGATTCAGACCACTGGGAATACAAATTTTCCAAGGAAAAAAATTAAAACTTACAGGACTTGAGAACTGCAGATGCAAGAACTAACTCTGGGTATTAAAGATAAGAAAATGAAGGTAATTTATTTTTTTTTAATGTGTGTGTTATTTTTCTAAACAAACTCAGGAGGAGAGGAAAAGTGGAGGATGAGAAGAAATGGAGCTAACAGTGCTAGGAATAAAGCCTGACATGCTGAAAAAGCTGATAAAATTTGTTCATTAGTACTGTTATTGCAGACAACATAAGATTATAAGAGAGCTAGAGTGGTGGTTTTTTCTGGTTTTGTTGGTTTGGTTTTATTTTTTTAAATTGCTGGGCTTTTGCAAGCAACTCAGAAGTATTAAAAACTTGGAGTTACTACAAAATTCAAAATTTAAGACAATTTAATTTTTAGATTTTAGTTTCAACAGAGAACAGAGCTTAGAGTTCTCAAGAAATGTAACTGTTTAAATTCTTTGGATTTCTATTGCTGTTTTGAAAGAACCTGCCACACCCAAATGATAAGTAATTACATGAAGAACAAAAAATAAATATGAAATGCAACAGCCCTATCAGCAAAATGAACTATTATTATTTTTGTTGAACTAACTTAAATTGGATGATACAATTACTAAATCAAACTGGGTCAGTGAATTAACTACAATTATAACACCCAGCAGTTATCAAATTGATATAGCAAATCATAGCATAATGAGATTAATTCAGCTGATAGCCAATTCATATGAATTGCAGCCTCAAGACTATACAGAGATTGTCTCATTCCACACAAACTAAGTGTAATGAATAGGACAACATAACATTTCAGAATAATCTCCAAATAGTTTATCCTTTGGCTCCTAAAGTAAATGTGGACTGCTGATTCCCCTACAAAATACTTGACTACCATCATGTAAAAAAAAAAAATCACAAGAATTAATACAGATCTATCTTGCTAACATTTTTCATTCAACTCTGGCAAGACACAATAATTTTAACAATTTTGTTTGCTTAGATCCAGGGAACTATTGTGAGTGCCTTTTTCTAGAAAATTCATACTAAGTTTGGGTGTGCAGAAGAATGTATTCATTCCTATCTCTGAAGAAAGTCAGTGAAATACAATTGGTGTGATTTTTTGCTTTTCCAGAGAAAGAACAGATGAAAAGTTGTTTGAAAGGTGAGAAACTTTTATAGTTCACATCTCTAGTATGAACTTTATACTTCACAGTACTTTCAGAATCAGGTATCATCAGATGCAGGGGTTTCTTTTGGTGATACAACTTGTGGCATTTGGTCTTCATGAATCATAAAGTTAGGCTTTGACTGTCTATATTCTTATCTCTCTACAGCATCATCTTCAGAAAGCAGAATGTATCGGTCTGTTTAAACTGAAAAATTCACCATTCCTAATTCTCCCAGTTGGGCTCTCTTTAATGAAAACTCATGTAATGATTTGCAATGCAAACTCAAAAAAGGAAAACAAAAAAAGCAAGATGTACAGAAGAAGCAATGTGTGATGAAGCAGAAATTTATCCACCCCAGATACTTGCTGAGGTACCAGATAATATGCATCTTCATGAGTGTTGTTGGTGATGTCAATTTTGTTTTCTATACCAAGACATAATCCAGCAAATTATGACAACTTCTCCACAAATTATGAGTTTTATTGGACCTGCTAAAACCAAATAGACATCTACTTCTGAGATCTGATTTTGTTTTGAACCCTGAGAGCCTTCAAGGATACTCCTAGAGCAAGTAATTCAAAAGAAAATGAGCAATGTAGAAAGACTGTCAGCTATCTCCCTAGATTCTTGTGAAAAACACATGAGTTTGCAGGATCGATTTGGTCAGAGACTAATAAATAAGCAATTAGAACCACAAATAAGACTTATCTGTTTTGTAGAATTTCAGTGCTACATAAACACTAAGGCGGCCACAGGAAGAGAGCACAGGAGCCCTCCGAGCAACACTGCAGCAAAACCCAGCACCTCGCAGCATTTTCCAGTAGAGCACCAGCAGCTGCAGAAGTGACATGTACTCAGAGAAAAGGAGCTGTTAGCTGGGTTTTTTTGGAACAGAACAGTTGCATCAATTCATCTTTGGGCACAAGTTGAATGTTAGAGTCTGGATCCAAGGTATTAGTATCATGAAGAAGGCACTGCTGAGTGCACCCTCATGATCACAGTGCACTTTATTTAGACTGCAGCCCATGATGTGAAAATAAAGCTCTACCCAGGAAAGTCACTACTGGTGGCAGACACGCTGAACAGGGCACACCTTCCTGAGCACAACACAGATGGCACTGTGGAACAAGAGACAAAGTCTATCAACATGCTACATTACCTTCGCATCTGGGAGGCTCCAGGCAATCCAGCAAGGCACTGAAGAGGATCGCGTGCTGCAGGCAGAAAAACAGTGCATACTCTGAGGATGGCCAGAACCAGCGACACGGGAGGTTACACCTATTACACTGTGAGAACTATGTAAAATATATGTATTCAATTTATTGCTCAAATTTAATATTTAATTTATTTTAATTTCTATTTAGTTTGTTTAGAAATTCCTTGATTAGAAATACCAACAGATTTAAGAACTGACATAATGAAATAACCATGTGCTTGAAATGTCTGGGCAAGAACGGTCAACTGAGAGCTATATAAAGCAATGGGTATTGTGCAAAGAGATTAGTGACAGGCAAGACAAGCGAGCTTTATAGATAGATTTGTGCAGTCCCACTCTTAATCTAATGAAAGGCTGGAACCCAAAGGCCACGCTCTGCAGAGATGGGAACTTAATAGCCAGGAGGTTATTAGTTTAGTTTATAGAGTTGGACTTTCTGGAGGAAACTTATTCAAGACTGAGGATCAGAAAACTAAAGGCACATTTTGCCAAGTCTTGTAGATCTGACATGCTGTGATTAGCAAATAGCCTCAGCACAAAACCTCAGCACTAAGCCACAGTTTTCATATGTTCAGAGCCAAAAGGAAATTTAAATTCAGACTGTTTTTTCAAGACAGAAAAAACTACACAGTATGGAACAGATTTTTTTTTAGTAAGACAGACAGGAAATTAATGGTCAAGGCAGGGGAAAAAAAGGAAAACATTTCCCCTTGTGCCTGGAATCACTGGACCAACAAAGGTACTTTCAACTGTAATCAATGAAGTGCATTGCATATCCCCAATTCCTTTTCCGTTTGTGTCTTTAATTCACTTGCTACCTTTACCAGAAACAGAGCATTGTAGAAATGCTAGGTTTTGGCCATTGGCTCAAGTGATTTCTGAACACTACAGATGGAGCTGCGATTAGAAATAGGTCTGGCTGCAGGTGACTTCCCCAAAGCCCTGACAGTACTGGAGGGAGCAAATTTCATGAGATAATGCGCTTTAGCATCATTTTTTAATGCTCTGTGGTTCGTTTGGGAGTAGTATTAAAGAGTTCTGCAGAGAAGCCTGTACTTAGAAGTGAAGCGAGAAGGTCATCTCTACTCATTCTTCCGTGTTGCTCCTTTGCCATTGGGGGAGGGGAAGGGAGGAGAGCTACACAAGAAAAAATACTGGAAGTTTCAGATTACTACTTCTCTTCTCTTTGAATTCAATGAAGGTGGGAAAAATGTTGTGCTAAATTTTCAAAGTATTTTTTTTCCAATTTTTGAGGCAGATAATAGGGAGCCTAGCTTATTAATAATTATGCTACCATGAGATGTAAATCTGAACCTTTAGACTCCTTTTGCATTGCAGCTGAAAGAAAAAAAAAAAAGCCAACAAAAACAAACCCTAAAAAACAATTCATGAATACTTAATGAATGAGCAAACATTTGCATCATATAAATATTTTCTTTCTCCTCGTCAGTATTCAGGGGCTGTATTGCCATCTGGCAAAGGTTTCAGTTGACTAACGCTGAAGCAATAAATTAATACAGTAAAAGATGCTACCAACAGTTTTAAACCAATTAAAATGCTCAAAGCAGACTCTATGCATGTTAAAATGTCATGTTATGGTCCTGCTGCACAGAACCAAAGAACTGTAATGAGCCAAGTGTGAATGAGCAAAGATTGCAGGTTTCAAGGGTATTGCTTGGTGTGAGCCTTATGGCATGCACAAATGCTCTCATAATTCAAAACATTAACTAGTCTGACCATTATAAGGGTGGACGCTAGTTTTGCTATAGAACAGAGTTTGTCTCGTGCTTTTGTAGTCTTTAGTTTGGATCCAATAAGAACAACAAAAAAGGGTAAGCCAAGTGTGTATTTTAGTTCTCCCATGACTATCCAAAAGCTCCACAGAAAAATTATTTGGAAAGTCCTTACGTTAGAAAGGGGTTTGCTGCCTGGAGAGAGCGAACAGCACAAGAGAGTGCTGGGGGACCACAAGGCCTAAGCAGCAGCAGCCTCTGTGGGTCTGTCTTGCCTGGCTGAGCAGGATCCCCTGTCCAGAGTTACCACTTCAAGCGCAGGGTACCTACAACCATCCTTCCAAGAAACCAAGCAGAGCTTGCTGCTATCTTTTGAAAGGAATGGCTTCCTCCAGCTCTTTGTGGAGACCATAAAGGTGAATGCTGCACTTAGATGTTTGAGACTTTCCTTACAGAAACCCCTGTGGTCTGACTCCTTTCTTGGGGAAAAATGTCACTGCATTTGCACACTGAATGAAAAGCTCTTGTAGCAGTGACACAGAGCGATGCCATAACCTCTTGTGAAACAAGCTAAAGAATTTTATTGAACTTTATGGATTTATTTTTTTTTTAAAGCAGTACAGCATACTTTAAAACAGTCTGTCAAAAGGTTGCTATCAAAGATCTTTCTCAAGGTTTCCAAGGCAGGGAATACCTATGGGACCATTCAAGACAGGGAAGAAGCCCGTTCCCAAACCTGTCGGTTTGGTATGTCAGTTTTCTACAACATATGAAGGAAAGAAAAGAGAAGAAATGTTCCTTATCCTCCAAAACTGACTGTATCAAAAATGTGAAAACAGCTTTCAAGAACATGCTACTCATTTTCTTTAATCAAACATTGTTTATGAAGGTAGCAATTGTGTGGCTGTGTTACTAGAAAATATATAACACTGTTAACGTTCTCTGTAAGTATAGTGTTTGTAAAGCAGAAACGTTAGAAGGATCTTTTTGATTGTAAATTAACATTATAAGAAATAAGTTGAAACAATGAAGTAAGACCTACTAATGGCAAGATTATCCTAGAATGTTGTGGGGTTTTTTTTCTATTAAGAGTCTATCACTAAGGATCAGAGCTAGCTGTATTACACATGAATAAAGTACCAGGATAGATTTGTATCTTTTAGAGATATGAATGCTAATAGATGATTGCTGCTGAAATATTTGAGATTTTAAAGTGATATGATATAATATGGGCTGATCACATCACTATGGAAGAGAGAAAATAAAACTCATGCTTTTTTCATGAATGGCAATGATTTAAAGAATGCTAAAGGAAAATACCCATTTTATGTGGGTTTTTCCTGAAGCATGTATTGCTACTGCCTTGTACGCTTGTATAAGTCAGACATCCTAATCTTTCATTTACGATAGAAAAAAATGTTTTTCAGCTTAATGACTTTTTAAAATAACTCATAAAACTTTATCTATATTCTACTAAATTAACTTAACTTGTATATTTGCCTTGTATGAAAAGAAAAAAAAAAGCATAAACAGCTCCAAATCCATTTACTGAATGAAAATGCCATTTCTATTTGGACTATAAGATCTGACATAATGTCTGTCATAATGAATTCAAAATGCTCAGATTCAGAGTACTGGAATGTTATGGGGGAATGCTACACAGATTCCTTAAGCGCCTCTTGATTACACGATGTTATCATTTACCTTATTAATGTATATGTAGAGGAGGATTTTAGATGAAATTTCAGTCTTTAAGTAATGCTTATGATTTATTGAAACCCAACCATTCTTTGTGAAGATACTTAAACAAGGTAAGGTTATTTTCTTTTATATGTGAAGCGAGATATTTGAGAATTAATTTACCACTCCCCATGACAACCCTTCCCCTTATTTCTGTTTTGCAGTGATCTCTTTAAAATAACTTCCACAGACTATTGTATATCAGGGAAAGAAAAGCAAAGCCGTACTCAGGAATTGAGGTTTGTTTTCACCATCCTTCTCTTCATAATCACTAAGGAACATCAGCTTGCACCTAAGCAATCTGCGTCAATCATGCCAAGGTAAGTTCCAATACCTGAAGAGGATTTTAAGATCTTTCAACAAATGATTGTACTGCTGTGGTGACATACCTCCACACAGCTATCTGTTCTGCTAGTTCTGCAGTTCCTTTGGTAGAGAAGAAAAATTGATTTTAATTTTTTTTATGAAGACAAAGAACAAATTCTGAATTATCAATATTGGATTTTGAGCTGTTATGTGATATGTGAGAAAGTGATTAACTATAAGAAGATACACAGTCTTATTTTTCAACAACTTCCAGAAAAAATAGTCTCCAATGTTTTCACTAGTATTATGCTAACAGCAGCAAGCAATAGTAAATTTTCAAAGATAAAATCAGTTGCTCCTAAAACAACTTTTACATCTTCTACTATTCCTAACCTAGTTCCAGAGCTACCTTGAAAAGCAGAGCACAGAATGGGTTATTGTGTAGTAACCAAATGCTTTAAGAAACCTTTAATCGGGTGGGAGGTAATACACTGTTGAAAAGGTATGAAGCAGATGTTTTACCAAATATTCTTTTTTTCAGGTATGGGCAAATCTTGATAATGAACGCTGCTGAAATTTTCAGTCCTTGCTTGTATTTACTCATAGGAATGGGGCAAGTTCCCCTTGCTACTGGAGGGCGCATGGGGCTCGGTGCACAGCAGCCTGGAAGAGGCAGACAGACCATTTCATCCTGCCCTTTCAAGAGAACATGACGTGCAGTCAACGGGGAAACCAGGTACGCCCTTCATCGCAATCCATACAGAAGCGTCCTTTTTCTTGGGCCATATAAACTATTGCTTGAGATCACATCCTCAGTCCTTAACCTTGTGAAACGATGAGATAGTTGCAGGGAAACAAAGCAGTTTCTGCACATCCTTTAATGACAGATGGTTGAAGGGGGCTGGTTCCTCTGCCTCCTTCCCTTACCTGCCCAGCATCAAGAGTGGTGGAAACAGCCCTCTGCACTCACCGCCTGGGCTCCTCGCACAATATACATTTCAGAAAATAAATCTTCTGCTCTATTTAGCCCTAGGAAGTACCTCCAACTTACTGAGAAAATTTTTTGTTTTTCTAAATATGCTCAGATTTAAGCAATTTGAAGCTTGACCTGGCTTGTGTAGCGTCATCCTATCTCTAACAAGGTGAGAGCGTGGCCAGCAGTCAGTCGCAGCCTGGACATCCAGGAGTTTTCATTTTCTACACCACTGCTTTTTATTGGAAAGGGCAAAATATGCAATAGAACAAGATCAATCTTTAAATTCAGACACCTCCAATCTTCTGGGGAATTGAATTAAAATAAACAATTTGAAAGTGTATCCGGTGCCCTTGCAGAGCATGTTATGGCTGCAGTGAACCACTTAGCTGACATGTTTTAAGCACTCTTCTATTATTTGAATAATGTAGTGTCGCTATTGATGTTTAAAATACAGATAATTCTTGTGTACCTTCCCAGCTGATGTATCTTAATGAACTAGTGCCGGCTGAATGGGCTGAGTCATTGGCCTATTGACCCATGTTCACAATAACACTCAGGATTTAGTCTGATATTGTCTAAAATTATACAAGGCAGATATAATCGCTAGGGAAGGCTCTGTATGAAATAGGCACAGAGATGCTATTCCCCGATCAGATAAACAAGATGACTGAACAGATCTTTTGCAGGTATGATTGTTATTGCTACTGCTCACAGTGAGTTTTAATATGCGCAGAAAAACATTTTTGTTTGTTTCAGGATCTTTGCAAACTGCTGCCTTGTTAATTTCAGTACAGAGATTCCAAAAACACAAGCTTCAATTATATAAGCAACTTTTAAATAAAAGAAGACCAGGAGAATTAGGAAATGTAAATTGATGTATTCAGTCATAGTCATCTTTATTTTTGCAGTCTGCACATAATTGTTATAACTGATAATAAAAACCTCTTTTTGTTCTGAAACTAAAACATTAGCAGTATGCAAATTGGCAGAAATATCAGCGCAGCAGTTCACACAGGTGTAGAGTGTAATTCAAAGTTCACTCCATAATATTCTGCCCCAAACTTGCTTTGATAGCCAGAGAAATGTGTAGATTGAACTTATGCTTAGAGAGTTATCAAAGCTAAGATGCTGTCTTTATTTCATCATTTTAGTTGCAAAATTATTATCGCAAACAAACCCTGATGGAGTTGTTATTGTTAGCACATTTTACATCCCAAGCATGATACTTCTGCAAAAAAGAGACAAGGGTTTTCAGCAACTGTAAAAAAAGAGACTTTGTGAGGTTCATTAAGACTTCCCAATACTGAGAATTAGAATGGAAATGAAGATTGGGAACTTGAAGGCTTACCCTAAATTATTTAAATTTTGTCTCCTTGAAATCTATTAATATGAGAATATATATTTTAATTGGTATTTTCTGTATTCTACAGATGCCAGGAACATAGAACTAAAAGGGGTAAAATTTGGCAATATTCTTTTCAGTGAATTTAGTGATTTATATCCTACCTGAACTTTAGCATCTGAATTAAAAGTATTTTAAATCTCAGCCAACACTGGGACAAAAATTCTGGTATAAATATTGTATAACTGGAGATTTTCCAAATTCCTGAGTTTTACTTTAACTTCCCCTCCTCTAGTTGCCTTATGCAAATACCCTGTTTTTCTATACACTGTGAAATAATAATTTAATAAGGGGAATAGTTCAAAATATATATTGATATATTGGAAACTGTTTTCTTAGGGTGAAATTTAAAATCCAATTGTCTTATTAAACAATGCTGTAACTTCACTTACATACTACTTTCCTGTTTGTTTCACATATCTATTGTATCACATATAAAATTGCATGCTGTTTAGAGTATTTTGTGGAATATGTTTTGCTATATAAATCAATAATAATATTCTAGGCTAGTTGCAATTGCAGCACTAATATCAACTGCTGCTTAATCGGTTGTTCAAGCAACTGTTTTGTATGGTATTATCAGATACGTTGACTTTCATGGCACTGTGTTTACTGTAAAAATATACAGAATTTATAACAGCATTTAGAAATACATGACTTGCAAACTCGAGAGTGTATCTTACTGAAGTCATGTATCATTGCAGTCTGCAGCTCCCACAGAAATGTGTAGGGATTGTAAAGCATTTAAAACTTGGTGAGTATGAAGAGGAATGTTTTGAGACTAATTGAGAAAGCAGGCTGCAGAACGTCATCTAAGTCTTGGACAGCATGGGAACCTGAGCAGATTGTGCTATTGTGGCTGTATCCTTCCTGCAAAAAGGTGGAGGCAAAGGTGGAGAGTTGCATAGGAGAACGTGATGACTCTTCCTGACTGGTGATCATCAGTTATAGGTCTTCAAAAGCAACTTCATTTGGTGCCGTGAGGTTTTCTACCTGTGGTTTGTCTTGATGGGGTCTTCCTCCGTTAAGATTATCTTTACAAATATTTTGCCACTAAAATGTTAGGATTTTCCCAGTAATTTCCCAGTGAATTTTCATGTGAGATGAGTCTTAGCCAACCAATGGTACTGTATGCCATGCTGCCTATGGCAACAGCTGTAGTACATATGTCACACTGTAATGCAGTTGATCCGATCACCTCTTGTTCACTGCCCACTTGAGTAAACATAGTATCAGTGGTGTGAGAAGCATCGTACAGTACCCCAACTGCATTTTGTTGGATAGAGAGGGATTCTTCCCTTAATATTCTCATCCTCAATGTGGAAAAGTCACATATTCAGATGAAAACAAGCATATATTCTAGATCCTGAATACCTTAACTTCTATCTGTTTGCCATTTACCTTAGCGTTGGTGGGGTATCAGGCATTTGAACCAAGTAGATAGATAGATGTTAATAGCACAGTTTGACCTAACAGGGAAAGGAAAAGGTTGATGATAAACATTCTGGGAAAACTCAAGAAAGCTGAACTGTTATTGCAGGGTAACAGTTTTTTTTGTCATTATTTTTAGCAGAAACTGTGATTTTAGATATACGCTCCTGGCAAAATACCAGCCACAGAACCATCTTGGGTCATCATGACAGGTATTTATTATTCTGTTTTATAGTTATATAGGAGCATCTAGATTTTTTTTTCTTTTGTAGTCAAAAGGGAAACTACTAACTGTGTCATTGGACCCTTAACATTTGTAGATCTGTTCATCCTCTGGGGGTTGCGTGGGAAGGGAGTTGCATGCAAGTTTTTCTTCATACAAACTATAAAATAGTTTCTTCTACAATATTATTTTATATTTCAAAAGTTTTATCAGGCTTGACGTTGTCTTTTTTTGCTACAATATGAGAAAGATTTATTTAGGAATTTTCTTAAGCCAACTGAAGAAAAAGTGTGTGTGTGTAATGACTTAGAGAAAGTCATCGTCTTGGTGTTTCTGGAACGCTTCTCTGTTGTTGTGGCTTCGCCACCCTCCCCCCCCCCCCCCCCCACTTTGCTTTGTCACATCTGAGATTTGTGGAAGGAAATTGTAAAGTGATTTTCTCAGTTTCCTAAGCTGCAGGCTGATTAGACATGTTGAGGTGCACTTTGGCTCTGTGACAGTGCTTGACAAAACTGGTAGAGCTGGTGATTCCCTTGAGGGAAGTTTTTAGTACATAACTCTTAAATAAGAAAATGTCTGCTGTTTTTCTTATTATGTTTCTCCCTTCTCTTATTCTACCTCTCAAACTTAAAGATGCAGGAGACAACTGAAAATAGTTTTATTTTCCCCGTAGAATAAAATGGTAAGCCTTTAGAAATTATTGCTTCCACAGACAAGTTAAACTGTTGTTGAGGTTCATCACAGAGGCAGATGGATCAGAAAATCATCACAAAATTGACATTAGTGCCCATAATTGCTAGCTTTTTGCCTTTTTTTTTTTTTTTTTTTAATTTCCCAGCTTTTGGCATGAGCATTCACAGAGCAAATTAAGCTGTTTATTCTTCTTTGTGATATAAGACCAATTCCAAGTTCTTGTCTGGACATCCGTTATAAGCAAACAAAACAAAACTTCTTTGTAAATTACTGTTCTGGATCGTTTTCATAGATCACTCATAAATTGCTGTCTTTAGAGGTCACACAACTACCTCTCAAATCAACATTAGTATAACTAGAATAAAGTCATGTTAAAGTCAAAGAAGCAAATAATCCCATGTCACCTGGGAGTAATGCATTCACATCCAGATGACAAATACTGATAGAAAAACTTGCTAAAATCTTCATAATCTAGGAAACTCAAGGATTGCCTTACTATGTATCCAAAGGGACAGTACGTCCAGCTCAAAAAATAAAATTTACTCCAGTCATTCAATTATTTACAAATGTAGTTCAGATAGAACTAACTGGAAATTTTTACTAGAATTAATGTGACACCTTATCTAACATTGCTTAATTTCTCAGGATGTTTTCTGGCAAATCACGGGCGTACAATAGACCCCTTCTGTATTACGCTTGGACCAACAAACAATGTTGCACGCTGTATCACATCTTACGCCTTGGCTGCTTCTCAACTCTGTGTTGACTGACAGAGAATATTGAGCTGGCATCCCTGGCACAGCTGAGTTCAAGACACAAAGCTCATTTCACTGATGGCAAGGTCCAAGGATCCCGCTTCCCTGAAAACGCAGCACAAACCGATAGGTAATCACGATAGGTAAGAGCTGTGGCAAAAGGCAGAACATCTTTGCCATATTCTAACCTTCAGAAGTCCAAGCTCCACGGGAGCCTATTACACTACAAGCATTTCCAGAAACTCTATAAAATGCTTTTGTTTCATGTTTTCGCACAATGCAGTTAAGGAAATTACTGACTGCTGCAGGAGGGGAAAAGAGAGGAGTCAAAAGAGTATTGTAGAAACATGAGATATTTAAGGCATGAAAAAAATCTACAAATTTTGAAATAGATAATAATGGTTGAGTTCTGTTCCATAAAACTAAGAGTAACGTTTTGAATATTTGATTGTTTGAAAGTTTTGAAATTGATGTTTTTGATCAAAAATTTAGTGTTGATTTCTAGTGCTGAGTTATTTTTTGGTCCCATCAAGTTATTAAGGAGAAATTCACTGTGAATTGTTTCACAGGAAGATTTCGAGTAGTCCATTTTCAGAGCACAAATTACCTATAACCTTGTGTTTGTGAGGTTTCAGGGCTTCTATACTCCTCATAAAGAAGCTACTGAAACAAAAATTACTTTTTTCCAGTTAGATGCATTCAAAACCTTGCTATCAGTTTTTATTAAAAATGTGAAATGAATTTTCAGCAGAGCTTTGACACTTGCATTGTTAATGTGCCTTCAGGCATGTAATTAGTAGAAGAGTTTAATCTTTTATATTCCATACTTTGATGAGAGTAAATAAGCTCAGAGAAGCCATAAAGTATTGACCAGCATCTTTGATAAAAGAAAGTTGTAAGCACCACTTGAAGATACTTTCATAAACTTGAATGCACATCATTAGTTCTGCATATAATAGAGAGCATGTTCACTTATTATTGTTACTATAGGTATATCAATCCAGCCCATAGAGCATTGGGTTCCTTTCTCCCTCTCCCTGTCTTTGTTTAGAAACTTGTGTTGGTTTTCAATATTCATGGAAAAACTTGAAAATGGCTATCTGTAGCAGCCCGATAAACAAATGATTTATTCTATAGCTGATTCCATGCTAAAAAAAATTAATTTATCATTAACAAAACATGGCTGGTAGGCTGACTGGTAAGATGAAGCTGTTTGTGTTAGTATTTTTGAACATGTAATAAAGACTGAAATTAGGGTGCCATTAAAGTAAAATAGGAATTTGTCATTGAATTAGCAGAACAAAAATCAAGTCTGAAAAGTTAGCACTTTGGGTTATAGTAACAAGGTTTAAAACTTCTAAAATATAATGTTGAAAGGTTTGAATTTTTTAATTCTACACTTTTCTCATACCTGCATAGATCAGACCAGTCACTAATTGATGTTAATAGGTGAAATAATCAACAGATTTATTTTCATGTAACATCCCAAACTTTTTCTGATGTTTGGAGTTATGAAACATTCAAAATAAAATGAAAATTGTCTTTTTCCACTGAAACAAAATAAATAAATAAATTAACCATAAATAAAAATGTTTAGGCACCTAATATTTAATCTATTAAAAAACCCAGGAAACTTGAAAAGATGTGTTGGTTTAAAGTCCTTCAGTTTTTTAAAAAGATTTGTTCTGATTAGAGCACTTATGTAAGAAAGAGAGAGAGGGAGGAAAAGCCCACACATTGTTCTGTCTGTTTTATACTGATAATTCCTTTGTTTTTTACAGGCTTTTGGTGCTCCATTTCTGCCCCCCAGGTTCCCGTCCCCAGTGCACCCTGGGTGAGCCTCCATGCACCCCTGGTGAGCACCCTTTCAATTCAGGCAGCTGGGGTGGAGAAAGCAAAATCACACATTTCCAGCTGTTTTTTTCTTGCTATTCAGCATAAGTAACAGTGCTGTTTCATTGAGTCTAATTCTTAGTTACTTACTGCCTATGTAGGCGCTGAGGAACTATCTCCCAAGGATGACAAATTTCATTTGTGAACCCTGAAGCACCTTTTGCCACCATTGACTCAAACCTTGATGAAAAAGTGCTGAGTGTGCAAAACCGCAATTGCAGTCAATGAAAAGAGCCTGCTGGGCAACTGTTAAGCATAGTTATTTTCCTGTTTCTTCTTCCAGGTGGCTTTCTGCAGACACCTTGTCTGGCATGCTAAACCACAGAGAAATTTCAAGTTCCCTGCATATAAAGGGTGAATTTCTGGAGGTCTGTACAGGTATATTTGCCATTGCAGGTAAGTTTAATCTTGAGAGAGGTGTTGGGCCCAGCCTTAAGAGACAAGGCAAGCTTAATCAGAAAGTCTAATCACCAGATTCTGGTAACTTTTTCTTGTTCCATTTATGTCCGTAATAAAAACAAAAATGTCTTTTTGTCTCTGAATTTTACAAAACTAAATTGATATAGTTGTGACTTGTGATTCAGATCATATTATAGACAAATCCCTAAAGGAGAATTCTCTTGTGAAAAGACGTATGTTCAGTACTAGTACATGAAATACAGGACTACATAATGAGAAAAAATATGACCCTAAAGTAAACTTCATGCTAATTTCAGGAACAATGAAAATAATACAACTATTTTATTTATTCTGTATAGCACCTGGTTGCTTCACAGTCTACAGAACACATTTAATAGTCAAAGGAATACCTATAAATAATTCTATATGATCTTTGAGAAATATCAATTTATGTAATTTAAATATTGCTTATATAAACAAACCCACCTAAATATAAAAGCATTTTAAAGAATTGTCGGTGTCATCTCTAAATCATTAATCTAGAAACAAACTCATGACTCCAATCTATCTTCTTCACCAAAAACCTGAATCCAGCACTTGCGTTTTATCTCAGACTGTTATCTCATCCCTCTCCAGAAGCAAACAACAGTAAGGTAACAAGAAACAATGATTTAGGATCAAGAAAAGAAAACCTTTTTAAATTCCTTTGTCTTTTCTTTCTATAGGGCAGATCACTGCTTCTACATTTTGTGATGACGTTATTGAGACTTCAAGTTTGGGGGTAAAAGGAAATTTGACAGACATTGCTTAGAGGGTTATATATTTCAAACTCTTTTGCAAAATAAGATAGTAAGTTCCTTCTGTCAAATATTGAAATCATTTAGACTAACTATTTCTGAAGAGAAGATGCACGTATAACTCAAAGACCTAACTGAAATAGTGGATTTAATGTGATTTTAATTAATTTACCTGTCTCTAGACAATTTATCAATATTTTTCCCTTTCAAAGTCTTTGGTCTTTTTTAATTAGTTAATTTGCTTGTTCATAAACAAGTTATCTGTGAAAATACAAAAATGAATCACTTTCCCATCTTTATTCTAAATTATTCTGCCACGTGTAACTTGTGTTGATTTATTCACCAAAACAGAATTCATTTTGTAGCTAATATATTTTGATCTGGGTTATCAAAAGAAATGTGCTGTAACCAGAAATAACCTTTCTAAGCACAATTTTGCTAATTTCTCTCAAAAGAGGCATTTAGTTTTAAGGAAGCATGGAAGCATGTTACATTTATTGTTTTATTTTCCTTTTAATGATAATAAAAATCAGATAGTCTAATGTATGTCTTGGAAAGAAGAGCAGGGAACTCTAGTGACTAAAAAGGAGCGAGTTAAAACTTGTAAGGGATGTTTTAAATAACATTTAGTTTGTCATTCTTTATTTTTTCTAAATGACAAATCCAAGACTATATTTCAATTAAAAATGCAATACTTTACACACTACTTAGAACCCTCTATATTTAATCAGTGCACTGAAAGAGATAGGAGTCTGTCAGAAAAAAAAGTAAAAATAAACTGGTATGATGGAAGTATGGTATGGACTGCACCATAGTGCATATTTACCAAAACCTCATTTAAAATAGCTTTTCTTAAAAAGCCTCTGAGATATTTTGTATTTTCAAATTTTAGATTCCATTTGCATATAAGGTTCTGAGCCAATCAATTTGAAAATGTATTAAAAGTGAAAAAATTACCTGTTACTTAAAAACTGTATAATTGTATTTTGCAAGAACTTTCTAACCTAACAAAAAAATGATTGTGTTATTTCAGATAATAAATGAAGCCTGTAATTAGGTTATTGAAAAGCTTTAAAGCTTACAGATATTGAATAATGTCATAATGCACATCTATGCGCTCGTGCTAGGAATACAAAACTGATTTTTCCCCAAATTTATTACAATAAGCTAAATTGTTTGTTAAAAATCAGGTGAAGCATGAATCAACATTACCAGAAAACCCAGCAAGTTTTACCCTGAAAAAGAATTTCAGCTGCAGGGTAGCATTGCCAGATCTATGTATGATAGATACTCTAGCTCTGTAGCTACAAGACCATTCATTGTGCCACAAGCTTCATTTAACCTGAGCAGTGGCAGGGCAAGTGAGACCGTGTCACAGCTAGCGACTTGCTGATGGTTTTCTTCCTCTCCTCCCTTCCAGGGGAGCAGGCTCTTGCCGTAGACGACCGGTGGTGCTGAACGTCACAGCTGAAACGACAACTTGCCTACCAGAAGCGGAGTGAAGATAGATTATCTCTGGCCTCAGCAGGGAAGCAGTAGCTATGAGCTGTGACTTTGCGGTTAATTTAGAGAACAGCTAGATGAAGATACTTCCTGGTGAGGGAAAGCAGCAGCTGGTGGTCTCCCCCCTCCCCAGGAAAGAGGAATCGACTGCCCACCCAGGTAGGACAGGGACAGCACCTAGGCGATTGACTCTAGTCTTCCATGCAGACTCACTCACTTGGGGGGACTTCAGGGTGGACTCAACTTTCTACTACTGCGGAGGAAAGTCAGATTTCCAAATCACAAGTTATCTTTCATTAAAAAAGTACTATTCCTCGTGGCTAGCGCAGATGTATCCATGAGCATCCACATAGGCACATACTATGTTTCCACCCTGAGACCAGTAGACATGATACATACACTCAGGCTGACAAGTATTGCATATATGTGACAGAAATGACACCAGTACCTCATCACACATGGTTATCCCACTGCGATACAACACAAACTACTTTAAAAAAAAAAAAAAAATCTGAATGCACTCCTCTTGGTTTTCTTCATGTTCTCCTGCAGTTTCCTCATGGTTTTGATGAGCTGTTTGTGTTTTGCATCTAGTATTGAGATAATGGGTTAAAGGCTTTGTGTAAGAAGCTAAGTGCATTAAGGCTAGCTGGGAGGGTCTGAAAGAAGGCTGGAATGTATTGCTTGTGGTACATCTTACTTATGAGAATGGCAAAGTTCTTGCCTGTGTCTGGTGGAGCAGAGATGTCAAGGGCATGGATGCTATTAATGTTAAGGAACTGCCAACAGCATGACTCTGACTTAGAGATGTGAAGACTTCCTTAAAATTTCTCTAAGGGAGAAAGAACAGTGCTTAAAACTACACACGGCTTATTTCCATGCTTTTGTGTCAATAATGGAATCCTCCTAGGATAGGAAATTGAACATAACAGCTGTTTATGTAAATTACTTAATACAGTTCTAAAAAACCAACATTTTTAGAAAATCATAATATGGACTTAATAAACAGCTGTTGAAGGAAAGATGAATATGGCAATGTTATCTATATTCAACTTGCTTCGAGGCTAGAAGTTTTTTCCTGATTTTTTTTCTTTTCTTTTTTCTTTTTTTTTTAAATCTCACATAACTTACTGCTTGAATTGGTGGTACACAGAATGTTAAAATGTCACTTCATTTGTTTAGATGAAAGTTAACAAATCCTACATGCTGAAGCAATGTGAAACTAAATTTAACAAAAGTCAGGTGGTTGTTATTTAGGTACTATAGCACAAGTGCTGGTAACTGTGCAGTGATGGAAGATCAAAGCAAACCAAACAAAACCTTACAATACTTCTATGCTTCCCCAAAACAAAACAACAGTAATTAATGTTGGATAAAACACTTTTGGCTGTAAGCTGTTGAATATTACTCACAGAATACATTATCCTCCCAAAGTAGCTGTTATTCATTAAATAAATTATTCAAGAATAGTCTTTTGCAGTATTTGACCGTCTCTCTATCTGGTTGAATGCCAACTCATTGAACAAATTGTTCAAAAGATAACAGCTTGATTCATGTATAATGTATTTGAAAAGCTTCTTTTCTAGTTCTTACCAGCTCTGCTTAGACTAAGTAATATCCTGTGCGTTTATTAATAATTTGTCATTTGGTTGGCAAAAACGAATAAAGGCAGCAATAAAGGACAGGATCTGACTTCTCTTGAGGTCAGTGGGAGTTTTGCCATTGACATTAAATGGGTTCAGGGTTTCACTCGCAATGTTTAAATGATGACTTTGAAATGTGATGCGCATTGTTAGTGTATTTAAGTTAGTCTAAACTTTAAAGAACCGAGTATATTCTAATATCCTACAGTGATGACAATGTGCCGTAACATTTTGGTATAAACTTCCTACAGATGATTGATGTAGGAACAGAATCATTATCCAGCATGAACAGAACTGTGTATTTTACAGAGTTACCTCTCTTAAGAGTCATTCTTTGAGCTTATATCAATCTGTAAAGCACAGAAAGCATGGAAATTGCAGTATGAATATAATGGTGATTTTTGACATTTTTTGGTGATAAATATATAACAAAAAACCCTGCAAATTTATTTTGTCTCTATGCTTTATAAGAAGCTAGAGTCAGAGGTGATATACAATAAGCAAGTTTCCAGAAGCCTGTTTGCTGAGCATTCCCCGCATGCTGGAGACGAAGTGACAATGATAAAAGACCCATGCTGTTGATTGCATTAGACAAGACAGGACAAAATAGCACAAGATGTATTAATGTTGAAGTTAAATTTAAGTCCAGGTATAAATGACTTCAGGCAGTGTGTATAAAGCAAAAGACATCTCAAAAATAAAGCACCATGTATTTATCCAAGGCTAGGGGTTCATCTACCCAGGTTGCGAATGTTTTTAAGATTAAGTTTGCAACAGCAACATTGTAATTTAACTTGGAAATCTGTGGACTGCCTTACCGCTTGTAGGGACTGCATTGTACATAGAACTCACGTTAGGTTATTTCTCACTCTACCCTTCCAGCCTTTTTTTCAGGCATTACTTTCCAAAATACAGGCATCTTGTATGTGACCTTCAATTTTTTCTTATTGTCATGTTTAGATGAGATCAGCTTTAGTAAATCTAATATTGGCCTATTCTTACAATTATGTAGTATTCTAGTAATTGGTTTTTTTGTTCATTTTCTAAATGCATTGCAAAAAATTCTTAATACCATTAAGCTTTGGAAACTTGCTTTACAGAATCCCCACTTAAAATGCTTGGATGGTAAGTATATAAGGACTTTTAAAGAAAGAATTGTTTGCTCTTGGTTCCTGTGCTACTTTGATTTTGTACAGTGTGACAGTTTTACCGAGGGTAACATTTGAAAGGAGATTTAAAGCCTGAGACCCTTTTGTACAAGAGAGTCTTCCCAATTCCTAATCACAGCTGCAATTCAAGTCACTGATTTGTATTTTGCTTATTATGGAGATGGAGGTAGGAAGAATATTCTCTGGGAGGGATGAAAACCTCTGAGACCTTTTCTTCATCTTGCTCTGATATGCCTTTAACATCATAGCTGCCTTCTGAGTTCTTATTTGATTGTGCGTAGGACTGGCTGACACTAACGGGGTGTTAGTGAGAGCTTCTCTAATATATCGGTGTATTGACTGAGTCTCATGACTGCCTAGTGATTTTATGGCACTAGGAAGATCATCCTATCATTCTATAATGTAATCAACTTATTCAGGTACCTGAAATATTCACACCTGCTTTTTTTTTTTATTTAATTTTAAATGAACTCTGTGTTGACTTCATTTAGCAGGATTTCCCAATGATTGCAAACATTTACCCACCTGAACTAAGGAGATGATTGATGATAGCTAATGAGATTGGAAATTTTTTTTTTTTACAGAGTAGAGCAGTGTATTCCCAGAAGAATAATGTAATAGAACAAGGCGCTTACTCTGGAAGAGCTAAGAGTCTGTGATTATTAAGACATTGCAGTACAGATGGTGGGTGAAGCTGGGTGCACCTGCATCAACAGCATGCAGGTGTAATATTCTTTCCCTTCCCTGCCTCTTCCTATCTTACTGCTATGTCCAGCAATTTAGAGGGGCAAAGAATTCAGCCAACAAGAAAAAAGCAATATTGAATGTATAAAAACATTGGAACATGAGTAACCACTGCTAACACTACCAAACTTTTCCCTCTAGCTCTTCTGCTTTGAAATAAAAGCTAGAAATATCACTTTTTTTTTGAGGGGTGGGGGGGTGGGTGTACTGTATTTTAACTAGTAATTGAAAAACATGAATACAGCTCACAGCACTCTAAAATTATAGATTTGAAGTCAGTACAAGTGGAATATTTAGATGATACGTATTTAAGACTCGTTTCTTGTACACGATTTCCTAACTCCAGATATTGGCATTTTGCTTTTCTTCCCATTATTCTCCAAGTTCCATTATTGCATACAGACAGCAAAGCAGAGCTTTGGTTATAAGATTTGGTTTCTTATGCTATCTTTTCCCAGTCAAAACATAAGATAAAGGTTTTTTTGAGAATGTAAAGGCTTAGAAGTTTCACTCTAATATCAGCACCTGCCCCATATCAATACACTTAATTTGGAAGTGTTCATTAGAAAGAGCAACCAGATGATTTTTACATTCTGAATAGAGTGATTACGATGCTGGTTATGGGGATCAAAAGTGAGTATGTCGTGCTTTATTCTTACCAACACTGAAACGTTTTATAGCCCTATTTTTCCATTGCTTGGAACTTTAGTTATAGTTAAAATAATTATAGTCGTTCTACATCAGAATAACTGGAATACTATTTGCGATGAACATGCTCTCTTCTCAGAAGGAGTCTTTTGTTTATTTTCCATTTTTATCTTCTTCATTAAAAGAAGAGTGGCAAATTCAATTGCCTAAAAATGAGAGATTGTTCAGAAATAACAAATGATATTAGAATCGGGTTCTGCTTGCTAGCCTTTGCTAAAACTGATTGAAACTGCTTTAAACAGGGCCACAGTTTGAAAAATTTTGTAATGATACTAAATGACCAAATGATGATTGCCAGTTTTAATGAATTTATCAAAAGACCTCATCTGAGGGTCACTGAAGTTCAAACTACTTGTCCTCTAAGCAACGTGAAATGCTTCTTTATTCACCTTTAATGTAAAAAATGCAATCTACTCAAATCTTAAATGCCAGCCTGCTGTTTGAAATATGTTTGAGTAACAGAAAATAATTTTATAAGCCTTGATCACTTTTTGGAAAAAAAAGAAAAGTGGTTTGGAAAATCTCTGATACAAGTGAATGGAATATACTTATAAGGTATATTGCTTAATTTTTGGAAGAGAAAGAGGTGAAAGGAGTTCACTTAGAGTCACCAGTTTGAAACAATCAAATTCAACACTTCTTTTAATCAAATCCTGCTTCTGCTTAAGTAGTACATACTTTTTCTCCTGCAAATTAGCAGTGGATCTTGCGTTGATGCCCAAGGTGGTGGAGCTTTCAACTCTAGATTTATAATTGTTTGGTGAAGGTCATCCTCTCTGTTGTCATGATTTTGTTAATAAACTTAGTCTCATATTACCAAGGATTGAAAATACTGAAGACTTTCTGGTCTTAGGTACTAACACAGAACAGTTGTGTATCCTGGATGTGGTAAGTGAAGGCTGAGAAGTAGAAATAAATAAAAGCAGTAAAAATCTATAACAAGGTATTTGGCTTATAGCAGAAGTATATCTATTCCTTGACATTATGTCTATAAAAGACACTTTGAATAAGTGTGGGTCATCTTAGCCATAAAGATAAATACCACAAGTGTTCACCTGTGGATAAATTGAAATCTCACCAAGGTGGAACGCTGTAATATTATTTTAAAAGTGAATTATCACAACATTAGCTATTAATATGATATCGGTGAGGATCTGTTAAAGGAAGTTGTCAGAATGTAATTTCATTTACGTAAACATTTTTTTAACAGAGAACTTATCTAGTGGATCATATTTGAAATGTGAAAACATTCAGATATTAGATTTATACTTCAGTAACTTTTTTTCTGTATTCACTTTTTCTGATATTTGTGCTTTGGCAAAAGATTCTTTCAAAGTTTCTTCCTTTTTCATTTCGACTAACAGCAAAGGTATTCTTATTGCTTACCAGAGTACCATAAGGTGCTGCTATGGAAAGGAATGTGTTACCACATGTACATTAGTGTGACCTCACTAATGGAACCAAGAGGAAGAAGAGAAGGATGGGTTTCACAGGATTTAATAATTTTCACTTTATCTCCTTGACATCCTTCTCTGCAATCTCAGCAGCTACGTCTTTGTCCGAGTTACAGTCAGAGGCTGATTTCTACTTTGAAGTGTTGTGGGAGGCTGACGCGCGAACAGGTTAAGAGATGGATGGGTGTCTCGTGTACATACTACAAAATTAAATATAACTTAGAAGTTAAGTTGAAATTGCTTCCTAGAAACTCAAGACAGCTCCTGCACCAGATCCATGAAGGCATATTTTTGACTCTGAGAGAAATTATTTAGGAAATTTCTCTAGCGTGTGCTTGCTTGGCTTGCTGTTTGCAGCTAGTTACAACTCCCTACCACATGCTGTAATCATATCTTATCTCAGAAGAACGGGATAGATGGGAGTGCTCTGAAAACTTGTTTGTCTGCACTCTCTTCTAAAATGTAGATGTCCTGAATTTCAAAGGAAAGTATCAATCTTCAGGACTTAAAGCCTTGCAATTTCCTTCACTTGAATATCAGTTCCAACACCAAATACAAGGGGACGAGCATTGTACAACTCCATTCAAACTGAACATTTTGAAGCAGATAACATTTAAATGATACAAAGAGACCTAAAGCTCACCTAGAGATTATATGTTCATACATAGTTAATGTGTTGTCAAAACCCAAGACAAAAAATAGCATATGACAATAAAATGCTTATGTGGACTTGTATTTCTATCCCAAAATATGATTTGAAAATGGAAATATAAAAAAGGGACTCAGAGAGTAGACCTACAGAGACTTGTTATTTTCTTAATTATTTTCTTATTATTAACTTTTCAGGCATGAGCTTATCCTACAGCAGATGTCACATAGTTACTATTACAAATTTAACACAGGGAAAGTTATGCCTATGTAAATGGGCAGATACTACAAATATAGGTGCTGTGCTGCTGTGGTAACTTGTAGTGATGTGTTTATGTAGCCATGCCTCATGGTTCACAATTTCTAGAGAAAATGGCAGAAAAATTATTAAATCAATAAAAATATTTTAAAAGCCATGAGATGCTGGTAAGTCTCTCCACGGATTAGTTCTTGTGTCCTCTGCTCTCCCCATTGAGAGCTCTCAACATGCGACAGTAGATTCTTTCTGATATTTGGAAGATACAGTGACTTAAATGCTTTTTTATCTTGTGTTAACATTCCGAGACATTTCATAATTTGTATAGTGCTCAGAGTGGTAGGTATTTAGGACATAAAAGCAGTAAGACGTGCTTATGCCTGAAAACTGTACAGCCCGAGTGATTATTTAAAACAGAAGGTTAAAGTTGCCTTTTTATCCTTTTGAACTGTTTCCCACCAGTTTTTCTACCTTTTTTTCTCTAACACCAGAAAATAAAGCTGGTTGTGTATTTATTGACTTATTATACAGAGAGGGTGGTTACATTTAGATTGGAGTTTTGATTTTTTTTTCTGCATATACAAAATAAAATAGCAAAGGCAGTTCTAGTACTACCCACAAACTCTCAACTGTTTCTCAGTTGATATAACTCCCACATCTATCATTTCCTACCCTCTCCTATTCCAACCTCCATCTGTTATTTCCTGCTAGAGACTTTATTGAAGGCTATTCTATCTCTTGACTTGTATTGATTTATTTGGCTATTTTTTTTTTTCTGAGGCATAAAAAGTTCTCTCTCTAAACATCCACCCCATATTTTCTTTGCCACTAAAATTAACCAGCATAGCTTATTTAGAGTTTCGTCTTTTATGGAGGATGGCATATCATCAATGTCTTTGTCATTGTACTACTTAAGTGAAAAGAATTTTGTGTTTGGTCTTCATTCACTAATGGTTAGAAATCTTATTTCCCTCAGGTGAATGGTTTGTAAACCTTCTCATACTTATAGTGAAAAAGGAGAATATAATACTTAATAAAGGCTTTTTTTTTCATATAAGGCAAAAAATGTTGGGTTTTTCCTTAAAAAAAAATAAATCATATGTCCCTTATGATTATTATTATTTTTAAATTAAAATATTAGAATCAGTGATATGTCTTCACCCTTTAAGCATATTGTAAAAAGAAATATAGCACTTAGAAGAAAGTGTTCTGACCTTTGTGTGTGTGTGTGTATATATATGTAAGATATTGTTAAGGAAGATATGGAATACATATGAAATATGGAAGATATCCTTAACACAATTAGTTCTGCTTTGTTTGGAAGTTTCAGGTTTTGTTTAGGAATATTTTTTAAAGTAGGAAGGTTAATGTTGGAGAAAAAAAAAAGGAGATAAAAATTTGAGTTCAAACAAGAACTTTGACACAATTTGCTTCTTTTTTTAGTAGGGATGGGTCCTTTTAATTATGTTAGTCCATGCATAACTGTATAATTACTGAAGTTTACTGAAAGGTGTGTCTGTTTTCACCTCAGCAAGAGGCATTCAGAAAAGTGTCCAGGATGTTAATTTTATCCTTCACAAACTCGGGATGTAGTGAAAGATGATCCCATTGATATAATCAGAAGAGAAGGAGAAGCATTAAACTGAGAATTTGGTAAGTTTCAAACAAACAAACAAAACATAAGCAAAAGCGTAGTAACTTTTCATTATAGTTGATAAAGTAATTGAAAAAGATCACTAAACATTCTTAACTGCTGGTGATGATTTGTACCAAATATCAAACTTTGTGCACTTTATACCACCTTATCGTTAAGCAATTAATTTGGCCACGGTAAAATTACTTGAGAGTTAAGGTCAGTCTAGTTCCAAACAGCACAGCAAAATAATAGCATACTGGTAAAGAATATAGGAACAATTAATTTTAAGATTATTAATGTCTGGGTCAGCTTCAATACAAAACAGTCAGTGTCTCTATTAATTTAGAAATTATTTGGCTGTAAAGTAGAGATTCTTGAGGGGAGAAGGAATATAAGGCAATGCTGAGTCAATACTAGTAGGTCATGAATGTAAAGTGATCTTGGATACCTACTGTAATGGCTGTTAAATGAGTCTAAAGTTCTCTGCAAATCTGCTGCTGTTCTGCCTATTTGTGCACCTGCCAGAAATCCCTATTCAAATGCACATGGTGTCTGAAGAGCGCGATAAGGTCAGGCTGCACAATCGTTCCAAATTCTGCTGAAACCTGATCTGCTTGAGAGAAGGAGATATCACAGTGCATAAAGAGTGGAGCTGATAACATCCCCTCTGAAAATGAGTCCGACTAGATTCACTTCTTAATAGAGATGGATGCAAATGAAAATTCCAGATTTGCCTCAGAGTTCAGAGCTCTATATAGGAAACTCAAGTTTGTATTAAAGGCTTTTGTTGCTGCTCATTATGAAAGTATGAAATTCGAAATGATCTTTAACATTTTGCCCTATTCTGCATTTCTATTTTTTTCATTCCACTTCTTTTTTAATCTATGAAAGCAAAGCAGATATTGCTGCAATAGATTTCGCTAAAGAAGGGGAAAAAAAAGATTTCTTAAGCTTCTAGTTCTAAACCTGCTGCCTTAAGGAGGTAGACTTATATCATCCTCAGCAACTGTTCAAAAATGAAATCCAAAGAAAAAAATCTAGAGATCCACCATGTTTCCTAGGCTGATAGAGGTCATTAAAAGCACCTGAAATCAACTAAATGCTCCAAAGAGAAATATCAAGTAGTAACAGTCATAGTTTAAATCTGTCCAGACATAAGCTTGAATGCCTATTTTATGAAAGTCATTGTAACTTTGTTGGAATTTATTCTTTTAGTTTGGGATGTTTACCTCATTATCTATTGCATTCCGCTGACAATCTCTTACGTTTCCTTTGTCAGGTGAGATCATCTGCAGTAACAACATGAAAAGCAATAAATGTAAGTAGACAAACTATTAATATTTCCTGTATTATTGGATGCTTTATATGTATTGTAAAGATTAAAAGACAAGTGGCAAATTAAAGCAGAATACATAGCAGTGCCCATACAAATTGCATTCTGATGGCTTGGCACATCATCAGCAGTAAGATAAAGATAAATTATCTCAGTATAAATAAAGTAAATATTCAGCAGATAAACAGCCTTCTACATCTCAGCTACTGGTAATGCTCCCAGGTGTATTCTCTCTGTAGCTTGCTCAGTTTTGCTGCCATGCAGAGGAAGTGTTTTCCCTGAAACACAATTACAATCTTGTCTACATGATTCTGTGTAATAACATCAATGAATGATAGATGAAATTGTCACTTTCTTTTGCATTTTTTACTAGTATCTTTTAGTTTAAAACAGTCCGCTGTTCAAAGATCTGAATTTGTTGTATATGTTTTTGTTACGAAATGCCACGCTGCAAATTCACAAAGAGTGATTATTTCTTTGTAAAATATATGAGAGATTTCCTAGAAAAAAAAATTTAATTTTATTTCAGGTAGAAATGGAACTGTTTTCTCTTGAAATGTTGCCATACTAAATGGAATTTTCATAGGGCAGGAAGTTAAGCTTGTACATAATTCTTTGTGAGATTATAGTTCATAGATACTGCTGGAGATTACTTTGGTCCTGTAGACCAATTTTAATATGATATTTTGACTAAGGGAAAGGGACTTTCTTTGAAAAGGCATAGTGAGAAGTAAGAAGATATAGCAGCTTATCTCTTTTACAGCTATAATGAGTACATCATTTATTTGCCCTGAAGAGCTTCTGATCTAAAGAGATGAGATGAACAAAAGAATGAAAAGTGAACTGCATAGGTTCATGCAGCAGGTCAATGCCACAGCCGCAAAGAGAATTCAAAGTGTCCATTAGCCCACATAGCTTTGGAAAAGCTTGTGTGTAATGCATAAATGGACAAAGGATTATGAGAGATCACTCCTGTATAGTTGATTTTAAGGTGTCATTGTATTATTTTTTTATATAATAAATGTAAACCATCCTCTGTATCTGTCACACATAGGATTTAACTTTTTACTTTAGGCTTCAGCGTGCTAGAAAAAGAGGCTGCAAGATGAACAGAACTTGTCATAACTCATTGAGGAAGCTATGGACTTTTCCCCCCTGAGAATTACAGCCTATCTAGATCTAGGAAGAGAAAAAAACATAAAGTAAATAGTATTTAGATTCTTAAAGGGAAAAAACACTGTGCTACCATTACTTGAGTAGTTACTGATGAAGCTGTATCCATAGACAACTTTCCAATAGCAAAAATCACTACATCTTTGTAGTTCTGCTTTGTTATCTGCTACTTAGGAGTCTTAGGAGGGTTCTGCAGGTCAGTGGTTATCTTATGTCTGTCTCAAGTCTGATCAGGTTGCATAATGAAATGTTTCTTAACCTACCTCATGTGAGAACATTCTCTGAAATAAAGGTCCTCTGAGAACAATTAAGAAATCAGTTTCTATACAAAAAAGCAGTCACAATTTTTCTTAAATATGGATGAAAGTAAAAGTGATGCCTTTTTCTTATTTTTTGAAAAATAAATAAATTAAAAAAACATAATAGCTTGGTTGTCTTAGCAGTTATATAGATAATAGTATTGTAGGTACATTGAATTTAGCATACATACTCATGCTCTTCTCTGAGACAACAGAAAACTGTCTCTTGTATTTCTCTGGAGATTGCATCAAACACAGTGTTCTGTAAAAGGAGATGCTTCTCATTCATGGGATTCAGTAGGGATTACTTTCTGAACTGGATAGAAGACCCTGAGTTCAGGCCTATGGTCATTAAGTGGCTTGAGCCACTTCGTTCCTAGTCCATATTTTGGAAGTCCTATTGCCACTGTATGACACCATGGTGGCCCTTTATAACCTGGACTCGGGGAATGCATCTGCAGGAAGCAAACCCTGTGCAGCAGGGTTTCTTGCTGTGGAAATGCGCTGCCTACTACTCTGTGGTAAACAAGATGCGTACACAAGTAGGACCCTTGCAGCATCAGGAGATGAACTCCTAGTTCGCATTGCTGTTGAAGAATAATATCCTATACCGCTCCTTCAGCCAAATGGTGGCCTGCTCTGTGGACAAGCAGCTGAGGCAAAAAGCACTGTGGGGCTGTGCTGTCTGCTGTGTCTCAGCAGGGAATGTTGCGATATGAAGTTTTAGTGCCAATAGCTGGTGTCCCCGTTCTTCAGTGACAATAAGTGACTTAGTTCACTCATCTCAGCCTCTGTCAATGTCAGCCTCTGCAGTCCAGCTGTTACTAATTCTTGTTGCTCAGTGGAAAATCAGCACAAGTCCTTTAGGGGTGTAAGGAAGAAAGAAATCGGAACAGACATCTGTCTTTGCCCCTGGAAACCTCTGCCCTTCTTCCCTTTTTTTTCTATCAGGAAAACTTTTACCCATCTCAACATATTGTAGGTTTTGCCTCCAGGTTGAAAAAAAATCTTTTAAGAGTGTCTGGGGACTGTGGCTTCTAAAGCTTGCTGTCAGGTTGTCTTTCTCTAGTTTCGGGTTTCAGCTGGCTAGGAGTTCCCAAAGTCATGTATTGAAGCAGAAGAAGTTCTTAAAACTTATTTCTGTAGCTTAATTCAGCATTCAATTAGAACTGTACTATTTCAAAGACAGTCGTGTGCCATTGTGTACTAGTGATTTCAGGTCTTCAGAGAAAAGGGCAGGTTTTTTACACAACTGCAGTTTGTTATTTTGGTATACAGTTTCAAAACAGTTCACCTTGTGTTTTTGAGCTAAAACAATCTACCAGTCTGGAGTATCCAGCACCAGTCATCTTCTGGGGACACTCTTATGATAGTTCCTCAGGATTTTCTGTGCACCAAAACTTTATGTTTATGTGTGTTCCTCTTATGTGTTGATGAATACTGTGACTTCCTTGGCAACCTGTGTAATTCCGAAACAAGTTCTTCTGAAATGAGAAAGGATCGCTGTATTTTACAGTGGGACAATGCGACATAACTCAGCAGTGCAGTGGTATGTAAAATGGTCTGCCGGGACATCAGCCCTCAAAAGGTCCTTTAGAAGCTGAGTGATACAGCTCGGACTAGCCAAGTGTTGGTCACGTCCAAGGTATTTTAAGAGTAGAACCAAAGCAAGAGGACATTCCTTCCATCTTCCTGCTCTACTCTGTCCATAAGCCAACTAATTTGCATTGAGCATTACCGAAAAAAACTTGATTAGGTCATATGAATTCCATCCTGTTCTGCATCAGTTATTTTCAGATCACAATTTCTTTCACTGTACATTCTTTATGTATATGGAATATGCCTATTCCTCCTCCTGGCACCTTCCACTTTGTATCTAAATTCTGGACACATCTGAACTTTTGTATGCTCTGTGCTTGTGTCCCAGTCTTACACTGGTCTGAGAAAAATGGACTGAAAAGTCAAAAATGCAGGCTGGAAATGGTAATACTCTGCCCTGGACCCTTATTTGAATGATTGGGAGTACAGGAACTAAGTGCTTGTTATTATGCAAACACTGTTCATTCTTAGCATAACCTTTGCCTCCTCATGAATGAATGAAACCCTATAAAACACATTTTAAAATGAATTATAATACATTCATTGTGTGAATTGGATGATGGGGGTATATCATATTTCAAAAATAGTATGTAGTTATTAAAAAAGATTAATTGAAAACAAAGGCTTTGTAAACCAAATATTGAAAACTGAATCAAGCAGGATATCTGAAACACGAGTCGGTTTCCTGGCACGTAACACTACTATCTCTAAAAATGCATACCCAAAATTATGGAAAATAACTCTTCAAGGTTGCACAATGACAGCTTTGCTTGTCCTCTATCCATAAAAAAAAATTTGAAAAGAACATTGCAAAGATTTTGCAAAAGCAGCTTCCTGCTCTAGAGGAAGCCTGCCTACCTTGATGCTCAGCTGCAAGTAGCAGTCTGGTCAGCAAGACAACAAAATTGTTTGTCTATATGGCAAACAGAACTTTTTTTTTTCTCTTTTAGTTTTTTTCTCTCTCTCTCCTTTTTTTAATACGTTCATTTTTAAAGGTCAAAGCTGGGCTCAGCCTACCAGTGTTCTCTTATCAAAATAAATTCCCTAAGTCATGGTGAATATTTTCAGACTAAACTGTTGAACTTATGATAAAAAATGTCAGTTGTCATCAACAATCAGATGCTCTGTACAAAGAGACGGGAAAAGAAATGTCTGCAGCTCGACACACATCGTGCATAACAGATTTCTGCATGAGCTTGAAAATGCTGTGCACATCCCTTTCATAGCTCGAGAGTTCTGCACTGAGCCAAACCTAAACAGGTGAATAAGCTACTATTTTTACAGTGTATCAGAGCATACCTAGACAAAGGAAAAATGTTTTATATAAAATAAATTTCTTATTTTTAAACTATTAAGTAAAATGGAAATTTTCAGAGAAAACGTAACCAACTTATTTTTCAGTATTAGGCAAATAGATTTCATTTGGATACTCACAGAAAATGCTTTTGGAAATATAAGTTTTGCAACAAATAGGAATACCTTAAATTGAAAAGCCGAAACGGAAAACACAAATACTTCCGAACTGAATCATAGCAGATCTACCTGGACCCATGCCTTCCTTTCCCATCTCAACTATAGCATCACATTTGCTGTGCCACCCAGATGACCAGCTGCACAGGCTCGTAATCAGAACTGTGCTGCCTGGAGAGCTCTGCACATGGAAAACTTTGCTATCTCCAGGCTTAAGCAACTGTGGAGCAGGGTTTAGCATATCTAATGTTGGATTTGGTACCTAATGCCATTGTGAGTTGGCCTTATTGCTAGCAATTAAGTTTGCAATGCATTTGATTTTTATTTTTTTTTAGATCCTTTGTATTATGATATCTTCCATTAATATCAGAGACCTTTATGCTATCTGCGATGCATATCCACCATGAAAGAAGGTCTCTCATCTGAAAAATTTAGTGCTGGACGTCCTTAGCCCTAGATGATGAACCATCTGCTAGAATCATTATTCCCTCCTCTTACAGTCTCTGAATAGTCTGATCCTTTTCGTTCGTGAAGAAGTGTTTTCTTCCAGATAGATGTGAGGAACAGAGAAAATAAATATTCTAAGATTCTCTGTGAAATTTTGGGCTGGGAGAGACCCAGGCATTTGATTAATAACTTTTACCTAGTCCAGAGCTTTATCCTAATGCCAATTTTGTAACAGTTGTTCATAAGTGGCAGAGTAGCTTTCTGTTGCATCTACAAGTTCCCTTAATGGAACTTTCAGAGTTCTGGTTACCTGTACTCACCTGGTGAAGACAGTCAAAATGCACAAGTTTATTATTGTACTTTGAAAATATCATACACGTGCTTGCTGCTTTTACTTTTTTTTTTTTAATTTTCTGATTTTTCCCTTTAGCAATCACTGGGAACTGCTTGGTGCTAATGATTACAGTTGAAACTGTCTATATTTTTACCATTAAAAAAAATCACAATTGTTGTCTAAAACTCTGTATTGCTCTAAACAGTTCTAATTCATCATCTTAGAACTTAATTTTAGAAAAATATTATTTCTATTAGAAATTCTATAATTTACAGAAATATGGAAATAGATACAGACTATGCTAGGTTTTCAGATGCTTTTATAAAAATATTTTCTTCACTGAGTGCTGAGCATAAATGCTATCAAATAGCATATTGTAGAAACAATAACAATAAAATAACTATCTTGCATAATAAAGGTTATCTCAAATATAAAAGTAGCTTGTCAAGAAGTATAAATAGCTTACAGGAGATACAAAAAAGGATGAGGTGGTAAAGTACATCTATTATGGTGATATTTCTGCTTTGTATCGGTACTCCTTTTTAATAGCGGAACAAGCAGTGGGGAGAAATATGACAAGAACAGAATACATGGAGGAGCAGGTGATGCAAGAGACAATTTAGAAAGCAGAGATCAAAAAGTATCAAACTGGGTAGATCAGAGAAAATGATTGGGAGTAAATGAGTATTCTATAATTGTCATATATTTGAAAATATTTGAAGTGCTGATTGAAAACTTTATACACTTTCCCATAATGCTGAAGCATATGGCAATAGCTTCACAATATGAATCCCCAAATAGTACAGAGGCTTAGCTAATTAGAACAAACTCCAGTATATTCTATATTACCATATCTGAACTAGCTAAAGATTCTTGCTTAGAATATTGAATGATGGCTGTGAGGAAAGTTCAATATAGGAAATCTCTTTTAAAAAAATAAGTCAGTATTTATATAGTATCTTCTGCAAATGTTACTGTTAGGAACAGTCCTATGACTCCTTTCTCACGTCCACCTTTTCCTACCATGCCTCCTTTTTCATGAAAAATTAGTTTACGCTCCGAATAAAGTTTATAAATTGTGTGATTAAATGAGCTAATCTTTTTTCAGCGTTTATATGAATAGTGGCTTTTTTAATATCAATACTTCATAGAGGTTTGATGGCCTGTTTGTGCAATTCTTAGGCAAAATTTAAACTGAGATCAATGAGAATTTTCCATGTGAAAATGCATAATAGCGGCTAAAGACGTATCAAGTAGTTCAAGAGTGGCCATGGTCATGCCAGCAATATGCTAGTGGAGTAGTACTGGCAAAGGGCCTGCTTGTTAATTTGGCTCTCAGTCTGTGGAAAGAAATGAGTTCTCAAGGGCAGATAAAAGTGGTGTATCATGAAGTTATTCCAGAGCATATTTAGCCTGGTCCTCTTCCGTGTTGAGCAACAGGCCCCTGGAAAGCAGTTTTTTCTCTTGCTTGTGAACCCCAGGCATGCCAGATATATTTTTGCCGCTTCTCAGTGCTATGACAGTTTGGGTAAGGGCTCACAAGATCAAAAAGATTAGCTAGGCTGGTTCAGACAAGACTGTAAAGGTAACTTAGCTCATTTTAAGGGCTAAGTATACAAAAGTGTGTCCATTCCAAGAAATAAATAGTCTAGAGCTTCCTGACTTGCACTGACATTCAGCCTAACTCTTGGGTTACTAACACTTCTTAAGATCTGATTTTGGCAGGTCCAAAAGCACCATGGTTTTCAAAACCCTAAGCAGTTTCCCTTGTGTGCTTTTGGAACATGGCTGCCTAATACACATAAATGCAATATATTGTTGTTTTGTTTTAAGGTTCTCGGGTGTATATCTTTGGCTAAAGGAAAGATGATTTTACCTAGCTTTCTCCCTGGGAATTAAGACACATCTCTCTTATCAGTATCTGATGCTACTAAATTGCTTACCACAACTGGATATCCTAACCTAAGTACACCCCAAAAGGTCTTTGATTCTTTCAAACAGTTACTAATGGGGTAATGATCCATCTACTGATTGACTCAAGCACATGGGGGAATAGCACATGCTTTTGTTCACAGAATGTGAGAGGCTTTAAATAAATTTTAATGTCATCTTTTTTATGAATGTGACTTTCCTCTGGATAACAATTAAAGCTTTGAATTTGATTGTCAACATTCATTTGAATTATGCACTCAGGGGGTAAATTGGCAGAATTGTATTGTCTTTGCATTTTTAACAGTTACTTCTAAATAGCTTAGAGCTGAATCAAATTTTAGTTTCATTAGTTTGATTTAAGTTATTTATGCTAATAGATTTACACTAGAAACCAGCTTTATTACCCATTTCTAAGATTACTCATATTAATGCTGGTGTTGATACTTAGGAATGCTGAGGAATCAGTGTCCCCACTCTTCTGCCCCCCCTTTCCCTTTTTCCTGAAGATATTATAAAGCTGCTGACTGGACATCTGCTTGCACTATCTGGGAGAAAAGACTCTTGTAGATTTAATGCAATAATTTTTTTCATTACCTCTTGTTAGTACCTTGTGCTCTCATATTGAAATTATCTGTAGCCATATTTATCAGATTTTATTTGAATGCCTCCTACCTTTATTAGAAATATCTCATCATGTTCTGTGACAACACAGAAAAATCAAATTATTTAACTGAATCATGCTTAGTTGAGATGGAATGTGGACAGAAAAGACTTTTCTAAACAGTTATTGATTAGACTGTAACAGCATTGGCTACATGCTGTTTCAGGCATTCTCCTTTAGGTTGTAATTACTATCTTATTTACGATCATTATTTGACATTTGAGCACCCATGTGTGTTGTTATAGCAGAATATAAGAAGCAACTGCAATGAAAGCAAATGCCTCATGCGAGATAATAGTCCTCCTCCTCTTCCTGACTTTTAGGCAGTTTGGTAAATTATATAAATGATGATATTTTACTGCTATGGATACAAGGAAGTTGGACAGATTTCACTTGGAACTATATGAATCTTATTGTCTAACACACTTTTAATTGCATAGGTTACAGTCTCTAATGTTTAAGTTTTAAAAACTAATGTCGTACTATAAACCTAACTATGTTTACCATTTCTGTTCTCGTTTCCTTCATATAAGCGTGACATTTAAAATTCAAATTTACTTAGTGATAGAAAAGCAAACAAACTAAAAATTTGAGTTAAACTTAGGAGAGCAACATCTTGGTTTGCAGAATGCAATATGGATACAGAAGGGTGATGAAAGGTGATGTTCTAAAGAAAAATATGTGCAGCTGAAAAAAGCCAGTAGCCCATTGATTAGGACACAAGGCTGCAGGACCTGTTTGGAATCCTGTTACTTTTCTGCCTATGATCATCTTTGTGTAAAAAAGACCCAAAGAGAAAAACTCATTTTGATGTACTTATGATAAATGAAAATATACTCAAAATTATAATAACGTGAAAGACTTGTTACCTTTCTAGCCCTAGGTAGCTGTGTGAAATTGTATAAAATTTCTGTAAAGTTCCCTTATACTTAATTCTTTCAATACAAAAGAAATTGTTCTGTTTAAGAATTTGAGTTTTAAATATTCATTGGGTCTGGAATGAGATTGCAAGTTTCCCTCCTCCATTTCAAGAGTCTTAACTTTGCAGTCCATCTCACTCTAAAAACTAGCAAGGACAATTCAAAAAATGCTGAAAAATGGAGATGTAATTCCTTCAGGCAAAAGGCAGGTTTGAATCTCTGTCTCCTGTATTTTATAGGGAATACATAACTAGGAAAAAAAAAAAAGAAATCTTATTGAAAAATACAATTGTCTTCGCTATCTTTGGGGCTTTAAAAAGCACTATATGTTTTTAGTATTATCATGTTCTGGTAGTATCACACAGTACATTTATTTTCAAAATAGTCTTTGCAACAAAGGACATGGCTTCACGGTCTACTCTGACAAGCAGCAGATTTAGAGTCATATTGCATTAACTACCCTAAAATGTTGGTTCTACCATAATTATATTGATATAATATCCTATTCCTTATTGCATTCATATAAGTCCAGTAAGACTATATATAGAATGACATGTGACTGAAGTGACACAATAAAAATAAGATAAACTAACAGTTTGTTACTAAAACATGTCCTTTGTGACTCCATAGCATAAATCTTCCCAGGTTTTTGTTTTGGTTGGTTTTTTGTGGGTGGTGGTTTTGGTTTGGATTTTTTTTTTTGGGGGGGGGGGGGTGTCAGAGATGTCTGGTTTCATTTAGTGTTTTTACAAAGCACTAACTAAAGAAAAACACTAATGAATTATCAATTCAGTGGAATGATACTATAATGTTGAATGATGGATTAATAGATTTATACAGATTGATGATTTTGAATAAGAACTTTTAGAATGTGACTCTAAACCCTTTATAGATTTCACAGCAATACCTTGCTGTTCCCACAGAGCTCCAGTGGGAGAGGAGAATGCCAAAGTGAGGTTTGAGCTCTGAGGAAGTTTTGCCATTGATGCACAATCTACACGCAAATGTTTTGTTTCCCATACCTTTGTGTTACACTGTGTTCTCCAAGGCAGGTATGGCTGCAGATTTCTGGGCTTTGTTTCTACTGGGAGGGGAGGAGTGCTTGTCTTTTTAAGATGCGTTCAGCTATCATTTTGAAACAGAGTTACTTTGTCTGTGCAGCTTCTCTTTCCCAAAGTAAATGGTAAATCCTTTATGACTGCATTCAAATTGAGTTTAACTCACTAGGTCCAAAGGTATTTCTAGGTTTGTGTATCACAAAGAATACAATGGCACCACTCTACAAACTATGACAGGTAGGGAATATATGCAACAGCAAAAGGAAGTGACAGCAAACGGCTTGGTTTGTTATGAGGCAGAAAGTGATAAAGTAACAGGGGTTGGTTTGTGTTTTGGTTTTGTTTTAATACTATGCATTTAAACACCATCAATATTGTTATCTCAACATTACACATACTACTGCACTTGGAAATAGAGATTTGCTAGATGTTATGACTAGTTAGGCAGACACAGGGATTGTTGATAACAGCTAGAGGTTTTTTAAACAGACAGTTGCATTCCTTTCTCTCCCAGCTTCCTCTATTCTTTGCCCTAACCTTTATTCTTCCAGCAAGGAAACAGCAGGGAACATTCTATTTACAAATCAATCTTACTGACGCCAGGATCACTTAGACTGGTAGCCACATGGATGTGAGAATAACTTTACTTAACATTGTACTTGAAGCATATGAAAATTGTAGGGGAGTATTTTGTATAGAAACAGTAAACAAGTTAAATATATCTATTGTCACCCTGACTGCTTTCATGGGTTCAATATAAAGACAGGAATTCTGTCCAAGCAAGACAGATTTCAAGCAAGAGAAATGTAAATTTTCACATCCCCTAATACGAGTATGCTCAGGCTCCTGCACTTGAGATACTCGATTATCTATTTCCAATCTGAGTTTTCTTCTACTCAGGCAACCAAGTAAGCTGACAATAAATTTTGAGATATAATGTACTTCCATGATGTGGACTTAGCTCACTAAGATACGAATCAAGACAGTGAACTGCAACATCTCTGTTGCTATTAAACACCCTGAAGGGAAATGGGATGGTTTATTAACCTAAATATTGTATTCAGCTCTGTCCTTGCTCTGCAAGGTAACCATTTCCACTGGTAAAATAGGGATAAACATGTTGATTTTATTTCTGTAGTTCTGGTATACATATATATATATATGGAGAGAGTTACAGTAGATAATAATGATATTTCACTATGCTTGGGATAATGTGTGGAAAAAATGGTAAATTCTTTCCTAATTCATCTTGATTACCTCACTTCAACTTAATGAGAAGGATGTAAAATGGCTTCATCTAGCATGACTTACAGTCACCTGGTTGCTTCAAGCACTCTTTCATATTTGAATACCCTTAGGCTGATTACAACCTGGAAGTCCAATTTCTATTTGAGCAGATTTGTCTGTTCCATAAAATAGACACGGTGATCCCATTGACAGCTTATAAAATAAGCTGCATCTCTGCATTTGTAGGAAACCCAGTCCTACTGGTATCTGCTTAGTGTGCTCTGAAAACACAAGCCATTAGTTATTTGTTACACAGTCCTAAGACTTCTGGGTCAGCTTTGTCGTATGTTAGATGCCTTTATCCTTCCCACCTTCTGCTTTTCTCACCTGGATCCTAACCTTAAAGGTTTATATTTGCTCTTCCCAGTGGGATCTGATGTGGTGGGTTAATATGAATGACTCTGAGCTGACATCACAAAATAGTTTTTTAAAATCTCAGACCTTTTCTGGGCCCTATTTGCATTTGGAATGCAAGTTTTGAGGCTAGCAGAGATAACATTTGTCAGCTTTGCAGTTTAGAGTTGGTAATTCAAATTCCGGAGAACGCCTCCAATGTGACCTTCTCACCTTCCCTGCTCTCTTCTTTTCCTTCCCCCCCCTTAGTGATTTAAAGCAGTATTTGCTGTACAATTTTCTGTTTCTCTAGCTAATGGTAACTTAGCATTGCCAGTACTGCACAGCCAGTTCCAACTTTTGCTGTAAATACTTTCTGAGCAAGTCAGTAATTAATGTTGCACTGATGACTGGTGGCATCTGTATGAGTTTATTATCATCTGCACTGAAACACAATGCACAATGAAAACATGGGGGACTCTAAAGAAAGAGTCTAATAAATTTACATGAATTAACATTAAATTTAATTTGCCACATGCCAACCAAACTGTGCAGCAGATCTAAATCCTTTAAAAGATATAGATTTCTCTATTGTAGCTTCTTCCTAGGCCTGACTGCTACACTTATTTTAAGACTTTGCTCTGTTTTTTTTGCCAAAAAATCTTTTCATGCATGATGATTGATATATCCGGATTATTTTTTTCTCAATGAGAGGGTGTCCTGGTTTCAGCTGGGATAGAGTTAATTCTCTTCCTAGTCGCTGGTATAGTGCTGTGTTTTGGATTTAGTATGAGAACAATGTTGCTAACACACTGATGTTTTAGTTGTTGCTAAGTAGTGCTTACACTAGTCAAGGACTTTTCAGCTTCTCATGCTCTTACTGACTGAGAAGGCTGAAGATACACAAAAGGTTGGGAGGGGGCACAGCCAGGACAGCTGACCCAAACTGGCCAAAGGGCTATTCCATACCATATGACTTCATGCTCAGTATATAAACTAGGGGAAGGCTGACTGGGGGGGCCACTGCTCAGGGACTGGCTGGGCATCGGTCGGTTGGTGAGGAGTAATTGTTTTTCTTTTGCATCACTTGTCTTTCTTGGGTTTTATTTCTCTCTCTTTTTGGTATTTTCCTTTTCATTACAATTTATTATTATTAATAATAATACTCTATTTCAATTATTAAACTGTTCTTATCTCAACCCACAAGCATTCTCTACTTTTATCCTTCCAATTCTCTCCCCCATCCCACCAGGGGGTGGGAGGGAGGGAGCGAGCAGCTTTGGTGTCGGCTAGGGTTAAACCATGACAGAGAGAGAAAAACTTTCTTTAGTTTTATATTTTGAAGAATATTTAAACCATTAATTTACCCATGCACGTAATATAATGCACAGAATAAATATGGTGTATCTCTTGGCCCAAATATGAAAGGGTACTGGAAAACTAATGTGAATGAAATGATACTTTACTTTGGTAGTATTTACGTTAAAAATATGACAGCAGTGAACCTTGATAGTAATGCTGAAATAAACAGGACACTAACACCTAGTAAAGAACTATAAGTTCACCCCTTCCATAATGGACTATGTGGTGGCTTCTGGCATCCCCCCAAAACATGAAACAGGTGAAATGAATAAAGTTAATATAATGTTTGTCACTGGTTTAACAACCATGGTGTCAAAGAGAGTCCAAATTCAAAATAAATATAAAGCATACAGAATAAAAAGAAGACAGAGAAAGACAGATAGCAAAACTTTTTATCAGAGAAGTTTGTCACGCTATAAAAGCTCAGAAGCATATCTTTGCCCAGTTTTATAGAGAAATGAATGTGAAATCAAAGTCCAAATATAGACCTCAGTATAGTCCATGTTATCTTCCACTAAACTCCTGAGTGTACTGGATGTCACAGAAAAGAAAATTGTAAAATTTTCCTGGGATTGTACAGGTCTTTTGATGAGAAACTTTTAGGAAACTGGTTTAAAACAAATCAAATCTCCCAAACCAATGCATTCAAAATGACATCAAGTTAATAGATTTTTTTGAAGGATATTTGGCTTGAATAACTGAATCCAGTGAAAAGCTGAAAACTGAAGAACTTGTACACATGCAGAAAAATCTGCTGATTTTAAACTTCAGCTTAAAATCTTGGCAATTGCTGCAGTCCATCTCCAAGGACCTGGGGAGCCATGTGCTCAGAGTCACTGAGGTGCCTCTTCCCTGGCACCTACTGGTTTAGCTGCAGCTACAGCTTCTGAGGACATCTGGGTACTTAGATCTCAAAGACCAAGACTGTGCATAATCTCAGATAAAAATCTTTCTGCATGTACTGTGTACCAGAATACCAGCTTGATTTTACCATCTGTGCTTTAGAGGAAAGAACATATTTAAGCAATTTTTCAGTGGTTACACAGGTTGCTACTCGTACTGTAGCTGCTTTAGTAGGTCAGAAAGAAAAATCCAAACAAAGCATCAGTGAAAATATTTTCAGATATAAACTATGCATTCATCATAAAAGCAAACTGTTAACATATCGTTCTGGATCCAGCATAGTGTGCTGTGGAAAAGTTTGGTTGCCAAGTTGCTAATTTCATAGCAACAAGATCCTGAAAGAAAGGTGGCTAGTCCAGATATGTTAAAATTAACATAATAAGAAAACATATTATTTCCGTTAACTCATCTGTCTTTCACAGCTTGTCAAGGTATATGGATAAAAAGAAAATGGCAGGATGATGAGTACTTATGTATCACAAAAGGAAGAAAAGAGGTTTGAAGAAAGGTGAGAGCTACGCAACGTTTTCATCAGTCGTGCATATCATCACAGACTACATCGGAAAGGAGACAGGTGATGTCAAGCCAGCAGTGTTTAGTGAGTATGATAAGATTAGATTTTCAATCTAAGAAATATGATCAAAAGAGTAGAAAATGTAATCAGTCACCCACTTTTGTTTCTAAGGGTCTTTTAGTTTACATAAAGATTTTCTAGTTTACCTATACTCTGTCCTTCCTTTTCTCCTTCCTTCTGTCCTTTATTTAAAAAACTGAAGACGAAAGAAAAGACTGGTTGGAAATAGGATTAGATTAATACTTTCAACCAAGTATTTTAATGTGGCTATGAGAAAAGAGCTCCTTTAGTAACAAAAAAAGCTTCATTACTGAGAAGCCAGAGCATCTGTGAAACAGTATTTTTTTTCTGAATGAAATATAACAAGTTGCATATTAAATATTTAATTACAAGAAGAAACTAAAATGTGCTGTCAACTTTAAACAGATATCTTTGATATCTGCTAAGTCAGGATACTGCAGATTTTTTTTTTGTCAAAGATTTCACAGCAAAAGAAAAAAGTTCTGAAAATAATTGCTACTCTTTATTTTCACGTGTCTAAATATACTTTGTTTTCCATGTATAGCTACTTTATCAAATAGCTTAGCAAGAAAACTGTTTCCACCTCCCCTTTCAGCTGTGTTTTAAAGGAAGCAGTCCATAGCCTGGAAAGGATTTCGGGCAGTGCATACTGACCATAGGTGTTCATCCTTTGCAGTCCAGATTCTGACACCTACATTGAAAAGAGATGTAACATGACTGCTCCAGAAGTGAACACCTTTTTAGCACACAGACTGTTTTAACTCACTAGAGAAACTATAATTCTTCATATGAATTATATAGGGAAACTGTAATACCCTAAAGTTAACATACGAAAGCTTCATGTTACCAGGTTGGCTCTAGTGTGAAGCCTGACCTTTTTCTTACCCTACATGTTCAGTTCTTTCATGTTTAGTTTTATCTGTTATAAGTAAGCAGTGCTTTCTGTTTAGATCTTCTGACCTTTGAGAAGGATTAAATGTTTCACCTTAGTCTGTTCTGTTGTCAGATTAAATAGTTTGAAGTAAATGGAGAGAAAGATGATTATACCTGAAGCTCTGCTGAGCACATAGGAGTGGTTATTTTGAAAGGATTTTGAGTCCTTCAGTCCATACAAGACTCGCCCAGATTTTTCTCTATAGCCTTAGTCTACAAAACACAGCATAAATGCACTGTCCCAGAAAAAGCTTGAAGAGGATTAAGAGGGGTCTCTATGTTTCTGGATGACTCGACTGGACAACTTTTTCATAGCTTCTTCCAGAGTCAAATTACACAACCCTCAGCACTGCTTTATCTGCTGTGTCAAGAATAGCATAGAGCCAAAACAAGCCTGTCATCTGCTCCCTGTCCTTCTCTCCCTATTTTCTCCCTTGGACATGACTAACAAATAGGTGAAAGAGGATCTGATTTCAAAGGTGAACATTATCTCAGCGCTCCGCAAAACTGAGACTCTTGTGTATATGTGCTGAACTTTCAACACTCAGAGAATTTTACCAGGGAAAATGCCTAAAGCTGTACCTTTAAAAGATTTCAGATGTAGGCTTAAATGTCTAAATTCTTGCCGAAATCTCATTCCTAGTATTTAAATGGTTTTTTGGAGGTGAATGTTTGGCTTTAGGTCTGAAGTGGTTGAAGGTATACTCACCAGGTAAGGAAAGCCAGCTTTTCTTAAGGAAACGGTTGATGAAATTACTGTATTGTATGAAGCTAAACTAGCTTTATAACTACAAACTATGAACTTTAGTCACAACAGATTTGCCAAACGCTACTTGTGTTATTAGTGCACAGTTGGGCAAAACTATAAAAGTTTAGCAGAAAAAGTTGCTTCTTCCAAGTATTTTAAGTAGTATTTTGAAAGGTGCCTAGTCCTTAAGTGATAGTATAACAGCACTATTTTCAATGGCTTTAACAAAATATGACTTCTCTCCTTCTCTGTCATTATCTAACAGTTTGCTGACATTGTTCTGAGATTTTTGGGTTGTATTACACTTCTATGAATGTTAATCCAAATGGAGTTTCAGGGAGGGAAGTGCAATTTTAACAAAATGATATTCAAGTTTCTAAAAAACATAAAAAGAAAAAAAAAAAGGCAGCCTTTTTCTATTCAATTGTTATCCAGTATGGCCTACTTAATTGGAAGGGCAAATTGGACGGGCTTTGTGTATTCATCACTGGAAAATAAGCTGCAAGTTTAAATATTCTATGGATTTTTTTTTTAGCACCAGAAAGTCAAAATTTATCATCCAACTTGAATTTTTATGAAGAATAAAACTGGAACGTCTTTTTCATCACAGTATATTTAATTCCAGTACATCTTAAATTACCTTCCAAACTTAAAATAATTTACTATTGCAATAAACTTCCTCTAGAGAAAAATGTCATCTGTTTATCAGAAATCAAAGGCTCAAATGTATCCAACTGTTACTGAATTAACTAAAGATGTTGTCTCTTTCACTTTCTGGTGGTTACTGCATAAGGTATCTGGATAAAAGAGAACAGTTGCCACAATTACTAGATCAGAGTTTTGATAATTAAGAGCCACATAATCTCAGGTACCTATGGGGGGATATAGAAATCAAAGAGAGAGTACAGGTGTAGGTTTGTTAAAGAGCACTGAGTCAAGCAAGAGAAATACCTGAGCTATATATTTTTAAAACTCTCCCAAATGCACTAATGAAAACTGTGTTTTAATGGAAATTCTGTTTTGGATAATGCATATTGGACATCACATGTACACATCAGCAAAAATTAACTAGAGTTTCTAAAGGCAGTACAAAACTTTCTAACATAGAAAACGTTGTATTCAAAATAATATAATTTTAGATTTGGAACATAGTATGCCACACAAAGAGGAGTGGAAACTTAGGATAGCCTGGAGAACAAAATCAGTATCTGACAGTAGTACCGTAGAAAAAATTCTCTCTATCCATAATGTTACATGTGGGTTTCATGCCGTGTATATATATACACTTATGTGTTTATCTATTAACTTGATGTGCTAATTCAAATGGCTATGTGAAATTATAAACACAGTTGAAGGGAAGAAGACAGAAAAGCATGAGTAGAAATAAGGAGTCCTTTAGCAGAAGACATGCAAGTAAATTTGGGTAAAATGCACATAATTTTGCTGAGTGGGTCATGTTGCTCTCATCCTAGGCAAAATAACGGAAAATATTCAGATGAAATACTGTTTACAAACAGTTACATGAAATTGTATAATTAGTTTCAGAAATGTATTTTATTAAATATAAAATGTGTCACATCAAGATGAATTTACTGCATTTTGGGAATTTCTAAATCTAGCTGGTAAAGCAACTTGGGGGACCTATTATATTGCCACTTATGCCTGCAAAAAGAGGATGATCAAAAAAATATGTAAAGAAAAATATATGTAAAACACTTATTAAAAGGACTGAATTTGCCTTCTTAGAGACAGAAAAATATCTTAAAAAGAAAGAATCAGTAATAGCAAATAGCTAGAGTGAGGGGTACTGCAGGAATCTGCACTAGGCCTTCTAAGACTCAACATTTTCATCAGTGATGGGGAAATTAATATCAAATTGCATGTAAATCACATTACAATTAAATCTGTAAATGATGCAAAGGTTGATGAAATGGTAAGAATTAGAGTTAACAGTCTTATATCCCTGACTCATGTAAACCCACTGAAACAAAATACTTTTTATATACAGCTAGAAAGACTGCAGGCTGTGACTTCTGAATGGCAGACAATCGGTGCATCCATGTTATCAGTTCATTCACGTGCAGAGTGATTTTTATGTGAATGTTCTATGGTTATGCTTTGGTTCACACTGACCTGTGCTATTCGCTAGCTCAGAGAGAGCCAATATGTAACTGAAGGTAGTGCAGCTGTCTAACCTAGGTAGTGCCTTATTCTGAACTCCCGCAGTGATACCTTGCAGAAACCATTGATGCCATCCTAAGGTGTTTCATCAGGGCGGTAGTGAGTAGAAATGGGGAGCCAAGTTTTTCTTCAGTACCCTTCCCCTTTACTAATTACATTACTTGTAATTACACGCTGTTAGTTGCATTACTAGCAATGTTAATGAGTCAAATGCTCTAACACTGGACTCACTCCTCCTAAACAAATTTTTAAAAGGCTGTTAAAAAGTTGGAGAAGGTTTCAGAAAAGATCTATGAATTATTCAGTGGGTAGTAGATATGTCTTAATGTGAGAGCTTTAGAGAACTCAGTCTCAAAAGATTTAGAGGTAACTTGATTATTCTGCACAAGTACTTGCCAGGAGAGAAAACAGTGGATTCTGAAGGACACATAAATCTAACATAATAAGAGCTAGAAACCAAAACCAAGCATATGTTTGCTTTTCCTGCCATATAACTGTGCAGAGATCCCCTAAAACCCAGTCGTCTTTGAGGTAGAGTGTATTCATGACCTACGTTGTCCAGCCATATTAATGAATGACTGCTACAGAATAATCAGTGCAACCTATGTTACCTTTCAGCAAGCTGGTTGGGATTCTGGAGGAGATGTAGTCTACCCAGGAAAGGTGCCCTTTGTCTTGGCACAGATCAGGTAAACTGCTGTGCTAATCTACCTTTTGAAAGCTAGGCAGAAATGATAAGATATTTTAGGTTAATAATGAAGTCATGTGAAAAATAGTGTTAAAATCGCAGAGACATCTACTCTGTTGCTGACTAGTGTTCTCTTTTGTTCTCTGGCAAATCATTGAACCATTTTAACTTCTTTCCCATCTATCAGACAAAAAAAAAAAGGTATTTGCCTTTCTCTAAAGAATATTTGTATTTAGTTATTATTTTTAATATCCTGAAATCAAAAGCATAAAATATTACGATTATTTACAAGATTCCTTTCCTCAGATATCAACATTTGCTCTAGTTCCCTACATTAGCAGTTTTTTATTTGATTCTCCTGTTGCACTTGTATTTATCAAGATGAATTCTTCTCAGTCTGTGGAGTTACACTGGTGTGAAAAATAGAAACTTTCCCATTTATTTGACAAACCTGATGCTTTTATAAAACTGATTTAGAGAACTGTTATGAAGAATTACCACTATATCTCCCACTCTGGCAATATTTACATTAGAGTGAATTCCTATTTGATGTTATGTACCTTTATTGGCTGGAGTTTGGTTCAGTTCAGCTTGGGAAAACTGACTTACGTTAGACTGGTAAATACTACTGGAACTTAATGGCAGTTGTTGCTTTAGTGGTTTTCCAAGATAAAAAAATTGTCTCACAGTAATATAGCCTATAGAAATGATCACCCTGCTGAAAATGAAAACCCTATATTTAAATAAGCAGGAATGAATTTTAAACAAATTCTTTTATAAACAGGTTGTATACAAGAATTTGATGAATGTTATGCACTGTAGTATATATCTTTCACTTACGATCTTTGATTTTGATAGTCTGTATTTCTGATGAGCTCTTCTTGAAGTTCAATAGCAATTAGATAAATTACAATCAGAAAACCTTAATAGAACAGTTAAAAAAATATAAGTTGAGAGCATTTTTCATATTATCCTTGTAAATGGACACATGAAGAAATGTCACAATGTTTTGCTCAAATACCTTGCTAAGTTAAAACTTTGCCTAACATAAAACTCAAAAAGGCTTTATAAACTTTATGTATTTGGACTCTAATCATAATTTTTTAATGTAAAGTTTATGGTACTTCAGTCTGGGAAGCAGAGTCTAAGGCTGTCATCCTTTTAAATTCTAGGTTCATCATATTCTAAAATATGTGTAACTCCAAAAAGAGGAACATTTTGTTGAGCTAAATCTTTACATGAAGAATAAATGATATGGAAGCAAGGGACTGATTGAGACATGCTATTTACAGTTCTTCGTGCGCTTTTGATGCACACAACACTAATCTTCAGACCATAGGAAAGTACACCAAAAAGAAAGGGTAAGCCTCTGGTTTTGGGATGACATAGTTTGTAGTGTAATTTAAATCGGAGATTTGGCCATGCCTGGAAGGTTTGACCTTAGCTCAGACACCCCATTTCTCTCAGAACCCTTGAACTAGAGCTTGCAAAAGGCCTACTAGAATCAGCTTTATGCCCAAGTCATACACAGAGCCCACCTTTAGTAGTTTCATTCTATGTGTACAGAAGGCATTTCTCCAGCCGGAGGAGACAGGAGAGTTTTGCTCTTGAAAATTACAAAGGAAGAGCAAATTAAGAATGAAGCTTATGCACTGCATTAATTACAAAATTTAAAACTTTACAATTAAAAAATTAAAGCAACAGCCACTTTTTTTTATTCTTCTTTCTGAATGGGGAAAAGTCTATTATAAACTATTTTGAGTGATTCAATATTAAACCAAGAGCTGGGGTTTTTTTTAAAAATAAAAAACCAAACTTGCTTATCATCTTTCCTGTAATATCTCAATGAAGAAATCAAATGAAACAACCTTTTTAAGTAGATGTATATCCAGTATGGAAAAAACAAAGCCATTATAGAAGGGAAACAGTACAGCATAAAGAAACCACAAGAACATACCAAATCACATTAATGTAAATCAGCAATTATAAAATATAATAATCTGTCTTCTGTTAAAAATAATAATAAAGAAAAAATCAACCCCAAAACCCCAGTCTTTGGTTTAGCTATAAACTATTACCTATGTATAGAAAAACAAAACAAGACATTTTTCCAGAGGAGTTTTGTTGTTTCCAGAGTTTTTTGATGAAGAATTGTTGTATTGTTGTTGGATTGTTTTCTTTTTTGAGGGGAGGAGGATGTGGAAAGAAAAGAGGGGAGAAAGAAATGCTTCTACATATCTGGTTCTTTGATTTCTTTTTAAAATAGATAATTTTTTAAAGGATATATATTTTAGATTATAATGTTTAAGAACACTTTATTTACTTAATTAAAAGCTACCCAATGCATATTAAAGTAGCCACAAGAGCAAATACAGGAATAATTTAATGGCAGCAATCCAGTATCTGGTGAACAAAACCAATTTAATCAGTTGCTTCTCTATTCAGAGAAGAAAAAAAAAATGGTTAGCAATTTATCTAATATTCTGAGTCTGATACAGAAACAGAAATTTTTATCCTAGTTCATTTTCTTTAGGCCAGGTAGGAACCCGTGTCCAATATTTTAAGTGTGTGTCCTCATGAGAAGGTCACAGCCTGTGAGAGCTGCTTGATTTGCCTCGAATCTTTCCCTCACCTTTTCGCAAAAAAATCCTCCTCTCTTGCTAGCAGTCCCAAAGTCATAAAATCCCTTCTGAGGCATTTCACTGGAAAATACTTGGTGGGATTTGAAAAAAGGAAAATGAGAAGGTGTTCATGAGGACAATAGTTTAAAAAGAAGAGGGGGTGATTTAAGAGAGATCTCTTATTGCAGAAGACGACAAATGCCTGGCTTTAATTGATAACTGTTACTATTTAATATGTTAGATAAAAATCAAGCTACTTAGCATCCACCTGTGGACATGAGAGCTTAAACAAAGACTCCTTTATTCTATTCTTTTGGGAATGTGCCATCTCTTTCCTCGCTTCCATCACTACTCATGTTTAACTTTTGCCTCAGTGAAATAAAAGATAGGGATTTCCTTAGTCTCCTCTTTTCAGAAGTAGTTGACTGTCTCTTTACAGCCATTACACACAGACACCCCACCCCCCCGCAGTTTGTGTGCTATGCTTCTATGCTTCACCAACCCTGAGAAACTATAAGTCATTAAAACTTTGCTAAAACAACTTTCCTACTTAGTGACTGTTTGGTGGTTTTGTTATTAAAAATGATTAAAAAATAATGGGAATTTTGAATCCCTAGAAGGTTGCATTTAAAACCCAATAAAACCTCACCTCATTACTAAGTCTAATAATGTTAGATGAAATTTAGCATGAATATTATTCAAAAGCTGCTATAGTAGAGGTTTGCAGGTAGGGTCTACATTATTGTTAATGCTAAACTGCTGTCATTGACTCATACTATATATTGTCATTAAGTATCTAATAATTTTACAGACTTTTATTACAGTCAGCAGGATTTCATTCTTCAGGTGCCCCCAGTGGGACATTAGGAACATGTAGGAAACCAGAACATTTGCAGCAAACCTTACATAGCACTGCAGGAGTTCTGCTTTGTTCTTGCTGTGATTAGTCACCTTCAGGTAGAAAAGAAAAACTCATTAAATCCTTTATTACTTATACCTATTAGAGAGGATATTTACAGTGCTGTGGTTCAGAACTTGTTAGTTTTGAACATCTATGGATTCTGAAGAAAGCCATGTTTTGCTGTTCTCCCTTTGCCCACTTCTTCCCTCTCCTCTGTTTCTGCTTCATTCTCTGAAGCATGTCAATCATTAAGACCAATTTTGCTCTTGGAAGGTTTATGTCACTGCTGGATCCTTACAAATGAACTATTAATGTGCAAGTAGTAGGATCCTCCATTCCCCCACAGTAGGCACTTTGTCCCTGAAGCTTAGCTTTCCACCACTCTGATGCACACCGTTGGCAACCTCATGGCTTGGAAAAGTGATTTTTTTCCATTTGAAGAGTCTGTGTACACAATGTGGCCCATCTATCAGTGACTTTCTGGTTATTAATTGCTCATAAATGTTCATGAATTTCTGTCACTCTGATGAACCTCTTAACTCGCATACAAGCTATTAATTATTCATTTGTAAGTAATTATGCTGATGATTTTTGCATCCTCTATAGCTGCTCATTATGTAAACTAACCATGTTAACAGTCCCTGTACTGATTCAGACTTGAGATACAGCTCTCCCTGACAGCAGCTAAAGACTAAGATCAAAAATTTTTATAACAAAGTAAAAATTAGTTACTGATAGATACTAGTTATTGCCTTTGTAATAGACAAAATGAAAATCTTTGTTCATAAACATACCTGCAAATATCATACTTTACTCGCTTTAAAAAAAAAAAAAAAACACCATAATCATTGCCATAGTTATAAAAAAGAAAAGTGAAGTATTAAATTTTTTTTAAAGGGATTTTTTTTCCTGAAGAAAAACATTTAGTTAGATGATTGGAGGGAGGGGTCCTTGGGGGGGAGGATATTTGGGAGGGGTCCCTAATGAGGGGTGTCTTGGGGTCCCCAGGAGGATATTTGAGGGAGGGGCTGGGGGGTTGCTGCTCTAAATTGCACAACAGTATATTTCTAACCCCTTGTTGATGACCAATTTTGACAGGGTCAACACAAAAAGATCTTGAGACTATTGCAAGATAAGTTTTCGGGATAGATACACAGAGAAAAAGACGTGATATTCAAGGATAAGTTTTCAAAACTATGCTAAGTAAATTCATGATTTACTGAGATGATAAAGCACTTGTGAACCCAAAATTCAGTGAGTTGTAAAAAGCATACAAAATATTTTCAAGCATTATGGAAATCAAAGAGGTTTTTTTCCTTCTTTTGCTTTTTTTTGTTGGGGAGTAAAGGGGAGGCTAGAGACTTATTTTATTGCTACTTAAATTCTGCCATTCTTGATTTGCATTTATGTTCCTGGGTTTTTATCCATACTGTACTGTTAGGGACTGACATGGAAGGATAAGCAAAAAACCTTCCTGTGAGTCTTGGGTCTGAATCTCCTGAAGATCCCAGCTCCTTTGCATCTAGGCATTTCACAGCACTGGGGTCAGGGACGTCTGCTAGGTAGGGCTCCCAGTGACTCCAGGATAGCCTTCTAGGCACAGCCCACAAAACAGGCAAAACAATCAACCACAGCCTGTTCTCTTCTCCTTTTTCTTATGAAGAATTGGGTCAGGTGTCCTTTTGCTTAATATGAAAGAAATGTAAGAAATGCTTCTTTGTCAATTCACTTGTATTCTCTTTGTGCATACTAGGTAGCAGAGCTTTTTGCCATTTCACGTGTAGTCTTTACTGAAGGACTGGCGTGCTGCTATATTGGTAAGTCTTCACTGTTCTGCACTGAGATAATCCTCTTCTAATTTGCAGTACATGTCTTTTGGGTAGCTTACAGTATGCTTAAAGCCTTCAGTTGATGTACAGAGGCATTTAGTAGTTTAAATTATGTAACATGTCTACTTTCTGTCTATTATCTCCATTTTCTTTCTTTGGAAAAGAGCCATATTAACTTGAGAATATATTATTTTATTTAATGATAGAAATGCTTTTGAATATACTTGAGTTACCATAGGAATAGTGAATATTTGCTAATAACTGTTGCAACATTGCCTATAATTCCTAGATTAGTAATAGCTTTAGGCAATTTCTGGTCTACATGAATAGATAAATGTTCAGGGCAACTACCAAGCTGGTGTAATACTTGAGCTACAAGGATTACTAAAAAAGTAGGAAATTATTTCTGAAATGGCTATATTTTTGGCAGTGAGGATCACAAGTACAATGTAAACATTTAAAGCTCACGTAGGTACTTTCAGAAAGTGATCGATAGCACAGATTCATCAGAGACTGATTACCAGCCAACACACTACACCTATCAAAGTGCTCTTCCTTTCAACTGAGGTGTACCAGTCTTATTAGTGAAATGTATTAACCATCTTCATTTGGGATTTTGCATCAGTCGAGTAACTGTAAGATGGTTAGTTTATATAATAAGCAACAGTACAAGAAGCAAAATCTTCAGTATAATTAATTAGAAATGAATAATTAATGACTTATACATATACTAATAAGTTCATCCAGCTGTCATGTACTCTAAATGCATGAACATTTTAGAAATTAAGAGCCAAAGTGATATAAGTGCATGATAGTTCAATGCTATTTTTAAACTTTTTGATCAAAATCCTGCTGTCTACATCAGACTTCAAGCTCTAGTGAACTGAGTGGGAGCTTTGCCTGTGACTAGTAAACCATCAAAGGTAGACTTGGGCTCATAATCCATCATCTGAAATGCATCCATTGTTACAACCTGATACGGTATCAGCACAAGTGCAAAGTTTTGCTTTGTTTTGTGTATTAAACAACACACACTGATGTTCAAAATTCAGAAAATATCCAGATGTGAATAATATCCTTTTTGATTAACAGATATGAGAAGATAAAAGTATATAAGGTATAGCTTCTGTACACGTATATAGAAGATATGAGTTCTTTTTATTTTTATTGACTCAGTTTCACATATATTTGGGATCAGGGAGTTCATTTCCTGTGAAAAAACACTCAGAACTATCCTGTTTTTATACATGTCTGATGAGCCCCCTTGACTGATAGAAGTAGAGAATTTCCAGGGACTGCTGACTCTTACACATTAATGAAAATAGGTACTTGGGATACACCTGATAAAACGCCTCAGGTCAGAGAAAAGCCAATGAGCTCCTGTTAATAGATATTTCAGCAAATCTTTACAGAGCATAGATCTTATAAGTGAGTCTACTGCAGGAAAAGCTTCAGTTAGTGCTCACACCTTTCTTGACTCAAAAAGCATCCTACAACAGGACACAAATCAGAGGACAGGCTTCATTAATTCCAGTTCTACAGTTTCATTAAACTACTTGTTTGCTTTTGTTTTTTTAACTTAAATCCTTGGTGGTTTAATTCTATATTGTCTAATTTATTGGCCAATAATGGTAGTTTTGTTTTCAATTTATGAATGTTTTACATTATTTTAATTGACATTTCTGGCTTTTAAATTATTTCTGCATGGAACTCATTCTCAAAGGGTTTAATTTGGTTCTGTGTAAAATTTGATGAATGTACCAGAGGAATGTGAAAGAATAAAAACAAAGAGCTGGATACAAATCTCACAACTCAAACAGCTCCCCAAAGGAGGATTCTTTCAAGCAGATCAGTGTTTTTCTGTGTTGAAGTCAATGGAGCTACACTGGTTTACACCTCCTGAGGATCTGGATACACACCATTAATACCTGATTCAAAGCCCATAGAAATAATTTGCTTTTAGTATTGTAACTTTACGGCTAGAATAATCTGTTGGTATTTATGAGCCTCCTGCTTAATGAGTTCTAACATGTTTTTTAGGGAGCCTGTGATCATTCCTTGCCCAGGGTAAATCTCTGAGGAACAGTTTCTTTCCTGGGATGTTCTGATAGCAGTGCACACCTTAGTGATTGCTGGATATAAATAGGCAATCCAGCTATTGCATTTGAGGAGATGTTGACTGCTTGGGGGTTTTTGTCCTCTTGTTTGCTTTTTCTTTTTTTCTGAAACCCATCTCAGACAGTTTTTAGCCTCGAATAGCAGAAACTGAAGTTGTTAATTGCGAAGCCCATGTGAGAATAGTAGTGAAACCTAATGCTCAAAAGAATTTGGTAAAATATGCTCCCCATTCATTTATTAATAACAATATGTCTACTAGGTAATTTGTTCTTCTAACTACTTAGGTACTTATGTAAAAATGGAATTTGTTTGCGGTTTTTGCCCTCAGGAACAGATGGAGTTATACACCTTGCAAATATGCTTCTGGAGCTATTTCAGAAAATGATCCTGTTACTGCAAGACAAAAAGTTCTCCTTAATCTTGGCTGAAATAGGTTTCAGAGCAGCAGAATTGTAGCATAAAAATGAGCGAGGGATGATTCAGTGTGTGCTTGGTAGCGACGTCATTGTTTTTTATTATCTTAAAATACGAACATTTCACAGTTCTTATTCCTTTTCTGCAGAACTTGCCTGAGAATCTCATGAGACCAATGAGAATTTTATTATGACACTTCTGTATGTTCTGCTTTCCAGTAGGTTTCAGCTATGGTATTTTGGCATTTGTTCTTCCAGTCCCAGTACGGTTAGACCTGGGTAACAGTAAACAGTAAGCAGCACGCCAGACAGAGAGAGCTTGAGGAAATACAGGTGGCTCTTCATAAAGTTTGGCATTTTTTTTTCTTTCGTTTCAAAATTATCTGGTAATACATGTCACTCACTAGATGGCTTATCGCTGTTTTATCAGATTGCTCATGTGAATACCTCCCAAATACTTTTTGAGGGTTTGGGGTTTTTTTTGTAAAGTGTCAGATACTTGATGAAATTAGTGCTGACAATTCTGGATGCCTACCAAAGACAAGGAAAAAAAAAATCATGCTTACACCACCTCCTTGTATCTTAATATACAGGACGTAGTGTTTTCATCTCAGCCCATCGAGACGTAATGACTATCTATTGCTCCAACAAAAAAAAACTATTAAGAAATCAAAATAACTTGTTGGATCTCAGAAAGCAGATTAATAAGTTGATGATGGGATGGATGATTTCATCTTTATATTTTGATTTTTTGTCCCTTATTAAAAGCTATTCCTTGTTGATAGGTGAAATTCTCAGCTAACTATCAGTGTCATCAACATGCACTCAGATCAGGGAACACAGTTGACAAATCACAAAAATAGTACGATTAGAATGCTTTTCTTGTTTCACTTGGACATTAGAAAAATATTTGCAGTTACTGCTGTGCTGATGACCTTGAAGTCTCACACAGTTATGATGAAATTCTCTTTTTTTCTATAAATTCAACATGACAAAATACATTGAATATTGCCACTCCTAAGGCTAAGTCTAACTAAATTAAAGTACTAAAAATTAGAAAAAAGTAACCCTTAAAAATAGAGGGAAGTGTAAGTATTGTGGTTCTCAACCTGTCCTTGTGCTGCAGACTTCTCGCTTGATATCATTAGTGTTTCTTTAAGCCCTTTTCTAGACTCCTGTGCATGCATTCCATTGCTCTTCACCTCAAGGTGCGTAACACCTACATCATAAACTGCAAGAGGTTTTGAGTGGTATATTTTATGTAATACTTTTAAATAAAATGCTTATAAAATTTGGAAAGAGATTTTTCATCTCCTAATTCGGAGCTGAAAATACTGACATGCCAGAAAATTTGACTTTTCTTGGATCTGCTAATGACTGGATATCATAATTAATTCTCTTTAGAGGAGGAATTAATTTCTCTTATACAATATAGTTTATACTTTTAGGGGAAATAAAAATTCCAAAAGCCCAGACCAGAACATTTGCATTGAATTTAATTGCTGAGATAATTAATTTCAGCAGTGTTCAGTTCCCACTAAATATCCAAATTAAAAGAATTAGGATCCAGGGAACTTGAGAACAGTGACTTTGTGACAACTATGAGATGATTTTCCTAGTTGCTAGGGAGCTTAGAAGCTCTGTGTCTATGGCAGCATTGCCAAAGTGTGTGGTGAACAGGAGACTGGTATGTCCTAATTTCATGGAAAGCTGCCATGCTGTCTGGCAATGAACTGTGAAAAAAAGCACATAGTGACATGTAAGCTGTTAGGAAAGTAGGTGAATCTTCCCAAAACATAAAATGATTTTCTCAGAGACAAATTTTTTTACTCAAATTGTATTGCCACATTTGACAACTATTGGGAAAAAAACCCACAACTGTTCTGGCTCAGGTTTATGGGTGCAATGACTAGGAGGGAATCTGAGGATCACTTACGCGTTTATTGTGCATTCCTTTGGCTGTATAGTATCTGTATTGGTGATAAGTTCTATTCATGAGGATATACCATGGTAATATTAATTGTCAACAGAAAGTAAGACACCTTTTACGGATTAGTTTTTTTAATATTCTTGCCACTTAGTACCTATAAAACACAATATTACTTCCCTACCTCACAGTGAAGCTGGGAGGATAAATATCATTCTAGAATAATGTTCAAATACTGTGGAGATAAGAGCTATATCAAAATTTCAAACCTGAATGGACAGTCCCTTTGGGATAGCCAGAGGGTTTCTGTGGGTTTTGTATGTGTTCCCAGTATGCTGGTTCTAAATGTACTTCTAATTTAGCTAGACTTTTTTTTTTAAACAGGAATAAGTAAACTGGCGGAGTGAACACTAAGTCATCTTCAATGTGAAGAGCTAAATTAGGTGAATATTGAAACTATCCATACTTCTCTCTTGTTCATTGCCAATCTGCTGTTTCACAACTCAGATCTGAGAGAGGACTTCTGAACCCTACAGAATTGTACATTGATTTAATTACAATACAATGTATGGACGTGCACCTCTAATGAAGATATACAACTGTAAGGTGGGATGTTACAGTAAGTAGGCTGAGATCACATCTGCTTAAGACTTTCCTTACATCTTTGTCATAAGTTGATAATAGAGGTATCCACTAATGTGGATACATCAGTAGGGTTTCATGGCTGCAATACTCCTTCTCCTATAGGGAGTAAAAGAATGAAAACAGTAATCTAATTCCACAGATTCACACACTGCTGAGTCACAAGCCAGGAGCAGTGACTTTTTTAAATTTGCCTTTTTTTTATGTGACTACTTCATGACCCTAAAAATGTCAGCACAAAGTATCTTACGATTGTTGTTGTTTATTTGAAAATACAGTCACCTTAATGCTACAGGTCTGTACTACCTGTGCCTTTTTAGTAAACGTAGAGCTTTTAGATAGAAACCTATGCCTTTTCAGATTGGTAGAATATATACAGTATCTGAAATATTTAATCTCTCCCTCCCTTCCCTTCCTTCTCAAAGTAGTCACTCATTGGATAGCTAAGTTATTTTAAGAAAGCAATGAAAGATTATTACTGTTTCTATTGTTCTGGAAAATTACCTTGCTATAGCACTTCAGATATTTATAGAACTACCACATTAAAAAAATAAGAGATTCTTTAGGGTCAGCAGGAACAGTAAAAAAGATGTATGCCTTGTAAAGCTCACTGTAGATATGAAAATAAACACCCAGAATATAAAGGCATGAGCTTACTAGAGAAATATAGATACAGATAATATTCTGCAGAGATCAACAAAATCCCAAATCTGATAAATTTTGTATTAGAAGAAAGATTAAGGCAACAAAGAGCAAGAGTAGGGTGAAAAATCATTTCTTACATTTAAACTAGTTGAAGAGTTTCATAAACACTTTTTTGTGACTGACTTTCAAGTGTCACAAGTGGGACTGAGCTCTAGACAAGGTTAGGGTAGGGGGCATATACTGAAAGTTCTTCCCTTTTTAATGATCTTAGCGTTCTCCATCTATTTTACGCCTCAAAAGATAAGAGACACATTTTCTTGTATGCATTTCTCTAACATTGCCAAAGGTCACCTGTAGCACTGCTCCTGGAAATAGCCCCTCAATGGAATCATTTCCCACAGGCATGGATCTTGTTTTATCAGAACTGTAGTAAAGTCATATTTTCCAAGAGAAGATGTTTTTAATTATACATCAAATCTACATCATTTAGGCTTAGAAAGGTACTCTAGGACCGAATTTTCCTTTCTTTTAAACTAAAATGGGGTATTTTTTCTTCCCTTTCCAAGTTTTCCACCCAGAAAAGGCCTGAAAATAAATATCTTCACAAATTTTTCCTGTGAACAAGGGTGCAATAACAAGAGCCAAGCTCCTCAGATGAATAACTCAAATTAATAAAGCATTATGTCTTTGTTTCTGCATAAACATGCGCATTACTTCAGTCATCTAGCATACCAATCCTCTTTCGCTGCTGTGAATTAGCATGATTTCAGTCTCAATATACGTTTCCTTAAAAGCAGGGAGTGGGGAAGGGGGACGAGTGGTGGGACTTACATATTCAGTTTTGTGGGGAAGGAGAGGTCACTCAAAGCTGAAAAGAAAGCCCAACACTGAAAATTTCGAAATTATCTTGGCATCTGAAAGCCTGCAGAATTTGATGTGGGCATTACTTCATTAGGATTTTCCTTCCAGAGAAGTATTAATTCTTTTAGATTAACTTAAATACAGGATAAATACTGAAGACCCTAAAGGATGAAATCAAGGTTAATTAAAACATTTAAGTCTTTGATTACAAAACTGATAATTACAGTAGAATAAAGAGTAAAATAACTCTTATTGAATAGCTCCTTATTAGGTATCATCAACCTTTTATATCAGATCCTCAAGGAGTTTTTAATACCCTCTTTGTCTCTCTATTCTTATACCCCTTGTGTCCTAGAAAGACAGAGAGAAAGGAAGGAAAGGAAAAAGGAAAGAAAAGAGGAAGGGAGAAAAAAATTCTTGTTATATCTATGCAAAATACCCGTTTCTTCTTTAGGTAACCTGGTTCCATCCTGATATATTTGTTTATTTTCTTTCCTTCCAAGATACACAGATATTTGCTGTTTACAAGAATGTGATATAACAACAGTGGGTAGAAAGTCAAAGTCAACTGATATTGATATCTTGGTATTGGTAATGTAGAATTTTTCTTCAAAGGCTGAAATGGGGAGGCGGAGAACCAAATATTTTACCAGGACTAGGAGATAAAGCTCCTAGAATAGCTAATAGAGTCTGTGCTGTCAGCTGCACCTGTGACTTTCCAGGAAAAGAACTGTAACTGAGAAAGGCATATTTCTTTTTATCTTCCACTTTTTTATTCTCTTTCCCCCTTTATGCATAGTCTATCTTATAAGAAGACTGGACTAGACTGTAGCAACAGGAGTAAAAGTGCTGCCTGAAATATATTGCTTTCTTTTCCCAGCAAGGGCACTTCAAATTCTTGGAGAGAATAGCTCAAAGGAAGGAGGAACAGGAAAGATTATTAAAATGGAGATGTATTTAAGGTTGTTTTGGGGAGGTTCACCAGGTGGCACTGTTTCACATAGTCAAATACATTTTTTTCATAATGAAGAATGTGCTCCCTGTTTGAGGGCTGCCTTAGTGGCTTCAAGGTTCAGATTTTTTTGAGGCATGTACAGTTGGCAGGGTTGAATGTGCCCTTTGCCCATGCCATCCAGGCTGAAGCAAGCTCTCAGTGAGCAGATGCTGCCCAGTGTTCAGCTTCCTCCAAGAGGGGCCTCAATGGCCGGCTGTTCAAGGGCTGCTGCTCAAGGACTTGTGCAAGTAAGCAAGGGATAATAGCACCATTAATGCTGTGTCTCTCTGAAAAATATATCTTGCCTAAAGTACTTCTTTCCATGATCATGGTTTTAAATGACAGGCATAACTGCATTAACGCAGTAGACTTTGCCGGGGTGCTTATTCCACATAACATCTTGATGATCAACTGCACCATCTCCAGTCAGAATGACCCACATTAAGCAGGCTGAGATCAATTAGACAATAGTGTGAAACGGGGAGAATCATTACATTGCGGCCTGAAACGGGCCTCCAGAGGTGTGCCAAGGACAGTCTCTTCTAAGTTTAGATGAGGACACCGAGGCACTGCTAGTGGGGTGCTGTCGTGGATGTAGTGAGAGAGAAGCAAATATAAACTTTATTGATATAAAACAGTGAGTTAACAAAGTTCAATGGTAAATGAGACAGTGGTTTAACAAGATTCAATGGCAAGGTACACTTGATTATTTACTGCATAGAGGACAGGGTCAGACAAAAGTGTCAGGGAGACCCTCCTATTGAGTCATGAGGTTCAGAAAGGACCCCCTTGCTTTCTAAACTCCTTCCGCAGAGAGGAGTCTAAGTGCAGCTGGATCCAATCCTAGTCCCAGACTTGGTTAACAGTTTACGTCTAAAGGATTATATATGTGCAATCAATCCTTTACATCACTTAGCTAAGATTTCAAAGTTTAGCATGCTATTAGTCACTTACCAAGGATCTGTTGCAGCAAGGAATCTCTCAGCCTCGAGAAGTAACCTTGAGAGGCGTCCCTATTCAAGGGGAGATCCTGGCATGCAGCCCGCTGCCGTACAGGAGAGCTCAATGGGCTTTGGACTGTCCACTATTTATAGAGCAAGATGATTGACTCATAGTCATATTTGCATACCAACCGCAGATTTTAGTTTCTTCACTGTGATTAGGTGGGTGCATTGCACAATAGTCCTTGGCTATTGTGTTATCTGTCTCCTGAATCCACTTTGAGGTGGATGCAGCCATCATGAGCAGATGCATCCATCACGACCACCACTGGTGGTTATTGCTTGAGCAGGGTTATGAGAAATGTTCAGGTGGAGGGGAGCACACTGCCACAGGTGCAAGAGAGGTCTGCTGCCAATGGGGTAGCCATGGACGAGGGCTCCCAACCCCACGGAGAGGAAGGAGACATCATAGGGCCCTGGGCTGTTCCTGCTAACATGTCCGTACAGGTGCCTGAAAGAGGGACCACAGGAAGATGGGGTCTGTGTGGTGCCGACTGGGAAAGGGAAAAAGCCAGCTTCTCTTGGCAATGCATCACCTAAATGTTGCCACTTTGCTGTGCCTCTGTGGCCGGACTTGAGAGACAAGCGGATTGTGCTGCTTCAGGTGCTGTCCTTGGAAGATGGATGCAGCCTTTTAAAGCACCTTGAATGCTTTGCCACCTGTGTTTGTTGAGCAGCACAGCTCCAGCTGTGGATCACTGTAATGCACTTCTGGGGACCTTTTAATTTATCACGTTGCCCATGCTGCCCAGGGTGGTGGCCAGGGCCAGCACCAAGGCTCTCCTGAAGGGCAGCAGGCCTGGGGCCAGGCCAGGTACATGCTGACCCTGCAGTCAGGGGCCTGGGCCCGGGGCCTGGCGCAGCAGCGAGGCAGCAGGGGCTGACGATGGGGCCATGGCCTGAAAGCTGCCCTGAGGCCTGGGGAGGGCCTGGCCAGCGGCCTCCCTGCTGCTGCACCCACACTGCTGCCCTCAGCCCAGGGGCTGCAGGCCCAGCCACCACCGTCGTGGGGACACCCAGATCCAGGGCCTGGCACACTGCGAGTGCCCTGCCGAGCTGTCACAGCGCCCTGGGGAAGCTCAATGTTTTGGTACAGGGAGCGCAGGTCTTGGGTTCTGTCAGCAGCCACCCAACTGCCTCCTGCCTGCGCCACCTTGTGCCTGAAGAAGTGGCTGAGGAGAAAGCTGCTCTGCAGCCGGATGAGCCCCTGACAATGTGGTAAGTGGGAGTATATTATCTTTGGTACTGGGGTTTTCTTACAAAAGGTTTGGCATGCCTTCAAGGTGTCCCGTTACCTTGCACGCACCAGGGGAAGTCAAAGTGTTGTGGCCCCAAGTAGCCATCACGTTGGAGCAAAATGGCTGACTCATCCTGGCGGTGTGTACGTCTGTATGGACGCTGTCATTTAAATCCTCTGCTCATCACCTACGCTTCAAAAATTACACAGACTTCAGATAATAGCTAAGGGATTGGGCTAAAGAGCTCGGCTGTGATCACAGACTGCAGTGAACTTGGGCCCTTTCATGTATGGAGGGAGAAAAAAGAAGGGGGAAAGAAACATTGCATTTCTTGCTTGTTGTTTAGCTGATGCATAAAATGCTACAGCTTGGGAAGTATTATATCTAGCTGTCTTCATTGTAATTAGCTGTTATTCTTTATTTGCTAAAGAGCTGGAATAGCATTTTGGCAGAAGAGGCTAAGAGCTTTTTTCAGCTGTTTCTTTTGCTGTACCGTATTCTTAGTCAATTAATTTTAGTCTTTCTGTATGTTACAGCTAATATTACAATATTACCAGAATAATAGTGCTTCCTCTGATATCTTTAGTATTATAAAATTAGAAATGATTAGAACTGAAAAGGGCATTTTCCATTAAATTCTTCATTATCTTTTGTAGAAACAAGTGAATTAGTTTTGAAATCTATTGCTGTTATTTCATGAATGAATACTTTATGTTGTCAGTAGGCAAATAGTTTTTCTTCTGTTTTCCTATTAATTCCTATAAATGGGTCTTTGAATTTTAAAGTGGGCCTTTAATTTTATTTCTTATCTAAAAATATTATTTTGGCTTAAAATTTTGAATTTCAGCATTTTAGGGAAGATTTCCAAGATGTTTATGAAATTAGCTTATAAAATGGTGTTACAGATACAAGCTTTTCAGATCATGGCTTTACATGGTGAGTTTCCAGAAAATCAGCCCTCTGGCTGCTCTTCTGGTGAACAGAGTGTGAAAACATGCCTGATTTTCTAACCCTGCCAAGTTTAAAAATTGTTGTTGAGTAAACAGGCTTCCTCATTTTCCTTTAGACAGACAGGTGTATGTACATACTTTTGACGCTATTTTCAACTGAAATTTTACCTACACTCAAGATCATTTCACCAGAAAAAGGAAATCTTAATAATCTGTTGTTGGTTTACTTTATTTATGTTTTGCATATTTTTGAATTCTGATTATTCATAAAAGAGAAGAATGTGGGTAATATTATAATTTTCCTCTTCCAAGGTAAATTAGCTACTGCACTAAACTAAATATATGCTGAAAGAGCTTCCAAATTGATATATCTTGCTGGGGTGGCACTGAAGGAATAAAAAGCATTTAACTCCTGAGACTTTTCTTGTTTTAAAAGATTAGGCAATCTGAATACATACATTTATTGCCCAACTTGTCACTTTTTAGTTTGGTCAAAATTGGTTTGAGGTTTTAATATTCTTAATTTTCCCCTGAGTATGGTTAAGGAACCTATTTTCTCTGAAGTATTGTTAAGTTCAGTACACTGAGGTCAGTAGAGTTCCGTCTCTTCTAAATGACACACGAGCTTGAGGTTTTGTCTTAACTTCAAGGGAATTTTTAGGAGAAACTTTTTTTCCATTTTTAATAGTGTTTTCTTTTTCCGAGTGAGTTTGTTAATTCTAAAATTGCGAATGACGGGTTTCCTCTACATATGATGAAGTCCAAATTTTCTGTGACAGGTAAAATCTCGCATCATTCTTTCAAGTTTTCTGCTAAATTTTAGAAACACAAGTGAACTGTAATAACTGTGTTCCCTTTAATTTCAATTTGATTTTGATTGGGTACCCCAGGTCCTCTTGATATAAAGTATTAAAATTCTTTGCTTATTCTTATGACAAGGTGTATGACCTTTCTCTTTTCTCGCATTATTATTCATCCTTCTTTGATATCATTGGCATGTTATTTTCAGTGCTCTGACATTCCTGGCATTCTGCCATGTTCTTCACGCTTTTGACCCAGAAATGTTAGAAAGGGAGGCACATTTTCAAAGAAGTTTGTTCCTACAGGAAAGGTAAACACATTGTTTTAAAGAAACTACTTTTCTTCTGCTCTTTAGGCTCTTGCTTTGCTTTGTTATTCTTCTCCCTATAAACAATTAATCTTGACATATGCAGTCACCTGGTGGATAGTAGCTTTGAAAGTAGCTATGGACTGACAGGCTGTGAGGTAAACTCACATCAAAAGTCATTGTGGCATAAAACCTGAGTTAAATCAGTTTGTATGTTCTTTTGTAGTACTCCAGACAACAAAGTTCATTGTGATTGGTGCAATATAAAATAATTTCGGATCCAATTCTTAATATCAAAGTCTCTGATTTTGTGATATGTGATAGACGCATCTGAAAAATCTGAAAAATATTTCTATATTTTATGTCCTTATGCAACAAAGAAAAACTGTTTCAAATATTTTAGATAATCCCAAGATAAATTATTTTAGGGAAGGATAACTGTCAAGCACGCATTTTATATGAAACAATTAACAGAAAAAAATCCGTCTCATAATTCTGTTTTGTTGTTTTCTATGTGTTTAAATGCAACATGAAGGTCCACATCTAAAGTATTGTTGCAGATAAAGTATGAAAATCTTTATCATGGACTTTTTCCATGAAGTGTAGATCACTGCATAGTGATTGCTGGCTATAATTTTATCTGTGCAATGTCCTGATAATGAACAACAGTTGGTTGCCTTTTTTTTTTTCTGCTAATTGAAAAGGACAGATTTTTCAAATAAGCATAATGTGCACTGATTATTAACTGCATACTCCAGAAAGGTTTGCTAACACATACAAGTTAAATTGCCATTGACATTTTTGATACCTGGTTCCTGGAAAAGATCTTAAAACTCAGCTGTTCGGTGTCCTTAATTTATGCATGGAGACATGAAGTTGTGCAAGAAAGGCAATGCCATGAAGTGGCAGCAGTTTGCATAGTTTCTCAACAGAGACATGTCTGCATCTTTACTGTACTCTGACATTTCGGCATCTAAATTAGGTCTGCACCTATGTCCAGTCTATGCCTAAGAACCCATGTTGGTAGCAACCTTTGACAGATGTGATAACTCATGGACTATAAAATTCCTGCTAGGGAGGAGTAGGAGATGATGTGCATTACTTGACTGTTTAAAATTCTAGAGGCTAGAGTATTTGTCTGGCCAGTTGATTTACATTAAACTGCCTCTAGCTAAAAATCTGAAGTAAATCTGAGAGGCGAATCTTCACTTAAAGATACCTTTTTTCCCCTGCTGTGTGCCCTATGCTACCTTTTCCATATTCTCTTTCTAACAGCAGGAATTTTGCATTCTTTGCTTATACAATGAGCCAGCTTGGACAAAAAAGCCATCCACTGGTTCTAACCTCTAGCTTGCCAGTTAGCAAATTCCTTAGCAAGGTATATTCAATGAATTTAAATCCTCACTGGCTGAGACAACGTCTTCCATTTTCTGAATGAGTCAGTTTGCTTCTGAGATATTGAATAAGGCAAAATGATAGCATCTCTTTTCGTGCCTATGTTAAAAGACAAAAGGTAATGAGAATGCATTTTGTGACTGACCTATACCTGGTCAGATGTTTTGGGCATGCTCTAACCTCAAGGATTCAGGCAATTGTGATATAACTTCTGGCTCTCAATGGGACTTAGCTGTTTAAAGCTGCGTACGTGGTACCTCAACCAGAGTTGTGGTGGACTTCTGCTCATTGGGGATCTGCAGGTGCACAAGGAATCACAGATTTATAAGGGCTGCCCTATTGGTTCATATCTCCTCTATAATTTGTATGTAGTTTACCCTGAATGTGTGTGAACAGTCTTCTTTTAATCACCTAATTCTGGCTGTGTTTCAGTGCAACACTTCTCAATGCCATACAGTATTTCACCAGATTTGCTTGAGACTTCAGTGGCTAAATGAATTGTCAGAACAACATGTACTGTACAGAAACTTCCAGTACAAATATACAACTTTAACATGGCCCAATAAGAGGGCTTTTTAATGAATATTCAGTGGACAATTAGTGTTGCTTGAAAAAGACCTAAGCAAGTCTGACTTGTGACTCTAACTGCCCTCTAAGAGGGAGGATAAACCAGAAATGTATGTCACTTTTTATAATCAACTGATTAATTCAACAAAATTAATTCATTTAAGCTAGTCAGCTAATATGGACTAGTGGGACAGAATTCAGACTCTGCTATATGTTGTATGAAACGCTTGTTCCTTCCTGCATCTGTTGCTACTTTCTAAGCCTTAGGACAATTATGACTGGTGTTACTGAATTTCTCCTTACATTTGGAGAATGTTTTTTGCAAGCTCAATAAATCTCAGATGGTTTTCAAATTGAATTATTTTTTGAAAGATTAACAAAAAAAATTCATATCCATTTTTCATTCAACAATAACAGTATCAGGAAGATAAACCTAGGAGATTTATACAGGTCTTTTATTAAACTGTTTTCCAATCTTCCCTTTGATTGATGGTTTAAAAAATATTTGTCTCAAGTTCCTTGCATTTGCAGATAAGATAACATGCGTTCCTGTATTGAGAAGTCATACAGGAGGATTGTGACATACAGTGTTACCAAATGTTCTGACAGTAATTTATTGTCCCAACAGTTATTTGCCTTTGATTATTTTACAGGGAGTATATCACTTAAGACATTTTAATAATGAGTCTACTGTAAGCAGTGTCCTTAAATTACTGTTAAAAACTTATTTTCATCCTAGATTAAAATGGTAATTAAAGACTAATAGTGTAATCTTGTAAAAAATGATATGCAATTCCTGACCAGTTGAAGTTTTTTATCAGTACATTTTGAATGTCCTGCAGTAATCTGACTGGAAAAGATCTTTAGGTCTGATCCAGATTTTGGAAGTTGAGGAGTTATTTCATGTTCTATCAGTTAATTGAAACAAGAATATGACTGCACTACAGACTTTGATTTACAGATTGTAGAAATGGAAAAAATTTTGTAATCAATGTCACCTGGTGAATGAACTGGGTTTTGTTGCTTTTTCCCCACCCTCATTAACTGTTTCAAGTAGAATATCCTATTTTGAGTTAATTTCTAACTTTTCTACAGGTTTTTTTTCCCCCCTTTTCTCTAGACGATGCTCTAGTTCAGATATTTGCCTTAACATATACACAAGGAAAATTGTTAACAGTATTTGGTTTTTAAGCTTTTATGTTACCAAGTACCTGAAATTTGCTTTATTGCTTCTGCATCATACTGTCTTTTCAAGACTATTACAGAAAAAAAAAGGGAAGATTTGACCCAATCTTTTTACTTATACCATGGCTTCATATTAGTTCTTGGAATCTTTTTTCTGATGAAAAGCACTGGTGCACAAGTGTAATGAATAGCAAGAGAATGATGTTTTAATGTGCACTATGGACTTGTAAAAGATCTTATTAGTGGCTCTCTATACAAGGGGTTTCTTCCATAACGGTTATGAATCTGAACAGGGACTTGTCTGGCAGAATATGAAAGTTTAGCCTCTTCTAACCTGGGTGGCTATGCCATTTACTTTTAAACAGGAAATTAAGATTAGTTGTCTAAAATCTGAAATTTGTTACTTAACAACCTGTCATTTCTCCTCGGATCCTTGGCTTTGCTTTTCTTTTAAAAAGATATAATGGGAGTAAAATAAAAGACTGAAACATAATAAAATGTTTAAAAGATTCTAATTTATCACCTTATACCTGATATTATATAACATTTTCTCCAGAATTATGAAAAGACTATTGTAAAACAGAAGATGATTAACCTAACTGTTGGGTTTGGGTAATAACTGATTAATATATTTTACGTGAAGATCTTTATTCCTGCAGCTCTTTCAGATATATGTGATATTGAATAACTGCATAGTAACGATATTTTCAGTTTAGATTTTGATATCACTTAAATCACTTTGTATACATATTATTTCTTTAAGTAATAGAAGCAGATTTTTTTAATGCTTTCTTTATGGGTAAATCTGTGATAATAGTAACAGGAATTTAGTAAACTGAGCAGACTGTGCTGAAACTTAGAAAACAACTGATTTAATCAAAACTAAACCTGCCATGAAAATCTTTTATTTTGCAGCATTCTTCCTACTTACAGTAAAACAGAATTTTTGTAGATGGTATTTTGTATAGCATGGAAAAATAAGCTTGGACAAGCAAACTGGTTAGATTACTGAGAATGAACTGACCAAGTCAAATCATGTAACAGGATTTAAAGCAACCAACATACATACACGTATATATATATAAAAATATTATTGACTCACGCAAGTAGAATAGTTTATAAGGCAGTGAGCTAGGCAGGTGAGGGAGAGAGATTCCTCTCCAGTACTTAGATTACCTTGATAGACAAACACATTGGATTTTGTTTTTCTTAAGGCTCAACTACGATATCCATTACATCTGTCTGCAGCTCCTACGTTTACAACATGTCATTAGTGACAACTTTATTGACGACATTGTTTCTTTTTATATGGGGGGGGCAGTGATTATTACATTGACATTTTTCTATTTTATATTAATGTCAAATGTTATCTTGAAAATAGCTGTTCATGAAGTCAACACTGTGCAGCTTCAGAATTCACCACTGCAAATCCATTATACTTCTTTTTTTCCAGTCAGTTTGATCTCTCTGGGAAAGTATGTCATGCATCTTTATAAACAACATGTTCTGCTCCATGGAGGTGTATGCTAGTCAAAAAAAAAAAAAAAAACCACAACACAGAAACAAAACAAAACAAAAACCCAACATGGATTCCCTATGTAAAAATACTTTCCAGTTGGTAAGCTTTCTCCATAGTTATGCAAATTAAATTTGGCAAGATTTTTGTGACAGCAACAATGCACTCATGTTGACAGTCACGTCAAGATTAGAATTGTAGGTAATTATCCTGTAGATTTTACTATATGGTGCCATGTCTCGATCTGAGACACAAAGTCACTCACAGTGAAATCCACCTGCTTATAAATATTGATGTTCCCAACATGACTTGTCAGATTGGTGATGAGTACAAGCTCTTTCTTATAATCCAGCGAATTATTGAACAACATAAGTTCAGTGTTGTTTATCTTGCCAGCTTTGTTGTGATCAATTGCTGTATACCAGATGTCAGCTGCCAAAGCAACGCATTGAAGTCATCTGTGATGAACAGTTTGCCTGCCACAGGATCTGTGCCAGTGTTGCAATGAAGGCTGTTGAACTGCTTTTTTTCCCCTTGCTGTATTTGGGGCTTTTTTTCCAAGTTTTGGTGACAGTAATGTTGAACTTGCCACGTAATGGTAGTAGCATTGGCCTGAGATTCCTGCCTGGTGATGTTTGGTTTTGGTTTGGTTTTTTTTTACTGAGCTACATAACTTTGTAATTGCAAATTCTGCAAGGTTATTGGCATTGCCTGGGTATGGACTCTGTGTCTGGATTCCAGAGATGATTAGTCCAGCTGTGTCTTCCTAGACCCTCTTGCAATATTAGTATGGTTTTACAATCTTCACAATACCCTTTACTCCATTGGCGGGGGGGCAGGGCTGTTCTTTTGTTTTGGTTTGTCTTATCCTTCACTCATATTGCTATGGCTATGTTGGTACTGATCATTTGTTATATTTTGAGCCATCACCAACCCGCTTCAGTTCTCAGTAGGATCGTGTACATTTTTTCTGTAACATCCACACACATACATCTACACCTGTTTTCTCTTTGGCTTACAAGGCAAACTGATTGTGCTTGAATCGTACCTTCTTTTACAAAATAATTTCAGCTTAGTAGCTTCAGTATCCAATTTTTTGTTGGTAAATATGGGGAGCGGTATTGAAGATCTTCATGTAACCTTATCTATTTAATCTAATCTACTTCCTCTGTCTTAACTGAAACTGACACTGTTCTGAAGGGCAACTATTGTGCTATCCAGAAACTGTTACACTTAATATGATTAGAGAATTTAGGAACATTTAAACGTTAAAAAAAGGTAGAGCAATACAATTGTAAGGAACTGGGGTCACTGAATTGGACAGTGAATAGCGAGATCTGTCTCACTAAAGGGATAAGGAAGTACTGAGTACTCCTCCCAGAGCTATTCTTTCATCAAGTGGAATGATGTACATCTTAACTATCATCCAGATCATATTAAAAATTCCACACAAAAATTAGCACACAGACAGCTGGGGAAAGCTTCTGAATGAATTGCCTGAGGTTTTTCTGCTGCAAACCTCCACTGTTTGGAGATTTTCCTGTCTCACTTCTACGCTTCAGTTCCTGAGCCCCTGGTGAGTCTAGGTTTACAAGCTTATTCCTGTAGACGAACATGACTCGGTCAGGTTACTTCCTCTCCTTCGTAGCAGTCCTTTGGTATCCTTAAACAAGGTACCACAATTGAGGAAGCCAAATTCTTGTTGATGACACCAGCTCTGCAACCAGGTATTTGCCAGCTGATTGCATCAGCTCTGAGCAAGGCCTTTGCAGCTGATGAGGAGACCACCACTTGGAGAACCCATCTTCTTCCCTGTGCCCTTGTCCCCCCAAGACTTCCTTTGATCTGCTAAAAGTTTACTTGGCTGTATCACTGGTGCTTACTTGGATAAGCAGTAAAAGGTACACAGCTTCCTCCTCCTCCTCCTCTATCTGGAAACAGAAGCAGAATCTCAACAATAACTGAGAGAATAGCAGTAAACTTTTAGTCCTACTAGCACTGATGTACTTTTAGAGAGCTGTTGTATGACATATTTGAACATTCCTTTCTAAACCAGGTCTCTTTCCTGAAGAGGTGACTGGGGGCTCTACGAGGAATAAGTTTGAGGATGACATGACTACAGAAAAGTTAAAGCACCACTTCTCCCAGTTAGGGCATCCAAATGTCAAAATTAGGCTGGGTTTTTTTGCAATACTTGTTATATTATTGTTGTGAGCATCATACGTTTAATAGAAACATACATGTATTCTCTCTGCATCTAACTTTCATATTACAAGCAAGTTCCTCATTCAATATGAAATACTGTGATAACCAGCTTCTTGTTTGACAAGGATGTATGAATTGAACAGTATTCTAGGGAGAAGGAAGATTCACTGAAACTTGAACTAAAAGACCAGGGAGTTCTGATACTTCATTTGGGTAAGGCTCTCAAGTTTAATATTTCTTCAGAAACCCTCAAACACAATAGTTCTATTTAAAAGTGATTGTGTTTTTGTTGCTATACCAAAGAAATATTCTGTTTTTTTCATTCTGGAAGGAGGTGAACCTTAACAGCTTTAACAGGTGTATGTGTTAGACAGCATGTTAAACTTATATAAGTGTATATGTATTTATAAATAAAATATTTCAGCTTCCACAGCAAAAAGAGATAAATAAGAGATATTTTAGTAACAGTGCAAGATCTGCAATACATACAACTGAACTAGTTGCTGTGTAGTGTAAAGGGAGAATAAATGTGTCAGAAGTAAAAAAAAGAAGTATAATACTAAACATAATTTTAAAATTCCTGACATCCTAACCTGCTAAGAGAAAATAAGACTCCACACCACAAAACCAATATCTGCTGGCAAAATTAAATATTTGTACTTACAGATATGGGGAAATGAACATTGATTAGAGTTACAGATAATGGGCTGGTAAAAATATATATATATATATACACGGAAGAGGATTAGTATCTGTATGTTTCATATAAGATACATGGGAACCCTAGACCAGAAAGAAACAGTCTATTTAAACTGTCAGACTTAAATGACAGAGATAATATTTTTGAAAGCAATATGAGAGTTGGAAGAGATAATATAAAATCCCAATGAATCCTCTGTAGTCCAGATTTGAGTCCCTCTACTCAAGCAAGAAGAAAGTCTTAATACCAGTGACGACTTTCTTCCAAAGAAAGAATAGGGACAACTGTATTTCCTGGGGGAAAAAAAAAAAAAATTGTTAAGCAAAATAGAAAAGTGCATTTCTTTTGCGTGTATGCAAAAGACTGAGACTGAAGAAGCAATCTAAGAAATATAGTTGGAATTGAACATAAAAAATGATTAAATTATATTTTTTTGCTTTTGAAGTAGAATAATGTGCTGTAAGGTATTAATGATCTAATAAGTAATAATCTCTTCTTTTTAACTTGAAGTTTCAGCTGCTGAAGGGTAAACAAAATGTTCCCTGAAGCATGTTAAGAACATCTTAAACTCCATTGGAAGGGGACATTGTTCTCTGTATAGCCTTATAACACGGAAACTTGTCCAATGATATCTATAAGAGTTGAATTTAATATGGCAGTGGTGAATAACTGAAATGAAACAACTTAAAAGTGATTTAAACCAGTACACTGTGATGTTGACACTATCAGCTGACATAGCAAACATCTTATCTGCATTCACTTGGAGCCCAAACCTTACAAATTATTCCAGTACAGCTGTTTTGTATCTGATTCACCTAAAAGGAGGAAGGGAGGAGTTGTTATCTGTTTCTTGTACAAATTTGTGACTGTAGAATCATGGAATATCCTGAGTTGGAAGGGACCCATGAGGATCATTGAGTCCAACTCCTGATTTCTAGTGTTGTCCAAACACTCCAGGACTGGGGCCATGACCACTTCCCTGGGGAGCTTGTTCCAGTGCTTCACCGCCCCCCTAGTGAAGAATTTTTTCTTAGCATCCGATCTGATGGTGTAAAGCAGGTGGTAGCCTCAGAGATCCAGTTATGTAATATACGTTTATCTAAATGACTATTAGATATCTGGAACAGCAAATGCAAGTGTTGCACAGGTTATTCAGAAAATAAAGGGACAAAGGTGGAGTGCACTGCTAAGACGGTCTACAGGCATTCCCAAAACTTGGCCCTCAGCCTTGGTTCAGTTGACAGACTTCAACAGGACATGGTGTCTGTGGTGAGAACGCTGGAGAAAGGAAGCAAGAACAAAGGTAAATCAGCTCAGCCCCTCTTATAGAAGGCGGTCTCCTCCACAACACTTAAGACAGCTACAGGATATCAGAAATGATAAGCACAGGCCAGCAAGATATGGTGGAATAGAAAGGTTAATGATAAGGCAAGACGTTAGCTTTTAGAATGGAAATAAAGGGCGAGGAGGGAAAAACTTTAATTTTTCTCAATGGCTTGCTTGGTAGATAGAGGGAGGTGTTCCAGGGAACCCATTGTCAGTGTTGAAGAAAGCCCTGAATTTATATGACTTAGAAGTCAGATCCCTTTTAAGCCCAGTCTGGGTAGTCTTACACATTTTATTTTCACTTCACACTTGATTACTGTGTAGTAGTTATAAGGAGGCTGTTTGTCTTATGCTTTTTTTTTTAGTCAAGTAGTATCCTGGAGAAAAATTTAGTGCCTGCCATTGAATGGAAATAACATAATATCTTGGTATATTTTCCTCTATTTTTAGTCCTATCTCCAAACTGCTAATTGTGCTTCCATCAAATTTATGAAATCTGTACACATCACAAATTGTTTTATATTTTTATAATGTATCTTAATATAATTTTTTAAATTATTATTTTATATCAAATCATAAATATTGGGTGACTTGTTATGTCTGTCCTGTTACATTAACTAAATTTCAGTTTTGACCCCAGACTTTCCCATTCCCCATGCTTTGTATTTGTTGCTTCGACTTTGCAATGAGCTAGTTCACTCATCTGATAGGGAAAATCTTACGACATAAGCTGGTACCATAAGTCATGCTTTTGCAAACATAAGTTCTGCAAATCGTCTTGGGTGTATGGATGATGATGCATTCTCCAAACAGCATACAGCTTTTTCTTTTATTGGCGCAATACTCTCTAAGGATAGCATTGAAATTGTGATTGTACGAAACATCTCTGCAAGGTTAATCAGTGCAGGGATGGTGATGAAGGCAGACTCATCCAGTCGACTCTGAGGACATATTCAGCTCTTTACCTTTGTGTGTTTCGGAAGCAAGTGTAATAGTGCAGAGTTTCTAGAATGTGGTTTTCTGCCACAGTTGCCCGTCACTGGTAATCTGCACAGAAAATTCTATGCTGATGTGGGTGGAGGGGGGTGGAGGAACATTGCCTTCTGTACGCAGGAATGCTGAAAGGCTTTGGCACATACATAGTATGAACACATAATCTGAAATACATGAATTAGAAATTGTAGCAAGTTTGAATGTGTGGCAGAGTTACTGTGTGGTCTTGAGCCATTTGGTGGCATTATTGAAATGTAAATTCAAGCAGCATTGCAGTAGTAGCTCAGGTGCTCTTATCTAGACATATGCATATGTTAGACAATGGGCTAAATTATTTTGCACCTGATAGATTGCTTATACAGTAGTATATATGGCTCTATGATCAGTTCATTTTCATTACTTTCTCTGACACTTTTTGGAGAATGTGAAAGAAAAACAGTTTCCATTTACTAAAGCAAGTTCAATAAGACAAAGTGATTTAATCTTTCTTATTGATTTATTTTGTGGAGTTTCAAATTAATATTTCCATTCAAGTATTTAGAGTTGAACTTGCAAAGAGAGGCTGAAAGGTTCTCTTCAATCCCAGCAACTAAATGCATAGTACAGATACCCTGACAAGACCATTTAATGGTAAACAAACAGCAGATTCCTGACTTCCAGTTTGCTAAAGTATTGACTTTCTTATTTTCCCACTAGTGTCTCCAGAATATTAGGAATATTTGCCTCAGCAATATAGATATAATTTGCTAAATTATCACAAATCCATTATAATATTTTTTCTGCTACCATAAGGTGAAAGACTTATAATAAAAACCTGAGAGGTAACTTTCCGTACTCTATGGAGTCAAAGTTTGTGCAAAACCTTTCTCTCAATACTCTTTCAGTAAAGTTTCTTAATAGTAGCAATTCATTTTAATTTTCTTAAGTTTAATCCCCAACCATAGTGTTCTGAACATATGCATTTTAGAATTATTAAATGAATATCCTAAAACTAATTTTGAATAAGCCCTGATAGCACTTAATTCAATAACAGTAGAATCCCCTTAAAAATCCAGGTGCAATTAATCACTGCTGTGATAGAGTAGTCAATGCTTTATGATCTTAACACGTTTTACAGTAAGGTAAGATGATCTCTACATTTTATGGAGATTTATCATCCTCATTTACAAAGAATATACGCAGTATTTTTTCACCTGATTCAACTAAACCAGCTGAGTGATCCTGAAATTTAGGTTAATTAAGTTATAAATGATTTTCTACTGACATATGGTTTCTGTGGAATTGTGAAACTAGGTGTAGTGTCAGCAATTTTTTGTGATTAAAAGGAGTTTTTCTAAATGAAGACAAACTAGTCCTTGCACAAACAAATTACAACCATTGGTTTTTTTAGTTCCTTTCTAATTGAAGCTACCTGAAGGTTTTTTTACTTGTCTCACGACCAGGTTAAAAAGATTCACAGTAGCCTTTTGTAAAAAGCCACAAAGACCAAAATAGAAAGGAGCAAACAGATTATTAAGAACAAGAGTATCTGCCTGGTTGTTAAAGATGAATAGGATCATTCTCTTCACCTATAATATCAGTTTGCACTGACAGATGCTTGTCTAATTTTTAAATGGTTATGACATTTCATATTCCTTGTATAATCTTTCAGTTTGTTTAGAAGTTTACTTTTGCTCTATGTGTTATTTCCTTTGTCTAAGAAAAAATGTGATCAAACTCACTTGTTATTCAGAAGATTGTAAAGAACTTTCTATTTTAGGGTGTTAATATGAGATCTTTTAAGCATATGTATAGCTTTATTCACACAAATAGAAATTATTTGCTACAGGGGACTTTTAAGTCACTCGACATTTTTTCAATCTGCTCTGAAACAGAATTTAGTACTTCTGTGGAATTCCATGCTCATAGAATTTTGTAGGTTTCAAACAATGAAATCACCTAGGAGATAGAAAGTGTTCTTTAATACATAATTGGTTTTATTTTCTGGTTTATGAATTTGTTCTTCCAGAATCCTTGTGCTCTTTGTTCAAATCCTAGAGGTCGAGATAAAGGCAGGGAGGTCACTTATCGATTACTGTCACAGGTAAACCAGGCTCAATTTGGGAAGTTAATTTATTGACAATTAAAATAAATATTTAATTCCTGAGCAAAGTAGTGAGAAACAAAAACTAAACAAATATTTGCACACTTAAGGAAAACATCTTTCCTCCCCCTTTCCCAGGCTCAACTTCACTCCCATGCCTGCCTCCACTCCAAGCACATCTGCTCCCCTCGGTTATCACTGCAGATTATGCTCTGTCCCGTCAGTGAGGCAACGGGCAGCACAGGGGTTGGGGGAGATATGGTCAGGACTAGTGGTTTCTCTCTGCTGCTCCTTCCTTCTTGCCCTTCTGCTCCAGTGCAGGTCTTCCATAGGCTGCAGTCTGTTCAGGGAGTACCTGCTCCAGTGTGGATTCTCCACGGGCTACAGTTCCTGCAGGAAATATGTGCTCTGGTGTGGGCTTATCTATGCACTGCAGTCTCTTCAGGGGTGTACCTGCCCCAGCGTGGGCCCTCCACAGGCTGCTGTCTCTTTGTGGCATGAGGGTGAGGGGTGGCCTGCTCTACCATGGAGCACTTCCCCCTCCCATGACCTCGGTGTTCCCTCTGCTGTTTCTCACTCTTTTTGTTTACTCTTCTTTGTCCACTGTTTTCTGCCCTTTCTTAAATATGTTTTCACAGAGGCACCATGAGTGTGGCAGACAGGCTCAGCTGTGTCCTGGGGTGTGTCTCTTGTGGAGCCATCTGGAACCAGCTGTGTGCAGCATGGGACAGCCCCTGGCTTCTCCTCACAGAGGCCACCCCTGCAGCCCCCTGCTACAAACACCTTGTGACCTACACCCTGTGCAAGCATCTTAAAAACAGTTGCTTAGGAAGAAGGTATGTTCTAAAACTCTTCTTAAGCCTGTAAAGGAAACTGAGTAAGTTTCTCCTGCTTTCCAGATAAGTATTATAATGATTAGCCTGAGGGGAAATGAATATTCTGCTTTCAGATGTATTTTTAAAGTGTTGCACTTTCAATATGCAATCATTCTTTTAACGTCTATTTTCAGTAGAGGGTTCATTGTTATGTGAATCCTGAATTCAAGACGGTAGCAAAGTGCTTAATTTTGGCTAGAGTTTTTAGACAAATTCCTGTTAACAGTGTTTCCAATTAGTGACAGACAAGATTTATTAACTAGGGTTCATGCCATGGTAACTATAGTCATGTTAGCACAACTCTGAAGTGCTTCTCTCAGAAGTGGTTCAAGAGAAAAGTAGAGCAGGTAGAAATATCTTTCCAGATCACAGTCAGTTCCTAGATTGCTCTGGTCGTGCAGAAACTTATGTAGTAAAGAAAATCAGACTTTCTGAGACTAGCATCTTCCCATTTAATTTTTGGTCTGTAGCTCATTGAAGGAAATCCAAGGGTTTTTTTCATTAATTTAATGGCATTGCTGCAACTTGCACTAAAAGTTTTGATTTCTGGTTTATTTCTTGGTCTCTTCTAAGGTGAAAAAGGTATCTTCTAAAAGTGCTGAGCCTTTTGTATTATTTTAAGAACCGGTACTAGTGCTCATCGTGCTTATACTTTTCTTTTGTTTAACACAGACATATTGAGAATGCCCTACTTAGCCAGACTGCTCATCCATCTAGCACAGTATTCTGTGTCCAGAAGTAATACAGGGACTCTGTTGCCCTCGCACTCTGCCAGCATCGACAACTGTTGTGTTAGGGACATTTGAGGGACTGTCACTGACTAATCCTTTTTGTATGCCTGTTGTCCAATAATCTAATTCATATGTCAAACTGCTGATAGTGTCTTCCTCCACATGCTTTTGTGTCTGCAAATTCTACTGCCTGCTATGTAAAGAAATATCTTCCTTTCTCTCTTTTCATTTGATTCTCTACTACTTTTATCAAGAATCCACTAGATCTTGCACATGAGCACCAGCTGCGCATAAATTGCTTCTTGTCTCCATGATTTTGTAAACACTGATCAGCATTTTCTCTCCAAACACAGGAGTCCCAGCCATATTAGTCTTGTACAGCAGCTGCTCCATGCCTTTGATCTCCTTCTCTAATTCCAGCATACTCTTCCAGAGATGCAAAACCCGAACTACATGCAGTGTTCATAATGTGGGTTCACCAAGTTTTTATATGGTAACAGAATGACAATTTTTGAGTTTTTCTCAGTACCTGTCATGTTGATGTGCAACATGTCATTGGCTTCTTTGCCAGATGCTGAACATTGAGCTGATGATTTCCAAGAACTCTAAAAAGTGATTCAAAAAATCTCTCCTGAACTATAATGGCTAGTTCTATGGTCAGCATTGCAGAGGCATGACTCAGTTTATTTTTCACTATTGAAGCCGATGTATCACCTTTTTGTCTGCTTATTCAGTTTTGTAAGATCATTCATCATTTGAATGACATTTGATTATCCATTTACAAATCTCGAGATTTCATAGAATCATAGAATCATTTAGGTTGGAAAAGACCTTTAAGATCATCGAGTCCAACCATAAACTTACTGCCAAGTCCCACTAAACCATGTCCCTAAGCACCCACCTCTACAGGTCTTTTAAATACCTCTAGGGATGGGGACTCAACCACTTCCCTGGGCAGCCTGTGCCAGTGCCTGACTGCCCTTTCAGTGAAGAAGTTTTTCATAATATCCAACCTAAACCTGCCCTGGCGCAGCTTGAGGCTGTTTCCTCTTGTCCTGTTGCTTGTTACTTGGGAGAAGAGACCTACCCCCACCTCACTACAGCCTCCTTTCAGGTAGTTGTAGAGAGCGAGAAGGTCTCCCCTCAGCCTCCTTTTCTCCAGGCTAAACAGTCCCAATTCCCTCAGCCGCTCCTCATAAGACTTGTGCTTCAGACCCTTCACCAGCTTCATTGCTATTCTTTGGACACGCTCTGGCACCTCAATGTCTTGTAGTGAGGGGCCCAAAACTGAACACAGGATTCAAGGTGCAGCCTCTCACCAGTGCCAAGTCCAGAGGGACGATCGCTTCCCTGGTCCTGCTGGCCACACTGTTTCTGATACAAGCCAGGATGCTATTGGTCCTCTTGGCCACCTGGGCACACTGCTGGCTCATATCCAGCTGGCTGTTGACCAGTACCCCCCAGGTCCTTTTCCACCAGGCAGCTTTTTTGATTTACTTCCTCTTCCAGGTCATTGATTAGACATTGACTAAACCTAGCCCCAGGACCAACCTCTGTTGGACACCACAGCTGACCCTCCTCCATTCTGGAAAGTGACCATTAACTCTGCCCTTTGCATCTTATCCTGTAACTGGCTTTCAGTCTCCAAAAGAGCCTTTCTTCCAGTCCCATGACATTTAGGTTCTTTAAAAAACATTGGTATGGCACCCTGTCTAAGAGTTTTCTTATTATTATTCTATGTTCTTCAGTGTATTAGAGAGTGAATTTAAACTGTTTTAATGTAGATTTTTTCTATTGGATATCATTAATATGTTTAATAATCTTACCAGAATTTAAGAACTCAAGTTTTCATATTGGATAACCATCATTTTTTTAATATGAGACCCAGCATTTGAAAGCAGAGAGAAGATTGCTTCTGGCTTTTTTTTTTTTTTTATTTGACAGAATCAAATATTTTCTCTTTGAAACCCTGCTTCAACCAGGAAACCCTGTTCTTTGCTTCTATAAGCAAAGTTAGTGCAGTTGTGGACCAAAATTGTGTTATTATTATATATAGGAGTTTTTATAAGAGATTTATATGTTTGCAACAAGACATTCAAAAGGGTATATTGATGTGGTCCAATGCAGTGCCACTGGAAGCAGAACACACAGAACTAGAATTATTTTTTCACATTACATTGGTGGGTCAGTGTCTCAGGTGACTTCTTATATTGTTGTTCTTTGACTGCTTTCTCCAATTACTTAATTACTTATCTGTCAGATATAGAAACAGAAACACATCAGTGGCCTTCCACAATATGTATTTCTTCTCTGGACTAGCTCAGACACAAGATATAAATATGATTTTTCTGACATTTCTTATCTGAAGGGGAAACTTCATGTTTTGACAGGGATTTGATAGGTCTGTTGTCAGATGCTACTATGACCCACGTGAAGGTGGAGAAAAATATGTCTGTGTATTTGTGTGAATCAATATAAGGTCCACTGGCAGAACCATTGGAAAGACAGCATTTTTAATATAAAAATAATTCTGCGGTAGAATTTAATAGCAATGTTGTGATGATCTTTCATTTACTTATGCCACTGTATTTATATTTGGTTAAGAGTAAATCTCCATTTAGGTATAAGATGTGGCAAGGTTAGAATGTTTTAGAGATACAGAATAATTTATGGAATTTAGGAAAAACAAAAATGGAAGTTAAGATCTGGCTAAACTACATTCACATAAGATGTCCTGTATGTGTATTATGAGAAAGGTTGCGTTTGCCACGGGTATCAAGGACTGTGGGTGATAGAGCTATGAAATCTTTAGAGATCATTAATTTGAGCATGGAGATCATTAATTTGCATATCAGATATTAGAATTAAGGAGTTTTATTTTTAAATTTTTTTTTTTTAAAACTTGACTGTTCCATATGTAGTTGTCTCTGTACAGCTGAATTTTAGATGGCTGTATTTGTCTCAGTTTTGCTTCCTTTTATTAGGCAGTAGATATATGCCACACTTGTTCATGTATTCATGCTATAAGTAACACAATGGGGCTTTATAATCCAGTAGCTCCTCCTTAGAGGGGAGAACTCACTAGGTTGAGTGTTGTGTATAGTGTTCAACATATAAATTGAAAATAGTGCTCAACATGTAAATTGAAAGCATCCTTGAAAGGGCTACTACTATGTAATGAATAGCAATATGGAACGAAATTTCAGTAATGATCCATAAGAGATTGGTTTAATAGATTTTTAAGGGCAGTCTGACCTCAACCATGTCTCTGACCATAGAATTTTACTTACTAAAGTTTTCAATAAAGAAATAAGTTTTCTATAAGTAGCTGTACTACAGTGATCTTTACTCTCATTTACTCCATTACTGTTATTATTCCAGTACTTGATAGGTCAGCCTCAGCTTTCTGGGGAGGTTTTTGGAACTTATTCTTCTCACACTAAAATTTCATTTAATTTTGCTTACAAATAAATAATTGGTAATTTTGGGCACCTGGTAATATGAAGACAGTTGTGACTAACGATGTTGGTTGGTGTTCTTTCTTTAGTCATTTTAAAATACCCATAAAAGAAAAAGATGAGAGTTATAGTGCTGGTACAAGTTGGAGTAGTAGTTTGGATACTTTTCTGTGAATTAATTTGCACAAGCAGAGGATAATACCATAGTAATTGTGCCTTGCAGACCTACATTTTGTTGTTTATTTGTGGAAAGTAAATGAAGATTTGTTAAACATATCAATCAGCTGAAAAAAAAATACTGAAGGGAAATATTAAAAGGGAGACAGATTGCATTCTGCAAGTCAATTAAAAGATGGTGTAATCAGGGAATTTTGTTTAGGCTGTGTTTTAGAAAGTAAGAAATGAACGGGATTGGAAATCAGTGGATGAAAATTAGTACATTGGAAGTTACCTTCCTGGTGAAAAAATAATAGAAAGAACAGCTGTTGCACTCTTTGCCCCTTCTCAGGTCTTGTTGTGGTTCTCCTCTGATCTCTTTGGGCACTATGTTTCCGTTCCTCCTGCAGAAGCTGATACGGGTATGGATTGTCTGGCTTTCCTTTCTTTCAAGAACCTGTGTACTTTGCTCATGCCCTTGCAACTTATATTATTGTAGCAGATACTGTTCTACCTATAGGGGTGTCTGACCACTATGTGTCTCATTATAGTCTTCCACACATATTTGAATCCCTGTAACTCTTAATTTCCTTGATGTTCCTTCCTTTCTTTGCTCCTTTTCCTCCGCATCCCTTTTTCTTTCCCATTCTTCACTTGATCATGAAACCAACAGAACTGCCTAGCAAAAATCATTAGAAGGCAGACAGTCTAACCGTATTTGCTTGAGTATAAGAGCTATGCAGTGGCCTGAGAAGGCAAAGATGACTTGTTTTAATTCTGTGCATTTGTCAAGGCAGGAAAAGGCATGATTACTCACAATTCAGAATTTAGCAACAGAATATGTTCTTTTTTTTTTTTTCCTCACAATGGAAAACGTGGGGTTTTTTTGAAAAAAAAGTAAAATAAACTTTTCAGAAAGAACTTTTTATTTAGTTTCTCAAAACTGAAATTGATGTTTCAATAAGTTTAAAAACTATCAGTGAAATTTCTACTCTTTGCCATGAAATTCAGAACCCCAAATGTCATCTAAGCCTAAGGCACTGCCATGTTATAAGTGGTGGATCTTTGTGTATATTCATTGTACTAAAATTGATAATGTGGTACCTTTAAACTTTATTTTGGAGATTTCTGTAGTATTTTGACTGTACTGACAGAGTTTGCTCTGTTTATTCCAGTTTTCTGATATTTTTCATTTATGAATAAAATATATAGAAGGCTGTTAAGCCCCATAGACTTTTTAGCAGATTTAAAACTGGGTTATTCAAGATCAAGTTCTCTATAGATTGACTCAGCTTCATTGATGTACCAGGCATAGTGCCAATTTCTGCCAGCAGAGAATTTTCTCCTCATTTAAGGTTCTATCAGCTAGTTGTGTTCTGCCCTTTTCCCTGTGCCTTTTCTAAATACTCTTTCATTATGTGATCATGGAACATTATGTTACCTAGCATAGATTAATGCATTAATATCAAGGAATCATCCTTTTCTTTGACTGCAGATGTCCATAGACATGCTTTGTTTCTGTATGTTCATAGTCATTTGAATGATAAAAGAACCCTAGAGTGAACACACATATTTCGGATAGCAATAAAGTTGGTATTTTCTTATCTGAATCAGCTTCAATAACACACTATTATTGTACCCGTTCCTGAATATGCTTGCCTTTATCTCTGTTTCTCATGTCTACGTTGTTCAACTTTTGATTTTGACCTGATGGGGTTTCAAAACCTATTATTAACCTTTCCCTGTTGGTTATTTATTCTGTTCCTTCCAGGTGATCTAGCGTGTGAGGAATAGAAAGAGTCAAAGGCTTGAATTCTCGTAAAGATTTGTGTTCTTCACATTAGAGTCAGCATAAGGCTGCTCTTTCTGTGACCTTTCTTCCTTTATTACAACCTGTTCTACTTCTCAGCAAGGTAGAAAAGATACCATTGCAATGGGACACGCTTAAATTGGGTTTGCTTTGATAGCCTGTCATCTATATATGCAAAGCTTCTTGAACTTCAATTTCCAAATTTTCTTTCTCTAACAATCTGCTTTGCTACATCTGTGCTTACTCAATAGCTATGAATTAAGGCATGCTGCCCTAAAGGGATTTGGTCAAAGCTCTGATGTTGTTTTAATATTCCCCCTACATACAATTCTTTCTCAGTCTCACCATTACTTTCATCGTAATACACCCCAAGGCCAATTTGGGTTGCTTTGGAAAGCCTTGAAAGACAACAGTTAAACATTAGCAATTCATGTGAACAAAACCTTCTAATAGCTATGCTGGAAATTTTGAAATATTTGCTGGAAAACAATGGAGACAAAACATGTCCTTAAAAATTCAATGCTAAAAGAAAAACCAGTAGGCTGGTACAGAGAAGCTCACTTTGGAAAAAGTCTAAACCACATTGTTTATTTTCTGTGCTGGTGATACTATAACAACAATTAAAGACCAATGAAAAGAAAGGAGAAAGCAAGCCTGAAATGAAATCTTTTAAATGTTTTATTCCAAATGAGTGAAAACTAGGAAGCCTTAAGAATCATATAAATAAGAAGGCATACAAGTAAAAAAAATACATTCATTTTAACTGTCCTTATACAAACACTTCATAATTCAAAATATAAGTGACTGGGAAAATATCAAGGCTCTACTTTCTGTTTATCTGAGTGTTATTCACAATTGTAGGTAATATTACTTGCAGTCAGATATTCTCCTTATTTCTAAGTAATTGCTGACTGTCTTGTACAAAGTCTGTATCTTTTTTCCCCCCCAGCCTCCCCACATCAACAGAATATGGAAAGACTTACTATGCCTTGGTAAGCTGCCTAATGTTTTCTGCAGCAAGGACTCCAGGGGAGAAAAAAGACACACAAAAAACGTCCCCAAACAAGTCAGTGATCTTTGATAGGACTTGCAGAATCAAGATTTGCTATCATGCTGTAAGTAAATAAGTAGTATATCATCATGAAATCAATACCTTATCAAAGCTATCCAAAACCCTAGAATCAAATAGCATACAGAGATGACAATACAAATCAGGTTGCTGGATTTCCGATGCACTGTTTTGTAATGCATTCATTGCCATTAGAGATGCAAATGTATTCTTACTGTACCACAACAGAGGGCTTTTTAACAAGGGTAACTACCAAGCAAAATAGAGAACTATCAAGCTAAGTGTTATGTAAGTTAGGTTTTACATAGGCAGGGCCTGATGACATTCTTCCTATAGTACATAAACATTTAACTAAAATAACGTCTGGGCCATTAGCAATTATCTCTGAGAGGTTTTACAGGACAAAAGGAGGGTCCTGTAAGAGTGAAAAGACAAATTACTACCATAGAAAGGAAGAGAGGCCATGGGGAATTACAGGCCTGTAAGCCTCACTTTGCTAACAAGAAAGGTTCCAAAGCAAACTGAAACATTCAGTTTGTAAACACCTTGAGGGGAATAAGTTCAAGCTGATAAGAAACAGCCATGTCTGTTAGTCACAATAGAACTGGCAAAAGCAGAAGATACAATAGTTCTAATTTAACAAGTCCTGCTGAATTCTTCAAACATTCAGAAAGCTGTTATAAACTGACAGTGATCAGTTCCCCTCAGAGGTAGGAAAGGAAGAATGATCAAGCTAATTTGACCACCTTAATAAAACTTTCTTATATACTGTGTTTATATTCTATGGTAACATTTTTTTAAGGGTAATCAATCATTTCCAGAATTCAAACAACAATAAACAGAATCCTGTTGTTTTGGTGAAAAAACTAGAAAGCTGAGAGAGATCAAGTGTTGAACATATGGATCCCATAGCTCTGTTTACCAGGGCTTTACTTTGGAGAACATTTGCAACAGTGATGTCACCTATTATTTTGTTCCTGTCCTATTTCTGCCTGTCCTCCCTGAATATTTAATGTGTTGAATGACCCATCTCCCAGGGAGTGATAATGAGACAACCTAAAATGGGAGGACAAGTTATATGCAGATCTTCCTGCCAATGTACAGAACAGCTGATGTTAACTCATCATTCAGCTGCTTTGCCTCAGCCAAAAAAAAAAAAAAACCCACCAAAAAACAAAAAACGCAATGTTTGGACTCAATGATCTTAAAGGTCTTTTCCAACCTAAATGATTCTATGATTTTTATCCACACTTAACTGATACTAAAGGAGGATAATGTGAGGGCACGCAGAATATAAAGTTATTACAGAAGGGAAAAAAGAGACAGAGGGATATAAAAAGGTCCTAAAACAGAGGTGAATGCAACACAATAAATAATGGAGTTCAACTGTATAATAATCGTTGTGGGTCTCAAGTAAAGAAGGGGCCTGTAATATTTTGGGGATCTGCCCCTGCAGACCTTTTGTAGACATGTGCTGTTTGCAATTCCTTATCGTATTAGCAGCATCAGCATCATTGTGCCTATGTGCAGCTTGGCCTAAAGCACTTTGTAGGACATTCTGGTTGCTAAATATATCCTTCAGAGTGACAGCACACCTTTCTTGAGCTTTATCCTTCTATGAAAAAGGTGTCCAACGTTGCTGATCTCACCTGTCTGCAAAATACAAGGTTTACAGTAAGAGACGTTTACACAGTAGGGTTTAAGGTCATCATTCAAGTTACAGAATTGAAAGCAAAAGGTTACAAGTAAAACTAACATCATGCTTGTTAGTTTTGCAACTGGGCTCTAGTTGCTTAATCTGCATCGCAAGTGGAAAAAAAAATCTAGGATAGTAGGGTTAGCTCCATCAGAAATGCTGAAGAAACACATTCTTCAAGGCAACACTCACAACCTAAAGAAAGCCTGGAAGACCTGTCTGCCTAGTTCTGCATGGTCTGTTATAGTCTGGGCTTACTGTAGCTCTAGAGAAACTATTTGAGTTCCTTGTTTTCTTTTTTTGTTGTTTGGTTTTATCTTAAGCTTTCAGAATCTATGACTTCATTTTCATATATAGCAACCCTGCTACATTCTCCTCAGTTCTAGATACCTTTTTCAGGCTCTTTTTTGCCTTTTGCAACTTCTGATGTAGTTTTAATTACTAAGATTTCCATTATCCTTGGATTTGAAGGGTGGGGTAGTAAAAATAACATCATTGTTCTCTAAGGGACTTAGCTGTTCAAATGGTATTATGCCTCTCACCTACACTAGTGTTCACATGTGTGAGACACCTTTGTAAGTGCCCTGATGACTGCTGCTCTGCTACTCTCCCTGTAGCTTGGAATATCCATTTCACACTCTACAGACTTAAGTGGCAGCTGCTATTTTACTCATTATGTATCAGGCACGCTTATTCCATTACTTTAAAAACTATGGTGTGTTACCAGCTGTCAATGGAGAATGATAGTGATGTATCTATTAGCAAGTTGTCTTGTGTGGACCTGACTGTAGGAGCAGCTCATTTCTTCCTCACATCTTATAGTGGGTCCTTCATCATGTGCTCATCTCTAAGCTCTTGAATTGTTTGCTACTATTGAATTTTATTAAGTAGAATGCATTACAATTAAAATAACTATTCAAGTCACTTTTCAGCAAAAGTGTATTAACAGAATCAACCTTTTAACTAATTGGTCACTGGAGAACATTAGTGTTGTATGAAATTGTTGCTTGAAAAATAATATTTTCTTCATATGTTGAGAAGCAGACACAGCAGTTTTAGGTACGTGCAAATTTTGCCTGGTCTAGGACCAATTATGTTGAATATAATGGATAAACTAAAAGAAAAAGTTCTCAAATTATAAGACATAACATTAAAAAAGCATAAAAAGGAAAATACTGAATCATAAAAAGACAGATGCAGAAAGAGAAAATGAAAATTAAATTGTATGAATTCCAGCTGGCTGTTATAACACCTGCTAATAGGTGTGGAAAAGTTTCTTAAATTAAATTGGAATGCTTTTTGTTATAAGTAGAAGCATAAGAATATTATGTAAGAGATCATCTAAATGTATAGCTCCAGTATGAACAAATACAGTTTTAATGTTTAGAAAACATTTTATACTTTTTTGGTATTTTGATGCTCACAGTTCTGATTTTAGCTTTCTGTGAAATTTTGTACTTGGTAATCTATCATGCCACTATTATTTTTCATTGGATTTTGTTTGCTTTATTAATAAAGGTCAAATTCTAAGGCAATATTTCAATTAAAAAGTGTCCCAACAGTAGAAGCAATATCGCAATGATAGATTTGCTACAGCGCATTGAAATTTCTGATTTCTTGGTATTACAATTGGCAGTAGAGAAGAGATTATTTTTGTAGGCATCAGCTAGTTGTGTACCTTTATGCACATGGCTTAACTCCTTTACAGAGTAAAAAGTAGCTACTCTAAATTAAAGATTATATTGCATTTTATGATAGGAAAACTAATATCACTTAGTAATGACATAGCCTTTCATTTTAAAAATTGTTTTTCAAGGAACTTCTCTAAACCTTTCAAAATACTAAAAAATTCATGGCAATCTTATTGCTTTTAAAGTGTTCTTGAAGTTGTAGATGGTCATAAAATAGTGAGAATGGGAAATACACAAAATGGCAGGCATGGTGTTGTTCCTCAGTATTTCAAAGCATCTTTTGTTTTCTGACATTGCAGTAACCATGCTTGCAAAGCAATTGCACCATTACAATAGTAAGCTATTAATTTCTGATAGTTGGTACCATATTAGCGAAGAAACTCACAGTGCATAATGCAATTTACCTCAAAATATTGTTGTGATATAGAGATAATTATATCCCTTTTAAGAACAGAGAACTAAGAATGATTTTGTGCTTGGAATACCCACTGGGATGTTCTACGGTGAGCCTTTGGATCTAGATCTGCCCGTTCATGTCATAGAGTACACCACAACAACCAGTAAACCCCCATTTGAAATTTGCTCATGTGAAAACCAAGCTGCAAAAAGGAAATAATGTGCACATGTATGTCAGCCTAGAAAGATTTTGAAAAGCAGCTGCTGTGCATCTGTTGGCCTGTTCTTGCATCAAGGACTTTTAGCAGAAAAGATAAGGACTACACTGGTGATATATATATATAAAAAGTACACATATACCCTAAGAGCCAAAGCTGAGGTCTTGAAAACCTTTACCTTTAATGCACCTTTCTCAGGCAGTATATAGCTAAGTTAAAAACCCATTGTCTATTTTTTTTTTGTCTTACTGTGTCTAGATTTCTTAGCCTAAAGGTCAGTCCTAACCTCAGCAAGGAAGTTTTTTCTGCTGAAGCCCTCAAGACCTATAGGTATGCTCAGATCACTGGTAGTGTTTAGCTGTGACATCAGACTCTTTGTAGAAGGGGGATGAGTGTTGTGATGTTCCCTTTTATGCAGTAACATGTGACTAAAGTACTATAATTCAGGCAAGAGTATTTTCCTTGTGAAGAAATTGCTATATCCTAGGAACTTGCGTAACTTGTGTGAGTTTGTATCTCATTTAGCACGTATCTTCCAAACCACTGTATTCAACAGCTGGAATTTGTCCTCAGTTACAAGAGACTGTTGCTAGGGCTCTTCTCTTTCACAAACAGCTTAACTTTTCTTTTTCCTATTTACTTTTTAACATAATGGCAACAAGATTTGTTCTGCTCTTGATAAATGATCAAGAAAATGCAGGCGGATGTTTCTACTTGAGTAGGATGATGTCTTTAAATGGCTGTTAGTAATGCTTAAAGTTGAAAGGTACTTCGGTCCTTTTGTCTTTCCTTTTTGTGAAAGAATAGCAGTTAAAATAGTTTCTGTTCTAAATGAACAGTCATTCTCCAGGAGTAGAATCAAAAATTATATTACTGGCTGTTGCTCGACGTAGCTTAATATAATGTGGCAAAGGACCATAGTATCCTAAGTTGTGGTATCTTGGTGAGACAGCAGAACTGTCACTCCTTAAATAGTAAGACTGCAGTGTTTTGTACATTCTTTTCAGCAGCATTTCACAAATTTTGAAGAGCATGTTGTTATCCTCACTAGCTGGTGATGGCTTGTGTCTTTGTCTATCTAATAGGTACAGAAATAAAATAGAATTTGATTGCAGCAAAGATAGGATCAGAATTTTTTGGACTTCAGATTAAGTTTTGATTCCTGTCAGAACCAGTGAATGACAAAAGAATATAGGAGTGAAAATATGCTTCCTCAATGTATCTTTAGGATCTTAAATGTCTCTATCATGTTTTCTACAGCAAAAATTACTGTTTCAGACTGGAGTTGGTTTTCTGCCTATTTTTAATGCAGGAATACTTTTGAAGCCTGTTTTGGCTGTACTTCAAAGAAGGTGGCAGCATTGCCTAGAAGAAAGTAAAGAAATCTGAGAATTCTGAACTCCTACATATAATCATGTCTCTTATCAGTGACTCATCGGGTACTTGAGTGAACAAGTGACTTCTGTATGTGCCCAATCAAGTAGTCAGGCAGTTTATAAGATTAGATTGAGCTCTCAGCCTCAATTCATCTTTTTTTTTTTTTTAAGTTTTAAGGGAAAAATTGCTTCACTGCAGTGCTGATGGAATTAATTAATTAATAGTCTATAATTTGTCAAGGACAGTAGGCTTACGGCTGCAAGAAAAGCGGTTTTCAAAACTTCTACCTTCACCTAAAGGTAAAACTTTGATGAGAAATCCAGTCTCCCACTGCCTTTTAATCTCACTATAGAAAGAGGCTTGTCATTACTTCTGAGATACCACCTGTTTCTACTGTGGAGTAGTTTAACTGAATTGGTAAAACATCTTTAGAAACAACTGTAAGATTAAGAAGGACTCACAGAAAAAACACTATGTGTTAAGTGTTGCAAAAGATGATACATTCACTATTAAACTGAAAAGATGGAAAACCACATGAAACATAAAAGCTAAAATGCACAGGGATGAAAGACATGTTAAGATTGTAAATCTCATGCAGCAATGTATGAAATTTATTTCAACTTATATAGATAACATGATCTATCATGTGAAATAGCATCAGTGAAATAACATTATTTCATCTTTTCTTCTGAATTTGTAAATATTATATTGAAAAACCACAATGAAATTATGTAAAATTAAAAAGGGATATATTTACAATAACTTCTTAGTCGAAGGCCAACATTTAAAACAACAATAACCAGACTTTGTATTTTTGGGTATCCAGTACAAAACACTTTAAAATGTTCTGATTTCTTTGTTTTGCAATGGTTTCTGATGATGCTTTTAAGAAATCTCTGCTTGAGAGATTGAAATAGTCAGGTGTGAAAAAAGCTAGTCAGAACCTGAGAGTTTTAACTTAGTATTCCCAGGAAGTTAGTGATTAGCAGAAAGAAGTTCATTAATGATTCAGTCAAGATTGACTAGATTAACAGAGAGACTATACTGCAACTTTCTAATTTAATTGTACACTAGAAATGCCAATCACTTTTGTAGGCTGTCCAACATACGAAAATTGATGTACCTAGTGTGTCCACAAAGGTTTTCCAGTGAAAATGTTGTTGCACTTGGTTATGTCATGGTTGGTTTTTTTCTGCACTACAAGAATAAGTGAGAGTTTTAAAGTTTCAGACCAGTTCAGGTGAAATTTAGATGGCCAAACTACAAGCAGGTATAGGCTGCTCAGGATTGCTCTTCATCGCACCGTGGTGACATCACAAAAATCTTATGTTTGTGAAGTCAGGAACTTTCATTTGCTTGGAGGGCTCCCAGCGTGACTGGCAAATCACAGATGAAGGCGGCCTTTGAGCTTTGTTCTCTAATCATTATCATCTACTCGTGAATTCCTTGTCCTCTTCTTGCTAGTAATAGCACAAAGCTATGCTGAAGGTCAACAGACAGTGCCAAGAAAACTTTGGAATTGATTTTGATAAATGTTACTGTTGCAATATATCCCTCATACTTATATTCCTCTCTAAAACCCTACTGTGGGACCAGTTACAGTGATAAAAATCTATCTCGAGCATATTGTATGATTATCTTGCATTTTCTATAGACTTTGCTGAGGAGAGCTTATTCTTTGCCCTTGCTTAAAATTGCAGTTCTCAGTCAAGCAGAGATTTCTTTGTTGAATTTTGTACATGTGATGCTTCTCATAGTGAGTTGCTTTTTTTTTTTTATTTCATGTAAGAATTCTGATTTTCTTTCAGCTTCTTTGTAATTTTGATATGACCTTCAAAGAGGACATACACAGATGAGGCAGCATCTACAACAATGGCTGTTGTTAAAAGCTTGCTGAATAGAGATTGTTGTCAACCAATTTTCCTTTGTAAAATCTGATAATATAACTCCAGAATTACAGTATATTAATCACCAGAAATGTTTATAGTCAGTATGTCTTCTGTGTATATTGATACATATATGTTAGGGTTGTTAAAACATAATAACTGATGGCTAAAAATACTCTTTTTTTTTTTTTTTTCCTCCCCCAAATAGAGCAAGTTTCTGATATGTAGAGTTTTAAGTCTTGTGAAAAGTAAAGGGGTTTTGGGATATTTGAGAAAGACGACTTATCTTGTATTGTACATTTTATCTTATCACAGGTCATAAAAAACACCTATAGTTCCCAATTCCAGATAACTTGAGACCCATATGTATTACTGGAACTTTTGAAAAGTTATTTATGATAAGGCATTAGGATTCTTAATCTTAAAGAAGTAGAGTTTTGTTCCACGATAGTGAAATGTGATATAAATTCCATTTTTTTAATATGTTATGGCTTTTTTCTTTAAACTAGAAATACTTAGAGGAGCTAATGTCTGTTGTGTTCTTTATATATTTCAGACACAGAATATTTGGATACGTAAGTATTTAAGGAAAAACTGGCATAATGGCTGCATGTCAGTCATAACAAACTCTTTTCTTTTATGGCATGAATGTATAAAAATCAATTCTTAAAAATGAAAAGCACATTTTATTATCCACGTATGCTGTTGTTATCCACTAGCTGCTGTTGGAAAAAAGTTTGCAGTTAAACTATTTCCTTTCTGTATATAATGCAAGCATTTCAATAGTGGACAATTGAAGTAGTGAGAAAGAAAAAAGTTTTTTCAGTTGGAGTATCCTAGCAACTGAGAAATATCAGGATTTTAGGCTGACAGAAGAAAAAGTGATACTGGTTGAGACACCCATTATAGATTTTGAATGTATTATAAACATATTCTCCATCTGTTTGCTTTTTTTATTGGTTAACTTGTTGCAAAGAAATCCTTATTTTCTTTGAATTACGTGTTATTGGCATGGAAAAATGGTTTTTAGCATATAAATGGATATCTTTCATTCTATGATTATACTTTCTTCTAAAGTATCCCCTCTTAAGCAAATGGAATTACTGAGAAAATAAGCATCAAGTCAGGACAACAGACATTTGTGTATATCCTGAACTTTTCTTCATGACCAGATAACCGGTCATGAAGACTTTGAAAGAGAGGAAGGATGAAGCACATTTTAGAATTACTTGAAATGGATTGAAATAGCCATCAGGAAGAATAGTAAACTCATTTAAAATTCAGAAATGTTGAATGACTACATTTGGTTGTACAATTTCCATATTGGTTTGCTCCCTTTTGGGCTTCATTGAATATTGTTGAAGAAATTATTTGTTTTCCTATGAAATCAACAGAAAGCTTCTTATTGATTTAGATGGGTGTTGGATTGTTGGGGTTTATGTTTGTATTTCCATGTCTTTGTGAAGGCAGATCCAAAAAAACCAGTCTGTCCTCAGCCATTCCAATTCACAGATATGGTCTGGATTTTAGGGTGTGGTTCAGGGGAAATGTTTCTATTAGACCCAATAGCTGCTGGGTCTTGGAGTTTCTTGTTCATTAGCTATTTGACTTTTTTTGTTTCTCCAGCTGAGACAAAACAGAGTTTTACAAGAAAAAGTCAGTTCAGACAATCTGGTTTTTTTCAGTCAGCTTCAACGAGTAATGTTTTTCTTCTACTCTTTTCTTTTGATTACATTTAATAATAGAATGTTTAAAATGCATTCATTAAGTTACATCAATCTTAGAAAGATCCATCAAAGCATACAAACCATAAAAGTAATCAACAGTCCAAATATTTTCAGTGCCTGTTGGCAATTATGGTAAATATTTGCATATAAAGGAAAAATAGTTATTACAATCTTTTTTTTTTTACACCAACCACCTTAGCTTCCAGTTTGTCAAATAAAAGATAATACATCATTATCTCACTGTTTTTAAAATTATTCTAGGGATAATCCGCATAGCATTGAACACAACTTTTGTATGGTCCAAACTTATATAAAGATACCTTGAAGCAAAGAATATTTTCATAGCACATTACATAATAGACTAGGTGTGAAATTAGTTTTATGGTGAATGGACACCCTGAAGGTTGTTAGCCTTTTCTTATGTACAGCTTTTCTTACATAGCTACATTAGTATTTTTTTCATAGATAATAAAGTACACTTCAATGAATGAATTATTCTTAAAGTATATAGAGAAATTCCTAAATATCTCCTCAGCTATTTTCACACTGTTTTATTCATAATAATTTAGAAATTTGCATATTCTACTTTGTTTACAAATATTAAGATGTCAAGAAAGATGAAAATTTGTTTTTGTTAAAATTGAAGTTTTATATTTGTGTCGGTTCTATGGTTAGAGTTTTTCAATATCTCTCTGGTATATCATTTTAGTTATACTGAAAAGGTATTAGAAGTGTGTTCTAATGTTATAGAGTTTTTCTAATGTTGTTATGGGACTTCATCAGTGCTACTGCAAAGCTTTCAAATATATCTTCCCAAGCTTCCGAATCCCAAGAGAAATGATTTTGCTATGTTGTTCTGTAAAGCTGAATTTCAGTTGTAGGCACACATAAGAAGCTACCTATATACTGTTTTAAGTTGTTTAAACTGGACATTCGTGTATAAGGTAGTTTCAGAGAAAATTATTTAATCTGAATATTCTGATTATATAGCATGAAAAACTGGAAAAGCTCAAAACAAACAGAACATTCCTCTCCAGACAAAGACCAGATTTGTTAATTGATGAGATTGCTTTTTGCTGGAAAACATCTATTTGCTAGTACAGAACAATTTCCTGTAAATACACTAATTTCGGTCTAATTTTCTTAGCTCTAGAAGTATAAGCCTGTAACAAATCTAATAGTTCAGTAATTGGAAATGCATCAGTTACGTAGGAGACATAAGGGGTTTTTTTTTCTTCTCCACCTGATTCACATCTAGGCTTTGAACCATAGCTCATCCTGGTATCTTCTGCCACTTTTTTGTGCACCTCTCCCACTTCTGGTGTTACACCAGCAGAACTGCTGTCTGGTCACAGATTAAACCCAGTAATGGAATTAATTCAGATTGCTTATGTATACAAGCAATATATATGTGTGTGTATATGTATTTTCCTACTGTAGATGTTTGTGTGACTACAGCATCAGTTGAGGTGACAGAAGGACACCCCAGAGAGCGAGGTGGGCTGGCAAGGTGAGTGATGCTGCAGTTGGTGCAGGAGCTGAAAGCAAGGCTTGTCAAGTTGGTCCCTCCAGTCTCAGTACTTTTAAGCATCGGACCATTCTGTGATGGCACTTGAAATGGTTTGATACCGCTGTAATGGGAACACTTAAAATCTCAAATTCAACAGGCAGACAATAATTTCTCATTGATTTCTGTTATGCATTTTAGCTCCTTGATCTAGATTTATATCCAATTTCCAAGTGATGGCAATGCAAGTTCTGTCTGAAGAGTACGCAGAGAGCATGGCACTCAGCATTTTAGAATTTTTCAGTATGGATTGGTAGCCAGGCATTAAGTTTGCCTTAGCAGTTGCAAAATAGGTCATAGATAATAACTATAAACCATAACCATTTCTATTTAGGCCATGTAATATCCTATTAAGGTGATGGTTGAGTGGTTTCATGACATGTCTAATCTTTAATTGAAATATTTATTGTTAATTTGGGAGCATCTCTTGCTATAAGATGTTTCATATTCTTTCTGTAATTTCCCTATACTGACATAAATCTGATTATAGGAAAGTCCTGCAGAAAGTCCTCTGGGGAAGACCGAAACAGTCAAAAGCAGCACACTACCTTGAGAAAAATTGCAAAAGGCAGTGCTGTCCAGAAAGCAGGAGTAGTTTGGGCTTGTACTCAGTCAGTGCATACCTTTTGACAGTCTTTGCCTCAAGGGCTACTGTCGAGGCTCCAATGGAAATTAAAACTGACCCTGACCAGTGGAACTCCTCAGAAAGGAAAGACAGATTTGTCTTTTCTGTCTTGAGAGTGATTTGGAGTTGAGTTGCCTTTGCACTTCCCTGTACAAACTGCATGAAAATTCACCCCATGGTTGTAAATTTCTCAATTCAAACACCTTAAAATTATCTGAATTGAATTTCTCTTTTATAAAGGGACTGTCATGGTGTATAAGGCACCCCAGTAAATTGGATGCATGTAAAAATGATATTCCATATTAGCCTTTCATATGTTTTTTTTACAAGAGCTGTTTTACCATTCTACATGGGGGGGACACACCAACAAAAACCAAAAACAAACAAACAAACAAAAAAACACTCTAGCTTTTCTAGGGATTTGAACTTTTCTCTCTGTAGGAGTGTTTATATGTTATGGAGGATAAAAAAAAAATCACAGGCTTAGATACCTACTTCTAAGATAAGTGCATATAAGCTATCTTCATAGAAGAACAGTGGAAGAAAAAAAATCTGTTTTGGCTAGTGTATTTGGAGGGACCACAGAATATACTATGTAAAGAAATGCGTTCATATAGTTAAAAAGGTCTATCTCTAACACGGGGAGAAGAGTCAGGCGAGATTATTTTCATCAGCAGTGTACCTGTAGGAACTGAGGTTGCCTTTTGATGGCTTAAAATCTCTGGTCAGAAACTTAAGAAGAAAAAAAAAAGAGAAAACAAATATCTCATTTCCAGCTTTATTCAGAGAAGAAATAAAACAACATGTCTGCAGAGACATGAAAGTTATTTATGAAATATCTTTCAGAAAAAAAGTGGTTGTACAGATAAGAGTAATTAATTTAGTAAGTAGCCTAGGAGATATGCTAAGTGCCTAACAAAAACTCTTGTTAACATTGATCCCTTTGAGCAGCTGCAAAGCTGCAGTGGAATTTGCAGGTTGCATTCCAAAGATGGTGCAAGCTGGGGAGAGAAATTAATAAGGTTGCTTTAAAGGGACTGGATAACCGTTCTGCATTTTTTCTGATGGTTCAGAGTGGAAATGCTAGTGATCCAGCTGCAGCCTAACTGTAAATCATCATTGCTTACATAGAAGAGAGCAGTTCTCCAGCGTCTCTGCAAGTTTTTCTAAGTATAAATCCGGAGACAAGACATGTCGTGATTTCTCTGGTGTAGGTTTCTATTGACCTGTGTTTCCTGGAGTCTCATTAATTCAAGTCATAAGATTGTTCTTCCTGTTTCCATCTCCACAGCAGATAAGAGTGTCTGGAGACTCGTGCAGTCTTTTCTCTTTCTAGCAGGTTAAGAACCTAATTCCTAATAAGGAAACCTTACTAAGAACCTGGTTCTAATAAGGAAATCTGATTCTCTGGTTTTACATTATAATGTTGCTACATAAACATTTTAAGGGCAAGACTGATGTCTTTGTTGTTTGAAAAGAATAGTGATTGAAATAAAACATAAAGAATGAAAACTTAATCAGCTCATTTAAGGGAGGGATAGTAAATTTTGTTTTAAATAACAGGAAGGCAACTAAATCAAACTAGTGGTTACAGAATTGAAAGTGTCATAGCACAAAACCAAAGAAGTAAAAATCAGGGAAAGGAGCATTAATAATAATCAGGGGCAAAATTAAACTAGGAAGATTTATACATAATTCAATTCTCTAAAATGTTTCAGTAGAGGTGAAGGTTCATAAATTTTCTTAGATAATTTATAGTATCTCATTTTAAACTTCTGGTATGCTTAGAAAAAATAGAACAAAGAATTCTTTCCTTTCTTTGGCAGTGTCCAGTTTTGGAATTTCCTCTGCATAGGTATTCGTATCCCATGCAGATGCAATCTTCCTATGCAACTCTTTCTGCATTCGTACAATTGCATGCTGAGGACTGAAATCCTGTATTCCATTACTGTGGTAGGAACTTTGCATGTACAAAAATGTTATTTACAAAAAGATGTTATTTGCAAAAATATGTAACTTAGACTACCAATTCCATCACAAGTAAGTCTCTTCCAAGTTCTCTTACTGTCAATATATTGCACAAGCAGTATTCCAGTCCCAGCTAGACTTTCTAAGTGCACATGTAGAATAAATTGTTTGTGCATCAATATAAAATAAATGATGGCTGTTATGGGTTGGACGTTCTGTTAACTAAGATAAAACTGAAAAGTTCGTCACCCTCTACTTATTTTTAAACTAATTTGTTCTCAAATTAATCTTGAATTACAAAGCTTAAAGGATTCATGTGTGTCATGAAACTATTGACCATATATTTGTGATCATTTTCCACTTTAGTGTAAGCTATATCAGCCCATTAGTTGAAAAGACTTACTTTCTCTCCACACAAAGATAAAGTAAGCATGCACCATTGTGTACAGTTAACACCTTACTTCTGAAAGACTGGAATAAAAAAAAAATAGTATTAGTCCATGCATAGACTGATAATCTTAAAAAAGGGAAATTAGTATATTTGTAAGCAGTTTTATTTAGTAATTTGTGGTATGCATATTATATATGTTGGACTTCAATGAAAAAGATTTTGGTTTTGTTTTTAAATGGAAACTTCAGAAAGCAGTGACAGGAGGCTGGGTTTGATGAGATTCTGTTTCTGTTCCTGAGTGTGCCACTGGTTACTGGATGATTTTAAAATATAAGATGTGAATTTATAAACTTCCAGTATAAAGAAAAAAACCATGCTTTAAACATTTTCAGGAAATACATTATTCTCTGAAGTATTTTTGAGTTAGATACCCACATACTGTGTTCATTTCTTTGAACTCATCCATTGCAGTGAGTTTAAAACTAGATTATAAATCATTAACTTTCACATCAAGCAGCCAATGCTTAGGATTTCCGAGCATTAGGGAAGATTCTTACTTGCCTAAGGATGTCATTTAAGGCAACCATTAGAAGGCAGAGAACCATACTACGGGGAAGAGATTGATAAAAACTTAACTAACAGACCCAAGCATCATTGCAGAATTCAACTTTTAACCATTTAGTGAAAAAGTTATAGTTGCTTCTAATTATTGACCTAAATGATAGAAATTTTCAGTGCATGATTCATTGAACTTTAAGTTACTTCATATAATGTCATTTTTACAGCAAATATGTTTTTTTGGCCTGAAAAAGGCCAGGGATAGGGGAGGGGAAAAAGCACCAGATCTTCTAATTATGTCTTTGATAATTAGACTAATGACTTAATTTTCCCTAGGAGAATGCTCATTGCATTTAGCTTTGCATATGTGCTATTCAATTCAAAATTACTGCAATTTTTAGGAGGAGAAAGTTTAATAAATGCAAAATCTAATAATATTTGTATTTCTGTGTATTATAAATCAATACGTCCTCAGGGTGAATGCTATCTCTAACAGAACCGGTAATAAAATGAACAAAAATTAAAATAGCTGAAATTAAACCACTGTAATTAATTCTATCTAACTCCTTTTCATACTGAGATTGGAAATTTTCATTCACATTTTGGACATGAATTTTTTTACATAGTAAACTGAAAAACGTGTTTTACTCGGAACCTTGTAAGGTGCCCTGAAAGCCAGTCCAAGAGAACATGAGGCTGATAGAAAACCCTGGCAATTGAATGCAAACTGTAGGCACTGTGTACTTAGCTGTGGAGGTCTACAGCTCAGCCTTTTCAAATGTTCCCTGTGCTCATCCCATAATGGGAGGTTTGATTGATCTGAACTACTGTGGGGCAACATAACTTACTAGTAAGTGAATATTGTGCTCGTGCCCTCTCTACTTGATAAACAGAGGGGCAACCAGAAAGCCTCGTTCATTAATTTAAGCGAAGTATCACTCTCAGCATTGCTGGTCCTGGTTTAACCAAGCGGTTAGCTTTTGCGCAATCACACTTTGTTAGACTCTATACGGACTACTATTGTGAAGAAACACAGGGTGCTTTCTGGGCTACTTTTGTTCTTTCTTTGGTGTCATTTGGGCGCAAAAGGGTTATTCAGACTGAAACTATCTTTGTTCTTTGTGTATGAAGAAGTTGGTATCTAAACTAGTAACTTATAATGATATTTAAGAACACATACTGTGAGACAGTGAAGCCGGTCATGGGAGACTGAAGATTTCAATAAAAATGCAGTGCAGAATTCTCAATAGCACATCAGGTATAAGGGAGAGCAGAGAGAACTGCGTTCTGTAGTAGAGGAAATAATAATGATTAAGGTGACTGTTCTGCTAATAAATAATAAATCAACAAGAGAGTTCACTGGTAGTAATACTATTAAAGAGCAGAAAAGAGACACTATCTCTCTGTAAAGTAAGGATTTTATACAATGTGAACAATTTAGCACACCTCTGAAGACTTTGCTCTACTTGATCAAAGAGAATTTTATGATCAAAGGTGCCTTTTAGAGATGTAAAGGAGCAGTGAGAAAATAACCTTTATTGAGTGAGCATAAACTCAATATGTAATTCATGACCTCTAATAGCATAAAATCCTATATCATGGACAAAAAAGTAGTCCGTAGTACATACTGAGGGGGGAAAAAAGCCTTTGTTTTATAGGGAGAAAAGGAATGGGACAGCCTTAGGAGAGACGTGCAAGAAAATGTATTTGAAGTGACTGACAGACGCTACAGGAAAAAACGAAAAGAGGGAGTTTGGGTTTTGTTTTGTTTTTTTTCCACAGTTGATGACCTTTCATAATTGGAAGGAGGAAGAGACTGTATAAGGTGATCTGGTAAAAGCTCAGCTTCCCATTAACATGAGTTCTCAGAAACATACAAGAGAGAATAGTGCTGTTGGAATTTTAGAGAAATCTTCAAATAAATGAGAATTAACTAGCTTCTCACTTACAAAGGTTCAAAGTTTGGCTGAGGATTCTTGGTGCAGCACTTTGTAAGGAAGTGTGCTCTCCAAGCTCTGTGATACAAAAAGCTCAAAATGACTGAAATAATAATTTCAAACAATATGTTTTAGGACTTCATTTTCATTTATTCTAAAACTAATTACTTGAATAAGTGAAATAAATCTCAAATAATCTCCTGGTAAAATGCACCTACAAACAAAAAAGTCATGGACCACTAGGATTTCTTTTGAAATAAATGAGAGTATGTCCATCGCCTTCACATAAGCTAGTATTGATAACCAGGTACAGGTTACATTTATTTGTGTGATCCAGATCTAATTCTGAACACAGCAGACTAGATTTAAGCCTGCTGTACATATTAAAAGAAACTGTGTTAGCCCATGATAATGCACTGCTGAATTCCCCCGTTCCTTTCCGGCATTTGTTACTTGTGCGGTAGGGTTATTCACACACACCATGTCATTGTCAGAGGGGTCCAACCCTGCTGTTTTCTGTTCCTACACACGCTCTGCTTCTGATGATATCTCCTCACACCCGGACTCTCGGGAGGTGGCAGGTGATTGTTTGAAGACACAGAGACACTCACTCCTCCTGCAGCCCTTCCCCTGCTCCAATAATAGAACTAAATAACTAAATAAATAAACAGAAAACCCTGCCCTCCTTCCCATTGAAGCCACTTATTTAGTATTTATTACATGGCCAATAATATTCTGTCATAGTTTTATTAGGCCTAATCACATAATTTATTTTTATTAACAAGGTATTGATGACATAACTCCAAGTTACAACCAATATGAAGCAAGAAAGATATTTTCTTGGCTTACATACTGGCAAAACATTTAGATATTCACATCCTTGTGTAGATTTAACTAACTTACACTTACAAACCCACTCTGTGGAACATCATCTTAGTGTGAGAAATATTTCTTCATTAATTATCCCCGGGTAAATTTTGAGGAGAATTGATCCTGGTAAAAAAATTCAAAAGAAGAACTCATGAATTTAGAGTGGCTGCTGTTTGTAAATAAAAATATATAAAATTTAATATTTTATTTTCACAGCTATTGTAATAATTAGTACAAAAATAATGTTTAAGAAAACGTGCTGGCTATCTCAACAGAAGGATTTTAGGGATTTCAGTGTTTTAATGATTTAATATCTTACCAGCTAAAAGGTCAACATCACAAATTATCTAGCAAGGAAACAACGTATATTCTGATTTGTGGAAGATCGTTAAGTGCCAAAACTTCCATTGCAACTTCATGATTGAACAAATTACAGGGAGAGGTTTGGATCATGAAAAGAAAAGCAGCCTTACACCACCAGCAGTGTGTGGAAACACATGCTGCCCATTTCCTGGACAGGTAATCCAAGGGAAGAGAACAGGTGAAAGACTTCAGTCATTAGCAATGCCTGGCTGATAAGCCTAACACCTGTGGTGTATTAACTCAGATCTCACCTGTTTTCATTTAGATAAAAAGTGTGTATATTAAAAACCTGAATTAGAAGTTGGTATTTTTACATTTCTTTATGAAAAGGTGTGTTCATCTCTTTTCTCTTTACTTTTTTTTTATCAGTGGGTACATAAGTCTTCAGTAGTACTTAAAAAAAATAACAAATTGCTAATGAAATAGACAGTAGTTACTCTATGTTAAAAAATAATATTATTCCAAAGCAGTTATTCTGTAATGTCTTAAAATCATCTCTATATTATAAAGGAATGGGATAATAAGAATAAGGTACAATAACTTGCAGTTAAAGTAAAATTACCTGATGATATAAACAGGGTCAATGTCCATATTTGCTCCTCAATCTATTTAAACTCTTCTCATTACACATGCTGGGTAAAAATAAGTGAATAAATAATCCTTGAAGAAGGAACGGTAACTCAGAACTCTCCAGCTCCAGGTGAGTGCTCTAATCACCCTACTACAGAGTCATACCCATCATTGTACTCCCCCTCTTTCTAGCCCAATAATTTTCTCATTCTTTCTTCTATTTTAGCACAACTTCAGTAAGAGAGTGAAGAATGCCTCTGTACTTCTGTGGAGACCTGGGGTGGAAAATGCCTATAAGCCTGTTAAGTAAAGCTCATGGCTCAAAGGTGAGAGGAAAGACTGAGAGAAGCATTAGATCTTCTTGGACTTTTAACCACTGGAATGTCTTGTTGCCTAACTATTAATATCCCGTACAAAGATTGGCCAGTGGCAGGTAGCACTGCAGGCTTCATTGCAAAACAAAGCAGCTGCACTTTCATTTTGTGAGGAAACTTGTCCAGTTTGTGTGTTGAATGTGCTCTGGAGACAGCCTACTGTAATGGTCAGGAGAATCTATTTTCCAGATCTCAATCTGAAGAACCTAGGCCTTTTATGTGTTTTTCAGGGTATTTTAGTTCAGGCTGGGTAACAGTGAGTTTTTGAAACACTGAATAGCTACTGACTATGGGTTGTTCAAGTTCTATGACTAGCTGCTTAAGCTTTGAGTCCTCCTATTTCCATCTAGACCAGGGTTATCCTTTCCAGAAACAGTCTATAACTTATGTGTGATGCTGAATATGAGTCCTGCTTTGGATTCTAGTTGCATCTTTTTTACTTAAAGCACAGGTAAGCAGCAGCATCAGTAGCAAGTCATCGACTCACTTTCAACAGAGGCTGTTATATTCTAATGTAGAATATACCTTGCTCACCTTTGAGCAAGGAGAAACTCTTCACACTGCTAGTCACGAGTCTCAGCTGAGAGCACCAGCTCCCAGATGAATCTGGTACCTGCCTGTGTGAAAGTTTGTGGTTTTTTTTCTCTGTTCCCCTGTCAGCCTCTTTGACTTTCAGTGGAGTAGTACTGAAAAGTGCTCGAACAGCACATGCTGGTCTTAGGTGAGAGGTGGCAAATGTCAGATTCTGCTTGGAGGTATTGCTCTTAATTGTCACTTCTCTGCCCAGGCCAATGCTTCACTATATAAGTACCTCCAATTTGTTCAAATTCCAAGTGAAACAGGTTAGTTTAAGCTAGAGCTCCAAAACAAGTGGAAAAGACACTTGACAGCTGGCATGAGTCACAGTGATGATGTGGCAACTTAGAGCTTTGCTTCTTGCGGGCTTGTTCACAGACTGTAAAGACCTGAGCTATAAGCTGCTTGGCTCCACTTCTAAGTGAATGCCTTAATCTCTGGCAACATTACTGAGAAAGAAAAATGTGAGCAGTTGGAAGACTGACATGGAAGAACCATGCACATCAGGAGTGTAACTAAGGACCTTCCTTGCAAAATGCATTTGCTGAATGCCCTTCTGTCCTATACATGTTAACAGGATATCAGTACAAGAGCTCTGCTGATTGTCAGTTTTTCTTTAATATTTTGATTTTGTGAACTCCAGAACTCTGTGTGTAAATACCTGGTGTTTATCACGTGCTGGAATAAGTGAGTAAGTTTGCAGGGTTTGCTTCACAGAACCCTATGGAGCAAGTTTTTTGTTTCATTTTTGCCATTTACATCTTAGTTTTTAGGATAACATACAAGGTCTGATTTTGCTACTGAATTTGATTCTGAATCTACTGAAAAAAGGAACTGGAACCATAGCAGATTCTTAAAAAACCGTGGTAAGTGCACATGAAAATGGACTAGTTTGAAGTTTAAAGGAAAAAAAGCGTGCAAATTGATCAGTGATAAGTATCTTTAATGGAAGCTGAGAGAGAAAGGGTCAGCTGAGAAATCTAATAAAAAAGAAACTCGTGATTTGGTTCTCTCTCCTAATTCCTCAGTTTTTGCCCTCTCCCCCTTCTACTAAATTTCATCTTTATGGTGTAAACGATGCAAGTTTGTAGCAGGTCTTGTTTTGCTTATATTTATACCGAAAATATATCTCATTGTATCAACTCCTTGCATTCTAAATATAAATATGTTTATAAAACCATCTATCAAGCTGAATATTTGTATATATACAAATTCTCTGAAGACTTAGACTGGGATTCAGACTTATTATTTTTATTCCAGAAGAATAAAATTTTAAGTATATGGTTGTAAATGGAAAGCAACGACTTTAATTAAACTTAAGGATTAGAAAGAGGGCTGAAGGTATTAAACAAATTTGAATGTATTACTGAAATGCCTGCTTGAATTTGGCTCAAACCATGAGTTTGTTCTCAGAGATATTTTCATACTGTAACTGGCAATAGAAGATTTGGAATAGCAACAGGAATTGAGAAGCTGCGTATGAAAAAAAAAACAATATGAAAAGACCCAGCAGCCATTAGCCAATATGGTAGTTCAGAAGAGAAAGTCTACCTGCTTAAAATTAAAGATATGCAACTGTGACAGGGCTGGGAAGAACACATTTCCATTCAGCTCAAGGCTTAATATTAACATGCAAAGAAGCTGAGGGATGTCTTTTCAATGAATAAGGATTTATGAAGTAAATGGAAATGACTCACAAAGGGTCAAATCCTGCAAATGCTTCAGCTCAATAAAATTACAGGGGGAGTGAAATTACTCAAGGGTATATTAGAAGACTGAGCCTACTGAGTGGGTAGGCAAAGGACAGACAGGATTACAGTGGTTGTGGAAGTTTACCTCCCCACTGCCCCCAAAATGACTATAATTTTATTTTGATTCTGAGAAAGCAAGACAGAAATCTAGCATTGTGTTAAGCATCAGCAGAGGAGGGATAAAGCTGGATATTGACCAGTTAATTAATTCACAGCTTTGAGTTGAGCACCACTTCTGTGTTGATAATACTAATTTTAATTGCACAGATATGGTTGATGTTTTATTTGTAACATTTCTTTTATAAAACTCTGGCTTTTCATTTCACTCCTAGGTGACTAATTTTAAATGAGGTAATAATTTTGTTATTTTGGTCAGACACAAGGATTCTTAGTGGTGGCTTTTTTCCCTTTTCTTTCCTTCCTTTCTCCCTGTAAGATGGAATAGCTAAAAATGTTTTGGCCATTAAAAAAAAAATAAAAAAGGAGGGATTTCTAAAAAGAAATACGTATGTCTTACAGGATGATCCTATAACTCTAAGACAGCCCTGGGCCCCCTGATTCAGTAGTGATTAAATACCACTATTTGACTTTACATGTTGTTTTGTTTACAGCTACTTTTATAATAAACAGTACCAGAAAATTCCTCCATTTTTGTTGAGAAGATTGTGGATGTTACTGAACTCTCTTTTGAGAGTTGCTCAGGTGTCTGTTTTACAACAGTTTAAAACCTACAACTTACTATATCTATGTTCTTTCCTGTTTGATTCAGTGGGGTATTAAACATGAAATTAACATGGAAATATCATACCCATGAAATGTCAAGTGAAGAAATAGCAAGATGCTTTTTCACCTCCCTGAGTTTACCAAGAGGATAAGAAACTGGAATCCTTTCTCCTCTTAAAATTGAATTGATGTTTAGAGGTTGCCCTTTTATACAGAAAAATCATCCAGTGTTCCTAAAATATTCTGATGATCTTGGATTTTGTCCTTTTAGTCAATCTTCATTATTTTGAGGGGGAGAAAGGGGATTAAAATAAAGGGCGTCACTTGTTGTGGTATCAGAGCTGAGTAACTTAATCTTCTAGTTACCAGCATTTGATCAAATCTCTCTCTCTGTGAAAACTTTATTTTAGCTTGTTTATGTATACTTGCATTTTATTATCAAGACAATTTTTACAATCATGTGTTCAAGACCTTTCTTGTAGTCATATTATTTGTGTAACATTTTAGAAGAGTAACAGCGTTCATTTATATTTGTCATAGGATGCTATTGTAAAAAAATATGTATACTTTTATGATTAAGTCATAAGATATACCAATACACTGTATATTTGCTACCATATTTGCCTTCTGCTATGATAATAATTGGGGCATAAAGTAGCAACACAAAACCATTAGACTCCACCTGTTATCAAGGAAGCTCCAAAATTCAGTATTTTCAAATATTTAAATAACTGTTAATATGATAATAGTTAAAACATTGAGCAGATACTTTGTTCTTCCTTCAGTTTCTTAAGAGAGGTTTTAAGCTGCACGTATCCTAGTAGCCAGGATAAAACAACTCTAAGCCATATCTCTACCAAAGAGTTTACTACAAGGGAAGTAAAAAGAAAAACAAATTACAAACCATACAAAATATAACTACTGTACTTAGATACAAATCACTGCAGTGGCATTCAGATTGATTAGTCAGTGTGCTGGTCACCTGAAAATATTCTAAATTTACCAAAAAAATTCAATTTTCTTCACAAAACAGAATGTTAAATTATGAAGATACTTTGGATTGAACTAAATGTTTAATTGAATCTACTTACTGCATCCTGTCCCTTCTCAAATGCTTTCTAGGATTTTTTAAATTAACTATTTTTTTTTTTAATTCGATACAAGACATGATAAGGAAGAGAACATGAATTAATGGATTTTTAATGTAAAGAATAATGGCACTAATTTAAAAAATAATTTGAAAAAGTTAGGTGAAACATGCAAAATTGAATGGGTTTAATTACTCTAAAACATAAAATAAAGTGTTCCCCTAAAAAATGTTTAACTTTGCTTACTTTCCTCATTTTTCCATCCCTCAGGAAGGGAATGGGGAGGAAAAAGAAGTGAAATTACTTAATTTTGGAGCTGGAAAGAAAAGATGGTGTCATTAATGCATGCATTTTATTTTCTTTTACCTTTTAAACATTTAAGGAGGAGTGTAGGTAAGAGGCAGGGATATAATTATTAACGCCTTACCAATCATTGCTGAATAGACATCTTTTTTTTTATCTGTTATAAAACAAGAATTTATTAGATAATATTTCCATTTAGCTATCCACTGTAGGTAAGAGTCAATAAGAAGTTTTATATATACATATAAATACAACAGGAAGTGGAAAGGAGTGAGAAGATACCACAAAACCTAAAAATAAAAGGAAATATTCCAAAATTTACTGAGGGAGGGATGTGCATGAAGGACATGAGGAGCCATTTTCCTGTCAGTGATGATCTGAAAGGAAATTTGGACAAACTCTTATGACTCATGCTTCAATAGCGATAATGAAAATAACATTTGTTACAATATTTTGACCAAATACTAATTCTACCCTACAAGAGGTGAAAGTATTTGAATTCATCAGTCTGTTACAGTTGTTTATTAGAGTAAAGGAAGAGACAATGAAGTCTAATGATACATTGCACGTAAAGTCTATTTTAGCACAATTTAAAGGGTAAGATTTCAATTAATTGATTGGAATGCAAGGCATATGATTTTCAAAAATGTAGACTCCCAATTACATTAACTTTTTATCTGAAGATGTTAGTTCACTTGCCTCTTAAGCCCCTCTCTATAGGGGCCTGCTTCATATTCATAGAAGGAATTTCTCAGGTTGTCACAAATTTGTAGGTTAGCATCTCTAAGTTCACATCATCGGTCAAAAATGATTAATTCGAATTCCCATAATCTTCTAAAATCTGCCTGTGTACGTATACTTTGTGATAAAAGGGAGTATAAGTACTCAAGATATTGTTTTGTCCTGATCTCAAAACATTTAATTGAGATTATTCTTATTTGCTGTAGGTGGGAAACACCTGAGGTAGATGTGTGTTAGCTCTGGCATAATGTTTTTTGGTCCATCTTTACTGAGATCGAAACTTTAGCATTTGTTCTTGCTGTGATGCTGTGCTGTATGTATGTGCAAGTTTGTGCTGATGCTAGATTGACGGGGGAAGAGACAATGCCTCTGTGCCACCCTCATTGTCCAAGCTAGCAGTACCCTTCCAACAGTATTATCGTATTAAGATGGACCTTTCAAAACTTCCTCAGCTGAGGGAAATACCATTTTTGTAAATAATAAAATAAGCTTAAACTTTATGAAAAAAATATGGAACTGACCTTTAAATGTTCCAAACACTAGTAGTTCTATGGCATTACAATTTATTTAACCTTTGAGAGAGTGTTCATTTAAGTCACTCCAGCTTTATTTTTTTTTAACTGTAAGAAAATGAATTATGTCACAAAAGGTGCTTTCATTCATATTGGATAACAAATTTCAATGCATTTTATATTTTTAGTCCTTCATTTACAAGATGTGAATGAGTCATTTGGTATGCACGTCTCATAATGTTTCTTTTATTTTTATTTAAAATACTATTAAGACTATATTAACAATATTTTCTATGCGTTTTTCCTCCTTCATGGTATTGCCCTTTTATATTTCTACTCTAAGTGTGCAGGGTGTCAAGAGACTAAGTGTCTCTGCTATCAGCTCAGTGCTTGCTTTATCTCTTTAATATAAGATTAACCATATATTTCAATTGTAACAGTGCTGCATATCAAAACATTGAAGTAATAAACAGCAACAGTCATAAGAATAGAGGACCTATGAGTCAATCTGCTGCCTCCTATTTCTTCTAGAAAAGGGTCGGTCTTAATCTCCATTTCAAGAGCAGTGTTCAAAAGGCCTTATTTCATGCATAGTATTGAGCTATTCTCAATATTCTCAAGTACCTGAGAGAAGTTCCTCCTGAAAAGCCATGGTGTTTATTTACTAGAAAGCAAGCTTTTGACCTGAGAAATGATTTGGGGAAGAGGGTAAAATGGTGCTCCTTCACTGTGAATGTATCGTCCTTTCCTTCTGAACAGGAACACCTGGACTTTGCTGGTAAGCAGCGCAATCATCCCTGTGGACATTTAGAAATAATACAGTGTTATTTCAATTATTGTACAGGCTTTAAAATGGCAAAAAGAAGTGCCAGTGTTTATGAATGCAAGAACCATTTCAGGAGCCACAGGATGGCATTATAGGTATGGTGTCTGTGCACAAGAATCAGCTTCAGTCTCCTTCAGAAGAGGGATTTAAAGCATTCTTGGGAGCATCTAATTTGTAGAAAGCATGTTTTCTGCATCTTCAGCAAGATTTTGAAACTGAGACAGACTGTTACCTTTCATATTAAAGGCCATTGAGCGCCACATAAATTTGGGCTAGAAGCATTTAATAGTAAAAATTAGATATATCATGAAAGATGAGAAATCTCAAGGTAAATGTTGAAGTACTCTTCTGTCATTTCACATAAGTGGTTGGCTCTGAAAGTCATGATATGCAGAGCTGCTTGACTACCTGATCCTATCCCTCAGCTGTTTTATCAGTCTGTGTGGCTGGCCTATTGTTTGACAAGATCCATTGAAAACACTGGAGAATTTGAAGCCAGCTGGGTCAACAACTTCAGCAAGTCTGCAAATCCATCTTTTCATGAGCAGAAAAATGTACGTCTCCAAAACTATCCCTTTTTCGTGTAGACAGACAATCACACAATTTCCTTTCAAATGTAGAACTCTATGAACAGCTTGCCACTTTAAATTCTGTTAACGTTATATGCTTTCCACAAGTGTATTGCCTAAGTTAAATGCTTTTAATGAAAATATTAATGCATATTTAATGAATGGGGCTTATAACACACTTTTAGATTTTAGCTTCATCCAATACATCTGAAATAACTCTAAAACTTTTGGCTTTTATCAACTTTACACATTCAAGCTATCAGTTACGTACAGTATTCACCAGAATGTACTGCTCACTGGACAGAATTATATTAAATGAGAAGTATAATATGACTTTAATTGGTTAATAATATGCCTATATGATTATCTTTTGAGTGTGTATAAGTAATATTTCTGACAAAAGAACATATCCTACTAGGTACTTTCACTCTATCAACTATATGTTTTTTTCTAACTTCCCATTTTATTTTTTAATTTCTGTTAAAAACAAAAACCAACAACAATAAATAATCTCAGAACCCTACCTACAATGCAATTCTGATATGCCAAGTGAATTTATAATCATGGCACCAATGCTGTTTTCTTGCTTTGTTAAGAAAATTTGTGATGTGATAGCAAACATTACCTCCTTGTTATTCCTTAATAATTAACTAAATTTCTCATAAAATCCAAGCATAAATTATGTTCTTGGATGGATGGTACAGTCATTTCACAGTCTCATATAGAAAAGTTTTATAGTCTATATTTTATTAAAAAGAACACAGCTGAAGATCAGGAGGAAGTCTGTCTATCTATACTATGAAGGGTTGCTGTGTACTGCGAAATATGAAAGCCTGTGAAGGGAGGAGGATATTGCTCTTTCCCTGAAAATAACCAAAAAAAAAAAAAAAAGTGATTAAGGAACTTTCTGGTTTCTCTTCCACAGGTATCAGTTGAAAGATGGTGAATGACACAATGGTACAGAAGCCTGCATAAACGTGGACTGCAGTATTTCTGAAAGGAGCGAGAACTTACATGTGACAGGGAGATCTGATAGCCTCGCCTCAGCTGTGATACAGAAAGGGCTCAAAGGTGACTCTGGAATTGGTTTGAAAGTGCCTCCTGCCCTATCAAAGTTCAATGAGGTAGGCCGTTTCAGGACAACAATAAGATATGGACAGATTTCTGCAGTACTTCTGCTTTACTTGTCCTCTGAGCTCCTCTAAAGTCCATTTTTCTACTCAGTGTAGGTACCTGTGCATAGCTAAATTTCATTGCCTGCATTACTGCTTTTTCTCTCTTTGGTTTTCTGGTTTTAGCCTGGAGGGTATAGTAGGCTTCTCTTTAACACTTTCAATTCTAATCTCAGTGGGACTGTTTTACAAAAAGATCTTTGTCACTTTTTCTCCCCTAGCTTTCTAACATCTACAGTAAGGATTAACTCCCTCTAGTGTCAGGCTGTATCTGTCTCTGCAAGGACAACTTTTTGTTTAGGAAATATAGGTTGCATATGTAAGAAATATAAGAAATATACATGTTTCATTTAGCTGACTTCTCAGCCTTTTTGTTCCCTTTTTTAACTTACGCAGTCATGGCTCACCCCAAAATTATCAGCCTCTTCCTCCGTCCCAACATATTGGTAGAATACCTTTCATTGTAAATTGTGCTTTCAATGGGTAGTTAATATAAAACTGTTTAAATCCTCAGAAGAAGCCTGACTGCTTCCACCATTTCATCACCTCTTCTGTAAACCACCAGCTGAGATGAGACAACAGATTGGTAAGCAGTACTTTGTGGATGATCCATTCTATTTTCTTTTTCCTTGAACCTTGAGCAATAATACTCTGGGATTATCTCAAATTACTGCAGGAAGCATGACTTCCTTCACTTTTGGTATATGCTTCACTCTTAGAAATTCGCAATTGAGTAAGCTTATAGAGCTTCTCCTTTCAATAATTTTGGTTTGTTTTTCTCCCTACACTCAACTTTATGCAGCAGACATGGCCTTTACAGGCTTTAAGAAATAAGGTGTTACTGCACCCTTTTTTAGTTCTGGAAAATGTTTAACACTAACCTGGCCCATCAGAATTCCAAACAAGCTTATTTTTCTGTTATCGTTTTATAAGGTTGTTTAACTGTTTGCATTTGCTACAGGAATGTCACTTCCAGCTTGAGTCCCTTTGTTTTCAGTTTCAGCCATAAGCTGCCCAGATTTGTATCTGTAGCCTGTTATCTAATAGCTCCTACCTGGGATTTTGGGTTGGCAGCCACTCACGAGAATTTGAGCACAGTGCACCTAAGTCATTAATTAAATATTTCCTGTGTGGTCCTCTGCCATACGTTTCTAGGTAAATTCAGTTCACATGTCCCAGCTGTGTTCATCTCTGCCGGACCTTTGGTGAAGCTCTTTGGTAAGTACAGATCACTATTTTGATTTTGTCTAAACAGATCAGAAATGGCATCAGAGGGGTTGGGCTGTCCTTCTAAAAAGACTGATTTGTCTGTCTCCTTGCTAGACTTGCTGTTGCTCTGCTCTTTTGTCTGTCTTGTAGTTGGAGGGTGAGTTTCTTATTGTGAGTCTTCTCCCAGGACGCTAACTTTAAAACCATCCCTAACATCATTCTTTGGGCTATTTAAGGACTTTTATTACTTCAGAAACCATTATTAGAGGAGCCCAAGTTAACCGTCTCAGGACTGTGGTTAACTTGCCTGTTCTTAAATAGCAAGCCAAAGGATAAGAAAAGTGTCCAACTGCTTTATGCATAAGTTATGAGTTGGTGCATAGTAACAAAGCAAGCTGAACTGTTTGGCGGGATGGATGTTTAAAAAAAAAAAAAAGTCAGGAGGGAGTATGAGACAAGTAAAAAATAAAAACGGCTTAATCTTTTTCATGATAGGTCGTCGTCTTCTCCTGGTTTACTTTCTACTCTCACCTTCTGCATGAAGGCTCCTTGCTTAGTTTATCTCATGTCCTGCCCCGTTTGCAGGTAGCTGAGAAAGCTGCACCAGCTCCACGTGTTCAGTTGCAGCTAAAATACAGAGAGCAAGAGTTTTGCCTTTCTAGTTGGTTTTATGTAGTTCAAAGCTCACAGCCAGTGAAACTTAAATAGATAGCCTTTTTAGTGCTGCATTTTAAAATAAAAATACAGTGTATAAAGGACAAATTGGAAATAAGGATGTAAAGAACTTATATCAGCCATCACAGGTCTCCCTATAAAATTGTGCAGGAAAACATTGTGAGCTTTAAACTATGGAATTTGTGAAAGAGTTAAATTTTCCTCTGTTCATATTGCCAGCATAAAACAAGTTTTGAATAAGCTCTCAAGAAAAAGGCTGTAGTTTCTTCCAATTTAATAGCTGTATCACTGTTTTCAGAGGAGCTATGTCAGTTTGTCAAGCAAACAGTTCATCTCAGATGTTTAAGGAGAGGAGATGCTTGCTCTAGTGCAGCAGTGTGACTAAGAAAAAAGAGCTTTAAAGAGACTTTTAAACTTATTAGAATTTCCAAATTAAGAACAAGTTGTTAAATATTTTGGGGAGGGAATAACTTGTTTTCTGCAAATGAGTCTATCAGTTAATAGAAGCAATAAGAGAACTTCACTAACACAATTAAAATTAGGTGGCTAATATAGAAAGAGATTTCCATCTGGCATCTTATTATTAGAAGAAAAACAACAACAATAAACAATTTCACTAGACTGATGTTTTCTTCCCTTCTTTGAATCTCAATACTAAATGTAATTAGGATCTCTGAGCTCCAATGACTAGTATAAATTTCTGTCTTCAGCTTTCCTTTGTGCAGACTAATGAAGACACCTTTAAGTAAAATATTATCTTTCTTGTCTGCTAGAGAAGCATTCTAGACTTTAGCTTCATGTCAGGCATAAATCAACCCTCAGAGTACTTTATATCCTCTGAATATCCTGAGGAAAGAGAAATTCATCAAGAATAATACCATTAGTGAATGCCTGGAGGGCAGCCATCTTATTCTCCTAACCCAATGAATAAACTGCAAGTATACAATCAGAGTTTTAATTGATCAGTATTTGCATGGAAAAGGAAAACAAAAAGACTGTTGTCGTGTTCTTTTTAAGGTTTGAAAAATATTCTGACTCCAAGCTTTTATTACTGAGATCTATTACATTTTTTGTATCCTGCTGTTTCTGAATATTTTTTTTTGTAATTTCATGTATTTGTTTATATACTCATCGTATACTTAATAAAAGTATTGTAAAAGAAAAAAATAGAGAGAACTCCTTATGCAAAAGACAATTATTCATTTTAATCTTTTTCAGGACATAAAAATACATGATAGGGTTTAGGTTTGGGTATTTTGCGTTTTTTTTAAGTATTGCATGAGAAATACTTCTATAATCTGTAGCTAAAATTACTTTGAGAAACTGATGGACAAGATATGATGATTCATGTACTTGCACTTCTTTGTACTTTCTGTTTCAGCATGAAGAGCTATCCTGTTGGGTGCTAGGCTCTGATTTGCGGATACTCTGGATGATATTTTAAAGGTAACTTTTACCTGAGATTCTGACTTCCATTAGCCTAAATATATGTTTGTACTCAGATACATCTGTGTGTTTATGTGAGCTTTGTCTCATTCCATGATGAAAAATTTAAGTATGTACTATTTTTAGCATTAAAAGCTGCCATAACTTTGTGTTCAAGTTGGCATTGGAAAGTCTTCTAATACATTCATTACTATTTTAATTAATCTATTTAAATATCCAGAAAATAAAAAATTGGCTCATGTTTAGAATTATTTTTTTCTGTAACCTTTTAGAAAGAAATGTAAGATTACAGTCAGATGAAATTCTTGCAGTATTGTTATTCTACTTTCTACAAGATACTTCCCTATTATTTGATCCACATTACTTGACTGAAAGCATGTTGTTATTTACTTTTCCAAGAGAACTCAGACCTATTAATAATTCAGACTTACCTCATAAAACACTGAGAAAAGCGTTGGGTTTTTCTCTTTTTTGATTAAGGGAATCACATGATTTTAAGGGACTTATTTTTGAACATTCTTTTGGTAAAAATGATTATAACAAAGTGCTCTAAGGGGATCAGAAATTCCATGTTGCAAGATCCAGATCTGCTTTAAAGTAATTTTAAAACATGAGAATTGGTCAAAATTGAGAACATTTATTTTTTCCAGCACAGCTATGAAAACAAAAAGCACAACTAAAATGAATGGAGAGAGAGAAATAAAACTGATCCATCAGCTAACAAAATTGTGGGATAAAAAGTTACATATAAGTCCCATTTTCTGTTTTTAAATTCACATGACTGCTCAGTTAGGTAAAATGTCTGTTGCTTCCTTCCACTGCATTCTTGACTCCTGAGTCAACTCAGTACTCGCCATCTTAACACTTTTCTCTGGAAATATTTATTCTACTTTTCTGTGTACCGTGGTTTTAAAGCAGTATGAGAGAGATACTTGGTGTTGGACAGAACCTAGAGATTTAGTATAGGCAAACGATTTTACAATCATCTTTTTTTACATGGTCTCTCATTATTTTCCCTCTGTATTCCCTACATAGCCTGTGCAGATAATATGAATAATATTTAGAATGCTTTTCAATGTTTCTCAGAGATATCATTTAAATACATGTAAACTACATCTGAATAATCATCATTCTTCTTGGTAGTTTCTTTTCTGTAGTTATTTTATGTCTTTTTGAGCGTACTTTCAATTCAAAGCAGGAATTTTGAGTGCCATATGAATTTAGTTGATACACACATTAATTTTTTTTCTATGGTGCTTAAAATTATTTGTAGTTTAAAATTCAAAATGGACTTGGGAAAGAGGATAGTCTCTGAAACCAGATCGATACATTGCTTTTTGAAGTAATTAAAATAAGCCCTTAAATATCTCTTCCATCTTTAAAATAAAATACAAAAGTACTTTGTTAGGTGTTTGCTGAATAAAAATTTAAATCTAAATACTATCACAGACACTTACTTGCGAAGTTTTTAAATGTGTGTGGCAGTGGTAGGATCAAAATGAGAAACATTTTAAGTACTGTATAATTTTTTTTTTCTCCTTCTGAGACTAATGTACTCTCAGAAACACATCACTGAAGTTCTTCCCCGATCTATTGGACATCCAACAATCAAGCTTCAAGGAGGAATGAGATTTTAATGGACACTCTTTCCCATCAAATGACAGTATTTCTTACTTTAATTTTAATATGTTCTTACTCTGTCTATAATTATGCTCTTCAGTCCTTTCATTTCACTGTGAAAACTGAAAAGCTGTAATACGCAAGATTCTTGGTGATTAAGTAATTTGGAGGAGGAAATTCAAAGACCTCACAAGATCAAAGTGACAATGGTCAAAGCAAGTGAAACCTGCATTTTTAGCCTAGCTAAGCTCCTGCTTTGTAAAAATTGATTTTATTGTTTTTGTGAATGCAATTTCCTTTGGCAATGAAAAATTACAGTATCTTGTCAAAGGGGGAGGGTTATAATATTTTGTTCTTTTTTCCATTCATTTAGGACCATTACTTAAAACATTAATTTGCATATGGTAATACTAGAAAAATAGTGTGGTGACTTTTTGTTGCCCTTAATATTACTGAAAAGTTCATTTATACTTTTCAGGAAAAAATATGCCATGAAACCTTTTAAATAAATTGGTTAAAAATTGCACTGGATTTATTCAACCTTACTTACCCGAGACATGATTATACAAAATAGGGTAATCTGTTCCCTGGCTGCAACTTAGCTAATAAAGTATCTAATAGGAGTTGCCATGGTAATCAAAGTTAGAAGAGTGCTTTTTCAGACAGGAATTCAGAAAGTAGAGGACTCCTAATCTTGTGATTTTTCTGGAGCAGTAGTCTGCTTCCAATGATTTTAGAAGCTTGTCAGAAAAAGCAGTGTGATTCTTAAAAGCTTCACATTTAACGTGTTCTGTCCAGAAATTCTTCTAAATTTCATGGTAATTACTATTGCCCCTATTTTAAACTCCTCTTCTATGTTCCAGTTATCCTGAGTTGCAATATTTTGCTTGGCACAGAGGAACTAAAAAAAGACATAGGACTAAATCAATTGATTATGAAGACACCTAAACTGAGGGCACTGCAGTTCTTACTCCCTTGCTTGCACTCAGGTACACTGAATTGGGGAGTCTTAGCTTTTTACTTAGTATGAAATGCAGGGTCTATAGAAACATCTATCTGGGTAGTACTTTAGGCACAAATATTTTCAACTGCTTTAAAGTTTAGCTTGTAAATAGCAAGGACAGCAATACCTGTGTCTCACTCAAGGTTGCAGGGAGGTACCTCAACTTGTTGAAAATCCCCAGTGACAATCTCTCTCCTGAAGATATTGTATTTCCTATTTTTATTAAATCTAACCTATAGTTAATATGATAATAATTATATTGCAAAAATATAGACCTAACTGAACTATATTTCAGCAACAGAGAGCTCCGAAGATTTGCAGTGGAAAAGTAAATATCAGGCAAGAAGTTTGAACTTTTTGTTTAGAACAGAAAAATGAAGTTTAGGAAACACCATCTTTAAGAAAAACATGATTACAAGACCAGTGAATTGAAAGCATACAAGTAATTCTGTTTGGATAGATACTGTTTAGTGAGTTCATTAAATGTGAGGAAAAAGATGATGATTTTCAATTAGAGAGAGGCTATGGTGCTTTGTGGACAAATGAACTGTGGCAGAGCCCACACTGTAGAACTGTTATGAATCTAGGACAGGAATAAGTTCTGAAAGAAAAAAAAAAAAAAAAAAAAAAAAAAACAAATTGAAACAGTTGCATAGAAAACAAAGAACAAATCAGCCAGATGTAACAGTTATAGATACAATGCCACCACATCAAACTGTTTTGGGACTCAGGGTTTCTAGAAAGATGTAACACTGGAGGGATGTTATCCGCTATTTCTAAAGGTAAAGAATGACTTTTCAACATTCTAAACAGTTAAAAAAGAAATCTACAGAATCATATAAACCTAATAATCATATTCTACAAGAATAGATAAGTAGTATTTACAATAGTTGCTCAAATGACCAATATTCATGCATTGTATAACGCGGATAATAATATTTCAAATTCTTTTGTGCAAACGTTTCTGTGGAACGTAAGAGACAATTACCAATAATCAATTTTGCATTGGGAAAAGAATATCAGTACGTGAATGAACGATCAATGTTAATTATTTTTTAATCTTTCTCTAAAAAAAGAAAAAAATAGCCCTGCTTCTTGCTCTGCTTCAGAAATATTTTAATTTAGATATCCAATCTCACAGCACACAGCAATAATAAAGAGTGAATAGGAAAGGGAGCAATTCATCAAGAACTCACTGGCTGAAATTTGTTTGCCTACATGATTTAAGCAAATATTAATAAAATTCAAAATCTGTTCACATCTGGTCATGGGCAGAAAGTTGGACCAAATTCATCAGACTGTGTTTGTAAGTAGTAATTTGTCCAACTCTAATTAAAATCCACTAAAGTAGTGATCGCAGAGCAGTGTTGTATTGGAATTAAATAGAAAATAATAATCTAAAACATAAATTGTGAGCATCTCTTCTCCCATTTTGCTAAACCAATGGACTGAATCATATTTAAAATCAAAAGATTAACATTGTTCTTCAATTTGTAGGATTTCTTTAAATGAAGAAGTGATAAATGCTTCTTTTATAATTAATATAAAAGAGAGATTAACAGTGAAGGACTCAATATTCCAGGCCAAATTCCACTGAAATAGCGAGAACTATATTTAAATACTGTGGCATACAGTATAATAATGGTTTAAAGGACAAGTACCCTACTTGATAACGTATCGCTTTCAATCGCCCAGTTTTTGATCCATTTAAAGCATTTGCTATTTAGAAGGTACAGAATTATTTAAAAACTGGTTCCTTTTTTCTTTAGCTTAATATGCAGGTATGTTTATGTTAGTAAATTAGACATGTTGTGAAGAGTTCTTGGGAACTGAGGCCACCTGACATGGACAATCTCTCATTTATGGGAGTTATGTGAAGTGTCTTAGCCACCAAAGCAGAGCGGCTGCATTTAAACTGCCTATTAAGCATGGTCCCTGGGACATTTTGGCTAACATAGATCTGTGAATTGTTTGGGAGACTACTAATTGGCAAGGGCCATAAGAGTACTGGAAAAGCTCTTAAACTTTATTAATTTGGATGGTTACATTCCAGTTGGTTGGGAGTGTTGTTGGGCATCATTTAATTCACTAATATAAGTAAAGTCTGCAAGTTTTTATATTAACTTATTCTGTGGTAACTTGTTTGCAGGCTTTCTAATTTAGGAATTCAAAATGGTGAGTAATGTCAAATAATTCTTGCAAAACATACAAACTTAAAGCTCACATGTAAACAAATGTATATACTCTATAAAACTTATTCCATTTGTTCCTCCCTCTTCAATGACTTATAATCATTCTTTTACAGGAGAAACTTTTGTAATTTAGTTTTATGATTCATCTTTATACAGTAAAAATATATGAAATTAGTGAATTTCTTTAAATCAAGATTTTTTAAAGGGTAACTCAATTTTGCAGTCAGTTCAGAGTGAATATACTAGCATTTTTTTCTTCAAATTTAACACTGAGATTGTATTAGAAGGCTCTCTACAGCAATCTGCATAACCTAGAAAATGAGTTCAAGCCACTACTTAATTCAAAGAACTTCATCTTTTACTTATGCTTAAACCAGCTAAGAAATATTTGACTTATACTTTTGTCAGGCATTAGTACTTAAGTGTTGACCTTACATACTTAGTACATAACTAAAAGTGCAGTGCTTTTAAAATGTCAAAAAATTTAAATCTCTTCCAAAAAATTAAGTCCATGTGATAGAAGATGAGGAAAATTTAAAATAGGCTAAAGCTCACAGCACTTAGAGTCACGTTAATCATTAATAAAATGAATGCAAATATACTTAAAAATAAACCACATTCAAAAAAGCTTATGGTACAATGTACATTTGTGTGCAGTTAAATAAATATCCAGGGTGTAGTTCTTGGACAGGGGTTGGGTGGAAGACTGTGCATTGTAAGCCAGATTTGATTCTCACCAGTGGGAAGGAAAAAAATATTTCTCCCTGTTGTTTTTGCTTGTTTGTTTGGGGTTTCTTTGTATTTATTTCAGGCCAAATCTTCAAGTCCCTAGCTAGTCTTTGCTGCTACGAAACTCACATTATCAGGAGTATTTCTCTTGATTAAAGAATGAGTCAAGTAAATTTGTCCCACTATTCTAATTAGTAAATGTGTCACTTGCTGCAAGGATATCCCAATAGTAACATTACACAGCTCTGTGATTAGACTCATACATAGCATGTAGCAGGGAAACCACAGACTGTGGTGATGAAACTATTGGATTTAAAGTTTGTAACTATGACTTAGGATACCTAAGCATTTAAGGCTTTATAAAGCCTTCAAGTTAATTTGACTTGAAATGTCAAGAAAAAGGAAGGTCTGCTCTATGTGTAAACACATACAGCCTATAGATACAGGACAATCTTTTTCCACAATATTGACAAGAACTTAAGCAGGCAATGCAGAGAGAAGTAACAGCTCTGGTGGGTCATCAAAACTCATTACGCTGGTGAGGTGAGGGATGTGAGTGAAGAAGGCATGAGCAGAGCAGCATGCATACTGAAATACCATGGGATTTGAGCAGAAGGAAACTGTTTGAAAAGATACTAATACCAGTTTTTGTAATAAAGTTCTCCAGCATCCCTGCCTGCTTTGAACACGTTATTTTAGGCATGGTAATTTTTAGAGACACTTCCAGATGCTGAACAGCTACTGTAACTTTCTTAGTATCTTCTATTCTTCCTAAGCCAATAAAGTTGAAAGATGTTTAGCAATTTTGATCCCTTCATTCGATTAAGCCAATTAAAAACATTGCTTAAGGTACATTTTGCTTCTTTTCCCTAGCACAAAGCCTTTTTAAAAGTAGAAACTGATTGTGGCATCAGTCTCGTAGCAGTATAAGGGACCACAACCAGTCAAAAGGAACGCAGTCCAGTCCATATACTTGCACACTAAACAAGAAATGTGTAGGGAGTGCTCTGGCAGGTCCCAACTGCTGTGACAGTCTGTCTATGCTTTAGAAAAACTCTCTCAGAAGAAGAGCAGGCAAACTTCAAAGATGTCTTGATGCACATGGATGTGTTTTATTTTCCCTGAAAATGACTCTGCTATAGCTGAATATCTGGCTCCAAGCTTCCTGCCCCACTGAGCTGAAAATCCTGGTTTTGTGATGGCCAATCCTGCACTGCCATGAACCTCCTGAGTTACCTAGCTAAGACAGTAAATCTGCTGAGAATCAAAAATTAGGCACTAGAAAGTAGATGGATGTTTTAAGGGTTTTTGAAGAGGTAAAAGGGAAATGGGGGAGTTCCAAAAGATGAAGACCTGAAGGACACCTGGACTGATTTCAAGTGTTAGCAATTTGCAGCAACTGTGTACTAGGTTGTTGCCAGAGCTTAGATTTTGGCTGGGATAAATGAGATAACATCTTTTTCATTCAGGTACTTTAACTTAAGTCTAAGGAAGCTTTGCTGACTTGGTATAAGTGCATTTAGAGGTATAATTGTTCATAATATAGGGTAATATAACTTCATTAATATTAACAAAATCAAGCAGAGAAGCAGGAGTAAAAATAGTAAATGAGGGAAGTTTCTATATATTTATTTTCAGACATGTCCACCCTCCCACCCAAATGTTTCTAAATAGTATCTAGTATTTCAAGCCAGAACAATAATACTTATCAAATATAGAACAGTTTGCTTTACTTCTGTTTCCTTACATTACCTCTGCTTACAGACTTTATAACCCAGTCACATCCAAATATCTCAGGTTTACAATCTGTCCAAAGTATAAAACTTTCTGATGCACCTGTTCTTCCATCTATTATGCATTATAAATTGTGTCTCTTACTCTATCGTTTATTTTATTTTGGAAGCTTATCCACTGCTCAAAAGTTGTTTCTACAAAGTTATAGCAATGAAAGAAATATTGAATAAAGGCTGTACTACAATTGTAAACATTTTAAACGAATATTTCATCTAAAATCAAATGTACAGTTCTTATTGCATTTGGTTGCTGCACAGATTGCAAGACTCATGTTCTTTCCCAGCATAACATCAATAAGCTATTTTCTCCAGCAGCTGCTCACAAGTTTGGTTTGTTGTGACTATTAACCATAGAAAAGCTACTTCAGTATTGGATCTCACTGATGAAAAGACTCAAAGTATCTTGATTTCTTGCAGTTATTGTTGGGCATTTTCTGGTTAAAGATATTTATATAAATATCAAGTTCTTTGCCAGCCTCTAATGTCTATAATTCAAACAAGCCTTGCAAACATTTTATATTGATTTTCATAATCAGCTCTGTAATTTCTGTCATGATTCTGCTTAGTTTTGGAGGTTTTTTTATAAAAAGATTGATGAGGGAAATATTTTTCCCATAGTGACCTTTTTACTAGATTCATAAATATATGTGTATAAATCTATATGTAAATCTACATGTATATACATAGATATAGCTACATGTATAGACACATATATACATGTGAAGATATATGTATTCCATTCAATACTTACTTGAAAGGTAAATCTTTTCCCACCTTCAGTGAAAATGACAGAAGCGGGAAATTCCCAAACAGTAAAATCATTGATAGCATAGTGTTGACTGTAATAGTATGTCAAGCCTGAGACGTTATCCTTGGCTTGTGAAAATCTAATGTGAGCCTCTCATACCAGGGAAATGCTCTGGTAATCAAGCTATTTATTGTTGCTGAGTTGTTCTCTAGTTTTGATTTGCAATTCTACCTAGGACTAAGAAAGCTCCTGTAACGAAAATTTTCTGGCAAAACTCAAACATCTCAGTAAAGTCCTGAGAAATCTTTTTCTCACTAAATGTCACTTGAAAAAAAGTGCCCTCTGACTTATAATAATCCCTGTGGTGCAAGGCTATGCCCAGGACAGAGTCACACATAGATAGGTTGTTCTCTGTTCTATAAAGGGTCACTTGCAGACACAATGAAAGTAGTCTTTGAAGTTGATGAAGCTTTTGATAGTGCAGGCAATGTTACTCTGAAAGTGCTAAGAAATAACTCAAGAGTTTATTCAGTTCTGCCGGATTCGATTGCTTTGAATGTAGTGTGGCCCAAACATTCCTTATGTGTAAGAAATTTTAGCTAAAACCCCAGTATTATTGTTGAGGGGGAGCAATAGTGGCAGCTACTGACTCTTAGGTGGCACACTTTCCGTGCTGTTTGTTTTAGCCATATCCTTGTTGAAAGCTTTGCTTGCTGAAGGTCTGGGTTTTCGTCCTCTGGAAGTACTCTAATCAGTCCAAAGGCTGAAATACTCTTTTCCCAGACAGAAGAATGTTTCCATCAACCAGAGCTTTCATTTTTAAAAGTGCATTCCTTATGACGACCCCAATTCCAAATTAATTCCAAATGTTAATAGTTCCCCTTTGCTTCCTTATCATTTTAGTGCACAAGTGTATAAACCCTAATTATTTAATTTTTTTTTCCAAGCCCACCAATCAAAGCAGCACTTAGGATGTAGCACACTTGCATTGACTGAAACAGAAGAAAATGTTAAACTCTTGCAGAGTCCCTATATTATTGCAGAGTTTCCTACTAATTAAATAGTTCCTTATCCCAACTCTAAAAACGCAAGCAAACTTCACTTTTGAGTGTGACATGACCAAGATGATAAGTGCAGGCAGCAAAAAGCAAGAAATGTCCTGCTGACAGATAAATTTCCCTCTATATTCTTAGGTTTTGTTTGTTTTCATCAGTCATTTCACGGGAAGTGTACAAGTAAGTAGGGGTATTAGGTAGAGCTGCTTACAGACTGAAGTTATGTTTTGGATGCTATGTTTTAAGAAAGTCACTTTGTCTATGGGTTTGTCCAAAAAAGAGCTTTCTAACAATGCATTTGGAAACTGGATCTGCTGAAATATACACACATTTGCATTTGTGAATGTCTGAGAGAAGTCCAGCCTTCCGCTTTATGCAAGTGTCAGTGAGTTGTCATCAGCTCATTGCTGAGAAACTCCTGACCAAGGAGTTACTGCAATGATCAAAATCCATTTTAGAATCTTTTCAGCTAATAGGATTATTTTGCTTAGAAACCAATACAATGCTTTAAATATGCATTTTTATTATCACAACTCACATATACAAATTAATTTTCTGACTTTAAAAAATACTCTTTCCCCCAAACTACAAATGCAGTTTTATAGATCAGAACAGATCGGAACAGATGGTGGTTTAGAGTGAAGATGCACTAAACTACTATGAAGGCATAGTTACTGGGATACTGTGTGGTGACAGATGTTAGTAAGAGCTTATGAGTTTGGTTTTTTTAATTTTCTTTATTGTAGCTTTGTAGTGCATTTCATGCAGTTTGAAGCAACATAATCCTATTTTCCTTCAGAAAGTTCCAGTTTGGGTGTTAAATTTTTGCTTCATAGAGATTCTTGGATGTTCCTAAGTTTTCAACCACTCTATTATCTATATTTGCCTTTTCTAACAAGCATTTGAGTACAGAAATAAAATCTAATCATATATACCTCTATTTTTATTCCTACAAAAAAGAAAGGTTATGTCTAAAGGCAACAGCCAGAAGGGTTCCAAAGATGAGAAAAGTGAGAGAGCAATGGACTTCTGTACCATGCTCAACAGACTTGGAGTCTGACAGAGCGTATGGAAAAGTGAATCCTTAACTGACAAATCTTTACTGAGAATGAACCTGTTAACCAGAGAGATTTAAATCCAGGCAGTGTTAGCCGGAGTGCTCCAACTGACCTCAACGTTTGCCCAACAGCAGAGGGAAGCTTTTACGGGGTTTCCACAACAGAGTTGAACTTAATTCATAAACGCACAGGAAAATGACGCATTTCTTGCAGGATATTTTTGCCTGAATCTAATTATGCCTAGTCAACAGCCAGCTGTTGCCTCAAAATAGACTAAACAGGGAACTCTATGCAGTAAAGTTTCAAAAATGCAAGCAAGCTAGCTGTAGGAATGGATTATACTGGTGATTTTAGGATACTGGTTGGGGTTTTTTTTCCCCTCAATGCAGCTTTGTATTTTCTGCTCTGATCTAGGATCACTAGATCACTCTGATCTAGATGCCCAAATGGCATTGCCATCCAAGACTCTCTTGAGAGAATTTCTCAGGCAGGAAAGATCTCCCAGGGAAGTGGACTAAGTCTCAAGCACCGTATTCTCTGCGGTTTTCAATTCACTTAAGCTCTGAGAACTGCAGATAGCAGCTGAAAGAGCATCCACTTTAAAGAGACAGGTATGAATGTATGAAGTGGGAAAGGATTTTCTGACTGTGAGATTTGCCCTGAGAAATTGAAGATGGGTTTCTAAGGAAAGCAAAACAAAGGAACTGTCTCAGAATCAGCAGGATCATGGACTGTAAATGTGAAACAGAGATTGAAGGTGGTCTATATAGGCATGATAGGATTTGATGGATTGAAGATGAAGTTCAGGTAATTTTGTGGGACTCCAAAATAGCAAACACATTCAAATTTATGACTCTAGCATGGAAAGAAAGTCAATTTTTATAATACAAAGCATAGTTTTACAAAGAACAAAACCACCAATAACATTTACAAAAATATGTGTATGGAGTAGAGGGATGAGAGGTGATATTACCAGACAAAATGAAGGATAATTTTTAAAGAACCCCCAATGGGAGAACCGAGAATGAACTGCCTTTAAACATTTTAAATCAAGGCAGCTTGTCTTCTTTGTGGACAGTTCATAAGTATTTCTTGCACTCAGAGTCATAGTCATCTCTATAATGCTGTCATTTTACATGATAATTGTGTGTATAAAAGGCAAAACTTGAATGCAAACATGGTTTTAGGATTAAACACTAGACTAGTAGAATTGTATTTTGCTCCTATGTCAGTTGTAAGCTGACACTGACCAGCCTAATGGTATTATTGATATTGCTATTCATAGCACTCATAAGCTCAGAAACAAATTTGTGTATCTACCTTTCCTCAGGGAGACTGCAGTTATGTTTTTGGCAAAGAATCAATGAAGGACTGCAACAGTAATTGTGAAGTGAAGTTTTAGGCAAAACCTGAGCAGTCTAAGTAAGTATCAAGTAAATATTTTCTTTCAAAATTATTACACAGCCTACAGAACCGGAACTCTGTCTACAGCGCAGATTTGCAATTGCATTCTTCATTAGCGTTTTGCAAAAGTACATCTTTGGTGGTATGCTTAATGGACAGATTGTGATTCTAACAGTGTGCTTGCTAAAAACTCATTAAGTGCCAGTAAATATGAGGGGAAGGAAAGAAAGCAGAAAGATTAAAGGGGCAATGATGATCCAATAGAGGAAAGATGTATTTTTCTTCACTGTGTAAACAGAATTGCAATTGCCATTTCAGCGCTTAGGTATCAATGGCAAATAACTTGTCTGCAAGGAGAGCGTTTTATATCTGTATACTGTAACTTTGTGGGCATGCAGGCGGTGGGTAACATGCAGCAAGTATTAAATGGATAAATATGCATAAAGATTGTATTTGGCTGGGCAAGATACAGAAGCCTGGCAGAGGGGATCTTGGTGACACAACACAGCAAGCTCTGTGCGTCTTGTTGGATTAAAGACTAGATTCGTGTCTTAGCCAATATAATGTCATGTTGAGTTATGTAAATCCCATCACAGAAATGCAAACACAATGCAGCAGCAGCATTCTTTGGCATGGGCTCTTCAGCTATTTTCCTGAAACCAATTTGATGTCTTGCTACAGATTGCTTTTCCCTTGCGGCACAACCACACTGTTAGTTGAATTCACTTCTTTTTTGCAGAATTATTATGATGTAAATCCCATAGTTTAATAACGGCAATGTTTATTTTTCTTAAGTGCAATTCCTTAGGACAACTAGAAAGTTGATATCCTAGTAAATAATGAAAATGGTATTATGCAGCTGAGGAGGTAGTAACATTCAGCTAACAAATATTTAATGTTTAAGGCAAAAATCCTGACTGATAGTAGGATATAAGCATTCATATAATCAGACAGATTTGTCTGTGGCTTGCAGAGACTGAAAATACTGAAGACTAGCATTAACCAGTCACTGAGCTCAGTAATACCATTCCTCAAACAATCGCAGGTCATCTTATTTGCAGGCTCAGACTGGTTCAGAGTGCACGGAGAAGGAAAAGCAGTGCATGGGCTTATTTCACCTCTTTCCATAAGCAGATAGCAAGAGGACAGAGCCAGACAGATGATGGAAAAAGACATGCCAGTCCTCATCTCTGTGCAAAGCAACAAAAGAGGAAATCTTTCAGCGGGGGGAAAAGGGGTTGAGGAGCAGAATAAGACAGCAGTTCAGAATAACTGTGGGTGAGTGGAAACCTGTTCTCTGATGAGGTGAGCTATGACCATCAATTTCTCCTTTGCTTAAGGCATCCTAATTATGGTTCTAATCTAGCCCAAAGTACTAAAGCTGTAATACTAAGGATCCAGCCCTACTACCCTGGCATTTTATAACAAACTCAAATCATTTTAGGGATGATTTAGGTCAGACTCTGAGCACAGCTTTTGGATGCGAGCTTAAATGATGCCCTTAAACTAAAATGCCTACAGTTGTCTTCCTTTCATTTCGTAATATGTTAATATTAAGCCTAATGTAGTAGGGAATTTTCTTTTAGGTCAGCTTTTTAGGGCCTATGCTGTACATGACAGGTATTTTGAACGTCATGAAAATGATTTTTTGAAAATGTCAACTTTAAGCTGTGCAGTGCATCCAAAAATGATTAAGAGAACATCAAGACTATTGCATAATGTTCTTAAATTACATATACTGGAGTTTATTTTCCTTTATAATATCTTTTGCAATAGATATGTGGAGTCATTTATCAGTGTAAAAATGTGAGCTTAGCAGCATTTAGTTTGCTAGCATTGTTTGATTTTATAGATCCACTTACGTTTACCTCCCTGTTCAGGAATATTGAATAGCTATGTGGCATTTATAACTTCTTCTAAAGCCACTTTCAGCTTATAGTAAAATAAAAATTAAAATGTTATGTTGGGAAAGTCAGCATTCCCTTTAAAAGGGAATAAGTATTTTCCAATGGCACTATAATTCTCATGCCTTAAATCTTCCTTTTCAGAATATTTTGGTTTAGTAGGTTGGTTTGACACTAATCATATGTAACAGTTGTCTGCAAATGTGCAGCAACACTGTCTATTGAGATCTGTAAAAGTACTAATAGCTTCCGGAACTGTTTGCTGCAGGAACGGTAGGTTGATTGCAACTGTTGGCAGTGATGAAAATGGGCATCAAGCTGAGACAGTCCAAGCTTGTCCTGATGTTAAAGGATTATCCACCTACACAAAAGAGAGCTAATTGGAATACTGGATCAATGATTCAGCTTCGAAGTCACTGGTTCAGGCCACAGGTGAGATGATTTGTCTTGCCTGTAGATATTAGTTCACATGAACCCTACATAATTTAATGACCCACCACAGAATAATAATTTAGTCCCAATTCATCCCTGCGTCGAGAGAGGTCTCATTATTAGTTTATCAAAACAATTCAGAGGTGTATTAACATTATTTAGCTTTATAAAAGCACATTTGCACTCCCTTCCTATGTCAAACACTAGATATTTCTGGACACTTTATAACTTCAAAGACAACATGCACAGTAGCATCTTCTCATGTTCTTACTCAGCCTTGTGAGAAGGCGAACACATTCAAATGAAGACTGCCATGTGGATCTGAAAGTAGATTTTGCCCTTAGCTATAATAGTTGCAAAATACATGGTATTGCCTAGGTTAAGCCAACATTTCATTTAAAATATGTACCTCCATTACTGATGGTAAATATGTAAATGACAACCAAATTGAATTTTCATTATTTTTATGTATTTTCAAAGTTTCCACTAGGTTTAAAATCAGTCTGTGTGTAAAATATTGCAATTAAGTCTGAAAATGTAATAGTAGATGCATTAATTTTCAAGAAAACTATGTCCTAAAGCAAGGAAAGCAAAAAGAGAAAAACCTCAAAATCCCTGTGTTTCAATTCCCATGTAAGTATGGTAAACTTTAAACATGTATCTATCAGTCAAAAGGAAAAATCAAATTCAGAGAGATAATAGGCATTGTCCAGAAGGCCTAAAGAGTAAGGCACCCTCTGTGAAGTGCCTGAGTCACATACACATAGGAAGAAATGTAGCTACCTCCAGGTGGGATCCGGAACTACTGAGGGAAACAACTGAATGCATGCTCTTGGCATGATTGTTCATGGCAAGAGCCAGCCCACAGATGTCACTGAGGTCAGTACTTTATTGAAGAGCTTTAAGTACGTGGATCCATATACCCTGGAGCCTGACCAAGAAAGCAAGCAGCCTTTCTTTTGTGGATACACCTGGCCCTTATCTTCAGAAACTATCAACACTGTTGGGACTTAGCACTTCTTGGAAAGGAAGATGAAGTTGTGGGTTCGTTTACATCCTCCTATATGTCAAACCTGTAGCTCTGAGGGTGTCCAAACCACTTTTCCCTTCAGTGTCTGAAACTGAAAAAATCAAATTAATTCATTTTTTGAGGAATCAACTCTATCAGTTATATTCTGAGAATCGGTCCTCAAACCCCCAGGAGACATAACAGAGAAATCCTTAGCTCCTTGATCTTTACTGGGAAAAACACAACAGAGAAGCTGAGCTGAAGCTGAAAAGAGAGAATCATGCCTGAATATTTGCAGAAACAAAACTGTAGGTATTCAATATACTTAAATGAGTTTTCAAGTACTATGAAGTGTACCGCCCGTGTTAGGTAGAGCCTATGGGATTGCCAGTGTTAAAATTCAGATTTAGATGACAAAATGAAGTCCTACTTTAAAAGTTTGAACGTTTTGTTTTATTTTAGTTGAATATTTGCTCATATTTGTGGATCTCTAACACAGGCATAGAGAGAAAAACAATAACAGAAATTGAGACCAGGATTATAAATTACAAAATTTGACAGGATGAGTTCATACAAGTTATCACAGAAAGAAAATTATTATTTCCTTGTTGTTTTAATTTACTCAGTTTTATAATGACAATTAGGAAAGTTAGGAAAATCCAGGGGGGAAAAAAAGGCATGAAGGAATCTCTTGTGCCTATTTTGTTAGATATTGGGTATGTTAGGATCTTTTTATGAAAATCCGTCAAATTTTTATTTGGCTTCTCAACAAGAAATGTATCAAAAATCTAAAAAAAAAAAAGAAATAATTATATGTTATAAAAATAAACAAAGATTTATTTTCATAATACCAGTTTAACTTCTATTATTTAAAAATTAAAATAGCCATAACACAAATGCAGAAAAAAATAACAGTATTCAAGGACAGAAAAAGTAAAGCTTGTCAATGTCATGAGCTTCACACCTGTATGAAATATCACTGTTGGTTTTGGGTCATAAGAATGATAACTTCACTTGCAAAAGAGCAATGAATCATATGTAGAAGGCTTGGGAAAAAATGAGCTTTCATCTACACATTACTTTATTATTAACCAGAAAAGTTATTGCCTTATCTTGGAAACCTCCACTCCACCTGGAAGCTACTCCATGGTTGAAGGATCTATGAAGATGTGCTTCAGTGGAAGGAATACATTTATGTGAAAGCATCACACCTGATGTACGATGCACTAAGCTTTGATTTCATGGTCTCATGCAGACTGCACAAATATCACTCGGTACAGCTTTTACTAGGAAATGACAGTCAGGAATGGATGAATAGGAGCTAGATATCCTGTAATTTCAAAAGCTTACTGGCTGTATTTTAATTCACTCAGTTGTTTGGAAGTTTTAATTCTGATAGGATTAAAACCTTGTTCTAAATGACAATATAATGATACACTTGAATATTTACCTCAGAGCTGTCTTTGGTGAAGAGTGAGTTTAATTTCCTTGAAAACACAGGCAGCAGTTGGATGCTTTAAAAATCTAGATATTTAAATCTGTGCATGAATGAAGAGAGCGATGCTTGGAGTTAACAGTTGAACCACATTTAAAAAAAACCAAACAAACAAAAAAACCCAAAAAAACCCCAACAAACTAATTTGGGTCTGAGGCATATATCATATTGATAGGCATTGAAGGTATTACTGAACTGAGAAAGAAATTATAGCAAAGTCCCTAATAGTATACCAGTTATTACTTTCACCCAGCTCCCTCATGAACATTGATTTTAAGCTTTACTTTTTTGTCAAATTTTGGGTGACTTTTCACAGGATTGACACAAGCTCCCCTTTGACAACTCCCTGACAAATCTCAGACAAAGGATTGGCAAACCACTTCTTGTGAAGCCTCATAGTACATTAACTTCCCTGTCTCCTTCACCAGAAACAAAGGAATCATCTACATAGAAAATGCAGGTAACTAGGATGGGCTTATCCAAACAGCTAAACTTTGGAAAAGTTGCATGCAACCAAAAATAAAGTCTTAAAAATGGGAAGTGCTGGAATACAGTGCTTTGCTTTATTTATTTATCGCAGGTACTACACAAATTTAGCAGACTAAAATTATACAGATGCACTTCAGGCCCAAAATCAACACTTTGGGCCTGGCATGGTTTCAGATCAGGACATACAGATCCATACTGTATACCTCTCTTGTTCAAACAAATGAAGTAGGTTATTAATTCTTTATGTGGAACAGTTACTAAAGCAGATGAAATGTACATTTTGTGCCTGGCTTGCTTGATTACTAGTTAAATATAAATCAGATACTTAAGCTATTCCTATACTCTTTTTCTAGAAATAAAAGTTAGAAAGCTTCCAGAAAATAATATATAGCCAAGATAATACATCACTAAAACATTGCTGTTGAAAGATGCTGTAACAAAGCAATTAAGGCTTGGTGACATCACTGGCTTGGGGCCAGCATTCACAAGTCTTCTGATATATCCTTTTATAAACTCTGCTACACATTTCTTTATACTCAGAAGAATGTTGCTTGGGTTACTTATAATAATATAATGTGATTTCTCTTAGCATCCTGGAAAGGATCTTGAATTTGAATCTGTGGTCTTTATCTTACTTTCAGACCAGCATTTCTTCTCAAAGAAGAAAGCCCTACCTGGAGATCAAATTGCATGTGGAGCCTTCAATAAGTTCAATACAGGTACAGTATACAAACATATGAAAACATAGAGTCTAAAGTTGCAGCCATTATCCTTCTAATTATTTTGCTCAGCAAAGTAAAAGTAGTAAAATTTCAGCAAATACTATTTACTGTTAGAAAAATAATTTTCTTATAGAATAAGTCAGTTAATTGTGACTGTAATAATTTTAATTTTTCCTGTCTAAAGTATTGGAATGTGTTTTTCCAGTCTTTTCATGGCTTCTCTTTAGGCTTTATCTTAAGAGAAACACAATCATTAATGCAGTTATATTTGTCGTCTTCACCGTTATGGAAAAGTCACATATGGGTGGCAGCTGGTTCTATCATAAGATTGTATCTGATTTGCTGATACTAAAACTGTGATTTAATATCTATCTGACTTGACTGAATCTAGTTAAAGGTGGGCAATAGCTTTTAGTCAAGTGCATACACTTCTTACAAAGACTTTCTTGTGATAAATTCCTCTCTGTTTTTTCTATAAACATATGGTTTCATCCTGCGATGTGTTGACTGTCACTTGGAATCAACATCTTTATAGGTTGTGCCAGCCATATGATTTCTGAAAACTCGTGTTTCAGCTTTTATTAACATCACATAAAAGCACTGAAAATGTGTGTAGGGAAAATTAATGATATGAAAAGTGTTCAATCTCACAAGGAGCATTTACTAAGAAAAAAAGCTAATAGGTATAGCAAATCTTCCAAATGAAAAAAAAATATGAAAAATGTAAAGCACTCTATGTCCTAAAGTGCTATTGACTTTGTATAAATTTATTCTTTTAAAGCAAGACTACACTTTTATATGCCAGACGAGCAGAGCAAAGTGGGAAATATACATTCTACATATGCTTAAACTAATGAATTAGTTTAAAAAATACAAACTTCTTGGTGTTAAAGGCATTAATTTATGTACTGCTTACAGTGAAAACAGTGATACAGATCAGCTTTGTCTCTGTTTTCCTTAATCTGTCATAATACCCTGCCTTTTATTTTGATTTTCTAGTGAGTACAGGGAATGACACAAGTCTAATAGATTAATTAAGTCTACTGGAAACTTTGTGAGTTATGTTTCACTAGTAGAAAATAGAAAGAAATAATGTCAAGACTATATCACAATTATCATAATATCATAATGACTCTCTGTAAATGTTTTTTGATAATATTTTGTGCTATGTTATCGTAACATGATAGGCTATCAGTTCAATGAAATACCTTGTGGAGGAACTAAATAGTTGTGATGAGATCTAGAGCCAGTTGGACCTGGCTTTAATACCTGACATCAGTTCTCACCCTTTTTTCTAACAGACACTACACAAGCTTTCCACAGTTGATACATTTATTCATACATCTGAAGAGGGCTGGCTAGAAATTTTAACAATAGATTATTACCTTTACAAGTACAAGACTTTTTTTTCGTTTTTTAATATGGTGGTTTCAGCAAAGCATTCATCGAGATCTCACTGGAATCTCTAGTCAAAGCCAGAAGTATTCAGCATACTGATAGACTTCAGTGCTTTACATCCTGTAAGAGTGCCATGGACACCAGCCTTTTTTATCTCTGTCTGTCCTTTTCTTTCTCCTTTTAATACTGTTTTCCATGCAGCCCTGCAACTAAGAAGCGAAAGGCCAGCCTGAATGAGCTTTGAAGTAACCTCCAATTCTCAAAGGCAATGTTCGGTCACTTCAACTCTGTGTGCCTGTTTACCTTCGTTTGTTATATCACTCTGAAGTTCAGGTAAGCTGTTTTACAGGTGGTAAAACACTTAGAAAGCAAACAAACACACACGCCTTTTTCCTACTCAGTCTGGAAGTAATATAAGATCTTTCCCAAAAGGTATTTTAAAGGGCATAAGATCTCTGTCATTCATCCTTAGAGCGTCTAACAGATCTGGATGTCCTTTAGTCCCGAAGAAAAGGAACAGATCAATAGCATCTCCCTGAATGCACACAGGCATTTTCTAACTACTTTGCAGTTGTGATGAACAAATAAACTTCTTTTATTCAGTAATCTAAAAGTCAAGCAACAATAGTATTGGATCTGGTATTGTGAGGTGCTAAGCACCCTTAGTTTCCTGTGGTGTTAAGCACTTCATTGTTTTAAACTCATTGTTTGCAGCCCATTAGCTGCAACCAAGTCTGAAGGCACTGCTGTATGAGAAACCGTTTGTACTATAATAGTGAAAGACGCTTATTGAAAAGTATCTCTGTATTGTAAAAAGTGGATAAAAATTTAATAGTCGTTGTTTTACTGGTATAGTGAATTACTGAAAGTCCCGTTTGCCTTTTATCTGGATAGCATATCTTATAATCAGGAATATCCCATTTGTAATTCTCTTTTACATCATAAATGCCTAGCATTTCATGGAATGTTTTATACTTTCTTTGCCACCAGAAAAATATAAAATGCTTCAGCAGTAGAAAGTCTAGCAGTTATCATTTTTGGTTTGGGGAAAAAATGTGTAGGAAACAATATCAAATTTTCCATTCAACATAACTGACCATCAAAGCCTTTATGCAGCTTTAAGGTAATGTAAATAATGTGACCAGCCAATAACAGTCTTTCTAGTAACTCCTCTCCCGGTGCTTCTTGAACAATTTTAAGAATTACTTAATGCGACTCAAAGCATTTAATTAGATCATAAGCAAAAGGAAGAGAGCACAAGGAATTCACGTGCTTAGTTAGCTGTTAAACATTTTATATACCAGAACATATGGTAGACAGTTTTTGCCTTCATAAATTTATTGTCATCTATCAAGAAGCAATAGTACCTTAAAATAACAAGGTACTGTATGATGAGTCTTGCTTTTTGGCACTAGATGGCTGCAGTCTAAGAACACTTCCAAGTCTGTAAGACTTTCTTATCATTATTGATTTTTTTTTTTAATTTCTTCTGTTTTGTAGCTAAGTCTTTAATTAAACATTACTGTGCTTCATCTCATAAGGAAAATTTCTAAGCAAGCAGCATAGAAGTAGTAGATACAAGAAACTGTTCTTCATTAAAAAAAAACCAGACACATTCCTCCTGTAATGGAAAATGATTGCTTCCGTAAAATTCTTTCATGAAAGTCGTATTTCCTTGCATTTAGAATATATTTTTTCAAATATTTTACAGTTCTTTTAATTATTTTTCATTATATGAAATAAAGCAAGCAAGTAAAGAATGGGGGAGAATGAGTCCAAGATTACTTAATACTCTAAAAACCTGTGAAATGTAATAAATACAAGCACATAAATGTCATATTATACAAGCACAAGCCACACATTAATTATTGTTTTATTATTTTAAATAATATAAATTACTGTGACAACAGTCTTCAAACATGTAACAGCTGAGAACAAAATTTGAAAAAAACAAAACCAAAAACCAACCCAAACCCAAAAGAAAATAGCACGTTACTTTAAAAAGGAAAATTAAAAGCTAGGAACCAGAAATCAATGCCCTAGTTATCACTGTGTACATAAGTGTTAAAGTTAATTAATTATCATTAATTTAACTTTAATTTACATTGAATTGCTATTATCAATAATAATACAAGTTCTTTGAGTCAAATTAACATAATGCTCATATGTCAATAAACTCAAGAAGGCAAGAAAGAAAATACCAAGGGAACTGTAAAGATTCATTATTTTCTTTCCAAAGCTAGACAATAAATTTCAAGCACTGGTACTCTGAAAGATTCTAGCTGCGTTCATTTGTTTTGCACTATTTTTGACAGTAAATATCAGTCCTGTGCTTGCTGGCCTTTTGAATGTAAAATATTACTTTATAATTTCTGTTGTCAGGCCTCTTACAGCTGAAATAACTTAATAAACACTTACTTGTAGATATTCTTTTAATACATAGAGTACATGGCTTGCCTTCTTTCAGACGATCTCTGTCACGCACAGTGAACACAGCTGATCAGCATTGGCTTCAGACAGCTTCCCATTCCCCACTGTAACTAAGAGATGTCAAAATGAAGAAAGTTACTATCATCTCTGTTTTTTAAGTGCTATTGAAGCCATCTTAGCCTAAACTGGGGTTAGGAATAGCCTTAATGTAAAAGTTTAGAGAAGTAACCTACAAGGTGAGTGAGAGTGCTATGAAAGAGGAGCTCCTCAGAAGCAAATCTGCTAATTGAGTTGCTGAGAAAATGAGAAGTGTTCCTTCATCTTATCTTGTACTGTTTTTCAGTCTTGGCTTAATGTGAAGTTTTGCTTAGCATGTGAATTGCTAGCTAGCATGGTATGAAAACAGAGTGACACTAGAAACATTTTCCCAAAGTATGTTTTTGTAGTGAGCAAATGTTCATTGCACTTCTTTCTGTAGGCTTTCTGCCCACTCTTGGAGTAGTTACTGTTACTATGTCACTGGGAGTTCAACAGCTCATTGTGTTGACGTGCGTACAGGACAGCAGCGATGAAAAGAACCAGTGGTAGTGGACAGGACCATCTAGGTTATTAGAGTTTCTTCTAATTTTTTTAAGATTACAAGCTACTTATGTTACTTAAATACTGTATTATTCTTTCTGGAATCACTGAATTGGGTCTCAGATAAATGCTACCATTTGTATAACAAATAGGTCTCAGTAAATAACATGTATGTAATTTGAGTGGAAATGCCTAGAGGAGAAAGCCTTGAGTTACTTTAAGACAGTTGCCATTATATTACACTGTGAGAAAATACGAAATGTCATTTCCCTGGGAGCCATTGAAGGGCCTTTAGCTCTCATCATAGGTAGGAGTTGGGAATGATATAAGTGCTATATTTAGTAAGATGATTTAAAACAATGAGTTTAGTAAAAATAATGTACATTTCAATAAAATTCAAGATAGACAATTACTGTGAAAGAGTCTGCAAAGTAGTTTTAACACAATAGCTATTAGATTAATCCATTAAAAAGATGGTATTTCATTCTTTCAGGTTACACTGAACCAGGGCAAAGCCTAGGGTCTGTGGTAGGCTTATGGTTAGAGGCAAGTAGACTACAGATTATGGAATCACACTGAGCCTGATATTAGAAAGTGTTCTCTGACTTGATTTTAGGACAGTATTCAGGGGGAAAAAATTATGTCTCCTTAGCATGCCAGCCTGCCTAAGATTGCCTTCAGATTTGGGGTATAAAGGATAAGGTTCTGTAAAGGAACATACATGAACCGTACTTAAGAGTGCCATTTTGGAAAGGACCAATAACTCTTTTTAGGCCAGTTCCCGCTTGGTTACTTTGTGAGAAAATAAGCAAAAGATTTTCAGATAGGTAAAGTATCTTATATGGACTTCTTACTGAAGTGCTAGTAGGAGGAGAATCACTATACAATCATTAGGTTGTGTTCTTTGAGAATATAATGTATGCCACTATTGTGCCTTAAAACAGTCTGAGTCTAAATACACGGTTTGGGCTTCATAGAATCATTTAGGTTGGAAAAGACCTTTAAGATCATCAAGTGCAACCATAACAAGATACAATCTTCCAAACAAGATACAACGGAGTAAAGAATAGTCACTAATTTTCAAAGCATGGATATAAAATCTGAGGCTTCTTAAATGTCCTTGAACTTGCAAGTCTTACCTTGCAGACCTTCGTCTTGGCAGGTCTCTCAAAGTGTTAGTAAGAAAGAGCAGCGCAATGCAGGTTGAAGAGAGTCATTAGCATGCTCTGAAAGAAAGGCGGGAACTCCTTTTTTTTTTTAGGTACAGCTGACTAAGGGCTGTGTCAGTTGCAGTCAGTTTATCCTGTAGCAGAGTGAATATGTCTAAGAGGAATTCCTATTTAACAAATGCTTTCAATTTTTCCCTTTTGCAGGCAACACTGTTTCTCAGTTCACTATCATTCAGGAGAGTTCTCCTTATCAGAGAAGTACTTTGAACTTCAAGCTAGAAAAAAGGTTCCACTTACGTAAAAGGGACTTGACAAAACTTTTTGTGTGTGTGTAGGAGAAACACTACACTGTTTTATGTTGCAAAATGTGGACAGGCCAGTGTTTGGCAAGGTTTATGCCAGAGCATCTCTGCTTCCCTTACTGAATAAGCACTGTGCTGAGAAGGGTCTGAGCCAAACAGTTTCTTCTCCACTCTACAGTACCAGGTGCTGCACTGAGCTGAGCTTAGCAGTCTTTGTCCTCATCATTGACAGGAGTAGGATACACTAAGCAGTAGGAAAAAGCTAAGGTAACACAAAATAGCAGTGACTAAGAGTGTCTGCTGGAGAGGAGAGACCCAGTTAGGCTTTGGGCATCTCCCACTGGGTTACTCCCAGAGAGAATGCAGAACGCTGTTCTTCTCTTTGCCACTGAACTCCACCTCACCCTAGGTTTAGGGAAGTGTGAACTATGGAATGTGAGAAGGCTTTGGGGGAAGAGCATACTAATCAGTCTGGGACCCATCCCATTAGGTTGCTGTGAGAGAAGTACAGGAACGCTATTTATTCAGGCATGATTGAAGTTTGTTTCAGACTTCATGTAGCGATATCAATAAGATGTCTAAACCAGACACCGTGGCATGACATTGAGACTGATGTAAGGAAATCTACTCGCACATAAATTTAGTATAGTACTCTTTACATTTCTCAGGGACATAAGGAATTGTCGTGCTTTTCCTGCATGCTCAGTTTCAGTTTGAAGTTAGAGTGTTCAAGTTTGTTAGAATATATGGAGTGTGAGTAGGTGTAACACGGCTCAGGAGCCATCAGGTTATTCATCGTGTGAATTGCAAATGCCATTTGAGGGAGTATCTTTGAACTTTTTCTCTGTTGTGGATTAGGATTTAATAAAATGGGAACGATCAATTGATAGTATGTACCCCAAATTACTTTAGGACAGTAATCACTAGTTTTCTTGGGGAGAAACTAGATGCACAGCTTCTCAGTCTAAGGTAGATTTTGGGTCTACTCTTTGAAGTATCTGTCTTATTGGAGGGTTCCCCACCACATCTCTACCGCTGGGAGTGCTCAGAACTGATGGGGGCTGTATTGCGCAGATGATGCTCTCTGAATGGGACAGACTGCTTGTGTGCTAGGCGTAGTCTTGCCCTATCATTTGAAAAGTAAAACAACAGGGCACGTGGCAGGGTCATACCTAGCAATCCCTCCCTTGCTACTCTGACTGCAGAAAATCTTAGTCACAGGGTCTATACTGTTGTCTCTCCGTGTTCTGTGGCAGGTAGAGGCCCGGGCACCATCCACCAAATGAGATGCATCCTGTCTGTCAGACGGTTTCAGCGCTCCCCCAGGGCACTTATCGCTCACTGTGAAAAAGGGCCCAATACAATGGCATATGACTTAAGAGGATTTCTCTGAGCTTCAAACTGGAATGAAGGGTTCTGCTCCTTTGATGAGGCTTTGAACCTGCAACTTTATGCTTGCAAAGCCTGTGCTAGCACCATCACCTCCTCCCCATGCTATGGGTGCGCTTCAGGGAATGCTAATCCACATTCTCATTCCATGAATTTAAAACTAAGGGGGGCTTGCAGCAAGCGTTAAACTTTACCTTAGGTATTCAATAGTAAAAGAACATCCATATGTCACTCTGGTTCCAAAAGTAGATAAGGCACTCAGCTGCATTCTTTAATGCAAATCCCTCTAAAACCTTATATGCTATTAGTAGTCTGCTAGTTATTTGATGAAGAGAAAATTAACTTTTCAAAGAGCAAGGCAAAAAATAGAACTGAGTCTATTACACCAACCAATCCAATATTCTGTACAATGAGATAGTGTTTCTTTCTACTCATTATGCCTAGCAAAAGCAATCAACAGAAGCCTGAAATGATAATTGTACAGAAATGAGATCTGATTAAAAGTAGAGATCGGCAGGTATTGGAAATAACCCACCTATCTCTGAAAGAAAGTGCAAAGTCTATACAGTGCAAGTGTTGGATTGTTTAACTCAGCATTGGAGGTCTGGTTCTCTTTCTAGCTAAATTTGCTGTGGATTAAGACAACTGTGGTCATAATGGACACGTGTCAGTTTAAAACTGAAGTAAATAACATGAGAATTAAAGCCATAATGTTCATTCAACTCAGAGACTAAAATGTACGTTAATGTTGTGATCTCTTTGCCACTTACTTATTCTACCCCAAAGCATTCAGTAAGCTACAGTAAATCAGAAGCTAATTCTGGGTTACACCAAGGTTAATTAGAGAAGATTAAAATGGTATTGGATTTGCCCATAAATTCTGTAGCAACAGTTATTAACCATTTGGTGTTTGTCTAAATTTACCAGCTAACACAAAACCATGCCATTCAGGATCCTATCCTGAAGTATAGTATCCTAAGGATACTTGCCTTAAGCGGCAGGTGGGGGGAAAGGTATTTCACTGTTATTTGGGAATTGCTGGTGAGTGGCAAACTGTCAGGGAAATTGCTCCTTTAAGAGCACTTTTTGAGGCACAGCTTTCTACCATCCCCAAACAACTGCTCCCCACCACAAAAACCAGCAAACGGAGGTTGTAATCACGAGAAGTGTCCTACAGAGTCAGGCCAATGATCCGCCAGCGGTCTAGTCTGATTTTCTGTCTTTGACAGTGACAGTAAAGAGATGCTATTTAGGGAAGATATACAAGTCAGACCACTACCTACTCTGCAAAGAAACACTTCTTTTGGTCTGTTTTGAACTGAGCTCCTGCAAGTTTCATTGAGTGCCAATAGTTCTTTTATTTTAGGATTTGGGAAGCAGCTGTTCTGTCCTCACCTTATAAAGCCATTCGGAAGAAACGGCCACTGTGCATATGGAAAGGCAATCAGCTGGTGGGAAATAGCCCAAGTGGCAACTCCAGGCTTGCTCTACATACACAGCATATCTGCTTTGCCGTGTGCAGGAAGTGATATAGCCTCAGAAATTTCAGGTAAGCTCAGTTTCTTTGGACGTTGACTCGTCCTTATTGCCACAACGGTGCCCAACTCAACATTTTCTTACACAGTCACTGCTGTTCTTCCTTCAGCTTTTATCCCAAGTAGGTTATGATAAACATGATTATTAATAAAAGTAATTTATTAATGTTTACATGCACTTAAAATGTTTAATGGGCACACTAGGAGAATTACTTTGTAACATTTGTATTTACTGCTGTCCATTGAAATTTGATGCTTTAATTTGGTCTTTAGAGCAGCTGCTCATACATACAAAACACTGGAATTAGGCCTGTGAGAGATAAGATAACAGAGTGCAAAAGGGATGTCAGTGGTACAAAATAAATGCTGTTCCTTACAAAACTGCAGGAACTAAGGAATGCTTCCCATAAATATTTATTGAGGACCAAAACTGTGCAGCACTTCTGCCACAAGGGACTTGTATTCTAAAAGCAGCATAGGAGGAGAAAGCTTCTATGCATTTTTGTCTTTCTCTTTCAGAGTGTACATATTCACAATGACATCCATTTGCTACATTGCATTTAATTTACATATTTGTCTGCTTCGTCTGCATGACTCTCAATTATCCATCTTCTTTGTGATGTCTTGCCTCATTCCAACTCTTCTGAAGGATCTATAATTTTAAGAAAGAAAGAAAGAAAGAAATGGGGGGGGGGGAAGCAAATTAAGGTTCTAGGGTCCCAAATGGCAGAGTAATCCTGATTTGACATTCAGGATCAACAATAATCTTTCACAGGCTATAATTTTAAGGTTACACAGTTTGTGTCCTTTTGGCCCTTAGAGGTGAGGATTTTATATTGCTATAAATAAGACAGAGTCCTATATAAGGTGCAATACATATCAGTGTTTGGTACTGAGATATTGTCTGTTCTACACTTATTGCTACATTATGCCTACCATCTAAATTGTATTGGATGCCTTTTGAGAAACAGACATGCAAGGAGGTAGAAAGGAGTTAGTTTAAACTGTTTTTGAGGTTTCTAAAAAAGATAAGAACGTCATTGGCTGAAAGATTGTACGTATTTTTGTGACTTTCCCCCCAAAGCAGATTTAATCCATGTATTTTATGTTGTATTAATTTTTTGTGAGCTATAACTCTCTTCCTATTTGAGGTCTGTAAAAATAAGCCAACAGTAATTATTCTACCTGTTTTTAAAGGGAAAATAACAGAGAAAAAAGTCACAGAATTTTTTTTAGAGAAAAAAATAGTCATAATATATATTTTCATGCGTGTGTAGCTTCCAGAATATTTTTAAAAAAACAACAAACAGAAAACCCCCACATAACCTGCCAAAAAACACCACAGAAAATGTTCTGAAAGATTCCAGATTCCAGAATTTTTTACACTCTTTAACAAAGGGATATTACAATACACATTACTGCATCCTATCATCTGTCACCTGTTTGTGTTATGTTAGGGTCCTGAAAAAGCATACGAATGAAAAAAGTAATCTATTCATTTTATATCTTGGTGAATGCTAATTATTTTATACTGATAGTATTTGCTATTCTGTTCATTCATTATTTGAGTCCTACATCGGGCTTTACTATTATTATCTGTGAGAAAGAATAACTTTTCAAAGTTAAATACTCATGTCAAAGGTGGGCAATTACACCTCTAGCTTCTGTTTCCTTTTCTCCAGAAACTGCACAACACACATGGGTGCAGTCTGCCTAGTCAGTCTCCAGACTCTGCATATCTATCTCAAGGCCACAGTTCTACAGGTTCTTTCTGTGACCTTTAACCTTTTCTCCTTGATTTTACTTTTCCCTGAAGAAAAAACACAATATAACTTATATTTTTACTAACAGTGGTTTTTGACTCTAAAGGTATCATTGAAACAAAGACTAAGTCAGCCTATCCTACCTCCAATCAAATGCCAGCCCTACATAGTATTATAGGAAATACATTAGGAATGAGTAATCATCCTTTACTTACTCATGCAACAATAGAGCTGGAAGAGAATCATTTCACAATCCTAGACCCTACAACCCAAAGAGTTACCAGCCGTGATAAATGTGTCTTAGCAGTAAGACATATACCCAGTATATACTTTATACCTAGTAAACATCGGGATGTAAAGAGCATAGGCAGAAGAGCCCATAGAACAGCCCGCTGATAGCTCGATAACCATCAGAAGTGTTGGCAGCTAATGTAACAGCAAAAGAATTTTAAGTCACCACCTCTTATGCAAGATGCTGTGCCCCATTACGTGACAGTCTAGAACTGGGAAAGTGGGTAAATAAACAAGTAAGCATCTACCTCAGTAACTCCCTCCCACGTATATCTGTGTATCTATATAGAAGTACACACACGCATACGTCGAGTTCACATGCACAATGCTTAGACTAACTCTATTAGCACTCTTAAATTTCCATTTCTTCCAGTTTTCCATGTATGTCCCCAAGTAGGCAGTCAGGTTCTAAACCCAACATATATTTTATTAAAATAATAATTCAGAAAATGCATTATAATATTTTTTTTGTAGAAAACTGAGGGATGCTGCTTCTTACAGACAGTTGCATTTTAATGTAATAGAGGTAGCCAACTGGGAGCAAGGTCACAAACAGCCTTTCCAACTTGCAAGGCGAGTTGCCAGCTGTAACAGATTTGTCTTTCATGGGATTAATGTTCTACAATCACTTGTACCAAAGCAGGTAATTGAAAATACTTTTTTTTTAACAATTATTTTGGCAATGTGGATTCCTATCCTAGTTTTAGCAGGCTGGTATTTTATAAATATTTTATTTTTGTATGACACGCCCAGGATTAAGTGGAAATAAATAATTTTCTACGGCATTGAAACACAAATGGACTTTGCTAGAAAAGCTGTGTAAACATTGCAACAAAGATGGTTCCTGTGCAGGAATGGCAGAGAAACAATGCATGAATTAATATGCTGTGCGCTATTCTTCTTGCCAAAGTAGTTGGGGAAAGGTGATAAAAAGGGTAAACTCGAATACTTTTCTGTTTTTAGTTCTGATTGATACAGATTAACATACATATTAAGGTTTTCAGGCTACTCTGAGACAGCACTGCCTAAGGAATGCTGCAGAAGCGTACTTTGTTTAGGCAGCATCCTTGAGCTGCACTCTGTACAATGAAATAATATCAGAAAATCTGGCTGTGTAGGCTGTATATTCTAGAAAATCTTGATTGCGCTGTCTCTTCACTGACCACTCAAAGTTGAAAATAGCTTATGCAAAATCTTATTTTGGATACTCGGGGGAACATAGTTAAATATCATGAATCATATAGTCTTAGCAATTACTGTCAAAGTCTTGTCATTTCGAAAGAAGAGAGATGTAAAATACTTGCCTAAATTTACAAATGAAAAAATAGAAATGGAAAATAAAGAAAAAGTCATTTCAAAGTAGTTCCTATGAAATCAAATAAAAAGAACACAGAGGCAAGAACAACAGTGATGGGGGTTTCTACCTTCTTTCTTTGCTATGAGGATGTCCATAGCGATTTAAACATGCACTGACTCAGTCTTAGGCTGAAAGAGAAATCAAGGAGAAAAGATGTATTTCCAGGCTAAAGGTGGAATTTCATCCTCCAGCCCTGCAGTTTGGATAGATTAAGGGAGCAGGGAGGACAGAGCAGGTGATATGCCAGCTGTGGGCTTTACAATTAATCTGTCATCTTGAACTTTCTGTTTGCTACTCCAGCAATACACGTGCTGCAGAAATCTATGCACGTAAGTATGTTCAGCTTTAGATGTTCAGCTTCAGAAGAGGTGATCATTGCAAATAGCACGTATAAACCCAGTTTGATAAATATTTTCCTTTCCTTATCCAGATCCCTTTTGATGTGGTTTTATTTTTAAATTCTGCACTTCAACGCAATCAAGAAGTCCAATTCCAACTTCACTGCACTGTTGTAAACTGGAAATAATAACATGAACTAATTTGAGTTTACAGGACAAACCTGCAGCTGAGGTTAGCTACAGAGATCAGAGCTACAAATGTATGGAGACAAACTTGTACAGATATGACAAGATTTAAGTCAGTAAAACAACGTGACACACACTGGCTGAGGGAGAATAAAACCAAGGACGTTTTTGTATCCCAGTAAAACCCTATCACGGCAGTAGGAAAATCCTGAAAAAGCAAACAGGACCAGACATTAGCTTAGTCAAACTGGGAAGCCTCGGGTCACCTTACCCAGGGGCAGTCAGCTACTGTACTGCACGATGACAAGCAGTAAGGCTGTCAGTCTTCTTGATGTGGTACTGAAAATAGCCACTCATGCAAAAGCTGAATGTCCAAAGATCAGTCAGTGTGATCAGAATTTGAGATCCTCAAATTATTTGGAAAGATGCCAACAGGTATCAGTGTCACTCACATTAATGCATTTGTTATCTAGTGCTGACAGATCAGGAATACATAGGGTAGAGGACCTAGGGCTTTCTGCATGTCCTGAAAGTGAATTGGATCACAGGCAGAAGCACGGAAATTGTTGATAAAATGTGGCTTAATGATTGAAAATCCATAATAAGAAATACCGGTGGTCAGATTCTCTTCATGATACAAACACTCATCCTCACTGTCAGAAATCATTTCTGCAAGAGAAGAAATGAAGATGGAAGTGAGGAAGGCATTTTGTATCTTCTGTCAAGACAGAGGTGTTCCATGGGAGAAGGGCAGAAGAATGTGAGGACTTCATCCTAGTTCATATGTCAGTGCTGCCTCTGAGAAAATGCTAAGTCTTCACTGAGATCATGGACAAGCTATGCCAAGGGCTGACCCTTTGTTTATTCCCATGAACAGTTTCTGCTGTTTAATATAAACATAAAATTCAAATTAAAAAAATAACAAATGCCTCTGGTAACAAAACTGATGTTGCTGACACTATGAAGAGGTACAGCCCAACCAGAAAATGTAAAATGTTTTCTTAGACACATGCAAGTGGTTGTGTCACAAATGTTGGTTTTTATCTTTTCTCCTATTTCTCCAGGCCCGTTCATGTCTGGTATGTTATCCTTTCTGTTTCTTCATTTGGACATGCAACAGATTTGTAGTTATGATGGAGGCAGGTAAGAAGTCTTGGGAGATGATATTCTGATTTCCAGCACAAGTCCATCTCTAGATTACATTAACATTTTAGGGCATTTTTTTATGGTAAGGTGTCTTTCAGATGATTGTGTCTGTTGTCTATGGTTGCCAGTGACGGTTATAAAAAGAAAATTATTATGTTTCAGTGAAGTAACAGTATTTTGACCTTAGTTTGAGATTTTCTTTTGTACAAATGAACTATAATGAAAATTGGAAATAATAATCGTTTTTTTACAAGGTATTTGATTTACAAAAGTAGATCTGCAAGGTTCCAACTAATACTTTGTGGTGTATGGTCAATTATTAACTCAGCTTCCTATCTACCCTGGATGTTTCATTGCATTTTCATAAACTGTCACATACTGATTCTGCTGGTTGTAATTGATTCCTTCACTTTTTAATGATCCAAAATGAGCTGCATAGATCTAAAATGGATCTAAAAGAGCTGTTCATTGCTTTTATCTTTGCACACTCTCAGATATAATATCTCAACCTATTAAAATGGTAATTTAGTTTTTTGATTAAACATAGATGGAATGCTATACTCAGAAACGGGAGATGATAAAAAATGGAATAAATTGATAAACCTTTATTTAAGGTAGGACACTGGGGTTCTCTCTGAATGGTATTGATTCATTCATTTGCAGCTGGATTTGGTGGTTTGCAGTGACAATACTGGTGAATATTTCTTGGGTTACTGAAAATTAAACTGCAGTGAAAGGAGTCCTTAATAGGGCTCTGCTCATAAGAATATTGAATTTATGTTAAAAGGAGGAAGGAGTCTATATTAGGAGAAAATTATGTGAACTCTCTACAAGATGAGACTTCAAATGTATTTTTTAAATTACTTCTGAAACTTCGCATGAAAAATTTTAGCTCAACATTTTAGCATCTTTTACAAGAAATCCCTGGGAATATGCATAAAATATTTGAAATATAAGATCTTTAAATTTTAAGCGCTTTAGATCTTTAAATTGTCAGCAATCGAAATTTTAAAAGAGGATTTCCTTTCTTTTCTGTGCATAATGAACAACAGCAGGCAATATTTTTAGTGCGAAATGCAAAGTATATCATTGTAAAATGCCTTTAAATTGGAAGACTATCATTTTACGTCTATATTTAGATATCTGGACAACTGATTTGACTAGAATACTGAGCATCATGTTTCTCAAAAACAGGCCACTTGTATATACTACTAAAATGAATTTTAACACCTAATGGTGACCATTTTCGATGATAATTTTCAGAGTTGCTTAAAACTGTGAATCATTGAGGTACAGTGTTTCAATACACTGGGTTTCCCTGTTGTAAGCAAATGGTTATGTTCTGGTTAAATATAGTATTAAGACAACATTACTATGCAACTATAGATTATATTAAAGTTGAACCTGGTAACATCAACTTAGGAAAGCATTTTGTTTCATATTTAGGTAGATAGCCCACTACTGTGTAGAAAGAAAAAGTATGTTAAAGAAGCAGGTGCTGTACACTAAGTACTGTATATATTCTAGACATTTGCGGCAGAGTTGTCACTACTCTGGGGATCCTCCAGTGATCTGGAGTAGGACAAGAGAGTGGAATCAAACATTCCATAGAGCTCTACTTCCTACCTTGTGGCACAGAGACCACATCAGGAATAGGGGTTGATGATGTTGAGAGAGCTGAAAATTACGCAGAGTGATGTTAGGTTCTAAGATAGATCTATCTCCATTAGTTAAGTCGGGTTATAAACCTCCCCTTTTCAACTGCATTGGGGTTGCATGCCTGAAATTCAAATGATGAAAATTAGACCTTTGCAGCCAGTACTACTGACCGAACCTACTGGAGGGACTAAGTTTTCTTTTGCATCTTTTATGCATTTTCAAATGGAGACTATATCTGCAATTGATAATCTCAAAAGAGAGGAGTTTTTTTATTTAATTTTATTTTTAATTTAAAAAATACACATGCCACAACAGCTGGGAAAAATATGACCTTTGGAGTATGAATGCCAAGACAGAAATGACAACTAATTAAATTAACTTAAGCTATTTCTAAATATATTTAAATAAATAAATAAAAACATGCTTTCCTTTACTGAATGTCAAGATGAAAGAATGCTGTGTCTTAGCTAAGACATCAAAGCCTTGAAAGAGTTTGGAGAAGAAATGGAGTGCTAATTCTTATTGAAAGCAAAAGTATTCCTAAGGGAGCCGCTTCTTCTAAACCATATGTCTTTGACATAAACTGGCAATAAAGGAGAAAACTACTGCTGAGAATGTGAGAAATGCAGCTGAAACGCTTCCTCCTTTTCAGAGATATTCAAATGATTTGACCTCATTGGAGATACATTGCACATCCTTATTTTGAGGCTCATATAATCTGTTGAATTGAGCTTGGCACTATTCACTGTGTTAGAAGAAATGGAATACATTTGAAAGTAAGCTATAACAATAAGATTATAGTATTACTAACTGGAATGAAATCATCAGCAAAGTTCACTTGGAGTTTATTTGGCGCCTATTCTAAATGCAGGACTTGGGAGCATTGTGGTAAATTCCCAGGTCTGGGTCTGTGTGTTTTGGTCTATTATGTGTAGATGTGGCACTTAGGGACACGGTTTAGTGGTGGACTTGGCAGTGTTAGGTTTACAGTTGGACTCGATGATCTTAAAGGTCTTTTCCAACCTAAATGATTCTATGATTCTATGTGCATCCTAACTCCATGTGACAACTAGACAATCAACCACTCTTTCTCAGTACTGTGCTTACTATTTGAAAGATACAGAAGGTTTTGGTTCTTTTCCAGGTCTGTCATGCAGTTTGAAAGAGATTCAAGGCATACTGTAGCCAGGACCCTTCTCTCAGTGTTTGGGTTGAGCGTACCCAGACCCTGGGATTTTCTCCTCCCGTACACAATGGAGATGGTCTCAATTTCTTTTTGCTGCTATGATGCAAGAAAACCTTTTCTAGGAAATGCTTACTGCTGCTCTGCGAGAAACTGCACCTAGAAAATAACATGCAGTAAATGCAGTAAACAAAAAGATGTATCATGAAAAAAGAAAGATTTCTGCTAAAAGCTACAGAGCTGTAAATAGTAGAAGTTTAACAGTCAAAGCTGCATCACATAGTTAAATTGTCACATTTCTCTGGCCTTCTAAGTAACTGAGCTTTATTACAACACCTATTACCAGTTGTTAACTTTTCAGAACTGAGTTAGAACTGAAACTTGGCCATGAACGATTATATGCATTTGCAGTTGAAAGAGGCAGTAAATGATAGATCCAAGGAGCGGCTTTAGTTCCTTTCCAATTTCTGTGTAAAAACTCCAGAGCAATTCTATTTTTTACATTATGTTTACATTTTATTATAATGGAAATCTAGGTAAAATCCTTACCATTGTACTATTTCTGCTGTAAACACTCTTACTCAGTGGGTAAAATGCAAAATCTTCATTGTTTTAGTGACCTGAAGACAGCTTTTCCTCCCACCCCATTAGAGAAATTCCGCAATCAGTTTTGTTTATACTCCCTCTTTCACCCACTGAAGCTTGAATTAATTTCTGCACAGTAGCATAACTTTAAGGGAACCAACTTATTCCTTCTCTCTTGGTAATCAGCCCTTAGCCTCTCGGTAAGGGCGCTCATCTTAGAAATAAGATGAATATTGGAACTCAAATATATAGGCAGTAGCCATGAGGTTTCTCTGTCTACTCAGGCTTGATTTTAGGAGGAGACGGCAGTTTTAACTTTATTTTGCCTGGAGTTTAACCTGGTGGGCATCCGTTGGCAATGTCTATCATACCGACCTCCTTAGAGTACGTTAAGTGTTCCTTAACCTAATTTATAAGAATTTGGGGATGGAATGATCTCAAATATCAGTCAGAGTACAATTTTTTTATTGATTTACAATAGTTCTGCTCACTAAATGAGCTGTAAGAGAGTGACATTTGTCTACAATTTATGAATGCACAATTTATATATATTTAGAAACGTGTATGATTTGAGTGTTGTAAGAGAAGTTGTTGACTGCTTAGGACTCCTAAAAATAAAAAGTCTTTTTTTTTTTTTTTTATGAAATTAAAAATCTAGAATTTCCCACTGAGCCCATATATCTACATGTGCCAAATTGCTCCTTTATAGAAAGGCATATAGTAACATGTATTATGTAAGAGATGAAATAAATAAAAAACCTCTTCCCTTGCTTTTCCTCTTACATACCTCCTTTAGGTTTGCGTTTTAAAAAAATGCTGTTATGGAAGTCTTTCTTGTAGCATTTGTCAAAGCTGGGATACTGAATTGTTTTGCCATAATGCAATGACATAGATAATGCAACACCCTGCTTTCTCAACTAATTACCCATGTTACATTTCAGATGAGAAAATTGCTAAGTAACTAAATGGATGTGTTATTCCTATACAATTTTGATAAGCTGAATTAATTTTATCTTTATCAGTACAGTGTTTGGAAACCTTATTTCTTCTTCCTCTGACTACCACCTTCTGTTTTGTAAAGACAAATGATTTGCCATGTTTCCTATTACCCAAGAGTAAGCAAAACAAAAATACTCAAATGAGTGTATCTTTGCAAGATTGAGCCCATAGAGCATTAGAAAGTAGGGATGCCTTCTACTGAAAAGAAATAATAAAAATCACCTACATTTAGTTACAAAAATAATTACTACTTCTGATCTACACCTTATTATCAGACTCTTAATTCATTTATATTTTTATATTATTTGAGATTCTTGGATAAAGTTAGGACAGAAGCTGAACAGTATTTTCAAATGTTGGACTGAGTACTTTTAAAATACGTTATTATGACTTCTTTTACTTTGAGATTGTGTGCTTATTTTGAACCTGAATAAAACAGATCAACTGGAACTCAGGAGTGATAACCATTCCGACTCCAAAATGGAAAAAAATGTGTTGGCACTTGAGCTGCTCAGTAGCTTGTTTCACACAGCTACAATCCATACTCAAAAACAACAACTAAATGACAGAAAACCTAGAGAAAGCAAAGACAAGGAACTGAAGAGCTTGTGTCTGGAAAAGAGAAAGACTTGAAGGAAAGCAAAATTCTTTTTTCAATTCATATATGAACTAACTCCACCTTTCTTGTTTGCAACTTTAGTAAATAACCACTCCTATTTCAACAGCTAGAAAGGTTAGTATTCGTCCTATTTTTTCCCCTCTTCTAATTTTGATTATTCTTGTTTCACTGAACAAAAAGCTGAGGAACAAATAAGATCACAGTGGCAAAACAAGACTAATGAATTTGTTACATTCAAAATCTTGTTATAGGCCAAAAGGAAACACAGCTGAAATATCAAGTCAAGAACTTCTTCTTAGTTAAATTCATGCTGAAATGATCTAATAAAAAAATGCAGCTACACATTACTATTATTAGTCCAGTTCCAACACTTAAGAACATAATTAAGACCAGCATGTACACTCACATTCTTAAACCTGTCCCTTTTCCCTGCTGTTTTGCTCACCGCCCAAGACACCCCTGGGTCCTTCAGCTTTCAGTTGTCCTGAAGGAGAAGTGATGGTGGGGAAGACAGTGACAGGCCATCATCAGCAATCCAAGTCCTACCCCAGGAGAAATACAGCTCACACTAGAGGTTTCTTCCTCATCAGATTTGAGTCTGCTTGAGGGTATATTTCTGTTTTCTAGCATGGTCTGTTTACTTTCTTCATAGGTTCCCAGCTGAAGTTTGGCTCTCTTCACCAGTTACCTATTAGACAAACTATCACAACAGCCTCCCCTAGCACCAGCTAACAGAAAGGACTGTTGTTAGCTACTCTGTGGCTGTGTAGATTTGTTAGACACCAACCAAGAAAAAGTAGCAGCAGTCACTTTGCTATCCCTGCTAAAACAAGCTAAACTCAGTCTGCCTAAGGCAAGCTCAGATGACTTCAGATACTTATCATGGAATCATAGAATCATAGAACGATTTGGGTTGGAAAGAATCTTAAAGATCATCTGGTTCCAACCCCTCTGCCATGGGCAGGGTCGCTTTCCACTAGACCAGGCTGCTCAAAGCCCCATCCAACCTGGCCTTGAACGCTTCCAGGGATGGGACATCCACAACTCCTCTGGGCAACCTGCTCCAGGGTTTCGCCACCCTCATAGTAAAGAATTTCTTCCTTTAATCTGAATCTACCCTCTTTCAGTTTCAAGCCATTACCCCTTGTATTGCAGGCTATTACTGCCTGCCCTTGTAAAAAGTTCCTCTCCAGCTTTCTTGCAGCCCCCCTTCAGGTACTGGAAGGCTGCTGTAAGGTCTCCCCAGAGCCTTCTCTTCTCCAGGCTGAACAACCCCAGCTCTCTCAGCCTGTCCTCATAGGAGAGGTGCTCCAGCCCTCTGATCATCTTCGCGACCCTCCTCTGGACTCACTCCAACAGGTCTGTGTCCTTCTTTTGTTGGGGGCCCCAGAGCTGTACGCAGCACTCCAGGTGGGGCCTCACAAGAGTGGAGTAGGGGGCAGAATCACCTCCCTTGACCTGCCGGCCATGCTTCTTTTGATGCAGCCCAGGATACAGTTGGCTTTCTGGACTGCAAGTGCACATTGCTGGGTCATGTTGAGCTTCTCATCAACCAACACCCCCAAGTCCTTCTCCTCAGGGCTGCTCTCAATCCATTCTCTGCCCAGCCTGTATTTGTGCTTGAGGTTGCCCCAACCCATGTGCAGGATACTTGGCACGATCAGGTCAGTGCAAATGGGTGGTTTTTTACTAGTGATGGCAAAACCATATTCACTGGGCTCCAAACTTTCTATTTCTCAGACCAGCTCAATAATACCTTATCTGATGATTTGTAGGGAAGCCACAATGTCTCAACTAAGCTCTGAAATTGAATTTTTAGAGAAAAAGGTTTAGGATTTGTTTTTTCTTTTCAGAAAAAAAAATATGGTAGAAGTTGTTAATGGCATGTTATTTTTTTGCTAGAAAGAAAGATCTTAGATGTTGAGCACTAATATTCATTTCAATAATGTGAGTGTTGGGAACAGAATTTTAAAGCAGTGGCTTGTTCACAGTCAGCACTAGTTCCATTTGTCTCTCCAGCATTCCTGTTCCCAAGGCTTACATCTACGTGTAAGTGATGTTATTCCCCACTTAATAATGCTAATGTAAATAAAAATAATCACTTACAAAAGTTTGGAGTGGAGGAAACTAGGCTCTTTCTGCATATTTTTAGTCTTTTCTTGAAAGCAAGGCAAAATTCATAGATTCTAAATTCTGCAATGAGCCTTAAGGACAGAAAAAGCCAAACTGAATTGTTGCTCTCTTGGATGTCTACTTCATGTCTTCTTTCGCACTATGCAATTGATGCATGCTTTTCCATATGAACTTGCTTTTCCATATGAACTTACTTTTACTGGTGAAAGGCAACCAGGTTTTATGTAATTTGTAATTTAGTAGTTACAGCTACTGATTAGAATTTAGATCTCTCTGAACGCTCACACCTGTGTTTATGGAAGACCACCATGAACTAGTGGGAGAAAAATACTGGTGCATTTTTTGGTTCTTCAGTGCTATTTACTGGTGGAAATATGCTGTTGGTTTGGTCTTTTTTTGCTTGTTTGTTACTGGGGTTTTTTTTTGGTGGGTTGTTTTTTTTGTTCTTAGAAATTCTGTCCAGTGTTTTAATATATTGCGATATTGTTTTACAGAGCTGTACTTCAAAGAAACTATGATCTATGAATAACATTTCTTTAAAGAAAGGGCTAAAGTAATTTTCTTTGTAGCTTGAAATCTGTGTTCACATTACAGTAACTTTCAGCATATTCATTAAAAAAACATAATTCCCTTTACTCTTCCCAAAGTCTTACACTTTCAACTGTTCCCAACAGTAAATTGAAACCCAGTGAAATATAATTGCATGGAGCACAACCTGAGAGGCATTTAAAGAGAAATTAGAAACTCTAATTATCTGCTGACTTTCCTCCATTTATGTTACGTTGGCAAATTTAACTTCCCATACCTTTAATTTTCTGTCTACTGCTTTAATTTTGGCTTCTCATTATTAGTAACACTAAACTGCTGTCTAGCTGCATCAATATACTGCTAAATTTTCCTAAATGATCATAAATCAGTTTATTTTCCCTGATGTTTATGTTGCAATTGGAATTCTCAGAAGAGGTTTGTTGCATGTTATTATAGAGAACTTTGTTACAAAAAGATCAAGTAAAATGACCCAAGTATTACTAGAACATGAAGGGACACAGTCTGATGCAGGATTGAAGGGAATGGATTTTACCCCCAAAGTTTGTTTAGCTCTTTATCCTTTCAGCTGGTTTTATAGTTAACGAGAGTGTTATTTTTCTCAGTTTACCACACACTGCAGAGGGTGTTGATTGCAGACAGATTTATTTAATTTGCCCATTATTCAGTTTGTATCTTGAATGTAAAATGTGATGTACAGTAAACTTAAAATTTTTAATTAGCATTCCAGTGGTGTTTCCCATGTATATGGAATATATTTGGACTTTTAATATCTTCAGTGTGTGTATATGTATATACACGCACACACACGTATGTGTCTGTTGGCCTCCACGGAACACTCAAAGCACTTCAAGTTTGTAAGGTCAAACTCTAAGAACACCAGACTATCTGTATGGATATCAAAAGTTCCGCTAGCCCAGTATCATGTTTCTAACAGCAGCCTTACAGCAAATGCTCAGGAAAGAATGAACAAAACAAACCCGTGGTGCTCCTTTCCCCAGGTACCCTCCCATCCTCCAGAAAAGTGCAGTTTAGGGATGTGCGCAGCCTTGGATAGCTCCCTGTGCTTAGCAGCCCTTGGTTTATTTGTAGCAACTTTCTTCAACGTCTGTAAACTTTAAATGATCACAAAATCCTATAGCAAGGACTTATAAGACTAATTGCAAGTTGTTTGAAGATGTGCTTTCTTTAGTTCCTTTTGAATTTGCTATCTGATAATTTTATGTGATAAGCCATCATTCTTTTATGGAAAAGAGTATAAATGAATCCACTGCTTATATTGCAGCCTGAATGACTCACCCTCCCAGCAGACCATTCATAAGAAGATGAACCTTGCCCATTGGGTGTGCAGCTGTTTATTGGATTAGAGTATGATATTGGAGATAAAGCTATCTGGCATTTAGTCCTGCTTTTGGGAGGTGTTTTTGTTCAAATTGTTACAGGTAACATTTACAGAGAGAACAGAAGAGCTTGTTGTGGTGGTTCTGTGTGGACAGAAAGGTTAGAAGAAATATTGCCTTAAAATTAGTTTGATCTGGGAAACTCAAGCTAATATTGTAATCGCATGGCTCTTCCATGGCACCACAATAAAGTACAGTTAAAGTAGTATTTAGTAGAAAGTTAGTATGTTTAGCTGTTTTTCATATGTTGAAGCTAATATCAGCATATTTAGGCCCACCTTAATTCTGAATGTCTTTTTTACATTCATCATCACATTATGTTTTACTCTTAAATTCTTGCAGTCTCCCGTATTACTTGCACATAGTTGTTTTTTTCCTTATTTAGAACTATTTGTGTTTCCATGCAGTCTGAATGGTTTAATGCTGAAGGGTGAAGCATTACTGAGCCAAATGTCCATACTTCTGTGGACAGTTGTACATTTTTTTGCTCATTTACTTATTCATTTGAATAACTCCAATTATAACCAAAAAAAAAAAGCTGCCTAGTGAGGGAGAGCCACTCAGTTTAGATGCAATGCTTTGTTAGGCAGCTAAACTGCTGTACACACCAAGCAACTACCACTATATAGGATCCGTCATGTGGATGTGCTTTCATGGGATCTCTGCATGGCTCTTTATTTGGAATATAAATGCCCTAATTACTTGTTTGTCATATACATATGAAGACTCCATATAGAAAATTATTAAGTGGCTATTGTGTGTACACAGATATCTTTATTTCCTTTTATTGAAAGCTCTGTTTCCGATGATCCTCAAATTTGTTTCTGCATGAACATACACATATCTTGTTGTTTCTAGAAGGTATATAAGATACATAGAATATCTATAAAAGGTATTACTTTTAGGACTTGAAAATCTGGATACCTCCCATGATGTTACTGGAAGTACACTAACAGAAAGTAATGCCTCATTCTAAAAAAAAAAAAATCTTTATTATTCATAGATACTTAAATCTGCAAATTGAAGATATATCTTTCAAAGTTGTTCTGTTTCAAAATTACATTCCTGCTAATCCACACACGAGCTGCGAAAATAAGATTTCAATTTCTACTCTTCTTTTGTGCTTATGTAGGTTTTTCAAAAAGAATTGATTACATGACTGTGCGCTAGAAAGCTTTCCTGATTGTTCCCCATTATATCAGCTGGTCTAACAAAAGATATTGCCTCTGCCAACAAACCTCATTTCTTCCTTCTGAAACTGCTTTAGAAACTTCTCTGCTTGCTTGAAAAATATCAGAGAAATGATGATTACCCAGCAACCAGTTGTCTAAAAATGATGCACCTAATGCTAGAAAATGTATCAAACATGAAATATGCTGTAAGTTTACATCAATGATGGAATAACTTTGCATCATTTAGCATCATAACTGATGTGATATTTTTTTTTTTACAGCTTAGTGATAGGAAAGTGAACTATTAATAAATAACAATACCTGCTTAAAGGATTAAGAAACTCACAGTGACCACTAAAATTAGAACCAGTTATATGGTAAGTGAAATGCCTTAGCAAATAAAAATAAACTTGATTTCTACTTGGGTGTTTATTAGGTGCCAATTACCAGCAAATAGTGTACTAATACAATCTTCATTATACTAATGCTAGGAGATTAATTCTGTATATGCTACGTGATATAAAATATACTTTCAAAGGGATTACTTCAGTTTTTCACTCGTAATTATTACATTTAACCAATTTCAGATAATAAATGAATAGGACAAAAGCGTGTGGTAAAACAAAAATGGTCACACCTACATGTTGTAGACTGAGAGCAAACTCTGGTCAAAGTGAAGGTATTTTGATTTACAGTAGAATCTGACCTTCATATCTTAAATTTTGATTCTGCAGTCTCATCTACTGAGGAAATTTCCCCCGCTAAAGATTTTACATCCTTGTGTTGAATATATATCAGGATGACATTACTAGAGCTGGAACTTCAGGACAAATCTGAAAAAGAATTTAGACGTGCCTAATTTTTAGGGATGCTATACTACTACCAAAACCTCTAATTTCTGAGGTCTGGGAAATATCACCACGTGAGTGGGAATTTGTTGTTTAGCTGGGATCTGAAAACATGTCCTAAAAGGAAAGCAATGACAGCAGCCATTCTCTTTTAACCAACAGTGCAGTCATCCAAAAAGTTGTTCAAGGGCAGAGATCAATTGTCACGTTCACTGGAAGGAATCACAGCTCCGATGTGCAGCGCCCGGCACAGGGCCGTACCTCCCAGCCTGTCCTGCAGCAGTCCTCCTGCAGCCACAGCTACCCCACCTACCGCCCAAGCACCCTTCTGGGGAAGGCGGCACGTGGACATGCAGTAAAAGTCAGCTGGGTAAGAGTCTTATTTTTCATTCCATGCACCAAATTTTAATTTGATTCATTCCGATTTAGATTCAAAATCCTTCCTTTGCCTTCTCGTAAGATTTCTTACGTGTCTTGATCTGTGATGGTATCTGTCTCTAAGCTAATCATTCCAAGTGTCTGTTGTAATCAGTGGAGTTCTAATCAGTATGATCTAAGGTAATTATTTGCATCCTGAAGCAGATATCTACAAGAGGCTAAATTAATTGCATCTTGAAAGTGGCTATTTTTTGCATCTGGCCACAAAGAAAATACAAAATTACTAACTTAGTGTCTGTAATCTGTATTATAGAACCCTAAAGTTAGCTGAGATGAATTGTATAATTTTTGCTGTAAAGATGTAAAGCATTTAAAAAAAAAAAAATCTCTAGAAGTACTTTGAAACGGACTTTTGTTACAGCATACGTAATTTGTATTACTTCCTTTTGTGGACCCTGTAAGCCTCCGTAGATGCCACAAACAAATTATGCTTGGGTTTTTCTTTTTTTTCATCTTGTTATCAAAACCTAATTTCAAAGTTATCTGAAATTTCATATATGAGACTTTGACTGGCTCTGAATTGATTACAATATTTCAGTTCATGTTGCAATTACACCAGTTTTACAACTCTCAGTATGAAACTATCAGCTGTACCGTGTCTTCTACTGGGACCTCCACAGAGGAGTGATACCTGGAATGAAGCTTAGGTGCACTCTCTATTCCACTTTACAGCGATCTGTGTACTTTGCCTTTTATGATCTGACAGTATCATTGAGTAGCATGTCCCTTTTGCTTACACTGGAGAACTTCAGTGTGCTTTGCTGCCTGTCCCTGCTCTTTAGGAAGACTGTTTAAACATCTTCTTAGTGGAAAATGAGCTCATCCGGGATTCTTGCTGCTCTTAGTTATACACAGGTTTCAGTTTAATCTTTTGTGGCTATTAAGCCAGGTTCTCTCAACAAAAGCCCGCGCTGCTTCATTGTTATATTTTTGTCAAGTGAAAGGCCTCGGACTTTCTTATCTGTGAAAGCCCTGTATGGGAATGTATGGCAAAGTGCTAAGGTACACAGAGACTCGCTTCAGCGTTGTATATTTATGTCTATCGTAACATGGTTTCAAGGCCACATTGTGTTTAAGGATTAAATGATGACTCTTAGCTTCCTCTCATGGGCATCTTCTGGAAAAAAAAAAAACAACTCTTACCTTAAGAATAAAAGAAAATATTTTTCTACTTTAATTTTATTTACTTAGTACTTTTCCAAAGGTCCATTACCGAGCCAGCAAAATACTTTCCTATTTCACTGTAGCTAAGCACTGATATAGCTAATATTAAATTGTTAGTCCTAATACTTAAGACACAAGGATGCTGTGGTGGCCAGCTGTTATTTCTTGAAGTTACAGAAAATATGGGTGAATAGGTCAACAAACTCTTGAGTTTGTTTATTCAGGCTCGCAATCATCAGTGAAAAATATAACATCGTATTTTTGTAAAGATAGTGTGAGTTCATGTGTCTGCTTTTATTTTAATTTCATTTGCATAATTAAATGCTCCCTTTTATGGGCCAGTCAGGGCCTAACAGCCTGACCCTGCTTTTCCACATTTACATTGACATCTCCAGTTACTTGTGAACAGTTCTAGAAGAATTCACAATACATAATTAGGTTAACAAAAGGGCGTTAAAATAATCAGTATTGAAATTCACACAAGCCAACATGTGTCTTCAGCCAAGGTCTTTTTTTTTTTTTTTTTAAAGGCTAAAGTGTGTGTTTGTTATACACAGCAAAAAAGGTGTTCTTTGGCCTAAAATTCCTCCTCTTCTAGAGTCATTCTTAAGTAGAGTCATTCTTAAGGTGCATTTTTGGGCTTTTTCTTTTTTTTGATGTTGTGTTTGGTTTTTTTTTTTTTTTTTGAGAGAGAATAAAATAATTATTTTCTGGGGCTGAAAAAATGTCTTATCTCAGGGCTTTAGGAAGACATTAATTTTTCACATGAGCAAGCTATTTTTCAGTGTATTCACTTGTATTTGTTCTAGGAAACTATGTTCTCATCTGTATGGGTATACACATCGGGGGCTTTACAATTTAAACATATCTTCAGGTAGCGCTGGAACTATAAAATAAGGTATTTTTCTAAAGCGAACAGAAGTATTCTGAAGGTTTGTCCGAACTCTTGACAAAAAAGATTAGCCTGTCAGCTGAACAGCATACCTTACCATGTAGTTTACTACTAGCCTACCCTGCTCCCTATACTCCTCAATAGCTTGCTTAGCATGCTTAATATCTTGCTGTCTCAGTACTGCAAAACCTCCCTTCAAAAACTTCTTCTTCACTGAGCTAAAATTCTGCTTTAAGGTCAGTTCTGGGTTAAAAAAAAAAAAAGTAATTATATTTAAACAATGCATTTACATTCTTTGCACATCCGTAAGCTAGAAACTTTTAGCAAAAAATAACCTCCTTTAAAAAAAAGCATAATTGGACTAATTTCTTCTGGGATAAAAAGGGACAAAAAATTCAAGAGTCAGTTTGGAAGGCACTAGGTGAGCACGGCGGCAGCTCTTATCCCAGGAAAGGTGCCACAGACAAAGTATGAAGGCTTGTTCTCTGTTTCAGCTACCATGTATTGCAAGAGAGGAATTACAATTGAAAGTGGAAATGTCAGCATTGTATTTGCTTTGCAGTTACAGACAAATAACAGGTGTTGCATTGACTATAAGTTCATAGAGGCAGAAGATTATTTCTGTTTGTTTGCTATATGCTGACTTCTGTTAGAAACACAGCACATGATTTTGTGTTGTCTAGGTGCTGTTTTTTAGAAGCTTTATGGTATGCGTGATTTTTTTCACTTTCTTTGCACCAGAGTATACTACTTGTTCAGTCACCTCCTGAACTGTTCACAAAGTCAGCATCTAAGAAACTCTCAGACTACTCCTTCACTTCCGCTCTGTTTAACCTAGAAAAAAAGACAACATAAAAAAAAAAACCCAAACAGGTAAGTATATGGTGAGAGACAGATGTAAAAGGGATGACAGCAAAGTAGTGTGCAGAAGGGCTTTCAGGTCTTCAGCTAGATCCTCAAACAAGTATGAAATAGCTTAGGTTTGTTGACCTGGAGAATTTTTTGAAAGGCTCTTCTATTTGTCATAAGAAACTTGGGTTTGGATTGTTGTTCTGCTTCTGCGCAAGAGTATTGAAAACAAATACACCTACAAAACTGCTTCCTTTTTTTAGTCTTGTTTATTGTAATCAAGCAATAGCCTTTGGCCATCTGGTTAAATGCGTTACCTATATAAAAAGAATAAGGTACTGCTTTCTAATCTATCATTAAGGCTGAGTATAATGTATGGCAGCGCAGGCTTGCGATAAGACTGTAAAAGACTACACCTGCTGAACTGTTTAAAGTTTTGCATGTTTTGAGTGACCTTGGAAAAGTCCTTTAATTTCTGTAATTAAGAACACGTTGGTCATACACTATTCTTTGAAACTTAGTTTCTCAATGAAACTGTAGCTTTCTTGAGATCTGGAGAGATTTAGAAAAATTAAGCACTAAATGAAACGATCCTAAGAAACTGGCTGAAAAGCATTACTTAAACTAGTCAGAGTTAAATTCGGGGCGGGGGGGGAGGAACAGTACATAAGGGTCTAATTACATGTATTAAGCGTAGATGTTCCTTTCAACTTCGAGATTTTTCAACCATCCAGATGTTTAATACAGGCCATTATGAATAGGTTTCCCATCCCTTCCAAAAAAAAAAAAAAAAAAAGAAAAAAAACCAGTCCCCAGAACAACCAGTAGTTGCACAGTTAAGGCACTCTTATGTGGAGATATTCAGATTTTGACAATAGGATTAAATTCATGTCGAGGGTACTCCACCTCTGGACTTTAAAGTAACTGCAATTTTGTTGGTACAGCTAATGTAAGAATTGAATAATAAAAATTTAAAAAATATTTAACAAAGATAAAATCAGCTCCAGACTCCTAATGACCCTCTGCACAGTGGAGGTTCACTGTGCAATGCATTCCTAAGCCTGAGCATTGCCGAACTTCAGAAGACGTGCAAGAAGTCATGTCCTGCAAGATCATCCTTGGCACCCACTGCTCTATGTCATACTGAAGGGGTCCTGTTTTAGACCTGGACATTAATTCAGTTTCCTCTTCTTGTGGTTTGACCCCAGCTGGCAACTAAGCACCACACAGCCGCTCGCTCACTCCCCCCACAATCGGATGGGGGAGAGAATTGGAAGGGTAAAAGTGACAAAATTCGTGGGTTGAGATAAAGACAGTTGAATAGGGAAAGCAAAAGCTGTGCACGCAAGCAAAGCAAAACAAGGAATTCATTCACCACTTCCCATCGGCAGGCAGGTGTTCAGCCATCTCCAGGAAACCAGGGCTCCATCACGCATAATGGTTACTTGGGAAGACAAACGCCATCACTCCGAATGTCCCCCCCTTCCTCCTTCTTCCCCCAGCTTTATATGCTGAGCACGATGTCATATGGTATGGAATAGCCCTTTGGTCAGTTGGGGTCAGCTGTCCCAGCTGTGTCCCCTCCCAGCTCCTTGTGCACCCCCAGCCTGCTCGCGGGTGGGGTGGGGTGAGGTGAGAGGCAGAAAAGCCTTGACTCTGTGTAAGCACTGCTCAGCAGTAACTAAAGCATCCCTGTGTTATTAACACTGTATTATCAACATCACAAATCCAAAACCTAGCCTCATACTAGCTACTCTGAAGAAAATTAACTCTATCCCAGTCAAAACCAGCACCAGTCTTGCTCAGTACACCCGTGGTCATTTTTGCACCACGGCTAACCATGGTGCTGCTCTGTGGACTCCAATGGGGAGCTCTTGTGGTACAGAAGTGTTCATCCTGTAAAGCTGAACTGCATGGGATTTGTAGGTCTGGGTGCTTCAGTGCCTTGTGTGTGTATATATGAGTGTGTACACTGATAATGTTCTGTCCAGGCTCTGAGAGAAACAGATTCCTCTTGAATTGAAAGTGAATTTCCACCCCTCCCCTAATTTTCCCCCAGTTAATCACCTTACTCCTTCAAATCGGTCATAAATTATATTTCTCAGGTGACCAAGCAAAGCAGTCCGTGTACTTTTAAGTACTCTTTGAGTACTTGGACTTGGTATTTCTACTTGTAAAATGGTGGGATGACCCTTCTCTAATTTTCAAGCGTGTTGTAGGTCTTGTTCTACTATGTTCTCAAAGGGCTATTATACTGCAGTGCTGAGTCTCTTAGAAATGCCTATGAATAAATAAACATCAGAGGAAAGGCCTTCAGTGGGATCCAAGGGTCCTCGGATGTTCTAAGCGTGGTGAGCAATCCACAGCGAGAAGCATGCAGGGCCAAGGGAAAGTTTATTTACTTCTCTTGCTCAACATTTCAGTGAATTATAATTTTATTATGAAATACAAAACCAACAAAATGGAGAGGCCCGGCCTTTGAATCCAGCAGAATGGGTTTGCTACCTGCAGCGAGATCTGTTTGCCAACCACCTGAACATGTTCCAAGCAATTTGGAACATCTCGCTGTTCTTTAAGGCGTAAATGGTTTCATGGCAGCTGGGATGAATACATTTCAAATTTGAAATGAATGTTCTGCAATTGCGCCAGTGGGGGGAAAAAAAAAAAATTACTGTACACCAGTTTATTAGACATGACCATCAGTGCCACAACCAGAGTTAAATGGAGCCTCTTCTGACACTGAAGTTAACTAACAGATACAAATAAATTCCCAGAATATTTTTTTCACACATATTACAGTAATATTTTGTGACTGAGGTGTTAAGAAATCATGTCATTTTGTGAAGTCCTTGGGAACATTTCTCTCAGCACGTGGATCCCAGTTCTCTTCCTGTGGCCATCTTCATGTGTCCCACCCTACTTTGTGAGCAATGCTGACGATCCAAAACCTCTGATGTGCGTGATCTGAAGAAATGCACAGCAAAACCAGACGCTACCTCTGACGGTGTATTTCCAGGGTTTTTGATTTGTAGACCGCAGCCTCCTGATGGGCTGTGAGGTATTTTCAGAAAGTCAGTTAAAGAAAAGGAGAGAAGTTGCTCATCTGCTATCAAATGATCACACCTGGTGAGATTTGTGAAGGTTTTGGGACTACCAAAAGGAGGGACCCCCCCACACCCTGTGTTTACAAATCAGAAATTAAACTAAAAAATACCAGTACAGCCAAAAAAAAAGGCTTGATGGCTAGATGGACAATTGGATACTTTATTAAGCATTTTCCAGCGTGTCCAGGAGAATATGACTGGTTTTAACTTCCCATAAACTAAGTAAATGTTAAGAGAAAATTATAGTGATTGTATAAGCTTAATGGTGCTGGCTTCCAACTTGACATTTAGCTGAGACTGTAGTCAAGAATAGCAGGAGTTTTCAGAGTATCATTGATTTCAGTAGGCATTACAGGGATGCGCTTGTCTGCCATCACTTTCAAGGTTGTTCCGTTGTTAATATCCACTCATAAACATGTAGTGGTGGTTGTCAAACTGAAAAGCAGAAAACAATTTTTAAATCGAGTGGGAAAAACCCCACAATAAACTAACCCCTAAACAATTGCGCTTTTCTAAACCAAGGTGCATCTATCCCTAACAGCTGTTACAGGGTTTTAGCAGCGGGCGATCTGCAGGGCGGCCTCTGTGAGGGGAGGCCGGGGCCGCCCCGTCCCTGGGGCAGCCGGTTCCCGCCGGCGCTGAGCAGCCCGCCACAGGGCACCGCCCAGCGCCTCAGCCCAGCGGGTGGCGCCGCGGGCAGCTTGTGCTTAAGAAAGGGCAAAAAAATGCCTGACAAACTGAGGAGGAAGGGGAAAAAAGAGTAAGGCACAACCCTGCAGACACCAAGGTCAGTGAAGAAGGAGCTGCTCCTGGCACCGGAGCAGAGATTCCCCGTGCAACCCGTGGAGGACCTCACAGTGGAGCAGGTGAGTATTCCCTGAAGGAACTGCAGCCTGTGCAGAGGACTGCATGCAGAAGCAGTTTTATCCTGAAGGGACTGGAGGCCGTGGGAAGGACCCACGCTGGGGCAGGGGAAAAGTGTGAAGAGGAAGGAGAGGCGGAGAGGGGCTGTTGCAGACTGGCCGCAGCCCCCATGTTCCTCATCCCCCTGCGTCCCTTGGGGTGGAGGAGGCGGGAATGGAGGTGTGAAGTAGAGCCTGGGAAGAAGGGTTGGGGCGGGAGGAAGGTGTTTTAGTTTTCGTCTTTGTTTTGTCACCATCCAATTCTGTTTTAATTGGCAACAAATTAAATTAGTTTCCCTCAAGTCGAGCCTTTTTTGTCCATGATGGTGATTGGTAAGTGATCTCCCTGTCTTTATCGTGACCCTCGAGCTTTTCCATCTTATTTTCGTCCGCTGTCCTATTGGGGAGGGGTAGTGAAAGAGTGGCTGTGTGGGATTTTGTCCCTTAACCAAGGTTAATTGACAAAACTATCCAGAGACAGAATGGGAGGGGTTTGGTTAAGTTTTTTGTTTATTTTATTTAACTTCTGGCACTGTTTCAGATGTTACTTGGTGTCTTTTCACTAGGTTCACAAGTCTACTGTTCCAGACCAGAAAGATACACCTCTAGTCAGGACACAGAAGGAGAAAAGATACAGGTACGGTTATTAAAAAATAATAAAAAAAAGCTACCTTTAGATTTCACTTCAGATTGGGTTTTGCTGGTTTGCCTTTGGTTTATATTTTTTTGAGGATTAAGAACATAAACTGAAATTGTCTGGGACAGAAAATATATCTTGGTCAGAAGAATAGCAACTAAGCAAATTTTGTCTTTCTATAAGGTCAAGATTTTTCCATTATGGCTAAAGAAGTGAGGATCCCTATTGCAAGTCAATGAGTTATCATAATGTAGAAGAAGAAAAAATGCAGTTAATATATTTGGACACATTAAAAATGGATTTTTTAATATTGCCCTTGAATTCTATTAAACACTTTTCTTTGAGTAGAATTCCACAGAAAAGATAATGGCTTTGGTTTTTTTTTTTTTCCAAATCTACTAAAATCAATTTACTTCTACATTTGTAGCCTTCCTTTTTATCTTAAGATGTATGTTATGAGTGTTGGGACAAGGTATTTCTCCTTGCTATCAAATAATTTTCCAGTTTGTCCACTCTATTGCTTTTGTTTTTGCAGAGACTCTTTAATTATGTAGAGTCTTTGGTATTCTTCTGATACGTATTAAGGAAGGCATTGCACATACATCTTCCTAATACCTGCAGCATAAGAAGGATGTATGTTCATAGCCTCAAAGGCACTTTTAATATGCTGGTACATACATAACTTTTTTTTTAATATATGCCTATGACTACTCAGTAACTCTATGTAATCTTGCTGTGGACCTTCTTAACATAGGTTTGTATACATAGATATACCTACATATATGTATATGTGTGTGAGAGTATGTGTTTGTATATTTATATCTCTACATGTCTGTAGGAGATTTAATCTTCTTGAAGGAATTATTTTTTTTGCATATGTTAGGAGAAATTAACTTCCAGAAGAGCTCCATGTTATGTAGTTTATGAAGAAACTTCCAAGTCCTAGGTATTTTTCTTCAGCATGAAGTGATCAGCTACCTTGTTATGTGTTTAATATGCAGTCATATATTCATTAGTAAGCACTGCATGAAACGTCGTCACTGCAAACCAAGTACATTATTTCAGTCTGGCTGAAGTTAATGAATTTTCAGTTTTGGCAAAACAAAGATCAGTAAAATTAAGCTGAGGATGAGCAATGTTCCTTGCCCCTCCAGAGGAAAAGTAAAAATTTAACTCCCTGTTTCCATTTAATAGTACTGCAGTGCCCCACTATTTAAATATATATGTGGCCATATTCTTACCTCCGTATGACAACTAGTGAAAACATCTGCTGTTCACCAAAAGCAAAAAAATATTTATAGGTGGATAACTCATTTCTTTTTTTTTATGCTGATTTTACACAAAACAAAACCTTGCACAGCTGCTCTTTGGAAGTTAAAAAGGATTCAAATTGCTGTAGCCGACTTGTGAGTGGAAATGTTTTCAGATGTTTAGCAAATCAGATCTCATGGGGAAAGGGCAGATTTTATTTGCTGTGGATTGTTTGTCTCCAGAAATATTTTATCCTTTACTTATTCTTAATTGATTAGCTCTTCCTCATAGGTAGAGGTTTTTTGCTACTGTAGAATGCATGGAATGAAAGAATAAATAAATAGTTTAAGAAGTTCACCTTGTAATCACTAGAAGAGACATCCAGAGTGAGAACTTTGCTAAGGTAACAATTAGGAGTGGTTAGCTCACAGGTGTTCTGATATTGGTCCTATTTTTATGTCCATGATTTACTTTCATCTACCAAGGCACTTACAACATGTCCATCACCTTACACAAAAAGGTCACGCAGCCTTCTTTGAAGTAAACTTGGATGTGCGATAAGAAGACTGGTATTTAATTATTGGCTATAGAACTAAATATTTTGTAGTTAAACTGCTATGATATTAGAGAAGTGCTTTATTGAAGGGAAATACAAGAAGTGAATACAAGCAGAGATAAGACAACTAAGAAGGAAAAATAGATTTTATTTAAAGGAGTTGTGGAGGATTTTTTTATGCATGGAATCTAAATGTGCTATTTGAAACATTGAATTTTCTTCAAAATTGCTGCCCTATTCAGAAATGAATGTAAGGGTAAGCTGAGTTTCTCCTCAGATTCCCAAAATCACTCATCATCTAGATTTTATGGTGTCAGCATGATGGGGACTATTTCAGGCATTTCTTCTCACTGCTTGATTTACTAGGAGACATGTCATGAGATTCACCTGGCCTGCAAATCGGATCTGAAGAGGCGGAGGAGGACAATGACATGACTTCTAGCAGTCAGTCATTCATTATATAGAAATATCCTTCAAAAGATCTGTGCCTGCCTCGGGTGAAATAGATGTCAAATTTGCCCGAAGGATATGGATCAAAGGCTATTGCCAACTCATACTACACACATAAAACCAGCCTACAGCTGAATTGCCCTTTTTCTACTGGAGCAAAGTTTCTCCTTGCGTGGGTGTTGCATAAAATACATATTTTAATCAGTTTAAAATGTATTTTAATTATTTGCACTGACCACAATTTCCTCCACGGAAAAAGAAATATTATATAAGATAATTGGCAGTGTTGGACTGATTCTTGCTGTCTCAGACTTGTGGGAAGATACAAGGTTTAATCAGTCAGCGGTTTTTTGTTTGTTTGTTTTTTTCACCTGGTCAAGGAATTGTTTGGCAATAACTGTTTGGCAATAACTTGTACTTTTCAACTATTGTTTTGCTACTGATTCTGTCTTTTAGGAAAAAAAAAAACCCTGTGGTCAGATTCTGCCTCCTGCAAAGTTAGTCCTATCTTACTACCAGTAACTTATTTCCTTCAATTCTGCTATGAGTGTTCCAGGCTCCTTGAACTTGGGAGCAAAGTGAAGTTTATTCCCTCACAGTTCCAGAAATTAGATTCCAGCTTTGGCGGTTCGTGTTTCAGGAGATTCATTCCCTTAAAAAACCTCTAATTTTGGTTTACTAAGGAGTCAATGCATCTGGGTGACCAAATACTCAGACTATTTATCTGTTGCTAAGAAGTGGACTTCTTTTCAATCTCAGCCAGTTTACCAGAGAGGAGAGGTATAAAGCATGCTAGCTTTATCAGAAATATATCTGCTAAATGGTTTGCAGCCATATTTCTTGGGTAACTCGAGTACCTTGCAAAATATCAGTCTCCTAGAGCAGGTACAATTTTGTCCATGTACTTCCTTTACTTGCCAATGGAGGAAGACTCTACTCCAAACTTGCCTTGTAACGTGGCATTTTCAGAAAAGTAAAGTTAATAGTAAACAAAGGTCCTGGATCAGACACATGAACCTCAATTTCTCTCTCCCTCTAGACGCAGAAAAACCTGAAACATATCTACAGTTGCACCACGAAGAGTGCAAGAGGAGTATTGGATCATCCCATGCCACCTTTCCCATTTTAAACTGATTTAGAATGGCTTTCCTGGTGAAAGGCCACCAGGTATGCCTCCCGCCTCTTGCTGAAACCATCATTGCACCCGTGGGTCGATGCATTTGCTCCCTTCTCTCTGAAGAGCAGGTAAGAAAATTATGACTGTAGTTCTAGAATCTCTGAGATGTCTCATCTAGATTTGAATACTAATGCCCAAAATGCATTTTCCCCCGCATGCGCTTTTTCCTGGTTGAGCTATGGCAGTTTTTTTCTCTATGCCAGAGTAAGAGGGACTGCCTAAGACCAAACTGAAGTTCAAAACTGCTAGTTAAACAAAGGTACAAAACCTCTGATGCACAAATGCTTTTGTTTGCATCTACTTTCTAATGCAGGTAATTCATTGTTCAGTGATATTGGATATATTACCTTTCAAAACAGCATAAATTATTCAAAAGTGCCTTTTGCCAGCTTCTTTCCTGTACAACACTGACTTTTTTCTTTTCCCCCCACCCCGCCACTAGAAAAGTCAGGAAAGGTAAAACTCGGAAGCTTCACGTAAAGCTTTATAATTCTTTTGTTTTATCATTCCAAGTGTTGTTTTTCCTAATATAGACAAAATACTCTTCCCAGTTCAGGAGATAAGACCTTGTTCTTTTATACACAATGCCGTGAATAGAGAAACATTTAAGAAATAAAATGGAGGTCATTTTTATGGAGATCAGAGCACCCAGCACTGTTTTGAATGCTTGTTGAAGGAAACTAATGAATGTAAGAAAAGTCTGTCCTAGAGCATTTCATTTTGAATTTTGAGAAGAATTTTTGAATTTAGATTCTCATGGCTATTTCATGGAGTCATGCTTATTTTTATTAGCTATTGAACATGCAGGAAAAAATCTGATGCTGCTCTTTGCCAGTTCACAATGCCCTTTTCACTTCTGCCAAGTATGGCACGTGTGAGAAAAATAGCTGAGTTCCTTGATTCATCTGGGAAATCCACTTTTAAAATGAAGAATTTTAAGTACAGTCGTTGTTCCATTGGTCTTTGAAATGCTACCCATGTAGTAGAATTAGAGCATGCTGCTTTCCTGGATGAGGTGCATGGTTCAAAGGGACAGTTCTGAAGACTACCATTGCTTCTACTCTGGGAGATTAAAACCCAAAGGATTATTTCCAGCTAGGATTACTACTATCATTGTGGAAATGCCAGTTTTCGTACCACGTTTAACCACGTTAACACATTAAATGCTTTCATTCTCTAAGACTTGGAGAATTTCATTCTCTAAGACTAATGAAGATAGCTGAAACAAAGAGCTTCAGACACTGATTTTGTGAGGATTTCTTCTGTTGTAACCACTGACCTTACAGTGGTTGATGATCTGAGTTAATGTTAGGTGTTAGGTGTTGTAAAAAATAGATTTAAATAGTAAGTAACCACTTTGTATTCATGCTTGGCATATTGTACTTTTGGAAATTAGTATGTTCTGATATTTTTGAGGCCAGGGCTAAAATGGTGGACCTTTCAGTCTTAGCTGCTCTTTACACCACTGTCAAGGAAAGATAAGAGAGATATCAACAGCAACCCTCCCACTTTCTAACCTTGTGGTTTCCTTGAAGTAGCCTGGATGTGAAGGCTGAAAGGGAACTTTGTCAAAGGGGGAAGTGTCCCATCACGGCTGACTAGATAAGATTGCAGTTTCTTTGCTGCACAAGTATGTAAGGACACAAGTCTGCTAACTATTTCCTCTGTAGCATTGACCATGAGTTATCCAAGGATTAGATGAACGAAAAGGAAAACCTTGCATGTAGTCTTTCCTGAATTTAATTTTGTGCAGCTTAGCCATGGTTCACTGCCTGACCTTGTGTTTACAGGATTTCATTATATGAAAACATTACCCTTAGGAAAAAGTCTAATAGAATTTAATAGAGATTAATCCAGAGGCCATAACCAAATTACTCTTAACAGACCTTAATCTGGAAGAATATTTTTTTCCATGGATATTCTTGAACCAGAAGAATCCTTTGTAAAGCATTGAAGAAAACTGTATGGATACGAGCACTGTAGATGTATGTGCTGATGTGGGGGGGCTTGCAGATTTGACATAGAATAATTAATGCTGGTTATCAGAACGTAACAAAGTACAGCTGTCAAAGAAATACTTATGTGCTTAAAGAACTGTAATGTATTTAAATAACTATAAAGATTACAGTTCATGAACTTGGGGCATAAAGCTGTAGAAATCTACACCCAAAATTATGGAAAGTAGTAATGAGAGTTATCTAAGAAAATTAATTGTGTTTAAATAAATATTAGAATAAAAATGAACTTCAAATAAACTGCAGTTTTGTAACTAAGCAATTATTTTTTACACCATACTACTTGAAAATTTTTTTTGGTTGGTAGGGTGTCATGAGAAGTAGAAAGGGGCTGAAGAAAGGGATCTGATAATACTTCGTAGTCTTTACTGCAACATGCTATCTTATGTTACATGCATATATATCTTATGCAATATGTTATCCTTAGTTATGTATTTCAATTTCAGTCAAATGTCAAAAATGAAAAAAGAAAGATACGTTAAACTTTTTCTAAATGTTTTTGTTAATTAACACATTCCTGTGATACAAAGTACATCTACATGCTGCAAAGTAGTTCTAAGTTGAATAAATTAACAGTAATGCCAAAATGTGTGAAAAACGGGATATAATAATAACAAAGGTTAATTAATTGATGGATTAAGATAGCTTTAGTTCATTTTTAATATAGCCAACCATACTTTGACCCCCAGTTTTAAATTCTAATAAGTAGTTATGAAGAGGATCTCGAATAATTTTAATGACAGCTGTCCTATATTCCAAAGAATCTTAAAATGGAAAAAGCAAAGCTGCTGTTAGTTAACTGACAGTAGGCAAATGTTCTCACAGGGCAGCGTATTGGTGCTAGATACTGATACTAGAGGCCTGAATGGCAGAAAGTGATGGATAAGTTTGTTTCTTGCCATCCCAAAAACGAAACAAGTGGTTTTGGCATCATCTGCAGAGTATCACAGCTATGCTTGGGTTGGAGGAGGAGAAACTTCTGCGGGTAATCTGGCAGGGAGTGAGAGGGATGACACTGAGATCTAGCAGGCTACCTGATGCCAAGGCAGAGTAAGAGCAGCGTATTCCTTCTGCTCTCCTTTGGATGAGAGTTTTTGATCACAAGCATTCCCCTGAGGTTTCTGGGAAAGAGGCTTGTAAGAGAGCTGTCCAGTTGTTGTCTTTCTGTGCCCTGTATGTCTGACCCTGCCTACGCCCGCAGCTGCCACTGCACCCTCTTCCACAAGAACATTTTGCTGGAATCCCATCCTGAAAAGGCCAGATTTGCAGAACGGCACTAAAAAGATATGATCCCACATTCAGATCCAGACGTAACTGAAACTAGGTTTGTTTCTCCGCCAGCTGATGCATGTTTAGTGCAAATCCTGTTTGTTTACAGAGGTGATTTTTTTTTTCTTTCAGCATGATACTATATTGAAGTAGGTTATAGGAAATGGGATAATGTAGTGAAAGCATGAAAATACTAAATATTCCATGTGACTGGTAAAGTGGCTGGCAAATTCATGTTACATAGTGTTTAGGAAGGCTTTACGGGTTTTTTTTTGTTGTTTGGGGTTTTTTTTTTGTTTTTTTTAATAGGGAATCTTGGATGTACCATTTATTAATTGCTTTTTTTTGAAAGTTACTTGTTCTAGTTATTAGCAATGCATTATTCACAAACCGTTCAGTTCCGCATGAACTATCCAGCCCAGTTTCTGAACAGCTAGGATTTGGAGAAGTGGAGTGCACTTTTAATTCAAATTCAGATGCTAACGAAAAAGCCGATGAAAAATTGCAATAAAGGATGTTCATAGAACTCTTCTTAAACTGACAGTTTTAATATTTTATTTATTCTTTTCTTTCAATGTATAAAAGATACAAAGACTCTTACGTGTAGGTGTTAACAGCTTTCATCAAATATCCTTTTCATTCTGTGTTAAGACAGATGGGTCAGTTTTGACCTTTTCACAGTTCCTGTTAGGATCTATTGTTCTGCCAACTTTGGCATCGCTGATGCCCAGTTTATTATCAGAAGTCAAAAGGGACAACAGAATGTTTCTAGCTCTGTTTTGCTTATAAAAATTTCAAGCCTGCAATTTAGCACTTTTTCACAACATGCTGATTTTTAAAACTGATCAGAATGTTTGTGTTTTGCTGCTTTTTCCACTTGAATAACAAAGATGAGATTTGTGTGTTTTTTTTTTTAAACATACAATGCTAATAGTATTTCCTAACTTTAATTAAATGTGTAAATTGTTTGCTTACATAATGCAAGTTATTGTATTGGGAAGTATCCTTGTATTGTTTATATTGTCCTATGACAGAGTAACCTCACGTTACAATATCACTCCATTGTTTAATCATCATCCCACTTGATGTCATTCATGTTTGAGGTGGAGGAGTGTATCAGTTTCAGGATCCACGTGTTACACGGTGCATAGACATAGACTGTTATTGTAAGCTCTCTCTGTCACAAGCACAACTTGATGCTTGATATTTTATTTCTCTGAATTAATGTGCGCCATTTTTTGTTATAAATTAAGTATTTAAGTCAATACTTAATGGATTGGTCAATGGAAAAAGTAATGTAAAGTAAAATAGTGCTTATTTTTGTCCTCTTTCTGTCCAGCAATAGGAATCCTAACAGCTGGCTCTGTCCGCATTTCTCTTGGTACAGAACTGTTTGGAGAGATTAAAAGGTGTCTTTTGTGTCACTTGGGCTACCCTGCTATGCAATGTACTTTTTTTTTTTTTTTCCTTTGTGAAATCCTTTCTCGACTCAAGTCAGACGCTGAGGTTTTGTTGCTACATGGAGATATTATTTCATAAAAAGTGAGTTAAAGTAAGTTTTGCATGTACGTTGTGGTACCTTGTGTTGGGCTGATCCTCATGGAACAGTTAGGCTGGATGAGTGGATCAGCTTTGTATGGACAAGGAGTGGTAGGAGAAAGAGTGGCCCAAAGTTTCTCCTGGTAAAAGCCAGTGCAATCTGCTGATCACCATGAACGAAAATATAAGAAAAGATCATGAGGCTGAAAAAAGTGGCTTTGAATACATGCATTTATTAAATGTTCCGTATCTCTCAGTATGAAGGCAGTTAAAATGAATAATGTGAAATACTGAAAGAAGCTAAGCATTTTCGTTAGGTCAATAGGACATTCAGCGTCTGTGAGAGTAAGGTTGTTTAATACTACATGGAAAGACTTATTAATTCTCAAGGGTCTCATTAATCCTTACAGGACTAGGTATGTGCTTAATACCATGACTAGAAAACTGTCACTATGTAGCACCTGGCTTGAATTACCTCACTCAAATTGTATTCATATTTCAGAACTTTGTGTCCAGGCTTTTCAAAGCAGAAGCTGCCTTATTTAATGGAAGCCTAACCTTGTTTTACTTAGAGTGGGCAAAAGAAAATGCTCTTCTGCCTCAATGAGAAACTTCTGTGTTTTGCTCCAGATTGTTTCAGGACTTAAACTAATTAGCTCCTGTGCAAATGAAGGAAATTCCTGCAAAAAATTAATAAAGCTCAAATTACCTATTTTACAAATGATCCCAAACAGTTACTTCCTTAAATGGATGAAAGCTCTGCAGTAGTATACAGAATGAATGGCAGAGGCGTAGTTTAAAGAAGCAGGTAGCAGGGACCCATTCTCTAAATCCCTTGCCCTGAAAATGTGTGATCACCAGTGATCTTTCTGCTGCAGTGTATGACGTGTGTCAGAGCCACAGTACCTGAGGACTCTGTATTTTTATTTTACATTTCTCTCCTCACACTGGACAAACTCATTCTTCAACAAACTAATCTCAGAAGCGTAAGGCATGTTTTAGGTTTCAAATGTAGCATATTATTTAAAAGGACTACAGTTGTGAACATATGTCTTGCTTTGACATTTTTAAAGGACAAACAACTGACCTAGAAATTGATCCAGTGGAGTTGGTACTGAATATCTTCTATCACATTTTCCTTTCACAGTTTGTGGCACTGCTGAGGAGGATTTTTCTGCGTGTTACTGTATTTGACCTAACACAGATATTACCATGTAAGACATAAGTCCTTTATGAGCACACTTGTCATCTCTGCTAATAGATGGAAAGAGCACTGTGATGATTTTAAAAGGCACGGTACTCAGAGATACATTTTAGCAAGCATACATGTTGATTTATCATCAGCAGACCTTGTTGTTAGCAGGCCAGGAAATTCTATACCACATCGTAATCATTTACAAACACAACAAACAATTCCTGTTCCTCTTCACTTGGCTAAATAGTCAAACTTTTTCTTGAATTTGAAGTTAAGGGAAAGTCAACACCTTCCATTGTGGGCAGATGTTCCTACTCAATATGCATAACTGCTGAATGGAAATAGTAAATAGATTGTATCAAGTTTAAATGTACACCTAACATTTGCAGTGTGCATATCAACAAACAAATCAGTTTCAGTCTTATGTTCCCTTATCCAGTGACAGTCCAGTGTCAAATAAAATACATGCTTTAAATAATTGGTCAAGTACTGTTCTACACTGAATATTGACTCTGAGGGCAGTAACTTGAGTTTTCCTTTTTAGTTGTCTCATACGGACATTTGTTTGAAATCTGTCTTGATTAGAAAGAACAGATTTGTGATCTAATTAGTGGACCTGAAAGTTAACTTGAAATCCAAAAAATAGTCTGTCATCTTAGACCAAGAGTCTGCAAAAAATGCCTTCGGTTATACTCTAGTAATGGCAGCTGTTTTATGCCTTATTTATCTTCAGTGGATTTCTGCAGGTGAAGTTACCAAAACTTCTCAGTTGTGCTGAAGAATCATATTTTTTTTCTTCTGCAGCTATACTACTACTCTACAACCAATGAAAAAAAATAAAAAAATTAAAAGCCCATTGTAGTTTTTAAGTCATTATCATTAGCAAATATCACTTGTGACAGCTATGCGCCTTCGTGTCTTCAGGGCACTAAAGTAATTACAGCTATCTTATCACAACTGTATACTAAAATATTTTTCTACATATGGCTTTAGTTGAAAGGAGGTTTGGTGCTACTTATATATAGCACTTCATGCATAACTGTATAATAAAACAACACTTTTGTACAACAAATTTTTAATGTCAGAATCATGTTTTCCTTACATGTTAACTTATTTGACCAGAATTTTCATATGAAATAAAAAAACGATTTCAGTAATTCCTTTCTCAGGACCTATAATGAAAGATAGAGTAGTGTTCAATTACTTGATGTACAGCATGTGGCCCCTTACAAGTTCTCAATTTATAAATTTTCTTAACTAATAAAAATAGTATTAGTCAAGATCGAGGATTCTGTATTCATTTTGTTATCCCAGAAATTAGAATAGTTATAGCAGGAACAATTCATCAATTAGCAGCTGCTGCCATTTAATGAAATGTACTGGGTTTTATTTCAAACTGACTCTTGTTACAATGATAAATTATTCAAAATGGTTACTTACCTCATCCTTGGTGGAAGTACCTAGTGCAACTATTGATTGTTGCTCATTTGCATTTGGGACTTTTATCTGAAATTTAGTTCAGTCTCTTTATATTTCCTGCCAAACAGATCAATTGCAGTACATAGCTATAACTTGGTGTATACGTATAACCTGGTTATTTATTTTAAATAGACTATCTGTTTCCTTTATAGGACTGGTTTTCCTATCATTTTCCTACCTCTTTACTTCTTCGTAACCTACTTGGGATGCAGGTTATATGCCAAGCTAAACGTTTTAGGACTAATTCTACAACTCGAGTAATGTAAATAGAGGATTGTGTTGCCTGGAGTCCTGTCTTTCTTTATATTACTTTGAGCAGTGGAAGATCCCGGAAGTAGAATGTGATTAAACAAACTCATTCTAGTTTTGGCAGGTCTGCTTGACTCACGTAGTGTGTGACCCAGGCGTTTGCAAGGTTATAGGAGCCAGGAGCCTCATGCAAGGATGCTGCACACAAGCTGAATGTACTGCAGAGGCTTTGTGGTCGACGCCGGTGTCCTCCTCAAAATACCTGCAGCTTCATAGCTTCTGAATCACAAGTCTCTTGTTCTTGGTTGGATAAGCATGCAGGCAAAACAGGTATTTCCAGAGACACTCTTAGTCACTTTGTCAGTTATTTTTAGAATTTTATGTCCCTAAAGGTATATGAATATATATGAAAGCCTGTTTAGTTTCTCTGGAGTGATCCTTTACTCCCTGCAAATGCAGTGGCTCCAACTATGTCACTTCATATGCAATGCACATAAAAAACAGTTGCTGTCCTTCAGTTTTCTTAAGGGCATGGAATCTACACTTTTATCTCCAAAATCTGCCTGTGCCACTCTGGTAGAAGCTCTATTATAAACTGCTTTACGCTGCTTACTAACCTTTCTGCTTTAAGTGCTGGAAAGCTGTGATAGGGTTGTTTTTTTAAGTATTGATATTAAAAATATTCAAAATTCACACAAGAATTTTGCATCTTGTCAGCAAAATTTCTGTCAGTAAATACAATTTTATTAGAAACGGCGTATTTTCTAAATGTTTGAAATAAAGATCCTCTGTAATGATGATTATCCAGCAATGATGAGATAAATGAAAACTCAGTTTTACAAGCTTGGTCAGTCTTCTGCCTTCATCGCTAGCTTTTAAGTACACAACCGTTTCATTGCCTGCATTTCTTTGAGGAGGAAAAATAAGTAATGAGGGGAAGAAATCTTCCCAGAAGGATATTTTTCTAGCATTGTTGTCTTGAACACATTTGTAAGAACTTCCAGGGCTACAATTCAAAACGACGTGCAAACTTTTGAAAGGTTTTAGACTGCTGGTGGTGCATTGCCTCATCTCTGTTACACATGCTTGAATTTCTGCAATTTGCTTTTCTTAGCTGTGAAACTATCACCTTTGAAATCAACACGTCTGCCAAAATACAGATATTATGAAAATAACATAAGTGAAAACTTGCTGCTTAACTAAAGGATTTCCTGGGCTGCAGTTAGTTATCTACCCAACCTTACTTTCTTGCAGTATAATAGATTTAAATGCCAAAGTTGGTTTAATTTAAAAAGTGTGGGGAGAAAACACTGATATGAAAAAAATCTTTTATATTGTATGTGGGTTATCTTTTTTTTTTTTAATCTGTTATATGACAGTGGTTAGCTAAAGAATGTAAATATCTGGAAACAAGTCAACTTCCTAAAGTATGCATTGGAAGCCATGTTAAGTTCTACATCTTCACTCCAGAATGGAGTGTAATCTCCTTGAAGTGGCACTTGGATGCAGAAATTCAAAAGACAATTGAAAGCATTTAGAGCTAATAAAAAATGGATAGCTATGCAATTCTAAATAAGAGATTGTGCTCTGAAAATTTCTGCTTGCTGACTCTGTAACCACATGCATAAAAAACATTTGCTCTAGATCATCATGGTTTTTTCACTTACAGCGAATACACGTGATTAATGCTGTCATTTATAAATGTGAGCCTGGATTGCTTTTAAGGAATAATTACCTACCTGCGCTTTTACATTTTTCTTTCAGTGTTACAGAATAATTTGTCATTAGGAATAATCAGACACTGTTCATTTTCTTCAAGTAAGTTGAATATTTGAAGTAAGTGGTAAATGATTTCATGTTAGGCTACATCAGAAATTCTTCCCTTCCCTCAGTTTCTGTCTTTGCCTGCCAGCCCTCTGGCATACATACAAGTGTCCTAATCAGAAAACATATAGGTTGTGTGTGGAAATCCACTTAGGAGCTTATCTGCTGCAGTTAAAAAAAAAAAAAAAAAAAACACCACCAAAAACCAACAAACAACCCAAACCAAAAAAGTAGAAGCAGGATCTGACTGTATTGTTTTATGAGTTTAATTGTGTAAGAATGCAGCTTAAAAATCAGGCTTCTGTGGCATCCTTGTTGCTATCTCCTGGGATTTTTTTGTTTGCTTTTCAAGAATGTTTCAAGACATAAAAAGATGAGTGATGCAACTTTATTCAAATCTCTTTGGCTTGTGCCTATACTGTGTACGCATTACATGTTTAAGTGCTGGGCTTTAACCTCTAAGCCTAATGACCTGCTGTTATCATGGCTGGGGTTGAAGGTGGTGATTGGAGCTTACCTTGGTTCAGTTTGCCTCCAAGGAAATCTACAGGAAACTGCTGGTATTTGTTTTTGTGGAACTGACAGGAGAATTTGCCATTGAGCCCACACTCGGGTGGGAAGTAACCAGGATACGAGCAGCATGAAGGAGCAATTTCTCCAGCAGTTGCTCATGACAATCATGTTCTTATCCTGTGTTGCTGTCCCTGTGCTGACCCTCGCTGACTAGTGGCAAACTGTGAAATGCAGAATCAGGACAACTATGGACCAGACTAAGGATATGGGTGATATGAAGCCCAAATTCATATATTAGCTTAATATATAGTATTCACACATCTTTCTCAAGCCTGGCAGCATTAATTTTTTCTTTTTTTTTAGATGTTTTTAAAATGATATTGATTCTTATTCATTGTTTTGGATATATATACCAGAAACTGATTTTGTAGATCATTGTATGTTGTTAATGGATCTACTCAGACTCAGAATGTCTGTCAGTCATCAGGTGGGAACTGAAGAGATTTTCACATCTGCCACTTATTGAATAAAATTACTGTGGAAACTAAGTATGTAGTGATATAAACCTGACCTGGGAGTCTGTGTCTGGGAACAGGTGAAGATGTAATAAGGGAGTGAGGAAGTATACTTGTGTTGGATAATTTTATTAATGTAACTTTAATTTATGATTTTGTCCTACTTCAGAATGACTAAGAAAAAAGTGGTAGTTAATGTGGATATTAATTTTATTACCTGGTTAAACAAGTCATCATTTGGGTTTAAATTATAAAGAAAATGAAATTTCTTGTATGAATAACTATGATCTGTACTTTTAATATTGTGATAAAGGAGACAGAGTTTGTAATTGAATAATGGTCATACCTGCATGATATGCATTGCCACAGAGCAAATATTCATAGGAAAAAAATATTTTAAATTAGTATTAGAGGTTTATTTTCAAATCTGTTACGGCATCCGGTGAGTATGTTCCTTGTTTGGTGAATGCTGCTGTATTATCACTGTAGACAGCTCAGTGATCCAGAAACACTTGATCTGTTACCAGAATGAGACCATTCCAAAGCATATGAGTTCTTGTAAGTTTTCCTTGCCCTGAGAAAAATGCCCATTGTAACAACACTCTGTTAAATCAGCTTTCAGCTTCTGGCTTGATGACAAGCTAAAATCACGTTTGCCAGCGCTAGCTTATGATCTGAATGATCGGGCAAGCACAGACAAAGGTAAATCATTAAAGGAATTTTTCTCAGCTGTCTCCCTTGCTCCCACAATGCCCATTTTCACTGCAGTAATTAGCCAGAGCTGACTTCTAGGGTGCCATGCATTTGCTATCTCTGAGATTTGTGCTAACTTCTTCAAAAGTAACCTCAACTAAACTGCACTCTGCAATGTATGCAAAACTTCTTTCTTTAGTGTGGGTCTTGATCCTTATTCACGGTTTGGTATAATACCTTTCTCCATTCTCTTTTATACTGTGTTTCCATGGATAGAAACTCAGGGTATACATAGAAAAAGCTACAGCACTCTACAACCAGACATACTGTTTTGATGAGTGGAAGACCAGAGCTTGGGGGAGAATGCTACAGAGAATATCTATTTTAAAATTTTGACAAAGCCCAAAGTTAGGTATCTAGGCTCCCCATATGGTGTAGGGAGAATTAAACTTCATATATATGTTGGTCTGAAGATTGCAAGTTTGGATATTAGAAACCTAAAATGAAAGGCAAGGTTTAACACTAAGTCATTAATTTGTTTCATTACCTAGTAAATCACTAACAGCAGCAGTATCCTGGAGTTAGATAGAATAATTTATTATTGTTCCATATAGTCATCAGTTTGTCTAGACTCCAGAGGTCCCAGTTCAAAAAAATATTTAGTCCTATATAGAAGTAGATTTCTCTTCACAAAATGATTTTACCACATGCAGACTTATGTGGAACCTAAGCCTGTGCTCCAGATTCTTTATGTGTTTTCTTGATAATTTCTTGAACTGTTATTGGGCCTATTGCTGAAACTTCGCCTCAATGATGCCTGAGATATCCTCACATGTACATGATGTTTCACTCGGTTAAAAGCTGCTCTGCTCTGTGGAGCAGACTCTGAAAGTCACAGCTATGCTCTCTTCAAGGGCTCCTGAAAAAATGTCTTCGTCTTCATATGTCTATGAATGATAGAGTGACAGAAGAGCAGGGGTGAACTAAGTGCTGATTAAAGCTAAAATGCTCTAGCTTCTGTGACTGGTGCTATGGAATACATTGTAAATGACTTCTGAAAAAAAATTAAATTTCAGGGTAGCAAATCGATACTTTCAGTTAAGTCAGGCATCACTTCTGGCTGAGTGACAAGTGTTAGGGCAATACATGAATAATCCTTTTCATGAGTAATTTCTAGGGCACATTGAGGTGATTACTTTTAAATTCAGTATATAATTATCAGTTGAATGCTACTGGAATTTTTATTTCTGCACAGAACAGGGGAGACAAACTCTTTGTCCAAGAGGATACCTATAAATCTATCAATAATGTTCAAACATAATGCATTGAGTCTACAGGAGGCTGATAATTTATGAAGGTTGGTGTGTCTGTATATACATACATATTATATAGGTATGTCTGTACCTGTAGATTTAAAAACACTTCTTTGTAAGTGGGTTACATAGCAGACCAATACCTTTTGAGAAAAAAAGAGTTGTGTTAATTTGACACACAAGGCGCAAAGACAAGAATGGGAAGAGGATACAGTTGTTTAAGAGGGTTGGCTGGGTAGGAGTAAATATGTGAAGCAAGAGAAAATGAAGGAGTTCAGGACAGAAATGAACTCAAGCAGGCTTCAGAGTCTTCCAGAGATGAGGATTAAAAGCTTCAAATTGATGCAAAATATGAGGGGCTGGTACAGATGCTAGAGGCGGTGAGGAGACGTGGTCTGAAAAGATGCAGAAGGGATGGTCATAGAGAGGGTTTGCTAGAAGCCAGCACAGAACTATGTTTGTTTCCTTCTGCACCATTTGGGTGCAAGTCCCACACTTCTGTGTAGAAATAAAACTGATAAAATGTGAAGTGTTATGAATATTACTAGGCAAGGTAACACCTGTTTTTGGTTTTTTTTGTGTTTTATTTAATAGCAACAAAGCTTAGAGTGCTGAGTTTAAAGTTCAGTATGATGTGTAAAATACACTTGAGATCAGTGTCTTGTTTCTTGTAGATGCGTGTTATTTCCGTTTTCCTTATATTGTGATGCTTCAATGGACAAATAATATAAATTGCTCAGGGGACACTGGAAAAACTAATAGTGGTATGGAGACCTTCCTTGACTCTTCAGTGCTAATACAGAGTATTTGGAAAAATCAATGGAGCTTGTCCAGGATATTAGTGAGCATCTCATCTGTGTGATATCCTCTAGTGCTCTTTGTAAAGACAGAACGTGTGCTTGATATCTAAAAGGCAGAGAATATTTTCAAATAAGAGGAATGGAATGACTGTCTTGATAAGATTTCCAGCTGCCCACATAATATATTGCATTAAAATTGTATTTTTAAAACTACTTTTTTACTTACTGCTATTTATGAAATCCCAAAGAAGTAAAATTGAAATGTTTCTTCTTTTAATTTGTTTTGTTTTGATTTTTTTTAAATTTGGCCCTTAAATTTGTTCTAATAAAAGGTCATATGGAATCCTTTACTGATCTCTATTATAGAGATTTTTTTTTTCATTAATTTTACCAATCTAGAAAATGGAACCAGACAGCTCTTGAAAAACAGGTGGTAATCTGTGTAGCTCTCAAGTTCCAGTGACCTTAGTTGCCACTTTTATTTTGAAGTAAAGTAGAACTAACATCCATTTATGTGACGTTCTCCTATATTGGTTTACTTTCTGAAAGATGAATTACACACACACGTATGTACACTTCCATTTCTTTCTCATTTGCCTTATGAACTAAATCATAAAGAACTGCTATTCTTGCACCTAATGTTTATGGGTTTTTTTTTTTCAGATGTGACTGAGACAAATATTTATGCAAGAGGCTAACTTCAGTTTCTGTAGCTTCATTCACACACTAAAAGATAGGCTCTTGTCTAAGTAGTTACTTCAGTTGTTTTCTGTGTAATAATGGGTATTCTGCTCCTTAGATTCTGTGGCTTTATTCACACACTTAACCAATGGAATACCAAAACTTTATTTTTGTTTAGTTTAAGTTTTTAAAAAGAGAGCATTAAGTTTATATTGTTTTAGTTATTATTTCTAAACAATATTTTCTTTTCTGTTGCGCCGCAGAAGAGATGAGAGGCTTTTATATCTGGAAACGGGTCATAAGCTATTTGTATCACACTGATAATCACTTTAGAAAACTTTGTTTACACAAACTGCAAAGTCAGAATTCATAAAGAAAATGTTACTAGACTGCACTCTTTTAAAGAGTTTGAGATTTTATTTTCCAATAGTAATTTAATTTTTGACAAACTAAACTTATTCATCAGTTCTTTGCCCTGGGAGTCCTTTATCCTGTGTTACTGCAAAGAGAAACAGATTTATTTTACTTTATATTCAAAAGCATGTATCTCTGTCAGATTATATGCAAATGAATGAATCAAGGGCTCACTCCCACTCCCCTGGAATAAATTGAATATATGTCATTGACTTTAAAAAAGGTAAGATTGAGTTTAAAAAATAATAATTATTCATAGAGCTGATTATCATGGATTGTTTTAAAATATGCTTTTTGACAAGCCAATCACTTTGTATTATTTTATTTTAAGATGAACAGTGTAGACACAGGAAAGAAAGAGGTTGGAGCAAATGATGAAAGAGAATTGGGTATCTAATTAAAATAATCAAGTCAAAGGTGTTTTACTTTGAAATGCCCTTCAAAATTCCAAAACCTTCATAGTGTTGCATTTTCTTTTCTCATCTGCAAAAAATATATATTTTTCAGTTTTTGTTTTTATTATTACTGTGCCCATGCATCTTTAGCTTGCAGCAGTGTATGAATTGGTATTAGCATGTTGAAGGTTTTTGTCATCTGGACACTTTAGAATGGACCTAGTTCAGGAAAGTATTTAAGCATGTTAACTTCAGTATTCAATATAAGCAAGTATATGAACATGCTTAAATATAAGTGTGTTATAAGTGCTTTGCTAAACTGGGTATTCCACTTCTACAGGTGAAAAAAACCCTCTGAAGTGTGTGTTGCATAATGAAAATGAAAATTCACTGAAATGCAGAGAAGAAACAAACATTAAAACCAAACATTCCTTCTTTGGTATCAGACAATTGCATCTTCAGGCAGTTGTTCTTGGTTTGCTGTTTTAAATTACACCACATTGATAGACTAAAGTTAAATCTGAGAAATATTTAGATAGAAAAATGTCTCAATTTGTGTATTTCTTTCATTAAATATATATTTTAATTTTTACACAATCCAGCCTCTGGCTGAAGATATTTGCAGTTCGGAGACATTAGAGACTGGGAGAATACACTGGAGTTGTTTCTCTGTGTGCATACTTTGCTTTTAGACTCTTGCAATGGCCACTGGTGGGTAGTGGGTTCAATGGCCCTTTGGCCTGCTTTGGTAAAACTGTTGTTATGTATACTTAATTTAAAGACAAGGCCAAATGGCTTTCTGTTGTATTCAAGTACAAAAGGCTATGGATGTCTTGGGCAGTGATAACACATAGAACGTGAGAATTCTCAAATATCTTTTCAGTCATTTTTGTGAGACTGCAGTACACAAGTGACATGTCAATAGAACTTGTACCTCTCCAGACACTAAGATGCTGCATTCTCTGTCATGCTTTATTAATGGCTTCATATTTTATGTGAATCAGTTATATAGTAGCTTGTCCTAGCCATGCTCATCTTAGTGATTAAGATAAAAAAATGAACAAATACTTAGAATATATGTTGAAGACTTTAAAACATCAAATACAAGCAGCTTTTTTTAACATGTTGAAAACACTGATATGTTTTTATGCCTATGATCCATGCTGAGTCCTTTTAAATGTCTTACTTGAGCATCATGAAAGTGAACATATTGAACTTGACTTAACAAGTGCCACCATGCCACAATATTCATCTTACACAGACTTGAGTTACAAGCAAATATCACCTTGAGGCTTATATGTTCTACAAATCCTACGTGATCATGACACATATGTCAGAATTTAACTTCTGCAGCGCTGCCACCTTTCTTGACATATTCAGCCCTTTTTCTGATTTGTCTAACTGTGGAGTCATACTTTGGAGAGCACTTATGCAAAGAACAACATTGTATTTGTGTTTTGATTATCTCCCCCCAGTATTTTTACAATTACAAGTGATGGAATTGGTTATTCCATCTCCAAAGTAGCCCCTATTTTAGAATAGCCCAGATCTTTAAATAAAAATGCCTGGCTTAGCAATCCTTATTAGTTTATGTGCATATGGATTTTTTTGTGAAAAAGAGGTACTTCAGATGGGCTTCATTTCGTCATCCTTTTTGGAAGCTAAATGCTGAGCTTGTTCTGTTATAAAAATGCAACTCTGTGAAGTCAAAGTGAGCTACGGAAGCATTTGGCATTCTCTGGCCTCAGAGATATTTTAATCAGGAAAGTCCTTTTGAAGTCTCCGTTATCAAAGAAAATGGTCTTTTATATTGTCTTACCTCCATACATAAATTTCCAGCAGTGATCAATAGAGGAAAATTGCGAAGATCCTTCCAGTGTCCCTTAAGAAGCATCTCCTTTTAGTCCAGTGCTGTAGGAAATGTTAAAATCAAGAGGTGACTGCCATAAAAATGTGTACCCAGACCATTTGCAGGCTCATGGAACCTCTCAATATTAACTGTGAAAATGAAAAAATATAAATAAAAAGCTCTTAAAGAATGTCTGTGTAATACAAATGCCCCCCCGCCCCGAAGCTTGGGCACACATGTAACACATAAACCCAAGGATTTATTGAAAATAATTTAACTGAAGCCTTCATAGTCTAATGCCAGATATAATTACAAGTGAATGAGAAAGAACACATCTATGAAGAAAATATTTCAGTAACTTAGTTTCTCCCCCTTTTCTTGATGCTGTGCTCACCCTTCTCCAGCTTCTCTGGGCTATAAGGTTGGAAGTTTCATGCTGGTAGACGGCAAGTTGGGAACATGTGAAGTCCTTCACCATGAGGAATATGATGTGCATGTCAAGGAATTGTTCTTCCTCCCTTTAGGATCCACTGGGGGTCACTTTTATGTTCGCTAATGCGCTTTTACGCTCCCTCGTTCTTCATTGGTCCACAGCTCTACGTAGCATCCAAATTTTACAATATATGTTGCCTTGTACTGATGTTAGATATGATGTCTTTGTTCTCTTCGTTGTCCTTAAAACCAGATGTGTCCAGGTCTAGGTCTGCATGTCTTTGAGTGAATGTGGAGAGTTGTTTATAGCTGTGGGATCTCCCATGCCTGCACTCCTCTGTGCCATGTCCTGTGTCGCCATGTCCTAAGGCTGCTCCCTTGTATTTCTCTGCACTGCCTCGTTTTGTTAGAGCCTTAAGTATCCCACGCTATTCAGAATAACTGCTTGTTACGGCTATCTGTGTAATCCTGTGGTTTTAGCGTACAAAGACAAACACATGTAGTATGAATTAGCCATTGACACCTGGTCAGTTAGAGAAATTGCTGTCACAGCTCAACTAGGTAAAGCAAAGCTGCAGTAGGTCAAGAGAAGTTCAGGCAGAGCAGATCTGACAAGCCTCGGTCCTGAGGCCTTGCAAATTCAGGGCGAAGCTTATGGCCTGTTTTTAGCTCCTGCAATAGTGTACTGCAGGGCTGCGTGACTACAAGCTGTATTGCCTTATATTTGTATTTGGGTATAGCTTTTTTTCTTGTACTTTCTGGAGACTTTGTAACTGAGGAGAACCAACTATTAGTAATAGAAACTGCAATAAATAATAAGATTTGTTTGTGAAATCAAAATTATTATTAATTTCATTAACGTATTTGGAATTGCTTTAACAATCTTGCTTTATTTATTATCTTTTATTTTTTGAAATAATATTTTCTTGCTTTATATTTATTTATATTGGGAAATTGGAAGAATGCAGAAAAGAACTGTGAAGATAAGTTAGTCCTGAAGTTTGGCAAAGACTTACATATGTCTGTACTATCTGTCTCTTGCTGGCTGTTTTGTGACTGTAGAGGTTTTGAAGGTAACAAAGTATCTTTGGTGAATGGTTGTAGGTAGTGAAAAACTTTGTTTATGGAAACATCAAAATTTAAAGTATATTTTCTACCAAAATACAGATTATTTTCTGGCAATATTTTGAGGTTGGCAAAATACTCATAAAAATAATTTTAAAAGTTATTTAGCACCGTGTTCAGCCTGTTTTTCAAAGTAAGATCAAACAATCTTTTTAATTGTTTCCTTATAAAATACTGAATCTTAGTTTCATTGTATGATGGAACAGTTTTGGTAGGGTCTGGATTTTTTTCTTTTTTTTTTTCCCCTTCATTGTAAACAGTACTTATCACATTCAGGAACTGAATGCTGTGTCTTTAATTCATAGTGAAATTTTATTGGTGTGGTAAATTCATTGAAAATAGATATTTTATCTATGCTTTTTTGAAAGTAAGAGAAAAGGAGAATGTAAACAGTTTCATTGATGAGGTAAGAAAGAACATTTCAGGTTCAATGTGAAATCCTTGGACCTCCAGGAATAAAGCTGGTTGTTTTACAAGGGATGCTAGAACAAATTAGATGAAATCAGGAAACCTAAATTGGAAATCATGTAGAGGCTGTTGGCACCATCTTGTTCAGCTTGTTGCAGCTGCCAGTCTCCTCAGATTCCTCTCCTCATTTGCAGTTCAGTTGGCACGTAGCGTAGAAGCTGAACCTCAGACTGTCTTGCTTAGTGACTTGCTGGCCCCACCACTCCACATCAGACTTCTGAAAAAAGCTTTATTGTGGATGTCATTTTTCATGGAAGAAAATATTTTTTGTAAAGCTTGTGGGTAGCATGGTGATGGTCAGAGGACAGCACTAACATAGTAGATTACCATGAGTTACAGTGTAGGAAATGAAAAGAGGCTACGTGCCTAGATAACTGTTAGTGCTCATTCTTGTTTCACATCTTTATAGCCCAGCACTTAGGGGTTATCAGCCCATACATCAGGCAAAACTCCATTGAATGTTTGACAGATATTATAATGGAAGGGCAGCATAACAAGGCTGACTGGAGCTGCTGTTGGTATTATGCTGGGGTTGCATTTGCACACTGATTCTGTAGCCAAAGAGAAGGGAAGGCACAATTTTTTTTCATGATTTTTTTTCTGTCAGTGACTAGAGGACAATGTACTGGCTTTGAAACACCTGCCATGTATTGAAAACCAGAAATCTTTAAGAATACTTTAAAAATAACCTGAATGACTATTAGTTTTAGAGATCACAATGATTCTTGTAAGGTTTTAATATCTTGTGTAAAAATGCATGGTATACAATATGAGTTATTAAATTTGGAGAATAAGGAATTGTTTAAGGGTTAACAAAAATTTCAAAGTAAAATTAATGATCTGGCTTAAAACTATAGAAGATGGGAAACATAGTGTCTAGGCTTAAATTGCTATTTTGACTAAGGTAGATTCTAAAACCCTTCAAATTTGTGATCCCAGAGAAAGAAAACAAAAGTTTTGAAGGCCTAGTTGACCTTCAGCTTTAATCTAATTATGCCCTTAGGTATATGATTCTTTGTATTGTTTTGGTTTTAAATATTGACAGATATCCTATTGATTTGTAATGAAATATTGGTTGCATAAAAAAAAAAAAAAATCGTAGCTTTGTCTTATTCCAGAGAACATTGCTGATGTTAAGATTGCGTTGTTTATAAAACTACATTTTGATTTAGGACCAGTGGAAGGAAGCAGCATGAGTCCAGTCTGTAGTGGAGTTGCTATATTATTCTTAGTCATTATGTCAATTCTTTCTTTCCTTCTTGAGCACTACTTCTACTTGCTAAAGCCAACTCGAAGGTTCGTATTTACTTAAAGGAAGTTAAAGTGGAGCTAGAGTTGAAAACGCTAAACGTTTATGTGCAGCCTTTCTTTCATCCGTCACATGAGTAATTGTGTCAGTGGCACCTAAACAAGAAACTATGTGCCAAGTAAACTCCCACGTTTTCCCAGAAGCATCAAACAGAAGATATTTGTATGAGAAGGCTCGTGATCTGGCTCACTTTAAACTTCTCCTGAACTGGTAGTTTGAGTATTTCTGCTGAAGACAACCTATTTTCCTGAAATTATAAGAAATGGATGACATTTAGGTTGTTTATTTAAAACTTTCTTTTATATATTGTGAAATAGCTTCAATTATGGAATCAAAAGCTTTTGCTGCTGTAATGTATTTCTTTTGCCTAGCTCTTTTCTAATTCTGCTGCTGTCTTCCTAACACTGATTGTAAATGCTTCAGGGCAAACATTTGTGGCCTCTTAGTTACACTGAGACAACCAGAACAGTTTGGGGTAATTTGCTGAAAACATTATGACAAATGGTGCTGGTGGTTGCTTCAGTAGTGGGTGAAGATTATCAGTATGTTAGGGCCAATTTAAAGTTATTGAGATAGCTAGAGATGCAGTGTGGTAACTATATCCGCATTCACTTACAGACATTAATGAAAAATCTTTATCTAGCAGGTGAAGCTTGCAAACACTTTTTCCCTCACCCCCTGCTATTTGAAAACAGCAAGGAATGACAAAAGAAGAGTTATGAGGAGTTTGCTGGCCTTTTGAGCATGTGCTAATGGGACATTTATTTCATATTTGCTTTTTCTTCACAACACCTATTCACTTGCACTCTGGGAATAAACTTCTGTGGTACCTGCTATCTGCAACAGCTAGCACATGGCAGCTGCGCTCTAGCTATGGTCCAGGTCTCTGTATCAAACAGAGAAGCCTTTACAGCTTCGGCTTGAGAACCAGGCTCTGGTTGAGTTCTGTAACAAATTTTCTTTCTCTGCATCAGGCATAGAGGTTGATATGCAATACGCACTTCATGAGAGCTTTCTGGTCTTGTTAAAAAATTGCTGTTCATTTTGGCCAAATGGTGGGAAATGAAATCAGGCAGCATGGGGAGGAACCATATGAATACATAGATAGAGTTAGATATAAAATATTACAGTTTTATTATCCAAAGTGATATAATGAGATAACTTTACTTTTAATTTGAAAGTATGAAATTATTACTTATAAATAAGAAGGTGATAGGATTCCCTTTTTAAAAGGGAAATACACTGAGCCACAAGAATTTTGATCAATTTACCTACAATGAAATAATGACAAATTGGTGAACGGTATTTTCCTGCTTCAATGCAGGTATAATTTTATATTTGCATCCTCTTTTACCTTCTTATGCTATTTAAAATACTAGCCTTTTAACTTGTGGCTCTTCTGTTACCTTTCCATTTTAAAAACAGGTTCAGCTCAAACTGAGCCAGCTCAAAGGCCTGAGTTCTGCAGTTTTTACTGAGCACCTGAAACACTGGAAGACATTGCACGCTATTTCCATGAAAACAGGAATGGAAAACTTAAGTTTGGATTGAGCATGCACTATTTAAGCTAAATTAATAGACTTTAAAAAAATAACAAAATAGCTTAGGTTTATTCTCTCTTGTGCTATACAGGATCAAAAAAGTTTCTCGTTCAAGTGTGACAGTGCTTTATATTGCCTGTACATAAAACCTCTATGGTTATTATACAAAAAGAAAAGGCAAATGACAGTTGGTGTCAACACTAAACAGCTTAGGGCAAACTATTTTCTCAATACGTATGTAATTTAATTGAAATGCAATATTTCATGAATATTAGAAAGTGAAGCTTTATTAAAAATGGCAAGGAAAGTGAAAGCATGACTGTTTAGAGTAACAAGCAGCACAAATTTATTCATTCAATACATCACTGAATTATTTAAAACTCAGCTTAAGCACAAGGTCATGGAATAATTTTGGCAAGTACGCACTTTTGCATGATGCATTTCCATAATTCCACTGCATCTATAAAGTTAATTACAGCTTTGGCATGCAAGCCTGCTTCATGTACCAATCTGAGCCAGAAAAAGGCTCTGAATTAAAACCAAGGAACAAACCAAACTACTGACACTACAAATGATTTGTGATAGTTTAGAGCAGATGTGAGCTCCATAATACTAGCAATTCTTACAAATATTTCATTTACTAATATCCCATATTTACTTGCAATACATATTTACAAGTGAAAACATGTCACTGGTCTGGAGACACATCAAAATTTATGTGTGTGCACACAAACATTTAGATGTCATGAGTCTTCTTGAGGACATACTCTTTCTGTAAGGAGTGAGAGCAGACAAAAGGTGTTCTTTGGACTACAGGGAAGAGAGTGGTTGAGCTACCCTTGGAAAAACTCCATGGAAATTGAGTTGAGTTTATAAGATGAGAACTAGTATTCAGCTGTCCTGAGTCCAGACTGACTGCTAACAACTCCCTGCAGACTACTAAACCAGAGAGGCTTAATGCATGTAATTTTCAAAATTGCGTTGTCATTTCTAGGCTCCAAGAAAGACAATGATATGTGTGAATTGCATAAGGCTTAAGGCTTCTTCCCAGGGTATATTTAAGATTCTGAGACAAAATTCAGGGTATTTTGAATTTTGCAATAGAGTTTGTGCATCCAGGATTTTGCACCCCATTTCCGTATGCCTCTATCAGTTAATAAAGACGTGAGTTTGAGTAAGTTTCAGTGGAATCCCATAATCATGATCACACAATACCAGCTTGAAGATAATCTGTTCTATACTAATTCTGATATGTGGCTAATTTATAATATCTGGTATAGTTGTTAAATGATTGTTGCTAAAGCTTAGAAAATTGTTGTTATTGCAGTCCTTACCAAATAATTTGTGTAGTTCCAGACTGGCTTCCCAGCAACTTGGTTGGGTACTGGTGCCTCATGGATATAAATTGCAGGTATGCACTGTCACTTGCAGAGGTAACATAGAAATTGCTACTACAGAAACCGATAAGAATGAGATGTGTTGGATACTGCAGCAGTAGAATTGCCTTCATAAATGTGACTCTGAATGCTAGGCGCAGGACCACCTAACAGTACAAACAATAACCTAGACAGAGTGATATCCTTCTCCTCTTTGCATGTTTTGAAAGAACTGTATGCCAGCTGGGAATTGCTGGACTTATTTGGTGTTTCCCCTACGCTGCCTTCACAAACACACAGAGGAAGTTATGGATCAACCAGACTTTCAAACAAGAACATGATTTTCATTTGAAGGCTTGGTGAACCTAATTTTCTTTTTAGATAATTTGCTCCATTTATGTATTGTGCAGCTCAGTTTTTTCTGAATTAGTCTTGAAATAGATGTAATTTATCTCAATATGCTCTCAGACCAGTGCGTAAGTGACATGAAAGATACGGCATTTATATTTTGAATACGTGCAGTATGCTGAATATAATTTTTTCAGCACCTTTTATCTTAAGAATTGTGTAGTTGTTTTTAAAGGAGAATGCAATATTTAAAGCAATAATTTTAAAAGTGTATCCTGGTTCTGTACAGGTTGTTTACAATTTAGTTGACTTCCAAAAAATTCTCAGTTTTATATTTCAAAATGTAGAGATTTTAATCTTGGTACCCTGTTCTGCTCTTAAAGTTGGGTCTATATGTAGCAGTCAGTGAGTTTCTGCTGAGGTGATGCGTATAGATAACATCCAATCACTATGCTGCCTTTAAGAGAAATTGCTTTATAAATTGTTTTGGACCTCTCTGATTAATAACAAAAATCAATGAGATTTTTATTATGTTGTAACTGTAGATTCTGAAAACTGTATTATAAGTAGCAAGTGTGTTAATAGTTATAAATTGCTATAAATCAATGCTTGAAAGAATTAACATCTTTAGAAATTGATGAAAGTTTCCTTGTGTTGTTAAATCTTAAAAGCGTTTTCTCACTGGAGAAAAAAGCAGGAAAAATACTAGAAGGTTAAGATAATTTTTAAAGTATTTATTTGGAATAATAAGCAGTCATTTCTTCCACGTTTTTGCATGTACTGAACAATGTCACTCAAGAAAATAGACACATTAGAGAATAACTCTGTGTTCTATGTGCGAACTTCATTATATAATTTCATATCACTATAAATTTGCCATCTATTCAAAAATGAAATAGAAATTGCTTGAGTACAGTTAAAAGAATTTGCCATTTTGGTGAATTTTTCTGCAGAGAACCTATTCATATTCATCAGTTTCTAATTGCAGTTCTACACAGGACAAGTTGCAAAATGACTAATAACCCCACAGATGACTATATTTGTGTAAGCAGAGAAGATACATCCCAACAATTTAAAAGGCTTTCCTTAATATTGTAAGGATGATGTGTTACCAGGAATTACATATTCAGTGCCACAGACCTATTTTTACAAGCCAGTAGGACTGGCTGTATTAGAGCCTGCTGCAGAGTTCCCGCGAGAAGTGGTGTCTTGGATGTCAGTGGTCTGAGAGATGAGCTTACTGTTAAGTCTTGAGAAAATGATGCTTGAAGAACAGAGTTCGTCACTGAATCAGGACTGGATTTGGTGGTGTTACTGCACCCATCTTAGACTTCTGCTGTTGGATTGGTGCAGGAGTGCACTTTTGAGGAAAAACTGCCAGTCACCCCAGTTATTGTACTTCGGCCACTGTGACCTGAACTGGATTCCTTTTGGGTGAAGTTAAGCTAGAAGATCCTTGGTCACTCTCACCTGAATTAGATTCCTTTTGGATGAAGATAAACTAGAAGTAGTTCTTGTGGCCACATCAGTGTATGAACAGGTGGTTTGGGGCAGGGGGGAATCTTTGCATTTTTAGTTTCTAATTTTAACATTTAGAAGAACTGAGAAGAACAACCTGTACAACTGAAACCAGATACTGGCAGTCCAAAGAGTATCATTGGAGCTCTGAAACTGAGCACTAGCATGATTTTCACTAGGAATTAATTCTGTCTTAAAAATGTCAAAAGTGCAACTGTGTCTGTCAGATCTTGGAAACATTTAAGTGGAGGTGACCTTCTGCCTAAATCTGTGATCAGCTTATTGGGGATGATAGCTAAGCACTTTATGTATACAGTTCCACATTATGATAAACAATACTATTCAGTAAGATAATATCCATGTAATTATTTTCTTTTTCTCCCCATCAATCTAATCAAAACATCAGCACTTCCAAAATGCTTGGCATTGTTGTTTTAAGTACCATGGTCACAATAATTAATCTGTTTATTGTATCATCTCTTACTGGATTAAGACACGTGAATAATAGTTACAGAAATTGAATTTTTAAAAAAAAAAAAAATGCCTGTATATAAAACTCCACTTAACATTGCCAGAGAAAGCTCACCAAAATTCTGTGAAACATAGAACGGGTCAGTCTTGATCTACCGTTAACTGCATTAACTGCAATGTGCCTTATTTGTTGGCATTTAAAAATACTAATTTGGAGCTGTATGAGAGGACAGCAAACATCATCTGTTTGCCTTCAGCCTAACAGTTTGTTGTTGACTTTCTGTATTCATTTAGCTGTAAGTACAAAGAAACTGTCACTTTGATGTGACATTTTGACTCCAGATGTTAGAAAAACATAGCAAATTATGCCTACCAAACATGCAGAGTCTTTGCTGTCACAAGCTATGCATTGTCTTAAGACAGATTCTTTTAACTGTATTGGTTCCAATGGGAAATCTCCCTGCAAAGACAGTTGTGTAAGAATCTAATATATAAATCATGGATTATCTGATTTTATTGCCCTTTTTACTCATGAGTCTTGCAAGCCAGACAGTTCACAGGAAAGGGACCATGAAAAGATCTAAAAAGATTATATCGTTTTTCTAAATTACTCTTTGGCTGTACTTAAGGGAATACGTCCTATCCTTAAGCAACTGGCTTGATGTCATTCCCTGAAAATTCTGCTAAAATGGTTCTTGTGTGACATAACAGATAATAGTGTTGGGGTTTTGAGATGCCTGTTCTTCTCACCCATAATTTAAGTAGTCTTAGGACGAGCACAAACTATGCTATTTTTGTATTTAGTGAAAGCCTCTTTTTAAAGGTGAGTCACAACCAGCCCAGCTACTCTATCTCAGATCATATCCCCAGCGATTTATGTGTGCATCTTCCTAACAATAATTCCCACTGAAGCAGTTAACCCAGATTACCACCCTCAAGAATCAAAGATGTGTTCTGTTGGCTCCATTTCTCTCCTGTTCCAGACTCCGCAGATCCCTAGAGACAAAGAGAAAGAATAGTAAGACTAGACTCGGAGGGGAAATCATTGTTGTCCTTCCAAGAACCAAACCTTAGGTGAAAAGGATAGTACAGCCTTTTCTGCTGATTTTTCTACAGAGCTATTCTACCTATGCTCAGGTACAGGTCATCTGAACAGGCTATTGATCAAACAGGTTGGAAAAAACTGTCACTGCTTTGAAGAGGATGTAATGCTGGGGTAGGAGCCACTGAAGGCGTCTTTGATCTCAGACTCCTGGAAAATCTATTCCTTTGGGATATGGAACTTTCTGCCCTTGGCCACAGGAGTGAAGTTTTTCCCCAGAAGGGTCATGTTTCTTAAGGTGCCTTCACGCGCTTTTACAGGAGGAGAAAATGTGAGCCTTGCCCACAGAGCTGCCATTCCCACAGATAATGACTAAGTGGTACTTATGGAAGTGAAGTTGTGAAAGACTGGTAACTACTGGGGGGACACGAATGCCCTCAGCACCACTGTTAATGAATGAGGGGCAGGACCATGGGCTGTATTGCCTCATCTGAAGAATGTTCCTGTAAAAGGTTGTAAGCAGCTTGTTCAACTTCAGAATGGACCAAAGATGTGATTTCAGTGTATCGAATGCAATGCGATTCTCAGGCTGTCCCCATTTTAAAGATGACATCTAGGGTGTGAATGCTGCTATATTTAGTTCTGCAACAAAATTACTACACATTAGTGAAAACAAGGAATTGATTTTATGGTCTTGTGCCAACACAGAGTTGTATCTCTGTGCGTAGGTTTGTCGCGCTCTGTGAAATGAGGAAGAACTGCTCATCTTAAATGCCTCTCCAGACATTCTGAGGCTACGCATATTTCTGTGAGATAAAACATAACAGAAACAGAACAGGGCTAAAGGGTGGTCTTGCTTGTTAAAATGTTATGGGAGATTAAGCTGTGAAAATACTTTCTGTGACCTTGCTTTATGAATAAAGCACTGCTTGTTCCACTGGTGGATGAAATTAGAAAATGCAGAAGAAAGGAAAATGACAGCTACCAGTTCTTATGAAGTTATGTCCCCATTGCAAGCTCTGTGGGACAAATTGTAACCCATGCTATCCAAATGAAGACCATTTCAATTTAATGACCAACATGAATATGCAAATATTCTAAATAAAAATCTTCCCACTACAGTAAAGTACATATTTACTTTGGAGAGTAGCAGACATCCCATTTTTTAAAACTCCTTTTTATCATTTGTACCTCAAAGGCCCTACATCATAGTTCTTTTGCTTACCGTTTGTTTTAAAAATAGACTGTTTTCTCCACTAACATGTCAATGACACTGCTTCAGTCAGCAAGATTTCAGATTCCCATTAGTGATCTGTTTCCTTCCTGAGAGATATGTGACCTCCTTGGCACTGCTAGTCTCTGTTCATGGCTCCCCATTAGGCACTGTGTTGTGCTACCACTGAACCACGATTCTAGTTGGCATATGCTCATTTTACTCTCCATCATATGGATTTTATGTCATTATAATGTATTAGTGCTCTTAATATCTTCACCTTTCTAAGTAGCTAAGCTGGCGGATTGTTCTGTGAACTTGTTTACAACTTGCTTCCTTGATGGGAATTGCATACTCTCAGGAGTCAAATGAAAAGAAAATGTGTTTAAATGTCGTGGGCACCCCAGTGGCTGCTGCAATACAGTGAAGAAACATAAGGAAATCGAGTTAACATTTACTTCATTTTACATGCAGTTTACATGTCTAGCTCCATTTATGGTGAGTGAAGGTGACTGCATATCTGTATTTTAAGTGAAAATACTGAACAGATGTATCACAGACACATCATATGATAGTCTAATAACCCTGATGTGTAATTGTTTTAAAGTGACAATTACTTTTTAATGGCTATTGTGTTATACACAAAATTAAGACAGGCCACAGAGGAGTAAGCTGTATTTATAAGGTAGTAACTAATGCTACGTGAACAACCACCACAAACCAAGAAACCTCAAACTTCCACAGAATACCCAAATCTTCTGCTTGCTCTGCTCTATACAAAAAAGTGAATTAGAAGTAATGAAAGGATATTTCTTCTCAAACAATCTGTCTACTTCTTTATGTTTAAAATAATATTTTATCAGAGACTACGCTCCCATTTTATTAGCATTACCTACAATCTTGGAGTGTTAAAAATGTCTAAGGGTTCCTATGTCTCTGTCACCTAAGTATTGTACTTTGTTAATAAACTTAATAGAGCTCCAAGCCCAACATTTTTATTATAGCTGAAGTAAAGCTCTCCTGCAGAATCTGGGGGTTAAAGCTAATTGACCTTCTGACTAGAATTGTTTTTCAGTGCTTTCCTTTGTTAGAAAGGAAAATGGTTGCAAATAGCTGGAAGATTCATCTGTAAGCTTGGATAGATTTTCTAAATATCATTTGTTCAGGGCATTATAAATTTATGCTGCCTAATGTACTGTAGATCAGTCAGCAAGATATTTGGGGTATATTGTCTATATCAATAATGATGCCATCCTATGTGGTATCTAAAAGATGTCTGATACACTTCCCATAGGAATTCAAGAAAAAGGCCTATCAGCAGTCATAGAAAGGAAAATATGATGCCTTTTTGGTTTTTAGAAAATAGTGCTAGAAGGTATGCTAAAAGTGTGAAAGTAGAATCACTTTTTGAAATTTAGTTTCTTTATAAATTTAGATAATCTGCGGGATTACATAAACTAGATGACAGCATTGAATTTGTAAAAAACTGTTTTTCTTCCACAGCTTTCACTATTTTGTGTCCCACAAGTATGATTGTAACTGGAGACCCTGTAAGGAAGATTCAAGTGACTTTGATAGTGGGACTGAATCCTGAGGTGTTTCAGGCCAGATATTACACAGCCGTGCCAGGGATTGAGCAATTCTTAAACTAGATCCATCTCTTAATGATTCTCTAAAAGCCCCTTTGCCCCGGTATGTCCTTGAATACAAAACTGCAGAGTAAGGAATTAGTTCTATAGTAGTTCTACAGTGACTATATAGAAGTCAACTTTACTAATGAAGTCTTTTCTAATCCTTCCTTCCTTTCCCTTCCCACACCTGAAGGTGTGCAGGGAGCCCAAGATGTTGTTTTGTCTTTCAAAGATTTTAACAGAGTAATAGAAAGATAGATGTACAGATGCCAGAAAATTTCTTGCAGGTGCTGAGGCATGGATAGAATATATCCCTCTGGGTTTTTTCATTAGGGCTTTACATCAGGCTTCATACTTTCATCTAGAAATTATGTTTCCAAATAATTATGGTTGTATCATTTGCAGGAAAAAGAAACAGTTATACATCTCCATTGCAATTTTAGGATTTTTTTTACCAGCAATCATGCTTTGGTGGCATGAAGATAGAGGCAAATATGTTATCAGTTATGATGTAAGTTATCAAAAGACTTGGAATAGAGACTTTCTTAAAGAAAGTGTATCAGCACACTGAAAAAATACATTTTACTTCTCACTGAATTTTTGAAAGAATTTTGCATATAGAATAATAATTCATTTGTGATATATTAGTAACTTGTTTCTTTTAGTATTTTAACACTATTTTATATCATGAAATTAAAATCTCAGGGGGAAAAAAGGGATCTGAGCCCAAATGAGATAGGACTATGCTTGATCTTGAGAATGTGCTTGAGGCATCCATCAATTTCAGTCTTGCAGTCAGCTGGATAAGTCAACTGTATGCTATTTCCTTGAATAAATCCAGTGGATTGACTGAATTCATGGAACATTTGAGTCAAAAGGAACTGTTTTTCTTGCCCCAAAAATGAAAGTGAAGCTTGGTAAGCTATTTTCCACCTGATGCAAGAACAGTAAAATAACCTGTGTGTCTAAATACTTAGTTGAAACTGGTATGAATCATATATGAACATACCTGCCTGAACTGACTAACGCTCATTATGAGCAGCAATTTCTTTTCCCTCCACAATCGCTTAGTAGGAGAACATCTCTGCGTGTTCACAAGCTTTACATGATAAGAATAGTATGTTAATTATTTTATTTTTATTTATTTTATCTGGAACTGAGTGAGAGTTTATGGCTTGTTTTGTTTGTTTCATTAGCTGAAAATGTATGCAGCTTTTTTACATTCTTTTACTGTGAGAAGCATCAGAAAGCAAGCCGTAAGTAAGGCCCTTGTTTAATATATGGCTGTAGAACACTGACTTCCTTTTTAATTCTGGCATTTGATAAATATTGTAACAGCTATTACTCATTAAAAATTATAATATTGCAGGAAAAATTACTTTGAGTAGCAGTTTTTAATAATACATTTGTAAATTTGGGTATTTTACAGTATCACTTAAATTCTTTTGAATTATCCAAAAGGCTGCAGGCTCTGTTGTGAAATTATCTGAAATCAGAAGTTCTGAAAAGTTTTCAACTTACAAAGATATAAAAATGTTGAAATGTTTTCTTTTCCATTTATATCCAAATGAAACTTTGATATTTTTATGTCGTATGCACGCTCTTCTAGTTCCTAGATGATCATTAACTTTCTACAGGAATGTTTTTGAAGTTAGAGCTGTCAACTATAAGCTCTCTTAGCAGCAATTAAAACTACCTACTTGTTCTAGGATGTATAAAACGCACTAAAATTCACATAGCTGTGCTTAGTGGGATAGCTTGTAAGAAGCTAGACGTGACTGAGAAAAGTAACAGATTTCTGTTGTGATGTTTGACCACGTGTAACTCTCTGTTCTTCTCCAAGAAATTGCACTCCGCAGTAAAGGGAGAGACAATACCAGTAAATAATAGAAGCCGGGGAGAGGAACTGGGTGCTGTTTTGAGAGCACTTCTTGAGCTAGGAGAAGGGGAGGCAACAGTAGATAGAAGAGGCTGTGTTAAACATTGATGAAAGATGGTGCCAGGTGTTTTCGTGCCTCAGCATACATGGGGGTTTGGGAGGAAAAGAAAAATACAAATGCATCTCTGTTTGTCATTTCTTAATTACCAGATAAATTACAGAAGCAGTCACCAACTCAGTTGAACTGTCATTTCAGCTCTGTGCTGCAAGGGAGAGCTGCAGACATGAGGTGGTTGCCAGTCTCAGTGGAACAGGAATTGAGTGGGAATTGGAGTGTCAACACTCTCAGGCTCTTTCTGCATTTGCTTCCCCACATGCCACTGAAGTACAGGGTGAATGCCATAAAAACTTGCCTTGCTAATGTCTGTTTTTAGAAGGAAGCTTTGAGGCGGCGGGGTGTGTGTGTGGGGAAATCACTCAAGATAATTTGCTGCTGCCTGCCCTCAACAGGATTGTACCCCTGTGGAAGAAGATAAATTGGGGTGCTAAATTCTGTCGTCTATAAGCTTCAAAGGGTAGAGTCTGTATCATACCAATTTAAGAAACAGATTATAATCTCTTAATCTGAAGGCAGAAAGCCTATTTTAGCATAATATGCCAACCAGAGATACCACAGGGAACCCATCAAAGGACTTCATGGGAAGGCAAAGAGAAATTAATTTGCCTCAGTGGCCAGTGCTCAAAATGATAAATCCGAAAGAGAAAAACACAGGAAAAAAGAATTAGTGAGGCTTCAAAATCAGAAGAAAACAAGAAGACTGGAAATAACTTGAGGCTGCCTAAGGCAACAATTAAAAAAATCAGACAGAAAATATTCCTGGAAAGGTGAAGTATAACTCCACTTCACTGAGACAAATAGTTAAATGAATCTAATTGCTGAGGTAAGCATCAGAATGGCATCTATATTTTGAACATCCTTTGAGATTTTACTTTTAAATGAAAAATCTTTTCTAAACACAGAAAAGGGTAAAAGTCATGTGTGATATGTATCATATCACTGCTCAGAACACTACTGTAAAATTAAGTAAGACTGCAAGATCAAAATCAATACAGAAAATACCAGCAAGGAAATGAAATAGAGGGCAACAGCAAATTACTTTTACTTAGTAAACACGTGTATCTCTCTTGAGCCTTTGTGTAATCTGAAGATCTGAACTACCCTAGTATAGACATGTGAATTCTTACCTTGTAATCTGTATACTTCAGATGTTACTAAACATAGTAAAAAAAAAAAAAAAAAAGAAAATTATTTGCCTGTCACACTAACTTTCCTGTACTTTAAAACTGTTGCTATTCTGTGCCAAAGATGAAATGAAGCTCTTTCAATTTCATCATTCAAAAGTAGAGAGCTCTTGCCTTTAGAATTAGGACGTTCTGTGCTGTGGGACACCTGATTTTGGGTCTTGTTAGAGACAGCTGAAGATTTGAGCAGCTGCTCTATAACAGGTGAAACAGTCTTCCCAATATGAGTTCAGGTGCCCAGCATCTGAAAGAAAGCTCTACAAAGTCAGTCTTGTCCTCTCTTTCGCAGGAAATACTGAGCTGTCCAAAGATGACCCTGTCAGGCAGACACAAAATGTTGTCACCAAGCATTAAGTCAACATGTATCAACCAATCCGCAGTAACTACTAGTGGGGTACTATTAGATGGTGGCAAATGTAAGATATTTCAAGTTAACATAACTTTTTCTTATTAGCCAAATATTTTTTCCAGTGGGAAGAATACTGGGTTTGCCAGGAAATTTACCTCTAGGTCCAGTTATGAGTTTAAAGCTTAAACTCTTAGAACTATTTAAGAGTGAAAAATGTCAGCTGTTTCAAAAAGACTCTAATGAATGACAGAATAACCAAAAGTGTGCAACAAGTGAAGAGAACAGCTGGCTTTTAAAAAAGTGAGTAAAATGGGGAACTCTTCTTTACAAAACAAATTGGCAAAATCCTTTTAAATGCCACATTCCAGTGAAAGCATAATTTCATCCTCGCTTTAATTAGGCTAATCAAGATAATGGATAATTAATTGCTTAGAACTGGATGGTAGATTGGAGAAAAGTGGTTGAAATTTTAAATAACTGTTTACTATTCAAACAGTAGGATTGTTAGATCTCATTTTAGGTCTCTAGGACAAAAAGGTCGCCAGCCAGCCCCACCCTACACAATGCAGTTCTTGATTTCCCAATTATATTTTCAAAGGGAAAGTTTCATTGAAGGTAATGATTCTACACATAGGTGCATGTCCCTGAATGTGTAAACTGAGTTCTTCCAGAGACCTATTCGTTTAAAAACAACTTTGGTGATACTCCTACTAAGGTTATTATTCCCCCTCCTTTGTTTTTAAAGAGTTTTAGGAAAAATTTACAGTTCAAAAGGCTTCTAGTAAAATCCAGTAGTAACATTTTGAACTTCAAAATTTTCCTTATAGGCAATGCGATAAAATGAATACATTTAGTACTATGGAATAAAGCTAATAACTTCATCTAAAATAAAATATTTTAGAAATCACTTTCTTCTGAATGCAAAACAGGACAAACAGATGTGCTCTGGAAGAAAGCAGTTTTATTTCCCTTTTCCGGGAGAGTATTTGGCCTATCTGTTCCCTTCCTAATATCTGCCAAGCCATGGGTTTGTGTGTCACGATGTGAGATTGCATACCTTGTCAAATAAATACAGATCCTGTGGCTCAAAGCTCATTGGAAAGCTCAGCCTCTATGTAGACAAACAATCAGCTACAAAGGGTCTTTGCCTGTGTGAATATAATTGTGTGATTAAGTCTTAAAATGTTTTTCCCCTCCTGTAAAACATGATTATTTAAAATGCCTCTAAAAAAGGATGGAGGTAGAGGGAAAAAAGGAAAAAAAAAAACATTGTGTGGTCTTGCAAAATAATCAGAAAGAACAGCTGAAACAAGGATGAGAGACTGCTTATATTGCACAGATGTTTGTTTTCCTTTGAAAACAAACAGTACTTTGTGGATTTCAGTCATAAGCAGATTGAAGGTCCAGCTCTGACTTTCTTCAGGAATATGGAAAATGGTATTGTTAGCCAACTCAGAAAATAGCTTATTTTTTTTCTTTTTTATTTTCAATTTCATATGTTTACATTAAAATGTTAGCTTTATATTATATTGCAATTTATAAAGTGTTTTTTTTAGAAAACCTGCAGCATGAAGCGAAAACTTTTGCTTAGATATTGTTCCTTCTCTGGTATAACTGCTCTTGGAGTAGCTGAAAGAGAAAATATAATGGTAAACAAAGGCCAAAACCAAAATTACTCGTTCAATATATCGTATTACCAGGAGTGATTTAGAGATGAGCAATTACATCTTTCTAGCCTAATTGAGCACCATATTAAAGCAATGCGGGTGCCAAAACATAGGTACCTCCCTATTTACATAACACAGTAAGTCCATTTTAGACACTAACTGGACAGGAGGGCACAATTCTTCCGTAGATCCAGTGTCATGTTTGCAAGCCTATCAGTGTGGATGTTACTGGTATCTTAGTGCAGCTGAAATAAATTTAGATGGGTGTGTTTAGCATCTGAGGAGTTTGTAATCCTGTTCGTTGTCCTGAAAAGTTAAGCTTTTTGTCTATTCTTTGTTTCATACTTGCATTTCAAATATTTATGGAGGCATATTGTTGGAACTGTGAAAATACCCAACACAGTATTTGGACAATGCCCTTAATAACATGGTTTAACTTTTGGTCAGCCCTGAGTTGGTCGGGCAGTTGGACTAGATGATCATTGTAGGTCCCTTCCAACTGAAATATTCTGTTCTAGTCTAATAGACGTCCAGTGATAAAAAGGAAATTGCAATTTGTTGAACAAACCCCATTTTGTGGCAGATTAATATCCGCGTCTCTGCATTATTTCCTATTAATGTGATGTTTTGTCCGTAGGGTAAAACCTAAAAACTGAAAGTGTTATGTCTGAGGAAAACAGGTTCTGGAGAGGCACTCAGGCTTTTTGTGTCAGCAAGTCTCCAGATAGCTTAAGGTCTCTTAGGTCTGCTCTTTTTCCAACCCTGGCCTGTAAATACCTTATTCCAACCCTGGCTGAGCTGGCACATTGTTTTGTGTGGCTGATCATGGACACGCTCCAATTTTAAAACAGATCAGAGAAAATGGCGTTTTTCAGTCAGGCTGGTTCACCAATCCCGGTCACGTTATTGCTGTGTGCCAGTGCAATGAAGATATGGTGCACTATGAAAAGGAAGTAGCTTAGATCAGCAAAGGGCTGGGAACTGCCCAAAAAGTGTGCATTGAATTATGGCCTTGAGGTTGTGACGAAAGACTGCAGAGCCAGCACACCCAGGTTTCCCCGCCATCATAGTGACCCCGGACATCTTCAGGCTTGCGTGCTTGGTTTCCTTCTGGAGAGTCAGGCTGAATGATAAGGACAAGGGGATGACAGGTTGATACTATCCCACCCTGCCTCCCAGGATGTTTCTGAACCTGGCAGCTGTGAAATGCTCCCATTTGCCATTTACACATACCCTGTACACCAAGCAGTCCCCAGTCATAGAAGAAATCCATGATAGAAATGAGAATGGATTGTAGGTTTTTCAGGTGAATAGTTTGTAACTGGTTGAGAAATTCTTCGGCAGAAGGAAATGTGTAGGGGCTGCAGAGGCAATATAGTGAGCTTTACATCATTGCCCGAGCCCATAGCTATGCTCTGAAAATCCCTGGCTGCCTGACTAATTCCTCTCAGAGCAATCAGAATACTCTAAATTGCTTTTTAGGAGCAGACTGACTCTTGCTAGTCTGAGATTCAGAGTTTAATCTCTTGGTGAGTTTTGTTGTACTTAAAGGTCCCTGGATAGTCAACCTATTTCTTCTGTCTCACAGGCTTATTCTTTATTTCTAAGAACTTTTATTTCCATAATTCCCTATGTGTTACACTTTTTTCCTGTGTGTATTTATTTATATTCCTTTTTTCATCTGCATGGTGTGACTGTTACTTGTTATATGCATTATTACACATAAAAGTCCTTAAGCTTTAGTATTAATAAAATGTAAACAAGCAGCAGAGATAATTCCTGTCCAAAGTTTAACTTACTTATTAAAAAAAAAGTATGCATGTCAGTGTTCAACAGTAGTCTTGTCAGGCTCATTTTTGTGAGTGATTTTTTGGGGAAAGATTTTATTGGTTTTTTTTTTTTTCATATTTGTGCCTAGCTATGACAATCTCTCATAATTATTTAATTAATTCTTCAAATGCAGTCCCTCCCATGTAAAAAACTTTCTTGCAGCCATTCTCTGCTAAGCCACTATGTATATGTGTATATATATATAAAAACCCTGCTAGTCTTAGAAGGTAGATTTAATGAAAGAATAAAAATGTATCTTCTTTAAGATAATGCCATATGAGATCATAAATTGCTCTGAAAGGGCGCTGGCAGCCTACTGTTTAACTATATTAGGTTTGTCTCCATTAGATGAAAATGCAGGAGGCTGGATTTGTGTCTGAATGTCAGATTCCCATTCAGTAGCACAGAGACACAAAGTCTGTGTGAGTAAACATGCCTACCAAAGATGAGATTATTAAACTAACAATAACAACAAAAAAGCAGCAGCATAAAAATGGCCCCTCCTAATTGCATTTAATGTCAAATCATCATGGTATTAATGGTGCTGATTATATCAGTGACATCCTGCCCTATGTTGTTATGCTCTTCTATATCTTGCTGAGTAATGGTTAAAATACTGTCATAGATCATAGTCCTCAAAAGGACTTTTGATTTATTAAAACTAGGAGAAAATACAGTTTTCACTCTTGTCAAGGTTCATGTCAGCTCCAGAATGTAGATTATCCTCTGCCACAGTCTGTCCTCTCCATTTCTCTTCTTTCCAGTCAGTGGAAATGTATTTTTGCCTGACATAAACCAAAACAATTTCCAAAAGATAACAATCTGTTTAATTTCCCCTATGTACAATTCTTAGAAATCAGTCCAAAACTTTTTACATAGAATAAAATGTAATTCTATTAGTAAGGCAGGGATGAACCAGGAGTTTAGGGAAGAAATGGTTGGGAAAGGTATTGGAGAAAGGAAAAGAAGGGATAGGATTCTGATTGCGGAATAGTGAGAAAGAATAAAAAAATGGAACTTACATATTCTGAGTTCCATTCACCCTCTTAATCACAGCTGGTTGTTTTGGACATAGGTTTTGTACAGTACAACAGTGAAGAAAGGATGATTTCCCTGATGGCAACAGCTGGTAATTGTTCCTAGATGATGGGATGTGCTGCAGTTTCTGCTACACTAACAACTTAAAACAACTATATTGCATCCACTGTTTCTGCTTTTTTTAATTGCCATTTATGATGCTAGGCATAATTAACACCATTTTCAATCTCGTTTGCCTAACTTATTAAAACTTTTTCTTCCCCTTCAATTGTGGGGTTTTTTTTCTATTACTTTTTAACTAAGTTCTCTTCTTTTAGCATCTTTATGTCTGCCTTTCTTGATGCACTTGGAGCATATGCTTCCATTCTGTTTTCTTTCCTACAGCCACTTTCTTTGTCTGAGTCTAACTTCTTCTGATACGGAGCAATTTTCAGACAATTTCAAGCTTGCTTCAATTTGTGCATGCACTTTTTTCCATTTATAAACCTGTATCTATGCAAATCAAGTATTTAGGTGCTATGGACTAGGTTCATACAAAGGACAATGGCAATGAAACACTCTGCATTACAAAATTTAATTTTAGGTGCCCAACTGTTTTCTAAAATTTATGTTTGGTGCCCCTACTCCCCTATGCACTACAGAGGAAACTTAAGTAGAGTTCACAGAAGTCAAGCAGCTCACTGGAGAGCCTTTGAAGGTAGTAATGAGAAGGAGATAGCAAAATGCTCTCAAAAGACAAGATTCATTCTTGAGCATGCAGAGGTGCATATCCCACTTTGGAAATCACCACTGTGAAATTCTTTTGGCCTAATACAAGGTTTTTTTTTTTTCTTTCTTTTCTCCTTGACAATAAACCAACCAAACAAAAAAAATCTCCTTGCTACTAGGCTTGAGCGTTCTCTTGAGATTGATTTTGAATGGACACTTAAATTCTGGCTTTCCAGTGCAGAGGGGAGAGTGTAGGAGGAGACTGGAATGGAAGACATTAAATGTACTCTCTTTATGTTTAGTGGTTTGTACTGCAGTTGAAGGTAACTTGGTTTTCAAACCTTGTTGAAGCTTAGCAATGAGGTGGATATCAAGCTGCTGATCAGTATCAGCAATATAAAGCTGTATTATCTATCTGACCAGTGGTAGAAATGTGTGCATCATGTAGGTTTGCCTAGCCGAAACTTAAGACAACTAGTGAATTTTTGGAGTACCTAATGAAACATTAGTGGGTGCAGTGGTTGGCAGTGGGACTAGATGATTGTTGTAGGTCCCTTCCAGCTGAAATAGTCTTTTCTAAAGTAGTAGGGCTACAATAGTCTATTCAGTGATAGCTGAGACTGTAGACCAAATGGAATGGGTACTGTGGAGTCTGACCTATGTTTACCCATTTCCTTCAATGTAACTTTTTGTTTGTTTGTTTGTTTTCCCCTAAAGCTGAAGTCCAGGGCTAGTTTCTGTTTGTCTATGAGTTACGTAATGATGAAAGCCAGACTTTTCATAGACTGCATTATATAGAACCCATTCTGCTCTTCAACAGTTCTGGTGGAAGTCTAGTGGCAATTATGGGGTTGCTGTACTATGGATGTAAGAGCTTGCATCCTTATGCTTTTTGTTTATGTTAATTGATTTTCTTTCTAGCTCTAGGGTTTCTTCCAGAAAAGGACAGGGAGGCAAACCAGAAGGGTGTTACAATAGTTTCATTTCTTGGTACTTAGCGATTGTCTGAAGTCAAATGTGTAATTTTTTTTTCTTTTCCTTAAGAGGTCCTTCAGGATGTAGAGTTTGATTTAAGACACAAAAGGTAAATAGCCTGCCCTGTTCTCAATTTGTAGAATAAGTGATTTTGTAAATTGACCTGGAAATAATGAGTTGTTTTGTGCCATTCAGCCTTGGTTTTCAAGAATGAGTCTTGGAAATCCCGTAATCTACCAGTGCAGATTTGTTAATACAGTACACTATCAGAGGCCTTCAGAGCGGTCCTTTTTTCTTCTTACAAGGTGTAATGCCTGATAAGTTTAAAAAAAAAAAAATGTTTTTGTGATCTCAATTCTGATTTTCTTCACCTAAATACTGTAATAGTGAGCATTCTTATAAGAAAATAACTACTTATTTCTACACTAATAAACAGAGGGCATGTAATCCAGAATACTCGTGTATGGTGATCTACATAAACCCAGATCTGTTAAATTGCTCTTCCTGCCATAGTTATAGCCTGGGCCAGTGGCCGTTGTCACAAATCGTGGCTATGCAGAGGTTAGGGTTTAGCATGGGCCAAGGACCATTTGCAGTAAGCAGCTCGGATACAACTATCTTGTTTCAGAGGGTAAGAGAATTTTATGTGATGGATAGAGCCAATTTACATGTTTCCTGTCCCACCTCATTTACAGCTATTCCCCCTACTACCACCTAAATGCAAGCAGACTGTACAGAAATAAAACAACTCTTCTTGATATTGGAATTCTCTCTGTTTTAAGAGCATGCATGGACAAAGTCAGAGAAAGGCCAAAGCACAAAATGAAATATAACTACCAGGGCACATAAAAGATAATAAATAATTCTATGAGTGCATTAGCAGTAAGAGACAAACTAAGGAAAGTGTTGGTCTGCTGCTCAGTGGTCCTGGAAAGCTCTTTGAAAGACAATGCCAACAAAACTAATAAATATTTTCTTGTTCAGTCTTCTCCAATTTATGCAGTTGGATGTTCTCAATATGAGCAGCACAATTATTATCAACAACAAATATTTTGTATGAGACTAAAGAAAGATGGATTTGGATGCTTGAACAAATCGTGTTTTGAATGGGCTAAATCAGATAAAATTGATTCAAAGGTTTCCAAAGTATGATAGAAACAGTCTTAGAGGCTGACTGTTCATCACTCAAAGATAACAGGAAAGGTTCCAGAAAACTGGAAAAAGAGTCTTTTTGCTTTAAGGGAAACTTTAAAAAGGAACAGCAAGAAAATTATAGTGCTGTCAATATAACTTAATTTATGAGAATAATTAAAATCCTTGCCAGCACCTAGGGAAAAAAAACAGGGTTATGAGTAAGAGCTAACAAGGAATATCAAGAAGAAATCAAGTTAAACCTACTACATTATCTTTTAAGAGAAGGTAACAGGTTATTTGGATAGATATAAGTAGATGTTTTATAAGTGATTTTTTTAACCATGTTGTGGTAAAAGGCTCTCCCAAGAAAGGATACACCATGAATTTCCAGACAAAGCATTGAAATGAACCTGTGTGGCCCCTGTTTAGAGCCATCACACTCTGCCTCCTCCAGCAAACGTATCTTTTCACTTTTTGTGTGGGTTATTTTGTTGTGTTCTTGGTAATAGTAGATGATCCATACATAGTATTGTTCAAACCAGATATTAAAAAATAATCATGATTCTAGCCACCCAAGATTGTTAACTTGCTTTATAATGGTGTATAAGAAATATGTAAGATTCATTTATGCAATGTGTTTAGATATTTCTTCAGAACTGTGAATACTGAAAGCTTTTTAAAGACAGGTATCCTTATTCTAACAGTCAAGACTTTGGAAAAACACATTGTTCATGATTAAATGTAATGTTAGCAATAGTCTATTAAGTTGCTTAATGGTATGTGAGTTCTGATGTAGATGCACTAACGTGAAGGTCTTTACCCCAGAGTTGATGAACGTCAAGGTTTCAGTCACCAGGCTAAATTATTGTTGAGGAGGAAGTACTCTTGTAAATGTAAAATGTGACGTTGTAAAGACATCATTTACATGGTATCTACTTGGTAGTTAATCACAAATTATTGAAGAAATTTTTCCAAAAGTTCATATTAATTTTCTCAGGAAGGTAGGGCTAAAAGGGGATTCATAGTGCTGATGGTTATTCAAGAGAGTCCTCTTGGTAAAATATTAATCATATGAAAAAAAATTTACAGAATGTAACACAATTCCTCATAAAAAGCCTTAGAACCAAGATTTTGAGTTAAGCTCTATTCAGTCCTTAATCCTAGAAACCACAGTTTTCTCTCCCTAGACTAGCAGAAGACTAAACTGCTGTATTTTTAGTTAACGTAATCTTGAAGGACTTTTGTTAACCAGCCACCTTGGATATGGAAACCTGAATTCCTTTTAAATGCTGATGGTCTGGGTAATAGACATCTTGTTATAGTAAATGAGATGAAATAGTCTCCTTATGTAGTGGGAGTCTCGTATTACAGTCTTGAAGGCTAGGTGTTATATTTTAATCCTGTTTGAGATACTGAGATTTATCCAGTTTTGGATTACTGGGTCTGTAAAAGGTAGAAATGGTCTTTGTTTAAGAACTGGAACAGGAGAATTACTAGGCTTTCTTTCAGTCTTTACTGAAAACTACCCTCAGCAGATCAGTTGTCAAAATTCTTTAAATCAGCTACTGGAATATTTCAGAAGATGAGGACTTAGCTTTTCTTTAATGTCCTCTTCTTAAACTAGTGAAAAGTAATAAACAAGCTTTGTTTCTTCGAAGGACTCTTTTGATAGATCTATATGTTTTTTGATTTAAATGTATACACAATAATATTACACTAAGTAAATTGCAAATACATATTTTATAATAATTTTAGGAAATATTCCTGTAATTGACATCTTTCTTATAGTTAAGTTGGTTCGAGGGAAAAAAAAAAATCATACAGTGCCATTAAATCTAGTACCATCCAGGCATTAAATTTACATTTAGAAAATTAAGTAAATAACATTATTTCACTGAGTCAATGTGTTCAGCTATTTACATCTGATTTTTATGGAAAAAATCAAATCTGGATCTCAGCATAAATACAGCAGGCTTCTTACTAGTGAGTGATACTTTGACATCTTCTATTGTGGACAATGATGCTATCAGATATAGCACATAAATATCAATTCATTGAAAACTTTCATTTCTGAAAGACACTTCTGAAGAGTCCAACATGTCCAATCCATTACTCAGGTGCAATCCCTTGCTTATCTAAACCCTGATATTTCTAGCAGTTACCCTAAGATAGCATTATAACTATAAAAAGTTGCAAATATTTTGCATATAAATTAAAGAATGGGGGCCAAAACTGAAGATTGTTTTTTGTAGTCCCACTGCTTTTATGATAAAGTGCATAGCTCTTCAGGTGGTGCCATACAACAGTGCTACACTAGGAGTATTCTGTTCCTGATTACTCTTTCCTGATAAATTATCTACCTTGAGATAAGTAACGCATGATGAAACAGCATGTGATGAGATAATTTTATGACAGTGAATGAAATAGTAATTTGAGGATTTTATTTATGTCACTGGAAAAATTATGAATAAGGAAACAGAAAAAGGAAAAGGCTTTTTACGAAAACCCAAAAAAACCTCAAAGAAAAAAAAAAACCTTTTAAACAAACCTACCAGCTTGTGGTTATGTAATGTAGAAGAATCTTAGAGACATACGATGCAGATTGTGAAATGAAAGTTTCATGATAATGAAGTTAATTATTCCCTGCTTGTTTGATGTTTGTTGTATTAAGGTTCAGTATACCTAATAAGAAAAGATTATTTTTACATTTAATAGATTGATAAAAGTAGTGCAATAATTGTTCTAAATGTTAGCATTTGGAAAAGCATATATCACTGAAATTCTTTTAAGGTACTGAAAAAAATAATCAACAGCATTTAGCTTATTGCCTTAACAATATATTAATCTCTCAGCAGCCTGTATAAAATAGTACTTCAGATAAAGTTTTTCAAATGTGTTTCTGTGACATTTTCAAAATTAAGCTGAAAAACAATCTTTTGTTGCTGTTAAGCACAGATGAAACAAATGCTTTAATTGATTACCTGCTTTGCCACAGAGAAAACAAAATTCTGTCAATAAACTCCAAAACTCTGGTCAAAAGCAAACACAAAATATGTAATTGATTATTGGTCAGCTAGTCTTGTTTTGAAAATGAAATGATCTTTAAAAGGTCTTCAAAATGGAAACCAAAATTAAAGCATGGAATTGAGTGGATAGACCAACATGACACACTGTGTTATGCTGTTACGAGTCACCAGACTAGTCTTGATGTTACGCATGCAGTTTTTAAAGTTTTTTGTCTTACAGTCTCATCCTTAACTGTATTCACATTGTACCCTATCCTCTGTGGTTTAATTATGTATTTATAATGTGTGACTAAGCCACGGGAAATTAGAAATAAAAATATCACATGCTAGTTTAACTAAAGTCCTTTTCCTGCTTTCTTGACAAGTTCTCCTCCTGTGCTATCCAAGCACAGGAAAGGAACTGAAAAGCAGATATTGCTCTTAAATAAGACTTCTTAGGGACCAGAAGTGGGCAGGAAAAAGAAATTACATCCTTCTCAAGAATCTCACAATCATTTTCTATAATCCAGTGCCCTGGCCCCCACTAGCCACCCTACACAGGAGAGACTTCTGGCTTTTCTTAGTAAGGTAGTTTGTACCAGTAACACCACCATTATTTAAGCTGTATATTCTCACATGATGGAAAATACACATTTAGACCTAGGCCCTTCGCAACTCCATTTGGGCTAGTCAGCCCAAAGAACATAATCTTACTTATTATGTACACAAGACCTTAGAACGTACCCATGCCATCATCTAATTAGTTTTGCTCATTTGCATTTCTAATTTGAATCCCATTGTTATTTTCAGAGATGACTGTTAATATACTTAGTGACCCCATATAATTTTATTCATTTTTAGCAAAAGAAATAGAGATCCAAGTAGTTTACTATAGATAAATTAATTGAATAATGTATACATTTAAAAAGGATACAGTACCTCTATTTATTAGAAAATAAGAAATGAGGAATTATACTTTTGATAAGGTAGTACATATTTTGCTTGCTAGAATTAATTGTGGCTAATAAGTGCAAAATGAAATTCTAATACTGTAATCATGGTGAGGTAATGTTTGTTCATGAAATTTGACATAAGTATAACTGAGTGGTTTGTGTAGCCAGTGAGAGTTAGATATGTATCATCCCTGAAAAAGATGATAATCAAAGGTATAAAAGGCATAACTAAGGTGATTTAGCTAGCCTGATCTAGTGGACTATTATAAACAAGATTAAATGCCAGAACCATAATGGAAAACACATGAGGGATTTTTTGTGTGGTGGTTTGTTTGGGTTTTTTTTAAAGATAGCTTTGTCTACTGGTTTCTGCTAAAGTAAACCTAGGATTCCTTGTGAATATGTCAGAATGATAAATGAGAGAAAAATCAAGTGGAAGCAACTAGTGTTATTTGGATCCTATCTTATTTGAATCATCTCTGATATTTAATAAATTACTATTTCTAAAAAATCTCTTGCTAGAATTGAGGAGTATTCCATAGCTGTGCTGTCTCGCAAGAAATTCTTGTTTCACTATCTGCCCAGGTTTCCAATATGACTAGATCTCTTCTGTAAGATTTTTCCATCTTCAGTAATGATCACATAGCTTTGCAGCTTAGTATCAATTATAAATGTCACTAACATGCTCTTCACTCCTTATTGCAGGACTTTAAATGTTAAAGAAAACAAAATCTGGTATCAATCCTCGCACAAATTGGCAAGACCTTTTTCCCTTTTTGAGGTTTTAGCACTATTTCTGTTTACGTCCTTTTAGCTAGTTTTCAATCTACATGATAGTGTTCCTAATTAAGACAATTTGAATTAATTATCAGTCATTGCAAAGTTTCTGTGCTTTATTATTATAAAGAAATCTTCCTTAGAAAGAGCAGACTGCAAGAAATAAACGTGCAAAGTTTGTATTTGAACATTGTGAGTAACACTTCACATTGCTGTGCTGATAGTCACCCCAAGATTTCAAAACTGTCTGCAATATATTGTGTGCTTTTGTCTTTAAGAGACCCTGAAAACTGTATTCCTCTCCCTGTCTTGATAGTTTTAATTGCATTAATTTTTAATTCACAAACTGTATTGTGTGAATTTGACATGAATTGCTTCTTCATGTATGATTTCACTTAGATAAAACCAGATGTTCCTGAGTCTTCAGTTATTCATGGAGTATACCTTCTGTTCTCACATAATTTTTAGGATTATGGAAAAAATTAGTTATTCCTCAATAGGAAACACTACAAAAATTTCAAAGAAAATACTGAGTACTTCTGTTGCAACATTGTTTTCTCAAAGCCCTATTGCAGGTGTAAAAGGCAGATGAGTAAATGTTCTGGTATCTTAAATGATGGGGAAACTGAGTTGTAAAGAGGTTAAGAGAAGTGCTTGTGGCTGTTCAGTGAATTATTTACAAAGCCAGGGTTATCTCTCTAAGCTCTCTGGCTTTTTGTCCAGTCTTTTTCCATCTTGTTCACACTGCTTGTGAAGAGAATCAGATTAATGTTAAGATATTAATTAACAGCATCTTAAGTCAACTGTTACTTTCTTTCATGCAGTGTAAAATCAAAATCACTCAGTATGATCTACTAAATGAAATAGTCATGCTGCAGTTAAGGTATCATTAGCATTTACTACATTGTCGTCTTCTCTGCACATCTCAGACATGGATTGGGATGGAATTTGTTGGGCAGGAGTCAAAATAACATGGATTTTTTTTTTTTGAGGATATGGCTGCTATCGATTCCACTGTGATAATGAATATATTTTACAAGAACTGAGAGAATTCTCTAAACAGCTTAAGACTGTTGAGGTTTGAATGCCACATCTGCCCTTTTCCTGAAGAAGAAAATGGAGTAGGAACGTTAATACATCTCAGTAATATTTAGCTACTTGGAGAACATTCAAGATGTCTTTTGGATTTTAATTTTGTCCAAAGCTGGAAGAACTAAATTTATGTCTGTATTGACACATGTAAGTGTATAACTACATTGGGGTCTTAACATCCTCTATGCCATTTCTGTAATATTTGGGATATTTCCCAAGCCCACTTTCCCAGCTTCTAAAACCAGGATAGATGTGGATGTTCAAATACAATATTCTCTTCAGTGTATGCTGTCAGTTCGTTTAGGGAATCCTCCTACCTCAGCAATATCTGCTAATACAAGTACTAATCTTAGGGTACAGAACTGTTAGGGGACACATGTTGTGAACAGAAGTTAATTCAAGTGTGAACATTATATTTGAGGTGCTGCTTGGAGTTGGATTTGTGCCTGGCCAGACTGAGCTCACCCCGTTTCAAATCTGGATTCTCCTTCTGCCGGATCCAACAGGTATGTGCCTTTCATTCTGTAACATTTGTAGCAACCCTTCTGGTTTGCTGCTGAGGGTATTATTTACTGTACAAGAATCTGTTTACTGCAGAGAATTCGTAAAGGATGAGTCATAATAATTAATGTAATGGCTTTTTTTCATGGTACTGTAATTCTCAGTCTGTGTTTTTGTGTGAGTTCTAAGGTGGCATAATGAGGTGCTATAGCCGAAAGAAACAGTCCTTTTCTGAGTTGCTGGGGAGGGCAGGCGGGGGGGTGGGAGACACAGGGCAGGGCGGGGAACAGGGAAGGGAATGGGAAGGAGCTGGTTTGAGTATATTTTATGCCTCAAAAGGGAGTACAGGAGTACAGGCTTGTCCTTATGTAATGTGTAGCACCACTGTCTTAGTCTTGGCACAACTGTTCACACAGTCATGTGCTGACTTTGCTTGGAGAACAGATGTGGCACAGCCTTTTGTTTTCTAAGCTGTATGATCTACTCAGTTTGTCGGGAGCTAGCAGTGGTGTGCCAGGAATCAGCATTAGGCTTGATCCTTAATTAATATATGCTGTACAGTTCTGAAACAAGTGGGAAAAACAATATGCTGTTGGCATTTGAAGGTGCTAGAAATATAGAAAGTATTGTAAATACCAGACACATTTGAGAAATAGCTTTGAGACTCCTCTGTTAAATATCTGTTTCTTTTTAAAGCCTCATCTGAACTTTAAGCAGCACAGAGTAGCATAACTGTGGTTTTTTGTTTATTTTCCCACAAAGTAATAGGTTGTTACCTTGAAAAAATACTATAAGACACTTTTTAAAATAAATTGTGTTGTCTTTTTATGTTACTGGAAAAAATAGCAGCCACTAAAAGTGGGCTGATCACTCTTTCCACCTCCCTTGGTTGCAGTGAGATCACATTTTTGTGGCGAGACAGAAAAATCTACAATGTATTAGAAAAGAAGATCTGATACTAATTATGAGCTCATGAAAGCTCCTCTGTAAAATCCCGTCATCATTAAGACTGTTGAGGAGCATTCCGAGTCACAAGCAAAAGCTTTGTCAATGTCCCATGATTTTTACGAGGTAGCAAAAACTGGTGATGAACTATAATTGTTGTTCGAAGGGATCAAGTGCACCCTCAGTAAGTTTGCAGATGACACCAAGCTGGCCGGGAGTGTTGATCTGCTGGAGGGTAGGAAGGCTCTACAGAGGGATCTGGACAGGCTGGATCGATGGGCCAAGGCCAACTGTATGAGGTTCATCAAGGCTCAGTGCTGGGTCCTGCACTTGGGTCACAACAACCCCATGCAACGCTACAGGCTTGGGGAGGAGTGGCTGGAGGCCTGGCAGAAAAGGACCTGGGAATGTTGATCAACAGCCGGCTGAATATGAGCCAGCAGTGTGCCCAGGTGGCCAAGAAGGCCAATAGCATCCTGGCTTGCATCAGAAACAGTGTGGCCAGCAGGACTAGCTAAGTGATCGTCCCCTTGTACTCAGGACTGGTGAGGCCACACTTTGAATCCTGTGTTCAGTTTTGGGCCCCTCGCTACAAGAAGGACATCGAGGTGCTGGAGTGTGGCCAGAGAAGGGCAACGAAGCTGGTGAAGGGTTGAGAGCACAGGTCATATGAGGAGCAGCTGAGGGAGTTGGGGTTGTTTAGTCTGGAGAAGAGGAGGCTGAAGGGAGACCTTCTCGCTCTCTACAACTACCTGAAAGGAGGTTGTAGCGAGGTGGGGGTTGGTCTCTTCTCCCAAATAACGAGCGATAGGATGAGAGGAAATGGCCTCAAGTTGTGCCAGGGCAGGTTTAGGTTGGATATTAGGAGAAACTTCTTCACTGAAAGGGCAGTCAGGCACTGGCACAGGCTGCCCAGGGAAGTGGTTGAGTTCCCATCCCTGGAGGTATTTAAAAGTTGAGTAGATGTCGTGTTTAGGGACACGGTTTAGTGGTGGACTTGTAATGAAAGAAATAGCTTTGAGATCTTACAGGTCTTTTCCAACCTTACCGACTCTATGATTCCCTTCTCAGAAAGAGCCTTGTTGAAAAATACTTTGTTTATAGAAAACTATAGGGTGTGAGTGGACTGTAATTCTACTTTCAGATGGAGCTTCAGGAGTCTGACTGAATGTTGATGTGGTTGGGAAAGAAAAATTAGTAAATATTTTGTACGTCATTGTCATAAACACTTAAAAATCAGGGGACTGAGAAACTCTTTATGTTACACTTGTCCCTTTGCTTATCTTCTCACCGCAATCGTACTGTCTCCTCAGTGTCTCTGAAACGTCTGCCAGCTTCAAGGCTCTCTTCTTTGTTGTCTAGGGCCCATTGCTTTTCAGGTCACATCTGAAAATCTTGTGTAACTCTTTAATTTCTCTCTTCCTACTCAAGTAATTATTATTATACCTAGAAAATTATATTAAAAAAATATTAAGGTCACAAAGTCAAACACTCAAATTAGAAAACATTAAAATTAAAGTTGCCCGTGCAACCTTCATTTGTCTCCCTTGGGCATATGCATTATAATGGTCTTTAATTACATCATCGCAGAGTATTTTTTTTACATGGGATCCCTGACTCATTCAGTCAGGGATGATACTTCCTCAATTAGGAGTATTCAGTATTTTGTTCTCTTGTCCTTGTTCAGTGTGTGGACATGCCTTATTGACTTCAAACTATTCAGACTGCACTCTTTAAGCAGAAATTATTGATTTTTCTATGCTATTTTTTAAATGGAACTCATTAATATAATGTCAGGCATTAATTTATATTCACAAAATCCTCATAAGGTTAAGGGATTTTATTATCTCCATTTTACAGATGGGTACTGGCCATGCAGAGAAATTAAGCTCAAATGTATTCACTAGTTTCAGGTGCCCAGTTTGGGGTGTCTGTAACCTCCTGTTCTTCAGTGTGGTTGGCACAGTTTGATTCTGTACACACTCAGGATATGGGCTCTACTGAATTCTCTGTTTCTTGTAAATACTCAGGAATTTGGCTTGGGATCTATAGTAGAAAAACCTACAAAAAGATTTAAGAACTAGCAAAGGGAAGCCTTTAAAAAGTCATTACAAAGTTTGGAATAAAACTTTTTCACAGGCGTGCTAAGGAAAAGGCTAACATCTAATGCAGATCTATAGTGCAGATACAGCTGCCATATTGTTATTTCTGAAGCTCCTTCTTCCATTCACTACATATTCAACAAAAAGTAAATTGATGGTATAAAGAGCGTATATGACTATGCAATGTTAGTATATTATCTGTAAAGGTCTCGTGAATAGGAGTGATTTTCTGAAGTGAAGAAGGGAACATCAATTGACAACAGCAAGTAGTTTAATAACAGATAAGTATAATGAGATTATCTCAATTTTTCTATTGCTTTAAATTTGATTTTATGTGGATCTTTGAGTAAGCCTGTATGTATGGCTGGGACAGAAGGGTTTATTATATTTATATTTATTGATTACATTAATATCAAATAACAGTCAGTATAACAGATACATTTTGGACATATATTCAAACAAGGAACAGAAAAGCATTCCAGCATATCTCATAACCAGCTCATCAACAGCACTGGAGCCTTTAAATCTCCAACACAGTCCTCTGGCCTTTGAGCTAACAGAGCAGATGTAAGGGCTTTTATCCTCCAATGGTATCAGTTCTTTGGCAGTCATGAACTATACATGTTGCTAGAAGGATTCACACATCTTCACTGCTGATGGAGCACATCAGAGTACCAGGTTTCACTGGGGGATCTGGAGGAATTCTCACTGTAATCAGAAGGTTACAGGTACTACATACTGACTTTGTCGTTCCCCTTGCTTCTCCTTAGTCTGAATATCAGCTTTCTTCCCCTACAGCCTATCTCAGTTCTCACTCACCAGCTCCCTGCTCACTTCCTTTCTCATTCACAGGATTTCTTCCCATAGATCCCATTTATCTTTGTGTTCCTTTCCATGATCAAATTTTTGATTCTCTACATTTGAACCGAGCAACATTTTCCTTCATGATGCTTGGATGCAGAGGACAGTGACAGTGCAAGCACATGACAGGCCTTTTATTCCCTTGCTACATGTGGGATGTGGAAATGTTTATTTCAGTAAGATTATCTGATTGATGACCTTGTCAAATGGGATAATAAGGAAAAAGGGGTAAGCCATAGACAAAATGACACAAACCTGACGGCAAACTTAACAGAGACAAAAACAAAAAACAAACCTTGTCAGTCACACTAATTGATGGGCTATCAAGAAACTGCATGCAAACCAGAATGTTGCAGCCAATAAGGATGGAAAACTGAGGGGTCAAAATGTTGGGGGGGAGCTCAGTGGGACTAGGCAGACTAATGCGGGAACATGCAGGGGAAGGGGAGGGGGGAGGAACAAAGGAGAAACAGGGGGATAAAAGGGGCTGGTCATGTGTAAAATGGGATCAGTCACTGTGCTTGTTTGACTAAGCCCTGTGCCTGATTATCACAGACTGTCCTATCTTCTTGTTAAATCCTTTCTTCACCATCTTTCTGCATAATCTCACTCTCTGTCCGTGTGTGAGTGCTGCAAGGACTAAGTGCCAACCACTGGGGTGTACCAGTGTGAGTGGATATGAGCCAGCTATCTGATACATGCTCAGCTTCACTACTGGTTGAACCTGCAAACGGGAAAGCAGCAGCTGCCGTGTCCCTCAGCCTGGGCAGAGACCCTGCCTCCCTGCGTGCACTAGGCTGGGCTCCAGCGGCTGGGCAAGGAGGGAGTCCTGGGCCAGAGCTGCTAGAGGAGACATCTGCTCTTAGTATCCCTTAGCAGAAAGGGTTTCATTTGGCAGAAGTACTTCTAAAGAGTAAATTGGGCAGCATATAATTTTCAAGCTATAATAATAATCCAACCTGATGCTTGGTGCAAGTATAATGAAAAGTTTTTCTTTCATATGTAGGGCTAATGAACCCATTATTTAATAGAAAAGCTTTTTGTATTATTTATTTTCTAGGTTACAATACCTATACATGATAATCTTTGAAAAGATTGTATGATTATGAACAAGATGATGAGAAATTTACAGACAAAATGAATATGTGGTGGTATTCATCTTATTTAAATAAGGCTTGGTTCAAATTTCTATTTAAGATCATAATATGACTGAGAAAATTTCCATTACACTTATCCAGGCATGGATGGAATTAGAATTTATAAATATCAGTTGTTTCAAGGTTGTGCAGGGTTATGCATAATGTTCTTTACTGTATATCACTATAGCAGAAAAAGCAGAATCACTTCCTCATGACTATTGAAAACAATGGGTAAACTCTCTACTTCCTACATGCTTTCATATGCAGAGTTTTCCCTGTTGTAACACTTGCTCAAAATATTATGGTTTAACATCAAGGTTTTTGGTTTGTTTTTTTTTTTTTTCAATAAACAGCTAAAATGATCTCTACAGTAACTGGTACCTCAAGCACTAAGGTTATTTGAGAAAATTGAATTGTGCTGAGGGGCAACTGTGGTTATGAAGTGTGTAGTGCCTGTAAACAAACAGAAAAAGATGCATATTCCCTCAGCAAAAGTTACTTCCAGAGAGCTGAGAATGTCAATAAGTAGGCGTATGAGGTGGCTATAGCAAATAGTGCAGACAGAGGAGGAAAGCCAGATGTTGTAATGCTGTGACACTGCACAGAAGACCAATGTGTAACATTAAAATAAGCGGTTTTCCTGCTACAGCTGGCCATGCATAGCACAGTATACAGTTGGAATATATAATGCCGTAGCATCTGCTTCTCTGTAAGGCTTTCATTTTCTTTTTCAGACAGTTATAATCTCAAATCTTTTATTTGGTAACTCAGATGTGCTTGACAGAAGAAAAAAGGCTGCAGTGTTGTCACGATCTCTAAGTACATTCCTCTGGCAATGAAAGAGACCCCAGAAATTATATACCCTACACTGCAGTGAAAACATGAAAAGCATTTGCTTTCCTGCCTGCTGCACCCCAGTCATCTTCTTTTCTTGACACAAGATGGAGAATGGGGGACAAGGAGTAGTCAGAAAGGTAAAAAGAAAGGCATTTCTTTTACTGTTAGAGCAAGTCACAAAAGAATGGACCTTTTTCAGAGCTGGAGTTTGTTGCTTTTCTATATTTTTGCACTTTAGGGCATATAAATCTCTTAATGAGATGCAAACCAAAATTGGTTTATACAGATTTTGTTTTGTCACAGAAACCTTGGGGTTTTTCAACATTGTTTTTCCTGGCCAATGTTTAAAAGAAGTTTTAAATATACATAGGCACACTATTCCATTATATGTGTATATATTTGTTGTACTGGAAAAAGATGTTGTGATTTTTAATGTATTGACAGATAGTAGGGAAATAAAAAATTAAGAATACACTTTAATACAGTTTTCATGCCTGCAGGTTTGACCCCAATGAATAAACAGTGCAGTTTGTTTAGTTTTCTGTGGTTTCCAACAGTTCTTCCAGGCTATGGCAGCTTAGTCTTTTTAATAATGTTACTTTGCCTTTGGATAAAAGCCTGCTGCGTATACTGATTCCACAAATGATTGTACAAATATTAAAAGGGGAAAAGAGATTTATACCTGAGTATTGGGTTGATCTAATTACATTACAGAATCAAATAAAATCACTTCTCAGGAAAACAGACCGCTAAATTTCATGCATAGTTGTATATACATTTTGCAAAAGTAAACCAATTATGTCACTGGCATATTCACATAGAATGTGATTGAAGGTCCCAGCCTTTTCGTAAATATGCCTGCCCTATTGAAAGGTACAGGCTTTCTACTTCCTAATGCCAGGCTGGTTGTACACACCAGTGATTTCTCCCTCTGCATTTCTCCCTCTGCAGATCCTTTGCATGCAATCTTTCCATCACCACGTTTTTCAGGGAATCCTTGCAGCCTTTCCCACCCATCTTTGCTGACAATTTCCTCATTCTCTCCAGAGTAGCAGATACATCCTTCTTCCTTGCTTCATGTATAGTTCTCCCATCTCCACCCAATTTTTCAGTGGTTCTGTCTTTTTTCTGCAACTTTTTCAAGCGCACATATCATTCCGCTAATCCTATAAGGCTTCAATTTATCTGTAATCCTGACCGATTCTTTTCTCATAATTACTTATTTATTCTTTCTCCTTGCTTATTCCACCCAGTGGAGGAATGAGCCTAAAAAGCACTGCAGTGTGATGCCTGAATGTGCAAAGCATGGCTTCTCTGTTGCTGTTCTGCAGGATACAGTGATGAACTCCAAGGTCAAAAGCTCAGTGAAGCAAGTATAGGTGAAAGAAGATATACGCTCCTTCCTGTGTAGAAAGTCTGGGGCTTTCTTGTGAAGCAGTTAGAGAAGAGTAGCACACAACATCAAAGTGGCAAGTAGCCCGAAGTAATTTTTTTTCTCTTATCTTGCTAGTCAGTGTTTTTCAAAGAGGGTAATACTTGCTGTCAACAACACAACAGTAACTTTTAATGTCTACATCAGCTGTGTGATCTTTGGTTCTTTTGCCAGAACAGCATTCCATTACATTTTTACTGTCTTAAACAATATGTTTACTTCCATCCTCCAGCTATCCTTTCTCATTTTGTCAGGTAGGATAGGAAAACTGAAACCCCACTGAAAAAAAAAAAAAAAAGCAAACCAGAAAAGAAGTTATTAACTCAGGCTAAGATAGGTTATTTTCTCATATTTCCTGCAGAAACATGTTACAAACCAAAGAAGAATCAATCCTGAGCTGCAATAGTATTGTTCTACCTTCCACAGTTTCTACAGATTTGCTTCTTATTCTCTTTCAGAAATACATTTGGTTGTTTTTGCTGAGACAGTACTATTAAAGCTGAAATTAGACCTGAAAAAAATTAGAATATAGGCCAAGTGGAAGAAAACTGATTGAAATCAGCTTAGAGGAGGAGAGAGAGGTTTCAAGTTGATAGCCTGTGTTCATTCCAGTGAGTCGATGTGGTTCAGCAGATGACTAGAGCTGTATCAAAGATAAGAGTCAGTAGTCAGAAATATGAGGGAGCCCAGAAAAAAATAGTGAGTGAAGCAAAACTGGAACATAAAAAGGTGTGCGTGTTGAGGGGGGATGTTGAAGAGATGGAGGAGAAAGTGGTATTTGAGAGTCTGAATGATGAATAATAAAAACACTTGAAAACAACCTTGGGAAACAGATGTTATGATTCTAAGAGTTCAGTGCTATACTAAATTTAACAGATGAATATTAGGGAAAAGGCTAAGTCCTCAGGAATCAGGATAAGGTTATATAGTGGGTAATTTCACAACCTCTTTATCACAGGCTAAATAGGAAGGATTATCTTTGCTACAATAAGTTTATTCCTAAGTCCTGACTCCTGAAAACTTCATATGGAAATCAGAATAAAAAGAAATCTGGAACAACTGTCACCATCCTGAAAAAGGCTTAATGGATGAGCAAGTAGATGTCGTTTGGTCACCATTTAGTAAAAGAAACGTTTCTGTTATCAGCTAGGAGAAAGATTTTCTCTGTGCTGTGTTGAACTGGACTCATTCACAGGCAGAGAAAACTTAACTCTTCTGAAGATGCTCAATTGAAAGTGCAGTAGTATTAGGTTTACCTATTTTTTCCAGAAAACTTTACGTATGCATACTGCATGTTAAGAAGATAAAACAAGAAAATACACCAGAAAAGATAAATTTGTATTTGTTTTAATTGCACTTAAGGCACTAATTTAGACTACAGTAGGGTGATTTAGTACCTGGTTTAGTCGTGGAACTAGTTTAAACTGCTATTGACTACATAACTGTAATACACTGTTCACCTCATTTCCCTTTGGTCTACATAGGATATGTACGATGTTGAAAAACTATTTTTCTAACATATGGTTATAATTATTTTCTGTAACTAAGTCAGTATATTTTTTATCATTAAATCAACAAAGCTGAGAAATGTATTCATGACTGAAGCCTCTGAAAAAGTGCTAGTATTAGGGACCATAATTAATGAAGGAATTATGAAAAATTATCCATTGTGGTCATCATTCTGAACTCAATCACCATCTATACCTGAAATATGGTATTAATATTACATTCATATCATATTAATGTAAGTACTCCATTTCATCACACACTAGGAAGTCGCCGTAAAATTATTTCAAGATCTTAGAGCCTCTGAGTTTTTCTGGGTTAGATGGTAGATCTGGTCAGCTTAGGTGTTTTCCTAGTAATTTTTCTGTAACCCTTCACTCTCTGAGAAATCTTTCATCTAAAGAACCCCATCTGAATGTCAACAGAGACTTGGGCCTGGCTTGCACCCAGGAAGACATCCTTCTTTGAAAACAGATGGTCATTGTCATTGATACTTGTCCCCTACTACCGTTTCTGAAGAAACTTTGAAAGCATCAAGATCAGACTCTTACTTGGTAATGCCAGATGCAGTGCTCTTCTGGTTTCAGTCTAATTAGCCAATCATTGATTTTCAGATAATAGTAAGAATCTACTGATGATGAGAAATTGGGAGGGACCGTGGCTCTGAATCTAGAACATAAATGAGAATATGAGATTAGGTTCTTGCTCTGGATGGAGTTAGCTTAATGTTGTAGCCATGAAGGGAGTTACTTGTTTTGCTTTACAATACTCGAAAATCTGATTTAATGGTACATGAGGATATGGAAAAGTTCAGTTCTAGTCCTTCCTAGCCTCTCCTCCCCACTGCCAATCTACATAAGGTAGGGAATAAACTACAAATACCTGTACATATGTGCAGCCAGCTATAAGGTTTTTATATCATGCAATCCATCTGCAAAAAATGGTGGACTTCCATTTGGTAAAGTCCTTGAAGGTCCAGACTCATTTCTCTAGGTGTCACCTTTAACTCTTCTGCTGTTTGTCATTCCTCGGGTAGCTGTATCCTTCAGCTACACCAGAAAATAATTAGACAATAATACAGGTGAGTGATGCAAGAAATGCAAAGTGATCTGAAAGGGACATTCCCTTTGCATTGGCAATGATCTGAAGATGCAGATAGCAAGAAAGGCTGATCACCAGAGATGAGAAATGTTTAAGTGATTCTTCCAAATGAGATAGAATATGTCTTTCACTATATAAAGTCTCCTTTCCAGGAGGCTGGCAAAGGATGATGAAAAAAAGTCCACCAAAGACAGTGGACTTTGTCATATATGACTGTAAAGACGTAGGAAGATTTGTGTTATTACTTCACTATCCCTGAAAATTGGTTCTTTTACTAGACTGTGTAAAGTCATTTTGGTGGAAGATGAGGTTGCTGCTTCAGTGTTCAAGCTGTGGTCCATAAGAAGAGAGAGAGATGTAGAATGAAGTTACACAGATGAAAAACAGTGCTTGACATTCATTATTTTCCTATTTACAGCTGAAGCATATCCTAGTACATAGAAAATTATTGCCTTCTGAGATGTACTTTATAATATTGTCAGTGATTCTAACTTTAACCTGTTCTTATCATTATTTCTCATCTTCATTTATGTTGTTGCTTTTACTGTTTTCCTTCTCATTTGCTACATCTTTTGATAAATTAGATGACAGACTCTTTGGGGCAGTAGCCATATTTTGCTGAATGCTCTCTGCTATGAAATAAGCCCTGCTTTGGACTTGACCAAGTGTTTGCTAACTCTCTAAAGAGAAAACAAGCAGCTTCAGAATTAATTGTGGCCCCTGAAAGAGGTGAGGCTAGGGGCCCTTATCCTGCATTTACTGCAGATGTTTCACTGTCTTAGTATTTTGTGTGTAAAGAATGGTGTATTGGGGAACTCATTTTGGTCAAAATAAAAGCAAAAGGAATTTCATATGTTCCACTGTCTTTGTAACTAGACATCCAAAGGCATAAAATCTCGCAATTTGAATCAAGTTATCTGTTCCTTAGTCCTGTGTCTCTACCATCAGTAGTATCAACATCTGATTTTATGCCCCTTAAACATATGAGAAAAGCCCCCCTGGTTTAGATCTAATATATTTGCCAAGTGCCAAATATATTTGTCTGTCCCCCTGCTTTTTTTTTCTTCACTGAAAACAGCAGATTGTATTTACTCAGCTGAGTCTCTTATGCCAATAAACAGCAGGCGTGCTGACACCTTACCACAGATCACTAGGGATCTAGTTTCTTGAATGTATTTGAATATTCTGTTGGCTGATCAAAATACTGATGTTGTCAAAAGTGGAATATGGATGTGCACGTTCTCCAGCTCTTACTTATCATGGGATGTTTCACATGAAATGAGAAGCAGAGCAGAGTTAGTCATGTGAGAATCTCTCCAGCTTTCTCTCTATGCTTCACTGCTTCCTGTCTCCATCTGTGAAAGCTATACAGAGCCTTTGAACACCCAGAGCGAAGTGCTCAAATAATACAAGATAAACTCTTAAATGAATATATGGAAACAACCAGCAAGTATGAAACCTTCTTTTCATAAATTGTAGGTTTAAATGGGATGTACTGGATTTTTTAAAAATTTTCATATGTAGACAAATACTGTTATCATTTTTTATTAATGAAAATTCTTTTTTTTTAAATGGAAACAGCATAAAAGGTATTAGAATTAAGCATTTATTAGAATGCTGTAAGGCACAGTATAAAAAAAGAAATCTACAAGTCATTACAAATGAAAATGGCACTTAGAGCTCATCTTCTCTTTATTTCTTTGTCTGTAACCTCAAACTTTTGTTTGGCAGGTCAACATGCTGGAGAACTGAGTAGATGAGGAGTTGTCTAGGCCAGAGGTTATAGTAAAAATAGGTAGCATGAAAAGTTAGGAAATATTTTTGGTGGGAGGTATAAAAGCTATTTGTAGGAGAAGGCGAAGATAGTTCAACTGAAAAAAAGGAAAAGGGGGTTATACTGAAGGATTGTATTTGACCAATAATAAAAAATAATTTCATTTGTTTGCATGTTGTGTTGTTATTCTAATTTAAGTCAGGGTGTGAAAGAAGGGTGCTTTGAGATAAAGAGCTAAGTTTCACTTTGAAAATATTGAAACAGAATACTCAAAAATCTCTTTGAAAATGTAAAATAGATACTTGACATTTCATATTTTTCCACATCCTTTTTTAAGCTAAAACTGTCTAACAGAACTAAAGTTCATGTCTGTGACATGACATACACCAGTTTTAGATATATTCAGTTTAAGCTCATCCAAGAGTTTCCATACTTTAGTTTTAGACACAGAGACTTTTTTTTTTTCTGTACTTGATGAGTTGGACAAAATTAAAACCCAGTTATGCAGCTTCTGAAATTAGTAGGCCTAGACATACTTTCTTTCACACAGAGACACATAAAGAAAAACAAAGAATTTTCATATTGTGAGTGAGATTCAACCTGTTATGTGTAACTAAAATATTTCAATGACGTTGCCAACAAAATTTTCAAATAGTGCCAATGCACTTTGATGTTATTGACTATTATTAGTCATCATCACATATTAATTTAATGTTTTCTGACAAATAATGATGAGTATTCTTTTTTACATATACTGTAGAATAAATATATAATTTCCAAGTAAGTGTGGAGAATTTAATGTGAAATACTAAATATCAGGACTAAATAAATGGGTAAGACTGTGTTTGATTACTTTGCCAAGTTCAGTGTTTTGTTGGTATTTTACCTTTTTAGGTTTTTCATGTTTTCTTTATTTTCAATTTATTGGCCTATTTAACTTCCCTTAGTACTTAGCAGATTCTGTTCAAAGTTCTAGAGCATAAACTGAATATCATTATTTTCCCCCGATGTATCATTCTTGGAGCAAATATTACATCTCACACTTCTATTGCTGCACATGCAATGTGTGTTAATGTACTCAAAAGCCTGACTAGCTACTTCCTTCCTGTGAGTTCATTTGTTTATTAAAAGAAACAGAAGTTGTAGACTATCTGTTAATCAGTAGAAACCTTTGTGACGAATATTATTAAGTAATATGAAATATAAGTTGAAGAAGGGGGAGATGGAAGAAGCTCCCAAGAAATCTCTTTGCGATTTGGATGTGATATGAGGGAAACTCCTGATAACAAAGAAATGCAACTATTCTGGCTTTATAAATCTGAATGTTATGTATGAAGTAGATCATCTTTGCTCATGTTACACATGTAATTTTGTTTGTGGTGCTGTGTTTTAGAGATGAGCCTCTAGTATGCTGTTTTACCCGAGTTATCCAAAAACATTATAGGAGAAAATGTAGTCTAAGCCTGATCTGGAAAATAAATTTGGAAAAGCATAGAAAGAGACGAGTTATGGGCCAAACTAAAAGTTGATTTCCCTGTACCTCAAATTACCAGTACTAGAAATGTACATCATACATTGATAAAATTCAGTTTTGTGACTCCACCACATCTTTCTGTTTGTTATTGACTTGCCTTATATCCAGTAACTGTGTAATATAGCTTGCCTACGAGGAAGCTTATAAAAGCAGTGTATGATCATGGCTTCTGCAATAGTTTCATTAAAAGAATAATTGAATAATCCTCTTTCATTGAAATAACTTCTTGGTAATTAATAATAACTTTCTGGGTATTTTTGTAATTAAAATATTAATTATAAATTTGAAATATACTTTTTATTGTTTAGTATGTAGGTCTTTTTAAAATGAAATAGCACACTTTGAGCATGTTTTCTTTGAATTCTAATGTTATTCCTGTCTTACAAACAACACATTCATTTTACAGGATCGTGTTACTACTTTTGTTTTTTCATCTTCCCTTTGCCTCCCTCCCTCCCCCCACTGGCTGCCCATAATTATATAAAAAAAAAAAAAAAGTCAGAGTAGACAAATGGCCTTATACAAACTTCTTTGGAACAATTTTAAAATAAGCTCTTTTTCTGCTATTTTAATTTGGAAGTGAGCCTTTTTCCTTCTTAATTTAATTCCATAAACTCTCAGTTGCACTAAAGGTTTGTCTTAATGGGTTTTTAAATACCATTGTCAGGATGCCCTGTAGCAATCTGGTTGTGATTCTTAATGGCATCCAGCTGGGCAGGAATGGTTGCATCAAGATGTCCACCAAAATCAAAGAATCTTTTTAGCTTGGAAGTAAAAATCCAGTATTAATTTTTTAAGCGACTTTCATCTGCATTCCATTTTCCTTTATGCAGGTTGTCGAAGGCTGTCTCCAGAAAAGCCATAGCCAAAGCAGGTGTGCTGAAGCTTGAAGACTTCAAAGAGGTATGTATCATGGTAAAAATGTCAGAGGGAGAAGAAGAAGGTTTTAAGTTCTCATTGAATTGTAATTCCTATAGGAACAAAAAAAGTTCTGCCCTTGGTTTATTCCTGATAAATTGACAAGAGCAAGGAACAATAGTATTTTGTGGCATCTCTTACCTTCCCTTCGCTACTTCCATGTTTGCTTGCTCTTAGTGACACCCTTGCTTCTATGTATAATAGGTCTTTCACCATGGTATTAGCAGATTGCTAGCATTATAATTCTGTATCATAGCTTCTTTATGATTTAGGCACAAAAAGATTGGGAAGAGGCCATTTGAACTCACACATGGTTATATCAAGTTTTCAAACAGCCTAGTGTGATGAAAAGACAAAAGAAGAGTACAGTTATACTCCCTTTGAGGATATTCAGTTAAAAAAACATTGCTATCTACAGAAAGAGGATTATACAACCCACACTTCTTAATTGTGGAGAGATGAACAGTTTATTGGTTCATTAACTCAAATTAGTATTTTATCCCAGGATTTTCCAAATTTCTAAATTGAAATCGATTAAATATGGAATATGAACATGTCCCTATATTCAGAACAGAAGGAAAGGAATTAGTGAGCATGCTAAATATTTTGTGAGGAGGTTTCCACGTCCACACTGGACCATAGATTTGATGATTGTTTGTAAAATGTGATTAACAATATGAGAGTCAGAGAGGCTGCTGTAACATGAGGTTAATCCTCATTTTCACTTTTAATGGGATTTGATAATTGATCATTGTTGTTTTGCTTTTCTGATGGTACAGATGAGACTTTGATCAGCTCAGATGAGCAAATCATGATAAATATCATTGCTGTGTGTGCAGTAAAACTGTTTTTATATTGGTAAAAGTGCAGATTTCATTTTTATCAAATGCACAGCTGCAAGCGATAGCCCCATCCTATGATGCGTGATAAAATAGTTGTTAAAAGCAAAGAAATTATAAATATCAGGAATCTCCCCAGTTACACAAATAAAATGTCATATTCAGATTTAACATGGAACAATAGTGATATCCATGAAAAATTATGCGTGACCATATTGTAAACCTATACACTGTTCTTTTTTATTGAAATAACACTCATGGACAGCAAGTGTATGTGATTTTGGAAGTGCTGTATAGACATAAGTTAGTAATTTTTTTACTAGATAATTCTTTACAATGCAGCTGAAAGTGCAAGAAGACATCCTTTGGTAGCGCAAACTGGATTTTCTGTCACTTGGTACAGGTTGAGTTCCTGAAATAAAAGACTATCGTATACAAAAGAATAGGTCTGCTCAGCTATGGATAGCCTTAAGTACACATACTAATTTTTTTTTAGTCATTTCATCTTCAGTATTTTTTTTTTCATTGCTGAGCTCTTTGTCTGTTACTCCAATCCTAGTTTTTCACATGCTGAAAATCCTTTGGGCTGTGATTTTAAAAGGCACTTGCAGAATTAAACACCTGTTCTGTGAAACAAATGGAGAAAAAAGCACTAATCGCCACCTTGCTTCTTTAAAACTCCTGCCTAATGACGGTAGAAAGAAAGATTTTGAAGACTTTTCCTTTTTGAATTTTCCCTAGTTAATAGACCATCAAATACATTTTTTATTTCTCATCTTTTTTTCAAATTTGTTGTAACCTTTGAGCACTGTCTTTACCTACTTCTAGTATTTTCCTTTTCATGCTATTCCTAGATTTCGTTTTGATTTTCATTCAAATTTAAATGCTATTCTTTATTTCCATGCACCCAATACTACTTTGATCAGTAGTTACTGTGTCATCTTAAAACATCTCCGTTTATCTTTTCTGCTACTTTTTCAACACAGAAAGTAAAATTCCTTTCTCCTTTTCCATTCTGATTTTTTTCTCCTTTGAGTTCACAAGCTACACTGAATAAACTGCTTTGACTTTCAAATACCACACACTCATTTTCTTTCCTTGTGTATTCATTTACTTGGGACAACTTTGAGATCAGTACATTCTGCTAAGGACCAAAGGCACATTTGAACATATGGTAGCACTCCTAAACTATGCAGATAATTCACTAACCTACTGTTTCTACCAACAATCACTTGTATTTCTCATTTATTTCTATTATATGCACCTGTTAAGAAGCGTCAGTTTCCAAATGTACCAATACCCAAAGCAATTTACATTTTCTCATGAGTACAAACATACAGTTCATTGTCCTGTATTGAAGTCTAGAGTAAATTTTTCTCCATGTTTACCCAGTATTTTATTATTTTTAGCATGAGCTAAAATACTTACAGCCTAAAAATGGAGAAAGCTATTGAGCAATTATCATTAACTGGGTTTTTTTATTCAGCAAGTCATTGAATCTGAAACAAGGATATGCAGCTTGAACAACTAATAAGCTCCCCCCTAAAAATGGACACAATATTGGGTTGAAGGTTTATTTTAAATAATCATCAATGTTTTCTTTCTCTCTTAATGAAAAACACAGATCTTCTTAATTCAGAACAGAAAAGTTTATTGTTTGTTAAATTAAAAAAAAAAGAAAAAGCACCTTTGTTTCAAAACAATTGCTTTTATAGTAAGATAGCTGTCACTTTATATATGACTGCAAATATTTTCCATAAAACAAAAATGCATTTTAATAATAGACATGATCAAACACAGACTATGATGTAGGAGACAAAAGACTTTGATCTTTGAAGTGAACAATAACAATACAAATCTCACATTCAATAAAAAACATTCTTGATTTGGAGAGTGAACAAATCGAATCAATGATAACCAGCTCACTAAGTAAAGAGAAGAAATGACTTTTCTGAAAATATGTTTAGAATTTAAAATAATTCACAGGCAAAAACTCACAGTATTTTCTGTTGCTGGAATGTTAAAAAAACCCTACCATTACATTAAGTGACAACCATTTCTGTTTTAGCTAGCATACTATTAAATGCTGAGTAAATTAATGTTTATTATTTTACTTGCTACATTATATATGGTTTTGTGCTTGTCATGGACACTGCCAGTAAAGAAAGGGTACAAAGCACAATGGTCCTGTATATAAATAGCATACTACTACCAACTGATAATGGCAAATAACAGATTGATAAACACGCAGGTTCTCAGCATATTTATTAAAATGGATACCTTATAATTAAATTTAATGGGCATGCCATTTTCAGTGTTTAGAGAGTGACATTACAGACAGTAAGATAAAGTACGTAAGAAATGTACACGTTCTATAAATTATGTTCCTAAGACTGCATTTCGGAAGAGGCATAGTGGAAAATAAAGATGAAGAAATCTTGGTCATGATGAATTATTCATATTGTAGCAACAGGACAATATTTATTCTCAGTAATGCACTTGTACCTCTGGAGAGGTGAAATGGATCAAAACTTGTTTATTGTTGATTTATGATCACAAAAAATAAGAAATACTCTATCATCGTAATTTTGGAAATGATCAAAATTTCTTCCTAGAAGATGAAGAGGATGTTTGTGGTAAGGAATTCCACTGAAAAAATAAGGTTTGTGACAAAACAAAATACTAATCATGACCTACTTCTGGAGGGAGCTATTAAAATTAAGTTTCTCTGTTCTGAATACAAGTATATAGTGTGTTCTACTTCTCTGAGTAAGAAAAACTATATATTTGTGGGGTGTTTTTAATTCTCTGTAGATTAAAAATAAAAAATGATATGTTTTACCACTGGAATCTCTGTAAAACCTGGCATAATTATGAGATCAGGCCTGCTAAAGCCAGCACAGGTATACTCACTAAGGCTACATATCACCAACAAGGAAACCAAACTTCTTCAGAATATTTCGTAGGCAAGTAGATTTTCAAAGCTACTTGACACGTGAACTTCCACTGTAACCAACAGCAGATGTTGGATTAAGAGCTATGATTATGAAAAGGAAGTAACTGTGTGTTTTGATTTTTTTGAGCTGCTTTAATGTCTTTCAGGGTCACTGCTCTGTCGCTGCCTCCCTCGGCTGGTGACAGGGGACTGTTTATGGAGGATGGCCTTTGGAGGAGTCGCCTGCCATTTGCACCGACCAAATGTTCCTCTGCAGAGGAGTAGGATGATCCCAGGAATCTGCAGTCCATACAATCTGCTCACCATCCTCCTTCATGAAATCTCCCTCCTTGACTGCCACCTGCGCTGTCCTTGTGAGATGTCACATTTCAGTTGGGTAAGCAATTTGCGTATAGCTCTAAATAAAGAGAGGTGTCTAAGCACCAAGATTAGGGGCTTGTGGTGGTTTTCTCCCTCCCACCCCATCAAGATGTATCTTGTGTAGATCAAATGTGTACAGAGTCTTGACACCCTAGAAAAGTGAAAGTTGCTAGCAAAAACGTTGAAGAAATGTCTTTCATATACGTGAATAACTTGGCGTGATTGACATAGAAGGAGGATTAAATGATTGCTGTCTATTAATACAAACAGGGTTACTCACTGAGAAAGGGAAAGAATGCAATAAAAATATTATAGAAAGATGAATAGTTACAACCTGGTCATGAATAAAAACAAATAAATTAGAAGGCCCTTAATGTCTTGCTAAAGCTTCCTAGCAAGTAAAAGCTGTCTTTCACTGGAAATACAGGAAACAAAAGTCAAATAAGAAGAGGCTTCTAAGACAGGGATCAATAATTTTATGAAGGCAATTTTGTGACATGGGTGTCTAATGTGACAGAATAACTCAGGAAATCCATTTCTGTTCAACAAAGCCCATATTGGCTTTTTTTATTGGCTCTATAAAATATAGCTCACTTTAAACAAAGAACAAATCAATAACACTGGAGAACACTAATCAGTAATAAGGGAGTTTATTAGGTTAAATATTGTGGCTTTATATGGGGTTACTATGGGCTAAAAATCAGATTTTTTTTCAGGGCAAATTTTGAAAAGAAATTGACAGTCATTTAGAAAGATCTGAACAAGGCATCAGTTTCAAAATATCCTCATCTGGTGCTCTGACTTTCTTTGAGTTCAACTGAGGCTAATGAGCTCTGTTATTATTATTGTGAACTATTAAAAATAAGATCTTGAATAGCCATCATATGCGTGAAAGTTTTGAATGATTTGAAGCCTATTGAAATGCTTTGCTACAATGTTTATACATGCTTCAGTTTCTCTGCTCTCCGTGCTCTAAGGTTGAATGAATTAACCTTCACCCTGGATTTAGCACTGAAGAAACAATTTTCCAAGGCAGTGTAAAGTCTTAGAACTGGAAATAAGGATTTAGAGTTGGAAGGGAGCTTGGTAGACAGAAGCAATGGAAGTCCCAGAGGGAAAGTGTGGGCTTTAGTTCCTCGTGGTTGCAGCAAAAGTGTGTTTGACAATACAGTCCCACAGAACTGAAGACCGTTTAGCTGAGGGTTTCTGTGGGACTTCCCGTGGCACTGACCATCTCCACCTTGCAGCATGTGTTAGCACCACCACTTGTGCGACTGCACAGTGAGCCAGCATGAGAAAGCAATCCAGCTGAAAACAGTTGTTGGTTTTGTTTTGGTTTTTTTTTTGGGGGGGGGTGGGGTTTGTGGAAAGTGCCTCTGTTGGTGAGGAAAGATGGCAATTTTCATCTAGAAAATGCTCCCTGAGCTGTCATCTTATGAAGTCACAGTGGCATTTGTGGTGACAAAAAGGTGATGATGGAAATGCGTAGTTGAGGGTCTTGCATCAGCTGGATTGACTAAAATCTGTCTAAATTGCTATGGAAAATGAGAAATGAGAAATACAATGAGAAAAAGTTGCATCAGGGTAAGTAATAGTTCCTGTCCCTCTCGCTGGTACAAACAGAATTGGATTGAGTCTGCTGCACAGTAACTGACAAGTACTGGGTCCCTCATTACAGTTTACTTTTGGTCACATGTACTTCTATTCAAAGTCCTCCTCAGGAGCTATGCGTATTTCAGCTCATACTGGGACTCCTGGGTTAAAACTATACTGCTGAATTTCGTTGGATACAAAACCTTACAATGAAAGAATCTGAGCATTTTGCAAGTTTGCACCTGAGGTTTATTTAAAAAAAAACATCTGTGAAAAGCTTCTTAAAGCAACCCAGGAAAAAAAATTTCAAGATGTGTGGTGTCTGATTCTTTATGAAGTTTATAAACCAGGGCTCTGGCTCAGCAGCACACACTTTCAAGACTTCAAGCCCAAATAGGCCTTTCTTCAAGGCATATGGACAAGACTTTGCAGCATCAAATATATCAAATACTAAGTAATAATGACTAGAAAACAATAAAATTGAAATTGAAGGAAGGAGATTAAATTGATAGTCATTTGCTCACTGGAAATCTGGCATGCAAAACCTTTCTTGTATTGTTTGGTACTTTTTGTTCTGATCATTTTCTGAATTGACAAGACCAAAGGAAGCTGTTAAGCTTTAGTGAAACTTGACTAGTATGTGGATTGGAAGTTGTAAGCAGCAAAACCATCACCAAATTGGCATCAAAATCATGAAACAGAAAATGTGAAGCTTGAAAACTCTTTGAATTATTATAGTTTTCATAATTAAAAAAAAAAATTAGTGCTGACACCACCAAGAATTCTGAATTCCTAATTAAGAAAAAAATCTCATTATTCTGCTTCATCTTTATCAAGCCCTAATTTCAGGAAAATTGTGCTATAGCATGGAATCTTCATAGCCATTCCAACATTAATGCAGAAGAACTTTTCCAACATGCATATGTGGAAATCATATGCATTGACCATGTAATAGGAGAGCAAGTGAGATAATTTTAAGGTGTTTAGCAGTCATAAAGTTAAAAGCATCTGGGAAAAGAAGGGAAGGGACAGCTGCATAAAAACTCAATTAGAGTAAGTTTTCTATCAGAATTTGAATGAAACACAACTGGTAGTTTTTTGGGTTTTTGGTTTTGTGTGGATTTTTTGTTTGTTTGTTTGTTTTGTTTTAATTCAGACAATACCCAAGACATCATTGAACATGGGGCAAGAGAACAGGAAAAGACGAAGAGTAATTTAGTGCTGTACTCAAAGAGGGTTCTTAATGGACGAGAAGGATACTGAAAATTTTGTCAAAAATCCATAAATTGACTTAAAAGCAGAGACTGGAAATATTTTAACATATACCTTCACGCACACAAAAAAATGATGTTGAAATGATAGAGGAATCCATTACGTGAGCTTTTCTCTTATGCTTACGATAGCATTAAGGTCAGAATATTAAACAGAGAATGCTTAAATGCACTGTCTTACTGATTAAATTAGATCATGAAGAATGGCAGACATAAGAATCCAATTGCAAGAAGGCAATCGATGTGTCCAAACCCATAGGCAAACCTGTAAAAAAAAAAGAATCAACTTTATTAAAAAAAGTGATTAGAAAGAAAGATGAGAAGGAATGTATGTAGCGATGGCATGTATTATCACGAAATAAGCATTGTTTCTTTGGATATCAGTGCCAAAAATATAAGTCATGTGGACTCATATCCTAAGGATATCTCAAATTAATTAAATGAAGAAAACAATGTGGTATAAGTTCTGCATCTGAATGAGGCTGAAGGAAACAATGTAAATGTTGTTCTTATATACAAAGTACAAAGAACAGCTTCTGTAAACAAGGACATAAATCACTACCACACCCTCCCCCCCAGTTATGAAGCATGTAATTTCAGCTCTGGCCTACTGTTAAGTGTGTGTTCTGAAACTTTCTGAGCTTAATGATCAGAAGATTCTCAGATCTAAAATCTTGAAAGCCTTAAGATCAGGAAAACATTTACGTGGTTCGTAAAAAGAGTATGTGGTAGATAAGAAGTGTTTGTTACATGGACAAAAGACAACAGAAAAAAAGTACTCTGAAGTACATTGTTCTTAGACAGGAGATGTTTGAAAATGAAAGAGAGTTTAGAAACCCAAGAACTAATGATTTTTTCCTGGGAAAAACAGCTTTTGTTTGAAAAATCACTCTTACCAAAGGAAATTATTCTCTATTTAGTACAAATTAGCAGGGATGGAGTAAGCTTTGTATTCTTCCACAGTCTCACTTCTGCAACATAGCGTTCTCACAATAGCATTGCTTTCAATTGCTATTGGAATTTTTGAGGCTGTTGTCATCTCCCTGGGGCCGTTGTATTTCTGTGAGCCTAGAACTTGTGTGCCCAGTGGAAATGAGTGTCAAAATACTTTTGACTAAGGATTCTAGAAAACATTCCTGTTAAATCTCAGTTACACTTACATTTTAATGTGTGGTTTGTTCTCTTTTTGTGCTGATAAATTTTAGTTTACTAAATAAAAAAACTACTAATGAGAATGGGAATACCAGTTTTCCTTAACTTGGATTCTCAGAGTATCTCAACCAGTTTCAGAAACTTTTGTCTAATGAGGTGGAGCAAAAATAAGGATTTCCTGAAAGATGAATCTCAAGGAAAGCCATGTAGGTAGGGAGTTTCCTGTGATTCTAAATCAAGTTTGCAGTTTGGCTTTCCAAACTATTTAAAGAATAACTAGCAATCATAGAATCCACAGTGTGGAAATAAGCTGTTTAATTTGAAATCCTGAACTAGATGTTGTTCTAACAGTTGAAACAGTATCAGCGTGTTCCTTCAGTAAATCTGCAAAACATTTTCAGTTGTGTGAAATTTTATATTTACATTTTTGTCGGGTTCCTGATTGTTTCTCCACCTGTTTTCTGTGGGTTTACTGGATTTCAATGAAAAGTGAATAAAACTCTTTCAGAGTGAAATACTGTGAAATACCTGTGAAATACTATTTTTCCACAGTTGACATTTGGAGAATTTCAAACGGTAATGTGATTATCCAATAGGTTCCACTATTGTCATACATGATTTCTCAGAGCCCCAGTCTGTTCTCAGACATCTTACTCTTGTTACCTGTAGAGTTCTGCAGAAATTAATCTTGTGGCGGAACATCCAACACCCAATTTGAATGCCTAATTTAAAATGAGAGGCAGCTGTTCTAGGAAAAGAGAAATACATGAAACTTGGTATCTTTAGAGGATGTGGAATGTTTAGGGCATACCTGAGTATTTACCAAGCTTGTTTTTTGAGAAATACTCAGTAATATTTAAGGGACCTCTTTATATTCTGTAGAGTTGTTTTTTTTTTTTAAAAAAAAGGTGATTTATTTATGTACTTAAGATGTGGTTTCCATTAAATCATAACATTTACATTGCATTGGAGATATATACATAGACTGTGCAGCTATACCTAATTTTCTCCCAATCTAACTCCCTTAAAAGCAAAAAAGCCCAAATAAACAAGCACTGTCATTGATCTTGGTTAAGAATATTCATAATAAAACAGTAGCTATTGTCCTTAGAAACAACAAGCACCTAAATGAGATTTGACATTTTAAGTAGCAGACGAAACTAATCTTTTCTATAAGGGATTCAGTGTGCCTGTAATTTAAAAGTGGTATGCCTATTTATGCTGGTGGTTGCATTTGGTATAGTGTAATCTGTAGATTACTGGAGGCAATATTTCTTTCAACTGTGTTTGGTCTCTCTTCTTTGGAAATTGCTGTAACTTCATAAACACTTAGACTGAATGATCTGAATCCTACCATGGTTTCTGGAACTATTACATTTGTTTAAAAGAATTCTTTCCCTCTTCAAAAATTTTCAATTTCTGCTGTTTGCTGTGTCCCTTATGCATTTGAAAGGTCATCGTCAAGCATCTGTTTTTCTCCATAAATTAAAATCTCTGATGCAAAAAAAAATTAACAATATTCCTTCACGTTGCCTGAAAAAGTGCAGCGTGAGAAACAACATATAAAACGTAGCCCATCTGAATGTTTTTCAGTGTTTAAGCCCATAAATATATTTTGAGAAATACTTGGCTAAAATGGCACAAGTGAGTATTGCTGTCATTTTGGAAACATGTAACATTCTGAAAAGCAATAAAAGGAGCTTGTATTTACCCAGGGAAGGAATTCCCCCTCCTGTTCCCATTTGCTTGTTTTGCATAAGAAAATGAGGTTTAATAGGGGAACATTTGATAGAAATAAATTAGTGTCATTTTATTTGACACTTTTCTTAGTTTTTTCTATCTGAAGTAAAGAAAGAAAATAGAAAAGCAAATTATGATGCTCTCTCACATTGTGTGAAACTCCTCTGCCACTGTAAAATCACAACAGAAGAACGTTGCTTCAATAATCTGTGTTATTTAAAGAAGCTCATTAGCACCTTTGTAAATTGCAACATTGCCTGTGCTGTAACTTTGCATCCAGAAGAGCTATCGTAGGAAAAAAAGCATGTCCCTTGCGCAATTACAAATTGAAATGTTCTTTGAGTAGTTTGCACTGAATCCTACATTATACAACTTGTATTTTCAATTTGAAATAAGGAGTTAGTGGTGATAGGGTTTTATACTGCTTATAAGGGAGTTATCATCTGAATTAACTACAGGTTATAAAGTTCTTGAAGGCACATAGTGAAAGTTTATGGGGGCAGCTCTGTGAGAATAAGAGCCAGTGGTCTCTGAGTGAGTCTTACACTTCAGCAAAATACCTTTCTTTTGCTCAGATACCCATCTACAATCTACACTATCACTGTACCCAGTCTGCTATCAAATTCAATCAACAGGAGTTTTTCATTTCAGAATTATGATCTTTCTTTCAAAGTATACTTACTATTTTTTTCACAGCATCATGAATTGAAAACAAATTGCACACAAAATTTGAAAAAGATCCAATTATGTAATTCTTAGGAATTTTACTTCTATACGTTATTACTTATGCTCACACAGTATTAGCAAATAGATTATTTTTACTAAAATATTTTTTTCTAGGATTAAAAAAGGAGAGAAGGCCTGGATCCCTTAGTGAGTAATTTTATACACTGTATACAGTTGGAATTTAATTTTGTTTCGCAACTTGAGATCTCCCCGTCAAGAAACATTTGATTAGCCAGTTATTGCAGAAATACAAACAAAACGTAGTCTCTACTGTCTTACTGCACAAATTAAATCGCAAAGGATGGCCATTAGCCAGTTGAAAAAGATAGCAGTTTGAATACCAAACTTCTGTTCTTTGCAGCAGGGTTCATCTGAAAAGCCATGTAAGGTAGGCTTTTTGTATTTTTTTGCCTCCCATTCCTAAACTCTTAGCCCTGTAAATTTTCTCTAGTAAATTTTTGTTAGATAACTCTTTATGGCAGAGATTATATGTTTGTACTGTACCTAGTATAATAGAATCCTACTCTTAATGGAGTCAAGGTGTTGTTTGTTGTCAAGATGGAAAGATAACAATGTAGTTTTAATATTTTACTTCACAAATACAGTGAGAATTTACATTGTCCCTGAATTAACAGCCACAAGTACTAGAAACTGAAAGGATGCACCATAGAATGAGCTGGTTTATACTTTTATGTCTCGCACACCTTAGTATCTGTTATTTACTGGTTGTTCTCAGAGCAGACTGTGCAAAATGGACCTTTGGCTCAGCTGAGTACAGTGGTTTTGAATAAGTTTCGTAATACACTTTTGGGGTACTTTTGCAGTACTTGTCTGTATTGTGACTGGGTATAGCAGTAATTTTAAGCTTATACACAAAAAAAAAAGGAAAAAAATCCCAGGCTATCCTAACACATTCTCAGAATCTTCTCTGTGAAATTAAAAGGGAATGAAATGAGGACAACTGCAAAGAGAAATCTTAAGGAAAGCAAAAGTATAATTAAACTTACGCTGCTCATGGTACTCTATGTTATACTGACAAAATTTGTGGGTTTTTTCAGTGTAAGCAGCTCAGGCAAAGAAAAACAGCCTATGTGAATATATCAAATAAGAAGTGCCAATCAATGCAAATTAAATTGCAGTTCTTACTAATTTTAAAATACCTGGGTTAGTTATGTCCATGGCTAATAAAAGGGAGCAGGAGGAGGGATGCCCTGTCTCAGCACAGTATGGAAATCTGTTCCTTGGCCATTACATCAGAGTCAGTCAAGACCAATTAACTTATCTGGAATGTATTGCACACTTCTTGATTAGATGATCTCAAACTTTATATTAAAATTCTAACATGTGCATTGTTGTTTCTACTGCTTCTATTGATTATTTTATATTTACTTAACACTGTTCAAAACAAAGGTGAGCAGTGTGCCTCAAGAATGAAAACCTGGCACATAAAATGCACAAAGTCAAAGAAGAGGTAGATGAAAACTCGCGTTTTGTTACATATTTCCAAAAAGGGGAGAAATTCTCTTGCCTCCACAGAGTAAGGCAAGAAATGCAAAATAGGGATGAGTGATGCGATGGTTGGACCTCATCAGTGAAGTGCTCTTAGATTTGATTCTCTCAATAAAAGAATTATACTCATGTATTATAGGAGCCACATAAAAAAGTCAGAGTTTATTCAATCAGAATATATCTTTGTCAGTAACTGGGGGATGGGAGAGTATTTTTTGAGTGAAATGTGAGTTTCGAACATTTTTAACCCATATCTGTAAATGGTCACAGTGCAACTGTTTAGATGGTGTGTTATCTGCCAGCTACTTAAGCATTTCTTCTACTCTTTGTCAATATTTTTGTAAAAGAAATTCAGAAAATCAGTTTTTCAATACCCCACAGATTTAGCCACTGTGATTTTAGTTAAGTAGTGTAGATTGCAAATACCAGTTCTAGCTATCAGAAACCAGATAAGCAATTTTTCTTTGTATCTTCTCCCATGCCTAAGAATCTCCACATCATTGTCATCCTTCAGATAATGCATTCTTTGAAACATGGCTTTGTTTAAAGTTTTCCTTAAAAAATTGATAAAACCAGTTGAGCACAAACATATTCCTATAATGTTATATTCTGTCACAGGTACCATTTTAAAATATTACTTTGTTGACAGGTCACATATTACATTATAGTTACCAAGTAAAGAAGTACGTCACTGCATTTTTTCCTGGATTAAAATGTTTTATATTCTGCCATCTGAACTCAGACATGTTCTGAGAAATCTTTAAATGGCATGAGTATGTCTTGAGTATGACAGGTAGCCTGGAGAAAGTAGGAAAGAGTTAAGAAATGTTCTTTTCAGCAGTTTTTTGTCAATTACTTTCAGATACTGTGAGGGTGGATAAAATAATTTTGAGAGTATTTGTCACTTCCTACCAAAGCTACTGTCATCAGCCAGGTATGAGTTTCAGACATTTTCTGCGTGACACCACGCACTCACTGTTTGAAGGCAACATGCTGCACAGTATTGCTGCACTCACAATCTTTTTTATGGGCAAAAGAAAGCACACCTTACCTATAAATATACTTATGTATGTATATATAAAGTCTAAGTTAAAATTGTTACACACTCACTTTAGTACACGCTTCTTAGATTTTATCCCTTTTCTTGGGTGTTACGCTTACACTTCTGCTCCTCTTGGTCCTATTACAAAAAATGCCGGTCAACAGAAAAATTACTGTCACAGCAAAACTTAGTAAGACAATGCCGCAGGCAGTTCAAGAAAAGTTGAGACAGGGCAGGTCTGAGAAGCCTGAGCCCTGAGGCCTTGCAAATTCACTTCATAGCTTACAGCTAGTTACCAGCAATCACAATACTGCGTTACAGGACAACATGGTTATGGTACAAATATAAGGCCTCCGCATGGACTCTGGTTTCATTTCTTTTGTAATGCAGATACAGACAGTTATTAATACATTTTGGTAATACTAATAGCATCTCTGTTATGTGTCGAGTGATGGCTGATTGCAGGCATCTCATGCTGACAGGTGAACTTTGATCGTTTTGGTGGAATAGCTGTGGTGTTTACCAGAGATGTGAAGACACAGCGTCAATCAGCTAGGTGGCATTTAGAATTGCAAGGCTCACAACTGTTTACTGATGCAGGTTTAAACAAGTATTTTTCTGTGGCATAAGCTTGTTTCATCTTTTATACAGACACATTTTGAAATGCAGGTTCCTGAACTTTATCATTGGGATGATGATTTTCGTCATTTTTTAAGATACTTTATCATCTCACTATGGGATTTTTAGAAGTAGATAGCAAGTGAATGTTACAAGGAATTCTACCCTTTAGTTTTTTGGCCACACCAATAGATTTTTATCATCTTTTGATACATACTTCTGAAGATGTATATTTCATGGCATAATTATAGAGGCTCTTGCTGCCTCTATGCCTACATCTTGATGTCTGTTTAAACACATAATCTAGCTATGCATTTATACTCTGTATATAAAAGTCAGCGGGGCTTTTGTGTGTATGTGAAGATGAAAATCTTAGGTTCTGTAGAAATATTAATATGAAAAGACCACCAACTCAATGAATGTAATAGATAGCTCTTGAGTAGCAAATATTTGTTGACCACAGTGCATATAATTTCTTAAGATCTGATTACATTATCTATATACTGTGTAATTATGTACTCCCCCATAAATATAAATTATTTTTAAGTCTAAGTCTAGAGTTCAATTTCTTTTAAAAAGCTAATGTAATAACCTAGTAATTCAAAAGGTTTATATCTTACAAACAAACAAGCAAACAAAAAGAGCAAAAGTGAATATCAAGCAGGTTCATGTGTGTACTTTAATGAAGGCAGGAAGAAACATAGTTATGAATTAGCAAATTGATTGAAATATAACCAGTGTAAATGAAAATAGCTCTCACAACTTACAGGAGACTAGTTGAATAACAGTATATTTTAAAACCCATATTTTTAAGAGAAGTTGTAAATCAGTACAGTCCTATACTTTGCCCCTGGGTATAAATGACACCTTCTGGAAACAATAACGCATATTTAAGAAAGCAGAGTCTGGCCTTAACAGTTAATCAAAGAAAGTAGGTAGGTCCATTTGACTAGAGGAACTGATCTGTCAATAAAATGGTAATTAGTAGCTCTGAAACAACCAGAATTCTGCAGCTTAGTGTTCTGAGCATTTAATTTGGAAACTTAAGCTTGGTCCATGTATAATTTTTTCTAACAACTGACTTTGAAACAATGAGGCCAGTGGAGATTTAGAATTTTAAATTATTCTAATTCTTGCTAGTGTAATACATTTGTTAATACACCAGTAATGTAAAATCATTTCAGAGATATATAACCTGGGAAAAAATCTAATCTAAATTCTTAAGTTTTTTAGTTATTAATTGCTTAAAAGTTCTTAGAAATACATCTAATAACCAAAAACTGTCTTCACCAATGATTTAGGTAGTCTTCATCTTAGAAACATTTTCGAGAGAACAGACAAGTTAGATGTGTTACCAAACACATCTAAGTACTTTCATTGAAAGAAAGTAGAGCAAAAAATGCAGAAAATTCAGGCATCAGCAAAAAAACTCTGATGAGAAAACCAACTGAGCAAATTAAGTGATCACTAGCATAATTGTGATTCTATTAGAGTCAATAGTGATTTAACAACACTTTGGGAAATTGTGGACATAAAAATTCAGAAAACTTGGAATTCAGCAGATGATTAGTGTAGAAGCTCTTTTGCAGTCATAGCTCCCACAAAAAAGCACCCTGTACAGAAATGATTATTATTAATATTCTCCTCTTTTTTTCAGGACTTATAAATCTAAGAACTGTTTTAAAAAAATAGCACAAAATTAAAACAAAACAAAAAAACCTGTGTAGGGGATGTAACAATACAAGAACTCCTGTAGTTTATTTCTGTTAAGAACAGAAATAACAACTGTCTTCTACAACATCCCATCTGCATAAAGTGTTCATCTGATGAGAATGTAATTGTGATATTGCTGAAAAAGCAGTCTCTGGATCAGAGGTGTCCAGAGAACAATTCAGTTTCACTGAAGTTTTCAAGGTTCTTGTTTCTGTTCTATGTTGGAATGAAAACAAGCCTTTCCGATATTTCCCTATGCAATATGGATTGAGTCTTTTTGTGTTTTTTCCACCTCAGTGAATCCCCCTATGTTGTCCTCCAGTCTCCACACAGACTTGCAGAGCAACACTGAAGCCTGCTCGCCTTTCTGTCTCTGTGTCCTAGGAGGCGGCTCTGGTCTCCACTTCAACATGACGCTGTGAATTTCCCCTCCACACTGCGCTTCTGCTTCTGTAAGTCTCTGATTTCATTCCACATAGTTAAATCCTAGTCAGTCACACAGAAGGGCACTGGTCTTGTCTGGTGGTTTGTGATTGGCACTCGTTGTTAACCCTTGAAGATGACCTAGGTCAGTCTGTGTAATGGTGGCTCATCTACTGCTTAAACCTGGGCCAAATGTCAGTCTGTAATGTAATGCATATCATTTGCTGAAATCTTCTTGGGCTGTTCCTAGAATTTCTCTTTTGCTGAGGTCTACTTTTGTTGAAAATATTATGACCCTCTTTATCCTCAAAGTTTTCTGATGCTCTTCTTGTAGCAAAAGAAACTTTAAAGATGGTGTTTTAAGCAACCTTGACAGAATGCTTATGAACTGGTCGAGGATAAAAGATTTAGGATCTTTTCAGTTCTCTTGTATTTCTGTAACCAAGATAAAACAAGGTTTGAGGAATCAGAAGATGGAGAAATAAAGACCCACAGAACAGAAGCCTCTTGAGACAAACTTATGCTCACGGCTATTACCACCTACCCTTTGGAAATTTCTTTCTAGATAGTATTTCAATCAATTCAGTGTTGAAATACTAAAATATAGACTTTTCAAATTACAAGAAAGTTGGCTGGTATCATTTAATTTTTATGAAGTCTTTTATAAATCCACAAAATCCCAATGCTGCAGACATAGAAAGAGTAGAAGTAGGTATGTATGGTCATAGGATGAGAAATATTTATCAGTTTTTTTACTATATAGTGTGCTTTTTTATGTGTCTGATACTACTGGAACTAGGCCTGAGTGATAGTTCCATTGCTGCTCTCAAGACAGCAATTAATTACAGCAGACTGACAATGCTGAAACTAACGCACAGAGTGTGCTTGACATTTAGGCAGAAATTCCACCCCCATTCTATGTACAAATATAATGAAGAACCCATTGTTGTCTATGGAAGCTTATTTTCTAGAATATACATGTAATATTGCAATGACATAGGAAAAAAACCTAAGGTTGAATACTGCTTAAAAAAGAAGACTGTAGTATTTACAGTGGTCACAAATGCCTTATTTGCTTATTTCTTTTTTTCTTTGGCTGTGTACTTTCATATAAGGAAAAATCTAAAAAAAAAAAAAAAAAACAAACCTAGTTGCCTCTCTAAAAGAAATAAGGAGGTCTTTACTGTGCCTTAACTGAGTCATTCGCTATCACAGAAACAACTAGTTTTATTTTTCTTATCTCTACTATAATCTTTATAGGTGTCATAGATAATAAGAACATTATCAGAATGAAAGGAGTGTGAAACTGCTTAAAGAGGTATTTCAGAATATCTCACATTTCCTAGTTTTATTGTTTAAATTGAGAGATAAGTTCACTGTGTGCTGGATGTGCTTTAAAAAGTACACATTTAATGATAGCTTCTTAGGTTCAGATCTACATATCTTTGAATGACTTGATGTTCAAGACAGATGTTCACTCAGTGACTTACATTGAAAAGGAGAAGTATTAATTCAAGTGAGAGCTGCTTTGTATTCAGCTGGTGTGTAATTAAGCATATCTATGCATGCATTATCTATGGAGAAACTTCCCTAGTTTCCAATTTACTTTTTTTTAGATATAAATTTGTTTTACATGTATATAGGTATATAATTCATATATGTGCATACAGGTGTGAAAATTTATATGCATATAAAAATCTATAAAATTATAAATATGAAATCAAGTATAGATTTAGGAGACTAAGTTGAGCTTCTTTTTAAATTATAGTTTGTGCTTTCAAGGTTAAAAATAACTCCGATGTGGGGGGATGTAAAGGAAAGGATATCTATAATATGTTATTTTTACATTGAAGTTAGCAAAGAGAGAGGAGAATGTTTATATGAAGAACTTGTTTGTAAAACACATTCCTTGCCCTGTGTTATAGGGGTACCTCTGACATTCATCCTCTAGATCCGAGGTCTAGAAGAGCTTTATTGCATTGCAGTCGAGGCATAGAAAAATAGTGACAGCTATTTCATTTAATAAGTTTGAATAAAGGGCAGTAAATAACAGCTTTTTACTCTCACTTCCATTGGCCAAATTAAAGCGGAGTAATTTATGCCTTGCTCCCTTGTTGAGTTCTTTCTGCTGCACTTCATCCATCTCAAATCAACCTTCACTCATACAAAAAGAGAGTGTAATTTTATGTGAGAAAAATGATACCTGCATCAGACTGATTGTATGTTCATCCTTGTTTAATTCTTTATTTCATATTTATGAGATGGTGAAAAAAACCATAGATATTTATTGTTTAGCAGAAGTACATTTTTTTCCCCTAAGAATTCAATATAATTCTGATTAACCCAATATCCTGAGGAACTTGACATTGTAAGAGTCTTGTGTGTTTGAAGATACGGAGGGTGGTGGATTGTTTAAAGGGGGAAAAAAAAAAAGCTAGCTCAAACAATAACACATTAATCAGGATGGACACTTACAGAATGTGTTCCTAAGAGATACATTTGATTTTGCTGAAAGTGAGATCTTATTGTTTGCATCACTGTCATTACAGAGGGAATTCAACTAATTCTTCTAGAATGAAGCAGCAGTTTATAAAATAATTATTAGTGAGGAACAGCATTAAAATACAATACTTCTTTAGGGCTTGCTTCAAAGAGATTAAATGAGAAAGATTTATATTACATGCATAGAGAGCAGGGATTTGAAACAATGCCATAAAGTAAAAAATGATTTTTTTCTTCTATCTGATGAATAAGTGTGTCAATTAAATAGAATAATTAAGAGGAATAATTATGCCAAATATGGTTTAGATACCAACAGTGCAAAGTGAGTAAGAGGAAATCTGATTTTAGGAAATACAAGCTTGATTTGTATCTACTGCTAAAAGATTAGGTAATTCTTTATGGGAACACTATATATTATTAGTTACAGTCAGGCTATGGTTTATCTGATAGCCTGGGTAAACAAGGCAACAAAACTTATTCTCTTCATAGACCAGTCCAGAAAAGAAAATAAATTGACCCTGTGAACCCAAAAGTCCGCTTTCCCTACTATGTCCTTTTTCAGTGAAGGAGTAAATTTCCTATTTACTCAAAAGGAAATGGTGGTGTCCTCGTATACTGAGTCACTACACCATGTACTTGAGCCAGTCCAACATTTTAGCTTCTTTGTCGTAGAGGTCAAGGAAGGAATTGTGGCCAGAACAAAATTTTTCTTTTTCCTGGACCTCTTAATCTTCCTTCTTATTTGTCACTGCTAACAATTTCACACAAATTCATTCCTTTCATCTGTCATCTGGGGATTATTTTTGGTTTCTTTTTCTTTCTTGTCCAAAATACCTGGGGTGTTTCTAATTATTACTTTTCACACACACACGTAATAAATATTTGGTGCTTGTCTTCTCGCTCTTACCATTGTTTATGATGGTGGATTCAACACACTGTTTTCAGTTAAGCAATTTAGTGATACTTCTGAAAACATGAAACCAGTTGGTAATAACTTGCACAAGCTCTCAGGGTGAAGGTGGCATCAATACATTATACTACAGATTTATGTAACGTTTATCAGGTTGAAAGCATGAAATCTATGAACTGATTCAAGACGATGCAGTGAGAGCTCTCAAGTAACAAATTATAAGTGAGTTCTGCTCAGCGTGATGATAATTTCTCTAGCCTGATGCACTTCGTATTGACTTTGTAAATCTTGAAATAAGACTTTCCAGGCTGCTGCTCTTGGACTCCTTATTCCTGTATGCACCTCTTTCCTTAGGAACATGAGAAAAGTTGGAGAAGGTGGAGGACATCTGTTCAGGAGATGATAGTGAATTTCAGACAGGAAAGGGATAGGCAAAGCAATGAGAATGAAGGATTGTGATGTATATGCTTCTTAGCTACTGGGTTTATTCTTTCTTTAGTGCACCATATACCTTGCTTTTCAACAAAATAAATTAAATCACTGCAACTTCTTTTTTCCTCCCATTGGAAAAAAAAATTTAGAGTGACGTTTCAACATTTAGCACTTCAAAAGTTTGAAAATATTTTTACAAAATAAGTACCATCCTATCCATTCAACAAATGGAAAGTAAATGACATAATCAGCTGGAATACCCGGAAGAGAATGGGAAATGAATGGGAAAATAACTACATGTACTAATCTTTAAACCTGATAATCCTTCCAAAGAAGACTGATTCCTACTACTGGACCGATACTATCATCATACTGCGTATCATCAGCAATCTAACCTTTGGTAAGGTTAGCTACTCCCAACCTTGTTTGCATAGTTCGTAGTGTGATGCACTTTATGGTTCAACATTGGAAGAACTGAACTGTTTTGCAACATCTAGGAAACTCCTGGTCATTTTTAACACATCTGCATAGCTAAGCCGATTTCCATTCTGAAGTGTCGTATTTCCTTTAAAAAAAATTACCTTGGAAGTATTACTACATTGGAAATTGAATTCTTGCTTTATGCAGAGTTAATTTTTCATGCTAAAATTCACTTTGTATTTGTAAAAATAAATAAATTCTGCCAAGATAATTATACTCTAAAAATTAAGACAGGTCTAGTAAAGAAAACTACTTGAGATTGGAATTTAGAATAAGGAAATAAGGAAATTCAATTTCTTTCCACTCACAAGTGAAATCTTTCTACATACTAAGGAAATTACATATCTTTGAAAGGATTGATTGAATGTTATGTCACATTCCTAGCTTCGAACAGCAAGTTTTTGTAAAATCCTAGAGGTCTAGTAGGGAAATACTTCCATGCTCTTTATATGCATATTCTGATGAAATCAAGAAGAAAAGAAATGACAGGAGGCTGAGATCAGTCGTAACACAGCTCCATCAGAAGAGTCTGGTGAGAAATGGAGTTAGCAGTTTTTTGCTCTAGATCTTGTGCTACCAATTGTGTAATGAAAGAGTCTTGTTATGTATCTGCTCCATAGAACTGTAGAAAATACTGCTGCTGTTTCACAGCAGGACTATTTGACAGAATTAGATGTCTGCTGAAGTTTTAAAGAAGTCTTTCAACCCTAAGGACTGATTTATTCTCTCATTAAGCAAACCATGTTAAACCTGGACTGAAACTTTGTATTTTCTTAACGTTTTGCAAACATCCAGACCTACTCCGAAAAAAAACAATATAGCCAAATACATTCAAGAGAGTATACGATAGGAAAATATGTAGGAAAAAATGACCTCAGAAACCTGTGTTCAAGGATGATTGGAAGGATAGGTATATGTAAGTAGATAACACAAGGATTAAAGATGCTGTATTTATACTGTGCATTGAAGTTTCTGGGTGCAGTGAGGTACCCCAGCACATGCCAGCAAATGGACTGAAGTATTCAGTCTATTTCACCTTCTCACATTTGCTATCCATCCACCAAAACAGAAATAAAGTGCATTGTACTGCAGGAAATATCGTGGTACAGACCTGTGGTACAAATATTGTGGTACAAACTAGTGCTGGTACAAACCTGCAGCATAAACATAATATATCCAGAAAGATCCAGCACTATTTTATTCTCTCAAAAAAAGGAATTTTATTTTGATGTAAATGTGTTAATTTCTACAAAGTTAATCTTGGTATAACTGGAAGGTGAGAGAGGCAGTGGGAGAATGCCAACTCTTTGGAATAACCACCTCTTAATGACAATTTCTTTACAAAAATATATTAAGTAGGATATCAAAGTAATTCTTTCTGAATCAAACAGGAATTAATACCCGCTTTATTTCATCTTTCTGGGGGATAGTTTTTTAATGGAATTTTTTGGAGAATGCAGACTCTGATTCCAGCTGAGGATTAGTCAGCCATATTTTAACTGCAAGAAATTTTAGGAGATGTAGCCTTGAGATTATATTCTTATTTTTACAGGTGGGGAACAATGCTTATTCCCTAAAGACGAAAGAGTGTGAGGACATAGGGAGAAAAAAAACCCCACAAAGGCTTAGAAGATTATTTCTTTTTCTCTTGCAGACTCATAATTTAAACTTTAATACTGAGGGAAGAAAGACATCAGGCACACCAGCACATGATATAGTTGTACAGGTGTCAGGGTTTTTTTTTTTGTTTAAGTCATTTCACTGCTTCTATATCCATGGACTCACAGCTGTGTCAAAAAAAGGAAAAAAAAAACCAAAACAAAACAAAAAAAAAAACCCAAAAAACCACAAACAAACCTCAGTCCCTCAGTCGTTTCTGATGAAACCAGGTGACCAAAAAAAAACCTACAAAAAAAATACAATAAACTAAGACAGACAAATAAGGTGTTTTCAGAGAAAAGGGAAAAAGCTAATGTGAATATTGCACTGGTGGTGACCACACTTGAGCTCAGCCTGACGGAGATGGATACCAGACCAAAAAAAAAAGAGAAAAAAGTCTCTTGTTTCTTAAACTGCCTACTCATTGGGAGTATCAGTATGCTTTGGCTCTATGAATAAGCAATAAAGAAAATGTGATATATTTTGGGTATAATTGATCAATGTACTTTCAGAAGTGTCAGAACAGAGTCACATCCTTTTCCTTGTCAATACCTTCTTTGGTTTGATTTTGTACGTATTTTGCAAAAGGGATTCAGGTGCAAATCTGGAACAGTAGCTAGACTTATGCCACATATTAACTCTTCATTACTCTTCTGTACTTGTTGTTATAGATGCTCTGAACAACAAAGAAATGACTGACTTGTCAGAATTCTCTTACTTTGAGAACCTGAGTGATGGTAATACTGAGGAAGCCATGGTGATTATAGAAGAGCTCTTGCAGGTACAACTGGAAGATAATAGATGCTGGAGGACTGGGTGCTCTAACCAGGTGTCTGCTGCTGTCAAGTCAAGAAGACATTTTCATTGTAGAGTGAGTAACATGATGTTTAGTTGCCTATTCTGTGATTTGTTTTGTTCACTCTAGGAATTTAACAAGGAATTTAATTGAGTTACAGGGAAAGCTTTTTTTGAAATCAACTTCTTCCAAAGAACTGCTTCAGAAATGCTTGGCATTTTCTGGATCAAAGCTATTTTACAGCAAAATTCTTAACAAATTTTAGTTTCCACTGTTCATCTCTGACACAGCAAATCAGAATGGAGAAGTACTAGAAAGCATTTAGTCACAAAATTCATCTTCCGTGAAAAGTTAATGTAAATGATCACGGACGCCTTGTTGTTTTCTTTAATAATCACATGTAATAAGCAACTTTCATTTTGCAACTGGAGATGTCTCTTCTGATTTTTCTTTATATAGCAGGGGAAAAAAATGTTTAGTTGCTTTTCAACTAAGAGGAAAGTGTGATGAGGAGGCCTTTCCCATTGAAAATTAAAATGTGTTTGTGGTTTATTCTTTAGCACTCAAACTTGAGATTTTTTTGTTTCTAATATTTGTATCCGTACATGAAAAGTAGTTGTGGGTTTTTTTTATATTATAGTGCTAAGCTAGTGATAAACTAGCTGCCTGAAAACAAATGCTGGTTATGCATGTGTGTGAACTTAGAATCGCAGTTACTGGGATTATACTGATAACATCTTTATTCTAAGGTTTTAGAGAACCTTCAAGTTCAGGGAAGATTTCTTAAAAAGGAAGAGCATTATAAAGCTCTGACTTACCATTCTGTTTAAGACCACTTTCTTTCTCATATGGATTTGATAGTTTAAATATCAGAAAGACTTAATGGCATTTTTGGGGCTATGCAAATTTTCTTTAAAGGAATACAAAGCAATTGATCATTGGAACAGAGTTTTACTTGGCAAAATGCCAAGTTATGTCAGCAGTATAAAATGGAGTTCTTAAAATATTTAAGACACTATTCACTTAACTTTGAAGGTCTATGGAAAGGCCGTTTATACTCAAGAAGGAAAGATAAACAGATTCATTTCTATTTTCTTCTCAGAAATGTAAATGTGTATTGGTTTTGAAATTCTGGCTGTCTCCTTGTGATTTTAGAAACCATAAAATTAAAGTCAAGCATTAAACTTTTATGAAGAGAACAAATTAGAAATCCCCTAGTAATAACTGAGCTATCACTACTGTTCTCAGTCATTTTGGCTGTCAAGTAGAGATCTTTGTCTGCCAAGGAACACATTTAAAATTCAGAACAACAAACTTTTTTTCTTTATTTGTGGATATAAAGTGTGTATCAACTTATGTTCAACATCTGTAATATCTGTACAGCTGGCTTAAAGAAAGTATTTAGATGGCAGTTATGTAGTCCAGAAACTGTTCTTTAAAAAATAATTTGCTCTGATTTATGGTGTTCTCATTAACATAGTCTTTTTTTAAGTACTAGTATTAGCTAATCTGAGGTGTTTTGATACTGTTTGATCACAACAAGAGTAGGGGAAGAGAAAATGCAAACACCTTTCTCTACCTGATACTATTTCCTACTTTTTGCTATGTTTTGCTGCTTGACTGAGCACTTCCATTAAATTTAGCACTCAAACTGTACAGACTGGAACTACTTCTCCATGCCAGTCATTAGCATGTTCTGGAAAACTAAGAGAGCAGGAGAAAAGGAAAAACACAAAGACTTGTCCTGTGTTGTTGACAGTGTTTTCTATTCAAGGCCATGTCTGAGTGACAATTCATAGCATGTGAAAGTTTGGGTGCTTTTTAATTTAATGAACATTCAAAGGCTTATATATATATGGCAGTATATATTTTTTTTCTTCTAAAAAAAGATAGTGCAGCCCCACTTTTATTCATAGGAGCGTATCCTGGTAATAAACTGGGTGGCCATAGAGTACTAGGTTCTGTAGAGGGATATCTACTTTGTGTAGTAGATATCAATACCATCTGTTGACCACAATTTTAGATAAATGATTTTGGTGTCTAATTAGCATTAGTGTGCATAAGAGGAACTGGCAATACTATGGAGTTATTTTAAAGCATTGAATATCAACACTTTAATAAGGTCCCTGTCCTTTGATGATAAAAATGCTTGAGATGAAATTGCAACTAGTTGGAAAAGTAGTTGATTGAGACATGAAGTGGCTAGTTACATAAACTACCAGTATCTTTCCAGCTTTTAGAGCTTGCTGAAATGAATATATTTTAGACAAGGAAACATAATTGTGTTATAATGGAAGTCATCACACAGGAATGCTAACTGTTTTTCTTGGTCCATTAGTCACCCTTTTATCATCTATTTCTTAAGATACTCTGATCTGATAGGATTTACATCAATATAATTAGCTGGAAGCTTGAATACTTCCAAGAAGTTTCTCTTAGAACCCTTTTTAAGCTAATTCTTTTATTGATCCTTCCTGACTTTTAAGTAACATATTCTTCAATATCAGTTGTAGGGACCACATAACATGAAAGTTTATTCTTTCTTCTCAGCATTAAGAAAGCATTCTAATATCCAGAAAGATTGTGTAACAATAACAAAACAAACCAACCAAACAAATAAACTAACAAAAAAGGAAGAAAGAAACAAATGCTTGAAAAGCCACATAGCTCTTAGTTTCAAATGTCTTCCATGATCTGAAAATTGTTCACTTTCTACTGGGGAGGTGACTCTTTCAAGCCTGTTGAAGTCTGCAGCTCTCTAATTAATACTTTAATATCTCACATTAGGAAATTGACTACTTATTGCTAAGATTTTCTGCTGAAATGATCCACCTTGTCTGCAATTTATGTTGAATCCTTTACTACAGATTCAGTTGTGGTGTTCTTTCAAGGTTTTTTTGATTAAGAAGAGGCTAGAATCAAGATTGCTCATGTTCTGATAAAAATACAGGAGAAACTTGATGGTGCTGTCTCATTGTTTTTCAGAGGAGTCAACTCCATTTCTCTTTGTAGATTTTTATCATTGAAATTTCAATAGTCAAATGTTATGTTGGAAACCCAAAAAGAATCAAAAGGCTATCAAGTGTTTCTGTATCTGAAGGTCAGAGTTGTTTTGTTTTGTTTTGTTTTGTTTTATTATATTTTATTTTATTTTGCTTCAGAGGTTTTCTAGCTCAATAGAAATTGCTTTCTGAAATGCAAAGAACAAAATGCAAATTCATCTCTTGATGATGAAGGATGAACAAATAAGTTCTTAATTTTTTAATCATCCATATTAATAGTATTCATTTGGCATGCACATAATGGCATTTATCAAAGCATGTGAAAATACTTGACAGACCCTTTATTGAGCCTCTTAACACTTTGTAGGATTAAATCTGTCTTCTAGATAAATGTAATACTAATAATAATAATGTGAGAAATACTTCTTTTTACTTCTTTCTAAGCTATAATCAAGATTTTGAACTCAGTCTGAAAAAATAAAATGCTTCTGGTGGTCCCCGTTTAAAGTCATCTGAAGTGAAATGTGGTGATACAGTTAGTAGATAAGATCTGAATAGATGACACTTTCTGTACGACAAATGAAAATTAATTCACTGTGTGACCTATTTAGAGAGCTCGCTTTGTGGAAGGATCGAAGGGTGGAGAGAGGGGTTTGTAAGCAGTAGGGGAAGGAGCGGGAGTGAATCAGATTGTCAGCTCATACAGAGAAATTCTTTTGTATTGGAAAATGGAGTATTCCAACAGAATAGCTAAATATTCTAGGGAATAACTAAACTAAGGGGAAAGCTGAACTCTTTAGTTATTGCACAATGGATTATGTTGGTGAGACTTTGAGAAATTTGATTGCAGCCTGTTGGTTCGGGGTTCCTGGGCATCTGGCCTTGCCCATTGCTAGGCCTTGTAGTCTACTTGGTGTTTCCCTGCTGTGAGCAGGGAAATGTAAGCGTAGCAATAAGCTTCTCTGAGGCTAGAACAGTTTAATCCTTTTTCAGCAGGTCACTGAGCAGGGGTGACTGGGGAATGGGTTTCAAGCTCTCTTATGAGTTATAGTCTCTATAAATACACTGTGTAACAGTCTGTAAGCCCATTCTTTCATGCTGGCTACAAAACTAAAACATTGTCAGAGAGGTGAGGTGGTTTGCTTACCTAAACTTGAGGAAGAATAGAAAGTCAGGGATAAGACAACAGAAGAAAAAGACCAGGGATCCTGCACTGACTACAGATCACTGAGTGAGAGTGGTGAATGAGGGTTTGGTTTGGAGAAACGGCGGGAAGCATTCAAAGAACATGTCCTGTTCTAATGAAGGAGGCACTTTAATTGCTTGGATACTTACTGGTAACACAGTAGACACGAACAAGCTCTTGAAATCGGAGGCCAGTTTCTATCTCAGAGGAGGCAACTTAGATGTAATGTTCACTGCAAAGGTAAAGGAGAGCAGATTGAGCATGTGAAGGCTGAAAGGCAATTGAAGAGAAATAGCTGTTGCATGATGCAGTTTGCAGTTCTAAGAAATTGAAAAGAAGCAAGAGCAGTGGGATAAGGACAGTTCACTTAAAAATTGTTCAATGCTGGTTTGAGAATTTTAACTGGGATAGCACCCTTTCGCTTACAAGTACTGCACAAAAGTGTTCTCTTCCGAGTACCCATTAGTACAATATTCACTTGTTAATACTATGGCCTCTGAGAGCACTTGGAGTGGAAAGTGCAGAAGAAATGGTGGTTACAGGAGAAGGCACAGCAAAAGAAAAGGGAAGCATTAAGGTCTCTTCTTGAATCAGAAAACAAAACCAAAGGAGTCATGTAAAAGTAGACACAAAGAAAATATGATCAAGTATCAAAATTAAGGCTAGCATAACTATATGAGGATAACCAGGAAGTCCAAGAAACAATACAAAGGAAAACTAGCAAAAGACACAAAAACAACCAGGAGAGCTTACATAGATACATGAGAAATTAGAGGAAGTCAAAAGAAAATACAGTTCTACTGCTTAATAGCAACCAGTATAGTTAACAAGAGAAAATGAAGACAAGCTGTAGTACTGAAAGGCAAGTGAGAGAACGTTTATCTGAGTTGGATGAATTAAAGTAGTAAAGTAAAGTCCGTTCCTTACTTCACCACAGAGTATTTAAGGAGTCTCTGAACATTAGCAATTATCCTCTTGAACTAAGGGAAGGTGGGAGAAGTCCCAGCGGAGTAACAAAGGGCAAACACAGGGACTTTAAAGAAGAAAAGGATGCTTTCTTGGGAAATAAAGACCAATCAGCCTAACTAGGATACACAGAAATTTACCTGGACAAATTATGAATCATTTATAAGCATCTAGGGGATAAAAAGGTGATAAGAACAGCCAGCGTGGATTGGTCAAGAACAAATCTTATTGAACTAGTCTAATTTTCTTCTTCAGCCAGAAAACTGGCAGAGTGGATGGGGTAGAAATAGTAGATATGATATATTCTGACTTGAGTAGGACTTTCTGCATAGTTTCATATCATGTTTTGGTGGCTAACTAGGGAAGTGTGGTATAACTAGCTGACTTCAATTTAAGATGAAAGCGCAAATTTGGAAAAAAATACCTCCAGGGTTGGTTACTAGTTGCAGGCAGTCAAAGTGGAAAAGATTTTCAAGTGAATTACTATAGGTATCTTTTCTGAACATGATTCTGTTCAGGGTTTTGTCGGTTACTTGTATGTTGGCCTACGTTCAATTACATTTTTTTAGCATGTATAAGAAGATGCAGATAAAGGTGCAAGCACTTCAGGGTGCAGATTTCAAATTGACTATTATCTTTGTGTATCAGAGTAGTATTGTAAAGGGCTAGGCAAAGTACTGTATTTAAGAGAGAAAAGTCAAATGTGTGTACAAAATGTGAAATAGCTGGACTAACCTAAAAAAGGTACTTAGAAGTATGGTTCTAGTGCATCAAAAAGTTAATTTTAATTTATAATGAGATGCATATCTCATTTATAGTTATATTTAACAGGAGCATTGGATTAATATAGTGGCAGTATTACTGCAGTCTTTTTCATGCTTGTAACAATCTGGATGAAATATTGTTTGTGTTTTGGGCACCTCGGTTTTAAGGAAGAGATGGACAAGGAAGATAAACATACTACCTATGTTTAGGTGTTCTTACTTTTCTTCTGGAAGTGTTTAACTCTCTCTCCACATTAGATTGTATCTGGGCATCTGCAAGGCTTGTTTCCAGGATAAATATTTTTCTTTGTTACCTAAAGTGGCCACATTACTGGTGTTGCAGGCAGCTGTCTAGCACACATCAAAACTGACTGCAGGCTCAGAAAACTTGAGCAGTTTGGGGAATTTAGAATACTTTAAAAGAGAAAGAAGGGGCAGACAAGTCTTCTCATATGCAAATGTTTACTTCTGGCTCCACAAGGCTTAGGATAAGACAAAATAGGTTGGATTTGTAGGGAGGATGATTTACGTTACATACCAGGGAAAACTTTTTGCAAAAAAAGATAATTAAGCAGGAGGAAATAACTTCCCTAGGGAAATTATGAAATCTCTCCTTTAATAGAAACTTTTAAAAACAAACATCTGTCAGAGGTAGTCCGAGTCTGTCTAGCCGTGCTTCAGTGCAGGCGGATGGACTGTGTCAGTCTCCAGATCAGTTCCAGCCTTGCTCCTGCAATTCTGTGACATCTTGGAGGATTTTTTCTCCCTGACTGCACAAAAACATCTGCGTGCCCCAAGCTTGTAATTAAAACATCTGCTGAACAAAGCAGGGTTGTAAATTTCAACTCATATGAGACACACAATTAACGCTACCCATGTACCAATCTCCTTCCCCTGCAAATTTTTCCTGAGAAGAGTTTCTTTTTACAACACTTTAGTTTATCAATCACTAATTTCTAATAATACATTAATTGGTTTAATATTTGTCCACTAATTTAATAATCGCATCTTCCCCTTTGGAAAATATTTCATATGAAAAACAGTTATCCTCAGATAGCTCTTCTGTCATTCTGACCCAGTTGTTTTGATTCCTGACTGTCTTTACTTAGTAGTTATAGAAATGGGATTTTCATACAAATATAATCCATTTCTATTGTAATGCAAAAATAATTTGTTTGACATTCAGTGCCAGTTGCCTGGCTTAGTGTCTAATAGTTATATGCCCACCATCCTCTGAATTTGCTGTTATTTGATTGCTGTTAGTTTTCATTCTACTCTGTCTACAAAGGTAGAATATCTGATGCCTCCTGAATTAGGCACTGCGGGATTTTCTTCTTGCCTCACAGACTGCTCATGTTTTCTTTGATCAGAAGAACAATGAAATGGCTTATACTTTTATAAAACATACAAAAGCAACATTTTTAAATGGTACAGACTTGGTCCTGTAATTTACGTGAGTTATTTTCAATAAAACATTATTATGAAAGCAATAAGTAAAGTGATCATATATCATTAATACTTTCTGTAGAGAGTGATGTTTCTGTGAAAACATGATCTTAGAAAATATGTTTCACCATTTGCATGTCTCAGGAAGATGTTCATTCCTAAGAGAAAAACTACATGGTTTTCAGTATGTTTGATCATTCAGATCATTCAATTGGTGAGTGTTCTGCCTTGACAGTGGAATAGTTAAGCATGCTGAGAAAAAGAAAGAGAGAAAGGGAAAGAGAAAAAAGAAGGGAAAGGGGAAGGGAAAAGGAAAAGGAAGAAAGAGAAAGGAAGAGAAGCTTCTTCCTAATCCCAGTAAAGTACTGGGCTATTATAAAGAAGATTCTTATCTCATCAGAGTCAATATTCATGTCTTGAGTCTTGCTATGTAATAATAATATATTAATTAAGGATGGGCTTTCAAATTATTTCTGTTGGTTTAACGATGGTGAGATTTATACTGACTTCCATGGGATCAGAACCAAGTCAACAATGAGCTCCTGTGTAAATATATTTCTAACTGAGAAAGATTAAGAGCTCATACTGCAGTGTTACTGTACGTGTCTAATACAATATTTGCATTATTTCTGATAGAGTATTTGATAATATTTGGAAAAAAACAATGAAAACAACGGAAATAGATACTGCTTCTTAACTGTTGAATAAGTTCTATGGAAATACTCAATTTTTGTATTGCCAAGCTTAACAAATGGCTTACTTTAATATTTGCCCCTTCCCGCTCTGATCAAATTCATTGCATATTGTGGGTTTTTCTTCCCCACAAAGATTGCAGCTTTTAGAAACAAGTCGTGGAAGACAGGTAGTACGGGAGAACTGACTCCTAATGAGTATTGAATGTGGACTGCCGTAACTTAGTTACTGTTCTTACTACTAGTTTGTATTCTGCCAATATCTGACTCTAAAACTGAGAAGAAGCGTTGGCAATCACACTGTCGTCTTGTAGGCTTGTGGCAACCTAAAAGTTTATGATCTATAAAGAGACAGCAAAGAAAATATTCTTATGACTCTTATGATCTCTGACTGCTGTTCAAAGTAGGACTATCAGACCCAAATATGCCTGCAGTGTTAGTGAAGTTGTTCTCCAAGTCACTTCTGCCAGATGAGTCAGTTTGTGTGCTATTTCTCCAGAACATCGCACTTCTTTCCTGGTAAAATAAATGACATCGAGCCTTCTCCTGCAGCCAAATGCATTTGCCTATCTGTTCTGATCCCTGTGAAAGAGTTGGTAAAATATTCCAGAAACTGTTCTGTAGTCAAAGATAACTTTGTTTTCTAACCCCATTATCCTAATTCAGTGTTGCCAGTGACATCTTACAGCTACCTGCAAATGGATGTCCACAACCACTGAGTATGTGAAAATGGGAATCGCATTTTTCTGTTGGCACCAGCAACTTTCCAATAAAAATATTTTTATATCCAGGCAGCCTGTTGGCAGGGAATGCAACTTGCAGCATTTGATGCTCACAAAATGTTTAATGAGCTGGTAAAAGACTTTTCACTTCCCATCTCTTTTTTTTGGAGGGGAAGAAAAGCCTCAGTATCCTACACTTAGCCAAGTACAGATGTGATGATCTGCCTGAGAAATATTTGTATTATTTCCCTGAATAGTCTTTGTATCAAAGCATCTGGGAATGCATGGAGAATATATACCTTTGCAAGGAAGAAACTACTCTGTAAATTTTCTTTTTATGCTTTTAACTAGAAGGCTATGAAAATAATAGAGATTGAAAAGTTTTTTTCTACTCTTAGAATTATTTACCAAAATCCATCTGTGTGTTTCATGTAGCATAACAGACCACTATTTGCTCAAGACTGAAATAGATCTTATAAAAACATAGGATAAGGCTTTTTTTTCTTATTTACTAGTATTTTGCTATGGTGATGAACACCTAACCTAGAGCTCACCAAGCATATAACATATTGACTACATGGAACAGCTGGAGAATGGCACAGATATTTTTAAGCTAAACTGCTTTTGGTGAGTTACTGCTAAAGGTCAAACAAGCAGATCCCGTCTACCTAAAGTATCTTGGTGCTACAAACTGAACCTTCAGTGCCTGTCTCGACCTTTTGTAGAGATGGTCACTGCATTTGCCTAGAAGCTGATATATTCAGTGATGAGCAGAGTCTTAGCTCCCACTTTTGGCAAAACCACTACAATTTTTTCTTACTTACATGACTAAAAGTGAGAAATCCAGCTAAACAAAATGATAAAGCACACCAAGGTTTTTAAAAAAGCATTAAAAAAAATCTGTTAGCAGTGTATGTATTTAATAACTTTTTTCAAAAACGAGTTATGGGCAGCAAATGAGAGCATTTTGTTGTGTAAATGTATCAGCATACTTTTCTCAAAATTAAGGTACTTAATGTTAAACTTCATAACCTACAAATAGAAAACGGTATCTTAAATTAGTATGCCGTATGTTTATCGTAAGCAGCTGAGATAGTTACTTTTGTTTGCTTTAGTAAAGCTCGCTGTATCAATTGTATGTGTCAGGGCATATAAATACAGAAATATTAGTTATGTTTTAAATGTATATTCTGTTATACATTTGTTCCAGAGAAAATAGACATCGTTTGTTTAGAAAGATGTAAGTTTGGTATTTATTACACTTTCCTCCTTAAAAATGTCTTGAATGTCACTTTCAGTTCAAAGAAAAGAATTTCTAAGCTTTTCCATCTGGAAACAGCTTGCTTCATATGATCAAAAAGACATATTTATATACTTTGATTAAGTGGTCCTTTCAAAAATAGCAATGTGAGTGATCATTCAAGAACTGTAAGCAAGTTAAGTTTTGCATATGAAAATATTCTTCTGTGGAGGAAATGAAATTTAAAAAAAAACTTAATCATTTAGAAGACATGGAAGTTTTTTATTGCACTTTTATTTGCACTCTGGTTGCTAAATAAAAGCTGTTAATTGTAGATCTTTTGATAAAACTAATAAGAATGTAAATTCAGGGGATCACAATAAACTAGGAATGATTAATGACAGAAAAAAGTTGAGTGTTCAAAAATAAATGAAAAAGTCTGTTTTAAAGAAAGTGAAGTCAAGTCACATATTAAAAAGTTTCCAAAAGCAGTATAGGACAAATTTTGCCCTTGGAAGCATAAGGAGGTCTCCTGTTGAGCTCAGCGATGCATGTGAGGGCAAAATTTGACTTAATGTGCCTGAAATGTGAAAAAGAAAGTTTAAGAAAGAAAGGGCATGAACTTTGCTAACCTACAAGGCTGTCACACTGCTCACCTTTTTTACTCATGAAGAGCAAGCTCCCAGAACAAAAACCTTTCCTACTCTGTCCTACTTATTTCAATGAGATTTTTCATCCTTATTTTGTTCAGGAATTAAGTTCCAAATATTATACTGGATTATGCATATATTGGAGATTATTTAATTATTTGGAACTGCCTCCTTAAGTAGCAGAAACTTGTTGAACACTTGTTGTCTGAGTACAAGCAGCTTATTTATGAAAGATGTGGTATTTTTTCTGTTTGTTTAGATCTGATGAGTCTACAATAACAAAATATCTAAAAACTAATGGAAAAGATGATTACCTGAATTCTAAACTTATAATCTTAACTACCATGTGGCTTGGGAAAAAAAGGTGTCGTTGATGGGAAGTGAGTAAATGTGCAACAGGTAAGACACATAGCTCATCCTTTTAGTGTTTATCTAATTTTTTTCCTTCCTGAAAGGAGTTCTGCTAGGAAAAAGTTCCAATGATTTATGAAAACTGAAATCCTGAAAGTAGAAGAGGAATAAATGCCTGATCTTTGCTATACAGGAGCAGGCAGAATTTATATGGGATGTGGGGTTTAATTCAATTTGAAATCTAGGGATTCAACTTTTCCTGATTCTGAAGGAGCCTATATTCACAGATGCCTCAATAGTCTGGCTGCATAGCCTGTTCAAGGGTGAGGAGCCACCCTCTTGTTGTTCCTGTAAAGGGAGTTTCACTTTTGTAAGTGAAACTATATATATTGGGCCAGAGAGACACAGAGATGGTGGGTAAGACTATATCCAAGTACTTATATAATTTAAAGTTAAATTGTATTCTGTTATTTTATTTACAAACACATAGCTTCTTAGCACAAGTTATTTATATATTTGCCTCTTGTATCCACAGCAAGGGTGGAGGGAGAAAAAATGGAGAGGGTAAAATCTGAATAAAAATACTGAAATGATATTTTAAGCAAAGAAAAGTATATTATTTAGGCATGGAGAAGGGTTATAGACCTTTGCATCAATGCAACATAAAGTCTGAGATGTGGAACCAGTAAGTTTAGGAACATCAGAATTAAGAATCCATAGATACTAAACTTGTCACTTTTTATGCATATGACATATGATATGGAATTTAATTACCTGCCTCCTTTCGTTATCTGAGTTACCTGAACATCACAGGAGAGTGGTGAGACCTCATCAGATATGGGCATCTCTGCACAGTTTGGACATATCCCAGTCTGCTGAAATCAGGAAAGCATTTCACATAGCACAGAGACCCAAGTCTGCTCGTCTCTATTTCTTTTCAATAGCACAGTTAAATTCAAAAGAATTGGAAGGCAGGAAAAAATAACCAGCTCTCTGAATCTGAATCAGCATTTCAAAATCTACAATGCCTATTATGTATGCATATACAACAAAAGACTGTAGCAGAAGGGAAGGAGAAGGAGGCTGAATACATTGGTGGTCTCATTTATAGTTTTTTAAGAGCTTGTTAAAGAAAAGAAAAGAAGGAGGAGGTAGACGAGGCAGAAAAAATAGATGAGGAAAATGAATACTTCAAATGCAAATTATAGATGAAATGCCTCATAGATACTTATAAGTAGAGTTGCTGGGAACCTGAATTTTACTTGCATGATTTTTTAAGCTTTCAGGTAGTCAAGTGATAGCAGAGAACTTGTATTCTGAAGAAGACCTATGAGAGGAGTGTTATGAAATAAGTACTCTTAACCTGAGTCTTCCTATGCTGAAGCCAGTATTCTCACTGCCAACACACTTCCTTCACAAACTTATTCTTCTTGTTTTAAAATAATACACAATGCTATAACATTAACTTGTAAAAAAAAAATTGGTGAAACAAAAAATAAGAAATAAGTTCACGCTTCCAAAATAAAAAAGGGAAGAACATGAGAAGCGAGGGAATTCTACCATGCATTTAACAAATTGCTACATTGAAAAATAGAGAGATTATTTACAAATGAATTTGTCATAACTAACTTGTATCCAGGTAGCAAATCTTACATTATTATTCTTGCAAATACTGCCCCGCTACAGATGTTACTAAAGAAATTTTTTAATGGTTATAAAATATCCTAAATTAGTTGCTTTACTTAGTTGCTTTACTGCTGTGGTAGTGTTGTATTATATAAGTGAAATCCTTATCATCATAGGATTTCATACTGATGGCAGGAAAAGTTGAACAAATTACCTTAATTAACTTAAATGTTGAGTCAGCTATAAATGTTACCTATGTAGTTTGAGTGTTGGAGCTCATCAAGAATTTTTATAAAGTATTTCGTGTAGTGTTGCATGTTTAAGATGACAGTATGTTATTTCTTTGACATCTCCCTCACTCACCCCCAGTTTGGAACCAATCTGTTTTTTGAAAAGGTAAATCATAACACTCATTTCCTTTCCCATTACAATATACTGGTATTTGCTGTTCTTAGAAGTATACCTTTGCTCCATATTAGTTGTTTAAGCTAAGAAGGCTTCCACATAGTCCTTGCATTTTTTTTCTCGCTCCTTGTTTAAAAGCTGTATAAGTGACATGCAAGCAAATAAAGTTTGCAATTTTATTAGCAGTGTGGATGATTGGTTGAGACTTAGTGAAATCAAATTTCATTTTTAAACATCTGAAATATGCATGACCATTGCAACGATTCAATAGAGCTTTAGATCATGGATGTAGATTTAATAAAGTAAAATGATGGCCATATATAAAGACATTCTATTTTATTGATGAAGCTGATGCAATAACTTGTGCTACACTGCACAAATTATCATTTTTATTTCTATTGATTTCACCTCTTCCTATTAAAAATGTCAAATGTATGTTATTTCTTTATTCTACTTAAACCTGACAAACCTAAAGAAGGCTTTATTGCAGATACAGTAAATACAAACACTAAAAGTGACAAAGAAATGACGGCATTTTGATTTAAAAGAGAAAACAATCATTTAGGTTAAATTGCAGTTATAAAACAGTAACCTTGTTTCTTATTCTCCTTCTTTAAGAATTTCATAGTGTCTTTCCTTCTTTATATTATGACATGGCTGCTTTTAAATAATGACAGCTGCTTGCACCATCAAAATACATACTATAAATTTGTGTTTTCAGGACAAAATAATATGCTTCCAGGATAATCCACTCCAAAACCAAAAGTGATGAAATGTAAGTTTCATAAAGTATAATTAAATGTGATTAGGCAAATCCAAAATATCAACACTGGCAGACTATAAAGGAAAAATGTGTTTCATAATAAGTATTATACCCTATATATGTAGTTGCTAGTCTTACTGCTAGAAAATATCTAGGTAACATTTTTTCCCTACGACGTAGGGAAAATATCTTCCACCTTCTTAGATGATACTTCTTCACTATTGAGGCAGCAACAAAATCTTTTCCCAAAGGATAGCTTAAGTGAATGGTAGTGGATTAAAAGACAATTAAGTTCTTGGTTAAAGACCAACACAAACTGGCATGACTAAAACTTTCCACCACCTGTTCATTTTTCTTTATTAAATTATTATAATGCACTCAATCCAACTCCCAAAGGAATAGTGTCCATATCAGACTTATCATCATAACTGGCATTAGTTGTCATGGGTTTTGGCAGTTCCACGGAGAAGTTAACTGGCATGAAGACTGCACTATCCCTCCATCCAGAGAAAAGTTACCTTAAAGCTGGAGTTTAGTAGTTGGCAGGAAGTCTGGTGACTGCCTGTTGGTCTGCTAACTCTGCCTCTGTCAACAGAGTGAAAACAAGCCTCTCTCCAGGCATCTGAGTCTGAAAGCATTCAGTAGTCGCTATACTTGCACATGAAGGGAAACAAATAAACTGCAGTCTTTTTAACATAAGCAGTAGATGGAATCACCAGCCCAGAATTCTTTAGACTCTCCCAAATGGTTCCATAAATGTCTGTGCTTTTGTGATTACAACTAGTGCTTTTCCAAGGACCTTAATTGGAGACTGAATGGATGAAATCAGATGTTCCAAACTGCACTATTTCACATAAATATAGTATCTTACATATAATCTCTGCTGCATTTGTTATGAAATATCTGAGTCAGTAAGAACAGCAAAGCTATCTCTCCATAAAAACAGCAAATGGATGTTTGTTTAAAATGGCGTCTACAAATAGTAAACGAAAGCCATAAAAATAAACTGTAAAAATAAGATAGCTGGGCAGCCACCATTCTGACACATAGATTAAAATAAGGAAGAATGATAGGACCAACATCAAACATTTAATAAGTATATGAGAGAAGATACATCTAGTTCTAGAAAAAAATTGTTCCGTAGTAAATAAAAAAAGAAAATAACAAGCAACAGAGAAGACTCAGCGTTGATTTTCCTAATGGTTTCATTTCTTGAACAGTATAAGGACAATTTACCCTTTTCTCATGATAGTATATATTCATTCTGTTCCAAAGCAGAAGAGTCTGTTCAGATGTAGGAGATAATATGAAACTATTAGGCTTTATGGATTTTCTTGTTGAGTGGTAGTGGACACTGTAATTAAGGCACAATGTATAAATCAGAGAGTCATAAATTATGAAATTGGAGTAGTTACGATCATCAAATTAGAGCTCCTGAATATCATGGACCATAGGATTCCTTATGTTTTATGTTTCAAGCAGATCTTTTAGAGGAAAAAGTCAAATTTTTATTATTAATTTAAAAAATAAATTAAAATGCAGCAACAGAAGTTCTAGCTTGGTCCTAGAGGAACAGTTTGAATGGGTGATTATTAGAGCTTTTATGATTAATTAAGTTTTGGAGTGGTGATGAAAAAAATTTTGAATCCAATACAAAAATGTTCAGTTCAATCTTAGAACAAAGCATATGGTGTTTCTCTATCTATATTAAAGAAATGGAGGCTGAAAGCTGCCAGATATGTATAATCTGTATTTTGGTCCTTGGCTAAAGAATAACCCTGGGGGCTCATTTCAGCCTTTTTATTACTGATCATCTAGCAGCCTGATCATAGCAGCAAGTAGGAGGGGAGGATAAAGAAGATTTTCTCTTGATCCTTCCTTGCCCTTTTGTCTTGATTTTCCTTTCTGTCCTTAGGCTTGCTTCAATTCTTTTTTTGTTTCTACCAATTGTGCATTGTTGGGATTCTCTCCTAAGTCTTGATTACTTTCTCAGAAGCACCCTAACAACTCTCATGTGGCAGATGCATATCCTAACCAAAAGGAGGACAATATGTCCCAGCCACACAGTCAGGAGGGACAGGGATCAATTCCACTAAGGCACAGCATATTCCTTTCTTCAGGTACAAACTCTGAGGCATTCCAGCTGAATGTCTCAGAGGCATCTTGTCTTATCTGGTGTCATGGATTTTAATCCTCTGTAGTTTCATTTTTTTCCCAAAGAGAATGTACCTATCTATTAGAGATCCAAATGAAACTAAGTAACCTACAATATGTGTGTACTCATAGAGTTGTCATCAGCTTCTTGTGCATTACTGATTTTTTTAACAATGCTAACTACTAATTCTGATAAATTTCAAATGCATTCCGATATAAAAAGAAAATTCAATTTAAGGATTTTTTAGGAGACACTGCAGAGAATTGAAATGAAAGGGGAAAGAAGGCCAAAATCAAATAGAGGAAAATTGACCAGAGAAAATGCAGTAGGCAAATCAAATGTAGAGCCAAAATTAAAAGTCCGAAGGGATGATGAAATATGAAACAGCCCCACACTCACGCTGCATCCTGGAACCAGGATTGTGGAGAGCATTGCAAAACACTCCAGCTTCAGCTGTAGAAACCTGACTGTTTTGGAAGTTTCTGCAGCCCTGCGAGCCAGAAGGCGCGTCTAGCCCTGAATTAAATAAAGTCAAATTACAGCAAACAGAAACAACCTTTTAACTCTCTCTGCTCATTTCGCTTTTTTCCTGTAATTTCAGAAGATTTGAGTTTGGAAATGTTGAATTAAACTAAGTTTCATGTAAAAATCTTTTCGACACTACATATCACTGTATTAGCAAAACTATCTTATCAGCTTTAAAAAAAAAAAATCTGTATTCCTAGCAATTAGAAGTATTTTTGTGCAGAAGTGTCCTAGTTTAACGCTTTCTTGAAGCATTTTGGGGCAACTTCTTAGTTGAGAAAAAGAAAGCTGTGAGAGGATACTGTCAAGATTTACAATATCAGGACGGTGGTAAATGCAGAACTGTTGTTCACCAAATTTCACAGAACTAAAACTGGAGAGCAATCACTGCAACTACTGGAGACACGATGAAATTAGACAAAGGAGTATTTTTTCTCAGTGGGCAGTAAACTTGTGGAATTTGTGGCCACAGCAGGTTGCAGAGTAAATGCTATCAGTAGATTCAAAGCAGGATTAGGCATGGATAGGTAATAGTGGGAGCAGGCAAGCATGTATCTTTTACGCCCCTAATTCAACATGAATGCTAAGGAATACAGGGGAATGGATTGCACACAGTGGCTGTGTTGTGTGTCCTCCCTGAATTGCTTCTCTTTTCTCTCTCTCTGTTAAGCAGACCAGTGTTCTTAACCTCTTTTAAAAAAAATCTGCATAAAATATAAATAATTTGTTTGTCAGTTTACCTGGATTTCTCACCAAACAGCCAAAACTCAAAGGCAAAATTTCCTAGGGTTTTACTGATTTAAACAGTAGCCAGGAAAAAAAAAAAAAACAAAACCAAACAAACCCAAAGCAAAAACCATTCAAATATTTTTTCTATGTTTTTCCAGACATTACTGGAAATGACAGGAATGAGAAACAGGACTTCCGAATAACTGTCTTAAGCTTTCAACTAACATGATAAAATATTCAGCTAATTCAGTTTTCTTTTATTTTAGATTACTTGCAGTCTAGATTCTGCTATTTGCTTCTGTCATCATCCAAAAACTTGGAGGTAATTTATAACTAAATTTTGTTTATTTTGTTAGTTATTTTAACATTTAAGTTAGCATTAAAGAAGCACCTCCTACAGACTCATAAAATTCTCTGCCAACTGAGAATAGAATTACAGGGTCAGTAATGCTGCAAACCTCCCAAATCTCTGTCTGTGTCTACTTTGTAGGAATAAAAAATTAATTAATTTGCTTTGCCTTTTTTTGGCCTATCGGCAGTATATATGAGAAACTAGATAGGTAATATATCAGCATGGTAAGTCAAGTTTTGAACATTGTATTCCTCTGCAGTGATTTCCAGGGAAAATAATCACAAATCATAAAGCTATTCAGTGCTACCTGGTTTTCTCAGACCAAGTCCTTCACAGTGCAAAGTTAAATTCCTGGGAACTTCCTGAGAATGCAAAGAAAGGCTGTACCTCTAGCAGTATGTACAGATGGCCCCATTGTGCTTGTCGCTAAAAATACTTTTACAAATTGTTTTAAGATGAAAGAACATTTTTAGGGATTTTTAATTCTTCATTTCTAGAAGAAAAAGGTAAATTCAGATTTTTATGGTTTTTACAGGGGGAAAGTATATGCAATCTGAGAAATACTTTGCTCAGGCTCATATCATATAATGTCAAAAACATATGTGACTTGCACATTCTTTTCTATATAACTTTGATTATAATACCACTATTGGTCTTACTTGGCCAAATCTTTTTTCATAGATGAGCCTTAATCATTCTTACAGGCAGAAGAACAAATATGCCACATGTGTAAACTTTATCTTGGATTTAATGTTTTGGTCTTATTAGGCAAGTTGTGCAGAAAGGGGTCTCAGATTGTCGCTTCCTCACATTTTATCTTCTGGCTATCTCATGGATTTATTGCTATTTGTGTTACTTCAGCTGTAACCTGGACAATGTTGTCAATTGTGACTCAATAAATCAGTACAGCAAACAGCAGACCTGTAAAGAAGGGTTCAGATGTAAAAAGAAGTGAAACAAATGGGATGGAAAATGGTGATTTCATGTTTGCCTGTCGTTTTTCTTTATAGATTTAAGTAGAGTGTATTACTGAGGGTGAGAATATAGGAATATTTTAAAACATATTATTGAGATACTTCTTTTCCAGAAATTTAAATTTTCAGTTAGCACCGTCATAGCAGAAGCTGAGATTCTGTGTTGTTACCAGACATCTTTCCAATATTTTCTACATTTTTATAGAACCTTCTTGTTTACATGCTTATTAAATTATTTGTTATTCCAACAATCTCTGGCAGAGAATGAGTTTTAGAAGCTTGGTATCATCTTAAAAAGCTGAAAATAGTATATCATTACTTAATTTGGCATTATATCATGGTGTTTACATTAGCATGAAGAATAATAAAGAGCAGCTGAGACAAAAGCATAAGGACTGTGATTCTGATAAGTGAAGTTTTATTATACAGACAATGGCAATATAGCATGCATTTTGAAGGTAGAAGTGTTGTAAATTATGTTGCCATATTTTTCCAAGACGGAGGAAGGAAAATTTTGGGGGATTCTTCACTGTTTCATCTATGATACTGGGCTTTGGCATTTGCTGTCTAAAAACCTCTGGTTTAGGTGATTCTTCTGAAGTGAGGTGGTTTGATTAAACACTTTTAGAAAGATTTTATCTTTTACTGTCATACAAAGCTCTAAATTTGACTACAAGGACATAATTAGAACAACATATATTTGCAGAAAAGGAAATGCTACGTCAAGGTTTATTGCAAGTTTGTAATCTAGAGTCAGTTACCTTGTAATTATTATTGATGGTATTTCTTTTAGAATCTTTGATTATTGTTTCCATTTGTAATTAAGAACACGTATACCATTATGTTTCAGATTGCATACCAATAAAACAATGTTCAGGACATTATGAAAAAACTCCACTTTCCTGTGACCCTCTGAAAGCAGATGCAAATTTTTAAGAGAACATCTTGAGACACAGATTTTTCCAAGAGGTACTTTTACATTTAGATTCCTAAACTACTGTAAATCTATTTTTAGTGATTTTAAAGGAAAACACAACAGAAAAATAACCTGGAGCCTGCATAATGGTTTCCAACCCCTTCTACCTCCAATGTAGAGCTGGCAAAGACAATGTTAAAAATGAATTAACATTTCCTTTGTTCACTGTGTTTTGTTTGGGTTTCGTGCTCTTAATTAAATTCTTCACATCAGCACTATGAAGTAGAAGGTGGATTATTTTAGTAGTATCATAATTATGAGATTAGCAAAGCCCAGTTGATATTTTATCTCCTACCGTGGTTTATCGTCACACTAGAACTCATAACATTAAATTTTATCTTCCCTATAAACGTTAGGAATACTTTTCAGCTGTGAGATTATGCTGAAGATCTGGGAGTTGTAAACCACTTGGGACATCTTTCCTATGTCCTAACGCCTCCTGGAAGCTTCCTCAGGAAGGCCTGGAAAAGTTCTAAAATGTTTAGATTAACTTTTTCATTTCCCTTCTTTGGAGCAGAGGATCCAAAAATGGAAATGCTTAGTCCTAGGTATGCCACATGCCTGCAGATAAAAATTATAGGGCAAATCAAGCATATGTTTGATGACATGTCTCAAGAAGTTTTCTCCTATTCATAGTAGTCATATGAAGTGTCAACAGTAATATAAATAGAAGAATAATTAGATCTAAGGTACGCAATACTGTTAGACAAGGTGATGTAGTTCTGCTTGCTTTAACTGGACAAAATTTGAAATGTTTCTCTAGTCCACTGACTACAATGGGAGTGATGCAAGACAAGCAAACTGCGCTTTGGCTGAACTCATATTTATCACAGTATAATAGTAAAATAATTTGAATGGTAGATTTAAAAAAAGAAAGAATAATATTGTAAAATTATAGTGAAAAGCAAAATATATTAAATGCATGCATCTAAATAAGGTAGCATTGCAGTCATCTAGCTGATTTTAAGGTGCTAGAGCATTATCCAGTAATTTCTGCACAAACCTCATACTCTTTAGCTGCAGCATCTCTTTAGACAGAATGAAGAACTATTAGAGAAGTTGCTGTGGAGTCTAATTCATATAATTAAACATAAAAGTGCTTTATTTCTTCTCTGGTTTAAGTTAAAGTTTGAAGTTAAAGAACTTCAAAGGTGAAACACTGAATTTTGCTTTGTCTTTGCTGATCTCACTTTGTCTGCTAGACAGAAAAAACCTGTCATGCCCTTTTGATGCAGATATGTGTAGACTATCTTAAAACTACAACCTAAACTTGGCTTGAATAAGCAAAACAGATGCATTTTCCAGCTCTTTACTAGTCTGTTTCAAGTATTATGTCTATCATAAACAAAGAATACCAGAACTACTCCTTTTCTGACCCTTGTTCCATAAAAGTCTCAGTCTATTATCTGAAGAGGAAACAGTGCTTTCCTACTTGCTCTTCTCCTTATACATTGGAGAATTGTGTTTTCTCACTTAGTTACAGTTTGATGCTAGAAACTCACATTCAGTCAACCATCTACCATGAACCTGAAAGTCTTAATCCTCCACCCCATGCGCTGTGAAGTGACTTAGATTCCTTGTTCCCAACAAGGAACTTATTTCTAGATGTGGAATGTAATCCTAGATCTCGACATTGGAGATGCCTGCCCCAGTAACTGAGCTATGAATTCTGCAGTGGTGGGTTTTCATTCCCTTTTGAGGTTGTATCCTTGTTTAATTTGTTATGAAAGCAAATTAATTTTAGTTTCAGTTATTAAGGGTTGAGGAGGGTGGTGGGTAGCTTTGGTTTTTTTACCATCAAAAGCATTCATAAACCAATCAGTCAGGAGTCTCCCTTCCCCAGTGAATGGAAATTATTGAGGCACACCCCCCCCCTCCCCTTTTAAAGATGATATATCTTTAAAAGTTCACTATTTGCTATCTCAACACCAGGCTGCCATACCTTGTGGAAATGCCTTGCTGAATACAACAGGGATAAAACCTGGTTTTAGGGAAATTGATTTCTAGAGAAGCTAGATTCATGAACTGCTTTCAAGTAGTGACAGCAACCAGGCACATCAATTAACAATTCCTGTACAATAATAAATAAATAAACAAATCCACAAGAGAGAGAAAACATTATGGAATAATGAATGCTTAATTAGTTAAAAAGAATATTTCATAAATATTTTCTAGAAAACATAAATCATTATTTAAATAATAAATCCATAAGTGCTTAACTAATGTCAATCCAAAAATAAACATTAGAAAATAACTTGAGAAAAATAAATAATACATTACTATACAGTACTATAGTAAAAGTTAGGGTTATTTTAAACACAAACTAGCTTACGAAATTGAAAAAAATATTGTTCAAAATTCCTGTCTTCTCTTGTCTTTTTGCTAACAGTACAGATTTTTCTCTGCTTGTTTCAGGCTTTGAGAAAAGCAGTATGAATTCTGCTAAGTCATGTTAAGTGGAAAAAAGAGACTATTGAAATGTTCGCCTTTTTGCCAGGGAAAAGTTTTGTCACATGCAGTACTTCAGCACTGAAAGAGTGGAATAATTGTGTTTGCCAGGATTGTGGGGTCTCACTGAACAACTCACATCACTACATCTTGAGGTATGTCAACAACAGATGATCTGTAAAAGAATCCAAATGTTGGTTTTCTCTCACTTTTTTGCTGAGTTAAGTGGGATTTTTATTATCTGAAACTGTACGGTTTCAGTTTTCATTGAGTGAGTGGCATTTATTGCTACAGCCAGACTAATAATTCAGGTAACAAGCTGTTCATGGACTTAGAAACAACTCACATTTTTTGTTTCTAAGTTGCTGACACATCTCTCTCTCTCCTAGATGTAATGGCAAAAATATTTGAGACTCAAGAGAAATGCAAGTCATAAACTAGATACACAGGAAAACACACAACCCCCCCCTGAATCCTTAAAACCCCAATCCAGTAATTAATTTGTTCTGTAGTCAATTCAAAATGTGTGTGACTTTTTTTGAGGTAGGAGGGGAAAAATAACATGTTTTTGTTTTGTTCAGCGTTGTCAGTGGTAGAATATGGTTAAATACTTTATTTATTACCGTGTATGGTAGAATAGTAGTAGTATAGAATTAGGTAGTATGGTAGAATATTTTCCACAAATACATATTGTGTTATATCCATGCACAATTAGATAAGTGTGCAGCACTTTTCCAAGAGGCAGAGAAAGCCAGTCTTCAAGGCCATTTTTAATTCTTTTCTCTGTTTTTCTCTAAGCTTCTGGCAGCAGAGGATATGACTGAAACCTTGGTTTATTGGTAAGTAAATCACCTACAACAAACACCTAATTTACTTTACCTTTGGTTTTAAATTAGAAGGGATTCTTCTGAGGACTCAGTCATGTGCAGATGACCTCATATTTATTTCTTAATTACAACCGTGAAATTCTGAAGTGCTACTGAGGTGTCGCAACTGAGACTGGAATAGCCCAAAATGTGACTTTTCAGTCCTCTGGCCATAGTGAAGTCAGTTCAGTGACACTGAAGTTCTTACAGCATAAGCTGTCTTTCATCACAAATCCACTTGACTCTCTTCTTGGATTATCAGGTTGTGTGGATTTACTCTCTCAATTCAACCGGATGGTTTGAGAATCTCTGGCGTTTGGTATTAGCCATGCTTGCTCTTTGAAATTTATATTGAAAATATGTCTGCCACAATCTCGGCTTATAAAAAATTCTCTATTCATTGGAGATCTAGAGGAAAAGAATCAGTAGGCTAGTAACACTGGTGTCATGCATTGCCTTTATTTCTGATGCTTGTAGTGGTGGTAGAGCTGCTGCGTAGACTTCTGTGGGCTTCAGAAACATGCTCAAAACCAAGGTTCTCTCCCGCAGTTCCTCTTGCATCTACACAGATAACTTTTCCACTAAAGATATTACTGTGTTTCTCTCACAGGACTAAGAAATCGTTTTGTCGTAACAAAATTTGTCAGACTGTATCTGTAAATTTTCCATGTTTGGGAAACAAATTGTAAATCTAGCCACCATTAACATCCACAGATTTAGCAGTAGAGAACCTTTTACTACCTGAGGTGAACATATCGGTTCTAAAGTGGTTCCTTCACCGGTCCTACAAAACACCTTCACCCCTAGAAGTTCTTCCTAACCACTGCTCTTATGTTGTTTGTATTGAGCTTCTGTGGCTTTGTAGAGAAGGAAGTATGCTGCTGATTCCCTGTTGTATCTGCACCACTTGTGGATATTTATAAACATTCATAGGCATGTGGTCATTGCATTATTCCAATGTTGTTGTCTTCTGTTTGTTATTTATGCTGGTGTTTTGACCAGAACTTTTGTACTTGTACACTAACTGTACATTGAAAAGGAATCAGGTAAGGGGTACTGCTGACACAGTATGTTCATCATGATACTTATAGAGGAGTTACTGACTACTAAAGTTTAGCAGTCGTAGGGCAAATAGAGTCTAAAAATTTTTTGAAAGCACAGAGCATATCCAATTCTGCAAGTCCTCCTTTGGTCTCATAAATTGCATGCATCTAGCAAATCATTGAGTCTGTCCGAAAAGATACCTAGAAGACATAGTAGATGAGAGAGGGAGGGAAATGAGTACTTTGGGTAATAGACTAGAGATACAGAGTTTCTGGAAGTGACTAAGAGAAATCCTTTTTAACGTGAAGGTTAACAGGTTATTCCTTGCATCTGTGACAAATAGATGCTTTAATACTGAACTCAAGTAACAGGAGCACTGGGCAGACAGTGTCATTAACAGGAGTGGCTAACATTAATTTGGTTAGTAAGTGAGCAAAAGTAGAGAGTTTAGCTTTCAAGCATTAAATGCAGTGAGGCCTTCCTACCTAGCAGTGAAACAATGAGTATCTAAAAGTTAACTGAAGCTCTTCCTCAGGGGCAGCAAATCAACCCAGACATCAGCTGTATTTTTTAGAGACTAGACACCAACTTCTAAGAGGGATATAATTGAGGGTGGGGGAGAAAAATTGAAGGAAACCCTCAAAAACCCTCAAAGCATAACACCTGGGAACCTTTAGATGCATGCAAGATTGTAAGAGAAGGCTTTAAAAAGACAGCTGAAGCCCTAGTGTGAATGAAGAACAGCTGAAGTGTTGAAAAGGTGATGCAGCTGTTCTCGTTGCTTTGCAATTAGTTTCAGGGTGAGGGTGAGAATTCAGCCTGCTGAGGGATCTGTTTCTTGGTGGCTGCTGTACATGGTCTCTCTCATTCCTTGTCTCCAGGAGAAGGAATAATTTGCCAGTTCCATGGTAAAGTGGTGAGACAAGTACCAATGGAGTAGGGGAGCTGAAGATGTACCAATGGAGTAGAGGAGCTGAAGATGTACCAATGGAGTAGAGGAGCTGAAGATGCTGATGATCAGGTACGTGGTTGATATTCTGGGGTGCTAGTGTTGTTTTCTTGCAAGTTTGTGTGCTGTTTTTTCGGTTTGTTTCCTCTCTTCATCCCTTTCCTTTTGCTGGGACTCAGATGCTTAGTCTGTAGGCAAATGTTGCCTGCTTCTTGTCCAGGCTTCTGAAAGGGGGAGAGAAAAGTAAGAGGATTGAAGGCAGTGCCATTTAAAAGTTGCAATACTTAACAAGCAGAGAAAAGTGATCTACCTACCTCTTTGTGTCTTTCACCCTCCTGTTCATAACCCTCTTGCATAGACAGTCTGTGATGAATAGATATTCATTTACATTCTTCCTTCAGTTTTTCTTATATGTCTGTGTATTGGTTTTGAGAAAGAAGATGAGGGCAGATGAAGTTAAATAGTTTAGGCAAATGGATATTTATAAGATTATTTTGTGATTGTTGGGAAATCTACAAAGTTATTCCCTATCATTTATGTCTTACAACTCTTGTTTTTTTGGGTTGTGGTGTTTTGGTTTTGGGGTTTTTGTTTGGGTTTTTATTTTGGTGTGTATTTCATGAGAGAATTTTAAGCAGTCAGTCCGGTTAGTGAATTTTTAAATTATTAAAACCTACCTTATGTAGACTATACAGCTGGGGACAATAATCACCCTGAAATGCCACTGATTTCTGCATGTTACTGTGGATTTTAAATAGAATAAGTACATCAGGATGAGGGAAAATGTTTTAGAAAGGTGCTTCTTCTAGGATTAATTACTTGGCTGCAACATCAAGCTAATGAAAAACAAACAAAGTTGTGGTTGTGTCGGGAATGTGTTTCAAACAAAAGACTTGGTACCTTGCTTCTTATTTCCTTCCCTGTCTTTACACTTCCCCCTTTCTGGTTATCTGTTGGAGTGCTGTAAACTATATTAGCTCAGAATGGTGCTATCTAAGGTGGTTTGATCAAATGAATTGTTACTTTTATATAATTAATATTCACTGACCAGAGCCATAACTGAGGGATTAAGATAAAAATGCCTTGCATGCTCTTGTGTCTATAGGAGGTTGGTAATTTGTGCCTCTTGTAATCATGTGGCTTTCTTCAAATTGGGGGTTACTGGAAAACATATGCTGCATTTTAATTCTGCCTGTACACATACTGTATAAGGTTTTCTTTCTTTGCTTTTATACTTTTAATTTTTTAATTTTATTTTGAAACATTTTGCTGAATTTATTAATTTGTTTTGCTTTTTATCTAGACTTGGAGGGGGTCAGGGATACGGTGGATAAGAAAGTGGGGAGAGTTATTAGTGTATGTGATATAACTGTATTCTCTCTTTAATGACTATCTATACAAGACATCCGCTGATAGTTAACTAACCTTTAGGTAAGGCATAAGTCTTCACTATTGTGAAATATGTCAAAGGCATGGTATGAAGAGTTCTGGGTCATTTTGTTTATACAATTAAACAAATCGTTCAGTGAATGTACTTAATTGAGTTCCACGGAAAGGAAAGACAAAAATAATCACTTCCTTGTGAAACTGTATTTCTTCCTGAAGATGTCCACACTGATTTATCTTGTGGACAAACTGTCATTTGATTTGTTCACACATTTTGTTTGTGTAAATACAGTGTACTTGCAGATCTGATCTGAAATATTCCATCATGCATGTTTTTCTCGTGCACGAGAGAGAATAACTCCTGCAGGAGAATGAAATCTTGTAACAAAGGAGCAATAATAAACATAGGAGGAATTTCGTAAATAGCTGTTTGCTTTCTGAATAAATAAACCAATTTCTTTCTATTGTTCTCTTGTGTCACTCCAGAAGCAACTTGTTAAAATTCTGAGGATAGCTAGAATGATGATTTCCCCCCCTGCCCATCTTGTGATTTGAGTCTATCCACTGTGTACTGTTAACTTATTCTGGCTGATTGTAAGCCCCCCATTCATTTCTGACAAAAAAAAAAAAAAAAGTTTTAGGTGGACCAGACTGTGCCTAAATCAAAAGTATTTCAAAAAAAGAATAAATAAACCAGGAAGAACATCTCTTTCTTTCTCTGCAAGGTCAATTACTTAATCATTTTCCTGAGATTATATGAATGCATCAGTGCCCAGTGGGCCTGCCTGTCATTGCCCTGAACCTTACACAGTCACTTAGCTGGTACAAAATAAGCGAAAAGAGATGTAAAATGCTATCAAATCAGAATGGTCGTCTTTCACATCAGTTCTATAATAGTATAAATGACTACATGAATTACAGCAGAAAGTGAGATTTTTTTCTGTCATGACATTTGAAGTGAAGTGCAGCCTCGGTGTTAAACTCAGCAGTTCCTTTCCACTGTTGTTTGTTTGTATAAAAGACTTGAGTTTTTCAGAAGAAACACTAACCTGAAGTGTTAAGACCTGCAAGGCTCTGGCTGAGTCATGCTGACAGGTGAGAGTAAACAAGTATAAAAATGGAAGGTGTTTCTCTTCAGGCAGGGGAGAGAGTTTCTAGCTGAGTATGGAAAAAGGAAAGGACTGTCTTCTGATGGTTGATAACTGTTAAATCTGAATTTGAGCTGGATCTGTCTTTAGCTGATGATTTTAGTACAGCCATGATTAAACCAATTATGTAAACAAGCACTTTTCACAGGGAAATTACTAGATGACCAAACTCTACAATCCAAACCTCTCATGAATTAACTTGTCTAAAAAGGATTCTCTTAACATAAAATTCTTTATCATTCTGTCATTACAACCTACAGAGAGAGTATTTTAAATACTTCTAGTAACTTAATTCTATCATTATTTTGTATAAAACTAGCTATTTCATATACACTTACGACCTTTTTCTGTTAAATATCCTAGGACAATGACCATCTTTCCCTGCAACTAGAAGGAACAGAGAGGAAAGTCATAATTGTGCTCATCTTTCTCACCAAATTCTCCCACTCCATCCTTTTTTATTTTCTTTCTTTTAATGTCCAAATCATAAATCCATTCTGCTCATTCTCTAATGTAACTTGTAATCTTGATATGCAGGAGAGGCAAAATGTACCTTGCAAATCAGTTGTCAGCCAAAGTGAAGTGGGAAGGCAGATCCCCAAAATGCGCTCAGGTCCTTGACCTGCTTTGATTGACACAGATATGCATGACTGATGCAGTGGCAGGCTCAGCAAGCCATGAAGTAGTTTTATTTAACCAGGGAATTGTCCATGTCTGACAGTGTTACTTATATGGTGTGTGTCTATGAATAAATTTTTTTTTAAGTTTGTATGTTAATGGTGCCTTTACAGCTGAACTGTACCTCTCACCAAGATTGCAGTGCATGATGTGTGTGTGCTGAACAATGAAATGTTGGGGGGGGTCTCCTTAACGTATGAAGAGCTGATAGCAATTCTTTTTAACACTTAACCTGACAAAACTCAGTGTTCGTAAAAATAAACAAAATCTTCTTTGAAGTGATACAAGTATGGCACTGTCCTTATATTTGCTGACAGATGAGGTAGCTTCTACTCTCCATATTACAGCGTGGCTTTTTTTTTTCCTGTGGCTTTTTTGGAATTTTTAGGGGTTTTGGGGAGTTTTTTAGGAGTTTCACCAGACTCCATCTTCTGTCCATTAGGCTGTAGAATATTATTGAAGTACTGACTGGACACAGTTTGAGCAGCTCTTGTCTGTGTTAGGAAACAGTGGATTTCTCCCAGTAGTGGATCCTGTAGCATTATCCTAGCTAATCCCAAAAAATCCCTTTCCTCTTGTACACACTGCATGATGGTATTTCAGGCTTATCCTGTACCATTAAGGTGATTAGGGTACCTGCTATTGAAAAGTGGTGTTCAGAGCCTGCAGTAACCCGAGAGGGAAGTGGCAGAAATATAGCAGTGAAACAGAGGGAAGAAAACCAAACTATTAGTTAACATAACATTTAAAATAGAGCAGTTGAGTTCTTGAAACATTTAAACATTTTAGACAGCTTCCACACCTCTGCTATTAAATACTGCTCCTTTACTGAAACGTGATGACTGGGTGAGAACTCTGTTAAGTTAACGTGGGGCTGGCAGGTTTTTTACAATGGTATTTTTACCTTTTCTAAGATATGCTAGGAGTGCTCACTGTTGGCTATTATCTTTTGTCTTAGGGTAAGTCTTTTAGACATGCACTTATAAGGTAGCTAAGGGGCGGTTTAACTGAAGTGCTGTTTTATTTCAACAAATTAATACTTTCTTAGCTTAATCCTTTCTCTGCTTCCTTGTGTGCAATACTTAAGCAGTTAATAGTTTAATACCTAGTATTTTATGCATAGTTTGATGATGTTTCTAAGTATGACTATTTGAAATTTCTTGGTAACATTTATTATTTATGATATTTGAGTGAAAATATACAGGTAAGGATAAGTCTGTGACAGAGCTGTCGTTGCAGATCTTTTCTGAACGTTTTTCCCCGGGATCTGGATAAATCTCTTTTTCTCCAAGCATCACATAAATCAAACCTTTCTGAATTCTGACTGTGATTAGTGCCCTCATTGTTGGTATTTCCCTCAACTGTAGCTCCTAATTCTGCACTCTCACCAGCATCTGCAGTGCGTGGGTGTGTTGTTTGGAAGCCTCTGTCTTGTTTTGTGCATCTCCCCAGACTTATTTACTAATGTTGGCTGCCATCTCTCTACCTTTTGCACCTCTTCCAATACTTTCACCTTTTCTGAATATCTTCTGCTGTTTCCACCGCCTGTTTGGGTTTTTCCTGGGCTACCTTTTACCCTGCTGCTGCCTCACCGACCTGCCTGTGCTCTGCTCACATATCGCTTTATTATCTCAGTATTGAGCATCATTTGGAAAGTGCAATGCTGTCTGAAGTTATAGTCTTCACCGGCCAATCTATCAGGCTGAGGGATAAAGATTGCTTGGCAAAAACTATGACCTTTATAATGATAAATATGTTGTCCTATTCATCACAAGAAATATAAGGTGTTGTCCTGACTTGCTGATAGGACAGTGCATGTACTATGAAGAGCAATGTTATTCCATGTATGCCGTTTCTATGTATGCAGGACTTTTATTTAAGAATTAAATAGAAATAAACACAAGCGTGAAGGTTGAATAAGACAGATTCATGTAATTTAAGAGATGTAATTAAAACACCATAGACAGGAAATTTATTACTATTAAAATCATTTTAGAAAGCATTTTTCTATACTAAAGAGCTAATTTGTATTTTTACGGCTTGATTAATATACTGTGATGAAATTCTGAAGCTGCAAAGCATTAATTGTCATAGAACTAAGAGTAAAGCCTAATATTTTGATTTTAATGTGTTCAGAGCAGTTTAATGCTGTTCAGTTCTCCATATTTCTGTGTGTTTTAAGCAGCTAAGAGAGTCTTTGAAATTAGGAAAGACTAATTGTTTTAAATTTGAGCAGGTTCAATGAGTAGGGCAGTGGACTGTGGCTTAGAATATCAGAGTTGAAATTTGGCACCTTTTTACTGCTCTCTAACATGATCTACATCAATTTCTAACCCTTGTTTTCTTTGACTCTTTTCTGTAGTGTCAGTGGGCTCTGCAGTTGTCGTCCTTTCAACGTGTTTGTAAGATTCCAACCACCCTGGGGTCTTGATCTTAGCATCTTTTAGAAATATGGGAGAAAATCATAAATATTATGTACAAATGTGAACAACTTCATATAAATAGGATAATGATATTAATTCTCTATGTACTCATGATATTTCTCTCTTCCTTTAGCCTCAAATTGTATTTCCTTAAAGTTTACACTAGGCAGTTTAAATGTCTTACAGCCATCATAACTTTTACAGAAAGAGGGAAATATACTGCAGGTTTCATTTTATTTTTGCCAGTGCAATTCAAAACTTTCTCTAAGATTCATAAAAAAAATTCACTGAGCAGTAGACTTTATAGTTAGTCAAAACTGAATGTCTACCACACCGTGTTTCTGTTCATGACTAAAAATGGCAGTTTTACACAATGGAAAAGTGGTCACCACACTTTGTACCTTGAAAGAAACCCAGAGATCAGGTTTTAAACCTGAAATACATTTATGTTTGTGTGCGTCTTTCCTGGGGTCTACGCACTAAAGACAGAGGTGCTTTATAGTAAGGAAAACAAGTCATGTATATGATGAAGGAATTATGGGCTGAAATCTTATCATCAACATTATAATGGAGGTTAGACTAGATTGTAATGTCGTTATCTTCTGATTTTAAAAACTGAGTCACTGAGCTGATTATATTTTCCTTTGTGCTGAAAGAAGCATCACTTTATGATCTCTTGTTTTTGAAATGAAGTATTAAAAAGTTTCTAGTGCGTTTAAAATATAGGAAACTAAAGGCAGAGATTTTTTTTTGTTTGTTTCTCCCAGTATACATGATATGCAAAGTTATCAGCTTCCACATGGAATGATTTGAACTCATTTTCCTCTTATGCATTTTCAACCCAACTAAATTTGTCAAGTAGAATCTCTATGCTATTATGAAATAGCATAATGGTATTTTCTTTCTTAGTTCATAAGTTTTATCTTCCTGCCTCAACCACCACACTTGCAAAAAAAATTATCAGGGGAAAACATAGGATTTTTTTTTCAATTTTATTTTCCGTCAGTAATAATGGAATATATTAGGGCTGGGGGCAGGATGTGGTGTGTGTGTTTGGGTTCTTTTGCTTGGAGGGGGCAGGGGCTGGCATTTTTATTTTAAACAAAGGAAAAATAACATTTTAAACAGGCTACAGGTCTCTGAGATGTTTTTATTATTATTAGTTTAGTTTAAATTTTTAAACAAGAGACCATAGAAACACCTATTTGTCTTTTTCTTTAAATAAATCAGACTTTCCAAGCTTTGTTTTTACTGCTTAAAAGTGTGGAAGTATTTAATGTTCACTTAAAATTTGCTTCAGGCAGCTTCTCTGAGTTTATCTGCTCATTAAAGAACAACAGAGCGTTTCAAATAAGCAGTGTTGCTGTAGTGTGATACAGAAAGATTTCGGCTATATATATCTCTATATCTTCATTTTTCCCTGGAGCTTCTATCAGATAAGTAATGTTTGGGATAAAGCTAGGTGGAAGAATAATAAAAACTGAAAAAATATGGTTTATATTTTTGATCAAAACCCATTATATTTTGTTCCTTAAAGGTTTAATTAGCTCTGACTTTCTTTGAAATTAAAAAGAAGTTGTTCTGTGGTAATATTCTCCCAACAGCTACTTGACGGCATGTGTTAAGTCTATTCTTTAGCATTATTAAGGAATATTTTGTAACTGAATTGTTCTAAAGTGTTTTTCCCTCTCTCATACCTTGAAATTTTATCAGAAAAAGAGCATTCAGGTTAATGAAAAATATTTCAATTGGCTACCAGTCTCTTCTTAGTGCAGATGGGTTCCAAATTATGAAAATGGTTTACTAAGAGGGTTTGTCTGGAGATACTATCAGTCTGATGAAGGTTGAACAGAATACAGCTGCAGGCATAAACACTCAATTACCTGAGCAGCCTTTGTCCACCATTATTTTCAATTTGAGCCAGAAACCCTGTCCCTGATAACTCATAACCCATCACCCAGTCTCTTTAGTTATACTAACCTGAGGGTAGAAATCAAATCTCTGCTGAAACGTTAAAGAAAATACAGAAATATTCTTTCTGACTAGTATGTAATCCAGGCAAATTTTCTCACTCTGCTGGGACTTCATTGCTATGAACCTTTTGACCAAATTTATCGGGCTGATGGAGATTTGGTAAAGCTTTAGAGAGTGCCATTAAAATCCATATCCATTGAAATTAATTACTTTCTCTTCTTGCACAGAAAGTGAATGCAAAGTTGGTAATAAAAGTGCCTTCTATTAAAGCAGATTGCTTATGTCAAAAATGTGCGCTTTAATCTGACTGCCTTTGAGCTCATTAGGTTTTATCAAACTTGAATATATTGGAAGCTAAGGAAAAAAAATGAATTTTAAAATGAAGTCTAACACTGAGATAGTGTGTGTGGGGGGGGGAAGGTAGCAAAGATGAGTCTACAAAAGCTATGTGTTCCAGAACCAAGAAAAAAAAGAAAAATGCCTTGAGGTTAGAAAATGGTTTGAAGGAAAATGATTAAGTGATAAAGATTGTAGGACTTAAAATTACTTATGTGATTTCACATGATTAAAATCTGCTACCTGTATCATGCTTCATGATAGGTGTGATGACAGAACTCACAGAATCACAGACTCACAGAATGGCTGGGGTTGGGAGGGACCTCTGGAGATCATCTAGTCCAACCCTCCTGCTAAAGCAGGTTCACCTAGAGCAGGTTGTACAGGATCTCCTCCAGGCGGGTTTTGAATATCTGGAGAAGGAGACTCTACAACTTCTCTGGACAGTGTGTTCCAGTGCTCTGTCACCCTCAAAGAAGTTTTTCCTCATGTTCAGATGGAACTTCCTGTGTTTCGGGTTGTGCCCGTTGCCCCTTATCCTGTCACTGGGCACCACTGAAAGGAGTCTGTCCCCATACTCCTGACACCTGCCCTTAAGATATTTGTAAGCGTTGATAAGGTCCCCTCTCAGTCTCTTCTTCTCCAGGCTAAACAGGCCCAGGTTTCTCAGCCTTTCCTCATAAGAGAGTTGCTCCAGTCCCCTAATCATCTTCATAGCCCTCCGCTGGTGTCTCTTCAGTAGTTCCTTGTCTTTCTTGAACTGGGTAGCCCAGAACTGGACACTACTCCAGATGTGGCCTCACCAGGGCAGAGTAGAGGGGGAGGATAACCTCCCTCGCCCTGCTGGCCACACTCTTCCTAGTGCACCCCAGGATACCATTGGCCTTCTTGGTTGCAAGGGCACATTGCTGGCTCATGGTTAACTTGTTGTCCACCAGGACTCCCAGGTCCTTCTCTGCAGAGCTGCTTTCCAGCAGGTCAACTGCTAACTTCTGGTGCATGGGATTTTTCCTTCCTAGGTCAGAATGCTACGCTTGCCTTTGTTGAACTTCATTAGGTTCCTCTCCACCCAACTGCAAAAAAGACCCCCTACCCCTTGCCCTGCTGCCAAAGAGAAAAAAAAGGTGGTTGGAGAGAAATTACATTGTTTCAATGAAGTAGATTTAGGAAGTAGCCAATGACAGAAATAGTTAAAGCCCTATGGTTGCTGTTATCTGTTAGGCCACGAAGAATATGAAGTTTCATCTGGGGAAAAAAAAATTATTTGAATGTTGTCTCCTTCTCTGTGGGGAGAAAGTATTTATATCTCTCTGTGTACACGCAGTATGCATTCTAAAACAAAAAGCTCCTTGAATGCCAAAATCTCCTTAGGCAATTAAGACAGATAAGAGAAATTCAGGAAAGCTGAGTAAAAAAAGACAGATTCAGACTTATTTTGAGATTTATGTTCTGTCATCAGTTGGATAATACTAATGCTTTTGCATAGGTTAAGCAAATACATACAAAATAGGAAATAGGTCTTTTTGTGGATCTTTGATTCTTCAGGCAAACAGAACAGGAATGGGATAGTTAAAGTAATATTTCATTTCTGGTGGAACTTGCTCATGTTTTCAAATAATGTGGCCTCTGTTGAAAATGAATGCTTTGCATCATCTGTATTATAGAAGATAGGAAATTCCTGTTAATTCCAGAGTATCACTTGCTGAATTTAGGTTTGTGTTGGATGCCAGTGTTCTTAGAAACTGTTTTTCATGTTACTCTCATACTCAGCTTATGGGTAACTTGTTTTTTATCCCAGATGGTTTAAGAGTATTTCCTTAAATGAGCAATCAGTTAAATGTATTTGAAGGGACTCTGTGAAGCAGACTCTTTCAATTTCAGTAAAAACAGCATAAGTCTGTCTTAGAAGGGACATGAAGTCCCATCCTGATATCGTTTATTCACAGTGGAATATATATCATAATTCACCTATGGGAGCTGAAATGTAGCCATGACATGCAATGGAAAATGACTGCAGATTGGCAGAGTAGGAAGGAGGAGGTCTGTGAGATAATGAGATCCTGCAAGTGACTTCTTTGACATATATAGATGTGTGACAAATGTGACAATTAATAAGCATACAGTTCACGTTGCAAAAAGGCTTGGAAATCATCTGTAATACACTTCATTTTTCTCTGGGAAACCACTTTGTACTGTGTTTTGTTTATTTATGATGATGGTAATTAATATTTATACATAGCATGGGTAAAACAAAGAATCTTTTTTGAATCCTCTGGAATGGAATTGATTTCCCCCTAAAATAGAATTGATTCACTGTAGAGAAAATCTTATATTTCTGGCAGGGCTGCTAAATCCTCAGAATGCTATATATGTGTATGCCCTGGATAAAAATAGTAAGTGTATATATAGTTTTTATCACTTAAGTTCTTTCAGCATCTCCCAGAGATAAGAAACATTTGTCACATTTTGAAGGGGTTTTCATTGACAAAGGCTTCAATCATGCAGAAAGCTGTTTTCAGATTTCCATAAAACAAAGCAGACACCATTTACATGATAAATTGCTCCTAGACAACAATCTTAGCTGACTACCCAAGTGCTTGATTCTGTTATCACTGATTTGTCCTTCAGTTTTCAGCAGAATGAAAATGAAGGACTTGCAACTAATTGTGCCAGAAAAACAGAGCTAATTGGCTCATACTGCCAAAAAAAAAAAAAAAATTGATTGTAAGTCATTAGAGTTGAGCGTAAATCATATCATATGCAATAACAAAGCATTATTAATGGCCATACTGTCCTACAAAGAGCCTGAGGGTGATATTTTGTAGTAAAATTCTTGAAAGGTCTAACACTTTTTTTTTTTAAAAGCACAAAGACATGTATTTCTAGATGTCACTGAAAATTATATGTCTTCCAACAAAAGCTATGAATCCGTGTTATTTTTAATCATTAGCAATCAGGAGGAGGAAATACAGTTTAAATATATAAATATGTTTTGGACTCCTGTTATTACCAAATTTTATTCTGATAAAGATATCAGAAACTAGATACCTTCTTAATTTTAAGCTATCAAAATGCAAAACAGAGGCTAATTGATACTTTAACTAGTACCGTGCTGAACTGCTAGTCTGCTTTAAGTACTCTGTTTTATCTGTTCCCAGCCAGACTGACAGTTCAGAATATCACGATGGTCGAGTATGCCAAAGGAGAAAATCTGACCTCAACAGAGAGTTCAAGCATTCGTTTCTTAAAGATGCCATATTTTTTTTTCAAAACTGTTTTTAATAAGATTAAAGGAGCTTTGACACTGATGTAGATACTTCTAGCTATTTTGGTCACGGTGAAATATTTTCCCTGTAAGCAAATATTATGCATAATGTTAGCTGTGCCTTCTGTTCTATGATTATCTGCTCTTATGCTTTCATCTTGCACCTTTTTATTGTTCCGGGGAGCGTTTGTTGTGTTATTTTAAAAAGTGCCATTTCCTGCATTCTTAACTATCATCTTTTTCTGCTTTTTGCAGTTTCTGTTGTTGTTGTAACCATGCTTTTGATTAAGAAATAACATTAGGACAATAGGCTTGAAGATGAAGAAATACCGCTTTTAACTTTGAGGTGATCCGTGTAATTTTGGTCTGTATAGTCTTGATTTCAAATTAGATTTGGATTCTATTGCTAACCAAAAGATTCTGAAACAGGATTGTGTTGTGGTCTTGTCTGAAAAAAAATAGGGTAGAAAATAAATAAAATGGAACTGATAGAACTAGAATAACAATGAAAAGATGTAATTTCATAACTTTGTGACCTAAACAACTGGTTCCCAGTCATCTATTAATATTCCAGTCTCTTACTGTGCAGCTAGTTCACCTTAACTACTATCATGAAAATAGATCTTGAAGAGATACTCAGAAGAGTAGCAGCAGAAAGACAGGTTGATTTTTTTTTTTTTTTTTAAAATATTGATGATTATTTTGTATATATTTTTGTTTCAAATTTCCAAAACATAAGAAGAAAATAGCCCCTATTTGGACTTCCAAATAAAACAAACACAAATCCAAAGAGAAAAATAACAAGGTTTGAGTTTCAGGGTTATTTATTTATTTAGTGTCAGCGGTTCTGTAGAGATACTAGCATGCCCTGTGTGGATTTCTGCTACACTGTAGCTGTTTAATCCTAGACTATTCAGTCTGATGCAGGTTTGAAAAGAAAACAAGGAAACTGAACAGTTGTGTTTTGGTTTTCTTAGGGTGGGTTTTGTTTTTGCTGTGTTTTCTTGGTTTTGTTCCCTGCCCCCCCCCCCCCCGATTTTCTTAAATAACTTGCATATCTCTCTGAGCTCATTGTGTAAATATTGATGGGCTGCATGTGCAGCTTCAGGTGGAGTTGTCCAACTTCGGGCTGGTATGTTGGCTTCAAGGCCAAATTTGAATCCTTATACAGTCTGACTGAGTAATAAGTGAAAGGAAGGATAGCTTTTAGTAGTAAATATTGATATCCAAATCAAAAGCATTTCCACATTAAAGTCAATGAATGCGTGATTAGGAGGAAAAGTCTCTGACAAAGAAAAAGTACCTGACTTACTGGTGATGCTCTTCCTCCTGTACTGTCTCACAGCACATGTACAAGATGATATTCAAGCTAGAGCTTTTAAAGGTTACTGGACTGCACGTATATTTTGATTCAATTTTGTGAGTAGTCTTGCCTGCAACTGTTGTATTTAATGTGTTAATAGTTACAATGCTGATAATCAAATTAGATCATAAAATTCACCATAAATCGCATGCATGACACCCAAACTACCTCACTTTAAAAATATCCCTTATCTTTCCCTATTGCATCATGAAGATATTAAGAGGCAATAGGTATAGCTAGGCAGCCCTCCCTTGCTACCTTCTGAAGCTCTATATGAAATTCTGTTTTCTCATGTGAAAAGATCAGTCTCTTTCAAATAACTTTGAGCTTGCAGGGTCTAAGAAAATAAATGTTCATAAGGACAAGAACAGCCAAGTGGATTTTCTATCCTGTAATGACTTCAAAACATATTTCAGTCTGGTTATAAATGTGGGCAATAATAATAATAATATTTTTGAAAGAGTCGGGACAATGTTGCAACTTCCTGAAATGAGTCTTCAGGGCAAACTTTTAAAAATAAGTGAAGCCCTTTCTAACTAGAGAAACTGACTACAAAAGGGGGGAGAAGCAGGTTCACATATTACAGAAATTACATTATATGCAATATGTTATTTCAAATCTGGTCATATTTGTATGGAAGATTTGAAGGTTTAAAAAGACACAAGGCTAGAAATTAAGTAAACCAGAAATTTTTGCGGCACTCACACGTGTCCACACACAGTTGGTGAGACTAAATTCACTTGTGTAGAGGAAAGCTTACAAATATTGTTGAAAAATTGCACAGGATATCAGAAAGATTTATAGTAGTTATTCAGGATAGCTTTGTAGGATTCCACTTGATTACTTAACCTAAGTATTCCATGTAGTTGTTGTTATAATATAAATACTGGTAGTCATGCAATATGTGTTAATAAGAAACTATGGATGTGAAATTTTAACTAAGACCCTTTTCTTTCATTAAGCATTAGGACTCATCCAGAAACTGTTATTTAATATAATCTCAGGCTTCAGATTTCCCAAAATGCCCTTAACAAATGATGGGGAAATAGGGTTTATTTCATGATCATAAAGAGAATTCTGGAATCACAGAAGCCATAAAATACATTAAAATGCTTCCTTCTGGAAGCATCAGAAGTAGATAAAGACTACTACATCTAAATGCTTTGAAGGGTAGGAGAGTGGCAGACGGCTTACCTCTGCTCGGAAAGTAACCATGGGGGTGACGGGGGAGAAGGAATTTGGGCAGTTAACAGAGTGAACATTGGAATAGGTGACTTCTGCCAAAACGTTGGGACAGGATATCCGAGCGGTTACATTGCAGAACTGCAGAGGGCTTACATGGAAACCTGTGCATTGCTAAAGGAGATAACTGCACTAGGATGAGAGTCCTACTTGCCTCAGTCTGAAACTCCAGTGACTATGAAAGCAAGAAGGTGAGAAGAAGAAGGGAGGGGGAAGAATATTCATCAGTGTTTAATTGATACTCTGAATATCACAGCACCACTTGATTTGCTGTAGCCCCATTTGATTCAGTGGTGCTTTCCATAAGGAACTGTGTTTTCCTTTGGATACAGCCTAACACAGAGCAATCTAAATAGCAGATAAATAATTATATTTGTCTAGCATGTTTAAAAATCACACAGAGGAGCGATGGATTGGCATAATGCACTGACTACGTGTGCATTCTTTTCTACCTATGTAACACTTTTCTGTGCTAGGTAAAACCAGAGAACTATAAAGGTGAGGACAAAACTGTGTAATTTTACACTTCCCATCTAAAAATGTCTAATTTTTAAATAATCCAGGATGCTCTCCTTAAATGTACAGATTAGTTAGTTGTGTCAGCTGTGCTTGGTACATCTTAGTGGATATGTGGTTATCAAGCAGCTTGATTTCTTATTTCTCCCCTAAGCCTTCAGTATTTGATTCTTTTTCTGCCATCTCCTGGCAGAGATGGACCTGGGGAAAAAAAACTTGGATTGAAATTTCTCTGTACTCAGAAGAAGCTGCTAAAATCATTCTTTCCTGATTGAAGAATTAATTGAAAATTCTGTTGGAAAACATAGCATCTGATTTTTATGTTGCTCTCTAGGGCTGGAATTAAGGGGTTTTCTGTCACACAGTAAAAGAATCTTTTATTTTTGTTCTCTTGAATTCTGCTATCCCAAACATTTGTTTTCCAAAGCAGTGTCTACTACTTCTTTTTTTGTTTCTTCTTGACTGTTGTTGTTCAAGCCTGAGTTAATTTATCTGAGTGCCAGTTGTCTTCTGAATTGCCAAGACTCAAATATTGTCTGATCTTAGAAGAATGAAGTTTGGTAACCTAAAGTAATCAAATGTTTTTATCTGAGATAAGCCTCATCAAGATGCAAAGAAAAATCCCCCCCCCCCCAAAAAAAAAAGATAAATAGATTAGAGACCTGTAAAACTGAGTACTGCTGTAGTACAAGGATTCAGCTGGGTGACAGTTTCCAGTCTCAAAGCATCTGGACAACCTTGGCCTGCCCACATTATAAATGGGCTATAGGGTGGCATGACAGATCCCTGTGAGAAGGCTAACAAAGTTCAGCTGCAGCCTGGGTTTGCACACCCTATGTGAAAGGGCAGAAAGCATAAGCTTCCACAGCAAATGAGTGAAGAGTCCCAACACCTGAATCAGGACCTCTTGCAAAGATTAGTTAGCCTCTCTCGATATTTTTGACCTTTCTTGAATTATGTCTGATAGAAGCAAAACTACCTCCTTCATTTGCTGAAACGATTCCATCACTGTATCTCTAAATTACGGGATTCAGAAAGGTGTGTTCCCAACTGTATGACTGATCAATGTTTTCTGTTTGGTTTTCGGGGGTTTTTTTTTTGAGGGAAGCCAAGGACCCACTTCGTTCTCTGTCGTCATCTTACCCATGCAAAAATTTCATAGGAAAGGAAACTTTTTAGAGGCCAGAAGAAAGCCACACTGCATGATGGATAGGACTGTAATTTGGTTGTGTGCTTGACTGGGTCTGTGGGATGCATAGTGGGATGCATGTTCCCAGAGTTCAGATTCTTTTTTCCTTTTTTTCTTGGTGGAGACCAGTGATGAGTGGTGTTCCTCAGGGGGCAGTATTGGGACCAAAGATACGTTTATTATCTTTGTTGGCGACATGGACAGTGGGATTGAGTGCACCCTAAGCAAGTTTGCTGATGACACCAAGCTGTGTGGTGCGGTCGACACAGTGGAGGGAAGGGATGCCATCCAGAGGGACCTCAACAGGCTTGAGAGGTGGGCCTGTGTGAACTTCATGAAGTTCAACAAGGCAAAGTGCAAGGTGCCCGCACATGGGTCGGGGCAATCCCAAGCACAAATACAGGCTGGGTGGAGAATGGATTGAGAGCAGCCCTGAGAAGGACTTGGGGGTGTTGGTTGATGAGAAGCTCGACATGACCCAGCAATGTATGCTTGCAGTCCAGAAAGCCAACTGTATCCTGGGCTGCATCATGAGAAGTGTGGCCAGCAGGTCGAGGGAGGTGATTCAGCCCCTCTACTCCACTCTCATGAGGCCCCACCTGAAGTACGGCATTCAGCTCTGGGGTCCCCAACATAAGAAGGACACGGACCTGTTGGAGTGAGTCCAGAGGAGGGTCACGAAGATGATCAGAGGGCTGGAGCACCTCTCCTATGAGGACAGGCTGAGAGAGCTGGGGTTGTTCAGCCTGGAGAAGAGAAGGCTCTGGGGAGACCCTACAGCAGCCTTCCAGTACCTGAAGGGGGCCTGCAAGAAAGCTGGAGAGGAACTTTTTAGAAGGGCAGGCAGTGATAGGACAAGGGGTAACGGCTTTAAATTGAAAGAGGGTAGGTATAAGGAAGAAATTCTTTACTATGAGGGTGGTGAAACCCTGGAGCAGGTTGCCCAGAGGAGCTGTGGATGCCCCATCCCTGGAAGCATTGAAGGCCAGGTTGGATGGGGCTTTGAGCAGCCTGGTCTAGTGGAAGGTGTCCCTGCCCATGGCAGGGGGGTTGGAACTAGATGATCTTTAAGGTTGCTTCTAACCCAAACCATTCAATTATTCTATGATTGGTAGGAGTTAGGGGACCTGAAAAATTTCTACAGTGATGCTTCTAAATCTATTGACATGGTTTTGATCAGGCTATTTTACTTCTTTTTTTTCCTCATTTCACTTTGATGTTCATCATGTTCCACATGCTTCTTTATTATTTAAAAGGTCATCCTCTGTTTTCCTTTGTCTATCGCTACTTGTGCTGTTCTCCTAAGTACTAATGTTAGGTCTTCATCAAATGATCTATGTTAAAAAGCGCAAGGATTAGAAAACTGTCGGTTCTTGATTTTAGTTCTGCCATATACAAAAAACGGTTTGTGTGTGAAAATTTCTGGCGTGTTTCTTGCTTTGTAGAGGCTCTATTTGGGAAGGGAAGTGTGATCCTTAGAACTGAAAGTAAGAATACACTGAACTATATATATATAAAAAGAAGCAGTTTAGGAGTAAAAACACAAATTAAAAAAATGAAGAGAAAGCAGAAAGTTCTCTAAGGAAATAGAATTCTCAAATTGCATGGATTTGTCATGTGCCAGTAATCTAGGACGGTGATTCTCAGACTGTCCTCTGTAGAGCAGTTTTATGTAGTCTGAGGAGTTACTTTGTCAAAATTGTGCAGCAATGATGAAAAATTGAAATAAGAGGTCAACCCACTATCCTAGGAAATTTCACTTGGGCCTGGCTTCAAGGAGAATTGCCACTGTTCCCTTATATTTCTCTGTCTTATGGGGTTCCTGGACAAGAAATGAAGTTAGTTTCTCTTTCTTTAATGTTTCTGTGCTATAAGGACAGCTGAGTTCAGTGTGCTGTTGTACTAAAATTGGAAAGGACAAAAGAGAGCAAGCTAAGTAAGAGTCATCTGGAGTCATATAATTTATAAGTCTAAATAATATGTACTTCAAGCAATTTGATGAGAATAAATATTAGTAAATGAAATAATCTGTTCTTTTAATGGGGCATAGGAAACATAATAAGCATATGATTTTAAATGTACCTTCCCATCACGACAATGAGCAAAACAGGTTCAGTCCTCATGTTATTATTCTCCTTAATATTGTGGTAACAGTATTTTTCATGTAACTGCAGGATGTTGCTTTGCAAAAAATCTGCAACCAGGACATGCGTATAAATTACTGAATAGCAGCTGAGATATAGGAAGGAGAGAGAGGAAGACTCTTTGTTCATAAAAAGAGATTTCCCCTCTGCACAAATAAAACACCAACTGAAATGCATCATAGAAGTCAAGTAAGATTATGATCTTAGTGCAATGACAGTTTCCTTTCAGGTGAACTAAATCTAATGGTGAGGCGTTCCATTATAGAAAAGAATGAATTGCGTTGCAGCCTAAGATACACAGGATACTGAAAGGGAAAAACATTATGGCAATGGAAGATGATAAGAAACCTTCTTTAAGGAAATTTGGGAAGTATTTATTTTGTGGAAAAGTGACAGAAATTAGATGACTAGAGGGGAAATGATTAAATATTCAGAGAATGAATGCAACAGCCACAACTATCAAATGTTTCAATTAACCATTTTCTCCAGCGTGCTAAATTTCATTCTGCATGTTAGGCTAGAAAGTTTTCTTAGTAAGCTTTCTCATATTTTGGCTACTATGCATTCTTTGAATTTTGTCATCTTAATTACACATTTCTCTGTCATCTCTTGTGTTTCTACATGGTTTTTCCGTACCAATACTCATATTGAAAAAGAACATTGAACTCTGTTATTTACTTTGGAGTTAGAGAAAATTTCCTGTCCTTTAATTTTCAGCATACCTGGAAAATTTTATTGGTGCTGAAGGAATATAGAGAGACAAGCCCTATTTCTGTATTTTTGTAACACAGAATTGAGGGATGGGACTGCTTAGGTTAAAACAAACAGACAAACAAAAAATCGAAACTCTGAAACCTTAAGGGGGTGTAATTTCAGTTACTGAAAATGCAGTCTCACTAACAGTAGTGGTAGTTTCACTAATGAAAATAGAATTTGCTCTAACCAATTTTCAAACTTTCCCCACTACTGCATCTCAACAGCTTCTCAGTAATGTTTGTAGAAACTAATGCTGCAATCTTTAGTGAAGTAAAACCTTCACTTAAGTCAATGTAAGTTTTCTCTGTTTTGGAACAGCAAATTTTTCGTTGAAGTGTTTAATTTGTCATTACTTTCCATTCGTTAGCAGCTACTCCTTTTGCAGTGTGAGCAGGATGTCATCTCTGTACATGTATCACATGCTTCCATCCTGATTTTAAATTACAGAGAAATTGTTATAGCTGTTTTTCACTGATATCTTTGTTTCCACTAATTTATTTTTTGTTGCAATAAATAGTACAGAAACAAAATCAGGAAGTCGAGGGTTCATCCATGAAAGCTTATGAACTTGAAATATTTTTTTTTCTACATCATACGTTGCAATATTATATAGCTCTACCTAAAATAACTGGGCAAGCATGTTCGTGCATCTCCATTGTCAAAAAAGAATAGAGATAAATTTCAAAAGTAAAACCAAAGAGAGGGAAGAAGGAAGTGTGTTATGTCAGCAAATTAGGCATTTTACTACTCAGTCATCAAAATTTCTACTACTGGCACATTTTATCCTAGGATATAACAAAAATAATTTTTCTATGTGAAAATTAGTTTATTTTTAGTAAACATTTCATATTCAATTTTAAAATATATGTATTTCTCTACACATAAAGAATTATAAGACTTTCAATGCACTCTCACCAAAAGTCTGTCATCAAAAGGAGACTAGTTTTTTCTAAGGTAATGAAAATGCTGTTCACTAAATATTGCTGTGGATTACCTCTGATGGGCAGCTAAGCACCACACAGCTGCTTGGCCTGTTCCTCCCACCCCCAGTGGGACAGGGAAAGAGGAAAGGAAGAGTAAAACCAAGAAAACCTGGGAGTCAAAATTTAAAAAAAAAAAAAGTTTAATAAGTGAAGGATAAGTGGAATAAAGGAGAACAAAACAAGTGATGTAAAGGCAAGCACTTCCAACCTCCCATGGGTAAACCGATGCCCAGCCAATTTCCAAGCGAAAGTTGGCTAACTGTCCTACACCCCCCTATTTTCCCTTTTATTGCTGAGCTTAACTTTATATGGGGTTTTTGTGGGTTCCCCCCCCAACTATGAGGACAGCTTTGGTACTTACATGTACCCATCTCTCTCTCTCTCACACACAAGCACTGCTGCAATTAACAAGTGTACAGCACTAGGACATAAATTCTTGTAACATCCAAAATTCCTTTATAATGATCTGGATTCTCTGCCCTTCTGTGGCAAAGCTGTAAGTGATTCTGTTTGTCTCATTTATGAGCGGGGAAGAATAATTGTCAGCTTTCTCTTACACATAAGCAGAATGCACCTATCATTAAAGTACAATTAAAAAAAAAATTTACACCATCTCATTAATCAGTTCTCTTAAACTTTCCCAGTATTAGAAAAGTAGAAACACAAAAAGAGATTTACAGCAAAGGAATTGCTATAACTAAGGAAAGGACAAAAGACATAACTTGTCTGAGTTAAATTATGAGTTTCAGCTATTGTCTGGAGGTGGTTTTCTTCACTTGTTACCATTCTAACCAGCTGCAGAGATGGCCTCTGAAATCTACATAAAGGCAAGAGTTCAAAGGTTAGGAAATAATGAAAAGATGATGTCTACAGTCTAGTAAAGTGATAGCTTTTTGTCTATTGAGGGAAATGCATCCAATCAAAAATCCAGAAATTACAAGCAGATGTTAAAATAACTGTTTTAAGTAGCATTAAAGGGGAGAAAATTAGAGAAGATCACATGAAGATTATGGAAAATTATGTCTATTAGTGTCACTTGTGGTTACAGCACTAAACAAACTGTTCTTTTTATCAGTTTGTTCTAACAGTTCTACTGCGAAATCTAATGCAACGTTTCCCTTCATCTCCTTCCTCCTTGCATCCCATCTCTCTACTGCAACTAGGGAATGCAGCTGGTCACACTTCCAGTCTTCCTTCCTTTCTTCTACCTGGGTGATAGTGGTAGCCCTCTGGGGTTCTTTGAAACGTGGCTGGTGAGCAAGATATTTTGCTGTTTACAATGACTAGCAATGCTTGCAAGCACACAGAGAGCTTAATTAGTTTTTCTTTATCTCTGTTTCTGTGTGTCTCAAAGTCTCTCAGTGCTGAAATATATGCTCTCTCACATACACCAAGAAGAAGAGAGAAGCACATTGTGAATGAGCTCATTTTGAGCATCACCTTATGGTTTCAGCAGCTCGGTTGGCTCTGTGCTTGGAGCAGTGGGAAATGTTTGGCAGCTCAGTTGCATGATTTTCTACGTGCTCATCAGTTTGATCCAAATGGATGAACAGCTGGGATCTCACCATCTTGAAGACGATTGCTTACTGGAGTTCATTTCTCTGGCAGACATTATGCTGTAATCTTACTGAATGGTGCTTTACTATTTTCCTTTATTTCCTTTTTCCCTAATGAAAACAATATTGAAGTTCAACTAGAGGGTCCTTTATTATCTCTAGCAATTCATTTTACAGTAAAAAGCATATTATTATATTTCCAAACTTTCAGGGAAGGCATGACAAATAAGATTTCTGCTGGACATAGTTTAATGTGTGGGGTTTTTCTCCTTTCAAAATGGAAATAAATGTTTTTTTTCGTTTGAAAAAAATACTCAAACCATATCAATAAAGTTCAGTAATTATATTCAGTAGACCCACAAATGGTCCCGTTGAGAAAGTTCCTAGTTCTGTAGAAAGGATGACAGAAATCTTGATTCTCCCAAAAGGAAGCAAGTGAAGGCAATCAGGCAAAGATACTCTTGAAGTATTTCTGGTTGGTTGTTTTGTGGGTTTTTTGGGTTTATTTGTTTGTTTTATAAGGTCATATAAGTATTTGAATGTAAGGGTTTTCCTCCCAAAACATGAAGCGATACTGTGTTGTTGATTGAAGGACATGCACTTCGCTGCCACCAAGTAGCTCCAAAAATGTAAATGAAATTTCAAATCTCAGATTTTTCTTATCATATCTTCGATTTAAGATATCGAATGATTTTACTTGATTCTTTTTTTAACATTTTTCCCCCAAGAAACCTATATTAGCATGTTTCTCTTCTGGAAAAGAACACCAAATATACTAAAATCACTAAAATTACTTAGCAGTTAAGTGGGAACAGCCCTGTTCAGGTATCCTGGTTCTTCACAGAGGAAGTAAATGGTTTGTTTCTTAGTTTTCATAGTGGAGAAGACTGAGGTAAAAACAGGTGAAGCGAATCATCTGTGTTCACATAGTTAGAAAATAGTAGAACCAATTTTACTTTTAGAAGTAATAGACAGATGTTAATTTTCTGGATGACTGCTGGTTATTTGCAGTCAGCTGATCTGATTACCTTAATATTACACATTATAACCTCTCTGTGTAGTCATCTCTAGAGGAAAAGGAGCTGTTTGTCTACATCTATTGATAAATTAGAACAGGAAACACAATGACTTCTTTGTATCATTTGCTTTGCTTAATTTAAGACTTTATCCCTGGTGTGATGAAACACTATCATTACTATGTGCCTCTTTGGACAATAGTAGTATATTTAATGTATCCTGAGTAAGGATATAATTATAACTGCAATCTCTATTGTACTCCCCTGGGTAATGGAAGTGAAGAGCATGAAGACTTTCATGCTCTTCAGCTTCCCCAGGGGTGCAGTAAAGTCTCCAGCACTGGAGGTTTTCAAGACACAGCTTGTCGAGGCTCTCTTGTCCATGAAAGGTTGGACTAGATGATCTTCCAACCTGGGCTGTTCTATATGATTTAAGAGAACATTGTGGCTAGTGGTCTTGCAGTGAGCAGAGGAAAGTATGTTAGAAAGCTGAGGACTTTCCTCCTTTCTTCCTCCTAATTTTCATTTTTATTCTCTGATATTAAAATAGACCCAAAACCATTCTGTCTGAATTAGATGATGGTGCCTTAGGACTAGAAGAGAGGCAATGTGTTAAGGGTGACCAGGGCTGGACCAGTAAACTAGTAGTGGAGGTCTACGTTGACACCTTGAGTGATGTACAAGGAGGGGAAATCAACATGGGAAAGAGATATCCCTGGAAAAATCATATAATCAGAGGTAAAGGATTACTTCACAAGCTGCTGCTGAAATAGTATATATATATATATATATATATGCACCCTGATGATTCTGTGATTCTTTTTTTTCTTTTTCAAATTTTTTTCCTTTGTTTTCAATCTAAACTTGGTAGTTCTGTGAGTAGAATTGTGCATTTTAGGATATGTAAGAAACATATTTAAGTGTCCTTCTCCCCCACTCCCAGTATTTAGAGTGGGGACTAAAATTTGTTTGATCAGTTTTAGGAGAAGTTGGTATATAGTTGAACCTAGTCCTTCTTTGCGGCAGAAGAAAGCTGGCAGAGAGGTTGCATATGTATTCTCAGTGCAGCTAGGAATAACCTTTTCAATTAATAATTTTCTCTTCACAGCCTGTTCTCTGTTAGTCCAATCCAGAGTGCAATTCTCTTGAAATGTTAGCTTTCCAAGAGAAACAAACAATAAATCTCTACAGTGCTGCTTGGAGCAAATACTTTTTCCCAGACAGGAGAGAAGATGATATATATAGAGAGTTTCTACTTCCAGCTGCTTCTATCTCTTTTTTTCCTTCCTTTTTTTTTTTTTCTTTTCCTCCTCCTCATGTGCAATATTTTTACATAAAATACAGCTACATTTTTGGGGGTGGGAAAAGAAAGGTTTTATCTTTTTTTTTTTTAAAGAAAAGCTTTATATTAAAAGCCTTAAATTAAATAAGAGCTTATTAACTGTATTCCATGTTGTTCCAAAAGTTATTGTGGTCCAAATAGATACCTAGTGGAAGTATGGAAGCCTTTATTCGTAAAATCTAAATATCTCAGCAATCAGATGTTCACCTATTTTGTTTAGGCTTTGAGCAGCAATCCTCTTCAGGTGCAGCTATGTTGGTAGAAAAGGTCACACCTTTCTGTCAATGGAGTTGATCATGTGCTAAATTAACCTTGCTAACTTTTCCTAAAGGAAATTAGGGAGAAGTCTCATGGACTGGTTTGTGACAGCCCTATACGTATCAGACTGAAAGTCCTAAATGCAAAGAACTTTAAATATTTTTTTTTTTGTAATGTTGGTATTTAATTTGACAAACCATAATGTAGGTGGATGCTTATTTGATGGATGAAAAATCTAGTTTTAGCAAGGGGATATGACAGTATTTTTGTCAAAGTTCAAAAGACAAACTTTTAGAAATCTCTGTTTTGGGGAAAAAGCCTGGAAACTCAGTCTTTCTTTAGACATATCATACCCATCAAAGAAATGCATGTTTAAGTTAATGCATCTGTTCGAAGTGACAAGTTGTCTGTAAATTGTGCTGTCTGGGAATTGTGCTGTAGATATTCTACCTAATAGCCCAGACACTGAAAAACTGAAATGGGATGGAAGAAATTTGATCCCGCATGTTTCACAAGGGGACTTTACTATCCAGTGCATATATCATGCTGAGAATCTAGCTCAGGTCTTCCAGCACTAGTGACAAGTTCCTCTAAATGAAACACCTGCTATTGTTTATCCCCACATGACTTACCTTTTGTTTGTTTTGGTAAGAACAATAATTTTGTCTTTACTTATGGTTGATTGGAATTATTCCTTTTTCATCTGCCAGTAAAAGAAAACAAAAGCCTAAAAAATGCTAGGACAAGTATCTAATTCTAAGAAATAAAATTTATAACATATATGAAAGTAAGAAAAAGGACAAGCTTAAATCCTTTACTAGGAAAGTCTGTATTGAAATGCCATTTATAATATAGGCAGCTCCTGTTTTACAAGGTGACTTGATGCCATCCATGACTCAGTAGAAACATCCAGAGTTGCTTCTGGCGGTTACAGGTTGTCCCATTTCTGGCAACCATAAAGTTCTGCTTTCACGTATTTCTAGTTTTGTAATACTGAGTTTTGGTCTATGAATAGAAATGTATACATGTAACTTTCAGTTCTCTAATTTAAGTGAAGCATGAGAAGTAAAAAAACTCTTACTTTGCCAAATACATGATGAGCCTTTTATTCTACTGCATTTTACTTTCACGTTAAATGATGAGAGGAAGAGGCCCTTTTCCGATGTAAAATGTATTTTTAATGAAAACTAAAAATATTGTTTGAAGGTTATAGGTGTTTGAAGGTTATTGGCAGGAAACAAAATTGGAAGAAAAGTTGAACTGGCAGCATTGTAATTTTTGAGGCTGTATCTGCATCTGAAATTTGATAAAATGGTGTCCAGTCAAGAGAACTTGATGTTCTCTGCAGGTTCGAATAAATAAATAGTGTCTATGACATGATTATTCTGTTGTGTAATAAAATGCAAATCTTGGCAGCGTTACATGTGTTATGTAAGTGTTTGGCTGAGTTAATACAACTTCTTCCGTGAAAAAACAGCCCTAAGTAGCTGGACAAAGTACTTGAGTTGAGCAAGGACCTCAGAACAGGTGGTGTGGTATCTGCTGACTGGGTAGCAGCCTCGACCGCAGAGAAAAACTGCTCATTTCAAATAGTTCAAACCAAAATCAGGATTGAAGTGGTTTATGAATTTATTAATGACTTGTAATCAACTGGCAATCAGTGAACTATAAATTCAGGATCAATAGCAGCAATTGAGCAAGTAAACTGAAATATTAGACGCTTGCAAAATGTTAATAAACCCTAAAATTTCTAGCCACTGATCTACAACTAAGTCCTAAGAAGTTACTATTCCATATGTGCAGTGACATGCATTCGCCTCCCCCTCCCAGACCCTGGGGTTACCAGCACCGCCCCCACCTGGGGAAACCTTGGGAAATGGGGATGAGGATCTCCAGAGAAGAGTGTACCAGATTCTATTTTTCTTTTTTTTCTTCCTTTTTTTTTTTTTTTTTTAATCTGGATTTAGAGTGGGATAAAAGATTTTTCTGTCCTTTTAGGACCATATCTAGCAAGAAGATAACACTGGGAACAGTCTAATTCACTGTATTTACATGCACGTTTCCCAGTTTTGCTGAGTTAGGAAACAGTACAGCTGTGGTGTAGACACTGCTCTTTCTCCTGTGCTTGGACACACAAAACGGCTACCTTTGCAGAAACAAATAGTTCATAAAATTTGCCTATTGCAATGTCGAGTCAGCTTGCTACAAAATGGTTTGGAATCATTTGCTTCAAACTGCAGGGGACTAATTCCTTGAAAACAATTTTCAGTACATTGACAGACTGCATATATGGCATTTTTCAGAAATACAGATGACAAACAGTGCCAGCTGATCTCCACATGACTATAAACTGTTCATAAAGGTCTGCATGTTCAAGATTGTGTGCTTGCTATGCAAATGCCTCTGTGTGATTCACAGAATCAGAGTATATTTCTAGCAAGGAAGGTGGGATATATTTTTTCTTGAGGTTGATTTGATCAACTAATTTGGAGTTGGGTTTTTCCCCATCCAGCTGTACCAGGAAAGCAGTGGATAGCACTTCCATAATCAGATTAAATACATGTCGCGCTAATGTTTCTCCCAGGTCACATATGCACAGTTTTCACTCAAATCTTCATAACAAAGTGCTTTTCTGCATTTTAATATGACTGACACTGAAGATCTGGTTGTTATTGAGGTAGTTGGTTTGTATCTGTATTTATGTTTGTCCATTTGTTTCCCTTAGGGTGCATGGGATGTATCCATTAAAATAGCGTCATTACAGTTTACTAATATGGTATTTCCTGGTAACTTGCCATTGTCAGAGTGGCTCCAAAACAGATCTTGTTATTTTGAGCTACTTTTTAGCCATTTGCTTTATTCTGTTTTAATTGGCTTAATTTAATCCCATAGTGTCCCCTCTTACTCCCCTTGTGTCTCCCTCATTCAGTGCTTTTACCAGCGTCTGTAACAGGTTTAGTAAACTTAGTTTAGCTAGACCAGAATAACTTGGATGATTCAGTCCCATGAAGTGGTACTGGCTGCCATTGGTTTTCCATTGGTTTTTTTACTTCTCAGTTTTTATATATTCTAGATAATTCCTTAGAGATCCAGGGTTTTGCCTTGTTTTTTATATAACTTCCCTGATTTATTGACGTCCAAGCCTTATTGTTATGTTGCAGAACTGTAGCAATGCTGGCCCAGAAAGGCTGTGCTGGCTCTGGTCTCCTTTCTGGTCTCATTAACATAAGATGAATCCCATGAGCTGATATGGGTGTTGACCAACACCTGTGAAAATGAAGGGGTAGGTGTGCAGCTGTGAATCTACCATAAGGAAGCAATGACAAACTAATAACAGAAAGAAAACTAATTTATAATTTTTAAGAGATCTTACTTTTAATTCTTAGTAGTCGTCAGAAGATGGAAGAACTTGTGTAGTCTCTGTGTTGAGCCACTGCTGTGTGCGATGCCTCAGCACTTAGAATCATAGAATCATTTAGGTTTGAAAAGACCTTTAAGATCATCAAGTCCAACCGTTAACCCAGCACTGCCAAGTTCACCACTAAACCACGTCCCTAAGCGCCACATCTACCCGTCTTTTAAATACTTCCAGGGATGGGGACTCAACCACTTCCCTGGGCAGCCTGTGCCAGTGCTGCAGCCTGTGCCTGACTGCCCTTTTGGTGAAGAAATTTTTCCTAATATCCAACCTAAACTTCCCCTGGTGCAACTTGAGGCCATTTCCTCTTGTCCTATTGCTTGTTACTTGGGAGAAGAGACCGACCCCCACCTCGCTACAACCTCCTTTCAGGTAGTTGTAGAGAGCGAGAAGGTCTCCCTTCAGCCTCCTTTTCTCCAGACTAAACAACCCCAGCTCCCTCAGCTGCTCCTCATCAGACTTGTGCTCCAGACCCTTCACCAGCTTTGTTGCCCTTCTTTGGACATGCTCCAGCACCTCAATGTCTTGTAGTGAGGGGCCTAAATCTGAACACAGTATTTCAGGTGAGGCCTCACCATTGCTGAGTACAGCGGGACAATCACTTCCCTAATCCTGCTGGCCACACTATTTCTGATACAAGGCAGGATGCTATTGGCCTTCTTGGCCACCTGGGCACACTGCTGGCTCATATTCAGCCAGCTGTCGACCAATACCTGCCGTTCTTTTCCACCAGGCAGCTTTCCAGCTACTCTTCCCCAAGCCTGTAACATTGCATGGGGATGTTGTGACCCAAGTGCAGGACCCGGCACTGAGCCTTGTTGAACTTCATACAGTTCAGCCTCAGCCCATCGCTCCAGCCTGTCCAGATCCCTCTGTAGAGCCTTCTTACACTCTGGCAGATCAACACTCCCACCCAACTTGGTGTCGTCTGCAAATTTACTGAGGGTGCGCTCAATCCCTTTGTCCAGATCATTGATAAAGACATTAAACAGAAATGGCCCCAGTACTGAGCCCTGGGGAACACCACTTGTGACTGGCTGCCAACTGGATTTGACTCCATTCACCACAACTCTTTGGGCCTGGCCATCCAGCCAGTTTTTTACCCAGCAAAGAATACGCCTGTCCAAGCCATGAGCAGCCAGTTTCTCCAGGAGAATGCTATGGGAAATGGTGTCAAAGGCTTTACTAAAAGTCTAGGTAGACAATATCCACCTCACTAGCACACCATCCCTCAAACATTAGCATGCTGCTCCCAGGCTTATCTCTGGTTTTATCCATTTTCCCCTTCAAATCTAGTTTAAAGCTTTTTCAATGAGCCCTGCAAAAGGAGTTACCTTTTCCTTTTGCAAGGATCCTTTTCCCTCTTTGAGACAGGTGTACCTCATCTGTCGCCAGCAGGCCTGGTGGTGTGTACTCTGACCCATGATAAAAAAACCCAGAATTCTGCTGGTGACACCATGCTCAGAGCCAGGAATTGATCTGCTGGCTCTTCCTGTGTCTTCCCTCATCATTCACTGCAACTGGAAGGATAGAGGAGAATACTATTTGTGCTCCCGGTCCCTTAACCAGTCATCCCAAGGCCCTGAAGTCTCTTTTGATTGTCCTTGGACTTCTTGTTCCAACTTCATCGATGCCTGCCTGAAAAATCAATAATGGATAGTAATCTGAGGGCCGTACCAGGGTAGGAAGCTTTCTCTTCACATCTTTAACCTGGGCCCAAGGGAGGCAGCAGACTTCCCTAAGAAGTGGGTCTGGTCTGCCTATTGGGCCTTCTGTTCCCTTCAGAAGGGAGTCTCCTATGACAATGATCCATCTTTTTTTCTTTATTGAAACAGTTTTGATGCAGGGCATAGGCCGACTTAACCTCAGTGACACCTCTAAGCTAGATGAACCATCGTCCTGGTTATTGTTTGGTTCCACTTGCAGAGGCTCATACCTATTATGTAAGGGCACCTGGGAAGGTGGGGTAGTCACGGAGGAGATGCACCTGCGTGCCAGGCAGGAACTTGTCACCATTGCCCCCTGTCCCTTAAGTTACTGTGTTCAGCCAGGCGGAGAGAGGATAGGGAATTCTCCATATCATGCATCCTGTCTGCCCGTTGGGCCTGTCTTGGGTAAGGTAGGGTACAATTCCAGTAGTTTATGTCTCTCATGCTCTCCTTGATACTCCTCAATATACTCACCTCCTCCCAGAGCTCTGTCACTAAGCGGAGGAGGTCCTCTACCTGGGCGCACCTCCCACAGGTGTGCTCACCGCTGCTGTCCGTCCAGTACTGGCATAAGAGTAGGGCACGCCCTGCAGCCTGACACCTGGGTGGTGTCATCCCACTCCTGTGGGATGCTTTGGGTGGCACCTGAAGCTCACACAACATGAGTTATTTTCCTTAGTTTCTACCAGTAGCAACTCCTAAAACATCTTTAAAGATAATTCCTCCTTTGAGTTTTTATTGATCACTCGTCTTCAAAGAAGTGATAACTTTCAGTCAACCTTTAGGGGTCAAATGGTTCTCGTTTCCTGTATTAAAGCATTTCTTCTCTTAAGCCTTTTTAATTAAGTCACTCTTACAGAGAATCCTTGGACTTAATCCCTTCTTGAAGACTGTTTACCTTTACTTGTCCAAAGATTGTTGGAAGAAATTCTTGTCCAACAATATTCAAAGATTCCTTATCAAATTCTGAAAGATAACTAATTAATCCTAGAAATAAGGCTAAAATCTCTATGCTTAACTATTTAACTTAGTTACTTGTTTGAAGTGTGTCAAATGACCTTACTGTAACTGTCCATAAAACATCTTCATTTTTATAAAGTAGAAGTATTGGACTCATCTCTGCTCAAAAGACATTAGATCCTGCTAAACCTTTGAAGGGAATATATATTAACCTTTGTATAGAAAAATGAGTATGAAGAACCAGTAGTTTCTATAAGTATATGCACACAGGTATATATGTACATGAATATATAGATTATGTTTGTGCTTGGGAAGTTTTCCTTAAGACTTGGAAAAACTGGGGTTTAGCATTAACTAATTTTTTATAAAGATTTTTGAGAGGCAGTCTGCTTTGCAGTTCTGATAACAGATCATAAGCACCACTGACTCTGAAACTGGGAAGATGGATTAAATTGGAACATAGATTAAATGGCTGACTGCAATTTTATTTCAACTGCTTTTAAACCCTGCACTGGTCAAATAGGTCAAATAGAAGCCTAAATAAGCTTTTGCTGTGATCTATGGAGTTGGGTGTCACGTAACACATGCCTTGGAGCTTGGCAAATGTCTTCATCTAGTCCAAGGAAACAATTTGGCATTCTGATTCAGTTTTCCATCTAGAGAGCATGTTTGCTGTCTTTTACTTGCTTATATCTTTTTTTGAAAAATATTTTACTCTGTATTAGAGGCAGCTAAAGGCTTTCCAGTAGTACAGGCAAAATTGAATTTTTGTCACTCGAAGTATGTGGGGCCAAAACCTGTCTTTTACTCCCATAAGAGGAGACCTGAAGTTTTGGATCTGCTATGCTTGATGCTGTCATCTTGTTTCCCATCCATCCAGCATCAGCAGCAGTTTCTGGAAGGAGTTTGCCTCTATTATATATTTCGAATATGAAGGCATGGAAAATACACAGAAATTATCCTGAAATGAGATGTTGTTTTATGCATAATAGGAAAGACATACAAGTCAATTTAAAAGCGTCGTTCATTCTAATACAAAAGAATTCAACAGTCAGGGCGGTAGAATAAATCTGCACATTTTATTGTGATGACTGTTCTGCTAATTCTGGTTGAAATGTGTTAAAGTAACTGTGAAAGAAAGAGGTAAATGGTTAATCGGAATCTGAAAGCAAGCAAACAAAAAATATGCTGATATTCCTTAGACTACAACATTTGAAAATATACAGATGTGTTGTCAGGCTTGAAACTGTACTGCAATTGTAGCTGTCATAGGTCCACTCAAATGAAACCTGTACAGGTCAATTCATTTAACATTTTTCTCGTATATAAGAAAAACAGCACATCAATGCTTCCTGAAAATGAAGAATTTCAAGTCTAGGTTTTGCATGAGTGATCAAGGATTTCTTGCTATAACACATAAGGCAGTCTAAACAAAACAAAACTGCAAGTACAATCTGTGACGTTTCATACTGCTACCAAATATGCACATTCTGTTATTATAAAAGACTACATTTTAAATGGGATTTAGTCTTATGTGTAATATCTTTGTTGCCATATTCATTCATTTGAAACCATATCTTGCTGTAATTAAGAAGGTAGAATCTATCCTAAAACTTGTATTCACGAAAAATGGCAAGGAGTAGGTCTGTGAAAGGCTTCCAGCAATCATCCAGTCCATCCATCTGCCTCAGAACAGAATCAGATGCAACTAATACCTGCTTGATATAATTAAGTTGTTCATAACACCTGCTAGTGATGGAGTCTTCAACCACCTCCTAGATAACTTTTTAGCTTTTTGTGTTCTTTTCTCCTGATGACTGACTTGTGTCTTCCATCCTGCTCTTTAAACGCATATTTTCTTCACCTGTGGTCAGTGAGCATGGAGATCCATTTTTATACTTTTCCTCCTAATCATTATGTAGAAAGAGAGAAACAGGGTTAGGAGGAAAATGGAGGAAGATATTGCTTTATCAAATAAATACAGGCAGCCAGGTGCACTAAATAGATGTGTAAAATGAATATATTATGAAACAGAGCAGCAAGCTTAAATAATTAAAAGCTTTATCATCTTATTCAAAAGATTGCATGGATCTATATGGGTCTGTGCTAATATACTACATTATCTGCTATTTTTACTTTATTTTAATGCAGAAATGGTATGTAGTTATTGCAGTTACGTACTTAAATTGTTATAGTTGAGATTTTAAAAATATTGTAAAATGACCCTGAATATGTATTTTGGGTTTGGTTGGCATTTGTTTTTTGAGGGGGGGAGGGTCTTTGGTTTTTTGTTTTCGTCTTTTTTTTTTTTTCCAGTCGCATGTGATAGCATTGGTGTTTTGAAAAAACCTCTAGCATACGTACGCTTTAGGAAGCATAAAAAAATACAGCATAGATTTTTAACATGTGATTGGTGAGTATCAAGGAAAGGTTTAAGTCTTTATCCACGGTTGTGTCACACTGGAAGCAAATATCAATCTATAATTTCTATTTTAGAATATGGACAGTAGATTAAATAGGTATTTTATCCGTATGCAAATTACATTTGACTTTACGAATACAGTTCCTGTTGTAGCATATTATTAGCTGAATTGTGCCATTAAGCATGCAGCATTTTTCAACATCAATTTAAACAGAACTAAATGTGTCCTCTTGAACATAGTAATTGCATTCTAGCATCTTTTTTTTATTTAAAATAATTCATTTTACAGACAATAATATGGTTTATCTTCTAATATAAATTCCTTGGGGCACAGATAATGCATTATTCTCTATTTGGAAGACAGGCACATCATGGGAACTACTAGAAATGAAGGATAGTAATTACATTCCTTAAGGGGAGAGGGAGAAGCTTAGTTTAAATTTTAGGAGAGATATAAATGAGTACTCTGCACAGAATGAATTTCAACCCAGATGAGCAAAACCTTTGTCTATATATTTAAAAAAAGCATATTGTGAATGAAAGTTCCAGGCTGTTTTAAATAAACAACTTGAAAATATGCTGAATGTTGGTTTTGAGTGTGTTTACTATCGGATAAAATGAAATGAAGTGCTATTATTTAATATTATTATGGAATTGAAGGTAACTGATCTTTTGGCTTAAAAGAAGAATCCAGTGGTTAAAGACATATTTTGTTCATTGATTGGAAAAAACCCCAAACCAAACAAAAAATAACCCTTACGGTTTTCAAATAAACTTCTATACCCTTTTAGGAAGACTTTCTTATGAGGAAAAACAATAATTAAGCATGTCTGTCTGTCAAAGCTGACTGTAAGCTGTATTGCGCAGTGATTGTCCTATGCCACTGAAGTCCATCCATGTTAATGGATGTATAATCAACGTGTCAAACTCTTTGAAAATTGAAAAATACAGCACTTCCAACAAAGAATCAGAAAAAATGAAGGGAAGAATTAATGTCTGTTTTGTTGCTAACCTCTGCACGTTATAACTGAATGCAAATGGCACCATTTTGAATGAATGAATGAATGTTAAAATCGGAGATATTGACCAAACTTCTCATGCTGCTTTACTAATTTGTTAATATAAAACCACAAAGCAAAGGATGATCTTTCTGCTTTTGTTGTCATTATTCTGGTGTCCTAGAAACTCTTCAGCATTCTTATAGGAGTAGTCAGTTATTTTGTAAGAATCCACATTGATATCTTGCTTTTTCACCTAAAAGCAATTGAGATACACTCATGGTGGTTGATCCCAAGTTTGGTATAAAGTTTTTCATCCAGATTTTTTTACTAGCAGTTGTGCTGTATGGTTGAAATAAATTTAGGAAGAAGGTTGTTATGTGCATAGTCCTAAAACTGCTTCATTCTTAAATGACTTTTAGACATTTTGAGGTACCTTATAAACAGCATGCCACCATTAGTCACTGTCGATAACAGCTGTGCCTTCCTTGGCCTTTTGCAGCCTGAGGGCACAAAGTGCTTCGTGTGTGTATTTCTGTTCGCAGAGGATGCATTACTGGGTCCTCTAGGCATATGTCAAAGGTAGGCTACTTTGAAATGAACTCACCTTGGTTGATGAAGGAAACAAGATCATAAATACCTAAAGCATACAAATTATTCTTTGGTAGAAAGACACATGGCTGTGTACAATTGCCCAGTAAGACCATGCTGGAGCTCTACAAGCCAACAGCTGCCTAGGTCATCAGAGCAAAGAAAAACATCAGATTTATTGTTTGTCTTCGCTGATAGATAAAAAGCATCCACTTACACTTGAAATAAAAGTGGAATTCCATGTTCATGGACTAGATCAAAGATGCGAAGAATACCACCTGGGGTCCAATGTTGTGTACGCTACAGGGAATGATTTGTTCCATTCATATTGAATTATTTGTAGGAGTCAGGCTCCTATTAGTGCAGACATTTGCAAGATCAGATCCACCTTTTTTTTTTATCCTGCTATTTTGTGGTATTACAAAGAACACTTAAAGCCACTTTAATTTTTAAGTTGGATTTTTTTAAACACTCTGGTAATGTAAATGATAAGCTGGTCTACTTTTAAACAAAAAAAATACAACTTTTTATAGTAGTATGGGAATTTATATTTTGGTTTATTTAATTTGTTTGGGTAGAACAAATGTTATTTAATTAATACCTACAATGAGGGCAGAAAATTTGGTCTAAAGCTGGTAGAAGTTGAGTCTACATTGATAATATCAAACAATTCCAATGTAAACGTTGGTTCTTACCCTTGAAATGAAAGGAAATAGTTAAGATAAAATATAAGTGCTTTCTTTCAATACAAGTATTTTAAAGACCCTTTTGAATTTTAATGGAAGAGCTATTTCTTAATTCATTTAAATGTAATCACTTTTCTTAAGGTTGCATTTTATGACAAGTTTGACAATCAGTCACTGTAAGGGAAAATTTTCAAACCATAAGGCCTTGAATACATTAAAAAAACAAAGGTAGTTTTGTTATCAGAGAAACGGATATTGCTGAAAGCAAGCCAAGGCGTGTGCAAAAAAAATAAAAGTCCTTTCAAGACTTCAACCTTTAGAGATCAGTTCATCTGAAAGAGTTCTGCCCTGGTTATGTTTTAAAGCGTGCACACACAGAGATACATAGACACACACACACAGATCCGGTGGTGCCCTCGGGGTGCCTCCGTTTGTATTACAGGGCGCCTCATTCACAGCTCACCCAGGATAGAACGGCTCAGCTTCCCTTTGTGCTCTTAAAGCCACCTATAATAATACAAATAGAAGTACCCTCAGGGCACTGCATACAATGCATCCAGAAAAGCCAGAGATCCTTTGGGGTATGAAGCAAATATAAAAAGTAGGAAAGAATTTGTTTTCCTCCATGGTAAATAAAACTAAGTATTTGGCAATTTATATTTCTGAAGTTGAGCTTGTCATTTTCTAAAAAGTTGAGACTTTGTAGTATCTTTTAATTTCAACAGCCAAATGATTGGTCACAGCCTGAGAGATGTAGGTTGTTCCCTCGGAGATTTGCCTGTTCCTGTACACAGAGAACATTTTCAGAGCAATTTACATTTTCTTTAATAACAAACCAGAAGCTTCAAAATAAAAGGCCGAGCAGTACCAAGTAAGATTCGTAGCTGGAATTCTGCATCACAGAGTCTCCCTTTACAAAATAAGATTGAATCATTATTAATATTACAATGTTTTCACAAAAAAATAATATACTGCTTTAAATAAAAGCTATTTCAAAGCTTCCAGTTTTCTGAGCTATTCCTTATCTTGTCTATCCCATTGAAAAAAAAAAAAACAAAAAAACCCCCCAAAAGAACCCCACCCAAAAAACCCCAACAACAAAAAACCAGGAAGCTTTATCTAGTCACAGTACCTCTGTTTAACTTGGGATAAATTAACCTTGATATCTTTGATATAATGTAATAAAGATTTCATTATAATTAAACAGAATTGTATTGCCAACAGTTTTAGCCTTTTATTTTTAGAAAATGTGTAGAAGAAGGTGCTTTCCTACTCTTATTTCTGGAATACTGAATATTTTCTCATGTTCCCTTCTGAAATGCAGAGGGCATATTTCATGCTTGTTAAGACTACAAGAGAGTCTATATCACAATTTGAATAAAGTGCCCTTTTGTGGACACTTACCTTGTGTTTTGGATTTTTGCTGCTATTTTAGAAGGCTGATTATAAGCAAGGTTATCAATGAGCTTGACTGCTGTTTCCAGTGATCTGAATTTATTTAAGGCATCTTGCAAATGTTAATAACTGGATTCCCCAGCTGCAGTAGAGAGTTTCATTTCCACTGAAACCAAGGGCGCTCTCAGGCTTTCTTGAAAATATGGTCCTACAGTTTCACCCTTTTATTACTGAATATTTGATATAGCTGTCTATCTTTCATGCTGTATTCTGCTTTTATGTTTTCACGTTGCTACTTTATCACTAGTACAACATCTATTTGATTTTTGCAGTTTCTTTTATGCGTGAATTTTAATAAATCTATTTCCTGTGGATTTTTTTCCCATTTTACCTCAAATACATATTGTACTGACTTTCTAAATAAGCATCTAATTTCTACATCAGTTGTAATTCTGAAAAGTGTCTTTCTAGCTAAAATTTCCTAGCAGGTCAGATGCTTGTGTCCCTAAAGTCTGGATTTACTGCTCTTCTGGTGGAGGCAAATCTCTTTCTTGTTTTCTAAGGTTGTGGAGAGTGTGGCAGAGACTGGAGACCGACCTGGGAATTGATGAGCCCTCCTCTTAAGGTTTTTATTTATGTAAGGCATTGTAAGGCAGAGCTCCCAGCCCTTGTGACCCAGGGCTGACGCTTGAGCCATGGAGGTCCTAAAACATTACCCAAAGGTACTGCAACCATCGGAAGTATCGTCCTTGCCTCCTCAATTCCTCTCATGGGCTGAACAGTGGGGTCAGGTCAATTAGTTGCCACATACTGCTGGACCATGCCATAGTACTGTAGGCTGTAGCATCAGCTTTTTCTATGGTAATCATTAATGTAGTTTACCATAGACAATACCATCTTTCAGCTAGCCACAAGCCTGAAGAAAACTGGAACTGTAAGGAAAGAAAACAGAGTCAAGCTAATGCTGGAAAGGACTGGAAAGCTGTCAGCAAGAGGAAATCAATTTGAGGACAGACAAGTATTTTCTGTCAAGAGTCATTATCCTTTAAGAGGGCCACTCTCAGATTCTTGTGGTTTCTTGACAGCTAAATAAAATCAGAAAGCCAAAATACATATTTGGTAACTCAGGGATTTTTTTTGTTGTTGTTGTTGTTTGATATCACCTCTAGACTCAAGCAGCAGCATGATGTATGTTTTCTTGCTTCCAACCACTCACATATCTGAGATTGGTTACAAAAGCCCAAGGAAACTCCTTTTCCTCTAACTTAAGCATGCTTTCCAGAGTATAAAATTATAAAGTATTGGTTTCTATCTGCTTCTACTTTTGCTTCAGGCTGAGAAAAAAGGGAAACTGTTACTTGAAAATTTGAAGTCGTTACGCAGAAGAGTTACAGCACCCCTTGATTAAATGCTACTAGACTAACTGTTTAAATCTTTATTACCTCAACTGAGTGTTGTGAGTGCTTCTTTAAACATCAAAAAAATCTCTTACCTGTGAGCAGAGAGTCAAACATGAACATAGTTTTTGAATATTTGGGTATTTCCCTATTCTCCATGGAAAAATTAATAAAATGCATTTTTAAAGCAGGTATTACAGGTCACCCTTTATCGAAATGAATTTTCTTTTCTACTGTGGAGGATATTTTTTCCTTGCCATGATTTCAGATGTATCAAGATCCAGGCATAGACTTTTTTTTTTCTTATTTCCATTGTATTCCATATTCTGTTGCAAGTTCTTAATTTTCATTTTTCATGCTATGCATACTACAGATATCATTTGTTTTGATGACAAAAATGGACAACAAAAAACAAAAAGTAACGCTAAGAGTTTTGCCTCGCTGACCTGGTCTGAATTTTATGTCAGTGTGTGGTGATCACTGTTTTATAGATAGCTTGAGGAGTGATGAGAGACTGAGGAAGAACAAACTTTCCCTCATATAAAATACAAGTTGGTACCCTCATAAGCTACGTGATGTCTGAAGTAAATCAATCCACCGTTGTGGGTCAAACAAATTTCCTGTGGTTGAAGTGGAAATGATGAATTGATTGTATGAAGTTAAAAATACTACAGTCATTAAAAAAAAAAAAAAAAGGAAAAAAGAAAAAAAATCCTATAAGTATTTCCTCTATGTGTTGAGGCATCTTTAATAAGAGGGATCCACTCTCCCATTTTGGTATTTTTCGGGAGTTTTTAATTTGATACAACCTGTTGAACTTTCTAAGTGTTAAAGAATAATTTGGAAACTTTGCTGTTAATTACAGAATAAAGGTGATATTAACTGGAACACAACACAAAAATATAACCTGTCCTTGTTTCTTACAAGTGTTTACACGTAACTTATTGCAGGTGTCACTACGCTATCATCCAAACTATTCCCAGTTCGAGTTTTGATCCTTTGAGAAATGCTTATATGCACAGTGGTTAAGTCAAAAGCTTTATAATGTACTTCATTTCATGCCAGTAAACATTAAGTGAGTATTTACAAACTCCACGCTAGATCTGGCTTTTAATTTATCATTTTTCAGGTACATAAACATGGTGCTTTAGCCCACTAAGAATATTGTTTTGCGTCAAGGAGAAGTCCTGAACCCAGTCCCTGAAGAAATTCCTATGTTTCTGTCCCTGTGATTAAATAAGTAGAACTTTGGTTGCTTTTGAATTTCTCCTGTATTTATTTTTCCAGTCTGGGATTTTTAGGTCAAATAAGGTGGGACTGAGGGAGTGGATGGGAGAAGGTTTCTGTATAAACACCAGTAGATTCAACTACTGATACCAAAGAGATCTAAGATGCTTATGTTTGGTACAAATCTCTATAGAGAAAAGCAGGAAGTACATTAATGAAATTTCTGATGTACAAAAAGCTCTTTATTTTAGGTTAAGCTCCATTCTCCACATGGTAAGGGAGAAATTAATATTCATTTTAGTTGCTAAGGTTTTTTTGTGTGTTATAATTCACTTTACAGGTAATTTCCTAGCTCAAAAAGACAACATATATCTCACATTTCCAAAGGTGTTTCTTTTTTCTGTGTGGATAATTCTGTATGAATCATTGACTCAGACAGTCACTGCAAGTTGCCATCCTCTTGGATATTCAGCATTGATTTATTAATGCGTGGTTGGGCTGGCTAATTAGGGTCTGTGTCTTCCACATTTACCACAACACTGAGCTGTGGCTAGAATCAGTTGTCTTGTTTTGATTTGGTTTGGGTTTGGTTTTTTTTTTCTTTTTTAATTCCTTTGTTTCTGTTCCTTTTCTGTTCCTAATTCGTAGATATACATAGTTCTAATTTTTAGGGGTAGAATATTGAATGATGTTAAGAGAAGGAGAGAAAGCTCACCATATGTCAGACTTTATTTCATTGGAGACGATATTGATGTGAATCTTGAAGTAGGTATATTCTATGGCAATCCTGTTGTGTATGAGTATATACTGATTTTTTTTCCCCCAATTCAAAACAAAGCTTCTGACAGAAAGCCAAACCTCTTGTTCTATGGGTTAGATCATTTTAAACTACTATCACTGATGAATTAAAAAAATTGGGTACTAGCAATGCTTCAGAAGTTCTTACAAAAAAATGAAGCAAGGTTTCTGAGACTTTGAATTTAATTTCCTGTCTCTGCATCCTACAGGAATTTTTACTCCCTTTTTTTCTGCTCATTCATCACTTCAGCTAAACCTGCTTTACCTACAGTGTGTGTAATTTAGCAACTTCGGAGGGGCAGAGAAACAGAAGTGGGCTGAAAACCCAAGCAAAATATCTCTGGCTTAAAGAAGCTTGAAGCTCCTTTTCCTCTCTTCTCCCTATTACTTCTTAGCCTAAGACATTTTTGCAGGCTTTATATTTTTGCTGGATTTCACCAAGACAGAATATTTCTACTGGAAAGCCCCTGTTTTGTATACCTTGTCTCTCTTCTGAGCTTACAGGTTACAACAATTTTCAGTCTAAATCTCTGAAAGGAAAAACTACTATATGACTTAAAATTGGAAGATTATCTTCTATGTGAACCTAATGGAGCACCGTTCATTTTGTTGAAAAGGCCAATGCTCTCTGCTAGGCTTGTGCCAGATTTTCAGTGATTCTTTTCTATATGTTTGTTCATATTGTCCTTTCTAGGTCTTCAAGCAATTAGTTTTTATTTTGCATGCATCATTTCACTGCTTTGCACTGATTTTTAGTTGCTGGCAGGTTGTCCTGCTTATTAGTGTAAGAAGGCACAACACCGATTTTTTTTGTTAGTTAGTTTTTTATTTTTTAATCATCTGAACAATGATACCAGTCACTTTTGTTGCTTTCCCTAAATGAACGTTGCCTTTTTTATTATTCTTTATTCATATGGCTGTTTTGAGTTTCGTTGGTTCTTCATTCTCAAAAATTCTGCATGAAGGAAGAAGCAGCAAGTTTTGAAAGGAGCTAGTCAGAGAAAAGAGACTTTTTTTGTTACACATTCAGGAATTTCACAGGTTTTCTTAAATGTTGATTGATTTTTAATTTTGTCAGGACTGGTCTTGGCATTTGTTTGTGTTATTAGAGATTAATCTCTTTACAAGGTGATATGGCTGGGTAAATCATGTTATATTTAGAGGCAAACCTCAGAAAAGGGTAATGGGAAAAAATAAAATATAATAAAGAGCTTGTTTTTAAAAATGAGTTGGTTCCTTTCAATATCTGTTTTCAGTTAGCATTTGAGTAGTCTTTCACATAAATATATTTCATTTTTTTCAAAATATTTTCCACCACAATCATCTAAATCAAATTATGATCTATGCATTCATTGTATAATTTTAGCTAATACTACTTTAATAAAAATGTTTTAATAACAATTTAATACATATTTTATGCTCTGTGTTTATATTTAACTTTGAGCAAGTATTTATAAATTTAATAAAATGTTATGTACTGAATTGTATTATAATTGAAAAGAAGTATTTTAGAAATGATGATGTGGACATTAGTTGTGATTAGGTTTTTTTTTTTTTTTCCCCTCACTTGAAGTAGTTTTATATATGTGAGTAGTTATTCCCTTTAGATATTCATGCATATAAATAATTGCGATATAAAATGTTTGGCTTGCATTTTGTCGCTTAAGGGATTTGTGGTAGGAAACTTTTGGGCCTCAGATGAGCAGCTGTCTGGTGTCTGTGGGGTTACCCTGTACTTAACACTGCACATGTATGTTAGTGTCTGCAGAATTAGAAGTTGATTCTTTAATTGTAAACTTTTAAATTCATTCATATCTTACTTGAACTAAAACTTGACGGGGTTGTGCTACAATAATAAATGAAGAAAAAAGATGATTGAATATTTATAAAAAAACTAAAGGTGTTTAAAATTGTCCCGAGTAGTGAATAAATTTGCTGGTACTATATTGGTGACATTTAATACAATCAGTGAGATATGTATTGTTGGAGGGGTGGGGGAATATAGAAAACACAAAATATATAGAGTGACTTCTTTTTTTTTCTCTTCTACACATATACTGTATTCTTTAGGCATTCAATTATTTAATTTCAAGGTTTTATTCAGCTTCAAAAGGTTCATGTCCTTTGACCTATACAGTCCCCTTAACACCAGCTGGAACTAAGAGATGTTTTTGCAGGACAAATAGATATGAAAAGAACAAAGAATTGCATGCAAGGTGAGAACAGGACATTCTGGTGCTATACTTGGGCTGTAGGATATCTTTTGAAAGTAAAAACCTGATGTTCAAATACAACGAAATTTTCCAAGGTGAAGTTTCCTGATATCTGAACTTTTTTTGTCACTGGGAAAACTAACCTAACTTATAACATAAAGTGCTACTTAAAGTATTTGTGGATTGGGGAAGAATGTCTTTAATTATTTAAAACATACTTTTCTGGTTATTTGTTCCTAGGGTCTATTTAATGAGCATCTGGACATAGACTACTGATCAATATCTCATCTGTGTACTGCACTTGATCCTCTGTTCCCATCAATATTATATGCGTTTAATTCCATTCTTTGTGTTGAAGTTTCTCATGAGCTGTAGCAATGGACAAGATGGAGGGATCAATGCCGTTATATTTACAATCGAGAAGATAGAGTAATCAGTGTAAATTAAATGGTTGTTACCTGGCACAACTATGGTTGTGGCAAAATCTCTATATTTTTTTTTCCATTTTAACTTATGCAAATATTGAAAATGGAAGCATTCAGATGTGTGGTCATGTACAAGTTAGAAGTGACATTAGAAAACCATTAGCATTAGAGGTGGTGTATGAAGAGGATGGTTTGATACTTCCTTCAGTTGTGCTGATAACTATTGGATTGATACTTGATTTTGATTATTGGCAATAGTCTGTTTTAAAAAAACCCTTTGTTTTGAAAATAAGAATTATTCATTAATCCTACCTTGGAGTTAGCCTCTAAGAGAGGTTATTAGTAAGACTCTTAGTAATTTCTCATTATTTTTATTTAGTTTGAGTTAAGCTTACACCATGGTATTGAGGCTCTTTAAACATTTTATGTGATAAAAATGCAGTGATCAGCTTCTGATTTTTGAGTTTTTAAAAGGGCTTGTGGCAGCATTATTTGCAATAAGCCGCACACACAAGCAAAGCAAAACAAGGAATTCATTCACTGCTTCCCATCAGCAGGCAGGTGTGCAGCCATCTCCAGGAAAGCAGGGCTCCATCACACATAATGGTTACGTGGGAAGACAAATGCCATCACTCCGAATGTCCCCCCGGTTCCTCCTTCTTCCCCCAGCTTTCTATGCTGGGCACGATGCCATATGGTATGGAATAGCCCTTTGGGCAGTTGGGGTCAGCTGTCCCAGCCGTGTCCCCTCCCAGCTTCTTGTGCACCCCCAGCCTGCTCGCTGGTGGGGCAGGGTGAGAGGCAGAGAAGGCCTTGACTCTGTGTAAGCACTGCTCAGCAGTAAGTAAATCACCCCTGTGTTATCAACACTGTTTCCAGCACAAATCTAAAACCTAGCCTCATACTAGCTACTATGGAGAAAACTAACTGTCCCAGCCAAAACCAGCACAATTTGCAAAGCATTCCTTCCCACGTTTGGAATCTGCTGAACTTCAGGGCACGCTCTTAGCTTAATCTAGGTTTATCTAGTTTCTATTGTATCGAAAGATAAAGGATTAAGTAAGAACTGCAGGGTGTTTACTGGAATTCTGGGTATGTATTCTGCATTACATTGGAAGTGCATCTGTTACCTGAAAAGGGCTTAAAAATTTGGGATGCTGAGGCAGTGTCTGCCTGCACAATGAAAACACCTTGTCTTTCCTTTATGTATTTGTTGACTGGTAACTTGGTCTACATAGATTTTAAAAAAAGTTAGAGCTTACCTCTTATTTTCTTCAGGGCAAATTCACAAAAAACATAGCAGGCACATGTTTGTCAAGCTGACCATCACTTTTTAAAAACATTTATTCTTTCCTTGCCTGCTAAGCTCCCGGATAAAACTAATCAAGTTATCCTGGTGCCACAGTGTGTGTGGTCAGCAGGGGTACAGCTTTAGAAAATTCATTTTCATATGGATAGGCATAAGGTTGCCTTTAATGTACAAAATAAGAGCAATTGGAGCTAAGTACGTACAGAAATGGTTAAAAGAACTTACAAACCTGTTAAAATAACTGGACAGGCTAGTATGATTTATAGATTGACCACGATAATTAATTCAGTTTTTTACTCTGATGGTTGTATTCACAAGTAGAACTAAAAAGCCTAGCTTCATTAGATTACATTAAATTGCTAAATGCACCCAGACACACTAAACCAGGAAATACAGAAGATTTGTCAAGGTTGTGGATTTCTCTTTTCCCAGATCACAATTTTGTCTTTTTTTCTTCCTTTCTTTCCTTTGTCAAAAAATTGCTTGAAAACTGACAAAAGTTAAAAATAAAATTGAGCATATTAACATGTTAATGTATATTATGGAAAGGCCTTTTTATTAATGTGCTGATAACAGATGTGTTTTTATAGAGTAGTCTGCTGACTTGAAGTACTGTAGCAGCCCTTGTGTTTGGCAGCTTGGGAACCATAGGAATTACAAATGGTATGTAGATGTTCATTTGCATATCCTTAGTGCATCAGTTGAAATGGAGTTGCTATCTCTTTAAAGCATTTGTAAAATAGCATATTTTATTCTGATATCTTCATTTTTTTATTATTACAGAATAGAGAATAATTAATATAGTACTAGAATTCCCCTACAATTATTTCGGATGCCCATTGTGCATAAAAAATATTTTTGTGTGAGAAACTTTAATGTACGAAGTTTAGGTAACTGCAAGATTGAACACCGTAGATTCCTCCTTTTATCAGAGACTGCTCCGTAGTTTCACCCTTGTAGCTTAATCTGCCCATTCCTTGTATGGGAATCAAAAATAATTGTTTCTTCAGAAAACTTGTTGACTTTTATTCCCTTTTTTCTCTTTTTTCTTTTTTTTTTTTAAGCAGGAAAAAAATGGTAGAATTACACACCACTTTCTTGCACTGATTTTTCACCAGACATGAAAAGACAGAAGTATTAGGCAAGAAGGGAATTATCCCTCTGCGTATGTTTTGGGTTTTCTTGCAGGGTTGCTGTTTGCAGAAACTTTATGGAACAAGGAAATAGAATTCAATATGAAATGGTTTATTTAAAGAAAATATTTCAGGCAACTTGTTGAAAAAGGGAAAAGTACAAAGACTTGAAATGTAATACATCCTCTGGCAATTTTACCTCATTCACTTCTCTTTTGACTGGTGTGTTTCTGCCTTTCGTAGTCCGATTAATATACACAAAGTATACAGATGCTTCTATAAATAATAGTTTGCATGAAATACATGTTCCCAGTTCGCTAATTAAACATAATAAATATAAGATGTTTATAGCTGAGTGTGTGGCATGGAAGGTCAGGAAGTGCACGTTGCCTGATTTACTTGACTTTGGAGAAATTAAAATTAGCATGTATGTAATACTATTTAAAAATATGAGTAACTGTTATTTTACAACTGTTTGAAGGAGAAAAAGTGGATATATTATTTCCAGTATATTATGTTCTGTCATAAAGCATATCTTATTTGGAACACCAGGTAAACCACAGTTATCAATCTGGATTATTAAATACAATATCACAAATTATTTTAATCTGGCATTCCAAACATTTAAGACCAGCGAAGCAGGAAAATAGCATGTTTCTTAGTCAACATGTTTCAGTTCTGATATTCATCAACAGTAATCTGATGGGACAGCTAATGAGAGACTGCTTCAGGTTTACTGGTTCTGTGCATATGAGACAAATCACCTGATGGTCATTCCTGCAAATGTTTTGGTCCTTACTTAACCTAGATCCTTCCCTGGAGATGTCTTCCATCTGTATTTTGAGAGTTAGTATTTTGTCATCTTTTACCAGAAGCTCAAAGAACAAAGATTATGATTTTACTAGCTTCTCTCTTCTCCCTCCTTTCTTCCCACCTCCCTCTCGATGAATTTTTTGATGTTGCAGTAACACTGTAAAGAACAACCTTCAGAAATCTCTTAGAATCCATGATTTTTTTTCTGAATCTGTCAGAAAAAGTATTAGATGAAATAGACATCTTTTTAAAAATTCAGATTTGATCTTTCTGTGTATTCTTACTCATATAAAATTTTCTGAATTGTAAGGTATGGAGTAGGTTTGGGTTTGGTTGTTTGTTGTTTTTTTTTTTTTTAGAAATGCTTTACAGGTTAAACAATACAACAAACAAAAAAGCCTCTTTACCCTTAAATTAGGTAATGATACCAGAACTAGTAATTCCTCACAATGATAGGAAAAAAAAAATCATTTTTTAAATAAAGAAAATAAAAGGAAGGCGTTGAATATTCTGATAGCCAATCAAGTTTTCATGGCTATTAAGTAGGTTTTTTTCCTACCCAGAAAAATGAGAATATTTCATATGGAACTTGTTGAGACAGTAAAATGGATGGCCTGAAAGAGTAGGCTAGCAGTCTCTTTGGGTTATTGCTCTGTAACAGTGAAGAAGAAACAAAAAGACATCTTATTCAGGAAAAAAAGAAATGGATTCTGGAGTCGTGCCAGTAACCCTATGTTGCTCTCACAGTTATAATTAACATAGTTTGACACATAATTAAAAAAAAAAAAAAAAAAGAGGCTGTTGAGATATCAAGGCGGAAAGTTCTCAGGCCAATGCAGATATTCTAGTATAGCACAAAATCATAAGTCAAACACCAGAAGACACGTAAGCTTCGCTTCTTACAGACCAATGAACACTTACTATTGTTGTTTGGCCATTAATTCATAATATGATTTATACAGACACATCAAACCTGCTCTTTAACTACTACTTTGATTAAATTGTGATGGAAATAAATGATCCAAATAAAATTAGTAGGTTTGAGGACTGCTGGATCATACTGTATGACGGGTTTTAAATAATTCAGTCCTTAATGGGCATCCAATATGCTTAAATTGTGTTTCTAATTTTCCTTTAAATAGTTTGCATTGCTAATTTGCTTCTAAGAGATTTCTGCCAGTCAAGTTAAATACTTTCTGCAAGCTGCTTACATTCCTGTCAAAGTGTACTTGTTATACTAAACACCCACATTCTGTTCTAGTTCCATTTTAGTTACTTTTTTTTTTTTTTTTTTTTTCCTAAATCTTTCCTCCCACAGAGTGCTAGGGACTTCTTATTGATGGGCATCCAGGAAACTGAATGCAATATTTATTTCTGAAGTATATACACTAAATCAGTGCAGATCTAGGCAGTACCTAAAAAGGCAAATCCCAGGTTTTAAAAGCTGTGTGTGGGCGTTCTCACTCGCTTCCTTCCGAAGCTGCACCAGCAGTTCTGCCATCCTTGCACTGAGGCACAATGCACGCCAAAGCCAACAGCACTGCTGAGTTCTTGCTGAACCCCACTTAGTAAATTTTCCCTTCCAATATTTCGCTTTCCAGGTATCAAAAGTGTCAAGTAAACAGTGGAGTTTGAACAGTTCATAAGCCCGCAAGAGAATAAATGGTCTTTGGACAGCATACTTGTGTTTGAAAGGTAGTGTGAGGAAGGTTCTTTTTTCTTAGCGGATAATACGTTCATATTAGTTTGTGTATTATGTTATTGTATGGTAACAGTCATTATACTGTGTAAACATTATATTGGGATAATAAGAACACTGTTAATGCTTTAAAAATGCTCTCTACATCTTCTCATTCAGGGAAACATTAAGAGATTTTAGCTGTAACAAGCAGCATTTTCCCCTTGGGAACACCAGTATAGAAAGCAAGCCAGCTCAGCTAGTTTGTCCACTATGATAATTTAAGGCTAACATAATGTCTTAATGCTGCTATTTTGCATTAATATAATTTATAATTTTCAGGCAGGTTTTCATTCTGTTCAGAATGCAGAATGTGCAAACAAAGGAAGGAAGGATTATTTTTTTTTTTTTGGCAGTGAAGTACCTAATAAAAAGTGAAGGTGTTGACCCACTATTCATTTCTTATTTAAATTCCCCTTAGCCAAGCAAAATTCCCTTTTGAAATTCATCACTTGACTTCCATTGAAGTTTTGATAAAAGAACTTCTGTATTTGTTCCCGATGGTGAATTCTTTCATTTTCTTTCCTCCCACTTTTAAAAAGGAGCTTTATGTGTATTGTACCATAATATTACATATATGCTATCATTCATGTTTACTGCGATTCTGCAACAGCAGCTTCCACCATGTAATTTCCCATTCATCCTTTCAGCTGGTGAAGAAGCTTTCGGGGACTTGTAAATGTGTATTCTGTGGCAATTTTAGAAAATTTCAGCTGCCAATTCGTATTCTGAGACTCGTCCTCAGTAACAGTTTCCCTGACTCTGCATTTCTTAAAGATCAACAATGGGAGTAGTCTGTAACATAACTAAGGAGTTAGTTTGCCCTCTGTCTCTCAGACTTTACTTCCAGTGACTTAAAGGGGAGCTGCATCTCAGTAAATAGGAGCCGAATTGCACCAGAGCAGCCCAAATTCCCTCCCTGGCTGTTTGGATCGTGTTTGATCATGGGGGTGGTGTAGAGCCAGTGTTGTCTGAATTATCTTTTTTTCTTTCTTCTTCTTTAATTTTTGTCTGTCGGGATTATGTCCTGTGCAATGTACACCAGAAGGACGTGAGGTAGTATAAGGGCTTCTGCTGAGTAGATATTTGGAAGGTCTAATGAAAAATCTGCTGGAATCTCAGGGACAAAATGATTCCTGATGTCCCCAGAACTATGCATCAACCTTCTATGAGTGTTTTGTTTGTTTGTTTTGGGGGGTTTGGCAGGGTGTTTTGGGTTGTTTTTTTAGGGGAGGGTAAGTAGTTATTTGGGTTGCATGTGTCATCTACTTCATCTACTAGTCCTTAAAAATGGTCTTTTTAGTTGATGGTTGGTTTGTTTGCTAATTGCACTCTTTTAGTGGTTTGGGTTTGGGGGTTTTTTGTTTGTTTTTTTGTGTTGTGTTTTTTTTTTTTTTAAACTTTGTATTAGATAATCATAATTTGAAGAGTTCTCATTCTGGAGACCAGCTACCAATAATAAAAACCTTCAGCCCTTTATACTTGGGACATAATAGAGAATTGCTTCAAGAAATCAATTAACTGCAGATGGTTTGTTCTCAAGCAAGTCTTCATTACTAAGCTTATTTTATATTTTATGCTATGGTCTGAGCCCATATTTGCCTCCTACATTGCCTTATGTCTCACCTGTTTGAGGAATACCAGCCCCTGGCACAAACAAATTAGAACTCTTGACGCTGCACAAGGACACATTACTAGATTTTCAAAAGTGATAGCTATTTTTATTCCACTTCCTTAGTCCACTCTTTAAGTCACTGTGTCTAACACTCTCGACACAAGAGCCAAGCCCTTATCTTTACAAGTAGCAAAACCTATGAGAGAAACCAGATTTATTCGTCTGGGTTTTGTAGCCATGTAGAATTTATGGCTCTGGAAGTTCTAGTAAGGACTTGATTCATTCAGTTGTCTTGGCATCAAGAATATCTTTGGAGTGTTTACTGTGCTTTGTTTCCCTCAATGCGAATAACAAGGTGGTCATTCTGATGTGCTTTTGCTTTTGAAGAATATAATCACTGGTATGTATGGTTTTGAATTGCAATGCATGTAACTTAGAGTGAAATTTAAATCAAATTCTGATACATCATGGTAGTTATTCCCATTACCTGCTGTCTTCCCCCCCGCCAATCTTGCTGCGTAAGATTCTAGACAAAATTAAGTCTTGATCTCTAATATTGGTATTGGAAGTTTTAGTACGTTAGAGACAGCTGCAAAATGTCCTTTCAGTTTTCTTTTTTTTTTTTTAAAGATGTTGAAATTCAGATATTTTGGAATTAATCAGCAACAAAAGCATTGTTACTATGAATTTAAAATGTATTGGGAAATGTATAATTTTCTGGTTTGGATTTATATTGTTGTTCAGTTAAATCTACTGTAGTCAGTTTGGGTCCATTGAATGTGTCCTTTGCCTCAAAGTCATAATTCTCATGTCTCCTGTGATTATTTTAGTTATTTTGTATGGCTTCAGAGTGACAGATTTAAGTCTTTTTATAGTTATTGAAGTTGAAATTTATCTTGATTCTAGTCTCTCATGTTTTAGTGGAATCTGCAGTAGAAATAAAATTTTACATCTAGGAGAACTCTCCGGTGATCTTTTTTCTAGTATATCAAATATAGAGTTTGATAAACTTTTTTTAATCATCTGCTGCAGACAGATCTTGTGAGAGACTTCACCTTCCCATAGTTACATTTCTTGTTAACACAGGCATTTTACTTTGTCATTTGAATTTCTGACTGTGATTGTATCGCTGGTTTGCAGATATTGAAAATACTTGAAGCATATCGTTGTTTACTGTCAATGCCTTCGTATACTGTTTTTGATGTCCGCTTTTGGTGCTGGACAAATTCTTCAATGGAGACTTTTGAGGAGTACATTATGCATTTTACTTACCGAGTTATGGAAAAGAGGGTGAGTTCTTAGGTTTTTTGGTGTGTTTTTTTTTTTTTTCTCTTGCATTCACATAAATAGTAAGCTTTTTGTGCTGTCCTAAAGTAGGTCTTGTAAGTACTGGGTTTGTTAGTACCTTATGTAGTAATATTACATGCTTTACAATTTACAGGGAAACTTTAATTTGCTGAGTGATCTCTTGAGTAAAATTGGGCTGTTTATTTCTTTTACATGCTTCATGTGAATGGGTACACACTTTCTTTTGAAAGTCACTAAAAGGATAATGAATGAGAATTGTGGATAATAATGAAATGAGGATGAAAGAAATTGGTGTTCTGAAGATTCCTATGAAAACTCAAGAACTTTTTTAAAGATCATTGCATCTTTTCAGTTTTGTCTTTAAAATAACTGACTTCAAAGCATGTGAAAAAAACACACAACTGAACGCTTGTCTGTAGTTTTGCATGTATTTAGGAAGCTGTATATTTTCTCAGGCATAAATGTAGAAGAGGTTTACCAGGCCCAAGAAATCTTACAGAAGGCAATTATTTTCCTATGTGAACAATAAAATCCTGTGTTTGCAACACTTTTAGTCTACTCTGTGTATGAAAGGACTTGGGTTTAGATCTTTGATTTCTGCCTATTAACTCCTAACATTTTCCATTTATTGGTAAAGTGTTTTTGAAACCTTAGCTTCAATCAAGTTCATCACATTGTATTCTCAGAAGAGGGTATTAGAGCTTCCACAGAAGGAAGATGGCAACTGATTATTTCATTTTAGTCACAACTGTTTGGCAAAATTTCTTAGCAAAACCATAAGTCATTTCTTGTTGTGTTCCTTTAGGTATGGCAGAACCATTTTTCAGTTTGTTTAACAGAATAAATTGATAGTGAAAATTCTACCTGTACAGCACACTTTACTACAACAAAAGTCTTGAGTATATCTAAAAAATTATAGTAAGAGAGACAAGTTTAGTAAAATAAGTCAAGCTTTTTTACTGATGCATTTTACAAAAACGTCTGACTTTTTCAAGGTGCTTAGCAGACTTTAGAGTTTCTGAAGTAGCAGACAGGGATACTCTCTTAAACAACAATCAGTCACATTTTGCATCTAAAGACTGCAACCAGAAACTTTATGAACACATTTAATTCATAATTATTATTTTATAAATCCTGATACAAAGAAATTAATAATTTAGCTTATTTGCTCAAGGGATGCATTTCTTTTTGAATAGGATAGAAGATATTAGCAAGTTAATATCTTCCCACTGTGGTGGAAAGTGAGTGAAAATTAATGAAGATAATAGGTTTTACTTAGATCATTTCATTATTGTCATAGCTTTACCTGCCCTGTTTTATGACTGCCTTATTGTCTGTAGTGGAATTATTATCTTAGCTCTGCCTGAATTACTTTATAAAACAGCTAAAAGGGATCAAATTACATAGATTAAGTATTTTTATATCTTGTTGCTTTCATTAATTGCTTATGTGTGTTGCAGGGTTTTTTTGTGTGGCTTCCCTGATGTTTGTAGAAGTAGGGGGGAGGTATTTTTATTTTTTAACTACATGCTGGATACATACATTCAAATAGAAGTTTCTTGTTCTGATTCCTCATTTTTCAATGGACTATGTGACTGTAGAGAAAAGTTCCCAAAACAGAATTTGAAACATTCTTCTTTCTTAGATGATTGGCTCCTCCGGGTCACTCCTCTGAAGGATGCAAAGATTTATCTGTCTCCACTAGGACATGGGAATAAATAGGGTATGTAAGCTGACAAAGTCTCCCTAAATAATTGTTCACAGGAATACTCAAGGACTCTACTAAAGATGCCACTAGATGGTGACAGGTTCGAATTATGACCTTAAGAGCATGCAAAGTTCGTATTTTTACTTTTAAATTTTGCTGAAGTATTTAAATATCTCAAGTAATGCTGCTCTCATGAAATGTCAGCTTTAGACAAGAAGCTCAACTAAAAGGACAAAAATACCTGAATTGGTCCAAATGATTTGTTTTATTTTCCACCGTCTAATAGAACATTGAGACATTTAGACAAAAATTAACAATGCCTACGGGAAATGTTGTTTTTGTGGGAAGTTCATTGTAGGAATTGAAAAAGCTTTTGAAACAGAAAATTCTCGACTAACTCTCTGGGGTAGGTTATTAAACCTTTCTTGTTGTTGCTGTTGTATTAGTTCAATAAAATACAGTAATATCAACACATCTACCACATTTTTCTGTGTGACATAAAATGCTCCCTTAACACTTGAATCAAATAGCATCACTACTTGCCGGTAGTAGCCAGGGCTTAGCTGGTGTTGCCAGCCAGTACGTGTTTTTGTATTTAGTTTGCTAGGCATATTTGCTTTCTCTTCAGCTCTTCTCTGTATGGCATGCCAGCGTTTCTTAGTTCCATCACATCCTTATGCTTGCTTTCAGTTTTCATTTTTTCTCATGCCAAATTTTTTGCCAAATGTTCTGTTTCTTCTATGGATGTGTTTGCAGCAGGCTCCCTCCAAGTGTCTGCGTTTCATATTTGAGCAGCTCATCAGCGGGCATATCAACTCCTCTTGCTGGGAATTTGTTTTCCTCCTCAAAGAGATTGTTGCAGCTTGATGTTGACAGCTTTTGTCTTCCCCTGAGGCAGTTTTCTTTAGGGTCTCTGGATAGTCTGTCAGCTGCTTTTGTAGAAATAAAAAGGCAAACAACTATGCTAATTACTTCAAATATGGCTTGCATGTAAAAATTGCTACCAGTGGTGAGGACATTGTTTTGACCCTTTTTTCTGGACATAATCAGTCAGACAGTGTATGCATCTTCATGCCTTGCAAATATCTAGGTTTCTTTCTGAAAAATTATTTAAAATTGTAATATTTACTGGGCTTTTGATTTCTTTATAAAGCTTGCAGCATCTGTTGATTTGAAATAGCCCTTTAACCAGGCTGAAAATGGAAATGTTTCCGCTCATCTTCCTTTCTCTTCTTCGGCACCTCCTATCTGATAAGTGACAAAGGCAGGCATAGAAGGGAGGAAGGATCCTTAGCGCACTGACAGCCCAAGATCACTTTCCATTCGCAGATCGACAGAAAAAGCTCTGTGACACAACGGGGGTAGGACCGGGGGAAGCGCAAACAGAGTTTGACTTCTTGGCGACATTGGAGGAGGTGTTATGCGGCAGGTGGCAATGTAGCAGTCTTGTGGAGACCAGTCAGGAGTAATGGGCTGGAAAATCCAAGGTCACCAGTGCAGTATCTTCCTGGTGCTTACTACTGGTGTTGCATAAAGCAGTTGCTCAGATTATTTAAAGCACAATTTGGGGCGGGGAGGAGGGGGAGGTCATGATGCAGCATGATGTTCCTTTCTGCAGACACTCTCTTTTTTAGGTAAGACTTTTTTTTTTTTTTCCTTCTCTTTTTAAAGGCAGATGCTCTTTTGGTCTCTCCTTTGACAGTTGGACTCTGTTATACATGGCAACTGTCACCCTCTCCTGAAGTCATGCAGGCTTTGGTGCCAAGTAATGGGGAATCCAGCCCAGAATCTGTTAGACTATTTGGAGCACTATTGATTTCTGCCCCCCCCGCCCTTAATTTCAGAAGTATTTGCCTTTTCTGAACCAAGATTGAAAAGGATAACTAAGTTCCAAGGACAAGAAGTACCTCCCAGTGAAAGACTGTGGGCAGCCAGCTTTAGGTGGCCCTGCTTGAGCCGGGGATTTGGACCAGGTGACCTCCAGAGGTCCCATCTAACCTCAACCATTCTGTGGAGTTCAAAATCCCAAAGGATTTTTTTTCTGATCAAACCTTTTTTTTCCATTTGAGCACAGTAAGCTTCTTACTCTTAGCTTGCTCCTACACTTTTGTGTAGGCTGGATGTCACTGTGTAGTCTGATGTGTTGCTGTGTTTCTGGAGACTGATGGAGGATGTCAGACTAAAAAGACAGGAGAGTGATCTCTGCTGCAGAACAGCATTTTTGCTTTTTCTATTTGAAGACCTAATTATAAAATATTTTCCAAATTTTGCTTAACTGTAATGGCAGATATTTGCGAATTCTAGCAGTAGATTATATAAACCATCATCCTATCCATTCAAATAGTTCAGAATATGTTTTTGTTTGGATGTTTTTTTACAGCTTGATCAGTTTTATATTCTTCTAGGAAGACTTAAATAGAAAAACAAGGATCAATTTTGCAGTAGAGCTGTCAAAAAAACAGTTTCTGGTTTGCACATGTGTGGATTTGAAGGGCAAGGAGAACTGGTTTCAGACTAAATCTGAGAAATCACACATCTGAATTCTCTGACAAATAAGACCTTTCTGTCCCTTTGAATTTTTAGTTGAAACTGATGTCCTTGTCAGCATCCCAGGTGATACCAGTAATGAAACTGCCAACATTGTCAACTCCATTGGGCTAGCTGCCTGTTTCCCTCAAGGTCTCAAGATCCAGGACAGCCCTGCTAGCAGACTCCCTGGGGCTATTGCTCTGCAGCTTCAAGAGACCCTGGCTCTGGGGCAGACTAATAAATTATGTCTGATTTAAGCCAAAAGGTGCAGTTGTATCTGCCTAGGGGCCAGAGATGTCAGGAATCCAGGTAAAAGATTAAGCAAAACTGATGATGCCCAGTATACTTAAAACATAATGTTTATGGATCAGCTCTTCTTTGAAGAAACTTGGTTTCATATGAATATTCGTAACTAGTTCTACCTTTCAAACCAGATCAGACAGATGTGATATGGTTGCAAGGGTTGCACTGTGCAGCAGAAGATGTGTCGTAGCTGTGTGTAGCTAAAGAGGAGGTAAGATGCTCAAGCCTATCAAACAGATATCTTTTTACCTTTCAGATCATATCAATTCAGCTCCGTAGGTATTTGAAGCAGAGAGACCCTGCCTACATTTCGAAGCTTATGCAATTGAAACATATTTTTGCTATATTCCAGATATCTCTTTGACTTGACTTTTGATCATCTTCTACTGTGGCTCAGGGAGGGTAACACGAGCTCACTCCATCATTCTGCCTTTTACGTCTGCCTCTGTGGCTTTCCTTGTTCTCACCTGAATCTATGTACTCGGAAGATGAGACAAAGTTGTCCCACAAACCATCTCTCTGGATCAAAAGACTCAATTCTTTTTTAAGCTTCATCCTCCCCCTTTATTATACAGCCTACCAGCCTCTCCACTTCCTCTTTTTGACTGCACTCCATTCATGTCTTTCACTTTTTACTTTTTACTTTTACTTATGTCATTCATACCGTAGCCTTCATCATCTGTTATCCCACCTTTTCAGAATTCACTTGCTTATAACCTGCAAGTTTCCAGAAACAAACTTACCAGCTACATTTTCCTGTTCTTCCCTCTCCGATACCTGCAAGCAGATGCTCTTAAAAGGCACTCTTTAAAGAACTGAAAATAATAACTCCTCTGGAAGTTAGCACAACTTTCTTGAGGAGGCTCAGAGCACTTCTGCTATTGAATTCCGAGGCACTGCATGCAATACACGGGTGCTATGTCTGTGTTGTCTTGGCTGAATACGCCATCCAGCATAATCATGTAAATTTAAAATTAAAAAGTAAGAGTTTTATTTCTTTAGCAGAAAATTAGAGGAGCTGAGACAGCTCATTTGGCATGGCAGCATTCCATTGAGCCGAAAGGTAATTTTCAGGGACTGCATCTTTGGTAAGTATTCGTGCAGCAGTGGGGTAGTGATTTTAATGTGCAGTGCTGCATTTTAATAGCCAATTGAGATGGCTATTAAGATAGAGCATTGTACATTAACATCACTGCTGCACAGAGAGCGGCTGGTGACTGCTCCTCAGATGACGGCGCTCTCTGCATTCTGCTTCATAGCAATGGTTTTCTTAGTAGCTCCTCTGATCTCCTGCAAGGGAAATAAAAATCATTATCTAGTTAATATTTCACACTGTGTTGGGCATCGAGATCCCAGCGAGAGACAGCGGGAGAGTAGAGATGTGATGTTGGGGGGGGGGGGGGGGCAGAGAAGGAAAGAGCGTGAGAGAGAAAATCCCCTTGTGAAAGGAGCATTTCTTGGTTTTCATCTGCTAGACTCAGTTTGGCTCAGTGAAAACATAGTCTGCTAACACTGAGGCTTGGGATACAGTGCTGAGGGGAGGACTGTGTAGCAGAAGTAGGTGTGTGTAGCTAAAGAGACAGTAAGATACTGAAAATTCATAAGACCCTGGGAAATGTCAGAAATGTCTACGGAAAAAGTACAGCTGAAAAACCGTATGTACTTGAATACTTATCAGAAGTGTTTAAGAAAATCATTCAACTTCTACCCTTTGCACTTAGAAGAAGCTAATAGACAGTAAGAGCCTAATCAGTTACCTACCATATGATTAGGCATTTCCTTGTCTATAGTTTTCTGCTCTGTTCTGATGTGAAAACGTTTTGCTTGCTGTCAGTCTATGCAGTTCACAGGCATCTCACAACATTTGCATTGCTGAGATTTCAAAACTCTGTTTTCCAGTGAAAAGAACCTGATTGCACCTGAACAACCTTCCTCACAAAAATGCAGAAATTACAGGAAAAGGGTCTGTGACATTAGTCTTCCGTCTCTCTTGTAATACTTGTGAAATTACTTCCAGAACGAGGAAAAAAAAAATAGTCCCTGTAACTGTAGATAGCCTAGGATAGCGAAGGATACTGTTGCAAAAGTTTGGCATAACAGAGGGAAAGATGTATTCAGAAACTTCCTTGAATGGCTTTACTGTATTCTTTTATCTCTGCATTTTTCTTGGGAATGAGCTACAGCAATTATCTATCATATCACTTAGTTTCTGAAAACTTGCTTGAAGCAGAGCCATGGAGGACACTGACTGAGATCAGTAGCTCTGCCTTTCAAATTCTTGTAAATTCACATTCTCTTGAATAGAAACGTTTACGAGTTTATTTGTTAGTCAACAGATTTTTTTTAAAACATGATAGACACACTTGCCAGGAAATTGTGATTTGCCTTGGTTGAAAAAAAAAAAAATACATATTGTTGCTTAAAACCAAATTAGTATCTATGAATTCTCATAATATTAATTCTAAGAATACATGAAACTCTTCAGGCTGAAATTACTGCCTAAAACTTCAACCTATAAGTGTTGACATTTTTGCTAAGCATTTTGAAAGATAAAATCAAGTTTTTGGCCATGTAGAAATAAAAATATCAAAACAAATAGACTTAAGAGGACGTGCACAGAGAGATAGCTGTTTAATATTAAACCTAATAAAGAATATATTTGGGCTTAATTGCCTACCTCTCTGTACTTTCTAGTATGATAGTAAATCCCATCAGCTGTGTGAGCTGCCTTACAGTTCTCTGGATTATGAGATGCCATTTGTAAGAATAAGGTAAAATTGGTATGGTAAAATTTTATTTTGGTGTTTTCATCATTAGGAATTCATTTACCAAGTACTGTCTTTCTCCTTAAAGTATTTCACAAATACAATGATGAAAGTCTTTTTAACATGAGGGACTAATTCAGGCTAAAGAATATCTACTCTGTAAGCACCTTCTCTATGGAAAATCATAGATGGATTTTATCTCAGTATCCTCTCTATCCCCAATGAATTAGTGACTGACAGTACCAGCAGGCTAAAGCTTAACTGTGTAGAGTGATCAAAAGCCTGGGAGAGAGAAAACAGTGTGAAATGGTAAAGATTTTGAATATTTTAAAAATTATTCTAATGTAATAATGTTGGCTCAAGGAATTTTTTTTGTTACCAAGCAAAAAGTGATGAAACATTCACATTCTTTGCTCTGTGCTATATTCTGCTCTTCTTTTAATTCAGAAGATCCAATTCAAATGTATGTTTGTTTTTCTTAGATGCTATCTTTAAAACTATGAGGCAATAGAGCAGCAGTTCAGCAGTTTCATGCTGATATGCACCACTAGAGGCCATCATACACCTCCTTAAATATTAGATAGATATGCAAATTATTCTAGAGATGATGTGAATACCCAATGATTGTAAAAGTCTATATAAAAGGGCATGGGAAAACTTCTTATTTGAGAGAAGACTTTATCACAACTGATTAGTGTGAACACCACATCTTCTCAGGCCAATTCCAATTGATTCAGAGCACCTCTCTTCTCTAGTACATTCCTGCATAACCTTTTAGTAGATCATTGAGTATATAAGGTAAGTGAACTCTGGAGATGGTAACTGTTCTGCACAGTCTGCAGATCTTCTAAATCAGTAGATACAGTAAAGTTTAGAAAATAAAATGGGAATCTTTTAGGTTGATTTCAGTATGCTTGGATTAGAAATTAAATATTTTTCCCTCAGTCTTGCCGTCTGGAAAATGGGATGTCATTCCTGATCCCCCACAGACTTCTTATCAGGATTCATTAATGAGCTAACATGTAGCTAACACTTTAAGTAACTGACTGATATGTAAAGTAGTCTATGTTACACAGTGATACTCTTTTGAATCATGGAAACAAATGACTGACTTTATAGATGAGAAATGACAGGTAGCATGATTTTAATTGGAAAAAATTCAAATTAGTATTCATTTTATAGAATCAAGAGGTGCTACCAAAAGTAGTAACACAAAAGGGTGGTAAGTAAAAGAATTAGTTTTCCAATGGGTCTGGATGACTTTATGAAAGGGCTGCGGTGCGGCGTGGACCTTATCCAGGAGATCTCTTCTAGTCCTTTGGTTTTCAGTTTCGCTTCTTCAGGGAAACTAACCATGCAAAAAAATATTAGCTTATTTTACTTTCCTTTTGAAGACTTGCTGTATGGTACTTTTCTTTATATAATAGATTATTTATATGTGAAGGCTTTGCATGTGTGTTTGAGAAGTAAGTAATTAGAGAAGAAGTATTACATTATCTTAACCAGCTTGGTATGCAGTAGTTTTTCATCAAAATGTTGAATGGAGAGAGAAGATCAAGATAAATAACAAATGTCAAGTACTACTGTAGTACCTCCAAACTACTTGTCTGATAATAAAAGCAGCAGTAATCTACATGCTCTACAGTGTATTCAAGTATTTTTAAAATAAGAAAAGGATAATATCTCATATGTAGCCAAAAATGAAAAACATCGAGTATCACAGAAGAGATAAAATAAGTGCTTTTGTCACAACAGTCCATGCTAATTTCTGGGGGGTTTGGGGGAGGAATCTGTGTCATAACTCTTAGTGGTTTTATGAAAATGAATTTGTGCTTCAAAATTATAATGGAAGACTACTCAAAATGATTACAAAAGAAGTCATGCACAAGAAGGCACTATGGCAAATTACATATTTTTTTCCACTAGATTTGGAAAAAAAAATAGAAATTTTGCAAAGCTCAGGATCATTGATAAGTCTCTTGATAAAAGAAATAAAATTTAATATGCTATTAATCAGATGAAAGGAAAAAGTGATAGAGAAAAGAGACTAATATGACAGCATAACTCAGTATCCAGTGACCTCTGAACTGATGAATAACACTGAATATTATTCATTTAATATACCTCCCATGTGTAACTTCACTTCAAAAAGACAAGTGGTATATTTCTTATTTCTGGTATACTATTTTTGAAATAAGTTCATTTCAGAAACATATTTTGCCTCAGAGGAATTAAAGCTATGTGTAGTCATCTTGCTCTTCAGCTTACCATATTATTTTTCAAATATGTATTATATTCTTCATTGTAAACAGGTTTCCCAAACTGATATATAGGAAACTGATGCACAACATGCCATTTGGCTTCACTTCCAGATCTTTACGGCCATGAAAAACATGGAGATTTTCTGCCCGTGCTTTGGGATCCAGCTCAACAGGATTGCTGAGAAGGCAAATCTGTACACAAGGTCCACTTGTCACCTTGGGGACAAACAACGCCATGAAAGAATGGAAAGTGGATTTTAAAGAAATCTATTTGATCGAGTCTTGAGTAATTTCCATTTCTGCACTGCATACTTTTCATGGGTACCTGTGCAGTGCGTCCTGAGTCGCCCAGACTGAATGGAAATGAGAGCATGGTGCAAACATCTGACTTGGTTGTACTGTAAGTGTGCTTCATACAATGCTTCCTTTCAGGGCTTGTTGTCTTGGCCAAAAGAGTTCATTTCCAGTCTGTAGGGCTTCTGGACCCAAACTAGCACATCAGCATTTCTTTCCACTGTGTCAATTTGTCAGCTTAAATGTTTGTTAACTCCGAGAGGACTGAACCATGCTTCACTGTATGGTGTAGACATGTGATTTGGAGCATGTTGCTTTTCATCTTTGTGACTCAATTTCCCACCTGGGAGACGGTGATAACAATGCTAATGTGTCTCATTATTGTCTTGCCTATTTAAACTGTAAGCTCTTCAGGGCAAGGACTGTCTCATACCATATGTCTTCACAGAGACTGGCAGAATGAGTCACTGATTGCATTTGGGGTCTCTTGGTGCCACTATAATTAAAAGAGAGACAATAATATTAAAAAGGAAGAAAAGGGGGAAGGTAGGTCTGGTATCAAGAGGCTTGCAGATTTCCTGGTAGCAGCCCAAAAGCAAGAGAAAAGTTTATCTCCAAGGAGAATCCTTGCTTTTTCAACTTTCTCAACTCCAAATGTCATATTGTTTTTCAAAGAAGTACAATAGGGGAGCTTTGCAAGCAGGGTAATCCAGAAGCTAATGGGTGATATTTTACCATTACAGATCCTAACTGTAAGGGAAGGATTAGTAGTCTGAGCTAGCGCAAGGGTGTGGGTTGGAGAACAGATCAATTTTTAATAGAATTGCACCTATAAAATTAGAGCGTTGCCTCCTTCCTCATTAGAGGATGAACAGATGTTTCTGAGAGTGGATGAGGTGTTTGCACTCGCAAGTGGAGAAAGGCAAGCTGATGTGAGAGAGGCGGAGGCTGATTCGCAATCTCCTGGAGCACATCACTTACTGACAGAGCTGTATTCTGTCCCAGTTAATGGTAAGAAGTCTTTCACCAGTTGTTTTATGCAGTAGAATAAGACGACTAATGAAAGTTATTCCTGTGGTTACTAGAGATGACTCCTGAAATATAGCCCTATATGCTAATAGCTCCTGCTTTGGCATTTCTAAATCCATGTCTTATTTGAAAATGTTCCTAAGATTTGGGTCCAGTACCCATTTTGCGTGTCGGCTGAGGACTGCTCTGCAGAACTAGTATTTGCCCTTCATTCAGGACTTGATCAAATACACCATGTACAGTAAATCCCTGTTTACACTTTGTCCTTCTTGTTGAAGTCTTCAGATTGCTTCAGCATAGTCTATTTTATCTCTGGCTGATGTTAAAACCAAGAAGCACCTTCTGTGTTAAAAGGCCAGCTTTTTATCAGTTTTTTGCCTAGCAACTATTTGGCTAGATTGATTTTTATAGCCTGTAGGAATGCTTCCCATGGATTACGTAAAGTGGGCAGCAAATTGGAATTTGGTGTGAAGGCTTTTACAAACTTCTGTCTACACCCAAGGTTTGTACCCTAGCACAGAAAGAGAGCAAAAACACATCATTATTACTTAACTAATCCATGCAGTTCACATTTTAGACTCTTGTTTAATACTCAGATGTCCCAACAATGGCCCACAGTGTTTGTAGAAAGTATTGGGACCGTGGCTGTAAGGATATTCTGTGCTGAAATGACACAGATTACAAGAACCAAAGTTTCATGTCACTACGTCCCTTTTATTACTCATAAAAAGCCACAAGCTTATGTTAGAGTTTTGACAAGCTTCATCTGAAACGTAAAACAGACTGTTGGCTGTGCGTTTAGATTTTCCAAAAAGGGGTTACTGGGTTAGTAATGAAGAACTTCTCATTTGTTGCACTGCACTAGCTCAAACCCGATTTGCACAGAACTGAAAAACTCTAATATTAGTTTTCTGCCATAATGCAGTCCTCAAGACCTGGACAAGAGGACCTCTTGACAACGTAAGATACCTTATGCATCTGAGATGCAAACTGAAACATGGGGCGGAGTGGGGGGGGGGGAATAAAGCAAGCTTGCCTGAAAGAAAACTTAAGTATCAAGAGCGTAAACAACCATTGATGGCCATGCACTCATGCACTTTGGTTTTATTTCCCCTTCTTTTTCTTAGTGTATTGAACTTCATAAATGGAAAGCAATGCTTGTTCTCTATCAGCAACTGTTTAAATGATATTGGTATTCTTTATTCTTTAACATTTTGATCTGAGTTTGTGTCTTTATCATCTCACTGAAGTAAGAATTTTGATTACAGGCCATTAGAAGTATTTAGAGCAAAGTTAAATTACTGAATGTAACTTTTCTTCCTGACTTGGATGGAAAATTATTGTTTATAGAGAAGCAAGTAATAAAGAAGTTACGTTTAACAGAGAGAGCTCTAGAACTGGCTCCATTCCCTACTGGAGGTGTGACATCTTAAAAAAGGAAGGATTGGTAGTGGCTTCAGTCCTTCCTTCCCACTCTCAGCAGTGCTTGGGCAGGCAGCATGTACTTCTGCATCCTGCAATCCTTTGCAGCATAGCTTTCAAGCTGAGGGAGGTTGTGTATAGCTGGTTTCACACCCCTCTCTGCTCAGGAGGATTTATCTGCTTTCTGGAAACTGCTTGTAGCTGGTACAGCAGTGTCCCCATGATTTATGTTAACTTATTTAACAAATAGCTCCATGCCTTTAGGAATTTATAAGATTTTGTAATTGTCTCTATCACATACTTTGATTTTTTTGTAGGATAACTTAAACCAAAAGCCCAGTCTTGCACTGAGGAAACTCAAAGTGATAGAGTTGCAAATTATAAGCAAGTCTGGCTTATCCATAAAAAGTTATACTATACTTCAGTTTGATACTTACTCAAGAAACAAAATATTCCTTTCCCTATACTTTCTAAATGAAATTAATTTCTATTAATTCACCATCCTGTGCCAAACAAAACATTTTACGATTAGCAGTAGAAGCTCTCCTCAAATCTTCCTTTTGCCATCATTTCCTCCTCATTCTAGAGAGAAAAATTTCTTCATAGGGAACATACCTACTTCAGTGGAAAGATATAAGTGAAAACTAAAAGCAAAGCATATGTTGAGTGGGAAGGAGATAGATACAGTGTATGTGAGAGTTTTGCCTTTTTTTGTGCCCACATTTACAAAAAGGGTGACAAGTCTTTGTAAGTGGAGTTGGATGTAGGCTGGGAAAGAAATCTTTAGTCATATACATGTTTTGTTTGTTTATCTATAGGTTTTGCTTTGAGTATCTCATCACTATTATTTGGGAAACTTATTGATACTTCTATAGTCAATAATATTTAAATTTTTATTCATGACTGTAAAAGGAGAACTCTCTATGCCAACTTATGTGTGACTATAAATGAAGGCTACAGAGATTTAACAAAGCACAATAATAGTACCCCTGACTCCACTAGTCATGACTAAGATCTTACTCTGAATTTCCCTGTTGTCTAAGGGCAATAACTGGTTTAGATTTGATTTGTTAACCTGCAGCTGCAGCAACTAATATCAGTTATTTGCTGACTCCTTTTTTGTAATTTATCTCCTTCTCTAGATCATTATGGCTTGTTATTTTCAAGATAGGTTTCAAATAAAAAGTAAGGTCCAAATTATTCACAGGATCTGAACACATGCTTAAGTTAATATTTTACTTTTATGGGAATTTCTATTGATTTCAATAGAACTACTTATTATGCCCAAAGGTGATTATTTTCTGGGTCAGGGGCTAGTATCACATAATTCTTAGGAAAAGGACCACATTTATTACGTTCTTTCTAGTTAATAAGGCTTAGTTAAAATTTATCTGTGAAGTTTAGATTAGCAGGCAGATTCAAATTTCCCCAGCATTTGGAATTCAGTAGTTTTGTTGGAGATCATCTGTGGAATAAATTTCAATTTTTAAAAAGCATCTATTATCATGCACATTTATTTATCTAAAAAGATCCTCTTTTAAACCCATAAGAGCTTAATGCCATAATTGCTTTTAATGTCTTGGCCAAATGTGAATTAACAAAACCCATTGGAAAATGTGATTATCTGCATCCTTAATTGTAGGGTGACCCCTCTCTTTGTGAATTCCAAATCACCTCATTATATTCAAGTCCTACATAGGTACTACCACTGGGAAAGGTATTATGAATCTCCTATAATAACAATAATAATAATAATTAATAAAGAAGATGGACTGGTTAGCTTGGTATGTAGCCAAGGCACTTCTGTTGGATTACCAGTTATTTTTTCCATTTTTATCATACTATATCTACTGTGCTTAATCACTATATTATATTTTACCGCATGTTAATAGGTAGATAGACTCTGAAACCACATGCATCTTATGTGAAAATAGTTCCAGCTAAATCCATACAATGAAAAAGTAGGGCATGAAGGGCATAGGAAAGCTCCAGCTTCTGGCTTTCTTTACCCTATTTGATCAAATTTCTTTCTCTAATGAATCCCTGATTATCCTAATAGGCTTCCACTGATTGACTGGGAAGCCAAGACATGAGCCTGTATGGGTCAAGAAGATAAAGAATTTATAAAACTCAGTTTTTGGAAACACAGTCTCAGGTTTTGTTCTGCTCCTATCCAAATATCTAATCCAAAACAGTATTAGATGTTTAGAATCGCTATTGGGAATAGATCTGCTAACAGTGTCATTAAATGCTTGGCATCCTGACACCCTGTTCAGATGGGACCTGGAGCACATCACAGTTGTCCTTCGTCCTCCTAGCCTATATTAGCTTTCTTTTCTTGAAAACTGAGGTTTAGCAGACAGCCAGAGGGAGATCTGGTAATTCTCCTTGCTCTAAAACTGAATTTCATTCATGATGCAGGCGGGACAAACACCTACAACTGGGTGTTCATGTTCTTTCAGTTGTATACAGCCACTAATGACCTTCAGGGAAAACTACTGTTTTTTCAGTGTGTTATATTAAGCAGCCAAATGCCACGCTAATTAATTTTTAAAAGAATCATAGGGAAGAGCAGCGACTGTTAGGGTAGGGAACTGCAGTAAGCAAGGGTAACATTAACATGTTTTACTATGAAAAGCAATTTACCCAGAAACTGTAGCCATTATCAGAACTCTTAACACCCAGATTTCTCATTCTCTTTTGTAAGCATTAATCATATTTTATTTTTAACCAAGAACCTCGAAGCAGAATTAAATTAAGTGAAACTTTAATAATGAAATTGCATACAGTATTATTCAGAAGTTATGCAGAGAAGCTTTAATATACTCCATTAGGCAGAGAAAAATGTTGAAAGGATATGGTTAATGTTCATCTGCAGCCAGTTCCTCTTTTTATTACAAGAATTTTGCTATTGACTTCGATGGGAGGAAAACCAGCCCCTGCTGAGGTGGTGTAATAGTGTGGGTTAGTCTCCTGAATCACTAGAAAATCATTATAGAATAAAGTCAAACTGAATGATGATGACTGTTATCCCACAGGAGAGAAGATATTTATTAAAAAGGGCGGAAGCATGGTTGTAGGGCTGAACAGGGGCCAGCACTTGGGTGATTGGCCTCAGCAGGGGTGTCAGGGTGGCACTGGCAGAGCAGAAGGGAATGCACCTGCAGGGCCGCATACTCAAAATCTTGTGTCAGCTCTGCCAGCTCCAACTGGGGCAAAGCGCGGGCACTGCTGTCCCCGACTATCCGGTGAAAATAAAGGTAGTGTAGTGGGGAGGCTGGGTTTAGCCTCTCTTCTCAAGCATTCTGCACAGGGTTGTATGGAAAGGGAAAGAGGAGGAACGGGTAAAATTTAAAGAAACACAGAATGAGTTTTCTTCCTTTTTTGAGGATTAATTAAAGCTATGGGCTTGGTAAGGTCTTGAGATTACTGGAAGCATGGAGATCAGTGGGGAAAGCTAGCAGCTCCAAGGAGCACTATGTCTGAAAAATACCTTGTATGCTCCACTGAAATGTGTTATGGCATGTCTACCACACGCTTCAGCAGCGTGTAAAGTACGTGCTCCTTTTTAGTAATCAGCTTTGTGGCTTTAGCCAGACCCTCCGTCTGCTGCGTTATAAGATTTCTGGCAATGATGTAACTATTAGATTTTAAAGACTTTTCTCCTTAAGCGGGGGGGGAGATGACAATATTTTTCCCCAGATCCGAAGTTTTCTATTGTTCTCAACATTCACATCAAGTATACCAATATCTCCAACCTGACAAGAAGAACGTCTGTAGGGCCTATATTTACCAGACTTGTTTGTTTAAGTGTTTATCTTGTTATTATTGCTGAATCTTTTGCAGAGAAACAGAAAGGGTACAGAAAGAAACCACAAGGAAACACCGCACACAGGCAAAGCACTTCCAGTAGGGTGGCCCTGGAAGTGCACCTTTGGGGCTGAGACCTTGATAGAACTGCTCTTCATGCTGAATAAAGATGCTCTCTCCTGTCCTCTGACTTCTGATTGCTAAGCAGAGATAAGATGGAACAAAGACCGGTTTTTAAGAGGATGAAAAGAAAGAAATTAACAACTTCGATTTTAAAAGAGAAAGAAGGTACTCAACTGCTACTGCGTGCAAATCTAGGGAAGAAGGTAATAGTGTTAACAGCCACAGAAGAAGACTGGAAGAACTGGGGGAGCATGCTTTCCAGCATTACTGTTGCACAGCAAGAGGTGAGTGTCTTAATGGGAGACAGAAGATGAAACTTTCTTACTGAGTTTTTAACGTCAGAATTCCTCACTCTCCATCTCCTTTCAAATAGCAGTAGAGTTCAGCCAGTAAAGCTGTAGAAGTTAATGAGAAAAATGTGATCTAAGCAAGTAATCTGGGCAAGGGAAGCCTATGGTTGCATTGGCAAGACAGTATACCTTTCGAAAAACTGAGTGTATGTGCAAGGCATTCTGCAAATTTTGAACATTTGATAAAATACATTAAAAAATATGGGGTTTTATTCCTCTTTTTCACTCCTCTGCCCCAGTAAAAATCCTTAAAAATAGTAACAATTTTACAATGTAGTTCTCTTCCCATCACGCGTGTCAATAAAATGGGTTCTTGGTATTCTGGTGTCCAGAATGGCACAACTCTAACCACTTTCTTTCCCTGTTAGATTTCAGCTGCGTTTTTCCCTCCTTTCACTCTGTGTATGCTACTAAGAAAAAAAAAAAAAAAAAAAAAAAAAAAGAGATGTTCAGTGATGACTAAAGAATAAACAAAACCAAAGCTCCTAAGAGGTAGAATTCACAAGTCAGCTTGAAATGAACAGGAAAATCTGAGTTTCCTGATAACATATGAGTGTTTTTCTTCCCCGTTAATTGAAATCAGTGTGAAGAAAAAGCAACTGACTTGGAACAAGTAGTCAACAGTGCTTCATTTTCATATAAAATATTGCTACTGTCAATGGCCCAAGCAGTGATCAAGACAGGATGTTGAAACTGGGAAGAAGACCAAAAAGGACTAGTAACACTTTTTATGTGGGAACTGAGATAAATCAATAATAGGAAGTAGGCTATAACACAATGATAGAAGGGCAAAAAAATTGCTGATGCTCCTGCTAAATAAATCAGCAATGTCACTGTAGTAGTTACAGTACTATTCTTTATATTGATATTAGACCTACTAATAACTCCCTGCAACATATTGCACTAAGTTCTGTTTTTAAATGGTACCTTAGGCAGCATGTGTATAAATTCTGTACCCCATGAGAACCATTTCTTTTATGAAGTTAAAATGAAACATCATATTCTTGTAGCAAAAACAGGGATTGAGTTAGAGCACTTCTTTTTGTTCAAATGAGAGGAATTGCTTAAATAGCACCCTTGAACTACTAGACTGCAAAGGTTTACTTTGAAGCTATACAGTGGAAGAAAAAGCACCATCTCTCTTACTCTCTGTAAAGTTTTAAATACTTATTTTCACATATAAAGACTTTGCGATTCCTTGTTGGCATTAGGAGAATAACCTTGTCATATTTCAATCTATACAGAAGATCTTTTTTCAAACAGTTTATGGCTGTGACTTTCCAGATACAGCTGTGATTTAACAGATCGGCTGTTATGCAGATGTCTCATGAAAGGTAAGTGGCATTGGTAGGGTTGGAGGTTAAATGCCTTTGAAGTCCCAAACAGCAGTAACAGTGGTCAAATAATACATGCCTTGTGGGAGCTGATTCTTCTTTCTGTATATCTTGATAAAAAGTTGGACTACTAGACAAGTAGTGCTGCAATATGAAAGTATCAAGAAATCATCTTGTAAAAATTTCTACATTTCTATTCTGGAGTCCTTACACTTATGACAGGCCACAGCTGGTATCCCTCAATATGGCATTAACAGATAAGCTTGTCGACTACCTTATCTGTTACCAGTGTTTAGAGATACCTACTTGTTTCTTTTAAGAGTACAACTAAAATAAGCCTGTAAATGTAAACTAAGTCATTTAGCATGTAATCCATGGGAGATGGGAGGAGCCTATTAAAGTAAATGAACCTTTTGGGTTGAATAAGCCTGGACAGAATTATTTGGCCTGATATTTGTAGTAAAAGTATTTTTAGCATTGGTGGAAATTCAGTTCCTAGGACAAAATCATTAACGTGCTGATTTTGCTGAAATCGTTGTCTTAGTAGAAGGAACTTTCCATTGCAAATGAGATTGTTGCCATTGAGTAGGAATTTTTACTTTGAGTTTATTTGGTGGTTTTTTTTTTCTCCTGAAAATTGATGAGAAAAAGCAGTTTTTCTTTTGCCAAGTTATAAAATATGAGGACAGATAGGCATCTGGTAAAGCTGTCATTGCTCCAGAGAATTCTTTGGAGCTGTAACGGTGTCTGGGTTTGTCACATCGCTTCTTTCCACCAGTAGTTAGGGGTTTTCTGTAATGATCAATTAGTGTGCATGCAATATGTGTGATTTGGCACATGCCCAATATGAAATTGTGCCTGAGTTTTTCTGTAGATTGCCCTGGACTTGGCTTCTGAACTCTCTGAAGCTTATTTTTTTGGCAGTCAGAATTGTAGGTTTCTGATGTTACAAATAAATGCAAAGTTATAAGCCCCCCCCCCTTTTTTTTTTTTGAGGGAGAAGCAATAAACAATAAAAAGAACTATGGTACAACAGACACTGTTTTTAAAACAGAGTGAGTCCTTTCAATTGTCCATCTGGAAAACATTGATTTGCATCACTGAGAATATAATTGTTCTACCAACAGGCTCAATTTTCTATATAATCAAACAACAAAGGCAGCTATAATGCTTTTCAATAAGATGAAAGTCTTGAAAAACCTAATAAAATGAGAGAGGAAATTCCTCCAGCCACATGTGTAAAATATAGAAGCATGTACAGGTATACACAGAGATTGCAGATACAAGAGGTTTTTAATAACATCAGTTTCATTACAGATGTGGATTTCTCTAATTTAGTAAAGTTTAAAGGTAGGACTCTGTATTACTGGAATGAATTTCTTACTGTTAATTTTTTTTATTCACATTCTTCTTTGATTCTGTTTGTTTTGTTTTCAAAAGCAAATGCGATCTTTTTACTTTTGAGGATTTTTAACATGAATAATGTGAAATCGACAAAAATACCATAAGGCTTTTAAAACCATACCTTTATCAGGAAAGGCACGTTTGAATGCATGTGCGTAAATACTTACTGTTTAAATATCACTGTCTTTGAGAACAATTGGGAATATTATAGAAGGTCTAAGTTTTGGGAACAAACCAAAGTTACCCTTTAATTATAGTCTTGTTAAGGTCAATACATTGCTAATAATCAAAAGCATATAAAAAAAGAGTTGTAAAAACAATGTACATGTGATTATTTTCAAGGAAGAGCAGGACTGGCCAAAAATACATGGGGTTTAGGACTAAACTTGTAAACAAGCAAAAAATGTATGAGTACAGACGGTCATGCTTTAGTTTTGAAGTCAGATGTCCTGAGTTGAGAATAAATCCAGTTCATGCTGTACTTTCTGGGCAATTCAGGAAAGAATTAGTGCCTTTCCCTGAATTACTTCTTTCCTTTTACCTTGTTGAAATAGGCACCTTTTGCAAATTTTGCACTTATGTCTCATTAACAATCTAAATATTATTTCAGGTGCTATCCTTTGAACTACTGCACTCTCTCTTCCCTGCCTGTAGGAAACTTTCTATTGACAATCCATTAAAAGTGCCATCGCTGTGCCTGCTTTCCCAGAGTAGGGACCACACTCCCAGCTGTTTGAAGAAGTTGCCATGCCCTGATCTTTGTCATGCTTGTGTCATGATACACCTGCTATTGCTTGCAACTATGCTTTACCTTAAAAGTACTTTCTGGTATATAATATGTCCCTGTCCGTATATTTATATGGATAGAAAATTAAGATATTGTAATAGTGGTTTTCCACCATTCCACAACAAATTGGGCTAGAACTGCATTCTCAGTATGCATGTTTGCTGCTCTTTTTTTTTTTTTTTTGAGCATGTGATTTTTATTTCACTTTTTAAATTTGGATTTTTAATTTTTTTTGTCATCCATCATCCCATAAATCTCAATATGATTGTATCTGTAGTCAGAACAGTCATCTTAGCTACCATTTGCTGAACAGGGGGGGAAGCTTTACAGATTCAGAACTCTGTAGCATTTCCTTGATATCATTCAGAGTCACAGCAGGATAAGTTTGTCCCCTCCATGGATTTTTCCATCAGCAAGCTCTCACCCACAAACAGATGCTGCTCTGGCATAGGAGGGCTGTGAGCGCAGTTGCCATCTGCTCTCTCGCTGTCCAAGCAGCTCCAGCTCTGGTGCCTCTTTCATCGGAAGTCTGTGCAAGCTCAGACAGAAACATTCAGAAACTACCTTCTTTATCCAAAAGGTCTCCCACTATCGCTTATTCCCCTGGAGAAGATGAGCCACTCCTTTGTGTCAAAGGAAGCAAAAACACTGCAGAGCTTGTAACGCACTGTGGAATGGTGGGATATAATGTATGTAGGTTCCATAGGCCAGTAAGTATAATACTTGCTCTCCACACTGGTTGTAGAAAAGTGTGAAAAAGCATTAGACTTGAAAGAGTTGAAGAGAGCACTGAGGTTGTTTCTAGCACCAGAGTCCTATGGTGAAGACATGTACCTCCACAGCAGTAATCAAGTACCTGTAGCACCTATTGGTGTAAGGTTGTGTACATATGGCTCCTTATGGAGGAAATGAAATGACTTTTTGAATATGTTAATCCAGTTCGGAAGCACGATTTGTGTAGTCGTGCATTTGCTCTCTATTTTAGAGCCCTGCATAAGAACATCTCGTTTGATGCGGTACGTTTTGTAAGTTGGGAGGAATTTTTCCAAGTGACTTGAAGTGATCTGGTCATTGCAGTGGGAGGACAGGGATCACCATGGGGAGCAATTCACAACCCTGCTGGAAGTCATTGACTGCATCAAGGATGAACTGAGATTCTGCAAAGCAGAGCAAGCTGCTCAACAGGAGACGGTCTGACCTCAGTCAGGGTAAGGAGGAAGTTTGAGACTAAAAGGATGGGAGACAGAGCACCTTCAATTATTTGATGTGTGCGTGTGTTTGATGTGAAGCTTTAGCTTTTTGCTGCCTTTTTTTTCTTTTTTTAAATCACTGGAAACCAACTATGCAATCCTGCATAACTATACCAAGATGCTATACATTCTTTTTTTTTTCCTCTTTATTTTTTAGCACATTAAAAAAATCAACCTTGCATCACCATTGGCTGTGCTATACATACAAGATGTGGTATACATACAAAAAATACCCCAAGGAAACAATCCTCAAAATAGGTATTGTCAAACTACTGCCTAGAAAACTATTAAATCAATCTTAAGATGCAGTTGTCTAAGAAAGGTCCTAAATGAATTCCATATTTAAAAATGGAACAGTACAACACTTAGCTGTTACATGTACTACATTTGGTTTTAGGTATGCAGGAATTTTGACAGAACCTACTAAAGGCATGAAAATATAAATGGTTGTGTGAGTAGGTTTAGCGAAAAAAAGCAAATACCAAGAGTAGAAATGTCAGAAAGAAAAAAAGAGGGGAAAAAAACAAGACAGGAAAATATTCTAATCTTCTGACTTGTGAAAAGAAGTTAAATTGTAGTTAATCAGATCCCATTTGCCTCACAAACATGCATTAATATTTCTTGAGGAGATTTTAGTTCCTTAGTTTACAAGAACAGGTAGTTCATGTCTCAGCCATCAGAGACTAATTAGTTTTTTTTTTTTATGATGTTGATCTAACATGCAGCCTAGCTCATTTTTGAGGTCCTTCTTACTCTACTTTGTTACGATTGATTTGTAGTGTAGAAATAATTCAAGGGGTTACTACCTATACAGATATAGTAATGCACACTTTAATGGTAAATCAGTGAAGAAGCACTTGAAAAAAAGAGGAGTAAGGGTAAAAAGAGAGAAAACATTTGGAAACAAACTGGAATTCAGTGTAGGCCTGATTATGTGGAGGAAATCTGGGAAACATCTGAGAAAATGCAGCAGTTGTAAAGTCAGTTTCCTGGGTGGTGGAGAGAAACAACTCTACAGTTTTACCTAGCTGTAGGGCCTATGTGGTGTAGACAAATAAAATTCATTTTACTTATCCACAGTTTTCATGTCCCTGCTGGCTTTCTCAAGGAAGTTAAAGAGTCTGAGAATTGATATTAAAGTATGTTTTATCTTTAGGAAGTACCAGATCTAGACTGAAGAGAACTAACTTTCATCTGGGTAACAATGGATATTTCCCCCTCTGATTCACTCACAGCACTACAATTTCCTTTTAAGCTATGACAGGCTTTGCCCAGCTATTGTGGCTATTCAGATTTTGTCTCCAGAGCAGGTCGGTTAAATCTCCTATTCTGGTATCTGTACCATAAGAATTGTTCCTTTTTTCCAATAAGTATCTGGAGTTTTCTACTCTTATTTTGATTTTTCTTTCGTGAAGCTACATTTATTATATCCAGTAGTGGCTGAAACAAGTATTCTTAAGGTGACTTGTGTGTCTAAATGATAATTAGTTATCAGATCCCTACATCTTTTATCTCTGGAAATTATGTTGTACATCCTTAAGAAACCACTTCAAAACAACAACAACAGCAAAAAGGAAAACAAAGCCCCAAAGCTTTCTTTAGTGATGTTCTCTGTATGATAGTTCTTCAAGAAGAACTATGATAGTTCTTCAAGAACATACAATACTTCATACATTACTTCAATATTTTAATATTTACAGTTCCGGGCCAGAGAAAAGAAAACAGAAAGCACATCAACCGTTCTGTTGATTAAAACCCATCAAACTAGTGGAGATCTTCCCAAGGTTAAAATTCAGTCACAGATTTATGTGCTCTCAAGTTTATAGGTACTTGATTGAATAAAGGTGCTTATCTGGACCTGTAAGTTTAAAATGGAAAAGCTTGATGACCTTGGACAGACCATGAAAGGCTTCAGTTGAAATCTGAGTAAAAATTTTTATTGATTTTTTTTTTTATTTTATTTTATCAGGTTCAATCTACTGAAAAAATGTTGAGCTATTTACAGATCCTGTTTTTCCATTTTTCATAATGCAAGAATTGAAAATATCATGAGGATTACTGAGGCAGTACCCAAATTATATTTTATTTTCTAAGTGGATAAAGTACTGAGAGCTTTGTTTTTTCATTTTCCTGTATGTCACGCAAAAATTAATCATATTTTTACAAGATTGTTTGTATTTTCTTTTGTTTAAATGTCCCAGATTCGAATGTGGACTTGGATACAGAGCAGCAATATTCAAAAATTAACATGAAAGGAAAGCGATAGTTAATTATCTGCTCTATTTCCAAAAGCTTGCAAGAAATAGAAGTTTTTCTTTTCAGGATATTATAGTTTTAGAAAGCAGGAAGAAGCTGGAAAACAGCCATACACATGACATAATTCCCTCAAAGACCAGAGGGTGTCCAGATAGGAACATCGAGAGGCTTTTAGCACTGTTAAATTAGAATCAATTTCCCTTGCGGGAGGGGGCTAACTTGCAGACAGAAAAGAAAAACAAGCTGCAGTAGAGATTATACCTGGTAGGTATGGCATAGATGATTACTGAATTTCTCCATTTCCAACCCTTCTCAAGATACCACTGCTATGAAATAAAAACAAATCTTTAATTAAACAAATCTACTGCAATGCATATTTTTGAGGTTTTTTTTTCCAATAGATAACTTACACAGTATAATAAAAATGCTGATAATTATTATAAACTTCTTGCAAGTATAATCAGTTAATTATTTCTCATGGATTCAGGAACGCATCTTCTCAGGATCGAGGAGAAGGATGTTTCAAGAAAGACTTCAAGTGGAATGAGAATACAATATGTCTTTTCACTGCAGAATATGAAGGATAAAAGGTTTGCAAGGTGCTGGCAAATTAGTCTTGAGAATTTCAGTTATTGTTCCTGCTAGCTAAAACCTGAGCAGAGCGTCAAAGTTAAGATATACTGGTGTGAACATTTAGATCTAGAAGTCCACCTCTGTGTCTGAAGCTTAGTAAATAGGTACTCGTATAGTGAACTGCTAATGGTGCATATTAAAGCATACAATGGCTGTGAATGGAACAAACCAGATAATTGCAATGGGCATTGAAAGGTTTCCAGGTCCTTGAGTCCTGTATTAAATTCTTTCTTCTCCTTTTCCCAAACCTCTAACATCTTTCAAAAGTGCAAGAATGAAACAAAAAATAGGTTTCCAATTATACTAATTTCCCCTGCTTTTATTCTAGTAAATTAATTGAGGATGAGGGCTTATACGTTGATAAAGTTCTGTAAAGATTTGTAGGGTTTCAGTTAGCATTCTGTCACCTTGATTCCTTGATGTAATTCATTTAAGGTGCAAAACCAGATGTTGCCTTCTCCAACATGGGACCACGTGTTGCCCCAAAATGCAGTCTAACTATGGTGTCTTATGTCACTTTCTTCAACATTACTAATAAAGATTTTGGATATTAAATGATATGTACACTTCTTTAAATCTGTTACCTTAGAATTATGCATTTAACCACTCATGCAAATCTGTCTGCCTTCAGCATGTTTTTATGGGTAAAAATGAAGATTTAAATGGGAGATTACAAGATTTTATAAGTGTACCTGCGGATGCAGGGCAATATAGCATCTGGTATTTGGCAGATGTGAAGGATTAGTAAAAAGGATATCTATGCAGAGATTATTATCAAAAAGTCTAGTACTCTCTAAAATTTACTCCTGTGTTAATACCTTCTTGATTTCTTGTGTTATTTAGATTCAGGAATTGAGTAGCTTACTACTGATCAGTGAAAGAAATAATTGAATGTTTTAAAGCTAAAGAGACATAAATATTTACCCCATGAACTGACGCATTCAGCTACAGGAAAGGCCAGTTTTATGCTGGGGCATGTCCTCATCACAGAAATAACCTCTAGGCCTGCTCACCATTCGGTGGGCATCCTTATGTGTCAGGGCATACAAATAGGTTATACAAGTGTGTGTGGTCACATGGTGACACAACTCAAGAAATGTCTGACAGCCACATTTCAGAGACATCTAGCCATGTGGATTTGCACGTGTGTCCTGTTGTATGACAGACTACATGGCCTAGTCATGTGGTGGAGGACAAGGTCAGCCCATGAGAGCTATCGAGGAACCCAGTGCACTCAGTTTTGACCTATTACAAGTTCAATCTAAATACCACACATAACAATAATTCTCCACATCCCTAGAGAAGTTCTTCCACTGTTTTTTCTGCATTCAGTGTGGCTTTTTTTTTTTCTTTATTAGGTTTCTCAGTGCAGGGTAGTTCCCTATTTTGTTTGTGAAATATGACAGAAGTATGTTTTAGAGATTTGTCTGAAGGAGGGGGTGGGGGGAAGGGGGAAAAAAGGTAGAAAACAATATGAAAAGCAAATTAATATCCTTATTCACATCAGCTGCTTCTAAAGATTTAAATTTTACTTCCTCGTTTTACAGTCAGAATGCCATGTCTGTAAAAAAATGCCAATCACCCCAGTCTCTAAATAAAATTATTATGTGCTCAGGTAAAAGGAGAGTTTTGTTTAAAAATCAAAAAGCCATATCATTGTCCCTGATATGTTACAAACCAAAGTTCCCTAATTATAGAGCAGAAAGTTACATTTTCAAAGTTGGTTGTTTTTTGTTCCTCCCCCCCCCCGTCAAAAATGGAGGGACGAGAAGAGACCCTGGCAGCCTTCAAACGGAGCTTTGAAATAGAACATGACTTGAGTTTGTGTAAACAGGATCTGTCCTTCAAAATTCACTTCTTAAAGCCAGGTAGATATTGAAATGAGCAGGTTGACAATATGTAGTTTATAGAGTAGTTTCTGTCATTTTTCTCTAGAGGTAATAGCTGGGAAATCTGTTTCTATTACAGAACCCATCCTCGGGAAAGCCAAAATTATCTGAGACAGGATACATAATGTTTAATGCTAGAAATGAACTCCATTCAGTTGGAAAATGCCTATCAGCACTGTATTTTGTTGCATACTGTAATTACAAAGTTAATTTTGCAAATCTCATAAGCTAAGCACTTTGAAGATTCATTTGAATTCTTTAAATGCTAGGCCTAATAATGTTGCAGGTATTTTGAACAACTTTATTAAACTCAAGGAAATTATTCTAAATACTTTAAAAAAGAAAAAAAAAACATTTTAAAAGCTATTTCTACTTTTCTGTCATTAAAAAGAATAAATCTAGGGATAAAAATAAAATTTTGAAGGAAACCAATTCTATTTAAAATTGACGTTACATTAATGGATCTTATAATTCCTTTTATCTGCCTCCTGGTTTATGCCATACAAAATATTTTAGAAATGTATGTTGTTTTGATTCTTAACCCTCAACAGAACTGAGAAATGTTGCTGAAAGGTCTTGGAAGCAAGAAGGATGGTTTATCTTCGGTCTTTGGAAAGGAAAGGATGCAAAAAGGCAAGTAATGCAGCCAGAGGAGATGATCAGGATGTCAGGTTAGCATTGACCATCCAGGTTCTGATGCCTGAAAATGGGTGACAAGACCTTGGACAAAACCTGTATTTATGCACAGAAAGATGAAAGGCTATTTACTTTAGGTGTTCTTCAGAAAGAGTCTTCAAGATTTAGGTAACATATATGAGGATAGAGAGGTGTCCAGGTTAAGAAAGAAATAAGTCTGAATATAATCTTTAAGTCTATGCTAAAAATATCTTTTTATTGACAGAGATTGTCAAGTACTGATTGAGAAATCAATATTTATGTTGATATCACCCCTATTATAATCAGCAAAATTAAAAATGAACTTTTAAAAGGCAGTATTCTATGTGACATAAAATTGTAACTAAATTGAAATAACTACTTATATCGTAAGTATGCATACATTTTCACTGGAATTCTACTGCTAAAAGCTGTAACATTTTTTGATTGATTATGTCTTGCCTTGTAGTATATAAGATGGAATTTTGGATCTGTGGAGGAGCTTAGTATCTCAAGTGTATTTATATCACAAGCAGAATTTATGAGGATACTTGAAATGCCATATAAGGGATGCTACAGAGGAGCTTTGAAGGTTTCCTTCAGCCTTCCCGATGCAAGAGTAGCCCAAAAAACTAGCTACTGAAGTGCTTCTAAGCTGCACAGGAATCAAAGCTGCAGACTTCATCTTCAGATGGAACTGTCTAGATCTGATCAGAGATATTCCAGGAAAATATATTTGGGAAAGTGTTGATTTCTTTTATGCTGGTTTTCACTAATCATCAGGAGACTTTACAAGAAGTGTATGGGTAAGAAGGGAAAGCTGTTGAAATAACCACTTGCAAAGAGATCAGGTTGCAAAGGCTAGGGCAAGAGCCTGCTTTCAGGCCAGGCAGAGCAGGTGACAGGGTTTTGCATAACTCATATAGATATAGAAATCCCAAGGCTGTAGGTCCACTTTTTCTGTTTCAGTGACTGTTTCTTTATGCAAACAGATCCCGTTAAGGAGCACGAGAGTAAGACAGTGGCTGTGTAGTTGGCAGTATCTGTATAGGCTGGGGGAATAATACCTGGATTAAATAAGAAACCTTTCTTCGGGCAAATGTTATGACCTCTCAGCAACTAGGAATCTTTTCCAGAGAGAGTTGTAAAAAGGGATCTGTTATTTATTTTGTTTCTCTAATGAACTGTGAACCCAAATTTCAAAGTGTTTTCTGTTGATCTTTGAGAAGGGTGATTTTTGTTGTTTTTTTTTTTAAATGCATTTAAAACAGGTTCTAACCTTTCAGTACATTGGACCATTATGGCAGTCCAGCCTACACCATGGGGTACATTTACATCTCAAAATTCCTCTGTTCTTCCCCTTCCCAGCAGAGGGTTCACAGCTTCTGGGATTTACGTGCTATGCAGGAATTAAGAATGAAAGGAGGATAAAGGCTCTGATACTGTATGATGGTACCAATATTCATGTGGTTATAAATCAAGGAGGTCTACCCATCCTTAAATAATGGTTTCTGAGATAGTAATCTCTTCTGTAAATTGACATATATATGGTACATAAAATTTAATGTCCTTGATGAGGGACTCAGGTTTGTCTAGACCTCACTCAGAGCCAAGACAGCAGGCAGAGGTTGTCTTCTGTCTGTGGTCACACAGAGAAATATTGTGTGATATGAGCAAAATAGCACAACCATTTGCAACTAAGCTCAAGAAAGCCTCTGTATTGGGTTTGCGTGGCAAGGTTTTGGTAGCAGGGGGGGCAACAGGGGTGGCTTCTGTGAGACGCTGCTGGAAGCTTCCCCTATGCCCAGCAGAGCTAATGCCGGCCAGCTCCAAGATGGACCCACTGCTGGCCAAGGCCAAGCCCATCAGTGACAATGGTAGCATCTCTGGGATAACGTAGTTAAGAAGGGGGGGGAAAAAACTGTAGCAATTGCAGCTAGAGAGAGGAGTGAGAATATGTGAGAGGCACAACCCTGCAGACACCAAGGTCAGTGAAGAAGGAGCTGGTCCTGGCACCGGAGCAGAGATTTCCCCTGTCCTTATCTTGATCCACAAGCCTTTCATTATATTTTCTCTCCCCTGTCCAGCTGAGGGGGGGAGTGATAGAGCGGCTTTGGTGGGCACCTGGCATCCAGCCAGGGTCAACCCACCACAGCCTCTAAACCTACTGTTCTGCACAGTTAGAGCAGCAGAACTAAATATAAAACAAAGCCATTTGAGAAATTGTCTTCCTAAACTGAGAAGGTGGGGATTCTCTCACGATGTTAGGGAAAAGTCACTGCTAAATTTTTCTGCTAACTGTACGTACAATATACAGCTACAGAACAACTGTACATCCAAGACATGGGGTTTTACTAAACAGGTATTTAAACAAATACTGGAAACTGTTACTTTATGTATGCTTATACAGTGGCTTTTTGCCTCTTCCTCTCAACTCTTCCCCCCTGCCCCACAAATCCTGTCTTATTCTCTCTCTTTCATGAATGGTGCTGCAGTGTGTGTGAATTTTGAAGTATGTCTCTTTTCTGGATTTTAAATTTGGTTGACAAAGGGACACAAACCTCCTTAAAAAAAAAAAAAACAAACCAAAACAAAAAAGACAAAAAAAAATCTGCTACTCTGCTTTACTAGATCAATTTTAATTTAAAGGTACCAAAAGGTGTTGCAGTTCATATTTCAAAGGATGTTAATTTTTAAATACTTTCAGCTCAGCATTCCTCTCTCTAAGAATTTAATTACAGATATTGTCAGGCCAAAACATTCTTTCCTGACAAAATCTTGCTTTAGTAGTGTAAACCTAATTTTCATTCTCACAGTGAAGGGAGACAGCATTGCATGTTGTCCCAAATGGAGATGAACATGTGACAAGCTGGGAAATAAGTGGAAATAAAATCAATTTTTTCCTATTAGTGTCAAATTAAAAGCAAAGTAAGCTGTAGAAGTTGCAGTAGCAGAAGTGACAATTGGAACAAGTGTTCTGAACAAACAAACAAGACCAATAGAGAATCAATTTTAACTTTGTTAGGTAAAGGGACCTTTGTTGTTGGTGATCTTACAATGCACAAAAGAGTATCTGTTCAAATTCCAAAGCAGCAGCCAAAGACTCCACATCAACAGGCAGGAAGTTAAAGATATAAAAATGGTGAAAATTAACGGGAAATTATTTTTATAGAATTTAAACTGTTAATACAGCCCAATATACATGTCATTAAGATTTACAGTTTATGGTATCGTTAAAAAAATTGCTTTTTCACCTTGATTTGAACTCTTACCTTTTCACAAATTCACAGAAATCTTTACACAAAAAAAGAAATAGCTTAGAAATCTGGTTTCTTCATTTTTCTCCCCCCTTCACTTTCCCCAGCTTCTTTCCCCTTCTTGTAATTCTCTTAGTTCCCTCTATGTGCCTTGAGGATATTAAACATCTTTTTTTTTTTCTTCCTTCTCCTTCTTCTTTTCCTTGTGTCTTCCCCTGCATATGGTGCCTGACGCTCTCTCCCTACATTAATTTCTCCTAGCTGACTGCCTTTCGCACTGTGGCTCATGGTTCTGGCTGATGCCTCCAGTCATTTCCAGCAGCTCTAGTTTCATCCGTCTCTTCAAGCCCTTTGGTGGCAAAGCCTTCCTGGCTTCCATTGATGCGTGCCAGCCTAAAAAGCCTGATGCCACCAAGGGTAGGAACCAGAAACGTGGTAGACCAGATCTCCCCAGATGGTCTGTAAGTAATCTGAGAGATGCTTAGCTGGGAACTCGGGAAGCGGGCTGCGGCTGGGTGGGAGCTTGCTCACTATGCTGATCTGACGACAAGAAGCTGGCTCTTGCAGCAAGATGCAATGTACGTTAGGGCCATATCCCACTCTCTGGATGCTCTTTCAGAGACAATAGGCATCAAAGGTTTTTTCTCTTATGCAAGAACAAGAGTAAAATCTTCTATTTGCTTCCAGATTGCTTGCTTTCTGGTTGGGACAAGTTTCGTGCTGGTCATGTTCCTGTCCCAGGCAGGGATGGGTAAATATTAAAACCATTCCAGTTAAAAGATCTAGAAATCTCTGAGTCAGTCTCTGTGATTAAACATCAGCCTTACAAAACTATGCTAATCAGCCCCCGTTTTGCCGCCTTTGCCTTGCATAGGCATTTTTCCGACTCACGATATAAGGAAATACCTATGATCTGTGCAGTCCAGGTATGGTTGTATGATTAGTGTCCAGAATCACTGGTCCATAAATGAAAGCAACAGCACACGAACAATGAGGAAACTGAATTTCTTGGGTTTACTGAATACTTATCACATTTAATATAGAATATTTTCCTAACTGTACTTTCACAAAACTGTAGAAAAATTGTTTTAAATTTTATGAAGAGGTTTGAATAGGTGGTCATTATCAAAACTATGCTAGAAGTGCTCATCTTAAATATTTTTTTCAATATCATAAGATTGGACCAGTGATTCTACACTATGAATCTAACTTTTCCCCCCTCCTCTGTTACAGCTAGAACAGGAAAAAACAGACATGTTAAATGCAAAATGTTAAAAATTAGGGAAAATTTTAAAGTGCTGCTGAGAACTGAAGGAATTTTTCCACTATAAATTTAGTTGTTGCGTAATTAACAGAAATTGACATAACCAACATTTTGTAATTAGATTCTTTATTAATAAATTCTAATTGTAAAAACACATGGATTTAATTGACATTTAACATGTTAGCTATTGCAAGCTTGATATCAATTAACACACTTATCAAATGTCAATTACCAGTTTTTCAGTTTTAATTGCTGTGAAATTGACTTGCCATGGGCTACCTTTTTAAATGTTAATGTATTAACAGTGTTCACAGATTTGATGTAATAAATATGACATCTAATGTGCACTTATTGCTTATGCAATTTGACTACATTATATGAAAAGTTAAGTGTATTTCCTTCATAGTTATTAAACAACAGTAAGAAGCCTTTTACTCATTAATTTACCATACAATTAAATTTGATGCCAGTTTGAAATAATTATCCCACAGCCTTCAGAATAGTTAGTGGAATAGGCAGGTCACCATTTTAAACCAGCATTAGCAGACATTATTAGAGCTATTTCTGAGCACTGTATTGTGCTGCCAACTTGCTTTTTAATAGAAAATTCTCTATACACCTCCTGTATTTTCCTCTGTTACCTATATAAAGCAACACTGGGTTATATCCCACGTTCATTTGGAAAAAAAAAAAATAAAAAACAGCCCTGGAAGTCCAGCTACTGATGATGATGCTGTCAAGTGAGCTGAACAAATGTGTCCCCTTATTTATGGGCCTACTGATGGCACTGGGCCATGGTGCTGATATAAGATTTTGGCTGCCAGGAGCAGTTTTGGTTTGACAGCTTTGTCATTGGCATCATTTTAAAGGATGAAATTTCCATTGTGTGTAGAATAATTATACTAAGTTCATCTATAGCATTTTATTTTAATCTGTAGAGCTGACATACTTTATGAAGCTAGGCACTATCCCCATTTTAATGGAGAGGAAAGTGAGATGCAGTAAGGTCAAGTGATTTGCCTAAAGTCCTGAAGCTTGTCAGTAGCAGAAGTAGGGAAAATAAGTTCTGGTTCAAGTTACATTTTCGGAGTGGCAAGAGGATCAGGCTTTCCCAAAGGCAGTGTATAGTGGTGACGGATGAAAGGAGCGTTAATCACAGGCCTCCTGGAAAAGAGGGCTGCTTATTTAGCAGAATAGAATGAATATTTAAAAAGACCTTTCAGAGTAGTGTAGAATAAATGCATATATCTGTAAGTTATTATGGCTTAAGGGCTAGCTATTAAGTGAAAGGATCAATGCATCAAATAGTAAATGCAGAACTTTTAGAACTAGAGCTATGTGAATCATGATCTCCCAGTCTGCTAACGAAACACACAAAGTCAGGGATCAAACCTTGCGTCAGACCAAACCGTTGGAGTTCTCCCGCCCCCCCCAAGTAAGAGTGATCTGCACTGCTGACAAAGCTATGTTTTATTAGTAATGGGGGCAAACTCCCTCCTCAGCCTCTGGGCTTAAGGCCAGCCCCAGTGGGAGCAGCCGGCCCTCACTGTGCCCTGATAGCCACAAACAAAAAGAGATAGTTTTCAGGGGTCAAGTAGAGCATTTAGATCAGCACTTTGCCAAAGGATGTCAGCTATCAATGAAGTCGTGGCCTGTGAATCAATCCCACATTTGCCAGTGTCTCCAGGAGCAACATCTAATTGAGCTGTTAGTCAGTTGTGCATTCACTCCTCACGGTCTTCATCTGTGGTTTCTGCTCCTTCATGCTGTGCAGTAAGACCTAGCCAGCCGAGGCTTTTAGCATTGGCTACTGAATTTGCTATTCTCACTGACAGGTGGCACTTCGGGGCTATTTACTGAGTACACATTTGCTGAAGCATTCTGGTTCCTTGAGGGATTATAGCTTTATTCGCATCAAATTAGATAAAAATTCCATTTTAAGCACCATATATGAGTTGGTGGCCCTGCTGTGTCCAATAAAAATGCTGTCCCTGTAAAAGTCAGAAAGTCATCCTGTTCAAACATATGTTTTAATCACCAAAACCTAATCACATGTTAAATGCACAAATCTTAACCTTGTCATTGCCTCATACATGTATGTATTTCCTTCAGGACCAGTTTGTCCTCTTTCAGAGACACGTTCCCTTTCTTTGTGTTAGGATGGAGCCTACTCAGCTGAAGTTGCTGGGGTGAGTCTGTAATAACTGATTGTGCCTCTTTGTAGACTTCCAGGCTATTGCCCCTGCTGACAGGAGAATCCCATCACTGTGTTTCACATTCAAAACCATTCTGGTCTGCTAAAGTACTGATAGGTCATCCCTCTTGCAGTTCTTCCCAGTGAAAGCCAATCCTCACCCCCAAAAAAAGAAAGCATCTAGGGGTTTATAAGGGTTCAAATACAAAAGAGAGGGAATAAGAGGGAGAAATCAGAAGCAATGTTATGATACTTTCCTAAAGATCAACAACTCTTCCTTCTACTGATGAATAAGTTTCTAAATGAACCCACGTGCTTTCTCACCTGTCGCTTTCACATGTGCTGTATCATGATTGCACATGAGAATTATGAAAAGAGGAAGGTAATGAATTAATGGAAGAGTGATTTCCAAATTAATCTACTGTCTCCTTCCAGTTTCAGAAGTCTCTGGGTGCCAATAGAGTTTCATTACATCTATTAGTTTACTATAGCAGTTTGATTGCTATTACTTTATCAAATATATTTCAGGGGAAAAAAGTATACCCCAACGGTGTCAAGTCAAAGAATAATATTAAACCATCAGCCCTACAATGCTCTTGTGTCTCTGGTTATTAAGAATCATGTTTCATCTGAACTTTTTTAGTGGAGTTTTTGGAAGTGAAAATGTTAGGTTGCCATCAACAATGAGTACATTTAATTAGAATGTCTCTTGTTCCCTGTTCCTTCCAAAAAAAGTCTCAGAAAGAATAGTATCATTTAAGATTTTATTTAAAGATAATATAGAAAAAGTGGAGGGTACTACAGCAGACTACTGGCTGGAAAAAGGACTGTGGGTCAGGCAAGAATTCATGACAAATGCACATGGTGTAAGATGATATTTGGCATTTGCATGGTTTATGTGGTAATTTTGTCTTTATTAAATATTTTTATTAGAAAGAGCAAAACAATAATATAGTGACGTGGAATATTCCATAGTACTGTGTATTCACACTGCAGGCTTGTGAATGCCAGCAGTAGGAAAGGAAGCGTGCCACATATATATATATATATATATGTGATGCAGGATTGTATCAAGCAATTATAACTAGCCAGTGACAGAATGGGAAGCTTTGTGATAGATTCTCAGAGCTATAGGGTAAACCACTTATATCGTGAACTTTTGATTGACTCCCTGGCATTCTATCCTCTAATCCATCTCTCCTGAGACTTAATTTCACGCTCCAAACACTGAACAGCTTCAGACAGCTGCCATTTAAAAATAAACGAACATAAATAAACCATCAGTAACAAAACCCTTCCCCTCTTCAGACCACTACGCAGAAGCTCGCCCTGATCAGAAACAGGGCTGCTTTTTCCTTCATAGGCAGAATTTTTCCCACATGTAAGCAAAATCCAGGCATATATCATCATCTGCTCATCTCACACTTGTGGTCTGTCACTTAGAAATGGCGCATAAGCGTGTCTGTTGCATACTAGAAATATGTAGGGGCTGCAAACTAGCAAGGCTCACTCTCCTAGAAAAGGAAGGTCCAGACAAAAGGACGTGCCAGGAGCACTAGTGATCTCTGTTATTTTTCAGATTATTTAAATGACCAGAAGGTCATAATTCACTGTTTGATTCACCAATATTCTGATCTTCACCTGAAGCAGAGGAATCATTTAGCTTTTTTACTCTTCCCTCTCTCCTCATTTTTGTCTATCGCACGTTAACGCAGACAGATTATGAACTGTAAAATGTTACACTACAGAAGAGACTCCAAGGTTTCTGGTAAGACAAATAGTACTTGTCTGTGAAGTTGTCTGAGGTATCTTTCCATAAGTATGACAAGCTTGTAAAGCTAATTTACATTCTTTGGGGGGTTGGCTGAGTTTCACTGTGAACACAGATAGACACTGGGTCAAGTATAGCCATGCAAATCATAGCCGCAATGACCTTTTGGAATTTCAGGCAGAATATGCGATTCGGATGGCAAGAGTGTCATTACCAGTTTTACTGAATTCTCAGTAAAACCTGAAATATGTGACGGTTAACAAAATGTTACTCTGATAGCATGTCACATGACAGGACTGAGTATCCACCGATTTCAGGGTCAACTTTTAGAAATGTGTTGTGATAGAAATGTTTCTGTTGGCACTAATTAAAGACAATAAATCTCTCTTTGATTTTTCTGCCTGGACTAAAATTGATAAAAAATGGATAAATGTCATAAAATGCCATTGCCTCTCCTGTACTGTGTTTATGTATAAACATTAGACATGTAGACACCCAGAAGCCTATTGGGTATACAGGCATGAAGTGTCTCACGTCTGAAATTTGCGTGATCAAGCGAATACAGGAACAGCACAGTTGAGTTTTTACTTATGCTGAGAAATATGATAAAGAAATGTATATACATCTCATACATGCTATATGAAATCTACATATATTCAGGAAAGATCAGGTTATAATTCTGAGCTTCTTTATTCATTAGAAATTTCTTCTCGGCTCTTTTTTCAATTAAATTTGATGCAGTTTCAAAGGACTGTTTGAAATTCAGCCATCTTCCTTTTCTCACCTATCTTACACCATTGTATTATAGACAGGCTAAAACAAACAAACAGGTTTTTCTTCCCTATTCTCAATATATGCAGTTAGGGTGGGCCACAGCGGTAAGAGATATGATCCTTAAATTCCTGACCTTAGCAGTAAACCAGATGAAGTAATTTTATCCATTCCTTCTATGCATTTTTATAGACCAAATAAAAAGTACATAAATTTTGTTTTACTGTAGATATAATCATAGCTATAAAAATTTATCACTAGATTCAGTAACATAACCCAAAGTGCTGGGACTAGAGAAAGCAATAATATACAACAAGCAACCCTTCCTTACTTTTACTATTTATTAATGTTGTTACTTAAGTACTCATGGTAATTTTATTGCAAATAGAGCATGCAAATGGCATGCAGGACGCTAAGGTGAAAGAAAGCAGAAGTTTATACCTTACTTGCAAGTATAATCTTGGACATGTTGTGGCATCAGGTTATGGAAGTAATAATAACCATACATCTCAAAGATTTTTTTTAAATTGAGTGCTTAATTTTACAACTAAGAAATAAAATCTTTAGAAGGTTTCATGCTAGGTACAATGCTTTTCATTTGACTTATTAAAAAAAATGCTTAACTACTCAAGTGTTGAGCAAGGAATAAATTAATTAGAGTTGAGCTACAAATGAGATATGTCTTCAGTGGTGAGAATATAGAAGTTGTAGAGAATACTGACTCATGGTATTTTTTAAGGAGTTTTTTGCTAATGGTTGCAATTATTTTCCTAAGAGACTAATATGTAATGCTACTAATGTATTACCATTTCTGTTAATGATCAATTTTCGAACAATATTTTCTTGGTTAGTTACCATTATTTATATTACTGCCATCACATGTAAGACAAATACCAAAAAACTGAAGAATCCTTTCTTGCATGACCTGGCTTATAAAAATATTAGAAAGATTTAGACATTTCTGTGTCTTTTCCACTAAAATAAGGTGATTTTGGGGAGTTTCCAGGAAGAAGTGTATACTTGCATGAACACAGCTGTAGTTACTAAGTGTGTTAGAACAAAATTCTCGGAAAATGGAAATGACTGAGTGCTTTCATTCGTCTCATGATAATGATGAAAATAAGGGTGAGAAAGGAAATTTATTATTACGTGCTAGGTGCTGTACATATGCAAACTAAGCAGAGGCTTTGCTACAGGTCTGGGAACATTCTGTTTCTGTGCTAGAAATTCTCTCTGCGTATTTTATGAATAGTGCCCAAAATCCAGAGATTTTCAGCATGTGCTGTAATGTTTAAATGATAATAGAGCAGTGCTTTTGGTAGCTGTTTCAGTACTAAGAATTGGTTTAAACCTTCCAAATACATAAGTAAAAAAATAAATACATTAGCATTTTGAATCTAAACTGTAAATATTTGTTGTTATTATTTTAGGTTATTTTATGTCTATTTAGATAATTTTAAAAGGTTTTTTGTTGTTGTTCTTCAAGTTTTTAATTATTCAAATCACTTTTCCCCCCCTTCTTCCACCCCTGTTTTATAAGTGCATACATACAATGTGCAAGAGGATAAATGAAGTAGGAACATGAAGGAAAATATAAAAATAACATAAGAGATATTTAGAGTAAAACTTCCTTACTCTAAAACATACATGACACAAATCTGTGCATTTCTTCTGAATATGTGTCTTCGTTTTCACAAGTTCTGGCTTGTTCTCATCTAGTGGTCAAAAATGCATTGTGATAGACAAGCAGAGTGTACACAGTCCATTACCATGTCTCAGTTGAAAGGCGTGTAATTATAGGGCAGCAGTTTCCAACTGAGGGGTGGCAAAATGTTAAGCTGCTTGGAGAGGAATAAAAGTATGCTTCTGACGGTGTTTATCAGGTAGACTAATACCTGGTGATATTTCATCTTTTCAATGTCTTACCTACCACAATGCATTGCAGGTATCTTGGTGGGAGAGCTGGCAGAGAGTTTCTGATAAAATGAAATATCCTTTTTTAGTATAACGTTGCAAATGACAACTATTTAGTTTCATATACCTGATCGTGATTCATTCTTCCTTTAAAACAGCTAGCCTGTAACAGAGTACATCATTTGAATAGTCACATGTAGATTTAGGTATTTTCTCTGCCTGAATCAGAGAGATTCAGGGGAAAAAAGTAGAGGGACACCCATGCATACATTCATAACTACACGTTCTAATTTAGTCAAGAGCAAAATCAGTAAAGCCCTTGCAGTTGTTGGTATTGTTGCTTGTGTATGACAATTTGACTGGATCACAGTGGTGGATGCTCCTCTTTGGATCTCAGAAATATTCCCATTAAAATTTTCTTCAAGTTAAGTTTGTTTCATGAAACTTTCTAGTTTCAATGAAACTGTGCTTTCCAAGAATAAACTTCATCATATGTGCCCCCACATTTTTAGACCAAAATCCAGACTAGTAATCAGGATTTTAAAACAAGGATGAGGGTAATATTTTCAGATTCAAATATCCTTAAGTTTGAAATAGGACTGAAGACATTTCACTTCATAAGTCATTACTTTCCCTAAGAAAATCTGAAACTAGGATTTTAATTGTAAAATTTCTATATGTGCACATAGAGGTATATATATGTATGAACGGAAAGAGCAAGATATGGAATTCCTAAATGGTTTCTTATGTTTCATTTTATAATGAGAAAACAATCTGGTAAGCTTTCGTTTACATTCCCAAACTAATAACTTTAACTTGTAGCAGTATTTTCTCCTCTTAACCACTATACTGGAAAACAGAACACATCCTTTTGACCCACATGATGTTACTGGTAGAAATGCCTGTCGATTACTAGAATCAAGTTTAGGACTTTCCACCAACATTTGGCTATTTTTTATCCTTGGGGTTGATTGAGGATTTCCTTATCTGCTTTGTTGATTTTACTTTTTACTTCTGTTTTCCATATTTCACAGTCTCCAGACAGAAGCAATGGCTACCGTCACAAGTGTGAGTATACCCTCTGGTCTGGGGAAGAGGAGAAAGGAAAGAAAAGAGAGGGAGGAACAGGATAGGCAAGCAAATATAAATAAGACAAGGCAAACATTTCCCTGCTGCCATTAACAGGAAAGCAGCTGTGTATTGCAGTATAAAAGGGATTGTTTTACTTGATCTCTTGAGGTTGTAGTGTAGTGAGATCTAAGAGAGGAAAATACCAGGACCGGGCCACTAGCGTGAACCAGTATGGGCGGACCTCCTGTAATCTGGATTTGCCAGTAAGTCCCCAGTGTTCACACTCTGGATGAAAACAAGCATTACCCTTGACAGAAATCCAAAGATTAGTTTTGGAAAAGCCATTCAGAGTTTTAATTCTGCTCTAAGGATCCAAAAATGAGAGATATGGCTGAATAAAGTTTTAACTTGCATGACAACAGATTGATGGTCCTGTATGAATTATCAAATACATCTGATAGCTCTGTTATGCCTTATTGTTGTTTTTATACTGCCTAGCTATTCTCAGTTTTATGAATTACCAGCAATACTTAATGGTGTATAAGGAGAGAACCCTACAATAATGTCCCTAGGCAAAAGTGGGATGCTTTAATAATGATCACTGTAGCATTACACATTATGGACATCACCGTGACCTTTTTTAGTGTATTAAAACTGCCATTGCAGTTGCCATCTTGGCTCAGAATCCAAATGCTTTCACCTTTCCTCTGCACAGACAGGTTTGGGTTTTAATGAAGTACTAGAACTGTGCAAATTACATGAAGGAACAGTTTTATTAAACTCTTTTTTTTTTTTCCTTTTTTTTATTGCTTTAAAGAGTACATTAGGAAAATTTTAGCATTAACTTTGATCAATGTAAAGGAGAACAGGAAATAAAAGTTACTTAGTGCTTCAGAGGAAACCTGTTCCTTTTACTATTGTCTAGTAGTACAGAGTTGTATCTGAGTCACAGCTTGATGGAGGAAGAGGAGACACATAACAGCCTTAATGCTGCTGCTATATATTCTGGAGTCAGCCTCTCAGGCTACATTTGTGCTAACAAGTCCAGGATCCCCTCCCAGGTCTTGAAGCTAATGTGGCATGGAGCTCCCTAGCTGCCAAACCCAAATGACTATGTGCAAACAGACAGTAGGTATGGAGCCTGTATTATTCGGGCTCCTGAAACGGGGCCAGGAACTGTTTGGGAGAATGCTAGTTGAAAGAAGCCAATTCTATGCTAGGGAGTGTTCTCACAGTTTCAGTGTTTTTTGTTTTTTTTTTTCCAGCACACAGCAATAGACCGTGTCCTAGGTATGGTCACTGGCTAGTACGGAGGTAATCTTTAGTGCCCCTGTATTCGGCACTGGTGAGGCCGCACCTCGAATACTGTATTCAGTTTTGGGCCCCTCAATTCAAGAAGGACATCAAGGTGCTGGATCGTGTCCAGAGAAGGGCAACTAGGTTGGTGAAGGGTCTAGAGAACAAGTCTTATGAGGAGCGGCTGAGGGAGCTGGGATTGTTTAGTTTGGAGAAGAGGAGGCTGAGGGGAGACCTTATCGCTCTCTACAACTACCTGAAAGGAGGTTGTAGTGAGGTGGGAGTCAGTCTCTTCACCCCAGTAACAAGCGATAGGACGAGAGGAAATGGCCTCAAGCTGCGCCAGGGCAGGTTTAGGTTGGATATTAGGAAAAACTTCTTCACTGAAAGGGCAGTCAGGCACTGGCACAGGCTGCCCAGGGAAGTGGTTGAGTCCCCATCCCTGGAGGTATTTAAAAGACGGGTAGATGCAGTGCTTGAGGACATGGTTTAGTGGCAGACTTGGCAGTGGTAGGTTAATGGTTGGACCTGATGATCTTAGGGGTCTTTTCCAACCTTACCGACTCTATGATTCTATGATTCATGCAGTATCCAAACAGATCAGCTCAGGGTGGTATCCCAACACCTATTTCCCTATAAAATCCTGTGATTGTGCCAGTCATCAAACTCATGCATAATTCTTATGTCATCCGTTTAGTCCCTGTTTAACAGTCTTTTAGTTGCGCCAGACACTTGGCATCCACTATCTTTCATATTTGTTCTTACTAGATTTACTCTTTCTTCACCTCATTTTTAGAGTGATAGCCTGAAATATGTTATGGTACCAATAAATAAAGTCTGAAAGACCATGAATATAAATGAAAAGGATTCCACTCGGAGTTAAATTTAGCAGACCACTGACTGGGCTGATTATTTTGTTCCATTTAAGTTCATTGTTCTATCATTCCATAAATATTCCATTTCCCTTTCCACTTCTGTTCTCCCCTTTTCTCCCAAATATACTCTGATCATCATACATTGCAAATTTGTCTTACAAATTTCTACTACTTTGGTTTCTAATCTTCTTCTATAGACATAATGATTCCATTTCAGTTCTTGTTCTCTGTTCTCTTTCTTAATACTTCTTTTGAGTTAATGCTGCTAATTAAGAGTTGAATTGTCCATTTCTTCCAGAACAAAATGAATTATTTTCTTACAAAACTGACTGATGCCTTTTCTCAAGAGATTGCTTTTTGAGGTTGTATTTATTAATGTCTCTAAACATATTTCTTTGAATCAGTTGAGTACTTACTTTAAATACTTTTTTTTCACAGAGTGGGATTTTCATACTATTTCTGCATAAACAGATCTGATCTGATACCACTGTATGATTTCCATGTATTATTCTGAAATATCTTTCTTTAGTTTACTTATGTTAATAGGTAACTTTTTTACAATTAACAAATATATTAGAAAAAAAACCTCTTGCCCAGCAACTCCTAAGCTTCTTGTATTATTGTTTAACAATACTCAAGAATCATTATGCTGACACCAATATCATTCTTTGTTCTCCCTGTCGGTCTCAGTCTTAATTTTTTTAATGTTCTTTAGCTGGGAGCCACACCAGAGGGGTCTGATAACACACTGCCTGGAAGTCAGGGTTTAGGGGAGCACTACCTTAGAGTGTCTTCCCCTTTCATACTGCTGCTTCAAAACATGAGCAAATTATTAATATAAGCTTGTCTTGTAGCGTAAGCTTGTCTCAGCCCTTCAATAGCAAGTGAAATCCCCTCTAGAAGCCTTCTTGAATGTGTAATGAACAATTATGCTTACCTGTCTTTATTAGGCTGTTTCACCTCCTCCTGCTGTGATGAAAACAGGGAGAGATCTGCAAAATCAGTATTGTGTATCTCAAAGGTAATTAAAACTTTGATTTTGTAAATGATTCATACTACTGAAAAATAACACAGTGAAGTTTTCTTCACACAGTATTCTGAGCTTAATGCTCTTGCCCTGAAAATCTTGATAGACATAATGCTCTTTAACATTTTCTAGCAACCTTTACATGGCAATTTGAAGTATATCCATACTATCTGGCAGAAAAGGTTAGTACTTTAAATATGTATCAATTATTGGGTTTTTTTTGGTTGTTAGAAATGGAGAAGACAATCTGTGTTTATTTTTAACTCTGAAGGAAGCACAGATGCCTCATTGATAGCTATCAAAAGTCCTAACATTCATCAAAAGTAGAAAGGGTTATATTTAACTAGGGATGGGGGCCAGAAAGCAACAAAATGGAAGGTTGTAAATAAATACAGGTCGTGCTGGAGAAATTAAATGGGGCCTGCAGTAACAGTGTAATAGTCTTTCGTGGCATTTATATCAAATTAGAGTGAAATAAAGGAATATTACTGGAATCCAAAAAGCCAGTCCAGAATCTGTCTTTTATTTTGCTTTTGACTTCCATTTGCTAGTACAAATAAAAAGACTTCTCTGCCACAAGAAACACCAAACTCCTAACATTGTTTCCAGCAAAGTGTATTCAAAATATTTAACAATGTTGTATAAAACTCATATAAAGCATACAGCTGCCCATGCTCCTGCTTTCTTCAGTGTATTATGTTTATTTATTTATATGTTTTGTTTTCTCCCTTTCATATCGATTGTCTTCTTCCGTTTTAGGTTTCATCGTAGTTCAACACATTTCTCAAATCAAGGTTATTGATATATACAGAGAAGATCAATCCTAATAATACCGAATACTGTGCTACATCCCTCAAATTAAACTGTTTCCATTCAGGACCAGCCTCTGCAAGTGAAGCCTTTTCTTCATACACTGAGGTAATGACCCTGTTTAAACTTCTACACATCAGTGAAACAAAAGTAAATATGTGACCTTGGTTTCACTAGCTTTGTGAAAATTTGTTTTTTGGAGAGTTTGAACAATATTTATTGTCTTATAAAAGAAACAGGAACTCTGTTTTGTGACCAGGGAAAGTTACTCTCAGTGGCAATTGTTCACTTTTCTACTGTGTTTATCAGTAAATACCACATACTGTTCTGGGCTACATAGAAAGCAAGCAATAGAAGAGCCAACATTTAGTGACCTCGTTCCATAAAAGAAGTGTTAAATTTCCTGCTTCCCTGTGGAAACAAATTAATTCCCATACAGACCTTCTGGAATACGTATAAGAAGATGCTACTCTGAAATAATTTGTCATTACCACTGAAGGAACTAGTGAAAAGCGACACAACCTGGGTGTGTGAACACTCAAATACATAATATTTATGAGTGTGGACCAGTAATGTATTTCATCATGGTCATGGCTGTTCTTCATACTTACAAAATTAATTGTTTGTAAGGGTAATGGCAGGCCTCTGAGGTCTCCACAATTCTCCTGACTTCTGCTTCCCACTCTTAATGTTGTGATAGATCCTTGCTAATTGCTGACTCCTCATAGTCAGGGCAGAGACAAAGTGTAGGCGTGAGGCTTTGCCTCAAGAGCCATGAAATGAATGAGCTAAATGGAAATGGAAATTAGTTGGGCCTGTACCAGAAGAAACTCCTTTCAGTGGGACTGGATCTATACTGGCAAGGAGTCAAAGGACACAAACTAGCGCAGAAGCCTCCTGTGTAAATGGTCTTGCGTGTTAATGGTCCTCCTGGGAACGGGAGTACTTGAGGAGGCAAAGCTTTCTCCTTGCCAACAGTTAAGCCAAAGACTATTCTCTAAGATAACTTTATAACATTTTTCCATATGACTGATCCTGTTTAATTTTCTCACAAATGAGCCCGGGGGTGAATCAAATGAACAGGCAAGTGCCTATTTGATGACTGGACTCTTAACTGGACATGTTAACAAAAGGCACAGTGGGAGCTGAATCAGCTGAAAAGTGCATCTTCTCTGTCACCTGAATAGTCAGTACTTATTTCCATGATAGCTGCATTATTAATTTACATTGCAAATGCAACTTACTACATGCAAAATGTGTACTACTTATTTATCTTAGGTATAAACAAGCTTATCACTTAAAAAACCAGGAGGACACTCAGTAGGAAAGAGAAACAGTAGTAATGGGGAGTTGTTCACGTAAACGTACAAGCACTCCTTTTACACAGTATATAGCTGTTTCTTTTGAACAGTTTGGCAAATACTCCAGAAGTTTTAGACATTAATATATATACACACACAAAAGAGTACCATGCAAGCTATTACAAACCACAGGATAAACTGTTTCTGTCCAAATATTTGGGAGTTCAGCTGTCATCCAGTTAAAATGTCCACTTTTGAGCAATATACAGGGAACTGGGACTTCCCCTAATAATCCAGTTCTTTACAAACTCTTCGGATTGATTGAAAAAGAACATTTTTCTTCAGGGGGGCTTTGCAGCATATTGAAAGTTTATTAAGTATACGGTAGCAGCAGTTCACTGCATCTCTGACAGTGGTACAGTCAAACAAGAGAACAAGCTAATCGGTTAAGGTGAAACGCACTAAAATAAAAATCTTCAGCATTTTCTTCTCACAGAAATTCCTTCTGCTCCCTCCTGACTTCCTGACAGGTTTAAGTCCCTTACCTAATGTTAATTTTAATCACATTTTCCTAAAGCACATCAAAAAAATCTGCAGTTCATCAGCTTTACAGAGGACATGGGGAATAGAAAATGTTCGGTGTTGTTTGCACGCAAGAACACTTAAAATGCAGATCAGCTTAGTAGGTTTCAAAGGTTTCACGCCACTATCCCAGTTCAAATTTTACCTCTGCTGGAGTTCAGTACAATTTCTTCTTTCCTGTTCCTTATTTTTCTTTACTATTTGCTGGAGACCCTTCGCCAGAACGTTGTCAATGTTGGGCTTATGAAGCTTTTGCAACAGCTCTGTTTCTCATGAACAAAAGAAATTCTCCCTCTTTGGTGGCCTGTAAGCACTACCTGAATGAGTCACCTGATGTTCAGCTTGTGCATTGGTAACTGTGTTTTTCAGTGCTCATCATTCCTTTTACTATATAGTAATTTATATACAGCTTATAAAAATAAACAAAAAAAAACCATCCTGAAAATGGAAAAAGACATAATCTTGCTTTTGTTTCTATACAACAAAAATAAATATTTATAAAGAATGATTTGAAACACCTTCATATAAAATTAGATTTCATTTTTATATAAAAAAGGCATTTAAAGCTCTTGTATTTCAATTTAACATTTAATTTTTACCTTTAGAAAACTGTGCTTCTTTAAAGGTGGAAAGGACTTGGTAACATTTTTTCTTAGCTCCAATATGAACTTATATTTTTTGGCTAGTTGGTTACTATTTTTACATCATGCCTGGTTTTTTTATCTGGGAAGCAAGGTCATAAAGAAAGAAAAAGATGATGTACATCTGGGTTTTGCCTTAGTAAGAAGCTGAAATGCTGCTGTGGGGTCTGCATTGGGAGCCAGAGCCTGGAATAGTTTGCACTTTCTGGATACCAATACTGTTTGAATGTTCCTCAAAGGCTCAGTACATGGGGAATGGCATTGTCTGGGGAGCAAACACTTTTATAAATACTCATACTGAAAGGAAAATATTTAGAAAAAGTCTTCCCCCCCCCCCAGTGTTATTTTACGAGAAGAGAAAGTATTGGCATAGTGTGCTCACTTGTGAGCCTTTGGTTTGCTTCAGCGCCAGTCTTCTGGAGCGGACTTGATACATAAAAGCCTAAATATCTTTCTGAGTTGTGAATAAAGACAGAGACATCTGATATGCTTTGGCCATTTTCAATTTTATTGGTAGTAAACACAGTAAATAAGTGTTCATGTGTCATTGTGTGTAGGGGGTTACGTTGCAATGGAAAAGACAATCATCGTCTTTCATTATTTTGGGGTTTGTGGCAAAACGGAAGATATAAATAAAAAATTATATATTTATAATGATCATAGGGTTTCTAATATGAGTGCTTTAGAAAGTTAAACCCACATGTTCAAATACTGTCTGTTTTTGTATTGCTTATGGCATCTGAAGAAACTGTAATGGGAATTGTCATGACACCTTTGTCATTCTAAACAGCTTTTGACGGTCTTAACAATTCTAATACAGCTTAGCAGGTTTTCTGTTTTTAACAACACATGCGCACGTGTTCTATTCCTTGCTTTATTTGATTCCTGTTTATTAGGACAGTCTAACTCTCTTATTTAACACAAAATTAATTTTCAGCCCATGTTTTTTGTCGCTTCCAGATATTCAAAAATATTTCTTTCGTGTCTTGCACATTTTGAGCAACTCAGATTTCAATTTCAACTTAATTCATCCTTGTAATGAGTAGGATTGTATAGAGAGCAGTTCTTCCCATCCCTCTGCATCCTCTTCAGTACAGAGAAACTAGAAGAGGGCACCAGAAGAATTTGTTCTATCAGACTGAAGAAAATCTGTAGACACTGCAAGGAAGGCAACTGTCATTATCCATCCTTACTGCTTCCAAAGTCTGGAAATAGCAAGGGAAGGACTTCAACATTCCCAGTGAAATACACGCTATCTACTCATCTTTGTGACAGAAGTAAATTTTCCAAGGAAGATGCGTTACGCATTTTCAAAATTGTGGCTGTAAAGGTTTCTTTAAAGGTAAAAGTTTCTTTTAAATGCTAATAAGTAAATTCTTTGGAGATATTTTTGAGAGAGTCAGGATTAAATAACAGGGTGATGCATTTCAAACTCTTACGGAAAAGTTTAGTGGAAAATGCCAGTGAAGATTCAGACAGAGATTTCTGAAATCATTCCCCACTGACAACTAGCAGGGAGCTGTCTTTGACAACATAGGCAGATGCATCTGAATGAAAATCAAATGCCAAGAAATCCAATGTGTTTTGTGTGTCACACCCTTTGTTTAGATTAATTTTTTCTGTAAAAAACACAGAGAAGAGGTTACTTCTCTCTGTAGTACTCTTTCTGTGAAATGGGAGAATGATGCAGCTGAGAATTGGGATGATGGAAAAATAACATGTAAACAGCATAATGGGGCATTTTTCATGAACATAGGAGAAATCTAGCAGTTAATAAAGTTCAGAAGAAATTTATTTTCTTCTATGTGCAGTTTTCTCAATAGTAGAAAATGTCAGACAAATCCCAAGCTTTTTTTTTTAAACAGAAGAGAAAAATTCCCCTCACATTTTTTTTGTATCCAATCAAGGTTTTTTTGGCACAGATCCTACTCCAAGAAGGATGAGAAGATACTGATTATTATTTTTCAGCCCCATGCCTCATATTTGAGTTCTCAGGAGGGAAGCGAGAAAATCGGGAAACAAAATATTCCTCTTATTTCTTTGTCTTTTAGAGGTGCCTAGTAAAGGAAATAAATTTAATAAAACAATAATTCTATTTTAATTTTCACTATACTTTTCACAGTGTTTTACAACAGGAGGATACATAGGTTTATTTGTAGCTGAGGCCTAAAGAGGTTACCCAGCATCACACAGAAGGTCAATGCCAAAGCAAGAGTTCCAGTCCAGGCTCTCATGAACCTGTTTGGTGCTTTGCACATGAGCCTCCGTGATGGTCGGCTGAGTGAGAGAGGAATTTGACTGTCTTCTTCACTAGTTTCAGCTGTGCCTTTTGTTCCCCAGGATTCCTACAGCAGATTTCTCATGTCCTTTACTAAGCTCCTTTGTTTAGTTGCTTGTTTGCTTTAATAGAGCTTCAATTTTCAAATGGCACTTCTTGTGCTTTTTCAGGTGTTAACGATGAGCCAGGTGCTTCACCCTGTCTTTAAATGTAATGCATGAGAGTTTAAAAAAAAAAAGGGAAAAAAAAGTAGTACTAAGGAGGCTTAGTAGTTTCCAGCTTATCACAATAAAATGTAATTTATCAGGAATTGAGAGATGTATAAAACCTTGTTTAGCACTATCAGTATAAACAGGATGTTCAAGGAAACAAGAATGAATTTACATGTTATACTCTGTAAGTCCAAGCAAGCAAATCCCACAAAAAACCCTGGAGAACTTCAGCAAAGAGCACTGATAAGTATTTACACTAAATCTCCAAGGAATGAGCCTTAATCTTGGCACTCTGTGGGAAGTAAACAGAAAAGTAGCCAGGTTCTGCATCCTGTCCTGGAAGAGCTCCAGATCTTGGGGTTTTTTTCATGTGAAAGTTCCCCAAACAGCTGCTGCCATTTCATTTCTCACAGGTAACGACTTGCCTGCTTACAAGCACCATTTCTCAGCCCTGAGGTTAGGGTTTCCCTCACAGCCTGTATCATTTTTCTAAGAACTTATTCAAATCACTTTACATAAATTTCTTCCATTTTTAAAGACCTCAGGTAAGACTCATCAACAGTTTATAGCAGAGGAGGAAGGAAAAAGAGACAGACAAGGTGATGAGGTATAAAGATAATTCACAGTAGTTGATTTCAGAGCTTGAGCCTAATTGCTTAAAACCATCTCCATGTAGAGATGTCTAAAATTCTATAAAAAATGCATTTCGATCATGTCTTATTCCCCATTTTGTGATGAGAATTAATTTTGCATCAATTTTTTCTAACTGGGGCTGAAATACTGACCGTCTTTTTCCTTGCCTTTCCAGGCATTCAGGAGTAAAATGTGAAAATTTCATTTTAATGGAATAGAAGTATTTTGGCATGTTATTTGCGTACATGGAAGTTTTTATTCCCAAAACTTAGTATGTGCCTTATAATTGGTTTTTTTCTTTCCTTTTCCCTTTTTTTGTTAATTCTATAGGGCGGATGATGCAGCTGTTTCAAACAGTAAAAGCAGATCATGGGTTGGTTTAAATATAGAAAGATATATTCATGCATGTCTTAATAGATAAATGTGTATCTGGAGACCAAATTTTTTTTTATATTCCTTTATTTTCCATAATGTTTTCATACAGTAAAAAGGGGCTCTCCTCTGTGATTAAACCCTTGGCATCAAACAGATTTAAATACAGAATTTTTTTTTTTCCCCATCCTGTTTTAATGAGCCATGCTTCATCTTTCCCAAAGGGTCTGCAAAATGCCTTACAATCAGTTTTCATTAGCTGCTTATTAAAATGTATGTCTATTTTTGAATAATATTCATAATGTTTTCTTTTATTTATGTATGGCTTAGGACTATTTTCTGTGACCTATGTTGCCAACATAAAAGTACAAAATGCAGCTATCAAATACCATTCCAGCAAAAGGTATTGATGCCTTAATGTCCAATCTTAAGTGTCTTGAATATGTTGTCTAAAAAAGTAAAAAATAAGATGTAAAATGTAGGTCTGCGTGTTTTTTCAGACTGCTGTAATACAGCACTTGACTATTTAGTATGCTATCTGTTCAGCCTGGATGAAATTAAAAATGATTCAAATTATTTCTACGGGGAAAGTCAAAAAGTCAAGTTATTTTTTTAATGCTATTATTTCTTTGCTGCATTTTGTACTCCTATTTTTGTGATCTAAGTAGATAGCCTCTATCTAATAATGCCTGTAAGTATAAAAAAAGCAGACCACAAAGTATTTTAAAATGCATGATTTGGAGAGCAGCTCCCTGTGCTGCGTTTGACGGGTACGTTGCAGCTCCTGGCTGTGAGCAGGTGGCTCCAGCCAGGGCTGATGCACAGGCAGAGGAGGAGATAACCCTTTATTTCGGTCTGAAAGTGTTTGATATCAGAGGACGCCCTTAGGTCCCTGACTCACTGTGTGAAATGCTGCGTGGTACTACTGAGGTACCTGCACCGCCTCCCCCCAGCCCCAGTGCAAAGACCGGTCCTCTGCCCCTCCATAAATCTCACCATAGTGAAATGTGAAGGGATCTGAGTTGAATGAAGTTCCTGTGAAAATTAAAGTCCAGTTACAGTTTTCTGATACAAATTCTGCTTTTGCTTTATGCCTAACAAAGGAAAGAATTTGGCCTTCCCAAGTCTTACCTTAAATAATATGCACACATCTATATATAGAACTATTTAGATATATATATATCTCTAAGTAGATTATATATGGATATATGTATAAGATGAAGATATGATTGGAATTATATAAGTTATGGTTTTAATGGCTCCCTAAGGAATATCTTTTTTTCTTTTTTCTTTTTTTTTTTTTAATTTAAATAAGCATTTTTCAGGTCAGCTTAAAATAAAATCAATCAGGCAAGGTGTATGTCTGACAATACTGCAAAGACAGATAATATCCAGAATTCTTCCTTTTATAACTCTCACTGGGTCCTAGAGTTTTTGTTCATATGTTTTACTGGCAATGACATATAATATTATGGATATACATTACAGAGTTTCTATATATTTTCAGAATTTTTGAGCCGGTTGACACACTTTATCACTAAGTGGGGCATTTTCATGCATTCAATGTGTGATGGGGTATATTTGGTTACAGTTTACAACTTGTGTGAAAGAAATCCAGGTTTTAGTCTGTGTATTTCCGTGTAACCTGGGCATGAACTTTCCATTATGGTTGCATTGCATACCCCTTTTCATGATGCATAAGCATATGCCAAAGTTAGAGACTCCTTATCAAGAATATCCTGTTATTCCTCTCTTTTAATAGAATTGTTTGATTCTTTTCTTGGTAATCTGGCATGAAGAGGGAACAGACTTATCAGAGCAGCTCCTGTGCTAAATTAAGCTTTTAGACATTTAACACTTTGTGAACTAACATAACTTGACTTCTTGACAAACTTTTGTCCCTTCTAAAGCATATTTCACGTACAAAGTATGATCCTGTTGCAAAACTGCTTCCTGGGTCCTGCCCCTAGTCAGTGTCTGAATATTTGCCTTGTTCCAGGTTACTAGCTTTCATCTAATGAGTTTGGAAAAAACAACTGATACAACTCCTTTGAATCCAAACTACTAATAAGGCAAAGCAATTAAGTGTTTCACTCAATTTCAGCTGCAATTAATGATGGCACCATGCCTTCAGTGAGATCCACATGAATGGGGCCTCTGAGCTACAAGAAACACCCATAAAATCAGCAGGGTTACACACAGAGTTCTGCTTTGTGTATTGCATTTTGATATCAGCCCTATTTTTTCTCCTGCTATATGTAAAAACCACCAGTATATTTCTAGGAAAAATAGGAACACAACAAAGTCTTTATATCCTGAAACACTGCGTACCACGCATCAACCTACAGCAAACTAATTGCTCAGAAATACGATTTTGAAAAACAGGACTTGTATTTGAAATTTAAACATATCCTTCCTTGGCTACTAAGGCGCAGGCAAGATGATAGCCAAGGTTACTGATTTTCCTGAAAGGGTGAGGGGAGCAGACTCAGAAGCTGCTCTAAATGTATTGTGGGGGAACTGATTTAGAAACAAAATTTATAGGAACTATACAAGCTGTTTCTCCATTGGGAATCTGCAGAGCATTTCATTAGAAATGAAAGGTTATGGGCATGCCAGCGTTCTCACAATTGACCTTTTACTAGATGACTTTCTAAAGTAATGTTGAATGCCTCTAAGGATGCAAATGTATTTTCTTCAAAACACAGCAACTCTGAACCTTGTGTTAAAGCAGTCTAATATAGAGAATTACAGGATTGTTCAGTTCAATCTACTGTAGTGAAGAACTCAATATATGTTTCTCTGTAAAAAGTAGTTTACCTTTTCTAATTCTGACACAGCTTTTTCATCCTTAGCTTTGCCCTTTACATTGATAGTGTTCCTCTTTCTTACTTTAAGTTCTCAGCATGGGTTAAGGGGACTGAAGCTGAGAAAGCAAAGAGAAGTTTTCACAAAACATCTGCTTTTGGTATTGATTTCTGGTTTGCATTATAGATGGTGCTTTAGTGGGCGAAAGACTCCAGCTGGTCTCTTGTTCCTCAGGCAAACGGAATTAAGAATAAAAGGTTTCTGCAAAGTTGCTATCTGTCCATATATTGACACCGCAGGATTTGTTAATGTTTTCAGAGAACACCACCTTACTTTCTAGGTAAGCGTTGAAAGTGTTTAATGAGCAACAGTGTCATCCTCTTCAGGGGCTGAGAGAAGTTGGAGAGGATTTTGTTTCTCTATAGATACTAACACTTCGAGGTACTGGGAGGGAACGCGAGAAAAAAAAGATAAAAGTTCTAATCTTTTCTCCATCTCTTGGCTGAAACTGTTCCACTTAAAGAAAACAGAGGTTAAATATTTATTGTGTGATAAAAAGAACAACTTTGTAGCTTAGCAGCTCAGATGAAACAGATCTCCACAGCTCCCAGCTAAACATCTTCATTACTGAATTGCTAATACTACATGGATGGGCCTCCCGTGAGCTCAGAGTTTTGAGTATATTCATAAAAGGCAGGAGTTTCTGTATGAATTTGAGCATCAACATGATGCTTACTTCAGGCTTTAGAAAATGTTAAAAATTAGATCAAACCAAACACAAAAAATTACCCATTAAAAGGTTTTTGTCCAATAATCATAAATCTTCATTTATTCATTTAGCCTTATGCACTTTTATAGAGTTTTTGTAAGGATTAATTATTTAAAACCCATATATTTACTTTATGAATAACCTCATTTCATCTCCAAAATGGATACAAATGGATATTACACCTTGGCAGTGGTGCATTCTTGTTTTTGCAACAAGAGTACTGACATGACATTTGGACACATAATGTGTCTTTTCTATGGAAAAAAAAAAAAAAAGGCCAATAGGGAAATCAATATCTATTCTTTATTTTATAATTGAAGAATATTGAATGTATCATAAAATGTCCATACTCATTTAATTTGTTTTCAACAATTCTTATTATAAAATGATATACAATATTAATTATAATAAAACATTGTGAACTTACTGGACAGAAAACAGTCTAATTGGCAGTACTCTGATTAAATTTAATACAGGAAATCTAATGCTTTACTACTTAGCCTTAGATAAATATTTTTTTAATAATTAGTGCCCGGCCTTTGAAAAGTTATTTTAGGACTGAATTGAGGTTTGTGTCACATTAAACTTGCAATCTGGGCTTAAACATGTCACTTAAAAATGTCTCTAAGAATTTTTTTCTCATCTTGAACTTAGGTCTTTGCTGCTTTTCATTATGATTTTGTTGTAAGAACTGAGGTGGGGAAAACCAGCCAAAATGTGATATTTTCTGTAGACTTTCTTGGGGAATGTTTTTAATATGAATTTCATGAATCTCTGATTTACCATTAGTTTTATTATTTTTAAAGGCATTGGATGTCTAGGAATGATAGCAGTTCTTCAGGTGTGATACCTAAATTAGTCAGGTGTTTATTTAAGGACTAAAAATTAATTTCCCAAGCCTCTGGAAAACTTTGTCCATTTAAAGATAACAGTTTACAGAGACCTGACTGGGAATGTATGATGAATTCTTTCAAAACATCTAAGCTTTGTGTTTGTTTATAATCTGATATGCTAGGTTCAGTGACTACTGTATTGGCCCAATTTATTTAATTTAGTAAATTACATAGCCGTTCAACATGATTTAGTTTAATATCGATATGCTCTTTGGATGGTATGTTTCATTCAATGCATGATGTATTTGATGCAGCAGGTACAGTGATTTTGATTCAATATATTAAGTATCTGATTAGATAGGTTATGTGTCTGATTTGGAATATGGCTGATTTAATAGACTGCGTTTTTATTTCTATGTAAGCTGCAGTAAATTCTCAATTTATTTAATTCAGTATGTGATGTATTGGCAATATATGTAGTTGTAGTTAATGCATTTATGGGAGTATGTAATTCATCTGCAGTGTTTCTGAATTTTGAATAAGCTGTATCTCATATGTATCTTCAGAGGCTAGAAGGCAACTTTAAAGTCATGATACTAAGAGTACTGAGCAAGCTCATTTGTGGCAAATATTGCTGCATACGGATCACAGTTTATAAATGTTGCTGTTTGTGAAGCATCTTGAATTCCAACTGGCCTTCACAGTGCCACAGCACTATGCTTTAGATTGCATGTTCCAAAATTATTGTCTATATAAAACTAATCTATTAGAGACACTTGACAGCAATACTGGAACCTTCTCGGAAGACATACTTGCAGCACTTCCTTAATAACCCTAAGAAAATATACTAGAGACAATAAACCCAATAAAACTCAGAAGATCCAGGTAAAGATCTAGCCATACTGCTTGCTGGGATCCATACTTCTGCTGTCTGAATTCTGAAATTGTATGACACAAGTCAGTATCTTCATATGGTTTATAAGATAAGGCCTAAATTAACATTTGACCTCTTCATAGTCTGTAGGAAGTCAAACAAAAGACACTTCAGATTTCACAGCTCTAATATTGGCATCTATTTTGCAGAAGGTAACAAAAAAAAAAATCAAAACAAAGCAAATCATTCAAAAGCCCTGTTAAAAACATTGTACTTGTAAAGAAATATTGATGCTTCCAAGAAAAGTCTTTGCCTCTCAGAGCGGTTGATCTGTTAATTATATGCAAAATTCTGGATCAGATATTTAACAGAAGAGCCAACTAGAAAAAGCTAAGATAACTTCATTAAGAATTTGACCCTTAAGTTATGGAATGGGGAAGGAAAAAAGATCTCCTGAAACGTGATGAGAGAGTGAGACAAAAGACAATATTTGGTGCTGAACTTGCATCACCTCATAGATTCCATCCTGTGTATTTGTCAGGGCAATTTCTGGAATTCTTTTCTTAATTGCTTGATTGTTTACATGGGTCTCTACAAGTATTTATTATTTGGTGTTTAAACAGCCAGACAGATTGAGACAAATCATAACAGAATTTTTCCATAAAGAAGAAATTGCATATATTTTCACTATTGTAATAATATTCAATCAGATGCGAAGGTGGAAAATGACATAGATGATTGTTATTTGTTCAATGAAATTTAAAAAAATCCTAAAAAGAATGGAAAAAATCATTGCAGTTACTCAAAACCAGAATTCTGTATTTCCTTTTCATTTCCCCAAATACTGAATTATTTACACTTGTCAAAAAACATTTTGTAGTTTACTGTCTCTTACTGTGTAGAAGAAAAAGAACACTTTCAATCTTACAGGTTGTTTGTCAATTAGGAGGAAATATCTCATCTGTTAAAGATTTGATCTGCTTTCTCCCCTGAAAAAATTCAGTCCCTCTCTGTCACTTGCTGTGCATTGCGCTACATGCCTTCTCAACGTAACTTATGAAAGTAGGAAATGCAATTCTACCTCTTAAAATGTCAAAGATACCTACCTACGCCTCAATTCGGTTGATAGGATCCTGAAGCAGATTTAGTGTGTCAAGTAAATAAATTTATCTCCATCTACATTTCATGCCAAGCTAGAAAAAACAGCCAGCTAACTGTTGGTGGTGTTTTCAAATACAGCATAAAATTAACTCTACTCCACAACTAATTGATGCATTCTAAACTGAACAGTGATAGATGAACACTGCTTTCCATTTTACTTTGTAATTTTACAATAGAGTGTGATAAAACACTTAAATGTTTGTAATGAAAAAAGTGTAAAACTGTTTAGATCTCAGGTGGCTGACAGTGAAGAGATTTAATACGAACTAGTGCTTCAAAAAAAAGTGGGAGTGAACAGAAACAGGAGAGAAAATAAAATATAATTCCTGGAAATTAATGGTAAAGAGAGTCCATAATCTCCCTTCGCTTCATCCAGAGTAGCTGGATTGTGCAAGAAAATGTTTCATTGTATCTTTCTCATCCAAAATTAACAAAATTTCACTTTAATAGGACTATAATTTAGAAGAGTCTTCTTGTTTGGCCCATATTTGTGTGTATGTGCTCACCACCCATCAGTGGGACAGTTGGATAAAGGTATTGATTCATCACCTGTCTGAATCTTACCATGCTGCCTGCCATGTTACGTACAATGTTTTAACGCTATCCTAGTTCACAGTGCACTTTTCTCATATGCACCTGTACATAGCTGAAAAAGGGCTGCTGAGGATTTTCACTTATAAATTGTCCCCACTCTCCTCCATGTATTTCTGTAGAGTAGAATGCAAAAGATGCGGGAAATGTACCTTTAGCACGAGTATTTTAGGTAATCCCAATTTTGCGAATCACCCTCGAGGGAGCCATGACTGCTGATGCAATTTAACTTAACGTTAAGACTAATCTAAAGAGAGGTCTACTGTAAAAACTTGCCAGCATGGCCCTGTCTGTCAGAGATCTGATGAGTTATCTCCAACCAACACAGAGCTGCTGGCAAAAAAAGCACAATGACTGACATTTTTATTGTCGTACATCATCCCAATTTAATCAATTTTGTACTTTGAGGATTTTATTATGAAGATTGAAACAAGCCCTGTTTAGCATTTCAGTTGAATAACTTCCATCGTGGGTACGGTGTTTCATATTCCTTCAGGTGCTAAGAATTTTTGCAAACACCTCAGCAGTAAGTCAGTTTACTGTAGTATAGATTTGCACAGGATTCTGGAAGGGATTTTTTTTTTTTTCCTGTGTTTTTGCGAATAAAACTAATTTGCATTTCATTCTTATTTGTGTTGTAAAAGCACTCTGCCTCCACTGTTCATTGCTAGAAATTTGAGTAAGATGATGTCTTATGACTAGGGAGATTCTGTTGGACACTGAATGCAAAACCAGTAACTTTTAGTTACTGTTCATATCATGATCAGGTAGTGGTTGTTCCCTTATCTGATTCAAAATTAAGTAAGATAATGAAAGCTGCATGTTGGAGAAAAATAAGCAAAAATCAGATGTAATATTTATGTAAAGATGTCAAGTACAGTTTGGATTTGTTTTAAACATACCTTAGTGATTTTTCACGATAGATAATTTGCAAACTCTAAGCTTTTGATAATTTCATTAACAGAAATATCTGAAATTCAATTCAGCTGAAATAATGCGTTTGCTAAACTAAGATGTACTTGGAGTTGTTTCTGCTTAATATCTTAACATCTAATATGAAGCCTATTTGAACTCTATCAAAAACCCCAGAAGTTGCTCTCTCATTAGCCTGTTGTTTCACTTATATTTTTCAACAGCTGCCCTGAAAGTTCACACAAAAACCCGTATTACAAGAAATCCAACACTACCTCTTGAAGATTTAGAAAAGTCTAAAGTGGATTCTACATACCTATTCAAATTCCACATACCTATTCAAATAAATGGTAAATTAGTAGCTTTCAAAGTATTAGTAGAATGTGCTTAAAATTATAATCAGCTTAATTCAGAATTCTGTCAACTAGTTTTATTTTAAGAATCCGGTAAATTAAGCAAGCATATTTCGTTAGTATTTTTTCAAAGTTATGCGATGCTATATTTCAACAATGGTGTAGATACAGATTTTAGTTACTACCTGCCACCAGTAATGACAGTGCTTAATGTTTAGCCTCTCCAGGCTGTGATCCCTTCTGACTTTGTAGAGCTATGGATATAATGTCATTGCAAATCCAAGTACTTACATAGATGACTGCAATTAATGTTAAAGGGAACTGGAGATTTATATGTGCCACTGCTATTATCACTAATGGAAATTTCACATGTAAATTGCCATGCATGGAAATAATATGCTTCTTAGTACGCTTTATCTAAAAGTCATCTGTGCAAGTAGTCAATTTAAAACGTAAATTCAGTCCTCTTACACCATGGCAAATATTTCTTTTCAGAAAATCAGGTTACCAATTTTGATGTTAAGAATTGTCTTTATACTCTTTAAATTATTGAAAATTAAAGGCTAGTGTATGCCTGACTGTGACATGCAGCTCCCATTGGTTTCTTGAGATTGTAGGTAAATGCAACTTTGAACACAACGTTGAAAACTCACAGCGCTGCCACAGCTCCTTTGGTGTACTTGCTCGCAGCAAACTGGTTTCCTGTGAGTGGTAGGCGTCAAGAATGGCTGAGCTTCAAAAGCTAATTGCTAACCCCTTAGCACCAAAATGAGCCCTTGAAGTGGTATATGTCTAGGGTATCTCTGAAAGCTCTTCATGAGGAAAAAGTCATGGTCCAGATTACCATGAGAAAGAAGAGCACAGTTAATCTTTTCTACATTTGTACCTTGTTCTTACATGATTCTGTCATTTCCCTACTTCTCTCTCTGGACTTGCTTCTGATTCCCTCTTGCACTTCCACTGCAGTACAGTTTTTGAAAGCATGAATAAGCTTCTTTCGAGTGTATTTAAACAGCCTTACAATTCTGTATAGCAAAACCATACAACCATATGTAATTACTTTTATAGTTTTCCTTTCTTCGTCTCTAAGTGTCATAGATAAGCATTTTAAAATTTTTGTTCTGACCAGGATTCTTATTTTACATTTGACTGCTTTTAGTGCCTCATTTCTCTTATGTTCCTGCAATAGTGAGGTCTGTGATTTGCAATTTTTTTTCTTTGTTGTTTTATTGGGAATTTATTGGGAATTCCATAGACTGTAGTTTGCTTTGATTTCATTATATAGTAGTACACATACGTAAACTGTTATGAGAGTCTAAACTAAATGTTCATTTAATTTCCAAGGCTGAAAATGAGCAATATTAGGATATTAAGAACCAAGTATTAAAGAACACATTTTCAGTGTTTCAGTGTATAGTGTAAACAAAACCTGATGCATTTTCATGTGCTGAAGTGCTCTCGGTAAAACCTAACAGAGAGAGCAGGTTTTACTTAATTCATTAAGCACATTTATGAAGACATTATCTTTTATCTACACTGGATATGTTACCCAGTGAGCTCAAATCAGACCTTCTAGGTTTAAATAATTCCATAATGGATGTTTAGACATACCCATACCCTTTTCCTTTCTGCTTTTTAGGAGCTTGTGCCTTTGGATGTTCAGAAACTGCTTAAAAAACTAACACTCCCACTGTACCAGGATTAGGTGATACAATTGATGGCCGTGTACCTGCTCCAGGTCAACAGGCTGAGGGCAGTAGTAAAGCAAAGCATTCTGGTCAAGTTATTCTGTTTCTTAATAATATAAAAATCTTGTTTGCTTGATTTACGTAATGCAAAAATATGTTTTAACTTTGCTTTCCTTGATCAGAAATTCAATTGCTTTTTTTATACTGTATTTTACATAGCTTTTATCTTGGCATAGACTTTTTAACATATCTAATTCATAAAATAGTTAGATAAGGCCATACTATTAGTAAAGTTCCTATAAAATGAAAAATGCCATTGCAATTTCAATATTCGTTAACTACTCTCAAGTCTTAATACCATGAAGAGCTTCTACTTCATCTCCATAGCAAAATATGAAAGGTGCTTTTTATTCCTCCTCTTTTGTCCTAATTAGCTTTTCTATCTTTCTATTTAGCAAAACATATGAAGAAATTACAGCTTTCTACCCAGATTTGTTTTAGCTTAGTGAAACAATTTAGTTAGGCAAATGGTATCTTCAAAGATAGTTATCATCAGCTGATAATTTCAACTTTTTAATTTATTCCAAGTGTTTCATATGCAGTCTTCCTGGATGCTTTATGATGAAGCTTTGGGATTTTTGAAGACAATTATACTATACTAAATTACTACTTAAAAGTTATGGAGATACATTGTTAGTTTATAAATCTAACCTTTCTTCTAGTCTCTTGTGTTGGAGGTACAGTGAAAGAACATAAACCTCATATGATGATGATGAAAGCAAGAAATAAGAGATCGTAAAATGCCATGAGCTGCATTCTTAAATCTCTCCTATTGTCAAAATCTGAAAGATTAACTAGAAAAATAACTTTGTTAACTCAATTTTCTGCTCAGGAAAAAGATCTATAAAATAGGTTTTGAGTTTGTTTGGTTTACACTGTTCTGAATCCCCCTTCCTGTCTATTGTATCAAACGTTATGTTGAAAATGAAAGAAGTTTGGTGTGGTTTTTTTTTTTCTGGGACAGAAAGATATCCTGTAGTGTGTCCTGTGCATTTCCATAGCAATGTGCCTTTATTTTGACAGCAAAACTTCTCTTTCAAGTGTAGAACAGAACAGATGACTGAATACAACAAAAACCTTTCAATAAGGGAAGCCATTTGGAATTTTGGAGACCCAAAGTGTTTCTTGCCCAATGGACTTAGCTTTTATTGAGGACAGTCATAAATAACTTTAAAATATTCCAGTGTGATAGGATGGAGCGGCAGATTAGGTCATTATGGAATTATAGTTCCCTTGCTTAATGATTTTACAAAATTGCCTGGCAATCCAACAAAGAGAAGGAGCACAACATGGTGAATGCAGGCTAATTAAACCAATAATTGCTTCTTGTTGTGTTCCCAGATAATGTGCCCCTGATAATTTTAAATGAAGTCTTGAAGCTGACTTCTTGAATGAAATGCTGTGCTAGTTAAAGCTTCACTAACTCTCCATGTGCTTAGAAACTGGCCCACTTCTCAAGGTCCCTTGCATTGCTCAGGCAAATATTGCCATGGCATGCGAAGAGTACAGGAATAGCTTTCCTCTATGTCAGGTAATGGGGCCCTGAATTTCTGTGTTTTCCCTCTTTGCAATATTGTGACTAGATCGTCTGATTTCCCTGAACAATTCTGAAATTAGAGGCTGCAAATTAAGTCTTTGATGCTCAAAGTTCTACTTCCCTTTTTTTTTTTTAAGACTTAGGAAAAGATGCAAACTTCTGTGTGTCTCAGGAATGCTAGTGTAAATCTAGAGTAACTCCATCGAGATTTAAGAGGATTTTTTTGAGTTATATCTGTGTCAAATGCAAGTATGTGACTGTTGACTGGCAGCTATGTTTAGAACTTGGGAAATATTTCATGAAGTCCCCAAGAATTTCAAGGTGATCTTCAAAGAGATATGAGGAATAATTTGGAAAGTTTTAATGTTGAATTTACAGGAAGAGTCTTTATTTAGAGGAAGAGTCTTTGTCAGTTAATCAGGTAAAAGGACTTCTTCAGATTAATTGTAAGTACAAACTCTGCTACGATATGTACGCTCATCATGCTATCTCACCTCACCTCTGCAAATAAATGCATGTTGTTTGCATTTGTTAAACAAGACATATTTTAGGTCACATATAGTCTGACAGAACACCTGTTTTAACATGAGTTACAATTTTATGAAACCATAAAAGTGAAGGATCCACTCCTTTATCTCAATACTATTTGATATTATATAATCTTGGGTAAATATGTTTCTTTTATCCATTGGTGCTTAAGGATTTTTACGAAAATATTGGACTGCAGTCTAATATGTTTCCAGATTTTTTTTGTTCTGAATTATCCATCCATTATCTGACTGGAATGACATAAAGGAAAAAACAGGTGTGTTTTCAAAAGGGTTGCTGAACCATTATCATCAGGACCTTCAAAGTCAGACAAAGTATCTATTACTGTTTTAGGAACTGTGAATTGATTCTGTCTCAGTATAAGAGGAAGGTGTGATGTATTAGACTAATCTGAGAAGTGCAGTGCATGGGTTTGGAGGTACGATTGCATTTTAAGTACTACCTAAAATTATTTCTTTAGGAAACTAAACATAAAAAATAAAAACATAGATGTGATTTTTAACGTTTATTTTCTAGTACCGAGAACCTATTTAAAATCACAGCTTCTGGAATTATGAATAGTGACAGAGTTGTCAGTCACTACTGTACCTACCATATCACAGAGCGCACATATGATGTGTCCTCTGCAATCTGCTTTAATAGCCTAAAAACAAAAATCAGAGTCTGTTAGATCACATGAGCTAAAATTCCCATTGGTATTCACAAAATAGCAGAAGTCAAATCTGGCAGCAGATCTTGCCAATAGTCACTTTCGTATTAATTCTTACAGTAAATGCTCATGACTGAAATCCGTAACTACACAGTTCACAAAATGCCTCCCAGAATTTGTAGTCTTGTAAATTGATAAGTATACACTTAGGAATTGTGAAACTGCATTTTTTGTTGGCTTTTTAATGAGAGAGAGGTCCAATATATCTCAGTTGGCAGAAACTGGGCAATGAAAAGCAATATTGCTACTGAAGGTTTTATTTCTATTTGCTCTGTGTCTTGTTAAGCTTTACTGATATAAAACCATCTGTTTAAAAAGCTGTAAAAAATAGACTGCCAACACACATAAAAGCTAAGCGCAACAAAATAGTCTTAATATCTACTGGCTGATAATTCAGTGCAATGTAAAAATGCCTGAAGATGGAGGGACGGATGGAGAGGAAGACAATTAGTTATGTAGTGACAAACCTTAATTTCCAAGTAAATGGCTGCACTACTTATGATTGATAGTAATCACTTCCTTTTTCTTTAGTGAATATTTATTTTCACTCTGATAGTATCTTCTCATCTCCAATTGTCTTGAAATAGCTTTAAATATTACATATAAGTATATTTTCCAGCTTTGTTGGACTATACATGACCTAAATATAATGCAAGCCAAAGGTAATTTAAACTGATAATACAAATGTTGTAAAGAGGTACGTGTAAGAGCAATAATGTCACTTATACCAGGACACTGAAAAGCTCAGGGTTATATTGGGTGAACAATCAAGTAGCTGACCATTACCATTATCGCAGAACCAAGCTGGAAAAATTATCTAGTATCAGCAATTTGTCAATAAAAAGATTTTCCAATGTGTTTGTGCCCAGTATGTTTTGAAGTAATATTGGCAGAATGAATGAGGCACTTTGAAGTCATATGCATTACTTTATGTGAATACTTTATTTAAATCTCTCATGGAAAATTGAAAAATTATTGGAACTGGCTGTAAAATTTTTCATAAGACCTAGTTGTGTTCCCAAAAATGAGAAATAGATAAGGAAGTGTTGCATTATAGCTGCAAGATCTTAATGACAAATGCATTTTAATCACGCAACAATTATATAAAGCTGATATAGAATTGTGCATAGTAGTTAACTTTTTCCTATGCATATACTGGATAAATATACTAAAGAAATTCTTTCCACATGAAAAGATTATTTATTAATCAACTGAATTATTCACAGTGATTGTTAAATCATAGAATAATCTATAAGCAATAAAGATCCCAATGTTGAGAAAGTACAAATCTAGATTTAGCTCTCTTCGCTGTGATCTCACCAACATGTAATATATAACTTTTTGGAGATTAGGGCAAAATATGTATTCTGATTATTCATAAATATTATGCTATATTATTTTGCATAAAATATTACTTGTTAGATCATATGTTGTCTATAATTAAAATACTGAGCACACTTGTGCACAAAACTGTGTGACAAAATATAGACACTTTTTATCAATAAAATCAATAATTGATCAACGATGATGAATTGTTAAATAGGCCTTTATTTGTTGTCCTCAAGCCATGAGAGTTCCACTGCTGTTGGTTAAAAGAGGACAACATACCAACTAAGAGAGGAAACAAGAGAAGCAGTAAAGTAAAAGAAGGGAAATCACGGTACAAATCACTGTCAGAAAATGCAGAAAAATCATTGTCAGACCTAGATCTTATGAGGTGGGAAATTTTAATTTTGATTGATACTCGTGATTGAGAGAGTTTAAAGTTAAGAAAAGATATCCAATAAAGCATGTATTTTCAATGCAGTATGTGAGGAAGATTATAACAGCAAAAATAATGTATAAACAGTGGCAGGAACTGAAAATATACCTGAACACAGCTTTGAGATATAATTATTAGAGTATTGTATCTACGTGTGTCCATACATCATGAAGCAAGGGAGATTTTCAGATTAAAAGAGCTACACGAATTATTCAGTCTGGGAAATATGTTTTGTACTAAAAAGATTGATCTGTTTCATTTTTCTGAAAGAAAATGAAGTGACTTGACAGCCTATAACTACCTTTCTCAGACTTCTGACAGTAGCTTTCTTATTATTCAAATAGAAAAGACAATGAGATCTGTAGTCAGACTAAAAATAAAGCAACAAAAGTTGAGGTAATTAAGCATTAAACATTTGGATGCTTATTTATAAGCAACAGGATTTAAAGATTTGTATGACTTTATTAATACAGAGCTTAATCATGTGTTTAATTTTAACTTTGAAGGGTATAGATTTTAAATACATATGCTTAAAATGTTTAACAGTGGATTTAATACCGTTAAAATACAGCTTAGTGATTTTTTTACTCATTCCACTTAGTATTTCTTTTAAAAAATTATGCTCTTAAAATCAGCGGATATACACACACTTGCTTTTTAGCAAGGCTTTAATATTTATTTGTATTTATTTTTAATGGTTAAGTAGCAGATGGTTAGACTTAAAGCACCATTCCCCTGCGTATTTAAAATAGGCAAAGATATGAGAAGAAATGAAAGGGAGAAGAGCAAAACAGATGTTGTGAAGCTGCTGCTGATGGTGAGACATTGGAGGATAAGCAGATGTCTTCCAGCTTCACCAATCAGTTCTGCAAAGGTGTTGACCACTTGTGAGAGATTATACGATGGCATTTGTTTCTCTGAACATGGATGAAATATTTGTCTAGGCTTTGAATGTAAATTGAAAGGAAATAGGCTAACTGGCCCTTTTTCATTCAGTCTTGAAACTACATTAAAAGGACTGCCACCTGTAGTTCCAAATATTGTTCGTATTTATAAACAAAACTTCTTACACATTTCTTTGGAAATTGGTTCTTCTCAAAACTGCCAGCAATACTTTGGATTTTTAAGAGTATTTTTAACCATACCATAATTGATAAATAGCACATAATAGCAAATATATATAACATTTTTAACATACTAGATGAGTGAGAATATTTGATAGACTGACAGTTAGCACAGCTTAATCTGTTGCCTCCTGTGAATTCATACTTAGGAATGACTGTATGCTTAGGATTGGATAGTTGCTTATTTACATCACTTACATGTATGCCTTGTGGTGTGTAAGCCAAATCTTAAAGTTATTTAAATAATTTAGTATAGTAAGTTATACTGAAACGTCAATGGACTTTTCAGTGCAGGCACAGTCTCATGTTATTGCAGCTATGCAGCTTCTGGATGGCAAATGACCTCTTCCACCTGAAAGGTGGCCAAAGCTATCATGCTATCATATAACAGACTGGCCAATGTTTTATATTTCAACTGATGAAAAAAGAACCTAAAGCTTAGGCTTTGCAGTACTCAGTGTTAAATTCTAGAAGTTCCTCCTGTGATTCCAGTCTTTTCCATGAGTTGCCTCTCAAACCCATTCCATGTATACGTAGGTAGCTGACAGTTTTAGAAAGTCGCCTTTGAGAGGGCAGTAGTATTTGCAAGGAAAGTTATTAGTTTTGCATTAGTCATCATAATTTCAATGAGAATGTTTTTCCTAGAATCTTGAACTGTGTCTTGTACCCCAAAACATTGTACCCATGAAGGAAAGAAAATATTTTACAGCTACCTCTTTGTTTTTTCCTCCATGAGACCTCATTCTTTCAAGTTTCTTTCACACTACCAAAGTAGAAGGTAGGAAGAGTGCAAGGACTTATTTTTTCAGTGGTGTCAGTAGTAATATGTCTGTTCTTCAAATCAAAGAATTTTTTAAAGATGAGACAAACTAAAATTTTGTTGTTGTTGTTGTTTGTTTTGGTTTTTTTTCTTAGAGTTCCTCTTTTTTTCACCATCTGGTAGGTTATGTTGTAAGTACACGTATATGTTTAACTATCTTGGTTTCAAAGTCATGCTGTCTCCCAAGAGCATACTGCTTTTGAAAAGAGACAGTGGTTTTATGATATGATATGGAGAGGAAAGATCTGTTATCTTTACAATTTTACTCTTTTTGTACCAAAGCATTGACCTGAATTCATACCTTTTCACTTGGAGCTAGAGTTTGCCACTGCAGTATGACCAGCTGTTGAGTAACTTAGCAATGTTGCTCACTGATGTAGAATCTCAACAGTCTTAAATCATGCGGATCTAATGGTGCTATAACTTATTTGCCAAGACTGAACTAACTTCTAGCTTAGCACACAGTTTATTCTGTATGCAGAAGATTTAGATATTAGGAAAGACTTTTTTTCCTGGCAGTTGCATAACTAACTAACATCTAGCCAGGCAAGCAGAACTAACAGCGCACAGGTAATATGTAAACAACAAAGAGAAAGACAAACAATTCTGACAATGCTCATGAAATTGCCATTAATTCTAAGAATGGATCTTGACTGGGTTTACAATCTTTGGAAACTTTCAGAATATATGATGTGTATATGATTCTCTATATGTGAAGAGACTGTGAGATATACATAAGAAAAAAGAATACGTAAGTACAAAAACTTACTAATCAACTTTAAATAAAACTGCAGTCTGGTAGTGACAGGTTATCATCTATTAAAATATTAATATGTAACACGAAGAACTGCAAATAACTGACTGAAAATAACCTCAGAAACTTAATTCCTCTCTTCTCTCTAAGATGCATGAGGTACTAATGTTCATTTCCTTCCTGAAGTCCAAGGAATTAAAGATCGTCTTGTTACAGAGTTATGTGCTATGTATCGAATATTTGGCAATGATTTATAGTCTATTTAATTCATAGAATCTCCTTCTGCACGAAGCAAGATGAAAGAAAGGGAAGTATGTGAAGAAAAGGGGAATCACCCCCTTTCTTGTAAAACTATCGCTATATCTGCTTAAATATTAAAATAAAAACAGCGCAAGAAAAAGATACTCAAGATTAGGTACTGTCAGATCTGTGGAGAGACACAAGAAGCAAAACATCAACAAATTTTAATAAAAAACCCCCATAATTAAAGCGATACTTTGCATGGAGACTAAAAATCAAACCGATTCCCAACTTTTTAAGAATTGACAAAATTTCATTAACTTTTTTATTTTATGGTTTCCTACTTTTTGTTTATGAATTCGATTGAAAGGCTGACATCAAACTAGAGCAAGAGGAAGTATTCTTATGACATTTTTGACCTATATGATTTCATAAAGCATTTGGAAATTCACAAGGAAAGTCTTTTCTAGTTTAATACCTAGAAATTGTTTAGTAATGCTTTCTGTGCTCCAAGATTCATCAAAGATCTCCTAAAATCTTCTGCCTTTCTTTCCAAACTTTAACACAATAGCAGTAACAATTACACTAGTAATATATAAGTGCAGCAGGGCAATGTATTACTTTTCAATGGTTCTCTCAGCAACACTGTTTGGCATAAACAAAGTGTCAGAATCTGCCCCATAATTACCTGCTTAACATTTTCTAAAGTGAAGAGATATACAAGAAATCAGTAATTACTACGCATCCATCCATCCTCATAGCCTGCCAAGCTCTAGATTTACAGTCTGCTTGCTTCCCATTTATTATCATCTGCAAATCAAACCAATTTTATTTTTTTCAAAGCAGATAATCCTGCCCCTGTATTCGGCACTGGTGAGGCCGCACCTTGAATACTGTGTCCAGTTTTGGGCCCCTCACTACAAGAAGGACATCGAGGTGCTGGAGCGTGTCCAGAGCAGGGCAACAAGGTTGGTGAAAGGTCTAGAGAATAAGTCTTACGAGGAGCAGCTGAGGGAGCTCGGGTTGTTTAGTTTGGAGAAGAGGAGGCTGAGGGGAGATCTTATTGCTCTTTACAACTACCTGAAAGGAGGTTGTAGTGAGGTGGGGGTCGGTCTCTTCTCCCAAGTAACAAGTGATAGGACGAGAGGAAATGGCCTCAAGCTGCGCCAGGGAAAGTTTAGGTTGGATATTAGGAAAAACTTCTTTACTGAAAGAGTAGTCAGGCATTGGAACAGGCTGCCGAGGGAAGTGGTTGAGTCCCCATCCCTGGAGGTATTTAAAAGATGGGTAGATGTGGTGCTTAGGGACATGGTTTAGTGGTGGACTTGGCAGTGCTGGGTTAACGGTTGGACCTGATGATCTTAGGGGTCTTTTCCAACCTTAACAATTCTATGATTCTATGATCCGCATGTGGAATAGATAGTTTTCTTAAAATTTTCTGCCTAAGAATTAATGTGACTAGGAAGTTGCTGGATTTTCATGATTCCAGATAGCAGAATCAATTCTGAAGCCTCTCTAAGACTGCAGTTTATAGCAGGTTTGAAATTGTCCTACACTTTGTCAGATCGGGCCTTCCAGCTGATTTAAATAGTGGAGGTAAGACTTAGAGCCACATTTGTTGTTTCCCCTATATCAAATTGATCAAAAACAAATAGAAGGAAACAAAAAAAACCAAAAAACAGTGGGAGTTAAAAATGGAGTGACTATAATGAATATACCATAAATGAAAACTTTATGTGCAAATATAGACCTTTTCTTTTTCTTCTTTGCATATTTTATTTACAAATGTAGAATACCCATCACTTTGGTCTTCTGGTCATCTGGTATCTATCTGTCAATCATGTTTATTTATATTTAATTTTAATCTTTTCATTGCTTGTAATAAAATAGACTTTCTGTGAGGTCTGTTGAAGTTCATGTGATTCAAAAGTGAATATATTTTAAAATAACAAAACCAGAGTAAATCTTTTTTAGGCAATTGCTTTGTACAACTATTGGTAGAATGTTAGAAATGCTAGCAGGCTAAGGCAGATGTATTCTGCGTTGCTTATAACCTGTTAATTTTTTCTCCGTTATGTGTTCTGAATAAATTCTGAACAACCTACGCTTTTCTTACAACGTCCATTCATAAGTATTTTTTCTAAGTGCTGAGGAACTGCATACTATTTTATGCAGCTCTTTGAACAGTGAACAGTCACTTTCCTTGGTGGTACCTTTTTGCTAGGAAAGCTTTAGGTCAGAGCTGAACATGACCCATTCAGCTATATGCCTTTTCTGACCCTCTAAATGTCAAATTTAGGACACATTCTAATGCTTGGTCATTCAGTCATAAACTATGCATACAGAACAAAGCTATAGTAAATTTTTTATAACTTCTCTGAACATAGATTCTGACTTCTGGCCATTCCTGCTCCATGTATCTGCAGTTAAAGCAACTGAAATGTGGGTTTTGGTTTGCTTAAGTCTGACATACGTTACCCTGGAGGTCTCTCTTTCATTTTATTGATTGTTGGACTCTTGCAATAGCTAACAATTTGTGAACGGTTTTGAAATTCCCTTAAGCCCCTAAACAAATATACAAATATTTTCTTTTCTGATGATTTCTAGAAAGTAGTTTACAATTCCTATCCACTTGATTTCAAGTGTGCTCACTAACGTTGTAAAGTAGTTCATAACTCTGTTTCTGACACGGGAGTCTCTAAGTTGTCTGACACCGTACATATTTTTTCCCCTCCACAGAAACTTTTGAACAATCTCTCATGCCTGTTCATTCAATACCATTTGTCTTTCTATGTGTTTCCTTGTTGCTAACATCAAATTTTTACTTGCTAACGAGGTAATGGTTGCAGTCCAAGCATGAGAACTTCTATGTCATGTTACCATTCATCTCCTAATAGTCCCGATTGTCCAAACCCTCGCTGGAGCAGGTAAGGTGGAAACTTATTCAGTGATGCCATATACTTTACCTGCTTTGTTCTCACCTCCTGATACCTGGTGACGTTAAAAGAATCTGGAACGCTTTATCCAAACATATCTGTTATCATAGTAGCTAAAGGAAATAATAACACCAACCCCTGCTAACATTTTTATTACTTGCCTAAATATTACATTGTCTGTGAAAGGTTTCACTATATAGTATTGCATACTTTGCTCTTTACAATATTTACTCCATTGTAGGGTGTATACTTTGACGCAACTTCAAGTATTTTTCTGTATTCCTCCATCTTCTATAGGTGTTTAGGTTTGTAATCATTGATGTATTTTGCTCAAATATAATAATTTCCATTGTATCAGTGCATTTTGTTTGAATTGATGTGGTCATTCCAGTGTAAAAATGTGTCAGTCATAATTTTTTATTTCCATTATGTCTCCATTCTAACCAAGATGTTACAGTAGCTGTGAGGCTAAAAGCTAGCTGAAGCTCAGCTTTAGATGTTCCTTGACTGAGACGTATTTGCCAGATTATTATCCAAGTTTATAATATTGTGGTTCAGATAAATCAATGAATTTATGCTTTTAGATGATCAAATAGTTCCCAAAACCAGGATTCTAGGCTTCTTCTGGAAAAAATACTTTGGTTGTACTCATAGCTAGTTTTCTCCATGCCATTTTCAAGGTCTGTGCAGATTACGTATAGCAGACTTCATGGAGCACTTTGTATCTGTTCAGAAATGCAAACTGATACAGAATGTGTTATGGCATCTGCGTGGTAACTCTGTGCTTTACACTGGCTTTGTCTGGCTTCAGTGGTATTTGAAGAGTCTGTCTTGTTTCAAAAATTCATGTTGTAGTTAAAATCCAAATCAGAGCTCAATGGAAGTGGTGAATGTGGACTTCTTTTGGTTTAAAAAGGGAAGAAGCTATTATCAAAACTTGTGCCATGAGAGCATCTTTTCCTTAATCCTAGATACGTTGACTTTGGATGTATGGTATGAGCTCTGTGAACTCTATTTGCAAGGAGGATGGTTTGGGTTTTTTTTCAAGACAATACCATTATTGTACTGAGGTTTCAGGACAGGAAAAAGAAAAGGATTGTCATTGTAGTCCTACACAGTTGTGCTCGTTTTGGCTGGGATAGTTAATTTTCTTCATAGTAGCTAGTATGAGGCTATGTTTTGGATTTGTGCTGGAAACAGTGTTGATAACACAGGGATGTTTTCGTTACTGCTGAGCAGTGCTTACACAGAGTCAAGGCCTTTTCTGCTTCTCACCCCACCCCACCTGCCTGCTGATGGGAATTAGTGAATGAATTCCTTGTTTTGCTTTGCTTGTGTGTGCTGCTTTTGCCTTACTTATTAAACTGTCTTTATCTCAACCTACGAGTTCTTTCACTTTTACTCGTCTGATTCTCTGCCCCATCCCACTGTGGGGGGAGTGAGTGAGCAGCTGTGTGGTGCTTAGTTGGTGGGGTTAAACCACAACAACTGTACCCTACAATGTAGTAGTGTATAGTTGTAGTTTTATCATGGAATTTTATTTAATGGTTGGTTTGTTTGTTAATTGGTGCACTTGAGGGTTTCTTGAGTTACTTATGAGTGGAACAACCCCATGCATCCATACAGGCTGGGACCAGACTTTCTGAGTAGCAGATCACTGAAAAGGATCTGGAGGATGGATACTACATTGGAGATGAGTTATAGTAAGTTCTCACTGCAATTAGGCAATCTGAGCTAACTACAATTAGGAGATTCATGACCAGGAGATCATAAAAAATTATTTTGTCTTTCTACTCAGCACTGCTGCTTAGGTTGGACCTGAAATACTGGGGCCCAGTTCAGGAAGCACATCAAGAATTTGGATAGGGTCCAGTAGAAAGCTGTACTGCCTATGAAGGAAAGGGCAGCAGGAATATTTTGCTCTATTCTATTCTGTTCTGTTCACTCGGGGGATAGTGCAGCACAGGAGGGGATTACCCAGAGGAGTTGTGGTATCTCCATCCTTGAAGATTTTAATGACGTGTATGGACAAAGCCAAGGCTGACCTGAGCTGCTCTTGATCAGAGCACGAGTTTTCATTTCCAACCCACGCTTCTATATTCAACAATTATATACATCCAGTATTGTCATTTCTGTCAGGGTGCTTAATAAATTTGTGTCTTTTAGAAATAAAAACAAGTCAGTTATTGATTTTTAGAATATGAAAGCTTTTTCATTTTTATATTCATGAGTCCAAAAACAAATACAATTTGTGAACTTCTAGTACTGTAGAATGTAACGCCATAAAAAAATCTAAAGCCTTTTATTCTTGCAAGAAACTGGTCTTCTAAGTTTCTGACAGCTAAATTTTTTCCATTTCTACAGAGTAAAATCTTGTGCCAAAAACATTATGTTCTCTGGAGAAAGACAAGCATCTACTTAGCTTTGTACTTATTATACAATAAAGAAAGGTAAGTAGAAAATAGTTCCAATTTTTTTTATTATTTTCAGTTTTTATAACTTGTGTAACTGCTGCTTATGTAGACTATTATTTTTTAAAACCTTGTGTGTCATGTTTAGGAAAAATACTATTGAAAGTGATAAGAAGTGATTACCTCTTCACTTACCCCAACCCCTCCAAGAAAAAGCTTTTGAATATTTATGTTCCTCCCTTTTTTTTTCCCTGGTATCAGTATCAAAACTAATGTTCCATAGTATGACTTTTTGGTGTGCAAAGTGCTGATATTGTTTTGACTGTAGGGACATGGAAAGGTGGATGACTCAACATTTAATAAAGATGCACCTTCATGCTCAGTCAAATTTTACAAGTGTATTATCTGAAAATTATTCAAATTACTTTCCACCTTTCTGATCCATTTTTCTCCCCAAATGACCAATTATAACTTATTATTATTATTGAGCAGTAAATGCATCCCTTATAATTCATCTCTCTTTCTGGTTTGCAGAAGCTGAGAGGCTGTAAATCTGACATTTGCTCACAGTTGCTGTGTCAGCTCTGTTACACTGATGTCATAAATAGATTTAATTAGCAGAAGTCAAAGGTAGTGCAAAAAGGGAAAGTTCCTCTTGATTTATAGTTAGCAGGAAAAGAATATAATCCACACAGAAAATAAAGAATCAAGATAAGAGAGCCCCATGTGGGATAGCAATTTTGTGATGTTGTCTTGTACTGTAACTTTGTATATGAAAACAGAGAAAAGGAGAGGACAGTAATTTTTCTCCCCATGCTGTTGTTGAAGACTTCAGCACTATTTGGCTCAGGTCCTATTATGAGACTAAATCTTTATTTCTAACAGAAAAAGTGGAAAAAACATGTAAGATGAATCCTAGAACAGCTTATGAGCTCCAGATTCACCTGTCATGCATGCTTTGCTACGCAACCTTATGCCCAGTTAACTAAAGTTCAGGCAACGTGAATTTAAGTTCCTGAGAACAGACTTAGGAGGCAAAACTAAGGCTTTAATGTGGACTGAAATTAATGTTCATATAGTCTGAATAGGTTTGATACGGACAAGATAATTCAGTCCAGCAGCATGGTTCTTCCCAAGGACTCTGATCCTCAGCTACAGCTGAAGACAAGGACAGAAGTATATTTGGCTTCTACCTCTTCTTAACTTCTCAGTTTAGATGTGAACTCTTATTGACTTCAGTCTTTTCTCTACTCTTGTGGGCAAATATAGAGATGCTTTCCACAGTGAGGTCAACAGCATTTCTCTAGAGGCTCCCCACCGTCACACTCCTTTCTATTTCTTGCTTGAGCCCTTCATAGGGAAGGGTTCCCCCTCAAAAATAACTTTTTTCCTACAAATCGTCATTTTAAAGTTGCTCAGTTTTAATACAGTTGTTATAATTTTATTTTCATGTTTTATAAGATGATAGATGTATACTGACAATTTCTCATGAATCACATGTAGCATTTCTTATGACTAACTTTATTGCAGAAACTTCTCTGCAGTAGTCCTTGTGCCTTACACTGAGCTACATAACAATTTCTCATGTATAAAACTGATACAGGTTTGCATGTATGTAATATATAAATAAATGACTATACTGTGATGATTTTGTTCCCCATTTTACATTGATGTTGTTCTGCTGCACTCAGCAATTCTTTTTAACTTTATATTTCAGTCAGTTTAGGTGTAACGCTGGGGCATGATTTTGATGCAGTGGTTCTGATCAGGACCTGTGGTAGCATATGTGTGCATCTTTTTAGTATCTGCTACTTGGATTAAAGTCTACTACATCAAGTTTTAGTGATCCATTGACCTCTGAAATTGCTAATGTCTAATACAAGAACAAAGACAAACGTCTTGTCAGGAGTGTATTTACATAATGCCCCAATGACAAAGGACAGACAGTGAAAGGCTGCCTACACTTCAAGTAATCATGAACTGCTTTAGTTTTGTCCTTCCTTTTCTATTATTTTCAATGCAGCAACAAAAGTTGGAATGGCTTCTTTAAGATTTACTTTAGGGAATATGTCCAAAACAGTAAAGAAAAGTCTATGTTTGGCATGCTTTTACTCTTCACAAGCTTTATTCTTATGCATTTTTTATTTCTCCTTGTTCTCTACAAAAGTACTTAACTTCCATACCATCTATTTTTATTCAGTATTCAATCCTACATAGTTAAATCAGTAGCATTGTGTAACTGTAGCAGAGTCTTCAGTCATTTTTTAAAATCTACTGGTATCCTATAGATGTATTTTTAATTCCACCTAGTTAGAAAACACATATATAAATACAAACTGAATTCATTGGCAAAGAGACTATTTCCATATAAGCTGGCAAAACAAAAGTCTGATTATTTACATAATTATAGAACTAATTTTTATGTAATAACTTGCTTCTGTTTTGTTTATTACAAAAATCAGTTTAAGATTATTCACTTCATCAGTCATTATTCAGTCATTCTTTTTAACAAAATGCAGTGCACTATGTTTCAAATCCTACCCTGAATGGTCATATTATTGTAATCTGTAAAGGAAAATTTCATATATGCTACCAAGTATGGCAGCTTAGGTCTCATTTGCTAAAAAATAAAAAGTTGTTGTGTTATAGCCAAAGATCCAGTTTATGAGATTTAACATTTATAAGTTCTACAGAAAAAGACATTCTGTAGTCCTTTGCAGTTTATATTATTCACAGTGGTTACTTATATAAAGATTAAAGAAAGATCTCTGCCCTTTTATTTAGTCTGTAAAAGTCCAAGCTAAGACTTCATCTGTTTAGTTGATAAATAGATAACTGCAATGCCAGTCACGAGTTCTGGGACAAAATTATTGTCCAGGACTGTTAGCTCCTCTCTTTTCTTCCCCCTTCCTGAGTTCCTCTCATTCCATAGCAACATTAAGAAAAGTAAGAAATTCCCTTGTGCTGGAGTATTGCAGCGTTTGCTTTTATTCTGCATGGGAACATAAGTGGCAAACTTTATAAGGAGGAGAAGAAAAAGGGAAAAAAAAAATAAAAGGTCCAATCTCTCACAGTTCAATAGCCTAATGGCACACTCTTGAAGGAAGCGGAGAAGTGACTTTATTATAATGTATAAACATGGTATTAGAAAGACAAAGACGCTGAAAGGTTCCACGAAGCTCTTTAATCTGCCAGAGACAAACACAACAAAGGCTGTGGCTGGAAGATGATACAAACAGCAAAGGAAGTGAGAAATGTAGGAGCAGTCTGCCATCTTATAGGACTTATAGAAGGAAAATGACCTACTGATCAGAGATGGAGTTTGGGGATTAAATGGAATAACTGTCTGCAAATAGGAAAGTAGGTTTGTATAGGACCTAAGGGCTCCTACACACACTGAGATGGAAAATTAAATCGATAATTTTGAAAGTTAAAGTCATCAAAAATTTGAGGGAAAATATCACCTCACTTCTTCCCATTTTTAATTCAAGAGCGTATGTCATTCTGGAAGAAATGTTTGAGTAAAATATGAGATATTTTTCTCAGTACACAGGCAAGAATTTAAAGGATGTCAGATTCGTTATCCTTTCAGACCTTAAAATAGATGTACAATGTAGGCTAATTGGAGGAAGTCCAAAGGAAAAGAAGAAAAAAGATCAGAGCTCCAGGTAACATGACCTACAGAAATGAATTAGTTCAGTTATTTAATGTAAAGAAACTTGGGGGGATAGGAGAGGAGCAGGGAGTACTCTTAGAGGTAAATGGTATCAGTTTCCAAAATAGTAAAGGACACTTACGTTTTTGGAAACTGTTCAGAGTAGGGAAATAGTACGATCTCTGTATCCACTATGAATCAGGCAAGAACTTTCAGGTAGAAATATTCAGCTTAGACATTAAAAAGAAAAGATAATTTAAAAAAGAAAAAAAACCCACACACACAAACCAAAACCCCAACAACTCTCCACAGGCATGGGCAGTGAAACTTTGGGATTACTGTGGAGCCTTCGCTTTTAGGCAGCCATTATTATGAAGGACACAGATGCAAGCGATTCTCCCTTTGGACAGAAGATGCAGGTATACTGGTGTCCTTTGCAGTTCTGATTCCACAAATGTGGAGAAAAGCACTGGCTATTCACATTTATCAAGAAAAGACTTGTGTGTTTATGAAGAAAGAAACACTAAATGACTCCAATGTAATCATTTAGTAATAATCATTTTCTGGAAATCCTTTGTTTTTTCTGATGGTTACGTCCCAGCATCATAATGCCGTTAGCACCACTACCTTCCAAGAGAAAATGACTGAGAAGGTAGAAGGCGAAGCTATGGTTTTAAGGGAAAAGATGTTCAGCTAGTTATCTTTTTCATTAAGTTTCTTTCTTTCTTCATCTTTTACAATGACAATAAAACAATTTTTTATTCAGTTATACCGAGCTTTCCAAGTTTAATGATCCTATTAACTCTCAGATGAAATCCACAATATATTCCTCATTATTAGTTTGCCAAAGTAAATGGAAATAGTACTTTAAAATTTAATGCAGAGGATGCTTAATGATCTACACCATTTTTGTTACTGGTTAATACTCAAATAGTAGCATGTATAACATATAAAATATCTAGAAGGGAAGCCACCACCACTACAACCACCACCAACGACAAAAATTCAATAAATCAGAATCCTTGATTTAATAACTAGCAACTTTGTTTAATTACAGTTGGGTTGAGTTCACTGGGCTAAGAATGCAATTATGTGCCTTGGTGCAGCATTAATAGCTCAGAATAAAAGGCCTCTTTTTCTTTCTGTAGCATTTAAGAGAAACCAGGATAAAATATCTGGCCATTGTCTGTTGTAGTTGGCTTGTCCTGGAAAAGAACCTTCATTTACGTGTGAACGTTGTGTTCAGAGGAAGAAGCACAAGGGCATGGACGCATATTTCCTTCACAAAGATTCCTGAATGTGGTCTGGATTGCTCGATGGTTTTAGTAATATTCGTCATCTTTTACATACCACAGAGCATTTTATCATTTATTCTTTATAGAGTATTTCCACTGAATTGTAGAAGTGCCTAACATATATGAAAAATAATGATTTGTTGCTTTGCACATTTAGCAGGTGAAGCTGTAGGCAGAATCCAAGACGCACATATTCAGTTCTTGTAGTAGTTAATCAGATCAGGCTTTGCTGGAAAATGAGTACGTCAATAATAGGTTTTACTGAGCACAGATAGACCTCAGATGCTCATCTCAGATATTCCAGAAAGGAAAATATGTCATCCACATGAGCATCAGTCATGTGTTTTCTCATGACTGGGCAGTGAGAAGAAATTAATGTTTCTGTGCCACAAATAAGTAGTACAGAATCATTCCATTAATACTGGACACCAAAGTGATGAAGCCTTTTTATTACTTATTGTTTGAGGGCTTCTTTTCACCTTCCTTTTCAGGGAGAAAAAGCTACTTACATGAATGGTATGCATTATTGATTACTTACTGAATTATAAAGTCTCAAAATGCAACTTTAAAGGTTATTAAGATACCATAACATTAATAGGTTATACATTCACATGCAAAAGTTTTTACTGGACTGTCAATGTAAGGTGCTAAGTGCATACTAAAAATATATTTAATTAAAGCTTTAATTAAAGTTTATATACTTTAAATAAAATCAATCAAATTAAAGTAACTCTGAAAGGATGAACTTAACATTTCTTAGCTCTACTCTAAACATCTACAAGTACAGTTCCATTTAAAAAGTTGGGGATTCTTTGCTAGGGAGGAATGATTGTAGTTAATGCAGAATATTTTAATGAAACCTTAGTAATAGTAAACTAAAAAGGGATTGCTAAAGAAGGGAAAAGATAAATTACCCTCTTTGGGCTTGCATGTTAAAAGCCAATTTGAAGGAAGTGTCAAGAAATTGATGTATTGTCTTATGTGCTGAAATTTTGCAATCATTTAAGTCAAAGCAAATGCTTTTGGTGCCTTTGCTTTTGGTAGAGGGTAGCTATTTTGATTTCCAGCCAAATGTATTGAATTATAATTATGCTCTGTCTTGGTATAGAAAACGTGCTTTGAATATCATGTATTTACTGTGACATCCATGTGAGAAAAGGAACTGTGTCATATTTCTCTTTGAAGAAACTTCATGGCAAATATGATGGCTCTCCTACAAATAAAAAGATACTCTGCTAGCTGTAAGTACGTATGGCAAATTTATTTAACAGTGAATTATATATATTGTAAATTTATATTTTCAGACATAACTCTCTTTTCTATGTCATGACAACGTGACCTAAAATATATGGTATTGTTACTGTCTGTAAATCCTAAAGAGCAATGTTAAAATTCTGAGTGCATAATGTAAAGGAGGAGGAATAAGAGAGACAGAATAATATGAAACTGAAGATTTGGCTGGATTATTTAAATATTTATTTTCTGGTTGTAGACTATGAGAGATTTCTAAATGTTTAGAATTTTTTACTCTAGAAATTTAATAGTTTGGGTTTGGGTTATAGCTATATTATGTTTAAAACTACCTTCAGCCTCAAGATATACATCTTCATAACTTTTATATGGCTTGATAAAGGTTTAATTTTTTAAAAAAGTCCTAAGAACTTAAAATAAAGTTCTCTAAAAATTTGAATCACAATTTCTTAAAAAAAAAATCTATTGTGTTTTCTCATTGATTTTTCAGTAAGTGCTTTCCTAGGATCTTCATTCATTTTTAGTCTATATGTTAGTTTAATTAGTATCTGCTTTCTAGAATTTTTTTAATTATGTTTCAGACTGTCAGCCTCTTTCCTGTTTACAGTATGGTCTTAACTTTACATCTATTTTTTTCTTTGAATGATTGAGACTCTGACTAAAGTAAACTGGAGTTTTTTTGGCATTCTATACCTTACAAATGTGTTTTTCTTGAATAGTAAGAAAGATTATTTAATGCCACCTTTGGTGATGGTAGGTCAAGGATATGTGTATGACAGCTGACGTGCTTTCCGCAGGCATTCTCACAGAAATAACCTGTTATGAATTGTAGTTTACGATTTATAATATCTACAAAATACATGGGTATCTTTTGAAAGTCCTCACTTCATCTGGCAGCATGATGAAGTATCATCCTAGCATTAGCATCAGTGCTTTGTTATAGTATTATCGTCCTTGTATCATCTCTACATCTCCATTTGGGGAAGAATGTGGTCATTGGGCTAAGTGTTTCAACGCAGAGATGTTTCTGGTTTGAAGTACGATCTTCTCATAAAGTCCATTTAAGCTTATTAGCCATGGAAAAAATGGCTCTACCATTCCAATGTAAGTAGCCATTTTGCCTTTCTAAACTATTTTAATTTTACACATGTTCCATACAACTTACAAAATCGCTGCAGCTTGGCAGAATGCTCTTGTCTATCAGTATGCAGCAAGACAGAAAGGAATGATGAATATAACTCAGAAATATTTGATTAAATTATCTTCAGTGGAAAATACTGTCTTGTTAAGTTCCCACAGGAAAGGTTTTTTTTTTTTTAATTAGTTTTGATTAAACTCTGTGAAGAGGGTTTTTCAGGTTATGGATGGAATCACTTGTTGAAACCAAAAAAGAAATTTAATTCAGAAGAAGTCAAAGCCTTCTGGGTTAAATACCTGTCTAAGCCTTCAGAAATCCAATTTCATGTATCTGAAGTAAACTGGCAAAAAGGAAGTCTAACAGGCTGAAAAGGTGCATTAGTATCTGAGCTGTTGTTTATCCTGGTGTCTCAAGGCTTTAGCACAGAAGAGAAACGTAGTCAACCTTTTTGTATCAATGAAGAGGCAAAATACAGAATATAATATTGTTTGCAGATGGAAAAAAAATCAACTCTTTTTTTAGAAAATGCGTAGAAATATTTTAGCTATGATAAATTGTAGTTTTTATCATGAACACCTGTTCACCACTGAAGGCTTTGTTTGTGACTGGTAAATTGTATTTTACATGTCGTAGAAAGAAAAATCTATTTGCATATTAAAGAGAACACAGAATCTCTATGTTTTTCAGCTTGTTTTTTATATTATTTCAAAATTGTAATTTGTATTATTTTGTCTCCATATGATTTTAATAGCTACATTTTGATTTTAATAGTTACATTTTTCATAAATAAAATTAATAATATGATAAAATGATACAGTGACCTAGTTGAACCCATTACAATCAAATAAACATTTTATAAACAATTCAATGCATACTTTATGCATGAGTTGTCAACAGAGTCTTATCTGAATCAAGTTGTGACATAAAGATACATTGTAGTGCACAAGAAACAAAAATACTCAAAAAGTAAAATTATTACTTTGGCATAAGGTTATTGTGTTAGGAGGTTGACCATAGCAATTCGGTTTGCCTGTTGCATCTGGGAGGATGCTTTTTATTTTTCAGTTTTTGTTTCTGCAAAACAACTAAGGTTCTTAGATTCAGGGATGGAGGATTTTCTCCATTCCTTTTTTTTAATTTAAACAATAGGTGGTTTGTATCTGTGATCAGGTTATGGTTTCTTTCCTTTTATTTGAAGAGCATTCAATTTATTTTTTTAAATGTAAAAAAAATAAATTCCTAAGCTAGGACTTTCTATACTAAAGATTAGTGTAGTGTATGTTGTTTATATTTCAGCTGTGCATATATTATTCCAGGCATTGGCCACAATGTCCTGGGCTGTAATGATTCATAGTGCTTTGCCTTCCTCCTGAAAATATGCACCTTAGTGACATGTTTACACACATTGTTAGTCCTTTTGAAGGCATTGGAATGTGCCACCTGCATAAGGACGTGTTTGTTAGCACACTTAAAGCCCTAGCCTGCAAACATGTACATCATCAAATCTGTATATGTGCAAAGAATAACATTATGGTATGCTTATGAAAAACAGCAGTGCAAGCAAAAATTAAGCTGGAGAATAAATTTTATAAGCAGCCCAGTAAAAGCTGCAAATAGGTTGCTGGAAGGTCAGCTGAAGCATGTATTTGGTAGTGAGAATCAGACCACCTGCCTTTGAGATCATTACCTGTATTGCAGAAACCTGGAGGAGGATTGCAGGAGAACTTCATGCTTTGTATTTTCATTGGTATATCAACAGTGTCTAGAAATGTCCTCCAGTTCACTTAGCAATATTAAACTAGTGAGAGAAAAATGAAAGGATTGGACAGTTTGCCTGTGCATTGATTTTTTTACTTCAATGTGTATTACTATTAAAATATTTTAAGGTTTTTCTCATGGTTAACCTTGTAGAAGGGTATAAGAAACCCTTAATATCAGTTTCTAGTAACAGATCATTTGACCTTGGAATCTGCACACACGTGCACGAATTTCATATTGTGGGTTCAGTTGAGAATGCACTGGTAAATTAAAGGTTAATCCTTCAGTTGAAGTGCAGAAGTGTTTCCTCACTGCCTGCAGGTGGGAGATGAATATGCTAATTGGGCAAGGCTGACTTGCCAGTGATTTGCAGGTGAAAATGTAACTGGTGATAATTAAAGGCTAATTACCTTTAGCTAGCAAGTGGGAACCAGGTGCTCTAAAGCAAAAGAGAAAGCTTTTATTCCTTGCTGGTAAGACCTTTGGGGGGGGAGAAGGAGAAGAAGGGACTATGTTTGATTGCATTTTTTCTCTGGTCTTGAATGTTTTGGTAAAGTAGAGGACAGATATGAAACAGTAAAACAAACACTTAGTTTCTATAGGTTTTGAGGGGTTATTTTAATTTAATTTTATCATCATTTTCCTCAAGAGATGTCAAAACAGAGTTAGGTAGTGATTCTGGAAGTGTTTTGGCTATTTACATATTAGCAATATTACCATCACAGGCAGCGTGGCCCGTTATGAATCCTATTTTAAAAACAGCTCTTTCTGAGATGCTCATTAAAGAAATCTCTTTCAAAAACTTCTGTCAGTGACAGCTTTCAAAGGCACCCCTAAGAGTGAACCCTCAGACAGATTTAGAGCATTAGAGCTTCCCACTTTTTTCCATCGTGCCTCTGTGGTAGGATGTGTTAGCTTTTGTACTCAGCCTTCCCTTTGAAGGCTCCTGGGTCCAGAGAAGTTCAGGCATTTACTCCCATGCTCCTTTCCTCTTTTACAGGGCCCTCTGGTCACTACCACAAGTAGCGTCATGAAGATGTTTCTTTGTGAGATCAGGCGCTGTATCACTTACCGGGGAAGTAAACAACTCTCCATCAGGAGGGGGTAAATCTAAGTCTTTTGGTGACTGCTTGGCATATTTACTCTTTGTATCATTCATGCACTATATATTTTACAATGGTGTTACATCATTGATTTTCTGTTTACACAGTTATATGTAATTAATTTCTGGTTGATACTACATATCATGATAATTAATCACTTTGAATAGCACGTGTTGAATCTATAAACTCATTTCCTTAATGAGCTTACTTTTTTTGTGCAAGGTACTGGGGTTGCAGTCACATGGGCCACCACAGGTGTCTGCAATGAACACTGAGGCTTTACTATCACTCAGTAGATCTGTACTTAGGCTCTAGGTTTTTTGTAGTACCTACGTGTCTAATGTTCCTTTTCTTGGGAAGGTTTATAGGTGCTGAAACCTTAAAGTGCTAACCAGGTAAGCGTCTGATTTATTTTTAAGCTGTTCATTTGTAAAATGTGGCTTTCTTTGGCGATGTTATCTTTTTTTTTTACTTGGTCTGGTAGATATGTTCCGATTACACCAAATCTAACACTAAAGGTACAAAGAGGGGAAAGACCAGTGGCACTAGTATTTCATTTTTAAGCAATAGTTCAGGGGTTAATATATTTCTGTGGGACAGCAAGTGTGAGAATTACCCCAGGTTAGGAGAATCAGCTTTGAACTGGAACGAGGAGGAGGAGACACCTTGATCTCATTTTCCATGTTAGTATCTTAACATATAATCTATCAGCAGATTATCTTAGAAAACTGTTTCACTGCTTTGTATTTAAAAACCAATTATTCCCAAATGTGGCATTTCTTTTAACTCTTCCGTTTAAAATTTATTTTGAAAGGCTAGAGAGGTGTGTGTGTATATGTGTATGTATATAAAATACACGCTTTTCTTTATGGATCTGACTGAGTGGAACTGCAGACCGTCCAGTTACCAGCTGGAGATCTGAGGGACATCTTTCAGGGGTACAGGTGATTTCCAGCAAGTTTGTTTTATTGCAAGAGTGGGGAGACCTTTAGGGGCAACTGGCCAGGACAACCTTTGGCAGCCAAAGCCTGGGCGGGCAGGCAGGCCAGCTTGCCTTCTCAGTTTTGCATTAAAAACGCCAAGAGAATTGATGTGTCCTTTTGAACTTTTTTTGATTCTACTGTGTCAGCATCTTTTGCAGAAAAAAATGTTCTACTAGTGCATTTTTTTTATTAGATCTAATTGTAATTCTGATTTCCATTAGAAAGAGATTGTATGTTCTTATAGCCGTACTTCTAGATGAAGGGAATTACAATGAGTCTTTCATTTTTATGGACAAGTATGTAAATAGAATGGTGGAATCCAATACTGTATAATTACATTGATCACTAAGTCTGATGTGGTTTTGTTCCTATAAGTCTTTCCTCAAATATTTCACAGGAAGGAGGAATAAAAAAGTACTTCTTAAAAGCAGCAGCATAAACAGTAGCAACAATAGTTTATATGCGTTTACTTATTAAAGCATTGAAACATTCAGGTTCCCTATATGTCAGGTCAGATGGGGGCCTCACAGGCTGCAAGGAGGAAATCAAATTACTTTCTTCATATTGAAAATGCCTTACTCTATAAGCTGCAATTGCTGTAGTTAGTAGAGCGAATTATGAAGAAGGGCATTTTGTGAAAATTTAGCACTGTACTTCAGCAGCTTAGGAACTTCCATGTAAAATCTATCTTGTCCTAAAGATACTCTACTTTATTAGTTTGTTCCATCATCCTCTTTTTGGACACTTTATCTCTGGAAACACTCATGAGAAGAAAAAGAACAGGTGTTTATTTCTCACTAGCATTCTGTTTAGTAAATAATGAGTCAAATAGCTATTCATCCAAATTTTCTCAAAGCTGCTTTATATGAGAAGGCACGGTTTGTTAGGGAATTCCCCAAAGCGGGCACTCTCCCACAATGCCTCCATTTCTGTGCGGTGCCTTTGCACCCATTGGACTGATAGACAAGGCTGTCTACAAATTATTTCAGTTTTTCTTCTTTTCTTTGTAGCCTTTAAAAAATGTGTGAATTTTCATCCTGTTGATTGTTTTGCTCCATAATGGGCTTACCGGGATTTCTGTTTTAGGAAGATACTTGCTGGGCTTGAATAATCTTTTGCATTTAATTATATTTTAGCTCGCTTTATTTTATAGTATCTCTCTCCTTCTCACCCCCGCTTTCCTTGGGGAATACTCATCTTTGATGTGTGTGCATGAAGAACAGGTAATGAGGAAAAAAAGTTTGAAATAATTTTAAGAAATGTTTTTTCCTACTGTAGTGCAGTTAACAAAATTCAAATATCTTTGTGTAGCATACAATAGTGTTATAGAAATATAATTAATAACAGTATAGAACCTAATAAATAAATAGCTGTTCTTATTTTATCAGCTAAGATTCAGAAAATCTTGTGGACAGAAAGTTTTCTTGTTCATCTTAGATGTATGTATGTCCTCAAATTTCACAGATACTGCAAAACTAGTTTATCACACTTCAGTAAGTTTCTTATGTCCTTGTTTTCCAACAGTGATAACTTAATTTTCTCAGTGAAGTGCTGGAAAATGCAACATTTCACAAAACAAATTATAACAGAGAAATAGAAAGCAATAGAGAGGATATTTTCTTTTTCTTCTTTACAAAAAGGTTTTTATTATTACTGCTGTTTAAAAAAAGACACTGAAATTTGAAGAGTTTTTTTGCTTTTGTGTTGGTTTTTTTTTTATCCTCGGGGAAGGAAGGGAAGGGAGAGACAAGCTTTGGTAGTTTAATAGGTGTCTCATAGAGCTCAACAGAACTGGTTAAAAACAGCAAGATAGCGCTAGAGGAAGGGAAGAAGTGTTCTCTAATAAAATGGTTTTGTTATTCTTTGATAAATGTTTGGTAAAAATTTTGAAATAAGCCCTTCAGGCAACTCGATCTGCACTGTTCTTACAGTCTCTGTCCTGTCTGTAGAGGCTGCTCATAAAGCAGCCAAATGTGACTGGTTTATCAGAGAGAGAAGGAAGATGTGTCTAGATAATATGGCTGGATACAGATGCAATTTTGAAAGCTGTTGTGGTTTGTGCATTTCCTATTTTCTGCCCAGAACTTTTATGAGTAAATTATGTAGGTGTATGCAGGGGGGAGAGAGAGAGACCTTGTTTATTATTTAGGAAGAAAGAGGGGGGGGGGGGGGAAAAGTAGTGTCGCCTCAAAATATGCGGCTCCTCTCCATGGGCTGCAGCTCCTGCCGGAGCCTGCTCCTGCACGGGCTCTCCATAGGCTGCCACTGCCTTCAGGGCACATCCACCCGCCATGGTGTGGGGTCCTCCGTGGGCTGCAGCGTGGGTATCTGCTCCAGCGTGGTCCTCCCTTGGGCTGCAGGGGGACAGCCTGCCTCACCATGGTCCTCTCCAGGGGCTGCAGGGGAATCTCTGCTCCCGTGCCTGGAGCAGCTTCTCCCCCTCCTTCTCTGGCCTTCCTGTCCGCAGGGCTGTTCCTCTCACGTTCTTCTCGCTCCTCTCTCTCACAGCTGCCACGCAGCAGTTTTTACCCTTTCTTAAATAGGTTCTCACAGAGTCACCACCAGCATCACCGCTGGGCTCAGCTTTGAGCAGTGGCGGGTCTGTTCTGGAGTTTTTGGGTGTGCCCAACACAGGGACAACTCCTGGTCTTTTCTCGCAGAGGTCACCCTTACAGTCCCCCCCACTACCAAAACCTTGCCAAGTAAACCCAATGCAGTAGTTTAGAAGCATGATAACAAAAGTTTAAGCATCTTTGAAAGATTCACTTTGCTATTTATGAGGTGTATCAAATAGACATTATTTTACTTGTGTCATGATCCATACTTACAAACCAGTTAACCTGACAGGGACTGGCTCTTCCCCATGCAGTGGTGTTATATGAGTGACTTGGCTGGTTTGCTGCAATGTGACACTCATTTACAGGGCTGACCAGGTATCTTGGGGGAAAAACTATCCAGTTCATGTAGTTTAAAGCAGATTAGGATGGATTTATTAATGACACAAAATTAAAAACAACACTCGGTAAAGTTCACATCCACTGAGACAAAGAGTATCACACTTATGTATCCCTACAGTGAATGGAAAACTTAGTGTATGCAAAAGATAGAGGACTGTTTGGGGAGAGGGGGACTGCTTCAGCTTGGCTCACAAATCCTTAAATTTTCTCAGAAATAATACAATTTTCATTAATAAAATTAATTGATTAAAACCACGCAGATGTAAAAAAATTAGTTGAAAGTTGTTTATGTTGCTTTTAACCTGGAAAACTTCAACCACAAACCAAAAGAACTTTTCTGGATGTCCACGTCTTAGAAACGGGGTGAGCGTTTGGTTTTTAATACATGCTTTAATAATGCTGCTATCCTTTTGGTTTTCAACAATGTAAAGATTTCCTACTTGTCTTCTATGAGCACCTTTGTATATATGGGAGGGCTTTTTCCTCCTTTCCTGACAAGGCACTAGTATAAATTAGAGGCCCAAACCTGAGTGGAGCTCAACAGCTACACCATAAAACCACAAAGCCGTGCACAAGCTGATGAGGGAGTGGAGGAACACAATGTTCCTTGAACAAGGGAAGATTTAAGAATGTCAACTTTCTAGGGTCTCAGGAGATCCTTACGTAAGCAGGATACTTAAATAGCTCCCTAACTCTCTCTGCAGCTTCTTTGCCCTCTGGTCACTACCCGAACATGTGTGAGCACACTCACATTGCAGATGTGGCCTAGTCAGAGCCTCGCTGAAGCCTGCTGCCCTTGGGCATATTTTGTTCAACATGGTGTTACAAGGTCAGGTTGGTGTCTTTGAAGAAAAGCAGCAAACCTGTTGCGTGTGTTCATAAAACTCAGGGCTACCCAGTGAATGCTGACACTGATCTATTTTGTGTTTACCTCATCAGCTGCTTTAGATACTGACGCTCACAGACTCCCCACCGGGTCCATGGTCTTGTGTTAGAAAGCGGTCAACACCTACCAGTAGTGGCTGATGGTGTCTTCCCCATAGGTTATTCCTGTTCCCCTGCATTACAGGGTCTCCATCCCTTATGCATGTTGCCAAAGGAGTTTATATAGCTCTGCTGTAAACTATCTATAATCAGTTTCAAATCTAAAAGAAAAAAGTGGTACTTTAAAAAAAAAAAATGAAAAAAAAATCTGAAAAGCAAGTCTGATTTAAAAACAACAACAACAAAACCCCCCAAAGAACAAAAAGCCACCAGAAACAAGCAATCCCCCCAGTATGTTTACAGAATTAACTTAGGCAACAGAAAATGGGGGTGGAAGGTGTTTCTGTTGACACAGTTGCACGTTTCCACAATTTTTCACATTTGAAGATGCTGTCTGTAGCAAAAGGATGAAAATGTTTTTAATTTCTTTGAGCTATAGCAGCTAACCCTCAGAAAGTTGTGAGCATGGGAAAGTGATGTTAACTTTTTTATGCACACAAATTATTTATTGCCAATTGATTCAAATGAAATAACCTTTTTCTTCTAAGACCTGAGAAACCATTGTGCCATTTATTTAAGATGTTGTCAGTAATTTCTCCCTGGGAGAAGGGGAAAAATTCTAAATATTTGACTTCAGAATTATATTCTGATTATGAGTCTGCTTAATTTTGGCAGTAAAAGGCAATATATGTTCACAACTGCAAGTACAACTAAACATACTGTTTTCATCTGCTAGCTCTTTTTGTGAATTTAAATACCATCACTTACAGCTTTAAAGTATTTAGAACACTTCAGTAATTGGTTGTTGCTTACTATATGCTTGGTATAGGTCCTGAAGTAATTAACAGAAAGGGTTTGGTCTGGGTTTTGGGGGGGTTTTTTATTTGTTTTAAGTAACAGTATAATCCATAGGTTCATTAAAAATCACTGCTAACATGAGTGCATGGCAGCAACATGGCTATGAAAGCATAACTAGGTTTACCTTTGGCTGCAGCTCTAATCTTTAGTGACTTCAGTATGTTAGATGCCAGTGCAAAGTGTAGCAGGGCCAAAACTAGTACATCGCGCAAGTGGAAATCACTCGCATGTATTGGTCTTTCTGGGCTGACTGTGCCTCAACAACTTAATTCAGTGCTGGTAGATACCAGAGCTAACAAAGATACGTGGAAACGTACTCAATTTAGTGCTCATTATGTTTAATACAACAGAATATGTAACCTGTAAGTCATTAGTATGTTACTGTCCATTTCTTTAGGAAAACTATGTAAAACATTAAACAGAGAGAGAATGCAGTTTAGCATGGAATAGTAGACGGTGCAATGAACTTCTCTCCACAGCTTTAGCAAGCCCATCCATACACTGAGTCAAATCATTACAAACCATATAAAAGGGGTATGAGAAGCACAGTTTAATTTAGGCTAACCGCATCGTCTTGGCCATAACCCCTCGTTTCCTAACTGGCTGCTGTTCTTGAAATACTAACTGTTGCTAACCCACTTTGCCTAAACCCTTTACTTTCAGTAGGTGGTGTCTGTAGGATGGCTGAAGCTCCATGCACTACTTGGCTACTCCCATACTTGCCTCCGCGGGAGTTACATCTTTACAGACTTCTGCTAGGGCTCATAATATTCTTCCTGAACATGGTTCTTTGTTTATTTGTGAAGTTGCACCAATTATACATTTTCATTGGGAGGAGAATGTGGATTTAGAATTAAGATAAAGCTTTCTTTGGTTAAAAAAAAAATCAGTCTGACTCCTTGTATCTGATAATCACTATAAATAGGTGGGAATTCATGTTGTTCAATGAATGCTTTCACTCTTTGAACGTAACACTGTTTCTGAATGAGTATTTTATCAGAATCATTTCTGCTTGGTTGCTAACAAAACAAGCTCTCAAGTTTAAATAACATTTTGAACCAAAAAAATTTAGCTGAACATGACTCTCTTCATTTGAAATATTAGTAATGCCTTTAATGTATGAATTCTCTGAGAGTGCTTAAAAAGATACACCAATATGTTCCTCTCTTGTCCCTTGATTAGTAGAGCTTATCTTTTTGCATGAAAAGTGTTTGGAAAAGTATATTAATTGTTGAGTAAGTGCATGATGTAAGTCTTTGGGTTTTTTCCAGATTGAACAGGGACTTGAATTAGTACCCTTGAAGAGGAGACAGTTATGTTAATAGTAGCCTAATGCTGACATTCTCATAGTTTGTTTTCTGTCAAGATTTGAGATTTTTGTGTGTATCTTTATTTATGAAGGCTGGTTAGCTTCAGATACAGAAAGTGTCTGGTGGTGGCCTTTTGAAGAGCTAGGGAGCTCACAAAAGAGACAAATTATTTGAGGAGTTTCATTATTCCTATTCACATCACTTTCCCAGCCGATAGCAGCTTTAACAAGCTGCTTTTCATCAAAATGAGGATTGTGACTAACAAAGTGGGATGCAGAAGCCCAGGCTCTGCAGAGCTGCTGGGCTGATCACTGCCTGGCTTTCTCTCTGCCGTGCCACAGAAAACATCAGCTGTTCTCCTCAGCCATCTGCAAAATGTTCAGAAAGGAGCAACCTTCACAAAAGTCGGAGGTTCCCCGAGATGGGAATAAGTGTATTTGGCGATTAGCAATTATCAGATGTCAGGCAGTCTCAGAATGACGAGTGCCAAGTGCGCCGACACGGCCTGTGAGCAATTGTATCAGTGCTGCTTTCGGTATCGCTGCCCAGCCTGAAGCCCGAGTGTCGCGAAGATCAGCTAGGGCTGTCTGTGATTTGTGGTGGTGGTGGTGTCTGTCTGAGTGGCTGATTTATACTAGGTGAAAGTTTTAACAATGACTTGAAAGATGTTTCTTTAGTGGCCCATAACATCCAGGAGAACTTCAGGTTTTCCAGTTGTTTAATTGGACTTTAATTGTGCATCTTAAGTTAATATTATATTCATAGAAGTAATAAGTTTCCCCCCTTAATTCCAATACAGTTGTGAAGAAGCAGAGTTCTATATGCAAATCTCAGTGAGGACACTTTTATTACATACAAGCAGAGTTAATTACTGAAGTCTTTAATGAAGCAATTATTATTAATAATGCTGGAATGTTTAATAAGGAAACCTGAGCCTTGAATTGGTTATACAACCTAGACTTGTGGATGTATATGTGGGTACATGGGAATTTTTTCTGAATGAATTTAAAGGTAGTTAGGTTTTTGCTTGGGTATGCTGCGTTTGTCTGGGGGGACATTGTGTGGTGGCTGGGTTTTGTTTCTTTGTTTCAAAATAAAAACAAACAACTTGTTGAAGACAAGTTCTAATATCTGAGGTTTACCAGCTCTCTATTGCTTTTTATTACTGCTGCATTAATCCGTAATTCCAGTGTAACCGTCAAGCCTGCAAACCTGACAGGCAGCAGAGGCTTCTGTCACAGCTGTGTGCTGAGAAAGGCAGGGAACCTGATTCCATGCAACTTGCCTGGATAAGGACCTTGGGGATAAAATGTTGAGACGCGAAGTAGTTGTTCACCTGCAGAGGGTAGCCGGCTGTTACATCAGGTAGCCAGAGCTAGGGTTGCTCTTGCAGTTTCTCAGCTTGAATTGGCAAGAAAACTTGTCATTTTCTTTCTGGTGGGTCTGAAAGGTGTCAGTCTGGGATAGCTGGATAGGAACTAATTACGATCTAAATAAGTAATAGTACCAATCATAGTATTGTATTCTGCTATTTAGGACATTTATTTTGCATAGTGTATTCCTCTATTGTCTCTCAAAATCAAGAAAAAGGGTTTGAAGTACAATAGCTCCTGAATTTCTCTCTAAATGCAGTACTTTTTATCAGGTCGCTTCTTTCCTTCTTGTTCTTTAGATTCTTTCTGTTCTTTGGGTTCTTTCTTACCTGAGACAGCTCTCATGCTGCTGATTCATCTGTGTTATTTCTGACTGACCTCACAAAGTGCTTTTTCTTTAGCTCACCAATTTTTGTCAGTTCCAGTAAGAATATCTGAATAGTTTATATATGAATTAACTCTAGCTCTTTGTGTCTAGGGACATTCATTACAGTTTTCAGTGCCCATGAACAGCCATAAAAGCATTTAACATTAATGCAAATTTAAATTTAGTTGACTAGGTAATAAATCACTCTGTTTCGGTGTCATTCCCCCCCCCTTTTATCTTTTAGATCTCTATTGCATTTGCTATACAGCAGGCGTATATTTTATTTCCTGTTACCACTCCTGCCAGATGCAGCTTTAGCAAACCTCTTTACATTTGTTTTCATATTAATAACCTCTTTTTTGGTGATCAAAATACTTGATCAGAGACAGGTCTTTATTACTATTGTCACTGATATATAGAAGGTCCTTTTTAAGATTTTTCTGGTTGTATTTTTTCCATCTTCAGAACAGATGGGTTTGCCTCTGTGTGTACTCTAACATTTTGCATTTGGGAAGGCTCCCTTGAAAACAGACCCGCCAGCTCTTGAGGGACACGCCACATCTGCCTGGGAACCATTTTGTTCACCCTGCTTCAGCAGGATGAACCCTTCCCTGAAGGCAGTCTGCTAGGAAATCTCAGCCCAACGCTGCACCGATTATGACGGTGAGGTCTCATACACAATGTCAGACACTGCAACTGGGAAAACATTTTGCAAATCGCTGCACTGGCTGATGGCTGACCCCCAGCTCCAAGTGATGCCCATCATGCAGCACCACAGCTTTTCTGTCCCAGAGGCTTCCGGAAGGGTCTGTAAGCAGGTCGGGTCTAACCGGTCATGGGAAGGAGCAGCCCAGCTGTATTCAAGGTCTCGCTTTTCGCTTACCGCACGCGATGAGCTCTTTGCAGCAGGAACTCTTTCTAAACATTTCTACAGCAGTGGCCACACTTTAACCCGATTTGTTTTTCATGGGCACTATTTCAGTAAATGTGTTAATCAAGTGACATTGAGCCTCTAGTAAAGCATGCCTGGATAGTCCTTGTTTACAGAAGAAATACTGTTTACCTCATCCTCTTCTAGACCAGACGTAGCTGCAGAAGATAGTGGAGGTCCCTGACAAGCTCCTTACAGCTTGAACTTCTGCTGCTGGTCACTTGAGTCAAACAAATAACATTTCTAGCAGCTTCCACACAGAAGTGTTTCATTATGTTGTCAGGCATGAAAATTGTTTTGCTGCTACGTACAAATGTTTTTAGAAGTGACAGCTCTTTGATTTATGTGTCTTTAAGATTCTAGCTGAAGCTGGTGATGATATGTGACACCAAAGAGGAGAAAAGCTTTTTCACTGTGAGAGCTTAAGAAGGAAAAGTACTCTTTGTTGCTTCTCACAATCCAAATTAAGCTTTCTGTTGGGCAATATGAGAGACATTTTAAGACCGCATAGAAAGCAAGCTCTTTTTCAGAACCATCCAAATATGACTCGCCCTGTTTAAGAGAAATGTTCCAGCTGTACTTAGAGGTTAGCCTTAGCTTCTTTGAACATGTACATGCTTATGTTGAAAAGAGTGGTAAGTAGTGAGTGGTTCTGGGATCTAAATTCTTCCCAGAAAAGTTCCTACTTCGAGGAAGGGAGGGAGAGAACGAAACCTTTTACTTATGCTAGCTATTGTAATGTGTTTTGTGATGTTTCCAGGTCTGACTAGAAGGACAAAGAGGAATAATAATAAAAGATAAAGAGAAAATTATTTGTGTAAAAGCTTGAGGGTTTTTAAAGTATGAATTAGGATATACACTCACTATTTTAAATTATGAATCTTTCATCAACAGTCTTCTGATGTTCTAGATTCTCTTCTTGCTGTGCCACTTGTTTTGTAACTAAACCACTTCATATTCATAAATGTTCTCACTCATAAATTTGGGATGATTAAAATATACGAGAGGGTTTTCAGTCCCTTATGTACTTTTGTTTAGTTTCAAATGTGTGCAATCTCTACAAGGGAAAGGAAGTTAGAAATGTGTTTTCCTAGTAGCAGGGAAAGGCAGATCTCAAACCAAAGTATTATTGCTTTGGGTTTTTCCTCTGGCACAGTTATAGGTATTTAAATATGAAGTACCAAATACTGAAACATCTTTCTAAAGTTTCTTTGTGAAAGCTTTTTAATCACAGAACATATTATTTCCCTAAAACTGATGATGAAACAACATGTAATCTTTTCTGTCAGTATTTCTTAATGAAATAAAATCTGACTAACCTGGGCTGGCAAAAAAACCCCCACCAAAACCCCAAAACCTATTCAATAAGTAGAGTCGTGGCTGTACTTTACTTAAAAAAATCACAATTTCTTTATACTAAAAAGACGGTGAAACCCCAAGAGCCCGATTGGCTTCTGAAGTGAAAGGTTTTTTCTTCCTTAATGCAAGATGCATGCAAGTAAACAGCAGATGTTGAAATTTTCAGATATTTAAGACATCAAAGTTTTCTTTCAGTAATATATATGGGAGATTTAAATAGATATCTCATTTTAAAATCAGCAGGAGATATCTTGAGAAACATATTGCCAAAGAAGAAATAAGAAATTTGCCGAGTACAATCCAGTCAATATATTATTGTATGCCAACAACCTGAGAAGAGTAAGATTGATATCTGAGAGTGTTTCAGCAGCAGTATCTGGTCGATACCTAAATCCAAACAGTCTTATTTGTTTCTTCAGAATAAATATCATTTCTTTAAATGAACTGTATTAGTTATGAAATATATATATACACACATTATCCTGACCAGAGCATTTAGATTTTAACATTGTGAGTAGACCTCTCTTTCTCCCTAAGACAATATTAGCCTCCCACTCCCCAATTCGTCTCGTAACTTATGCCCGGACTGACAATTTAAAAATAAATAAATAAATTTAATAAAGAGATCCAGTCTTATTTGAAACGATTCAAGTGGGAGAGTATCTACCCTGTCCCCTGGTATTTTTTTTTCCATAAGGTTAATTACCTATGGTGTTTAAAGTTTGCTGTGAACAGAGTAGAGCTTATCAGAAGGACGCAGATCTCGGCTGCTTGTATTTTCTTTGTTGTCCCTTAATGTATTTTTTTCCTAAGCTGTATTTAAAGAGTGGGCCAGAAGGGCAGAAACAAACACACATTTATTTCTGTCTTAGAACCTACCATTTGATCTTTTATTTTCTTTTAGTGGTGTATAGAGCCAGTTAAAACTCTTGCCGTTTAGAAGTGTGTCCCATTGATCTTTTGGAACAGCGCTAGTTTGGACCTTCAGTTCTCAGCCAGAGTTTGGCACCACGCTGATCGCTTCTGTGCTGTGTAATGGATTTGTCACAGCGGTATTTATAAAGAATCTTTTCTTGAAAATAAAAAGACATCTTCACCCTGCTCCCTGCCCCAAAAAGGGGAGTTAAAGAAAAAAAAAAAATAGACTGAAAAAGACACCGCCAAATTCTGTGGGAAGAAGAGAAGTAGGCAATAAAGTGGGAAGAAAATTTGTTAAATCCGGTGCTTATGTAACAGCAACAACTTCACTAAATGGCAATATAGGACAAGATAAAAAGCATCTGGCAATTCATGTAATTTTTCAAAATTTAAAAAAATGTAAGCAAAAAGCTGCTGTTTCCCTAAAAGTACAGTTTTACAGTGATTCTGGCTTACTGAGTATGAGATATACATATGTTGATAAATTAATGCTGCATTTTTAAAAAGTCGCATCATGATCACAGAGGAATTTCTGTTTAAATGCCTAGTTTCTCGCTTTTATGTAAGAATATATATAACCTATTTCCTTTACACTGTCGCTCTTCTTAGAAGCACATGCATAATTATAATTGTAAATAAGCATTATATAATTAAAATATAAATCAGCATTAAAAAATTTAAAATTAGTTTTCCTTTGAATGCTTTCATTTCTGCTCTATTATAAATGATGGATTAATTTCCATTCCCTCCTTTTAAATACCTTTGAGCAAAAGCAATGATTTCACTGCTTAAAATCCTAACTTCCTGCAGCAATTTATTTCTTGTTAAATTATTTCATTACTGGTACAGTGCGAACTATCGTATCTTATCCTTAAACTTTATTTCCAGAGGAAAAAAAAAATCATAAAACCTTTCCAAATTCTTCAGTCTATACATTTTTTTTTTTTGCTTGATGCATTAAAAAAGATCGATAGTAAATAGAGATTAAAGCACACTATTAGATTCTGAAGTCCTCCTCTTGCTAACGAAACATTTCAAGTCAAATAACACTGTAAAAGCTCAGGCAGGCTAACTGTAATATAGCAAAACCTGGATTTAATCTTGAAAGTCTCCATGCTCACAGGACCTTTTGTGTTCAATTTTGCCCTTCACAAAACCATTACATCACAAACTGGCCCTGCAGAGTGCCACAGGTGAGCACATTTCTCTCAGAAATATCAGATTTGGGATGTCGCATGCAGAAAAGCAAAGGAAAAACTGAGAAGGTGTTGGGGTGACTAAATAAGATCTTTGAGCTGTAGTCAGGCAAAAAGGTTGGAGGAAGATGAACAGTATATTTCTACAATGTATGTACATGTTCCTCTAGGCCCATACATATCTTGCTTGCGGTAATACCACTTCTGTTATCACGATCTGAGCAAACATTCACGTAAAGGACTTGAGCCTTCCTTATCAGGGATACTGCTCAAATGTTTGCATGTCCACGAGCAATCCGCAGTCAGTTTTCTGAGGTTCCTCAGCCCTAAAATACTTGCAATGTAGAGAGTCCCAGAGCGGTGTGTTCTTATTTTGTTTGCTTTAAGTAAGGGCCTCGGGGCTTAACAGCATAATTTTCAATGGATTTTTACATTCTTCCTTGCATCCTCATGCAGGATGTATTTTTGTCCTTGGGAGAGAGATGTTTCCAGAGACAACCTTCCCTGCAGAAGGGATTGATCCTTACAGTTACTGCCACTACATGGATTTTCAGAATAGGGAGAAATCGAATATAATAGATATTGACATCATATCAAGATGCCTTTGAATTTTCTTGTTCAGACAGTTCAGTGTAAATCTGCTACTAGCTTACCCAGGATGAGCTTTCAAAGGTACACTGCACTTTTCAACTATTAATCACTTCAGTACTTGGTAAACTATTTCCTACACTATGGAAGAAATTTTACTTCCTAGATACTCCATCTCCCAAGCAATCCAAAGCGATGAATGCTGCATGCTACTGATGGGCACTGCAATACAGAAGTCATATTTCCTCAGTGTGGTCCAGGCAATGGGGAAGGTATGAAAAAATTAATATGTTCTCACTGTTGATAGTTTTATGATTTTGCAGAAATGATCATAAAATATTGTTATGGACTTGTAATTATAAATACACGTGCGTATATTTTACTGATTGCAATCAAGCTTGTTTAAAATATTAGCCTTCATAACTCTACTTCAGTCCTGTTTGGTGAAACAGTAACTGATTCTGGAGTTACAGTATTGATAGTCATATGCTGTATTTACAGAAAATTGTTGTTATTGTATTATGAAAAACCTCTAAGCAGCACTTGATTTTTTTTTTTTTTTTTTTTTTAATCCTGTACTTTGGAGGAAAGCTTTTGTGGTAGTGGCTGTATGTGGTATCTCATTTCAACAGTGAACTATATCGTTACTAGTGCTGTGGAAACCAGCACATCTGAGGTGCAGAAGCCAATTTTGTTCAAAAAAGAAAATCTTGCTTCATCTGTAAACTTGGGTTTTGTTTTTTCCCAATCTCAGTCGTCTTTTTTTTTTTCTTTGAATTTATCAGAAAACGTTAGAGGAGATTTGTCAGTTCCTAACTAGCGATGCGGAAGAGCTACCGAGGGACTGCTAAGCTTTCAGTAACTTCCCTGAGGATTGTACTCGTTAGGCTGGGCAGGCCCGAGGACGGTCACAGCCCGCTTTCAGCAATTCCTCCTTTCCCTGGCGCTCTGTCGGAAGCGCAGATGGAATCTGGGCGTTGCCGGAGCAGCGGCGGGAGGTTTAAACGCGGGGTAACCGACAGCATCAGTCGGTGGCCGGGGGGCGCTGCCCGGCAGCCGGCCCGGCCCGGCCCGGCGGGTCCCTGCGCACCGGGGCTGCCTCAGGCGGGCAGCGGCCGCCGGCAGCCGCCGCTCTCGCGAGACCGGGGCGTTGCCGGAGCAACCGCGGCCACCGGCGGGAGCCGCCTGAGGGGCGCGCGCGGGCGAGGCGGGAAAACGGGGCGTCGTCACCCCGCCGGCCCCAGAGCTCGTCCCCGTCGGTGGCCGTCGCCCTCCCGGGAGGAGCCGAGCCATGGCGTCTGCCCGGCAGAGAGCCGCGTCCTCTGCCCTCACCGGAACGGGCGTGGCAACCCAGACGGAGCTCGCAGGAAAACAGGCGGCCGTCCAGGCCGCGGGGCGCGCCAGAGCCTTGCTCTGGTGCCTGGTGGCAGCAGCGAGAGCAGCGGGGTGAGGTGCGACCAAGTAGATGACCTGCTCAGCCTGGTGGCAGAGCTGTGGGAGGAAGCGGGCAGGTTAAGGAGCATCAGGGAGGCTGAGAAAGAGAGAGGCTGGTGGAACCGTGCTCTGCCCTCCCTGAGACAGAATCAGGAACAGTCACCAGAGGAAAAAAAAAAAAAAAACACCACACACACACACACACAAAAAACCACACACCAACAGATCAAGGGGATCCTCCTGTATCCTCCCTCTACCAGGCAGAATGGAGGCAAGTCTACGCTCAGGGCAGCAGGCAAACCCTCTCCTTGCCCACCTCAGCTTCTCAGGTGCCTCCGTACAACAGATATGAGGCCCTGGATGTGGAAGGCCAGTCAGTGGATGATACAGATAACAGTCCATCTACACCAGAGGTGTTGCCAAGGTCAGAAAGGCCTATCCTTCCGTATCACAACCACCTCCACGAATTAAAAGAGATGGGTTATCGTTGTAAGCGACTCCCTTCTGAGGGGAACAGAGGGTCCAATATGCCGGACAGACCCTCCGCTTAGGGAAGTCTGCTGCCTCCCTGGGGCCTGGGTTAAGGACATCACAAGCAAACTTCCTAGTCTGGTATGGCCCTCAGACTATTACCCATTACTGCTCTTCCATGTGGGTGGCAACAAAGCTGCAACACCTAGCCCAAGGGCGATCAAAAGAGACTTCAGGGCCTTGGGACAGTTGGTAAGGGGATCCGGGGCACAGGTAATTTTTTCCTCTGTCCTTCCAGTTGCGGGCAGCGATATTGGAAGAAACAGATGGACCCCATCTATTAATACATGGCTCTGTGGCTGGACAGGGGACAGGGTGCTAGTGAGGGCCCTCAGCTTGTTGCTCTGAGGCTTGCTGAGTACACTGGAGCGCACTTGAAGTCTTACAGAGAGGAGCCGGGAGCCCCAGAGGTAATAGGAGCCAACAGGGGAACACTGGTGAAATACTTCAAAGGAATTAAGAGGTGTTCCTCTAAAAAGGTGACAAGGCTGATGGCCCAGCTGAAGTGCCTTTACACCAATGCATGCAACACAGGCAATAAACAGGAGGAACTGGAAGCCACCATGCTGCTAGAAAGCTACAACCTGGTTGCCGTTACTGAAACTTGATGGGATGAATCCCATGACTGGAGTTCAGCTATCGATGGCTACAAGCTGTTTAGAAGGGACAGGCAAGGAATGAGGGATGGAGGGGTTGCCCTCTATGTCAAGAAATGGATAGATTGTGAAGAGCTGTCTCTGAAGAATATCCATGAGCAGGTTAAAAGCTTATGGGTAAGAATTAGAGACTGAGGCAACAAAGGGAACCTTGTGGTTGGTGTTTACTACAGGCCACCCGACCAAGGGGAGCCTATTGATGAAGCCTTCTTACTCCAGCTACAGGAGGCATCGCGCTCACAGGCTCTCGTCCTGCTGGGGGACTTCAACCACCTCTATATCTGCTGGAAACATGGCACGGCGAGCTGTAGGCAATCCAGGAGACTCCTGGAGTGCATCGAGGATAACTTCTTAAGCCAGGTAATAGACAGCCCTGCCAGAGGGGTTGTGTTACTGAACCTGTTGGTCACCAATGCAAATGAGCTAATCAGAGACATCAAGATTGGAGGCAGCCTGGGCTGCAGTGATCGTGCACTGGTGGAGTTCACAGTCCTGAGGGGTATGGTAGAGGCAAAGAGTAAAGTCAGGACCCTGAATTTTAGGAAAGCAAAATTCCAGCTGTTTGAGGAGTTAGTCAATAGGACCTTCCTGGGAAACTGCCCTCAGGGACAAGGGAGCAGAACAAAGCTGGCAGATCTTTTGCTTTCCCCACGTGTAAGAAATCAGGAAAGGAAGGCAAGAGACTGGCATGGCTGAGTCAAGATGTGCTGGTCAAACTAAAGGGCAAGAAGGAAATGCACAGGCAGTGGAAGCAGGGACAGGTATCCTGGAAAAAGTATGGGGACGTTGTCTGGTTGTGTAGGGATGGAGTCAGGAAGGCCAAGACTCGGCTGGAGCTGAACTTGGCAAGGGATGCAAAGAATAATAAGAAGGGCTTCTACAGGTATGTCAGCCAGAAAAGGAAGGTCTTGGTTTCACCAAGGGCAAGTCCTGCCTGACCAACCTAGTGGCCTTCTAATGATGGAGTGACTACATCAGCGGACAAGGCAAGAGCTACGGAGGTCATCTATCTGGACTTCTGTAAGGCCTTTGACAGGGTCCCCCACAACATCCTTTGCTCTAAATTGGAGAGATATGGATTTGATGGGTGGACTGTTCAGTGGATAAGGAATTATCTGGATGTTGCATCCAGAGAGTAGTGGTCAATGGCTCAATGTCCAGATGAAGATCTGTGACAAGTGGTGTCCCTCAGGGGTCCATGTTGGGACCAGTACTGTTTATTATCTTCATTAATCACATAGTGGGATCAAGTGCACCCTCAGCAAGCTTGCAGACGACACCAAGCTGAGTGGTACAGTTGACACGCCTGAGGGATAGGATGCCATTCAGAGGGATCTGAACAAGCTCAAGAAGCGGGCCCATGTGAACCTCATAACTTTTTAATAGGGCCTGTAGCAATAGAACAAGGGGTAATGGTTCTAAACTAAAGGAGAGTAGATTTAGATTGGATATAAGGAAGAAAATTTTACAATGAGGATGGTGAAACATGAACAGGTTGCCCGGAGGGTTGTGGATGCCCCATTGCTGGAAACATTCAAGGTCAGGTTGGATGGGGCTTTGAGCAGCCTGATTTAGTTGAAGATGTCCCTGCTCATTGCAGGGGGGGGTTGGACTAGATGACCTTTAAAGGTCCCTTCCAATCCAAACCATTCTATGATTCTGTGATCTTTGTTAGTATATTTGGGGAATATTTAGCGGGTTGATACAGGCAGAGGAACAAGGAACAATGGGTGTAATTAGAAACAGGAGTGGTTTTAGTGGCAGCTACCCTCTGCTTCATAATGGGGGTTAACACCAGATATGAGAAACATTTTTGCCATGAGGACAGCCAAGCAGTGCAGCAGGCTGCCCAGAGAAAGCTGTGCAGTTTCCATCCTTGGGGTTTTTCAAGACTGACCAGATAAAGCCCTGAGCAGCGTGGACTGGCCTCTGAGCTGATCCTGCTGTGAGCACCCAGTTGGACTAGGGACCTCCTGGGGTCCCTTCCGACCTGAATTATCCCATGATGCTTTGAAGAGTCTGTTCAGCTCTGTCATAAACAGTTGTTGAGGGTTGTTAATAAAATAGGAAGAGATCAATGAAAAATTACAGAAACTAATTAAAGGATTGGAACACTTTTTTTTTTTTTTAAATAGAGATAAAATTTATAATTTTATGTGGTTTATTTATAAATAGGGAATTTAAATGGTAATTTGATCAGAGTATGTCTGTACCTATTACACGAGAGGGGAAACTTTGATAATGTGTTCTTCAGTCCAGCAGACAGAAATGTAAGATTGGAGGCTGGAAGCAGATGATAGGTACGTTGAAATCAGATATTAGATATTCCTAAAAGCAAAATAAAATTAAAATGAGGTCATTTAACTGGAAAGCTAACTAAGTGTTTTGGTTGATTGGTCATTGCTGGTAATTTTAAAATCGGGTTCTGATGCTATTTCTAAATGAGGTAATCTGATTCAAATGGAACCAAATCAGAAAAGTCATATGACCTGTGTTATGCAAGAAGATTAATTAGGTGAGCACAGTGAGTACCTCCAGTCCTCTAATTTATGGAAATGAAAAAGAATTCGGTCCAACCCGCCAGTGATGCCAGCCAACACAGCAGTTTCTTTGGTTTGGAATAATTTTGAAAAATCAGATTACTTCCTTCCTCTAAGAAACAAGGTTATTTAAGGAAGTGGGGTGTCCAGCTATACTGAGTTTTAATGCTAGTTTTAATGTGTAGTGTTGCACTACATCCATGGCAGTGGCACCAGCACACACAGACCAAGAATCTGGCTATGAATATGTAGAAAAAAGGAGGGGAAAAAAACAGATTTCTCTAGTTCAAGAGAGAGTGGGAGCTAAACAAAATCAAATAACTGTGAAGGGCACTCAATTCCTTTCCTTCCTCAATCTAGACTACATTTTTTTCTATCCTTGGAGCCATTAATGATCACAATCAATAGTAAGCTGATGGTTTCAGAACTTTAATGTGTTCTCAAGGAAAAATAATTACTGCCTAATTTATCTGGAAACACCAGAGCATATTGAATTTTTCAGTAAGTTGTAGACATTGTTTTGTCAGAGCATTTTGCTTAGAAACACAGTAATACAGTTCATGTCAACTCCAAGAAGTATTTTGACCAGTAATCTGAATCACTGAAATTAAACTTCACTATAAATCCTATATCATTCAGCTTAACAATCCAGAAGCACTGCAACAAGCTGCTTCAAAATGTCTATAATGCTTTTGTAAATATGTAACTCCATCGTCTGACAGTCTCAGCACATGCCTAAATTGTGCAAGCTATGATGCATAGACTTAAATTCAGGTCCCAGTCCATAGGCTATAGTAACTTGCAAGTTGGCTATATGTGTCAGCCCAGTACTGAGTTTGATCTGATAAGGATAACTGCAGCCTTTCATTGGTCAGGTATAGGTCTGTGCTAAAATGGCTGTACTGCTTCTGGATTAGACAGCCTGGTGGTGCTGCGTGGTGCTGCGCTGCGCGGATAACTGGTGCCAGCTTGGTTTCATGCAACAATGCATATGCACATATTTGCATGACCTCCTCCATGGAGAAAAAAAGATTTGTTTTCATGAAGCACTATAAGCTTAGAAACCCACATTTGGAGGGTTCTGCAAGCTGAAGAGAAAAATTGGTTCCAAGAATTTAAAAGAAATTCCAATGCTTTCTTCAAAACACAGATAAGAGTTAAAAATGCTAAACAAACAGGTGAGACACATGGGTTTCAGGGGTTGCTTTCTGTTGCATATTTGTGTCTTTTTTGTATCCATTTTACAGATATACATTCATGTCTTAAAGTACCACCTGCTGCTCACAAAAAGAATTAGTCCTACAAGCTTGAAAGAATGAAAGATGTAGGTGCGGATGAGAGGCAAACAAGTGCAGGGTGGTGCCTGTGTTGCCTCGCTGCATTAAACACCATGTCCTCTAGCTTTTACTCTGTGTGTTCAGTGTAACTCTTCTCCTTTGCCATGTTTTTCTGTTTTCATGGCTATGGATATAAGCTTTGAGTAATTGCATAAATGTTAAACAAGTCGGGTAGGGGTCACTGGGTTAATTATTTATCTTATATCCCTCTGGAAAAAGAAAACAACATAAACAACTTTTATTCATCTAAATGAGGCTGCTACTTGTACATAAACTGATACAGCCTCTGCCATTGACAGAGCTGAGTGGGGTATAGTATCACATGAAAATGAAAAGCTATAACAGTGAAAAGAAATTGCATGAATCTCATTATCATGAATATAGCACCACAGCAGCACTTAACAACACTCATATTTTCTGATGGAAAAATGAACATTTTATGTCATCTGTTTTTAAGCTGGTCTTTTCTGTTCCGCCCCCCCCCCCAACTGCTTAGAAAAGTGAGTTTACACCCCCCACCCCCTCAAGGTAAAAAGTTAGAGGATATTCTGCTCAACCAGGCATGCTGCTATGGCTGCCTTTCAGCCCATGTACTATGGTTTTCCTTCTTCACATGAAATCAGGGTAAAACTCTAGTCTAGGCATACCTATTATAACTTGCATTATAACAGAAATGAAAGCGTTCAGAGGTTTTTATTTCAATATTTTAAAAAGTCATCATCTACTTCAATTGCACTGAAATTTGAAGCTCCCATGGGAGACCTCGGTAGATTTGTGTTCAGTGTTTTGATTAAATGAGCAGGAGTTCCTGATAAGCAAAGTAACAAAATTCCCTCCCCCAGATTTATTTCTTTACTTATTTAGTTTCCTGTGGATGACAGAAAGCCTGCCCATGTAGCCACACCTTGAAAGCAGGGCAGAACTTGCACTGAGACCTGCACAGCTGGGAACCAGCAGCAGACTGGAACCAGTAGCTGATTTAGTATGGCCAAAAATCTGAGCCTGCCCCAGATGGTCTCATGTACGGAGGCTTACCCGGTTCTCACCTGATACCTACTACCTTCAGGGGGAATCAACACTGAAAACAGCTTTCTAAAAAAGGATAAGTAGTCTCAGTAGGTGTAAGCCTAGCCTAAAACCATATGGGCAGACAGGGTAGCCAAGGAGCTTCGTAGCCTGCTGGTTTCCTTGTGGTGCGGGTGACTCAAAGGGATGTGCAACAGCTGTTGAGCCTCATCCTTCTGTATCTCCCCACCAGCCAGCATCAAATTGCATCCAAATACTGACAGGAATCCCGAAAGGGAAAAGGGATAACAAGCATCTGCCTGAGGCCCAGGTTTTCAGTATGGGAAAATGTAATCTAAGCACACAGTAAAATTCAGAAGGCACTCTGTTTTAACAAGAAAAGCAAGTGGCGTGTTTACCTGTGAAGGCATTTGGAAGGATTGAAGGAGGATTAAGAGGGAAGTAGCAGGGGAAAAGTAGTTTGGATTGCAAGAAAGGAGGAAGGATGGGGAGGGCTGAGTAGTAGGAGAGAGAGAAGGGAGAAGAAGCTGCTGAGCAGTACAAGCAGGGAAGATGTTAGAGGTAGATATCATCTACCTGAGTCCCATCTTTTCCCATTTTTGCTCTGGAATATGTGTAGTCTGTTCCTCTGGCATATATATGCCTCCCTTGCTGTTCTTTGGTATGAGCTGCAGATATGGGAGGGTAATGGCATTTTTCAAGAGGAGAATATCTCTTCCCAGGCCCCCAGTGTGGAGTTATTGGTGAGGCTCATCGGTGGGACAAGGAGGATTGGGAGGCAGAGCACTTTCCTTTGAGTCCTGTAGGAGAATATGAAAGGACATTTTAGCCTTTTTTTTGGTCTTAATCATTATCTTTCTTGGTTGTATCTTCTGAGAAATCTTTCTACAACTTGTATTTGGTGCTAGCTTGCTAGTTTTAGTTTACAGCTTCTGGATTTCTTGTATCAAAACTGGTACCCACAGAAAATCTTGCCTGTCTATGTTAACTGCATGAAAGCAGATTTCACTTCTTCAAAGATGGATGTCTCAGTTCCTTTCTTTCAAAATAAACTCTTGTGTTAGAGAGCTTTAATTCTGGCAGAAGGTTTATTCAAACTTCCTATGTATAATGCAGTGCTAGGGAAGAAAAAAGGCTTAAAACTACTCTTTGTATGACTGATTGTTAATGACCCCAGCTGAAATAAAATAATAAATATACATACTAATTTTGAAGTTTAATATACTCTTGTGTTCACACTTAATTTTCAACATGCAGTGCATTAAAGGAGAAAAGTCTAAAGCTGTACTTAACATGACCTATTGTTGGTGACAACAATGAAATTAATATCTTCAGTAGGTGTATTATATACTTTGGCGGTTAATAATTACTCAATACTCATTCTGTAAAGTAGTTGATAAAGATTTTTCTCTCTCTCTTTTTTTTTTTGACTGCTGGTTTACAGGGTCCTTTCTCTACACCCACTCTGAACACATTTAGGCACATAATGCCTGGTATTTTCAATACTGTCAGGCAGGTAGGCATATAAAATGGAGTACCATAGCATGAGTAATTTATACCCACAAGTAAATTTGGGTCCCAAAATTGCATTTGTGAGCTTATAAGCTGTTTTCCTTTAAAAATAAGGTTGACTTTCATGAAATAGATTTGTAATTGTGCCCCCAATTGTTGTTCTGTTCTGGAAACTCCAAGAAAAAAACAAATCCTTTCTATTGACAAAGTACGTGAAGTTATGTTAGAATGAAGCCCTACTGAGACCTAATCTATTCAGGCTCCTTTTGGTGTAGTGCAAAGAACCACAGCATACTCACAGATAAGTAGGATCCCACTGTGATTTTCTAGGACTCTGAAAACAGACGAGCCCTTACCTTTGAAATTATATTAGTGGAATGTACAGAAGCAGGGGTTGATTCTGGCTGAGAATATGGCAGATGCTATTCATAATTGTAGTCTGTCCCCTTTATCAATGCTGTTTCATTGTCTATGAAATAGGAAAGCTTAAGTAATGCTCTTAATTTCTTTGAGATCTTATCCTCTAGTGAAATGTACTTATCCACAAACATTTTCTAATTACTAATATTTGTTTCTTGTCTAATTCTTTTGTAACTGCTGCAATGATTTGTTGTTAATACTGTGTCAGCTCCAAGAAAATTAGTTTTCTGGAATGGTGTATTTGATAAATCCACAACTTTGTATCCCCAAGAAAAGTAGGAGAAGACAAAAGTAACTAAATCCTTGACAAGTTAAGGGTCACATTTGTATTAGATAGGAAAAAAATAAGCCTTGGTAGATGAATCTTTTCTTTTCCCAATACTATTGATCAGTAGCAGGAAAAATTAGTCTTTAGAAAAAATCAGCTTTAGAAAAATATCCGAGAGTTCTTCTGAAATGCCTTACTTTTTTCTTTTTTTTTAAATCGCATAGATATATAGAGGCAAATAGTAGGAAACGTACCTTTTCAGAGTTCTTGTCACACTGCAAAACTATTTGGTACCCACCAGTTTTATTGCTAATTTTCTTCTAAGACTTACCTAATTTTCTCAAAGTAATTTTTGTATGTGAGGAAAGGCAGGGAAAAGGTCTTTGCCTCTGCAATATATACCACTCATTTTATCATCTGTAACCCAGATTTCTCACTTGACAGCTTTTTTGGCATGCTTACTAGCATTTACCATGCATCACGGATAAGAAATCATAGCACCACCTATTAACAGATTTTGTGCATATTTGTCATATATTTTTCCTGGGTTTAGATTTGTTCACTGGCCTCAAATATTTTGTGTTGGAGATAATCCAAATATGCTACGACATTTCAGGAAAGAAGTCCAGCAGAAATGCAAACTTAACAATAAGGAGAAAGAAAAAAACCATTGAGTATCTTTTAGTAAAAAATATTTCTTGTTCTGTGATGTTATCCGTCCTCTACACTGACTGAAACAGGATTCATAACACATTTGGAACTGCACTTAGGTGATTGATGCAAATGTGATTTGTAAAAGAAAAAAAGCATACATTGAGACAATAAAATCAACCTTAAATTAGCATTTTATATATTTTAAGTGCTTCAAGCCTTAATGTTCTCTAATATAGATTATATATTTCTCTTACATGTAAGAAGTCCAGAATTCTGCCTCCTTTTCATCATTTGAAATTCCTTGGTTTTATTTAACTCATCTAGATGCAACTCTCTGATCTAGTTTTACCTCGACTTACGCTTGTACAATCTCATTAAAGTTTAAGTTAGGGCAGATCCAACCTGCTGTCCTATAATATTTTCTGAGCTGGTTCTTGATAGAATGGAGCTCTAATTGCTGCATTTATTTGGAGTAGTTAACCAGGAGTGATCTTCTAAGTCTTCTTTCAATAATGATGCATTTATCCTGGGGTAGCTGACTGAACCTCTCTGCCTACCCATTTGTAAACTGGTGATGAGTCTTTACCAACTTCTCTCATGGAGGCTTAAATAGTTATGGTTTATATGGTTTAAATGATGGTTTAGTGCTTTTAAAACAAAAGACAGTTTGTAAGTATTAGTGGAAGGGGTCTGCTTCAGCCTCTAAGAGCAGTGTGTGACTGCACAGGGAATAAACTAACCTACCTTGCCCTCTGTTCGGTTGGATAGGAGTTTTCTTGTGTATTTTGGACCATATGGAGAAGTATTATGTCACTACATGCGTATATAGACATCTGACTGTATGTGAGTGTGTCTATATACATCTATACATTAAAAAAAAAATCTTTTTCTATGATGGCATTTAGTATGTTCTGTCAATTAATATTCCAAGTTTAGAAATAAAAAAGATATCAAAAATATACTCTTATTTGTCCACTTAAGTTGCCCTGCTGGCTTTATGGAAAACTGATAAAAGTTGGGAAGCTACTTCCATAGAATCTCACTGAATTTCTGAATGAAGCTCTTGTTAATTTCCAGGTGAAATCTCCACCCACCCCAGAGATGAGACTATATGACCTAACATAGAAAAATCAAAGAGCGAGTACGCATTTCTGAGAGAGAATGTTCAAAGAAGCTACTATTGAAAGACAACAACAACAACAACAAAGTAGAAATTCACTAGAAGTGGGTAAGATTTATCAAATGGCTAATATGACAAGAGGAAATGATCAGAGTTAAGGTAAAAACTGGTTCCTAAGGAACAGGTAGCACTCTGGTCATGAAGTGCATGACTTGGCATTAAGTATCTTTCAGTGTTACTTAACTATTGCTCTCACCTGAGTGAGGAATCACAGCAACGATGGTCATCTTGATGCTAAAACGCAACCTCTTAGATAGTTTACATTTTTGCATTAAGCTGGTGTTTACTAGAAAGACAAATATGAGTATTTGTCTGTTCAGTATGGTAGGTAGTTAAATGTATGTGGCTACTTGCGTAACAGTGAATGGAAATTGGTAGTAGGGAAGGGCACATTTGGAGAATAAGAAGCTTATAATACCTGTGTACATTTCAGAAACTGGACATTCAGGGGTGACATTTAAAATACCACACCCAAAGCAGACAGAGGTATTTAAGTGAAGAGCTGCCTTAAAATCAGCTACTGGGCTGACTGTAAAGGTTTCTCTTCAACCTGATCAGAGCAGAAGACCTGCCATGCAGTGAAGCTATTGTTGCAATGATAGCATAAGTATATTGTAAAGAATACATTGACAAATTTCACAAGCAGTATTGAATTGGGATCTCTTGATTGTCTGTATTGGCGATGTAATATGAGCAAAGTTTCCTTTTTTAAGTAAGCATTGTTTAGTGAGAAGCCAGCAACAGTATTTCCTAAAGCATTTCTTTCAGTTGCTAACCCAAAAAGAGAATGAAACAATTTAAATGCAATTTTGCGAGAAAAAATACAGCCAGAATAAAAAATTGTCAGTTGGGTTTCATCCTAGTGTGATTTAAAATAGCTGAATTATAAACTGCTCCAAAAAAGACACTGATGATGGGAATGGGCACAGAATTTTAAGCATAATGGTGCTGCTGGATTGATACTGAATTGCTACAGTTGTGGTAGAGAATATACTCAAGCTTTCATTCAACAGAATATTATTTGCCTAAAATCTGCAAGGGGTTTTGTGATACCCACAAATGCGTCAGCCACAAAAGCCTAGAACAGTGTTATGTTTGTATCTGTTGACCTTTGTGAGTGAGGGGCTCTGAGTTTGGCAATAGTTGCGTGCCCACAGACCCACCCGCGGGACCTCAATTCAGTAATACTCAAAGCTTTTATAAGGAGTTTGCTTAAGCAGAGGCATGATCAAAGCCCTCCCAAAATAAGTGTGTTTTTCATAGATCAAATTTCAGCTCTTGTTTTGGATCTGCAGAGTTCTAAGTGTGATGTAAGCCTATAAATAACCACAGGAGGTTTTTACCATTGATTTGAGTGGTCTTCGGATAAGACTCTGTGTGCATCAACACATTCCATGCAGCATGTAAAATTCATTTTAGCTTAAAGTTTATGCATAATTTAAACTGAAAAACACCCTGGTAACTGGTTTGTTGTTTATTTTTATCTTCTGTTCCCCTCACCCTCATCTGTGGTCTATGCCTCTGTTTTTCACATTTTTTCTAGGGATTTTCTTTCTTCTCTAGTGTATAATACTGTTGGGTTTTTGTTGTTGCTGCTGGTTTTAACATCCTTCTTAATCCATTTCCGCCACTCTCTTTTCTCTTAAATGACTGTTTCTTCTTTTTACTATCAAACTCATTTTTTTCTATATCTTCTAATAAACAGTTCCTCCCTAATTTTCTCTCGTGCCTGTCTAACTCAGCATGACTAGCTCTTCCTTATCTTTCCATCTCATATGTCACATTCCACGTGTTTTCCATGCATCTGCAGCTCTAGGTCCCTATCATCTTCTCATAAAAGTCCAATTCATCCTCTCCTAAGTATCTGCTTTCAAGTTTCCCTCACTTTTCCACATGTATCTCAATTATTACTTCAATTGTCTTGGAAAAAAAAAAAAGTCTCCTATTCTTGTAAAAAGCTCAAAGTTTGTAACTCTCTCACATCAGAATAGTAGTTTAGTCCCTTCTAAATTCCACTGCACCAATTCCTCCTCCTTTTCCTTTCCCTCATTTTCCTTTACTCCAATATACTGTTTAACACTTTGTTTAAAGACCCCGTTTCCATTGGGATGTTAATCCCTAATGTAGAAGTTTAAATGATAAAAAGGTGAATTTTATCAGAATATACATAATCTAATATTTAATTCCCTAGTTGCGTTCATGCAAACATTACACAGAGCTTAATATGAATCAGGATTCTGCTCTGAAAGAGTCTCCAATAGTTCAAGGTCTTTCATTGAAACGCGAAGCATTTATATAGAATGTGAGCTCTGAAGAAACATTCAGAAGAAAATCTGTAGTTATTTAAAATAATATATATTTTTTAAAATCTTGGTTTAATACTAAGTGTAATCACTCTGGAAAGCTTCTCGAACATGATGAGCCCATGGTTGTGAGAGTCCAGTGGGCCTTTGAGAATGAAGCTTTATGATATACAACTCTGATCTTAGAAAACCATAATCAACAATGAAAAAAAATCAATGAAATATCTAGCTCAACTCATCATCAAGGAAGCATTAGACAACTATATGTCTATATATAGGTTTGTCTATAAGGATCTTAAAAAAATTGTGCAGTACTATTTATTGTTTGCATGCTAGATAAACATTAATAGCTACATAATACTTATGAGATTGAAGTCAGTAGTAATCACAGAAAATGCTTTACCAACTTCCAAACTGTTGTCTTAAACAAGTTCATATATGTGTTATTACATACAATACCCAGAAACACCCAGTGATACTGCAAAGCTTGAGAATGTCAGCACTTTCAAAACAATTTGGTTAGCATATTTAAACTGACTTGATTAGGGACTGAGGCCCAGTTTCTCAAAGGTGATTAAGTACATAACTCCCACTGAAATCAGTTTACCTATATATGAATTTAAAATGGCTACAGAGATGTATTTTGATATAAAATTCATTTTATATGTTTGCCCACCACTGTGGCAAGTATAGCAAGGTTAGACTCTGTTACCATAAACTATTTAAATTTTTTAAAAATATGTGATGTCAGCATAAAAAAAAAAAGAAACTACTTAAGGAGACCTGTCATTTTTATAGCAAATTTATGATATTTTATTAAATGATCTTGAAAATTTAACTTATATGGGATACAGATATTAACATAGCAATAATTATAGTTACTTGGCACTTTCCAAAACTTGTTATTATTTTCTCAAACAGCAATCCTAGTCAGAACTGTGGGGTAATTTAGCTGAGAAATAATCAAAGCGGTAACAAAACTTTGAAACACAATTCCTCTTAGAATTATTCCTGACTTCCTAAATCATTCTGTTAAATTGCACTTTTCTAAGGATACTTGTTAAAAAGGACTTATAATATTTACTAGTGAATTTCAACAGAAAGCCTATCCTGTATTCCTGTGTTACAAGTTTCCTTCACTCTGTCGTGGCAATCAACACCTTATATATTGAACAACTCATATGAAAAAACAAATGAAAAGTGAAGAGACTGTCTGTGAACTGCAGCATACAGACGTAATGAATTTGCTTGTTTTCTCTCTTTGTACTTCAGCCATAGAACCAGCATCTAAAGCAGTTGTTCAGTGCTCCATCCTGCATTTAACTCTTTGTAGAAAGGAAGAAAAAGGAAAACCTCCCTCCACTGCAGGAGTTAAATATTTATGTCTACTTAGTTTTCTGTCTTGTAAGCCAGTATTTATTCATGCAAGGACCTTTTCTATGATACCAAGGCTTTTTACTTTCCTTAAAAGTCTTTGGTGAGGGGTTCCCTAAAGTCTTGTGGAATAGTGTATCCCTGAGGTGACTGCATGTGCTCCAAGAGGTTTTTGAAGCAGGGCTTCCCTTTACAATAAAACATTTTGACTCTTTCCACGTGTACTATACGTATGCAAGTGAATTTTCCCAACAGGAGTCCATACTGTGATATGTGCTGTTCAGGATATACATAAACAACATAGAAATTGATTAAGGAGTAGGGTGACAACGTTGCTGATGATACGAGGTTCTTTGAGGCCGTAAACACACGTACCAGCTCTAAAGAGTTGCAGGACTTTGTGAGGGAACTGACCTGGAAAAAAAATAGCAGATGAAATTAATGTCTCTATAAGTATTAAATAACGCACATGGGAAAAATAATGGTAACTTCACATATGAAACAATGAGCTTTGAGGCAAGTGTAATCATTTAGGGGCAATGTCAAGACAAGGGTCGTGATGCATGTGACATCATACCTTTACATGCTTACATCCATGAACCTCCAAAGTGTAGTCTTTATGAGGTGACTGATTTTAACTTGCTCTTTTTTTAGCAAAGCACCTAAAAAAGCATATAATTATCTTGTACATGTAGAAACAGTTTTGTCTTTTTTGTATTGCCTGTTTCTATTGCCTGGAAAGTCTTAGCTTTTCAGTCTGCCATGTTTCTGCTATGAGTACTTGAGGCTGGTGATTTCTATATGGGAAACATCAATGATCATTGAAAAAGGTAAAAAAAAAAACAAACCTAAAAAAACCCCCAACCTAATAAGTAGAATCAGAAAAGATTCCTGAAAGCAAACCTGTAATTCTTCTTTTATAATAGTTAATATGTTTAATAAACGGAAACAAAAAGGAAAAACAAACAAAAAAAAGAAAATCACAGGAAAAAGATACTCGAACATGACCACAAACTTAATGTTCTAGAATATTAATGTAACTTCTTGGTAGCTGTTATAAAATATTTTAAAACATTGACTACATATAAAAGAGTTGGAAGGCTGCATAGTCTTTTTGAAGTTTAATAGTCTGTAGTAAAAGATCTTCCGTTTGCTGGTTGCTTGGGAACTGGCATCAATATAGAAACTTTGCACAAGAGCAAAGTAGGATTTAGGAGGATTCTGAATACCTTTATACTGTTATTCTTAACAACAAAGAATCCACAAGGAAAATAAACTTCAGACTATCCATTTAACTGTGAATTTAAATACCTTAAGAGATTTCACTGAGAAGCTTAATAGCAGAAAATGTATTAAGTGCTTTATGATCTATTCTCTTAATCTTTTTTATCTGTGTTCCTGTGAATACTTTTTGGATCATGAAGAGAAAAAAGTTTGGCTACTGATTTTCAATTCTCTTTTCTTCTCGATACAGAAGCTAGCACAGTGGATATTGTCCTCTCAAAAATATGCTTTTGGTTTGTGCTAATGGTGTTATGATGCTTTGGGGGTTACCTCTCACTTCTGACTTATCCCTGCCTGCTTGCAGGAGGAAGAAAGACCTGCTGCTGGGTGAGAACTTTCCCTCCAAGGCATAGTAGTGGGCACCACACACGTGTTTAGCAGCAAGCAGCCTTCTTACAGGGGTGCAGGTCCCACACACAGTATCTAGAGGGCAAACTTACTTTCTTAGTTTTGCCCCTATCAACTACGTCCCCAAACACTGGACGGGGAGGCGGGGGGAATGAAGGTGAGAAATAAATATTAAAATCATGGAGCTTAGTATTAAGCAAGGCTTAATGAAGGCTTGGAGTTACACTACTGGAAACAGTTTCAAAGAACTCTGTCAGCAGGGAGTGATTCAGCTCCCCAAATACGGCCATTGAAAAGCTTAATCATCCAGCTTAAGCTAATCACCTTATGTTTTCAGTTACCTGGATCATTGAATAATTTGGGTGAATATCCCCCAGCTTTCATAATGAATTCAAGAGCTAACAAACTAGTAGGAAGAGAGCTGTTGATAAGTGTGATAGATAAGACTGTGTTTTAAGCTTTATTTCTCTTTGAAGCTGTTTTCCAGTAGTCCGTAAGGAAAAGTCCCCCACTTTGCTATTGTCCTGGGGACCTTTGTACTTGGTATCATATGCACAAACTGCATTTTCTCCATAGTTGTGCTAATCTATATCCAGCCTCTCGGATTTGATCCTTTCCTCTTTTTGGTGATGTAGGAGGAAAGGCTGAATTAATACAGAGGAAAATTAAAATTAAATTAATTTTTTTAAAAATATATGCCACTTCTCCCCTCAAGTTCAACACACAGCTAAAAGCATGTAAAATGATGTTGCATTGCTACCCATTCTTAAGCTGTATTCCACCTCATCAAGCAAAGGTTAAAAGTTTTTCATATTATTACAGACAAAATTGTCTTCTTTTTTTCCTATTGAGTAATATCTGTCAGTGTTCATTATGACATATCATTTATGCCACATTATGACATGTCCAAGACATAGTATTTGTAATTTAAGATGAAGAATACTAAGGAAAAAAACACTTCTGAGAGTTGGTAATCTATTCAACAGAAGGATGACTGTTAGTAGTAGAATAACCTAATTACTTTGATAGTAAGCAGTGGCTGAAACGTCTACGTTACTGGTTGGTTAAACGATATGAGTTCTTTGCAGACAGAAGTGGGCATTGCAGTCCAATCAAAAGAAGGTATTTCAAGAAGGAGAGAAAGGTGAATACAACTTGTTTCCTAGTCTAGGGAGCTGTATAGTGTGAAGTGGAGATAAATATTTAAAAAAAAAAAAAAAAAAAGAAAAAACTTTCACCCATATTCCGTTTTGTGATGTCTTCTAGATTTTAAGTAAATTCTTATGAATATCTCAGAATGGATAAGCTTAATCTGAAGCAGGTTTCTATCATTATGGTTACTCTGAAATTTTTGAGATTTTTTTGGTGAACCAAGTACCCTTAGGTACTTGCCTGAGAAGCACATGTAGAAGTACAACATAATTCCAATGATTGTAAATAAAGTTTTCCTTGAAGGAAACATTTTTTACTCTCCAGAGAAATCTTTGCATCCTTTAGATATGCATTAGAAATGAAAGGATTATGATGCTTACTTGCTGTTTTTACTGAAATCTAGATTGCTAATTAAAACATGACATAGAATAATTGTCTTTCATACTCCTAAATCTTGTGTCTTTGGCTGCTTGAATTTCAAAGAGTACAACAGAGATAAGTAGTTAATTTAATTTTTCCAACTGATTGCTATGCTTGTTACTTGAATAAGCTGCAAAATAACATCAATTTGGGTTTTTTGGGGAATGAGCTCAAAGGTTATGAAATGCTGCATAGTTATACAAATTTATGCAGGTGGATTTCCTTCACACACACTTTTAAATCAGTTCTGAAACAAGGTATATGGATATAATACATGGTGAAATCCTCTATGTAAATCTCAAAAGGTAATTCTATAGTCTTGCCATTGTCTGTTTGTTGGTTTTTTTTATTAATTTCCTGCTTTTCTCATTGACTTTCCCATACCTTAGACATTGTTACTGTTACATCTGAATCTAAGAGGATTATAAAGGCATCTTATTTTAGGGCAAAAGGGTGATGGACTATTTTAAGATTTTACAGAAAGAAAGAGGACATTTCTAATTTCTGTTTCTCAATGAAATGTTGCAATCATGTATCTTGATCATTCATAAAAGTGTAGATAGTACTATTAACTATAAGGAGGTTTAGTTACATTCCGTGTGGGAAAAACAAATATACAAAACAATAATAAAAAACCTGAATCCAAGAGTATATAATAAGTTGGGAAAATCTTCCTATAAGTCTTCATTCTGCTAGTTTTTCCTTACACCTTCATTCCTATTCTCAGTCAAGAAGCATGAAAATGCATGCATAATTCTGCCTGTTGTACAAAATTTAAGCATGTTTCTAAATGAGCATAACTAGCTAAATTCAACAGATTTCCATGACACTTCAGAATTTTTTTTACTTAAAGCACATATTTATGAGCTTTGCTAAATATAGATTTTCTTTTTTGTTTAAGATTATGCTCTTTATATTTGATAGGGAAGATAGAGAGAATAGGTCATATTGCTGACGTGTAATTACAGAAATGCACAGTAAAATAGACAAATTCTTTGATCAATAAGGCTCCTTATCATTATACAGCCTCTTATAGCCACATGCTCATTAGGAAACTCATGAATTCAAGTCTTTTATGAGAGCTTCATTGGTACAAAGTATTTATTTCAAGCACTAGTATCTCCAATTATCATTCTGATGCAGTTCAGCAGTGTTGAAAATTAATGCCAATCACAAGATTTCCTTTGAACTTTCAGAAAAGCAGAGCTGGAGCAGAGTATACTGCTGCTTTCTGAACTTCAGAACAGTTTAGGCACCCTCTTTGCATACTGTACAGTGCAAATCTTTGACTCTAGCATGGATAATGGCAGGAAGCTTGAAAATCAGTTACCTTTAAATACTGCACAAGGAAATCCTTTTGATTTCTCATCAAAAGCACCTGGGATATGCGGTGTTTAATTGTAATTTAAATGATATGCAAATCTTGTTAAAGGTACCAAAATGAAAATATATTGCCTGTTTCCCCTTTTGTAGAGTAGCTACCTGGCTTGTTGAGCTTGTTGTCTATAGCCAGTACACTGCAGTTTCCATATTTCACATTAGAGTGGGCTCTTGGCTCTCAAGGCAACTTGAACAGGTCAAGTTGGCTGGTTTATGAACTGTGCTTACACTCATGGTGCTCAAAGTAAGATGTAAAAATGTCAAAAATCCCTTCTAAACACATGCCTGGACTTTAAATACCAGCAGAAACTCAGCAGAAACCAGGGGAAAGTACCAGCCAGTTGCCCTGTGGATGCAGCAGTTCCTTCACCTGCGGCGCCACTAAAGGCATGTTGCTTCAGAGCCACTGCCTCGTTGGGAAGGGTGGGGCAGGTGGGGCAGAGCATACTGTGAGCACCAAGTTTTTCTGGTTGTAAATCTGCGCCACAGACAGAAATGCAGTAAGCAGTGAATCAATGATTTGTGCAGAAATAAGTTGGTCAGTGACAACCAAGTTCCTCCTTTACTTATTTTCTCCCAAAGGAAGGAACAGCACCTTGACTCTGTATCTGATCTGTGTGTTCCTCCAAGGCTTGTTCAACAGCCTAGTTAAGTCTAGGAGCATTCTCTTTTTATATGGCTCTTGAGCAGTATGCATCTATAAGACAAATGAAAAGTTCCTGGCACTAAAGACCATCCAAAGCAGCAATGGAAACCAGGGTCATTGGAGCCAGAAGTGGAGATTTCCCCTGCCCAGCTCTCTATGCCACTTTCTAGCTGGGATGAATGAGTCTTTGCCTGGCTTTCATCTTCAAAGTGAAAACCATGTGAAATGTTCGGTCAGGTCAGAAAAACACTGACGGCTGTCCACCTTAAAAAGGTGCTTCAAGAAGAATTGTGTAAAATCAGGAACTAATTTACAGTATAAACTCCCACTGGTCAAGTATAACCTTAGGGAAATTCATCTTACCTTTATGAAAATAATTATCCTGACGCTTGCTTTGGAAAGGGCGGTAGGATTTCCTTGAAAACATCTTGGTTTGTGCTTTGTTAAGTTTTTCAATTATGTAAAGAGACTTCAAATTGTTTGTTTTTCTAGTTGAATAATCTAAGCTCCATTTCTCTACAAATCAAAGTTTAACCTTTTTTATATTCTACAAATATTCACATCCTATTGCTTAGAGTATGTCTGGGTTACTAGAGAAAATTTTAGTGCTGATAGTCAAGACTGAAACAGAAAGATTAATATTTTTATGTGCTTAATTCAAACATGTCATTTGTTCAATAATTTAGAAGAAGGGTTTATGTAGGGAAAAATAAATATTATTTATCCTTCCGTAAGAGTTTTTTACAGCCATCACCCTTATAGAAAGTGGCTGAGCTCCAGAAATCAATATTTATTTCCAGCATATTTAAGCTTCTTATATAACTAGAACATTAAGTTTATAGAGCTATGTAAAATATCTGATTTTAAGACTGTGATAAGTGTTTAGTGTGATATAAATATATTTGTTGTATTTATGTTACCCCCTGTGGAATATATTGCATGAGAACACTTGTGAGGGGTGAATCTAACACTTTCTAGAAAAAGACACCCTGTTCTCTAGTTCCCTAGTAGCCTGCCATAGAAAATATCAGTGAATTAAGTCCATCACCAAAATTTCAACAACTTCTGCAGAGGTTCATTGAAATCTCAGATTTATTATTTAACTTTTGAACTACAATACGAATACTTTTTCACTGTCTGAAGTTACAGAACTATAAGGGGGTAGAAATAATGGAGGAGAATCTGGATGATTATGGGTTTGATTACTCGGAACAGCCATTTTTAAATGGTACTTGGTCTTGTAAAATTATGCTCATGCTATCTTAAAGGGATGAGTAAGTTCACTGAAATTTGTTTCTTTAAAATTGGCTGAAAACTGAGACTCCAAATCAACAGTTTTTACAGCTCTGGGGTACAATAGTCTTTTAAGAGCTCAAGTTCGTGATGTAGTTTTATGCATTGAAGTTGTATTTTCTGAATAATGCCTAACTTTCAGATAAGTGTCATTCCACTTAAAGTAGTACCTGATAGTCAAGCTCTCATTACAAATTTTTCCTCTGTTATTGATATTCTTTTATGCAGTTTTGTTCAGAATTGACCTTTCTCTTTTAGCTCTCAGTAGGTTAGCATGAAATGTATATTTTACAGCTAGGACTTGGACATATAAGACAAGCATGTCATTACAACTTGACTTTATCTTGTTCAGTATAGTCCTTTTGTTCTTATGTTTCCTGACTATATCAAAGCTGTATCACATTTCATAAATGTGTCGAAGTGTTGTTCTGGCTCTTGTTCCTCATTTCTTTTTCCCTAAAGCTCACAATTTCTTTCAGTCATTCCTGCCTAACCTCTGGCTTTTATCTTTCTTTTCCCTATGTTAAAAAAGAATCAAGAAAATGAGAAATAAAGAAGAAATAAAATATATTGCATATTCTTTATAACAAATAATTATATATTTATTGATATGGCTAAACCCAATTCAATCTAAATTCTAATCAAATAAGTGCCTTAGATTATTTTTTTCCCTACCCCTGTGATACTTTTAGATGTCTCCTGTTGTTGGCACTCTTCTGTATGGTCCTGATTCTATACTTTTTAAATATACATCTAGCCCTCATAGAGTCTGTCTTCCAAAAGTTACTTTGGAAGTAGTGAAATATTCCTGTGAATACCCCTTCTCACTCTTAAAACACAAAGTTTTTTGTCCTGTGTGTCTGATGAGCTGTAAAATTAGAGTTTTTATTTGAACCATTTTGAAATTTGAAAGTCTTCTATTTATAGTTGAAGTTGAGATATGTTATTAAATGTATACATTTCTATCCAGTTTACAATCTATAAACAACAGTAAAGAAGGGTCATCCAAAAGAGACAGTAATTCAAGTGCAGTTGAAGTGCTGGCTATTTTCTATCTATTTACTATCCTCCCAAATTTTAGATTAAATGAGTAAGGTTCCTCCACTTAAAAATGTAATTACTTACTTGGTCTTATCAGGTATTCCCTGAGGGATTTAATGGGAAAAAGGGGGAGACATTTAAGAGGAGAGAGGAAAAAAAAAGTGCTTTGTATGCAAGAGGAATGATGGATTCTTTTGTTGTTTTTTCCTAATAATCTGAAAAATTCAGCTGCCGTATTAAGATAATATCATACTGATTTTTTTTTTTATTTGTAAACATAGACTTCTTTAAATTAAGACAGTATTTTGTAAGCAGACAATTTTTCCTTCACTTATTTTAATTTTGATCTTATTTCAGTTTAAGGCTGAGGCCCTTCTAATATCAGTTAAAGAAAAAAATCGGAAAGATAAGAAAAGGCAGGACCCTCTTTCAGCAAAGCTGTATTTTAGATGTGCATAAATGCATAAATGAGTGAAATAGCAGGCCAGATCTCTCACAATAAAACATTATTGCATAGACTTTTAGGATAGGGGAATTTGGCTAAAAATTAAAAGGCCCTCTTGCTCTTCCTAAATCTGATTTTCACAGGATGCTTGTGTTAGTCTGAGCCATATTGTAGATGTTCTCGTCTTATTTCTTAATCTCTCCAAAAGAAAACATTTTAGTAGAAGGGATGCTGTCCCAATTCAAAATCAAATTCTGTTTAATGAGAGTCAGCTCTGAGCTACACCAGTTGTTGATGTGGAGGTGACTTTTGAATTACAAACTGGGTGCATATGCATTTCATCTTTCAAAGTAAGTCCTCAGTTTTTCTGGAGACAACATGAGGTTTCTCTGTCCCTCTAAAATCTCTAGGTTTTGCAGAGAGATGTTCCCTGTGGGCTAACAATTTCTGTGTGGATTTTCTGTCAATCCCTATGAAATTGTTAGATTTATAATGATTTTTCCCGATATCTTCCTCCAGTGGCATCTTCTATAGCTTTTCTTTCAAGAAATAGTGCAAAATTAGGGAAGCAAGGATCTTTACAATGGGAAATGCTGCCTGAGAATAACAGCAATAATAATAATAATAATAATAATAATAATAATAATAATAATAATAATACCTGTTACAATATTCAAATCTCATTTTCATTGTGTGCAAGAGATACATCAAGACAATATAATCAAGGGCTGTCTTTCAGGTTTTATAATCTCATTTGCATTGCTATTAATTTAATTAACACCACAATTAAGGATAACGTTAATATCATGAGAGTAAACGAAGTTATGGTGCAAGGATAACTAGAAATTTAAGGAAAGCAGCAAGACGAAACTAAGGCAAATGACAATAAAACTAAATATATGATTATAAACTGACAGAATTATTTTGATCATGCTCTACTAAGAAATCAGTAACCATACAGATCAACCTAGGCAGATTAACTACTGAGAACTAATTACTTAATTATAATTCCATGGGACACAACAGGACTGGGTGGGACTTATGCAAACATACAACAAAGGAGAAGCCTGCTACTTTTCAAAGTACTTCTAGCTTTATACAAGTTCTGAAAAAGACAAAGCTTCAGATATTGCGGGCTTTCAGGACTAAATGTATGTTAATTTATATTTGAATATATGAATTCTTAACTCATATTAGGAATAAAACAAAACAACCAACTACTTACCTAAAAACTATTTGGACCCAATTTATCTGAAATGCTACTTGGAAGGTGCTGTGAGAAGTCTGTGAAGAGCCCCATATAGTAAAGGTGATGTAATTGTGATGATGTCACCGCACAGGGGTAGTTATCAGACAGCCGGGGCTCCCCCAGAAGCCCTCCCTCCAGCATGCAGCCCCCTGGAAGAGCACTACTGAGTGAAAAATCAGAGTTTTCATGTCAGCTGCTAGGTGTGGAGAAGAGGCCTTGATAGCAGAAATGGGAGTAATTCAGCTAGTGGTCGAGGACTTCGAGGGCCTTTAACAAAAGGGACATCGTATTTTCACCAGTATTCTAGCCTGAGGTTGTATTCAGCATAAATTAATTCAAGTAATTATTTATGTCTTTTTGCTATCTGTGCTTTAATATTTTTGAAGCATTTTCCCTTGTCTCTCCCATTCTTCTGTGCAGAAAAAGGGACAGGCAAGTTGAAGAGCCAGCCACCTTGCTCAAATCCCTGATCATCTCTTGCTAGTTCTGTCAACAAAAAACAGTGCCCCAGAGTAGCTTTTTGGTTTGACTCACGTATTTGAAGGACCATGTTGGAGGAATAGTGAAGAGAGAATCTAATTAAATCTGCTGCTTCTAACAATGCACAATGGAAATAATGATCATTTGCTTTTTGGAGTCAGATTTTGCTTTTTAAAACACTACAGATGTGTGATGTGAGTGGGATTTTTCAGAAACCTAGTTGGTATGACTCTGCTTTCATTTAATTCATGGGATTTCAGTGGGAACTGGTACAGGCTCTGCTTTTGTATTTGTAAATTAAGCACTTCATATCAGTGAAGGGCAGCCTGCATGAAAACCATTTCTGCCATTTTTATAGTTGTCTTATAAGTAGAACAGCATTTTGAGATTTTATCATCATAGTGTTATTGCATAGAATGATGTCATTTCCCAGTTATAAGGAAAGTGTGCTTACACTTCTGTTCATCATATTGTATTGTACTTATGCTTTTAAGATGAAAGTATTTCAAAGAAATGACTGGTTTTTAGACAAATTTCACTCTTCTAGATCATCACATAAATTTGTATTGCTCTGGAAAAGATTACTCGTATGTATGTTCACGTTATCATGGCAAGTTTCTGAAGTAACTCAATATTACTACTTTATTTACACAATTCTCATATTATCTCTTTGATTTCAAGGACAGGTATATCAGTTCATCAGAGCCATAAATAATTTGGTAAACAACAGAGGTTAATATCTTTTTTAACACCTTCACGTAATGAATAGGAAGGACAGCAGAGCAACCTGTGACCATCTTTGAAGACAGCAACTTTCAGGTTTAGATAGATCAATCAGTTTAGACAGATTTTAAAAAATTAATAGTACTAAGTTAAATGTAGTTTCCTGACTCAGATATGTGGTGTAATGACACAGAAAGAGTGTAGAGTGGCTACATTGAAGGAATAGTGATCTGCATCAGTCAATTACTTATTCTATATATATTTAATCCCAATTTATCACTTACAATTAAGAATTAATAGCTAGTCTTCTAAAATATAAATGATATATTCTTAATTGCTTGTATTTCTCTTTACATACAGATCTTCAGTTGCATAGAAATATTACATCACATTGGTTTTACTTTTTTACTTGTGATTATTTTGTCTGTTCAAGCAGAAAAATTCAGTCAGCCAATGTCCTTATTTGAGGGTGGAAATCAAAATGACAATGAAAGAAAACTCACTGCAAGCAGAAATTGTAATAGAAATACTGAATTTTAATTAATTAATAATTGCTATTGAAAATACTAGATAATGTCACTCAGACTATCAGAATTCATTCCGTTGTATAAAGGAATTATGCAGTCTCTTCTTTCTATTTTTGTTACACAAATTTCAAATTTCCTTTCATGTTACTGTTAATTCCACGTAAAAAAGAATTTAGAAATTCTCTTTCCTCCTTTCTTTCTTGTAGGCATAGTATGTTTCAACATAATCGTTGAATTAATTTCTTCCAGTGTAAGCCTGTAACTGTTTTGCATTTTGCCTTCCTCCTTTAATCCATAAACTTCAACTTAAAAGGAATACATTTTTAGCTTTTTTTTTTAAATTTAAAAATATTTGTTTTCAAATATGCTTATATACCTGATTAAAGAAAAATCAGGATATTCAAGGGACTGTGCAATGTCACATAATTAAGTGACTGGCAACATGAGATTTGTAGTACACTGGAAGTGACTGGAAAACCTTAGGAAATGCTTTGATATGGCCTATCATTATTTATTTAATTGATACAAAGCTTACTCTTTTTTCCTCAATGTTTCCTGTAGCTTTCTCCCTATCCCCAAGCACCTATTATTTGATAACTTCTCATTTTATTTAGCGCTTTTTTTTGTTTATTAATTTTGGAAAAAAAGTCATTGCAATTAGAAAAGATCTCTTAGGACAGAAAGCAAAGCCCTGCCAATACAGAATTGTAACATAGAATATAGTCCCTTGTGTTTTACCCATTTCATTTTAATTGTTTTGAGGAAGATCTAGCACATTGTGGAATAATCTCAAGAGAAAAAAGTGGAAATACCCTTTCTCGCTTAGAGTAAGTCATTCTTCAAATTCAGACTACATTGTCCTTTTCTCAATTTGATCTCATTATTTCTAGATATATCCCATTTGTATTCTTAAATAATTACTCTTGCCCCTTGGTGTTTACCTTCTCATTGCTTTTGACAGATATATCTCCTCCCTCTCCCCCCATTTAATTGTTGGTTAGTCAAGCTGTACATATTTAATCTTTCTGCGCTTTTCTTATGTGTCATCCCTTCCAACCCATTAAGCCTTTTTTCCCCGCTTTACTCTGAGTTCCTTTCAGTATGTCAGAGCACAAAAGATGGAGCTGATTGTACTTGTCAAGTGTTTTCCAGTTCAAATTCGAAAGGGTAGTCTGATCTTTGTTGACTTGCAACAGAAATGACAGCTCTATCCCTTGTTTATGCTAAGGTCCAGTTTCTACACTCTGACAATGCAAAAATGTCTTAATAGGGATACTGATTTCATTGCTGCTACTGTAAAGTAGTCTAAGAACACCAAGGCTCTGGCTGATGTTTTATCAACTTAATTTAAAAATAGTCCAAGCTTAAAAATTCATGTTTTCATGAGTCTTTTGTTGTGGTATAGATACCTCTTTATATGGAGGGGTTATTATCATGAAAGGACCAGCAGGAATAAAAATATTTTCATGTTGTAACTTGAGAACTTGCCACATTTGAAAGGACGTTGCGAGGCTAAATGCACAGAAGGTTATGAGGATAAAGTGTAATGACTTGTCCAATGTTAATCAATGTTAATCTCTGATCATGAGCTGCAAAAGGGATTCGGCCACACAGATTACAACACAAAACGTAGACTATGCTAGTACAGCCTCGGGTGGAAAAGATTTCTGAAAACAGCAGAACTATCAGACTGACTGTATTTGCCAACACCACAACCACTGCAGATTTTGTCTGACTTTTTTTTTTACAATTAAATGGTCTTCACTTAAAAAGTCCAAATTAAGTTGGTTGGGTTTATCTGAAACCACTACCTTATTGGCAAGTGATATTTCAGCTAAGAAACAGATGAGCAGCTCTTGCTGTTGCTCTGCCGTCACGGGCTTCTTATGCAATCTAAATAATTGCTGAGAACGGCTCTCCAAATTGGGGATTTGTATTGACCAGCCTTGAAGAAGTAACATGAAAAAGATCTGAGCTGGGAAGAAGATGGGAGATGAATTTTCTCACTAAATCAAACAAGTAAAACAACGACAACAAAAAGGGAAATGCATCTGGAATTTGTGTTATATAAACTAACCATGGAGATGTATTATTATGTCCATTCTCCCACGCTTATTGCCATGTTTCAGTTTCTAAAGAGATCTCCCCTGTTTACTGGAGTGGTTTGATTTCTAAGAGGAAAAAAATAAACCTAAAACTGTACTGATAGGTAGAAATTTAACACACTGCAATCTGTATATATATCAATATTGTTTTAAATTAATATAAATGAAAATATTTCAAAAAGATTTATATCAACATCTTTTCATCTATTGCAACACAAACATCTTGATGAAAGCTTTAGCCAAATGTCGCTTTGTAGACTTTGATACCCTACCATCATTACTGTTTAACGTTTAAAAAAATCATTAAAACTACTGTATTCACATTTAAGCCAAGTCTAAACATTCAATTTAAGTCCAAAACATTTAGGTAGCCTCTAAATACATAAATAAAAATGAGAAGGAAAAAACCGGAATACTTTATTCAAGAGGTTAATGAAATCTTTATTAAAATAAGGTGCTCCTTTGAAAAAAAGAACATGAATGGTATGTCCTGGATGTACCTTCTCAAATATACTTCCTTGCCTGTGGATTTTAGCTTCTAAGGTGGCTTAATTCTGAATCTTTTCTTTATTTCTCTTTAAAATATTGCTAGAACTCCAGTTTAATTTCCATTTGACTCTCTTTGCTCACTTACTCCTTAAGCTTTCTACTTCTGACAGATTACAAGGGTATCATTAAGTAATGCAAGTTCATGTCTTATTAGTAGACAATCATGTTGACCTTCATTTCCCCGTGTCCCATCTTGCATCACATTTTACTGCTGGCAGTCTCATTTTTACTTTATCTAAGCTTTTAGCTCTTCACTTATGAAACAAGCACAGAAAACCATGAGAGCTTTGGTGCCCTGATCTCACCTTGGAACTGTGGCTTTCCTAGGCAGGCTAAAGGGTAATGATCATCATTGTTTTTATTCCTCTGTTATTTATATTTGCGTGCTATTGTTTTAATGGAAATTAATCCTTTCTTTCTGAAAAGAGTGTAAAGTGTAAAGGCATAGGTAGTTCGTGCTCTTGTGGTCATTAACGCTGGTGAGTCAAGACATGAGAATTATTTTTAAGTCTCACCATTCTTCAATCTTATCACCTGATCCATTCTGTGACTTTGATATTAAAGTCCCTCGATGGAACCAATGCGGTCATACATATATTAACCTGTGATGTTAATACTTGATGATAGCAGTTAGCTCAAGTTTCTCATGTGGTTTTTCTCCTTCTGTGCAGGGGTCGCTTTGACCTGGCTTTAATATGCATGATTTGATTGACCCCCCACCAGCAATGTGTAAAGCCCTGAAACAAATAAGGTCTCATAGCAATACTAATCACCCTCTAAATCTCTGTAAAACAAGCTGGTATGAAAAGGACACAGCAAATTTAATGACAGTAACTTTGTTTTCTAGGCAAAAGGGTATTAAGCAAGCTTTCGCAAAGTGTATGTTGTACTGCCCTTTCAGTTCAAGCCAATGAAGGAAGCAAAGGCATCATCCGTCATGGGGGTGAAAAGATGCCAGGTATCTCAAAACCTCATCTTTCATCTTCAGTGAGGGAAACTGAAATTAACACTGCTGATATGAAGGAAGGTATAAAATCATATGAGTTCAAGATGTGGATCTTGATATAGACATTCACCTGAAAATAGGAAAGAGGAGGAAAGTGGAACTCTTCAGCTGGGAAAACCTTAGTAGTTCTACATGAGAAGCCGCATCATAATCGTAAAGCATGAGGAAAAAATAATTCCGCATACTATACTGAAATCTCCCTTTTCAATTGGAGAATTGCTTGCATTAGAATAGTTTTAGTGGAGATACCTATTTTACTTGTTTGGAACCTTCTTTCAGCCAGCCAATATAAAATAGATAAAGCATTTGCATTTCTGGATTAAAGAAAATTGCCTGCAGTATTTCTTAAAAGCAATAAATAACCATGAGCCATTACCGATTGTGTAGTCAATACTCACAAACAAATTTTCCACTTTTATTATATATGGCAGCTCTATTCAAAGCTACTTACACAAAGACCTTATTTCTGTAAATATGTTTAAAAACCTCATAGGAAAGCATGGTATTACACGATAATCTTGTATTGTTTTTTAAATACTATCTATAATATAACTTTAGATTAAATGTAAGCTTTACATACCTGAACACTTGTGAAAATTAGCTTTCTATCTAACCTAATCTTACTCCTCTAAAGAAAAGGTTTCCATCAAGTGTTCCCCATTCATTCTAGTTATCTGGAAATAGACATCCTGAAATATGGAGCTGCTGGCTGGGCGCAGACTTTTACATGCTGTACGTATCATCCCCTGGGTTGCTGACAACCACTTGAGGACTGAGGCCCAGAAAATAACAAAAACCTGCTCCCAACCAAGTATGCATCGTTTTCTGTGCAGCAGAAAAGAGACAGTTGTTTTGCTTTCCTGTGATATGTATTTGAATAGTCACATCGGTACGACATGGAATCAGATTTTTCTCATAATGCTAGAACTGATCAACTGTGTAGCAAAAATTTCTTGTTGACAGTTGTGTTGTAAGCTTGGACAGGCTTTACAAGAAGAGGAGAAGAGAGTGGTACAGTGAGGAATGATTTGAGGTGATTTTAATATATCCAGCCTCTCCTTCAGACATGAACTTTTTTGTGTTTTATCAAGTAATTACTGAATTAATGAATTCCATTATAAGGCAGACAAATTCATCGTAAGTAAATTTCTCTGAGGTCTGACCTTTTTGTAAAAATTGGCTGTTGATAGCATTGGGACACCTGATGTGACAGAATAGGCTTAGAATGATGTGACATAGGTTTTAATTTCCTTGTTTACTAGAGATAGCAATGAACAAATATAGTTTTTATTCAATTTCTAAATATACCTTCCTTTTCAAAAAATAAATAAATCAGGTAATCTAGGTAATATCAAGTAATGCAAATAAAGATCCCCTGGATCTTTACTCTGGAGAAATCTGTAGTTTTAAAGAGTTCAAAAATCTCTCACAAGCCTGAAACCGTCTGAACAATTTACCCTTACTATGCTTTTTATCGAATATCGACAATATGAAATGAACTGTTGATTTTTGTCCTGAATTGTGGAATATAGTGTTGAGTTTAACTCATAAGAAGTAAACAAGAAATAGCATTTTTTCTTCAGCGAGGTGATTTATTTTTACCAGCACTTCAATGGAAGGTGCAAATGATTTTCTCTCTACCATGCTCCTTTAGCAATTGTGTTCAACTTCTTTCGCAGAAGAACAGATTGATATCGGGTATAAAAACTAAATTTGTGCTGTGCCAATGAATATCTGCAGTTTTAGGTACTGAAGTTGTGGCTCCAGCCTCTCTAGGTGGGAGCGTTTGCAGATAGAGACCCTGAAACGAAGACTGCAGAAAGGCAAGTAGGATCTTTCAGCTTTTTCCGATTATGTGCATCTGCAGCAGGCAGGCTCTAAAAATGTGTCTCTGGACATACAGAAAAACAGACCTGAGATGTGGTTTAATTAGCAACAGAAATGATCAAGTCCTCTGAAAATTTTTGGTGATTAGCTTGTATGGATAAAGTTATAATTCTTCTCTCGCCTATGGGACACTCGTCTACAGCTGGTTCCCTGTGCAGCTTTGCGGAAAGTAAAAAGGCAACAAAGAGCACACTTGTCTTAGCCAACCCACCATTAACAGAAATAGAAATCCCAGTCAAAGGAAGGCAAGTAAGGCTGTGCAAAAGTTTCAAAAAAAAAAAAATATGCAAGGAAGGTTCTTTGTTATTCCTAGAGATGAGAACATGGTAATTTATGTCCCAAACATGACAGAAGCATGACAGTAGTGAGATTAGTGTATATATATATTTGATGATAAGGAGTGACCAAAGAGGAGAAATGGAGCAAGCAGTATCATCAGTAGATCTCATCAAACTGCACTCACACAGTTGTACCTCGCGATGGGAAGAGGAACCCTGAAATGAGGTGTTCTCCCCAACTCTCCTGTACGCTTTGCCTTTGTGCACGGTATAGCTTACCTTCTGAACAGGGGATAATTATGGCTTCTGCAGTAGGTCTTTGTCTCTAAGTGGTTGATGGAAATAGTTACATTCATGTAGCTCTTTGAATGTTATTTGGCACATGGAGGTAGAGAGATCCAGAGGAAAGGAGATGGTCTCTAGTGCCTGGGAGAGTAACCAAAAAACCAGGTGCTTTCAGCACGAGGTGAAAGAAACAGAAAGATTGGCCTGGGGGAAAATGAGATCTAATGGAAGTCCTTATCGATACTGAAGGCTTATGTGCAAGGAGAAATGGCATGTTGACACTAGTTGTACTTTAACTGGTTATGAGAGCAGGGAAAAGGAAAAGGAGGGATACCAGGAATCCATAAAAGAGGGAGCGGGTAGGTTGATGTTACTATATTGTCTTCGGTATGTACCATAGGTTAGAATTCAGACCACTACTCCTACATATCAGAATAGTTATTGAGATGGTAATTGGTACAGTATTGTACTGTACAGCCCAGTAGTTACTCAGAAGGATCAAGGTCAACCTAGAAATCACCTGAGAGGTTACAAATATAATTCTGAGCTGCTGGATAAGATGAAGTCAAAATCAACAGCTTGTGAATCCAGCACTTCTGCTTCATTTTGAGTTGCTTGATTGTTGAATGTTGCTTTTGCAATGATTTTTTTTCTCTCATTGTGGCAAGGAAAAAATCAAACAAAATAATTAAAATTTGATCCAGCCCTTATCTATTTTTCCCTAACTGAGCAGAGCTGCCTTTAAAAAGTAAATAATCCTTCCTACCCTTGTAGCTGTTGTGAGTTTAGATTCATCGTTTTATGTGAAATTACTGCTTGACTGACAAACTAGCACGCTTACGTCTTCTGTTTTTAGGACATAAGTGTGTCCTTCACTTACAAAACATAATTACATGATCATGTTGGAAACTCCAGGAAAAATGTCAGCCCAAGACTTAAGACTGACTGTTAAACAAAAACCAGACTTTCAATATTATAACCTCTGTGCAAAAATTAGCATGCCAGTTCCCTAGGCAATCAAAGCACACACAAAGCACAAAGGATCAGGATTTCATCCTGACAGATGTGTTATTGAGAAAATGGCCACTTTTGGCTTTGTGATTATTTGCTCAGATGTTTAATCTTCACATGATAGCAGAGCTTGCAGAAACTAGTTGCAAGGCTGTTCATATGTGCCTGAAGCTGAGACCATCATGAGGCTTGCGCTTATTGAGCTAAGAAGTGAAACAGTGGCCAGTTGAATACGTTGCCCTGACAATGAGGCAGCACCCAGAGATATAAGGGGGTCAGGTTCAACGCATCGAACTCCTCATGCCAAATGGGCCACACCTAATCACAGAGACTGAGGGCATGTTACACTACCCAGTGCAGCACGACACAGAAGCTTTGCAGTAACTAGCTCCAGCCCTGAGCCATGCACATCCAGCTGTATTGCTTCTGGTCCAGGTGCTAGATTAACCACAGCTAGATCAATGAGGTGCTGCGGGATGGAAGAGCTCCCTGGAAAACCTGGGCTTCAGAATAAGCAGCAGCCCGCTGAGCAGAGCCTCTTCTCTTCAGGTGTGACACTTCTGGAGCCAAATCTGCCCCCTGCCCCCCCCTTTGCAAACCAGGTGTTGGAAGGAATTTTTAAAAAAGCTTATCACATTTCCAGGTTAACTACCCTGGCTATTCATGCTGTGATAGCATTTATCAAGTGCCCCACTCTTGAGAGTCTGAAAATGATGAAAGGACAGGTTTTGGCATTGGCGTGCAGCTGCTGGGTCGGTCAGCTCAAGCCAATGCCAGTACAAGGAGCAGGACATGTATCAAATATGCCTCTACGCTCAAATTGGATGTGCCTCTACGCTTCTTTCCTAATAGCTGGCAAGTTTGGTTTCTTGAGAAACCATTTAGACTCACCAAGTCTGGGAATTAATTTTCATCTTTCCTTGATACAGCCATGCCCTTAGAGATAGGTCCTCCCTTCTCACCTGCCTCCCACTCTGATATGGTCCCAGGTCGGGATGGTTGGAATGGTTCCTTTATTTAACATTTCTTCTATTTATTCAACATTTCTTCTATTTATTCATGCATTATGACACTTGTGACATAAACACCAGGATGGACTTGTCAGCAGAACAAGGTTGCTGTACCCCTCAATACAGACACAGCGTGCTCTGCAATGGTCACTGTACTGCACAGCCTCGGCACCCGCAGAGGCAGCCCTGAGTGCTGTGCCGTAGCTTGAGCAAAGAAATCAGAAAAAATGCTAACATCAGAATGAAATCCTAACATTTGCACAATAGGCTTGTCTATTAGCATATAAAAGTAATTTTGTCTTAACTCACTAATTTCATTCTCTCAAATGTCTAAAACAAATTTACCAAGTGAATGTGCAAGGATGTAAAGATATAGTCTAGTGAATCCGCATGGTCCTACACATCAAAGTAAAATACCATTTACATAAATATGAGGTGAAATAGGTCAGTCAGATGCATAATAACTTCTCTAGTATAGAATGGTATCTATACAATGTGTGTTGTACAGTATGTAAATTAATTGCTCTTCCCATAGTTCATATTTAATTCACATCGTGTTATCTCTGGTCATTAAAGAATAATATTCATAAGCATCAGTTATATGGAAGGAAGTGTGTGGTTAATCTGTGACTTTTTAATTATGTATTTTGAGTTGGCCTCCAGTAACTGTATACTTAAAAAATACTGTGGAATAAAATATGCATCTCGGAGAGATATGCAATACTTCCACAAATTCTAACAGAATGCCTTCAGATTAGGAGACAAGCAGCACAAATCACAGCAATGAGATATGTTTGTAAAGATGTAAAGCAATGTATGTAATAAATACATAGACCGTTTATATATATACTTTATTGTCAGGTGATTAAATATCAGTGCAAATATTTCTCAGAGTAGCTTCTAAATATTTTAGCCTTTATTTATGTTTTGGTATATGCCCATTTAGATATTGCTGTGTAAAATGTTGGGCTTGATTCTTTATCGCGCTTTGGTCTACTCACATTTATTTTGCTGCTGTTATTTCCAATTTACTCCAAAATTACTGAGAGGGGATGATTCAGGTTCTTCATATCTTGGAATAGTAGTACATCTCAAAGACATTTCACATTTCAGAAATACCAGGGTGAATAGCTTCCAGAAACAGGTGTAGTAACATGAAGTAAATAGTGACTATATGTACTATATGTTATTGTTTGGTCCATTTTCAGCTCTTTCATAAAATTCCTGGAAAATTTCTCAGTAACAGATTTTTGCTTGTAGTCTGCATATTAAATTTGGACTCAGACAGAACTACTCCAATCAAGTAGCTGGGGTTTCTTTTGTTGTATTAAGTTCATTCACATTTCCAAATTCCAGAAAACCTGTTCCTGCAAATTGTCCAGATGCCTCGGAGACAGGGGTTACCTTTCCTTGTGATTATGGTGCATTAATGCAAAGGATAGAAAGGGCAAGAATATCTGGACAGAAAAGATTAATATATAACCCTGACAAGGGCACACACAGTGAATTTTAAGACAGACAACTTTCAGGAGAAATGTCTGGAAAAAAAGGTGTTATATTTATACAGAAAATTATGTTTGGATCTTGATATATTACAAATCCAACTGCTGATTGCAGGGAATTACGTAATGGAAACTCACCTGCTTGATGGAGAATGGCTGTCCTTGTGCATGAGGGCATATGCCAACAAACTGGGAGTCCAGCCAAGATGACAGATCAGAAAAATGAGGTACCAGATTTGCAGCACCCATAAGGCATCATGGCAGAATACCAGAATGGCAAAAATTTCCAAGTTTGGTGTGCATAATTGATTTCATGGGATGTCAATTTTTTCCCCAGTTAGTGGAAATCACATATTTAAAAGAAAAATCTATCCACTGACAGATATTTCTTTTTTATGAAAGTGCAAGCTGGAATACTTTGAGCAAGTCCAATGTCTATTTTTTATCCAATACTATTCCTATAAAATTATTTTTAATCCAATCATCTGCTAATCTTAATCCAAATTCTTAAAAAAAAAAAAAAGGTAATAGAATCAATCACAATTTAAGAAGGAAGGAAAAATTGTTTTGCAGTCCAACCCAAAACTTTAGGTGGGACTTGGATACCTTATCATGAAAAATTCTCTATAAAATCACCAAGGGGAAAAATTCTTCTTCTCTGTCTGCAGTCTTCTCAACCATACCAACAGAGGTGACAGATTTAGGGATTTCTTTAGCTCAGTAAGAACTCTAATTAATACTGGTGGTAAATACAGCAATTACAATGCGAACAAATATAGTACAAGTATGTTTAATGCTTAGTTTAATTGTTATTCTGTTTTGGTAATCATTTATCTTTCCCCAAATTTAAAGCTTTGCACAGTTAATGAACAGCTTTCATCTAACTTCTGTAATTTTTCATTCTATATATTGTTAATTAATTTCAGCAAACAGTGGATGAGAGAATATTACTATCTGCACCTCAAAAAAAAAAATCCTACCCTGGGAAGAGTTGCTATGTATGGAAACTAAATATTGCAATCTCACTGTTTTTTATTTGGGTGAAATACTAAATGATATGAAATAATGTGAATCTGGAAAAAGTCTTGAGAGCATTCATTATTTTCAAAATTAACAAATGAATGCACTTCTTAGATCACACATTTTAATGAGAAAAAGTTCATTTTATATTTTTAGGGATAATAGAATGCCAGAATGCTCCTAAAAATATTCGCTAGGCATTTCATTCTAGTAAAAAGGCATTGAGAATTACTTTGACTATTTTGCTTGTTTTCGTCTCTCTATATACATATGTATATATGTTTTCCTGTATATATACACACATATGTTTTCATAAGTATACACACACGTAGGAAAACAAGTAAAATATGTATATGTTTGTATATGTATACACACACACACACACTTGTGCGTGCAGGTTTCTGGTATATATTTTTAGGGTGAGACTTATCGATTCCGCAGAGTTCTCTCTCCGCAGAACTCCCTTCTGCTCTCCACTGTGAGAGAGTGCAGTGACTTGTCTGCCAGACTCGGGCAGCCCATCATTCTGAGCTGTCTCAGTCTTCTGCAGAAAGGAAAGGCAGAAAATTCAATTTTTTGCAGTTGGCTACTCTTGCAGCAATTAATATAATGTACTGTTTACATACTAACACACAGAATCAAGTATGTAGCAGAAATGATGGTCCTTACCTATAATCAAAGGTAGGGAAAAAAATTAACCCATTATTTTTTTCTATCTAGTTGCTCTATTGGTATTTTAAGGGAAAGATGAGAATTATAGTTTAAAAGGCACAGCCTTTAGTATTTTAAATTTTTTTTTAGTTATGTTCCACTCCAGAGATATATATGTCCATAGCGTTCCCCCCCCAACACACCCTGGAAGTTTGGAGAAGAACGAGGAAACCTACACATGGCAGTCTAAACAGTACTTAAGTGGTAAGTCAGAGGAGCTCTTGCCCGTAAAACCTAGAAGTTTTTTTCCTGCATATTTTTACCTTCTCCTTAGAGATGCATTTAAATAAATCTTTATTATAGTAGCAGTGTTCTGGTCATGACCCGCTATTGTTCAGGTTGCATAACAGCTTTCCTCAGTTGCTCTTTAGTCGCAGAAACCTTCACCGTTCAGACTGAAAATCCTCTGTTTGTTCCCTACCTGGGGCTGAATTTTAATGGCAAGTTTGGGCAAAGCCAGTTGTGCCATTTGTCAGTGAGGGGAGAATGAATAAACACACAGCTCTTTTCATTGCAAAATTATTGCATCTGACCTTTTTTATTTTTTATTTTGGTTTTTCTCTTTTGTTTGAACTGAAACACAACATTTTAGAAGTGATTTTCTTTTGCCAGCTGTTAATGTGCAGACACTGAATTGTATTCCTAAGGATTACTGCACTGTTTTCTGCACTTCACAGTCCTTTTATAGTACAAACTCATATATATTTAGCTATGAGGAAAAGAACTGGGAGGGGGTGGTCTTGTCAGAAAAGCAATGAAGCAAAACTTAGGACACTTGGATTTAGTTTCTAACTAGGCTGTGCATGTCTTGAATGGTCAAGCTGCTTAGGGACAGATCTTTCAAAAGCACCTGAAGGCTTTCCAAGTGCAACTCACTTTTTTGGAAAACAAAAGTCCCATTTTTCTTCTCTCAGCATACTTTCAGTGTATTTTTGGTACCTCCGAGGAAGATGGGCATGTAATAGATTTTCATAAATTCCATTGAAATTATTTTGTAAAAATGGAGATGATAACTCTTTCTTTCTTTCCTCTATCTTGTTCCTTTGTGAAAGAAGCTGTCTTTTATTGTATTTGCTTAGTACAATGAAGCTGGGAGCTGAATAGCGATCTGCTGAATGGTGATGACGATACTATGGAAAAATTTATACTTCCTATGCTATCCATTTTACAGTCTGAAGGAACTGATTCACAAATGGTAAGTTGCTCAAGGGCACCAAATGTCACGAGAGGAATAGATGGCTAAGTGTTTCCACAGACCACTGAAACTCAGAGATGAAATAAATATAAGGGGCTGCATTCATTACGGAGTTGATTTAAATCATGGGTTTAAAGCTCCAATTAGGAAAACATTTGAAAACATGCTTAAGTCCCATGACAGGCAGAACTGCATTTAAGTTGAGCTCTTCACTAGGACTTCAACTCAGATTTAAAATTAAATATGAATTAAAGGGTGCTTTTTTCTGTAAAATGCTTAATCTCCAAAAGTAAAACTTTCAGTAATTTATGGGTATCTGAAAGCAGTTTCATATATGTGAAATGTTATGCAACTTTAACTTCAGTAGTCATTGCCAGGTCCACTTCTGCATGTATACCCATGTGCAAAAATACTTAAAAATGCACGTTGCTGAGAGAATAGTGTTATAGATGCAAAACAAAACCCAAATGAGATTGTCCTATGTTATTTACATTCTGTATACTGCAGAACATCGAGATAGAAAGTTACATTCCTAGTATTAAAAAAATAAAGTAGACGATTAACTATTGATTTTTTTTTCTTCATACCAGGAATGTAAAATAAATTCTGATCAGTCCTGATTTTGCCTAGTAATTAATGGAAATTATAACCTTAGGTCCACAGATATCAGATCTTGCTGTTCTATATCCTTGTCTTTTGAAATCTGTTTCTGTTTTTACATATGCACTATTATAAATTTTATTCAGGGATTTCCAAAGACATTTTCAAGCATATAGGTGGGCAACAGTTTCTAAGTGTTAGCTGAGTATCATCTGGCTTTGAATTATTTCAGTAATTGAAATACCTCTGGCACCTTTGGATCGCTTGTCAGTGAACTGACATACAGATAATAGTTTGGGGGGTGTGGGATATAATACTTTTAGATGCTAAGAGATAATTGTGAAAATTCACAATAAGATATCAAAAAAATCCTACATTTATCTTGCAAAGTGTATTCCAAACAGTTAATAATGTTATGATGATTAAAATAGCTATAGAGATATATGTATGCAGGCAACATATTTTTCTCATCCAATTTAAGTAACCAGGTGTGATGTTTCTCATGCTGTTATTTTCAGTTTTGCTCTAGGACTTGCTGTAAATAGTCTTAGTCCTTTATGTTTAAGAAAACAGTGAGTTAGTATGTGGAATTCTCTTATTTAAAACGTATGATACGCTGCTTTTCAGATGCAGGGGAAAAAAGGATAGTATGGGTAGAAAGTGTTACTGCCACAGTGTTCTATGCCACGGGTACTGTAAAAAGGCACTCTGGGAAGCACTGCTGGTCCTGTATTTCTTCAGGCATCCCATATGATGAATGAATGAATATGCAAAGAGGCTCGAAGGCATCTTCTGTTCTGCAAGGGTCTGATGGGTCTGGAGAGAGAGGACCAGGGTCCTGCTCCTGGTCCTGGTGCTATGAAGCTTGGGTGCTTCGTAAGCATGTATGAAGACTGCCACGTCACAAGAGACCAGGCTGTTTGAACTATCTTTTTATAACAGCTTTTACAGGCATATATTTGCTGGTATCTAGTCTGACTTCTTTAGTCGCCTGGTCTTTTAATAAATCACAGCTGGTTCAGGGGGATCACTGTAAGACCTATTTAATCACAGGTTAGAGAAATCAGATTTTTGGCAGGTCTGTGATGGGGGCAGGAGCCCCTCAAGTGGATTTACTTGAGGGAACTTGGATGGCTGTAATGTTTGTCCCAAGTTAGTTCACTGGGAAAATTGTAATCTTTGTGAAGTGACTTTCTTGGGCCAGTCACTTGTATTTCCCAGCCTCGGTGAATTCCCTGCACATCTCTCTAACTACTGCCTCTCCCCGAAAAAGCTGCTTACTTACAGATAAATTTTCAAGCTCTCTTCAGTCCTCCAAATGACTCATATCCAGCCCAGTCTCTCCTCCTGAACAAAAGAGTAGGAGACTACATAAAAGCAGTTTCTGGGATGTGCAAGGATCCTTGCTGTCATTTATCTCTGTGAACACCCTGAATTATAATAATGAAGCAAATAAGATTCAAACAAATGTTTTAAAATATATATTTCTTTTGTTATGTTACATTTGCATATGCTGAAATCATACAACCTTTATAATAGTCCCAAATGATGTGTACAAAGTAGAATTAGTATAAACCAGGAACTTTTCAGAGATTATTTCCATCATTGGATATAACCAGACCTATTATTTTCCTCTCGCAAATGGCTCCCAAGTTGGCCAAAAATACAAATGGATTCTTTAAAAAACATAATTGGTGACTGCTTTCAGATTTGGTTGTTTATGCGGAAGTTTTGCACCTTTAATTCATTGTTTATAGTAATGGGGTATTTCCTCACTGTGCCATTATAAGTTATGATAGAGATCCAGCTGAGTCCTTGGAACCGAGTGTAAATTTAGTATTAAAGTTTCTTGGGAATGTAGAACTTAATGAATAGGAAATTTATAAACGATTGTATTCTACTGAAGCAATATGCTTGTAAGCTCTTTGTTCTGAATACCATCCCATGTGCACAGCCTCAAAAAATCCTTTGGGGGCGATGAGTAATGCACCAGAGTGAACAGAAGCTGGATTTGGAGAGAAGTCAGGATGTTTCTGATCACTTTGGAAAGACACAATGTCATTATACTAAGTGAACACCAAAGTAATCTATGGGGTGGAAACTGCAAGATAAAGCGGAAGGTTTTATTTTTAATCCTTCATCCACATGCTTTAGACCATTTAGGAAGACCGTGCTAGTTTTACAGAATGCGTTATTTAAAATAAATATATTAATAGAAGATATTAAAAATCACTGTGGCTTTAGGTAATGTTTTTAATGTTCAGCTCTGTTTGACACATCTGTCTGGAGCCATGGGAAAATTGCAAATTAAAAAGATCCACAAGATATGCAGACCCCAGTGTCTGGGAGAGACTAGTCATTTGGGTAGGCCTTTTTTTGCATGCTCTGACCCAAATAGCTTATTTTTCCCCTTTGATTTAGAACACAGGAGAAGTTATTTGCTATTTGCAGATCAGGTTATTTGGGTCAAAGCACTAGAGTAGGCCTAAAGTATCTGAACGGATGGGGTTTTTTCTTTTTTTTGCATCAGCTCTGTTCTACTTCACTGCTGCTCCACATTACAGCCTCAGCGACCGGCACAGCAAAACTCCATCTGGGTCGGAGTGCAGGTGGGATAAATATGCCTGAGGGTGTGCGGTGCCTGTGTGTGGCGGGCCCTTCTCTTTTCAAACAGAATTAAACATTAGTTGGCAAAGAATTCGAGCTGCACGCAATGCACATGATCTTTGATAAGCCACTTGATGCAGGATTTCTTAAGTGAAAACATAATTCAAAAATTATCTTGGATGAGAACTCTGCCATTAGGCAATGACAAGTAAAGGGTAATGATCAAAAAGTACTGTAGCTAGCAGAGAGCTGCAGGAATCATCGCTTAGTCCAGTCGTCCTTAACATCTGTGGAAGAGCAGGAGCAGCATATTACTATTTTGGAGTGGCTAGTTAACTGAGAAATGTTGAAAATACCCATACAGATAAAGAGAGAGGACTGAAGTGGATCTGGGAAGAGAAAAGATAAAAACTGCTGCTTAGAAAATTATCTGAAATGAGGGTAAAGTGGGGAAAAGTGATAATGATGCAAACTTCAGAAGAGCAAAAGAGTACAGATTATTAGATGAGCCTCTGTATGTCAGTGTAATAGGCAAAAATCAGTTTGGGTTTATATATGCAGAATTAATGAACCAGGAAAGAATGAAATGATAGTGAGAGAGAATACAATACGCATACACCCTCCAAGTTTACTTTGCCTGATGAGTCTGGTAACTTTTCTTGTATCTCAGGAGGGAGTCACAGAGAGGACATCTATCAGAAGACCTCTGCTTTGGAGTTGGTCCTCTAGGTCTATGTGTGAACTTTAAGTCTGAAAAAACATTCTGGTTTATGCCCCAGCAAAGAGTGTCCTGCAGTTCTCTGTCTCTGAATGCTTTCCTTTCCTTTCCAGTCTTCATTATTGTCCCACAGGTAGCATCGAAATAGGATCCTTCACTATTCATTGGGGGAACTGAATTCAGGAATGTTTGGCAAATGCTGTTTATCTGTGATTTAAATATATGAAGAATAGGTGTGAAGTGCTGCTCAGCTGCATCTCTGCTAGGTTTTGGGTTTCTGGATTTGAACTGAAGTCAGTATCCTTGTCTATCCACTTCATAATGAGATTACTTGTAATCACACACCAATTGTGCATGAATTTTTACAGATCTCCATAGCAGCTGCATCCTGCAGGATATACAGGCTGATTTAGCTTTGCTTTTGAAGGGAAAAAAAAAGGAAGGGAAAAAAAATAGTCTTTGTAATAAGATGTATCACTTCCATCAAAGTAAACTGAGGCCTTTTATCATCTCCTCTTATGTACTCCAGTTCTTTACTAGTCCAGTTTGTCCTAATGGCATATGTGAATGTCCCTCTCCTTAATTCACTGTGTTGGGATAGTAGCAGCAAAGCGAGTGACCATTTAACCAGCCTTTAACCAACAGAGCTCAAAATGTTCTATCATCTCTTTTTAGATCTCTTTAGATCTTCTAACACCTGAAATAGGGCCAAGGTTTCTTGTTAGCTTGCCTGCAGAGTGCTGTATTTAATATGGAAAACACTGCTTCCAGTTGCAGTGCTTCCAGTTGCAGTGTTTTGGCATCAGGCATGGAACAATGCTCAGGTAGGAGCCGCACCTAAAATTAATACTCTCAGAGAACGCCCCCAAAGGCTTCTTAGGTGCACTTAAGCTATGGAGAGCAATTGCTGAATGATGTGCAGACTTCTGCTTAACAGTCAAAAATGTCATGGATTTAGAGAAAAGATAATTTTTTCTGAGAAGCTAAGGAAAAGTTTTACTTACATAAAAGCCTAACAAGGATATTTGACATTCACTTTTCAGAACACTTAGATGTTTAAAAACATTCACACTATTAAGTTTTATAATTAAGTCAGCAACCTATGTGCATTTCAACTACAATTTTGCCATGTAAATTAATTTTGCTCAGTTATGAAAATCTAGGATGCTCAGATCAAAGACAATTATTGCTAAAATGAATTAAAAAAACCCCAAACCCTATTGCTATCAATAGATTAAAAAACAGTTGAAGAAGAAGTCCCACAAAGTTAAATGGTCTTCTCACAGATCCTTGCGTTGTTACATGAACATCCTAAATGAATTCTTACTATATATAAAAGTTTGTTATGTGATTCAGTAAATGATGAAATTACCTTCAATGTTTTTTTTTTACAGGCAGCTGTTTCACATGCACTTCCATTAGAAAGAACAAAGTGTTCAGGATTAAGATGAGAGTGCTCTTTAGTGGCCTCAATAGCTGGCTCATTCAACTCTTCAACTGTCAATATGCCAGATATTTCTATGTAGTGTTCCCATTAAACATTTTAATCAAGAAAAACTACTGTAATAGCACCAAATTGGGCATATAATTAAAACAGCAAAATTTCATATTTTCTCTTTCATGTAACTGTACTAATGCTCTAATAAATTTCATAAAGTTGACTCACAATTCTGCTTTGGCATTCTGACAAAAGAACAGAGTTCTTCGCAAGTGCTTGCTTAATTTCCATTTTTCAAACCTAATTTCAATTTTTATTGCTTCATTCTGAATATACTGATTAAAGTAATATTAAGTCTTGCGAAGCTTTGCCAAAGAAAAATGAAAGAATGAAATTATGTATATTTAATTAGCTACAGTTCTTATTTAGGAACAACTTATTCTTTCTCTTTTAAGGTGGATTTTTTTATCAAGTAAACTCTAAATCACTCATAACTCATTTGTCAACCCTGTGAGAAATATAGGGGGCGAGGGGGGCAAAACAACACTTTCATATTTAAAACCTGTTCATTTAAACAAGTTGATATATATCATTTAAAGAAAATTCAGAAAGCTATTTTATAAAGTAGAAGCCCTCAGTCCTCCTCAACTCTCCCCAAGATTTATATTTCGATCTTGTAGAACTCCAGTGTTGGCTTCAACATTGCTACTTCCAGGTAACAGGTTTCTGGAGAAATAAAGAATAAAACATGGCAATATATGAAAAAAAAATTATTAAAAATTAGTAGAGTTTAACTCCTGAAATTCCTGAGTATTCATTTCAGTTTAAAATATATTGTTAGGTATGGTTTCTATTAAAACAAGCAGGTATTAGTGTTGGTTGTAGGGGAGAGGGGTGTGTTTCCATGTTTTCTGCTTTAAATGGCCTTCACAATGCTTAAGTACGTAAGTTGTCTACCTTATTTAAAAGTGGTTTTGTTTTCATGGTCAAAGGTTTTGTTGAATTGGGATTATGTTCAGCACCTTCACAAAGAAGTCTTAAATGATCAAGCCACATTAAACGATGTCATGTGTCACATTACAGCATTAACAGGGAATGAATCAGTTAATCAAACATAAGTGTGACAAAACTAATTTTCAGTTGAAAACTAAAATTAATTTCTATCAGAAACAAAAAGATTTAGAACTTATAACTCAGCATCATACATATACAGAATTAAGGGCACAAATTTAACATACCCTTGTTTATAGAAGCTACTTAAGATTGAAGATGTCAATCTCTAAAAGTTGAAATTGTAAAGTCCCTTCTACGATAGCTTTCCTTTAACTCTGTAGAGAAGAATACAAAATTTAAACTGCTCTCTTTTCCCCAGATCTGGGAAACTTGCTCCAGTGGAGCGCTCAAGAAAAGTCAATACTTTCCCACTTGTAAGCAACCTTTGAAAAAGAAAAAAATCAGGAGTAGAAGCAAAGCACACTTACAAAACCACTTGGCAAAACCGAATAATCTACCAAGGCTGAGAATAAGAATACTTTGAAACCGCTTCTTCTGCTACAACTGTAGAGTAGCTGATGAAGTAGTTAGTCATTCCCTTCTTCTCCTGGATAAGCTCTTACAGTTTTTTGTCCAAGCCCCCCCAAAAATCCAGTTGTCAGGTAGTCAGTCACTTAAACTCCAGCCACGTAACCACTACATGATATATTTTCTGTCATACAGATAAATCCCTCAAATCATGAGTAATAGTTAAAGGGAGCTCAGAATAATCCAACCACTAGAAAGACCAACCTCTTATCCTTGGTGTTATGTGTGATTTCCTCTTGCCATTACCTCTGAGTAAAGGGTGCTCTTTTCTTTCCCCCTCTTCTTTTCTTTTTTCTCTCTCTCCTCTTCCTCCTTTATGGCTCCTTCATTTCACGGTGGGAGGCTGCAGTCAAGATGACACACACGTCAGTCAGCTTGGACATCATGTTCAACTATTCCAATATGAAGAGTAGTGCCGTATTCATCCTAATATCAGACTCTCACAACTTAATATTGCAAATGTATGCACAAAACTGGTCTGTAATACACAAACGTGTTGGGCATGGTCCATGCCGGTGGTTTCTTGGTGCCAAAACATTTGAGCAAAAAGGTGTTTCTTTAGTAGGACCCCATACACCTGGGGAACTCTGGGTTGCTCTTATGACTTCCTAAGGGTGTCAGAAAAAATATTCCTATCTTTTAAGATTTGGCCACAGACTTTTACTTAGAACAATGAAAGTTCCGTACTATACATGTAATGCTGTACAGCTTCCCTCATCATCCATGATTTATTAAGCTCTTTTAGTTTAAAAATATAATAGTAATCACAGGAGCAAGGAAGTATAGCTTCTGGGTACAAATGGCTACAATGCTATAAAATTCTGTGGTTTTCCCAGCCATTCATGTTTTGAAGTAGCACTGAGAGAATAGTCTGTTTTCTGTATTCTACTGTTGGAAATGTTTCTCGTGGTATATGCCATGTAAAGTATGCCTTATAATACAATTTGGTTTTATTTAGTACATGTTTAATAAGAGTGTCTCAACCCACTAATTAGAACAAGTAACCCAGAGGTCCATTATGAATTGCTAAAAGGACAGATACGATATCCCCAGGAAAGAAATATGACTCCCTTTATTTATTATTAATCGTTACTATAGTTAACCAATTAACAAATCACTTTATCCTTTCAGGCTTATAAGGATGGGCATATTTCTACGTTAATTATTATCACTGAGTTATTAATGCTATAGAATAAAAGAATTAAACATTTTATGTTACTTTGCTCTAAGCAAACAATAGCTCTTAAGGTTTGGAATCTCCAGCCCCCTAAATAATTTATTTAAATAGTAAAATTCATTTTCTAAATGATATAACCATCTTTACACTGCAAGTGGATTTTTCTAGGTAAATGGGTAAATATGCTGCATTTAGGCAGAAGCACCTCGGTCTTCACAGTAAGGACTATCGCTTTTCCCACTTGTATGTCTCAATATGTTATTCAGTCTCGGAGTACACTGAGTAGACTGGCTTTGATACAAAGCCAGCGGTGGCACTGCTTTATGGTTATTCCGTCTACTTGCCGGAGTCCCACTGTCAGTTCTTTAAGTTTTGCGTGAAGAAATTCAACAAAACATTTCATGCATATCTCTGAAATAACTACTATACTGGCTAGGGCAGTGGGATGTGTCCTATTTTGTTCACTTTCTGTAGAGTAGTTCAGTCTCTTGAGAGCAAATATTTTAGTTCTTTTTTCCCTGATTACAGTGTCAAGGTTTTCAGTGGAGCAAGAACAGGATTCATGGCTCTTTGTCTTAAGGGGGGGGGGGGGGGGGGGGTACCCATAGCCCTTGGCTAAGGAATTGCTCTCAAGTTTGGTTTTTTTTTTGGTGCACTGAATATTTAATTAGTTATTGCAAAGTGGAACAGCTTTCAGGCTGAAACGGGAGGGGGAAAATATTTTCCTCCCTCATGAATATCTTATGGGATATTCTCCTGGAAGGTAAGAATTCAGATCTTCTCAAGCAGAGAAGAGAGTGAACCCAGGTCTCTTACACTCAAGCTCAGGGCATAGGCTTGGAATTAAATTAACTAGAAAGCCGCCTAGTTCTAAATGGGTCAGCCTGTGTGTGAGTAAAAATAGTCCAGGTAAGTTAAGTCACTTTGCTGCAATAGGCAGTCACCCTGTGAATCCTAACTAGGGAGAGAGGTCTGCATCTGATGGGATCCATATTTGAGGCACAGTTTTCCACCATCACAATTTCTAATTGTTCCCTTAAGCATGTGCACTGATTTTTTGTGAATCCTACTGTAATCCTACTGTTAGAGATTTAATTCTTCTCCTGCAATGTGTAAGAAACCTCCAAGCCAATGCAAGGATGTAGACCTGACTAGGTGGCTACACACCAGAAAGCACTTGTTTTGTCTAAGTTTTAAGCATGTGTGAACCCTTACCAGGGCAAACACCTACAGATATCATGGCCCCCAGGTAAACCAAACGGAGTAACCATAGATGGCTGGCCTTCTCAGTGGTATCCTTTCCTGATAGACGTTGTCGAAAGGGAACTTTAGGGAGTGAGCGAATTCTCTTAAAAAAGTATGCTTGACTGGACATAAGCACCGTGAGAATGCAAAGATTATACTTGGTATCAGGTTTAGCTTCAATACTAGCTTCTTTTGTGTGTGTGTGTGTGTGAATTATCTGTATTTTTATTCAAAATGGCTTAGCAGCTAAGCTAAAAAAAATGTAGTTTAAAAAATGGGGTCTGTGTCCGAAATGCTTACCCATCCAAGATTTATGGAAAAAAGAAATCACAAAGTGTTTCTCAATAACTTTCCACTTTCTCCTAACCTAGATATTACCTTCTATTTCTGAAAATCATCAGACCTTGATAGATAGCTTGGGTGTTCCATCACTTTTCTTTGTTAAATATTTGAGCACTCTGCAGGTTTCCTCTTTTCAAGTTCATGTACCAAGTGAAAGATAAAATAGAAATAATGACAAATATTTTGTTAAAGGAAAATTCTGTCAGTTTGAGGTTAATTTTCCCATTGTGACTATGTTCCTCCTAAACATACTTTTATCATTCAGCTAGCAAATGCATTTTGGGATCCCATTTACAATAAGATCTCTGAATGGGAGATTTATCTGAGAAAGCATTCTCGCAGCTCCAAATTACGGCAGTTGTTAATGATGTAAATAAACAAATATTCTTGTAAATTGATGCTGAATGCTTTCTTTATGATAACTGAGAATTCCCTCTCATGAAAACTGCTTTTCCTTGTGAATACCCTGTACAATTTGCAGTTCTTGTTGTTTTCCAACCTAAACTTAAGCCATGATACAAAGCTTTTGTTGTCAAAGTCATTTGCATTTTAAAGGGCATCTATACTGTATTTCTACCACAAAGACATAGTAGAAAATATGTGGGGGAGAAAGGAAAACGGAGGGGATGAGGTAGATTTCGCTTTCTCACTTTCACTTCTTATATTTACTTGATAACACCTGCCAAATTTGATTTTGGAGTGTGCACGTACAGCATCTATCAAAAGCGCTAGTAAATTTTCACAAAGGAAAATCAAGACAATAATTCAATGTGAAAAGCTCATTCTTAACTGATAGATTAGTTGAGATTTCACAGCTCACTGTATATTATAAGAACAACATAGAAGATGCTGTTACTAATCATGGGAAAAAGTTCATCTTCAGAGAAAAATTTGTTTGTTGAGGAATTTTTGGCTTCATAATATACTTTCTACCCAAAAGGCCAGAAATACCTGAAGCCATGTATTGATGCTGCACTCTAGGACAAAGGCCACAAAAGGCCACTTTAGAATAAAAAAATTGGAATAGAGCTTGGGAAGTCATCTACTCTACTCTCCTGCCAAAAAGTAGGATCAGCCATACCTGCCTCTGTGTGGACAGGTGTTTGTCTAATCTGTTCTTTAAAACCACTTGTGCTTGATAGAAATTCCACAGCCTCCTTCAGTAATTCACCTCGGACCTTAGCTATTTGAACTGTAGAAAAGATTTGTCTGTCTTAGCATCTAACACAGTGTAGGTAGCTATTAACACCAGTTTTATACATCCAAAATTTTAAATCTTAGAAAAAGTCCTTAAAATTTACATTAAATGGATTTCGTTATTCTCTTTCTTTTGTTAGAAGAAGAAAGGTTCAAAGAGCTTAACTGATACAACTGAGGTCAACACTGCAAGTCCATAAAGAAAAACCTGGGTTGACTGATCCATTTCAAGCTTGTTTCAAGGTAGTTTAAGGCAAAAGTCTTTTTCAAACTCCCCTCACTTTTTCAGTCCTATAAAATTTCACAGCACAAAGATAAGCTATCTTTCTACCCTCTTCGTGTAATCAATCTGTGTTTGCTAATAGCTTGCCAGTGAGATGATATGTCTGCGTCACCAACCCCTTTGATGGACAGCTTTTTATCAGTGAGTTCCAGAGGCTATATAGTAACAAATTCCAAACTTTCTCTTTTATAGAACAAATATGTATTTATACAGGCACCGTCAGAGCTGTACACCAAAAAATTTAGAGATATATAAATTTCCTTAGAACAAACCCCACTTAAACTGATATATTTGCCAAAATTTCATTGTTATTTTTATTCCTATTGATTCAAATTAATTATTTGTTTGCATCCTAGCGAGTTCTCTCTCTCCCCTCCTCTCTCTCTCCATCAGTATCTCCTCAGTATTGCCAGGAATCTGGATCAAAACTTTAGGGGTTGTTGAATGCAGCAGAATGTGTCTTCTCGGCAGTGTAATGAATCAATGGAGTTACTAAATCTCACATCTGGCTTAGAGAAACAGGGAAGACTCTGGACATAATGAGAAAAAAAAATCCTTCTTTTTACAAAATACAATTCTGAACAAATCGACAGCTAATGGCATCACCTATAGCTGGGAGTAGTGCTATGAGAGCTCCTCGCTTTGGCAGTGAACCTTATTCTTCAGCTGGATACAAAACCACTGCTTTATCAAGCCCAAACTTCCAATTATGGCAAATTTTCCATTATGAGGACTGACCAGAAATCCTATCCAGGGCAGATTAAGTTATGAAGATCCTCATTCTGTTAGGTATCTGGTGGATGAAGTGGTAGCTTCATCCATAACGGTCTCTATTACTAAAGTGTGTTTTGGGAAAATTTACAGATTTTGCTGGCAAGTGAGAAAGAGTGGGGGAAATAAAGCTAGTGGTCTTTTTACTGATTCTGTGTCTTTTTATTTGAAAGACATTTGGGAAGAGAAAGAAGTTGGGCAAAAACTGATCCTTGCTGTGAGACTGCTGAGGTGAGAAACAAACGTCTAGCAGGTAAGAAATCTGCTCAGATTTGCTGAAGCTCATGAACAAAGGCCAGATGTAGGCACTAACAGCTCTTTTCTGAACTGACTGTAACCTTTAAAAATAGTTCAGCTTGGGTTTGCATAAATCATAGTTCTGGTTTATCCATAATTTTTATTTTTAGCTTAGTTACCCATGCTTTTGCTGATTTGCATCAAGTAGCTTGCAGGATATATATCACCCTCCTACCTGTTGTGTCTACGCCTGAGGCTTTTTCACCTCTCCCCTACCTCCAGATGCTTCAAATGGTGCATCAAAGTGTGGCAGTAACGAGGTCTCTGGAAGCACGGTGGGGAGAGCACTTCAGAGGTCTTGTTCCTTTTACGGCTGCGGCAGCTGGCTGGGAGCAGAGTAGCTAGGTGGGTGGAGGAGGGAAATGGAGCAGCAAAGTGAAATTACCAAACGCTGAAGCGCTAGAGCCCGCATTAGTGTCACTCTGCTGCTCCTAGCAGCCGGGAGCCCAGCAGCGTAGGTCAGAGTGGGACCTGGCGAGTCTCAGTGCACGCCCAGCGTCCCGGCCAGCACTGACCTGCACTGCGCACCTCCACCTCCAAGCAGGGGAGCAATCTCAGACACTGCTCTTGCTCCACCCTTCATATCCAAATACCAACCCCCTCCCCGAGGTATCTGAAGAAAGTGTTGATAAGAGATGGACAACACACTAATTTATATTAATTTATTTTTTTAACTTAGCCTAGAAAATTGAGAACAATGAAATCTTTTTGTATAATTAACTCAGGAATGCTAAAAACTTTTTGGAATATAGACTATCTTTGGCTCTAGGTCTTACTTGCTAATACTTGGAAGATATTACAGTTAAAATACTGTTATTTATTAGAAGCTAAATAAAAGTTAGTCAGAGAAATAGTGAGCAATTTAGTGAACAGTTTGGTAGACTTCTTTGTTCCACTGTGGGCTTAAGTACTTTATCTGACAGCTTAAGTAAACACTTGATCATACCCACTTACACATTGCTCATCTTGAAGGTGATAAATACGGTATTGAACCACAGTAAGCATCAGATATGAAACTTGAAATTTGCAGAATGTACATGACTTCTATGGCCTCTAAGTGGTCTGTTACGGTAAAGATGTTTTAAAAATTCTTAGCCCGGATTGTGGTTTTATAACAAAGATTAAAATCTACTTCCAAACAACAAATTTGAAATGCAAATAAACAAGTTCCCTGCAGTATTGACTTTTAAGGACTAAGTGTTGATTTGCCATAAGTCTTCTCTTTCACTGAAGTTTGAAGAGGTAGGGAGATTTTCTCATTGCTAGGTATCAGATATGTGTTGAAAGAGATCCCTTCGTGTGCTATAAGCTTTTCTGTAACATAATTCTGTAGGTACTCAAAGTATTTCAATTAAACTAAGTACTGCAATGCAAATGTAAGGTGAACTTTGCAATATCACTTAAGACAGGTCATTGGTCACAGCAGGGTTGTAGAAGTTTCAAAAAAGATCATAGAGAGCTAGAAAAAGTATCATTCTTTATGATTCATTATTTAATTGATTGAACTATAAAAAGGGGAGAAATAAAATAAAGAAATTATAAGAAAGGTATTGAAATTGAGTTGTGATGTAAGATGAGAAGCAGCAGTAATTACAACTAACTTATTTCCTCTAGTCAGAATACAGCTGACTCCTTAATGACTGGCAGCAGCTTGGTTCCTTGAAGGAAAACAAAGGAATGGGGAAATTCTTTTCTTTTTGCCCATAGTGATTATACATGACTAAGGCAAAGAGAATGCAGAGGGTGGCTAAGTACTGAAATTCAGCATAGCTTTATTTGCTCTGATTTGCTTTCTCCTTAAGACAAAATAAGAAAAACACTTTTATCTTTAATATTGAGAATTATACAACCAAAGGTTTCCAGCTTTCTGTGGAATTCAGCCTCTTTAGTGGCAATATCATGATAAAATAAATCTCTGGCTTTTACTGAAATTATGTTATTGGTTTTTATGTACTCTGTTATACACTATATCAGAAACATCTCATGCTGAATGTTACTCTTAATAGCCATTTCCAAAAGGCTTTTTTTGTATGTCACATTTAATAATAAAAGTTTTGATTGAGTTTGCTGCAGTTTATTTTCAGAATGACTTTCAAACGCACTGCTTGTCTGCACACTGAAGTGAAAATGTAAGCAATACTAGTGACAAGCATATTTTGCTTTTTTGCAGATTTCAAACACTTTCTAAGGTCATGTGGGTATTGCTGGCCAAGCATCAGTAGTTTATTCGTTGCTTGATTACAAGTGGAATTGTAAATGGAATGAAATAAGATGGATATGGAGGATTACCAACTGCTGTTGGCATACAACTGCATGCTTAAAGATGTCTTCATTCATTAACAGACTATTTTAGCCTGCCAAGGTTGAAAATGAAATGCAAGTCACAGCTTGTACATTTATCACTGCAAGGAAAGCATCCTGCCAGTACTGGTTAGGCAAAGTGTACTTGTAGCCATTAGCAGTCCAGTCTGATTATCGGGCTCAATCTGTTTCTAATGGCAACCTTTGCAGTGACAGCATTGTTTCCATCTGTGCTCACATGAGAGATTTTAAATCTTTGCGTTTAAAGTTCTGAAATAACCTTACAGACACAATTATTTACTTTCTTAGGGGTTGTTCCAGCTGGTGTACGGCAACCCGGTGTACCTGCAACAAGCAAGCTGGCCCCTACCTTCTGCTCAGCAAGCCAAATAATAGTTAGCCAGTATTGCCTCTAAGTACAAGAGGTACTGCGACTTGACTTGAAGTTTGTTCTCTTAAACTACCTGCAGTTCTCCTGTCCGTATAGTGAAGGGCAACACTGCTTCTCCTTCTCAGAGAGAGCTGGTAAGTGCTTGTTAACAAATCTGAAGTGAAAATTGCTTGCGGGTGTTAATAGATATGTCAGGAGGAAAGTGAGACATGGGGGTAGGTGGAGGGAGGGATGGAGGGCAGTAGGGAAAAGAAGGAAGATGCAGGGGACGGCGGTGGGACTGTGCTGGTCAGTCCTGGAAAAATTATGGGACGATATACAGGAAGAGAGGCAGTTGCATGTAACCTGATGTTTTTACTGAATTTTTACTTTTGCTGCCACGTTATGCCTTGTACAACAAATTTTGATCACATACATGTCATGCCATACATTATTTCAGCTTTGCTAAATCAAACTGTTTATAAACTTTTTCTTTGTAGTACATGTAAATATTTCTCCTTTATAATTGTTTTAAGTCCAAAAAGCTGCATTAGAAAGTGGGTGCATCTATGTATTTTCTTGTGTTTTAAATGTGTATGGTGTAGCAGAACTGTTGCTTTCTGAAGGGCCTTTTTGTAGTTACCTTGGAGGTCAGGAATAATAGGTAATCAATCAGTCAAACTATTATTTAAGGTATAGGCATAATAATGCAAAAAGAGAAGAGTTCAGTTCTTACCAAAATAAAATATGCCTACCTTTTGAACTGACGTATTTGTAAAAAGCTCTCCTTTATCCTGAATAGGCCACAGTAAATTTACAACTGGAATTCTTCCTCATCAAAGTTTTATTACACTATAGAAGAAGCAGCTATGCCAGTTTAAGATGTTACTGACTCCTGGCTGCCAGTACCTCTACTGTAATTTATTGATCTTCCAACACAACTGGAGAAACAAATTCATACCTCATATGCCACCAGTTTCTTAAGAGAAAACCTGGCAGTAACAGCATGCGCCACGCTAAACTGGCCTGGCTGGCTTGACTGGGATGGATGGGCTTTGTGGTGAACTCAAGGAGAGGCAAGAAGTCAGACTGGTCCTAAACTGGCATTTCAGCCCTGAGCATCCGACAGCAACTCGGGCAGAGGGAGCCCTAGTTGGTACCTTTGTCCCAGGATAAGGACTGACTTAGCAACCCTGTTTTGTTCTCAAGTAGGAAAATAAGGAAACATTGTGCTCTCCCAGTGAATACGTGAGGATGGTGGTAAGTGTTTGAGTGTTTGAGTGTCTGCAGAAATGGATGATGACCACTTAAATATTTATTAGTATGAAAAAAGATGAGTAAGTGACGGTGCCTACGTGCAAGTTAAAGCGAATGTTTATGTTGAAAGGCTAAAAAGCAAATCTTACTATAGGATAAAGAGTGCTTTCCACAAGGCCATGGGAGAAATGTAGCTAAAGAAAAAGCAAACAAGGAGATGGAGGGGAAGCAAAGCAAGGCAAGGCACTGAGGACACAAAGTCAAGAGAACAAAAATGGAACAAAAGAAAGGAAAATCGAGAACAACTATTGGGAGGAAATTAAAATGTTTTCATAGCTCTGACTATAACAAGATGATAAGTGTTAAATACAATAATTCTACAAAAAGAGAAAGGGCTAGATACACACATTATATGTTCCTGAACATCTTTCTTTCTCAGTCTCTGAGTAATATCTGACAAATTGTGCCTTTTGGAAAAAAAAAAACCAACCACAAAACCAAACAACAACTGAATGACAAGGACTGTATCAAGTAGTCTTAACCTCAACTTGTTTTAAAGTCTGAACATATATCTTTACCCAAATTTCATAAATAACTAATAAACTGAAGCAGAGGCCAAAAGCCTTTGACATGGAGGTTTGAAATATCTGAGAATTGGCTTCATTAAAAGAAAAACCATTGAGGCAAAGCTTGAATATCTGATTCATCCAAATTCTTCCAAGATTTGTCAGTTACGACCGTGCACACTGTGTTTCTGTGAGAGCAATTTAGCGCAAGACCCTTCCCCAAAACCAAACTTCAGCTTCCTTGACTGGAATTGAGAGAAAAATGGGCAGAAGAAAGTGATCGTATCTTCCAGGGTTTAGAGAATAGTAGGAGGAATTCACATAACATAAGGACTCGTTCTCTGGAGGTGAGGGTAAGATATTAAATTATTAATATCTTTCAAAATATTAAAGGCCAGTGGGATGTTTTGAACAAATAAACATAATTTAAGTCTTAATGAATTATCAAAAAAAACCCCTCCCAAATGACTAGAAGCAAAAATTGAGTTACTACAATTTAATTTTAGCTTAATTCTGTTGCAAGCAATCTTAATATCTGAAAAAAATGAATTGAAACCGTGTTAACTGTCTGGTTAGTGAGCAGTGTAATAATGAAGCTGCAATAAACAGGAAACTAGGTCAAAGAGCTCAGATATATTACAATAGGCCAATGTTTAGAATATCCAAAATTAACGTTATATGGCAAATAACTGTACAGTCACTATTTCATTCCTATGCAGCTCTACTGAGACAGCAGCAACGTTTGGAGAAGTTAGAAGAGAGAGAGGAAAACTCTGAATCCTGAGGTGTGTATAGAACAATTCATTAGACAAAATGCATTTCTTAAGGTAAAACAAATGCTGAAATAAGGACACTTTACAGAGTCTTTCTTTTTCTGTCCCAAAGTCGGTTCCATGTGCTGTAGTTTTAATGAAAGTACATTGGAGAGAAAGAACACAGAGGCGAGTTTCTGATTTGATTATAGTTAGTCACAGTTTAAAACAAAGACAGGAAATCATCAAAGATTGGGAGAAAAAAGGCACAGGCACGATGAGAAACATTAACGCTAAGGAAGGAAGTGGAGGGGAGGGAGGTGGCCGCTCGCCAGTGCTGAGGGTGTTACGCTCGCCCCAAGCCGTTGCGGTGTGTTTTAGCAATACGTAATTGCGTATGCACCCATTTTAAGGGCAATCATGCTTTCAAGTCTCCGCATTCAGTAAAAGCAATCATCCAAATCAAAGCGATCCAAAGACTTATGGGCAAAATTTGTGTCATGAGGATGAATTAATCTCACCTAAGCTTAGCTGCCTGCACTGCAGAAATTACAGTTGAGCTTGTCATCCTCAAATTAATTTATAGTCAATGAAGACTTTTTTAGGGTGCAGATGTGCTGAATCTTACCTTAAATATGCTCCTTTTTCATTTCATGTACTCATACGGGAAGTTGAACAGACTAGCTGAAAAGCAGTAACACACGTGGCAATTCTCTCTGGTCAGGTGAACATTGTTCTCTGTGCCTCTATTATGTGCTGATATGAACATTTTTAAAGAAGATCAAATTGAATTTCCTTCAGAAATATTTTTTTGGTGGTATATGGAACTACTACTAAAGGTGCTGTCATAAAGATTGGAAGAGTGTCATCAACTATCTATGGACCCAAGGCACTTATACTAGGAGTTCATTCTCTCAGCAATACTCTGCATTATGCTCACATCTGAAAGTAGATGCAAACATCTATGACTCAGTTAAACAGTACTCGGAATTCAGTCAGTAGAAAAATTATTTCATATTCATAATGAGGCTTTTTTGTTTTATTTCCCCCCCTCCTACAACAACAGTTGGTTAACATTTTCCTCCTTATCAAAATAACCCGGAGAATAAAGCAGTTTTCTGAATTAGCATAATAGCAGCTTTGGCACATTTATTGATAGATGCAGAAATCAAACAATTAAACAGCTAATAAGGAAAAAAAAAACCACCAAACCGATGCTCACTTCTCTCTGGTATACTTGTACCAACATCACAAATGTGCTCAAAAAAATGAATGTAAAGAGTGTTAAAGTAGAAACATAAACTCAGCTATATTCAAATTAATTTGAAAGCATGAAATAATCGCTGTTGAAAATTACGCTATTAAAAAAATTCAATTAAGATTTGTGACTCACTTCAGTTTTGATTTTATCCCTTCTGCTCTAGAAAATTACGAACTGCAGATCAAGTGCCCAGTGGGGTTTGGGAGGCAATGACGAACATTCATTTCAAGACATTTCTTTTGGATTAAGACAGTGCTGGCTCTATGAAAAAAGAGATTAAGATACCTCACTGACTTTCTTACATATTGCAACACTGTTGCAGTTGACCTGTTTTTCTTTAGTGTAGAATGTTTTGATGTTTGTGATTTGTTTTACAACATTTGGAGAAGGAAATGTTATTGATTATTTTTCAGGAACTGGATGTTGAGGGATTTTACGTTTATGATACATTCTGAGTAAAATATTTATTTTGAAACCACAGCAGCATGTTTCTAACTTTCCCATTTTACTGTGTTTTCTAGTGTTAGCTGTAGTACAAAATCCAGAACTGTTGAACGTCTGTATCGGACATCTACACAAGCTGTTCAGCAGTGGGAGAGTGAAATATGCAGCTATATCTATTCCTATCGTATTAGCAGGTATGGGATTTCTGTTGCTTTTATGGCACCTTGTCTCACAATCAGCTGAGCTCATGAGAAACTATGGAAGAATCACAAAAATGTTGGTTGGAAGGAGCCCCAGCCTGATGCTTGGACCAGGGCTTACACCAATAGTAGCTCAAGTCAGCCTATAGTATGCAAAAAGCCAGTAGCCACATATCCTCAAAACCAGACTTAGCTTCATTCCAGATAGCGTTACCCGTATCAGGGATGGAACTTGCAAATTACATGTCTTAAGGCAAACAGATAATACGAGATTGTGACTTGTAACTGGTGCCACTTATTGCTGATGTTGCTGCTTTGTTCCCAGTTCTAAACAGCAGGATACAGACCTGAACCAGAGGGAAAGGAAGGCAGCGTATTGTATTTCATTTGCAATCCCTTAATTTTGCCAGTGGGACTCTCAGCAATCTCACAGTTTTTCAAAAACAGTATGTTCTCTCACTTTCTCTCCCAAAACCAAAATACACTATAAGGTCAAGTTTTCTAAACTGTATAAACAGATGCTATTGCTTGTGTGCGATCGTACCTCTCACAAAATACTTTTGGGAAAACAAAATTAGCAAGTGATTTTTTTTTTCTATAATGAATGTTAACTTTGTTTTGAACATGTAGTAGACTTTTTTTACCCCACAAATATGAATTTCAGATTGTACAGTATTTTCTGTGTATATTTATATTAGCATATAATGGATCATAGTTAAGTAATTTTTTGCAGGAATGTGGAAATAATAATGTGGGAAAATGAAGAGACATTTAAAAACAAGTTTGGAGGAAAACTAAAAGACCTAGGAAACAAACAAATGTGTATTTATATATTCATACATATTTATATAAAAATTTTGATTAATTTTCCTAGTTCACTTGAAGATGATTATGGATAATATAAGGAAATCCAAATCAAATTATATTTGATTTTAAATATTCATTTATAGCTTTGTGTTCAAAAGATTACATCTATGATTTTCATTTTCTGATTTAGTATTAAGACTCAGTTCTAAATGGGTCCCTTTCTTCCAAGAACCCATATGAGCTCAAATATCAATTGTCATCTGGAGGCACTGCCTTTACAGTTAATAATGTATGGAATTAATCTTTGGACAAAAAGAAGAAATGGTAGATTCTGAATTTGATGATTTTTTTCTCTAAAAATCAAATAGAAATGCAATCTGGTTTTCTTCACACCATAGAAGAGGCAGTTATTCTAGTACTCATCTCATGTTAGCATTATGCCAGTGTCAATGAAGACACTCTTCTGTTACTGTGGAACCAGTGAGAAGAAAATCAGGCCAGTTTCCGCACACAGACAGCAAAGAAGGAACCTTTTGGGAATACCACATCTAATTTTCATAAATCTATGCCACATATGGCTCTGCAATTCAGACTGATCTCATCTAAGTTGTATGTCTAAATGACATCAGGATCTGACCTACTAATTCTAGATTTGAAAAAAAAAAAAAAAAAGTCACTTCAGGCTTATGAGGGCAAACCCTGAAACAACAAGAGTTTGAACCGGTTTTGTGAGTGTGGTGTTTCCAAAACACCTCCCGCCCCCCCGCCAAGTGTTGTAGGAATGTAATTTTTCTGTATCGGGCTTGTATATTTATAGTTGAAGATCTGTATCTGCATGTAGAAGGGGAAGAAAGCAAAAACAAGAACGGTATAAAAGAAACTAGAATTTACTACCTAATGCAGCCTTAGGGTCTTGAATAAAGACTCTGGCAGGTGTGAGAAACGACGACACAATACTAGTCAGATGCGAAATGACCTTTTCTCACATAATGATTTGTAAGGCTCGTGTCACCTTGGAGTTAACCTCTGCATTAGATGATCTAACCCAGGCAAGTTATTTAGGCTCCATTATAGTCAACAGAGGAAGATACGCACTCGGAGAAGGCAGTTTCACCTCGCCCACATTAGAGCACAGCAAAATGTGGTCAGAGCAGCAGTGAAGCAGAGGAGGAGGATACAATCCTAACAGGAAAGCGAGACGACCAGCCACAGGAAGAACGCACAGAAAATGGTTGCATTATGATAATGGCGTTATATTGATTTTACAGCATCCTGCAAAGGAATCTTAGCAAGTTTTTGAGGAGAAGCTTGTCATATGTGTTCCCCCTCCAACATCAATTTTAGCATTAGTTTTGAAAGGTAAGTTCACATGAAGTAGTAAACATCATCGTTGTATAATTCTGAGTATAATGGAAATACAAAACATGCTGCAAAATTAATGTAATGAAATCGCTGAAGAAACTCTCTCTTGTGGCATATCAAAACAACTTCAGACGTGCCAATTGGCTTATATAGGCAAGGCTAGGCACAATTTAGCCTGGCTACTTCAGTTTATCAGTATTAATGTATAAAGAGCACTGTTTGTTGTGGGGATTAGTTGTTGTCTCATGTCACCTCACATTCTGAATAACAAATGGTTATGCATGTTGTCTTCAATATCATTTGTCATATAAATTCTATATAATTTAGTTATTAAGATAAGATAATATGTGATAATATTTATGTGATAGTATGTCCTGGTTTCAGCTGGGATAGAATTAATTTTCCTCCTAGTAGTGGGTATAGCACTGCGTTTTGGATTTAGGATGAGAATAACGTGATACCACACTGATGGTTCAGTTGTTGCTCAGCAGTGCTTACACCAGTCAAGGACTTTTCAGCTTCCCCTGCTCTGCCCGGTGCACAAGCAGCTGGGAGGGGGCACAGCCAGGGGGGCTGACCCAGCCTGGCCAAAGGGCTATCCCGTACCGTATGGCGTCATGTCCAGTATATAAACTGGGGGAGCTGGCCGGGGGGCAGCGATCGCTGCCTGGGGACAGGCTGGGCATCGGTCAGTGGGTGGTGAGTGGTTGCATCACTTGTTTTTCCTGGGTTTTGTTTCTCTCTCTTTTTTGTTGTTTTCATTACAATTTATTATTATTTTATTTTATTTTATTTCAATCATTAAATTGTTCTTATCTCAACCCACGGGTTTTCTTACTTTTGCCCTTCTGATTCGCTCCCCCATCCCACCGGGGCAGGGAGGGTGAGCGAGCGGTGGTGTGGTGCTTGGTTGCCAGCTGGGGTTAAACCACCACGCAGTATCCTCCTGATCACTCAACTGCTTCTAACTATAAGGGCCAATTAGATGATTTTTGCCTCTGAGATCTGGTAATCATTTGTTGATGGATATTTAATGATTTATCTAAACACATTCAACTGTTTCCTCCCATGAAAGAAATATTATTTTCCTTTTCTTTTTTTCTTTTTTTAAATGAATGTAGTGGTTAATTAAAACTCAAGAAGTTTACAGCACCCAACATTTGAATTGCACTACACTTCACTTCAAAACTCTGAGCACTTAATTTATAGTGCACTTTTAAAATTAATTGCAAGCCCTACCATCCACGTAGTATTATTCTCCATTAGGAGAAGATTTTGCTCTCCAGCTGCTTTGTGCTGCTGCCACCTCTGCACTCTGGCCTACAAAGAAGCTCATTCATCAGCAGAAAGACCTTGCAAGTCACTTGCTATGGCAAATGTCTTTTATTGACAACTAGCGCTACAATAGCGTAGCATCTCCGTAAAAGCTCATTAAGTACGCTCCTTTCCCTGTGGCCAGCAGCACAGCGCTCCTGCAACAGGAGTAGGGGTTGTAGCTGAAGAAAAAGGGTGGTGGCCTGTGTCACCCCTTCCAGTTCCAGTGCCACTAGTAACTAACGTGGCTGCTGGAAACTCTTGGGCTCCTCTGACGAAATGCAAACAAGGAACAGAAGGGACACGGGAGAACAAAGTGCCTCTCTGCAATGCCTAGTCTGTGGTCCGTCTGCCTCGGAATACCGGACCGTGCTCCTCAGCACCACGCATGGACTGCATCAGCTGTTACAAAGGCGCTTCCTCCCAAGTCTACCTATTGGCTTGCTGCAAAGTTCAACTGACGCTGGTGAGTTCCTATTTCATTTATATAAAAGGATAAAAAGAGACATTTTAACAAAATCTCAACTGATCGCAAGTTTATGAGTTGCATCTGTCATAATCCAAGGCAGAGATTTGACCTGGAAGTATTACACCCAGTTAGGTCTGAGACTGAGTTGGAAATAAGTAGGCAAAAAGTGTGCAGTAGTTGCTTTGAAGTCTGTATTTCCTACAAGCTCATAGGCTAATTAAGTTATTACCGTTACTTTTGCATAGGATTATTTTATATATAACCCGGCACAATAATTTATAGCTTTGCTGCTAAACCAATGAAGAGGCATCTTGTCAGACTATCTGGATAGCCCAGAGAGTCTACAATTTTTTTCACTTTCTGATAGAGAACAGAACAGCAACATCATGAAATTTCTAACAAAATAAACCAGTCCGGCTAGTGCCAGATGCTGATGAGCTGAGGCTGGGGCTGCCATTAACCTCAGTTAACAGACGATGTGGGCTGACTGTGAGCCAGCCGCAGAACCTGCCCGACGCCTTGCCGGGCCTCCCACCAGCTTCTCAGCTCCGCAGTTGACATCTGCCGTCTTTCCACTGGCAATCGTGAGGTAACTCCTCGATTTGGAGTGAGAAAACTATGAGCCAGTGAACTTCTGCAACTCTCTGGATATGTCGTCTGCCAAAATGCATGTAACAAGTAGTGACCTATCGTTGATTATGCCTAGAAAGCATAACGTGGCATTTAATAAGCTCAGGCAAAGAAACTTTCTTTTCAAAATGATGCATTTTTGAGAGTCTTCTCTCCTTTCCATGTGGTCAGAAGGAATTAAAATATATTACCACGGCATTACGGCAATTTAAGAGGGAATTATGGCGCAGTTGTAAACGATGCTCTTCTGATTGTTTCAAGTTTGGGGTTTGTGGGTTGGGTTTTTTTCAAAGTGCTACCACTTCAAGAACCAAGCAACAATATAGCACAGGTTAAAAGAGCCAAGAAACTATATGTTTTAGATAGGATTTTTTGTATTGTTGATAACCCAGTTTTTAACCAGCTGACTTTTTTTCAACCAATTGTTTCATATACATACATACATATATGGCTATGTATACATATATGTATAAATACATATCGCTGCAGCTTAAGGAACATATATACATACATGTATACATATATATATGTATGAATGGCATATATATATACACACACACATATATGTCTGACTATTGTCCTAGTTTAAATCGAGTTTTCTATTTGCTATATGTTATTTTTCTCTTCCTCCCAGAATTGACTTGGTAAACAAAAGGCAATGTACAACGTTCTTGTCTTGTGTGATTTTTCCTATGTTTAGTTTTAATATTATATATTTACTTTTCAAATGTACATACATTGATTATGTTCAGGTATTTTTCACTTCTTGAAAAGGAAGAAGAAGTGAAAAATACCTGAACCATAATACCAGAATACCAGAATCTGTCTGCTGTCATCCTCTGGCTTACTGCTTTATATTGCTGTAAAGCTAACTGCAGGGAAACTTCTCCTAGTTTAAAAAAAAAAAAAAAAGGAAAGAAAAAAAGCAGGCCCTTTCTTGCAAATATAAACGTATCATATTTTGTTTTCAATTTGCATTGACACCCACAGAGAAACTGGAGGTGAATTTAAGTCATCGCCAGCTTTTTGCACGTTTTTACTGGCGCATTTAACTTCCTCTGTTTAGCCACAGCTATTTGAGATGCCTCCCACATTCGCCGTGGAAGGCATACCGTTAACTAACTTCTTGTTTAAATGAAGGGCTATGCTGACAATTAAATGTAGGATTGTGCATGCTTCAGTGCCGTACCTTATTATAATCAACGTGAGTAGAAGCAGAGTGCTGAAATTATGGGGTTTAGTCTGCATCTGCATGGCATTATTATGCTTATCAAGGTGAAAATGTCGACGCTGAAGAATGTAATTGTGTACCTTAAGCTGCAGCGATAGTTACACTGAGCTCCTGCCTCCACTATTAATGCATCGGAGTGCTACTCTTAAGAGGCACTATAACTCTTTAGGTAGGCAGAGCTTTCAATTCATGAATTTATTTCCTTTCTTTCTTTTTTTCAAGACTTTCAGAGATAAGGTTTTTCTGTTCGGGTATTAATTCAATATAGATTTTCTCATGCATTTTTTCCTTTTTAACAAAGTCAGGGAGCAGAAAGAGTAGCGTACATTTGTATATAGCTCCACTGCCCTCCAGGAGGTCAAGTGTGAAATGAGTTGAGAGACACATTGACGGTCCATGCGTGAGCTGAAACAACTCAAGCTAGTTATCGGTAATTTGGATCTGTGGCTGTAGTCTGGGCTCTTATTATATAAAATCAAATCAAATAATAAAATAATTCAGTGAATTATCTATGTTTAGTAGATTATCATTTTCATCTGAACATTGTCTCATACTAATTATGCATGTTTTATTTGTTGATTTTAATGCTTAGTCATCTTGAACGTTTTGATTTGTTATTCATTTATGTTGCAAAACAAATGTAATTTTTCTTAATACAATATATTACTTTGTTGGGTTCCGTATCCGTGCATTGCTTGTAAGCCAGTCACCTGTAAGTTATCCCTGTGGATGGGTATACCATTACTCTTCACACACAGAGAGAGGGAATGTTGTCCTCTCCAGAGCCGCAGATTCTCTCCAGCTGCTTACACTGTGCTGATCCCATAGCGCTGGCTCAACACGTGCGCCAAAGCCCATCCCCACGCCTGCACAGTGGTTAGTATTTCTCAAATGATAATATTGGGAACTCTCTTAAGTCTGCCTTTTCTCCACCCGCTCCCCCCCCCCAGTTTCCCTATACAATAGATCTTGGCAAGAAGGCAGAGTAGGTATGCTAAGTCAGTATAATAAACAATTTCTTTTGAAATTGTTTCAAGCTGTTTCAATTTCTTTAAAAAAAGAAATTGCACAGGCTTCAGTATTACATGAATCATTATTTTAAACTGCTTTACTTAGTTCTAAACTACTATTTTGCTGCTCTCAATCTGATTTTTGCCATGAAGAGAAATACAAAGGCCACTCAAGTGCCTAAGGATTACATACGTGATGGAAGTTTGCTTTTCTGCTCCTTTGCGTAAAAGGAAGAAATTAGCTAGAAAATATTTGCCTTGAAGAAGCTTCAGTATTTCTGAATTATTTGGTTATTTTCTTACAGATAAAATTAATAGCTACAAAGAGAAAACATTTCCCTTGCTTTTGTTTAAACAGTTGGTAACCTAACTGAAAGAGCAGCCCACTCGTACTTTTGAGCAGCTTTAATGAACTAACTGCGGCAGTGAAGGAGGACTACAGCTACACACTACGCATAGGCAGAGCTCAGGAAAATTAACACCTCTAGATTTACCCCTATATAATTTGCGGAAGTGAAGAAGTTACTTATACCACTCCAAATAATTAAGAAGAATTCTTTTGCCGTTGAAGCCCTGAACCTTGGCATGCTTTTCAGTTGTCTGGAGCCAAACTTCTGCTCATCCATATACGAATAGAGCATGGTGAAAGAACTAATGCACTGTTTCTATCTTATGGCTATCTCTGACCGTAGTTTTAGGTCACAGTGATTAGTGAAGGACTCCTTGCCTCTGTGTGAGAAAGCAGCTGAAGTCCAGCGATGGTTAAAGGCAGCTCATAGCTGAAAGTCTTTCATGGTGGACTCCTGGGATCCGGACTTACACAAATTACAGGTGATGGCATTTCATTCTGCAGGGAGAAGACAACTTGTAAGGCTAAGCAAGAGGGACAGATTTCTATGAAATGCTACAGCATTAAAAGTCATAAAAATATATTCACTGCCATTTGGCAGAAAAGGTATGTTATGGGACTGGGAGGCTTGGAACAGTAATGGATCGGTCTGAGAATCACAGTTTTCTTAATAATAAATATAAAAGTTGCAGATGTCGAGTTTGTTTCTAATCTTGCTTGCATCGATAGAAATCTAGAATAGCTCCATCAAACTGATGAAGTAAAACTAATATGAATCAGTATTTTAAAATGAGACAGTCAGCCACTTTTTACATATTACTGTCAGAGCTGCATATCTCCACTGATTTCATTAGAGTTATATATCCAGACCAGACTTTTAAATCATTCTAAAATCAAACCTCCTGTTGCAATGACAGGTGAGTCCTTTCTATTACATACATTGAAATATATGTGAGAGGCCATTAGCAATTTGGCAGTTGCAAAGTAGAGCCTGCGTTTCTGACTTTTTCTGCTTTACTCCCCACCTAGAGTTCCCTATGCAGACCAGTATTCCTGTACAGGCAAAGCTTTCAACTGACGTCCAGGAGCAATAAGCCCTTGGAGACAGAATCACAGACTGGCTCCGGCTGGAAGGAACTTCTGGAGACCACCCCTCTCTCTGCCGAAGCATGGTCACCATGTCCAGATGGCTTCTGAACATCTCCAAGGCCGGAGGCTCCACCACCTCTCCGTGCAGCCGCTGCCGGCTGGTGTAACGCAGAGTGCAGACGCTCAATGCCATCTAGCTGGAGTGAAAGCTTGTGCTCTACGTGCCCGCGAGTCGAGAGGGGAAGGAGGAGAGAGAGGGGAATAGGCTGTGACATGACACTGCTTTGAAGCTCCTAGCAAGTGCAAAGAAGGCTCATGCTAAGTGAGTCCCTGCCAGGCAGCTGTCTATTTTTATTTGCGGTGTTTAGCTTGCAACCAAAAATCTGTTTTGGTTCAATTCTTGCAGCATTCAGAAAAGCATCAAAATGACAATTTACTTCTGGTTCAAGAAAAATAACGGTTTGCATGATTATCAATTCAGCTTCATGTTTCGTTTGATTACAGAAAGCCATGATTTTAAAATATTGAGCTTATCTCTGCCAAAGGATCAGACCTCATAATTTTTTATCTAAACCCGACATTTTCCTAGCGCACGTAACCCCGCTCTGCCCTTCCTGTTTCTCTTTCGATAATAAACTGCTGACAAGCCATGTTTGATTGTCTTGTGAAGGCGAGAAGATCAAATACGTACAGAGTATTAACAAAAAGACAGAATGTCCTTAGGGAAAAAAAAAATGTTGCAGAACATGAATTCAGTTGTACTGCTGGAAAGAGTTGTCAGTCACTGTGAAAAACCAGTTCAGAGGCCGCCTGCCGCGGGGAGGGAGCGGGACCCCTGGCATCGAGACAGGGGCTCTTTCGGGAGGACTTTGCTCACCCTCGTCAGTCACGAGCCAGGCTGAGGCAGGCGCAAGGGAAGGGAGGGGTGCTGCTTCCAGCCACTGGCGTTAAGGCTGTTCTGCCCGTCTTTCTCACAAGCAGAGGGTAAAAAAATCCTTCTCCAGCATGTTGCACTACCCAGAAGCAAAGCCCTTTTTCTTCCCCAGCAGCGCTGGCTATCTGCTTCTAGCTTGTTTATTCTTTTTCCCTGGTTTTTTGATTGTAATGTCTTTTTTCCCCCAGTTGGTGCTACTCTATGGAGAATGAAACAAACCAAGGTGAACCGTTAGCCCCCTGGAATTAGGGCCGCTTGAGTGATGGCTGGGAAAGCAGGTAAGGGACTTTGCTTACGACGAGTTTGGCATCAGCAGTGATTCCCACAGGCTCTTTTAATGCCCGTGGGATTGCACCATACGCAGGACGTGAGCCGTGGCCACTTGCTGTTGCCAGCACGGCGCTGGGCGGGCTGGCAGCGCTGCTCTGTGCGCTTAGAGAGCCAGAGCACAAAGGCTGACTTGCATCTTAACAGCCTTTGCCATGTTGAAACATGTTATATGAAAGCCCACTTTAAGAACCCACCGACTGCAATGGCTTTAGTATGACTGAGAGGGATGTGCAAAATAGCCCAATATCCATCCTGGGGATGTGTAACAAGCAACTCTACAAAGGCAAGGCTGAGCAGCACAGTGAAGAATTAAAAACCATAATTTAAAACACAGGTGTGGTCAATACATAATAATTAATAGCTAATTTTGCCTTGGCATGTTGCTTAAAAAGTACTATTAGTTTGTACGGATATAAACCTGTTTTCATTCACTGTTCTGCACAACTACATATAGAAAAATATGCCAAGCAATTTTCTTTCTATAGCGGATCCTTCACTGGTATTTGTGATTTTAGTATCTCTCCTTAGTCTTGTCCATGCCAGTCTACGTTACAAAAATATGAATTTGCTGCTAGCCTCAGAGCAGGTCCTCTTCTATCCTCATGCTCCAGCCAGATGTAGCGCTGGGCAGAAAAAACAAAGGAAACATAGAATCAAAAAAATAGAGAGAATGAAAGTAAAAGTTTTCTTGAGAGAAAGAACAAGAAAAAGAGGTCAATAGTCTTGAATTATTCACAAAGGGTCAGAAAAACTCAGGTTCATTTAGCACAGTATAGAAGTGGTCTGTTTATTCTGGTAAAGCAATTGCTTTATATGTGTATCAAATGAAATATTCAGAAAGCTTACGAAGAAAACTCTATAGCCTCCGAGACAAACGTTTATCTTGAACAGGGAGGAAAAGAAATCTTTAGAAGTTAATGTTTGTTACTCTTGAGTAAGAACTTTCTCGTTTTCATCATGAGTTAATATACATACATATTAAAAAAAATATACGCACACACACAAACACATATTGAACCTTCATGCGTCCAAGCTGAATAATGCAGCAATTTATTTTAATATGAATGAAACTGCAACTCATGCTTGACTTGAGCTTAATTTGAAACAAAAATTCTCTGGCACCGTGAGAGGACTGTAACTTCCCAGCTGCTGTCCTGACCCAGCTGACACGTAACTCAGGTACAGCTTTGTTCCTCCAAGGTTATCCGTTCCCGGGGTAAGTTTTCTGTTTGGTATGCAGGCTTGCAAAACCACCCTTTGAAGACGCGGAGGTGTCTTGCTCTCCCTAGATCTTAAGCTTCCTTTAAACTGTGATGAAGTTTAGGTAAAAGAGTTCTAATCACCAAAGAAATCCTTTAAAGCATTGATGTTTTCAGCTGTTAGATCACTTGTAAAAGCAGCAATGGAGAATTAAAACTCTTGTCCAGTTGTGTATAAAACTTCGGCTACGCAGACAGGCCTCAGTGTGACAATAAATGGAACCAAATATTGGGCCTGTACCTGTTCTCGTGTCAGTCACTGTAAAAAAACTCTAGTGCTAATTTACTTCAGCTTACAACCTAATCCATTACTGATAGAGCAAAGCAAAGTCAGAAAACAAAACGTTTTATTATGCATAAGTTTCTTATTAGAATAGAGTAATCCAGCCAGAAATACTCAGAGATAGTAAATATTTGCAAGTTTGGATAATACGCTTGCCATCGTAATTGGCAGAATTGATCTTGCTGAGTATTCACTTCACAGTTCAAAATTATCCCTTCTCGCAGGCAAGTCGCATATAGACAGACCCCCTCTTCCTTTTCAAATTTGTACTGACGAGTAGCTGATATAAAATACAATTTCACTGCAGGTTAATTTAAAATTTATTAGAAAAGAAGGTGAGGTTTTAGCTGAAAAAACCTCACATTACTTTTCAATCCTCTTTTCTGGAACTATGCTTATTTGTCACATAGCCTCAATGAATACGGTAATAGCATTATAGTGTTAGCATCTTAACAGATATTTTATTTTTTTGCAACCCTCTAATGTAGAAATCCCCCAAATTGTTTAGCATATTTGGTATCTGATCCGAGAGGAATTTAAAAATCATTTCACAAGATGTGAATCTAACAGTTTCTGTAATTTCACAGCTCATTCAAGTTTGCTTTATCTTATGCTGCCATTTGCGCCTCTGGAAAGCATTGCCACCTGAAATGGAATGCCAGCACTTTAGGTTTTCTATGGGCACTGCAATTCACATATAGACACAAAAGACAGATGCTTTAGTATGGTCAAATGTCTTACGAACTATCGTGCTCGTTCATCAAAACACCTGTCAAGTAATGGCAGAGAAGTATGAGTGACGACAAACCAGAGCTTGCGGGTTTACTGCATTTACCAAGGGCTCTTTCAGATGTGCTCCAGCTACTCAAGTTTGTTGCGTTATGAGAGTTCAGTTGAATAAACGACGATTATGCTCTCTGGAACAGTAAATTAAAACTTAGGCATCAACAATGACTTTGATTTAAACTTTAGCACCGCTGACAGTTCAGCATTTGTGAATTCTATTCATTTGGAAAATTATTCTGCCTTAATTTGGCTGACGTCCCCAGAGAGCTGGTATTAGAGCAGAAGGACTTGCATGCATAGTGCAGAGAAAAGCATTCTAGTACGCTTCCTTCGGTGCGGAGAGTCTCAAGCATGAGCACGGGTCTAGTCAAAAGATACAATTATTCCATTTCCAAAGCCAGGAAACTGTGGAGTACATAATCTATTTTACTGATGGAGTGCAAAGTCGCTTAGTAACCACAGAAGTCAAATACGGCCATCCATTCCAGATGATTTACAATGAAGGGAGTACTTCACTGAATGCCGTATGAAGACAAGCCATTATTCAATTAAAGTGAAAGCTTTACAAATATTTGTAAAATATGATGAAATAATACTTCTCATTTTTTTGAGGAACTTCTAAACAAGGTATTGACTCAGCCTGATATTAAAACCAGTATTTATATTCCATACCAAACTTCAAAGGGGTGCAAGGAGCAGCTTGCTTACCCTTCAGTACCAGCTTCAACTAATCCATTTGCCCATCCAGTGAAATGAAGCAGGAACGCTTCCTAAGCCAATTACAACAGATGAGAGATGTTTTAGGAAATAGTGTCTCTCAGCTCGGTTGCTGTGACTGATTGCGTGAGGACGGTTTACTCCTTCATAGCAATGCAGCAAGAGGATGCATACGTAGTTGCACGACGACAATCCTGCTCAATTATTTTGTCACTTTCTGAATACTGCTGGCTATATTAAGCACTCTTTAAGACAATCTATATGTGGATACAAACTATACCATGGTGAGACTGCATTTTTATGGCTTCCTAACATGTCTTTCCTAATGCTGAGGTTTTATGATCACCCTGAACTGACAGAACGGTGGGCATCTGCGTAGAGTCTTGCCTTCTCCTCGCCCCTGTCCTCAGGCACACGTGCCCGTCCCTATGCTTTGCCAGCACCAGTAGTCACGTCTCTTCATTTTAAGCTCGATCAGGAACACGCTCAGACTGAAAATATATTTTTTTTTTTCCCCACACATGCAAATCAGGCCCATGATCTGTCTCGCCGTGGAATTCCAGCAGTGCGGCTGTGGGTACACAGAAGGATGAAGAAGCAAGGGGCAGGAGCAGAAACGGTGGATGGGAACGCCCGGCTGTACATCGGCCTGCGTTTCCACGATCATCGCACCGCAGCCCAGGACACCAGAGGTAAAGCTACTATCTCTACTATCTCTGAAATGATCTGCTTTTCACTGGCAAAGAAATAAAACGTTTATAGTGCAAAAAGCTTCGCATTTCATTTCAAAGTATAATTAACTAAGCAATTCACAACAAATGTTTTGTTTTTCTATAGTCACCACTCAGTAATTGCCACTTTAAAACAAATAATGGTTCCTTAACGTGAGCTCCTGACAGGAGAAACACAGGGGAACTGATATACGGAGTTGTCATCAGGCTTACCGATTTCCCTGGCGTAACGTGTGGTGTGGACTTAGGTGACCATGAAGGTGAGCTGCAAAGAAACCTACCCATACATGAGAAGCAGCATAACCTGGAAAACTACTGCAAAGAGCTTGTAACACCGTGAGATGAGCGAGATTTACCAGAGAAGGCCTACTTTGCAGGTGTGAATAATTTATGTGCTAAAACAAAGACAGAAAATAACACTGAGGAAAGAAGGAACAAGATGGAGGAAGATGGGATAATATGAAAGAAAGTCAACAGACTAAAGGAAGGGAAGAAAGTGAAACGGCAAAGTGAGAAGCAGGGAAAAAAAAAAGGTGACGGGTTGCAACTCTGTGGTGTCATGCAACAGAAAAAAATGGAAAGAAAAAGGAATTTTAAAGCCTGAAATTAAAGCCAATCCATAAATTTACTTTTTATCTGAGATGCAAACGATTGCTTAAGCCTAGTTTTCTAGTAATGCTGCTATGCAAAATCCAATTTCCTTTGTAATTTTGTTGACTTCTTTTTTTTAAAATTATTTTGGATTTCTATAACGGTATTTAAATATTTATCATGTGTATGTAAAAGCAACCAAAAGAGATAATTACTAAGAACTCCTTAAATTTTCTGACATTTTACAGTGCACGTAATGCAGAGACTTTATAGAATGCAGATAAATTTCCTTGACCTATTGCTGAATTCAGTAAACATATAATTATGGGCTTTAAAATGTGTTTTTTATTTATAGTGGGACATTAGGACCTGATGTGGTAGGCTTAAAGTAGCATATTAGAAAACCTTTCAGCATGCAGACAATTAGAGCTATTGTGGGATCGCTGTGGGTTAACAATTTATTCCTGAAATGAATGGGAGTTTTGTCATTGATTTAACAGGATCAGTAAAGTAAATTTTGCTTTTTCATGTTTTTAATAGTTGTTCTGAACAGCACATTGTATTCACAGAAATCTCAGTCTTATTGGAAATCTAGCTCTGGAACAGTAAAGCTAAGAAACAGGTACGCTGGCACTGCGAGCTGCTATTCCTGTACCCAGAAGCCCTGTCCTCGTACGGGTGACAGCCATCTGGTCGACGACTGAGCTTTCTCCGTGTCTTTTGCCCGGTATAAACACATGGGTGAATTCGGTGAAAGAACGTACATCAGAAAACACCGAATTCCCTCAGGCGCAGGTGCTAGCAGAAAGCACGTTCTGCATTTCCACTTCCAACCCAGGAATCAAAAGCATCTCGGTCACTTCAAACAGCCAAGGCGCAATGGCAGCCGGTTCCAGGTGATCCGTGGGGGTAAGCACATGCACACAAGGTTCATTAAATAACTGAGCCATATCCTAATTAGTACAGTTCTGCTATTTTGTGGATCATAAAAAAGATAGATTGATTAGTTTGGGAAAACTAAGCATTAGTTCGTTATCATTTATAACTGGATATTGGGCACAAGTAGTATAATTTTGTTGGGTCTTGTTTTTCTAACATCTTACAACCCCCTGAAATTGCAAAGAGAAATGGTAAGTAAGAATATATTTTCACTAAAACCGCAAAATTATAATCCAATTTGAATTTTAAAAGCTATCTTGTTGTTTATTTTAAATTTTTATGATTCTGACGTATTTTTAATCTGTAATAGCATAACATAACATAAAATTAATATACAATAAAGTATGTAATTGCTGCATGCTATAATATAAATGCTGTATTTATAGAATTGATTCAAAGTCTTAGGTCACGATGAGAGGTGCTCTGCAGACACAAGGTAAAGGGCTATTTCTTTACTGCAGCCCATGAGAGGTGACCTGCAGGGCGTTAGCTGCCCCTGTGGTAGAACAGGTACACAGCAGTAACGCTTACTCAGAGAGGGTCATTGCACACTTAGAAGTTCACGTAGGGAATTGATATGGAATAACTAACGTGTTGCACTTCCTCACTTACCTCATTGTCACTTCAGAGATAAGCCCTAAGGCTAAGCAGATGAATACATCTTCACCGTAGCTGAATTTCCTACTGAAAGTGTCATAAAAGTATACGTTAAACATGAACATAGGATTTGCTGAACAGGAATGGACTAGAACAAGAGACTTCAGAGTGGCTAAGTGTTTTGCTGAAACAGGAGCTTTGATAGAAAAGACAGATAAAAATCTGATTGATTCATGAATCTGAACGCACTGACAGCCTCAGGGTGTGTTTTACCTGACCCATGTGTAAGATGGACGGGGGCCATCCCTACAGCCTCCTCTTCCAAAGAAAAGCGCTTTCCTGCAGGGACTCGTTGGCTGTCGGACTTGTATTCAGAGTTGAAGGATGCTGGCTTCTGGCATGTGTCTTCTTTGTGTTTACAATACATATATACACACACAATATTATAATACATATATATGTATATGTGTATATATTATATTATAATACATATATGTGTGTGTGTATATATGTACATATATATATAATGGATTGTAGCCTGCCTTGCCAAGCCCATACCAAGTCTCCGCGTCATCCCTTACCTGTGGTTAAAACTGTTAACATTGCTAAGATACTCTTTGGTTTTTGGGTTGCCCGATCCCACTGTTGCAGCCATCATCCCCTTTGTCTAATAAGGAATTTCTGCGTTGGTCTGTATATTAAGTGATGATACTAGCGTTGTAAAATTAACACAGGCACGTACATCTTCAGTAGCAGATCTGGCATCTGCTACAGATTCAATACGAGCAGAGGCTAAATGTGATATTCATATCTGATAGCACGGTTTCATTCTTCTAATACAAAAAGTGAAAGCCCAATTGAAATGAGTGTGCGTTTCCTCAAAAGGGATGGAAAGGAAAGTGATTCTGGGGCTGGCTGGATTCAGGGCTGCGTGAATACCAGGAAACAGCTCCCAGCTACTGCTGATGCTCAGCGCCCAGCCTGCCTGGGGATCCCTCTCCCACCTCTCCTCCTTCTCAAGTCCGCTCCGTAGGGCTCAAAGAACGTTTGTCATGTTAATCGCTCTGCTTAGAGGGATCCTTCACGTTTTTTCTTGAGCAGTTACCACTGTATAAAAGCAATTTATCTGCTACTCATCTCCACTGAAGCACACACCACCTGAAAAAGTTCTTCAGCTTTACGCACTGGTGCGTGGCTAGGCTAGGGCTGCCCCCGAAGGCCCCGATTTGCAAACGACAGCTCATAGAAAACCTTTCACAGCCGACCTGAGGAAAGGTGTTTCGATTTTGCAAAGTGCTCAACACCATTATATTTAGATGCAAAGATGAAATCTACCAGTATAAAACTGACTTCAGACATCTAGAATGGAAGAGCTATTTTTCAGCTCTTACTAGGAAACAGAAAACGTCAATGGAGCAGTGTCAATGTTTTTCAAACTGATTTGCAATTTTCTACACTATCAATATTTGCTGTTAAATAATAATGCTTCTTTTTAAGATCAAGCCAGTCATTTATTGTTGTTATAAAAATTAATCCAAAATGAATACTTTGAAAGGTTATTTTAGCTATTTTGTAGAATTCTCGGCTTTATTTAGCATGCATTTTGAGTCCCTTACTCTGAATGATTAGAGCTTTTTCCAAGAGAATGACAAATTAATCATTTGGATTTGCAAAACGCATTTTTGCTTTTCAAAATTAACATTAGATTTACTTATTTTTTCCTTTTTATGTAAGAGGCTGGGAGATAAATTTCACCCTTTCTTCTGGATACTAACAACAATGTCTGTATAATAATTTACTCAGTCAATAACAATAATCTGCACTTGTTTTGGAGGGCATGAGAAAATGCGTTAGTGAAGAAAATTTCAGAAGTCCCATATATCTTTTACAATACCTTTGTTTGAACTGTGGACAAGTTTGAGGAGCACTGTGTGCGTACGTAAGTGTTTTATCCATGGAGGTGAACACAGCCTCTTGTGCAAAGCTCAGTCGCCTTAATGACACTCTGTAAAATAAAAGGTAAGGACTGAAACAGAAAGTAAGTCAGCTGCAGAACTCTTCTGTGGTACCTTATCCTTGAACCGAAATTCTGAGGAAATTTAGCAATAGGTCGTCACCAGAAATAGAACATAGATGCATGACAGGACAGTAATCTAACAAAAGGGAGTTACCTATTATGCATTAGTACTTCATAGTAGTTGAAGAGAAGCTGTAAAAACTTTTAAACAAGTGCGTCTTGAACAGTTGACGGCACTTGATATTGGATACTAGCGTTTCCACTGCACAGTTTATTTAAAAAATAGGGAATCTCGTAAAAAAAGGCCAACTTTTGTCCCAGGTTTGGGAAGGTGATGGCAGGTATTTAGATGGCAGAATTAATCAGAGATGGTTTGCTCAGAATATGAAATAAAATAAACAGTTTCCTTTGGACTATTTTTCATACTACTCAGTTTTGCTTTAATACTTGAGAGACGAAACTCTTCCAAGTAAAAATTTTGTTGCTCACTTGTCTTTTGGGATGCTTTTAATGTTATTATCTATTTTAGAATAGGAAATTTTACCTTTTTTGCAACATCTATGGAAGATCTTTAAAAGTCAGTACAGTATCTGCTTGTCTGTGCATGCAAACAGAGGTAACTACCTGGGGAACATAATCATGGCAAAAGGTCATGTTTGCCTTTTATTTGAAATACTTTTAGACTATCAAGTGGTTTAGAAGTCAATCAATCAATACCAGAAGTCAAGGAAAACAGTTCGTTTTATCAACATTAATAATATTTTGAGTTTTCTAAGATGGAACGTTATTTCCCTTGGCATTTTAATTGAGATTTCATAAAATTGCTGGTTTAGTGTATTGGCAATGGTATTTTAAGTTGCACTTTACTGCAACAACAGCTTGAGACACAAATGATTTAAAAACCTGCAAAACCCACAGGAGGACCCTTCCCCTCCTCCTTCCCCTTCTACCTTCAAAAGGCAAATCAGCATGAAAGCTGAGACTATGAACACCTCCATGTACACCTAAGAATAGTAAGGGGGTGCCGAGGGATAGATATTTAATCCATGTGTATGATCGGGTTTGATTTTCTTGCTGCACGTTCCATTAACAGAAAGGGACTCTTGGGTGCACACTGCAAGGCGAGAATAAGTCCTCCAGTGCATCCGTGTTTGCTAAACAACACAAATGGTTTCGTATAAGAACAGAGATGGTTAAAAGAAAGAAGCGTGTCTGAGGTTTTGAGATAGATGTTTTCAGATTATTTTACTGTATAGTCCATATGAATTATTTTAATTTAAAAAGGCATTAATTTAAACAAGTTTTAAAATTTTTTGCTGTCTGCAACTTATTGTCTAGTAAAAAAAAAAGGTTACTTTCATGTAAGTAATTATGCTAAAAACTCCCCCATAAAACAGAACCCCAAATCTACCTCCTACTTTGAATTAAAAACAAAAAAAGACATGAAAAATAAGACATTTTTAAAGGACTGATGAAGGATCATACTACACAAGCCTGTATGAACATGGACAAGTCGGCAAGAATAATCAACAGTATTAAAATGGCATTGCTTTTGGTAAATTCCACATGTCTCTTCAATCTGACAATTGAACATGTCAATTCAATAATGAAGTAGAAGAGTAACATGTCTTGGAACTGTAGAAGCAGCAAGAGTCCAGAGGGACCAGCGTTAATATGGGCTACCAGAGTTTGTCAACCGTGAAGGAAGAGCTGAGTGAAATACACATTACAAACGCAAGCTGCAAGGTTAGAGTTAATACGGGGAGATGGGCTAAAAGTATGGAGAACCGGGTCCATGTCTCGGGTGCTGCCCTTTAGTTGAGACTGGATTTCTGGAAATACGGTGCTGTACATTGAGTTTTGATGCACCCTAAAAATCAACCCCTTTAGTTACTCAATCATCGTTATTAAAACCCACTTCTTCCACTATGCCTTGCCAGTCCTTTTATTTCAAAAAAAGAATTAAAAAATATCCGTAATGCTATGCTAAGAAATACATGTATTCAAATGAAAAATAACTTGGTTAAGAAAAAAAGTAAATGCTCAGCCGGGGTGAGCGTTTTCTTAAATAGTCATTATCTCAAAATCAGTATGAAGGCTGAAAAACTAAAAGAGCTTATTAATGGACTGAGACTCCTTAAACTTTTTCATAATGGGAGTCAGGTGTGTAAAATCTTTTGAAAAACCTCACTAAGTACCTATCTGCATCTTTAGGCACTTAAATGCCTTTAAAAACTTGTTCCCTATTGTCTGATTGTCAATTAATTTCAATTAGGGTGCTAGTATTGGAAAATATTCTAATGTCTTCACAGATACAAGAACAGCAGTCATAAAATAAGACTGTTTCAAAGGCACTTAAAGATACACAGGAATTTAACTTTTAGTGGGTAAAATTTAACTTTTAGTGAGATAGCCTATATATTGCAGGTTGCAATGCTTGCATTTCATTTCTATGCAGCTTTTTAAGTTAGGCGAATCCAGTTTCACAAAAGGGAAAGTCAAGAATATGCCTATGATTGTCGTTAGGTTTTTTGGAAGTATGGAGCACAGGGCAGAAGTGCAGCAGGGAGCCCGGTGGTATTCTCCAGACGTGCGTTATATGTGATATTCACTGGGGCATTAGGTGGGAACGAGCACTGAGGGGATGGGAAGCAAAAGTCGTTCCTCCCCTTATAATGCCATCGCACCATGGGCCAGGATGGGACACAGTATTGTTACCTGGGCTCAGCGCAGATTTGGAGCTCGATGGATCCTAATACCTGAGCAATAGCTTCACGCCAACAACGCTGTGAAAGTTACTGGCAGGAACAGGCTCCTCTTTTGTACTTCACTGTATCTCCATTTATTTTCTTTTCCTATTTTTCTATCTCTCCCCCCCCGCCCCCCCCGCAAAAAATCACAATTCTTAACTCCTATCTTATGTTTCATACTTAAGCGTTTCATACTTGTAAACAAAACGACTGAAAGCTGTCAGTTGGAAATGTCATGTCTGCTGTCAACGGTTCATGAATAATTGACACTGAGATTACCTAGGGAAAGCAGCAATTATCCTGACTCATTAACATATGAACTAAGCCTGGTTTTGTTCTGTGGTTGTAGGATTTTCATTTAACTCCTTGATGTAGGAGGAAAAAAAATCCTGGCAGGATGTTGCTATAAAAAGAATAAATCTGAATGAATAAACAAAACCTCAGAACTATGAATATGTATCAGAATTTCAAGTAATGTTTCATTTAATCTCGTATATACACTTTTGCTACAGTATTATTTTACAGGGAATAGCGCTGTGATAAATTTGTTTGCTAGCCTAAGGCTTGGAGGATAGCTCTTCTTTGGAAACATATATGCACATGAGATAGAGGTATCAATGGGAAGATCTTCTCACCCATGTTCCTGTTTTCATACACAACCCAGCTGTAGGTGTCTTCTCAGAAAACAGAAATAGTTGGTGATCAATCAGAGCAGAAATAAAAAAAAAAAGTCAAGTGAGCAAAGTCTCCTGGCTGACAACAGCATCAACAGAGGGAAAAAGAGTTTTTATAGGAACTTCCTTTAAAAAAAAAAGTGTGAACTTCATTTTAAGACTAAAGTTTAGCAAATCAGCATTTACCGCTGCAACAAGCAAGCAAAGAAAGGAGTCAGAAATTCTACAAGCCGGGGAAAACATGCAAAGCAACAAACCCACAATATTTACAAAGATAACGTAAATTACTGACTGCTGCTTCAGAGGCAATATATGCTAAATGCTTTCTCTCCACCTGTACACTATGACAGACTCAAAATTTTTTAGCTGCTGTGCAAGGCTGTAGAGTAGCCTTGAGGTTTAGGTTACAGACTGAGTTAAAAGTTCTCTCTCTTGAAAAAAGCCCTTTGAATTGTAAGTTGAAACCATGAAGCTATTTCCCACAAGTAATTACCATTTTGGATGCCCCTCACTGCTGGTTCCATTGCCTTTAGAAGCATACCATGAATTGGAGGCCATCATATCAATCTATAGAGCTGAATTATAACGTCTTTGGTATAATGAGCTCTCTTTGACAGCCGCGCACAGTCAAAGTCACTGTTCAGAAAGGATAACCAAGCTATTGCCTCTCAAGTGTAATACACTTCATTAAAATGCAAGTCATTTCTTTCGACACACGGTCACTGAACTCCAACCCCTCATAAATCTTGTAACATTTCATTTCTTGTTCACAGCTCTGAAATCTTTAAATTGAGGCCTTTGGTAACTTTCCTCATAACCTCAAAACACATATAAATTTCCCCCTTCAGTCTTTTTTTCTTCTTTTTGTAAAAAATGGCAGGAGACGATTACAAACAGTTTGGAAGATCTTGCCTGTTTGGCCCTTGTAGCACACCTGTCAAAAGCAATTATTCAGACACTGGGTCTTCTCACACTGTTGGAGACTTCCTGACATTCGCCCAATTTTTCCATCCTTTAATTTCATATCTTTATTCTGGGTGATAATATCTTGGAAAAAAAAAGAAGTATTTCTTCCTCATTTGCATAGGTAATTTCTTTTATGTGGCCTTTATATGGCCTTCATTCCCTCTTAGTGATTTAAATATCCATCTCCATGCAAACACAGAAAAGAAAACAAACAAACAAAAAATCCCTACACATGTAAATTAAACAGAATAGGGGAGTTAATTATGAAGAAACAGAGGCCAGTTCCTGAAGTTTCCTCTCCATCTCTATAAGCACAGTATTAGTTTGAAACTTACTTACTGCATAATGAGCGCCAAAGAAATACCAATGACAGCTACTTCATCTTCTCCAATGATTTGATATTTTTATCCAAATCTTCCTTCGTCTATTGATGCATTGAGTATTGATGTGGGGTTTTCTTACTTCTTGTTCTGGACACAGTTCCTCTAGTATCACATACAATGGCCTCTTCACTGTTTTGTCAAAATACAGCGTGAACCTGGTAACAGATGACCGATGCTCAGATTTCTTTCTTAGAGTGGGTTTAGAGCATTAAGCAGTGTAATATATATTCCTGTACTGGTACAGTTGTATATACTGTACTGCATTCAGTACCCACAATTCTCAAGGAGCAGGGCAAGTCTATTTAAAAAAAAAAATCTTAAGATTGAAATTTACTCCCACTGCTACATAATTCTGCAGTGATCTCTAGAAGCTGTCAAATGATAATCACTTTATATAGCTGAATACAATTATGCATTTTTCCCATAATCTACAGAATGAAATAAATTGTATACGAATGTATGCAAAAATAACACAATGTGCCCAAAGCCATTTGTATGTATAATCCATATGAGCTCTCAGCATTCTGCTGGTACTCAGGCAGAACCAGAAAAGCCTCAGCAGACACTTCCCAGAAATATCGCCATTTACCTTTTATTGGGATTGATTATTGCTTATGTATAGAAATTCACACACAGCAATGTAGGGATGGGGCCTTAAGTATGGGTGTACATGCATCATAGATATATACAGATGCAATCTGTGCAATATGCCTATACGTATATCTACAAACCCAGTCTCTCTACGCCTGTTTCAGCACCATTGCTGTTTTAAGCGACCTGAGGTGGCTTTCCAGTCTCGGGAATTTCAGTGCCTCTCTCTGTGGAGACTCAGAAGACGACAGGAACTCTAACCGAAGATTAAAGCGGAGCACAAGTCTTGCACACAGAGACATCGCTTATTCATGAGCACTTACATATGTAATGCTGTCAGGCAGCAGAGTGAGTACGTTTCACCACACTACCCCTAAGTAAGTAGCTCTTCGTTTCTCTTATTTCCTAAGAGTCAGACACTGAATCCCACTCTTTAAAGATGTAATTCACATATAGTCTAGTTGTCCTCTTTAACTAGCAAACCCTTTTATATGGTAACGTTTCTCCTTTTAAGAGACTGGTTTTTTAATGTTGAAGCAGTGATTTACATGAACAGCAGTCACTGGCTATTATTTAATAGAAGACCATATTAAGGAAAAAGGAACAGAAAATAGAATGTAAAGTTTCCACTTTGCGGCTGTAGTAAAGCTGACAGACTAGTAGAAAAGACTAATCAGTACATAAGAGATTCAAGGTTGCCAGCAATTAATTCTAACAGCAAACTGAGCATATTAAGGGGTCTCGGTCAAATCCTGAGAGTCTTGCAAAAATTTAACTTAATCTTTGCCTTCCACTGAGAGCTTGCCAGGGTCTAGACCATCACCGTATGGGGGAATATAAAATCCCCTTGCACTATTTTCTATAACTTATGGAGCATATGCTAGACACCTATGGAAAAAAAGAAAAAAAAAAGACAAAAGAAAAAACCATTTTCTTCACATTTTGTTCCTTCATGGAAGGAGCACCCATTCTCCTTGTCACCCCATTTCTTTCAGCTGGCTTAGCTCTCCCTTTTTTTAGTCATTCTCTTAGGTATTGGTAAACTCAAGATGTCAAACATCACGTTAACTTTGTCATGCTAACACATTTGCAGCTATGTGCCTGTCACTTTTTAATTCCAGCTTTCAATCAGAAACACTTATGGTTCCTTTCCAGCAGCATAATTTTACAGGCTGAGTAAAGAGCCTAATTCTACACCAAACTGGTAATACACAGCATTTCTCAGCGAATTATCATTTTCACCCAGCTTCAGTGGTGACCCTAGAAACTCAAACATCTTGTGTTCAAGAGGATTATCTTATGAAGGCAAATTGATTTGAGTGATGGCTCACAATATTTCAGTTTTAACTTGTGAGTAGGACTTGAGTGACTCCCTCAGCCGTGCACTGAAATGGGAAGAGCCACAGAGACTCTTTTACTGGCCACAGGACAGCTAGCAACGATTGCAGACCTTTAGCTTAAAAGAATATAATAATGTCTCCATCTTAGCATCCTTATGATTGCGTGATCATCTGACAATAAAAAAAAGGAAAGCAATGGTCTCCAGTGAACCCACAGATGCTGCTGCCCATCTGTTGCTCCTTTCCCTGCCTGTTCTCTGCAAATCCATCACTGGCTTGTTTCCTCACAGGCGGGCTGCGGAGCTGGCCGCTCAGGAGTATTTACGGCCATCAAACATTGCTACTCGAATCACTTGACTTTCCTCTACAAGAACTGCATCCCTTGCTCCTCAAACCCCAAAGAGACCTTTAACATAATACATAATATACCGTCTCTCACTGAAATAAATGAAAAGGAGTTTTGTGGATAATCAAGACAGTGTACATTGTATTCCAAGCAATATTATAATTCCTTGTTTTAGAACACACATGCAATAAACTTTTAGATGAGAAATTAATACACAAATTATTAAGAAACAGGGAAGCACATTTGTCAAAGTTTGGAGGATTTAGAGAATCTGCCAGTGAGTGGAAAAAAGCACTAAACCATTCTCAGTTATTGCACTTCTTATATATTATATGTGCTTGTTTGGTTGGGGTCTTTTTTGTTGTTCTTTTGTTGGGTTTTTTTGTTTGTTTGTTTTCATGAAATACCTTTCAGGAGACAAAGAAGAGGATGGGTTTTTCCTATTGTCTTTCTGTAGAACGCGTCAACTGATTGCAAATTTTGGTGCGGCTGTACTGTTAGAAACAGCAGGTCTTAAGTGAGAGAACATCTGAGACTGCCCTTTTTTTACTAGACCTAACATCCTTGATTTATTCAATCTTACCTTCTGGACCCTTTCTTTTAGCCATTTCTTTCTTTTCAGCTCGTCTGTAGGCTCTGTTCAGTTTACCTGTATCATCCCAGTTCTCCAAAGGGGGCACGGTAAAATCACAGGCGCTGGACAGGATCTCGGATACCCTGGGCTAGGAGGGACCTGGGGAGGTCTCCAGTCCCAGCTGCTGCTCAAAGCACCGAATCAAGGCTGGATAACGCAGGGCTGTGTCCACTCAGGTCCTGAAAACCTCCGAGCACCCTAGGATGAAGCTGATGAGGCCCACCTAACAAATTTTCTGTAACTTGTTTCTTTGTAATTACAGGCTTGAGACCTTTCTTCTTATAATCAATAGTAACTGCACTAACTAGATCCTTTTTTAGTGGGAGCTGAAAATTAAATAATCAGCTTTCATTGGCATTGTTTGCTGATAATTTTCTCAAGTACCGGACCACGATTTTCTTTCACTTTCTTCTAATAACAATATACGATGCTTGTTGTTAATCCTGGCATCTCTTGTGAATTGTGTTTCATGTATGCCTTTGTTTTTCTTATTTAAACTTAGGTTGCAAACTTTATATTTTCTGTGTGCCCATTCATCTAAATGTAAGCTAAAAAGCAAAATGTATTAATTTTTTCCATATAGTCCATATTTTCCAGAGCTGTAGTTATTCTTACATCTGCAGAACTGTGGATGAAAGGATTTATCAGATAAGCATATAGAGAAAAATCTATGAGGAATGTTTGAGATATAGAAAAAAAATAAAAACCAGTTTGCTCTTTCTTGCTCTTGACCTGACAGCAAAATGTAATACACATTAATGTGTTACAATCTAATTTATTTTCTTTTAAACTTACAATCAGGTTCCAGGGTTAGTTTTTTGTAGGATGTATTTGAAAAAGAGAATAATTCACGACTCTAATTTTCCTTTATCTTGTTATATAGATAGCGCAGAGATGGGGCTGCTGAAGCATTACAAAGTCATTTTATGTTATTTTGTTGATGTTATTGTTGTTTTCTTATTAAATGATTTTTTCTTCTTTTGGGTTTTCTTAAACAGGATGATTCATATCCTTAATACATTAAAGGATAGCTTTATGGAAATATGTGACCAGAGCCGTAAGACTGAATTATGTGTGAACAGATAAAGACACAGCTTAAGTACACAGAAGAGATTCAATCTGCAGCGTAAGTAGATAATTAGAAAAAAACAGTCTTAAGGAATTAAGAGATGTGAGGTCATCTCCTCCTCCTAAGCTATGGTTAGACTAGGTCAAGCTAAAATTGCAAAATCAAAAAAAAAAGCTTGTTATACTTAGGTAGAAACATCAATACTTCAGAAATATCTAAACCATAAATGATATAGGGCTTTGCAATATCGGTAAAAGACAACAAGAGCAAGATGTAATTGAGGCAGCTTTAGTCTGTGAGTTGCAAAAAAACCATTTCTCCAAATAGTTTTTCATTTCTCTCCTTATTGCTAGTTAAAGGACCTTTTGTTTTGAAACCAGCAAGCAAGCCACTTCGCATCAGACAGAAATGCATTTGAAGATTGTGTTCGTAGCCATGTGACAGCAACAACAGCATCAAAGATGAAGAGCTTTATTAGTGTTATTATTAAAGAAGGTAGGACTTGGACGGAGATGGTGAAGTGGGCATAACCAGCAATTGTGGGACAGAAAAAGTATTATTACCTGCCATTGAAATGCGAACAGGTCAGGAGCACCGAGAGAAGGGAAGATCAAAGGTCCCACCAGACTCCGCGGTCAGACTCAACCCTTAAGCCTTGCAGTTCGTCTTCCCTTTTTAACTATTGAAAATACAAATCAAGAGGGTGGAAGAAGAAATTGATAAGCATCAGTGTTCTGTACAAAGATTTTTTTTTTAAAGTATATGCGGACATCCTGAGCTCTTTACCAAAATGTATTGCAATAATAAGTAGGAAATTAGCTATTTGAGGGTAAATAATTATCTTTCCATCAGAACTTTTTTTTCAAGTTAATCTTTTCCAGCATTTCTGTATGCGGGTTAGTATGTAATACATTTTGAACTGCATAGTGGTTGGTAAGACAAGAGAGACAGCATTATTTCAGTTCCTTTGAGACAAACCTGTTTTCTTAAGGGCTCTCTTGCTGTATGTAAGTATGTGCGATTGTAACAAAAAGGAACTACAAAAATATGACGAACTGGTATTTTATAACTTTCAGCAGAGGACTTGTGCTTCTAAACACTTCATTGTTTCTGAAAACCTGGAGTTGATAATAAGCCAATTTTATGTCTGAAATCAAAAGGGTAAATAAATGATGTGTATAGAAAAACCATGTGAAAGAGTCTGATACTGCAAATGTCTAATCACATGATTTCAGCAGGAGGTTAGGAATGTAAATAGGCGTTAAGAACCCCTGCTGAACCCGGAGCATGGTTAACTTCATATACTTGAGTAATATTTAAATCAATGGGAATTCAATATAACATTAGCTAATCTCATGTTTAAAGGAATAAAGCTGAGATTATTCTTCTTGATTATGTGCAGTTACTTACACATTATTTTATATCCTTTTATTTTCATATCATTTAAATTCACAGTTCAGTTTTCCTTCTGGTTTGCTGAACTGAATAAATGTTTGGTTTATCGATAGTTTGTGAATAATGAGGTCCACTAGAACATTCTCATCACTCATAAAGTATCAGTGAGCTCCACGTTTACTCAACACAATAGAAGTCATTTGAATTCCGAGTTGTCAAATGAAAGAAATTTGATCTTACGGATATTTTTGTAAGTGATGAGATCGCTCAGTAGTATCACTCACCTGTAATAGGTAAAAGTATTCCGTTTGACACGTCAGACTATTATTTTTATAGTATAAATACATCTTATTTTACCAGTTCACTTAAAATGGTATGGTCATAATATATACAAATACTTCCCATATCTAAATATAGATTTTGATTAAAATATTTTATAGTTCATATTTTTTACTAAATATAAAATTACTACTGTATTTGACAATTTTATATGCATATGTCACATACATTAATTACAGTCATATATAAACAGATACAGAAACAGTCCCTCCTGTTAGGAGAAAGGAGAAAAAACCCCGCTCTGTTTCAACCCGGTCAGCCTAAATAAGGGTGTCCAGGGTGTTCCCCGCTCTGGATCCTGAGCAGAAAATCAAGACTTCAGGTAAATTCATGTTTCAAAGCCTGAAGTCAGCTTTCTCTAGGCCGATATAATCTCTGTGTGATATTTTTGGTAATTAATCTCTGGTAACTAAGAAATATCCCAAGTATATTATGTATGTAAGAAGCAAAAGCATTATCAGAGCTACTGTAATTTGAGAAGGCTGGATAGAAATAAACAACTTTTAGCTTTAAGACAGTAGGGCTGCTGCAGATGTCTAGTTTGAAGAGTCCTGCAGAGTCACCAATATCAAGAGCGTGCCTCTTCAAACCATCATTAAAAATGAAAAAAAAAAGTCTGACATGTTTGTCATTGGCAAGTGTTGTTTTGCTCAGATACTAATAAATATATATGTATGTGTGTGTTATCTGTGTTTACCCCAACTTTGCTTTCTTGTTTCCTGTACAAAACTTTGACATGTGACAAGCCAGGGTGTTTCACAAACACTGCGTCTCTGGGCAAATGAAACAAAAAAGACAATTAGATGGCACAGTTGTAGCATGACATATTAAATTCTCTTTTAACTTACAGCTTTCAATTTTACACTTGAAAAAAAATGCAAATGTATATTCTCATATCAAAAGATGCAGTGCGTAGTCAGATTATGACTACCAATTATATCGCAGACGTGAGGTTTCTTGCAGCAGCAAATGTTTCTTTAATAGTCTATAAAACTTTTACAGCATTTAGTTTGGGCAAACTTACCGTTGTCAAAAGTTACCCTTTTTGGCCAAAATCATCCTTTTAGTCAACCAAAAACCAACTGTGTTTTCTCAGTCACTTTGAAACTGTTAAAATCTTATACTGAAACTTATACAGAACTTACTGTACAGAAGCCTATAAAGCAGTAATACTGGAAGTGACATACTGCTTTTCCAAGGAAGAAAGTATACACTTATAATGAAAGGTTTAGACTACATTTACCTTTATAATGTCATAGATAAATGAGAAATTACATTTTAGGCTATTCCAAAACGTTCATGATTTAATGCACCAGAAGGCTACAACTGATTATGGAGGTTGTCCTAGGGATCAAGCGTACAATCTGTAACAGCTATGGAATTATAATAGTAAATATATCTGCATTTTCACTTAAACATAAAGCACGGAATAACATCTCTAACAGTTAATTGAGACAGTATCTTACCTACTAACCGTTGCTGTATCTGATAGCGTGGAGTTAAAAGAAGAATGTTATCGAGTCTCAAATTATCAAGGCTACATCAGAGACTTCTTTTTATAGCCTTCAGGTAGACAATAACAGTAGATTTATATGGTTTTGCTATTGATTTTAAGCACCACATATAATCAGTTGAGGAGGCAATACCCATGGGAGATCTATAGTGTTAGGAGTCTCAGAATGGCTGCAGCAATGATCTGGTTTTTATTTATCGCAATAGCACTGATTCTTTATGTGTCTGAAGCAGTGCCACCATTTCAGCTGCAGAACGGCTTTAATTGTGATCTGAGAGTTTTAATCTTGCACCCAAAAAGTTCAGAGGTGTGCTAGAAACATCTGTACTTCTAGCTGATATCAGCATTGCATCATCCATCTGTAACCTCAAATGTCATAACCATTTAGGGCCAAAAAGATACTGTCATCCACATTGATTTTATTTTGACCTTTTTAAAGCAATTTGGGACAGACTAAGGAAAAAGCTATTAACTCTTATCCGTCAGTATTCCCAAGTATTAACAAAACTGCTTAACTGTATTAAGGAGGCTCTAATATATTAAAAAAGTTGTTAGCCATCCGAACTAAGTAATGTGCGGGAAAGAACTTATTTAACGGAAGAAGTCAGCCCAGAAGCCCATTACTAACTCCTGCCTGCAAATTTGCCTGTAAACATTAAAACCAGTACAAACAGTAACAGAGAAAGTAAGCAAGAAGAACCTCAAAAGAAAATTCACATCATAGGAAAATTTTTGCAAAAGTGTTTTGTTTGTTAGTTTAGTTTTCAATATTACCACTTTTCATAGTGAGTCATAAAATTAAATGCAGCAAAAAGCATATATGAAAGAAAAATTATCATTTCAGACCAATCTAATACATAAACTTAGTTATCCGATAAAATAATGAACTACAAATAGTATTTCTCAAAAATCATTGAATTTCATAACTTTGAGTCAGATTACCAGAGCGTTATTTTTCACCTGATCTTATTTTTTTATTAGAATTATTTTAATCACAGAAAGGTTTGGGGTTTTTTTTTTCATTTTTTGGTTCAGGATATTGTATTTTTAAAGCAAGGAAGAGCTACATGATACGGAATCTTGCCAACTTCCGATTAACAATACAAATGTTAAGAATATTGGACTGTAATATAATGATAAGATTAAACTGTGAAACAGGTTTGATTATAAAAGACCTGGTCTGAAAAAATATAATCCTGATGTAAAATGTTATATATTATGGCTGAGGAGGAATAATAAACCAACTTATGCATACACTAAAAGTTAAATATTCAATTATATTCTAGAAGTCATTCTTTTCAGTGAAACACACTTGCTCTACCCAAATAAAAGTTGCATAACTGGAAATGAAAAAGTTATAGCTGTGTCCTTCAACTTTTTCCAAGGTGCCTGTTGGTTTTTCTCGGGAAGAAGACTTGAGATTATCTTATTTCAGGGGGAAAAATAAAACCAACTTCCATTTTGTTCAGTCATTTTCCTCTTAACTGAGCTACACTGTTCCTGTAAACTTCGCCAGTGCACATCATATTTCAGGATAAGTATTCAAACCATGGACCTATGGGAACATTTGCTTATTCATTTTGCATACAGGAAAATTGTGGCACACGGCTTTTCTATACACACACACTCATACAATACTTACCTTTTGGTTTGATTGTTCAGTCAGTTTTGAGTATGTGAACTTTACGCTTCTGGTAAAAAGTGCTTTCAGGTATCATGGTTGGTTTATTCAGGCTTTTATAGAGACGTTGCTACCTCCTAATTCAGTTTCCAATACAAACACAACATATTAGCTTCTGCAGAATGATCAAATACAGTGGCTGTTTGAATTAGATAAAATCAAAACATTAAATTTGCTGAACGGTACAAATATTTGACTGACAATTCATTTGCTCCTCACTGATTAAGAATAGGTTTTGTAAAAGCCTTCTCAAACCTAGAACAAACTCTAGGACTTAATCCCACTAATCCTCCAAAGCTGAAAAACCTAAAAAATACCAAGTTCGTTTTGCAGCATGTCCTGTTGGTCATGCAGGTCAGCAGATTCAGGCCCTAGAAAACGAAGTGGTAGGTGAATGGGTCAAGCTGAAAGCTGAAATGCATTTGTTTGGGTCCCAGAATCTAACCAGGTAACATTATGGCTCATGCATCCGAATTTAGCAGCATGGATCTGAACACTCTCTTTCCATCCTCAGGATTTGAACAGTGTAAAGTGTTCAAAAACTTGTAAAGGGAGCTGGCTCTTCAAGGGACCTGAAGCAGCCACGGAGCACTGGTGAGCACATTGGTAGCTCCCATGCTGACATCCTCCTCCCTCGTGTGACTAACAGTCATTTACCTGGTATGGTGTTACATGCATACATACATACAAACATACATTTACCTGGTATGGTGTTAACAAATCCTTCCCACCAGTACTGTTTAGTTTTCCTGTTACATAGTTTTCTGCTCGAGGCAGAAGTTCTTATTCGTTAGGCACCTAAGAACATTGCAGAAGACACACTTTTAGTTAAGCATCACTAGGTTTTCTTATCTAGTTGAAAACGCACAGACTTCTGCAAAAAGTTCATTGAAGGAAATGTAAAGTTAGGGGCTGGGAGCCAAAAGATCAATGTGAAGCAATGGGGGAGGGAATAAAAGGCATAAAAATAAAGCAAGATTAAATTAGCCGTAACTAGCAAAAGAGCGATCTGAGCAAGGGAACAATTTAAGCTAAGTATGCCATGCACTACTTATTTTGTTGTTTTTCCTCAGTTCCTCAGCTGAATGATGGACGTCGTCCCGCTCTTCTTTGGACCATGAGAACACGACACTTACTTGTTGCTGTGGACTAATAGACATCATCTCCATTAAGAAGATGACATTTTCTCCACCCCATCATATGAATGTTAGGAGATACCATGATAAAAGCCACAAGGTTAATGGAAATTATCTAATTTTATCGTCTGCTACCTCCATAATTTTCAGGATTTCAGAAAAAATATTTTTCTACTCTATTTAAGATAGAGATGGTATTGGAGGGTTTTGTTTAGACAATGTGCATACCCTTATATTTAAAATTAAAATACTCAAAGATTTTCTAGATCACCAGGGAAAATTACATGCTGGTATGCTGTTGATCTTTTATAGATGTTTAAGCAGCACTCAGCATTTATTTTCCATTTTGTTTTCCACATCTAATGAGGAATTCTTTAGTGGATTTCCCCATGAAGTGCAGAAGTCCCCATTTTCCCCATGCAGTTCAGAATCCTCTACTCCTCATGTTGTTTCAAATTTTCTCTTCTCAACTTGCTATTTTACATGCAATAATCTAGGTATCACTGCTGCTCTCGTTCTCCACGGACAATTTGCACTGTTCTAGTCCAACAACAGTTGGTTTCTATACAATACTATGTTGGTTCTGTTACTTTTAATTATGAAGAAAGTAAGCAGAAAGAAAATAAGCTTTAATGTTATTTTGGAGGAGCGAGAACAGGACGTGTATGACACTACTTCTGTATGCTGACTGGCCTCGATCATACCATCTCCTGCAATATTCTCCATTTTGCCCACCTAGATAAAGGAACACAGATGGCAACTATTTGTTTAAAAAAAAGATAAGACCACTACAGGTTCAGTAGTGGTCTTTGATTTTGGAAGAAAGCGCTTCATAAACACTTACCTGCATAACTTCATGGTTAACTGAAAATATGCTAGTACAGCAGCTTTACAGGTTATTGTTACACGGCTTGCAAAAGTCTAAACCTATTCCAAATGTCAACAGAAATGCTAAGAATACCTTCAGGCTAGGAAAAAACCCACTGAGTCTGGGCTCATTTCATTACATTACATTTCATTTCATTTCATCAGACTTCACTCAAAGCAACTAAAAATATAAATTTAACTTTCACATGTGAAAAATATCTTTATATTGTCAACTGCCAGCTGAGTTTTTCTATTACTTTTCAATAAGTTCCCTCCTTTTAAAAATGCTGTAATCTATGCCATTTATTTACAATAGTGTTACCGTATTTTAGCAAAACAAGTCAACTATACATCATCTTTCCAGCCAAAGTGGTGTAATACGCATTTGCTGTACCGTAATTAAATATCTCCTTTCCTCCTTATTGAGTCTCAATACTTTTGCTGCACCCATTTTGCAATTGTGGTAATGTGCTTCTTAACAGCATCTCATGGTAACTGGTTTGCTCCAGATCCTTGAAGAAGAGCCTTGTAAAACACAGAAGTTTTGATGCATATGAATGCTAATAGAGTTATTTCCACCATGTGTATATGCTGGAAATAGGACTCAATCATCTGGCCAGTGCATTTTAAATTTGGCAATCTTTCTGCTCAATTGAGATCAGCAGATTGTTGAACATTCACGGGTCAGGACTTTTTATTAGAAGACCCTGGTCTTATATTCTTGCTTAAAACAATTCATCATTGCCCTTTCCGTCTGAAGAAGTTTTACGTTTTGAGAGTTAATTTACTGTATAAAGTTTGATTTGACAGGCCCTGAACCTTCTGCTCATGAGTTAGTTAACATTACATTTTTCCTACTCCTCCTTTTTAAGCTTCACAATCATGGTTGATTTCCCTGTAATGAATAATTAATAAAGTAAACTGTTCTGCTGGATGAATTAGAAAGGAAACAGAATAGTAAAATAGCCTATTTCCTTTACAGTTGGGGTAGAAAAGTGTGATTGTGAAAGAAGAATATGAATATATGCATAAATGTTCAACTCTCTCACAGACCAGCAGTGGCTATCTGGAGAGATCCAGCCAAATTTAGCCGCAGGGCAGACTGGCTCACATTTCATTCAGTACCGTAGAAGTTCCATACATTGAAGCCAGAGTAATGTATTCTATCCTGTTCGTTTTAGCTATATGAAAACCAAAAAATGCCCAGGTTTTGGTACAAACGTTCAACAACTGAATTAGAAGGGTTTACCTAAGGAAATCCCAAAACCAAATACCTGACCTGCTGAAATGCTGAAATTATTCCTTCACTAACTTCTAAAGTCTTGCTTAGCTCTTCTGAGTTCTTACATAAATCGAATTGTTGTATTAAGTGATCACCACAGAAGTCAGAAAGCAAAACAGTGAATAAAAGCTAAAAAAAGAACATTCGCACTGCATCCGAGGAGCTAAACATACAGCTTCTATACTAAATTGTTTTACACCTGCTGCTGAAAACAGAAAATATTGTAGCTATGCTTCAGCACGTTCCACAGCAGATCTGTTGAAATCTCTACCTTCTCTCAAAATCCCTATGTTCTGTTTCTATACCCCAGCAGAAAAAACATATTTTTACATTCAAAAATGGTATACAATTTTTTAGGTAGTATATAAATACTTCAGTTGAATTAAAGAAGAAGTAGCAACAGCAAATTTTACATCAGAAGATGGAAGACGTATGTTTCTTAATACATTGGAATCACCCTTATTTCCCGAACCCCAAGAATTCTTATTAAAGCAAATATGTACATACATCACATTTCCCAGGTTTAGTGAATTCCCTCTTTCTCTTCAAAATTCCCCAAGAAATTTCTTTACCCTGTTCTCTGGACTATGAATCAGAATTTCTCCGGGGAATAAAAAACCGCATGCCTCTTGATTCTAAGCTAATAACAGTTCCTGAATGAGTCTCTGCCATAATTTAAGAAGCCTAAGGGTGTAATTACACAAATGAATTATTGAGAGGTAGATTTACTGTATTTTGGGCATTCTGTTAAAAGCCTATATATATATATATATATATGCTCTTTCTCAGAGGTAATTGAAGTTATTTTACCTTATATTCACAAAGATACATGCACATTTACACCACATTGTCAGAACCCGGATTTTCTTGGCTTTATGCCTGATTTGTAAAAAGTAAATGTAAAGTATTATGCAACAAATAATGATGCCCTACTTGTGGTATTATTAATATGTTCTTTTTTAGATTAGAAAAGAAAAAGAAAAAAGTGCAGACTATTAATTTCAAAATCTGTAGGAAAAACTTCTCATTAGGAAAAAACAATCCCTTTAAAAAGCCCACTCTTCACTAACATGGCACTACCAAAAATTAAAAGCTAATATTTAAAGTTTCTTTTTATTATTTGCCTCTGAGTTCTGAGCCTTGCAGGGCTTTTCATGATCATCTTTCATAATCAAGAAAGACAGGAGATTTTCACTATATGAATTCTGAAATAAGTATGTGCTCATATAGCTCCAATTTAATTGCAACTGTAGTGATAATTCTGATTAAAAGTCACATGCCATGCAGGGCAAAAACTGTAAATGTTTCAGTGCATGCAACGAATGTCCTCAAGAAGAAGTCTCAGTGACCTGAGAGTGCCTTTTTCACTGAATACGATCCTATTAGTCCTGTGTTTCTTCAGTTTTTTCCACGTTATGAAATGTAGAGTAGAATTGCTGTGATAGATAGCAACAGGAAAGAGTATTTGGAGAAATCAATAGTAAGAGCAAAGGTGTGAAACAGCTTGTCCTTTGTCACTGCAGTTTGGTTGCTGAGATGAACAAAAAACTTAAAGAATAATGATATACCAAAAGCTGATCAGAAAATGAAAGGCAAGTCATTTCCAGGAATATTTTCTCTACAAAGTTAAGAGTTTTCTGGGGAATAAACAAAAACCAAGAACAACAATTCCCTTTGACCTTTGGATAAAAACCAGATTGTTATAGCATTCAATTAATAGAGTGCTACATCATGTAAGTTGCAATTATAATTCCGAGTACTTCCACCCCCTTCTATGTGCCAGCGTTCATTGCTAGATTTTAAGTGGTGTTCTCACCGTTTCCCTTTGGAGATTATGATAGCTTCATGATGATGATGCACGGTGGGAGTTCAGGCCTCACGAAGAAGCCTCATGTCCTACAGAGTGTCACAGATGAGTAGTTAGGCCGCTGAAAAAAACACTGTCAAAGATATTTGCAAATAGTGATTTTAATAGAAATCTATAAAAGTGTGATTTAACACAGTTTGGTGGCAAGGTTTACTCCATTACTTATTAAATGAATGGAATATATATATAAAGAGAAAGAAAGAGGAAACCAAGCCCAAAGAAAATACAAGGAGGAAAAGGGGAGCCCTCCTGTTGAGTCATGAGGTTCAGAATGGACCCCCTTGCTGTCTAAACTCCTTCTGAGAGGAGCCTAGGTGTGGCTGGATCCAATCCTAGTCTCAAACTTGGTCAACGGTTTATGTCTAAGGATTATATACGTTTAGCAGCAGTTTAAGGTTTGTTTGCAGCAAGGAGAGAATCACAAAAAATTAGCAATAACTAATCATTAATTAATTTAGCATCTACAAAGTGATTAAATGAGGTTTACTATAATATTTGAATCGATTCAGACACACACACACACACAATAGGTGTAAATACTCATTATATGCGCAGTTAAAGGTACCTATTGAAACATGCACAGTTAAAGGCCCCAGTAAAAATTCCCCACCAGGTTTAGTGAAATACTCACTTTAATTGACTGTCTCAACGGGCGAAAGTTGAACCCCGAGGAGCAAGGAGCGCCAGAGATCAGCTCATGCAAAGTTAAGAGTTCGCAGCTCCGAGAGGCATCCCACTCAGGGAGATTCTGGTGCAGCCCGCTGCAGTCCAGGAGCGCTCAAAGGGTCTCACTTGGTACTGCTGTTTATAGGGACATGAGATGATTGACTTTAGGCATCGGTAAATTTCCATTCTACTTTCAACCCGTGTTGAAAATTACTAAAGTTCTCAAAAATTCCAGTGATGCTGGTACAGATCCTCCCGAGTTACAGCCTAGATAAGACAGGCCCCAAGGCTGCCAGCTGGCGACTGGTACAGACAAAAAATATGTTCCACAGTTGTCAGGGCTGCCTCCCTGGGACAGAGAGGGCTGCTCCCACCTCAGCCATGTAAGAGTTTTGATACGGTCAAGGGACGCTCATCCGCCAGACTCGTTACACAAAGGCCACATTTTGACAGGAGTTACTGAGATTGTAAAGCAGCTCCGCTTCCCATGCTCTGCCAGGTGCACAAGACGACAAGTGGGGGGGGGGAATGCACCACCACACAGAGGGTCACGAGAACGTTCTTACTGAATTATTTCATTTGCTTGAACCTGAAGGTTCGTCTGTTCTCATGTCTACTTCCCAAATATTTCTGAAGCTATCAGCAATAAAATCCCTCATATTCTCTGGAATACTTCAGGTGGGTGAGACAAATATATTTAGCTTTGTATTGTAAACAGATAGTGATATACTAACAGTATTTTTAGTCCATCTTTAAATGTAATAACATTTAAAAAGCAATATTCCTCCCCGCACTTTCAGGTCACCCGTAGTGCAACTTTGTATCAAAATAATAGAAAAACATCTTCCAATGTCAGTATTACAGTAAGGCAAGCATTTACTATTGTCAATTCACAGTTATCTACTTAATTTCAATCTTCAAAAAACAAACTAAAAGATGAAAAATGTGAATAATTTTGCTAAGATTTCAGCAATTTGAATCGGATCTCTTTTTTACTTAAAATTATTCCTTACAAAAAGACATATGCCATCCATTTAAATTTATTATATGGAGGAGGGAGTATGCCATCATTACTGTTGGAATGTAAACTTTTGCATTTCTTGACTTTGTGAGTGTTCCAGTGAAATGTATTACCTTTCATAACACTGGGTTTTATTAAAGCTCACAAACACACACAAACCCCAAAAGCCTGTAAGTACAGAAGTGCTAGCTGCATATACTGTATGAAACGTGTTCAGGACACCTAAGTCTGGAACAAAGTGGCTAAGTTATGATTTTGAGACCTTACTCTGCCTGTTATATAGTATAGCTTATCCTCAAGAATGCTGTGCCAGCCTGAGCCTGAAACCAGCAGCTCATCAACTGGCAATGCAAGGAACATCGTTTAATTAACCAAACACAGTTTTTTACTTTGTTGGCACCCAGCAAAACATGCGAGCCAGCCACTGCAACACTCACCAGCGTGCCACCAATCTATCCGGAAGATAACCTAATTGGATAGAATGGAAAGGGAAAAGGGGGTGTTCAGTGAATTCACATATATAGGGCCAATACAGCAAGTGAGCTACTGAAAGCTGATACCGCGCTGGCCTTATACCCGTGTGCTGTGCAGAGCTAAGCCAATAACTTTCCCCACCACTCCAAATTTGTTATATGAACTGTCATTGCAAAACCTCCCAGGAGTATAAGCAAAGCACTTCTATATGCACGCAGGGCCTATCACTGCCGTGACTCTGGCTGGTCAGATAAACCAATTTTACCTCTTAGTGGCATTCTGTAGTCTTATGGCCTCTCCTTGCTCTCAGCTAAGATGGTTGAATTGGCTTCTGCCCCTAAATGCTGCTAAATCCCACAGCGATCATGAATCAGAGCTCTTAGCCACAGTAGTTCATAGATCAATATATTAACACCGACTAAAATCAATGACGGTTTGCATTAATGTGCTAGATTTTGAATTGCAGCACCTTAGGACCAGACCCACTGCTCTTCAGCCGGTTTTGGGACTTGTAAGCACCACTCAATGGAGGTGATGGACAGCTGGAGGTATAACCTCTTAAATTGTCCTAGCTTGGATCAGTAAAGCTTGTCAAACAGAACTCATTAAAAACTCCTTTTCTCCTAATGCAAAAGAAGTACCTAGACCTTCCCTACTTCCTAGCCTAGCTTTCTACCCTTCTGCTGCTAGAAGAGAGTATCTTTTATTCATACTTTGTATCTGCAAACTCTTCCTTTCCATCATCCCTGTTTTCGCCATATTCTCCTCAGTTAAACTCAGAATAAACAGCTAATGTTTTTTTTCCCTTGTCCATTGTTCAAGTCTTGTCATTTTGTTTAGCTAATCATCTTATCAGTACCTCTTGGCTTCTGTACTAAATTAAGTCAGTCTCCTCTTGACTTTACATAATCCGAACAACATATAAAAATATACAGTGAAAAACCTAGAAGTTTTCATCTCAACAACTTTTAATACAGGAAAGTTATAATAGTATTATTGGTCATGACAATGCTTACGGTTAATTTTTGTTTCAGAAGCATATCCTGTAACTCGGAAAAGTAGACATGAGTTGATAAAAAAGACCTAAAATATCTATTTTGCATGATAAAATATCTATTTTATCATTCATTTTATATATAGAATATCTATTAACTTAATACAAGGCAATGGGACACATAAATAGCTAACTTCTCTGTCATAGGGCTGCACAACAGAATGAGCTAATTACAGTAGCCTTTGTTTACTGTAAAACATGAGGGGTTTTTTTTGTTTGTTCCTATTTAAATACAGTTGTGGAGAACACAAAGCATGTCAGGTAGGAAGCAGAGCTGAGTATGTCCAAGATTGTTCACGCATTCAGGTTTAACCGGGTTGTGGCTACAAAAGAATTTTATCCCAGGCTGAGCTGCAGGAATTTAAAAATATTTTTGCTTTTTCTCATAATTTGAAGAGTTAGTTGCTCACTTCACAGATTCTCCTGACAGTTTTGTCTGACAAATTCCTTCTTGCTGCTCTATCGACCTAGAACATCAGCGATCCCCTTCATCTTTTTCACTGCCACTCCATAGCTCTTGTAGGGTTTTTGCACTGAAGACTGGTTTGCTATAGAGTTTTTGTGTCTGTACTGCAGTGGCAGGATGCAGGGGTAAGTAGCAAACTGCCAGCTCCTGCAGGCTTCAACTTGACGTACAGGGAAAACGAGAATGGACACAAACCACCTTCCCATTCAGAATGGCCTTTGGTTCCTGTCCTGTACAAAGAGTTCCAAACAGCAAACTGTGTAAGCTGTCTGTTTAGGTACTTTAAGTTGTCACAGGTACTCACACCATTTTCCAAATCCTTTTCTGGCTAAGTCACCAAAGCCAGGTCTACACATACAATTCATTCTGGAGAAAGTCAGTTGCATAAATGTAAAAACATCTGTGTGAACACCACACAGCCTGCTTAATGGGAAGAAATCCAGATGTTTTACTCCTGTCTTACCTATAAATCATTTTCTGCTTGAGAAAATTAAACTGCAGCTGTGTTCTTGTGCCTGCCTTTCCACACCAAAGCGCTTTGGTGGTCCATCTGACATTTTTTACAGCGCCTCATCCTATTTCAGTAAGTCACTCCCATAGTCTCTACTGCCTGCTGGGCATTATCCCTGGTTTGCTTTTCACTACAACAATCCACAACGCTTCGGTAGTACCTTGAATATCTTACCTGAATCAGGGAAGAGAACTCCTCCTTCCCGCCTGCCTGTTGCACTGCTTCCAAAACACAGACACAGCTCAGACACTCTTAGTCTATGGGGGGGGAAAAAAAAAAGGTTTACAAATTTTGTAAGATAAAGCACAGAAGAGAACATAGTGACTATGGTACTGCCTGAGCTGGGCCAAAATGCAAGTGCTGTAGAGCTGCAATCGGGATAAAGGAATTTGAAGCAGGAGTGCAAGAAGGAGGACCATACTTTTAAGACAGAAAACACATGTCTAACCAGACTCCAGCTCCCAAACCACAAAGAGCTGGACAGCATGCCAGAATACAACTTAATTTCATGTCAACATGGGCAACAGTCATAAAAATATCAATACTGGGACCTATGATGCTTTTTGAAGTATGGACCTGGCATCAGAAACTCTTCCGTTTGCTGGAAATCTGTTCAGGCAGTACATAAATCATTCAGACTCCTTTAACCCTCTCCCACCTCCAGTGACTGCTAGAGAGCACAAGTTCCCCAGCGCCACAAGGGCAGAGAATGCTAAATAACTGCTACCTCGGTTTCGTGGTGCAAGTCAAACCATACCCGTGCAGTTGCAGACCAGCTCTGCCTGTTTTCCTAAGGGGTGGGTACCAACCAGACTCTGTTCTGACTTCAATTTCCACATGCTGCTTACCAGGTGCTCAAAATTGTAACCAGTGCTTTGAATAAAAACGCCTTCTCCCCTCTACCATTTGCCTGGTTAAAATGAAGTCCCCTGTGCCCCCCCACCTCTGCCACCACGACCACACACACACACACACTTTGCATGACCACTGTAGGAATCTTGCTACAGTGACTGTTCATACGGCAAAGTCAAGTCACTTTTGCTGCCCTCAATATTGCCTTCATTATCTGCCTTGCCACATCCCCTACGTCTTACAAACAGCACACAGACACATGCACAGAAGACAGAAAACATTATACAGAATGTGGGTTTTCAGCACTTGGTAATATGATAAAAAAAGACAAGCAAAACTAGGATAAGGTAGGGAATTAAAGAAAAAATCAGCAAACGTTTATGGCATGTACAATGACATTGTTAAAATGTCTTCAATTTTATAACGGTAAAACTGTGAAATTATTTTGTGAAACAAATCCTAGAAAATTGTTTGGGTTTTTTTGTTTGTTTGTTTAGGACCAATACCTATATTTAAAAAGTTTTTTTAATGTAAGCATAACTTTTAAAGTTTTTTTTATTTTTCCCTTTCTGCAGTAAAGCTTTTATCAACATCATTTCTCATTTAGACCAAGCCGTACGATAGTAATTTCCAAAGCATAAACAGGCAGCAAGCTGCAAACGAAAATTACCCGGAAACCATCACCCTTTTTCCCTTAAAAGCCTGAAACGTTCTGCACAACACAATACGACACAATGATGTCTAAACATGTTGCTGGCAACATGAAGTGGAATTTCAGAGACAGAAAGTGTACTGGCTGTGGTATCATATGGAAGGACTAGAATTTTGCTGTTTCTTGAGTAGGCAGGTATGGTTTTCTAGACAAGTAAGAAAAAAACACCCTAGTGTTATTTTAGTGAACATCATGAGTATGTACCTTATGAGACTCTACTTGCCCTTCTCCTATAGGTATAGGGGATTTGCTCCCATGGATTAGTGCAAGGCTGCCTGAAGAGCATTAGATGTAATCACCAACCTGACCTCAGCAGAAACTGTATTCCCTTTCTCCCTCAACCTGTGCCCTTCTAATGTCATTAATTAGATATCTGGCCTCATGCAGCCTCCTTAATGATAAATGTAATGCAGTGCAGCAGCAAAACAGCATAAAGATCACATCTATCAGCTCTGTGGGCAAATAGGATGAAAAGTGAAAAAAGGATTTTCTGTCTTCAGGGAAGACACTCTAAAACCAGCAATACATAAACCCCTGTCATGGAAACAAACAAAAAAGCACTCCAAAAACACAACAACAAACCCCCTTCATGCCCTCACACCAAAAAAATAAGAAACAAAGGGGAAAAAACCCCTCTAATTTACTACCGCTGATACTAAACAACACAACAGGACTACAGCAGGTGGGGTTTTTGAACACCCTCCCAGAATACGAACACTCTCCGGTGTACACGTTAACTCGGACCGGAGGGTAAAGCCAGGCTTCTGAGAATGCACCTGACTGAGAGAAGGCAGTCGTTTCCAGGATGTCTCCAGCGTAAAAAAGGAAAGCAAGTTCACAACAACCCCAGGGGAGGGCTGTACAATGCGCGGACCCAAGGTTGAAGGAAAAGGGAGAGTTTCTGATACAAGGAAAGGCAGGCACACACAAACACAGGCACACGCACAGAGGACGGGAAGAAAGCCATGTCATTGCCCCGACAAAGGAACAGATTTGGTGCAGGGATTGGTGTGACTGGGGCTTACAGCAGCTGAGAAAGAGAGAGGGAATCCTACACTGCAACAACTTGCAGACGTTACTCAGCCTATGCTAAAGATGCTGCTTGCTTTATACATCCAGTTAGCTGTCTTTATGGTCTACCCAGGTGCTAGGGTATACTTAAACCCCATCCCGGGAGTGCAGCTGGTAGCGAGACTTTCCAGGCACAGCAATATCCTGTTCTCTTTAGTTAATTCCTCAATCTCAAAAATCAGCATGGAAATCATGATGCTGCAACCTAGACAGACCCGGTAAGAGAAGCTGTCCTGTTGAATGCCCTCATAATTCCTTGTCACCCTCATTCTTACATCGCATTGAGTTTATTTTATTTTATTTTCATTTCTTACTTTTCCCACCGATTCCACTTCATAAGCACAAAGTCCTAACAGCTCCTATGGAAGCATTGTATTTTCAAGTCAGCCACATAGACCAGCATAATGAACATGGAGCCTCAGATTTTATTATTCAGACATCAAAGTGCATTTGGTCTTGAGCACAGGATGCCAATGAATTAATTCCAGGGTACTAAAAGCTAAACGTACACGCATTGAAAGATGTGTGCACAAACAGAAAACAGACATGAGCAGATCTCGTTTAAGATCAGTGCGTCCTCCTACAACTTCAAACGTTCTCTTGGGCCATCAGGTCTTAGTTAGCCTAATGTTAAAATATTTGAGGATAATCAAGATTTTCTTTAAAAACGTCTTGCGCTCGCTCTTGTCAGCAGAAGCACGCTGTGCTCTATTCCACGTAAATTTGAATCTGTGTTAGAACATCTGTGTGGTCAGAAGAAAATGTTCTTTTTTATTCCTTAAATGCTGAGGTTCAGTCAATTTTCCATTTCTAAAGGTATTTCTACTGAGAAAAATGACAGTGTTCAGCAGTTGAACAGATATGTAACTCTTCAAAGTCTGAGCACATGTACATAATTTTAAATTCTCTCATTACATCTACGGATTTCAAGAAGAATGTTCCTAAAACATTAACTTAAGCATGAGCGGTCATCGTAGCACGAGGCCCCTGAACAACAGTCTCTACTAGCAATGCTGTGCATCGCAATAATCAATTTTTCAAATGTAAATGCCCCACAGAAAAAGCAATATTCTCCCCATTAAGTCACAGCAAAAGAACTACGTCTGACTCATTTTAGCCCTATTTTTAAAGCACTCTTTTAAGTATCTCCCTCAGGCAATGACAGAATTTGCAAAGAGTTTTGGTGAAGCATTAAAAAAATCTCACTTTTAATGTTTTGAAATCTTGCTCATTTAATTTTTTTCAACTTCACAGCATTTTTAACACACAGAAGGAAGCCGATCAAATTAAAATACTTGCTGCTTGATATATGCTACATATAATACACCAAATAGGACATGATAATGGCTTCAAGGTAAAGAACAGGAGAATAGTGGCAGTTGTGCAGCTGCCTCAAAATACACAGAGTATTGTGTGAACTAAAGAACGACATTTGCTACTATTCTACCATAAATGTTATAGCTGCAATTCAGTACTATACTGACACAAGGCACTGCATGGTTTTATGTTTCTAACACGAAATTATAACTTTTCCAGGTAATTGCAGTACAGTTATATTTCTCTTAAGTTCAGAGATAAGGCATTTATGTATATTAAAAAAGAGTTATTTCACCTATTATGGCAAACTGATGAACGAAATCATCACGCTAATTTCAACATTGGAAAAGTTTAAATAAAGGCTATTAATCCTTTACGTCAAGTCTAGAGTCATCTGTAAATGCCTATTCATATTTTAAGGGCACATCTTTTATAGGTGGAGACAAGATTTTTCTATCTCATTTTGGAACTTACGGAACATATTCTCAGTCTTGGGTCACTCTTAGTTTCCTGTTCATGAATCTCTGTAAAATGGAAATACGATTTTAAGGCTTGGCAAATAATAACAGAGAGACTGTAGTATTTAATTTTCTTCCTTTTGAGTTGTTTAAACAAGAAAAACAAACTTTCAAAATATTTTCATATAAGATGAAAGGCCCTTTTTTGTTGAGAATTTGTTTTTTTACAATACCCAATAAAAATTCAAGAAACAATGATGTTATCCTGTGAAAAGCATAAATCCAGCACAAGTAGTCCTTTTGGAATTTTACTACAAGAGTTGGTACTCAGAAAAACAGAGAGGTTGAAAAAAATGTAGCCACATTCTTGAAAGTACACTGTGGTGATGCAGCTATCAAACAGCAATGGCTTGAGAATTGCTTTAATATGTTTAAAGTTAACAGATGTATTGTTCTTTCTCATGAAGACTTTTTTTTTTTATCCATCCAGTTTATTTTTATTAACAGAAATACAAATATTAATCATACAGCAATAACGTAATGACTTTTTCTTTTGGAGCCCTAATTGTGACTAAAGTACCCCTACTCCTTTTACAAAATCCAAATATAAAGTTTTAACTCACACATCAGAGTTTTTCTCAGAAGCTGAACACAATGTAAAGGAATTAAGACAATGTAGAAATTATGTCAAAAAAGTATTTCTATAGGCAATGCAAGGAAGCTGGAACTTGATCATAAGATACAGCAACGTGAAAACCAAAAAAAGGTATACATGTTTTTGAGTATGTGTAGGGTCATGCTATTAGACAGTACATGAAACAAAAGTTTGTGGTCACATAAAGAAGAGTGTCTAAACTCTAAGTTTCCTTTATCTTGAATATAATTTTCACAACAGAGGGATGAAATATTGCCAATTATATAAAGGAAATTATCTTGAATCTCCAGTCCTCTGTGTGAGATATACTACCCCTTTCAAAATGTCTTTTTTGCTTGTTTGTTTGTTTGTTTCTTACCGTTAGGCAGAGATGGAAGAAATCCAACAAATACAATGGTACAGAAACCCCAGAAATTGCTTCTTCCTGCTATTGAGCAAGGAGTTTTATTTGATCATGGAAATTGCCTTCTCTTTCTTCTGGTTTTACCTCATTTTTTCTAATGCTTATCCATCTAGATCTCCTTGCTTTTATTCTTTAAAAAAACATCATGCATTTGCAACGACCACAGTTTTCCACCCAAGTTAAAACATACGTATGCTTTTTCTCCTCTCCTTTTCGTGCTTATCATGTGGACAACCAAAAGCAGTTGAGCCAAGACAAATCTTTTACTTAATCAAAACTTCACAGCCTCTGGTACTCTTTCATTATTGGGATTCATTGGCTCCTGTACCAGAGGGTACAGGATAACAAGAGCTAAGTGAGTTGCTTAGGGAAAAATCCTTCTAGGAGTAAGTCTAGTTGTCAATATTGAAAAGATAATCTAATAATCTATTATCCCACAGAGATTCATATTTTAATTTAACTTGGCTAATTAGACCTCCAACTCTAAGGATCTGCAAATACCCTTTAATGCTATTGATGGCAGAAACCTGACTAAAAGTAAAGCTGTGACATTAGTTTGTTGGAGATTTAGATCATCTCTTTGTCTTCTAAATATTTAATGCCAGAAAGTCCTTTGAGGAACTGTCATCTTCTAGCTCTCCCAAAAGAAGGTCAAAATAGGTCTCTCATTAGGTCCCTTAGAAAAGCGTCTGATACAACCGTAAAGATAAAGCTCAATTTACAAATTTGTTCAAAGACCAGGGAGCTGACATAAGAAATTAATGGATGGAATATTAAAAACAATTAAAAGCTGGTAGTATTTTGATAGTGGCCTTTCAAGTTCCTCTTAAATATACATTGCAGGCAAAGAGGAATGACAGTTTCCACTCACCAGCTTTTGATAACAGGAGTTTTGAACTTACTTAGCCATCCTTCTTTCAAACCTGTTAAATGAAGAACTCTATTAATTTCTCTCATTTCAACTTTCAAATAGAATAGAATAGAATAAAATATTTCGGTTGGAAGGGACCCACAATGATCATTTAGTCCAACTGCCTGACCACTTCAGGGCTGATGAAAATTTAAAGCATATTATTAAGGGCATTGTCCAACTGCCTCTTAAACATTGACAGGCTTGGGGCATTGACCACCTCTTGAGAAAGCCTATTGCAGTGTTTGACCACCGTCTCAGTAATCAGTCACTAAACCGAATGGCTGGTCTGCAATGCTCTCTGCACCTGTAACACCAGTTATTTTACCCACCTTTACTCCCTTGGATGCAAACTTGCCCAAAGCTAGCCTGGTGAATCAAGGAGACAGTTTCACAATAACTGCCTGCTTTCCTATGTTGTTTTAAATTTTAATAACCACCTAGGACTAGTTGCCAGAATGGATCCGTGCAGAGTTAAGTATGGGGTTTGCAGAATGTGTGGGAGGTAGTTAAAGGAACGGGGAAATGACAAAATTTCACAACTGACCTTTTGCTAATGTTTGTTTCAGAAGCAACAGAAAACAATCTTCTACAAACGGCAGAGAGGATTATACCAAGTGTGAATGCTACAGTTACTCAGCAATAGATGAAACAGAGCTGTCAATGCCATTTTCAAGTCAGAATCTCAAGCTATGCATGAAAAAGAAGTAATGGTCAATATTTCCCATAAAACATAATTGCAACATTACTTGTTATGTAAAACTCGAAACTTTAGGAATATACCTATATCCACATATATATGCTAACTTATTACTAAATGGGGGTTTTTTGGTAAATACACGACATACTGAAATTTCATTCTCTGTCATTTAGAAAGATTAATATGATTATCAATCTTCTAATTCATTACCACATATGAGTCACATATATTTAACTACATGCAGATACAAAATCCCCTTGATTATTTCTTATTCTGTATGACTTTTCTGAAATTGTTGTTGTTTGATTTCAGTAACCAGCATCAGTAAGAGGAAATAATATTCACAGGATACATACTGAATCTGAACAGTGAACTCATCAGATGCATCTTCTATTCAGCGTCGATGAATGGCAGAGCACATGGGCCCCATTTACAGAAATGTTATCTATGTATGTCCTAAGTTACGTAACGTAGGCATGAAATCCAGAAAGTTTAAATGTTTTCTGACTACATTTGCTCAGCGAAAGCCAGAGACTAGAATCTGCTCATTCCCTCATCTTGCACAGTTGGTGTTTGTATTATCCAATACTGAAATCATTTAAAAACATACTAAAGGAAGACTCCCGGGGTCACAATATCTTTTAAGGTTATAAGGAAGTTTTTTTAAAGTCTCAAAGCTAAGCCTGCGCTTAGGCAGCCATCTCAGTAGCTATACATTACATAGTTCAGAGTTAAACAAGTGGTTACATGCTATGATGAACTAGTGTTCAGGAACATTTGGTTCAAAATCAATAAAAATGATTTGTCAGATTAGTTGACAGATGAGACACGTCATGGAAATAATGATCGGAGTGTCCATTGCAGGTTGCAAGAAAGGCCCGGTATATCATATTGACTAGACTGCCTATAAATAAATGTAACTTTCTTCTTTGAGGCCATCTGTATTACCCTCAGCCCTTTACTGACAATCATCTTTAGGTAGGCAGCAGTGCTAAGGAAACTTAAGATTAAATACAGGAGGTAGATGTGAAAGCAAGGCAGGCTGATAAATCCAAATAGGCTGCTGCTGCGTCACAGAGACTACCAGCTTTGGACTGAAAGTCCAGCTGAAAATCTGTGGGTTTTATAACCTCGGACATGATTCTGTGTTCTTAGCACTACACTGATTTCAGGCACAAGCTGACTCACACAGAGCCCTTTTGAATGCATTTCTGGCCAATGTTTCCAGTTCAAAGACTGACTTGTTCTCTTTCAGGTCAGTAGGACCTGCAATGCTTACCTCCTCCCCAGCCTTCTTCCCTTCCCAGAGGCAGATACAACTCAATGCCTCATGCAAAGCAAGGCTGACGAGTCATCCTGCTGACTTCCTTCCTGCTGTAATATATAGAAATCCTACATCTGAGGATGTCATACTCAATTTGAAGCTTTTTAAAGTCTGCAGGTTGGAAGGAATGAAATACATTTTTCAGATTCGGCAAAGAAAAACAGAAGTGAATAATGGTAAAAAAAAAATCGAGCATGATGAGTATGAACAAATGGTCTCAAGTGATCATTAATATGCTGTCTGGAAACTGTAAGTAAATGAGTTGTCTAATGCCTAGTAATTGAAGCAGAAAAATATTGGTCTAAAAGCTATGCAAAGTTTTTAGGTGTAAAGAAAATGTGAAAAAAATCATCAGTTTTCAATTAAGAATTCTCTTCTTATGATTCATTATGACTGCATTTCAGGTCTTTTTTAATTGCTTCTGAATTCCTAATTTTACTGGTTTCCCTTTAACACAGAGTTACTCTAAAAGTCTATTCGCTCTCTTTATTTCTCAGTGTAGGTGTGAGTGACTGCATCTTGACTTGCGTGCATAACTTATTTATTATAACCCTGATTAAATATTTAATGCTATGGATAGGTTATGGAAATTGTTATGAATTGCTGACAGCAGTGGGTGTTAACAGTCACTTGTCATTTAGGACAGATGTAAAGAACCATTAAGCTCCTTTATGCAATTAGGCAGCTGAAGCAATAACTATTGGACAACTCTGACACAAGATACCATCCTTCTTCCCGTCCCCCAACACCGTAATTTTGGGAGCTAGCAAGGCCCAAGGATGCAGATGAGTTCAACTACCGTTTGGGGAGAATTAGTAAAATATTTTAAAGGACAAAGGAGAAATATGAAACATAGTAAGCAAGCACAGAACTGTCTCAACAGGTATAGTAGCATGTCTCCAAAAAAAGATCAAAGGAAAGTTCTCACTTCTTGGCTGAGTGATGGTCATAAGAGGCCATAAACAAGGAATATTCTCTTTTCTGAATATTCTCTAAGTCAGGAATATAGGATCTGGGAAGTTTCTTACACATGAATTGTAAGAATTTAATCAGCGATACCAGCTCCTAAAATTTTTTGCTGTTAACACAAAGACCAAATTTTGGAAAACACTTCAGGTAGTAAAAATAACTGAGTTACACTATTTCTCTATTTCATTAGCCATTGTCCTCTTTGGGGGAGAATCATCCTGTTTTCCACTGATAAAACTGTTGAACAATTGGTTCTGGAAAATGCTACATACAGTTAAAAAATTAGGCATGGTGTTGTTACTTACCATGTGTCTGAAAGGAATAATGTTTCACAGACATGGAGTGAACCAGATGGTACGACAAAGGAAATTGGGAGTCATTAAATCGCAGAGAGGGAAAAAGATGTTGTGGAAGAAAATTAAAGAGCTAAAAGGCGCATATGCCATGTAAAGCAAAAAAAAAAGAACTGGGGAAAATACTTTTGTATCTCCCTGTGAACTATTAAAGGCAGAAAGAGTGAAAAATGTTTTGAGATTTCTTTTTTATTTTGTTTTGGGGATTTTTTTGCTTTGCTTTCTAAAGGACAGTTTTGCTAATGGTTTTATGAGAGTCAGTATCCGTTTAGATAAAAGTGTCTTCAAAACTCTTCCTGCGAGCCATTTTCCTGTTTCATTATTTTATTCTCAGAGAAGGAGTTGCTTATTTTCTCCTCCTTTGAAGAGTAAAAAGACTATCAAATACTAGATTTAAAAAAAAAAGAAAGTCTTTGAACTAAAATTAACTATGGTATTTCAAGCTATTATTATTAAGTTGCAATCTTCTGTACCATCAAAGAAATGAGTCAGTATAAACCTAGTATCACTTATTAGTTCTTAAGATTAGCTGTAAATGTAAAGCTGGCATAAATCAGTAGAGGTTACCAGCTGCTGTAAAGCTGTGTCGATACATGCTCATCCTGCTCTCACCACCAGTTGTTAAAATCTAGAAGTTATTTGCCAGGCTGGGTGGGTACAGTGTATGGACAGCAACCTCTATTCTAAGACTTCTGCTCTAGGACACTCAGACACTTGACACTCACACAAATCAAGGCTACTGGCACCAGGAACCAGTCAAAACATCAGGTCCTGGATGGCAGTTTGGCCCCTGCACATAGCAGCTCCACCTCCTCCACTCTTTCCAGGGAGGGCTACAGCTCATTATAACATAGTTTACCTATTGCTCCTTTGTTTTTCCAGCTCCTACCAGATATCTAGTAACTTAGAGCTGAGCAGATGTGATCAAGGACTCAGTCATCTGAGAGGTGCTTTTGGGTAGGCTTCACCCTACACAATCTCACTGTCCAAAGAAGAGCAATGAAGCTGGTGAAGGGTCCGGAGCACAAGTCTTATGAGGAGGGGCTGAGGGAGCTGGGGTTGTTTAGCCTGGAGAAAAGGAGGCTGAGGGGAGACCTTCTCACTTTCTACAACTACCTGAAAGGAGGTTGTAGCGAGGTGGGGGTCGGCCTCTTCTCCCAAGTAACAAGCGATAGGATGAGAGGAAATGGCCTCAGGTTTAAATTGGATATTAGAAAAAATTTCTTCACCGAAGGGTTATCAAGCATTGGAATAGGCTGCCCAGGGCAGGGGCTGAGTCCCCACCCCTGGAGATATTTAAAAGATGGGTAGATGTGGTGCTTAGGGACATGGTTTAGTGGCGGCCTTGGCAGCGTTAGGTTTACGGTTGGACTCAATGACCTTAAAGGTATTTTACAACCTAAACGATTCTATGATTGTATGATTCTAAGTAATTGACAGATTCAACAGGTAACACATCAGGCTCACTTCTATGTACATAATATACTTTTAGTCAGGTAATTAGGTCCAAACTTGGACAGTCCTAGCATTTAGGATTGTATTTCAAGTCAAGATTTAAGAAAGAAACTTCAGAAATAAAATTTCCAAACAACTAGGAGTAGATATCAAACAACAAAAACCTCCTCCTTTATGTGGCAGAATGGAGGTTTTGTACAAGGGATTCTAGAAATTCCATTTTCAAAAGAGGGCCTTATTCTGCAAGTATTAAATTAGGACCTTAGAAATGAAAAAAATCCTCAATAAAATATTCCTTTTGAAAGGAAAGCAAGTATCAAATTTAAGAAAAAAATATTCCGTGGCTTTTTTGTTACTACTTGTAATATTCTGAAATGTAAAAAATGTTTTGCAAAAACATTTCAGTTTCAGTGATGTTTTAACAGATCCTTTATCTTTTCCGCATGTATCACACTGATTTTTCTCAGTCTTAATCCCCTCCTAATTTCATAAGAAGCTTTTTCATTCTGGAGGCTTGAGTATGGAACAAATTGTCTGGGATTTCTGAGTTCCCACCTAGTTTTCCCGTCAGATGGGCCACTAAGCTCTACGATTTCCTGAACTTCTGGAGCACCAAGCAGGATGGCCAGCATGGTATCAGGAAATTTGAGTGTCCTGGCCATTTGTGGATTAATTTTGATATAACTTTCCATTTCAGGCTCCCATTGCTGAGCATTAGCTGTGAATCTCATCAACACTTGACAATTTGATCATAACTGTAAAGCACATGGTAGCTGTCAGACTTTTTTTAACTGAAGTCTCTGAAATACATTCTTACAGATGATACATATGACAACCCTATTTTTCTGAGAAGACATAGTTCAGAAATTTGTCAAGCCATCCCAACAAAGTGGAATTTCCACCACAGATTTTAAGTAGGGTATAGCATAAACCCCCTCATGTTTAGTTTGCTTTTTCATACAAATAATACCAAATTACATTAGCTTAGCTTTGACTTATCTATCACTCTGCAGATAGGACTCCATTAGAAAGCCCGTTCTTGAAGGAAAAGAAATCAAGCTTAAAGACAATAATCCTAATAAATTCAGAGTTCTCACAAAATTGGCTTCCCAAATAATGGCAACAATACTTTGTGTTACCTTGGCTCATGTGGATCACTGAAAAACTCTAAAGATATCATAGAATCATAGAATGCTTTGGGATGGAAGGGACCTTTAAAGGCCATCTAGTCCACCCTCCCTGCAATAGGCAGGGACATCTTCAACTCGATCAGGTGGCTCAGAGCCCCGTCCAGCCTGACCTTGAATGTTTCCAAGGATGGGGCATCTACCACCTCTCTGGGTAACCTGTTTTAGTGTTTCGCCACCCTTACCGTGAAAAATTTCATATATATAGGGGTTTAGTAATTTCCTTTTATATGCAGAGTTTGAGCAACATGATTACAATTCCTGAACTTTGGTTAAGAAGTGGCTTCAAACTATATGGGAACCTTGTAGTTCGGAACCCATATATGACAACCCCTACTTCCCGCCCCCCAACAAAGTGGGAAAAGTATTGAGAGGGTGTAGTTTCTGCACCAGGCAGGAAGATGCCACATTCTGGAGGATGAGAAAGTTAAACATGCAATCAATAATCTTCAACAGCCAAATCTGTAATTTAACATCATAGCTACTGATCATGTAGGTTACCACAGTATCATACTGAGATGTTTATCATATTAATAGGAATACCAGTCCAGAGAAGCTGATAGATACCTGCCTCCTCTGAAACGCTATCTTATTGCCAAGGTTATGAAAATGATTAAATATGTAAATAAATACATTTAATAAACAACACAGCTAAAGCTAAGACAGCAGTGTTGAATGAATATCCAGAAATGCTGACCAATGAATTCAAGGTTGGAATATATAACCTGGTAAGAAGTAAAAAAGGATCTGGAATTTGCATGTGTTCACCCACAACTCTGAAATTACTGAGAAAAGCATATCTTGGGCACTGGAAGACACATTTTCATTGTTAATTTTACGACATCCTGACAGAGCCCAAGGCCTACTGCCAAATCTGCTCTCTTTCCATGCCATAAAGCTCTGCCTCCCAAATCACATTTCCCAACTTCAGGCACACTTAGAAAGTGCAAATTGACTTTTATAATGTGTCCAGAAAGAGTGACAGAAGGAGGGCTGCAGCTGTATGAGCCTTTGCATTGCTCCATGTGCTCTGCGAAGAGGGGCCCAATCCACTGCTATCCCATACGTGCTTATCCTCAAGTTGTCTGGTTGGATGCCAGACACAAGCACATGAAATTGGAAAATTAACCTGAAGCAAACAATCACCAAAGTGATCCAGTATCCTTCAGAGCCCCATGAAAGCCCATATGGTGTGGATAAAACTTGACTGAGCTAATTCTTTAAACACTGATCAAACACATTACAAGCTGCAGCCTCTTTTACTTTGTGTGCTGCCTCTTCCAACTTAGCAATGAATTTGTTCCGGGGTTGGTCCATAATTCATAACAAGGTAACAATATGGAGATTAATATCTAAAATGTTTAGACACACATTATGAAAAAAGCAAACAAATAACCGTCCTTTCTGTGTTTTCAGAAGTTTTCAATCATTTAAGGTTCTAACTACCTCTCAGTGATACATCTTTATGTAGAGTGATGTTATTGCTCATCCACAGGGTGCTCTATGGCCCTGTATGAAAACAGTAAAAAGACTGCACGATCACAATTTTATACAGGAACAATTCTTCATAGATGTGAAATTATTACCTGACGGTCAGGAGATCCACACTGGAAGTGCTTGCACACGCAGCCAGTCCCATCTTCAACACAGTCTCTTCTCGTATTTTATCTGATGCAATACTTCGCACAGTCTGAAAAGTATCAAAAAGCAGAAGAAACATTCTTGAGATCAACTCATACAAATTAAAACAACATTCAGAGAAAAAGAATCATCAAATAATAATAATTCAGTGGGAAACTACAGTCTGTTCTATAAGAAGAGAAAGCAGCTAAATACACTGAATAAATCATTCTGTGAAAATTATTCAGAAGTCTAGCACAAATAGTAATTTTTACAAGTCCGCGAAATTGAAAGAGTATCTGGTGCTTCTTTCACAGTGACTCCTTGCATATGTAAAACTTGTTTGTCTGTCAAATTCTTTCTGCAAAAATGACAGTTTAAAGGGCTTGTCATGTACAGCATCTGCTTTCAGATAATCCAACTACACCATTCCAGTCTTCTTTCCCACCGATTTAAATCAGGGAGGAATCAAGTGCATAGTCATCACTGTGCTTATGACAGTGCTTTGCTGTGTCAGGAAGTATAAAGTGTCCATAGGTATACTCTTTAATCATGAACTGATGTGCCATAAGTAAAGTCACACCAATTGGCATTAACTAACACACAGAGCTGCAAATTATTCTAATAGTTAGGCTGTGTTATAATAGAAAGTGCTCATGCACCATCCAGAAGTCTGTTTTGCTGTCATCAGCAAAATAAGTAACATTATTTTGGTAAAGCCAGGTAAGTAATTTTGTCTAACCAGAGCGAGTAAGGGGAAGTAGAGAATGGAAACCACTGACACATTTTCTTCTAATATTTTAACAAACAGCTGTATTCAATCAAATGAAACACATTAAGATTATCTCAAAAAAGCAGACAATAGCTTTCCTTAGATTGCTTGCCTCTGCCTAGAAGCGGTGTGAAAGTTATAAAAGTAATTTGTATCAACTCATTACCATGTCACCTCATTTCAAGCCCATGTTAGATAAGTAGCAATAAGCTCTGGGTTAGAGAATTCCACATTATAACCATTAGTACAAACTCTAACAGCACCCAGCTGTTGAAGATTACCCTAGACAGTTATTGAGATTTAGGAGGGGCAGCTTTTTACTGATTTAGGACAGATTCTGTAGACAATTTTATCATTTATTCTAGAACTGAGGTAAAAAGTTAATTTCATGAAGAGCACTCATGAATTATTTCCTTCTTATAGGTACCATAATGCTCCCAGTAGAATGTTCTTGCTCTTTAAGTCAAGGTAACGATGTTGCTGCATCTTCTGTTGGCACTTAAAATGCAGTTTAATGCCACATCGTCAGTCAAAACTTCTGTGTGATTTCCAAAGGCATTAAATTATCTGGAAAACTGAGCTGAGAAATGAACAGCTTTGATGTATTAGAACTTTTCTGGGCTATTTAAGGGACTTCCCCCCCGACCCAGGACTGTGGAATGAAGGCGACTTTCTTACCATGTGAGAAAATCTGTTTGCACAAATGTCTGCTCTGAGTTTCATAGGAGGTATGGGTATGAAACCATTTTATTGTGCTCCTCTATAGTGACTTAAATGGAATAATTCTTACAGGTGTCTCTGACATCTACTTTTCACTTATTTGTAAACAGAACTCTGACAAAATGGTGTATTTATTAATTTATTTACACCCTTCCGCAGTAAAGTATCTGGTATAAAAAAACCCTAATCTACTGTATATTGAATTTTTTTTCCCCTGTAGATCAAATCTGAGAGTCCTAAATCAGCTTTTTTCCCTTTCTTCTTACAATGAATGGGGATTGGTAATAGTATTTCTTGTATCTGCAGGGGCAGATCAAACTGAATATGCATTCACTTTCATTTCATCATAGTCCACCTTAAAATAATGATTAAAACACCTGTAGAGATTTATAGAGGTGTTCAGAGCTTTTTATAAGTGTTAAATAATAACTAGGTTTTTATCAATCACTTTGTTTTCATATTTAGTCACATATATAGTAGGAAAAAAACCCAAAAGTGTTAAGAGGGTTTTTTTTTTTTAATCCTTTAAATTGAAGACCTTATGCAAGATAGAGCTAAATTGATATATTTTTAATGGAAGGAGAACAATAACTTTAGGTTTTCTAGTATTTCCAAAATTTCAACAGCCAGTTTATCTATTTACTAGCATACACTTCAGCTAACACTTGATTATATATCTTTTTTCTTATACTGTATTACACAAAGCTCTAATAACAGCATCAAATGTAACTCCATGCCTTGAACAAATAATAAAGTGATAGAATAGGTACTAATTGTTACGGTTTCATGTTTATGTCACTAATAAAGATGTAATTTATGCCAAAATTTAAAGGATTCTTGATGCTGAACATAGATTTAATGTAGTGCCTTTGCCTTTGGGTCAAAACCCCAAGAAAGAGCAATACCGAATTACAGTGCCCAAGTAGAAACACTGGGAAGCACCATGAGATAAATCTGTCTGCTCTGGGGAGAAGGCAGAGCCACTTGCAATATTCATTAAAGATTTCCCAGGTCAGCGGGCTGAGCGTCTGAAGGATGAAGAGGAATTACAGTTTTCACTGTCCCTTCCTGGTGAGCACATGGCGTTCCTTCCTTCACCATGTTGAGATGTGTCAACAGGAGCAGACAACTCCACAGTAGTACGCTAGAGTCATAAAAAATTTCCAATTTTTATACTAACCTTGGTATTTATACTAATATAAAATAATCTTTAGACCATCACTAAACATCCAGATTTATCATTTTGTACTTATTTCTCACTTCCGAGGAGAAAGCTGGAGGACTTACTGACTCGCCTTTTTCAAAGCATTTGTTCCTGTCATAGATAAGCTTTTGGGTGAAGGAGGGGAGGTGGTGGGGAGAGCTGCTTGGATGGTTTTTGTTTGTTCATTTGTTTGTTTCCAGCTACAGAATATTTGCTCGTGACATATTACATTGTTAGAATTTGCTGTGTTTATCAGGAACACACAGCCTACTCAAATGAGTTTTCAGTTTGAAGAACGCTGGTGTGCAAATTCAGAGGAGCACAGACACTTATCAAGGCTGCTCTTTTGTTCGTGGAGAATGTTAACAACAATGGTTCAGACTTTACTGATAAACTCATTCAACACGCTAAGTTACAGGACAACATTGTGCACTTAACAAAACAGGAGATGTTAGGAAAAAAATATTTTTATACTTCACAGGAGTAGCTCACAGTCTTAAAATGTTGGCAAAAATGTCACAAATGCAGGTCATTTCTGAATCCTATGTTACTTAATCTTAAAATTTAATTAAAAAAATATTTTAACAATAAAAAGAAAATACACAGAGTCCCCAGAAGTAAGAAAAGCTGGAGGAGAGCACAGTCCAACCATAGCATTTGGCTGGTTTTAAGTGTGCTCTGGGAACAGGAACGCCTACATGTGAGATGTTGAACACGGGCTGCACAGGGACTCCCCTGTTTTCTGCTCTGTTCAGCTGCTTGCTCAGCAAGGTTATGGTGACAAGATTACATGACAGCAAATCGTTTTCTACCATAAAATAAAGCTGACTAACTGAAGGCATAAATGAAGAAACGATGGGATAGATATATTTACTGTCATTTTTCACTCTTTTGTGGTTTCCACTTCTCATGTTTTCTTTCTTCAAAAGTGATTATTCTTGGAAAGTTCATACTCAAGTGAAAATGTATTTTAACAACTTTGGCACATTCTAAACCACTTGCAATCAATGAGTTCATCTGAAAGGAGCAATATTTAAACAACGACAGAACACACAGATAGGGGCTATTCAGCTTTAGTAGCTGAGAAATGAATTTGTTCCTATGAATAATTCTTTCTTCATCTATGAGACACTGTAGCATTTCTCTTAGCGGTTTTAATTAAAGTGTAAATTTTACAATATAAAAAGATAGTAAAAATTGTACCTGGGAAGAAGTTCTACAAGACAGGAAATTAATGGCTTATTTAAATACATGTTGGCATATATGTACCTAGCGCTACAACTCTAAAAGGGAGAATGAAAGCTGACAGGATTACAGCATCAAGAGAAGACAGAACTGTGTCTTGTTTTCACGGTTGCCCCAAAATGCACACTTATTATTGTGGGGTTTTCTGAGTCTTTTCTATTCCCTGTCCCCTCCAGGCAAAGAGATAATGGTTGAGGAGTGGATGGAGTCATGTTCCTGCTCTCCTCCTACTTTGTTGCATCAGCCAGCATAACTGGCTATGAAGAGGAGACCAAGGAAACCCTGCACCATGTACCTGCAGCAGCTTCAATAGGTATCAACCTGGTGAAGTCAACAGATGCCAGCAAAGTGCTCTTTCACATTCTTTCCCCTTAATCAAATATATATCCTTTTATAGCCCTAAAAGAATAAGTCCTAATCCAAAGCTCATTTCAGCTTTTGCTTCAGCAATAGACAGGGTATAGATATACTGATGCAAACTGTTTTAAGAACAAATGAAAAATGTGTGGCTCCTGTGAAGAATTTTATGAGAAAATGAGTTATTTTATACATGTAGCTTGTGTCTGTGTGGCACTGCTCACTGTGTCCTCAAAAGATTAAAGGTAAAATAATGAAATAAAAAGTAAAAACAAGACATTGAATATATATTTATATATCCCTCTTAGATCTGTAGATCTATTAAGTGCTATGTAGGCTTCTACACTGTAAAAAGATCTGACAGACAATCAATGGCAAAAGGGGACACACAACCCACTAATAATAGGAGATGAAGAGACAAGTTCCAGCTCCTGTCAATCAAAAAGACTGACCTCCTCAACTAATCATTTAAATTCATTCTACCAGAAAACCTGGATAATAAAATTCACTAAAACCAAGAGTGCACTTCCATTAGCTACTGCACTGAAAGGGTTAAGAAGCGGATGGCAATTAGCCTCATTGTATACAATTTTCCTGTTTCATCTTCCTGCTGAAAACCCTGTCTTTTGCTGAACAAGTTTTAAAGGAGTGAATTAACATGATTGCTCATTTCTGTCTAAATCACGTTTACAACTTTCTAAGTGTGACCCTTAGTAGCATAATCAAAAATATGATTTATAAGCAATTCATGCATCTTGAAGAATAAACACCTCAAATTTTGCCTCATCAGCAGTCTCTGTGTTCATAACTGTCTTAAGCTAAAAACATTAAGCTTACCATAAAGGTAACAGTTGATACAAATTCTAGAGTGTGCCACTAAATGCTTCAATATTTTGATTTAGAAAGATTAGCCTATATAAATAATGCATCAAGAATAGTTTAAGTATTTTGCACAAAAGACACCTTTCCCATCGTTTATTGTTCTTTGAGATGCAGAACAGAAGCACTACGCTTGAGGACAGCAGGGGAGAGAAAGTTCCTATCAATATATTTTAATAGCTCAGAATAACTCGGAGTGAAAGCAACCCACCACTCAAACATTCTGGCAAGGCACATATTGGTCTTAACAGTAAACGAGCCTTGCAAAGAACCTCAATTATTTATTTATAGACTTTCCAACATATGTCAATCAAAGTAAAGGACAACTGAAGAATACTTACTCCAGGAGTTTTGGCAGGCAACATCTCTAACTCCATAACCTTTTGATATGAAGAAATGCAGTGTAACTACAAAATCCAAGACCTGCTTCCTGCCTATTAACATTTGCTACCAAATGTGCTTCCTATCTAAGAACTGAGAAGTGACATTTTCACCTAATGAAAAAGATGTTTAAGTTCTAATTCAGACGCTCAGTTCAAAGAAACGCGTCTGAACAAGAACTTATTTTGTCATGCAAGATTCAAAAATTCATAGTTCACAGATTTCAACACGTAAGATAATCAAATGAATTCTGTACTGAAGTAGGGAAAGCTTAGAAAATGTCTTATGGCAAAAATGATCTTTATTTCTCCTTAAGGATTTAATCTTGCCATTTTTTGAGCAACTTTTAAGCAGCTCTGGACACCTCCAGCAGTCATTGACTTCTTTGACTCCTGAGACTACAGTGTAATGGAGTATTAAGACACAAGTCAGTAATCTTTAGAAAAAAATAATAAAAGTCAGTGAAAGTTAAAGTGAAATGGAAGAAGAAAAAAATCAATCATCTGCCAAAATTGGGTAAGAGATGGTCAATGAAACTATTTCAGATCTGTTCCCCAGTTAGCTGTTTTCCCATCCTGAAAGTAGCATTGCTCATTTTTATCAGCGGAAAACGGCTCTCAGTTTTATGTCTCTTCTGAAATCATATTATGGACAGCTGTGGTAGGAAGATGGAATGAAGTGCACATGAAAAGTCAGAGGTATCAGGGATGACAGTATTCTCTGTTCTAATTACCTATATATTCCTTTGTTCTGGAAGTTAATGCTAAAAGCTTATAAGCCAAGCTTACTTCAGACAGTAATAATGGCAAAATGTATTTATATTCAGAAACATGATATAGAAAGAATACTTATATCCTAAAAAAAAGGGGGCAGAACACTGAGAAGTACTTTGAGGAAGTTTAGAAACTGAGAAACGTTAGGATTTGTATGATGTATTTACCAGGAAATTGCCAAATATTTTCACATATTTTCTTAGCCATTATTCATATTTGATGTCCAGGATCAACATTTATCTTTATTTTTTGTGAGAGGCTTTCAAAGTACAATGGCAAAAAATATCTATTTGCACTTCATCAGATGTAAACAATAAAACAGGGTTAGAACAAAGGTTCATGTGGCCTTGTGTCCTACCTCTGACTGGCCAGAGTCGATGCCTAAACACGGTGTAAAAAAAGAAAAAAAACCAATGATACTTATTTCAGAAAGCTTGCCCACCTTTCAAAAACCTGTGTGGCAGCACTTCTTTTGTATGTCATAGATGGTGATAATGCTTTCTTTTGTGAATTTGTTCAGGGTTTTGTTTGAACCCATGTAAAGTTTTGGCATTCAAAATATATTGTGTAATTTAATGCCACTCTGGTGTGAAGAAATACTTCATTTGTTTTAAACAAATTGGTTGTTTTATAAGCATGTTGTTTGCTTTAAATCTGTTGTTTCATTTGATGTGCTTAGTACTTGGATAGTGATCACCTTATTGTCACTCTTTTAACACTCATGTTTTAGAAACATATCTCATGCCCTGCCTTGATTGACTTTCTTTTTTCCAGGATGAAGAGCCTTAGTCCAAATAAGCTCTCCTTGTGTGAAAGAAATTCCACACTTTGATAACCCTTATAATTCTTTTTGTACACTTTTAACTTTCACTTTTCAACGTACAGGCTCCAGAGAGATGCCCAGTATTCCAGTGTTGTTATCTCATGGGCATATATAGGGGAAGTGTTTGATGGTTTCTGTTTCAGTATCTATTCCTCAACTAACGTTCTTAAAATTCTGTTTGCTTCTGAGCTGATGGTTTCACAGAGCTGTCAAACATAGTGCCATTTCATCTTGGATAGGAATAGATAATTTAGAGTTCACCACTGTTTATAAACTTAAAACTACTTTTCCACAAGAATATTGCTTTGCATTTATCAATTTTGAATTTCATCTGCCATTTTATTGCCCTATCACTCAGTAACGGGACTCTTCACAATAAAACAACATCTTGTGTTTAGAATCTTAAGTACAATCTGCAGAGCTTCATCTGTAGTTTTGCTGGTAACTCCCTTTCCACCTACGCTGTACAGCTCAGCTCTCAGACCACGTTACTGTGTGCCTCCAGTAGCAACCCCTCTCTGTCATGATAATGCATAACCTTCTACCACCTTTTTTTCTTATTACACGCGGTTGCACGCAATCATCAAAGTAACCATCTTTATCCTTAGTTCTTGGAAAGTTTAGGGGATTTTTTTAAAGACCATTTGAGGATGGACATTGCCAAACAGGTTTTGAAAGTAGAAATAGATTGTAACAACCATAGTGTGCTTACCTACCCAGGCAATATCACATCACAGCCTTCTCACAGGTTTCTAGGAACTTGTAGAACCCTACTATTTTCCTATATATTCTTAGCCGTAATATATGGCTAAACTTAACCGTGCTTCTAAGCTTGAAATTAATCTGAAATGATCCAAATTTTCATTGTCTGGACCCCACTGTAAGAGAAGTAACGTATCAAGAAACACTTTCTCATGCTCACAATTAAATAAAAAGCTTATTCTTCTACTTGCTCTAACATGATCCTCTAACTGAGTATAATGTCTGTAATATAAAATACCTTGCCTGGATAACTAGAATTAAACTTTTAGATGAATGCAATTTAGCAGCCAGAAATGAAGACAAGAATTGGAAGCAGTATCAAATCAGTTTACAGGAACATCCAGAGGCTGGACCCTAGTTTAGATCGTCTTCTCAACAATATCCTCTTCTTTTCCCCATTAATCTCAGAATATGTAATGATTTCAACACTATGAGTGAATTATCAATTAAAAAACTTGTTTCCACTAGGAAAGCCTGATCTAAACAAAGCATTACTTCACTCTGAAATTTTTGCAGTACTGAGGTACTAGGTAAGAATGTAATGTTATTATTAACAGGGATGTTACAGGCATGATAATGCCTAAAAAAGACACATTATATTAGACAAACTCATATAGCCAGTCTTTCAGCAATATGCATTATTCTCCTGGTCTGGAAAAAAAAAACAATTTGCAAAGGTAACGCAAGCAGAGGACACTAGCTCCGAGACTAAATAGAAATGTTAATTGGGAAATACCTAAGAGAAAAGGTGATTAGCACTATTGGAAGTCAGGAAATATTATAATGGAAAAAGGTGATAAGTTTTCTCTTACAGTAAAGGATGAGAGAAGATTTATTGCTAGTAGCACATAACATGATAGTTTGGAAGGGAGAGGGGGGAATTATCACGTGTCATAAAATGGATATCTCTATCGGGTCCATAATTTTTACTATCCAGTGAAGTTATATTGTGAACTTTTATGAGTAAACCTGGACCAATCTGTAAATTTTGTTTGACTGATTTATTATTTCCTGTTTAAAGAATAAGGTATTAAGGTTTTCTACAGCTTGGTACAAAACAAACAAACAGACAAAAAAAAAAACCCACCAAAGAGAAAAACAATCTTGTTCAGCTCAGCATTTTGCTTTACAATGGTTCAAACATAAGGCCTCAGTAAATGCTAAGATTTTACACTCCCTGGATCTGAAAGCAAGCCTACCACTTAAAAATACCACATCTCACATACTTGTAGATAAATTCCTGCATAATAAATTTTTCAGACAATAAATATTAAGACTAATATTTTTGAATAATTAGTAAGGATAACATGCACTTAGCAAAAGTTGGGGTTTTTTTAATGGTAAAAAAATTACTTGAGCTTATTTGCAGAACAGCCCTGCAATAACAAGCTAATCGGATAATTATAACTTTCACTATTGACAGAGAAGTAGTACAACACCAGAGACACAAGATAAACTGCATGGAAAAAGATTTAAAAAATATTTGCAACATCTGTAGAATTCAAGTTGTTTAAAATCACAATAACAACCAAAACAATAAAACTGAAGTGTATTACCTTGATAACCTGAAGAAACAAGTTTCAAAGACATTGCTAGCAGCTATACCTCTACTATGAAAAACGCAGCACTGCATATATGATTTCTTATTGCATGTATAGTTAAACGATATGACAGTCACAAAGATTTTGATTATGGTTAATGGACATGCTATATTAGGCAATATCAAAAACATATATATAATGTATTATGCCTTATTATTCATTGATTGATTTATATATTGAAGGTATTGTAAAAGGTGCATTTAAAACAGTTTTCTAGCTACAATGTTAATATTATTTGCAGCAGATCTGGCTTCCTACCTCAGCAAGTGCTCCATCATAGAAACCTTCCTGCCTGCTATCATGTTGTAAAAAAATTGATTCACTTCTAATTGAAGAATCAAGTTGTTTGAGGTGTCTGCCTAGTGATACAGAATTAATGAATAGGCAGCCATTCTAGATGGAATAGAATCTCTGCCTTCAATATAAATTAATATGTTTCTAACAAGTGCTATGAAATAAAGCTTGATTGCTTTTTCTTCTACATTGTGATAAATGTGCATTATAGAAAAGAAGTGGGGAGTTTAAAAAAATCACTTTAAATGTAAATATAATAGATTGTGCACAGTAAGTTTAAAGAGTTACCATCCTGTCCTCATTGATTTACAGCTCTACACACTTGCTGTACCAGTCTATTAAGGTTTCCCCTTTGTTTTGTTTCTGCTCTGCTTTGTTTAATTCATAAAACTCGAGTGGAATGGAAATCTGTAATCACATCCTAAGGCACAGTCTTCAGTACACACAAAACCGTCAAAGAAACCAGTACCAACAGTCTTCCTTGCTTTCATAATATCATAGTTAAAATTTATATTATGGGTATCACTTGTTGTTCATTCATTTCATCACAGGCAAAACACAGAACAGCCGTAAGTGTGTTTTAATTTGTGATGTGGATGCAGTACCTCTATTCTGCGTGTGTGGAACAGTGGCACGCAGGAGAGTTACTGATGAAGATGGAATCCCATTTTTACTCTTTATAGTCGGTGAAAAAAGAATAAGGGCCTTTTTCCTAATAGTGATTTCAAATGCTTGACATTAAGTTCAGATCTGGATAGTTGTGGTGCCATGCCCGTCCCCCCCCCAGTTGATTATAAAAACACCCTAGGGCGATCAGGCTACTGTAACTGAAGTTAGGCATTGTAAGTGTCTTAATCACTGAGAACACCACTCACGATAAATCCTCTACATCTACCTGAGCTTTTGTATGGGTAAATGTGCACATAGCTAGTCGCATGAAAAGACAACCTAATAGAAACCTCTCTCATTATAACATTTTCTATTTTCCAGAAGCATGTTTTTTACCACGTGTAAGCCACAGGCTTCATCAAAATGGGGTTACTTTCAATAGAAACCCTGGCAATGAAGGCTGAGGTTGTTAGCTTCTAAAGGGCAGGAAACAAAGGTGGCAGACTGCCTAAGCTACAGGTTGAGACATTCTTCTGTTTATTTAATCCCAAAATTATTGAACACAAAAGATGGAAGCATGCAAAGGAAGCAAAGACTACCAAGTAAACACACAAGATTTGCCCAGTTTCACAAACAAAAACTTTGGGAAGTTTAGGAGTTAAATTAGAGGAACCTTGTTCTAATTCCACAAAATCAACACCATAACCCTTTTCTTAACTGTTTGCTTTTTAATTTTAAAATGGGAGCGAACTATTAGCAATGTTGTGATTTAAATATTAGTTAAAACTCAATTGCATTAGCTGAGCTGATTCCCACTTGCAAACTACGTATCTCATACTGCCATCACAAAAAATGTAACTATATCTAGCTTTCTTTTGGGTGATATTGAGCTACCTGCAATATTACAAACAGATGTTCAGTCACTATTTGCCTGCCTGCCTGCCTGCCTTCCTCCCACATGCACCAGCTCCATATCATGGTAGCTGTGCTTTCTTTGGTGGATGCCTGATTTAGAGAAGGAGAATCGGAGTCACATCATCTCTTGGCATTTGTCAGTATAAATAACCAGGTCTTATAGACTACAAGAGAACTAAGTTATTGTCCTGGTTTCAGCTGGGATAGAGTGAATTTTCTTCTTAGTAGCTGGTATAGTGCTATGCTGTGGATTTAGGATGAGAATAATGTTGATAACATACTGATGTTTTGGTTGTTGCCGAGTAGAGTTTACACTAGACAAGGACTTTTCAACTCCCCATGCTCTGCCGGGTGCACAAGAAGTTGGGAGAGGACACGGCTGGGACAGCTGACCCCAACTGACCAAGGGGATATCCCATACCATATGACGTCATGCTCAGCATAGAAAGCTGGGGGAAGAAGAAGGGGGGGCGGGAGGGGGGGAGCGCGTTCGGAGTGATGGCGTTTGTCTTCCCAAGTAACTGTTATGTGTGATGGAGCCCTGCTTTCCTGGAGATGGCTGCACGCCTGCCTGCCGATCGGAAGTAGCGAATGAATTCCTTGCTTTGCTTTGCTTGTGCATGCGGCTTTTGCTTTACCTATTCAACTGTTTTTCTCAGCCCATGAGTTTTCTCACTTTTACCCTTCCGATTCTCTCCCCCATCCCACCAGGGGGGAGTGAGCGAGCGGCTGCGTGGTGCTTAGTTGCTGGCTGGGGTTAAACCATGACAGTCCTAAACCATTATTTTATTTGTATTGCAAGACAATAATAAGTCTAATGCTACTACAGTAGCATCAGTTACCAGGCACATATGAATAATAACAAACTTTGCAGTATTTATCCTAAACAATCTCTCATTTTAAAATTTATCGTTGTCTGTGTAATACCAACCATGTTATAATCCCTACTCGGTGCATTTGGATTCTCAGTAAATAATCACAGCTACAGCATTATAAATCATTTACAGTATATAGTCTCACTTGAAGAGCCCCCAAAACAAACACTCACAGTCTGTAAGAACTGTAAATCATCACTTCAGAGGAACGGCACACGTGGCAGCCAGGCCAACATCACTCAGCCCCATTAATTATGAATTTATTTATTTATTTATTTATTAGCATGTGTTCTTGAGAATTTAGCCAGCTCACACAGACTGTCTCCAGGGAAACAGTTACAAAATAAATACAGGACCAGCTTCATCCCCTGTAGAAGTGTATTAAAATAACTGGGATAAGGCCAGCATTTTAGACCTCATCCTAACCAGCAGTACCTGCCTAACCATGAAATAGGTAGTTTGCCCTTTGCCTCTGACCACCTACACTTTTTAAAATAGCATTGAAAACAGCATTAGGCAGTTGCCAACAATAGCATGTCATGTCTTATGATCTTAGAATAATCATTTGCTGGCTATCGAAACATCGTCTCCCAAAAGAAGAAAGGGAAAGAGGTGGATGGCCATAAAAAAAATCAGCACAGGGTAAAGCATCTACCTTATCCACACAGTGCCCAAGTTCCACACAGACACCGCTTTGCTAACAACTCACAGGACAGAAAACGATGAAGCTTTGGGATCAACAATGTAGACTTTCTCTCCTCTGATTTTCACTTTTAAAATAAATATTGATACACAACTTACTCTGTTACTGTGTATATACACTGGTAATAGATGTATACACCTATACTAAACTCAAACAACTCAAACCTCTGATTGGAAAAAAACAGCTTATTGCACAGTGCTACAAAATACTGATTCCCACAGCTGCTCAGCCAGTTACTCCTGCCTGATGGACTTAGGATACAAAACTCCCAACAAGTGCCACCTGGGCACCTTTAATTTTGTATCAGTACAGTGTACACTGCAATAAAGGTGGGACTTTCATGGATGGAGTTTCAAAGAATAACCACTTTTAATGGGAGTTTACTTGCTATAGTATCTTTCCTCCTCTTTTAAATACAGGTGTGTGATCTTTTCAAAGGTCACAGTCAACATCTTTTTTATTTTAAATTTTTAATTCAGCAGTCAGTTGAACTACAACTGTTGATTCCATGAGCCTGAGAACAAATATAATTAACCAAAAGTTGCAGAATACAAGAAAAGAGGCAGGAACCACAGTCACACTCAAAAGAAGGTGGATGTTACAGAACTGTCTACAAAAATAAACATAGTCATTTATAGGACTGTTGCCAGCCTCTATGATTCTTTACCAGAAGATAACTTCCCTGCAGAGCTGCCTCCCAGTGTCAAGCAACAGGGCACTAGTCCAGTCTGGAGCTGACCTTCTTGAAGCAGAGAGGTCACTAAAGAGGACAGCCATAAACATAATTTATATGAAGCCATGGTTACATATAAGTGATGTGTATGGTTGTCTTCCATCAGCGTGCAATTTATGTCCTGTCTCCCAGTCTCTGACGTGATGCATTCACAGCACCAATTGTATTAAATTACTCTCAATATTTCGGTCTGCACCTGGCTGTAAAATCACAATGGTAAGGAAAAGCCCTGATCCAATTTCTGAGTAGGAACGTTCTACAAATACAGGCTCCTCCTAGGCAGCTCCTTCTTCTGTTATTACATGGCCCATTATTTCTGTCACTTGACCCTGGATATGTTATGGGAGTTTGGTAGATTGAGCCAGTGCTGTTATGTGTCATGTAACCTGGTGTAACAGCATCTCAGATGTCAATATCCAGCTAAGTCAAGATGTCTGCATCACCTGGGACACAAAAGGCTCAGCCTTTTCATCATCCATTGTCTCTTAGTGGGTGAAAGAACACTTTCATCCATTTGTGTGATCATTGTTCCAATCAAATGGGAATGAAAAAAAAATCTGTATTTACTGTTGCATTATTTGACAAAAACCATGCAAAAGAAATTGCTTAAGAAACAATAGACCATGTCCAAACACTGATTTATCATTGTGGTCGCTGAACTGGTTTCGGAGTGGAAGAGAAGGCCATAAAGATACAACAATTCCTTTGTGTACTAAGTCCCACAAATTTCAGTCATAATTCTTTAAGTCTTGAATGGTCCACACAGCTGGGAATATAGAATACTCTGATGTCCAGTCAAAAGTGTAAAAAAAATACAAGACAGCCTCAAATTCTCACAGCAGCAATCTGCCTAGGAAGTAACTGCCCCCGGCGTCAGCTGTCCTGAGCGCAGATAATTGCAGTTGACCTCAACCTCCTCACAAACTACTTCGCTAGGTTGACATTTGCACCTCCTGAGAATTGACACACACCACTGAACTGATGCTGGATACTCATTCAGCTGTGTCAGTCCTGACTGTGTATACGTACCTCCAACATTCTCAGAGCACACAGCTTAGAAAACCTTATCAGTTGCTTTGTGACTTTTTTTGAGGAAAGAAATCCCTGTGCTTTTCTGCTTTAATGTCCCGGTGACACAAGACACCAGCATACTTTCAGAGGTCTGTGTTGAGAAATCAAATACACCCTACTTCGCATACTCTTTTTTACGATTTAAGCTTACAAATTATTAATGTTATGGTTCTTGAAAAGTCATTCTGGGGTGTACATTTATTAAGATGGTATTAAAATGTACTGAAACACACTAACACAGCACGAAGAAATTCTCAGAGCTCTGCCTGAATGTAGATAAGACTGTACTGAAATAAAATTATACCATGTCCCACTTTAGTAAGATTAAAAAAAAATATCTTTTTTGAGACATGTTATCTTTGGATAGGAAATAACTGTTAGCCAGCTAAAGCATGGCAGCATCAAGCACTAAAAATCAGCACTTCACTCACATTCGTTTAGATGATTTAACTCAGGGTCTGCCACATTTACCCTAAATTTGGAAATAGGCGTGGCTCCCTGTAGATCTTCACACATTTTCCCAGATACTCATGCATTAATAACCTTACACCAGATTCACACAATTCCCTTTTCCCTATATGCCTCTAGATTGCAGGATTACACTACTAACACTAAGCATAAATTAAGCTAAGACTTCCTTTCCCTCCCTTCTGGAAACAATGACAGCAGTGAGTAGAAAAGAAACAGCATTCTTGAAAGTAAGCATCAGCATCAAAAGAAAAACAGGTTAAAATACTAAACCGAAACCAGTATGATAATTTATATACATGCTTTTTCTGTAGCTTTTCTTGAAGCCTTGCTTTCTTTTAGATTTGAAAAGTCCCCAATGCTTACAGAGAGTGCCAACTCTCCTCCCCATCCGAGTTCTCTAATAATTGACCTTTCTTCTTCTTCTGAGAATATAGAAATATACATGTATGTATGTATGTATATATTCCTAGGTGCAAACTGTCTTTAGCAGTGAGTTCAGCATGGACAGTAAGACTGACCCCAGAAACAGGTTAAACTACCGAGCTCTTTGCTGCTTGATGCATGCCTGTGATGTAGTGTAATGTCTAATTGCTGTGGCTGCACCACAGGTATATCCTAAATTGACAATTTCCAATTGTTTCTACTTTCCCACTTCCAATCATAATTCTGGGCTTGCAGCGCCAGGAAGGGTAGTGATCCAGAGTTTGGGAATTGGTCCCCTAACTGTTTGCTCATATATTGCTTGTCTAAAAGTAATTGTTCTGTATTCATTCTTCCTGAACACCTTAATCAACAGAGACGTATGATAATCTTATAGCTCAGTAAATTCTCTTTGCTGAGAAATCATGCAGTCCTCATAAAATCATCACAGATAACTATTTTTACTATATTATAACCTTCCATACTATTCATAAAGTATCAGCTCTATTTTCACTCCAACATGTTTACTGATGTTAAATAAATATCAAATATGTTCAAAAGTGAATTTGCAAATTTTTAAAAAGTATTAATACATGTACATGAGAGGTTACAAGCACGTTACAGGCATATGAATGATGCAACCTCCTGATAATACCTTTTGGGTGCTATGACAAATTATTAACTATGTCCTTACTAAAATATTGAACAATTATTGGCTAACCTTTGTAATTGTATACCCTTAATACGAAGTATGAACAAAATATGACTGCGAGCAACACGTTTCTATATGCTGTTATTATTCCTTGATTAAGTAGTTCCTCTGCATCATGCTGTTCAATTTTAGCACATGATTATTGGCCATTGTAATAATCCTGGACCTGGATGCTGAGCCCTCTCTGGTAGTGGCCACCCCAGTTCTTGTCATAGGAAATGCGACATGAGATTGTCAGGCGTTTTACAGAGCAGGTCCAACATTTGAGAGATATAAATGCCTTTGCTGCCTTGTGTATGATATCACTGGAGTCTTATAAAAAGACATAAGGGTACAGATGACTGTATGGATTCACAGTGGTATCATAGAACAAACACAATTTTGATGACTTTTTGAGAAAACAGCTCTTTGTTTTCTATATTGCTCCCTTGCTAAAAAGGCAAGAAAAACAGACTTCTGCTGACAAACACCTCAAACAAGCACCAAGCAAAAATATCTTTAAGTCAAGAGTACAACAACAATCATAGAATCTTAGAATATCTCAAGTTGGAAGGGCCCCATAAGGATCATTGTGTCCAACTCCCTTCTCCTCGCAGGACTACCTAAAACTAAACCATATGACTAAGAGCATCATCCAGATGCTCCTTGAACTTTGACAGGCAACAAACAATGAAAAACCAAAAGAGAAGCAAACCCATTCCTTGCCCCAAAGTATGCAAATGTTTTCTAAATGCTTCCCTGCATACTAAGCAACATTAATCTCTGTCAGCCCAATCTCTGCTTCCTGCTCACAAGGTGTTCCCAGTTTTCTTTTCTCTGCTTCTAAAATAACATCCTCTTTCCAGCAGCTTCTACTTGCAAACCAGAGAATAAAAGCACAGCAAAACAAAAACAAAGACACAAGTTTAAAATCTTCAACTGTCACCATTTCTGAAAAAGAAAACAGGAATTTTGGGAATTCCTTCCCAAAAAGTATGTGAACTTCATCCCATAATTTACAGTCTATTCTTTTTCTAGACAACTTTAGGAATGCAAAGTCCCAATTGCCTTTGCATGTAGAGCCAGCTCTTGTTGCTCCTACCCAAGAGCCTCTCAAACAACCTTCAGAGTGTTGTCTGAGTAGATCATCAACAACATCTAAGACTCAGCCAACAGAAAAAGAAGAGATGTAGACAAACTCAAACACCATAGTGGCTGACAAACTGAAACAATATGGCTGGTATAACTCAACACCACTGTGCTACTAGAAAATCGTAATATTAGAGATGACAAAAGCCCCAGGTTCAGTCATGGGTTTGGATTTCGAGTACATCTGTGTTTGATTATGCAGTATTTGTCAGTTTGATATGAAGTTAGACAGTATTTGGACGGCCCAGGTTCAGGGTGACAGCTCAACAATTCTGTAGGTGGGGCTATTTTCTCCTTGACGTCACATTCTGGGTCTATATCTCATTAAGTTCACTCAGTCCCTTGTCAGGACACTCAGAACCTAAAAATGGCACCTTAGGCAAGAAGAGCAGAATGAACCATCAGGTTTGAAAACAGGCAGGAGCTTCCAGAAGATACGGGCCGCACAGCAGCCAGCTTCAGAGCTTGCTGCCCATGAAGTACAACTCTACAAAGCACTTTTTCCAGACGGATTTAAGTGATTCAAAACAAGCACTTGTAATGAAAAAAAGAAAAAAAAAAGAGGAGAGGAGAGCGACTTGTGCTTTTGGCACCTGTTTGCTTCCTGTGGTCTCCAAATGGAACCCCATATTGTTTTTGCTAATCCATGTCTGAGCTGACAGAGGTGCAAGTTGTGAGCCACAGCTTGCATGCTGCGCTAGAGAATGGCAGAGCTCAATAAAAACAATTATTTCAAAGCCTATATCTCATCTATTATTAAACCTGTGAAAAGAGTTTTAATTTCCTGCGCAATTATATGGTGCAATGTCATATTTTAGGGAGGGGGAGGGGGGAAAAAGAGGGCTTGCTTTTGATCAAAAATCTGGTTTTCATATTTTATGGTTTGGATAGCTATGTACCTTGGGACCTAATTTGAAGCTCATATACTTCAGTCAGAATTTGAGTAAGTCCACTTAGCTTTTTCCTCATAAAGAAAGATAAATTATTAATATCTTGCAGTTTGGAACACCACAAGCAAATACTGCCTTTTTATCCATGTGTAGATATCTTGCTAATGTGTAGTAGCAAGGGATGATTAATGCATTTTGCAATGAATTCATACAATTACTTTGACTAATGCTTCCATGTCATGTGTGACACAAATCAGATTCTCTATTACTATTATTTGTTTTCTACTTAGCAGTGATTATTAAACAATCCATAACAATGACCACTTTCCTTTAAAAATATAGCATCAATTTATATTCTTACTGGAGATATGCTCACAGCAAATGGATCTTTGGAAAAGGAAAAACAAACCAAAAAGATTCCCTGTTTAAACAGTTCCAGGGCTTCTTTGCACAGTGACAGAAGCAGAAAGCCCCAGTGGGGCTGGAGTCTCATCTGCGAGACTGCGGAAAAGAAGAAGCTTCTGACATTTAGACCTCTTGTAACCAGTCTCAGCTATGTGTTGTATCATTATGGAATTAAAATTCTTTTATTCTGCTCTTCTGTTTCAGAAAACATTTGGAATAAACATTTCAGAGAAAATTAGGATTTCCACCATTTACACAGGGACTGCATCTTTACGTGCCTCAGCATTCAGCATCCAAATGTACTGTCACTTTGATTATATACAAGATAACGAAATATTGAATAAATATTCATAGGAATTCAGGAAGGGATTATGATACAAGGAAATGAAACCACTATGTACAAGACAAAGTGAGAAATGATGAGCTATCTCAGATCAGGGAAGGTATAGCTGCAGGTCAAGTAAAGGAAGAGGAAGCTTGCATTGTGCCTGTATCAGAAGACGAATCACTGCAGATCATTTATGACGCCTTTAAGGAAATGAAACAGACCCAGTTTTAGAAAGGGCTTACTAGAAGTATACAAAAGAATCCAAGGGTGTTATTTACAGACAGGGACATACATAAACACGTATGAATATATACCTCCATGTATATGTGTGTACACATATATACATATTTATGTGTGGGAGAGTGAGATGGAGAGAAAGACTAGATCGGGAAATCAATCTCTTGTTTCTTTCTTAAATTTAGAAAGAGAGAGAGAGAGGGAAAGAGAGATTGATTTCCAAATGCATTTTCTAAAGCAGGACTCACTCTGGAGAAAATCTGAGGTTCTGTGTAGCAAAACTGAATGCACAAGCTAGCAAACTGCCAAACTGGTTCATGTGAACCAAAATATACATGGAAAACACCACTGCATTTTATGAATGGTAATAAAGAGAGCATTTCCATGGATAGCATCAACATTTCCTTCTAGTCTGTTAACCTTTCCTACAAGGAACAGAAAAGAACACCAAAAGAAGAAAGAATAAAATGAATGATTTTTTTTAGAAACAATTTGTCAAATACTTCAAAATACAGTGAAGTAGAAGAACTCCATATTCATCGAGTAAGAGTTTTTCTGAGTTATCACATGTATGAGTAATCTAATGTATTATTAATCTCCTCTTACTAGAGGAAAAACATCCAGCAGATTATGTGGTCAAACTGTCCTCTTAGAAACACCTGTGCAATCTGTGCTGTCTTTGAAGTCCACCTACATTATACATCACCATCTTTGATAGTCTTTAGAAGTATAACTGGTATCAGAGTTTCTCCACGAAGGTGGAATTTACTTAAATATTCTGTCTCAAATTTGCTGGTACAGCTCTGCTGTTTTCCACTGTTCCAGGCAGTTAACCTGTCTTGGCTTTTCTGTAACTGCAGTTTATCCTGAAAGTTGCATAGAACTGTTTACCTGCCCCTCCCAGTACAAGCATATGAGAAGGAATAGGACCTAGTTCACTTTTTCCCAGGTTCCCTAGACTAGAAGAAAGACAAAAAAGGAGCAAAACTGATTCCATCTACTAAGACAACATGATTCTCATTGACACATATTCTCTTACCAGGCAGGGCTCTGACAAGGCATAGAAGTCTGCACAATACTAGAGAACATTGTGCAAAAGTCAAAATGAATGAAGAAGAAACAATAAGGGAAAGATTTAAATCTTTCCCTTCAAATAAAAAAAAAATATGTTGCTTTTTGTGCTGTAGTATTCTGCAAGTTTTTGTCATCATTCTATGATTTACACTTCTACAACTCAGTCCTGAAAACCTGTTTAACATTATTCTTCATTAAACTAATACGACAGCAGGTAGTTAAGCTTCTGTTATTTGGTGCTTTGGCTATATTCTTTTCTGCAGCACCCACAACAAACAAGATGTTATTCAGTTATGAATTACTTTATTGATTGAATTAAATAGTACATGAATTTCATGTACAATACACATGGTTTATCCTCGCTGTCATAAATTATTCCTTATTCTACTGAAAGGAGCTTTTTAAAATTAGTAGGAACCTTACTTAATCACAGGGCTTTTTCTGGAAAATCACTATTACAGAGTAGCTGCTAGAAAAGCTCTCCCCTTAAAACAAACACTTAACAAATTATTATGGCAAAGGTCTCAATTCATCAGGAACAAACGTATATTTTTATACTTCCTTCCTTTAAAGAAAACCAACACTACCATGTGGCAACATTAATGATGAAAGGAGGCATTTGGTTTTTATTGTAACTAACGGACATTACACTGTATTGTCTTAAAGTTCAGTGGTGCACGCTGCAAACTAGCAGACCTCCTAATTATTTAGGATCTGTGCAGTACTAATTGATGGCACAATGACATTAGGCATTTTTAAATGTTTAAATAAATTTACAAATCTGCCCAAAGAAATTCAAATTTCATTTAAATTAAATTAAACCAATCATTTCCATCCATTGCCTGAAGACAGAAGTATAAACCACAAAAAAATCCTACTGATATACCACAAGGACTGAAACTGAACTGACTTCTTATTGGAAATGACCTCCATGATTGTCTACAAATAAAAAAACAGGTTTCAAAACTTGTTATAAACTTCATAGCTAAGAAATCTAGCCTGATACCAAAGTTAATCAGAGAAGTATCAGAGATGTTTCCATTACACTGCTCCTGTTATGTTCACATGCATTAGCGTTCAGAGAATATTGTCATAAATGTAGAAATCTTTTATCTCTCAATATTTGTATATAGATTAAAAAACTCCCTATATATAAAAATTGCATCATTAAGACACGGGAAACAAATTTAGCTCACCCTGCAGTCTGACTGTCTTGAACCAAGGTATAGACCCAGCATAGAAGGTGATAAATCACAAAGTTCAGATCAACCTTCAGATACTATCATTCCTCAGACTTCAAAACATTCAGAAGTGTTATGTGATCCTTTTGTAGTCATCACATATTGGTGAATTTATTCAAATTCTACAAATAGTACTTGATGTTGACAGATGTTTCCTTGCCATTGTGTCAAGCCACATCTCTGCACACCAGTACTTCTTCAGAGGGCTAACATTAGCCTTGGCCCATTTTTTAAAAAGAAGAAAACTAATATATTCAGTGTTTTAGCTTCATGATTGTGCTTCTCATCATAATCAGCAGACTTTGTGACTCCTGAATGACAGTCTGAAAGACGTGACATGAAATGCCACAAAGAAAAGCACTTGGTAACTGTGCCTACTTGACGACTGAGGGTCAGTGCATGATGGTGGCAGAAAGTTTTGTCTTGAATTTGCTGGACAGAATGAAAGGCAGTCACCTCTACTATGAAAATATGCATTGAAATGAGAAAATGACTCACAGGTCTCTAACCATTGCTGAGATTTCAAGACTTAGGGTATTTAATTGCTTCTTTTTAGCAATCAAAACTTGTACTATAAATTATTTGCTAGGTGATCTTCCCTGCAGGCAAAGGAGCTTGGGAAATAGAAAACTTTGTATTTTTTTTAAAAATTAATTTTATTTTCTTCTAGAGTGACCTGGGCACTTCATTCTGTGACGGTCACTGATGGAAGAATAGCCCTGATAGCAGATGGTCCAAGTTTCCCTATGTGAAGCTGGAAAAGCTTTCCTTTATCTGAATCAAAAATGGTAGTTCTGAAGAGTCAAAAATTATTTGTGATCCCATGGGGCAACAGCAAACACCACTAAAAACAAAAAGCTGTTAACAAATCAACAGATACTAGCAGATAATGGGCAACTAACAGTCATTAGTAGATAACAGATTTGTTCTGCATTTGGAGAAAGCAATGAGTTTTAAGTGATGATGAAGTACTTTGCATTCTACAGAATGGATCAGTTAAACAGTTAAGTCATTTTAAGTCAGTAAGTCTAGAAAACTTGCATCTGAGAGTTCTCCGAGAACCACTTTCAACCACTAATGTTCTTCTCCATTAAGTCTTGTAATGCTGAGGAAGAACTAGGCAACTGATAGAAAACTAATGCGTTGATAATGTGCATATAAAAAGATAAACAGGATGAGGTATGTAATTACAGGCTTATTAGTCTCCAAAAAAAAAAAAAGCATGCTACAAAACCCAAATAATAAAGAACTGAAGAATTAAAAGTGGTAATATAATTAATTCCTGTCTATGTGAGCAGATTTAAATAAATCCTACCAAAGCAATGTTTTCTAAGTATGAAAAGGAGAAATTTAATAAAGATAGTCACATTTATGTAACTGACAATATGTACATGAAGTTTTGATGGAGTTTCTAGAAAAACACAAAATCTATATAGCATCTAATATTTGCATTAAAAACTGACTGCCTGGCTCTCCAAGTATTTTTTTGTGATGAGTTACTGCTAAGTAGAAGTGCTTTTCGTGATCCACAAGAAGGGACTCCTGCTCCCCCTCTTTCAGAATTTTAGCACTGAAGTAAAAGAATCCACAAAATCAAGTCAGAGAAATAATATGTGAAGGGAATAATAAATAATTAAGACTGATGACTGATACAAAAAAATACAATAGCTTGGTAAAGCAGACATATGCAAATTATATTTATCTAACCAATGTTCTAATGAAAGTGAAGAAGCCAGAAAAAATAAAAAAACCTACAAAGTCACCAGCTCTCCCCTAAGAACTGGTAGGGCATAAGGCTTTCAGCAGAATATTGTGATCCAAGGCCAATGGTTCTGTGGGATATACAAGTGGGAGAGACTCAGGTTGGAGCAGAAAAATTAAAGTACCTGTCTGACAGTGCTAAAGCCCTCCCAAGAAGCAGTGTCCAGTTCCAACACCTCTGACTGAGCAAGATGCTGTTAAGTCAGAGCTGGTTCAGAAGAAAGCCACAGATGATTACAGGACTGGAAAACATTCTTAACATAGGAGGCAGACAGAGATCAAGATATTTAGGTAATCAAATAGGAGTATCTTGGCTGCATCTATAAGTGCCTTTGTGGGAATATTATGCTAAAGAAATTCCACAGGAAAAATAGGGTAAAAATACCCCCAACAGTAATGACGAAAACTTCTGAATTCAGCAAAAGGACTAGAAAACCAGTAGAAGGCCCTACACTTTGGAGGAATGCATACGTTTCTGTAGCATAAAATTATAATTAAACATACCTTTAAATTAAACACAAAGACATTTGAGCTTTTTTTTTTTAGTAAAAATACTAAACTATTATTGACAGGTTGAAAAAATAATCATCATTTCTATTAAAGCAAATATAATGTAGACAAAATGTAACTGTTAATTTTCCTCTAAAAGTTTGTTCATCTGAAACCCTGAAGGCTCTCTTTTAGTTAACACTATTTGCTGTACTGAATCAACCACCAAGACTGAATTTTTGGAAGACAACCCCAATAAAGCATGAACTGCTTTTTTCTTTATATTTGTTTTCTTCTGCTTTGATGAAACTGGATGACAAATTACCCTTATTAAAAAACAAAGTAGCAGAATTTTTAATATATAGGAAAGAAAATAAATATATGATGGTAACATCCTAACATCAAACAGCACAACATTTACAGAATGAATATGCATGGCAACATTGTATCATTCAGGAACTACATCATATGACAATATATTTACATATTTTGTTTATGCTCCAAGGTCTAGTAAAACAGAAACAAAGTAACCAAGAATAAGACTATTTAGGACTTGCACTTCTGTAATCAGTTTGAAAAGTTTACCAGTGTATATATGGCTACATTTTATTTCTGAGTAAACAGACATAGAGTTAAGGTTAAAGGCTGATAGGTTTTGGTACTTTGACAAAGCTGAGCACCAAAAACCGTACCAAGGAATCTAAATTTAGGGCTTTTTTTTAAAATTTTTTTTTTTTTTAGAGAAACTGAGATACAGAGACATCTCTCTCTGTTTTAGAGATATTTGATATCCGCCATTTCAATGAAAAATGTAACAACAACTACATACAGTGAATCCGGCAAATTTGTCCTGTATTTCGAGATAGATAGAGATGGATTTAGGTCCTGCATTTTTTTGACAAAAAAGAGAGATCTTTGCCAAGTCTTGTCCAGTGTTTCCTTTCAATCATTTGTGTAGCTCCTGAAGCATACTGATGAAATATCTGATTTAATACAGTTCCACCTTTACAGCTACTGCCTGTAATTATATGACTTTCTCAGTTAACTGTAAAACTATGCATACTTATTCAGGTAATATTTGTTCACTTTTAATAAGGTTTATCCAAGCCTTCATGTCAATCTAAGCTGTTGAAAGCTCAGTTTCCCAGCCCCACTGTTTTACGAGGAAGGGCAGTTTTCTTTCTTGTTTGCCTAAAGCTGGAAGGATATCACTCTAGCATCCATCCTCAGAGCATGAAATGTTTTTGAGGTCTCGTTCTTAGGTCAAATTATTAATACATACGGGATTCAGTGTGGCATTTCTTCACTCCACAGTAGGAATCAAGTAACTAAACACAAAGCCAGAACTAGACATACTGGCATCTCAGGGATCTACATGGCCAGAGTCAGGTTAATACGCATTAAGTATTATTGGCATAAAGTAGCTTAGTATATATTTTGGTGGGCATGATTACACATATCCTGATATGTGCATTTTTTTTCCAACTCGACTTTTAAATAAAACTGTTCAACATTTTTTTGTAAGTAGATAAATCTGAAAATGCACATTGGCAGCAAGGAACTGATTGACAGGAAAATATATCTTAAATAAATTTTCCTAATTAATATTGGCATTCTGAATTTACCATTACAGTATGTGCCATTCTAATTTACTACCAGTTTGCAGTCTCCTAGCCTGGATTTCTGTGCCGCTGCTCCCGAAAACTCTGCTGCCTTTTAGTATGAAGGCCAGAAGCAGCAGCTGGCTCAGTATTATAAATTTTAATTAAAATCTTCATTTTCTGATACGTCACAAAGTTTGTCTATGTGAAAAAGCAAAAATAGGCTTGAAAAAATGATTTCAGTGTTCTTACATTGCACTGTGAAAATATATATGCTATTGGCTTTTTCGCTCTATAGGTGTCATTCTTTTCAGATGTTAGCTGACAGAATCTAGCTGACTTTTTTATTTTATTTCAGTTTTTACAGTTCATTGTATCTGGCTGCCACAAGATGTACGAGACTGATAAAAATTAAAGGTGGAACTTTACACTGAAACTTTATTTTAGTGTTACAAATAACTGATTTCTCTCACCTCTTATATATGCGTGTGGATTCTGTACGAATTAGATCAACACCCGGGGCACATAAATCTTGTGCCACGCAGTAGGCATTGCACTGCTGGCAGCTCTGCACATTACAATACCTCTCCGTATGTCTCTTCCTGAGCTGGACTAACGTCTGAATATCAGCTTGACGGCTGAGTAGGTAACTCAGTGGGTCTCTGATTATCAAAAAAAAAAAAGGCGTAGCTTACTATTAACAGTTTCTATAATTGGTCTCCTAGGCTATCACCTGGTCATCTGACTAATGGCTTTATCTATAATTGTGGATTATAAACTGCCCAAGATCATCTCCAAGGAGGACTCCAGTCCCTGAAACCCCCTGGTCCTTGAGAAGCTGGTGTCATGCAGTATCTTTCCCCAACCCCAACATTTGGGTTGCAACTGGAAGGACATAAAAGAGGAGATCTTACAGTAGGGAGGCTTAATGGGAGATATAGACCTTGGAAAGGAGGCTGGGTGGGGCCACTGTTGGATCCTGGGGAACATACTGGAAACTGGATGTTTTGCTGATACAATAGGACTAAGTTAACAGGCTTAAAAGCAACAAGAACTTGTTACAACCTTTTCCCCCAGCTCCCAAGGAAGAGAGATGCCAGCCCTCTCCTTATCCTTATGGAGGATGTAAAGGTCTGGGCAAGTGACACAGGCCTGCTGATTAAGTCATAAAGTTCCCCACTCATCAGTAATGGCCTCACCCAAATCTTCCGAGTGTTTTTGGTGTCTTTGCCTAAACAGTGTGGTTGCTGTAGACAGAATAAATCTGCTTGCTGGAGATGCGAGGAACAGTCAGGACTAGGGAGGCAGTACAGAGCTCCAGAGGACTTAGGAGGCAGCAGATATACCATCTCAAATTCTGATTTGTGCCTTGGACAGTGGAGACAAGCTTGGAGACCAAACAATCTCTATGACCACCAACCCCAGGGACTAGCATCCCTGCAACATATGAGGATAGCATGCAAGAAAAACCAATAAAAGCACATGAAAATAAAAATATCCTCCGCTTCTGCTTTTTTTCTAGTTCAAAATATCTGCCTGCTGAAGGGCAGAGTCTGATCACTCCTGGCTGGCCACCGAAGAACAGACACTCTTCAAAGCCATCGTGAGGGCTGGTTTCACCCTGGCTAAGCTGTCCCATGAGCACACTTGGTTTGCCTAAGCTATCTCTGCCAGACTGGGTTTTTCTAATAGTCCTGCCTGTAGCTGCTGGGCCAAACAAAACACGTGCCCATGCCAGACTGGCTCAGTTTTATTATTTTCTGTGAGTGATTTGTGCCTCCATGCAGGCAGCTGTTGTTTCTGCTCAACCTCCTCCTATTTTCCTTCTAACACTTTTAACTAAGCCCCTTTAACAGATTTGTAGTTCTGCTGCTTCCCTACCCCATACGAAATGCCTGACTTTCCCATTGCATTTGACTGTTACTATCTAAGCAGCACAAGACAGCTCTCAAAGAAGCGTTGTCAGCTACTCCGCCCCAGAACAGATGTTTTAGTCACTTGGGGTTGAGGTGAATCACTTCTACATAAGATGTCAACAGTATGTTACTATTACTAACCTCCTTACCCATGGGGACTGCCACACCTCTCAGCAGTGCAACTGCTCCTAATCACGATGGGGTGAAGGCAAGAAAAGGGGATCTCTACTTCCCCCATGGGGAATACTTGTATTTGTTTTCTGGTTATTGGCTTAGACGATCAAATTAATTTCACAGAGGACATTTAATAGTTATCTTATGTTATCTCAATTTTAAATCACTTACTCCGAGAGCTTTTCCAAAGGCACATCAGTTCAGTTAGAAGCATATTTGTGCAGACTGACAGGAAATGTTGGATTTTTCGTGTCATTTTTTTTTATACACGCCTTTTAACCATAGTTACTTGTGCCAACATATTATACACACTTAACACTGTATACAGTTAAACATTACCAGATTCAATCCTTCATGTGTTTTTTAAAATACTACTTTCATACAAACCATATATGCATGAGAATATATTTGAAAGGCATCTATGATCTCTGTAATAAAATTGTCTAGGCGAATACAGGAGCAAAAAGCCATTTCCTTCTGGGTAAAACAATGAGCTATACCAGATATGTAATCTTCAGCCTATGCATATTTGCTCTTCTGCTCAATACTTTAATTTAGACATTTGTATATAAGCAAAAGGTAAATCTACCTTTGAAACAAAGAGGAAGGCTTCCAAAATACACAGTCCGAATTGTTTTACCCAATGAATAAAACACTGAATTCTTATTAAACATGAATACAGTGCAGACAGTTGTTTTCCTCCCACCCTGTGCCTTTTGTGTTCTTTGAAGCTAAATTGCAATTCCAAAAATCATTCAGATACACTTACTTTTTCTGAGACTAAAAACTGACTAGACTTCAAGTGCCTGTGCAGGCAGCTGTCCACTGGAAAAAAATTACCACATAACAGTAAAACTAAAATATCCAAGTGAAGTTTAGCAGAGCAAATCACGAGAACAATCAGGCAGCAAAATGAGAGTTCATTTCAGAAAACAAAGTTGGCAAGAAAGAAAAAAGGCTTGAAGTATATGGCAATATATCACAAACTTAGATCTGTTACCTCAAATCTTTCAGCTGCTGAAGTCTCAGCATGAACGAGCGTGATGAACAAAACTCTTAAAGCTCTTGTAAGTTATGAAATCTGGTTCTGCATCTAAACTAGCTTATTGCTAAGTCCTAAAACTTTAGCGGAACCAAGCCAAGCTGTGAGGAGACACCTCATCTTCCCAGTTACAGTTTAACACTGCTCTACTGGAGCAATGCACAAGCCAAGATCAAGATGCAGGTTCTCTCTAATTTCACGTAAATTGTCTAAATAGCTCTCACCACCTCTGAAGGAAAAAACCAACAGATCTATCTGAAACTTAATTCTTATGGATCTATCGGAAATGTAATTCTTATGGATTAGTTGTTAGTGTGAGGATATCAAACTAAGGGTGGAATTCAAATTTGAGTGATTCCTTACCGGGGATGTAACTAGTTTAGTCTCCTATATGGCTGCTTATTTTCACGTACCTTGAGAGTCGCAATATGTCACATATCAGTATCTGCTCTGACTAATCTGGATGAAATTGGGCACTGGATTAAAAATTCAACAAGGAACTGAAGTGGTATTGAAGGTGCATGTGTGCTCACCAGCTGCCCTTTCTTTTTGTCTCTCACACACGGAGGGAATTAGCTACTGTTTTACTGAATTGACTTCCTCCTGATGTGCCGTCAGTATACACAGAAGCACAGAGCCTTGAGGAGTGGTAGTGGGTAATCCAGAGGCGTTGGGACAGGTAAAAAAAAAAAAAGAAAGAAAAAAAGCACTAAAAAGGAAGGCAGGGTCAAAAGCAGAAAAAAGAGGAAGACCAGTTAGCAGGGAGAGCTGAAGTAGAGAAATTTGAGTGGCAAGGATTTGTCTCATAGACAAAAGAAAATAAAATGTTTGAGAAATATTTGAATAAGAATAAACCAAAGCAACACTAGAAACCATCGACAAGAATTGTTCTTTAAAGCTAAGTCCAAATCTTAAAGATGTGGATAATTATACTTGTACATGTCATGTGATATAGGGTAACCTGATTAGTTATGGGTTGGGAAGAGGTGAAGGGGAGAGGGTGCTTCAGGAAACCTGACTCATGGAAGACAGAGAACCTGACATTTTTGTTCAGGTGAAGAAAAATATCCTTGACATAATTTTTAAGACTGCTTCTCTTTTAAAGGCTAGCGTTGCTATTCTTGTTTGAAATATACACAAATTTAATGTCAAATCTTCAAGGGCTGTTTCTTCTCTTGAGACTGCTACCACAGCATGATTTATAGTGGACATTATTGCTATTGCTAAGTTTGGGTACAAGTCTCAGAAAAATTAGAACACAAGTTATTGTTTTCTTTATAAAATATTAGTAAGTGAAGGGAATTCCATCTGGTTAAATATTCAAAAAGCCTTAAGAGATGTTCTTTCCCTGGATTTCCTGTTTATTTTACTCACCAGTCTTGCTTACCTGACTACTACCTTATGAAATATAGGAGCAGATGACATTAAAAAAAAAAAAGATAAATCAGAGGATTTATTGTAGAATGGCTTAAACTTGAAGTAGATCTAGGGAGTCAAGGTTACTTTGCAATTTTTCAAAACATATTGCTTTTTTTGGAATCTCCTTCTCCATAACAATGTCTTCCTAGGTGAATAGGCCTTTCCTTCTAGGTTGTTCTATTAAATCATTCTTCTCCATTTTTGTTTCTCCCCACTCAAATTTTTGAAAGTTTTTCTGGTAGTTTTCAAGCGTATCATCTTGGCAGACCATTTTTCCGTATAGGATCAAATCAATATTTCTCAACATTTTCTTTCTAGTTTCTTCAGGAAACTGCCATCTTTCACTGCTGCACAAAACTTTCTACTCTTAATTATGTTATGTACCTATTATTAATCAAGACAGATAGGCAGACACAGATATACACACATGTGGAACTGGAAGAGCTTCTCAACTGGAAAAGCTTGTGAAAAAAGACAGCATCTATCAATACCTGCCTTCTTTGACTAACCAACATACTGTAAGAAATATGGTAGATGTGTAATTTTTACATAAAATACACCAAACTAAAAACGTACATTTGACCTATTAAGAAAAATTACAACAAAAATATTCATTATCAATAAACTTTGTAATTCTTTCTTCGTTGAGTAAGCAATGGGCTATTTTTGTCATTTTGTAAATGACATTGAAATGGGAAGCCTGTCATTTTGCCACTAGATTTTTCTGCTTTGATTAGAAAACAGCAGCTCATTAGCTCCTCTTCCTGTATATGTCCCCATCATGACTCTGAAGAATGCCAGCACTTGAAATAGGACAATTATTATTTTTTTTTTTTTCCTAACTCAAGTGCATTTCGCCTTTGGACTTTACACAAAATTAATTATAATTTTCCCTTCTAATCTCTAGTACATCATTAGGACTCTGAGACTGGGAATCTGTTTCCTCCAACAAATGGCTAAATGCCAAACACTAGTGGCATTTTAAAATGAAACTGAGTAAATGCAGCAAAATACATTCCCCTTCCCTGCCACTTCCCCTCTGTTTTTTCCTTGTATTTCTGAGAATGTCCTCTAGAATGACTTTACTTGCATTAACTTTTTTCTGATTAAGAAAGAATGAAGTATTTTCATAAGAGCATAGCTTCATGAGCGGGCATATAGAAAAACCCAACAAAAGTATACACAGACACACTCATCCAAGTGTTTGGGCAGTCAACGATCACTTAGAATTCCTATCCCCAGTCTACTTTAACTTGTACATCTGTTTTTCCACCTTTCACAAACAATCCAACAGAAGTGAGCTCTGAAACATTCCCTCAGGGTAGCTAGATATTACAGAGGCGGCAGAAAAGAATGACAAAGTTGAAGGCTCTTTACAGGGCTCTGCCTGTAGATATTTCTCCTTCATGAAGACAGGGCCACCACCTCAACGCTTCTGCTTTGTGAAAAGCTGCTGCACTATAGCATGAAGCTGTGATCCCTGAACTATTCCTTAAATCTTTTTGCTCTCTCCTTTTTGGTGCCGGGGACTTAAGCAAGGACAAAAACAGGGATTGTTTAGAGAGGAATTTAGCTCACGGGCCACAATCTTGTTTGGCTTTACAACTAAGAGCCTCTACACACTGAAGGAGAGTGACATGATGGAAAACTCTAGCACTTTACAACATCTTTTTCTGACACTCACTAAGGAGTGTATTGACACTCTTTACGCAGTTGCACCAAGTGAAAAGGAATATAGCAAGTCCACAGCATCCAGAAAAGTCCTCCTAAAGTGGTAAAACAGTAGCATACTATAGCCAAGAATAGGGACCTAAGAGCTGACACAGCTAGTAGATTTGGATGAACATCTAATACGTATCGATTAGACAAAAGGATAAGCGTGGATTGTGCATGACACTCAAAAAGCAACGGGGTTTAGAAGGGCCAAGGAGTCTTTTAAGCAAATAATTACTTATAAAAGGAATAAGCTTTTTTTCATCACCGTATTCCCCCCGTAAGAACAGAAAATCTGGCCAGATATTGATCTATTATCAGCGCCAAGGGATAAAGCCTTGAACACTTCTAAGCAATTTCTGTGCAGCATCTGTTGACCCTCTACGTTCTTTACTCTGGTTAATAGAATTAAACCAGAGCCCAATTCAAATAAACTGGAGGAATAAGAAAAGGTTAAGTGGAGCCTGCTAGTAAGCACTAAGTTTTTCTTCGTGTTTTTTTCAGTATTTTTAATAACCGTGAGTTTAGTTATTTTATCCAAGAAATCAAAACTGATATATTCGGAAGGAAATATCAGAGATGTTAAAAACAAGAAAGAAAGAAAGCATGAAGAAGGAATAAACAAGGTCTGACAAAGCCACATACATAGCAACTTGTTAATGACAATTAAAACCTAATTATTCTTGATAGCAGTACTTTCTTTCTCAAGGGTATAAAGAGGACTTAGTTTGCATCCTAAACATGAGTTCAAATATAACTTCATACATTCTGTAGGAACGAAGAAGGTATAGATTGTTCAGAGCACCGATGAAGAATGTGAACAGAGGGCAAAAATAATACATAGAAGACAAAAAGTGCAAATTAAACGAACAGTAGCCCAAGCGCCACCTTAAATTACACACTGTGAAACCTGCTCAAGTTAGTATGAATATAAGCCAAGGAAAAATACATCATCATACTTACATACACGCATTTTTCATTCTAATTTTGAAAAGTGAAGGCATATTCAAAGTGTGCATAAACACTCAGTACACCATATATACACATTTTTCCCTTCAGAAATTTCCAGTTGTTGTGTTAACTTGTAACAAAAGGGTTTATCAAAGTTATTGCAGTATACTAGAAAGCTGTTCTGAACAAAACATTCTCCTCTTAGATCACACTGATAAATGCTCTCATTAACCTTAGTCTCAACAAGGTTAATTTAAATGATACCCAACAGCACTAAGATCTGCCTTAGTAAAAGTACAGTGATAAACTAAAGTATTGCTGTATTCATTAGAAAACAGTTTGCTTTTTTTTTAACTAGCAGAAATGGATTTATATTAATACTGTTTTAATGCCCAGACAATTGTATTAAAACTGCTAGGTACTGCTTGCCTTTTATTGTTACCTTTTTGCTTTACTGTCTCTAACGTATTGGAATTCCTGGTTCCTCTGTCGCTCCTGAACGTTGTCAGACATACAATATACTGCTTAATTTACATTTTTCAACAGTATGATTGAAATAAAGCATCTAAAAGATGCAAAGATCAGAAAGAAAAGAAAAATGCAATATTTAATTATTGTTAGCTACTTTACACTATGACCTCTTCAAATCCCACCCTAGGTGACAGGACTAAATTCAATGCTAAATAAAATACACATCAATGTTTCTATTGTCTTTAATTGGACAGGATCAGGAACTTGAAGGATAATTTTAGATTAGATTAGTAGATTCCACCAAAATTTCTCTCCTTTCTTTACAATGTGAAGTGCTTTTGTCTGCATGCTTTTATAGAAATACCTTCAGCCACAATAAGATATATGACTGGATTAATTCAATTTTCTTTTTCTAATTCTTTATAGATATATCAATAAATGTATTTGCATACAAAATGCTTACAAACACATTGCTGAATCTGAAGGAGCAATGAGTTTAGCTACTTAGGTCATTTTGATTGAATTACAATGATTATCACTTTCCAAACCATGAATTATGCTATCTTTCCTTTCTATGGGTTCTGTCAAGGGCCAATTTAAGACTCCCACTTCAAAAGAAATTCCAAATATTAAGATCTGTGCTACGTGATGTTTGTTGCTCCTATCCCTGCATATCACCAGTAACTATGATAACTGTTACACCAACTACCAACAAGTATGTACAACGTTGAAGCATTGCTATTTTACAAAACCAGCCATCTTCAAGATATTCTAATCCGGAGAGCCATTTAGAAATCAGTCAGATGGCTGGTGCACAATGTCTTCTAAGAAACTTCTATGTGTTATTCTCTAACGATTAGAACACACAAACTATATTTAAATCACTGATACAGAGTAGATTCAGTTAACATTTCAACAAACTGCTAGGATCCAGATCCGTAGGTCTAGGGGACCTATGTGTTTCAGATCCAAAAGATAAAGTTCTTAAAATTGTTATTGATCAAAAAATTTAGATGAAAAATTAAATCACAGCCTTTAAGCCTCTCCAGAGTTTTCACCAGCAAACTGCCAAGGCTCCTAGAAACTGCTTTTTGGCATACTTAGAGGAATCCCATTTTCAGGCATTTATCTTGCAAACCAAGCTCTCCCAGGAAGCACTGAGGGGCTGCTCTCCTATGTATGATGCTTCAGATGCATAATCCAACAGGAATTCTCAGCAGCTGAACAACATCTACTCTGTTGTCAAAAGAGAAGGGTGCTCCTCCACCCAGCAAAAGAAACAATCTTTACCTCTCATAAAGGTTTCAACAGACAACTTCTTCTTCACTTACGATTTTTATTATTTAGCTATGTTGTCATTCTTCCTGATGATTTTCTGATCCCCTTCTAGGCCCTAATGCTTCCTGGCCTTAAATCTATTCAGCTGTAGGCACAAGCTATTAGTATGGAAATCTGGTTTTTATTTCTCTCAGTATACTAAGTATGCTGTCCTACAGTTTTTCTAAATATCTGTAAAGATACCAGACAGATTCCAAGTCCTTCAGTTAAAGAATTAGACCACTGCAAGTAAAACTGAGTGCTTGCATAACTTACACTATCACATTTCACAATTCACAATCATGATAAATGCATCAGTCCTAAGGAAATGGTGATTATTTGTAGTGAATGTTCTAGAATCAGTTTTTCCTATCATTACTTTATGTGATAAACATTTGCAACTACCTATTTGCATTCTTGATTTATTTATAATTTGTTTTGGTTGAAGGACCACATCTACGACTTCTACACATGAATACATCTTCCCGCCAAGTAAAAGTCTTTGGCAGCAGAATGGAACTGGCTGAGATGTATCATTGCTAATTTTCCTCATATTTTCACTCACATTCAAGACAACTTTTATTAGGCTTCAAATACCAATACTATTTTAAAAACGGAACTTACTGATTTAAGAGGCCAGAGTTTAAGTCATATTGAGTCACACAATACTAGGTCACAGCTTCAGAGAGGGATTTTGAAGCTATTCTCAAGTGCAATTTTACAGATAGCTAAAGGTTCACAAGCCATCAGGAAATACCCTTCAGATCTCTCAAAATGTAGTATGATAGTAACTGGGCTAAGGTCAGCAGGTTGAAGATGCTGTTTAATGCTGTCATTTATGGTACCTCCTCAGAGTGGACACTTCTGACTTAATGAAAGTTTTGATCGTCTCTGAATATTCCTCTGCATGGAAGAAAAGAATAGACTACGGTATTCCAACCCAGATACATTTTTGTCCTTAGCTGGGCAAGAACCAATTTTGATCAGAATAGGATGCGAAACTAAGAAATAAAATAAAATGAGCAAACAGCATGTAGGTTCTCAGACTTGACAATACGATATTTCCCTTTAAGATTGTAGTTGCTTAAATGCCTGGAAAAATGCTCCTTATTCCATCCCACCGCATCTATCAAGTGCATTCTGTTGCTTTGCTATATACAGGCTTCTTCACTGCTAACAGTTAAACTCTTTTTTTCCTTCAAGAAGCAATCCTGAATCCTAGGCTTCCTTACATTGCCTGCTCCAGACAGTCTGGCAGCCTCCTAGTAGAAAAATCTCAACATTGCATAAAAATCATTCAAACCAACATTTCATTACATAAAATCTATTTTATCCCTCACAAGCCAGTGCTGGCACCCTGGATAGAAAGTAACCTCTTCTATTCTCCTCTGTCATTTTTTTTGCTGCTTCCCTCCAAACTAGAGCAATTCCACTATTATAAAATGCAGCATCATGGATCCTTATATAGAGTTCTATAGTATTCTGTGTAGGACTACAGAAAATAAGAGTTTCAGGAAGGAAAAGACAAAGATGAACAGAGTAAGGAATAATATAATCATCAATATAGTAAGAGATTTCTTTAAAGGTTTCATTTCATGAAATAATCCTCTGTGATTTTTTTAAAAGAAGTTGGAGCTATGTTTTATATTTGCCATTGACAAAGAAACAAAATTGGCCTGCTTTCTACATTAATGACTTTTGCTGACATTGCCGTCTAGATTATTATTAAAATCTGTACTTCAATAGAAGCTTGATTCCTATTTTCTTATGTGTTCTACCAATATAATGTACACAAACATCTCTTCTTGCAAGTGAATGACTAATTAAGCAGAAATACATGGATTTCAATATATTAGGTAATTAGCTGTGCAAGTCTCTAGTTATGATCAATAAGCAATTCGAGTAATCATTCATCTGTGCATTGAAATACAGTAAATACAGAGATTATTTCAAGCCCTTTTTCTACACATATACTACTGGGAGCAGACAGAGAGGTTCTGCCTTTTAGTAGTGTTGCCTTCAGATTTCCACTGCTTAATATGCTTATTAAAAAATACAATGACTGACAACATAATAATGACTAGAAAGAAGCCAAGGTCAAAAATCTATAGATCTTCCTTCCCCATTCCCCTCCTCTTTCCTTCCTGTTGTGTAATGAGTTACTGTTTATTGTCACTCTTGAAATACAGAAGTAAAAGCATCCACAAAAGATGGGTCTGCATTCCTTTTGTATAGGAGGCTTTGTCTCAGGAAAGAGAAAGAAAATGAAACATTGGTAGAAGTTCAATTGTTAACCGATCCTAAAAATACATTCATAAAATTAAGAAAAAGCTTTTAAAAATCCAAACTAAAATAAATGGAACAGCTCCAGATAGCAAAAATTAAAACTATGCACCTTTCTGTCTCCAACTGTGAGCCAACTGGTGAGTTCAAGTATCAGTTCAGTATCCTATACACATAAACTTTTTTTTATATTATTAATTCCAGAAAAAAAGCCTAAGTCCATTTGGTTAACTGTATAACTCACAAACTGTTCTGTAATCTTTATCTGGTTCTTAGCTGTTCAGACATGCTTACTTTTTCCCCCCTCTGATTATAATTGCAGAGGTCTGGCGTCTTCATTACGTAACTATTGTAAACAAGAAATTCCTTTTTTTTTTCAGAAAGTAAAGAATTTGGCTAACAGCAGTCAGTCCACAATCTTATTCTTCTGTGCTAGATAGCTGAGAAATGATTAAGCGCAGTTAATTCAACAAAAGGAGGACATAAGAGTTCCTTAGAAATCTCTGGTTTTCTTTAGGATTACGAAGTTGACATAATCATATTTAGTGAAAACAAATTTATTTTTACTAGATTTTGAGCTCCAAAAGAAATATATCATCAATGATGTACTAAAAACATCTGAAACAAGATAAGCATATCATTATCTGATCACCGATGTCAACATCATTCGAGCAAATTCAAATTATATGCAGTAAATGATCTAGGTGAGTCTGTTCTTCAGATAATATCTTTGAAAGAATCAAGTTAATGAAGTCCTGGACGGTCTTAAAGTCAACAAACACGGCATTCCTTTCACAATGATATATTCTGAGACTTATTGATTAACTCTCTTACTGTGAACACTTGTGGCTCGTTTTTCTACATGGCTAAATAAATTATGCATGTAGATCACTGCATACGTGAGTGCTGCACACAATAGAAGTGCTTGGGCTACCAAGGAGGAAAACTATCTGTACATTTTACATTTTATAAGCATAATACAGAAGAGGTTTATTAAGAGTAACAAATTAATGGCCTGACAGTGCAGAATTGTTCCCGTCAGTACTGTGTATTTCAGAACATGTTATGCAACCCAATTACAAAAGTGCTAAGTGATAGGAGTTTCATTATTTCCCCTTGGGAGATTATTCCTCATACTTAACTGACAGGAATTGCTTTTATCCCTCACATTAAACCTATTTTCCCTCCTCTTCTTAACTACATTAAGTTTTTAATATTTGAGTCTTGAAAAGAACCATTTTCCATCTGTGATTTTACACTCTTTCAATAATTGTAACCTCTTTCTGTATTTCTCCTTTATTGCTGTTTGGTCCTATTGTGCAAACTTAATCCCAGACCTCTTTGTGAGTATCACAACTCATTCTTGGTGGGATGTCACCATGATCTGGGTGATCCAGGTACCAAAAGCTGTTCTACCTCTACATTTCTTCAGAGCTTGAAGAATGTTAAAAAAAAAAAAAAAAAATCTACCTTTGGTTATTAGTAGCTCCTCACTGCTTTTTTTGTTGCTCTTTCTCTAAGAGAATGAGGAAGGATGTTTGTTTTCGATTGAGTAAATAAATCAAGTATTTTTCTGTAATGTTTTCATGACCTAGAATTACTTCCATAACTCTGCAACAGAAGCAAAAGGCTTCTTGTTTTGGATATACTTATCAATGTTCTTTTTAGTATTAGCTAATTGCTCCTCAAGTTTTCACTTACTTTCTAATTCCCACTTTACATTTGAACTCTTACTGTTTATATGCTTTTCTGTTGGCACTGCTCACTAGAGCTTTTGAGGCAAAACACATAACACTTTGCTCTGTATTTTTCTATATATTATTACTGAACTATAGGCTTTTTTGCCTTTCTTGCACCTGCCTTGTCCATGTAGGGATATTGTAAATGATATAAAAACCCATTAAAAAAACAAAACAAAACAAAACGAAACAAAACAACCAAACTCTTCTTTGTGTGGGAAAATTTAATGTTCAGTAAACTGGATTTGAATTTATAGTGCGCTATTTCTGACTGACACTTGGTTCTCTAGAACAGAGCAGAACAGGGCACAACGCAGAAATTTTGTAGTTAGTAGAGACCTTGTTGAGTAAATTTGTTCCATAACATAGGACCATCCAGGCTTAGCAGCCATGGATGAATTATATACATTTTTTTCAATGTTACAAATATTAGCTCATGTCCAGTACTGTGAATCCCGACAGAAGTCGTGTTTGTGTATCAGGCTCGCTGGGCTAGCATACCTGAAGCCTACAAAAGGTCGGTCTGCAATTGTCAGTGCAGATGGGTTAACAGGTCTTCACAAGGAAACTGGCAGCTGCGTGGACTCGTACTATAATTTTAACTGACCAGTAAAATAATTTTGTCCCATACTGCATCCCATACTAACTTCCTGGAGCAGATGACCCTTACCAGCTTACAATGTGAAAAACTGATTTATAGCTACCATAGGAACCAACTCCTTTGTATAACAATATATGCATAGGGGAATATAACCTCTGCTTGTATGCAGCAAGCAGTCATTTAAAGTACCAACGCACTGCCTCTCTAAATATGTCCTGATGTGAAAGAAGGAATTTGATGGATACAGTCCCCCTGCAACCTATACATCGTCTTCTGCTCCTCTCCTAGGAACAGCCCTAGCTTCCATAGCCAGATAATCAACCCATCTCTGTGAAAAATGCAGGGCATGGCTTTCCATCTGTTTTAAAAGCAAAAGTAGAGAGCTACAAACCCAAGGGACACTATTGCTGTTTTAGGCATTTCAGGGTACTTCTTATCTCTGGCTTAGGTTTGAATGAGGTTATATTTCTAAACTTAGCAGCAGGCATGGTGATTATTTTTCTTGCCACTTAGTCGTCCAACAGCAAGGTTGATAGATATAGACTCCTTAGACAGGAGTACATACTACTCTGATGAAGACACCTTATTTTATCAAGTTGTTGTGCACTATCATTGTCCTTGGCTGCACTAATCAAAACTGGACAATTCCTACCCGCTTCCATTAATTCACATTCCACAGTGGTCAGGTTCAATGTTGTCCAACTGTTCTGGTCCCTCAATAGAGAGGATTTAATGTCGATTTTTCTCTCAGACTGCTTTTTAAGTCTTGTCACTACAGAAGGCAGTAAAAAAATTTCAAGTAGCCACACAGCTTCCAGTAAAAAAAAAAAAAACCTAAGTAAAGATCTAACTAAAACCTTGCTACAAAAATATTTCTAATAAGTTTTAACTTTTTATATATAGTAACTTCATCTTAACAACTGTCTGACAAAGCACCCAGACACCCTAATGATGGACACATTTCCTATCGTGCACAAAACTTCCTTCAACTCCATATCCTCTTTCACCTAGTGGTCTTTGCAATACCAGTCTGAATGTCTTCCTAAGGTGCAAATAAACCCCAACAACCAACATTAATGTGTGGGAATTTACAACTCTCATTTTTAAGCAGCAGAATAAAGCCATATGCAGGGAACATTAACATATTAAATTTGAAGAGTACTAATGCCACTACTAATGATACTATTACTAGTGTCCCACATTTGGATCTGCCTTGTAGAAAGAACATTAATAAGCTGTACATTTTTCAAATGGTTTTCTTCTCCAGACTAAACATACATTTGTTCATTTTGTAATTGGTTATGTACATATTTTCATAGCTTACCTGCTATGCTGTAAGTGGATGGTTATAAGACATTCTTCATAAGTACATAGGGTGTGAACAGTAGAATCACAGCATCATAGAATCATAGAATTGTTTAGCTTGGAAAAGGCCTTTAAGATCATCAAGCCCAACCGTTAACCCAGCACTGCCAAGTCCACCACTAAACCATGTCCCTAAGCACCACATCTACCCGGCTTTTAAATATCTCCAGGGATGGGGACTCAACCACTTCCCTGGGCAGCCTGTGCCAGTGCCTGACAACCTTTTCGGTGAAGAAATTTTTCTTAATAGCCAATTTAAACCTGCCCTGGTGCAACTTGAGGCCATTTCCTCTTGTCCTATTGCTTGTTACTTGGGAGAAGAGACCAACCCCCACCCTGCCACAACCTCCTTTCAGGTAGTTGTAGAGAGCGAGAAGGTCTCCCTTCAGCCTCCTTTTCTCCAGTCTAAACAACCCCAGCTCCCTCAGCTGCTCCTCATAAGACTTGTGCTCTGGACCCTTCACCAGCCTCATTGCCCTTCTCTGGCCACACTGCAGCACCTCAATGTCCTTCTTGTAGTGAGGGGCCCAAAACTGAACACAGGATTCAAGGTGTGGCCTCACCAATGCCGAGTACAGGGGGACGATCGCTTCCCTGGTCCTGCTGGCCACACTATTTCTGATACAAGTCAGGATGCTATTGGCCCTCTTGGCCACCTGGGCACACTGCCGGCTCATATTCAGCTGGCTGTTGACCAACACCCCTAGGTCCTTCTCTGCTGGGAAGCTCTCCAGCCACTCTTCCCCAAGCCTGTAGCGTTGCCTGGGGTTGTTGTGACCCAAGTGCAGGATCTGGCACTGAGCCTTGATGAACCTCATACAATTAGCCTTGGCCCATTTATCCAGCCTGTCCAGATCCCTCTGTAGAGCTTTCCTACCCTCCACCTCCAGCAGATCAACACTACCGGCCAACTTGGTGTTGCCTGCAAACTTACTGAGGCTGCACTCGACCCCCACGTCCACATCATTGATAAAGATATTAAACAGAACTGGTCAAATACTGAGTACTACTACTAATCTTAATAAAAACATTTTGACTACAGCTATCAAGGGGATCTACAAAAGAAGTCAGTATTTTCCACCTTAGTAGTGAGAAAAGAGAGAAAATGACCTATCCAATCTGTCACACATGCAACACCACGGCACTGCTCAGGTCAGAATCCAATACTACGGAGTTCCCAAGACTTTACAAATATGGTCACATATACAGTTCTAGCCAAAAATTGATTTACAGGTGACTCAAGTTTTTGTTTATTTTTTACTGGAGCACAAAAAGCTTACTTTGGGGTTATGGTTTTTTGATTTGTCTCCTGCTTCTAAATGCCAGTTCTGCAATTCAATCTGAAATCATTAAGTCAAACACATTATTGCTAATTAGAAGCATACTGGCATATTAATAGACTAAGTAACTGCTGGTAGGTTGATACCATGATCTTACTGCAGAAGTGCAGTAGGCACCAAAACAAAATTAAGGTTTCATTGTGCCCAGAAACATGTAAAAAGCGGGCTGAATCCAGTTGCTATCTAGGAACAGGATGACCACCTGGGTCCTGTGTCACAGCAAACGGTGCTCAAGAGTACACAAGCATGTACAGCAGCACTGTAGTTCTGGCAGTGCCAATTACAGTCAGTACCTGCAGCTCCCGAAGACTCAAACTGTCAAGGTGGTGCTGTTCAAGGGCAGTTCCCACTTCAGCTCATGGAAGACAATGCTCAGCAACTTGCAGAACCTCTAAAGAGTCTCCAAGGTTCTTCTGTTAATTCTCTCTCTTTCAGTAGATGTATTTCCAATCTCTAACACTCTATACAACAGAGGAGGTAATTTCTATGCTTGTCCCATGGCCTTATTTACAAAGGTGTCACAAGCAGCCGATTATCTAGATAGACTGGACAGAACACAAACACAGCAGCAGCATGGCGTCATTTGAAAATATGCACTGCAGCAGGGGACAGAGGTATCCTCCCCGCAGAAACTCCTTCTCCGCTGTGTAAGGTTGCAAACCATATTTTTCTCAAACTCCAGTTTACCAATGACTTTACAACACCTCAGATTTGTACTCTACACAGGCTTCAAACTAACCTGGGGTTCCTTTGGGTAAGCCAAACGAATAGATCAAAAAGCTGTATTTTTGAGTGGCTGAGAATTAACTAATATTTTACCTTAAGAGGTTCTAGCTTTATTTCAAATCTACGCTAAAAGCAGTTGTTAGTTACTTTTTTAAACAGTTTTGAACTTAAAACTTTTATAATTTTTTTTGTGATACACCTTCACTACTCGTTACGATAAAAAAGGAAGTTTGTAAAGAAGATATGAACTGTACAATAGCAAGCTACCCAGATATTCATTTTTTCCTTTTAAATGACAGATAGTTGTTAGTGGTTTATTTAGCTTTTTGTAAGTAGCATAAATCAAAGCAATATAAATTTCATCAATTTTGAGCTGGTAAGAGCTCACTTCTCTTCAGCAATTATAAATTCCCAAAACTTTATTTAAGGCCCCAAGACTGACTCCAAGTTTAGAAGCAAAACAGAACAACTACTGTATTTGTTCCATGTTTCCAGTCATAGCCAAGCATCAATATAGAGACTTGCACTTTCTTCATCAATAACCAGAAAATCAGTAAATCACCGGCAAACATAACAGAACAGAAAACCTGATCTGTTGTTACCGACAGGTTTGAGAACCTTGTCCAGTATGTTGATAACTCTGGTCCAAACTTCGAGTTTCAACATACTCAGTTAGTAGGTAAGATGTCACTCCTATTATCATTAAAAAGCTGGGCGTTTTTTTGAGAAAAAAAATAGCAGAATGCAATATGTGTGATCCCAGAGCTTTTCTTTCTTTAAAAAAAAAACAACCCAAAAGTAGAATACAAATAACTCCCACCAAAACTGATATGGTGGTGGGATTTATTAGCATCCTATGGCAAGAAAGCAGGAACTTTAAATGTTTCTAAGCCTACGCTCGCTGCAACTTCTCCACGAAGAGTGGGTGTCAGCTGTGTAGAAAGAGACAAATTAAGAAGGTTCTGTTCTGCCCTTGATGTGTGCGCAGACTTTAACTTCAATTAGTGTCATTAATCAACAGGAGAATCGGCTCCCAAGCCTATCGTAATTTGATGTTGGTGTCTCATCAGGTACCCCATGCACTGAGAAAAGGCACACCCAAATGCTGACAATGACGTATCACCTTGCTGTTAGGTCAGTCACATGCCATATGCTTAAACTGAGAGATAGCTGACAACTAAGACAGGACATCAATTATTGTCATCCAGCCACGTACCAAAACACACATGGGTTCATCCCAGCTTCCCTGTCATATCGCTACATGAACTCATTAAGTGTTCTGTATTTAAAGCCCTTGCTTTTCTCCAGAAACCACAATTAATCTAATTGCAGTTGACACAAAGGCTCAGGTCAGGCAAGGACGGATCCTGCAAGGGCTAGTACAGTTAAAGCTGACACCACCATAACCAGCAGTCTAGAAGCCACTCCTCAGAAAGCCGCTTCTGCAACTTGCACCTGTTTGAATTTAAATGGGGAATTAAAGACATACTTTGACTTTCTAAAGCCTTATATAAATAAATGTGAGAAACAGATGACCTAAAAATTGTTTTACTGTCTTGTGTGAGGACGAGTTCTAATTCTGTCTGAAGTCTTTAGTTGTGGCTGGGGAGACATTCGGAACCCAGCCCATGCAAAGCACCACATCTCAAACTGACTGGGGCAGTAACGTGGTAAACTGAACCCAAAGCTCTTGTTTCCCTCCCCTGACTGATAGTGACAGGTTAAAAATGTGCAAACCCTACTCCCAAAGACTGTTTCTCATGCATGAAGATGGGTGCTTCAAGACTTTTACCCTGTGTACTTGATTATTACTTGCCTTTCTGGAATACATTTTTACCATTATTCAAGGATCAGAACTAGAGTTAGAAAGAGTATTACACCACATCTGTATTCCTTGTGTTCACTGATGTGATTTCTCCGACATTAAATCAGAGTGAGCATGGAAACTGGAAGTGGCATGCATGCAAAAAAAAAAAAAAATCATACATAGAACGCAGAAAAAGTACAATTAAAACATTTTCTTATGTGAAATAGCTATTATACATTGGAAAAACGAACCTCAGAAAATCACATATAATAAAAATAAATAAAAGATATTTATAAATTTCCTATATTGGAAGAACACAAGCTATTTCAATGTCTTTGGTTTCCCCAATGTTTTTGATAATTCTTGAGCTTCCCATTTCAGCATTAGCATTATTTTCCACAATCAAACATATATATTGTAGCATTAATCTTTAAATAAATGATTATAAAACCTTCAATATTCATGGTTTTGCTGCTAAAAAAAAAAAACCACCACCCTCTACAGCTAAAAGGCTGCTGAAAGGCATATGGAAAAAAGGATTTCTGTAATTTATAATGGAAAAAAGTATTTTTTTTTTCCTGGTGTGGTCTAAACTTTCTTTCTCTAGCTTATACAATGGGACCACTAAATTTAGTAAGTTTTTGAGAAGTTTTAAATTTTGTAGATTCGTCCTTCAAAACTTGTATTGACTGTTTTTAATAATATAGATTTAAGCAACCTATGTCAAATGAAATGAAAACATATCCTCCACATTAGATAAAAATGTAACTTTGTTGGCATGGTATTTGTATTCTTGCATAAGGATTTCTTCCTTAAAAAAATATTGGGATTAAAAGGAAACATTAATGAACTTTTATAATAAATGAATCTAATTTTAAATCCTGCTTTCAAAAAGCAATTAAAGATACTTATCTATCGATACTATAAGGAGTATTTATGAGCCTTGCTTTAAAAATTTTTGTTTGGTACCTATTTGCACTTTTGAAATGGAAATTCTTTAGAAATACACTTAGTATATACAAACAAGACACACAGAGAAGTTACTGGATACCACTGAGATTGGCAATTGTTGCCAGCATCGTGTGTGAATTCCCCTCGGCGTTCTAATTGTGGCCCGAATTATCTCAGAACGCCATGCATTTGCTATGGACTAAATCACAATTATTGCAAAGTGAAGGCAATTACTGCATAGCAGCTGAGGCTTGGTAACATATGGCCCTGAAGCAACTTCTCTGTGTAACTTAGCCCTAAGTGATATTGAAAATCCATGTGGTTAAAGCTCCTTGCAGACTTTGAAACTAGGATTAAGTTGCCTAGTAAAAAGAGGGTGCTTTTGAAATTTGTAACCTTCAGTAATATTGATGTTTGCTATTACTTTTTGGGTTGTTTTTTCCCTTTTCTCTTTCTTCAGCTCTCAGCGTTGATCTTAGCTACTTGTAGTAGCATACTTTTAAAAATGTTCTCTGCCATCTCTATAGAATTTTTATTGTTGTTTTAATCTTATGTGGTTTTGTCACAATTTTGAGGTTTTTTTTTTAATTAAACTGGTAAATACTTGATAAAAATGATACAAAACCTATATTAAACTTTGATCATGACTTGAGAGTGGCGGGTGACTAGTAATCTAGTCAGCATGTTAAGAATTCGAAAGAAAAAAAAAAAAGAGACATGCTTTTGTTTGATATTTGTTAAGATATTTTTCATCTGCCAGCCCTGAAAACTAAGCATGAGATCTGTATCTCACAATGGATTCTTTCTTTTTCATGCCTCATCAGTCCTGGTAATAAAAGAAGACTGATTTTACTTTTATTTACTTGGTGGCAAGTTCACTGCTTTTCATTGTGTTTCTTTTTTTTTTATTGTCACTCAAATACACTCATACTACTCACTGAATGGTTATGGGGTTCACAAGTATGCAAGCATAATATTCACAGAATGATTTTGAATTACCGATGGAAATATTCTGTAAAAGGAAGTTCACAGCAAAAAGAGGGGTGTCATTTCTTCATTTCTTTTAAAGTACCCACTTGTTCTCAAGGCTTAATCTTTTTCTTAGTTTTTTTTTTTTGTTAACTTTTACATTCATAAGGAAGCCTGCAGTAAGTTTGCTAGTTTGAAAAGATGCTTTTATAGATGGGTTTTAACAGGGTATTGTTTATTTTCTTTTTATTTTCCTAGCCTTTATTCCATTGCACACATTGAAACAGGGTAAGATCAAACGGAATAGGAAAAGCCTACAACTGAATAGCAAAAGTCCCTATTTTATGTGGAAGTTCATTCTACCATTTCAGCCTCTTCCCAAGAAGTCACTCTCTCTTGAGCACAAGGTCTTCGTCCTCTTGATAGCAAGTTCTAGGGTACCCGACACATATAACTTCGGATTACTTCCTATCTCACAAATATTCGGTGATAACTGAAGTTGCCACCTGAGAAAGCCACGTTGTCTGGCTGTAAGCTGACACTTACAGCTCTGATTTCATAAGGTCTTCATGCCTTAGTAAAGTGCATTATTAGGGAACAAAGATAAGAAAGGCATGCAAAATTCATGATCAGACATGGCACAGGGATTCTTGAAAGATTGAAATCTTAGAAAAGGTAGCATGAAAATTTATGCATCAAATAGTCACATGTGAAATTCAAGAGGTATCTTGGATCTCTCCAAAATGCCTGTGATGTGATATATTACCGTCACTTCTGACCACAGACTCTGCTCTCCCGTTACGACCCTGCAGATCTCCCACCCCTTCCACATGGTTCCTCTGAGAATCCCAGCTGGCTTTCAACGACTCATAACAGGGAAAATTATGTTTGCTTGCTTTATCTCACCAAATAGAGGTGCTGAGACTTAGTAAAGCAGGCTACACAAACAACCACTTGAATTCAGTTATAAAAGGTCAGCAATGATTTTGAAAGCCAAACACGGAGGAACAAACAGCTGACTCCTTTCTGACTGGTATTTTTAAGTGCCACACAGATATTGCATACAGCACAAAAGGTAAATCTAGAACAAGCTTATTCTATTTACACAAAACAATAAAAGCCCTGAATAGTTTAAAAAAAGGAAATGGCTTCAGATAAGATCCTGATGGGCGGCTCTTGGTGCGGAAGGGGAGATGACCATCTTGCATAGTGTTAGTGCTACGCTGCCTACACGCTAATTTCACTAATTACTAATTCCTGCTAGCTTCCACACGTGCTCTGTGGAAACACAGTGAAACGCACAGAAAATGGGTAAACACATAGAAGACCTTATCAGGATATGTCTATTTGGCAAGACAAGTAAATCATCCTACTTTCAGGTAACTTTGTCGTAGTTCTGTATCAAAGTTTTCACATCAACAGCTGCTTCATTACACAAGCTAATAAATATCCCTAAAAATCCTATGTATCAGCAAAAAGTTTCACCATAGCTGCAACCATCAGCAAAACAAGAGATTAATAGTTTAGAGTCTACGTGAGTGAGTGGTAAGAAAGTATATTTGTCAGCCCCTGCTCAGCCTGTATTAGCCTGAGTAGGCCTATGTGGATATTCAGCAGTGTTAATAGCTGGCAAGTAACAGTCTACTAACTGCACAACTTTCAGGCGTAGTTTGTAGACATATTTCTGTGCTTTAACATCTATACTTTCAGCTGGCTACTGAAAAAAGCTGGATTCTACATTTGAAGATGTATCTTTCAAATCTTGATGTTGTACCGTTAGATGGCCCAGCTGAGAGTTAGTACAATAGCAAGAAGCTATTTGTAGAACAGATTTTTATTTTTTTTAACAGATTTTAAGTGTCAATTATTGAACAGGAAAATTTTGTAAGAGTCCATATGTGAAATGATACCACTAATTAGTCTAATGGCACCCACTGTTAAATATTTATAACCATTAAGAAGGCTAAACCATCAACAGCAATATGATTGAGATTCATGGTATTCAGAGTCTAGAGATGAAGAACATTTTCTGTCAAAATTAGGTACTCCAGGGATGTGGACAGCAAAGTAGGAAAAGGGAGTGAAAATTGATGACTAGGAAGGCTCAAAGAAGAATTTCACTTTGTATTCTGGTGTTACCTATAAGAAGATGAAGTCAGCAAGTCATTTTTAAGAGCAGATAAAAGTTTAGGCACCTTGTAAGAGAAGAAAAAAATCAAGTAAGAGGGTCAAGAGTGAACAGTACTTTATCATCACATACAGGCTAGTTTCAGAGATCGCTTTTGTTTGAAAAACCCTTAAACAATTATTTAGCCTTAGCTGTGTATTTAGGTTCCCTTGTGATTTCAGAGGTGATGAGGTAACAAAGGGCATAGGTCAACTTAAAGTTCTGAAAATGAAAAAACGGAGTGGTGTCATCATAAGTATTATATATCAATTTCATTTAATACCAAACACATTCAACTGGTGTAAGATTGATTAACCAGATGCTGCTGGTATAAACACATTTTGGATACTAAATTCCAGCTTCATTCATTGAATAGAAAATTACATGTTCCCTGACCAATAGTTTGCAAAGTTAACCCTCCTAAGAACACAAGTCTTTGCTGATGCATTTTGATAGGCTAATGCTAGCAAGAGAATTATACACAATACATCACCTTTATATGTAAATAAATCCCAGTGGCACCCTCAGTGTCTGAGTAGGGATCACACTGAGCCTCCTCTGTTTCAGATTGTGCCCGTTGCCTCTTGTCCCGTCACTGGGCACCACCAAAAAGAGCCTGGCTCCGTCTTTACACTCTCACCAGATCCATCAAAATTAGCCTTTTAACTGGCCTCAGTGGACTGGGGTTCATACCGAAACAGGAAATATGCTGTATCTTTCTCTATGATGTGGCATGAGCTAATGTCTACTGTCTTCAACAAATAACATCACAAGAAGTTTGAATATTTCTCGAGACCATCACTGGACAAAGTCACAGACAAAAAAAATTGACTGCTTAATGGTAATGCTTAGTTCAGTGTTAAAAAAGATGTATTTTAAAATGTAATTTATATTCATCACATTTTTTGCTTTAGTGTACTTTATGTGCCTAATTCCCCATTTGTATGTGGACATTCTATGCAAGCACTTGGAATGACTATTTTTCAATATCTGTGTATCAATTAGCATTTTGATCTACTTAACCAACACTGACAAATTTAAAAAATCGGCCACATAATTTCTTTGTAAGAGTTATGCTGTTACAAAGCAAAGACCTTTTGCTTTATTTTTCCTGCAATATTTGTCAGAAAAGCTTAGTTTCCCTTCTAAAATTCTCCATGGTCAGTGGCACTGCAAATAAAACCAATAATATGTTTTACCTTCTCCAGTATTACATTTGTTCAACAGATTTAAAAATATGTAACTCCACATGCTCATTATCTTCTTCAGTTTGGTAAGGAGGCTGTCAACCTTATCAATTATATTACTTCACAGACTTCCCTTTTATTTTTTCCTCCCATGTTTTCTAACCTTTCTGATCATGATCTACAGAAATTTTCTCTGTACCCTCACTCTGTCTTCAAATAGCCTTTTTTGAAAGAATCTCCCCTTTACTTTTTCATCAGGCTTTGTAGTGCACAGGTAGTATATCTTTATTATTCCAGTGTTGCTTTCCATCTTTTATGGATTCAATTTTCACTATGTATTATATTCTGCAGAGCTATTGTCCTCTTCACCTCCTCAGTTCATCCTTCTGTTCTGTCTTTTTTACCTGTAAGCCCCTTCTCCCTACTGTGACCTTTCCCAGTCCTTTGAAATCTCAGTTTGTGCCTGTCCTTCAAGTCACACTGCTACCCTTCAAAATAATTTTGCTGACTGCAGCCTGGACCTCTGTTTGAAGATTTTATTCTAAACTACATTTCAGACATATTCTAACTGGAGACAACCCAGAAAAAAAAAAAATCAACTGTCTTTTAATCTGAGAACCTACCAAACCAGGGAAGCAATGCCATGCCGTTCAGGCCTCTGATTGCTACCAAAGAAGTGCTGCTTTCTCTGAAGAGTTTCAATAGTCAGGCGGTAAAAGTGTTGAATTTCATTGGAAAGAAGACTGGAGAGAGAAGAAATGAGGATATCAAGTAACTACTTAAAACGTATCTATTTAATCCATGTTCCATTTCGTATTTTCACACAATCCAAAGTGAAGGTTTTCAATCACTTCTGAAAAATCCGTATGTAACCTTACTGATGAAGAGATGTAATACATCACGGGTTTACAATTTTAGCTGCTACATGCAGATTAAGCAAGTTTGATTTTTAAGCTTTGATTCTATCAGACAATCTTAGATGTAGTTAAGCAATAAACTTAAGTGTATTTTATGGGATGTCATGCCACTCTTCTGGGACACAAACTTCATGCTGAACCTGTGTTCCCCAAACGCTTGCAAATGAGCAAACTTTCTTAAAGGCTGTCAGCCATATTCTGTCACTTCTTCTGATTTTCATTTCATGCTTATCATTGCAATATGAGCTGTGAAACTTTACAGGTCAAATACTGAACAAGGAACATGCTTTGTCTCCAGTAATAGTCTGGCAGATCCTATTTCCTCCTGGCATTCTCCCACTTGCAGCAAAAATCATATTTTCAACATACAAAATCTTGTACATGCCTCGATACCTCAGGTTTTACTTTGAAAAAATTTGCTCCTTCCTCATCTTCCATGGTACAAGACTGATCTAGCGTCAAATGAATAAAGTATAAGAGCAGGAAATAGAAAAATCAATCTCAAACACACTGGCAGTTTTTGGAGAATACAAAAACATTGGTCTAACGCAAATCTAAACAGAAATCACATTTAATAATAACTGTTCCATTTCTTTAGTTATTGATTTTACAGTAGAAGATGCCAACTCACAAATGTTCATTTGCCTAGCATACCAACAGTACATATGGCAAAGTTGTCCGAATGAGTAAGAAAACTCAACTTTATTTTCCTTCATTAGCCTTCAGCTTTTGGACTTGCCTTTTTACTAGTTTTTATCATGTTCTTTTCAACTCCTTTTCGGGAATGTTTATGAACTGTCTCTTTGTAATTAAGAGCTATGTGCATACCCCTGTGACTCTTGCACATTTTCAGCCACTCTTACTTAATATTGCTAGGAAGCTACAGTCTGGTGGCACAGAAGCTGACAATAGTTGGAACTAGACTTTTGAAATTAATCAAAGCTGTGCCACTTTATGGTGGAATCATTACACAGGGCTAGGGACTTCTCTGATACAAGAAATATCTTAAAGGCAATACTAAACAAGCACTTTCTTATGTCCTTAAGGATTCATCTTTAGGGTATCACTAAAAGGAAAGATGAAATATTAATGATAGCTATCATGTTCTTAAGTTACAGTTATTTTCAAATATTTGTTTCAAGCGTTAATTGACAAAACAGTGTCATGTCATAATTGGCTCTAGCAGTTTACTGCTACGATAGGAAGAGGCTTCATAATAATGGTGCTAACTTCTAAAAAGCTCTGCCAGTTCCCTTTGTTAACAAAGATGACCTTTCAGTTCACAAGCAACATGATTTCAATACACATGCAGTGATAACCCAGGTGAAAAAGAGACCTAACCTATTCAACTCCATCTATTGAAGCTGCAAAGTGCGTTGAAGAGTTCTAACACAGTTTATTCCTTTTTCATGAAGGAGTAACTAGGAAAATGGAACCCTGCATTAAGAATTTTTTTAAGGCATTATATGGAAATTTTTTTGTTTTCTTTCAAGATTTTATATCTTGTATCATATATTTCAGTGCAGTTAACATCTTTTCCAAATGAAAGGGAATGGCTTCCCACTTTAGGAAGTTTTAAGCTGTACAATATTGTTAGGCCTGAGCTAAAAAAATAATAATATCAAAATTAATATAAGTTAAGCTACACATCTATTTAAATCAAATATCATTAAAGCAAACTTAATATGGCATATTCAGGAACACAAATACCTCAAAAATACCTTGACAGCTGTTTCACATTGTAACCCTTTTGTGAACTTTTAAATCTTATTTACTTTTTCAACCTGCTTAAGATATCCACAAAAAAGAAAAGTACTCCACTGTAGTCTATGTTCAACAGGAGTGTCTCAACTCCTTTCTTTTGAGTGATTCCAGAGAGCAAGATGCAGCGTGCAGAAACTCTGCCTCTTTAAAGGTGATGATGCTATGGAAAGGAACCAGAGTTCTCTATCCTCTCTCAAACCTTGTTTGGTGAATACCTAATGTATCACCTCTGTTTAGGCTGCTCAGAGCCATGGGACAGCACAGCACATAGGACACAGACTGTCACACAGGATAGCTTATAAAACAAGGTTATTACAATCAGTTTGAGCTCAGCGGACACAATGATTTAGAAGGATCTGGATTTGAAAAGCCTTGATGGTAAAAACATTGAGTTTACCCTATCTTTGCTTTCCACTCTTGTGAATAGTCAAGGTAACATGTAGAAAGTTGTTTGTAAGAAAGTGTAAGAACACTCATTGTTTAATTACTCATCCTGAGAGGTACAGAAACACTTTCCCAAATAAGAGGTACAGAAACAGTAAGGCTCATGAAAAGACCTGGGTACCTAAATCAAGGCAGACGAAAGGACCAAGAACTGGTCCCTAGAGTCCACACCCAACCATTCGCCCACATTTTCCTTAGATCCAAGTGGATCTAGACATAATGGACTTATTCAGGAAGCACATTGTATTATTTTCCAGCAAACTGTCTAGCAGATTTAAGAGAAACAATAGCCATAGAAAGAGTCCCTAAAATTAATGGCAGAATTCCTAATACTGGGATTTAAATTACTATCTTTTGTAGGGGAAGATAAAAGCAGAAAACTTAAAGTGGTCTTCAACTCTTCAAGAGGTATTTCAGTTTCTCACCAAGGAAAAAAAACCCCATAAAACAGGTTTTTTAAATAAGTGAAATATATAAATCAATGTAAACATTTTAACAACCAACATAAATAACTGTAGATATTATCAATAAAGTCAGAAAGTATAATTGAACTCTAGCCTATCTCTTAATACGAATCTCGGTGTCTTGTAAACCAAGCCTGCTGTTTCTAGTTCAGTGAAAAAACTTCTTCATTATTTTAAAATGTGACCGATAAAGTTTTACACTGTATGCAAGTATGTAACACTTCCCTTGAAAGAATTCTGAAAAAAAAATGGGAAATGATAGACGCTAAAGTTTCTTGCTAGATTCACCTAAAATCTTTTATACATACCAGTTATATCATTAGTTACTAATGTACTTATGAAAACTGTTAGTCATTAACCATTTATTATAATTTTTAAAGGCATGAATAAATGAAACTTTAATTGAAGTCTAATCCTCAAATATCAGTGAATAATTTAATTTTCCTTCAACTACTAATGTAAAATAAGCTATTTTTCTAGAATATTATTACTTTCGCTTCCTTTCGTCTTACAGTCTACTCTCATTTCTAGCACTTTCAATATCTCTCAATATTCATTAGTAAAAATACTGTCAATTTGCTTGGTTTCTGATCCAAATTTTGCTCTGGTGCTCTAATGCATGTTGCATCATTGCCTACAAAAAGTCACTTAAATTTAACAGGATTCCTTGAAAGCAGTAAGACTTCTTAATTCATGTACAACATGGTATTGACTCAACATCTTAGAATACAATTGTTAGATATTCCTGTTTATGACTGGGAAGGCGAGTTGTGTGCTTATGCTGATACATATAAATGATAAAAACATCAATGTGTTTTTCTCTTCAGATGAAGCATCCATATACTGGCAGTAAACATTTAATTCAGCTAGTAAAATCCTGACACCACTTTCAACTACTTTATAAATTTATCTCTGTCAAATGACATTTTTCATACTCTATTTTACTTATTCTGAATTATTTATGTTAAATTACATCAAGAAGAGATTTAGAATGAATAACAATAAGGTTCCCATGGAATAATCAGACATCTGTTGTTGTTTTTCACTCAAAGGCATTTTTCTAACCTCAGCTTTTTAAAAATTGTGGTCCATCTTTCTGCAATGAAGAAACAACACAGAAGTGATTTTCCGGAGAAGATTTTTACCCCACAAAAACATAGATTGAGATGTGAACATATTATTCTGAGATTACAGTTGAATGAATTCCAAACATAAAGGATTTTCCTTCTTCCTCTGAGGACTGTGATTGAAAATGTGTGTTGGAGAAAGGCTGGCCATAGCTGCTAAAGCAGAGGACAGTCAATTTAAGCATCATTATTTTGTAATCTTTTCCTTTTGTTTGCCGCTTGTCATTGCAGTCCTTCAAGCTTGAGTTTATTTTCAGTCACTTCTCTTTCCCATCACCTACAACTGAGTAAATCATCATCCAATCTCAGCGAAGTATAAAACACCTTGAGGTAAACTATATTTGCTTGCTTTTAGCTTCCTTTCCCACGGAAAATGTAGATATCCTCCGAGTCACTTTCTCAGTACAGAAAGTATATATACTGCAGGCACTTGTATGCATAATTGATAAGGTGGGAGAGAAAGAGGAACAGATTCTTAAGAGAATTCATGTAATCTAATCACATTTTCTTGGGAAGTTTCAAAAAAAAAAAAAAGCTATCTCTAGTCCTTGTGCCCTTCCCCTTTCACTTCTCACTGACACACACTGGAAATACAATGTTTCTCAGCCTCTTTTTGGATGTGAAAAATATTTGTATTGTATCCAAAAAACATATGCCAACATACAATAAAAATTTACCCAGTTTGCACAGTAGGATATACTTTTAATGTAATGCAGATTTTGCTTATTGAAGGTCATCTTCTTTCCCAGAAAGGTGCATGAGCTCAATCCTAGACTGACCCCTAGTCCTCTCTGGGAATTGGCTCTGCAGAATTGACTGACCATGAAATCCATACCAAATTAAGCACAGATAACATTTTCAGAAAGGCAAGCAAATATAAACATTTCTTCTTAAACACATTAGGATCTGCATTTCATACCTGAAAACAGGTATCAGAATTGATAAAACTTTTTTTTTTTTTTTTTTAACACCGAAGTCCACATTTGGTAATCTCTGAGCTACAAACACTTGCCATCTAAGTATCAGTGGTGGGAAAAAAAGCCTTTTTGTTTTTTTTTCCACGGGGGTCATTATAGATCAGATGATGATATCTCACAGCAGAAACCTTCCAAACGATGCTGGTACAACTCCTCTGTACCACAGCTGGCTTACACTTACACCACTTTCTTTTGCCATTATCAAAGTCAGTGGGTAGGTTGATGTTTTGCTCATTCTCCAAATGCCCTGGAACTCTCAGCACAGGAAAAACCCAACAACATCGAAATGTCCTATCTGTGCCTTCTTGGGCTTACTATCCTCTTGGGTTTTGGTCACTAAATGTAAAAGAAGAGAAGCATTCGCTTAGCTCAAGCCTGTGAGATACACATGTGAACTAGGGAGCTCACCTTCGGAGTTGTATTGTGCAAGAATCTAACCCTGGAGTTCTGATCCAAGGAGCTGCCTGCTGTTTAGAGAGCCATGGAGATGCACCTTCAATATTATATGCTGGTACCTACCAAGTAACCGCTCACTCACTCACTCCTTCTCTCCACAAACAATATGTAATTTCTTGCCAGTAGGAAGCCTAGATTTCTTTGAAAATTAAAACTGAGGGTAATTTTGCATGTAACCATTTTCAGAAAGAAACATTCAAGAAAAAAAAAAAAATCAGAAAACCTCAGAACTCGGCCGATACCAAAACATAGACTTGTTAAAAGAAACTCTTTGGTTTCCAGAACTATGGGGATATAAAATTAACTGCTGTAGTATGAAGCACTGGAAAAAAACTGTGTTCACGGACTGCATAATTTAAAAGATTGTGCAATTAAAGATCTGTATAATTCTTCATAACATTCTAACTGCAGTTTCCATAAAACCCATAAACTAGATGGTAGCATATAATTATTAGGCCAGCATTTATGGCTTTACTTATTATAGCACTGTTATTTTCACACCATTATTAATAGAACCAATGCAAAGTAAGCGTAACTCTGTGTTTTGTTTTGTTAAGAAAAAGAAAACCTGCTGAAGCAGTAAGTGGTATGTAAGAATGGGGTGGTGGAAAGCTTGCAATTTACCATCATTCATTAATAAGGCTCAGAGCTTAAGTGGAGAAATGAAAACAAAAGTGAACAGGAAAAAAAAAAAAATAACTATCTGAAGGCATGCTTGCTTGCTCCCGTTGAAAATCACACGACTTTATTTGGAATCTCTAAACCTAACAGGAAAGATAAGTTACATCATGACATCTTTTCATGTGCCCTTTCATGTTTTCCACTATTTATATCTAACATTCTCTTAAAAAAACGGAAGTAGGAAATAAGAAAATTCTCATTAACTGTGACGATAAATCCTCCCAAGCAACATTTGCAAAATGTATTCTTATTTCTATTATTTTTTAAAATACTTATGCTGCAATTTGCCATGCTTCACAGGTAGGCGCTCATTTTTATTTGAACTAAAATTTTCAGATCTCCACAAGCTAACCTGAATCTGCTCAGCATGGTTGGACAAACATCCCTTGTGTAGGTGCTATGCCAGACACAGAGCATACACCGCCCATGGGCTCCCTAGGGCTGCTTGCTTCTGCCAGGCTCCTGCGATCAGTTGCCAGAGGTGATGGTTGGATTGCCATGGGATTCCCTGTTGGGAATGACTGATTTATGCCCATCAAGTCCTCTCTTATTTCCTTGCACACCAGTTTGAAATAAAATGTCAAAGGGTAAACAGTAACAGTCAATCATAAGCTCAGCCCTGTTCTCATCTGCATTTACGACATAAGATGATGGTCTCCACTACTAATCAAATTTCATAAACTGGGATAAAACAGACATGGTTCTCACCTGACTTCAGTCATTTTCCCTTACGAACCTGACACCATGAAAGGACTAATACTGTGTGACTACTTTTGAGTACACATGTAAAGAATAAAGGCATTTTCAGCAAACAGACAAGGACATAAGTCTACTCTGACTGGTGGTATCCTTTCTATAGGAATTGTTCACCTTCATCAGAAAACAAAGAAGTAATGACAGCCCAAATTTAGGAACCTTTGAGTGACTATATGTTGTGTATGCATGTCCCCAAACCTAGATGCCACCAGTACATTAATACCAAAAAAATCACCTTGTCACTGACAGGCCCTACACCAAACCAGCCTCACAACCATAACGTATAGTGAGAAAGAAGAAAGAAGAAAACTTTTTCCCCCCTCTCAGACTGTGCAGCACTTTTGTAGTAACTTTGCAGTGTTCATTCCAGCCTAAGGCTTTATTCACTCTACATGGATTCTGCAGGTCTTCCACCAGTAAAGATCCCAGTGATACTGATTAACACCAAGCCCTGCATGTGTTACGTGATCTCATAGGTCATTCTGACTCAGGTCTGTAGCTTTTAGTTCTCGGTGTACATGAGAAATTCTTACGCTTTTAACAGCCTATTTTTAGCTGAAAGACAAGTTGATCTTTTTGTTTGTTTGTTTTGGTTTACAAAATAAAAACTCCCCAAAGAATTACTGCTTCTAACCTGAATTGTGATTGTGATACCTTGCATTTTCCATGTTTTATTTACCTTGTTGTAGGTATCATTCATTTCCAGAAAGATTCCTATAGAGGAGTCGCACAATGCTATTGTCTAGAGAAATAGCATAGGGAATAGTAGCTTCCTCTTCCCCCTCCCCTTTTTTTTAGCCATGTAAAATGTGGACTTCAGTAAAACATAAGACCAAAATAAGTCTAACCTATCTTTATAGTTTTGGTAGCTTTTACATACATTTTTTTTGTGCGTGTCTGAAATCTTAGCTCAGCTACACTGTCTGAAAAGCACAGTCGTTACATTAGGACAGAATAATACACCAGATGTAATGATTATTAATAAACCCTGCTTCACTATTTCCAGATGGACTGACAAAAGCTTTTCATGCAAACTGTACTCACCTATTTGCAAGGAATTTTTTAGTATTTTTGAAAGCGGATATTTTTATTTTTTCTGTTAAATTTGGAGGTGGCCAAAGAATTAAGATTGATCTTATAGTTTTTCATCTTCTCAAGGTTTATGCGGGAGTAACAACATGATTTTGAAGACGGTTTATCTCACAAAAGATGTATTTAATGGCCTTTCGCTCTCGCAGTCTTTTTAGCAGCGGATGGGGCAGTCAGTGTTGATTACTTGATGGAAAAGAAAATGTGGTTAATTTTCATTGCTATTCTTTATTCATGATGTGGAAAGATAATGTAACTAAATAAATGGAGTTTTCTTTAGAAATCTTTGCTATGCTATGTCTACACTCCTTCAAGTAAATTTGCATGTTTCAGTAGTGCTCAGGGCTACAGAAAGAGGCAATTGGTCCTTTCTACCTTCAATAACGAGAATAATCAACCTAAACCACTTTGTACACATGAAGTTGTAACACTGATAATATATATTTTAGTATGATCAAACCCTCTGATTAGAGAAGTCTCCTGATCTGTTACTTTTTGATAAACTGCAAATCCTGCTAAAACAAAATAAAGAATACAGTATATGATATCAATGGTTCAGGATAACAACATAAAAAAAGAAACCTGGTTTAATACAAGAAAAAAGATTATGTAGGCTGCTTGGTGATTCAGAAAAAAGCTAGCCATAAATACTTTCACTGTCATGGGTGAGGGAAAGAGTTTATGTGCCTGAAAACCTGCCTGCATTTTTTTCCCCTGTTGTATCAGCTGATTTACTAATGATATTTATTTTCCCTACCAGCCTTACGTCTTTTTCAACTGTGGTTTGGAAAAAAATGATCTGCTAACCAAAAATAACCTATTCTATTAAAACCTGACTTCAAGTTATTCTTTCATAGACTTAAAAAGCTAACTCAGGGCTCCCAAACAATAATCTTTATACATTCATGTTAGCACAATTCAGTGTACTAAAAATACTTTAAAATTTTCCTCCTCAAAGTTAACTGAAAGAAAGCCTCACAAGCAGCTATTAAGAAACAATATAACAATATTTGATTAAAATTCAACTCTACTGAATTTTTAGTTGCACTTTTAAGTTTATGTAAACTATTTCTTTTTTTTTTTAATTAAAAAAAATACACCTAACATAATAAGAAGGAAAATGAGTTTGCATGGAATGGAAGAGACAGAAAGCAATGGAAATATGCAAAAAGCATGTGTTATGGACTCTCTATATTCCTTACTCACTTTATTATACTAATGTATGTTGCAAAAGGAAAAGACAAAGAACAAGAAGCAATGGGTAGCAGGGGTGAGAATGGAAGTCAAATCTTATTCCTGCCTTGAATTTAAACAGAAAAATTTAAATCTTACACTGAATTAATATAAAAATTATATAGATACTTGTAAACGAGAATCAACAATGACGTTATTACTGCTTATTCTACACTTGACAGATAATAGCTAGAGATCTTGAAATATAGCTTTGTGGTTATGCAAATCTTCTACCTTCAGATGCTTTTACCTACATAAAATATCAGGCCTGAAAACTGAACTCTTCCAAAAGATATTTTCCTTTCAGAGGGAAAGTATTGAAACAATTTTAATCAAATTCAGGAGGGAAAGGAGAAAAGTAATCCTACTGTATTTATCTGAACCTGTTGAGAACTTATTGATCACATTTTTAGTTTTCAATTACACATTGCAAGATTAAAGGCAGACAGTAATTTGCTGAAAGAGATATTCTATGTGGAGAAAGCTTCTCTTGAGATCTTATTTTATGGCTTAAGAGAAAATAAGGAGGGAAACAAGAAAAATGAATCTGCTAACAACACCATCAGACATATTCTGGACTAGATCTGTGTCTCTATGTGAATTTCTTAGGAGTGCAGGAAAACACACCTACCAATGTGCAGAAACAGAATCTGCTGTAGGTTTCTAGCTGCCTATCTATCATCTATCTCACTCATAATTGAAAGAGCATTTCTAGATGAAAATTAGCAAGGGAGAGAAAGTGCCTGCTAATGAAACGTCAGCAGCAGAAAGACTGATGAAGAAATCGTGGATGGGGCAACTCCCAAGAAAAAGGATAAAAGCTCAGGTCCTAAAGGACTTGGATGCTTAGGTGCAACATACCTCTATCTTTAGGACAGGCCTGCATTATACTACACAGAGCTGGTCATGAGTCGACTTTGTCTTGATGAGTGAAATGTCACAGCACAGGAGTGTGCAGACATATCTTCTCAGCTTCTAGATATAATGGGGTTTGCTAGTACAACATTGTGCCTGAACTAATGATCTCTGCTCATTATCAGGGCCAACAAGTATGCACAGCATGCTACTTTTACGTATCTATGTTACTCTCAGATCTGAATCTCCAAACCTCCTTCCGAGATGGTCTGGGTATCCTCGGATGTCCTACTACAAACACCCTCTAAAGACCTCAAAATTCTAGAAAACACAGAGTTAAATGCTTTGTCCCATTAGGTAAAACCTTGAAAATTTAGGTACTTTCTCTTAACAGTCAGACTTTCTCTGATGTCTCAGATTGGGCATGGGCACTTCTATCTTTTCAGAAACCTTCAAGTCTGCCTTTGAAGAGTCCCACAGAACTGAATTCAGGAGGAAGAAGATAGAACATTTTACTTAAACAAAACCAGCCTGATTTTGTTTAAAGTGTCAACCTTTCAATACAACATTCTCATGGTAAGGTAGTTTCCATCGGCATGGGCTGCTCAGGAATAATATTCTATTGTGCAGTTCACTTATTTAAACAGAAATCAGGAAATTAAAATAATTAACTCAAATAACTGACATGCTTAAAAGCAAAACAGTGATTTAAAACTCCGAAGGTGTAAGATTTACTCTTGCCTTTTGAAGTAGCATTTTACATTTAAGCTTAAAGAATTAAAAGGTGAGCACGTATTACTTTTCTCAAATTTTTCAGTTTAACTATTCCCATTGTTTCATTTAGAAATTCTGTCACAGATGTCTGAAACTGTTAATTTATTTATATATTTTTTTTTATCTCCACCATGCAGAACAGTCATTTACATAAATCGACTCACTTCTGTATAACACAATTCAGCAGCAAAATGTATTTCTAAAGGGAAGGAAATGATTTTAAATACTTCAAACAGACTGAAAGGCTACTTATAAAAAGGCAATGAACCTTCTGAAGCAGACACCAGGATTCATGTCACCAAAACTGAATCCACACTCTTAGCACACCATCCCTGCTTTTTCTGGCTAATGTGAAGAAAACAGTAGTTATAGTAAAGATTTAGTTGGGGGCGGGGCGGGGGGAAGAGTCGCAAGTCCTATTTTGATAATCCTGCTTAGAACTGTTTCACAAATTAGTATAGTAACTTGCCTGACAAGCATGTAACACCCTATTGTATACTACTGGCACAAGTTCAAAGTAGATAGAAGAATAATGAAGACCAAAAAACCCCGAACAAACAAAAAGTAGCATCAACTGCTTTTACTAATCCTCCCTTGTAGAAGCAATGGATACGCCATGCAACTATAAGCAGTAAACTGCTGATCTGCTTGGGGAAAGACAAACAGCTGCAGAAAAGAACCTGCACACCTGAAGCAGCAAGCAGAAAGAATTTATGCACCTCCTCCAGAAAATCATCTTTGTTCACTTCTTCTGGGGCAAGAGTGGGTAGGAAAAAGAGAAAAAAAGATGATGTGGCCCACTTCATGAGAGGCTTTGAGGGCTGGCAGTCTGAGTGAAGGCGAGAATATCTGGTAATTCTAGGCTGTTCCCTAAGGCTTAGCAAAATGAAGAAAATACAGAGCACATACTTTGCTCTTTATTTCCTTCATGCTATCATTAAACAATCTTCAATTACCATGTTTTCGTTCAGGATTGTATAGTGTTCTACTTCTTACACACATACACTGTATGGGAAAATGATGCATCTAACACAGTTCTTGATGTTCACATTATGGCTTAATACCTACTAGGGAAACATGGCAATGCATAATTTTTAAGAGCCAGAATTCAGATATATTTGATCCTCATTTTAATTATGTACTTAAAGACAGAAGTCTTTCTTCAAATTAATTAGTAACATACATTAATTGAAAGGAGCATACATTATACAAGTGTGAACTTACACACATACTAGAAACAGCTGCAATTTCCATGTTTACTTAAGAATAGTAGGTGTAGGAAAATTTCACCCTTTTCACATACCTAAGTATAATTCCAAAATATCTCAGGTTGATTGCTGTATTCATGCTTCTCAACAGAATAGTGAGTCCACTGTGTCTGATATCAAAACCATTCTGGAAAAAGAGGAGGAAAAACAAAGACTGCTTGCCTTTCACCCTCTAATGAACTGAATTAAAAAGGGCTTTTTTGTTGTTTCCTTTCAGTGGGACAATGTTAGGCGTTTGGAAACAGAAAGTGTGAAAAGAGATACCTACAACACACTATTTTACAATGCAGCATGTGCCATGAAGGAGAGATGTTTGAAACCCCCAGAGCAAAATTACACATCTTTTGTTTCATTATGAACTGAATGATAAACCGATTTTTCCAGGTGGCCTTACTCACCACGTATCATTTAGTAAACATCAGAATTACACAAGAGTTTCTCATCTCTATTAAAAGGGACAAGTCAAGTAAGGTAATCTTCAAAATGATACTAGCATAACTTTCTTGCGTTTTTTCATGGTTGCATTTTTGGAAAGTTAGCTTCTGGAAGAGTAGAAAGAGGCACATCGAATATCAATGTGCTAAGACTGTAAAGCTCACAAAGCAATAGTTCTAGTATGAAAATTGATAAATACGGATTAGAACGGAAAAACAGCATCTGAATTTTGCTTTGAGAATTTATTAGTAAAGCAGAAAATGACAATGAAAAATCCCATCCTTTTCTATTGAATTTTAACAATTCTATTTCATTGCAAACCCAGGAGGGTATATATCTAAAAAAACATTCATGTAAATTTAAGGAACAGATGGAGTAGGGAAAGGATGGGACTGGAATCATAAGGCAGAGTTGACAGGAACACAGGAAGGGACCAGAAAGCAGAGGCAGGATGAGGTCAAGAATATCAGCAGACAAGAGATGGTAAGAGAGATTTACCACAGACAGCAAATGTCTATTCCAGATTTTGGAAATTCACAGGGTTTCAAGAGTCACACCATTTCTCTGTTACCTAAGAAATAGCTTTTGGTCTCAGTGGAAAAACATGCTTCTTGTTCCTGAGATATTAAGAAATGCATACAAAGGAGAATAAATTACTGACACCATTTTATCTTACACACGGCCTTCTGCGCTGTTAGCTGTTGACAACATTAGTGCAGTCTAGCACTACATTAGAAACCTGGACTTTATCCCACAAAGTTGCCACTTAATACTGGGTAAGTATACAAATCAAAGTTATCTAAGTATGCATTAATTCATTTTTCAGGGTGCTTACTCTGAGAGGTAGAGATTTGGTTAAACTGACTATTCACAGTTACGCTGGAAGACAAGGAGGGCAGTTCTTTAAGCATGCAAAATCACTTACTCCAGACAAGTCTGTTCTCTGACTTACCAACTTTTCTACCCAAAATTTTCAATCTAAATTCTCAGCATCTCACTTCTACACCTCTAAAATGAGGGCAACATTAACTTGCTTAGGAATTCTCCACTGGTGTTGCTAGCTTGTTGTTCCCTAGCGGCAAGTGTCATTTCGTCAACCTTGAAACACGTCGAAGCAGGTGAAATAGATGCCATTCCTTTAGACAGGCATGCTTATGTGTGCACCCAGCCCCTCAGGTGAGGCCCCATGGACAACATGCCAGGCTCCCCACCGAGTTCCTCTGATCCCCCAGAGGGTGGGCTCCATGATCCATACAAAGCTGTAGCTCCTGACTTTTAAACCAGCATCACCCTTTTTATGTCTGTGGGATGATAATGACAATACTGTGAATATTCGCACATAGAGTAACGCAGTGCACTCTGTGCATGGACTCTGAGCGTGAAAAATAGAGTGATCATCTAATTAAAGAAGATAACATACATGGAAAGGCCAATTAAGCTTGCATGGAAAAAAAAAAATCTTCATTCTGGTATTCCCTACATTTTAAATGAGTTACTTTGCTATATTAATAAAATCCTCATAATATTTTTCCCCGAACGTGCATCTCTGTATATTACATGTATACATACAAATTATTCTACTTAATAAGAAGACTCTGCTATTAGATATGAAATGGAATCCTTTCTGCTATAATACCAATTCAGTGACAGTAAGTGAAAAAAATCCAGGGAAGCAATGAAAACTAGAAGAACACTGAATTACAATTGTGTTGGGCTAAAGAAACCCTACAAAAAGAAAAGAAAAAAAAAGCTACAGCATGACAAAATCAAACTGCTGCTGAAACTAATGTTCAGCAAAAAGAGCAAAGTATAAGATACATCAAAAAATCACATTTTTCAATAGCACGCCGGTCTTTAGGATCAGTGAAAACTATCTAATTGACAGATAATTTGTTATTCTTGAGGTTAGCTACCTTTAAAATCACAGACAAGATCACTGAATGGAAAGCTAAATCTCAATGGATGAAACAGATTAAAAATTGAATCTGATGTACCTATCTCTCCAATTACCAGGCTAAGTGTTCCAGCAACGGGCATAGGCAGATATGTGACAAGATTCTGTGCGAGACTGGTAATATTACCTTGGGCATTTCGGCTCAAACACAGGAATAAATGAAACAAGGTCCTCAAAAAAATAGCATGTATAACAGAAGGGCTAATAGGATTTTTAGCAGAATCAATTGTATACTGAGTTGCTAAAATATGTATCAATGTTAGAAGCTAAATATACAAGACTCTCCTATGCCTAGAGTTGAAAAAGCAGAGAAAGAGCATTAAACAAGCCTGAAGTCATCTGTTATACTCCTTTCTTTTCGCATTTACATGAAATCCTTATAACTTTGCTGGCAAGAGATTGAATACATATACCATTTCCCTTGATATATGAATCCATTATCCTCTGTTTAGAACCAGTTGCCAGTGGAAATATCTGCATTAGCGGAGTCTCCTACAAAAACATTTTTGAAGTAAGAAAAACTTCTTACAGCTGACCAGATGTTATCTCTAATGAACCAAAATATTGCCTAAACTAAAGTTCTGTAGAAAGCAAACATTCTCATCATAGAAATTCCACTGAATGAGTTCCATGAACTTAATGAATCAACGGTCTTTCTATTTATTACTTAAACTGAAACTTTGTTTCCACAGGAAATACTGCTTGTCCTTTTGAATGTTTCCTGTAAGGCTACATCATCTATGTTAATTTGGGAAAGAATGAGATTTCCTTTATAAAAAGCAGCCATGTAATTCAAGCCAATATAAAATGCCTAAATCCTATGAAGGTTAGGGAGTATTCAGTTCTGCCTGAAACTTTTATTTCATTTAGCAAAACTACCGTAACATTTAGCAGATCTCTTTCACAGCCACTATCTGCTCCAGCTTCCTCTTACCCCCACAAAATCTGTAATTTTCACATGTTTTGTATCAGTTATCAGTACACGCTCCAAGCACACTAGCCACTGTTGAAATTACTTCATTTAAGAGAAATGTTCAGCCAGAAGCAGCTGCGGGGATGCAGAAACCACAGGAACAGAATAACTATTTCTTTTGGGGAAACAAATACCTAGCAGTTACTTGCTGTGCTACGTTGAGGGAAAAAGTAGACATGTAAGGAGATGTCTATTTTCTGCTTACAGGCTCGAGGCTGCCAAAGAAAGATGATCAGGACCTTGGTTTTAGATTCAGTTATAGTTTAATCTCCCTACAGCAAAGTTGGCATAGACTGGCTTTTATTTTTAGATGTTGGGAAATATTGCTAAGCATTCTAATAAAGCAATGATGAGTGGCAGTTTTTAAGAAAGAATATTAGTTTGATTTTTTTTTTAACTTCTCAAGACAAGATAACAAATCTAATCCTCACAGCACTATCATAATGCTCTTCCCTTCCCTCCCTCTCTCCACCCTGACACAGAGAGTGGTTGCATCAGTAATTAAGTGCCAGCACCCAGGCGGTATGCAAGGCTTTTGGTACCAGGCCACCTACCAGGTGGGCATTAACATTAATCAGGAAACAATCCAGGCTTCCACCAGAGAAGAATCATGACCTGCCCTATTTGAATTAGTGTTGGATACTTCCCAGATGAGTCAGTACAGCTGAAGCCTAATTAAATCATATCCCTTGCATCTTGACTGTGTTCCTGTGTGTCTAGGACAATGAACGAGCACACGTCTTTTAGGGATAGATCTTTAAAAAAAAAAAAAAAAGAAAGAATGAAAAGCCTCCTTTTAGATTAACTATCAGTCAGAGTGCAAAGATTTCAGCTGTAGCTGTTGTGATTTCTCTGTCCAAAATGAACCTCTCCACAGAGATGTACTCATAACAGCAGGCTCTGTCAAAAGTTCCTATTAAGCTGCCACTAAAGAAAGAAACAACTTCAGAGGAGGAAGCTTTTAGTTCTAGCATGCAACTTGAGGAAGTTAGAGAACTGCTGAAGGTCAAGGCTCCTAGAAACTTTCATGAAAATGCCAAAAACCGGTGTTAAAGGAGAGATCATCCACTAGCATCTTTACAAACCACAAAGAAATTCAGCTTTTTTTAAGAGGGGTCCTTCTAAGAGCCTTCCAGGCTACTTAGTAAGACAAAAGGTTTCAGGAGCAAAACCAGGATACAATTATACAGAGAATTAAAAAATAATAGACTCTGAAGGAAGAGATGAAGCTAATCCACAGCTAAAATAAATTTCTGCATTTCATCTGTGCTTACCTGAGCTGGTCTGTCCCAGAAAAGTCTCATGCTTGTGCACCCCCATCTTACTCAAATTACAGTTGAACATGGACTACAAACAATCCTAGCTGCCATTGCTCCCCACAACAGATAAGCCCTTCTGCACAGAATCACAGGCCATGTTGTCCATCTGGTATCAATCATAAGACACTACGAGAAGCACAGACAGCGTACAAGGAAGACACCAGTCCAGGCAAAATGCTAGACCTGGCCAGCCCGCATGAAGTACGTCCTCAGGTGTGCTTTCCATTACAGGTCATTCCTTGTCTGTTTCAGCTGAGCTGCTGCATAACTGACCTAAGAATTAGAAACTATGTAGGTGAGGTTTGCAAATACAGCAGCATAATGCAGCTGCTAACTAGAAAGCCATCAGTACATGGCATTCAGCAGCAAGAAAAGTTGTTTTCTTACAGAGTGCGCTAATAGGAGCATTAGGACAGGGATGATGGTGCCGGGTGGGTGTGAAAGCCACAGGAGGAGCAGACCCTGGAGAAGGGCTGTCAAAGCAGCAGGAGCTAACAGTACCCACATCGGCCTGTCAGTAAGTCCCGAGCACCACGCACACCTCACGTGCTGCTTCTCCAGACATCCAGGAGAGAGGCAGCAAGGAAACCCTGACAGCTCTCAGGAAGGAGAGTCATCCCAGTAGGTTCCAACAGGGGACAGAGAGGGTCCCCCAGACCAAGAGGCACTGCCAGCCTGGGAAACCCCAGGACAGTGGGCAGGGCTTGGCACTAGGACCTTCATGCTCCCCAGAGTCCAGCAAACAGATCTGGACTGGACAGGCTGGCTGGGTATGATGAGCATCTGGGCACCTGACTTCCAGCCAGGGCATGTGGAGACATGTCTAAGTGCTTGGGAGTATGTGGGTGAGGATCAACGAGTCACATCAGTTTTGTTTTAAAAAGGAATCCCATTCCCCTCCTGTAAAGTCCTTCACTAAGATTTGGTATGTTGTTACTGATGCTGCAACATTAGGTGCTATGTTTGAGCCATAAACCTTCTCCACATGCAGTTTTGAACTGACCACCCTTACAAAGATGGGACCAACAAGAGTCAGCTGAGAACTGGCATCCGCAAAAGGTGTGCTGCTCCTGAACAGTCCTGATCTCTGATAGCTGCCTTGAGATTACAGCATCATCATTTATATTGTAACAGAGAAGTATATATGCATGGTAATTCATATTTTAGCTAGAAAGATGAGGGGAGAAAAGTTCACATTTTTAAAATCTGCCACAGGAAACTGCAGCCTATGAAAAGTATTTGTGGCACACTGCTCAACGGTGTTCCCTTCACGGCTATCACAGCAACATGTCTCTCAGAAATGCCGGTGTCTGTAGCACATGTTGCCCACCTTAAGGAAATCTGAAAGAGGGATGCTGAGATGAAAATTTAGCAACAATAAAGCTTAAGATGTTTGCTCTGGGAAAGTATTCCTCGAGCTGACCAAAGGCAAAGAGTCATCCTTGGATCTATTCGGATGTTCCCAAGACCATACATGTTACAGGTTCATCAGCAAAATCAGGTCTGTCTTAAGCTACACAGGCACACAGCACTCAGGAAACCCTGAGCTGGTAAGTACTTTGTTGGAAAGTGCTGTAATTGAAAGCACATTGGAGAAGACCAACACTATCTCATCAGAAGTCTGACCTTCAGAATAAGCAAAACTACCTCTCTTACAGTTTTAAAATTATACCATTTAAAATTCTTTCTGGAGAAAGATTTGGTTTGGGTTAAAAAATAAAAAAAAATATTTTCTTGCATCACTGTCATTTAGTCATTTCCAACCAGGCATTAAAGGGTTTCTAAATTATTTGATTTCTAAACCAAGAGATATATAAAGTTAAAACTATAAAGCCTTGGTTCTTCAGTTTCAGGCCTTCAGGGAGCCTTGCAGTTACTCGTTTCCCAGAAGTATGGCTGCTCAGTCTGAGCTTTTACTCCACAGAAGGGAAAGAAAAAAATTGTCTTTTACTAAGACAATTTATGAGTCTGTCCTTTAAGTCTCTTTAAGTTCTAGTCATAGCTCCTTATAACCTTGCTCTTTCTTATTAGTGTTTGTGTGCATATACATATTTCTAACTTGTTTTGTTATATTTAATTTACTTGTATTTGACATTTTGCTGTAGAAAGTGTTAAAAAAACTAATTAAAAAGGTTCTAAAAATTCATTGTTGTCATCTGGAAAACTGTAATGCAATCTCTATTTAGAGTGCACATTCTTAACAGCAGCAGTTTCGGTACCAAAAGCTTCTTTGAAGTATCTATAATGTCATGGCAACCTGTCATGGTATTTATATTGCATATAAATTCAATTATTTAATAGCTTTGAGTGTACTATCTGCAAAACCCTATTAATCATTTTAGTAAACAAAAAAAATCCTTTGTCTATACATGTACATTTCCAAAATAATTCTTAATTCTGCATTACTGTTTATAATTAATAGAGCAATAGTCTTTTTAACCCTTGATTTAACTTTCTAACTTTGCTTTTGGTAAGCAATGTAAATATCTGAGCTTTAAAAACAAGCTTAACCATATTACTGGGGGGGGGGGCACGTTGTGTTTAAAATACATAACTGAATACTTGTGGTTACTGAATTCTCCAATTACATCAATATGTGCAAAGAAAATGTACTTATAGTAATGGATACCCTGTCACCTTTGTATATTTTTAGAGTCTCATCCATGTAGACATACAGCACACAATTGAGCACAGAACTGGTTTTATGTTTTCATCATATTACGATAGCATCAGAACATACAGTTAGACAATGATGTTTCTGGATGTTCTGAATAAAGTTCATGCACTGTCTCTCTGTACATGGATCACTTGACCAGCCCTTACTCTTTGCCTCAGAGCAAACCTCTGCAGCTCCCAAAGATTAGGCCTCCTGTGTTGCATGAACATTCCCACAACCTTCTCTGGAAGCTGAATCTTCCTATTTCCCTCAATCTACAGAAAACATGTACTTATATGAATGATTTTGGTGTCTGAATCCACAAATCTGTGTTAAACTGCTAAGGAAAAAAACAGGCTGAATAGGCATGCACAGGAAAGTAGGTAATCTCGTCTAACCTTTCCAAGATGATATATAAGTACATATGTATATGTGAATCTGTAAATGCAATGAGGAACTCATGCTAGGGAAGGCTTTTTCTGAGGAATATCTTGATCAAATAGCACTCGCTCACTGTAACAATACTTCTAGGCCAAAATCAAACTGGAATGGAAAGAACTTAAGGAAGGAAACCTGAAATTCAGAATAACTCAGAATATTGCTTAAGGTATGCTGCTGCCTAAGCCACATTGTCACTGTCAAAAAACTTTCGAAACAGCTTTTAGGATGAAAAAATCATGCTTTCTTGTGCCTGCCTGTTTCAATACATTTCTTTTTGCATCAGTTTAATATGAATTGATTTTTAGATCCAAACTCCATCAATAACATTTTCAACATTATTTCCCAAAAGGGCAATGTATGCCACATGCAAGTTAAGAATAACACTGAGGTATTAAAGAACATGTGATTTCAAGTTTGGCCCCGAGGTATATTCAACACAAGCAAGAAGTTTCTTTCACAGGTGTAGGAATTCCACATAATTAAAATGTTACTGAACTATGTTTAACAAGAGAAAGTGGGGTAGTATATTTCAGAAAACATAGTTATTAAAAATCAGTTTTTATGAAGAACTTCTTCAGTTGTCTGTCTTATTCTGGATTTGCGCATCAGATAATGAACAGAAGTAGTCTGCTTCCTCTATTGAAAATGTTATTGATGTAATACTCATCTGAATACTCGATTCACTCTAACTCAGTATTATAATTTTGTCATTTGGATAGAGATGAGAACACAATGGGTGGTGATTAACTCTCATACAGCCATTGCTGTTACTGCATTACATATTTTAATAATTCTGAAATTTTTTTTTTTTAATTTTGCACCCTTTACCCCCTTCCACATGAATATCTCTTGTTTTGAAAAATCATCATTTTATAGACAAACTGTGTTAGGAATAATAAGTACTAAGTCAAGTTAGGTAGTTAAAATTATCCTGCGTTTTTAATACATTTGTAAAGATTAAAATACATTTTCAGGTGTGAATTTTCAAAAAAATAATTAGACAACGTTTTAGTGGCTAGTTTTATTAGCTGAAGCATTTTGGATAATTAAAGTAACTCCTAGAAAATCGGTGCTTTTCAAGCAACCAGCAGGTTTGAAAAACTTCAAGGAGAATACTGCCTCCCCTCTGTATACTATATCACCTCCTATCATTACTATTTTCTTTCATATGATTAATTAAAGTGTTATTAAAAAGCCATACCTGCATGAAGTATTATTGATTGCTTTTTGTAAAGCACATTCTGATTTGTGGATGAAAGTATTGTAGACCATAATCGCAAGGTTTGCTTAGCCAAAAGGTTAGCATCCTTCAAGGAACATTCAGGCATGTTTCAAGGACTTTAAACATGAAAAGTGGTGGATAGGATTTGTTTTGAATGTGGCCCAAAATCTTAATATTCTTTCTCTCGACTATTACATAGAGAAAAGTGGTTTATCTTTTCTACTACACAGGCATATTTGATATAAAAAGGGTTTTATGCTTTCAAATTTTTAAATGAGACCATTCTTATCTGACACTTTCATTTAAAAGCAAGTGAAAGTTTACAAAAATATTACATAGCTACATACACTCTGATCATTTAATACTGTCCATAGTTACTAAAATGAGTTATTTAAATACAGAATATGCTTGCATTCATTTGTGAAATATGCAGGAAAATTAAGTAGATTCCAGAGAAGTAAGCACTGCTACTATAGGTAGAATGCTTCCTGTAGACAGATTAAATCCAGGTAGTTCATGTGCCTACACACATGTAGACACAGCACTAGCAAGCAAAACATTTTACTTACTAACAATGGTTTAGTGAAATATCTGAACAAAAGACTGCACGTAAGCATAAGCTAAAACTCCAAATTATGAAGATGTTCGTAAACACCAGATGTTCTCCTGATGTGTATGCATTAGCAGAAAAGGTACTGATGAGCTAAAAAGGCTCAATGAATTAAATTAGATACTCAGCATCAAGAAAACTAATGTCTTAATACTCATCTTTTCTCACGCCATTCAAAAGAGAAAGCAAAAAATAAGAATGCACCATATCAAATCAAAGGCTAAAGCTCTAACAGTGAGAAGTTTTCTAAAGCATGGTAAAAGAATTATGTTATCATAGTACGTATGATATAATATAGATAAGACCTCTAAACAATTCTGAAATGCTTTCTTCAGATATCTTGCATCCCTCAGGAATTAGTCAAAATTACCACCTTCCACATGAACATCTCTTGTTTCAACAAATCATCATTTTAAACACAAACTGTATTGGGAATAACATCAAACAGAAATGAGAAAAAATATGGTAACCGCAAAAAGAAATTGTCCTCAAACAGAAAGATCAAATACACTGGCAAATAGTTGTGTCTATTACCCTTACATCCTATTACATGGTAATTCCAATCTTCATCCTCTTGATATTCTGTATCAAAATTACCTACTGATCCCTGGGCCTGCAACATTTCCATCCAGCTGCAATGCAATGTTTCATTAACTTCTGTAACCTACCAAAACTCTAACTCAACCTGATCTCAGTCGTCAAGGAGCTGAGCATCCCCACCCTAAATGGTTCAAGTATGCATACAGCTGCAGTTAATATACTTTTCTGAAGACAGCAGCTGCTTCTTTAAATACAGTATCATAAACCCACATGCAAAATTCAGGTTAGTCTTACTGTGAATACCATTCCTTTGCCCTGGACAAAATTATAAAAGTAACAAATTTAGACATACAGTATCCAAATGGAATCCTAGACCACTATGACTTTAGCTACTGCTATATATATATATAAAGCTGCTATACTAATCCCACTCTTGAAACAAAGGTAACTTTCCTTTAGATACCTCCTCACAGAATCACTTATTCCTATGCAGTTTGCAGACATACATTGTCACAAGGTGCCACTGTTTTATAGACCCACAACAGCTACAAAGTTATAGCTGAATAGTAAACAGCACTCTGAAAGGGTTTGAATAGAAATGTATTTTAACCTGTACACACAGAATAAAGTAACCCTAGCACCCTTATAGTGGTTAATTCTCTTAATTAAGTCAGACATATCTGCATCACTTAAGAGGATGCAATACTCAAGACAACCTGTCACAATGTATACACAGCTGAACACAATATTCCTGATTTTTCACCCGGGGAAATACTGCAGTAAATTCAGGTATCTGGTAAGTAGAGAAAGGTCAACACTTCCTGAGAGCCTCTAAAATGCAATCCAGACGCTCTAAATAAACTGCTGAGATAAAATGGGAGCCATCAAGACACAATTAGGAAACAGCAGGTTCAGGAACACCGGTAGAATTCAGGCCATTTGAATACAGCTACTTTTTGTCTTTTCATTTGAGTACATTCGATCTCTATTTAAAGCTGCAATAAAATAGATACAATGACCATGTACATAAATTAATTATGATTACATTTTTCCAAGTTATTTGATGCAGGATCGTACGCCATGATTTTTACCTATAAAAAGGTGCTACTCATATATGCATTATGTTGAACAACAGCTTTCACATGAGAAACACCAAGAATGATATATTTTATAAAGTATATGGTAAATTTAGAGGGTTTTTCTTTACAAATCCTCAGCTTGCAACACCAAAGCAATGCATGTTTCTTGAGATTGACCCTTCTTAAACTATTACATGTGTTTCTCTACCATGGATGATTATACAAAGGGAAAATTTCAATGGAAAGTACTGAACACGTGAAAGGTAGGGCAAGTTATAAGATTTGACATACAGTAGAAAATGTTTTTGAATAGTTTGGATTTACTCAATTTCATTCTTTCTTGGTCTAAAGCAGAGGAATTAAGATATAAACACACGCATGTATATACATACATTTGAAACAAATGCTACTTTCTGTTTATTAAACCAGAGCAAATCTAAACAGCATAAAAATTCCACTGTAGGTCTACTGCTACATAGCATTAAATGCACCTTACCTAGCAATCCCACTCTCTAGCTTACCTGTTATCCAAAAAGGTACCTCAGTTATCTCCCCTAGAACAGTAGGTTATGTAAGAAAGAGAGTGTGCACAGTGCTAAATGGACTCATTGGAACGGAGAACAAAAATGTGTGATCTTCTCTCTGCCAAGAATACAGGGTTTTTTTCTCCCCCATAATTTTGGAGTTTCATTTTGGGTTTATATCGTTTTCTGTTGCTTAGCATTCTTTTTTTCTTTTTTAAACAGGCCCCAAGTTCATTACTATCTTTCAAAAAGGCAGCTGTTGATTACTTTTTTGTTTAACTTTTTTCAAAAAAACCATTGTCATTCAAGTGCAAATAAAGCAAATCACATTGGTCTATTTGATGCCATCTTTTCTCCCTTGCAAGCTGAATAACATAGCGCTAACAAAATAGCATCATCATTGCAAGCCTTCAGCAGATTTTGTGTAGTGGACCAGCAAGAGTGCAAGAGGTTGTCACAAGAGATCACCAGAGAATTACTAAGTAGTTCTCCTGAACCACGCAAAGCAAACACAGCATTGTCCCATAGCCAATGAAGTCAATCTCTGAACCTCAAACAAAAGGAAACAAAAAGACGACAATTCAGAAAACTGATTTTTTTGTAATCTCACAAGAGGCTACACACAAATATTGTCCTGTGTGCACTCAGAAAGCTCACCTATGGGAAGAAGCTACCTAAAAGCAGGCGCGTAGTACCTACCAGAGGAACTGCTTTGCATGATGGGATGTTCTCTCATTTTTCTTTGGGTAAAAGCTATACATTCCTCTGATTTTAAGATCATGTTTTAGGACAACTGAGTATCCTGGTGTCTAAGGCAGGAAGCTTAGAACTGCTTGGACTACTGCATGACTTTTCCATGGCTAAGGTTAGAGGAGATCAGCCTTACCTCAGGTGTCTGAAAGTGCATTCAGACATAAAACACATGTACGTTCTAGGAAGAAGGCGAAACATCAGGATACGCCAGGTATGGTGGGACATTTTCAGACTAATCAGCTATGATACACATTTAATTCTGCCTCTTTTCAGATGATACAAAACATTATTTGCAAGGGTGAGATGCAGAAAAGTAGTAAAGCTGCTGCACAAAGCAAAAGCACTGTTAGTATCCCTCAGTGGTTAAGTAGATTTGCCAAGACAACATGCTTTGTTACCATCCTAACACTGTAACTCATAGCAAATTAGAAAAGACAGCACACTATGCAGCATGGAGGGAATGGGATGAAGGGTGAACACACCGTGATTGTGCTCGTTACAACTGTTATTAATCCACTGGATAAGCATCAGCACCTGCAAGTCCCATCCACTTTTGAGCCATGTCCATCAAGAGCTGTGATAATTGGGAACTTTTTAGAAACAGAGCAGCTTCAAGCAAAGCAAACTTAACCTAAAAGCATATATATATTTAAACCAATAGTTTATTCATGAAAATATTTGACAGCACATCTATTTATGAAAGAGCAACTGAGAAAAGATCCCTAAATTCCATTTTATTACATATTGCTATATTCTTTAATTGACTTGACAGTTGCTGTAGCACGGATTCAAGACAACTATCAATTACAAAGTCTTCACACTCTCCTGCTAGGCCTACCGATCTTACCGAAGAATCAGTCTCTTCATTAAAATATTGATTGTATTCCAGCAGTTCTAATTTAAAGCTTTATTGAAGAGATTATAAAGACATTCTCAACATTCTGACACGGACAAATTCTTCTCAGATACGATCTAACTAAAAAGAATACAAATATTCGTATAATAACATACTCCATAATCTGCTGAAATTCAGTGCCTACATTTTTATTTAGACGAATGATACACAAGTGACAGGAGCATTAATTGACACAAATATTCCTCATTTCTAAAGTGGCTCATTTGGTGGAGCCACTATCAAATATAATTCTATAATGGTTAAATTAGAGGGCATTTCAAGGCAGCAAATTGATCAAAGTGGTTATTCTTTTCTTGCTTCTAACATAAACAGCAAATAGTTTTAGTATGGTGGTGTGCTTGCATGCTTAGTACTTGAAATGTAATACAATCAGGATCTGCATTCCTTTTTTCTTCCTGAGTACAGTTTAAAAACAGTAAGAGTAATAAATATGTGAAGATACATAAAGATGGTGATCCTGTCAGAACTTCTGCACTTACTCTTTGCCCATTAAATTGCCAACGTGCAACAACAGAAGCTGAAAATCTTTCTGAAGCCCTGGCTGCAAGGTAATATTCACAGTAGGATTTGCATGTTTTCTTCAAAAAAACCTCTTCCTGTTCTAAGTTTTGACTGAAGGTTCATCAATATTTTCATTTGTCAAGACTTCCATCTACATTATGGTCACGAAGGCCAACAGGATTGCAAGGTAGATTTTAATCATATCTAAGCAATGTTACAGATCTGATTTTATGTATTGCTCTAATAAAATCTTACAACTTCCAGTATTCACAAGGATAAAGATTGAATGCACCAAGACACTGCTTCCTAACAGAACAAAAGAGACTTCAAACCAGCAGAAGGTGATAATAGGGAAGATAATATTCACAGTTACCTCAGACATTTGTATTAGCCATAGTGCTTTAATGTGGAAAACTGAAATTCTTCCCCAGCTTGCAAACAACATCAAATATAAACACATTATAGATTTAAAACATCAAAGTATGCCTTCTTAATACCTGCCTTCCTGATAATATTTCTTACTTTGTGTCCCACACATACATACACATCTGAAATGTGGCCTGTATGCATGTGCTTAAGCACAGAAGTCTGCAAAAAATCAAACAGATCCTTGACCCCTATCACAAACTGCTGTGAGATGATAGCTCAGGCCCGACAAAAACAAACAAACAAAACCCTCGCTGGAAACATAGAAAACACTTTCATGGGGTTTCCTGGGCCAAGGCAAAAGGAAGTGAAACACTTACATGGAGTCAGTCTTTTACCAGCAAAACCAATACATTTCCCTTCTCCATTCAAATCTGCCTCTGAACTTTGCTCCATTTCACACAGCTACCATGTCCTGGGTATTCCCTTCCTCAAGAAAAAAAAAAGAAACAGGAAAATACTGCGTGACAGTACAGAGGAGAGCTAAGAATTGGGAAAATGGGAACAGCTGCAAAATAATGAGGAGGAAAATGGGCATCAGAAAAGAAGAGAAGGTCCTCTATCTAAAGGAGGTCCATTTCAAACTAAAACTGTTCTAAATTGTTTCTTGTACCTCTAATTGTATAATTTTGCTTTTATGAGTTTTATGACCGGTGTTGATCAGATTACTGCCGGTCAAAAAAACCTGGCATGTTGGATGTTGATCCCATCTTTCCCTTACCCCTCTACCATCTCTCACTCCCTGCTTAAGTGAATACCAAATAATTTCCCCTGGGGAAAGGGAAGTGTTTATCTGAAATAGCTTTACATTTTTATTTATTTTAACAAAACTCTTGATACTGTTTATAAAAACTCTACAGGTTCTGTGAAACCCCAAATTATATTCCCTCTAGTCTAAAATGATTTGACTTAAAATGCATTTTTCTGATAGCTCTCCAGCTAGCAAACTCTCTTCTTTTTATATTTCCAGATACAGGGACCCAAAACGGTTTTTATTTAACAGCAGCTCAATAATTACCTTTTCTAACTTCCCATCTCTCCACTATTGTTTCTGGCATATTAGTTTTCAAGGTCTCAAAGTTCATGGCAGTTTTTTTACAAGAACAGTGATAAAGTGCTTGCATTATGAATAGTAATTTTATTCTCTGCTACTGTAGCTGAATACAGTGACATGCAGGCTACCCGCTTTCAATATTCCATTGCAATTTCCTTAGGTTTCTGTGTCAGCAGCAGCATATTTAGCAACCTTGAAGAAACCTTTTCTTTTCGTTGATGGTTTTATTTATTTAAAAACCATCCTCATCAGGGTAGCCACAGGACATGCAAGGACTCACCGACAGAAAGATCCAGTGGTATGGTAAACACGCTAAAATTCTCAGCAGTTGCTAAATCAGATTAAAAACTAGCATAGTTTCAAATGCTAGTTAGATACTGTATTTTAACGAGACAAGCATATCACATAATTATTCTGCTTTGAATGTCTTTTGATCTGGGATGTGAGGATCTGAAGGATCCTGCAAACATTAACATTCGAGCTTGCTCTTGCTTAATTGGTGTTAATTAATTAATTAAATCTTATTACACTGAGCTACTGCTATGTCTGATTTAAAATTTGAAGCAGGTGCTTTCTTCTTTATACAGATTCCAACTTTAGGTTATACATATATTTAATTTCAGGTTTATGTGGTTGTATGGAAATATACGATCTTGCCAAAATCCTACTTGAAAATAAATATTTTCATCAATATGAATTCCTTATGAAAAAGAAGCAATGTTTATTGAAGTTTATGCTTGAGCCAAACCTCACAAATGAGACAACTAACTTAAACAGAAAAATATTCTATACTATTTGTTTTTCCTCCATATACAGTGTTTAATGGAAATAATTAATCAGTCTCGACAAACTATATTGTTAAAACTATCCATCTAAAAAGTGATTTTCATTATACAGATATAAATTTTGTGATTCAAATGCAACTTCACAACAGTTTTTCCCCAGTATACTGTCTAAAAATATATATATTTGTAGTTTGAACTACAAAACATCAGGTTTTTTATACTAACTTCCAACCAACATAAAATGATAAATTCTTAAGTGCAATTTTTAAACTCAATCAGACCTTCTTAAAATAGTATCTTGCATAAGTGGCCAATAAGAAATCTCTCTTTACATGTGTGTGTGTCCCCCCCACTTATTACTAAATTTCAAAATTTATCCTTGTAAGATGTTTCCATAGATTTCCAGATTTTTTAAGACAGTAAACTTTTATTGCTTTTAAGTTAGCTAACAAAAAATTGCTGTAGAAATCCATTTGTTGTAGTTCCATTGCTAATGCTCTACATAAACAGCACAGATCAAAAAAAAATCTAGTTCCTAAACATTGAATTATTTCTTCTAAGTTGAGTTAGTCTCAATTCCTAATATTACTAAGTTAATTACAGGAAATACTAAATTGAAATCAGCTACCTGAGTTTCAACTTGTTACAACTCCTTAGGAATGTTTCTTTTTTAATGTAGTGTAATTTTTACTGGCTTTATATTTATATCACAATTCAGTAATTTTAATACATCCTAATTCAGTGTAACTGGATGGATAGCACAGCAGGTAAGAAGGGCTTCAGCTCTATGGAAGCCTTCATGACTCCTGCACTTATGCAGCAAAGTATAAAACCTGCAGCTAATTTAAATGGATAGAATTGCACAATATCTAAATGAACATATTCTTTGATCAGAAAATGACAGGCTTGGAATACGTTATTTACAGTAACAGTGAGGATACTATTGCTCTTCCTTATGCTTGATGGGCTATGCCAGCTAACATGCCTAATTTCACATTCTGAAGCTCCGATGGCTTCCCAAATTAGACAGTGTGGAAAAAAGCATTAACTGAGTCAGGTTATTCTGTTCACCCACCTGTTACAAAAAATAAAAATAAATATTGAACCGGCTAGGCAGAGAAAATTCACTAGCCAAGTTTTCCCATATATCAGAAATGAATGAGAATGAGTTCTCTCAGCTGTGTTATCTATGTTTAGAAGTTCTTTCATTATTTCTATCTGCCTCTAGCCCACTAAAAATAAATTAAAACTACATTCACAAGTTTAAAACAGTCTTTACTCCTCAAGAGTTGGAACCCAAAGTTAGGAGCACTAAATACTTGCCCTGAATCACAACACGAGTTCTAATTTTGAATATTGAGAATATTATGGGAAGATCTGAATACGTGCACTAAATGAGCACAGGAAATACATGAACTAAGGTTTAACTGAAACTTTGGGAACAATTTGGTTAATAAACCTCATTAATAAATTCAGATGATCAAATTTTTAACCATTCCACGTCCACTTACATGTTTGTATTTCTTGTGTGGGATATTTCAAATTCAAATAGAAACTGATGAAAAACACAGATGTCAGATGTGCAGTAAGCTACATTTTGATACAAATCCAGACTTTACAAGAGTGAGAAAAACTGTACATTTAGATGCATGGTCCTTCCTTGATGAATGTGAGCTTGGAAATTCTATAGTGTCTACACATAATTGTAAAATTTGCATTTCATTGAAGTAAAATGAACATCACTTTAAATTAAGTTTCTGGAATTTTTTATCCAGATATATTTCCTGTACTGTATGTTCACAACACTGGCTTAACCTATAATCACTAGTTTAACATATAATAATTTTGGTGTCATTTGCCCTTCTGAAAACTTCTTAAAATGCAAATACACTTGCATGAACAACATATTTTTCCCATCACTTTTTATATTAACCATCACTACTAGTAATAAAAACATCATATTAATCATTAGAAATAAGTTAAAACTACAAGACTATTTCAGCAGAAAGGACAGGGAAGGGATAGATAGGAAGATTTTGGGTCTTTGATGATAAGGAAGGATAATTAGAGATTATTAACATACTCCAATTTTTTCCCCCTCCAGTGAAATTCTTGTAGAAATAGGTCAACTGAGATTGATTTTGCAGTGGCTTTGAGCTGTTTTCACACCACGTGCCCATCTTTTTGAAGGGCAGAAGTACAATCTAAGTGCTAAAAAAGTATTTACAGAGGGCAGAGTAAAGTAGATTTTTCAGACATTTCAGCTAAGCAAAAGTAATCTATCTGTGCAACTCCAGTACTGTATCTGCAGTACCAGGTCAAGGAAGGTTGCTCTCCCATCATGAACGGGGTGGAATATCCAATCTCTTAGCAAATATCTCTGCGTATACATACATTTTTTTCTATACTACTTTATCCTCAGAAATTTTCTTAAAGATTTTTGGAAAATTTGTTTCTGCATTACCCCAAATCAGAAAAGCTATCTGAAAAGAGAGATGCAAGGATTAACAGAGAAGTGCAGGTACACAATTTAGGCCAGAAGAATTAGACTATTTAGGTTGAATAACCACCTGCACAGATACAGGGTGAAAAACAAGAGTTTAAGAGACAATTTCTTTTCAGGAAATTACCTGTGGGATATAATGGATTACATGTGAGACATGCTATAGTGAAAAAGGCAAAAACGTTTCTCTGAATGTACAGGCAAAGAGTCTTCAGAACATATGAAGTTATTTCTTTCTGCTTTTCTCAGCTCAGTACTGCATTCAATTTTGGACACAGCACTTCAAGACTGACACAAACAAATTGGACAGAGTCCAAGAAAAGCACTGGAAACAACCAGAAGTCTAGAAAATAAGATCTCTCTTACAGATTGCACAAACTGGAGTTATTCATAACAAGAGAAAAGAGCAATAGGGAAGATACTGATACTCAAAAATATAAAAAGGCCACAGAGGAAGGGAATATATTATGTTTTCAGTGACCACGATGAGTGGTTCAAGAACTGAGGAGCTTAAGAAGATTTAAATTAGATGATGAGTGGAAAAAAAAGCCAAACAAAATTCCCACTTCTAACATTAAAAACAGATTTCAGTTGTCTAAGAATAAAAGAGACATAACTGGAAAAGTTACTGAGGACTTCAAGAGCAGGTTGGATTACCATCTATAATGTATTGCATGCATGTTATTAACGTTGCTTTGGGATCGAGATGAAGACTAGCTAGACTCGAGGCCAACATGCAGTTCCATTTCCTTATGTTTCAAGAGTTTTATAAAAAAATAGGTAACATCCCATTGGAGATAAATTGCACTCAGCTCCCACTTCAAAATAATCTATTCCTAAATAAGATAAACTACTTGCTTTTATTTTATCTGCAACTGCCTCGAAGAGAGCAAACAAAACATATTCCTGGTTTCTAAGCAAACAGGATAGAATAACTTCTTTCTGTGAATTTCAACACACTGAATATTTTTAATCAGAACATGATGTATATTGCAATTTATAATAACAAGACAGCTCTGTCTGAAATGATGACTAAAACTTGAATACTCGCCACAGTAATTTGCCACACTAAAATTGTCTAGTGATACAGCAGAAAGGAAAAGGCAAACAAACAGAAGACAGAATAAATGTTTTGAAAACCTTCAGATATGGTAGAAAGAAGGATAGGATGATTATAGACAGGGGTTTGGAAATTATCTTCTGGGAGCACTCCAGTTATGACCTTTCTTCCACATAGCTGCCTTACTATACTAGTGCTTAAAGGGCACAGTCAAACTGAAGACAATGAACCTTTTGCCTGATTAAGGACACGAGAAGATTAAAGTAATAATAATTAAAATCAGGGCCCTAATACTTCTACACTTCATCTCATTTGGACTAATCAAAGTGGCAGAATGAAACACTTGTTCCTGCAGTATCAATGATGAGGTGCACATATAAAGTAGCTCCTGAACTAAATTCTAGTATAAATGTAAAATATTGACAAGGTAACAGAGGTGAGATTAAAAAAAATAGGCTTGAATGATCTGTGCAATGCTTGAGCTTGGAAAAATATGTACTTCAAGACTACTTTAAATATTAATGGTTGATTTGTTCATTACGACTTTATAAGACTGGCTGTAAATATTAACAGAATGTTAATAAAAAATTATCCATTACAATCTTTTTGACTTGCATTTTCAAACATTGTTGTCATATGTAAATATCCCCATTGCAATACAATTTGTTGTTGACTGTTTTTTGTTGTATTTGCTGAAAATCTAAGCACCAATAAATAACACTTTTTTTTTTCCCAACACCAATGGTAGACTACTTAAGAATTCTGTGCATTATTCATGCATTCCATTTTCTTCTAAATCATATTTTGTTTAGAATGTTATTCTTAGCTCCTTTTTTTGTTTCATTAATATAAAGGCACATACGATATGAAGTAACTTTTAGCATTTCTACTAGAACATCTTGTTCATGTGCTTTAATCTTTTGCGCTTAATAGCCTCATCAGACTGAAGTACTCAAAGCCCTATTCTAAATATTGTGTTATCAGCAGAAGCTGTCAAACCTGGATTTAGTTGCACTAGAGTTAGGAAGAGTTTTGCACTGGTAACTGCAGCTTACCTACCCATAAGTTTTGGTGCTAAAAATATATTCTCAGATTTCAGATGGAAGTCAGATTGACATTTCTTGATAAAACCAAAAACCTCAAACCTTACTTTTCCCAGTAGCTGGCTTTAAAATCATCACAAAATCAGAGGTGGAAAAAACCCTGCAGAGTTAATAATCTCACACAGTGTTATATAAAGCATTTTAGTTTTCAACATTAAAGCCAAGCTTGAAGAAAAGAATCTGAATGGAGGCAGATATGTATCTCAGGAACTTTGGTTGGGAACAATTAAACACCCTCTTGTTTGTAGAAAACACTACGTGGGAGCACCTTGGGACGCTGGCTGTGCTCACCCTTTGTAATGACACTTTAAGCCCCAGTCTGTGGATAGACGGCTCTCGGCAACAGATGTAAACTTTAACAGGCCTAAGTCAGTCTACCTTCTGGTGGGGAAGGGAAGAAAGAAAGGTGGCACTATAGGTTTAGATATATTTGGTTTATAAACATCTTTGCTGCCCCATACCTGAGTTCTAAATTGAGGAAACCTCAGAGAGAGCTGAAAATCCTATCTGCTACTGTAGGTTGAGTTTTTAATTGAAATCCTTCCACGCAGTAAATCAGAAATACATAACAATCAAAAACTACCACCTACTCTGAACCATAGAAACACAACGATTTTTTCCTAGTTATGCACTGCCCAATTTACTTTTAAAAAAATCTTTGTTTCCCAAAACTCTATTTCTAATTTAAACACTATACTAAGAATGGTTCTCGTCAAAGAATACTTATTATATAACTTGGGATCTTCTCTACATGGTCTAACTTCAGAGCACTTTATTAACTGTAAAAGGCATCGGAAAATGGTTTAACTTTTATCCAACTTCTTTTACTAGATGAACTTTCCTTGAAGGAGATTTGCAGAACAGACATTCTCCCAGACCAGATCAAGGATAAGCAGAAGTAATTTGGGGATGATAAAGTGTTATTTGTAAGTTTGCACTTTGTCACCTTTATCTCTATGATTGTTGAAACTTACCCAGCAACGCCATTTGCAGTGAGCCATAACCAGTATACTTTGCCCTAATTAATTTTGTCATAATCTTACACACTGTTAGCTGACATTTTATAACTTCCAGCCTTTTGAGATAGTGTGCCATAATGAATATAACCTTTAACATGTTACTTCCAGGCTAGTGAACACTACTGACTTCAGTACATCTTCTTGTTGAACTTGCCAGAAAGAAGATGTAAGCTATAAGAATCCAACTCATCGTATGAAAAGTTAAACTAACCAGGTCCATTGTTTATAATGGACTGACAGACTCTTTTGACATAAGATGCACATTACAATATGCACTCTGTATGTAGCTCGTAAAGTACAATCCATAGCTGACAGTGCTCGGGTTATTTTTCTAACATATTCTAACAGAAACACCGAGATGTTTGAACTTAGTGTCATTTTTAAAATAATCTCAAACCTCTTTAAGAACAGAATGATGCTATTGCTCTGTCCTCTCTTGAAGCATACCCAAGAAGGAATTTGTCACCTGCATAGCAGCAGACAGCAAGACTGTAATTTGGCAATGGAGATTAAAAAAATATTGTCTCTAGTTGAAAAGGCAAGATAAAAGAGACAGAAAAATTGTATTTCAGAATTTGCTGAAGAAACCAGTTAACTTTCAGCCCTTTCTGAAAAGCATCATGGGATTTTGATGCATCATTTCTCATCTGTGTGTGAGTTTCTGGTTGATTCTAAATAATTCTATCACTGCTTCCCAAAACTACACATCATACAGAACAGTACAAGAAATTAATGTAGCCTCTGGAAATACAGAAATAATTTAATCTTCATCTTGTAGTAATGCTTCCAAACCATAAGGATTTCTTTTCTCTTTAAACTCAATAAAACGAATTTCTTTCTCTGTTCCTTAGAAGGAAAGCCAGGTTGGAGTCTTGCATATATATCTAATAGTACAGGCCTTCTGTGGTTTCTTGAAGGTATACAATGGATTTTGGGAAATGTGGATGAAATACAAGAATAACTGTAAGAAAACAGTGCTTGAATGCAGATTCCCCAAAGGACTGTCATATAATGTTAAAACTGATGTGGTCCTGGTATGTGTGATAACTAAGGGAAAAAAAGACTAGGGAAAGTAGTACATGGTATGATTCTGATTCATTCATATTGGCTTTCTGGGAGATTCAAAGGCAAAGACACACACACAAAAAAGGCTAAATATGATGACAGTAAAGCCTTTAATGAATTCAGGTGGAAAAAAAAATCTCAAAGGTTTTTTAAAAGTCTTACTGAATAGAAGTATGTTCCCAGCAAGGAATTTGGAAATCTGCCATGGTAGATACAGGTTAGTAAGTACAGACATTTATTCAGGAGGCAAAGTTAAGCACCTTGAAAGTCAATATGTTAATCCTGAATTCAGTCTTCCCTTTAATAGTCACCTGGGGTGAAGTTCCTATAAACCTGATACGATAGGAATTGTACAGTTAGACTGAATAATGCTGGGGTTTACCTACTGCAAGTCTGAAGGTATACTATAGAGACTGACATACATTAGGGAGCATTAACCTTGTGGTATAAATATTATTCTTTAGGGAAGCAAGAAAGCAGGAACAGAAGACCTCTTATTGCACTTAATGACTTAATGAATATGCTGAAAAGTCAACAAATGATAAAAAAAAAAGTAGTTCTCTAAAAGATGATAAATTAGAAACAGTTTGACATACACAGCCAGGTAGCTAGAAATGAACTTAAAAGAAAAAAATAATGTTAACAGCAGTAATGGTGAAATTAAGTTCATTTCACATGCATATTTGTCTTCTAATAAGAATACTAATTATTTTTTTTCCACACAGAAACTATTTTTCACTGATTACCAGAGCACTCTTTGAAGCCCACAAGCTACTTAGCCCTACTTTTGGCTTGGGGGGGGGGGTGTGTCTATAAAAGTAACTTTTAATTATTTATGTCTCATGAAGCCTCAAACTCATTTCTTTTTATAGACAGCACTAAAGACCATAATTGCATGAATTGAGTATGAGGTTTGAAAATCTCACAGGCTGATTTATTTTACAATGAATTGTTTTTACTGAATTTCTTTTTCTTCTCACGTAGGGATTCCCTTGGGACTCTCATCGATTGACCTTTGGACATGCAAATACTTTGAATTTTTGAGGCAGCAGACACTGCTTTCCAGTTGCTGCTAACTGTGGTACTGCCCAGGCTGCTTCTGTTATTCTTGTCCATGTTAAGATTTTTTTTTTTTTTAATTCAACTTACAGAAGGTATTAGCAATATCACCAAGTAGCAATAGCCATAGTCCATAAAATAATGGATTCAAACACTTTGCAGAAAAAGTCTCAGAAACGAAAGCAATTATATAGTCGAGGCTGCTGGAACACACAGCGTGAAGACTGACAGAAGTTACCAAAAGCCACTTTGATCAAAAGTCTGTAATGTAATGTTACATTATGTAGTAACAGAAGAGATGCAAGACAGAGAATGCTGGTACCCCAATGCTAGACCAAACAAAAATAATTACATCTTCCCACCATAAGAGTTATAGGGCAAAGCAACACATTATAAAGTAATGCACAGCCCTAGGAAAACATTGGCCTGGAAATAAATCTAAAAAATCTAATTACTTGTTCAAAGCCTGTAGCACATCCCACTAAGTAGTGAAAAACATTATAAGGGCACTATCAAATTGAAAATCTTATACTATACAATTTGTCTTCATTAACACATATTTATTATTTTGTAACACATATCTCGTCTTTTGTTCTTAATATATTTCCCTTTTGCATCTTCCAGTGCTTCAACAGTATCGGGATTTTCAATGTTACACTGGAGTATTTAATTTACTGGGATTTTTATATTGTGTACAACAAAAGTAATTTGTTACATTTGCCAAATTTAAAACAATTAATTCAGTGATGACCCACTCTATCGTGGTGAATTGTCTGAATCTTATTCTTGACCGTCGTTTCTTGCCATTTATACTAGAGTAACAATTTTTCTTTATGAGATTTTAACAATTAGATTTCTCTTAAACTAGTAATTACTTCTGGTAACTCATTAACAGTCTGTTCGCATACCCTCTCTTTCTAGTGCTCCTCACAGCTGAAGAGGCTCTGAAAAATATTTTTTTCCCTTTATTCTCTTCTGATGAAACAGGCAGAATCAAACATTTACACAGAAACTATTAGTTCTTATGCACGGGGTATATTTCATGCAGTTGCACTTTAGCATGATCACAAATATTTCATTTCTACTTCATGGTGCTAGCTGCATCTCCCTAGGAGCTGGGTGCTTACCAAACATAATATGATGAAGTATTATTATGTTTCCTCATCTGGAAACTGACAACTTTTCCTACCGCTGAAATGTACGCTGTGCATTACAAATCTCTCCAAGATCCACATGAAGGAAAGAACAAGTGCACAGGTCAAAAAGGCACGCTTTAGGAAACTTGGAAAGAATGAGTAGTGTCATAAACAAAATAGGTTTACAACTGCCTCTGAGAACTACTTCATCAAATCGTCCTCCTCAGGGAAATAACAGAATTAACTACTGCTCTGGACTCAAAAAATCATTGCACATCCCTTTAAGAAACAGTTTTCCCAAATGTTTTTTCTTTTTTTCTGGGAAAGTTACAGAGTGTCAAGAAAATACACATTTCCATTCATCAAAAGAACAATGAAATATTTTTGCAAGAACCTGCTCTTTCCTCCTGTTAACATATATTGGGAGGCTTCAACTGAGATGCAAATCTTAACAGATTTTTATATTAACTCAGGGCCAAAAATTTCACAGATAACATCCTAGGGATCTCCTATAGAATGTAAACCAGATTCCATACAGTAAAATACACATTCTTATTCTTTCGACAGGTAATTTTCTTCATGTCATGACTACTGCAGACCCTTGTGAATCACCTCTTTCTTTGGGGGATGAAAATATTCCTCCAGCAGGTTACAATAGTTAAATCTAGTTGCAAGAAAAAGCTTAGGTGTATTTTGCTCCAACTCTTCTTTTGTTTTGTTTTGTTCTTTTAACAAGGCTTGTGCTTTGGAATTTCATTATATTGTATAGGAGAGAGCTGAAGTATTACCTGGATTAAAATTGTAAATATAGATCTTGCGGCTCCACTGCAGTAGTGTTTAGCCGTATGTACATATTAAGTAGTCGCTCTCCCAGATACATTTTCTAAGGTCTCACAAATTAACACCTGACCCTGTCAGGACTTCTTGCCTTTAATAGGTCTTCAAATTGTGTAAGTATATTTGGCTGATATAAGTAGCAGGACTGGAATCTGACTGGGCAAAATGAAGAAAAGGAAAAAAGTGCTTATTCCACACTTTGCAGATGGGAAGCCACAGATAGTTAACATTAAGAGAATATTAACAAATATTAACTTTTTTTTTAACTGTGAGCAATTGTTTAACCCCATCTCTGTTCACTGACGATTCTCTTAACACTGATCATGAAAGTAGTCCAGTTAAACTTCACGAGGAGGACTGTATGTAAAGGTAAGCACTGTTCACCTGGGATAAGCACAGTTTGCTCAAGGTCATACGAAATCTATTAACAAAGGTGGCATTTTGAGACTGCTAGTTAAAATCTACTGCCTTAAGCATCAGCTCTTCTTTTATTTAAATAGCATTTTCATCCACACATACTTGTGACTACTGAGAGCTAATTGACCTAGACCTTCCTACCCTAGGAAGGCAGGAAAGTAGAATTCAAAATGTGGGCTGTGTCTTTTAATTATAACCATGTGTGTGTTTGTGTGTATATAAATACATATACGTATACAAACGCACATGCTCTGTGCATAATTATGGTGCTCTAACTCTCCAGTCAAGGTATATTCAAGTCTCTTGCTTCAATTTTGGACCATTTTGGTAATGTGGAAAGATGCATGGGTCTATGCAGATTTGAAGGTATTCATTCCCTATTCGTAAACTCAAATTAGACTGACCTCAGTATTCACTGCTGCAAGACTGTCCCTATCTAAAGCTCTGCAGGTTACCATTTGCATTCACATATTCACATTCTTTTCTGAGAACACAGTGCTGGGACATCTCGTTGCACTTCTGCTGAGAGTCTCCACTTATCTCTGGTATCATCCTAGAACACTAATGGGTCTGCAATGTACTACAGATGCTGAACTTCCATATTGTGAATATGGAACCGTCATGCAAATGCTAAGAGAAAAAGTAAGAAATCACCAAGACAGTGCGTAAAGCACAGACACCTTCTCATCATTGCTGTGACTGTGACAGGAATCTACCTGTCTCGAATTCTCAGGAATCTATAAGGCTCCCTTATCCTAAGTCAGAGCTATCGAAATTTTAAGTGCAAGGATTGGGATGCAGCAGTTATTTAGACAGGCAGCTGAATACAAACCTCCTCCTTGCTTCCACTCCCTGAACAGAATCTACAATGCTTCATGGAATCTTCACAGATTTTTCACTTCAATAGCTGTATTTGAGAAGTCCGATGATAGCTGAACTTATTCACCCTAATTACTAGAAAAAAAAATTATTATCACTGCTGTGAGAAGCAAAACTATTTACTGGAGTTGCAATTGTCAGAAAGTTCATAAAACACCATCATCCAGCTATTCCATGAAAATGAATACTTGTTCTTCAGGATATTCTTTAAACACTTGTACCTTTAGAACTGTTATTCTATTAAATTCGAACAGAGTATACCAGAATAAGGTCTTGTGAAATCAAAATCCGAAGCAGAAAGTGAGGCTTGTTAGCTGACCTGATAGAGTGGATGCAGTCACCCCTTAACAAATGAGATCAACCATGTGTAGCAGCTTGCCAAACAAAAGAATACTTGTAAGCAAATTCCTCCCAATACTTTCTTAGTGCTAAGAGGATGAGGAAGGACTCTCAGAATATTTTGTCTTTGGTGATGTCCAAGCTGACCCAAGATTACGATTTTAATAGAAATTGCTGAAGTCTAGCACAAAAGCTCTACCTTGTGCTACACCCTCCCATACCTGAGCAGAACTTGCAGTTTCTGCAGCTCTGTTTTGGGGTAAGTTTTTATATCTAAATTCAAGTTTGCAGTGTGTGCAGTTTTTCCACAGAACATGAGATCCCCCCCGTTAATATTCGGATCAGGTTCTGAAGATGAGATTTTCTATGCCAAGCTACATATTTTGTCTTGCCTTGCATTCAACATATCCATAACTGAGTCAAATACAGTCATAATGCTACTATTTCCTAATCCTAAATATCTCACAAACTGGAGTTTTCCTTATCAGGAAAATAGTGGCCTCAGAACCTGAAACTCCACAAGTCAAAATCACAAGAAAAAAAGTTACTATTGTATTTTGCTAGTTATGTCCTAGGTCCTCAGTCTCATGATGACTCATGTACTGGACTGAGCTGTGAATCCATGTTATCAAATTCAAAAGCACCTTGTGGGTATGACAGATGGTGAATAAAACTTTCTTTTCTTGGCACTCTCCTGGCATTAAACCAGATGGAGATATTTGCAGATAGTGGATGGTAAATCTTGGGAAGGTCAGGCATTCTCACCACTTCTATGCTGCTCAGAATCTGCAGGCATACTAATATTTCAAACACATCTTTTGGGTTCAAATTTCTACTTGCAACACTGTATCTAACACTTCCATATAGAATCTTTACCTGTTTTCTTTCCCTTCCAGTATAGGCCACTGGTGTCAAGTATACTTTCCCGTTTTGTTTTGCAATAAGATTACTATGGGACAGTCATGAAGCGGAGCCGGGTGCCCAGAGAGGCTGTGCAGTCTTCATCCTGGGGACTTTCCAGCACCAACCAGGAGCTCCCTAAGGAGCCTGGTCTGACCTCAGAGCTGATCCTGCTGTGAGCAGCAGGTTGGAGCAGAGACCTCCTGAGGTCCCTTCCTACCTGAATTATCCTGTGGTCACTGCTTCACACAGTAACTGTACAGGAGCGAGTGCAGGAGTTTTAACTGCTAACTACAGGTCTGTAGCATTAAGTCTCCAGGTCCATTCCTGACTCTGATGTCCTGGCTCCCTAACATAACACAGCCAAATCGAACTATCAAATGTGTTTTCTGCTTTTATCTCCATATTTTATCAGAACTTGGGTCAGCTCCAGCCTTTCTGAATTAATATTGCCATATAAAAGAGTATTTTACATTGTATGCCAGATCTGAGACCTGGACCTGAAGTGCTTTTCTTCTTAGTTTTCTCATAACTCCTCCTTCTTCCAATCTTTTGGGACCTTTTCCCTGAACAGCAAGAAAAACAGTGCCTTTCAGTGCATGAAGAACAGATAGCTGATATCCCACTGTCATTTTACCCCAACCTCAGTGGCATAAAATTACCTTTCCTTTAAGGAGCTTTATCTAGCATTTCTTGCCACACTTCTCCTTAGTTCCAGATGGGTCAGGCTTTTTTCGGTACCCTGCTTCTCCCTATAATCTGTTTCTCCAACTGAGACACTTCCAGGAACTGGAAACTGTTGTTTGGTTTGGCATAATTACTGTCTTCTTGATCAAACCCACAGATAAGAGTAGTTTAAGTTGTCCATGCCAATTATGAACATCATGAAGCATGACTTCAAGGTAGTAAAGTCACAGTCACTGGGCACAAAATGAGCAAGCTCCTCTACTATATCCTCAGTTCAGTCCAGCAAAGTTTCCTTCCTAGCTGAAAAGCTATCAACAAATTTATTCTGATAATCCTAAGCACATCTAATTTTTCTTTTAAGTATATATTCTCTGTATCAAGTTATTGCACTACAACATTACAGCAAAACATTTGAAGGTCTCACAATGTTCCTATTCATACAGGTCTGAAAGTAACCTATTTTACAAATAACCTTGTGTATATATTCCCAGGCTACTGCTGAATAGTAGAAAAAATTTCATCGGTGAAAGTTGTATCCAGTAAGAGCTTTGCCAGCCCTGACACTTTCTCCCAGACTCACTCAGCTGGTAGATGGTGGTATGCAAGTTTCTTCACAAGCAGGAAGAGAGAACAATCTCCTTTCCCTTCTTTACATTCCCTATATTAGGCAAAAGTATAGGAACTGTACTCAACATATTCAAGAGACAGATTTCTGCCAGCAGAGAAATTGGGTCTAAACCACGAAGAAGAAAATTTAAAGAGATATGAGCAGCTCTGTGTGGAGAATCCAAAACCAGTGAGGAATATCATCTGTTGTGGTTGTTCATTTTAATTTATGATTAGGCTTTTTTTCATTTGTGCCATCTATCTTAGCACGTATGTAATTACAATACCTTTTTAGGTCATTATTACTGGATTAATAGTGGCTTGTTCACATACTTCCTTCTGTATTTCAAGAACGTTTTGTGGGTTTTTTTCCGTTTTGGAAAGGTGCATTTGATGGTTTTAGTGTTAGCAATACTAAATGATAACAGAATAATGAGGAAATTTTGCTTTCAAGTTCAACATGCCTCATGTGGACTGATATTTGGTTACCCGAAGTGTTCATTATCATGTATGCAGATGTGTACAGAGTGAGTTTAGAGCTAGAGTCAAGACTTTTAGAAAAAAAATCCCTAAAATCAGCTTCCCAAATCCTATTTGAACATTGAAGTAAGTGATCTTGCTAACAAACTGCAATCTCTTGGCTTGATAGATACCTCTTACTAAAAATCCCCAATCCTTTGCAATGCAGTTTTGTGTTTGCTAGTGGAATTTATGAATCTCCAGAAGACAAAATCTGAGAGTGACCAATCTATCTTTGCATATTTTGGACTCAATTAGTTTTACAGATTTTTTAAGTCTGATTTAGCTATATTCTAAAAGTGTATTTCAGCAACATTAGTTTTTGTTTTAAACATATCCATATGCCACATGTAACACAAAAGCAAAATCTGACTACTTACTATTTCCAAGGAATGTTTTATTTTCTCTTCATCTATACTAACACTCTGGAGGAAACGGATAAAGCATGTGAGAGATTAATCACCAAATTAGAAAAAATCCATTCCAACCAGAAATTAAACATTACTTTTTACTGTCAAGATTTTTAAGAAGAGAAGCATATCCCATCCCATTAAAACAGACTTCCCTACCAAAAAGCATTAATACTTTGATTTACATATATTTTCAGTTAAAAAATAACCGTTTTAGCATTATTTTACATATTATTGGTACTACAAATACTTTTCTTCATACCTTTTAGAGAATGTAACTGAAAAATTCTTTGGAAAAAATCACTTTTTTTTTCCTCACAAAAGTAGGATTTTCGGTTCCTTTCAAGTCTAGAAAGTTGAAGTGATAATTCTTTATGCTAACTTGACATTTCTTCACTGGGCAACTCTCATTAAAAAATGTAATGCTACTTCATTTTGCTAAATTACTTTTTCTTCATTGTAACTTGGCATTGACATTTTCAAAACATATTTTGGTGGCACTTTCAATTCACTAACATTTCAGGTATCTTCTTAACCTGGTTTGCAGATAAAATGACTGACATAATATTATTGTCTCAGAGAAAACAAACATCCTGCTTTATGAGTGATAAAAATTAAATTATATAAAACTTAAAAGTAGAAATGCATAAATCTGGGCTATTTTCCCAGAAGTATAAAGTAGAGTCTAGTTACATTGGCATTGTCTAATTTTTTTTTGCCTTTATAAATTTGATGTTTAAAACAGATTAAAGGCACAGCATTCTTCAGAATATCATTTTGTTATTGGATAATATTGATTATACTCAGTCCTTGTGGTTCTCATAGACTTGCCCATTCACATCCATATTCACAAAATTTAAATGTATTTTTATGCTTTATTTTGACTTATTTTTCCCTCTGTATTGATATTTACTTGAACACAGAAAGTTGTACTTTCCTCATCGTTTGAGCCAGCATTTTAACTAGCTTTAAGGAAAACAAGGTATTCAAGATCTGACTGTCCATATATGCAGTGCTTTGCATTTGCTACAAACCTCACGGGTCAGAGACCTCCTTCATACCCAAGAGACTGTTTGGTACACGCAGGGCAGGAGTTGCACCTATGGATATAGTTGGACATGGCTGATCTGTGAGCTCCTGTAACAACCCCGCGCTCACAGGAACAGTTAGGAGTTTGCAAGTCAGTAAATGGCACTGTGGGTTTTGGTTTTTTTTAATACAGAGCATCACAGAAAAATTCAGCTATTCACTCGAAATTCTTACAAAAATATACTTTCTGAAATAAAAATCAGCTCAAAATACAGATGGCACAGTAGCCTATGTGAATAATAAACTGACAGAACTTAGTAAAATGCCATCCTTTCAATGCAATCTGCAATCACTGAAGAAAGTAATTCCTTAACTTGGGAAAGCCATTCATTATCAAAAAAAGGTTCAGTTTGGAGGATGTAGGAACAAGGGAGATTAAACCAATGTAAAATCCACTAATGATATTAATGGGAAGCAAATAAACAGTATTAGCACTAGACATTAGTAACTGCTGTTTCAAAATACAACAAAACAATGCCGCTAACTTCAAAAACAGAACTTGGACACACCAGATTCTCAGCTGGTATTGTCACTGTAGCTGAAGATTAAAAAAAAACAAAGAAAATAAGAGCTATAGAGACTGGTTTATTAAGCATTACGTGATTTGAATGTCTTATTTTCAATTTAGGCAGCAGCATTAGATGCCGAGTCTGTATTAAAAGATAAGAGCTAGAGTTAGAACTGAGGTTAATGTTCAGGTTTAGACTGGGGTTGCACAGCCTGAACCATTGCTAAATCCCATCAGGTTGGTGGAGCAAAGCTGACAGCTGGCATCAAGAGATAAAAGTGCCTTAGTTTTAATTTTTAGTCTAGTTTTTACTCCTCCACCTCAATGAAGGCTGGGTTTGGGATTGGAATCTGAGAAAGCAAGGGATGAAATCAGTTCTGTAGTCAGCAAGAGCTATAGAAGAGGACTGAAAGCTGGTATAAGTAGCTGAGTACCCAATTTTTCATTTCCAGGCTTCAATAGATTCTTGATCTTGGGTAAAGTTTAACAGTAGAATTGGAGTTAGTTTGTAAGGCAATACAGCTAAAGAAACTCTTATTGATTAATTTTTCCAGGACTGTAATGATAAACAGAGTGCTACCATCAGGAGACTCAGAAACCTTAATTTAGCAGCACTGGTCTCCTTTCAAGCATGGGTCTCTTTTCAAGCACGGTTCTCTTTTCAAAATGAAGTTAAGCACAGTTCATGAAGGTAAGGATGCTAAAACTTCGGCTTGACAAGCCAACAGAAGTCAACTACTGACAGGTGTGAAGCGATTGTACAGCTGTATGGAGCATCAGTACCTGGAGCAGACGTATCAAAAGGCACCGAGAGAACTACTTCCACTGTCTTTCAAATTCCTGCCCACTTTCCTCATCCTGTGACTGTTAAACGGCCCGAAAGGACCATTCACACTAGTTGTGCAGCCTGGGGAGATTTACTGCCATCACATCTGCTGTTCTGATTATATCTTTGGTGATTTGGGGGCAATTTCAGTTAATCTTAAGTAGGACTGTTCTCATCATTGTGAAGTAACTGGTCAAAATCTCAAACTGCTGGAAGATGCCTTTGGGTAGACTCCTTTATTGCCTCTTTTTATTGCTTGCAATTCCAAGCATGAGAGGACTAAGTCTGAGGCCAGATTTGCAACAAGAGATTTCTCCGTGAGTGCCATTTGCCCTCTTACCTCCTTAAGCACTTATTTCATTTGCTTCCTCAGTAATTCTTCCCTACAACACTGAAGGCATCAGTAAGATACAGTGAGGAGATGGAAAGGGCACACTACATTTGTTTTGCTTTTCTAGGCCAGAAAGATAAGATAATTACAAAACCAGTTATTTTTGTGGGTGCAGGAGCTCCATTTCCCCTCAGTATCTCTAAGATTTTATAGATCCTAAAGGCTACAAAAGTCACAGTGGGATAGACTCCTTCTACCCATTCACTGCATTTAAAAAAAAAAAAAACCAAAACCAAAAACCCACCAACAACACCCACACAAAAAAAAACACCCCACAAAGAAAGAAATTAAGTGCTAATCCAGAATACAACTTGTTGAGCGAGCTTGCTATTAACAGCATTATTAAGAAAGGTTATATCAACATTCCTATTAAGCTGAAAAATGAATACTAATAAGGAGTAGAAAGCATCACTCGACCTTCTTTTCACCAATCTGTGAACTGTTAGAATACCATACTGAACACAACAACAGACAGATGTTTAAGGTCTCTCAGAAAGACGTGATAAATCCATTAGTGGCTATTAAGCACAATGATCTGGAATGCAATTCCTCAGGAAATTGCTAATGCCATTGATTGGACATGTGAGGAAAGGATCATACTACTCTGCTCTGCTCCTTCTGTATTTGTTTATTGGATGCTGTTGAAGAGGTAAGGTATTAGAAGAGATGAGCCTACACTCTGAACCAATATAGTGGTGGTTTTGTTCTTAAAGCTCAAGATGTGTCCCCAAGATGCATCGTAACTATTAGATTTTTCTGGTACGTCTAGGATACTGATAAAAAAGTGCAGGTGATGGTAAGATAATGTGGAAATACAACAATCGGTAAGCATGGGACTCTTCAGAGCATGCTAAAGAAGAGAATGATTTTGAAAATCCTTACACTCAAACAAGAATGAAGAATGCAAAAAATAATTGGATATGCTGACACCTACCTGGTGTGGAGCTCAAGATGCTAGTTCTATGACCTGTGGAGAAGGGGCTATATCAGCATCCACAGACAGAGAAGCTATTCTACTAAACCAAATGCTAGTTAAAACAGCCTGACAAGTCACAACAGCTGAAAAGGAGAGTGGTAACCCAGCAAATATAGCACATTTGGGAGTTATGAGCAAACATGGAAAGGACAGGAAGCAAAAATAAATTTGTTTTCATAGCTGTCACCACAATCTGGCCCAAATAAGAAAATCATAAAATCTTAGAATAGTTTGTGTTGGAAGGGACCTTTAAAGGTCATCTAATCTAACCCCCCCTGCAATGAGCAGGGACAACTTCCACGAGATGAGGTTGCGCAGAGCCCTGTCCAGCCTGACCTTGAATGTTTCCAGGAATGGGGCACCTATCACCCCTCTAAGCAACCTGTTTGAGTGTTTCACCACCCTCATTGTAAAAAAATTTCTTCCTTATATCTAGTCTGAATCTACCCTCTTTTAGTTTCAAACCACTACCCCTTGTCCTGTCGCAACAGGCTCCACTAAAAAGTCTGTCCCCATCTTTCTTATAAGCCCCCTTTAAGTACTGAAAGGCTGCTATAAGGTCTCCCCGGAGCCTTCTCTTCTCCAAGCTGAAAAACCCCAACTCTCTCAGCCTTTCTTCATAGGAGAGGTGCTCCAGCCCTTTGATCATATTGGTGGCCCTCCTCTGGACCCACTCCAACAGGTCCATGTCTTTTCTCTGCTGAGGACCCCAGAGCTGGACGCAGGACTCCAGGTGGGGTCTCCCCAGAGCAGAGGGACAGAATCACCTCCCTCGACCTGCTGGCCATGCTTCTTTTGATGCAGCCCAGGGTACAGTTGGCTTTCTGGACTGCGAGCACACACTGCCAGCTCATGTCCAGCTTTTCATCCACCAGTATCCCCAGGTCCTTCTTGGCAGGGCTGCTCTCAATCCCTTCATGCCCCAGCCTGCGCCGATACCGGGGATTGCCCCGACCTATGTGCAGGACCTTGCACTTGGCCTTGTTGAACCTCATGAGGTTCACATAGGCCCACTTCTTGAGCATCATATGTATGTACTGCTGAAAAGAAATGAGACAAAGCTGGTATTACTTGAAATTCTTGGATAATAGACTGAAATGTTAAAATATTGTTTAAAATATGTCTGGGATGAACATGGTATGGAAAATACACATTAAAAATAATTGCTTTTTTTTCTTTTTTTTTAATCATGGATAATGAAGAACCATAGACCTTGAAAACACACACAACAGAAAAATACAGACTAGAACTGTGTTACAGAACATTGAAGAAAACTGGAGAATAAAGAATCTATATTTTAAGGTCTAGCCTGTAATGCAGAGGGAAAAAAAACCCACCACACTCAACTTCACACTACTGAAGATTTCAAATGCTGAAAAGTATACTGGAAGCCTCAGGTGACTCATAACAAAACATCATTAATGACAATCATGAAATAGCTTCCAGTTTTTATTTTTTTGAGAAGAATGAGAGATACTGTGACTATGGATCAAGAACTTCTCTTAGACCAGCAAGCCTCACTATTTGGTGCTCAGGAGTCATAACTGAGTCACCTGAGGAGCTTCCCAACTTGGAGGTACTAATTTTGGATAACTTATACATAAGAGGGATATTCTAGAGATTGGGGGTGCTCAAGTTATGGTTTTAAATGGCAAGCAGCATCATTAAGGAAAATATGGGACAAATGGTACAGCATCAACCACAGGAAAAAAGATAAGTGTTAAAGAAAAGTGAACTACATTTAACATGGTTTATACAGAGCAGTCCATTCTGGCTTCCATAGATAATGATATAAATTAATACCTTTGTAAGAAGTTTGATTTACTATCATATATTGCTTGGCAAAAAAAAACCCCAAACTATAGTATTAGCACTATACAGTATTGCTGAAGCTTACGCTGATTTGAATTTAGAATAGATTAGCAGATATATGCCCAAAGCAGCTTTCAAGCAAAAAGTTATTAGCCAAATATAAATATAAGTATGATTCCTTGGAAGTTAAATTTAGGGATTATGTTATGAAACATATCAATCATTAAGAAATTAAAAAATTATGGGTGATGAGCTCAAAAATGGTACCATGTTAAATGATGTTGAAGACAGGCATTATAAAGAACAATCTCAAACCATTCAGAGGGAGGTAAAAAATTTATTTCACTGCCGCTTGTAAAAATGTTCAGAGATGTCAGTCTGCTCAGTTCATCAAAGAAAATTTGAGAGGTGACTTGACAGCAGTATACGAGCACTTCCAAAGGGAGAAAATAGCGGCTCCTACAGGTCTCTAACACAAAAAGGCTTAACACAACTCAGTAGCTGGAAGCCAAAGCCAGACAAATTCAAACTAACCATTAGGAAAAAACTACCAAGAAAAATCATTCATTTTCTACCTCTAGATATCTTCAAATGAAAACTAGACATCTATCTAAAAAATACCCTTTAATCAAACACGAGCTACTCTATGCAGCCCCTGAATACACTGGTGAAAGAACTGTTTGCAATACACATAAGATCAAAATATATATTCACAGGTCAAGTTTGGTCTTATATTTTATATACCTAGTTTCAGCAACTATGTATACATAACACTAAACACTGTTCTTTTGTTTCATTTTCTTTGTCGTGCAATGTTTTCTCAATCATACCAATCCTTGTTCTTGGAAACATTTACAAAGAGAGACCCCCTATAGTGATATTTATGTTCTTTCTAAGGTTCTGATATATCATTTTTTACTGGCAATAGCCTGAAAACTATATATAACTGTTTTACACTTCAAATTACTCAATTTACCTGAGATTCTTTTTTTTCTTCTGCCAAATATGCATTCTGCAACTTTGTAATTTGTGTACAAGAATATAACTTGAAGGTTTCTTTTAACAGTTTTCTGCATAAGAGATTGCATTTTTTTTGTTGTTCAGTTTGATACTTGTACTACTTTCCACCCTCAGAAAGAGTTACAGCATGTTCGAATCATTATAATTCTTTTTCCACAACTCGCAGTTCACCCTATAATTCTATTCCAAATTATACGATGTGTAAAATACATACTCAACGAAATGTGTGAATATTCTCAGCTCTATTACAAACCAATCTAACTTCTTTGGTATTTCCTTCTCAATACCAAACGTATTATGCTCAAAAAATTCCTTGAGATTGTTCCAATACTAGGACTTTGAACAAGGCAACAATTTTCCCTCTCACTCATACTTCTTTTTTCAAATGTGAATGCATAAAGTTCTTGCAGTCCATTCTGCTGCACAATGCTGAGTTTGGCACACCAGAGCTGTGGACCATCTGACTTTTGCATTTACTATGCAAAAGTCTGATCTATGTCTTTGAAAGCTTAACACTCTTAGGTTGGTGAACTTCAATTACTTTTTAATTCATTTTTAAAAAAAAAAAAAAACTTTAAGAATACCTTTATATTTCATGCTGACACCACGTAATATTAACAATAAAAGCTCAGCCACACTTCTGGTCAGTCAACCATCTTTCTTCAACTGCTTTCCAGGCACTGCCGCTACTGTCTGCCAGTATAACAGCATGCAAGTCACACACCTGGGAACTGCTGAGTGAAAAGAGTTGCAGTCTCTGCCAATCCAATAGAAAAGTCTCATCTTGACTGAACTATACCATTACACAAAATAGCATTATTGAACTGTTCTTTGTTCACCATGCCTTGAGATATTACCAAAGGCATCCAAGCATGCTAGAAGCCTCAGTGAGCTAGTGGGAGACTTGCAAAGCATTCTGAGTATTACTCTGCATCTGCACCTAAATTAAGCAATTTAAACACAAAGTTTGACTTGCTTGCTTTTGTGCTATCCAAATCTTTCCACTTATTCAGGATGGAGATAATCTATTCGGAGAAGCACAGTGCAATGTTTATTAAACAAACGCTGTATAAACTTAAGCTCATCAAATACTTCATTACAGAGTTGATACTTACAAACAACAAAACCGGTCAACTGCAAACACAGATTCTTGTGACCCTACTCTCATGAAATACAGCTCATTATATGAGTGGCTCCTTGAAGCCAACAAGACTACTGGTGGAGCAAAGTGACAGTACATCACAGTAGAAGAACCAGCAATGTGAGTATTTGACAACTAAATTAGAATGACAGTATCCCAAGGAGTTCCTATGCTAATAGAAGAATTTTCTATGTGCTGCGTAATAGCGAGCTTCAGAAGAAAGAAGCTACCAATAGCTGAGCCTATGAGCCTTCACTCTGTCTCACTGCAGACTGAACTATGCCTTTGTGCAAGTGACTTGGGAGATCTTTGCTCATCATTTTCTCAATCCACATAGCCTACACAATGCTCACCAGCTTGCTTCTCAGACATGTGTGCCTCAATATTTAATACTTCTGTTACTACTGGTGTCTCTGTAGTATGACTTCTGTAATGACTGAAATGTGCTGAACAAAATGAGCAAATAAGTTGTAACTCATGATTTGATGAAACTCCTACTTTTTGCTCTTGATGTTCATATTAATAGTGACAAATTTTTCCCATCTTCTGAATGACTGAAACCAAACTGCATAAATACTAGGGAAGAGCAGGCAAAAACAGTATGATAAAAAAAAATTAAAAAATCAAGACAAGTTTAAAATTAAATTAAAACCTGTGAAGTTCACTTAGTTCTGATTTTGCTTACACATATGCATAAAGATTAACACGTCTACTCCAGTAACTCTCTATCTACACTAGGAAAAAGTCAATCTTTTCCAGGATCAGCACCAACATTACCCAAATTACAATCATATTTTTCTCTTACAGCATGCTAAAAAATTTATATTTGTCATAACTGAGACTATTATCTGGATTGTCCTGCCATTTAACAGAGGAAGGGCTCACATGTAAATATTACATCAGTTAAAAACCAGCTACAGAAAACACAATAATTGCCAGAGATAAGCAGTCACAAATTCTGAAAACTCAAAGCCATTTTTTACATTTATAGAGATATAAGAAGCATGTTACCTATTGCATGAGAACATTTTTTTAATATGAAAGATTCTATTTTGTGTATACAGTATGCATAAAGCCAAGCCACTGTTATATTACAAAGGTCAGTATGCAGTGAACAGCTTTTTCTTCATCAATTGTAAATATCTAACTTACTATCCTGAAGACTAGAAAGTAGATTTGCCTAACTCATATTACTAAAACTGACTTTCACAAAACCATTATAAAGATCACTATGTTATCTTAATATCCTACAGTGGTCATAATTTTAGTGAAAGAAAGAAGATTAAAGAAGGATTTTGTGCCCATTCTCTATATAGCTAAATCCCTAAACTAATGATTAGTCATAAAAGCTGCAGTCCATTAGCTAAACACCATAATAAGGGGCTACCATCTTGATTATATAATATTCTTTGAATGGCTGACTATAGGAGTTTAGCATTTAAAATTGATGGAGGAACACTCACTGTTTGCTAAGTTTTAATGCTCATCCAACAGCATTATTTTTAAAATTTAAAAATAACATGAGTATCTAGAACCTTTTTTCTAATTCTGAAGTCAGTATTGGAACTTGCTATAGTGTTTCTGCTTTTTTTCAATCAGTGAAATAGCAACAGGTTTTGAAAAATTCATATGTTTAAGAGTTTCCAGACCCCTTTTAAAGTACTGACACAACTGCAAGACAGAAATCAAGTTCGTTTGAAAATATCTTTGTGGACTATTAACATTACTTTTAAACAAAAGAAAAATGTTGTGAGATGGTGATGGTGCCTACTGACCAGCCACACACAGAACTGTCCCACCGCTCTACAGATATCTAAAATGATTGCTGCTTTGTCGTATTTTCTAAGAGGAACTATAATGAGAGGTAGACGTATCTGAAGTCCTTATCCATTCATTATTTAGCCAAAACATTTCCCAAACTTCATTAGCATGTGCAGAAGTGCGATGAAATCCATTTCTTTAGATTCACCAGGATAAGTTACTTGCAAGAGCAACCAGGCACATGGTAGTATCACTAAAAGGCAAAGGAGACACTGTAGGCAAAGATTAGCCTGCCGCTACCATTAAACCACTGACATAATTCTGGTAAATGGTGTGTGTGTGTTCGTTTGTTTACTGTGGCAGGTTAGTAATTTTATAAAATAGCTTTGCATTCATCTTCCTTTCATTCAGTTGCTTAGAATCACCAGGATCATTTTCAGAAAGCAAACACACACACACAAGATCTGTTTCTTTCTTGTTTATTGGTTCCTGTTGTTATTCTTAATTTAAGGTGGTAGATTGGATCTTAGATAAATAGGCAAACCTTTACCAAAGTTAATTAGAACAAGAGGATGGTATAATAAGCAACAAATTATTTCAAGCAAAATACAAAAGACGGATGGGTAAGCAACTTAGATTGCTTAGCTTACATAGACTTGACGTATTTCCTTAGATATTTTCTCAAATTATTTAAAAAAAAAAAGCATTAGCAAATTTTTTTTCAAATATATGTTTTCCTAATTTTTCCACAGGCATTAATAACTATGTAGTACCATGTTTCAGCTATTCACACTGTAGTTACATGAGATGGTATTTTTAAGACAGCTAAATCAAACTAATGTCTTTGTTCTCTTCTCTGTGGATTCAGCTGTGGGTCAGGCCAGCAATGACAAGTTGGTGTTAGCTCAATACACTGAGTGCTAAAATCTCTGTGAACCCAGCTAGGATAATTTGTTTAAAAGCAATACACTCTGATCACCAGGTGATGGAAAGTCACTTCCTTCTGGATGCAAACACTGATAAGAGGATGAAGAGGAAAGATTTAGGGCATGAAAAATAAATCCCTTTTCTTCCTCTCACAGAAATTAATAATAATACCCCCTCCAAATTACAAATCAAATTTGAAACAATATATGCAGGATTTTCTATGGTATCATTTAGTTCTGTCTCACAGAACACCTTAACACAGCTCTTCATTTTCAATCTAATGTAGCAGATAGGAATGCAGATACATGGTTTATTGTTTTTAATTATAATACAAAGCATATTGCGCAACATGTGCTCATAATTTATTCACTTAAGAAGTAATGTGTTCCAAATATGTGACTGAAATCTGCAGAAGTAAAGAAAATGAGTCATATGGATGAGTCACATGTAACTAAGAATTGGGACCAAGAGGCTAAGAGCTTTCTCTGCTTTGCTGTTTGAAAGGACTAAACCAAACAACAGTTTCTGACAGTTTTAGCACAACATCATTTGTATCTCAGTTGCACCAGCAGCATCAAATCTCTGCCTCATTTTACCTTAACACAACATTAAATAAAACTGCACAGTAGAAGGTACACTTTTGGTTAAAAAGTGTGTCTGCAGGAATTTTCAAAACAGTTACAAGTATGTAGCAAAAAACTTCGGTAATCAACTTTTTATGGAATGGGACTTACCTGCTTCTTGGTTTTAATCATTTTTTTAATTGCTACATATTTTTCACAGAAAAAAAATAGATTGTTTAATTCTCTTTGCTGTGCTCTGTCAAACCACATTTCTTGTCTTCAAACAATGGATCCAAAAGGATTTTGCATGAATAGGGGTTAGAGTTACAGGTTACTATTTTATCTTAGCGATGCAGAGAAAGCAATAATAGGCAATGAATAATGGTGACTAAAAGAAAGCATACAATCTGGATAGAACCTAAATAAAAACTGCAGCAAAACCTTCACAATTCTTAAGTGTGGGAAGTGCTACTTGTGATTTAAAAACAGTAAATACTGAATACATGGAAAAGGACTACAAAAATCAGCAAAAGTTGTGGACGTATACAAACACACCTAAGAGACTGTAAGATGATCACATTAAGATGGTACTAGAAGCGTAAAATTCTGCAACATCAGATGAATTTAAGAGAATGTAAATTTAGATGAAGTATCAAGGAAACTTATAGTAATACTCAATCAGAAATGTTATTTGGAGAAAAATGATGGAAATCCCTTTTTTGAACTAGTTAAAATTGGCAATGAGCTGGGGAATACATTAAAGGAAAAATCCTGTGCTGAGAGGCAATTGAGGAAGGATACATTGACAGGATGACAGATTGGTTAGTGTCTAATATCTGTGATTTCTAAAGCACTGTCAATATCTTGCAGGAATATGACACTAATGCTTTGCAGAATATATATTAAGAGTTAGGAGACAATACCTACATTGCACTATGCATACTTCATCTTTTTTCTCAATGACCAACCGAACTTTACAAATGGCAGATGAAGTCTGCAGTCAGTTCCAAAGTTCTGACTTCTACTTTGCCTCATGATTTTTCAGTGCTTGAATGAATTTTACTAGTATCTATTTCAGAAGCTTTGCAACTCCACTTCTCCAAACCAATAAATACATTTCAAGGATTTTTATGGGTCTTGTAACATTTTAGAACAAGCCATCAACATGCACATTTACAAGGCAATGTAATTTTGCTTAACAAATAAATTTCTGATGTTTTACATCTTTCTGGGGCAAGACAGGACACCACAAAGGTTAAAAAACCCACAAGCCCTGGCCCTTACTAATGCTGCTCTCAGCAGTAGGGATGTAACACACAGTCGCAGATCATATTTTCACCACTTTAAAACATACAGAAATGGGCAGAGGTTCACGATGATTCACCAGATCAGCATCAGAACCATTCAGCTGTAAAATCACTCATTGGACTTATACACCACTCTGAACACAAAAAGTGTCCTTGATTTAAAAACATACTGGAAGCATTTCAGAGGAGAAGGACCCCTGTGCTATGGGCCAGTATTCCGTGCTTCTATAGATAAAAGGAGCAGCTTCAGTCCTAAAAATCAGCTTCTACTCCAACACAGCTGAACAGCAGAGGGGTCACCAGCACAGGTACTCACAGCAAACACAAGGTGAGCACAGCAGCCCTTTGCTTCTCCCCTGTCATGCTAATGATATTCTCACAAGCAAACAACGAAGCCAGGAAAACTTCATAGTGGGATGGTTCTTGGCTGCCTAAGGTATCATTAGGAAATATGATTATTACCTTGAGCAGATTACGAAGACTCTTGTCATTCTAGCCCACCCATCCATTTTGGATTAGCCAACTGAACACTTAAATATCACGATAGGTTGCTTAATGATTTGGTTCATACAGCATTATTGATCATAAATTGTCATAGCTCTGTTGCATCATTTTGCCAGACTTTCATGAGCTTTAGAAATACACAAAAATACAAGTCGAGACATCTTTTTCATTGAATTCTAATGTATGTCCTTATATACTACACATGGTCTACTTTCCTGAAAAGCCAAAGCAAAAGCCAGTACTACTGGATAGGCAGTACTCTATAGTAATAATAGCAGCAAAAAGGATATCTTGACAATATGTAACGCTAAGGTGATACCTCATACTGAACACCAGATCAATTCTCTACTAGCAAAGGCTAATGAAAAAAGCTACTTCCATGAGATAAATCAAATTGTAAATTTACGCCCGTATCTGACATCCCCTTTTAGACACATATGCTGAAAAACACCTGATGACATCTGTGTTTTAGTGAAATGTACATACATATCAAGGAGATTAAACATGTTTCATCCACCTTTTAGTCCTATGATACAAGAAATCTAAATAAGAGCTTCAACAGCAACAGTTTCAGTTAAATCTTGAAACAGACTTTTGGTGTCAATATTCACTTTCATGCCAAAATCACTTACAGAAAAAGCTTTTAAAGCCTTTTCATATAAATTAATGATCTAAATTATGAAATCTATTTAGTATATATTTAGTAATGTAGTAAACATTTATCTAGAAATATTCCTCTAGAAATTTAGCTTACAGTCACAGGCACTGTAACTTTATCACAAGTCTCTCAGTATTCAACTTTTTTCTTTCTCAATAATTCATGATACTGTAGTCCTGAATTTACATCAGAATTTCAAGTTTCATTTAAAACCAAGCAAATGAGTTTCACGAGCAAGGAGAAAAGTATTAAATCCAACATTAAGAAGCAAATATAATATTTTCCTACATACTAACCAAACCTCACGCTCCCTTACTGACAAGGTAACAATTATTTATCATTTTAGCATGCATGGAGAGAATGTTGTAACATACCCACAGATGCAGAGCAGCATCATATCACTAGCTTAAAAAGAAAAAAAAACAACATTTTTTTTAATGGAGATACATCACTTGAACACTTAATTTTCAAGAGTGTAATTTCCTGTATTTTAGAAACTTACTACTGTAGGCATTGACGTAAGATGTAGCCAAACAGAGATTCTGATCAGATTTGAAACTTCCTGAACTTGATTCACACTATTATCTCCATTTGATTTCCTACAGCTGGTCTGAAGAGGAGTAAAGAGCTGATTAGATTGGAGACTGAAACATTTTCAGCAGGTGGAAGTACAGAGCAGAAAAAAACCCATGCTTGCTTGTACACAAAGCAGACAATTTTGGGGGTGATCTTTTCTTTTTGAAAAGCTATTTCGGCTCTTGCTAAAACCATTAACAAAATCTAAAGAATCATTTACGACGGTTTTACTAAGTTATATAAGGCCTGTGAAAGACATAAGAACTATGTTTTTCATAAGAACTCCGTTCTCTCCAGTAGTACAGCCCCAACTTAAATGCTCATCTTGTGTCTTCCTTCTTGTCTCTGAAACAGCACTACTTACAGTTTAAATTATGACATGCAAAAAAACCCCCACCAACACCAGTATTTCACACTGAAGTACGATCCCCTACGCGGCTCTAGTACTGAGTATTTCAGCTGAACTCTGGCTCAGTCCTATGGCAATTGGGGTCCAGTGCCTTAGAAGGCTACAGAAAGTCATCTTACTGGAAGAGAACAAGCTGCCTCAAGACTGCTGACATACAAAGCACACGATACAATGCCTTATGATTAAATGTATGAATTTCATATGTCTTCTGTTTCTTCCTTACATTGTCTCTAAAATGACATTATATTTCTTATATATCTATCTTTACTGTCTCTCTTGGCTGACCTGCTACTTCAATTAATTGTTTGGCTCGCAACAAATGAACCACCACTTAAATGATACCTTTCTTAGTCATTCTTCAAAGTCAAGCCTGAGAAAATTTTTCAAAGATAATTAAAACACTTTCAAGCATTAATAACTCCCTTTGTCACAATAGAGATTTGCTGCTTTGTTAGCAGCCAATGAAAAATACTGAAAAATATCTGCATCTGCAAACATCTTCCCTAATATGCTGAAATCAACCCTATAGTACATATGTATGGAGTATTGTATAAAGCACAAGTCACCCTACTTTTAACTGCTTTCTTTTGTTAATAGACCTAGATAATTATTACAATTCTTCTATTACTTCAGCAAGAAGATGATACAAAAGGTGTTGTAACTCTGATCTTAATGTTATTAACTAATTTCAAAGTACAGGGCTCAGTCCTGCACTGCCATGATCAAAAGAGTTAGGCACAGATTCCAAATCAAAAAATACACACTCAAACCAAACATTCTGATCCAGATTAGTGTCATTTCTTTGCAATTTCATTAAAACTTCATTGAAATAATACAAATGGAACAGCCAAAATAATACAATAAACAGATTCCTTTTTATTAAATCTAGTCTATATCTCCAGTTGACTGAATCAATTTATAATATTAAAACAAACAAACAAAAAACAAAACCCTCATGTCTACGCTTCATTTCTTAACAATCTACTGTTCTTCAGTTCATAAAAGCAAACTAGCAGTTAATCAGGTAATCTGAGGACTTCTGCCCACAAAAATGGTATGCTAATAAAAGCAAACTGGAACACAAGGATTTTTGCACCCTTACGGTACAGATGCATTGAGAGGTGAGGAAAGCTTATTCTCTCCTCTACCTTAAAAGCAGCAGAGTCACGCCTTCACAAGCTTTTTCTTGTGAAACACAGACCATGTAATAAAGACAAACTAATTCTCCTCAGCCCCAGAAGCCTGCATATAGATATCTCCAATATCCAGCATGACCTCAGAGGTCACAAAACCAGAAGAGGACCACAGGGAGGTCCTCTTTTATACAGTGAGAAATAAATATCCCTTATTCAAACCTGTCATTTTTTTCAGTAAAGTTACATACATAACAGAACAAAGTTCACATTACACAAGACAGGCTAAGCCTACAAGGAAGCATAGTGCCCTGATACATACATAGATGACAAATATTTTGGAGATGGGATGAGGAAAACATGTTTCTTTTTCTCTCCAGGATTTTTCAAAATTGGAAGCATGTGTGCAGAGGCACGTCTGCCTACATCTACGTGGTTCAACAGAATCAAGAATGTATTCCTTTGCTGAATATTTCCTACTGTACTACTGGAAAACCCCTACTGTGGAAAAAGTTTCCATTGCGAGACTGTTTGGCACGGCAGCCACGCAGCACGGCCTCCAGGAGCTACTGTCATGTCGGAAGCGACACTGCATGCCTCTACCCCCAGGGCAGGACGCTTGACTGCAAGTAAAGAGCAGCAGCAACTTTCATCTCTGCTACCAGACAATTCTGCCTCCAGGGCAGGCCTCTAACTTCACAGCAGATATTTTTCCATGTCAGCCCCACCGCTCAGCATCCAAAGCCCAGCAAGAGCTCCTGCCTAGAGTGACGCAGCTCTGGCTCCAGCGTACAAACCCAGACCACGCTGTGCCGCAAGGTAGGAACTACAACCACCCTTTTCTTTGTTGCAGTGATTTAACTTCTGTTTCCATCACAGCTAGGTATGCGGAGCCTTGTCTGAAGTGGAAGACCCCAATATTACACTGATGAACCGTCCTGGCAGATACAACATCCCTGTTGCAGCAGGCTGGCACACCAGGGCAGGCACTGGAGGCCACGCTGGTGGTCTGGAGGTCCTGTGGGCACTGGGGCAGAACTGTCAGCACCGTCCCCTTCTGGGACACGATCACGCGGCCATTTTGTCAACCTCAGCAGCTCTTGCCTCGGAGAAACTGCACAAAACCAGAGGCTGCAATCCTGGTTTGGAAGCACACTGGCAAATGACACTTGGCGTGCCCGCTGCCTGCAGGGCAGGTACTACAGCAGCAGACGTGCTGTAACGAACCAAATGTTCATCACAGTAACGATCCAAATCCCCTTTTCTGGCAGCGTAATGGAGTCCCACCCTGGAGCACTAACACTGCAATTTCTGCTTTTCAAGGTAAAGCTCTCATCACTGAGCAATCTGCACTACAGGTTCACTACAACACTGGGAGGGAAATTTGGAGGCAGTGTTGCAGTGCTTCCCCAGAAACAACCAGCAAAACTCACCTATGAGAATGAGTGAAACTAATCTATAAAAACCTGTAAGACTGGTCATATGAACTGAACTTCACTGGAGGGAAAGAATTCAACAAGGCTCACAGCTTATTTCTGCCAGAAACCTCTTGTTTGGTCCTTAAAAGAGCATCACAAACGAGAAACAGAGCTTCTGTGGAATGCGGGAAGCGCTTCCCTGATCTCATGTTGCATTCATTAAAACGCCGTATTTTCCATGCATGGCCTAAATTAAATATAATCCTTTGTTTGCCAAAATATGATTTTTCTTTTCTAAACCTGCAATAGATTTTTCCATCTTTATTCAAAATAAGTAAAGCTTTACTGTATATGGATGAAATTCACACCATCTGAGGTAACTGCATGTGTAAAGACATCTATTTACGTATAAGTTATTTCTATAAATACATATATTTACACACTCTTACATACCTGTATTTAAACTAACAACTTGTAGCACCTTCATAGATAAGACACTATTCAAAATAGTTGAAACTATGGTTACTCATGACTGGTTTTCGTGCATTACAAGTGCCACAGCTGTTAATGCTTTCCTGGATGGTCTGCTCTTTCAAAGCCACAAGGACATCATCTAACTCAATTATAACCCACAGCTGACCTGTGAAGCTGTTATTAGCTGAACTTACAAAAGAACCACCAGTACCGCAAAATAACTCAGTACACGAGTCTGATTTTCATGGTTCATGTGTCATGTTTCACCCGTCATGGAGATACCTCTAAAAGGAGATTTTGACAGACTAAGTACAATATGTAAGATTAATAGAGCAAACAAAAACAAAATAACACTTTTCTTCTTGTAAGTACAACAGAGAAGTCTATGTTTTTAGAAAATCTTTATACTATAACACAGCATATCTTTCTCAATAGAAACAAACATTTTTCCTCCCAGATGTACTGCCTTTCTCAAGACACATAAAGTGTTATATACATTACTGTCATATTGCTTGCAAAGATTTCATCAGACAATCTATGTCAGTTTGTAATTTATGGAGAAATTGAAATGACTTTGTAAATACTGTGTGTAAACAAGAGGAAAATTATCAAATAGCTAAGAAAATCCTTCAATTAGTTGTTTTTTCCCTTCCTGTTCTTAATACAGTCCTGGGAAGAAGTGAAAGAGAGGGGGGAAGAAGGAACTAGGGAACATGTAATTCTGAATGTTTACAATGGTGTTAATTAAATGTGTTGTATTGTGTAGTTCCCAGCACTCCGATCCTGCAATCACATAGCTGTATATACATCCAGGAGCAAACAGTCACTGAAAAGTAATAATAATCTTAAAAACAAAAGCTAATTGGATCTTTTGCAGACATTTCAAGACAATACAAAATGGAAGTGACCCTGTTGGCTACTAATTTCAGCAGCAGTTACTCTACAGCCAGCTTGAAATTACTGACTGCCAAGTCTTTACTATATATTTATAGTATATTTATAGATATATAACCATATTTGTACATTATACAAACATTTACAATTTTTTCCCATAGTTGATGTACTTCTCCATATGAACCTGATAAGGCGGCTATTTATGTACTGACAAAGTGTTCCTTGAGATGTGGGGGCCATATCTACCATCACAATATAAGTGTGCATATTATCACTGTGAATGCTCAGATGGGCTTCTGCTCCTCAAAAGACTACGCGCCTTGTGCGTGTGTGTGCATGTGCACCTGTGTGTGAGCATGAGCATGTGTAAAATTGTGCTTAGAGAGGCATGTTACAACATCGTCATTCCCATTAACCTGAGGTGGTTTAGCCTACAGACTTTTAAGAGAAAAATTCAAATCCCACAAACTCGTCTAGGCATAATAAGACTGCACTACAACTTTTTGGCCTGCATTTGTAGAAGCACCATTTCACACAGCTCTCATGGATTTCAACGTGAGCAGTGTCTGTTCAGTGCTTGTGAAAATGAGACCACATTAATTTATCACAGTAGGACAAGAATTCAACCCACGGTAATCTGAGAGGTCCTTTTGAGGTGCAAAAGGCCAATAAAATAGGCTTCATTTAAACAAATGCTGCAAGACAATTGTTCTGCAGTTCCCTGAGAACAATCCTTTCATCACTGACACTAGAGGTATTTCTCAGCGGGAAAAACGCCAACTTATTTTTATTCTTTTCATTGTGAGTTAGCAAGAACCTGAATTTCTAATAGTAAGCTGCCAAAACCCCTAGATTTAAGGGAGATTTTTATTCATCATTTCATATATATGAAAGAACACCTCCTGCACAGAAGAAAAAACTATGACTTTAGATATCTTCAGAGAATTATTGCTGATGGGGCAAGATTATTATTAAGAGATTACTTACTTTAAAAGCAGATAGAGTGTATTTTAAAAATTGGTTTACTGGAAGACTTGAATCTTCCGTAAAACAACATGATACTTACAGATGTCATCCCAGTGCAGTTAGTATTGTAAAACTAGAAGCTAAACATTCAAAGCAGAAAAAATATATCCCTCTCTAGTCAAAGCTCTTAGGGTGATAAATATTTTGGAAGTGATTATACATTTGCCAAGAGAGTCTGTTTATTTAAAGCCATTAAGGGAGAGTATAGCTGCCCATGGATATTAAGATTTATCTCACCTGGTTTTAGACCGTTGCACTAGAGACATCCGTTTTTGAGCTAATCACCCTGAGCTCTCTTTAAAATTGTTGAGGATAAACAGGCACTTTGTGTGATGTATGTCGCCTGTTTCAGACAGCTACCTCAGGATGAGATGAACTGTATCTCAGAAGTGCTTATTTTTCTCCATTGGCTGTAACAATGATGATAAGGATAATAAGCTACTAGTCTAGTTTAAACAAAAGCAACGTCTACACTTTGCTGGGATGTCACTTGTGAAAAGTAAAGTCAACTTAAATCCAGCAAGGCTGTCAATATCCTAGAGAAGGCCTACCTCATATGTCTGACCTTGGTGCTACAGCCTAATGAGTAAGGCTAAGGATTCAGACATGGTAGCGGACTGGGAATACAAAATGGTACACTTGAAAGCATAATAGAAGCAAATGCTTACTCTTGTTCTTAGAAAAAATTATTTAATAACCTAATGCCACTGCCATTCAGAAAGTTGGGTAGGGTCCTATGATACCTTAGCCATCAGGCAAGGAGCTACTAGTCCATCATAAGGTCCAAGTTGTTCTTGATATATGGATGACTAAACCCTGCTTGGAGACTCTCAGTAAATGTTCTTTCACATTTACTTTGATATACAGAGCAAGCTTAGGAAAGATACGGTCACTTTTGGTCTGAGACTGTTACAAGCTGTTTGCTTCTTAAACTGAAATCATATTTACAGCATTGCAGTTCACTGACACTCAATTCTTAATCATACATTATCACTTGCTGACATGGTTTGTCAGCTGAGTTTATATTATACATGCTAATTGTTAATATGACAATTATTTCATTAACTTCATTTCCTTTTTATGATACGCTGGTTTTGATCACTCTGTTTACTCCAACTAAACAAGAGGTCATTAATTGTTTTGTCTCACAAAAGTGTATTGCAAGGTATGCAGGCTTCCTGACTGGCTAACTTTCACTCTACCATATATTTTAAAAGAAAAAAGGCAGTTAATAGCCATCCCCCCAGCCTAGTCTGAATGGTTTTCATCAACCCATAACATGGATCTCACTGAGCTAGTCTGATGGTATGCGCATTCCCTGTCCAAAATTTAAAAGAAAAGCTATGTAGCAAAGATATTCTCGATATTTATCAAATAATTTACAAGTACACACCAAATAGTGTAAAGCATCAATAGATGCTTCAACTGCATGAATACCCAGTTGAGCTCCAAGTGGGAATAACCTCAGTGAGATTACTTTTTACTCAGCTGTAGAAGATGCATAGGCTGCACTAATCCACAAGTGAGCGTACTTGAAATAGATTAACCTTACACTCATGTTTGAAAAGATTCATCTTGCTAGACTGGCCATAAATGGAGTGATATGCTTCAGGGCTGCTGGAGCTTTGATATCAGCTGTTATCAACTTGAACAGGGGAGAACAAGGGCACAAAGCAAATGTACTGACCCAGCCTTACCATTCACTGCTCACCATTCATGTGTTCAGTATTTTTGGTATTTTCAAATGCACAAGTGGCAGTGAGATGCCCGCATTCTACTTGTTTTTAAAAGAACTGAAGCAAATAGCTGCCCTTACTGATCCCAATTCCTTTCCCCAGGCAATCACAATACAAAATTTGTAGAGGTTTCTTTTCATTAAATATAGCAAGAATGGACTCTTTTGATTCAGTCACCAAATTAGGCAACTGATTCATATTGTGGCATAGAATACCATAACATATAGAATAGTTTATTATGGTCAAGAAGACAGAAGAAATAATCTGGTTAAAATTTAAATGTTTTAGAGTTGCGGGTTTTTTAATAAAGCAAAAAATAAGTAAAATTCCAAATAATTTTAAATAAATGTTAAAAATGTCATTCTATTCAAAAGAAGTTGGTTTATCTCTCTGGGAGTTCAAATACTTCTTAGGCTAGATCCATTTTCAAACAAAACCTGCTGGTTTAAAATGAGAAGTCAAATGTATTGCTTTGCATATATTGAACTGAAATGGTCACCATTTCTGATATAAACCATTTATTTAAATGTATTAAAAATGCCTTCCTTTTATGCGATAAAGAAGTTGTCAGATACTTGAATGTGCAATCATTTCAGCCTCCTGTCCTGTACAATGCTTACTTGTACTTCACAGATATACTTTAACATAGACTCATGGTATTTGCTTAAAAATCCAGAAACATTGCCAAAAGGCCTTACATTATCTATGGAAGGACAAAACATGTGGATAGTTCAAAGTATACTTTTTCTTGTGTCCTGGTTTCAGCTGGGATAGAGTTAATTTTCTTGCTAGTAGCTGCTATAGTGCTTAATTGCTGGCTGGGGTTAAACCATGATACCTTGGTCTAAGTAGTATGCTAAAATAATCTAGAGTAAATACTATATTCTCACTAACACGGATTCAGAAATAAATTGCCATATTTTAAGACAAGATTATCTTGATTAGAAATAATATAGGCTATGTGGAATCAAAATTTACATTTAAATGCAGTTAATCAATGCAATGTGAGATAATGCAAGTTCAGCAATATTCAGAATGAAATATCCTGGCTCAATGGTTTAATTAAAGTCACACTTGCATTGGCTGCTCTTTAATCTTTTTTCTTTAACATTTACTGAAATGTCAGCAAAAGGATGATGGAAGACTCACAATAATTAGAAAGACAATAAAATAAAAGAAAAAATAAATAGATGTACTAGAGCAAAATTAATATATATGTGCTGGGATTCTGTGGTTTTCCTCCTGAAATGGGAAGGCCACTAGATTTCCGCTGTTCCACAGCCCCAAACAGCCTCTGGTATGGAGAACTGTGGTACAAGGACCATGAAGTGAACTACTAAGTACACTCTGAAGCCCTGATACAGTCCCGAGTTTCTAATAAGGCTAGAGAAGTGGAAAAGGAAGCTTCCTTTGCAAAGAAACTCAAGTATTTGAAGAAGCTTTATAACTTTGCAGACAACTCCAATCAGCTATTTAAGAGTTTTCCCACACTTTTCATGCAATGGGGCCATACTTTTTCCACCGACTCTCCAGAGGCTTTTGCTGCTATAAGAATGGAACTGGCTTTGTATCAAGGGAAATACAATAAATGATACTATTCACCTACAAGACCACAGAAGACAGCAATGAAAGAAATATTGCTAACTTGAGGAAATAGAACTAGTAGTAATCAGGGGATGATTAACATGAGAAGTCTAGAAACACATATTCAGACTTCATCAAGCAGGAAACACTATGCTGCATTGTAGAGGTAGGCTTGTAATACAGAATAAACAAGAAAGCCCAATTCGCTTCATAGATACTGTAGCTGTGCAACAGAAAGATTAGTAATGTGCATTCTAGTAACTCTTACATTTGGATTATTGCTGTTAAACTATACCTGTGTGGTTAGAATCACTGTAAGCAATGTAGCCTCAAGGCAATCACAACATTGGAATTAGAAAAGCAATCCACAGAACTCACTAAACCCAACAGAAAAATTAAAATCAGAGTCAAGCTGTGTGTTTTTTTCTGAGATACAATTGTAGGCCCCATCTATCAGACTTTAAATAGGAAAATATGTGCCTTCAAAAAACCCCCCAAAACATGGCGGGGAAAGACAGTTGAGAAGTTACCAACCGGAAACTCTTTTCCACCAGCACCAAATGGAAACATTGGACATAATTGTAAAGTCTCTTTAAAATATCTAAGGTAACTACATAAAGCCACCAGGCAAAAATCAACAGCATGAAGAAATGATGGTTACAAAGAAAGTACTTAAGAAGAATTTTAGCTGAAGATCCGAGTTGTCATCACAGGTTAGAGGGAAACACAAGCATCTCGTACAGGGTTGTGGAGAGGACTGGTTTACTCATTGTGGATGGATGGATGGATGGATGGATGGATGAGCAAATCAACAAGTAAAGCTGCTTAAGTATCTCAGTAAAACTCAGCATTGCTGTATGATGCACTGAGAAATAGCATGGTGAGTAGCAATCTCTAACAGAGAAAAATAATTTAAAATTTATTATAAACTTTAAATAACCTGACTACCATTGCTGAAACCATAATCTTTATAAAGGACAGCTCCACGAGCCATAGAAAACGTCAGCGATTATTAAATGTCTTGAAATTAGGCACGATTGCTCCTTCCTGAGGGCTAACCAAATTGTTTTCAGATTCTTTTTGTATCTTTGTGTCGTTGGGGAAAGAGGAAACTGATTTAGAGAAAAATCCTAAGTCAGTTTTCCTTTCATTTTGGCAGTTTGAATTTAGTAGGAAGATTATGCAAGTCTCACTGCCTTTTCCTTCCATCTCATGTCAGTTGGAGTGGAAGAGTTTGCATTATTCAAGGTCAATTAAGCCATGCAAATGCATTCTAAATGATTTTACAGTAGTAATAATAACTCTCTCCTCAGAAGGATGTGCTGAATTTGTTAAAAAAAATTAACTTACAATAAAAATGCTGTAGGTGTTTTGGAATTTTATTCTCTGCTCAAAATAACCAAATAGATGTATGAATATAATAATCTTGAATCTGGTGTAGGTTTTAGGTACAAATTCCTCAGGAACTTGATCCATTGCTCTATCCTTGGAGCTACAGTGATGCAAGTCATAAAAAACATCTCACATTCTGCTGCTTGCATTTCAGAAAAATTGTGTGTTTATTTAATTATCAAATTATAGCAATTTTTAGCTTGAAATCAGGTTTTCAAAAACATGCTCTGATGACATTCAGTCCTGAATGCAAATTATGGAAAAACTGAGATATATAATTTATTAATGTTTTTAAACTCTTAAAACTATGCATTTTGATAAACATTGCTTGTAACATAAAACTACACTTGAAAAGCCAGATCTCAACAAAGACGGCTCTACCAGTATAAATGTACCATTATATATCATTACATCATGAGAAAACACTCCTAGTCAATTAGGACAAATCCCTAGTTGGGATTTTTTAAATCCAATAAAACTACACTTCCTCTATAGCTTAGTCCAAACCTCTCTCCCCAGAGCAGAGACAAGTATATTGGCCAAAGATCAGTTCTACAGCAAACATCTTCTGTTTGAACAGTGTGACCCAGCACAACAAGGGGCATGTCTGTGGCACTGTGAAGTCAAGCTCTTGAGTATAAACTCAGTCATGTTGTGTTCATATTTAATAAACACAGTAATTACATAGCAATTACACTTGCAGTTAGGTGGACATAGAGTCCCTCCCAGAAGCTCACACCTAACTGCTGAAAAAGGCAAGGAAACCACCTCAATCTGCTTCTTTGCTCTATCTGACAATACGAACACATCTAGACCCTTTCAGAACAAGAGGTTTGTAGATTTAGGCTTGAAACCACTGAAGATGGCTTGAATAAACGTTTGACCTTCCCTTGACATGGTCAAGTCATAGCACAGAGGAACTGCCCATCTGAGACCAGTTAACCATGTACTTCTGCCTATTCCATTCCAGTACAAACCAGGAGTAAATAAGCAACACAGAACAGACTGAAGAAAAGGGATCACACAGAAACACACCGTTCTCATGCGGGAGGTATACACCTTCCAGGTGAAACAACAGCCCAGCTGCGTGATCAACTGCCTCTACTCCATGCCAGCATAAAACAGCATTTGAGAAGGAGCTGCGGATGCAGTCAGGGTAGCAAGGCAGCACATAGCTCCTTATCCCACCCATGCCTACCAGAGGCTGCCAGGTGATAGCAATGCAGTGTGAATCACTCCCGAAAGATACAAGTGTCTGCATTTTAATTATTTTCAATAGTTTATAAAGGTGCCCATTTCTCTTCAGCAAACACATTACATCATAGAACTGTACCCTAAAAAACTGTCTAAACGAGAATTGCATTCAACTCAATCTTTTTAATAAAAATATGACATTGAAAGCCATTTCTTGGGGAACGAGGATTTGGAATTTGGGGGCGAGGGGTGATTTTTTTTTTTTAGTAGAATGTATTGCACTTTTCTTTGAAAAATATAGTAGGAAGATAAAACAAAAGCCACTCATTTTATATTGCTGAGATTTAGATGGAATCTTCCATGCTGATTAGATATTTAACACAAAACACTTGGAAATTACACCTCTTCTCAACACTCATTGTATTTAGCCCGTGTCCCCTTTAATAGAGAGCTAACAATATTTACCACATATTTATGTTAAAATCACAGATCCAAGGATTCATTCACAATTCCCTCTTTTATGCAATTATGATGTTTGTGAAAAACGCAGATGCCTCATTGAATGTGCACATTTAAAATGATGTGATTGTATTCACATCTGTACAATATTTAAAGCCATATAATACATATAAATAGAGTCCTCAAGCTACTATGAAATGCCTAACACCTGGCAGATGAGATAGCGGCTCATAGTAGTTTAAATACTGTATTTTAATTCACTTTTCTGAGGCAGTCAGGCTATGTAATTACTAAGTCAGAAAGTTGAAAATATGACTGCATAAAACTTTCCCCTTCAGATATATCTGACAATGCACAGGTAATGTTTAAACACTTGTACTTGATGTCTTATGTCTTAACATACGCTTCCTTCATCTTGATTACTCTTCTCTGTTTCTTTTTTCATGCCCTTTCGCATTCTGATGCCATTTACCTGGCCAATTACCTAGCATCCCCTCATTCTTTTTGATTACTCTTCCATTCCCCATTATGTTTTTCCTCACTTTACTTCATTTTGTTCTGACAATTTCATCCTGTACTTTCCACATTCCTTTGAGTATGCTCGATGGAAAATGAGTGCTTTTATTCTGTATTACCACCCGAGTCTAAATTGTGGTTGCAGCTAACGAATAAAGCCAGGCCTCCTTGTCATTTGGAGTGGCTGTGTCAGATGGTCTCATGCTGTGACCACAAGAAGTAGATAAAGAGGAACTTTTGTGCATCTGCTCCAGACTGAAGTACGAGGAATAGGAATGACAACAACTTCTTGTGTGTTTTCCAGTCTCAACTGCACTTCTATATAGCTCTTCCTGCCACTTACGATTTTTCATATAACTAAGCAAAATATAAGATACAAATATCACCAACTCGGCAGAAGGGCTGTGAGGGGGAGGGGAATCTGAAGAAAAATGTGATCTACAGCTTGATATATGGAATCTTTAACGGGTGTTTATGTTATAAGACAAGTAAACATGGATAATGTTTTAAACAATGTTTCAAATGTGATCCTAATTTAGCTCATTAAAGGTGAATGAATAACCAAATTAATATTTTATACCAGGAAAGGTATAAAATATTCATCGCGTTATGGTATTTCTACATTATTGTGTGCCACATATAATACAATCAGAGCGCTGGTATGTATGCTACATTCCAGGAGCCCTATGTAGCTGCTATTCATTCCTCTCCAGTGCTGTAGGACAGATACTGTGGAGTTCACACTTAGAAGCTCGTCACTGAACCATTTCTTTTCCTAATGGAAAAACTTTAATGAAACTGTGGCTATTGGAAAAAAGCCAGGTTTTCAAAAATGAAACATTTCAGTCAAAGTAAGTCAGCTTTGACACAACATCCACCAGGAAAGAAGGCAAACGGTGTTAATAATTTAAGAGCCTGACTTGGGATGCCAGCACAGGTACTTGACTATCACACATTGGTGTGTCTGAGGTTTGTTTTTTAACACTTGTCTCATCTTATTTCTCTTCTGTATTCCTCTTCTCTGCCTATGAAAATCAACTTCTATGCACACACACACACACACACACTTGTTAAGCCTTTTTTTCAGTCCTTAAGAAAGATGGGGGGAGAACTTGAAAAGTTGAAAAGTTTCACAGTATAGAAAACTGTTCTCCATGTAGCCTCTCCCACTGCTATAGTTAAGAGGCTCTATTATTGCTTAGGGCTGAGGCCTAACAGAGAAATAATGTTGTAATTCCTAAAATATGAAAACTGCACAGTACCGTAATATTTGTCTAATATATGGAAAATCTTCCAGAATTCTTTCAGAAATCCATACCACTTCTATTTTAGTATGTTCTCCTACTGGCCATCTGCTGCTAAAAGCTACTGGCTTAACAAGAAAACTGCATAGTCTAATTCCATATACATAAAATTGTTCCATTGTTCCTGCAGGTAAAGAGGGTTGCTTTTGAGCATGAAGGGTACTGGGACAGTGCTTCTGGCAGCAGTCTTTCAAACAAAGGATTCTACCCATAGTGTTCTCTTGTTTGGGTCAGGGATAGTATCTGCTACATATATAATTCTTTCTTTGCATATGTTTTACAATAAACAGTTCCTAGGTGTCTGTCAGTTCAGGTATTCAGAAGAAATATATATTTATATATGTTAAGTAGTAACTGTTCTGTTGTTTTCTCGTACTATTTTAAGTAGCATATTCTAACAAAGTGGTTTGTAAAAGCTTTACCCTAAAAGATCCATGTTATTCCATAATGTGGATTATCGCCCATTAAAATAATGAAATCAATCACCGAAACTACAGTGGAGTTTGTGTCTGTATTTGTATGTGTGCATGATAGTTATAAAAGAAAGCATCCATTTATAAAAATGGGCCATTTGGGTGATTAAGCAGATGTGCTCTTTGCCCTATATCAGGACAAATTTCTGAAATGAACAGTCATCTGCTTCTGCAGATGGAGAGCTCTGAGGGAGGATTAGCGCTTTCCCATTGCTCATTGTAAACAACCTCAGCCCCAGAGAAGCAGAGAATGATCTCCAGTGACTAACTGTGATCATACGAGCAACTTCCTATAAAATTAATGTCTCTGAGCCCATAGTAACTGGCCTATATGCTTTGTGCATGCACAGAGTAACAATCTGAATGAATTTTACACATACATGCAATAGAAACTTTCCATTATTGTATTTGGTAAGAAGCAACAAATGCAGTTTATGGTCTTAAAGTAAATTACTTAATTGTCGTTTATTTTCCCACATGTAAAAAGAGGAAGAAAACCCCATACAATTAGTCCAATGAGCATTGTGATACTGAGAAATAATTTAGTTCTTTACATGATGGATATTGAGCCAGGGAAATAGACCTTATAATCACCGAGGTAGGAGGAAATGCAGTACAAATGAGAAAGGATTAGCAATCTGCCAGTTCACTGTCTGATCACTAGGGCACAGTTGACACTAGCTGGTATTACAGATAACCACAGAGCCACAAGTGGTAAGACGTCAATTACAACAAGTTTGTCCAAAACCAGAAAGTAACTTTCCAAAATCATGCAAGAAATATAATGATGCTCTCATCTGAAGAATGAAGACAGTATGTAAAGATTGAGCTGCCAAAACAACCAAATGAAACCAACCCTCCTTATACCACTTTTTGGAATGAATTTATAGTGCATTTGCCTAATGAAAACAGTATTGCATACTTCAGAGTAAAAGCCAGGGATTAAGGAAGACTACATTTAATCCTCAAGGAGTTTGGAATGTTCTTATTGTCAATTGTAGTACTGGCTTCATTCCTCTCACTGTGGATGCTCTGCAACCAGCTGGGTTGAAAATTGCAAACACTCAAAATTACTGTTGGAGACCCTTTGCTAGAACACACACACACACAGAAGTATAGGGCTAATGGTTTTCCGGAAACCCTGGGGAATATGTTAACATTTCTGTAGCTGACAAAAACCGTAGAGCAACAATAGCAAAAATCAAAATAATTGCTGAAGATTTTATCAAACTAACTTGCCAAATTTATTGCAAGCTGGTTATTAGTATGCAATGAGAGGAGGGTACAATACACATTATATCTTTACATTAAGAAATTAATTAAGTGATCAGTGCAAATATTACAAGAGAACAAAACAAATAAAAATAGGCAACAGAAGCTTGTATCTATTATTTAAATTCAATACTTAAAAACCTCGTGCTTGAGCAAACCTTCCTTGCTTACCATTTTTCCCTGAACACGTTCATTTCTTCAAAAGAATAAAATAAACAGAAATAAATGGTAACTAATGTAAATATTATTATTTAAATAGAGTCAAGCATAAATTTGGAGAACCTTCTAGAAACTCTAATAAAAAAGAATGTGATCCACTACAATTAGTGCTCATTCAGCAGCGTCAGATTTATGACTACTAACGCTGCACATTAAAGCAACTACAGCAGGTAGACTTAACAAACTAGACATTTAAAGTGATAGCTTAATTTAAAACTAATTACTTGAGAGACGATTCAGAACTACATATGTGAATACAGGAAAAATTCTTCAAAAGCTTGTACACTGCAGCTGAATGCCACAAAACTGTCAGCTAGGAAAATACACTTAGCAAGAAGTTGGGGTAGGAAGGCTCTACAGAGGGATCTGGACAGGCTGGATTGATGGGCTGAGGCTGAACTGTATGACGTTCAACAAGGCTCAGTGCCAGATCCTGCACTTGGGTCACAACAACCCCATGCAATGCTACAGGCTTGGGGAAGAGTGGCTGGAGAGCTGCCTGGTGGAAAAGGACCTGGGGTGTTGGTCAACAGCCAGCTGAACATGAGCCGGCAGTGTGCCCAGGTGGCCAAGAGGACCAATAGCATCCTGACTTCTATCAGAAATAGTGTGGCCAGCAGGACCAGGGAAGCGATCGTCCCTCTGAACTCAGCACTGGTGAGGCCACACCTTGAATCCTGTGTTCAATTTTGGGCCCCTCACTACAAGAAGAACATTGAGGTGCTGGAGCATGGCCAGAGAAGGGCAATGAGGCTGGTGAAGGGTCCAGAGCACAAGCCTTATGAGGAGCAGCTGAGGGAGCTGGGGTTGTTTAGACTGGAGAAAAGGAGGCTGAAGGGAGACTTTCTCACTCTTTACAACTACCTGAAAGGAGGTTGTAGCGAGGTGGGGGTCGGTCTCTTCTCCCAAGTAACAAGCGATAGGACGAGAGGAAATGGCCTCAGGTTGTGCCAGGGCAGGTTTAGATCGGAAATTAAGAAAAACTTCTCCACCGAAAGGGTAGTCAAGCATTGGACCAGGCTGCCCAGGGAAGTGGTTGAGTCCCCATCCCTGGAGATATTTAAAAGCTGGGTAGATGTGGTGCTTAGGGACATGGTTTAGTGGGGGACTTGGCAGTGCTAGGTTAACGGTTGGGCTTGATGATCTTAAAGGTCTTTTCCAACCTAAAGGATTCTATGATTCTAAGTTCCAGCATTTTGAACTTACTTGTTTTATAAACCAGCCATTGTTCTGTTTATGAAAGGCATTCTAAATAGAGTGCTCTCTTTTTGTAGGAAAAAGCCAAAACTCCTAAAAGACTGATGAAAAGAACTAGAAAATGCACTTTTCCTCTAGAAAAAGTAAGGAGAAAATGCAATACAAATAATCCTTCCCTAGAATCCTTTGACTGGTGTGAGGCTGGTAGCACTTATGAGTCCATTTGAGTGCCAAAGCTGAAGCAAAAGGGGAAAGGTGCTATCAGAAGCTACAGACATACAAACACTCAGGTATCTGACAGGTCTGAAGGCAGACTCCTGAATCTTACTACTAAATACATTCTTATCTTTTTTTCTGCCAACATAAAGAGAGGTGGCGGGGACCTCCTGGAGTAAGACTTTGTGAAGTGTAGCATTATCTGAGATCACATACAAGACTAGTGAGAAGATGCTGGAAGTAATTACTGAGCAATTATACTTGTGGTTTGAATCACTTTTAATCAAAGACTTCCTAGCAGAAGAATTCTTTGACTGAACACAATCAGAAATATACACGCATATGTTCTGTTTTAAACGCTTTCTGTATTTAAAAATATGCTTTCTTCAATATTGTATTGGTATGCCACCTTGCACGTTGTGTTATGCAACCTCTGTTTACTTCAAAATCAGCAACAAAAATCCTGGTGCTTCCAATCAAAATATGAATTAAGCAACTACTACATGCTCCGAAAAGCCTATCATAACAACAAGGTCTATAACAAAAACCACAGGGCCTCACTTTTATGTAATACTGGGGACACAGCATCTCCATAGATACGTATCTGTGCCCTTCTCCCTTATCTGTCCTTGGATTTCTATTCTGATCTGTGTATGCAGATCATTTACTTTTTATCTAATTCTTCTCTTAATTTTGGGGCAGCCTTTATGTAGGCTTTATACAAAGCCAGAAGTGAGCCAACTAGAGAGAAACAAAGCTTCATTACAGAGTAGATGCATGCAATAAAATCTCATTTGTACGATTATCTATTCTTCCCAGCAGAGTAAGGTCTAGAGATCTCCATCATATTCCAGATCCATACTGCACTACACCTTTCCATGAACAGACCCAGTCGCCGAGGTTGGGACTAGCGATATCCTCCAGACTGTAAGGAAGCCATTACTTTTATAGAACAGAAAGGAAACATGTACCCAATCAGCTAATCAGCACTTGGTTGGGGAAAAAAGTTAGTAAGTGATGCTTGACAAGTCAATAGCTTTTGACAGCCTTTGTGCATACTGACATGAAACTGCCACATATTCAAAAGAACTCTCTTAATATTTTATTTTTTGTACATTGATGATTGTCTAGTTTCATCCTCTGTAATTCTAGTCACTTCAAGTGGAATTTACACAAGGGTTAAATTTGGCCTCATGTGTCCTATGGCTTGCAGTGACAATGACCCACCTTTTCTGGCATTTGCTGTATTGTATAGAGAAGCATGACTTTCTTCTCTTTTGGGAGTCTTTTGAACTTGTATAAAGTAGCTATTCCCAAGTGATTACTTCCTTTCTCAATTGATGCAACAAAAGATTATCACATAAAAAAAAGAGTCCCACTGATTTTTCTTTTGAACACACAGGCAATGCTGAAAACATAAATGCACATGTGCAAAAGCTCTCATCTCTTTGCCCCTTTCTGATACCTATTAGCTCCGCAGGAAAGTAAAGGAAAAGGAGCATGTTAAAGCTTTCTGCATCATCAGGGTGAATCACTCTTTTCACTTTTATTATTGCAAGGATGCCACTGATAACCGGAGAAAAGGATGAACATACCTGTAGTTCTTCAAATTGTTATAGTTTAATGTAAAGTCTAGAAGGAAGTCTAAAGGGCAAAAAAACCATCCACTTACTAGTGAGTGCGAGTCGCTACTTTCTCTTGCCTTTCTGTACCACTCCAGACAGGAAAGCAAATGTCTTTCAGGCTTCTTCTCCTTCCTTTTCCCATCTGGGAATCTCTTTGGTTTTTTGATGATGATGAGTTCTGTAAATTCATGCCTAGAAACAAGCAGAATACCTGTCAAAAAATGTGGTTGAGTGGGTAAAGCTTTCTTTACTGAAAACCGTATCTAAGTATCACCTACATCCAGTCTCACATGAATAGGGAAGTGCATGCAGACCGTCTGACAGCGTCTCCATTTTTATGCATGCTGTTCACTGGAAAACTTTAGATTACATCTGACATTTTCCAAAAGATATCCTCCCACTACGGTAAAGTAACTGTCAGGAAACCAAACTTAATTCAAAGAACTTCATAGGCCTTTATTATTCAGTAAGTTAAACACCTTAGTAGGCCATCAGTCTGGCTTCAGATTGGATTAGAGCCACCTTCTGCCTTCAGGTCCACACTACTAATGCTACTTGTGCATTTTAGGTATTCATTTAACTGTAAAATTCACAAGTAATCCCTGAAGCTGTGACTGCCTTCAATGAGCTGATGCTTACAGAACCAGGCTTCCTCTAGTTTAATCTTACTCCTCAAACCCCAGTTTGCATTTCTTTCTACTCAGCAGCCTGTTACAAGAAGCAGCAGGGAGGATGGTCCAATCTGTAGCCCTGCAGGCTGTGCAGTTAGGATACCTTCATAGCTAAGGGATGTGGTGGGTCCCTTCTCCCTCACATTGGGGAAATTCTATAGCCTGGCTTTCCACTTCTTGGGCAAGTTTTCTAATCAACAGGCTGTTTTATGAGAGCTGGGAAAACCTCTTCCCTTGCTATGTTTCAGGTCAAAGCCAGTGCTATTTGTCAGTGTTCATTTTGGCTTGAGGATCACAAGGCCTAATGGATTTGCTCTTTCAGCAGATTTAAAGAGGTTTAAAGTTTAGAAATTACAGTTTAAGTGCCTATTTCTTACATGACCTTAAGCATCTATCAGCTAGAGCTGTAAATTTGTGTAGCATGTGCAGCAATATAGCTTTATTTACCAACTATACAGACATTTCCAGACCAGAACACCTTAGACTGCAGTAGGCTGAATTGAACCTAGACATCTCAATCTCACCTAATTCTTCATTATTTATCACAGTGGCCATCAGAAGAAATACTCTTACATCAGAATCTATTTGTAAGAAGTTCACTTTCCACAGTAACGAAGAATAAATTAGACTATCTCTTTCTTCCAATGTAAGCATCTCTGTGTTTGAAAATTGGTGATGGATAAACATTAAAAAAAATTCTCAAATACAATTTTACCCATAATTTATCCATAATTCTATAGACTAATTAATTTGACAAAATAGTAACATATATATCACTGATATGATCCATCAGCTTATTTTCCACCTTGGCAGAAAAAGAGATGGATTTGTTTTATTCAGCTGAACTGCAAAAGTTAAAGCAATATCCAGCAGATATCCAGCAGATTAATAAAATTATCCAGGCCTTAAAGAAAGGTGCAGATTAGAGTGTCAACAGGAAATAAAAGAAAATTAAAAAAAAAAAGGCATTTGTAGTGCTAAGAAATATATGGATCAATTCCAAGAATTCTGGATATTTTAACCGTATCTTGATAGGTATGGTAAAATGAGGCAGGATGAAACTATCTTCAGATTCAAAATCAAATAATCAGAAGTGTTATCAACTCTACTTTTCTCATCAGTATATGAAAAGCAAAATGCCAGCATTCTTCTAATAATCAGCTACACACCTGCATTTGAGATGCCAGCTTAGTATCGGTAATTTTATCAATTGTTATCCCCTGTCTAAACTGCCTGTAGTGAAGAAGGTGACTGAGAAGTTTATGTTAAACAGCTGTTATGCCATCTGGCATCTTTGACTTCCATGACCCTTTTCAATCTGGCTTTCAGCCTAGGTAAGGTACAAAGACTACATTGGCTTAATTGGTCTATGATCTCCTCTTGGCAAAATACAGAGGTCAAGTTTCCATGCTGATTATTGTAGATTTGTCAGCAACCTTTGTTAACATGAGCCATTAAGTTTTGTTGACTCATCTGCAGACACTGGCAAGGATGGCCAAAAATCAGTGTAGTGACTCTGGGCTCTCCGCTCCAGGAGGTCTCAGAGGGTGATGTCGGACAATTGCTCATCTGCCCAGAGGGCTCTCGCAAGCAGGTTTTTCATCATTCCACTCTGTTGCCTTTCTTGTTCAATGTTTACGTGAAGCTTCTCAGGGACAGAGCAAGACTGTTTGGGGCTGTCATTTCATCAAAATGATTGCGATATCTACCTTTCTTCATTGTGTTTTTTCACCTGATGCAGATGGTCAAGTTGACCCATCTCCCAGCACTTGACTAGTTTGGAGATCAGGGCAGGCAGACTGGTTTAAATCCTACTTGCACTACTTACTTATTTTTAAGAAAGCTATTAGTGAGTGTGGGAAAGCAGAAGGTGAGGCTGGCTTGGAATCTGGTAAGTCACAGCTGTAGGTTTAAAGTTCAAAAGAATTATTCGGTTCAGTTATATAGAAAGGCTGCTCTCAAAAGAGCAAGAGAGCTGCTAATTATACTGTTTGAAATGCAAAGAAATTAAAACAATTTCTTAGTCCACAAGGAATACTTCAATCCTGAAAATGTGAATTTAGCTATTTATCCTATTACTAGACTTTTCATACAATTCTAAAAGACGTGTACTATATTAGGGTCAAAGGAGTAGTATATGTATGTTGGCTTTTTTTTGTTAATATACACATATCTTGAGTTTGCAAACTAGGAGTTTCATACTTGAAGCTGCTTATGAGGTATTAAATGAAGCATTACACAGTGCTGGAAAAGCAAAACTGCCAGTGATTATTTGCTAATAAAGATACTAAATGATTATGAAAAGGTCAGACAATTGTTCAATTATTTTAGGTTAGGCTACCAATAGTTCATTGCCGAAACAAAAAAAATACACCTGGTTGTTCACTGACCACTCTGCTCAAATAAAGCTATTACTGTTATCAATCCTTTAGACTTCCTTCACAGAACTTGGAAATACCTTTGCATCATCTCATAAAGCGCATGGGGGAAAGCAGCAATATCGGAGTTGTATCATGTTTGTCAGTTACGGCTCTCCAACAAAATTTGCCATTTCTTTTGTAGAAGTGTTCTGTACATATCACCTTAGGAGCTAAGCAGTGTTTAAACTTAACAGTCTTAACATTTGCAGAAATTTCATATTGAAATTGGGGCACTCAGAAGCAGAGCTTTACATAAATACAATCTACAGTGCAAAAAATATTTTTAAAATAATAAGCAAGCACACTGCAGATCATTAGACAGCATGCCCGAAAACAACTATCACTTTAAAAAGAATACATTTAGTAGAAATAGATTTTTAGACTGTGCACAAGACCCAACATTTGCCTGTTTGGTGTTTTACCCATACACTAGATCACACGCATTAATTTAGACATCATTCTCTTTGGCCCAATGCTTTCATTTCTCCCCCAAAGCCCCTTCTGCCCTGTTCCTCCTTGTAGAAGGCCTAAGTTATCAGTGGCTATGAAGCGCCAAAGGATCCCGGAGAAGGTAAGGGCAGAGACCCGAGGACGATGTGGGAGGAGGTAGAACACAACAAAGGGTTTCTGGGCCCTCACGATTGCAGGACAGAGTGGAAACTGCCCAACCTCCTCTCTAACTCTCCCATCTCCTTCACTGTGAGCTCCTGCTGCTAGGTTTTAATCTTCTCTAATTCAAGTATTATGAGATCCTTTGCTAGCAACTATTAAAAACAAAAAAAATTTTACTTCTTCCTGTGAGATCTGGAGAATGGAAGTCAAGAAAATACACATAAGGGGAAGACATTTTTGGTGCTCCTTGAACAATACTGGCATTCAGATAAAGATGGCCAGAGAAATACCATTAGGCTACTCCTGTTTCTTGGGAAATTACACACTAATGTCATCTGAGCAACATCATATCCTTCAATATCCCCAAGCCACTTGAATATCAACATACAGAGTTCACACGTTTGACTTCTTAACAGTGGAGGTATTCAAGTTTGGAGGCATGACTGTGGCACGAAGTAAGATTCAAGCACATACATGAGTTCAGTCTATTGGACTTGTCAAAACTTGCTGTATAGAACAAAACCACTACTCTTCCTCTACTCAAGATTTCCATATTTGTTTGTGGTCATACTTAATTACAATACTTTAAATCCAATAGTAATCTATTTCTCCTGCTGGAAGTAAAGCAAAATCATGCTCAGCATATAAAATATAATCAATTTTCCTACAAAAATTACACAAGTTGGTAACTAGTATACATACGTATCAGAGAGTATATCTGTGTGTTACACACAATATAAAGGTATTTCTAGACTTGATTACAATTACCAATAATTTAAAAGGTAAGCTATTAAAACAATATGAAAATTTGGGCAAAATGAAGTAGTACATGAGAATGAAAAACCAGTTAAGGTTCAAGTAAAAGATTTCCAAGCATGTAGGAACAGACATGAGAGGCATCAGCTTGCTCCTGTTACTGATTCTATGCATTAATCATGAAGACATGATAAAAGCCTTTTAGTGACCAAGACACCAGCCTGGAGAAAACTGATTTTAGAAGATAAAGATTTACTTTTTCCTCCTGGTGTCACTACAGGGCTGAGTTAACGTTGAGTGCCTCAAGTCTCTGCTTCTGTAATTTAAATTCATTTCAAGACTTCTTTCTAAAACACACTGTAAACATAGAAAAAACCTACTGTATCCTTGCCTCTAAATTATTGATAAATACTGTTGCCTAAGTTCATATTTTTGAAAGGTCTTTTCTATCTTTATCTGTTGAGGAACAACAAATACACCTTCCTCCCTCCTCCCATCCCAAATTCCATATTTTCCACTTTATTTCTATTTATACTGGTATGTCTTTACATGTAGGAAGAATAATTTACTCATTTGAAAGCTCATTAATTAACTCAAAATGTGTTTATTGCTCCTTTAGAGAATTCCATTGCCCTATGTATGCACAGAAATCTTCAGTTTTCTATAGCACTTCTGACTGAAGAAATCTCCACTCACATTTTCTCCTCATGAGTTCTGTTGGATATTTTACACTAGTTAGTCAATGTAGAAGCAAAATATGCATCAACTGTAATTTTGAAAGCAGATAAGAGTCTGGATGGACATTCAGTTCAACATGTTCATAATGAAAAAACTTATACTCCCACTTACTTATTTGCTAGCATGCAGTTTTAAACATTTACAGTTACCTTGAGCAACTAATGAAACTTCAAAGCCTTCAGAAGAAAATCAAAGCAGGTTTCTCAGTCACTGACTATATAACAAATATGAGAAATACAGCAAATTATAGTGATGGCTTGAATAATATTTGTTTTCTTAGAATTTAGTTAGACATGTATTGCATAAATTAATTATTTCAGAGTTCTAATTAAAGACTATTAAGAATTGAAATGCCTTTATTTTTCTCTGGAAAAGTTTAAGTCTTCACCCTACCATTAATATTCAAACTTTTATCAGTCCCTACTCAGAGAGGTAAGTATTGCAGTGTGGAAATCCACTTTTCATGAGAATAGATGGCCAACTGTTCTACTGCTGCAAACCTGAGTTTCAGAGGTCTCATCTACAACACAATCACATATTGAATTCATAAAATATCTATTTCGCATAGATTTTCAATATCTAGCAACACAAAGTCAACTCAATTCCAGTATCTATTACAGAAAGTGATGTAATTTTTTTTTAAATACTGACATTCACTGTCAAATGCAAAGGAAGTTCCAACCCTCTTTGAAGAAACACATAAGGCCACACATGAGCCTCCTACCTGCACACAGAAGCAGATGTTGCTGTTACCCCAATGATAACACTAATGGACTTGCACATGAACAGAATGCAAGAAAAGGTGTGCTCCAAGGAAAAACCAGGTGGAAAGGAGGCCTTGAACTATTATTCATGATTTATTCCATTACATTGAACAATTTGTTTATATATGCTTATACTGATAGTATTTAATTCTTAATTAATTGTACAGTTAAAAATAGTTGTTTATACTTTAACTAAGGCTTACTTTCTTGTAACTGTAGTTTTAACTTTGGTTTTGGTTACCATTTTCTCCCAGAAATCTGTCTCTCTCTAAGAGAAGTTTTCAACAGGTGCTGCATCTGAGAAAGTGACCCTTTTCTCAGATAGGACTCATTGCTGGTTTAGCAAATATTTAACTTTTCCGTATCTTATCCAAGTTACGGAAAACTGTAGAGGGGCAAAAAAAAAAAAATTTGGCCTGCTGATCCTATTTTCTATAGCATAGATAAAAAGAATATGCAGTAAGGTAGCAGTTCTGAGTATCAAGAAATGGAAGAAAGTTTACTATTTTCTATGCATGGGGTGTTTTGTGGTTTCTGCCTCAAACTCTTTAATGTATAAACAACAAAAAAAAAAGAATCATAAATTCTTTTCACTTATTTTTAAAGATTTTTTTTTTTTAATTTTCTGTTTTTTTTTTTTTTTTCTTCTGATTAGCGCATAGAGGGCTAAGCACTGGTCAATGAAATACTATGTCCAAGATTATATGAATTAGGGACTTATGTTAGTGAAATGTTTTCAGATTTTAAAAACTGTTACTGCCTGAATGCCCAATACTTCTCAATATCATATGCCACCATTTACGTAAAAATCATATTGGCAATTATCTCATAGGTTATATCTATATGAAAATACTTGTAAGTATGTACCTTCAAAACATTAGCATTTTACGTGATCAAAGAACAGCAAAAGTTTCAACTTTTAAGCCCAAGCATGTTAGCAATAACATTCTTTTTATCACTTAAGGACCTGATATTTCAAAGTGGTTTTACAATGGAATTATTTCAGTAAACATAGTGTCATATCACTCAGGAAATCGGTCAGAACTTCAGCCCTGGTATCACCCCAAAATGACTGTTTACCAACCATCATATCATGTCTCAATAGACAGCTAGTAATGGAGTGCTTGTCTTAATCCCATTTATAGGGCTGTATTAGCTGTGACTGGCAATGTCCATCTTTATATATAACACAAATGTCAGAAATACAAAGAAAGGTTTTATTCTCATATTGAACATTATCCAGGCCAATTAAAAAGAACATTTTGTGTCATACTACCTTCGCAATACATTTCTGGCTTGCCTAGTTGTTAACCTACTTGCATAGGTGACAACTGCATCTACTGATGCCCAATGGATATGAAAGCTTCTACTGCTAAAGTGCAAAGAAGAGTTGAAACTGATTTCTCGTAATATTAAAGACTAAGGCATTCTTAAAAAAGAAGAGAGGAAGTAAATCCCCTTAAATGAACAATATTCAAGTTATACATCAAAAAGTGTGGATCCCCCAAACTGCAACTCCTTTCCATGAGGGAGAGTTGACATCACAAGGTTGCAAAAAAATCAGATCATCAGCTTACAAAACATCTGGAAAACATCTGTCAACTTGTCAGCTGTATGCATAGAAAGTGAGGAGAAAAAAACAGAGCTAATCTAAATATTTAGTAAATACAGTTGTGGTTTTCATTGTCCTCTAGCTGTACCTGTATAATGTTTTTTCAACTATGTTTATTCTGCCATCTTGTAAAAGGAAAAAATAAAAAGATACTTTTATGTTTACCAAGGCTGAGCTAAAGCAAATGGCTAGCTTTATCATAGTCTGTTCCTGAACTCAGTGACTCATGAAACCAAGTTCAGAACAGACTTTCAAAGAAACCAGAACCTTTATATACTGAGTATATACAAAGAACAATAGAAAATACTGATAGTGTAGCTCCCTGTTTTGCTCTAAGCGCTAGTCTGGGAAGTAAAACAAGCTCCAGTGACCAGAACTGCCACACTGCAACCCCAGGGTGTCCCTGGTTCCTGATCCTGAAGGAGTAGTTTATTTATACACATATAAAAATCTCTGTGAGGATTTGAACTTTGGAGTGATAAAGAAAAGCACTGCTGTAACACATATAGCTGTGACAAAACATCACTACTTGATCTTCATAAAAATCATTCTTACATTCTTTGGATCTTCTTTAAGAGAACCTCTGAACAGCATGGTGACTTAGACAAGTGTTTGTTTGTCTCCAAATAATCTCAAGATCTACAAGCTCTTATGGATCACACTGTCTTCATACCATTTGATATACATACAAGTTGCTCAGTACAAGCAGAAATTATAGCATCTAATGGGTACATCTGCCTTCCATAAAGAGAGTAAAAAAACCAACTAGAACATTAAAGGCAAAATGGATACAATGATTAATTCTGGAATCTTTTAAAAGATGGTAGCCTAGATATCTTTAATATTTTGACGCCAAAATATCTAGGGGGCTCCTAAGTATCTCCCAGGCCTGCTGTATCCCCTGACAGAGATTTCTTCATCAGATACAATTTCTGGTGCATAAAATGGTGTGAAGCTATTATTTTAGATACATTGTTACACCTAACAGGGTACTCCAGATCCCACTGAAACAGACCAATAGGTCATTCAAGGATAAATTACTGTAAACAGATGACAATACAATCACCCAAAAATATTCTTCAGATTTCCTGACAATGGTATTTTTAAGACTGGTTGGGCATTAAACAAGCTGCTCTTGCATAAAGGTATAAATCCCTACAGTTCAGGAAAACTTGGGAGTTACAAGTGACAATTATTCTGGCAGAAGAAGAAAACAAAACTTGGAGGTGCAAGTGGTAAAAAATAGATATTATTCCCATGGAAAAATAATAAAAAGTTAACCAAGATATAGAAGACTTAGGGAGATAAAATATTATAAAAATAGCATGCCATTCGTCACTATGTTCCAGTGGCTATGTAAATTTAATCCATAACACCCCAGTAAAAATAATTTTTTAAATGCGCAACTTGCCAAAACAAATTAAAATTTCATTAATACTTTGGGGCTTTGCCAAAGAAATATTAACTAAACAGTTTTATGTTTGTGGCATGTGCACAAGATATTTAGGCCAACAAGCTACCGAATGACAGGGCAATAAATAGTATTTTAGCTAGTCATGTGTGTTGTACATATTAGTTAAAACAAACATGGATAAAGAAATGCTGGTTTTGAGTAAGGGAAGAACATTTCCCCATGTTTTACCTATGCACAGGTACCTTCCTCCCACACATCTCTTCTATGCTACCTCTGCATCTTAACTGCACTGATAAGTCTTCCCCAGTTCCATGTCGCTTTTTAAGTACCCTGTCAAGCTCTCTTAAAATGTCAGAAGTTTCCTTTTCTCTCTCATTTCCTTCCTTTCTGCTTTTATCATAACTTTTAATCTTTATAGCATTTTAAGGGACTCTATCCTACGATATAATGGGGTGTGCGTGTTTTTATGCTTGAACCTCTTGCCTCTTCCGTTGCTTCACCTGGTTATGACTGGGACAAGCCCCATAGAAAGGGGAGGGTTAGGATTAGGGTTTTGAATATACTGCTTCAGCCTTCATGATTTAAACAACTAATCAAACATTTTTGTTTTAAACTCACACAAATGATATCAGATTTTGTTTCAAAGAACTGAATCATCTGCTTCTCAAGCACAACCAATCTACTACCAGGAAAACCAGGTATTATCTGCTACGCTTTTTTGTACAATCTATTTATCAATCACACATCTCCACATGGTTTCAGGTCTCCGCTTTGACTTAGACTTTTAGCTGTAGACTTGCAAAATTTTTTCATCTATCAACTTCCAACCAGTAAACTGAAATGATGGCACTTCTCCTCTGGATGTTCTGCCACCACTTTTAAAACAGAGCTGCAGGATTGATGCTTGTTATGGTTTTAAAGCCAGTTTCCCAAAACTTTTTTGGAATTGCATTCTGTGCTTATTTCCCTTAGTAAGCTATGATTTATTGGCCAATTTTAACCCAGTTTGAGAGAAGGATAGAGATATCAAAAAGATGAAGTTTCTACAAGCTCTGTGAAAAATCAGTAGCAGTCTGAAAAACTGATACAGGGAAAACACCCACGTTAAATGTTTCCAACGTGAAAAGCCAAGCGTGACATCAATAGTTAGCTGTGTCTTCTGAGTGGCCAACATGAATGCATATTACTTGTTAACCAGGCAAAAGATGCACTCATAATTAAGGGACATAAGGACAACCTGAGACAACTGGCTGAAAAGGGATACTTGGGCAACTGGAAGCATTACAGAATTATAAACTTCAAAGGGAATAAAGGAAGAGCTGGAATTACTGCAGTACAGGGATGAAGGAAAATAGGCTTTCGTTTTTACACTTCATGAAAAAACATGATCTCTATCGCTCAGTGCAATGTCTCATGTTGACTGAGATACTAAACTTAGTAGTATTAAGTGGTAACTCCTGCAAACCTCTATATTTTAAAGCTCCAGACCAGTAATTTAGGAGAGAGGATACTTCTTGCATCAACAGCATGCTAAGGCTACAAGAGCTTATAATATGAAGATCATTTCAAATACCTGCTGGGCTACTGAAGTGTGACCTAAGCTGTCCTATGTATTCTAAGATAATTGTGCAGTGAAAGCAAAAATGGATTCACTACAAATCTCAGGCCTCCAGTCGAGGACTCAGATTTTCTGCCTACTGAAATGTAAATATGGATCAGATATAAACAAGTTCAAACTAGAATGGAAGGAGGGGAAAAAAAAAAGTCTGAACAAGTTTCTCGCTTTTTACTGGCATGTAATCTTATTGTTCTTTGCATTTTGGAGTGCTCCCTGTGAGAAAATCAAATTAAATTTAATAAAGAAGATTTTTCTACTGTTCTACATTACAGATAAAGAAATGCAAAGGAAGAGTTTTATGTCCTTTGCCAAAAGCACTACAGAAAACCTACGTATTCTTATATTAGAAGAGAATTCCTCAGTTTTGGATGGAAATGGTATTCTATGTTGGCAAGATCTCCAAGGGTAAACATTATTTTCACTCACAGAAGGTCTCAAATTTTGCTTTAACTAATGTGGTGGTAAAAATACCAATATTTAAGATTGAGAGGTCTAGCTAGGAAGTCATCTTTACCAGAAGAACTTTCCTTTTGACTAAAAGCTGACAGTCTGTGATTGTTTCCAACTCCCCACTTCTGATCTTAGATAATGCCGGGTGTGCCACTCCCACAGGCTCCACCAAGAGCCCTCTCTCCATATTGTCATGTTATCTTCTGTTGGATTCCTTTTTCCAGCTGTGGCAGTTAGCAAGCTACTGAAGGAGTCCATCCCTCCCAGGGATGGATACCTGCTTTGTTAACATCGAAATGACTGGGTTTTATCACCTTTCTTTTCTTCCTGGAACAGTAGATAGGTGGGGTGTCTGCACTCCCTTGGCAGGGAACAGGGGAGCAGAGGGAAGTGTTCTCTCCCTATGATTGTAGTCAATAAAGCTTCTGTCAGACCTGTCCTAAACTGTACAAGTGTTATTATGCACTTGGAGTCCCCAGGTTCTCTGACGCTAACAAGAACCACAGAAGGACTGGGGCTCAGTTTTTACTAGAATATTTTCCCCATTCTGTCACCAAATCACTAACAGAAGTAAAAAATAATACTTGATATGCTCCACTTATGTTTGCCTATTCATACTGCAGGAAATACTCTAGGAATACACCATTGTGCATTTAATAGAGATACTATTTCCCTTTCTTGCTTATAAGAATGTTATAGTCTAATCACAGTAATTCATAACTTTTTCTTCCTAATAGGCCCATTAGGACTAATATTCTGTCAAGACAGCAATTAGAATGCTTTTGACATAATGTTTTTGGCAGAACAGCTCAGGCTGTTTCTTCTTACCTTTGGAGGCTTTTAAACTGCTTAATAAGTTATTTCAAAGTTTTCCTTGTTATCGACATTAGTCTGACTTGTTCTGAATTTTACACCTTCCTTCCTCTGCTTCTGTAAGTGTGCCAGATGACTTCCATTCATGTAGAGTCCTATGGACCCTATGATTATTTTCAAGTACTAAGAATTCAGAGAGTTTTTCAGATAACTCCACAGCTAGCCTACTATAAATTTCATCACATTATCCCAATTTAGATGTGTAGTTTATTTAAATATTCTAGACCTATTATTTTCATTGCCCTAATAGTTAATAGAAAGTGCTTTGTGATCATGCTGGTGACCACATGATCACCAATAATTTAAAAATCAGAAAGCAAAGGCATTAAACATTTCAGCGTCATTTATTTCACCCATTGTTTCCTTATTCACTTGGTTAGGCACTGGAGCCATACTTTCCTTTAGCTTTCCCTGTTTTCAAATGTGATTTCAGAGTATTTATAGAATCCTTAATATTCCTTAACTTGTCCAAACATTCTTATGTTATTATTTTACATCCATTCCTAACAATACCTTCTTCCATGTTCTTGTACAGTTCTGTTCCGATTTTCAGGTCACTGAAAGGCCCTGGCAAATACATGTTTGGTATCCTGCTCTCCTTTTCAACACCAAACAGCCCATTACTGTGCCTTTAGGATGTTCCCTTTTCAAAACTGCAATCTGTCTACCCTGTGTTCTTTTACTCCCAGTGGAATGTCTTCCTCGGGGAACTCTTCAGATGCCAACCAATAGATATCAACTTCAACTAATAATACTAGCTTCATAGATTTTTTTAATCCAAATTTCTACTTTCTAAAGATTTTCTTTCTCTAGATATGCTATCTCAATTTTCACAATCACTTTTATCCTAACTACTAACCTGTTCGATTGCAACTAGTTCCTCAGAAGTACGTCTAAAATAGCTTCATCCTCAGTGCTATTCCCAAAAGCAGAACCGCTCACATTCTTCATGGGAACATTGCATAACTCTGTGATACTGAAGTCCTTTTTGTGTATTCAGAGAGCTTGCAACAGCAACGAATTTTGCCCATGACCAAGCCACACCATTGAACACACTGCAAAACTCTTCCCGTACCTTTATCAACACCTGTTGGTTGTCCAAGTCCCTTTTTTAAAAAACAGAGCTGTTCAAATCAAAATCCAAGATGTGATATGAAAACAAAGACCAAAAGTACTTCCAGTAATAAAGACAATTATTTCTCACAATGTAAGGTGAGAAAAGAAAACAGAAATTACAGCACTGACATAAGACAGCATCTGCACTTTTTTTAGTACAGTCTGTCCCTAAGCAGCCCTTTAACAACGTGGAACTATAACAAGGTCTGGGTGAACAAAAAAAAAAGGTGATAATTAAGTAATTAAGCACCATCTTGTTCTTTAGCCCATTATCTGCTTGATCCATTCAGCAAGACTAACACATTACCTCCTATGACATATAGGATCTCACTACAGCTTCCAGTAGTGTTGACAGTGGAGCACTCAGGTAGCTCCATACGCAGAAAGTGAAACAATATTAATTGTAAAGCATGACTGGGACATAACTGCAGAGCCAACTGCCTGTACCTGAGGCAAACCAAGAAATAGTGAATAACTTCTTTTGTCCTTTCTTTATAATCCCTTTCAGGCAGTTCAAATAAGCCCCCCATTTTCAATTTTTTCCCCACTGACAATGGAAAAAAAACACAAACAGTGTTTTCAACAAAGGCAGGACACTGACACTCAAATTAAGAATTAAGAGTTTACTACTTTGATGACCTCATTCTCAAGTTTTCTTCATGTAATCCACTCCTGAGAGAATGTTCTGGGACTGACTGTGTAATTTACACCCAGGCAAAGTGTAAATGATAAAATGCTAGCAGTGTTTCACACAAGGAGATAATTACAATCTAACACTGTTTTGCATCGGCTGTGAATAGGTGTAAATAACTGAAGAAGATACGAGGTTATGGGAAATTTAGTGAATAACTTTTTTTTCCATGAGTCCTTAGTCCTTTTAGTATTGCGAGGTTAAAGAGACTGCATATCATCATGCCAAAAAAATAATATTTAACATCAAGATCTACTGTAAAAATGCTAAAGGAAGATTTTTTTTTTATAGTTATCATCATCATTGTATATTTACCTACAGGGATTTTATTTATTTCATTAATAATGTTCTAAGAAGAATGAAGATAGTAACACCTCTCAAATGCTGGTGTTTCACTTTTTCAAATTTTTTACCTGGTGGCCCATCCATTCTACATTACAAAAAGAATTAAGATTCTTCTGTCCATTTCTTTGCTTCATCAAGGCACAGAAAGTTGCCTAAGTTTGTTGTTTTGAACAGGGCTAGTTAAGCTTGTGTTAGCACTCCTTACCCCATTGCAGACCCCCCCCCCCTCGTTTAAAGAACTTTGAAGGTGCAGCCAGTCATCCTTCTGGCGGTCGCAGGGAGGTGCTTTCAGGGAGCACTGTACCTCCCGCCTTGTGCTGCAGGTCCATCCAGCAGCTCCAGCAGAGTGAGAACTGACATCAGAAATGATAGAGCTCGCACTTTCCCACGCAACTGCTTACCACCTCATACCACCTAAGCAATTCATGAATGAAATGGGTTCATTGCCTCAGTACAGTACCATTCGAGAGCAGTACCCTCCTAAACTGGACAACGTCTTTGAGAATAACTCCCTGTAAAACAGGGGGTCGTGCAGAACTAGGCCTAAACAAGTGGGTTTGTCTACTTATTTGCATTTTGACAAAGCTAATTTAGCCTTTTGGGAAGGATGCATTTGCAAAGCTTATCTTATTTCCAGGTAGCTCAGTTACCACCACAAGGTACCGTACTGTACAAGATCGCTATGCATTTGCAGGACCTTCAGACTGCCAGGTCTACACACCCTGTTTCCAGCACAGGCAGGAACCAGGGTCCTGACCATCAGCTCCAGGGTGCAATCCAGATCCTGACTTGGGCAATTAAATGCTGTCAGTTAAAAGGGTACGATTACTCCTCTCAGTGTACAGCAACAGGATGAAAATTAAGTACATCAAATACTAAGACAACTAATGTGCTGTTCTACAACTGAAAACAAAAGGCTGATAATCACTGCAGTTCAAGCAAATAGTTTCCACAAAGCCTAAGCCAGCTCAACTGCCCCTGCGAGTCCCACCAGCAGCGCAACTGAGCAGGAGTGTTAATTTCCGAGTTGAATAAATGGGACAGCAACTGAGGAGAAAAGGCATATTCAGAAGAATGAAGCAAATTCACTGATATGATTTTGCTTTATGGGGGTGGGAGCTGGTCATGACAAAATCAGAGAATCATCTAGTTTGGAAAGGACTTCTGGATGTCCCCTGGTGCAGCCCCTTGCTGAAAGCACCATCACTTCATGCTGAGTGAGCACTAGAGGGGGATACCAATCGCAGGCCCAAACCATAACTTTTCTCCAGGCTTCGAGTGAAAATCTGGCACCATCTCACCATCTCTGAGAAAGCAGGTTAAGGAACTGTTCACCTTTTCCTCATTTTGTATTGTCCAAATGTGTGGTGGCAGTTTCAGCTGCTGATTATTAAATCAACTAAACTAGTGTCCAGAGATCTTTAGGTCTTTAATTAGGACCGGACACACACTATGTGATCTATAGTATAACTGGTCCAAGCAACTTTTTATAATGATATTTCTTAAGCAATTACTGTCTTTTGAGACTGATAACTTCAAAAACAATTACCAAAAAGTCTTAGAGAAAGCAGCTTTTTCTGCACACATTTTTCAGATTAAGCTATTATTTAAAACAGCTGGGGCAAGGAGGGAGAACCTATAAGCACAGGCAAAGGCAATTTAGCATATTGTTTTACTCAGTGTAAACACAAGAGGTTTTTTTTGAGGCATTTACTCAGCTGTAATTATTCTGATCTTGTATTGAGAAAGCATGTGTAGGAAATGTTTTTTCAATCAAATGATCAAGAAAGATAATCCAAAGTGCTCTACATCCAATGTTGCAATTAATTCTCTTAAGCTTTAGCTTTATTCTTGTTAAAAGCACTGTGAAATTCTGTGAACTATACCTCATCCTCCTGTAGGTATTATTTTGTATATCACCGCTGGAGCATGATAAAGCATTGATTCAGTTATGTGTAATGCTGAGAATGATATTAAACACAGCTAATGCTTTCTTTGCATTTAAATAAATTGTATTGACCAAGATGCTGTTTTTCAGTAGGCAGTACACCTACAAAAATCTGCTCTGAGTACGAAGTTACGAAATAAAGAATGATACAACATGACAGACCAGCATTTGGAACATACTTTTAAAAACATATGCAGTAAAAGTCAAAATACGCCTAGAGCAAAATTTTGCCACAATGTTTATTAATTAGAAAAGTGAGATCTGATATATGATTTGGGTATACACACCATGTGCCTTTCAATATGTCGGGGCAGACAAACATTTTCTAACAAGCTTGCCTTTCATAAAGTAAAACTTTAATAAGATAATGCACATGCCACTGTGTACATTATTAGAGAATGACAAATGCATTTGATCAAACTGATCAACTTTTATGACACTATTAACAACATGAGATGTGCATGTAAATGGGTATGTATGAAGACATGTTCCTTCTAGGAGGTCAAGTTATGTTTTCAGATGCTGCACATATAGCTGAACACTAAATTCCTTTTCAAACATTAAATTTCATTTGGAACAAGTAGACCACTCTGTTTTAAACTGTTGACCTTAAATAGCTGATCATTAAAGTGTCGGCCATTTGTCTGAAAATACTAAAATGGATTTTGGATGGCTTCCAGAATCTCAAAGAATTATGCGTCAATGTAAAATGGATTATGTATTTTTTTTCAATGATGAGTCCAGCCTGTCAATTTCATTATTTCTCTTCTCGCCATGTACCCAAGATATACATTATGCTTTGGAAACCTAAAGGTCAGCTTTAGGTGGTGCCAATTACACAGATAACTCACAGTGCTGTACCTTCCCATTTGTTCTGTTATTTCTGCTGGCAATGTTAAAAATGAGTAACACTTACTGCTCTGTCCAATATTGAGTTTCTGATTCACTCTGACAGGATACCATTAGCAGTTATTCAGACTTTGGCTGGATACTAAATTTCGTTATATTATCTTTTAAGGTAATACCGAACAATTTCATTGGAGTACTGCATGCAACTCAATTTCCTCTGATGTGAATGGAAGTCAACAGTGTGCAAAAAGCCTCAACAAGACATAAAGCTCTTGTTCTGGAGTAAGAATATTTAAACAGGAAAAATCAGTTTAAAAATAATAATTAACAGCTGCCTGTGTTATTTAAGCAACTAAGAGAATCTACACTAACAAAGACATCTATAAAGATTTTGTTTTGTTGATTTTGCAGGGGGGTGAGGGTTCAAGCTCTCTTGAGCAGCATATTTAATTGAAAACATTTGACAATCAGAAAAAAATTTTGGTCACGTCATCAACGATGCAAAAGCATCCTACCAAGCACAGTACTGTTGTGTCCTATGCACTGCAAGTGCAAATTAATTGTTACAATATCCTAAATATTGTATCACGCCATAGAGGAACTATTTCACACAGTAAAATTACAAAGCAAGAATCTTAGTTTCTATGCTGTCAGAAGGCCTTCCAGTTGTACAAGAAAAAGGGTGGGGGATTTCTGGAAAAAAAAAAATAATAGGAGAATGGTCTGTTTAACTTTTGGCTTCCTCCTAAGTATTGACATATTTAAAAAAAAAACTTAAAGTGACTATTGTTTAGAAGTAAGATTCAGGATGAAAAAAGAGCCATGAAAGTGCTTTATGCACTGAGATACACAGTATAAAAAGAAGGCTTAGAAACTTTTCTCAGTTCTTATCCTCTAACACTCAAAACAATTTTCTTAACAGCTTGTTGAAAATTCTGAAAAAAAAGAATGCTTCTCTGTTACCTGAAATTGCTTTTACTTATCAGTCGTACAAAAATATCCTGTTTTTACAGAAATTAACTCAAATTAGATATCTGTATGGAATACTCCTGACTTCCACACCATGTAAAAGACAATTTTTGAAGAGTAACTAAACCTGTTCATATAAACAGTAACAAATCGTATCCTGCCTCGGTGCAGTCCTGAATACATTATGCTGAAGCAATTGCTTTCTTTTCTTAGCTTTAAAGAAAGGAAACAAACATCCCTTCTTCAGACATGGGTTTAATGAAAGAACTGGTACAACCCACAAATCTTTTTAGCCTTCATGAAAAGCAACTGATGGTCTGTTTCCATACGCATTATTTTTGTAACACATTAAATTGGGAGCATATGTTCTAATTTATATGCATGCATAAATGTTTCCATCATCCCAAATATAGAGACTGTTGATGCACCTGTTGACACCAATAATAAGACTCCAGCAATGCACTATCAGATTATTAGCTATTAAAGTTTGTAAGAATCGAAAACTCTACGCTACTACCTATTTTTCAGCTCTTTTAATTCTAATAAATCTACAAAGGCAGGTTTACAGCTAACTAATCCTTTAATCTCCCAAATTCTGTCCCAATAGCTAGACACCAACATAATTTTGACATCCAAACAAGAGTAATTTCAAAGTACAGTTAACAACAATCAAGTGTTCCTGAAGCTTCTTAACAAATGCACTTCTATCCAGATGTTTACTTCACCTCACAGGTTATCAGGAATGACGTGTGAACAGCTGGTAAGACACTTCTGTAAACAATGGTTAACTTTACAGCCTTGTGATTAGAGGAGATATGTGAACGAGGTGCAGAAAAGTCAGTTACAGGCCCAAAAGCTTACAGTCATATTGATGTGTCCTGGTTTTGGCTGGGACAGAGTTAATTTTCTTCATAGTAGCTAGCAGGGGGCTATGTTTCGGATTTGTGCTGGAAACAGTGTTGATAACACAGGCATGTTTTAGTTACTGCTGAGCAGTGCTTACACACAGTCAAGGCCTTTTCTGCCTCTCACACTGCCCCGCCAGCGAGCAGGCTGGGGGTGCACAAAAAGTTGGGAGGGGACATAGCTGGGACAGCTGACCCCAACTGACCAAGGGGATATCCCACACCATATGACGTCATGCTCAGCATAGAAAGCTGGGGTAAAAGTTGGCCAGGGGTCGGCTGCTCGGGAACTGACTGGGCATCGGTCAGCAGGCAGTAAGCAATTGCATTGTGCATCACTTGTTTTGTATATTCTTTTATCAATATTATTATTATTTTCCCTTTCTCTTGTGTCCTATTAAATTGTCTTTATCTCAACCCGTGAGTTTTACCTTTTTTCTGATTCTTTCCCCCATCCCACTGCGGGGGAGTGAGCGAATGGCTGTGTGGTGTTTAGCTGCCTGCTGGGTTAAACCACAACAGTATGAAATTAAAGCAATTTTGCAAGAAGTGCTTACTTATGCTGACAACCGGCAGAAAGACTGGACAAGTGATGTGCAGTGAGAAAGCACATATTTCATTAGCATTGTATGTGGGCACCTGTACTGCCCGCACATGTGGAGTGCTTTTCAGTATATCAATTTTTTTCCCCCATGAACTACAACTCAGCTTGTAAAAAGTGCATGAGATGCTAATAACCCAGAAGGAAGCATGCAACCACCACATGAGCTTTTATGCTTTAAGTAATAACTGCATTACGCAAAGCCACAGCAAAACATTAGTTCACTGACACCAGTTTCTCTGCATTCTTCCAGTCAAATACAGACTCGTTCTGAACTTGCTATATATTATTACGAAATTGTAAAGGTAAGATGTGGCTTCCAGAAAGGTGACAGAAAAACAATGATGTTATGTAAAACTCTGCAAAACCTTCATTGATTTTCATCAGTTTTTGCATTGCTGGAAGCAAGGGAGTGAGACAGCAACGGTATCTAATCAGTAGGGAAAGAAATCTCCGTCATTCTTTAACAGTACTGTTCCCAGGATATTTGGGGAAGCAAATGGAGTCAAAATAAAACTACAGGAAGCAGAGGGCAAGAAAAAAAAAAAGGAATTAATTCAAATGTGCCTTAAAAAACCATGGCTTAGAAACTTTGATGGAAGAGACAACGTTACTGCCTCTACTTCTGGGAAGATGAAGCCAAGCAGCACATTAAGAGAAACCTGTTAGAAGTGAACCAGGGTTCCTGGAGGGGACCATGGACAAAGCAAAAACATAAGGCCCACACACAGATCGCATCATCTAGATAGGTTCACCTCTCAGGATCCAACAAGATGTGGAAGGTCTTCACCTCTTGTTGTAACAAAAGGCAACCTTGCCTAGGTTTTTAATTCAGTGAAACAAGATTTTGCCTGAATCCTCATGAAAGCACAATAAAACTGTGTTTCTTCTAGGCCAACTTCTTTGGGTAGGAAAAAAGCAATGCAAATGTCTTCCTTAATTGAGAAAAGTACATATTTGTTACATGGCATGAAGATTTCTGTCTCAAGACTATTTTAAGAAGTGGTTTAATTTCTAGCTTGCTTTCAAATCAGGATAATTTTTGAGCACGAAAATATGAAATTACTGTAAGATAAGCACCAGTGACATCTGTAGCCCCACCTCTCCCCCCAATCTGAAGAGCATATTGCCTCAACACTTCTGTAAACAAGTGTGCGCATGCTTACTGATCTTACATTTAAATCTTTTTCTCATTAACTATACTTGTATTTGCTACTTCAAAGCCTTTTAAGTTACACAAAAAGGGTGGTGGAAAACCTTTCCTGGAGGCCCCCCCCAACAGTCTATGCCATAAGAAAGATTTTAGTTATACCGATCAGATTTAAAAAAAGACATGGATTTCTCCCAATATATTAATTTGACATGTAAAGCCTTGTCCATAAAACAGGTATGAGAGAGTTCATACATTTCATTATTTCTCTGATCTTTTAATCCATATTCATGTCAACAGTCCCACTACAGAAAATGGGATCAGGGTGCTTAGGTAGGTAAAAAAAAAAATAAAAAATGGTTTACTTGCTTGTATTAGGATTACTCACACAAGAAATGAGTTCCATGATTATAATTATAGCTAGTAATGGTCCTTGTGCGCTTCAGAATTTCTATGATCAAGCCCTGGACAACTGGATGAGCTGGGGATTTCCATAATCCTGTCATAAGAATCTATGCATAAGAGATTAGAAGGTGGTTCAGCTTTCTTCAGTGGGAAGCTATAGTCCACCACCCCTGCCCCAGCATCATTCTGGAGAACAAAAAAAAAAAAAAAAAAAAAAAAAAAAAAAATCACAATACCATAAGACAGCTTTATCTCTTTCGCTTGTCAAATCGGCATTAAGATGGCTATCTTCCTAATGCTATGGAATAATTGTGGAATTAAAGATTAACTTTCTCTTTCCCTTTACAGAACCTTACTTTTCCAACTCATCAGAAGTATTGTACTAGTAGATCCAATTTTACGTTTTAAATGTGCTATTAGCAAGAAAAAAAAATTCCAAATTCCTAAATATTAAAGTAGGTTCCCTTTGTTCAGCTTTCTTATTGTATTTCCAGAAAGTTATTTGGCTTTTTATTTAACAAATGTTTCTAAAAAATGTTTTGTCAAGTATTTTTGTCTGCTACATAAAAAAATGCACCACCAGAGACAAGTTGTTACCCTGAAAACAGGAGATCTATTTAGATAAGCATCTTTATATACAGATTTTTTTCTTATTACTGACAAAATGGTAGAATGTCAAGTTAGCTACAGATAGACATGGCTGTTGTTTTTTACTTCCTGGTGCTACCAGTCTTTATCAAAAGTTTTGCATTTTGACATCATAAACTAGTGCCTAAAAGCTTCCTCCTTTAGCCACTACCAAACTAAGTGCTGAATGAATCAATAAATATATACAAATTCTTTGCAAAAAGTTTAATTCTTATAACTTCCTTTTCTCAGATGAACATGAATTATAATATAAAAAATTGAATCACAGGCAGCACAGAACAAAACTTGGTATAAGTATGCTACATGTGCAACAATCTACTCTTTGTACCCTGTGGTCTTTGAGCAGAGATGGACAAACCTAGTTTTGCTCAGAGTCAATAGCAATCATTTCACCTATGTGCACACACAGGAGAAGGGCACATGGCATAATTTATTCTCACTATATTCTGGCCTGCAAGGTTCATGGTCTCCTTGTGCTGCCTCCGCATTGGTTCCTGCTATCCAATGCCCCTATTTTTCCTCCATGTCTAATGACCTGCTTTGGCATTAGCAGTATTCCAAGGTCAAAAAAACTGCCAATCATTATGAAAAGTACAAAGGAAACTGGACAGCAAGAATCTGTTTTCAAATAATCTCATCTTGGATGTCATTCTATGATATGCAAAGAATTGGTTGACACAAACTTGGAGTCAGTATCGCTTTAAGAGCATAAAGAACATGCATGAGCTATTAAACGACTGGGTAAGGTCATAGACAGTGCTCACCTCTAAGAAGTGAAATGAAAGCTCTTTCCTGATAAAAATACTGGGCAGAAGGTAAAAAAGAAAAATCCCCAGAAGATTATCAATTGATCAATTGCTTAGTGTAGTTCTGTAGTTGCTTGTTGAGATCATACAATAATTTTAGTCACTTTTTTTTTTTTAAAGCAGACAAGTGCAAATACAATCTTTTATGTAACAGGTCAAAACGCATTAGGTAATTCTCCTAAGAGGTATGACTGAGAACTATGGCTCTCTCAATCCTGCATGAACGGTTCAACTTCCCAGCTATCTTACTAGGTCAGGGTAAATCTGTCTCTCTTGCTAGTATTATTAGTGTGTCATACAAAATAGAAAAGATTTAAGTCAAAGAGTGAGCACACCACACTATCTTGGTGCAAAGGCAGTGGTTAAAGCAGGATATGAAAGCACGGAGGAAGCTGCTAGTGAGAAGAGTGTGTCTGAAAAACTTACAGATCTAGAAGAGTACTAAAAAAAAACCCCTGGGTTTTGATATGGTAGAGCATCACCTGCTCCAGCAGGTAATTTAGGATTATAAAGTACCAAGCACCATCAAGTTTTGCTCTTACAATACTGCATGCATTTTTGATCTGCCCAGGACAATCCCTTTAAAATATAATTAGCATCAATATAGAGAAAAAGGGAAAAAAAAAAAAAGTAGAATTTTGTTGGCTTCATAAGCTTTAGCAACTTTTGGCAACATCTCAAATTTGTATTCCCTGGAGTCAGGACAACTCTTTGTATAAACTGCTAAGTTTTTAGAGTATAATGTAAATAGTAGCTTTACTAATTTTTTTTGTCTGTATGTCTCCATAACTTACGAAGTCCAATGGGTATGCTTCTGTCTAAAACTCGGTTATTTTCTTTTCACAGTTTATTTACAAAAGCCCCAAAAAACAAACACACATTCTGTGCACTAGCCTGGAGGAAATTAAAAAAAAAAAAAATTAAAGCCTGAAGAGATGGGACAGTCCTGAAGGGCCCCTTAAGCTGATTTCATAACAGTAACCCAAATTATTGTTAACTTTTACCGTCTAGTGCAAAAAAAGTGGGCAAGAGGAGACGCTGCTAAACACTAAAGCATTAGATAAGCCCTCCAAATTATGTGTGTACATATGTATTTTTTTTTCCAATGAAATAATATTTTTATGGTTTGTAAATTTACTTCTTATTTTGGAAGCTTTCAGAGAGATGATTTTCAAGCAAGTTAAATCTGGGCCAAACAGAAGCTGATACTTTCAGTCACCTGCTCCACAGGAAAAATACCTCACCACAAATATCGCAAGTCAGTGAAATATTACTAATATTGTAAGTATTTTACTTTTTTTTTTTAAAATATAGGTAAGACTTACGTTCTCCCACGACAGTCAACAGAAGCTCTCATCTGACTTTAAATTAACAGAGCTGAGAGTTTGTAAAAGTACTCGGTTTAACACAGGCATTGCTGCTTGAAACGAGGGCAGGGAGGCAGGCCCGCCCGCCCTTCCCGCCCGGCAGCAAACCCGGCGCGGCTTCGCGCCCGCAGCCGGCCGCGGGAGGCCTCTGAGGGAACGCGGAGGGGAGAGGCGGCTCCGCCCGCACCGCCGCCACACCCGCCCAGCAGACGTTGCCTCTAGCGACATAGAACGGGTCCAAAGTGAGGAAAAAAGAATTAAAAAAACCCACCACCTCTTCCCCGCACAAAGAAGGCAGGAGCCCGGCGTGGGGGCGAGGCTCTACCTGCACGCCCGGACACCGCGACCTTTCCGTCTCCTCCGACGAGCTCTGAGGCGCGGGCAAGCGCCGAGTGATAACGCGCTTCGCCCCTCGCCGGCCCCGCCCGGCGGCCGCCTTCCCGCCACTGGCGGCCCCGCTGACGGGACGGGGGGAGGGGGCGCCGCAGGTGGCCGGGCCGACAACCCTCACGCCTCGCACAGCCCGGCTGAGGAGAGCAGAGCCACACGAAGCCCGCTTACCGTCTGAGGGAAAAGGGAAGCGCCGCTGCTACAGTCGCCACCTCAGGTTTGTCGCTGCCGCCCTTCGCAAAGTTAAAGGGTGGGCCCCTGCCGCCGGCCCGCCGGAGGCGGCCGCGGCCTCCCCCGGCCCCGGCCCTGATCCGCCCGGAGCAAAAGCTGTGCTCGTCCGGGGCGACGCTAAAACCAGACACGCCAGCAAACAGCGGTCAAGTACGTTTCCCTCGTGTTTGAATATGAACTTTCAAACGGAAGGAAAGCAAGATGTCTAGTTTCTCACCACTGGACAACTGTTTCTTTTTGTTTCCTTTCCAGTGGCTTGCATATTCATACAGTAACAGCCTGAGCCACGCTGAGGACGCACAGCTGCCAATGTCGAGAAGTACTTAAGAAACGCTGCATGAGTGCCTTTTCACCAGAGGTGGGAAGAGAAAGAAAAAACAATGTCTAAACAATGATGTGTAACATCAGCCGTAGAGTAATGGTGCAAAAATTTTAGCCCTTAGGTGCTGTTTTAGGTATTTTCTATTCCTGTAAGAGATGTAACTTCTGTGTGTTGTCTCACTTGACAGTTATGGGAATGTATTAATCGCAAGCCAAATAACCCATTTCATTTTCCCTTCTTTGGTTACCAAATCCGCAGCCAGACAAGACAGCAGTAAGTTTCTCTGGCCAGGTTTACTGGTGATCAGTCTCCGCTGTTACTGTAGCTTGCCTGGTTGTAATGCTCAGCAGGGAGCATGTGTTCCTACATGCTTTCTGAAATATTAATACACAAAATTGTACTGAGGTTTCTGATAGCAGCAGATTGGCTTCTCTGTGGTTTTCTGATTAGAGGTGTATTGGTGATTCCGAGAAGCCAGTGGCGCCGAAATGGGTTAAACCTAATAAGGTTTTGAAAGCTGATAGCATTATTTAAGAGGGCTCAGAGTCACAAAGCTACAGACCTGGCTGACCCCAGCAAATTACAGTGTTTGTTAATGTTCTGTTGTAGACATCTTCTAGTCAACCAAAAGCAGATATATTAAGTGAAAAATTGACTTGTGGTTCACAAAGATAGGCTAGCCTTTCTGCCTTGTTTTTGACAGTTGGTCGACTTAGATGTAAAGGAGGGGCATCATGGCTTCTGTTTTTTACCAGGGCTCTTGGGAATGCAACCTTCAAAAACATTAACTTCAGCTTCCAACTAAAGAAACATAATTGCATTAAAATCTTTATCATCGTAATCTTACACAATATGTGCCCCTTGGGAAATCTAAAAACAATTTAAGGAATGGAAGGCATGGGAAAAATCCTTTTACTTTGAGCATGATGATTATAATCATATAAGCTTTAGAACCAGTGCAACTGGAATATAAAGAAAGAGTGATTAAAAAAAGCACTAAAATTTATATTGTGCTTTCAGAATCAATGTTAATTAAATTAAGTGGTGGCTAACTCACGGTGTTTTAAACTCAATCTTCTTACTAATGTTTAATGACAATAAGTTGGCTTAGGAACATTTCTTGCAGTCTTTCGAGGAGGGTTTTACTGAAATTCTGTTTCCAACCAGGACAAGCTGACAGCTTTAAGAATCCAGTAACTGAACAGGGAAAAGGGATTTTCATCGTTACTAAGTCTAAATTAATGCAAACAATGAACAGAGGTAACAGTCTCATGACTCCTCTTATAATCTTGTTATGCTCCGAAGAAGGCATCTGAATTCCCCTGCCTCCCCTATTGAGTAATGAAAACGCTTTCCTAGGCGTAGGCCAACAGGAACGGGAACAGCAGTCAGCAGATGAAAAGACTGGGCAAAATAGGAATAAAGGTGCATGATGTCAATGGTGCAGGCCTCAGGTCACGTGTTAGCTGATGTTCTTGAGACAAACTATAAGGCCTCTCCTACTCAAAGACTATAGCATCAGCTGCACCATTTATTCACTAAGACTGTTTGCTGAAGCTCAATTTATAACTTTTATTACAAAACAATAGTCTGAGTCCAGGCAAGGCCGAACACCCCATTTTGGTAGCTTTTCAGGCCCGAGAACCTTGCAGTCCTGATAGGACTGTCTGAGGAAGCTAATCTCTCACAGCAGAGGCAGTATTGTCAGGAAGAAAAGCGGGTGCTGGCTAAAGTCACTTGCATTCTCTAAGCATGCTGCCTCTGCCCTCCCTCCCTACTGCTGCACGGACTGACTGGATGGTCCCAGTCTTAGAGAGAAACTAGAATTCACAGGGAAGGGGGGGAATGTTCAACACTGTCTTGAGAAACATGGGGAGCCAGGGGCCACCAGGCACTGCCTGGACTGCTAATGAGTTTAAAACGTGCACTGTTCCTGTGCGACATGATAATCTCTCAATGTCTTCCCTCAATATGTTGCTCCAGAGACAATTGATTCAGAGCTAAAATTATCTTCATTAAATAACCTTCTGACATGCCCCTTTTAGGAAATGAGAATTTAAGTACAGTAAGCAATGTGAGTAGCCTGTGATGATCGCAGGCAGAATTTGAGTGTAAACTGGGATTAAAATCTGGGAGTTTCCAAATGTCAGTGCTGTCTGTGCAGAGAGCCCACTTGCTTCAAGAAAATGAAAAATACTCTGTTTGGTCTGCATTCTACAAAAATAGCATACTCGGTGAGATTTTTACACCCATTTGCTTTAAAGTTTAAGCACCTGCCTGCATTCATCTATGCCAGTGACTATAGTGTCACTGCTGTCAGTGGCTGCCTGAAGGCCCAATTCCATCAATGATCAAAATATTTTTTCTCTGACAGTGCTTCTGGGGACATCATAAAGGTGCCACAATTAGCCTCAGTAGGGAAGCTTTCAGCTTAGCTCTTAAAGTGGCCTCTCATTCTTATTCTAAGGTAAATTTTAGGGGAGGGGACCTTGGCCTACTGGAGGCAGTATAAACACTCTCATAGACTTCAAAGACAAACCCAGGAAGTCAATTCTCTTTAATTTTGTTACTACTCTGTATAAAAGTTAAAAAACAAACAAAGAAAAAATTCTAAATAATCCATAATTTATCTTGTCAATATGTGGGAAGGGATCTGCCTCTCTGTTATCTGTGTTTAGAGAGCCCTCTAATTCCAAAAGCTAAGATATAAGTGTCGAGAACACATTATTTTCAGAAAAAATAAAGGCAGTCAAAAAAAAAAACATGCTACAAGTGAAAACTGAGCACTGCCAATTTGGCATTGCATAAAGATTTACAGAAAAGATAACCAACTACATGGAAAACCTTGGAATCAAACTACTGTTATTAAATCATCCTAATTTTCACGTAATGATAAGTTTCAGTAGCAGGTCCACTTCTGAGAATGTAAAAACAGCAGGATAATGCCACAATAAAAGATGAGATACATGTGTTGACACACTATTCAGTGACTGACTTGTCACTCCTCCAGGTTGCAAATTGTTGACTGAGCAGTGAGAGTAAAAAACTAATTGCTTTTGTCTTCTTGAAGCCTTAACTCTGCAAAGTATTCTTTCTCCATTTTTTAAATGTTTTTCTCTCTTCTCATACTACTGATGGATAAAATTAAGACTGCCCTGTCGGTGATGGTAGCTCAGAATTTAGTACCACTTTGAGACAATGCAATACATTTTGGTGACTATCAAACGAAATAGAAAACCTTAAATGAAATTAAAGCGAAGTTGTGTGGTTAAAGCTGTAAAAGCTTATTTTGTGTGAAGTAAATTTAGAGGTTTATATATAAACCAGTTGGTTTTATCTGTTCCTGCCTAAAAATATGCGCTGTCAGTGTATGACTATAGATTTTTACTCCCAATTCAGAACCACAAGGGCCTCTCTACAGATCTAGCACTGTGAGCTAGAATAATGGCAGCTCTGGTGATGAAAACAACAACAACAACAACCACCACAAAAATGGCTAGGCTGTTTCCCAAGAACTTCAAGGGAGTATAATAAGACAAGTCCTGCGCCGTTCCTCTTAAGGCTTAGTATAGGATTACATCAGGATTTTTTTTCTTTTTGCCTTCATAAAAAATGACAGCCTAACAAACAGGGGAATGATGAATCAATGATACCTAGAAAGATAATGTAAGTGAATTAACACTTCAAGGTGGTGGTGTAATCCTGAATTCCAGAATGCCTGAATGCCACCTGTGTAATCTGCACAAATTAGACGGTGCCTCTTTCAGATGTAACTCCTGCCTCATGATAAAGTTTTCACTTAAGAGAGATCTTAGTTCAATAACTTCATATATTTTTACATGAAGTAGACATTATGTGAATAATAGATAAGGTATCATTCAAACAAGGACTAGGTATCAAGACAACTCTTAATGGTTACACAGCCAAGGTAACGCTGGTAATCTTTGCCTGAGAAGTCTTGAATTCCTTTAAGTAAAATGGAATAACTTCAGCAAAAATAAAGGCAGGATGCTTCCCTCTGTGCTATAGCTCAGCATAATTAGGATTCTCTGGACAGATGGGATAAAGAGGATTAAGAGGTCTCAGGCAGAGGAATGACGTGAATCCAGCTCTTGTATTCGGAGACGGTTTCAGCATTAAGATACTATATAAAAAGCACCTCCACTCAGTGACAAGTTAACAGAAGGACAGCTGTTGTAGTTATGGTCCGAGAACCCGTGGTAAACTGAGATCTTTAGATCAGATCAACTAATTTATTTCTGCTAAAAAATACAATATTGCAAGGTCTGGCAGCAATGTTGAAGGGTTTCCAGGAAGCAGAATCTTGCAGCTATCTGCACACATCCCCACAATGGCTGAATATATCTCTTTTAAAATATGAGTTTAAAGGACTTTCTCATAACTTTTGAAGGTGCCTATCTGCCATGGAAAAAAGGGAAAAATTAGATTAGGAACTGAAGATTTCCTTAGGCATCTTTCTAAGAGAATAGACACATCTTGTTTAAGGTGAACAGATAATGTATTTTATTTTCATGGGGGAAAGAGGAGAAAGAAAATAGATTTGTTGAGTGAAGTTTACCATTTACTTCACAAACATAAAGACATGAATGAATATATTGACATTTCTTTGGTTTTCAAGAAGTGCAAAGTTTCCATAAAGCATCGAAATTATTAGAAAATATTTAGCAAATCCTTTTTTATCACTCCTTTCCTCTCCATCCTTATATAGCTGAACTTTACAAAGAGCATGGCTGTTTCTTCCACTGCAATAGGAACTCCTGTCAACACATGATTAGTTTAGCCAAAGAAAAAAAGAAATGGAAATGCATATAGTTCAATAAAAAGCATAAAGACTTGCACATGCAGCAGATACTCCCTAAATGGGCTGCAAAGGAAAGTAGACTGTGAATCTTAATCCCTAAGTATAAACAGCTTTAGAAAGGTTCACTAAAGGGTATGCTTGTATTGCAAATGACAGTACAGATCAAAATAATGAGATCTCTCCTGTTCCCAGAAAGAGCTGCAATGAACTGATTGGAATTTCACTTTGAGGTCACCTCTGGTCTCAGTTGTCTTCCTTAATATGCGTATTATTCAATAACCACTGTGATGCTAGTGACAATATCCCATCAGTATTGCAAAATTCCCAGTGCAATCTCTGCTTGACGTTTGAAAATATGTGTGCATTCATTGACAGGGAATAATATTTTAAAGCATACTAGATTTATATAGCACCCTTTAACCTAAAGGATTTCAATAAGTTTCAGAAACTACATGCCTTTAGCAGACTTAAAATATAAATCACCACTGGGATGTTTTGCAACAGATCAGGAGCATGCAAAACACTAGCCAACAGCTTGCTTGGTGGGGATGGTGGTAGCGGTTTATTTAGATGAAATATTTTTTACAAAAATTTTACAAATTTTTTACTGCACTTCTGCAAAAAGTGAAGTAAAAGTTTTCCTATCCATGCTAAAGAAACAAGTTTATTATTTCTTCCCGTAAGAACTACAAGTTATTTATATGGTATTCAATTAATTTACCTTTGAAGGATGAAAGCGACAGTCAGGTTTGTCTGAATGAGGATCCAGAGTTCCAGAAAGTCTGGAGATAAGATGTAGTGTTCAGTTGTATGGATGCAATTCTACTGTATTAAATTAACTTCTCTTGATATTCATACTAATGTAAGAACAATGTCAATATCATTCTTAAAATCTTATCAATCCCAGTTCTTTTAAGCTAGCTGTTTAGTTCTCTGATGACTCTTCTTCCTGCTCTTTTTTATTGTCAGCTCCAAAGATGTCACCGTCTTCAGTTCTGTGGAGTAGTACCAAAATTGTAAATGATCTGGTTAAGGATGCTATATCCTAATTCAAAAAGCAGCTGTACACAGTAGCATTGTCCAATATTGATCAACTTCTAAGTTAGCATTATATTACTGATATTATTACTGCAGATATTAAGTGAATGCTAAATAGCAAGATCTGTGAGTTAAAAGGTCAGAAATTCAAAGTTAACACTAGAATAGCATTTTTAATTAGACATCAAGTACTGAAAGAAAATGAAAATAAAAGTAGTACTCAGATCAAAGGGCTAAATTTAAGTATCCTTTAGATATTGCTATGAATTAAATTCATTATTAGAATTAAGGTCACACTTAGCTGTTTTGCTACATTAGACTCACATCTTTTGGTGTTTAAGTGTGTCTTTGCCTGTCCCTCAGCTAAAGCCAGAAAATAACCCTATTTCTTTATAAAGAGCATTTTAAGCAATCTTTGTCCTAGCATTTAGGCACAATAATGCACAGCTTTAAAAGCATATAATTATACTACTTTTGTGGAATTACCTGGTTAGCAATGAATTTCACTTTTTTTTTTAAACTCTCACTATAGAATTGTATAGTACAAGTGAAAAAATGAAAATGTTTAGAGGCATAAAAAAAGATCAGTCATCCTCTACTGATCTGCAAAATGTATAGTTTGAAATACTCATTTTAGAATCCAGCACTACGCTTCTCCTTTGCTGCAAACCAAAGCCAGCATTATAACCAGACATGGTTCAATGAATTACCTTTAATGTTGTTATTGAAATTTGCTGAGTCCAGATTACCAAAATGGATATAGTAAAATTTGTATATAGGCTTGATCAGAAGCTGGTGAAACCACTGAAAAACATGAAAAAAAGTCTGCAGAGAGCACAGATTGGCCCCAAATATTTAACTCACAGAAACTGCAGATGATAAAGACAAATACTTTCTAGTAGCGGCAGATGGTAAAATGAGGGACAATGGCCACAAGTTTTGGCTTGGAACGTTTAGGCTGGATAGAAGGAAAACCTTCTTTACTAGGAGAGTGATACAGCCCCCCAAAAAGCTGTGGAGACTGCATTGCCCCAAGCAGTTTTGGGCTTCCTGTTCCTGGAGTTTTCCAAGACTGAATGAGACGAAGCTACAGCTGTCCTTTCCGACACCTCTGTCCTTCTCCAAAATCTACATAGGACTGAACATCCTGAGATTTCTGCTTCAGTGGACCACATCTTTCCTGTGATTCTAACAAACACATGTGGCTCTGCTTATCAAATGGCCAACCCTTTTTGATGGCCAGGATTGTAGAAGGAACTCATGTCCCCACGTAATTCCTCAGATGACTGGTTCTAGCAGAGGACAGAGAAGAGGAGGAAAAGAAGCAAGTCAAGCTACTGTTGTGGTGAGTGGAGGTCTAAAAAGTACAGCATTCACTTCTCTGTGCCTCCTTGCCAAGAGTTATTTCACAGAGCTGAAACCAAGCAACCAGCCAGCCTGCTTTCTCCTTTGGATGATGACAGGATGACATCAAGTAGCACTAGGAGATCTAGCCACTTTTAAAATCACACATTGCTGATTTCCCAACAGGTGATCCAGTGCATCCTCCTAAGGAACATTTACACTCCACTTGTACGTAACAGAAGTTTTCACAAATCTGAAGAAGAGCAAAATTAACTCTTGTTAAAGTTCAGATAAACAAAAGCGCTGTTGACAAGCAGCTACTAATAGGTAATGGTGACTGCACAGTACAGTGGGCTCTTTGATAATTAATACACTTTGTTTTCCTTTCTACATGATACACTTTGAAAGCAAATGAATGTGAGTGATAAATTTAGTATTTTTAATGGACTGTGGTGTTAGCGGTAACTGAGAGTCACTGATGGGTGAGACTATGAAGTTATGGAGCAGTTGTGTTCTAATACATACAGCACAATATAATATCTAAATCACTAACTTCGGAGTCCTTGACTCATTATGAAGTGAGGGTCAGACTCTGAATAGATAGAACAGGCATAGCAAGAACAACCTTAATCCTTAAACTTTGTCTCTGCGCTGCCTTCTTATAGGAGATTAATTTTAAAGTAATTTCTCTTGTTGCCAAGAAAACTGAAAATAATGTTGCAAAATCACTAAGGGTGGATTAAGGCAATAAAAAGAAGTAGAATTGATTTGTTCACTAGTTATCAGAAAGAAAAAAGTTTCTCTTGCCCAGTTTAGGTTAAGATAGTAAGAGCCTCCCAAAACCTTCAGATGAAACACAGAAATCCTGGATATACAATTGTATGATATACATTATAAATTTGCCCACGCTATTAATTTTGTTGCCAGCTATTCACATCTCTGCATTTTACATCTCCCATCTTCTGTCAATCCACACAATAACTTTATTTGAAAGTGCTGGATTGCAAACTCTATTTAAATAGTGTTGTAGATTTAACCTCAGTAGTTTAGACAGATGAAAAGTCTAATTCTCACAGCCAAAACAAAGAAGGGGAATATTTTAGCCCTTTACAGAAAGCACTACACCATTTTACTAAAATCAATACTAGAGGATACAGTACCAAGTTTTTGGTTTGATATCTCTTCCCTCCCCCATTCCCTCGAGAGTACTATACTGAATAGTTTACTATCTTGCTGGAGTACAATACTGTAATATTAAGTAATATGTCAAAGCGATGTTTTCAAGCACAGCAATGCTGGGTTTTTATATCAGACCACAGGTTTCAGAATAATCAATGTATATTTGTAATGACTTAATTACAGTGATGAGGTATGTCTCTACTGCCACGAGGAAAACTGAAAGGAAGAATATAGTTTCAATTATATATAGCATAACCCAGCTGAGTGCAGTTTTGCAAAGTTTGCTATTAGCAAAACCCATTTCACCTCAGTGGAAACAGCTTTTTCAATAAGAGATTCTGGAAATATACAATGCATTACAAGAGGCTTAGGAACTGAGCTTGTTGAAGGAATCATCACACCTAAAGCAACGATCAAGGCTTTAACTAACTGTGATGTGGTTGAAACACTCGGGGTATCAGAAAAGCCTAGTTCAAATCTTTCTGATACGCTGCAACAACTTGAACCTCATAGTTTGCTTTTAAGTTATGGCAGACCTAAAAAAAAAGTGATCGCAAAGTTCTAGTCTTAGACTGTAATATTGATACCCCTTCTGAAATTCTTTAGGGATGCTTTCTGAAGTTGAAAAACAAAGTCACACTTGAAAAATAGCCTTGTTTGTTTCTTTTCTTAATTTATTAACAACACACCATAACAAGAGAGACGACGAAGTTAAATGAATTTCTGTTGTTTACTCAGGTGATTGTAACTCTGAAGTCCACAACTTTTATCTGTGACAACAGTTTGGTAGTAAAGAAAGTGTTCAGAAAAGATGTTTTGTACGGGTGCAGTTATCCATATCCCTTAGCTGCCTTAACCTATTTAGAAGTGAATGGAATGGATGAGGAAAAAAAAAGGCGCGTTATTTTATGTTTCTTGATGGTAGTCCTGTAAGAAAGGAGCTCCAAAGATTTCTCACTATTCCAACATGTGACTTTTGGTTGCTATCCAGTTCTGTGTTAGGAAGTTCAGCTTGTACACGATGTGAATTAGAGGTCTGTAGAAAGAATCCTTTAAGACAGAAAAGAAAAAAGAAAGGATAATAATACTTTCCATGGCACTTGAGCAACTAGTCTGCGGTTAGTCTGTGCAACACAGGCAGCAGTTCCAGACAGCGAGCTGTCTCCTTCTGCACAAGGCTGTCAACCATTCATCTCCTAGATACCACTTTCCTTCTGTAGACAGAAAAGAGTATTCAAATAACACAGTAAACAAATAACAGTGGTGAAAACGCTTCCCTGCAATGGGGTGTATTGGGTTTGCATGGCAAGGTTTTGGTAGTGGGGCGGGGCTACAGGGGTGGCTTCTGTGAGAAGCTGCTGGAAGCTTCCCCTGTGTTCGATAGCGCCAATGCCAGCCGGCTCCAAGATGGACCCGCCGCTGGCCAAGGCCAAGCCCATCAGCAATGGTGGTAGTGTCTCTGGGATAACATAGTTAACACAGGGAAAAAAAACCTGCACAACTGCAGCCGGAGAGAGGAGTGAGAATATGTGAGAGGCACAACCCTGCAGACACTAAGGTCAGGGAAGAAGGAGGGGGAGGAGGTGCTGGAGCAGAGATTCCCCTGCAGCCCCTGGTGAAGACCATGGTCAGGCAGGCTGTCCCCCTGCAGCCCATGGAGGTTAACGATGGAGCAGGGATCCACCTGCAGCCCATGGAGGTTAACGATGGAGCAGGGATCCACCTGCAGCCCATGGAGGTTAACGATGGAGCAGGGATCCACCTGCAGCCCATAGAGGTTAACAGTGGAGCAGGGATCCACCTGCAGCCTGTGGAGGACCCCACAGCAGAGCAGGTGGGTGCCTGAAGGAGGCTATGACCCCATGGGAAGCCCATGCTGGAGCAGGCTCCTGGCAGGACCTGTGGCCCTGTGGAGAGAGGAGCCCAGGCTGGAGCAGGTTTGCTGGCAGGACTTGTGACCCCATGGGGGACCCACGCTGGAGCAGTCTGCTCCTGAAGGACTGCACCCCATGGAAGGGACCCACACTGGAGCAGTTTGTGAAGAACTGCAGCCTGTGGGAAGGACTCATGTTGGAGAAGTTCATGGAGGACTGTCTGCTGTGGGAGGGACCCCACACTGGAGCAGGGGAAGAGTGTGAGGAGTCCTCCCCTGAGGAGGAAGGAGCGGCAGAGACAGCGTGTGATGAATTGACTGCAACCCCCATTCCCTGTCCCCCTGCGCCTCTCAGCGGGAAGAGGTAGAGAAATCGGGAGTAAAGTTGAGCCTGGGAAGAAGGGAGGGGTGGGGGGAAGGTGTTCTAAGATTCAGTTTTCTTTCTTATTACCATACTCCGATTTGATTGGTAATAAATTAAACTCCTTTCCCTAAGTTGAGTTTGTTTTGCCCATGACAGTAATGGGTGAGTGATCTCTCCCTGTCCTTATCTCGACCCATGAGCCTTTCATTATATTTTCTCTCCCCTGTCCAGCTGAGGAGGGGGAGTGATAGAGTGGCTTTGGTGGGCACCTGGCATCCAGCCAGGGTCAACCCACCACAGTGGGAGATACCACTTCAAAGGAATCTACCTGACTGATGTGTAGAGGGACTTGAGCATCATTTTCCAATATCCCTAAAGAGTGCTCTGCAGTACAGTGGCTGTCCTGGAGGGGTTCTCTGTTGTTTTTAAAATCAAGTTTGATTAATTGATTATAAAGCCAGACAAGGCTATGTTGACCATGGAGACTGACTTCCTATGTAATACTCTTTAGGAAAGTTTCCTGATAGATAATTTCAGCAGAAGACAGTAAAGCTAATATTATTCTGACGTAAATAATTATATATTCATTGAGCAAGTGTGTGGCCACTCTAGAGAGCAGTCAGTAGGGCAGTTTAGCAAGAGAGTCAAATACCACTTCCAAATTGCCTATTTTTTTAAGTCAACATTTTTGTTTTCTAATAATACCGAGGTGGTTTTTTATTATTCTTTTTGCCAGAAACAGCCAGTATAAATATCCTAGAAAGCTATTCTATTCACATATCCCTTCACTTCTTTATTCTAAAGGATAGACTCTTATATAGATCTACATTAACATAATGTTAAGAATTTCGCTAAAACATGAATATCAATAAAATGTAGTGGTGAACTAAATGTGTAAAGCAAATATTTTACCTTGATGTGCAAATGTGACTGTCACATTTAAAAATGTGACTGTCAAAGATCTGAGAAAGAAGGAGGCCCAAAACTAGACTGTCTCTGGAATTGGTCTGTAAACATCTGTATCATAATGATTTTTCTCTTTTTTTATTTCTTCTTTTTCTACTACTTATGTTACAGCCATCTTAGAGTTTGAAAGAGAACTGTGCATTCTATCTACTCTCTTTTTCTTGTTTCCAGCTTACCAATCTTTCATTATTTCAATAATACCACTCATGCTAAAAGAAACGACCCAAGTTCTCCCACTAAATCAAAGAAGAAGTATAACTGGCCTGTTACAGGGTGTGTGACGTGACTTTTGCAAATGGTACCCAACCTGCTTTAAAGCACATGTTGCCTCTTGCTTGTTCTGGTCCCTTTCTATTTATAAAACTGCTGGAAACAAAGTTTTTTATTCCCTATAGTTTAGATTGACAGAAAGAGATTTTAACCACATTTTTAAGAACCAGTCTGCTTTGACAAACTGAAATACTCCTGAAGTTTAAAAAAAAAAGGCTAATATATTAAGTTAATGGGATTATTAATAACTTTTATCACCATTATGTAGTAATAATAACCTGAAGTTCTTTTTTCTCTTTAAACAGAGATGAACAAACCAGAGAATTAATATAAATAAACATTATGTAAGAGTCTTTTCCATTTTGCTTTCTGATTTTCCTCCCTGAATATCACCTACCTCGAACTCTGATCAACCACTGTTCAAAATATATGAAAATTTCATGCTTTAATGTTTCTACTTACTGTGCAGTGAAGTAATCAAACAACAGTCCTACTTGCTTTCCAATTTGTGGTAGCTTATTATCACTTCTCTGTTCAGGATGCTGAAGGTTCTTGAAAAGGAGATGAATATTTAGTCCAATAGCTGTAATGCTAGCCTGAAGCTTTGAAAATTCAGGTAATTCTCTACTTTGCTGGAGACTTGCTGTGTTTTTTTTCATTTGGGAGAGGGGGGGGGAAAAAAAAAAAGACTAGTACCAGAATCTAAGCTTGTCTGATATTTGATACTCTTAAAGCTTCAGAAATGTACTGGGAAAAATTGTATGGTAGGCATAATGTTATATACAGATGTGAAATGTGTGCTTTAGGATTAATTTTCTTTCCTCTAAGGATTTGTGTCACTTCTCTATTTAGGATACAGTATGTTCTTGAAGAGAAGACAAATGTTTGGTCTAATAGTTATAGTGCTAGCCTGAAGCTTTGAAATCACAGATAATTCCTCGCTTTGCTGTAGACTTACTGTATAACCTTGGAGAAGTCTTTTTTTCTGTCTATTGTAATTCTGCATCTGTAAAATGAAAATAATAGTAGTATTTCTCTGTCAGTGGGGTGTTGTGAGGGGTGCTGTTTTCACAGGGATGAAAACTGCATCAGTGTCGTACATACCTTTAGAATGATAGATCATTTTTAATTAGCAAAGACATTTTGCATATATACTGAAAAAGGAGGGTGACTTTATCATTGCTGAATTTGTCAGCCTTGAATGGAGGCAGCACAAGTCCAGCTGACATTGTGGCACCTGAAAAATGAAAGGAGCAATGTGATTCATGGAAGCCCCAGAATGATGCATCCATATTGACATATAATGCAAATCAGTAAGGCAATAAATACTGATGTCACGCAAAGAGCATCGGAACAAACAAATGTAGCTTCAGTATTATGGAACCTTATCACAGCCCTCTTTTCTCATGTTAATGCATTTTGCACGCAGTAGAAATTATACTTCTGAGAAGAGCCACTTTTCTGTGTTCTCTAAAGATTATTCCTTTACTCAGTGTTGAATCATGCATATCCCTTCCTGAAATCATTTTAATCTTCCCTCTCAAGCTCAGCTGCATTGAAATGTATATTCTGTATGAATGCTGCTTTGGTGCAGCAATTACTCCATTTTGATTAGAGATGTGCTTATGAGATCTCCACAAACTAAAGTCCATTTTAAATAGAATTCACTTCTGATACAGACCTGTCTCTTCCTATGAGACAAGTGTCTCCTGAGATTTCTGACATCTTTTACCACCGGTGAACTAGATACAGGGAACAGCTTTTTTGATTCTAGATCTAACTGAAGGGGGAAAAAGAGAAAAATGTTCCAAAACTTTATCATCTACTAAAAAATAAAGGTTGGAGAGTAAAGATTTATTCTGGGACTATTTCTCCTAATGAACGTCATCAGGAATGATGAATATGAATTCTGTGCTGTGAGAAATATGAAGTAAAGATAGCATACAAGCATTTGAAGACCCTGTTCAACAAAACATCCTACAGTAAGTAAGGAGAACAACTGGTTCAGGCAACATGCAGAAAGTAGAGAGAAGTCTCTCCTCCCTGCCAAAATTTTCCAGATTATCAAGATCATTTTCATGGCACTGCAGCAAGGTTCCTTTTGTGTATATAATCATCTAAACAGCATAGAACAACACAATTTGGTTCAGTCTTTCTTTTCTTCTCATATTTTTTGGTCAGAAATGAGAAGCGTGAGATTTAGAATATAAAATCAAATGTGAGGGAATCCTGCTCCTTAGAAGAAGAGCCAAGATGAGACAGGGAGTGAATAATAAGCAAGTTATAAAAAGATAATGTGAAGATTTTTACTGCTTATGTGCTTCTTTAAATGATCTCTATCTGTTGGGGGAAAAAAAAAAAAGGGAAAGACAATCTACTTCACACCAGGAAGGAATGATATAAACGAGAAACAGGTGTGCTATTTTGTTTTTACATATCCTTTAATTTCTCTCTTTTGCTGATACTGTCAGGTAGTGTCTAGCGAGCTGACAAATCTGAAAGAAACCGATAAAGCAAAAGAGATCACGGAATTAGAATTACACAAATGAAGCATAATGTTATTCTTACATGCTCTTGCAAAGAAACTGTGCTTTTACTGTGGTGCTTGCTGTGACCAGTGACCTTTCTCTACCATCCAGTCATAAAGCATTTGATAGACAGGTTTCATTTAGCAGGAATGTTCTCACAGAGGCCGAGCTGAGTATACTTACCCAATAAGACTTGCTGAATGGTTCATATTGCAGATCTTTCTGTCATAATTTAAATTTTTCACAAAACATTCTCAAAAAATATGTTCATGAATAAATACTAAGTAGAAAATAACCTCTTTTTTTAGAATGAAAATAGTAAGATGAGTTATCTAAAAAATACTACAAAGCTCATACAGGGATAAACAAGTTTCCCACACAATTAACATTTCTCCACACAAACAGTATCTCAAACAAAAATCAATTACAAACAAATGCACATGAAAAATCAAAACCAATTCACAAATAATTTGCAAGCAGTCAAAAAGACTAAATTCATGGAATAAACTGATCACTAGTAATAGCCTATCTCTAATTTGGAATGACACCAGCTGTCAGCAATTTGCTGAGAATTCAGATTTTGGTGTGGAAACTCTTTTCAGTTCATCCATCACAGTCTGACATGAGAGGGTTGGAAGATAAAGGGACAAAAAGTAAATAAATTCTGCTTGTTGCCCAAGGCAAGTTTTAGTTTGTTACTCAGCTTGTTGCAGTATGTTGCACTTTTAATGAACTTTTTAATGAAATCCACTTATTTCATTGATTATTTTTTTTATTCCGTGGAAGAACAAAAACATGTTTGTATGCCTCTGAGTTCAAGAAGTCCCAGTAGGAATGAAATGTGAAGAGTGAGACTGCCATGTTTGTTGAGATCTTGCAATATATTGCTAATTCAGAGGTTAAGGTGGCTCTCAACATGCTTACCTCTGATCTCCCACAAGACTAAATGAAGGAACAATTAATATTCTCTTGATTATCAATAAATAAAACCAAAGAAACTGTTGTCCAAAGACTAAACAAAAAGGAAACAAAAAAAAAAACGGGATTGATTTAGTTACCATTGTGTGAAAGAGTTGAAAGACAACACAGACCACAAGAGGAAAAATGTGACACCTCAAAAAAACGCATGTGCTGTGACACGGGGAGAATAACAGAAAGAGTGCGAGGTTTCAGAGAAATCTCCACCTCCTGTAAATAACCCAGTCAATCAGCTTTGTCTGATTGCTCAGGTGAGATTAGGTAAGAGAATTTTGGAGAGTATTTTCACAAGTAAGCCTTGAAGTTGGGAACGGAGAGAGTAACCAACCTTCACAGAAACTGCTTCCATTTGGCCAGTCGTCCTGATGGTGGCACTCTTCACTCTTAGATCCACTCACACACACCTACCACATAAAGAACAATAAATAGGATTGATTTAGTGTTCAGGAACAGGTAATTTAAAGAATAGCTTCCCCCATTTTTTACATGCCTGGCTCAAAAACAGCTGCATAAATGTGCTATTTTAAAAAACAATGACTTTTAATAATGACAGAGTGAAATCATGTCATTCCAATCTCAACATTCTCTAGTCTAAAAGGACCTCTCTTCACTTCACTGTATTTTTCTCCTCCCACTGTGAATGGCTTAGAGAACTATTTTTCCTACTCAGTGCTTTTATTTGATCTTTTCACTCTCCTTTTCATCAAGCTAAAATGTTTCTGCAATATTCATGAATTCAGCAGCAGCCCAGGAGTGGGTGTAGGGTGTTGTTTTGCTACTGTTTCTCCTGCTGGGCCCCCTGCTCAATTAGAGAGTATAATCACATTTTAGAATTTAACGGGCTCTAAGTTGGGGGGGGGGGTGGGTTTTTGTTGTTGTTGTTGGAGGTTTTTTGTGTGGGGTTTTTTTTTGTGGGTGGAACATGCTGGTTGTGGTGGTGGTGTACTTTATACCTACGCCTGAAGGAAGAAATGTTCTGAACATGATAGGGTTTTACCGATTCTTGCATTGCTACATTAATACCTTCCCATATTAGGTTAAAACTACATCTGATATATATGGGTCTGGAAGTTAGTGTCAAAAATCTGTGAACAGTTTGAGGGATAGCCCCAAATTCCTGTCAGAAGATTGGAAACTGCATGTTTCTATGTACATGTTTCCATTTACATGGTGGAAATGAGTATGTTGAAATTTACATATATATTGGAATTTCTCAGAGAAATTAATCCCATTCTCAGGCAGCAGTTCAGTTCATTCCTCTACAAATCCTTGTGCAGATCAGCCAAACAATTTGTCTTGTCAAATAATTCAGATTAAACAGATAAAACCAACCCAAATGTGACTAGACATGTATTTTAGCCTGAAACAAAACTGATAGGTTCTTCCCCTTCTCTTCCCTTCCCTCTTCTCTTCCTCTATCATAACATTAAAAAAGGGGGAAAAGTAGAGTAGTTTTTAGCCTAATTGACAGCAGTGAGCTAGTGAAAAGATGTTGCCTTTATTTGATAGGAGTATTCAACAGCATCCCTCAGGTTTAGAGAATGGTTGTGCAAGCCATACAAACACGTAAGGAGAAAGCAAACCTTTGTCTCCAGCAGGCTTGTAGTCTTCAAAGGTGCACTAGATGGATAGGTAAGAAATACAGCTATAATGTTGAAGTAAATAAAGAAAGGGAAGAACTGATATAACTATTAATTATATGTTGTTGGGATTTTTTTCACTTAGAGAGAGGGTAATGGAGAGTTTAATTAGAAAAAAGAAGGAAGAAAGGAAGGCAATTACTGTTACAGCCCATCACTTCTCTCAACATGATTAACAGCTAGAATTTTGTAGGCCTTAGGGCAGAGTTGAGTCTTGAGGAAGTATTTGAAAGAGATATCATTTTTATAGATCACATCAGGAAAAAAATTCACACTTTTAAGTCATATCCTGCACGGATAATACAGTCAAAGAAAAATGACAGTATTACAGATATTTATCAGTTAGAACAGTATTACATCTGTGAATACTGTTGCCAGTAAATTTGGTATCTGCAACCTTAGGGAATTTAGGATATTTATGATAAAAAACGGTGAAAGGTAAAGACATCTGAGTTTTAGGAATTGCAAGTAAAGATTATGTTAAAACATTTTCTAAGATGAATGACTAGCAGGGGAACAAAGAAAGCCAATCAAGCAACATAATTTGAAAAAAAAAATAGTTTACAGGATTAAAATTATAGAGAAGTTAATTTTAAGTATCCTAAAGGAGAAGAGAACCTACAACTGTATCAGAAAGCAGCCACTGAGGTGAGAAAGGTAAAATCCAGTTTGGAGAAGGGGAAAGCATGAAGACAAGCGTTCAAGACAAGGTGGGGTAGATGTCACAGCTGAGAAGGTAAAAAGGAGAAAAGAGACTGAATGGCCATCTGTGTTTTCTTTAGCATCAGAGAAGGTTCTTAAGTCTTGGGTTAGGGACAGAAAGAATCCGTACTGATGAAGTCTGAGCAGAAACATGAAAACGTGAGCTTTAAAGCTGAAAGAAGGCTATGAAACAGTGAAGTATGTTAATCACCATGAAGTGTTGTGCTCTCCCTGTGTGGTAGGACACTGCAGAATAGGTGAAAATCCAGCAAGGATTACTCAAAGTGTGTGAAAGATAGGATTGTGTTTGGTTAGCTTGTTTCATTTTTCCCTTCAATTTTCTTTCTTTTTTTTTTTTTTTTTGAGACTGAGGGAGGTTATTCACTATCTGTCCTGATGTCGTGAAGGTACCTTTGTGGAAAGCATTCACTGTACATTCTCTTAGAAGGGCTGCATGTTTTGTTATTGGAAATAAGTTATCACTGCTTTTAGAGACACAAAATGAGCTGCTAGACCAATTTCTGCTGATGCACAATGGGTCTTACATGGCTTCCTAATGAAAGGCAGGGTTCCTTCTTCCACTCGCTGATAGATGGCAAAAGGATAAAGGTAAACTATATCCCAGTTGCTACAGGCTTGGTCTAATGTGTCAAATATTTTTTAGAAGTTTTCTTTGCAACACTTTTCATTGCTTTACACGTGCTGAAATAATGTATGTTAATAACAGTATACATTGTTAATAGTTCCTCATCTAAATGTTACTTGAACAAATGATTATTTTAGCTGTCCTTGATGTGCCTAAGAACACCACAATGACCTTCTTTAAAATAACTCCTATGCAATATTCTACATACAGTTTTAAATAGATGTACAGAGAACAGCCATTTCCTCATATCCAGAAACTAATAACACTGCTGCCATCCTCTGCTTTTCATTTATGTACGCTCATCTTACACTCCTGCACATCTCTCCCTGTGTCTGCCTGTGCATGTTTTTGAAGAATAAAAAGGGAAAAGTCTGTAATCAGTATCAAATATTATTTAATTGCCTAGAAGCAGGTAACTGTGTGTGTGTGTGTGGCCAGTTGCAGAAATGATGTAATTGTCTAGGAGGCCGATAACATGCAAGGCAGCTAGAGATTGCTTTCATATTCCCTTGATGGTATCCAGCTGTACTATTTGCAAAACTCCTATTGTGTTTGCATTTGTGTGGGGGGGTATGCACAGCTGGTTAGTGAAGAACGCAGACTGCTACGTATCTATAAAAAAGAGTAATCTAATCTCACTTCAGAAGATGTTTCTTCATCTTGCTAAACAAGAATACAATTCACCAGTCTTGGCAGAGCTGTTTCAAGATATCCTAGAATGGCATAACAGAATTGTGAGAAAACATAACTGAGATCAGGAGTCCAGAAGCATATAAAATAGCATGCACAGTACCTGTCTCTGCTGCACTCTGTTGAATTTTCTGAGTCCCTTATTTGCCTGAGAACTGTAATGGTACACACACACACACTGTCCTCCCTCTGTTTATCTCAGAAGCTGAAAGAGAACTATTGATATGCAGTACCTTATCATAAGAAAATGATAAAGAATATCTCACTTTTGGCTGAAATATATCCTCATGAAAACTATCCAGCCTTAGTTCAACCTGATCTCTGCAAAAGATTACCAATGAGAGATTTCTAGTGTCGGTACAACTTAAAGTGCACACGAAGATGCAATTTTTGTGGGAGAAACGTAAGGTTCATTTTTTATTTATTTATTTATTTTAATTTTTAGTCTGGGTTCCGTAGCAGATGAAAACAGTGATTGCTGTACATAGTTACTCACCTTTCCAGTAGATGGTAGTACAGATGTGCCTAAAAGAATATTACATTTGGGACTGAAACAAACAGTATGTAGACATTTTCAAACACTGAATAAGGAGGAATTTTTAGCTGTATCAGTTCTTAAAACTAAGTCATGTGAAATTGCCATTGGGAAAAAATGAACGTCGGGACCTATTTTATTCTAGCCACTGATCTTTAGCAAGCTACTGAAAGTTTTATTTTGATAGAAAACTTGGTTGAAATGCAAATACTCATAACTGAAAGACAGGGATCTCTATAAACAACTGACACTCCTATTATGTAGTGTTATATAATCTGAGTGGTGGTGCACGATAGTCCCACTGAATGCAAAAGCCTGTGGCTGTATTAGTCGGTATTACAAGCTGCATGTATTCATTTTTTTAACCAGGCTTGACTTAGCTATATTGGTAGAGACAGAGATAAAAATCCTTTGTGTGACCAGCATTACAGATTTTCCCTCACAGATCTGTTATGCCTGTATGCGCTGATTTTATCAGCAATAACTAAACACGCATATGATAACAAATGCAGTTCATTAATGTTCTAAATATAATTAAAAAATTAGCTATGTAAGTTGGAGATATTTCTTAGAATAACTTGTTGTAAGTTTTCTAAGTTTTTAAATGCTTTTACAGTATTATAACTCTTTAAAAAATAGAAGAATGACTGAAGGAAAGGAAGAGGAATAGATTACAGTCGATCTGATAACCAAAAGTCAGAATTTATTAAAACCATTTTAATTATGACAGAAACATAAAAAAAAACAGATGTCAAAAAATTGCCAGTTATTTAGCACATAAATTTTAAAATTTTTCCTGATGGAGAATATTAACATATGGTCTATTAATACCTACAGAATATTTTCATAAATGATATCTGTACATGAGTTCCTTGGGATGTTTTTTGCCATTATGGTTGCTACTAGTTCATTTCAGAGTTACGTACATGTTACTAGATACACTAACGCTTGCTTGGAATAAATCTCCATGAACTTTCTGAACACTATTATTACCAGCGACAACTGACGTTAGTCAATTTTGCAGTCATATTACTTTTGAAGCCCTACAGCATTAATATAAAACCCTAATTAAGGATATATAAAAATATAATGCTTGCAAGAGAGATAGGAAGGAGTATAAAAACATTAATTATCTGTGTTATTGGCGTTGTCTGATATTTTGTAATGATTGCCAGCGAGGAGACTCCTGTGTGGGATTTACACCTGAGGGAAAATCCAGTGGTTCATTTTAAATGACACACTCAAAAAATCAAGACTGGTAGCAAGGCAGAAGGGGAGTAATTATGTGGAAGACCATGGATGCTGCTCCCATAATCTGTTTCCAGCAAAAATAGTAGAGATATGGCAATAAGAGCAACTACCTTCTGGATGATGTCAAAAGAGAAATTGTCTTGACAAATGAGGGAGATTTTAAATGGGAGTTTTCTCTGACCTACAATACAAGGAAAGGTTATGCTAATATGTTAAGGCACAGGCCTTTACTAATGGCTGAGCTGTAGACAAGGCAGTATAGCTCAAGACAAGAGTCAGTTTTTTGTACTTCTTTCTCCCTGACTGAGAAACACTCATTATCCTGTCCTAGGTTATCCTATTATAAATGCTCTTAGCTTATTATAAATGTTCTCTGATATAAATGTTGCAAACAGTGATCTTGGAGAAGAAAGTGTGAAGTTAGCATCTGGCACAAAGAGGACAAACTACTTCTGTTTTAAAATTAAGGACAGCAATTGTCTTGTTTGAGCCACATTCTGTTCTCATGAACAGTCATCTATCAATCTATGCAACCAGCTATAAATCTTTCTATTTTTTCCCCCAAATATGTATTTTTCTGATTAAAGCCAAATTTGGCCCTGAATTATTGTACATGCACTTTTCCCCACGAACAGTGAACTGAAAAAATATTAATCTTTTCAAAGCACCTTGAAGCCCATTTCTCTTTTCAACTAATGAACTAAGTAAAGGAGCCTCAGTTGCCTCAGGGAAGCTTGTCAAACCCATCACAAGGAGCCTTTATAAAGCCTAAAGGACATGTATCATAATGTATAAAATTTGTCATAGTATATCATTATTACCTTTTGGGAGGCTTGTTACAACAATTATGGATGATTAAGCCATATTAAAAAGAAAAAAAAAAAAAGCAGTTCCATGACCAATAGAACTAAGGAAACTAAATTTCTCATGTTTTGGGGGGTTTTTTTGTTGTCCAGGTTAGTGTGAAAGAAAATGAAATCTTCATTAAAGATTTTCCTACCATAAAGGTGTTTATTGGAGGCCTCTCCAGGGAGGATTCTTTGGTGTCCAATATTGCGTTTATGCAAGACACTGCAGTTTCCCTCTGCAGGTTGTCTGTGGCTACAAAACTCAAACCCATGTAATTATTTCTGAGACCTCTACTTTCCACCAAATCTGGTTGCAATCAACCGTGCAGAAATTATCAAAAGTTATTGGGGGATGTGGGAGGCACACAGACGGGCACACAGATGCATTTGGAATGGTACATAATTGCAGTCTGATGACAACTGTGGGGAATGAGGCTGAAAAAGGTACTGACATTCAACCTTCCCTATTTTGTTTACTGTCCTGAGCGTGTCCTTTCTCACTTATTTTCATTTCAGACTGAAAACCAGTGTGAGCACAATTATGTAAAGGAATGCATGCAGCTCTCACCTGGCAGAAGGATGGCAAGGACAGTTTGGCCCAAGGGACCAAAGGGACCAAGGGACCCAGACTCACCACATTTCCACAATGTCAAATACAGGTGCGCCCTTTCCTCTGGTCTCCACAAATCTTGTACAGTAAGTAGTCCCAGTCTCACCAGGAACAGGTAGACTAGCCTTGGGCAGACTCTGGTAAGATGAGATTTTAAGTCTTTGTCATGAGGAGGGAACAGCACTCTGGTCCTTAACTGCTCAGCTAATGTGTAAAAAGCGTATTAGTTCTATATCCTGCAGCCAACCTTACTCAGTATGCTGACTGTTTTGAATCTCAAACAAAAATACTTAACTGTCCCTCTGCACTGTAGGTTTCCTTTTGTGTTTTTTGTTGTTATTGTTTTTTAATTGTGTCTAAGCCTAAGATAAATTTGATGCCTGTCTACAGTGTGTTTTGGAGCACCAGGCAGCAATCTCTAAACCCATTGTGACCAAACCAATGGCAATAAAGCTCATCAGCTCTGCCACAATAAGCTGAGATGGAGTACTGCACTAATAGAGCTCTGATGCTTTCAAGACAAACCAGTAGCTGTTGCACAGGAATGCATTGCACTGCACCACGTGGAAAATATTCACACTGGTTTGCATAGCCTTGCATTTCTAGGAGGATTTCACAAACTTATCATGCTTGGCACCATCGCCGACAAGATTGATAACAATAGGTATCACTCTCACTAGCCGAGGAAGATATAAGTACCACCATTGCCAGTGCAGACCTTTGCGTCAGCTTGCAGATTCTTACGCAATCTGGCTAAACTTCAGCTAACCATCCAAACTGAAACAGATTTCACCTTGCATTTTGAATATTACTTGGATTTTTTTTTAATGAAATAGAATTAATAAAGAGGCTTGCTAAAATTCTAATCACTGTCAGTAACCTGATAGTGTACATAAATTTTGCTATATAAGCTTTCAGAGTGAAACTTTGAAGAAGACTAGGTTGTCTAGAAATTATCAGCGTAAATTAGTTCTACCTAATAGACACTGCAATTATCTTCTGATATAATTATAGGACACCTTTTTAACTCTGCCAGTTTTTTTTATCTTCAGGAATAACCATACCGGCTAGCAATTGCTAATACAATGGAATAGCAAGTATACAAGCCATCTATCACAAAGACAATATTTTTTAAAGTGTTTATGCAAAACAAATCACTGCTCTGCTCCATCTTTTGTACCTTTTTGTAATGAAAACCACTGCCTTAAGTTATTTTCTTAAATCACATCTTTTATTATCCATGTTTTATGCCAAATTTCCTTTTTTGTGATAGCTATTTATCATAGCAAAAGCAAACCAGACACATACTTCAGTGTGGGAGTTTTATTTTTATAGCAGGAGGCTTTAGTGGAGATGGGATTGATACATCAAAGTCTTATCCCATGATAACAGATGTATTTAAATATTTACCTTCATTTTTGTCCTCTACAGTTAATACAATATTTCCCTAACATAAGCTGCTAAATGTATTTTCCTCTTTTTTATTCTTATTAAAATTGTGATTTGAAGATATATTCCTAAAGCTGTGAATAGTTATTAACATTTCTTTAAAGGCTTCAATATTTGAATGGCCAAATTCCAGCTTGAGTAATTACATTCTGCCTACTTAAATTCCCCACACAGTTTCAATTAGATAAGTTATTCTTTTACTCTTTATGTCCTAAAACTGTTCTGCAGCATTGCTGCCACTATTAAACAGCTGCTGAATTTTGCCCCAGAGGTGACTGAACTGATCCCTGTATACAAAACACAATATATAAAACAAACTGAACTTTTGCTAGATGAAAGTTGGTAAATATAAGTTTTATGATGGCTAAGTATTATTTTTGAATGCCCATGTTTATGCTCATTTTAAGGGTAATGATAATGAAACCTTTCCCACAGTGTCCTATTAACAGTGCTCTAGAAAGAAATGGAGAATTTGTCTTCCATACATGTTCACAGCATTTCCAGGCTCTATCATCAAGAAGGCAGACCTTAAATTGTAGGCGCGTTGCCATATGGGTACAGGAATGACCCCACCAAAGAGATAAAAGAACTGTAAGCTAGATTTTATAGATACTTAGGTACTTAAAGCCTCAGAAAGGAAGCCAATATCTATGTCAGGCATACAGTGGAGGACTGTTCCCCATATGCTTTTGGAAATCCTGCTAGGGCCTTTAAAAGGAAATAGAACCCCAAATACCTTTAAAAGACTTTCCCCCGTATACTACGACCTCAGCCTGAAACTATCCAGTTCCACGTAATTTTACTTTACCAAGCAAATCCATTTCTTTCTACTGTAGTTAAACCTCTGAGATTCTCTTCCTTGAAGAAATAGGTGAAAAGGATCTGAAGTAGCAAAGGGCACTACCTGCATCATTTAAGAACAGTTTTAGTGTGGTCCCAGGCTGTCAGTGTGCAATGCATTAAAGATTTTTTTCACATCCAGACCTATATTTCTGCTCTCTACAAGGGACCTGTTCAGATTACAGTGGTTACTGTAACTTCAAGGTAATCTGATGCTGCTGGGAGGTTGTGTGGGAAATCCCTGTGTAACTGCACATCAATAATTAAGCCAAATTCCAGAACAGGCTTTTGGATTTAGGCCTTTGTAAATGAAATCCTCCCTCCTTCCTCCGTAAAAGATTTCTGTAGACAAATCTTCAAATAGGCCTAGGACAGGTAGGCCCCAGGCTTATAAAAACTATATATAAACTGAAATTATTTCTGGGGTCAATTAAAAATGCATGTTTAAATACAGAACCTGTGAAAGTTGAGGGAATACTTAAACATTTATAAATTTGAATGCTGCTGTGGCTGAATGGGGCCTCTTCTTGTTTTCCTTCCTCATTTTTCCTGGAGTAGGTGACATATACTTGGCGAGTATATACCTCACAACAGGCATTTCTCTGTTTCTCTTTTTTGCTATTCTGTCGTGCAGAAGACAACCTGCTCTCTAGGAGAAAGATAAATACTTTTCTCGTCTGCAGTATTTCTTATTCTTGCAGGGGTATAAGGCTTTTCACTTTTCTTGATGAACTGATGAGGTTTAGGGCATCACCTAAAAGAGATTCTGCACTTTGAGATTTCTGCCCGTCTTTTTTTGCCTATTTCTTCTGAATTCTGGGGTTTTTTTCCTAATCTTCAATCTTCATCCGCATACTTTTCATATCTGTGAATCCTCCCTCCATACAGTCCAATCGTTTTCTATATATTCTATTTTAGATAGTGAATCTCCTCTCTTGCTTATCCATGCTCATTCTGTGTCCATTTCGGTTCTTCCTCAGCCCCAGGCTTTTCCTTGCTACAGCATTAGGGGGAAAATGCTGCCTACCAATCTCTCTGATTATATTGAGCTGCACTTCAGGATACAGACCTGAGCCTGAACATTACTTGCTGCCTTCTGCTTGTGCTGAAGAGCTGAGACAAATGAGGCAACAGTCCTCAGCCATGGGTAGCTGCTAAACCGTTCTTCACACCACCATCTAAACCACAGGTGTTGAGAATGGTATTGCAGAAAACATCTGGGCTAGAATCGTAGTGCAACATAAGAACTTGGAGGAAATCAAACCAAGTAAGGACAGGGCAGTTTATGTATCAGCACAATATTCAACTTGTAGTGCAAATCCACAACAAAACTAGTTTACTAGGACTATGTCAAGTATCAAAGATCTTTTTAAATAAAGAAGATAATTTTAAATAAAACTATAACCAAAGCACCCAGGAAAAAAAAAATCTTAAAAATCAAGGTTCCCAGAATATTTCTGTAGAGTCTCTGTCTCTACTAATAAAACTACTCATGGCTTCTTACAATTTGCGCTCACCAGAGGAACAGCACAGTGTTAAACGTCCCATGGTGCTGCTGCTGCTGCTGCAAAGACTGACAGCATCAGTCCCGGGTGCCTCATGTTCTGTGTTCCAAGAAAAGCTCTGCCGTCAATGTGGGCTTTACTTAAAACAGCAACTTTTTTCAACATTTGTTTCTTAAATTTTTTAATTTCAAAGAAAACATGCTCAAATTTTACAAATTTCCCTGACAAAAAAACACTTAACACCTCATTTCCACAGTGCAGCCGCTGTTGTTAAAAAAAGAACTTTTTTTTGTCTATAAGGAAGAAAACACACTTAGTAAATGTCAGTGCTAAAGAATGCTCATCGTTTTTGTGATCTGTCCCACCGTGTATCACATTTCTTAAAACATTACCAAAGTAACAGCTGTACAGTTTAGCCAGCTGATAATAAACTAATGCTCTCATAGGAAGTTCTTATTTTTTAGACAGACTTCCTTATAGATCATTTCTGCTCAAGATGAATTTGGAATGCAAATTTTCACAAAGCAGGGTATGGAAACTATGCAGACATTTTTCTTGTTCTGTAAATTTTCAGTGTACTTAAGTTAGTTATATATAAACAGCTTCACTGTACTTTCTAATTAGTAGAATAACTGCAGTAATTGTAAGGCCAGGATTTCAAAGAAAATACCTTCAACATTACAGAAGACTCAAACCAAAAAACCTGTACCTTTTCATGTATTAAGATAGACACTCAAATGCATTAGTTATTATTGAACACTGAATAATTATATTTGCATTTTATATCAATTTGATTTTTAAAAATGATAATACTGCAGCGTATTAACCATATGTTACTTAAGAAGCCATTATCCACAGTTTGAAATAATAGAGAAGACTCTGGATCTCTATGTATAATTTGCCAATGTATTCTGCATTTTTCTAAAAGCCTACAAAAGAAATCCTTTCCAATTAGAGATTAAAGGGAGAATAGTATTCTCCTCCTGATTGCAAGAAAAAGAAAGGAAGTTTTAATTTTTAAAGAAACTGCGCCAGAATCTCATACTGTTCATATATTTACTTATATTTTAATTATATGATTCTCCAAATGTGCCAGATATATAAGAATATGTGCATTGTTACTACTAATATATTTCCACCATATGTCCATTGATAAGGGAAGTACAGTATTGCACACAAGCACATCACTGAATTTTAAAATAAAACTACAAAGTTTAATATTCTGAGTTTTGGTCATGGTATTGAAGGTTACAATGATTTGATGCTTGTCAGTGTATTCCCTACATTTAAAATATAATTTGATTTTAAAACTCAGATATTTTTATGCACACAAATGTTATCACGTTGATAATGAGAAATATGCAATTATTGCTGAAGTATTGTGTCACAAAACAAATATCATTTACATTTGTTTAATTTATCAGTTCTGACTTTACGAGGAATGATAAGAATGACCGTGGTTGAAAGGACCCTAAATATTTCTTGAACAGAGTCCTACCAATGTTATTCAGGGTGAGGCTGAAATTGTAGTCGCCGTCGTTTACTGCTGTGTTCCCTGTAGCTTTCTACTGTGGCATATTCTTTCTATCATATAATATTTGTTTTTTGACAGATCACTGTAACATAATTGGAACATAGGATTGATTTAACTTTCTTATCGCCTAGTCAAATGTGAACTCATTGCGCTATATGATATACAATAGGGAGGCAAATACAATGGAAAGTAATAATAGACAAAATGAAATGCTTCCTTGACTTAGATGTTTTGAGATTACTGTTTTCTAATTAAGATTTATATGTTGGTATATATATACATTTACACACACAGATATATATGTGTGTGTGTGTGTGCCACCAGTTCTCCCTCACTTCCCTAGGCCTAGGTTCTCACTTCCCTAGGCCTAGGAGTGAATGAAATACAAGAACCTAAGTCTGAAATGCTTCAAAGTTTGAACAAACCTCAGACTTTGATCTTGGTTAACTGTTACTGTCAGCGCAGAATCAGTGATGGTGAGTCTATTGCTTGCATTTTGCACCTTCACAAGAACTCTTGCTTGCTTATTTTCATCAAGCTTCGTTCTAGTCTCACTCCCCAAACATAACGCAACCGCTTATTTACCATAAAGGAAAATACTGTAAGACAATTACTGTCCTATATGCTTAGTTATCTATTTGTGCATTCATATTATTAACTAGTAAGCATATTTTTGGCCTACAAAATGTTGGTCATTATTTAGGTGGCCAGTATGTATCATCATGATAAGCTTAGCTTCACTGTTTCGTCGTGATCCTGTACATTACTTATAGACACAGACCTAGATAATCTCTTCTGACTTTACTCACTTAGTCTGGTGGGGCCCCCAAATCCATACGAGAAAACTCCAAAGTGGTCTTATAGGATAAACAGGAAAATGTCATTACAGCAAGAATCAAGCCTAAGCTATAAATTGGAGACCTAAGCTTCTTTAAGTATGGGGTTTCTGGTTGGCAGTTCTCCAGTACTGGACAGCTATGGCCATGTTTAGCATTTTGCTTACAGTCGTCTCGTAATTAAGTTATATCGATGCCATCTCATGCAAATTGTCTATATAAGAAAGAAGCCATTCAAATGCATTGTATATCCATATATGAATTTCAAAATCAGTTAAGATAATCATGTCACATTAAATAGCATAAGGTGACAGAAGGTTCAAGTGGGAGGCTTTGGCAGTTTTAGCAGACATCCTTAAATCAACAACATAAATTTTAATATAGTAATTGTATTACACCAAAGGGATGTGTTAACAGGATACTGCTTCAAGACTATTTACAGAGAATGCAAGAGAGAAGTAAAATAATATAAATACATTCATATTTTTTCTAACCTCTTTGTTTTTTAAATCTTCTGCAAACAATCCAGCCAAAACAAATCTTTGTTTTTATAATCTACTCCATTTCTAAAACCCCTACTGGGTTAGACTTTCCAACTAAAATACAAATCTTTATGCATGCTTCATAGAAAATGTTTACTCAGACATTGTGCAGTGTTTTCTGCAATGTATGGCCTTGGCATTGCAAGAAAATGAAAATTTCCAGAATCTTGTTTAAAGCTCATTTCTATTAACAATTCACAGACAAATATCTGTTAATTTATCATATGAAGACAGGGGGACCAGTATGTTTTGTGACACTGTTTGGTGATGTAAGCAGATTAAAAATTGTCAAAATTTTCCCAGATTCCTTTTTTTTAGGATTGTGACAAGGTGAAGGGAATTAGGGAATTTCCTAATTTTTACATAGCAATACAAGAAATCCCAAGACCACCTGTTCACCTAGTCTTGGTGCTGGTAGCACCACACCAGCCAAAAGCAATGGCTACCAGGGCAAATTCTACAGTACAGTGGAAGCACACAAGTAAAGCAAAACAGTTGGTGCCAAGAATTCGCTATTGACACCGTATGTGCTCTGCGGGGGCTACTTCATACTCACCCTGTGGACTGAGCATTCTGTGGTGGTTAAAGTGCAGAAGACAAGCTCTTGGAGTGCGCATCTTCCAGTTTTGTTTCACCCAAAAGGAGGTGCTTCTCAAGCTCTGAGGTTGTCCACAACATGAACTGACATACTTTAAGTAGAGATGAGTCAGGAGATTAATTTTGTGTAGATGCATCCCAGCGCACTGGCCCAATGCCTGCATGGCCCACCAGTGCTGTTCAGAGATGGCAGATAGTCCACTGGAGTTTTCGCCACGTTGGAATAGCATTTGGTTTTGATGGAGATGAGAATCTGGAAAAACGTATTAGGGAACACATGAGAATAACTTGTTCCAGGCAGGGTATCTGCTAAACAACACATCACCGGTCTTGATCTTTGGTGACGTAGTGAACAGTCAGTGAGAACTGCTCAATGCACACTGATTGCCAACCACTTGCTGATCAGTGGTGGCATTTCCTCCAGGCCTGCAGTGGCAGTTCATTGCAAAAGGTTTCCTTTGGCTCTCTCTCTCCACGCGTCCCCCCTGCCCTCTTCCCCCCCGAACCAGTAAAATCAGATAAAGAAGAGATACTGTGGTCTCTAAGTAACCACTCTTCTGAGGGGCGGGCAATTCTGTGACTTTTTAAATATAAAATTTACCATTCCAAAGTTAGAAAGTCACAAAGATATCAAAATTGTTCTAATTTTAATAATCAAAGACATACTATTATGCTAAACCCTCAGATTGGGTGACTACTGCTACAATACATACAAACACCAATAAATGTTCAAAATCAATTGTTTACATTAATGTTAAACCATATAATCTAAGAGAAAGGTAATTGCTAGTTAATTCTAGTATCTTTGCAAGCGTCCATTTTAACCATTGTCCCAGGCTACTCAGCTTTGTACTTAGTTTTGTAAGTATATATACTCTGTGTTACACTGAGCTAGTATAGAGTGAGACTAATTGAGATCACTATGGAAATTAAGATTACATACTGATAAATGCCAGGATGATATTGTGCTTCAGTACTCCTCATCAGTGCAGCCATGAAAATTAATACTATTTCTGGACTGCACTATTTTCTTCTAACAGTTTAAATGGAAAACATCTGATCTAGAATTGTTTGCAATGGATAAAAGGAGCCTGCATGGTAAAGGATCTGACATATTTGTAAACCAGCAATTATGGCATATACCCAGCAATTTGAAATATTTCTGAATTGTTCAGCACATCCCCAAATTGCTCATGTAATGAAAGCACATGAAATTGTTATTATCATTGTTTCTAGTTGTCTTCTGTTTCCCACTGGAGACTTTTTTTGTCAGCTTAATACATTTTTGTTTGTTTTCAGCTCTGGCTTTATTTGGTTTTGGTCCTGGAATGAAAATCAGCTAATGACACCTTTTCTCAGTCTACAGAGGCTTCCGCTGTCTAGCAAGAGTGGATTAGTCACTCAGTGCGTGATCTCAGAGCGAGATTGGGGTTTGCTGCTTTATTTGTTTATTTACATTTATTTTAGAGGAGGGAGATGCACAATGCAGCTGTACAGGACAGTGTCATCTACACTGTCTGAAAGCTGCTAATAGTCACTTCATATCTTAAGAATAAACACAATGGGCTCTTCACTAATGGATTAATATTTTTTTTTCCAAATTAAATGAAGAAATACAATAGAAATCTGAAGAACCTCTTGCCAAAGGCGCAACATACCAACGCATAGTATTTTCAAGAGTTGAGAGCAGAAGTGACTCAGGGATTAGGAACGATAGTTGTATCATTTTATCTCCTGATTTTCAGTCTGAAGCTAGTCAGGTTGCTGACAAATGTTAACAGAACCATTACTTAACAGCTTAGAATAGGATACAAAAGGACAGTCACAATCCCCCCACCCCATGCCCCAAATGTTGTTTATAAAACGCTTTATGCCGTGCTGGAAGCATAGGACAGCTGTAACCCAACTAAAATAGCTCTCAGATGACTTTCCTGCCTAAGCCGTAAGTAGCGCAGAGTTGCTTTATTCTCTGCAGCACCGCCACCGCAGCCAGGGACAAGCGGGGATGGCTGCAGCGTCTCCATCATCAGCTGCTGCCAAAACGATTCCTCGGGAACACAGACAGTCTCTTAGAAAATGGAGTGGTTCTCAGGATGCTCCGATTCACAGGGGACCAGGCTGGCACATACTCGAAAGAACTGGGAAATAAGGGAGGTTTTGCAAATTGGCTAGTACAAAGGATTGTGATGATAGTGCCCAAATGAAAGCTCATAAAGAATTAAAATATGACAACTGTCATAACAACAGAAAGCACTGTTATAATATGAGATCATCTTACTAATTTGTCGTGGCATCCCTGAGGATAAGCAGGCATTTTGGTTCTCAGTTTTTCATTTTGTTTGACTGATACCAACCTGAACATATAGACTGCAGTGCTTAAAATACAAACTTTGTAGAAGAATATCAAGCTGTGTACATACAAATCAGAGATGGATTTGCCAATGCAACATATTGTCTCTGGAATAATTACTCAGTTACCAGTAAAACCTCTGCAAACAAATGTGTCTTGCAGTTTAAAAAAGAATATAATAATATATATACTTTGAAATTGCAGAGTCTATATAAGCTAAATAAATCATCAGGCCACAGCAAAGAAAAGGATTATTCTAACTCCAACCCTAATGATGAAAAGCAGTTTTTAAAGATATTCTTATTAAAGGACAGAAGAAAGTATAGACAAAATCAGATTATTGGGATCACCAATAATTTGTTCTGGGTTTGTGTCGTGGTTTAGCCCCAGTCGGCAACCAAGCACCACTCCCCCTCGCTCACCTTTCCCCCCGGTGGGATGGGGGAGAGAATCTGAAGACCAAAAGTAAGAAAACTTGTCAGTTGAGATAAGAACAGTTTAATAATTGAAATAAAATAAAATAAAAATAATACTACATTGTAATAAGTCATAATGAAAACAACGAGAGAAAGAGAAACAAAACCCAGGAAAAACAAGTGATTCAACTGCTCACCACCCACTGACCAATGCCCAGCCCATCCCCGAGCAGTGATAGCTGCCCCCCCCCCCCGCCAACTCCCCCAGTTTATATACTGGACATGACGCCATACGGTATGGGATAGCCCTTTGGCCAGGCTGGGTCAGCCCCCCTGGCTGTGCCCCTCCCAGCTGCTTGTGCACCGGGCAGAGCAGGGGAAGCTGAAAAGTCCTTGACTGGTGTAAGCACTGCTGAGCAACAACTGAACCATCAGTGTGGTATCAATATTATTCTCATCCTAAATCCAAAATACAGCACTATAGCAGCTACTAGGAAGAAAATTAACTCTATCCCAGCTGAAACCAGGACAGTTTGTACACGCTTCACAGCCCAAAGAGACCTCGTCCATGATTGAGTCTCCTGAGCATTATTGCAGTACAAGTACATGAAGAAAATACAAAGTTACTAGCATAGACTTAAAACCAATCTGAACAATTCATATCCATAGTTGACACACAGGGAAAAGTAGGTATGTTTAAAGTGAAAATAAATTCCTAAGTACAACACCAAGACACGTGCCTGTTCTCTTTCTCACATAAATTCACAGACATACTGCTGGCATAGATGCCTGTTTTGAGGGAGGGGAAGAAGTTGTCTTCACTTTCCACTACTTAATTAGACCACTGTCAAAGGAACTATATTTCAAGGGCTATGAGGCTTCATGTAATTTCAACTTCTGACTCTTCAAAGATATCATAGAGTTGCTATAAAAAAAAATTGAGTAAACTTGATAAACACTTGTTAGCTATCACTTTTTACAGTTTTTATTATATAGAGTTAATAAATTTTCTCCATTGTACCAGGCCTATTCTATTAGTGCACTTATATGCTAAATATACAATGGCTGTACAAATTTCTCAATTTTTTCTGTGACAAGAATCTCTTGACATTTGTGTTTTTCCACTTAATAGTCTGAAACTTCAGCAACTGAAAAGTTTATAACATACAAAGGTGAAAACTCTGAGCATAATCTATTATTATAATAACTAGTGCTTGGTACGATCATGGTTTTGAAAAACAAAATTATTTGTTTTTTCTTCTCAGCTTTTGAGGAGAAGAAAGTGCTTTCGTATTATTTCCCAGATATATGGGAATAAGAGCTACTATGGAGTAATACTGAATACAGTATTAACTGTGCAAAGTGTATAGAAGAACCGAAAGCACACCTAGAGATACAACTAGCACCTCAGACATGCAGCTGTGCTTACTTACGCACTTTCTTCTTTCCTCCAACTCTCTTCTCTCAGGTTTTTTCTGGATTTCGGTATTTTCTTGAGATTACCACTGAGAGTTTCTTCTTTCTTCTCCTCTTTGTCCAAGATTCTTTTCCTGAGTAAAATTAAGCTATTTGTGGTACTCTATCAGTCTGGAAACAGTTTGAGTCTTTCCCATTGACTTCTTTTTAACTATTTCTCCTCCTATGTCATGTCATAACAGTTAAAATAAATTGAAAGTGGGGAAAAAAAAGGTTCATAATTCTCCAGTTGAAGCTGAAGGGAAACAGAGGGAGAGGACTGCAGATGAAATGTCAATTGCTAAAATTACCTTGTCCCAGTGATCAGACAGGCCTTGGATTTATCGAACTACAGGGCACTCTACAAGGTCTGTTTAGTTCTCACATTTGTTTCACAGCACTGAACTGAAGGAACCGAATGATTTGAGCATGGTTATTGATTAATATTGTTTATTGCGTATATTGTTCCAGGCACTTAGGGAAAAATATAGGTATGTTTAGAAGAAAATAAATACATAAAGAAGATGGCAAGCTGGACTCCCTCTTTCTTTCTCCCCCACTGCATGTGTATGCATTAGCACAGCTCTGAAAAGCCCCCTGGACAATAACAATAACAGGCACTTAGGAAAAAACATAGGTATATTTAAAACTAAAACATATACATAAGTAAGATAGTAAGGGAAGCTATATATGTATGTCAGTAGAGATGAAAGCTGTTTGAAGAATTCTATCAGTAGTAAGTGTGCCACAGGGCAACTGCGTGAACACACAAATGAGATGGACCAAAATAATTCCTTCCCTGAGCATCACCCCGAGAGAGCGTGACTTAGCGATACAAAGGACACACACAGGACAACTGGGAATGCGAAAGTTCTGCCTGGAGGAGCACTGGCTGCTATTTTGATACGGTTTTTTTTTTCCTTGGAGTACTAAATCATATGTGAAATTTTAAGAAAACCTCAAAAAATTTAGCATTTCAAACTCATGCTTAAAAGTACAGAACTCTGTCATGTTTTCATGTTTTTGTCAGTTTAATTCACAGCAAGAGAAGAATTTTCTACTTAAGCCCTGTTTTCTGAAATGACCTGGGTCATTAATGTATTCTAGTCCCTGGTGTGGCTGTTACTATTTCTTATGAAAAACACTTCCTAAATGGTTTTAGCTAAATTGCAGAAAGGCTGTAAGCACCTAGCAAGAGTGCCCAAACAGAGAGTTAGTCTGCAACAGCTACTATTTCTCAATTCACAGGCTTCCCAATTTCTCACTAGCGTCTTCGTGTAGACAGACCCTTCCTTGTGACTGAAACAGATTTTCTGCGTCAAAAATGTCTCTTACTTGTGTTGTAATGAAGAGGTTTCATACTTCAAAGTCTCAAATTGTGTCAAATTGTGTCACTATAAGACAAACAGAAAACACTTTTATCTCCAAGTATGTCTACACAACGTACTGAAGGGGTGATGACAGTACTGACATCCATTCTAGTTTGAATTTAGCTAGCACGGGTAATGTTAAGAGCCTGCATGTCTAAGTATAAACTAGTAGAAACCTGATGGGTTTCTCCCATCCCTTGGGCTGCTAAGGAATAAAAAGGAGCCATTCTTTGTGGCTAACAGATTACTAACAGAACCATCTTGTTTTATAGTCTGCAGTTCAAAGGGTGCACATGTAATATTAACACAGAGCAACACATTTTCATTTCATATTATGTCAATTTTTATTGATAATATACTGGGTTTTAATACTAATTTAATACTAATGTAAGTCAGAAGGCTTGACCTGTCAAATTCTATTATGCTGGCAAATCATAAATTTCGACTAAAATGTATGTTTTCATAAACTATTAAGATTTCTTTGTTTTTGTAGTTTATTCCCCATATTTCTGGCACTAGTATACAGACAGTGAGATTTTCAGCCAATCGATCCACTGTTTTCTTCCTTGTCTCTTCTTTGACGTTACAATGAATAACCCAGTCTTTTCCCAGTTTTTATATCCTTGTCCAGGTTTTATAGCTGCTTATAATTACTTGGGACCTTTTGTTTCTAAGTGTGTGCAGGCTTGATGCTAGCAAAGCTTTCCATTTTATTCCAGCATGCTTTTTTTTGGATCAAAACCCCTCCCTTTGGCTTAGAAAAGAGAAAATATTCCAGTCAACAAGTGGCAAACATTCAGTGACAGATGTTAAAAATCAAGTATGCGTTAGAATACTTCAAATGTTATCTCATGTCAGAGTTTGAGAGGTCTGTAACAGTTGTACGTTTGTACATGGCCACTGCTTCTGTGACATAATCAAATGTAAGAATAACAATATGACTACAGATTACAAATAAAACTCAAAGAAAATGTCAAAATTCTCAAAAAAATTTGAACATCTGTAGAAAATTTTAAAATAAAATACTACACTGATTTGGCGGAAACTTTATTGTGGAGAATTTGAGATTTACTCTTGTTATGAATCAGAATAGAAACACTTTGAAATGTCATCTTTTCTGGTAAAATGGAAAAATCACATTTTTGAGCAGGGCTATTAATCCTTACTCTAAGCGTGGCCTGTATGACATGAAAAAGAGTCAGACTCAGCCGCCACAGGAGCTGGAAGCTCCACTTGTTTGATGATGAAGAAACAAGTAGATGCTCTTTTTTGTTACAGTTCTAATTCACAGACTCTGTTAAATCTAACAGAATACTAATTACCCTAAGTGGATTTCACAGTTGACAGAGACCTTTGCCGGGAAGACAAGCTTGACAAAGGCAATTGAAACTTAGCTAATGAAGAATACTAGATCCACCTTTGAGGAATGTTAAGTAAGTGCTTTGCTTTTTATGAAAGGTACCTCTTTTATATGTAAAGTAACCATAGAAATGTCAACATTTCATTCTTAGACACCTTGCTAAATTCTGCAGAGGGTTATCAAATTACCTTTAGGTTTTCCTTTTCCATAATTATATTTATTCATACAGCATTTCCTTGCAGTGAAGCTCTGTGGACCAATCCTGAAAAAGGCACACTCAACATTTGCTTAACACAGCTTAATCAAACGAGTCTTCATACTGACAATCACAGTATGGTAGAAATTTCTTCCTTGCAAATGAGGGCTATGCAGGTGTGTCTAATTATTACAGAATTGCTTGAAGCACACAAAAGTGCAGGTGAGAGCCGGGACCATAAAAATGTTCTTTTGTGATCATGTTACCTCAGGTAGCTCGAAATATGCAAATAACTACTGCCTTTGGTGGTACTCAAGAGCTAATACCAGCTCAGAATTAGTACAAAGTTGGGATGCTTTAAAAGCTACTGAGAAATAGGGGCAAAGCCTTGCTTGTGTGGTTGGCTGGGTGTTCTGCTGGTACAGTCAGGATCAAAGACACACAATCCAAAAGCTTTAAGATAACTCTCTCCTTTTCATACTAGAAGTTGCTTCCTCATTTTAGATTATCTTGTGATACTGCAGCATTCTTACATACTAGGGTACACTACTGTGATCCTCATGCTACTGTGAAGTATTTTATCACTTCCCTGGATTTTTCAAGGGAATGAAGTGTTTGGTCTGTTTGGTCTTCAGCACCCGTAAGATGTTCTATATGCACATAAATTAAAGTTGTTCAGGTAGTAGAGAGTTTCAATGACTTTTTCAAGCCGGAAAACTGTTTATTTTCTAATTATTCAGGGTTTTACTGAGGAAGCCAATCAGAGAAAGATTTCTTTGAAAATGATCTAGTTTAAAGTTTTTGCTCTCTCTTTTCTGAATCATGTCCTACATGATAGTTTCAATTATTTATTATAAGGCAATGGTAAAAAAGTGTTAATTAGCAAAGATGAAAAAGACTGACTCAATGGGAGCTCCTGTAAAGGAGCTCTTATTTCTAATGCCTGAGGTGACCACTAATTTACAGCTTTTGATAGCTTGCATGCATGGTTCACAGAATAAATTGGTCTTGGGGAAAAAACACTGTACACCTTATTCACTGTGGTTAATGAAGAAGGTCTAGGTTTTGCTGTTGTTTTGTTTTTATTTTTTTAGTTCAGGCAATTTAGTTTTGATAAAACGGTTTAACTTGACAGCGTTAGAAATTAAAATATGCAAAGAGAGAAAGTATGACACTGGAACTGCAAGACTTTCTTCATTCAGCTGAAATGCCTATACCCAGCCCAAGAGGCCAGCTCTAAAAATAATCATGCTTTTTTTTTTCTTCCTGTGCCAATTTCAGCTAGTCTTTTCCATCTTATAAAAATCTTTAAGATTAAAAAAAAGCTTTAAAGATACTAATATCCCAAGATCTTCACACTTTTTTTGTTTGTCTTAGTGAAAATAAGAAAGGAAAAATAACACACAATACTAGATGATCATGCTAATAACAGGAATCATACAGAGGACTGAAACTAAAATTTCTCTTAAATGTAATACATCAAAATTACCTTCATCTTCTGTTTATGTGTTTTATTATTTAATCATAGCTAGATCTACACAACAGTGTGAAACAAGTTCCTTAACAAAATGAATTATTTTAATTAATTAGAATACTCAATGAGGGCCAATAATGCAGTGGTCAGAGGTCTAGTTTAACTATTTTTTGCCTGTAGTCTCCATTGGACATACCTGCTTGTTTCTTGAAAGTTACCACACAGGAATTCATTTTTATCACTGGTTGTCCTAGCTGGATTTTAAATAGATGTGACTTATACGTGAAGGATTCTGTCTCTCCCTTTTTTCCCCCCCCACTCCCTTTTTTGCAATTTTCCCATCTTCTCCTAGTCATTCTCAAAAACCAAACAACAACAACAAAAAAAAAACCACCAACCCAAAACTAAATTAGTCTTCAAATTTCGTTCATCCATTTTGGCATTTAACATAGCTAGGTCAAGAGAACAATGTAAAATTTTTAGAGTGACCAATATGGGAGACTGGGTTGCAAGGACCTGAGACGTGCTGCACATCCCTCACACCAAGCCCTTCAAGGACAGCAAGTTTTGAATGTTGTTTATTTTTTTCTTTACTTCAGGTCACTGACTTGGTGTTCAGCTAGTAGAAATGACTGGAATATTTTTTTCCAATGATAGCTGAAAATGAAAAGTTTTCCACTGAGTGTCTGTTCCATCTAGTGTGGATGGAACCCAAAATCCTGACTGTCCATCCACTGTCTTTCCCAGTTCTGTCGATTTTCCTTATGCCTGTATTCTTCATGTTGTTTCACAACATCACAGCTGTGCAGGACCAATTCCTCAAACCTCCAAGCAGATGAATTCACATGAAGAACTCACTCTTTTCTTAATTCTTTATGTTTAGATCTTTCAAGCCTTTCAGATCTTCCTCAATTAACACCTTTCCACTTAGCCTATTTTCCTTGTTTATTTGTTCATTTTCTTGTTGTTTTCTTTATTAATGAGATATTAATTGACAGTCTCTGTGATGTTTCTTATGCTTCAAGCTTTTTTTCATCTCCTGACGAGCCTTGCTGAGCATAAAACAAGAACAATGAACAAAGTCATTGTGAGAGTTAAACTAAAAAGAACTATAAAATGGTAAAGTCCAGAATCAACAGCAACAGATAAAAGATTAACATGATGCTGCTGTTGTGAGGACTTCATTATCACCATGTTCCTAGTCAGAACAAAGGTGTGAAAGGATAGGAAGGTTTAACAAATTTAGAGCGTGATGTGAAAATAAATGAGATATTCGTGGTCCACCCTAAGTTGCTATGGGCTTCAGGACATTTAAAGTCCAGAAACAACTGAAATCCAGATCATTCATATACTTCAAAACTAACTGAAATAATTCTATTGTATGGATAGAAAGGTAAATTTACTGGTGTTAGTATCTGAGGTGCCTCTCCTCACCTGGAAGCTCAGGTTTTTGAAAAGAGGTTGTGGTATTACTTGATTTTACTATTTTAATGACAGAAGGTAATGATCTTCATTTAATTGTCAAGCTGTTCCTCAGAAATTTATAGATTTTTACCATCCTGGAAAATATTTTGCATATTTAGCTTTACTGAAGGTAGACAGACTTTTACAAAGGGTGGTTCTCCCCATCATTTTATAGAGGCTTCCAGCCTTAATTTATTACCCTTTATTACCTCTATCAGAGGTAATAAAGTGGGCCTAGGAGACCCACTAAGAGTAGATGTCTAGTTCTTACATAGCTGAGGCTGGATGTCATGAATTTCATACATGTTACCCTGTGCTGATATCTGTGAAAATCTGTGCCCCTTAAATTCGTGTCCTCTGTTTAAAACAAAAAAGCACATGCTTTTTTGCATATCTGCATGTCTTCCCATGCAAAGTCTGTATTTTACCAAACAGGGGAAGGACCAGTGGGTGATTTTCAAAGAATGTGCTCTGATATTTCTTTCAGCCAGGGCCAGTGCCAACCTTAAACAGTAAAAAATAACTTGAAAGTACAAACAGAGCAGAGGATATCATCTGCTGGTGTTGAGGAGGGAGCATTTTCTGACATTGATTCTTTTCTCTTTGACTTTCTGGTAGCGTATAAAATGCGGTCATTCAGTTTTAGAGATTCGTTCTGGAAGTAGGCTTAACCAATCAGGAAATTAGAGTCCCTATCATGCACCTTCTCTAGTGAATCACAGAAGGGGGTGAAACAAAGCAAAAGGGGATTTATTAAAGATAAAATTTAATTAAAAGTACAGAATATGAAATATAATAAATATTAAAATAAAGAAATGCCTTCTGGGGCAGGTAGTGACATGAACATGGGATTAATTTTAATAAGCTGAATAACCCTTCACTAATATGAGTATGGGGGTCAGAGTCTAGCCTAAGCATTTGAATATTTTCCTTGGTTCAGATTATTCTTTTCACAGATATGAAACAGTCAGCTTTTTCTGTTCTAGCTGCACATAATTTTGAAAATTGTTTGGTGAACAAAAAGAAATAAGAATGGGAAGTTACAAGTTTGCATTTCATAAGGAGGGGGGAGAAAAGCCTTTTCAAGTTTCACTTCAGAAGACATTGGTGTACCAGAAGACACAAAAAAATAAATTAACTCGTGTTCATGTACAAAAGTGGATGACAAGTAAAACTAAAATGCAAGGCATATTATGCAGATTTTTTTTGCGAATGGCAGTTACAGATTTACATAAAATTAAAATAACCTTTAAAATTAGAACAGCCAGGTCACTCTAATGTGCTCTGAATTACTGAGCTAATGATATTCTTATCCCTCCGTGTCTTCTAGGCACTGCCATTGAAAATCTAAACCTGTGCAAGAAAACTTAAGTCGAAACAGCTACCCTGGGAAAACCACTCCATACTTCTCTATTGGTGCTACCTCTAAAGACAAAATATATTTTAATGGATATTTAAAGTCAGAAACATCTAGAGCCAAAAATAAACAAAACGGCCATTACTTCTTATTACTCTTCCATCTGCATTTTGGACCAGTGCTTTTTTTATGCAGACAGAGATTTGATTTTGGTGCATATTCTTAATATACTATAAAGAACAAGACTGCAAAGTCATCAGTTAGCAGTAATGAAATTAGCAAATAATACTTAATTGATTTTCTGAAAAGTATAGTCAAGATCCAGCTTTTCTGCTGTACCTTTTATGCTGTACTACTGGTAAAAACAAACCCAAACTGGATTAAGTGGCCAGCTGGGGATACTGACCACATAATTGAAGACCTGAGTGGTAAACAAGTATTTTAATTATCTCAAAGCAAAGAGTGTCCAGGGGGAGAGGGGAGGAGTGACCAGAGTACATGGTATTCTGGCAGTCTTCTACGGATCCAATCGTTGCTCGAGACTATAAATTAGAACAATCCTAAAGAATATAAAATCACTCGTGTTTTCCATTTCGGACTTTCCCATCGATGCCAGAATCCAGGCTACTAGTTTTAAATAAACAGGTATGCGGAATTCTTTACTTTCAGGACAGGAATTTTAGCTCTGTAGTATGAGCGTGTCTCTTCTTCCTTTGTGACTCCTATGTGTGGCAAGCTGTTTTCACAGCCTTTTAACAATAAAAACTGTGACGCATTTTTTGTAAGGTTTGTATATGGTTACTAGATGTGATTTGTCTAAATTTATCAGTAGGCAAACTATAAGTAGTTGTCTAGGAGCCTCTCTTGCTATTAGAGACCGCTTCCAACCATGTATACATATACATGCTTCCAACCTGTATACAGCTATAGGTGCGTATTTCTTAAGTAATGTGAGTCAAACACTTTAAAGGTACGGCACTGTTTGTAGTGGAGTGATACAGGACTCCACTACCAGACTCTAGGATAAATGCTTCTCAATATTTTGAGCAACGATTTGGAAGTAAGCACAAAATCACTGCTGATAAAATTGATGGCTGATGCAAGGATTGGTTGAGTGGTAAATAATTATAATCAGGCCTTGCATTCATCTGGAATGATCTAGATTACAACAGTTATATTTATTTGACTTCTGTTGGTTTTGGCTCTGCTCTGAGGCAGCCAGACGCGTGCTAGCTCTGATTCAAAAGGCATGCAGATGCAGTCAGCCTAACAAGCGTGTTTGAACTCTCAGCAGTGTTCATTAGCTTATTGAGCACACCGTCCTGCCACTCGCGACTGCACAGCTTCCGTTTTGCTGCTGTCTGGGTTTGGAGTATTAGTCGAAAGCATTTGTGTCTTCCTTAAAAATCCCTTCAGCCTTGATACTCTGGGCTCATTCCAGCAAAATGAGTTTTAAAAGACCAAAATGCAATGTTTTTCATCTAATGAAAAGGAATTGAGTCCTACTTATAGGACAGGGGACTGAGCTAAGGTTTTCAACGACAGAGATCTATTGTGGGGATTATATTGGATAAACAAACTTAGGTATGGAAAAATGAAATCAAAATAAAGCTATCTCACAGTCTTCTAAACTCAGAAATAATGGACAGGAGCAGTTAGGTGGTGTTAATCCTTCTAGGTAGCAGTGACGATACCGACGCTTAAATGTTTTATCCTGATCTCGTGTCCACATTAAAAAAGAAAAACTGAAAAACTATGAAAATGAGAAGTCACAAATTCTAGACAAAATTTTTATAGTGAGAAAAAAAGATCTCAGTCTCTCTGTCTTTTCAGAAAAAGCATGGGGCAAAACCTGATTGTAGAATTATATGTGAAAGACAAGAAAACACTGAATTCTGAAAGGTTCTTTTTTGTCTCTTGGAGAAAGGTATATCAAACACCTGAGCACCATACAAACAAAAGTATGATTGCCTCATACAGGTGGACCAGCTGAGATGATTTTAACCTAATGACTTCAGACTGGGGAGCTGGAGACTGTAAGGATATACTCATGTATGTATACATTTGTAAGCAGTGAAGATGATTAACTATGAGACAAATGAAAATAGAGATTCTCTGTTTCTTTGGGCAGAATACCTGGCAGTAAGTGAAATGTAACACCCTTGGTACCGAAGAGTTGAAACTAAATTATCTAATGTTCCCTTCTACCTTTAATGTCCGTGAATCTATGTATTCTTATGTTTGAAGAGCATATTAATGCATCATTTACAACTAGCAGCATTTTTATGTTTTAATGACACATTTATCCTGTGTATGCTGTGTGTATGACCATGTGCTTTAGTATATAGAATATACTAGAGGTACTGCAGCAATATCACATCTCCCAGATGTAATATTGCAACACGTATTTGCATAAGCACTTTAACTATGGAACATAGTACATTTCCTTCTCTTCTCAGTACAGATCTGCTGAATTTATTCATATACAAGTCTATAGAGAATAAAAGAGTACTTCAGGTGCCATAAAAGTTATGCTTAATGACAATTTTGATTGCTGTAGTTTTCACCTTAAATTTTAGGTTTAAGTGTTCAATGCATTTCTTTCAAACCTATCACTGGAGGATTTTATCTAAAGTTATTCAATATTCCAGTAATCAAATTGGCAGGATTTCACTTCTCATTTTTTCATCATGAATATAACTAGCTTATTGTTACTGTTTGTTAATTGGCTTTTAACTGGATTACCAGTGAACTTTCCAATATTCCTGTATAAAAGAGGATCTAAATAGACTTTTCAGTTGCTTTAAAAATCATCTAAAAAGAATAGACTTTCCCATAGGTCTATGTAGAAATAGAACTATGTTGATACTTGACTAAATACAAAGTTAGATTTTTAGTAAAAAAATGTTGTTTGCTTTGCTCAGCCTAAGGGGAAATGTCAAAAGGTCTGATACACAGAAAAAAACCTGCCACTCACCCAATGAAAATTAGCTCTTTTGAAGTTGCTGCAGTTCAGGCACTTGAACTCAAGCATCTAAAAGAAAAAAATAGCTACATTTTAAAATATTTTCTATTATATAACAGTTCTTATTAGTAGAGTCTGTACTGATATTGACAAACACATGATAAATATTAATAAGCCACTAAGAGAATAAATATCTAAGAAGGTAGTAAATGCACAGTTTCTAAGCGACTCATTCATGATGTTCCTCCCCAGATTTCCATTCTAGATCTGTGTTCTGCATTCCTTTTCCCTCGCTATCACATTTTGTCATTGACTGTTCTGCAATGGTATTTGAATGGAGTTTTTGCCTAAGGGCCGTAAGTTCAGACACTATATACTCATTTTTAGTACAATCTGCGACCAGAAAAGACATATAAAAAACTGTTTTTCATTTCCACTTTGGCTGCGCAGTACCATTACCAAAGTTCAGTCACCTTGGACATTTCATGCTACATCTCTGTGCTAGTTTCCTTATTTCCTGAATGCTTCTTACGATACCCTTCTGCATAAAATATTCTATGAAGACTTTAAATGAAAGGTGAAACATAAAATTATTTAAATCAGGAGAAGGGCTGAAAAGCTGCAGGGTAAGGCTGCCATTCAAAGGGAACTTGACAAGCTGGAAAAACCTCATGAAGCTCAATAAAGAAAAAGGCAGAGCCTTGCACCTGGGACACAGTATCCCCATGCACCTGTGCAGTCTGGTTGCTGATGAGGTAGAAAGCCACTGGGTTGTTGAGAGACTGGAATATGCATCCCAGATTTCAACTGGGCCAGGACCTGAGCAACCTCGTTCAACTCCAGAGTGGAATCTGACTTCAGGGTTGAAGTTGCTTTGAGTCAGGTGCTGGGTCAGACATCTCCAGAAGTCCCTTCTGAAACAAAAAAATTCTACATCTACATCTCAGCACAGTTTCCTTCCGCATGGTACATGGAAGAGCTACAGCAGAGCTCAAAATTGGAAAGCACATGAAGGAGTCACACATTCTCCCTCTTACATCTCCTTTAAAAAAAAAAAAAAAAAAAGGTAATTTAGAGGGTAAAAAGAAGTTATTGCATGCTCATTTTATTGGTTTCTGATCTCTTAAAAATACAACTGAAAAGAACGTCTTTCTTCTATGATTAGATCTAAAATGCCATGAGACTAGAGAGCAGGTTGCTCTTTCTCAACTATAAATTTTATCACTACTACTTCTCGAGTTCTCTACTAAAAATGGACAGCTTGTGAAATACTTCAACCTGTCTGGCTTCTGACACATCTTCCTGCAAAAATCTGAGTTATCCAAGAACACTCTGTAGCTGTCATGGCTAACTATCACTCCACAAACCTGACTTCTAAAGAAAAATCCTTTGGGAATCACAGAATAACAGCAACGTTAGCCAAAAAGTCCACCTTTCTGTGGAAGAGCACACAAATAGAATTTATTTTTGTGTCATAACTCTGAATTTGGAAAGAGTGTTGCTTCCAATTTTATATGAATGACCAGACCGCTGCAACCGTTAGAATACATCCATACTTTTTTTTGAGGAAAACATAGGTAAAGATCAGGCACTGTTTAAAAAAATAAAACACAGCAGAACCTTAGTTCTGGTAAGTTATTTAGTAGCTATCAATAATGACATAAATTGAGCATATGGGTTTTTTAATCTACTGCTAATAGCAATAATAATATTGATGATGATGATGATTATTCAAATACTGTTATATTCTACTGTTGTAGTAGATATGCTCTATGGTTTGGACACCTTCACTGTGGAAAATCCAGGTTACACAAGGAAATATTGAATTTGTGTCAAGAAAATTGCCTACATAGTAATACGCTTATTGACTTAATAAAAAAAATGCAAAACGACTGTGCTTTATAACACTTGGAAGATCATTAGACTTAGTAGCTCTTCTGACATATTAACCTTTCTACAACCGTGGCAATATATAAATGTTGGGGTTTTCTTTGTTTTTTGTTTTTTAGTAAATATAAGGTTAAACAACTTAAATTTGGGTTTCAACAAGCAGTTATATTGGGATTGTTGGATATGATTTTAAGACTATGAAGATTTCAGTGTGCGTTCCAATATTTCTAAATAGCTGGAATCTTAGAAATTAAATGTACTTTTCTTCCTGGTTTCCCTTCAGTTTCCTCCATCTGTTTTTTTAAGTGCTCCAACTTCCATTAGGCTAAAGATTCCAAAGTACAGACTGCTTTTCTAGAGTTTCTGATGTCAAGTTTCTCCAGAGTCACATTAACAAATTACGTATATATAATGCGCTTTCAAAATACATAAATCTGGCATTCCTTGAGAGAGTTTTCTTGCCAGTACATTAATTAGGAAAATGTTCCTTATGACTATCTATTTAAATTACCAATGTTTAATTAGCTATTATTGCTGAATTAAGGATTGATTTCTCATACCAGTATATATTGGTCCAGGCTCTCACCCGTTGTAGCCAAGTTTGCTCAGATGAAAAGCGCAGTGAGAAGGTGACCTTGGATTCTGGCGATGCTTGATGCCGGCTGATCCAATGGTTAAAGGCCAGAGAAACACAGAAGTTGCTCCTACTCATTTTAGTTGCCAACAGCAGATTGGGATTGTCCAGGTAGACCTATCGGCTTTATGGAGAAGGGTTTTTCTTTTTTAAGAGTCATTATGAAAGTTCCATGCCATCAAACTTTCTCCAAAGATACTTTTGCTGCAGAGCTATTGTGCTGAAAAAGCCTTTGTTGTGAGGGGGATTAAGCAGTGCCGGCATAGGCCACTATTGGATCCACTGACTTCTGCACTAAAAGAGTGTTCCCTATTTTTAAGAGTTGCCTCCAAGTCTATTGAAATAACTACACTTCTACAAATGTTTGGATGCATACCTTTTTTCTGTTTGGAATTAAAACTGAATGGATCTATAGGCAAGATAATCTGTATCTCTAAGGTTATGGATTAACAAAAATTGCACCGCAGGTATTTCTGAAAACAATTTAAAAAGATGCAGTAAAGAAACAGAGATACTGGAAAGTTCAGCAACCTTCTGGTTCTCATGTTCAAAACACAATTGGAAAACTGGCTGGAATAAAGTAAGAGCCAATTCTACAGAACAAAGACAAAAGGTTTCGTTTTCTAAACCATGCTAAAGAACATATACTGAGATCGTATTATTCTCTTGAGCTTCCAAATTCCCAGGCTAAGATTTTACTGCCCGTAACATTAAGCAATCATTGCAGGGATTCCTGACTTCTGTCCAGTCCTACAGTGCAGCAGACCATAGGCTTAAACTCTCAATTCGTAGTTGTCCATTTGACATTTCTGCTTTTGTCAAGTTTGTGGTTTAGACATGATTAAGAAATAAAGTTACAAAACCAATGGAAAATAGGCTGGCATTGTAGCATGTCTTGCCAAGATGAAACCAAATACTGCAAAATAACACTCAGTCAGATGTTTGAGTCTGTGCTTTGGACTTCTATGAATTTAAGGACTAAAGATGCTTAAGTTAAAAGAAAAAGAAAATTAATTTGTGCATACTTCCCCGAGGTGATTGATATGCAGGTAATGAATGCGTCATGGAATGTTTTTTTTGTCCTAGCGCCATCAAGAAAAAGCAAGAGCCTTTCATTTCCTGGTAGGAAAATAAAATTAGTTCCACCCAATAGTGACCTTTCACTAGTTTAACTTCCCCTGAACCCTTCAGTATAATTATTTAAAGATGATGATAAATAAGGACAGTATCTAATACAATGAGGTCCACACTCATCATCTTCCATACCAACAAAATGATAATCGTTATAAAGAATTTGCTTGTAGTGCTCTGTATTCCCATGGTGGGAATATAACAACTGCATAAATTGAACATTGGGTCTAAGTTGCAGCTTCTTTAGAAAGCAAAAGGGATGAGCATCTTTAAAGTGCTTGGAGAACTGAAAGAGCTGTATAATCAATGGCTCCCCTCTTAAGTTGCATGTGATGAATGGAAAATAGTAAAACAATAGACGTATCTGATGTTAGAATTCAGAATCCATCACTTCACAGGTTCACAGTCATTATTTGATCTACATAATTTTACTGAACATTTCAATTAAACTAAGAATAATTAAATAAGAAACTGATCTGAACCTCATTTCAAAAGAAGACTTGGCTACAGTTAGAAAATATTTTTGCACGTCTATCTTAAAGTGTATGACAATGGAAATATGATTACATCTAAAAATTACACATTTTGTCCTAAAAATAGGAATCTAATATATGCATCCATTATTTGAAAATATTTTATTTTCAGATAATATGGCAGAGAATAAAGAAGTACTTAGTTAAAAAGTGCTAAGTGATCCCCCTGGGGAGAAAAAAACAAAAAACCAAAACCCAAAAAAAAACCCACTGCACAACCCCCCCCCCCCCCCCCCCCCCCGTTTTTGGTTCTTTTAAGGATTTGGTTCCCCTGTCCAGCTCACCACTAAGCTGTGGAAACAGTGGTACCAGCACAGCAGCAAGAGGGGCAGGGAGCAGCGGTTAGAGATAAGGACATTTAAGCCAGTATTGCCTTCAAAGAAATGCACATGGCACCCTTCTTCAGGGGGAGGCTTCAGTCCTTGGGAAGAGTCCGTGCTCCTCATCTAAATTAGACAGCTGCTGAAAACCTCCTGTGCGTAGGCTGCACCGTGACCCCAATGCCCGTAAAAGCGCTGTGGCTATGACCACTTTCACCCCTAATCTGATCCCTGAAAACCAAGCCTTAGAAGATGTGTAAAGTACTTACTCACTTCTGAACATGCTTTAAAGCTATCCCTTGGAGCAGATGGAGTTTATTTTGTAATCTCTTTACAGCAGCTGAGCGACAAAAAATATACTGCAGTGCAGTCCAAGTCAGCGTCTCCCTTTAAATTATTTGAAATAATATAAAAATTACTTTGTGTCTAATAGAGGCACCCTTCCCTGTCAAAAGGGAAAGGTTAAGTTATTGTCAATGACATTTGATTAAATATTTGCTAATCAAATTTATTTTTCATTAATGGATGGATTTGTTAGTCTCTGCGTCTCAGTGATAGCCTCAAGAACTCAGCACTAGAAAATCTTTGATTATCCTTTTACAGATTTATAAATATTTTAGTGATCTAATCAAAGTAAAGGAACAATGGAATATGATTTAGGTAAGTATTATAAAAAGAGCTAGTGAACAGCTAGTCTATCTTTGCACAATCTATTTTTGAGTAATTTCGAATAAGAATGAATTCCTTCATTTCAGTCTGTTTGAAAATAATTTATGAACAGAATAAGGACAGACATTCTTGAATATGTTAATTTTTGTAAGTTGTTTCCCCAGTTCTAATAAATGTCAAAAATAAAAATCTTTAGAAAATATATCCCCATTTGAGCCCAAATTTCTCTCCGAGAAGAATCTGACACAATCTGGAAGCCCAATTTTTTCTTGTTTTTACAGAAATTGGGGCAACTGAAAGTGAAGAGTGAGGGAGAGAGAAGCTCTATACTATTCTATACTAAGAATGTAATATTAAAATATTATATATATTAATTATATATTAATTATATATATATTATATATAATAATAGCTCTATACTACCGTTCTATACTGACTTTTTTTTTTTTAATTTAACATGTACTTGAAAGGATGAACAGAAGTCTTGATGGTGTACTTCAGTTACCACTTGCTTCAACATAATATATGCTTTAGTTGATTTTACTTGCACTTTAGTTTTTTATGGTAATTGCCTACTTGTCCTGTTCTCATCAGCTAATCGGGAGTAATTATTACATCTATTTTATCTTGTTTTGTTAATTAAATGCTTGTTTAGGAGAATATTTAATTTGCTGTAGTAACATTTTTTTTTCTTGGCGAGTAAGTCAACCTAACTTTATTATTATTCTGCCTGTATAAGGCAGTGCCTGCAAAGCTCCTAAGAAGATTATGTATAACACCTTATATCTACCATAAAAGGGCTCAGCTGAAGCTTATGTTATTGTTAAACGTCTTGTAAAAGGAATCTGTGACAAAGTTTCAGTTACGATATGGAAAGCATTCCAGCACAGGAAAAACTCAACAAAATAAGGTGATTTTCCCCATAGATAGTTTGTTAGGGATCTTATTGCAGGCTAACTCCCAGCTTATACAGTCTTTAATGAGATCCCAAAGAAAACATCGTATCATCGAAGGCACGGGCTCTTTGTTCGTAATGCAAAGGTGACAATTACCACGAGTCAGCAGTGTCCTCAGGACCCAGGAATATGAAGGGATTTCAGTCACCTGGGAAGCTGGACTGAAGCAGAGGAGGGAACCAGGAGACCCCTGTGGCCACTCTTCCAGCACACAAGCTCTGTAACAGCACTGGTGCTGCCGCTGCACAGAGGAGAAGTAAGAGCGGCAATAACAAACTACTATTCGTTAGATTACTATCTCTGGGGAGATGGTCTGAAGTTGCTCATGGAGGGGAGCCTTCAAGCCTACCTCACAGCAGCGTGTGGAAGGTCAGGTGGCAGCCTCAGGTGTAGCACGACTGAATGACATGATTTCATGTCCAGTTCCCGCAGTTACCACTTCTTACCACAGACACGACACTGATTCGGCGTTGCTAGTCCTCAGATTTAGCAAATCTGTGTGTAGGGATGAACAGATTAGTTCTAACCACATCTTACTGTAATTTAGTTTCATGAGCTACACACATAACTCATAAGTAAGTTAAAGACTTGTATAAGAAACAAGAAACTAGAATTTGCACAGTGCTGACTCAGAAAACTGAAGCCTGCATAATTTCTGTGTTTAAGTGCTTGCTCTACAGATAGAGGTCCACATTTGCTTCTGTTATTTCAGAGTTCCTAAAAAAAGCGCGCTCTTATGTCATTCCACAATGCAGTGCAATTTATGTAAGCTCACAAACCAACGTACGCAAACTCAGTCTGTTGACGAAAAAGAAGAGGTCAATAGGCATTTGGGACTCCAGAACGCACAATCTGAGAGCTACAGAAGTACAGAATAAAGTTCTTCATTCTTTCCCCCTAATCAATTATTAATGATGTAAAAGAGGAGGAGCGGGATGTCTTATAATTTTTGAGAGGCGGGGGGCGGGAATCTTTAATACAGCCAAGGGCTTTTTTTCAGTGAAGATGATCTTTCTGTGAAAAAGACAAGGACGTTTCTTTCTCACAGAAATTTCTACAAATAAGTGTATTGCAATAGAAAATATGGCCTAAGAAACATGCTTGGCACAAGGTTGAAAAGATTTAAATCGTGTGATATGTAGCACAATAAATAAAATCTTTTTTTACCCAGAAAAAAATGAGCTGCTCTGCATGACCTTGGCCAAATGAGAATGTTTTTCACTCGTAATAAACTACTGGTATTGTCTCCGAGAGGCCACACCTGGCATAAGCAGTGACCTTCATTTCCCTTTCATCAGCCTGGGAAGCACAGGGGTCCCTTTGACTATACGAATACTTTTTTCTGCTATTCTGAAACAGCTCTCCTTGTTTTCTCAGGCAAGATTGGAAGGTAATATGCTGTAGTTCTTAGTAATTGCACATCCGGGGAGTTTATTTGGCCCTTATGCTTTGAATGTCACATTTTAATCTGTACCTTATTTAAAAGAGCGCGCCACTGTGGAATCAAAAATAAAGCAGTACCGTTTCACCTCATGTGTGATGCTTCCATAGTTCAAGTTGTGGCACTGTACAGAGGTTATTTTTGTCTGTTGGTACATCAGTTTTGCTGCGTAAGGGCAGCTGTTTATTTTAAGTAATACGTGATCCTTGGAATCTGGCCAAGCTGTAGCAGTTGTAGCTGATCACGTGCTTACAGGAGAGGGAACTGGTGTATTGTATTTTACGTATGTCCTTGGTCTTGAACATTTGCTACCAGATTTGAACGACTTGGCCTATTCTTATCTGCAAAGGCAGAAGAGCATGAAGCCTGTTTCTGAAGGAAGACTTAAAAGGAAAATAAATCCAGGATCCTTCTAGTAGCTAGCATGGAATTAAATTGGAATATTTAATAAAGCCTGTATTGCTAAATATCATATTGAGTTGGAAACAGCTGGTTTGAATATGCAGAAGCTTTAAAAAATATATGGGAAATTATGTGTGATTGGGAGAGTGCTTCAAAGTGCTTTTTGGCACAACACACAATTATTTTATACTAAGTAGGGTTCAAACTACAAACGATGAAAAAGGAAGCTGGAGAATTAAGTGTGAGCTAAAGGGGTGGCAAATCCTGATAAATAAAGCAAAGGTTCACAATACAGTGGTTTATCAGTAAGAAGTAGACTAAATTCTCCCTATTTGGACTTTTTTTAACTTATTCAAGGAAAACCAAAACCATTGAGGACCTGCAGCTCAAACCAGGCTTGCCAGAACATCTAATATGGCTGGTTTAGAAGCTTTTCATTGAAAGTGGAAAATGTTTCGAGCATTCCCGAGCTGATTTTAAGATGTTGCAGAATCCGCTAGTGAATTCAACACCAAATGAAAGGTGACTGTGCTGAATCTAAGTGGCAGGCTTTATTCAAATGACTTGATTTTTTTAAGAAATAGCCAGATAGGGTTAACTGGGTTTATTAATTAATAGTGACTCAAGCATCTGTAGTTTTTACACACTTACACTTCTTAGGTGTCGTAAATGTGTAAGTTATGAGCTAAAGCTACAAAATCGTCCCTCCCCCTCTGCTCAGCTGATTAATATCTTATTCATTGTAAGGTTTAATGCTAATAAATGTATGTTTAAGCAGGCAACATAGCTGAATAAAAGGAATATTAATAGATCCAATATGAATAAATGCCAGTTTCCGCAGTTGTTCAATTGAGATTGGCTGACTTGAACACAAAGCTTGAAAAAGGTTGGTGTGTAAATAGGTAACTTCAAAAGAGTAGTCATAAAAATTTGGATTCAAAATATCCAGAAGAGCTTGTTTTCATGCTCAGTACATTTGAAGCTACACAACGTGCAGAGGCAGAATTGAAAAGCTGAAGGGAAAAATTGCTGTGATAGGTGAAAAGCAGCTATTTCTCATTTTATATTGAAATTAAACCATTTGGGGCCTGAGTCCTTAGGCAATTTTCTACATAGGCATTCGTTTAATGCTGTTATTATTTTTCCCTCAAATTGATGAAATAAGACCATGGGAGACATTATACTTTTAAATACTACTTTCATATATGGAAAAGATCAAAGAACACTGAACTCCAGATCTGATTTTCTGCTGGAGCAGAATAGAATTTCTGGCCAGATCACTGCTGTACGAACCATAACCATCCGCTCACAAAGTATAATACCAACTCTAACAGTCCGTCTTCCAACAGACAGGTACAATGGTGTAGCAAAACCATCACATTACCTAAGGGTCACCATAAGTACAAAGCATGGTGTCCCTTTAGAAATTATCCCATGCAATCAAAATGTGTTGTCAAAGCAAAAAAATAATATACTGTTAACTGAATGAGATATAAGCGTAATACATTGAACAAAATATTCATTATGGCAAAACAAAATACTGACATAGACCTAAAGAGAGATTTTCAAAAGCAATCACTGCCAAAACAGGCTACGGATATCCTTCTAGGCTCGTTTTTACCACACTTACTCAGAGATTCCCCAAACCAAGCATGATGAAAATCAAAGCAGTACTGTGCATTTCTGAATCAGCCCCATTTCAGCCATTCCTGAAAACAGATCTTGGCCCTTTATAATTAAGTGTTTCTTTGACTGGAGATAGAGAGTACTCTGACTGTGAGCCTGAGAGCAGTCGTAAACCTATGTATTTCCAAGGCTTGCACACATTCCATGTTGTTTTAAAACACAAAATGTAACAGGTGGTATTGGTAATCTGGTGAAAAAAAGAAGATAAAAGACACTTAAAAATTGAGATAAAGTAAAAAAATATTTTTGTAATTTAGTCTCTTGTTTCTTCCTCAATTTGTCTTGTTTAAACTATGATAAAAGAACAGAATGGTTTGAATATGCCAGAAATAAAGGAAATAAATAGGAAATAAATGGCTGTGACAGAGTGGTATAGTTAATTTGTAAATTGGATCACAGTAGAGGTAGCAAATGTAACTATTATATATAATTGACTTACCGAGATGCAAGATTTGAGGCCCGAAGGGGTGCTAAGCTATTTACTCACAACTTAGGATTCATATGAATTCCTCTGTTACTCAGTGCAGTGCCCCATTGTTTATCATCTCACTAGAATTTGGAGGACATCCAGTAACTTCAGTAGAAGCTATGCAAGTTTATCTAAGGATGATGTTTGTGAAAATAAAAAGGTTATTTTCTCTCGTAGAAAAAAACAGACTGTTTCAACAGTATAATATGCAGGTACCTTCATTTCATAAGTATAGTGATATTGGCATAAACTAAAAAGCAAGCTAGTTTAGTGTGGTCTAGAACCAGTGTGGTTTTGACTGGTCAATTATAGATATCCCTGGAAAAGCGTAGGAGTGCAGGCACTTTATTGTTTATATACTTTATTCCCACCTCCTTTGATCCATTTTTCATGGCTGAATTTTCCCAAATACTTGCCCAAAATCTTTCCCAACCTCTCCTTATCTTGGTCACCTTTCTTTGTATCTTATCGAGTTTTACTGTGCTATCCCGATAGTGTCCCATTTTACTGTACTGTTTGTGAGGGCGGAGAGATCTGCACCCAGTGTTCAAACTGAGGTGACATGGCAGCTCTATGTATAACGGCTCACAATGCTCTCTGCTTCATTCTCCTTTTTCTAAAAATATTTGGGGTTTTTGACCACAGAGGAAATTTAAGCTGAATTTCATAAAACTCTTTCTTACAATACTCAGTAACAAGATTCTCAGCGTAAGAGTCAATTCACTACCTACCATTATGTATGTTGAATTACCATTATTTTTCTTCCTACCTTTACCATGCTACATCTATCAACATGGATCTTGATCTACTATTTTACCACCCAGTCCCTCAGAACACCATCTGCATCTTTTTTGTCATTATGCTTGCCTTCATTACCCTGAATAACTTAGCAAACCGTGTCACTTCACTGCTCATTCTCTTTTTCAGATCGCCGCTGAACACATCCCCGTGGGACTCCGTGGTGATTTTCTTCCAGCAAGAAAAGTGACCATTAACTCCTGCTCTCCGTACTGTAAGCTGTTTCTGTGCATGCTAAATGTGCAGAGTGGGAGGCTTCTTTATATACTTGCACCTTTTAAAAAATTATTCCGTCTAACTTATAATTATGTCTAATACATAAATGATATTTTAATGATATAAATATATTCCTAGAAAGAGACTCAGCAATTATTCTTTTGAAAACGAACATTTTTTTTTTCTTTTTGGAAGTCATTTAGGTTTGCCCTCTGTCACACCTTGACATTTTTGCTCAGCTTCTGTTTTTCACATATGTGAATCACTAGCTTTTCAATACCAAACTGTCATAGACTTGTATATTTTGAAAAGAAGCCAAGTTTCAGTATCATTATACTTACACATTCACCCTGAGGCATAATTGTTCTAATACAGGATTTTCATCCTGCAATTTAAAGGAGAGTTAGTGTATCTTTTTGCCTTCCAGTAACTGTCACAGGACTTTCAGTATGCACTGGATAAAACCAACCCTTTCCTGTTCCCATGGAAATCAATAGTAACACTTCATACCCATTCAGATCTATCAGAGAAAAAAATGGGATCTCGGTAATTAGGACCCGCTTTTGCTTGGTCACTGGTTTGTTTGAAATCGGGAGAACTGTTAGTCAGGAAAGCACGGGGTGGTCTGCAATGAGCTAAAGTGTTCAGACAACAGAAATCAAGGTGAAATGAATGCTCAGTGTCCCACCCAGTGGGACCCATGCTCCTCCCGGCCCCTCACCATGGAGCCATGTCACACCATGCCAGCGGCAGTGCCAGGCTGCAGGAAAACTGACTCACCTGGGCCCAGACGTGCCCTCGGGAGCGGCCATGCCCGAGGCGCAGCCGGGGGTAGCGGAAGACAGAGTAAGCAAACCCTGCGTTGCAGCTATGCTGAACGAGAACTTCACCTAGCCCAGGAATGGGAGACCTGGGCAAAGGTAAACCACCGTCTGGTTTTTCTAGTCTCATATTTAACCTGAGCATTGCTCAGCATCGTGACATCTAATTCAGCGTGGGACGCTTCGATGTGTACTAGAAGATCAATCCAGGATACAGAGTAAAAGTAATGGAAATTTGCCATCCATGGTCCTTTTCTTCAGGTTTCTGCCTCAGGTTTCTGTGCCCACAGAGGTCGTTCTCTCAAGCGAGATTTAACGCATTTTAACACAGTTCACTGAAACAAGCTAAGGATATGACGTTTTAAATGGGCTGTCATCATCTGTTGGCTGGCAAATTAAAATATATTTAGTTGAAGTAAAAATGAGGAAAAAGATTTTTTTATTTTCCATAAAAATCCTCCAGTTTTGAGAGGCTTAACAAAAGCTAAACATCACATATGGGATTAATCATAGATTGCTGTAACTACAAGTTTTTAATAAAAGGAAGAAGAATTTGCCAGATTTACCAGTAATTGAAAGATACAGAAAGTTCAGAATCAACCCAGTAGCAATACTGTGTGCTAGGAGGGCAGAAAGTAACATAAAAATGCAATGAGACTCCGTAAAACAAAATTATTGACTTCTCAAAGGAATATAATTCAAATATCGATCACATACAGTGTATTCAGGAACTTAAGAGACAACCCTCGCACTAAGCATCTTAGAATCACTGCAAGTTTTCTGGATAGCATAAGTTTCTTGACTCCAAATATTATTGTTACCAGGAGCCAGAAGGTAGTTTAAAGCTGTGTAGAATCACACAACTACACTGCCTTCTTGCTGTGAGTAAAAAAATACAGCTCTAGTAGTGAATTGTAACTGCACCCCAGGTAACTACGTGGGTTTAGGACCTGGTCAGTTCTTGCAGTCTTCATTATGTCTTTCAATTGTATTTAAATGAACTCATGCAGTATCATTTTCTAAAAATATGAATATCCAGTTATTTCTTTAACAGTATATTCCTTTATTTTGAATCTTTTTCTAGAACCCAGCAAAAATATAATCTAAGACATACTATGTAAAAATGAAATACAGTATTATGCACGTGCTTTGCTGAAGTAAAAAAAAAAAAAAATAAGTTTTGCTTACTGTATACCTAGTGCGGTTCATCTTTGACTTAACAAGTACCTAAAAAGAATAGAAGCCAGCAGGAAGGCACTAACTTGCCACTCTACCTGACCCCAAACATAAGTTTTAAATACCAGTCTCAATTCTTGCAGACCTCATTTGTTCTCGACTCTAACCACATATTCAGTTTTAATATTACTTACGCTTATAGTGTTCGTAACAAAAAGTAGTGCAAAGTACAATTTCATTCCAAATCTCTGAAGCAGAATAAAATAGCTTGTGCTCAAGATTCCTAAAGATTGGTGTATAAGATCAATTTAATTCTTGATAAAGTGCACTGTGATTTGAAGAATTTCAGATTATTGGTTCTCCTTATGTTCCAGCTGTGCTTGGGATCTACGGAGCTCTCAAATTTAGAAACTAGTACTTATGTAGATGATGTTCTGGGAAACTTTACCGTGAATGTTGACAAAAGATCAATAAAAGTCTGTAAGTATAAAATAGTGACCCAGATCCTGAAAGAAGCATTGTATGGACATTGTATGGTCACTACAAATCGTGTAAAACCTACAAAGCTAATTAAAAATTCTGTTCAATAGAAAAAGCAGCACAACAGAAATAAGTAGCTACAAATAACCATTTTATTTTTACACCCTGTTGATGCTTTATGTACTAGCACATACTCAGTAATTATAATGTTCCAAGAGCAAATCTACCTGACGATCTCGCTTCTGCTTTCACCAGTCTTGCCCTCCAATTTTTCATCCCTCTTAGTTTTCTTTGCAGCAATGCATTGATCCTGCAAGCTGTAACTTGTCTATTACTGAGTTTTTTTAAAAAAAAAAAAAAAATCTATATTTTACAAGTCTGATTTTGTACTGAACAGGCCTAAAATAGCAGTGCATGTTATTAAAATAAGCATAATTGTATAAACAAAATGTTCTGCCTGTTCTTTAAAATGTATTACACCAAGCAAATGACTAGAGAAAAAGAAAAGAGCACATTCTTAGTACAACTTTTACATTGTCTAGTTATCATAACATTTTTACAGTTGTAGGAGACAACCCCACTAACTAGCAAGAAGCAAAATAATTTAAATAGCAATTACAACCACTGATACATTTCACAGATCTTTGCTATCCTTTCAGTTGTCAAGTACATGGACCTATTTTGGTGCTCTGAGTTCAGTATTAGTTTTGATTTCTTTTTAACAAAATAGCCATGAAAACTGACCTATTTAGAAAGCTTACAATACCATACGGAAAGGTATTTTCAAAACACTCACTCTCTTAAAAACGGGAGCCGAAACATCAGAAAGGCTGCCTGTATTTGACTATAATGAAAGGTGAGTGAGTTTTGAGACAGCAACTAAGATTGAATAAATTTATATAAATGTAACTGTATCTATTATATGTGCACAGTAGGTCTGATAACTAAAGAGAGTATACACACACGCGTAGGTTTTTGTTCTTCTAAACCAATTAACATACCTCAAAGTCTGCTACAAGGATCAAACAATAAGATGCTGTAATGAACTTTCAGATGTTTGTAAGAGATAGGACGTGTTGCAGTGTGTTGAATACAATCTTTACTATTAGGTGCCTATGTAATAACATTGGTGGATTTGAATAATGTTAAGCAGGAATACAACAGATTGAGTTAGAAGATGGAAGCATATTGAGCAAATCTGCGAGCTACATGCACACATTCCCAACACATTCGTAGTTATGCTGCTGAAGCTAACAAGGTAGAAAAGCAAGAAAAATTCTGCTATGGTTTGACTATTGTCAACCTCTTTCCTATAATACTAATACTACTGTAAAACAGGAACAGCAGGAACTATGAACTAAAAACAAATAATGCAATGTAAAGTCGTAAAGGTTTTTTATGTCAATGGAGTTTTGTCAAAAAGTTCGGTGAGACTGACTTCAGCAAAATGTTGCAACAGTAAGTTGGAATGCAATTCAAATATTCCCATATGATTCCTGTTGAGTTCTAGAAGTAAAATAAGTTCAGCTCTTTCTGAACTTTATGGAAAGTATGGTTCAAACCAAGCCTACATACTATCGCATGAGAAGATTCCGATTGTCAAGAGCTTTATATTCAGAAGATGAGGCAGATATGATCTACTTGACATTTCATCAGCATCTCAGCCCAAGTGCAAAGAAGGAAATTCAGTCCCAGAGTGCTTCACAGGAAAGCTTTGTATTTTCTTTATCTTATTTTTATATTTTTATTTTAAACTAAGGTACGCATCTGACTTTGAAAAGACATGCAAAGTTTCAGTACAGCAAACATAAAAGAAGTGTCTTTCAGTTTTGTTTTCTTTCTAGGTAAGGGTAGGTAAATGTCAAGAAATCTCTTTAATTTTATATTCTAAAAAAGAATGATTTATGGAGAAGAGAAATCAAATTACTTACCTATAATAGGAGATTTTTGAAGGTTTCCCTAAAGGTAACACCGAAAGATCTGTGATGAGTCACCAGTTTGTACTACAAAGTTAGGAGGCAGAAACTCCGTTAATTATTCAACTCTATTAAGGAAAAGAAAGACGACGAAGAAAATTAAACATAGGAAACATGGAAACGAAAAGAAAAATATTCACCTTTTCCTCACCTGTCAAAAATCCCCAGAAGTTTCAAATGAGAAAAACAGGTGAGCTGAGCCTTCTGGAAGAAAAACTGCTAAATTCAGGGAAAGAGAGGTTTTAAAAGCGTGATGCCATCGCTGCGGATTCTTGGTCTCTTGTATGCGAGAACCTCGGTGCCCAACAGAACCAGCCAGGCGTTTGCATCTTTTAGCATGTAAATACGGGTATAAATCTGGCCTTTCATATAACTGAGCTTGAAGGACTACAGAAACTCTCCTGGGGTTTAGTGCACTGAACAGCCCAGTACTGCAGGCTGAAGCTTCATGCTTTCAGTGTAAACGACAGCTTCAGCTCACATAATTTAGCAGCCTTCTGTTCACCTCAGTGGAGCAAAATGTATTTACTAAGTACTATCCCTTATATTTTAGTGAGCACCTATGTATAGCAGAAGGATGTTGTGGGCACATAGCAAATGGTGTAGGACATAAATGTGTGCACGTGAACTTAGAGGTAAGGATCACAAAGCCATAATGTAGAAATCTAAATGCCTATTCAGAAGCACACAGCTGGGAAAGCTTAAAAGCAAAGGGAGGAGAGAAAATGCAGGTACACGTCAACACTGATAGAAAAGTCTCACTATTTCTAATTTACTGAGCACTGAATTAGGATTTGAATATACAAGACAGGACTTTTAAACATTAACTAAAACAGTTTCAACCAAATTTAAGAGAGAGTTATTTTACGGAAGGTCTGATGGTGTTCCTACCCTGAGGAACCTGGTGGAGTTCCTTAATTCCTGGGCATATGTTGAAACTGAAATGGGGAAACAAAATCCATATGATTTGTAGTCAAAAACTCTACAGATAAGCTTTAAGGGATCGCTTCTCAGATAAAATGACTCTGCGTAAACCTGTCTCGCATGCCCACTTTTTCGTAACGTACATCTTTCTATCTTTAATGCATCCAACATAATGCATCTGAACATCTGCTTGAATGCTCCGTGGTTTTAATTGATTATCACAGATGATTAAAAGGAAGGTATAACGATTGCACATCTCGAGAGAACATGATCTATATTTGTTTAGATCTGTAGAATTACCTTGTCCAAAAGGAACTGTTAAAAACAGTCTAATAAAACCATAAGATCAGTTCCTAGAAGTGATAGTTAAATCAATAACATGTGCAACCTATTATTCTGGTTGACATAAGCCTTGAGTAGTCTGTCAGCAGAAGGTTATGCTATGAAACATAATTAAAGAAAGATAAAATTGATTACATATCTACGTCTTGAAACTGGAAAGGTATTTCTGATGATTATTGAAATATTGAAGTGTCTAATTTATCTTCTGTTTGCACCAAATCAGTAGAAAAATCTCTTTTGCAATTTTAATGTATTACTCCTAAATTTGCTTTTATTAGAAGAATGTACTTTTCCACTCTAAGAGAAGTGGTTATGAATAGATAACTGACATTCTTTGAAAAGAGCAGTTTGAAATGTATAGTAATGAAATCAGATGAGTACTTCCTAACTTATTTCTGTGCTTATTTTACTGTATCTCTAGAAGAGCTTTACATGTAAATTAAAACTGTAGAATAATCGTAATTGCTATTTTTATTTAAGATAGTTTTCCTCTAAGGTTTACAGGACAACAAGAACAAGGCACGTATCTTGCTTTCATATAACTCTCTGGGATGATTTGGATTATAATGGGTCCTGAATAAGAGAGAATCCCTACAGTGTTACATCTGACAAAGCCTTTATATGGAGCTACGTAAGATGTCATTGTTCAAAGCCTATTTATTTTTCTTTTTGTAGAAAAGAAAGCCATTTTATTGGTCTTTATGCCGACATCAGGGTTAGATGATCTGAGATCTGGTTTCAGATGTACCTCTGAAGATACTGTGCAACTTTAAATAGGTCAGTTAACTATTGTACAGTTCAGTTTGCCTTTTTGTGAAAGGAGAATAATAAGGTAGATAAAGACCTAACAATACAGTATAATAATATTTATATTTTCAGTGGTGTTGCAAGGCTTGCTTATATAATATGCCTCCGTTACGTTGATGTTATGTGGCCACTGTTACAGAACTACAATTGATCTATGTCTATAACGCAAAAACTACTGTATCTCATTCTCTTTTTATTATACATTTTTAATAATAGTGTAACTTCAAAGATTTCAGTGCAAAGACATAGTACTTATGTGCCCTGACAGGAGAATAGAGCTCGTTGTATATCATTCCCACCTGGTGCTGCTTCTCTGTATAATTTTGTTTGTTGGAAGAAGTATTAAAATGATCAGAATGTAATCATTATTCAGCATCATAATCAAGTAGCAACTTTGCATAGGAAGCTTGTCTAATTTAATCTTCTTGAAATCTATTTTAAACTGCTTTTTTGCACTAAATGAAAAGAGTGGTATTTCAGTGAGCCGCATTAGTTCTATCATTTCAACTGCATCAGAGTGGTTAATAGTATACGTCGCGCAAGACTGGGGGAGGGAAGCAGAGCTAACAAACGCTTCCTAGCTTCTTGTTTTCCTTCACCCATTTATACCATGCTGATAGCCAAACCTAGCGGTTGAAGAAAATAAAGCATCATGCACAAATTCTGGCAGACAGTCAGCCTATGAATTTCAGAGCTGTCAAGGCTGCATGTTTCAATCAGTTTTGACATCTCTTGGCATTTCTCTTCAGATTCTGCTTTCTATAAATAATTCCCTTACTTGGGTGTTATTTCTAGTTCATTTCTGAATGTATAGCAAGAATGCTTCTCACCTTTTACGATGGCTTTTCTTTGTCTTCACTTTGGAAACCTATATGAACAAGAATTAAAACGTACTTGGCATTAAAATAGTCTAGTACGTTTGGATGATGGAACGCTTGTTGCATTTTAAACTAAATTTGGAATTGTCACACTGAGATCTTGGAGAAATTACCAGCATCCCCTTTTCTTATTTGCGACAGTGAGTTTCCTCACAGCATTTTGAGTGAGTTGGCAAATTAACAGTCTCTGTCACAGCAGGGGAGCCTGGGGAATGGGTTACATCCCCCTTCCATACTTTCCCCTTAGCTCAGAGAAAACTAAGTTGTGGTATGATTTCCTTGCACACCCATTCACCTCTACTGGCACTGGTGTAGGGGGTGCAGAGAGAGCACCCAGTGCTTTTCCCTTACGGCTCCTTTAAGAGACCACCTCTTTCCCTAGAGGAGGGGAGGCAGCTCAGCAAGGCCACTTCATGCCCTCATGCCTGCTATTTCATTTGACCTGAGCTCTGCAAGGCTCTGGGGGCCTCTGGAGAAAAAGCCCACCGAGTGACCTCCTAGGACACAGTGGCTGTTTAAACCTCTTTTTTTCCTCCCCAGATATTTGTACCTTCCTGATTTGTTCTGCTTTCTGGAGACGACAGGAACCGCTGATTCTCTAGGAAACGTTCCTTAGCATAGCTCCTTCCATCGCAGGGCGTGCATCAGGTGGTCACCAGGCTCTTCAGCTTCCTTTCAGGGAATTGTCCTGGCCAGGAGAGCGTTTCAGTCTCTCAGTGAGGGTGGAAATATTCTATGGCTTGAAGTATTTCTGAGATGTTCACCTTCCAGTGTGATTCTGCAGTGAGTGGGAATAATATCCATCCCTTTTGGTACCCAAAAAGAACGGGACAAGGTAATTGCCCCAGGGAACCAGTAAGTGATGGTCCTGATGAATCTTGAATAGAAATATTTAATGGGACTATCTATTTAAGCCTCTAAGAGGAGTAAACTTCATAAAGATAATTAGAGGCTTTTCACACAGTTTTCTCAGCTCAAATCTTTTCTAGCAGACTTGGGTTTTTTGGTGGTTTTTTTTTTTTTTTTTTTGGAGATTGCAGGTTTGATTAATAAAGCCACCTCTGTTACTTTCCACTCTCCAGGTCATTTTACTTAACTAAAGAAAACTTGTAAATGGCATGACCAGAACATGCAATAAAATAGATTTCAAGTTAAACCAAACTGAAATTTCCTGATAGAGAACCATCAACAGACCCTTATGAGTTCCACATTTTGACAAATGCTCCAGTGTTTTTGTTAGTAACTCCGATTACAATATAATTACCAGCAACTCTGCCACATCTACAAAAGTTTTGAAGGATAATAAGCAATTAAAAGAACCATTAAAGAATGATCAGATTGCCTGGATGTCCATAAGTAAGCTTTAATACAGAAAAATTCAGTACAAGATATATGTGAAGAAAACATTCAAGCTATGACAAAAGACCCTTTCTGAGAAAACAGGATTTAAGAGACATCAACTACAAGCACATCGGTATATAAGCTTGCCGTTGCTAAAGGTCTAATGAAGTCTTTGGACATACAAAAAAGGAGAATTTAACACTGAAGAATGTACACAGAGTGCTAATCAGATCTGTATTAAACACTTAGGATCTGCGTCTTGTTTTGAACAATACAAACAGTTCAAAGTGAGCGTGGAAAAACAGAAGGAATCCAGCAAAGAAAAAAAAATTCAGACCTCATTCAAGTGCAAGAGTTAAAGCAACTCAGGTTTTTCGTCTTGCAGAAAAGGAAGTGATCACTCTGTGTTACACAGTCATGGAAAAGTGTTTGAGATTAGAATAGGGACAGTGTATGGAAAAAGCTTCTCAACTTTGCTGAGAAAAGCACGGGAAAGCTCTGAATGTTAGGAACTGACTTTCTGTAAGCCTTGCAAACAATCCAGCATTTCTGGTTTAGCTAAGGCATGTCCCTAAAAGTTCATTTGAAGACCTCACCTGAAACATCCCCGATAGAGTTGTTTCAATAATTAATTACATCTTATGCTATAAACATAACTTATTTTTCATCTGGAACTAGATTCAACTTTCTGTTCCCAGAATTTCTTGTGAGTTAGCATGCTAATTGAAAAATCATCAAAAACCTTCTTCTTGAGTGGGTACTGGAAGAGTATGCTTCCTAGTATTTCTTTACTTTTCTGCTGAAAAGCAGATATTTTTAACTTCAAATCACTCCTGCAGTTCTTTCTTGAACTCATTTTAAAAATACAGTGAAACTTGATCCAACAATTGATAATGCTCTCATGAATGTTACATACAGTAGAATAGTAAATACCTACTTTTACTCCATATTCTCCTGAGTTTCCATCCAGGAATCCTATCTTACAATTTTAAATAAGGAGCCTGGTTTAAACCTGTGACGCTACAAGTCTCCTCAGTAAATGTGGCTCATATGCTTGTTTCAAGAGAAATATTGATCCATATACATATAACACCACATTGGAAATACAGAAGATTTGATGACCTAGACAATTCTGTAAAAACGACCTGTCTCATCAGTTTACCTCTGCGAAACTACAGCCCTCTGTAAAATTTAGTGCTTTGTTTTAATGCTGTGGCCCAGAGTAAGGCTGCCAGCCCAGTGCAGCCAAATGCTGTTTTCATTTAGAACAATACCAATTTGGCCTATGACTTCAGTTAATAGATACAGATACTGGCTAGTACTGGGCCAAGAACAGGTAACTGCAGAAACTACTAGAAATTCTCCCAGCAGATGACTTCCTATGTACGATTACTTTTTACGATCTATCACTCTATATTACAGATACCTGCTATTTAGCATGATCAGGAGGGAAAAAGAAATGCACTTACTTGAAGCTGTAAAACATACGTCCTTGCTGATCCACACCAGCGGGGACTGTATGCCGTTCTGCTCAAGCTATATCGTGATTCAGAGCTGAAAAAAAAATAGCAAATACATAATCTTTAACATGAATCTAAATCTAGAAGTTGTAGTTACCATGTTTATTTTCAACTATTGATCCCTTGCCTATTTATGGAGCTGGGACTATGAGACTCTGCAGAAATACTTCCCGAGGTGCCAAATCATTATCAATAGAATTAGTAGGAAAGGATCTTTTCCTTATTGTAACAAAAAAAGAGAACGCAAATAAAATGCCAAAAGCTTTTTGCTTTTCTTTTTGCCCCCCCCAATGGCTGGAATTGTTTTAGCCACTTTAGTGGTTTGGAAACCTTTTCTTCTGCATCAATTTGCCTCTGTAGATTTTTCACTGCTGGCAATTAGCAAGCAGAAGAAATCCTGCTGAGGAGAGAAAGTTAAAAGGGGACTTAAGAATGACTGTGCCTGGGAAACGAGCAGCCAATCTGGAGCAGCAGACTTCCAAATTTCAAATACACACATTACAGAGATGAACAGCCTGAGCAACCTCTCTTCTTAATTCCTTTTATCTGGGTCTTCAATCTGCTCACAACAGTATTTAGTCCAAAACTTAGTCCACTTCAATGGGCTTGGAAAGGAAATTACTAAGATTCCAGCATTCGTCGTACCCCCAAAAAAGAACAATTTAGATAATGGCTCGCTACGTCTGGATAATAACCAAATGGCACTTTTCACATCCAAACCATTTCAGTCTGGCGTCTTCCCGGAAGCCCTGATGTCTACAGATGAAAACTAGAACATTTACACAGGGGGAAAGCTCTTCCTGCTGCCCAGCCTTCATCTGCAACGTTAAGAAACTGAAGAAGTTTTCAGTCATGTCAGTCAATCAGGGCAGGCAGTCTTATGTGCCATACTTACGAAGAGGAAAATAATCTTACAACTATGGATCAGCTTGAGATCTTTCCTTAAGGTCATACAAGCTGTATAAACACAAGGCATTGGAGGAAAAATGTTCCCCAAGTGCAACTCTATTACAGCTGCTGTTGCAGAAAACGCATTTTCGAACTTCCAGAGATCTTCTAAGTGTCCCTATTCATGAAGCCTGCGTGATATTTTAACAGTGTGAAAAAATGACAATGACTTTAGGTAAATTATCTTAAAAACACTGTCAGAACACTGTTAAATAAAAGATGGCTTTTCAAACAGAATGTAAAATGTCACATAATATATTATCATTAAATAACTGGTTTTTGAGGGAAAGCAAAACCAAAGACGCAAAACTCTCTCTAGGAATATTCACTTCTCACAAACAAAATCCAAAAATACAGAAAACATTTCAAAACCCAATTAATTTCACAGCTTCCAGCATCAAAACACTGAAAATAGTTCTTCAAGTTGCCTGGTTCTTTTTGGTTTGGCTCTAAACTATCAAAATGTAACAAGACCTATGAAGAATTATGCACATAGAAAAGCAAGATAAGAGGGTTTTTTACTACTTTTTTAAAACAAACTAAACAAAAGGAAAACTATCCAAATGAGACAGGAATTCACTTTGTAGCTGCTCCAGCAGGCTGGTGTCTATCACTGCAATTGTGTTTGTGCACTCGTGCTCCCGCCTGCCCTCCTGTTTTGAACAGTTCCTTGCCTCCCACAGCACTGCAATCTTCTACCCCAACCAAATCCAGAGACAATCAGGGCGAGACCATTCAGTCGTCACACTTAACCGTCACGCAGTTTGGAATGATTTCTCAACAGAAATTTTCTAGTAACTCAAACATTTTATAAAGGACTGAAGATGGTACTAAAGTATAGATATGTAGGGTTGGTCCGGAATTACTACATTTAATTTCAGTCCACTGAAAAGGCGGTGGTGAAGAGACAAAAAAGTTGCTTTTCACTGAGTTAAAAGATTAGCTATGGCATGTAAAACATGATATCCATTGCTCCATGATACAGCATTGTTGCTACGAGCAATGTAGGGAAAATTATTCAGCCTTATTCCAATCGTAGTTTTTATTTTCTGCTTTAACAAGGATGGAAGTGAAAGACTGGACCAGCTAGGAAGGTTTAACTGTACACATTAGATAGGAAAAGCTCTTCTTTTAATGAACTAGCACGTTTGGGGTAGGAGACAAGACAGTCTTCCCAGGAATGGGCAGAATTCTTGCCCTTGAGTGCAGTGTTTCCTCCTCCCACCACCTCATGTACAGCAGGTGTACCAAAAAGCAAGGAAAAAAGAGCTGTTCCCTTCTATGGTCTTACCTTCTTCCCTGTGAATTCACTAGGCCCTCAGAGAGAGTCGGTATAGATGAAAACTTACCAGCAGACCTTTCCAACATCTACTTGTATATTTGGCAGCAACTCTCTCTAGTATCTAATCGCTTCGGAAAGTTTGAGTAGTCAGAAGCATCTTTTCTTATTTTCTTAAATACAGGAAATATTAACTACTTCAATTAAATCAAACATGCTAAGCTCACACAACATTCTCTAGAATCATTTTCATGACACGTAGGGTTTTTTGCTTGTATTAGAGAGAATTTAATTTTGCACAGTAGCGGTTCCAAAGGAGACTCTGCTGCGCATGGGGTAAATGACGTGCGTTTTTGGATTTGTCTGACTATTCAATCTGAAATTGCCAGCGAACTCCACTGGAGGGGGAATGGTATGTTGAACAGGAAGATACTCCTGTTAAATGGCACATAGCTCATCCTAGTTTTTATTGTTTCTCCTGAAAGTGTTGGCGATAGTAAGAAATCAGCTTATATTTGCTTTTGCTTTATGCACACCAAATACAGAGAGGCTGAAGCAGTCAGGGGATATGATATTAAAAGTCAAATTACAATAGAAAATCACAACCAATGGTTCTTTACAGCAGCCAAAAATTAAAAGCAAATAACAAAAGCATTCCTTTGGGGTCTTTGATTCAGTAAGGTACTAAAATACGTTCATGGATTTATGCAAAATAATAGATCCACTGAAATTGAAGAGAAAGTAAAATTAGGCCCATACCTAATAGCATTAAACTGAATTCTAGCTTAAAACATACATGTATTTCCTCAGAAAGATGCATGTCCAACTTTATTTGTATGTAAATATATAGATGTCAGTGTTCCTGTACAATTCAATTTGCTGCTAGAGACCGGTCCTGGGTTTGTGCATACCTTCCTGAAGAAAATCTAAATGACTCTATCTTTATGGATTACAGCAGGACAAGTAAGACATGCCATGTTTCCGTCTTGTCAGCACTTCTCAGGGATTTTTCTTTCTATCATCCTTTCCTTCCTTCCAGTGGGAAATTTCCTTTGCATTAAAAGCAACTTATCACTGGAAATCTAAAATATAATCCCTATGAAGCCCCATAGAAAACATACTTCCTTTAATTAAAGCTGAACCCCATTGCTGATTTTTTGTTAAGCCACAAAAAAATGTAGATTTATTTATTCAATAGGACGTTGAGAGACAAATTTTCCTCTTTTCTTCCTCTGGGAAGTGTTTTATTGTTTGCTTCCTTTCTCTTGCCTGCTTGCTGTGTAATTTAAGACTGATGCCTCCCTGTGGGAAACAAAACTTGATCAGAGAACAGCCTGCACTGCCACCTAAACAAATTATGTTTTAGTCACTGCTGATGTTGGCTCTGTCATAATGGAAATGTATAATTAATGCCTTTGCTTTTACTGCTTTGGAAAGAGAACTCCCTGAAACTGGTTCAAGAGGGGGAATTTTAGGACTGCACCCTTTCCCTGTCTAACTGTTACCACAAGGGATCACTCCAGCTGCCTCTAAAAATGAATGATCGGGTCCCTGATCTCTACAGTTATTTATTCAATCTACAGTCAAGGCATTAAATAATAAAAATCTGCTGTGCAGTAAGAATTTGGCAGGGAATAAGAGGGGAGGGGAAACTCAGTAACAGGTGAAATCCTATATTTCTCCTTTTAGAGGAGCTTGAAAAGATTAAGCTATTTCCATTAGTTTCCTGCAGAGTTGCAAGCAGTGATAATAGACATGTGCTAATTTCACTATTGCATTGGGCTACGAAGCAGCATTTTAGATCATCTTTCACCTGTGACATGACTCCAAATATCCCCAATTAACAGCTCGCTTTTTATTTTCCGTTTTTGTTGTTGAATTTATAGCAATGGCTAAACATCTGGTATTATGACTGCAAATAGTCTCCATCTTCTCACCTCTGGGATGCAGTGTAGCTTTAGACTATTTATACTTTGATCTAAAATTCTAAATGACCGAATTATTCTGCTGTAATAGGCCCTAAGTGACATTAAATGGATGGTCTCAGCTTTTTCTTTCCAAAATGGACAGCTCTCTCACCTCTTTCAGCTACAGCACTGCATGAAAAGCTCAGCACAGTGAAATAACAGCAACACCATTTTCAGGACTGAAATAACCTTTGATTTCTACAAAGACACGTATAGGCCGAGAAATGGCAAAGGCAATGAATGCAGTAACTGTGCTGGAGGCGCATTCTCGTGTCATCAGTAACTCAGCATTTTTAGTTAAGTTTATTATCAGAGCTGTACAGAAACCAGAGTGAGGAGGGGAAGGTATCCATCCTCAAAGAGTCATGACCTAGATTGGTTGAAAACATGGACAAAACAGGCTTGGCTTCTAAAACCAAACTGCTTCTGTATGCCATTTCCTTGGAAGATATTCCTAGATATCATTCCCATACAGTTTCTTATTTGCACAGACATTTCATTCTGAAAATCTCAAATTCCATGGTTCACTATCCAAGTAACGTATGTAATTATCATCGTCATCCTATTTTACCAAAGAGAAAACTGGGGTACAGGGGTTAAGTCATTTGCTAGACTTCTTACATAAGTGGTTTTTTTGTCAGAGTCGGAAATAGATGGGAAGAGGCTGTGAAGTGCAGGTCTTGAGCTGATGTAAATTAGGTTACTTACTCTGAAGCCATAAATAGCTAAGATGAATTCAGACAAGTCTTAAATCTGTCCCCAGATCTTCTGACTTCTGGTCTGGTAACTGAATCACTGAAGTATTCTTACTCTATTTCAAATCCAAAGAGGCAGATAGATATAGCTGCTAAGTGTGACACTGTTCACTGATATGCCTGAAGTTATGAAACTTACATCAAAAAAAGAGTCTGATACAAGTTCAAGCTAACAACAGTCCTCCCTAAGGAGAACCAAATCTCAAATACCACCTCCTTTTTAAACGCCAAAAAAAAAAAAGGCATTTCCAGCCATTAGTTTAGGGAAAGTAAGTAATTTTTAAAAAGAATCAAAAGTCAGCCAGAACTTTTCTCAACTTCTGAATCTGATTTTTCTTTTCCCTGTGAAAACTTTCCTTCATTTCCCTCTGGCTTTTTATTATTCTACTCTTTGTTTATGGACTAGGATCTCCTGAGAAAGCAGCTGGGACAGAAGAACAGGGTAGAAAAAGAGAAATCTTGTTACCAGCCTTATTCAGAGAAGCCTAGATCATTTAAAGATTATAGGCCAACAGCAAATTAACTTGCACATCTCAAATTAGGCTGGATTCCAGTAGTTGTGTGGGACATGATCTGTTCAGGCATTCAGGTAATGAGAGGAACAGGCTTGGCTGCTTGCTCTGGCACAGCTGCTGACATCCTTTGGGGTGGGGGGGACGGGACCTCCTTTGCAGACCACTGCAAACCTGTTTGTCCTGGTCCCTCCAGTTTTCCCCCTTTCGGTTGGTGCTAAGCCATGTAAGCCCATCTATATGTCAGCTGTTGAAGACTGATTTTTAGGGTATACACGTAGCTGCAAATGGGTCAAGCCTTTTGGGGGGTGACATGAGCCCTTTGGGGTGCGTGTCGTGGCTACAAACACCCTGATGAGGTGTTCGGGGGCAGGACGGTTGTGATCTGGATGTGCCCCGAAGACCTGTCTCAGCAGCTCACGCACCGAGGGGGCTGGCGTGGGTTGTTTTGCCCAGCAAGCCAGCGTAGCCCTGCCTGATGCCTCTTTTCTCTTCTGCAAGAGTAGCAGCTTGGAGAAAACGAAGCTATTTATAGTTGGATGTGTTTGGAGACAACAAGACCACAAGGCATATTAAAGTACAGAGAAGGCCACTTGGCCCATGCTGCTTTCCTTATTAAAATTCTCTCCTTGTTTCTACTCATACATCACCTCAGTTGGCTCCTTCCTCTGAAACGATGAACGCCAATAAACAGATATCAGAACACGCGGAAAAGACTAAAGAGGATGCCCTGCCCCAAGCTGAGAGTTTTGGGTTGTTTATGATGATTTCCTCGCAGTAGAAACTTCATGGTCATTAGCTATTCAGCACGGCAGAGGGGCCTGCATCTCAGAGCCTTCAGCATTAATAATATTCAGGACCTGAAGTTTCCAGAACACGGGAACTTTCCACTGCGCATTGAAAAAACTAACAAAGGCAGAAAACTCAAAGGAGCTGTGAGGTGAAACGACAACGGCTGTGAGAGTCACTCATCACCATCAGAAAAACTGGCATGCATCCGCGCCGGCACCTATAGGAAGCGACCGGCAGCTGTGTTACAGGTCACGAAACCTCTCTCACTGCACCGAGCGCAACACCACATAAACAGAAAAACACAGAAAACAAGCAAACCCAACAATTACATGCATATACGCACACGCATACAGGAGCAGAGAAGAAAAAGGCCAAAGTCTCTCTGAATGTTTGAGTAATTGGGAAGCACACAATACCCCTGGGTAACCACGTTTTTCTGAAAATCCATTACTGGAAATCCTGTTTGCTAAACTTAACAGTCTGACATGGGATTCCTCACACACATCACCGCAGGCAGGCAAACGTATGAATCCCTTTGAGGTCTTCATAACGCTGTCAACAGATATCCCTGTGTTAACCTCCCTCCTGCACAGCTATTTTTGTTCGCCTCCTTAGTTTGTAGACGCTAAGGGTATAATTTATTTTAATTATTTGTTTTCAAGTTGAATGGCTCCAGTCTCTGAACAAGAAATATCATTAGGCTTCAGCACATCAAATAGCATTGTAAAGACGCTATTCATTTTGCAGGCATGCTAAGAGAATGTTATTTTCATTTAACATATTGATAGGCTGAACATACTTATTTATAAAGATAGCACACCAACTTATGTAACAATAAAATGTATTCTCTAATATTGTGGCAGAGATCTTGAGATAACAGCATTACCAAAGAAGAAAAAATACAGAGAGAGAGGAAATATTATAGCACGTTTATCATTTATATACCTTGTGAGGTTAGGACCCCTATCTTTCTCACGGTTGTTTCACTTGAGCGGTATAAGGATAAATGTATTATACTGTACCTTTGTCTTCACAGTTACGCATTCTGCTGTCTTTCACTCACTATGGGCAAAGGCGGAAACAGAATTATGTTATTACAATCTGTCTTTTTTCCACGTTAAGTTCCATCTTCCTCCCTGGATGTACTGCAGCACTTGCAATAAATTGCCTAATATATGTTTAGCTGAATTTGCATCTACACGTTATCCATAAAGATAGTTCAGAAAGTCGTGTTTCAACATTACTGGGGAGTAATATCACTGGAGAGAAGGAAATTAAACTGAAATAAAAATATGGCGAGTTGAGAATTGGGACTAAAACCTCGAGATGATTGCACAGAACCACTATGAAGTTCCTTTATTATTTTATAATTAGAAGGAAAGCACGGACTTGAAAGTTAAGACGGAGGGGGGAAAAAAAAGCAGCTAAGCGCTGCAGCAGCTGTCTCAGAAGACCAATACCAATGAGAATATCTTCTGCTGTGCCCTCTGCCTCCCGCTGCTAGAGGCAACCGCTGTGCCGTCTTTCCTTCCGTAGGACCAGCTGCATTTTCCGCACCGGGCGCAGGGGCGCTTGCGAAAGGCGGCGTGACTACCAGCCACCGAGCCGGGGGTAGGCAAGGGAGTTCGAGGAGTTTCCACTCTCACTCTCGTGAGCTTACGCATGGGAGTCCCTAATATAGACTACTGGGTTGTTTTAGTATGATACGTAAACCCGTGTTTTTTCCTCCCTATTTATGCATGGAACAGGGTTTTCTGTGTCATGGAGTGGAAATTATGTGTTCAGTGCCCATTACTGACTGAAAGACCAGTGCATTTGTTTTTCCTTGTAACACCACTGTCTATCAATGTAACATTTTCCACCTGAATCCCTAATGATACTTTCGCAATTAAATGAACAAAACTTTACAACATTTTTCTAAAATATTCACAACCCGAATTTTGCAAACACATTCCACGATTTAGTCGAGTTCAGCTTGAGCCCTACACCCTTTTTGCCTCCAAACATGGGCCAAAAACTGAGATGGCGCTCTCTTGGGAAATACCTCTTACAGCAGAGCCTATTTTCATCCTTAAGTTGCATCTAATGCCACCACAGGCTCGTTTTCATGCACAGAAGCCAAAGTGCTTCATTTCACGCTGACAAAAAGCCTCTCCAGTGGTTTTTGCCTCTCTTGTCCTGCATTCTGTCAGTGAGCGGCGCAGCTCTAAGGAATACATTATTACTGCTGCAGGCCACTCCAAATGATTCAGAGAGACCCTTTATATCATAGCCAAAAACAGATGAAGAAGAACTGGCTCCCCTGGGATCCAGATATTACCCGGCTCAGCTGAAGCCATTCTCACTTGGTTTGTCTGAGAGTGATTTTGCATTTTAATTTTTAATAATTCTTTAATCCATCTGAAATGGGGGAGGGAGAACAAACAAAACAGAATCCCTCCTCAGCTTCTTTCCTTTCTGCCGTATTCATATTCCCATTTTTTTCCTAAATTCCATATTCTCTAGTTTTAGAAGCTATCAGTTGAATACATTAGTACTTCTTTGCTGTACTTTGAAGGAAGTTGCACAGTAATTTTTTCTTCTATTATTGTTCTACTTATTTTACTAAGAAAATCTTTTGTGAAGATACCCTTTTATTATTGCAATGAAAGTCGGAGGCACGTAGGAATGGCCAAACTAGAATTAGGGTTCCCCTTATTCTTTACAAATTCTCTCCTTTTCTATTTCACCTTCTCCTTCTTGTAATCTAACTTTTCTGTGCCATTTCTTCCTTCTGTAAGTTCTTTCATTTCAGCAGATTTCTTTATCACACTTTGTCTTACCATGGACTAGTTTCTGTATATTCCTTGTAGAGATGTGTGTATGTTACTGAAACTCCCTCAGAACCTTCAAACAGTTTCTTTATTTTAAAAGCAGTCTTATCTCAGTTCATAAAGAATAAGATTAACTTTAGCTCAAAGCTGCTCTATGACAAAAAGTCCCACTTCTAAATGCATGAACGTACAGCAAAACCTCTGCAGGTAGCCATTTTTGCCAGCAATTTAAAAACAAAAGCAGCAACAAAATACAAATCCAGAGGGGGAAGCCAAACAGCAAGTTTAGGACAAATGAGATCTACTTCAATCTTCACAGCTTCAGAGCCTGAAAAAGCTGCGCCGGCTGCGCCTGCATCTTACACACAATTACGTGTAATCTTAAGAGCTGAAATGGAGAGGATTAGTTTAGTGCTAGTTGCAGCGAATCCTAGCAGCCTGACTGTATTTTCAGGGCACTGGTGGGCAGCAGCAGATGGTGGTCATTTCCCTGGCAGGTCATATCGGGGATAATTACCAGACACAGTTCCAAGGTTTATGATATTATAAACCTCACTTTCATTCCTCATTCTCTGCATGTGGAAAGTGTGGCCCTTTTAACTCCCTTCTTATTGATTTTATACTAGTGTAACACCTTTGCCTTCAGTGATTTTGAAATAATTCAGTGGCAAAGTAAAACACAAAATAGACCTTTTAAGTCAATAAAAATTAAAAAAAAAAAAACCCTGATATAATGCTGTTCTTATTTTTTGCATTTGAAAATGAGGAATAGCTTTATGTCGATTAATGGAATAAAATGCAATAATTACTAGCAGAATTTGCTGCATTGGGTGCTGGCAGAATTTAGTACCGTAGCCTTTTAAAAATTGCTGATGCTTAAGATGATTCTGAAATAAATTAGCCTGTGAACTAAGTATACCTACAAGACTAGTAATACTTGAAATGAGCCAGCCAGAATCCAGAATGCCTGTTTTGAACTGGACTAGGTGAAACTTTTTGGTTTAGTCTGATCTGGATTGACTGTAGTACAACAAATGGGGAAGATAAAACTCAGGCCTTAGGGAGCTTACAGAATAGATGATAATGCAGGTTAGAGCACATGGGTCAAGATCAGGCACAGATCTCCCATTTCAGCAGAACACGCTTGTTCAAAATGTTTTATAGCAAGGGGAAATTAACTGCACGATGTGTCTCTAATAACAATGAAGAGACTCGCTCTTGTAATAAACTTAACTCAACGTGGTTAAATTGGCTAAGTCTGAACTTTTAACACATTTCAGAGATTCAGTCTCTGAGGGGGATGATTTACCCAGTCAGCCCAGAAGGACCTTGAAAGGCATCCGAATCGGGCCAACTCAAGTTCAACAAGGAAAAGCAAACAAGTTCTGCACCTAGGGCAGAATAACCTTGTGTGTCAGTAGAGGCTGGAAGCCAACCTGCAGGTACCAGCTCTGCTGGAAAAGGTCCGGCAGTTACTGTGGGTGCCTCGGTGAAAAGGAGCTAAAGAGCGTGCTCTCATAGCGACAAGGAAAACTACACCTGCACGGTACGAGGAGAACAGCCAGCAGAACAAGATAAATTCTTATACCCATCTAACTCAGCACTCGTTGAGGCTCACCTGAAATACCCTGACCAGTTTTTGGCCTCTCCAGTTCAAGAGAGATGTTGGGAATTTGGAGAAAATCCAGCAGAAGACTACCAAGACAATACTGGCCCTACAGCGCATGACTTGTGAGGAGAGACTGAGGAAGCTGGATTTGTTTAGTTCAGGGAGTAGGTGGCTGCGCAGCCTGCAGCTACTTGGAGGGCACTTACAAACATAACGCAGCCCAGCTCTTCTTAGTTTTGGTGGATACTATGTTCCAGAGGAAAGAGTTCCTCGTTGGGAGGGGAGGGCAGGGCTGGAAGGGGTTACCCAGAGAGGCAGTGCAAACTCCATCCTTGGAAGTCCTCCAGACTCCAGCAGGCAAAGCCCTGGCTGGCCTGACCTAGGGTTGGTGACAGTCCGGGTTTGAGAGGAATGCTCCACAGGGCGACCTCCTTTTCAACCAACATTTCTATCATTCTCTGCTATGTTTTCTTTCCTTTTTTTGTGCATTACTTTGATGAGGAACCTGTCTCTCTTAAGAAAGGGCTCTCTGCCCTTTCCTTGAAGTGGAAATGTAATAGATGACACACTCTGCTATGGATTTTTTTTTTTTTGAAACCAACAATGGCAACAGTGTTACAAAACAAAGAATATAAAAACCATGGAATGGCAGTGGTAAATATTTACCCATCATGAGTTCATTTATTCTCTTGGTTTCTATCCAGGTGTCAGCAGGCCAGGGCCAACTAGAACAGCACAGAAGTTGCTGAAAGATAGCCCAAGGGGAAAGTGACATGCTCAGAGCTTCCACCTTCTACACCACAAAGTTATTTGGTGCTTAATAGCAAATAGCTTCTTTTGTCTCATATAGAGGCTAGAGAACTGCAATTTCCCCTGTAGTTGATGGCAAGAAAGGAATACACAATGGGGTGAAAATTAGTTACGCCAGCTTAACAGAGTAGGAAAGATACAGGGAGGATACAGAAAAGGGGGATATTAAAAAAAGAAAAAGAAAAAAGCGTAACAGTACCAAATTAGCTGATCAGAGTAATTCAGGCATCTTTTTTGCATCTAGTTAGAAAACAAACAGAGGGTTAACATACTTCATCTAGACCAAGTAGTTTCTAAAGTATATGATATATTGCCATGGAGATAATCCATGCTGTGAACCCACTACTGTATCATCTCTAATTTTGTTTCAGGCACGGAAAAACTATACTATCTCACACAAGTATGTGGGTTATTGTTGGGGGGTGATGAAGAAGAGTTTGTTGTTTTGTAGAAGCTATTAGAGAAAGTAAAAAATGTCCCCTTATCTCCTGTCGTAGGCCCTCTGAGACCTTCGTAGGGAGTCCTGTCACAGTGACCTCCCGTGGCGATTCCCTTCAGATCTTGCCAGAATTGCTCCTAGGCAAGCTCAGAAACAAGGAGAAAATGAGAATTGACAGAAGATACTCTTCCTAGAAGTAAATATATTGCCTCAGTGAAGCTCCGATCCTTTACTGTCCCTGAGTAATAAGCGACTTGTCCTGAAGCATTCACTTGGCTTGTGAAGTGCTGTAAGAAAATGAAAATGTGGTCTGCGAGATACTAACATTTCTTGAAAAAGGAGGGGGGACCATTCCTGCCCTCTGATTAATCCCTCATGCGCTGCTCTAGTCCATTAGAGACATAAAGGTGCCTTTAACAGGCCTCTGAGCAAAGTGCTTTATGCAGCGTATTCCCTGTCCTTGACACAGAGAGAGAGTATCTTAAGCAGTGTCTCCGACTCACACAAAGTATTTGGAAACAGAGGAATGCCTCCAGGGAGCTCTTTCTGCCAAGAAAAATTAGAGCAGCTCGTGGTTATTCTGACTTACGGGGGAAGCCGAGCCGTGCCCGCAGCTGCGGGGTCGGAAGGGTGCCGGCGACGACCCGCACTCTGCCGCTGCTCGGGCGGCTGCGTGGAGGAGCCCCGGCGGGAGCTGCCCGGTCCTGTCCTCCTGTGACCGTGAGTGCATCCCCCCCAGTCCCAGCGATCACTGCGACGCCGGGCAGGGTGTTTAGCCCGTACCGAAATGATGAAGGTAGCAAAACTCCGGAAAATTATTGTACTAATCATTTTTTTTTTTATGGTTTTGGTGCAATTTACACCTCATTGTATAAGACGGTATTAAAAGTAACTGAGAACTGTTCGTTGTTTCACATAAAAACAGGAGGGCTGCTCTGCGGAACAGAGCACATTACTTATTTAGTGCGACTCAGACCGTACCAAACAACTTAAAGAAGGGGACAGATGTTTCAACCACACTTTCATTTCTAAGCCAGACTGATACAGATAGCAGCATGCACTGACTAATGGCATTGCTAGACTACTACCCAATACTAAGCTGCAATGTATTGGCTAACTTTTTACAAGAGGGTTTCAAACATGGGTGGTATGAGGACCTTTGTGGGCCCTGCCTGACAACATTTTAAAGTACACACGCTGTGGGGCATGATCTCTGTATGACCTTCTCTGTCATTTTATTATTGTCTTCTTACAAGTGTTGGAAACTGGAATTTTAGTACGAAAGATCAGGCCATCCACTCAAATATAACAAAACCTGTGCAATGAATCTACAGCGCTGTGGCTGCAGAAGAAAGTAGGAAGATCTAAAATAGAAAAGATGACTGGTTATGGAAAAAACAAGTCAAGAACGTTAACATAATCAGAAATTTTGGCAAAAGGGGAAGGAATAGAGGAAGAAGGAAAAGAAGATTTCTCTGTAGTACTTTATACTAGAGTACTACATCAAAGATTACCTTGATAACAGCACCAGTTCCTCATCATCACCGACCCAAGAACTAATAAAACCTCATAATAAGTTACAGACCTGGCATGTCTTCCTTCAGGAGCAGCCTATTTGTTGGCATTATTCCAGTCTGTCACTTAACGTCTTTATGATAAGCATCATGTTAAACCGGAATATTTGAGTAACAAGATTATTTTCCCGCAATAACCCACCAAATATTCCACCAGTGTCATATTTCTCACATGGGTATTTCCCTTCAAAGAAGTATTTTGCACCAAAACACTCAAAATAAAATTATAAACGGTAAAATTTTAAACCAGTCGGAATCTGCTCCTCTCTGACATCCACAATTTTCTTGAATTTAGGATATATTTATTTCTGCCATACTGTATGGTTACGCAGAAGCTCTTTCAGAAACAATTTTACTATTGAAGCTGGCAGCCAATGTCAGGAACTCGGTAAGTGTTACTGTTTATGCAACTGAAATGCCTGTTGAATAAATGGTCCTCTGCAGTGCTGTTATACTTGTCTATTTCTGTATGCCAACTATGATATTTTCTAAAGTATATACCCTCATGGTATCTAATCACTGACAGTCAAACACTCCACTTAGGTATGGTTCCAGCAGTGCATAGGAGCCATAAAGAAAACTTAATGAGCTTCCTGGGGTTTGCCTACAATAGAGAAACGTGCATGTGGCATATAGCTGCTTGGTGCTAATTCTGAAAGAAAAAAAAACGGAGGTGTAAAATCTCATATAGGGAAGTCTTGCACCAATGGGAGAAAACTACCAAGTGCTGAATTTATAGCAAACCTTTTTAAAGTGCTAACCTGGAGATTAATGAAATGATCTGAGACTTCAGAAAATTTCTGCATTTAAATTACTTCTTTCACAAGGAGTATGGCTAACAAAGTTCTTCCTGTAGATTTATGACTTACATCCTTTTCTCCGCTGTCCCTGTCTACAGTAACTCTAGTTCTTTCTTATACATTCCAATATCTACCTTTCTCACTTTTGCAATAAGTCCTTCCTTCAGATCCTCTGAACTCCTCCTGCTGCTCTCCCATCCCATCTCCCCCCAAAACCTATTAAGAAAGAAGAAGCAGCCATGATCGATTCTGAGCCACAAGTATTTTGAGTAACTCATCTGGCACAGCAAGAAAACAACAACAACTGAAGCTCCCCTTATTTTTTCCCCTAATTCTCATCACTGACATAATGTCCTTCCTCAAGACAGCCACTGGAAACTGTAGGCAGTTCAAACCTCTGAGAGGTTTAAAAAACCTTTTTCTCTCAGAATCAAACTACTTCATAAGATGAAAAATTACTTGGAGGGAAGAGAAAGGTGTTTGCAGAACAAATAAAACCAGATGACCAGGATAAATAAGCCTAAATAAAAGTAGGAAGCCAAGAAATCTGGTTATTAGAATAATTTTGAAGCATAGATGGAGGCCCTTCCTAAGCAAAAATTATACTGTATTCCCATCATTCCTGAATTTGTTACTCAGGTTCACATCATTGCACCTTTTTGCAGACATCTTTCTTCCAAACCATCCCACGATTTTCAGAGACAGCTCTGCGTTACGCCACAGCACCACAGCCTCTGCAGTGGGATGGTGTAAGGAGCCAGCGGACCAAGGGAGAGTCGCTGGTGAGGCTGCGGGCTCAGCTGAAGTAGGACTTGATTGCATAACCAGATCTTGAAGAGGACGTATTAGGAGCCAGCAACTACACGTAGTGAGCCACAGCATGCCAGGTACTACCACGGGAGAAAAGATGGCTAAAAACGAGCAACATCTTGAGGGCCAGCGAGTGGACAGAGCGAACAGAGAAGCCAAGCGCTCTGTCCCAATGCAGTTGTTCCCTGCTACGCTCGGATCAGCTGAACATCTCTTCCTTGTTCCTACACTTTGCTGCACCTGCAGACTGATGCAAATGGTTGTTTTTCACCTCTTAGTGCTGCTAGACCTGGGTGCTGCCCCTTTCCAGAGAGACTGCTCCTATTCTTTCCCTCCTGTTCTCCTCACCCTCCTTTCAGCAGAAGGCACAGAGCTGCACTGCCAGCTTTACCAAGGCTGACACGTTTAGACTTCAGTACTTTTAACACAGCTATTTCACTTAGTGCTGTTTCCATCCTCTCTTTGCTGTGGATATCCCTTTCTAACTAGCATCATGTCCAGCTTAGGCCACACATGTTGGATGGTAGCAGTAGCCATGCTGCCTAATTAAGGGAGAGCCGCGCTGTTGTGGCAGCCCTGCGGGCTGACCTGCCTTGCAGAGAAGGAGCATAAATTAACGGGCACTGGATACATCTGAAACGGGGGCACCTCACCGTTTCCAGGCCCACGTACGTGCTGGGCTTCCCCCACCCTGCACACAGCGGGTCAAGACATGGCTGTGCACCATCTTCACACTCTCCGATTTCCACAGGAAGGAAACCCAGGTGTGTATACAAGGAAACCGCAGGCTGTGCAATACATCTTCTGAACTGGACTCCTGTTCGCACCTAGCTTTAAAATACCTAGTTTGAGGTGTACCGTAGATAGACTCATTCCTATAGAAGCAATTAAGGCTCCTCTATATTTTTTCAGTAGTATTCATTTTCATTTTATAAACAAGAATTTGCTTTCTCTCTTTACAAGGTCCTTTTATTTTATTATCTTTTCTCTCTACCCAAAAATGCAATAAAAAGAGCAAAACCACATAAACATCAGACACTTCATAATAATTTCTTTAAAGCCTAAATGTTTTAAGATCAGACAGGGAAGGATATGTATATTTTATGAAGTTTGCAAACATCACATTAGATACTCTCTGATCAAAATATGTTGTGCTTTATGCTGAGAATATTTGGGGTGGAGCATTTGCTATTATTTCAGATGTACACTCGAACTTTCCTGCTTCAACTGAGATTTAAAGTTCTCCGGTTCTCCAGTCCCACAGGCTTTCTTATTTCAGTGATGAATGGTATTAGGTACCTTAAATCGGCTTACCAACCACCCAAGAATTATAACCTCAAATAGCAGTTCTCCACCTAAGATCTATTTTAATCAATTGGTGGGAAAAGCTTTGAGATTTGAGACCACTTGGTCACTGTGCAACATTTTCCTGCTAACTAAAGCAAGGAGGAAAAAAAAAAAAATCATAAAAAAGTAACTTTAGATAGAGGCAATCATTTGAAGAAAAACAAGTACAACGTATCCTACAAATTCCAAGTGACACAAATAGAAACTTAATATTTTTTACAAGCTCAGAAATATTTGTGAAACTGCTGTAGGTTGGAGTAATCAATAACAATTAGAATAAGTTTCTGCTGATCCAGCAAAGTATAAGCATACCATTGCTCAGCTCCATATCAATGTAAAATTACTACTGATGCTATACCAAGAATACCAGAACAACAGGTTAATTAATTTTAAAAATTTTTGAAAATAATTATTTTGAATTGCCTTTTTTCCCCCCCATCCCACGTAAGTAGCTATAAATTAAGAAATTTGCAGTAACTCCACAAAGTGATAATAAGATTTATTTGTTGTGGCTCACTTCTTATCTGCAGCTAGTTCTTAAAAGTCTGAAGTTTAGAAAGCTGCTTGTAAGGTTGTGTGTAAGCAAGTGGCAAATCATCATTTGACACTGTTAAGATACCATGGGGGGGGTGTTGCTCCCTATTGTAGTAGATAATTTATTTGGCTTTTGTTCTTGATGGGTTTTTTTCATCATCAAATCAAATTTAATTGCTGAGTCATATTTGTACTCAAAAAGCACATTTAGCTAAAGTCTTCCCTACTTTTTAAAGCCACCCCTTTTCTCTCATATAACAAACATAGCATTCTATACTTTTCCCACCTTTATAAGAAAAAGAAAACACGGAAGAGCAGGACTGTATATCGTGTTTGCCAAATTTGAATCTAAAAATGACAAACAGTAGTCAAGAAGAAACTGGAAAGACTACAGAAATGCTGATTCTTAAAGACAGACAATATTAGAATTAGAGTAGACAGACTAAGCAAGGAGTCAAAAGATAACCAGCTAATCTCATTCAGCTTTTTACATGAGCAGTCCTACTGTAGACAATGGGATAAGTCATACCAGCAAGTCTATGTAACATTTTAAAATGTTGCAATCTTCTTAATAATTATCACGAGAAATGTTACCATTTTCACACAGACGCGCGTGAGGAATGTTAAGTAAAACCTGAACCTAATTGTTCTTAAAAGAGACTCTGGTGATGCATCATTCCCCTCCATCCATTTCTTGACCTTCATTTGCCCTGAAAAACATTCCAGGTACGCATAATAATTTTAGCTGGTTATGGTAGACTTTAGTGATACACTTCAGCTCCTTTCACTGCCAAATGTTACAGATTTACAGTACACTGTAAAGACTAAAGTACAGGCATAATTACCTTATTTCTTCCTTGTGTAGATGATTTCTGAATTCTCAGCACCTCCACTCCACAAGTCAGTCTCCTGAAGGAACAACCCAAGACCTGTCAAGCAGAAACTGTGCACAGCCAAAGGAGCAGGCATCTTGCTTCTGGTTCCCCTCCAGGTATTGAGCCTGGGAAGAGCAGAGAACTGCATTATGTTTCTTTTCTGAAATAAGTGGTGTTACCTGTTTGGCCAAGAGCAAATCTTTACGCTGTCTCTACTAGGGCCCTGTCCCATGTGGATCGCAGAGCCTTTCCATGCCATGCCTTCACGATTCTGTTTTGAATGCTGTTTCACAATCATATAATAACCTGATCTTAAAGATATACACACAGCGGTAATTCCATTTTTGGCGAGTGAATTATTGAATTGATATCCAATACACATGAGATTATTCAATCAGACAGATCTTTCAAAGTTGCTATGGTCTGATTTCTTTATTTTCACATAATAGGCTGCTCAGACAAGAACTTTCCACACCTGTACATGTATCGATATCTAAAACTGTACTCAATCACCCACATTCATAACTCCTTTCAGCTTTCAGAAAGGAGTTCTTTCAAAATGCTAACGAGAGAGACAGTTTATAGGGATCGTCCTCTCTTTGTAGACACTGGAAGTAGTAAGGTCAGCGTCACCAGCGGGACTTTGCATTCTGGTGATAGAGGCAGACTGTCCTCTCTGACTCGTCCACACACCGTGGAGAGGAAGCTGACAAGAGGGTTCTTTTCTCCGTCTCTCATTTTCTATTACCTTCTCACTCACTGCTCCTGCATTAATGGCCCTGTTCAGTTCAACAAGATTTTTATGCGTGTGTTTCGTTGTTGTTAAGTATTACACTATGATGAGGTAGCAAATCCTTCTTTTCAGGGGATGCATTGAACGAATATCCTTCAGGGAATAAAAGCAGGTCAGCTATTTCAGTAAGCAGCATCTCCAGATGTAATTCCTCTATGAATTATATACACAGATATAAACTCGCAGGCACTCTTAACTGAACTGGCATTTGTAAAAGAAGAGGCAGTAAACTGAAGAAGCTAATTTCCTATAGCAACAATCCTACAACATGAATTGTAGCTGTCTTGTACAGACTGACTTCATTTAACTCCTGAGAAAAGGTTTACTTTGATTTCAGTTGATTTGGTTACTTTGGTTTTGTAAGTCATGTCATATATACTGCATTCAAAGAATTCTCTTCAGAGAATGGCAGAAAGAATAATTGGCAGGATGGTTTAATTATGAACTGAGAAATTGTTCTATAGGATGTGAACTACAAAAAATGTCTCATTGCTCTAAATTAATGAAGGTCTCCCGTAATTCAGGAAATAGTAAAAATAGAATCTCGAATAAATTAAACATATGCCTTAGTAATCCTTTAACAGATAAAATGAGTTTATTTCAGTTGCCAGAGAGATAAATATAGTGCAGAATATCTGTATAAACAGAAATATAATCCATAAAATTTACTAATAGTTTAAATAGTCATTTCAAACAAGAAGAGAGACAAGGAACTATAATTATGTCATCTGCATACCTTTTCCAGTGCCAAACTGCAGTGCCCACTGATGACAACCGGTATTTCGTGAACTTAGCTGTTTATCTTGGCCGAAGAGATAACAATCTAGTCCTCTGAAAGTAATCAGAAAGTTTTCATCAGACTTGAACAGTGATGTATAAAGGAGTAATTCCAAAGGATATTATGTCCTGTGGGCACGCTGTTCCCTTACTGTTTCTCAAACAGTTTAGTTTCAGTCTAAGATTATTTGCTACTACTTTATACCAGCAATATTGCATTTCCTAGTCGGACTGCCTGTAGAAGCAACAGAAGGGTAGAATTGCAGACTGCTGCTGCTCCAGCTACCTCCCACCCATATTTTCAGGTATCAAGAGCAATAAAAAAGCATTAACACAATTTATAATTTTTGATTCCCTCTAAAGATAGTGATTCTTTGCCCTATGTATGAAAAGGTCTGCCACAAAATTAAGACCAAATCTGGAGAGGAGACACTGGAACTCAAGGGAGATGCAAACCCTCAGCCTATTATTAGCCACATTTAGTGTGAGCGGTGAACAGAAGCTTAACTCAACTGTGTCCTTCTAGATTTGAGGTAATAATTTCAAACATAAATGTTATTTTGTCATCTGTGGATGCTATCCCCAACTTTAAGGGACGGGGACAAGATTAGAAAACAGTTGAAGGGTGGAAGTGGAAGAGGAAGGGAATTAAGCAACCAAAGGTTGTATATAGTATTTACTGTGAAGGTAAACACCTTTTTAAAGAGTACCGCTATGTCTATTAACTAGAGGTCAGAGAGACAGTAGGCCAGACTTAGGAATGTATTTGTGAGATAGTAACTAGAACATCCTTATGACGTTCTTTTTTACTTTGACTGTGATTAGTAAAGCTTCTTTTATTTGTTTCTGTCAGTTTGTGTTAAGTCATTGCTGAAGAAAAGCAAACAATCTGCTTTATTTGCTTCATAAATATAATTATAAACTTGCCAGAACCAGGTTAGCCACAAATTAACATGACAGCTACATTCACTTTCACATGGATTATTTATGAAGAAACTTCAACAGGGTAAAGCTACTGATAGGACCAGGTGTTGCAGTAGAAGCCAATAGAGTTGCTATAGTGACAGGCCACAAGAGTGGTCTAAAAGGTATGATAAATGATGAACATCTTGCAATTTGCAAGCCAGCAAAATTTGGCATTTAAGAAATATTGGTTACATCTGCAAATATATCTTCTCATATGGGAAAAGGCAGGTATATTGTATCAGGGTCCACATTAAGCTACTATACTCCCTCGGCTCTCTTACGCCTACAAACACTGCGTTGCTCTCAATTCCATGTAGCAACTGAACTACTCCCTTCCTCCTTGCAGATACAGGTAGTGTCTCTTCCTTTCCTCTACTCATTACACTTAACAAATGTCCACAAGATGACTCTCCTCAGTATCTTTGGAATTTCCAATATATGCTATTTGTGGTGGCACTGGATTTTAAATATTTAAAATTCATTCACCTTTCTAGATCTCTGAGCTGCCGTGGAAACTGGCAGTGGATTTTCCAAATAAATAATACAGCATAAACCTATTTTATCCATCAGTTAGCACTTCCATACTAAAACAAACAAACAAAAATCCAAAACCTCCATAACTATAGACGAGAAGAGGGCGTGGAAGTTTTGCTAAAGCTGTTTGTAAAAGCTGTACAGAGCTGTCTTTACAACGCCAGAACTTTCTGCATGGATAAATGTTGCATCCATTGATATTTACACATATTATAAGGTTCCTTTTTTTTTTTTTTCCTTGAATTGCAGGAGGTCAGAAACAGTTTATGAATACATCTGACAAGGCTTAAACCAAGAGGCAGGAATCGTAAGGCTAAGAAATGAGAAGAAAAATAAAATAAGAAGCCCTGCACTTTTGCAACAGCATAATATTGAAAGCACTGGCTATTATTTAGGTGGTGGCAATGACAAATTGGCAATAGCTTTCAGATCAACACATGCAATGCTGTACCCCCATAGAGAAAGCAAGAAGTCATGGTAAACTAGTCAAACAATAAATTAATGTTAGGAAAGTCACATTTTCAAAATGGTGTTAGCTGCAATAGGGACACCTGAAGAGTCCGTTGCACTTCTGAGATCTATAATATATTTAAGGCTCAAATTAATCTTTTAAATTGCCTTCTACATTTCTGTTGTAAGTCACTTGTGTTACTTCCCCCTCTCACTTTTTTCCTTTTTACATCTTGTGGTAGAAATACTAAACTTAAGCAGAAATGGTCACAAGTTTCTTCTTTCTCCAAGGCTAGAAACTTCAGAACTTGTACACCCCCATCCATTGCTAGAAAGGGAAAATGAACAAGCACCAAACATCACAAATTTCAGAAATTACCTTTCTTGATAAAAATAAATGATGCTTTGTCACTTCAGAACATGGTGTGGCCTGGCTGTGTGAAAAAAGCCCCCACCAAAATGACTGTGTTTTAACGACTGGAAAAGCAGCACACATGAGTTTGCTGCAGGCTGCTAGAAGTAAACCCTTCCAAACGGTGAGCTGCATCTTCGGTAGTACACACGGCTGTGCAACAAGCACCAAATGCAGCTCCTACCTCATCATGTGTGCTATCTGACCCAGTGACAAGGGAAGAAAAGCACAACTGTATTCAGCCTCTACTTGGCGAAAAGTCCAGTTTAATCCAATCAAAGTCACCTTTGTGGCCTTGAAAGCTGCGTTGCATTAACATAATTGCCTCACAAGCAGAGGGAGGAGGAAAAACTTCCACTGGCTGAAGAGCGAGCAAGAAAAAGATTGGGGTTGTGTCCCCCATAATGCTGTATGTTACACAATTAGTCTTTTAATGATTGCTTCACTGCCGCCTAATTGTGTGCCTGGCAGTGCGTAATGGACAGAGTGATGCATGCAACGCTCTTCTTCGGGGCTGTCTTTACCAGGTGGCCACCTTCTAGCTCCACCATCATCACAACAGCTATTAGCAAACAACTTGCCTCTCCGTTGCCATCACCTACTCGTTCCCTGTCTTTTCAATGGACAGAGCACACGTGCTTTCCGCAGCCTCTGATGATGCTCTCTTCTACCAAACGTCTTTGCAAAACCCCACAGGCCCGAACAGGGCATGATAATCTGTGTCCTTAACCAGCATGAGCCTTATGACTTATTTCTCACAGTGTGGCCCAGGTTGCCTTTGGGCCTTTTATCTGCCTGTTGGTTCGTCCCCCGTGCGGTGGTACCCATCAGCTTGCTATACAATTCACCGTCACTGATGGGAAGCTGCCTTCTCCCGGAGAGCCGGCAGCATCATACTGTGCCCTTCACCAAAGACAAATCAACGGAAATCTCAAGATTACATCTCTGCTGACATATCAGTTGTGAAAGAGAAGTCTGCCAACTGGTGTGGGCTACTGGCCGATGTCATCTTGCAGCATGCCAGTCTGATCCAGGTCTTGATTTTTACTTATAAATTGGCCATCAGAGCTCAAAAGAAAAGAAATACAGGGCTATCCCCACCCTAGTCATTGGCCATACACTGGGAGATGTGCTATGATGTACTATACTGTGTTACATGGTGCAAGACTCAGTATATTTTAAAGGCTCATTAAAAAATTAAAACCAGGCTGCTTTCTATCTCAGTATCTCTCTTCCAACCACTGGAATATTCATGTTCTCTACTTTCCTCTCTAAATTCTGTTAATTTTATATGAGGCCTCACATAAAGCACTCAGTGATCACATGAACAGAAAACTGCAAATTCTCCGTTTTTCATTTCTCTGGATCAATAGGAAAAAAAAAAAGAAAGAAAAAACAACAAAAGAGATTTAAATGAAACAACAGAAAATGCTACAATTTATGAAGGCTGGAACAGTCTTATAACCCCCGAAACTTGTGGCCTTGTAGCGCACTTTGCAAAGGCAAAGCACGTCAGAGGCCTGAATCCAAATGAGACAACCAAAAAACTATTAAGACCTAAGAAATCTTCTAGACTTCAGCAGAATCCCTCTTGAAAGACCCAGCATGTACAAGTCTTATGTGGCTGCAGTACTTTAGGTTTTTTGGGGTTTGTTTGTTTTTTTTTTTAAAGACTAAATACAGACATGAAAAATATTTATCATCACAGAGGAAAGGAAATGGATTGTTAATGCTATATGAAAATGTTATTTACAGAAGCAAACCAAAATGCATTATAGGCAGAAAGCCAATGTTTTTTGACTTGCTTTGCAAAAGTGAATATTCTCCAATCAAACGTCTTCTAAGTAGGCTTACTTTGATTTATTTAAAAAAAAAAAAAAAAGCCCTTCTTCAATCAAAACACTATTTTTTTCGTTCCTCATAAGATCTTGTGGCTGGTAAAAATTCAGAGGAAGCGGAGACTGGATAACAGCAAAAGGCTAATTAATACCAAACATCTTCCCCTTGTATTACATGAGAAGTTTAGCACGTGACAGGCTTTAGTCTTAAAATTCTCTACAATTTAAAGAGAGAACAGCATTTTTAAAAATACACCATCATTCACCTCTAGGTGGATTTTAGAATCAGCTTGTTTTTCTTTTTTTTAATAAAGATGCTAAAATACGCCTCTACTTAAGAAATACTCAGAAGCTTTATTTCAATATTTAATAACAAAAAAGGTGGAACAAAATGTTTTGTTCTGCCTGGTAGTGAATAATTTAGCTTTTTATTGATCTTTACAGGCTTATTTTCAATATTTGATTTTAAAATACAACTACTGAAATTACTTCCGTAGCTGCAGAAGACAAGAAGAAATAGGCACAGATGAGTCTTTAAAAAACACAAATGTAAAATACAGTCTTTGGATAACTTTTGGTAAATGTTCTTTGCCAGACTCCTCCAGTACTCTTCCTATTTTCCTTCTAACATGTAATAAAATTTTAATATGATGGTTTGCAAAAATACCCAAACAGACTACATATAATTTCTTTTCTTTTCAGATTCAGAAAAACATATCCATTGTAAAATCATAGTCCATTTGCAGTATCACCACATCATAATTCAGCTTTTTTTTTCATCATTACCTTGTGTGCCTTATGTGGCAAAATTACAACACTGTATATTGAATAGAACAGCTTGAAGACTTGCAAAGGTACTTGCTATTATGTCAAATGACTTGCCTCCCATTCAGAAACGTCCTCACACCAGCTTATTTTACAGTGCCCATGCAAAGTGCGTACATTAGAATTTTAAAAGGCAGGCAGAAAAAAAGCCCACAAACAAATCCTTATTTCTAGACTTCCTTACGTGTCTTACTTAGAGTAATTCTATCATTTAGCCTTTCAATTGTAAAGATTGTGTTTTAGTATACAGTAAATTGTCATTGTAATGACAATTTATTCTTGTTCTGCTTGCAGAACAAGAAAGTAGATATAGTAGATAAAATAATCATTGTAAAACATTCACTGAATTCTGCAATTAGAGCTTTATCATTGAACAATGCCTTTCCCACAAATACTTTTATAGATCTTTATTTTTAGGTAGAGTAGCATTACCCACCTTGCACACTGCATTCTTTACACACCAGGAGCTAAAAAGTAGCAAAATTAAGTACATAATCCACAAAGTAATAATTTTGGAATATTATAGGTGATCACTCATAGGGACGGAGCCTCAATCTTTTGTACTAGGTACAATAAGTGTGTGTACATGGCCTCCGTATGCCACCCTTTCTCCTGCTCTGCGAGTTAGGTGCCTGAAAAGAAGAGCCTTTCTCTGAACGTAGAAAAGCAAAGATGTAACAAATTCTTAATGAGGTTTGTCCTGTTTCTCTGGAGAGGATTCATACATGAACGGGACCACTAAAGAAACTGGTTGCAGACTTCTTTATGGGTATCACTTCTAAACACGCCCAGTTCCAAGGAAGGGGGAAAGTTTGCAGCCACAGGCTGCATTCAAAGCAGCATTAGTGTTGGATTCCTGTGAATTTTGAACGGATTCCTTAAAGAGATTTCTTTCAAGTGCTTTTGTCCTTGGATCTTGGATAAAGTTTAGAAGCATATAGTGTCTTAATTCCAAGACATCCAAGCCTTGGGAAACCCAGTAACTGTTTCATGATCGTCTTTCTTCAGAACAAACAAAAAAACGGCACCGCAGATATTCTTTGCATAAGCATTTTTTAAAGCGCAGCAATACTTCAGTGAAGAAATAATGATAATTATTCAAATTACTCTTACACAGTAAGGAAAAAAAGTTATTTAAAAAAATGTTGCCAATCAGAACATGAAGATCAAGGAAAAAACACCCCTGTAAAAGCAAAAATTTTTCTGACAAACAGCAGGAAAATACCAAAGCATTTCCATATATATTTGAAATACTTTCTGTATTGTCAAGAATCAGCTTACACCAAAGAGGCTCAAAAGTGAATCTTACAGAATATCTAGCTGGAAAAATATTGAAGTGAGCTTGGACTATTCAAAGAAAATTCTGAAAGAAAAAAGCCAAATAAGAGGTTCAAAAGTGAACAGAAGCCTGATGAAACGTACAATTAAAATCTCGTAAAATGAGAGCTCCGCGGTAATTATAAAAAATAATTCAACTAAGCAAACTCAAATGGTTCCTCACGCAGCTGCTTTCAGAACACCGGATCATAATTCAAAATCAAACGATTAGAATATACTTGTTCAGATTACTCTTATTCATCACTATTTGATCTCCTTGCAGAGCTGGCAGTTTGTCCTGAGCTATTAGGTCAATTTACTAATTAATTTTCAAAGTTAAGGAAGTAAGCTGCACTTTGCAAGAATGCATTTGTTCTCCTAAAATGAAATGACAGGAGAATCTCGATATGTTTAATTCAGATCTCCCCTAAGCTGGCTATGACGTTATGCCAAGTTTGACAAACTTTTTGGATCCAGAAGCATTACAAGTCTTTGATCCTCTAGCTTAAAAGAGGAAAACCCATTTCTTGACAGCTTCACTTAGAGAAATCGTAAAATTGCTTATATGTTGTTCCATCTACAGCATCTGTTAAGTTACTGGGAGTTTGTTGATGCCTATTTATATGGTTCATAATGGGTGACCGCTGTAGTTCAATAAGCATAGAAATTATACAGAAGTGGTCAGAATAAATCTCCAGGTAGCTTTACAAACGGAATTTCAGTACGACAGACATGGAGGACTTTACTCTGTAAGTAGGCAGTCATTGTTTCACAAGCGGGAGCTTGAGACAGGCAGGAGCAGGAGCAGCGCTGCTCCCGACACTAGTCAAACTTGAGCAGCGTACGTGCAGAGAGGGGAGGCCAGTAACGTACTGATTCTTTACCAAATGTAACTCTCTGAGCGAGGAAGAGGCACCCAGAAATACAACTGGATCAGGAGGCTGGAATGTAGTGGAGGCAGTTACAAATGATGTATCTGTGCTTTTAGTGTGTTTAGGAATAGTTTCACAGAAAGGCAAAAAGAATCTAAACAATGAAAAAGTTTGTTTATACTTATTAAATATAACTTCCCAGCCATGACTGCGCAAGTTCATAATTTATTCCACTGTATTCTTTATCCTGATTTAATAAACAAAACACATAGGTACACACTTTCAGACTGCAATCAACCACGAAAAAAGACCTGGGTTTGAAAGACTAAGCAATTAGACTTTTTCCAAATTCACGTGGATAGTTTTGAGCCCTTATTATACCACTGCAGATCCAATACGCTAATCTAGTTTACAAGCGAATGCAACATATTTCAGGATCTTGATCTTCGAGATTTGTGCCTTTACTTATTTACTCATTCCATTGCGAGCAGTTTTGTTGCATTAGGTATAAATTGAGCTCAGTTTCCTGACTTTTGTGGAACCCGGCCAATTGATACCAACCACAAACCCTGGACTTCAATTAAAACTTGCATAGTACACAAAGATAAGCAATAAGCGCTTAGGGTTTTTTCTTTCCCCTAAGAACAGGACACTGCTTTCGAAAGTAGTGGATCAAACTATACAAGCTCATTTATTATCTTTTTAGCCAATGACCTTTGTGTCAGTTTATGACTTCAGAACTTTAATGATCAGCATTTGATGAGGTCACGCTTAGAGAAATCAAGTTGCCAAAATTCAGCAAAAGAGGATAATCATTAACTGCAGATCTCAGGCTATTTCGAGACATGAATTAATCGACCAATTACTTAAGACAGTAAACACCTGCCTGAGTAATTATACATAGTGTAGCAATAAATGTAACCGCATTCTATAGAATATCATCACATGATTCATGTGTGGAGCCTTCCTGGGCATTATCTTATAGTATATACATTGGTTAATACACTTAGACATTCATCTGAAGCCTGACAAGCTGGTGCTGTATTTTAATTTATGGGAATTATGGTTAAAGGTGATCTGAACAAACAGTTGAGAATTGAAGCAGTAATTAGTGGAACCACAGAAGTGTGGAACGATTAGGGATAAACAAAATAAAGTCATTTTCTGGTAGAGGGTGTCAGAAAGGTTCTTAGAGAGAATTTTAAATGAATTGAAATTGTTTTATGAAAATGCGGTATTATTATATGGATTAATGATCCATTAATGTCTATCACTTATAATCATAATAAAGTTTACTACTTGAAGTTATGTAAAATAGCATTGTATTTGATACATCACCATGAAGATATAGGACCAAACTATTTCAGTTAACTGTCCTGTAAGCTGGGACACTAAACTGCTTCATTGGGTTGTAAAGTAACAGCCTTCAGGACTCATAGTTCTGCCTCTTCGGTTGCCTTATATTCAATTATAATACATGAGCAATGCACGAAGCATACTATCCTTAGGGTTTAAACCTCCTCTTAGGGTCTTCTCATTTTGAAAACAGTATCTGAGGAGGATGTGTCTTCATTTCTCCACTTCTAAAGCTTCACCAGCACAGCAGCCCCAGCAATTGTCTATGTGAAGCTAAAGCGTCATTCAGGTGGGTCATACAGGTGTTGGGACCTACATTCTCCGCGTTTGCTAAGTGACCAAGATTACAGTGCCAGAAAAGACATTTAAAAACATACTGGACACAAACGCCCCTTTTCCTCATGAAGGGACAAATAAGCATTTGCTAAGCATAAGGAAAATAAATCCTGGTGCCACAATACCAATGCATCATCTACATTCTCCAAGAAATGTTGCCAAAGCTTTATGGAGCCTTGGCAACAGCTGGGGAAGCAGCGCGTGGGTCAGGGGTGGCCTCTACCAAAACCTTGTCTATCTTCTTTTTTTTTTTTTTTTTTTTTTTTTTTTTAAATGCACTTAGTTGTGATGATCGCTTAATGCCCAGCCCTGAATGATCCTGAATTTTCCTGGATAAGCCAGATGTGCTAGACCAGGATTAGAGATATTGCAAGAATAGCTCACCTTGTCAGGTGCAGAAGAAAACGGAGGTATCCAGTAACACAGATCACAAGATCTTCATTTGGGTGCTGCTCTCAAAGGTGAGACAATCCTGTCATTAGCAGTTCTGTTGGGGTGACGCTGGCTCCAACCGCAACCTTCAGAAACAAAGCAGGTGTTCCCATCCATCAAGGAAAGCAGCAGCAGTACCTTAGGGACAAATGAAAGGTTTTGTAGCAGTACTGTTGCCAGATTTCACTCTTTTTTTCATCTAGAACTGGAAAATACAAGTTAAGCAATAGCCTACGCACCTCCAAAACAAGATGCGAGATTTGAGAATGTATTATGCGAAGTGTAATTTTCTGTGGGACAAGTGGCAACCCCATTTGACGTACAGCTGTCATGATCTAACCCTTGAGTGGGTTCACATTTCCATTGTCCGTGGTAATACAGTCTACGCTGTGTTCAGGTGCGTATTTTACAGCAGTAATTAATATTCTGATAATTTTATATGAATGCTTCCTGTAGTCTTCAAAGGAAACGAAAGCCAATGAAACGGTTTAATTCAGTGAACTGGATTTAACCTGATCCCATCCTAGTGGCATTGATTGCAGATGATTTGTAACTACTCTAGGAGAAAATCAGACATCATTTGCATATGCAAAGAAAATCTGATATGCTTCCAAAGTTCAGAAACTGGATTTGGTTCATAGAATTTTTGAAGCAAGAAAAGACTATCTAATCTGACCTGTTGTGTAACTAACACGAGGCATGATCTGCATGCAGATCCTGGTTCTGATTCAACCAGCTTGTGTGCAGACATGCTTTTAGAAATGTAAATGTTAACTGTTTTGAAATCATAAGTCTGAAAAATGTGCCTAAAATTTTCAAAGGAAGTGTTATTTCTAGGAGATACTGGCACTGGTATTTCTCATCTTGGATAAAAATCCTGCAAGATCAACTTCTGGTAATTTTGTCTGCTTTTCTGTCACAGGCTACAGATACATCAGTTGTGCAGACAGAAAAAAAAAAAAAAAGACTGCAAATTCTTTCAGATGTTTCTAGACATCATAATTCCTGCAAATTCTTTCATACTGCATCTGACAGGGAAACTACCTTCTAAAATGAAACTCTACTACTTGAGTGCTACTAGAATAATTTAGTTCATCATGTATTTATGGATCTCATTCAGGCCCCTCAGTCTGACAATGCCACATCTTGATGTCCAATGTTAGACGATAACAACTTCATAGTATTTAGCTTTCTACCATTGCACAATGTAACCACTGGCACTGCTTCCTCGAACAAATGGCCTTTTTCAAATTGATATAATTTCACTGCCATCATATTTTGGACATTAGCCTTACACATTCTCCAGGAACGGGATGCCTAACCACCAGCAGAAGAAGATACACGTGAATCAGTACTTGTGGGACAGATTTTTGCTTGCAACTGCATCTGGTTTTGTCTTGCCATTGCCACAAGTCTCACCACTTCTCTCCTACCACCCTCATTCACCTGTACCTTTTCCTCTAAATTGGCAGTTTCTGCTTGCTAGCGCACAGTTTTGCTTCCCCTCAGGAGACCAGCAACAAAAAGGCAAAACCAAAAGCCTGTAAAATATCCTTGCTCTTGCTTCTGTTGTAATAAGTTACAGCCCACCTGGTACAAGGCAACAATTCTCTCTTTCTGTATCTCATCTTTCACGTATTTATAAAGGAATGTATTTCAGATCTTAGAAACTTTCTGGACACAACCGGTAGCACTGCTATGCAATAATCCGCTAAATACCAGAGCCATAGCACCATTTTAGCCGCTTTGGAGCCAATCAATGGACATGCCCAATAGCACAGTTTCCCTAGGGACAGGATTGTCACTAATGAGCAGGAATATTGGTGTGACGCCATGTCCCTTTTTTTCTGGGCCTCTGCTGCAGAGAACATAATCAGGAAAAAAAGGACGGCTCTGTGATGTCCCCAAGTTCCAGCAACTCCTATTTGCCAATAAGCACCACTAGGGCAATAAGCTTTAATTTTCTCTAATTCATGAAGCAAATCAGGCTGGCCAACGGCCCATTTCAGAAGAAGAGGAGTGTGACAGAGTAGCTCACAGCCAGCTGACTCCACCACAGTACGTTGCGCTGTGCTAAACCTGCACTGTGCGAAATCAGAAGACTTGGTTGGAAGTTATGAAAGTGAATCAATTCTCTTAAAATTTCCTACTAAGACATAGTACATAGGAAAAATAAATTCCTCAATATAAACAAAATGGAAAGCCCCCCAGATGTATTAGAAGACTAAATGCAACCAACACATTTTAATAGTTTGAAGTTACATTATATTTACAGTGCTTCTGGCTTTTAGGCAATATTTGTCTATGGTTTTACAAGGTTAGGTGTAAAAAGATGCTGACCTTAATTCTAATGCACTGTGGGAAGTCTTGCTGCAAGATGAGTGGGGTGAGAAACAACTGACTTACTACAGGGCTTGAAAGAGGGAAAATGAAGGAAAGCTTGAAGTTATTATTAGGTTGCCAAAGCTTGTGGACTCAACAGTGTCTACGGGCAATCTATCATAATCCAATTGAAACCCAATTCATATCAATTTGAAGTGATTTCTTTCTCATATAAAACTAAATCAGTGGAATCTTGAACTAAATTAATAAAAGTGTCCATACAGGAAGTTGCATAGTTTTAACCAAATAAACTCTAAAAATAGTATTAACGAAAGCAATGCAGCTCGTGTGAAAGTGAGTGATAAGGTAACATGCCGATGAATAGCAATAACAGACACTGTATAGACAAAGACTTATTTGATCAGTTTGCATTCAATCTGTTCTATTTTCGGATATGCAGTAAAGGACCTAAATGCTATCCCTGTTCTTTGAAGTCATTTTGCAAAACTCATTGACATTGATAAGGAGGCAGTAGGTTTTTCTAAGAATAACTCACTAAATAATGGATGAACTGTGACACACACACATTGTGTTTATTCACAGTGAAACCTCTGAAATTTCATCTGTAACTGAACTAGGCTGTTAATATCTAATTGCACTAGGGAAAGTGAGTATTACTTACTGGGCTTAATTCTTACAAAGGCTGTCAATGCAGTCCTCACTCTCCTGTTCTACAGTTCTGGACTTCCTCGTGTATCAAGGCTTGCAGTTTCCAGGAAATCTTCACAGATGATGGAACGGTGTAGTAGTGTCCTCTCATTACCAAATTTCCATCCCAGATGGCTTGGCAGTAACGCTCCTCCAGGTCCTGCTGTCAGATAGGAGCTTCATCTGAATTACCTCCATTCCAGGCTCCTGGACACCTTCCTGCCCTTCTTTCCTACCCATAATGTCTTCTCCAGCCTTTTGTTCTCACTATACTTCACCCCACTGAAGCATAATGGGGACAGCTGTCTTCACCATTAATGAGACAGGACGAACAGATGCGGGCGAAGGAGCCACTTGCTGTATGACTAGTAGGCTAAGTTCAGAACAGAGACGCAGAAATTACAGTATGCTCCGATATGTGGTAGATGCTCACAGCAGTTACTTCACATGCCCTTAGGTCTTTGCGAGTAAATCTACATTAGAGTGCATCAAGCCAATTGTTCTCATTGCTGAGCATGAATTTCTTGGTGCTTTAATTAATTCACCCACAGCATGAGCACCACTGTGTTTGATGCACACTCATTCTTGAAGAGCTTGGGCATATAATTACTACCATGAAACAAAGACTAAGGGACTGATGGAAACAGTGGACTAGAAACATACAGGCAAACAGAAAAGTAGAATTTTAGGAAGAAAGGCAAATCTAACCTGAACTCTTTCCAGCAGAAGCTCTCATCACAAAAAAAAAAAAATACACATTTTATATATATATATATATATGTACACACACATACATATATGTGTTTTTTTCATCTTCACTCATTTCCCTGAGTCTCCCAAAGGCTTTGTGGGTTGAAAAATGACTCTTTTTAGTTTTGAGTTTTACCTGGAGTTGTATTTAAAAATTATGCCTACTCGTATTTTTATTTGTTGGCTTAAGAACACTTGGGGCAGACGGAAAAAGGAAAGTCATAGTTTTCATTTGCTTTCGTTCTTGAAAAGCTGGTTTATGTACCCTATGCAGCGAGATGAAAACCAAAAAAAGGGAGAAATTAAATCACAGCAATAAAATATGTAGGCACTTCTCTGACTTGCCCAATAAACGTGCTATTCCAGATAAATGGGAAATGTGTATATTCTGTTAGCGTACTTCTTAAAAATGACTGTTTTTTCCCCCTTCTCTGAATTCTTCTATAGCAGGGCATAGCCTTCCAGCTAGTTCTTGTGACATGGCTGCAAGCCTTCTGCTTCTGTGCATTTCAGGCTTTCCTGCAATCAGACAGCAGGAATGCAAGTTTTCTTGTGGTACTGGCTTTCTTACTTTATGAATCCAACCACACTTCTAATTTACGCAACTAGTATGTTCTGGTGTGCGCTTTTCTAATAGAAAGAGTAGGTTAATATAGCACTGGTTTTGCAACAACAAAGTCCATTCCTACAGTTACCAGGAAAGTGATTGGTTTAAGCCAAACACATTCATGTAAAGATTTTTGTCAAATCTTTAATGCAGAACAAAGCTACTACAAAAAGCTGAAAAAGTCAAATTAAACCTGAATTAGCTAAAAATTACAGAGAGCATTATCAAGAAACACAACCATATGACAACATGCTAACGGTTTAAATTATAGCATTTTTTCAGTCAAATCTCTGTATTTAGACTCAACAATACAAAGCTGTGGAAAAAAAACAGGGAAAACTGACACCTTCGATCTCAGATTCAGATTAAAGACTTGTGTGCGGTACATCTTAAACAAGTGGGTAATAACTAACAGGATATTCAAAGATATCATCTACTTATCCCATGACTACCTGAGGTTTTCCCCTTTGCACAGAAAAATATTTACTGAATCTATGACAAGCTGATTTCAGGCCAGCTACTGGGACCTCATCTGGAATGTGCTAATTGGAAAGGAACGTGTATACAAGTGTCCCAAAACCCAGATGATTGCCTTGATCAGCAGGCTATGTAATTAGGGCTCTATTTCTGGGTTTTCATGAGAATTTGGAACTTAGTGTTGCAGTGTGCTCTCCAATAAAGAACAAAAATAAATGGGGAAAACTCAATATTGTATTACGTGTGGAGTTCTTCTTTTCCAGACAAATCTATCTACATTTGCTTTGCTGTTGCTAGAAAAATCTTTACTTTTCTTAAGAAATACTCTTGCTTCACTTCAAGGAAATAAGGCAACATTTTCACACTCAGCAATACTCTACAGAAACCCAGGCATTCGTTGGAGAATTAAAAGAAAGAACAGGTGCAAACGAACAAAAGGGGTCAAGCTATCATGAGGATTTTTAGGTACATCTCAGAGAACAAAATCTGTACAAATGGGAATAAACAAACCCTTCAGCGTGGCACGTCGTTCAAAAGGTTTGCCACCTCTGATTCACGTTGATGAACTCGTACGGGTCTCTTTCCTGTGTTCAGCGCTACAGTAAAATCCCAAATAAATATCCAATTTAAGAAAGAGCTAGTGTCAGCTGCCAATCAACCCAAGTTCTGCTTTACCATCTCTCCTATTTATTCTCTAGGAAGATCCCCAGCTGTAGTTTGCCTGCTCGCTTGATTTTGTATTTTTCTTATGCTGTTGCGGCTTGGTTTTACACACTCCCTTACTATCCTCAATAAAGCTGTTGCAGTCTGTTCACATACTGCAGAGTACACATGCAATACAGTGGCTTCTGTTGCTGTTCCAGAGCTATTCGTTATTGTCATCATTTCAGCACACTGTGCTGTTACTGCAGGCTGCCAACTATTGTTTTTCATGTGCATAGATTTTATGCCTAAAGAAAGACACCTACTATCGTTGTTTAATAAAATGACTATAATAATACTACCTTACATTTATATAAATCCCCTTTCATCCAAGAGTCTTAAAATACTTTATGAATTTTTTTTTCCTTGGATATAATGCTACAGATTGTTCCACCTGCGACTGAAAAACCAGCTCCTTTTAACATGCAACCTATCTGCTTAACGGCACAAAGCAGCGCTACCCCATTTTGAATGTGCCTACACAACTACATCAGTTCCAGAAGAGAGCATCACGAGCATCTCAGTGCAGAAGCACAGCAGGGCAACCTTAGAAGGTACCAGTGTGGACCAATTTGCTGCTCCTATGGTCACTGCTACCAAGAAAATAGGGCCACAGGTCTGCTGACCCACAAAAGTAGATTTAAGGGGAAGTCTGAGGCTCTGCTTGTAAAAATGGATGAAAGGAACTCAAGAATAGAGAGAGCAGTGTCTAAGATGCTAAGGTGCATTTTTAGTCATGATTATATCCAAAAAGCCTGAACACTCAAACAAGAAATGCACCAAACTTGAATTTAAAGATCTGTGGAAGAAGCAGGTGAGCTGGCAAACTGAAATAATTCTTTTTGTCTCTCTAGCTCCTAACCAAAAGAAGGTCCTCACACTGTGAGAATTTGTTCTCTATTCACCTCCATAGCCAAACTAACCTAATGGTTTCTGGTAAGGTTCTTACTTTCACATAACCAGACTTACCCCTTTCGAGTGCTTTGATTTAGGGACTGAAACTCCATGACAGCACCAAGTGTTACTATTCCTTGTAAGTGCTGTAGTGAAGCCTGGAAAGGGAGGGGAGAAGAGATGGGATCACATTATTTCCACAAAAGGATATTGAAACTCTATGTGGCAAAGCCTATTTTGTCTATGCTCCTCATCACCTACAGCTATAACGTCAGTGATTTCTTGGGAGGGTCACTTGCACTGTGCCACACTGTGACTTTGAAAATGCTGCTCACCTATGAAATAAATGTAGCGTTTCATAAGCGTAACTGTAAAATTAATTAAATTTGGGATGCTTTCCACCCAAACTCCTTCTGTATCTAACAACTAGAAGAAAAGTATTTTTTTAAATATGTGTCCAACATGAACCCTTGAAGCTATATGCGCACATCAAGGACAGCACATGACCCTAAGTTTGTCGGAATCTGTTTTTGTTGAAAAAGGCTGTTATAGTATTGGCCCTGTTCTTATCTCTTGAAGACAGTAGCCCAAATTCTTCCCTGTTACACAAGTCCAATCTCGCATTGATTTCAGTAGGTTTCAGTGGAATAACTGAAAAGAGAATTTGGCCCGTAATCTCTGACTTTATCATATAACTAGTAAGTGCTTGGCTAAGATTAGATTTAAAGATAGCCCAGAGGGATAATTCAAGGACTTGAGAACCTTTACTGACACCAAAGTCTCCTGCCTTTGGGGAAAACACAAAACAAACAAAGTGCCTTTAAAGCACTATATTCCTTGAATGGGGGGAAACCCTTAACTAACATGCTAACTGATGTTTCTCTTCCTCCATCAATAAGACAAATAAGAGGGAATACTTATGTTCCAGAAGAGATTTCCATTTTTCCCTTTCTAATGTTTTCTTTCAAAAATTTATATGTCAGTATACTTGATTGTCTTAGCGAAGGGAATACTTTCTGCTTTTTTTTTTAATCCTACATACAGTATCATTGGAAACACAAGTACCTCCATACACATTTATCTACTAAGATTTTCTTTTGACTTCCTTCGAGTTGCTTGCCTAAATACATAGGTCTAACTTCTGTTGTGGGCCGCTCTGTGCTACAAGTTAAGCAGTCTATGAGCTCAGGGATGAGACTTTCTTGAAGCTTGAGCTGTTGAGTACACAAGGCAGACTCCTGCAGCCCCGTGACCTTCAATACTTGCAGTGACAATAAGTTTAAATGCTTGTTCATGATTGAGGAGGTGGCTTGTTAGCCTCTGTTCCACTCACCGGTCTTCCTCCCTTGAATTGGGCTCAGACTCGCGAGTTAACAAGAATCAATCCCCAAAAGCAGAAGTCACTGAGTAAAGAGGACTTGATTGGATTTCACAGCAATGTGGCTGTTTGCTGCTGGCTTTCTGGAGACAAGCACACCACTCTTCATGCTCAAAAGAACCAAACCAAACCAGAACAGAACAGAAAGTCAAGCACTTTTTCACTCTCTAAATTCTTTAGTCGTACACTACCACTTGGTTTATATTACAAGATATTATGAGGCAAGAAAAACAACTGTGATTTCTAACTAGCCTGGGTGAGAAGTCCAAGAAAGATCACAGCCACATTTCCAGATTTTAGAAAGATTTTCATCTTAGCAGTTGCAGCAGATAATCTTATTCATGAAGTAAATGAACAACGCCTTGCCCAAACAACCTTGAACCCTTGACGTAAAGGTAACTGAGAAATTAAATGCAAATGGTAATTCTACAATCATTTTTCTAATAAAATTACATTTGAAGGCCAAAAGGAATAGGGAAGATACTAAGAGCACAGGATCAGTGAATTAAAACAAGTCCCAGGAGTAACGGGTAACTCACGGCCACTTTTGCAAGCTTTTGTGTATTTAGATTTTTAGTCTACATTATACCTCTGGAAAGAAAATCTGCCCCGGGTTTAGGTGCCTGCAGAAATTTATCTTTTGAAGAATGCTGTTGGAAGCTTTAAGCTTGCAGAAGCCCCAGCCCTGCTCTCTCACCGCTCTCCAGTGAAGGCATGGATCATGGCCACGGGACCAACCGCCAGCGGAAGGTCCCTGCTCCCTTTCTAATTTACCTCAGGCCATACTGACAGGCCTGCTTCACATTTAATTAGCAAACAGCTGTGGCTGTTAGAGATGCCACAGCCCGACTTGTTTGCTACTGCCCCTCTGCCAGAGGTTATCATCTTCTCAGGAGAACGTTTCAGAGCTGCTTTATAGTCGAGCACTTCAGTTTAAATCCATCGTCACTGGTGCGCGAGGTGAGCCTGCGGACTTTGCCTTCAGGGTCATTCCCTGGCCCTGGTGGAAAGGGCAGCATCCAGGGCAGTAACAACAAGCAGCTGACAGCGGTTTAGTTCACCATAGATGCTACCTAGGCAAAAGTGTCACAGCAACCTACAGCTCCAGTAGGCTTTGTTACCATCCTTAAGTTACACCATCATAAACTGTAAATAAAGAGATGTAATACCCGTCTGCGGCTCTCCCTGCTCTCTTCTCTTAACCCTTCCTTCCTTTCTTCTCCAAGCTTAGATCCATATGGTTAAAATCAGTAATGGCTGTTAATATCATATAGAGAGGGAACATTTCTGTGTCTTCTTTGCTGACTGGTTGAGCTGCATAACAAATCTACTTATTGTACAATTGCGTGGTACGGACTCCAAAAGCTATTCCTATGAACAATCTCCACAAAAATAAAACAATTCCAACTTATCCCCGTATGCAACATCAGACTTGCTGCACAATTACAGGGAACTACACTCTGCCAACACTGTTAAATTGAGGACCTCTCTTTTCCTGGCTCTGCTGCTGCTTATGTTCCCACTGCTTTGCCTCCATCTGTGCTAACAACAGAATCCTTTTTGATTAAAATGTTGCTGAGTTATATTGTGAAAGTTCATTTGAACTGTACACTTGCTTCACTTAGAAATACTTTTCCCCCATTTGGATGCAAGTTATAAACATTTGAGAGTTATGCTTCCAGCCTGGGTTATTGCAATGAGAGGGGAAAAAAATTAGATCTTGTAATTAATGTACAGTTTTTCAAGCAAGAGGAAACTCAAGCTCTGGAATAGGCTTTTCCAACTGTGTACATATATTGGGGAGGGGGGGCGTGTTTAAGAGAGATAGTTAACCCATATTTCTAAAAGAATGCCTGGAGAAAAGCGCAAGTGGGGAATATCCACTCATGGGGTTGTGCAGATTCAGATTTCAAAGCTTTCTGAAATAAAAAAAAATAAATTAGAGGGTCTCACTAAAGGTCTGCTTAAATGAGACACAGAAGGAATGATAACTAAGTAGTAACTGAGGTCTTAGACACTGAAATGACTATATTTCATGAAGATATCTCAGGACACTTTGGTCTCCACACAAAACCTTTTTTTTTTTTTTTTTAAATGGCGAGAAACATATAGCAGAAGTTTTCCTGTGTTCTCAGTGAGACTGACGATTGCATGATCATTCAAAAGTTTCTAACGAAAACATGCCAACTGCAAAGTCACATTTAGCTATGTTTTACAGCAGGTAAGAAACATACCTTCTGTCATAGCAAAGACCGTTAAGTCTGTTTCCCAATTAAAGGAGGAAGGATAAAAATGTAACATATTAAAGCAGGGATTAATAAGGAAATTACCAGAGGAAATTAAGATAAATTAGTAATTAATTAGACTGTAATTAGGAGATAATTAAGCAAATTAAGGAATTTAGGATGTACATTATATGTTCTAGCTAAAACAATAGTTCTAGTTCAAAATCTAATGTCATTAAGCACTTTTGTAATTCTCAGTGACACATTTCAGGTTTTGAAGTACCAAAGATTGCATTTTCAGGTGGGCCTTCAGCCTAAACAACATCTCTGTCTTCAAGAATTGTGGCATCAAAGAAGAGTTGGATATGTTTCTTGGGAACTGTTCAAAATTTTGGGATTGATGCGACTCCTGCATTGAAAAAAGACTGGGTCTGAGTCCAGGGTTGAAGTCCCTTTAGTAAGTGGAATGAGAATGTGATTTTTTTATCAGTCTCGCTGAAAGCAGAGAATACTAATGCAGGAGATGGAGACAAACAGAAAACATTAGGATTCCTGACATTTTCAAATATCAGAATGTGTTCATGCCTGAATTGTATTTCAGGGACAGGCTTAGACTCATTCTTACTTTATCTAAACTGCTCCTTGTATAGATACTTTCAGGAAGGGTTACTTAGCAGGTTGACAGAAAGCACGTTAGGCAGGTTTCACAGGTACTGCCAGAACAGAGGTACTCTCCTCTCTCTCACTGATGTCCAAACATTTACTAATAAAAGAAGTAAGATCCTGTTTGTTCTCACTGGTCTCCAGAGTTCCAGTGCCACTCAGATCTAACATTTACTTGGAATATGCATTATTTAGTACGTTACAGTTCAACCCAGGTACAGCTAGAACAGGCATTACGTACAGTTCAGAGCTTGTGAGTCTAAGATAACCACGCTCTTATATCGAGTTCTTACCCTCTTGCAAAATACAATAGTCTGTCCACGGAGGGGGAAAAAGTCTGTTTGTAACAACCCTATGACACTGTACTTCAGCTTTTCCAAAGCAATCCATTTTCCAACATGCTTAACCAGGAGTAAATTTAGGATTCAAATTATTAGGCTTAAATTAGCCCCTCTGCCTGTTATTCCCATCTGATATGAATTCTTCTTAGACTGTAAAGCTACAGAGCTAAAGCCTGATTAAAAATAAAAAAAAAGAGCATACACTACTTTCTCTATGATAAAACACCTCTCTCTTCAATGAGTTTAAACTTGCAATTAGGTTTGAAGACTGATGTCAGATAACCGCTGAGCTCCTGTTCAGGCAGTGAGCAATATCTTTATATTCGCTAGGTACTGCTCAGAGCCGTAGGTCAGCATCATGAAAACAGTCTCTGCTGCTGATAAAGGGGACTAAGTAGTTTATGGGATCTCTCTGGGAGGAATCCTTAGAAAGGAGTCCCGATGTTTTCATGAAAAAACAGAGGCAAATGTTTTCCTTTTGTTCTATAATTTAGTTTCCTCTCTCTCTCTTTCATCACGAGTCTGAACTACATCAGAATCTATATGATACATAAATATAAATAATCTTTTGTTTACATGGTATTAATTACCTGGATGGAAAATGCAGTTGCTGAAGAAATCTCTATAGGAGCCATGGGAGTCAGCCACTAGAACACAATCATCCCCTAAATAAATATAACTACATAGCAATAAATAGCAGCAGCATGCAGTACAGTAGAATAGGAGGGATAGAATAGTATGTTCAATTGTAAATCACTGTGCATGGAAATTTAGGCAGGCATAATACAATTACCCAAATGGAGGTCAAATGCAATTTCACAGGGTGAATAGCAGACTATGACCATGTATCTCTTTAATTTTTTTTAATTTCAGAACGATCCAGCCATTATTTAACATTTGGAAATATCTTTCATTTTTCATATGCTATTCTGATGAACGCAATTAATTAATTTAGCAGACAATTGCAATTTGCATAATTTTCACAAGGAACACTTTACTTAATGTTTGGAGTTTTTTATTCTGGTCCCCACACTTAAACCAAAAAGGGAAGGATGCAAAGTGACCAGAGACTATTAATCATAACACTCAGCTGCGATCACCTCAAAACACTACCTGTCATTATAACCTGGAATAGATAAGTTTGCTGGAGAGGAACAGTACTATAAAATAAAAGGAATGGAGATAAGATATTACAGTTATTTTTCTAATTTAAAAATATATATATATATATGAGGACAATTTCAGAGACACCTGACTTTCCTATAAATTTTCCATCAGATGTAAGAAACAAAACAGATTAAAATGGAAGAGTCCAGGTTTTAGCAATTTAAAGCCATACCAATGATCTCAGCAAGAGTTGTGTTTTGTGATCAGTCTCAAGCTGGGTCCCACAAAAACAGGGATCTTGCTCTTTAAGTCCTTCTTCATGCTTTGTAGTTATTATTCGCTACCTACATGCTTCATTGTTAATTACTGATATTCAGAGTTTTATTTTTCTCCCTTTCCTTGCAGATCTTGATTCTGTAACACATACAAGAACAAACAAACAAAATGGCAAGGCTTTTTGAAAATGTGAAATTCCATCACCACATTGATCAGAGCCAGAAGGAGAACTCTAGTCAGAGGTGCTGGGGGCAGTTTTACCTCTCAGACACTGCTGCAAACAAATCAACATTCAGGAAAATATTTCTGTCACTTCACTGGCCAGTTTCTGTGTTAGCTTTCAAAACCAACTTAAAATCAAACAAACAAACATCATTATTTTTGAAGATGAGACCATTTAACCTGTCTTTTTGAGGCCTCACATGCATACCTGAATCATGGTATCCAAAGGGCACACTCAACACAAGAAGCTGTAACTTGCAAAATACAATGCTTATCACAGAAAATGACATAAATGGTTCATCACCTTAAAAACCTTTAGCACTACCCCCATAAATACAGTACTTCATTAAGACGACACTAGGTTGGATCAACGCTAGCTCCTCCTGACAGTTCTGCTACATACCTGTCTCATTTTGTTAGTTTAATGAACTTGTTCCCACCTCAAACTCACAAGTACAGTGTGGTCTCTGCTTTAAAAAAAGAAATTAGAAATATGATTCAGCTGATACAGATTTTAGAGTCACTCATCTATGCAATACTGAGTGACTTCTTTTGGCCAGAGATCAGCAATGAGCAGCAGTGTGAAGCAACTTTTTCTGCTGCAATGCTTTTCCCTTGTGAAAACTGGAAACAATTTTAAAATACTGCTCATTTTCGTTAGTTAAAAAAGTTCTTTGAAAAATATTTACTATGCGCACCAGCTCACTATTCCCTGTGCTCACCCTGGGTAGGGACATATATGCTGTAGCTCTGAAAAACAATTAGGACAGGCAGATGATACGCAGATGTATCTGGCCACATTGTTTTCTGAGGCTGTCCCAGAATTAAAGATTTTTCCTCTTTCTGGGTGCAGACGGATAACATCATTGGAGTCACAAGTCTACAAATAAGAGGTGAACTTGGCAGCATCAACACTGAAACCACAGGGTAAAATTTATGTTTACTGTACATAGCCCAATTGTTCAAAGAACCGAGCACGTTGGCACCAATCCAGTAAAGCACTTAGAGGACGGCTGGGACTCCTGGCGTGCCGACAGCTCACCCTGCATCTCAGGGCTTTGCCAAATTGGGGCCTGAGAACTGAGCACCTCGTAGGGCAGAACCCATGCCAGCCTACTGTACCAGGGGCTTGGCCGTCATCCTTGCTGTTAAAGGACTGGTATTTGCTGATAGTAGTAACAGTGGCGATCTGCTCAGAGGAACCTGTGGTATACCAGGAAAACATCAAGGAACCCCTATCAAGGAAACTTCACTGAAAGTAATGAAGGTTTTACTCTTGGTTTCAAACACAGATGCCGTTTCATTTGGTCCCCCTGCCCGCCTTTTTTTTCCCCCCTGAAAATTTTCTGAAAATATTTGGAAGAATGCTTACTAATGTTGAAAGCAATAACAGATTTATCTACTACTTTATCAAGACGTGCTTGGGCTTATGTGAGACAGAAGAACGACTTGATGACCTCAGGAATAGAGGCCCCATATTATTCATCCTGAAATTTCTAAAGCCCCCAGGGAAACTTCCTAATACACAGACAAGAAGAATCCACCCAGGAATTCTTTCCCACTCACGTTTCATGGTTTTTTTGGTTTTTTTTTTTTTAAATTTAGAACATTCATCCAATCTTTGACATTTAGAACCAGGCTTTTCTACAAGACAAACAGGTAGAGATCCCAAGCTAAAACCCCTGTGTAATAGCAGCACACTTTCTCATCTTGATCCTGATGACTTGCTAGTAGTAAACAAGCAAGAGAGATGCAAAGGAATGATAATCTGAAAATAAAGAATGATGGGAAACAAGATTTCCTAACAGCAGTGAAATAGCAAATATGATTGGTTTCTTAATTTCAGATAATATTTCCCTAGGAACTCATACAAAACAGCAATTCCTCTGGTATACTTTTAAGGATAAAATTCTACCAAAAATCACTCTGTGAGTACAGTCAACGTCTTCAACCTCCTGCTTTAAGGTCTCCCTCTGTTCTTGTGTGATTTTTTTCCTGCTGTACTCAAATACATAAATTAAATGCTGAAAGGCTGCTATTTTTGCAGTGATTTGCTCTCTTGCTTTCCCTCCTACATATTAGTCTGCCTCTTCATCATGAAATCATTGTTAATCTTCCTTCCACTTCTGTTTTTTAAAGGGTCTCCTCTAATTCCACTGTTTTGGAATAGATGAGATCCCCACCTCCAATCTTTATACGAATGACTTAAAAACTAACTTGTCAGTCCTAACATAGCTCTATTTATTTACATTTCAGCCTGGCCCATTAAGATCTTTACGTAGATATCAACCATCAAAAAAACAACAAAAAACCCCATCAAAAAAAACCCCAAAAAACTGGTACCAAAAGAAATGATAAATTGGGGTTGGGTATCAAATCCACAGCTGGTATCCACTGACTCTGCTTATGCAAGTTTGCTATAATACCATTAGAGGATCTGCACCCTGTTCTCTACTTCAATAATTTCTCTTCATCCATATCTCTAAAGGCATAAGTAACCATGAAGTTTAAAGGGTTCTGCCTCTTTTTTCTTGGCTTCTTTAAGTGTAACTTTCAAATGGAACCAATATGTGGAGCCAATATGGTTTTTTGATAGAAGTCAGAATGACTTTCCATTTTTTCCCTCTGCCCCACATCCTCCTCCCGTCATCCTCATACCTTTCCCCCCACCCCTACACATACAGGAACAAGAGTTATGAGACAGCTCAAAAAATGACTTCTAGAAGAAATTCCTGCCCATCAGATTGAAATACTAAGAAAAAAACGCTTCCGTCCTTTCAATGTAATGATGCTAGAAGGGAATTCTTCCTTTTAGCATTTTTTCAGCAAGGCTGACCGTTTGCGTATGATTTGCAAAATTCCCCTCACCTGCCAAACACACGTAGGGTATAAAAGCATATCTTTCTGTCTCCGTGAGATGGCTTATTGTCAGATGCTCCACAAAGTCCACAGCCAAATCTCTAAATGGTCTGTATATGAAAATGAAGCTTTAATTCCTTCACCTGGTGACACTTCCTACTGCACCACAGCGATTTATTTTCTTTAATCTTGGGCTAATAATAAACTGCAGATAGAAATTATTTGTGAAAATACAATTGCTCAGTGGTTGTATAACACACATATTGTAGGGGTGGGAAGGGGAAGAGCACAGAAGGATATACCTTATTCAGTGCAGCTGAGATAAACAACAGAGAACTTCAGCCTAGAGGAAAGGGAGCCTTGATGGTTTCCATTACCTTGTCAGTCCTTTCCAACATGGTTGGCATAACAGGGAGCCACTGACTTACATGCAGACAGAAGGGCGGGAGCTAATCGCCACACAACTTCTTTATCTATGAGGAGGAACAAAATGAAAGAGAGAGAGAGAGGCACAAAGAAGAAACAAGCGCCTAAATTATATATACTGCAAGGCTGTACGTCACCCTGCCCTTCTCTGTTTCCTACAGACTGACTTCCGCCACCCTATAGGGCACAGTTAGGCTAGTACTGCGAAGAGACAGGGCTTCCTCCCTGGACTCAGAACCTGAGCTGTACGTCATCTTAATTTAGTCATTTCAATTTACAAAAAGAAAGCATGGTATATGGTAAACTGTAACTTTCATTTCCTCCTATAAAAAATGCAAAAGCTTATTAAAAAATTCTCATTCTGCTCCAGAGCCCTGAAACTAAATCATTGATTTCATAATCTTTAAATTTTAATTAAAACTAAACTCTTGCAAAACAAATTAGAAATACACAAATACCGTGTGTTAAGAATACCAAAGGACTGTTCTGACAAGGTACAATGTCAGTCCCCCTGTCTCTGTGGATGTAGCACGGTACATAAATGTGTTTGGAGGTTTCCTCAGTCCTACCTTCAAGTTCATGATCAAAGGAGCCTGTCAAAGAAATGTCACTAAATTGTCACTACATTAAAAATGACCTTTTTTTTTTTTATTTATGTATTTTTTTAAATGAGCTAAGGTTATTACTATTAGAAACTACTAAATGTCCCAGAATCCACCAGAGAACGCACTTCAACAAAAACGCCCTGTCCCCCGCGCGCTGCGTTTAGCGGGTTCCCTGTGGCTGGCTTTTGTGGTGAGGACAACGCGCCGCGGGGTGTTCCACCAGCCTCCACCACGATAAACGCCAGGAGAGCCTGCCACGGGAATAATGAAAACACTTTTTTCCTTCACAGTCCATTTGTCAAGTTTTCATTCGTATCTATCTGACGCAAAAAAAAAAAAAAGAAACCCTGAAGATTATTTTAAGCGTAAAATGTTTTCACTGGCATGTGTATTTCACAACTCTTTGCACTCAGAGTGATTACAGGTTTTGAACTATTTTACAGAATTACAAGGAAAAACATTAGAAAAGTTGTAAATGTTAACTTAAAAAAAAAAAACCAAAACCACAAACTAGAAAAGTTGCACAAGACTGAAGGTTCAGTGAAAACTGGCCCTGTAAACTGTTACAGACCTGGAGCAGCTTTATGCAGATGAGAAGCCCGAATGATCTTAATGGACCTCTCCCTGACAGGAAAATCAAGCACAAGCTAATATAATTTTTGCAGAGTCAGGGCTGCTGATTAGCAAAAGCTGGGCACACTAAGAAACCCTTGCAAGTCTGAACCTCTGGAAATGATGTTTTGTGTTTATTGTCTTAGTTTCCTCTGTTGCTAAAATCTGGATACACACAAAATGTATTTTGGGTGAAGATTTAGCTGTAAAGTCAGAGAATAAAATAATTGTGAACAGAATAAGTATATGTCCAAATGATACCAACAGAAAGCATTCCAAGGGAATCTTCACCAGCCCCCTATACTATTAGAAGATCCTAAATTTTAGGATCTTCTTTTAGTTGCTTAAACATTTTCCAATTTCTATAGGGAGGGCTCATTCCACTCAGTCCCCAGCCTTTACTTGTGAATATCTTGTGCTGAATATTTTAAAAATATTTTAGAATATTTTAAAAATATTTTAGAATGCTTTAGTAAAAAAATCTCAAACTATTTCCAAGACTAAATTAGGGTGAAATACTGTTTTAAATACACAAAGAATTTTGTAGCCAGTTCCTTCCAAAGCTTTAGCATTTCCAGTTTTGCAGCAGAGACCTGAAGCTCACTTGGGATTGTCTCTCGCTACAAGGACTCATCTTCTGCTGGACAGGGGAAAAAGCAAATGCTAAAGCCATCCTAAGACTTTGATCACACTTTGCATATGCTCAGCGTTTTGGCAGATGAATTCTCTAGAGAGCCCATCTGCACAGACCTGCTCCAAACCAGAACTGCCCGGACTGCATGGAATTTCATCTGTAGTTGCGGCAGCTAGATGCCACTGTGGCACAAAGCACTGTAACTGAAAGCAAAGATCCTTTTGCCTTCCCTGCTCGCTGTCTGCCAGGCACACAGGAGGAAGCTGGAAGCAAACTTACACACAGACAGGACCAGGACCCGGGGGGCCAAGCTGGGAAGGAATGAGAGAAGGAATTAGGCTCAAGGAAATACTGAAAAAATAAGCTAGGACTATGAGGAAAGACTTAGAAAACAAAGTGAGCAGGAGGCAGGGAATGGCTCAAGATACTGTGATTTCATATTGCTAAGGGTACAGGCAGAAAAGGCAGGAGAAACCAGACCCGAGTCCATCATTCTTGTTTCTCTACAGCTTGGAATAGAAACTGAGAAATTTGGTGTTAAACATTTGTCTCCTGACAAGTCGCTACCTTAAAAACAGAGAGATACAGCCTGTGCATCTGGATGTTGATTAGACACAACCGTTCTGCTGAATATTTGAATTTTTAAAAACTGAGTGGAGAATAGGAGTTTGAAAAGAAAAAAGCAAGCCAAACCTAAGGATCCTGGTCGTTCCCATAGCATGCCTGGTAAAAAATAATTCCTTCACTTGCACTGCTCTCTCTTCGTTGCAAAGAATCATTTCTATCATCAAGCTGTGTCATGTTTTACATGATTACTTAAACGAACTATAAAAGTCTTGAGCCCGATGTGATAAAGTTTTGAGCAGCTTATTCTATATAGAGATCTATCTGAAGAAAGCACACATGTGGGGAACAACAAAAAAAAGAAACTGTACAACACAACTTACTTCTGTGAAGCACAAAGTTGTGTCATGAAGATGGCTGAAAAGAATCTGAAAAGCTCCCTTTACAGTACGCAAAACAACGTTAGCCTGTGACAAATGTGCCCCTGAAGAGGAATTAAACATCTTGTCTTAGAGCTGCTGTCATAGCCTGAACTCCTTGGAATTACTATTTGATTGAGGGAGAGCGCTCTAGTTGCTTTATAAAGCTAAGCCACTCAACAACAGTACTCTTCCATTTGTCCTTGACAGCTGTAGTTTTTTAATGACATTTATTTGCTTGAATTTAAAAGTTTCAGTCCTTATTACTGCAGGTCCGTAAAAACGACAAAAATACCACAATATACATTTCCAGAAACTGAAGAGGTGGGGTCTGATCATTTTTGTTGAATTTAAATTTTTAACACTGCTCTGAAAATCTTGGAGATCCATTTGGTTAGTCCTCCCTTCAACTCAAGTAATTTTACAGAAGGGACCATGGAAGTTGTGCTGGGGAAGTTATGTTGATCACTACCGGGGAGTTAATCTGAAGGAAAAAAAACCCAAAACTGCCCTATACTTATCTGTAATAGAGAAAAATATACACACATAAACAGAAAAATCATACCCAACCCTTCCTTTGCCTCCCTGCCCCTAGGGGTTTAGTATTTCCTCTCCTCTTCCCGCAGTTTCACAGCATCCAAACTTTACCCCAGGGTGGCTTTCTTCATGCATTTCAAGAAAAGCAGCAGCACCACAGTTGGAGCAGACAGACACACTGACACGCGCTTTGTTGTCCATCACCAGCAGAGACAGAGGCTCCTGCTCTACCATGGGGACAGGGCCTCTGTCCCTTCACCGGCAGCTCCAGCCTTGCTCGCTCCCATTTGCAGGCAGGGTGTTGCCCAGTTAGCAGCTCGCCATCATGGAAGAAGGGGTGGCTGACCCTTGAAATTTATGGTTGCGGGGGGGAAGAGAGGACAACCATATACATAGATGCTATAGACAGAGCACCACATCCCTCAGATGCAGGAGAACCAGATTCGCTTCCCTGCTGCAGCTGGGGCAACACAGAGATCATGCATTCCCCACGTCTTGGACAGACCGAGGAAAGCTTGCCGATCACCACTCTGCTCTCTGACCTGGTACAATCCCTCCGAAACAAGGCTGACTAGCAGGAGTTTTCTGATGGAAAAACACTGTCAAAAAACCCTTCAGTGGAAGGAACTGTATTTGGTTTTTCAGGTTTGTTCCAAGAATTTTTTGCCGCAGAACATGTTATGCCGCCCACATTAGACAGCCTCACAGTTATTAATGCCTTGCAGAGACCTTGAAATCTCAATCTGATATACAGCTACTTCAGTCTGTGCTTCTTCCTACCCCATTATAAACTTGACCTTAATTAACCCTCTTAGTGAAATGGAGTTTGTTGACTCTCAAGGACAGTCTCATTGAAAAACAATGTTGCAATGTCACTCAAAAGCTAAAGTAAGGCTGCTTTATAAAGGGATTTGTACTAATAACCCTTGAATATTAATAGCTTCTTACGCTATGTGGTTTATATAAACTTCTCTATATAAGCTAGGATTGAGCTCTGTCTTTCTCAGACTTTAAAAAAGTCTACATTTCCTTTAGTGAAACGTATTTCTCTTTGGCAATCACTACGTCAATTTTGTTAAAAAAAAGTTTAAATGCAGATTTAAAATCAAATATGGCAGATTAATTTCACCAGCTGTAAATCAAAACACTCCCTGTCAAACTAGGATATCCAGTTAACACAGTAACTTCTACTGCAACTCCCTAATGGAAACGTTTGTTCCCTCCCACTTTCAGTAGTTTTATAGAGAACAAATATATGGGGCAGATCCTTAGGCCAGATAATTTAATTTAAAAATCTTCTATGGAAGAGTTGGGTGTGGCAATGGTAACAGCTGCCCTGCGTCATTTGAAGGCCTTGGAACACCCTCAGGGCTGACGGTGAGAAGGGTCTGTAGCAGCATCCTATCTGCATGCTGCAAATATGACACAAGATACCAGCAACTGATCTTTTACAATTCACTTTAAAGGGAGCATATGCTTTCTTATTAAAATAATTGAGACCACTCAGAACTAAATTGCTTTCTTTGTCCAGAGTTGAAAGGTATAGGCTTCAGCGCTGACGGTCACACATTTTTTGCCCTTACACATCTCTGTGCCAGTCTTCACTTTCAAGAGCTATAACGAGCTGTAATTATTTCTCAGACTATTTAGGGACTGAACAAAGATTATGAGTTAGTTTAACAATGAAAATATTCATACAGAGCATGCAAGTAGCTGACGTTATAAAAAATCCAACTGATATTTTCTGAATGGTATTTCAACATTAATGGTTTTTTCCCCATAAATTACAAACTAACTATTTTATGGCTGTACAGTACATTTATTTATTACCTTGTCACGAAGTACATTTTATTCTCTTGATTCTGAATAACAGTATGCATATGTAGCACTAATGCCAAACAAGGGAATTTAAGACATTTACATACCAGGGAACCAAAAATAAAAGCTATTATTTACCAGTGGGTTAGTGTGCAAGCATTTCTCAGTAGTAGGCACTGTACCTGAAATTTGCAGAACCTTACATTTTCACCCAGGTCTAGAGGTTTTCTCATTCAGTTTATTTTTCTACTACTGTGCTGAAGTATTTAAGTAAAAACCAAAACATTTAAATACTATGTCCGCTACAAAGTATGCGCTACCATGCAAAGACTGCCACCTCAGTGGGTGATGAGGGAAACACTCCTTCGCATCTCAGCAGACGACGCAGCGGGCAATGCTTTGTATTAGAAGTTTCTAGCCTTCCACCAAAGGCCAGTGCTGGGGGAGGCTGGTCAATACTCCACATCAAGGGGGAGCTCAGAGCGCACAACCTACGCAGATCTAGTCCTCCTGCCAGTGTTCCTGCGCTACTAATTGCATGGCCTAGCAAATGTGGTTCATAAGCACCCAAACCTCCCGCCTGCCCTCTTGAAGAGACTCCTTTCCCTTATGGATAGAGCAGAGAGAAAGAAAATTTATGTCATCTTTTTGTGTAAGATTCAGTAGAGCAGTGAGAGCTTTTTGCTCTGCCGTGTACCCAGGGACCACCAACGACTGTCAGTCCCTGTTTCCTTCACCTGTATTATTCTGTCATTAGAGTGTTCAGTTGTTGAAAATTATGATATTGGAGGTTTCTCTTATATGCCTACTAATAGAAACTAATTTACCTGAAAATAATTAAAAAGACATTAGATAATAACTTGCTGATGTTAACAAAGAAAGAATTATGTATTGCTGAAAGGGGAAGAACTCTAAAACATAAAGCCAAATGCTGAAATTAGTTTATAGTCAAATGCTAGAGAGGTTTACAAGCATCACTGTGTCTACCTGTCACTGTAAAATTAGTAATTCTTTGTCCGAGTCATGCAGCCATGTTCGCACAAAATTTGAATTATTTCTCTCATACCAAAGTTGCATGCTATGACCACAACACACAATACTCAATTAGAGAAGCCTAACTGTTCCTTTTTTTCTCCCTTGAAGCTCTTCCAGATTTTCTGCGTTCACAGTGGCCTGGCAAAATTATTTAGGATAAAGTAATAATTTTACCTACAGCGTATGAAATTATCAGCTGTTGGAATAAGCCTTTATAAAGTTTCTTCTGAATTAAATTGTTTTAATCATATCAACAAGTCACCTTGACTGCTCTTCTGACCAGCTGTTTTTAGTACAAAATACTTTGCAGGCCTGTCACATATTTCATCGTTTAAATACCATGGGAGAGGGTGGATTCAAGGCTTGCTTTACCCTAACTGGTGTGCCTTTGAAAACAAACAAAAAACCAAAAAACCCCAACCAAATAAAAAAATCCCCCAATGCCAAATCAACTCATTGTTAAAAGGATTCAGTACGGTGAGCATTCAAAATGTATTCTATGCTCTTTGGTCCCTTCTCCACCATTTCCTGCATGAGGTGCCATCCTGAGACATGTTCTACTGAACACCACTTCCCGGCTGTATATAGTTATATGTCAGTAAAGGCCAAATTAAACTACAACTGTGTGTGATGAAGTTGGGGACTATGAATCTGAGTAGTTTATGTATCCAACTCAAGATTTATCATCTTTACAGTCTTTATTTGCCGTTCTGGCATACACAGAGCATATTTTCTCTTTCTCCTATGACAAATAACCTTTAAGATCTAGGACTCAATTTTTCAAATATGTCAAAGTGTTTAGCAATGCTTAAAAAGGTAACATTTCTCTGTGTGGAATGTGAAACTTTTTGATTGATGACATTGTTCTGGAATATTTAACCAAAACAGGAAAGCCTAACACACTGCTGGAAGTGATCTGCTGGTTAGTTTTTGTTTTTCCTTCCCTCTAACATCATATAAATTGTGCAAGCTAATTCTATTTACTTTCTCAGATAGCCTACTATAAATACATTCAAGAAAAGATTTACTTTTTCTATTTACTTTGTATAAATTGTAGAAGGAAATAGCTGCTTTAAAATCAAAAATTATGAAATATACCATAAACTTGGGCAAGTAGCAGAGTGCATCTCTCCCATTTTTGCTATTCTCAGGGGGAAGAACTTCACAATTTTCCTTAGGTAATAAAGTCATGACATGATTTCTTTTATCCCAACTCTATTTATTTTTGGGTGTTTGTAGCTTTGAAAATGTGTATTTTCAATTCTAGTATCTGTATGAATTCCATCTGATCTATCCAGCATTAAATCTATATCTAGTTACATCCAAAAGTCATACGTTCCTCTTTTCAGAAAAGTCTAAATATGTAGAGGCTGGCAGACTGAAAATAACGTTTTATAAATGAGAAGTCCACACTATGCTTTAAGTGTTTAGTAGGAAAAAGAAGCCCCCCTGAAAATTAACCAAATACAGAGCACGTAACTTGCTAAAGTTATACGAATTTCAGCTGGTGTTTCCTGAATGATACCTGACCATTACTTCTTTTGCCAAAAGATGATAAACCAAATGTTTTACAGATGGACAGTACATTCATCATCCCACATGTGGTGAAGAATCTCTCTTGAATACATATGACCAGGGAAATGAATGGGGCAAATGTTAACTCATTCAGTGGCATTAGAAGGACAGGCAGCCCATGTAAGAACTTCCGTGGGAATGAGTCTGTCCTTCTAAAGCCACCCCATTAGGAAACAGAAAACAGAAGTGACTTGTATCAAAATAAGTCAACATCTCCTCACTTGCCTTCTCAAGTCCCATGCTGAACAAAGCACATTGCAATCTGATAATTAGGACCTACACTATATATACTATATACATCTATGCGTGCGTGTGTATATATATATACACTAGAATGTATCATTCTAAAGAAATCTAATTTCTGTCTTCAAGCAAGCCTTCCCTATGATCCCAATGCCTACTTTATTTTTGAGTGTTGTAGATACAGATACTAAGAAGGTGAAGAATAAGTTTCATGTTTTCAGACCCATTACTGTAATCAAGTCAGACAATGCATACTTTTAAGACAATGCGTATTAATCCATTATTAGACTAAGAAATGCATTATTAATAAGGATTTTCTTCTTGTTAAATACCACACTTCCATCTGTGATACATGGCCACCTAGCGACTAATTTAAATTGATCGAAACATTTATGTGATATATACTGTTAATTACATTTCACCTTCACCACTTTAACATATTCTGAAACAACTGTCAAGGATGCAGCACTAACCTGTAATTGGTGGCTGTGAAACGTGTAGCTTTGATAAAGACTTGGTGAAAACTGTGCTTGTGATTATATTAAGACATTATTTTAAAAGAGTCAGAAGCTCTGACTTTAAAAGAGTCAGAAGCTCCACCATTTAAAAACAGATGTGCATGCATTCTTGTTTGGGAGAAAAAATTAAAAATCCTTTAACATACTGATAGGGAACAGGGAGATATTTGTTTGTCATGCCTTTCTTTTTTAAATCTAAGTTTAAAAAGTAACACCTTTTTTTTCTAATGTTGAAACTAAAACCAATTCTCGTAAAAATATAAGCCACTTTGATCAACTTCAGCTGAAACGAAGAAGTTTTCAGAGTTTAAGAAGTTGGTTGTATTTGGGTTTGGCCTCTGTGAGGTTAGGTAAAACATATATGATTTCTGCAATTCCAGGTTTTATCCAGAACTACAAATACTTACATGTTCCTCACACCCATTCCTATTCTTGATGCTGCCACTTCACGTTTTTTTCTGATGTCTTGTAGCACATTTCCTAAAAAGAAAAAAAGAACACCGCTGAAATAGTATTTGGAAGTGCAAATAAGTATTTGAATTCTGCACATTAAGCTGTCAAGTTATTATATCCATACTGAATGTTCACAGTTCTCTATTCAAACACAGAGAGATTAAAATCCAGACAGTTGCCTGCTTATTTTGCATCCCATCTTCCTAATTACAGATGCACATCACTAGCAAATTTTGTTTACAGATATCAATTCTTCATAGCATGTTGTGAAATGGACACGATCACTAGTAACCACCATGAGTATAATAAGGAACAGAAATGGGAAACTCATTTATTAACTTGCTCTAACCGATTTTCTTGCTGTAATTCCCCTGTTCTCATTAGACTCAAGAAGTTCACATTTGTACTTGCTAGGGAACTGAACACGAACCAGAGAGGCAATTTGGAAAGTGATGATGACATTTGGATAGGTGATCTCTTGGACTCCTGCTTCCAATAAAATAACCATACAGCAGCAAAAGATGAAGAAGGAATAATATCCAAGACTTCCAGGTAGAGAGGACAGAAAAGGGAGATTAAATAAATAAATGGTTCTGACAGCTCTTTATTCATTCCTGACAGTTCATGGCGTTTGAAGGCTTCTGTATCATTAGTCATGACACAGTGCACTTCCCCTCTCTCTCTCTCTCTCTCTCTAGCTTCCCATACATTTTCCAGCTCCTTTCTCACTTGTAAAGTTTAAATGTACGACTGTTTTAGCATTGCTTTTTAGGGTTTATAAATTAAGCTTGAGGTTTGTTTTGTCTCATTGTGAAGTCAGTTTATATTTCCAGGCTGGTAATGAATGAAACTTTGACAGAGTATAAGAAACACTTTAAATTTGCTACTACTGTGTGAAAGATTGTTTCCACTCTGTATTAAATTTTCATTGGAAATTCATTCTGTAATGTTACCTATTCTCTATTCATAATTACAAAATAAAAGCTCTGGTGAGCATGAAAACAAACAGCCCCTTCCCCCAGCTAATTATATTTGACCTTTACTTGCTGTGCAGTTTGCAGCATAAAAGTGCTGGAAGTAGCAGGAGTAATCTCAGATAATGGCTGTTGCTTAACAGAGAAAATACTTCAGAAGTTGCAAGTGATCACAAAAGGAAGCGGTGTTTTCTGTTGCATTGCCTGTATCAAATATTATTTGGTCACTCTGAATCACTGCTAAGCTGGGACCAGTTACTGGTGTATTTCTGTATTATTGCTGCATTCCCATTTCCATGAGGTAGGTCGGGCTTCCAGCTTTCTTGCAACTGTTTCAGGTGGAAAACTAACGCAGTTTCAAATCACATCTGGGCAGCTTCCTTAAGAGTGCAGAAGGAAAGTGCACATCTCCATTTGGAGACTGACATATGGCTGTTACTGGGCTTAAAAAAAAGTTACCTCTGAACCTCCTCCCCTTCAGCTCCTCAACCGGGTGAATCCATTCCCTTCCAACCCTGACACCTGTAACCGGCTGAGGCACATCAGTAACGATCACAATCCGTTTCTTCTCCTCTCGCAAAACAAACTCAGCCAGAGCTTCTCGATGTCCTGAAAACTTCTCTTCCTATCCATCTACTTTGAAGACCTGCATTGTTGTAAGTAGCCAGTACAGTACAGCAGCTCCTTGCCTCTGTACAAAACTGCGAGAGAGAAAACCAATTTTCCTAAAAGAAATAATAACAGAAACAGGAAATTTGATTTCCTACTCAAAATACATGACTAAGGTACTACACGAGAAAAGAACATCACATACGTGATTCTTATTTTCAGACAGGATGTTTCATAACTCGTATTATTAGATGAGTTATCAATACACCCAGCTTGTGACAGCCAGGGACAAGAAGAGAAAGCAGGCTGCATGCTCGGCCAGTCATGTTTGAAGGGGTGATGGTCCTGCTCCCTCTGTAAGGGAGACAGTATGCTAACAGCCCCCCTTGATGTTAGACTCCACAAGCATCATAAATCCAACTAGCAGCTGAAACAATTTGGAACATACATATATAGAATTTACAGAACACTCCTTCCTCAGATCCGATTTGCATCAACAATGTATTTTTAAGCACACCTGGATGATCCAGACAGTACTTACAGGGAATACAGAGACTCTTGGAGGAAACTGGCTGTAATCTCTTAGCTTTTGATAAAAGGATTCCAGAGTTTAACAAATCAGATTATTAGGAACTTGAGAGAGTCATTTTCTGGTCAGAAGTCTCCTTGATAGTCATTTGGACAAATCTGTGGAAGAAAACAGACTTTATGGTCAACCCCTAATGTTCTTTTGTGCTAGTTTTAGGGCAGTAGGTAATCCATCTCCAGAATTCTAACTTTTCTAAAATATAATGTCAAGCTCCCTAATCACTTGCAATTATTGAATATTATTCTTCAGAGCATTCATCTAATATCTCTGCATAAATCTGTTTCTGAGAATATAAAACATTCTGCCTTTGTATTTATTCTTTGCTAATGGAATTAATTGCAATATGCGTTCCCTATTCTAAAGAACTTGCATATTCCTTGAGCATTACAAAACACGTGTTGCCTTTTCTATCTTTGAGTTGTTGAGCTCTGTATAGGGACAGTATTCACAATCACACAGCGCAAAGAGTCAAGATCACCATGAAATGTTTAGTGTTCCACTAAAAAGCCCAATAAAAGTTATTCATAGAAATAGGAACACAATCAATATGAAGTATAAAAAGGCAAATACGAGAGTATAAGCATATAGTCAAATTTCATTCTATTTTAAAATTTGCATCATCTGTACAGTTCATCCCACAAGATGTTGACTTGCTTACATAACAGTACAAGAATATTAATTGTTTCTAATGATAATTTTCTAATTCCTGAGCCCAAGAAAACATTGCCCTGTGTACATTGGTTACACAAAGCCTTTCCATCGAATGCATATTTATTTAGTGCTTTCCTTATAAATTATTCTAATGGGAGAATGTTGTTTCAACAGAGTGTGTTGAACATTCCATCTTTCTGAAAGTGAAATGCCATTGCTGTTCCTAATTAAGCTATTTTCCTTTTAAGTTTTCCAGAGGATGATGTGAAGGCTGGCAATATTGATGAAGATTAATTGGATTGAAACTAGCTGTGATACAGCTGCAGATAAGGTTATTCTGCTAGTTCACAAATGAAAATTACAGCCATTTAAAAGCTGAGTACGTAAAGGCTTGGCTTTCTTAGTGTTTAGATGGTATACAACAGAAAAAATCCAGGAGCTATAGGAAAAAGAGATATTTCAGATATGCTGGCACTCTTCCACTTGATTGAAGAACACAGTGAAAATGCAATGTCATTTCATAAACAAATAAATGAAATATATGTATTATGTTAGTGGATTATTTCATTTTGTCTGGGAACTTGATAGATCTATTTAGCTAGTATAATTAAAAGAATGTAAAGGGAACAGAGTTTTGGCGGAGCACTCTCACTGCAGTGCTTTGAAGGTACTAACCAATTACAATTGCTTCAGAAAGACAGTTTTTCAGAAGAGATGAATAGCCCCTTTCTCAGGTACCTGAGGTCAATGATGTCAGGTAGGCTTCTTAACCTACCCAAAACTTCAGGCTTGTCAAAATCCAACTGATAGCACGACTTATAAATTGCTATGAAAAAACAGAAATCACAGCCCCGAAGACACTACCTTTCAGAGTAAACAATTGAAAATCCATCAAGTAAATTGAGATTCCAGATGCTAATTAGTCCTTTGTTAAAAGACAAATAAAAGTCTACTCAAGATTTACTTCCCAGACATTTGTTTACATAACTCTTGGTCAACGGCAACTATAACACAATATTGCAACTTCCTAAAAGCTGGCTAACAGGTTCTTCAAAGATTATCTTCTCAACACTGGGCAAAGTAACCACGGTTGCAATTTTATCGAGAGATTTAGAAACAACCATAGTAGAGATCTTTTTAAGCAGTAAGGAAATAGTTTTCTGAGAAGTCAGAGTAAGTCTATTACATCTTCCTCTGAAGTCACGTTTATATATACATACACGCACACATGTGCGCACATATAAAGATAAGAATCAGTTGACAACTCGACATATTTATGTTTCACAGTTACTTAACTGAGCAACTCATTTTCCTGAGTGTAGCCTCACACTGTATCAAGAGTAAAACCAGCTGCAAACTAAAACCAGGGCAGTTATCTGGAGAGAAATGAAGCCATTGCAAATATTTTGTACAACCGTTTTACATTTACAGTGCAGAAACAAAAGTACCAGACACATCTGCTAGTGGCACCTTTACTTTTAGATACGAATTCTAGCACGTGTTTCTTCCATTACCTAAGTCAGATAGTGCTGAACATAGCGTCTAAGTTAGTATTGCAACTTCGTTAACCTCCTCTTCCTCCAGCAGTCACACAGCCTGACTGGTTAAATAAATTTAGTGTCACATTTGCAACAGTTCTGTAGAGCTATGGCATTAATGTTCATTTCCTTCATGTGCACAAGTGTAGAACCTATTCAATCAACTGAGATACATAGATCTATATATATTTATATACACATATCATGTTTATACTCATTTCATACTTAGTTTAAGTATTATTAAAATCAATAAAAACATTTGCTGGGTATACTTCCTTATAAGTAGTAAGATTACCATGACTATAGATCTTAATATACTGCATATATATGCAGTTCATAATGCAGAGGTATTATTTACTGCCCAGAAATAAAAATATCTCATACAGTCACATTTTTATGCAAACATACAATACAACCTGTAAAGTCGTAACACCTGCTGAGACTTGTACAAACATTTCTTTCTTAACAAATAAGATGTGAAGATGTGTACCTCCCACTTTTCAGATTCTTCATTCATATGCAAAATTTCTCTTTTCTGTTATTTTTTGTTTTCTAATTAACATTATAGCTGCCATCACTATCAGCCATCCATTGAGAAAGCAAGCATGTCCCAGTCACCCATGGAGCCGGATGCCTTCATAATGCAGTACCCACGGCAGCATCCAGGTTTAGCGTAGAACCATCTCAGAGCTATCAGAACTTGTTAGAAGAAACTGCGTGACAAGAATACATCTATGTTACATAAGACAGAGCTGAAACTAAAAAGCTCAGCAAAACATGGCACTCGGCACCAGGCTCCAGCAAGCAAAACAGCTGGATATGAAAACGCAAGATGGCTTGACACAAAGCCAGCTCCAGTCACGTCCAGCAAATCTTAAAATGCAAAACCTGTTGTTGTCCCATCTCAATCCAAGATGTTTCTACAGAAAACCACATTAGTATTGCTACAGTTTGCTCCTCAGCACTTGAGGACGAGTTATTAGCCAGGACAAATTGCCAAATAAATCTATGGAGCTGCCGCAGGACTGGCTAAGCCCTCATGGACTTCCCAACTCCTGGGAAAGGAGATGCACGTACGTGAGAAAAGCTGTACATGGAAGGAGTTGTATCCAACAAACCCTGTCTGAGCTGAGCTGGCACCGAACTCTGCAGGGTTTCCTGAACTATTTACATGAACTGGCTAGATTTTGGGGTGTGATATTGCAGCCACACGTTACCATGCGCAACTGATGAGTAAATAAAAGGTATTTCCCTAGGGGGAAAAAAAACCCACCTCCCTTGTAACAGTGTATTATATTGACTAGTATATTATATTGATTTTTGAGTTTAATGTACACAAATAAGGGAGATCCTTACTTAAACTTGCTAAATAAGCTAAACACTGTAGGAGGATGTTCAATGAATTTCCTAGGAAATAAGAATATTTCATGAATATCATTAAGTGGAGCACAGAAATACACAAGAAGCCATTTAGCATAATAAAGCTCCAACTCTGTTAAGCCTCTTGAGGCTTACCACAATTTTCAAATAAAAAGACTTCTCCAATCTCATAAAATCCCCAAACAGAATATAAACAACACAAACAGCAGACATCCATCCATCCATCTCAGATATTTGTCATTTACAATTCACACTCTATTGAAATCCATGCAAGAAAAGAAAATGGTGATTTAGTATGTTTGCACGTCAAAGGAAACCAAGACACTTTTTTCCTATCTGCCCAGTTTTCTTTTCTCAAGTGTTCCAGAAATCATACTGGAAAGCATGTGTATGCCTTAAATATCTGTGAGGACTTGGCTTTTCAGGAACTGTTACGGCTTACAGAGATACAGCACCATCGATTTTGGGGAGCTGCAATCTTCTCTATTCCACAGCACATTCACAACCAGTCACAACTGGTATTATCCATTAAAAAGAATCAGAAAAGGCAGAAATTTACACTGCAGACTAAATAACTTCACGTATTTTATAATTGTGCTAGTCCATACTTCTGGCTGAATAAGAAAGCTGATATGATTTCTGATGTCACCCATGTCACTATGCTCTTTGACTTTTTAATACAAGTGAATCGCATCGTCTTTGACACCAAAGATAGAAATGCCTTGGTACGGCGTTCACACTGCCAATTTGTTTCAAACACAATAGGTAGGTAGTACTCTGAGGAAGAGTAAGTTGTGAGTTGCAGCCTGGCTGCCTACTTGAAATACATTTTCCCTGAGGCACTATGCCCCTCTCCCTCTTGCCCAGACGGCAAGCAGCACACCACGCGACGCGCCAGCCACAGTTCATCGTGAAAGCTGTATTTAGATTGCTACTCATCCTTGTTCTCCACATGTTGCAAATTCTTTGGCTCAAGTACAACCCTCACGAGATGCTGCAATGTCATTATGAATGTTTGCTTATTAAATGAAAGTCTGATTTTAAATCAAGATCCTTTTTATTAAAAAACGGATATGTCAAAGCCCCGACTTTCCATTACTAATCAATTTTAACACCACACTTTCCATCAGCTCTTCAGGACAGAGGAACGCTTGCATCTTTATTTTCATGGGAAATTCAGTTATCCCTTCACAAATTAGCAATATTAAAGTGTTTCTACTGTGATTACTAGGACAAGGCACGCACGGAAGCCTCGTCGTCTCTTTCTCTTTCCACTTCTAGGTTAAGTCGCACAGCTCTGTTCGACAGAGATGCTGGCCAGCAAGGCTGAGCAAGACAAGCACCTGAGTGCCAGGGAGCTGCACAGTATGCAGCCAGGCAGCTCTCATCAGTATTGGTGGAATCACGCACTAAAAACGCCTCCAGCTCAACTTTGGTGATTTACCTCTACTGACGCGATTTAGATGCCTATCAGTACTGACTCTACTTTTTTCCATGTAAACAATGTAACTACTCTACAAAATAGAAAATATGTAAATCCTACGATTTAACTTTACACAGTAATTCTGTACTAAGCTATACTATGTCCCAGAAGGTTTTGCCACTAGATCATTATTTACTAATGGGCTGTAGGGTAGCAACAGAACATAACCTCCAAAGGCACCAGGATGAATATTTAATCCAGAGTTTCTGCCCCTTAATATTTTATTAAAGCCTGGCTATTTTCCACCATCCTGAAAATACTATATTCCATTAATGATAATTGTGAATCTCAATGGATTCAGATTTTAGCAGCTTCTGGATTTTACAATGAAATAATTCCTATGCTGTTCATTAACAGCAAAGACTGTGCTATTTGCAGCTTCAAGCCTCAGTATTTATTTGTTAATAATTTTCTTTTAATCCAATCAGTACAGGGAAGGAAGGGGGTTCAGAACTCACATTAATAACAATATTACAAAAATATTTCCTTTTTTCAAACACGAAAAGCAGCACTTGGGCTCCAGTTCCCTTGCGGTGTGAGAAATAAGATGCCGGCCCTTTCTCTGCTGTGAACCGAGCCAACTCGTACAAATGATAGCTCTTCACTCATCCAGGTAACATTAATTGGATATCACAGCCTGCTTTTTTTCTGGCCCTGTGCAAAACAATATACATGATGATGGTGCCAGCAACAAAGCAATGGGCACTAAATTAGATTTTCTAGATCAAGCCCAGTAGAAAAACCATTCCCTGTGCTTTTCTATGACTAGAAGACTAATCTCCAATGACTTTATTGAATGTCTTTCACAGACATTCGATTATCTAAAACAATAAAACAAAGAAAGGCAGTTTATTGCCTTGGGAACAGCAAACTTCCTTCCCCCTTCATTACAGAGGTACTGGAAACAGAAATCCACTTCTTTCAAGTCCTGTAGGACTGGGATGGAAAGAAAATAGTTAAGCAAATGTTCAGGATCACTACACACAGAAAAAATTCTTTCACCTTCCTTAAGCCATTACGTTGCAGAAGAAATTGCACTACGAAGTTTTCCGCTATTCTTTTTAAAAGCACTTCTACACTGTTTAGAGAGCTTTTTTGTAATTGTAATGGACTAACCAAGCTGTGCCTAACAAGGGATGCAAACCCAGCTACACGGGCTGCCTAAGAACTGGAAACCTTTTTAAAGCGAGAGTTCCACCACCTAGAAAACAAAGGATTTGGTATCACGTCCTTTAATTCCTTGCAAGAACAGTTTCATTCAGACAGTGGTGTAAACTGCGGAGACATCTAAGCTGCATTTGATGAGCAAGTGTTTATCATCTCCGGTAGCTTTTGAACTAAAAATATATATTAAAAAGAAAGTTCAATATCTATTTACATTCATGCTTACCTGTCACTAGGAATATTAATGCACATAAAATCAAACACATTTTGTTTTGAAGGCTAAATCTTCAAAACCATAATGAGTGCAGAAGTTACATAATTGATACACATGTTCATTAATGAGCTGATTTTAGCAGCAGATTTTACCATATAATGCTTTCTACCTAAGTAACAGAAACAGAATATATTTCTTTCATTTCCTATGAGAATATTATTATTCAAAACACACTTTATATGAAATCTATGCATTTATATATTAACATATTTTGGATATTACGTGTGTCTACATATATGCATTTAATTTTTATACGCAAAATGATCCCCGTGTACTTTTCACTTGGTACCAGATGGCACATTTATGTGCAAGACTAAAACCATTCTGAAGACATATAATAACCAATTTGCCATCACTCTAATGTTTCATAGATGTTTGCAATATCTTGGTTATAATTCATTGCTAAATACGCTCACTTTTCTGTTTGTACTTCTTAGTACAATACAGGTGTTCAGGCCTTGATCCAATGCCCACTTGAGTAAATAAAAGCTTTTGTTAACCTAAATGAAGTAGGTAAGTCCAGCTGCATTGTCCTTCAGAGTGCAAACTGTCCTTCCCTCACTACAATTTGAGTTTCTTACTGTGTTTCAGCACGTGGCAAGTGGATGCTTTATTTCAGAAACCTTTCACTTTAACATTACCTTTTGTGAAAATACTTTCGCTTTGCGATTAAGGCATTCAGACAGTTCCTTGAGAAATTATTTAAAAAGAGAAAATCCATTTTCTTAATCTTTTGCTTTACATTTTTCTTCGTTAGTCTGACACTATTTCTATACTTAGAATCATAGAATCATAGATTTGTTAAGGTTGGAAAAGACCCTTAAGATCATCAGGTCCCACCATTAACCTACCACCGCCAAGTCCGCCACTAAACCATGTCCTCAAGCACCACATCTACCCAGCTTTTAAATACCTCCAGGGATGGGGACTCAACCACTTCCCCGGGCAGCCTGGTCCAGTGCCTGACTGCCCTTTCAGTGAAGAAATTTCATACTTAATTTCAATGTCAGTACAAGGAAGATTTTTGTCACAGAATAAATAAAAGATTCCTTTCCCCTTCCTGGTCACAAATACAGAGACATAAAAATAGACTGACAAGTTGTTTTTAAAAAGACACAAGTAACACAGTTATTTACTCTTTTTTTCTACATACATCACTGAGGAAAGGGACGAGGAGATTGAGGACAAACTGGTAAGTATTCTGTATCATTTCAGGATTCAAAATGTTTGGAGAGTAGTGACTACGACCAGAAGAGCGCCAGCAAGTCAGATTGAAAGGGGTAGGTAGGAAACTGATAACGTACAAGAATAAAGCAAACATCCAGGGACTTTTATGTACTTCACAAATCTTGCAATATTCAGCACAAAATGTTCTTAAACAGCAGTTCTGATGTAACAGCTGATCAGTTCAATAGATGTTAAGCATTTTGCCCTGTTGTGATGAGGGACATACAGGGGCCTTTTATTCCAGATGAGAACTGTATCTTTGACCACAAAAAGGACTCATACAAAATCTCACGTTCAGGCAGACTCTTAACTGTGACGGTCTATTAATTATTCAGACAAGGTAAGAAGTTACTAAGGGTTGCATTAAATACTGTCACAGCGTGTATGTGAGCGAAAACATATACAGAGCATTTGACTGATGATATGCAGCAAAGCTCTCACATATACTCATGAAGTAGACAGTTGATAATGGCAAAAATGATCATTAATTAAAACACAGAACTGAAAGATGCTTATCTAGAATGCCATTAGCTACAAAGCCTGCGTGGGGTGAAGCTGAAGGATATACATATGAAGAGCTAATGGTCTATGGCTGGCTTCTACAGATCCTGTCGCTGATAAGGATTTTGCTTCGGAAAGATAAGGAAGTGGCAGAAGAGATAACTCACTTGATGGGGCACTTTTCAATTTGCCTTCTGACTAGGACTACAGCAGACAATAAATATGGAATGGATAAAATGTATTACAAATTTGGAGATACATTTAAATGTTTCCCTATAAAATATTTTTTCTTTAAATACTCAGAGTAATAAGTGCCGTTACTTCCATAAGTGAACATGCCTTACATGGTAGATTACACTTAGGTATTTATGTCATTTTGTGCACTTTGAGTTGAAATGTTACAGGTCTGGGAGGAAAAGTAGGCCTCCACTGAAAAAAAGTACAAGATTATCACTGGTTTTACTCAGAGGAGGATTTTGAGTTTTATACATACATAAAAATATTTATGTGTGTGTGCGCGTACGTATATGTAGCTGAGTTGTGTTTTAAGTATAGCCTAACATTAATAAATGTATTGTTGTACACTAAATTGCCTTATATGTAAAAGCACACACACCTGAAACATACTTTTAAAATACTCATAATAATCTTGACATATATTCATATTACCTTTACCTCTTTATATATTTTCATTTACTTTTTCAGAACCATTACACAGAAGTAGTTATCCAAAGCTTATGATACCTGGCAGAACAGTGCATAGTGGAGAGAAAGAAGAAAACAACTATTTAAAGAGCTAATTGTTAAAAACAAAACAAAGAAACATCCTCTCTGTGTGCTTGTGTCCATTCAAAGATGGTGAAGATCTTATGATAAAAGTAAATAACATTGAGCTGACTTTTAGGCAGAATGCAAGCTGCTTGATGAATCCAAGTGTGGCATCATTATTCAATTACATCTGTATCGTTCATACATGCGTCAAAATCCTTTTAGGTCCACAGAGCCATCCGATACTTTTTTCTGCATGTTTTTCATGTAAAAATAAGATATTGTGCCATGTTTTCCTCAGAGACCTATACTCCCTTTTTTATAATTTATTTACATAAGGTAAAGAAAAGGTGCAAGATAGTGATGTATAAGCACTCTTTTGTGATGACTTGTATAATCTACACACAACATCTGTAAACAAATGTTAATTTCTAACTTGCATAGCTATGTAGGTAGGAAAATAAGTAAAAAAAGAATTTTTTCTACCATGCTGGAACATCCCTCTTATCCCTCTGCAAACTATCGAGTTACATTAACAAACTCCTCAAGACAGCCATGACGAGTAAGAAGCACAAAGCACGTCCACACACAAATGACTTACTCCTAGTTTCTTTAGGTTAGAGTCTAACTAAATAATATAATTTAAAAAACCCAACAACCAAACAACAACAAAAAGTGGTCATCATATTTGGAAAAATAGTTACTCATTCTTTAGGAGAAATTTAAAAAAATAGAGGACTAGTGCTTTAACACTTTGCTAACTTTTTGTATTTCATATTTTTACACATCTTTTTTAAAGCTAATTCTAGAGATTTATAGAGGCAACTTTAACCTTGCCTTTCAAATGGAAGAACTGTAAATGTATACATTTATAAAGGAGATACAGGAAAGAAGAGCCATTTAAAATTTAAAAGTCAACAAAAAAAAATCCCCAATCCTCTCTCCAGAAAATTATATCCATAAAGAAAATTATTTTTATCTAAAAAAACAAGACCAAAATGGAATATGTGGCTGATGTTGCCAAAAGTATCTTTTTCTAAAACTGAAAAAATACAAATCCTACCAGCCACCACTGAAACAGATGCCAAAAGTGAGGCTTGATCACCCATTTAGATGAAGGTACAAGGAATTGTTTTGTACCTGCCCTCCTTGCTAGGAATGCAAGGGGAAACAAAAAAACCACAACCCAACCAAAAATTAAAAAAAAAAAAAAACAAAACACTAAGTAATATGCTAAAATCCCTGAATTGCTGTAAGAATGTGAGCACTGAACTGAACTTCTCTAACAGTTCAAATGTTATGCAACAGCAAAGAATAAATCTGTAGCACTGAAGACATTTTTTTAATATAACTATTAAACAGGTACAATACAGAAGCACTAATCTGACACTGCAAAAAAATGATAAACAGACTTTTTGCCTCCCTCTCCAGAATGCACATTTCATTAAGCTGCAAATAAGAATCAGTGATGTCTTCCCCTCACAAACCCTGGGAGCTTTAGTGCCTTGCTCTCTTTTTCCCAGAGTGGCACAGAGCTCTTGTTACACCGTTCATCATCGATATGAAGTTGGCTTGTTGGAACAGAGTATTACTTCTTATCTGTCCTCGATATGTGTATGTACACATCTGCTGGTCTCTCCTATATGTAGTTGTTACTCGAATAAGAAATACTGACTTCTATGCTATCAGTGAAGCTATAAATCAATCGCCTGCTGAACAGTTGTGGAACACAAGCTAAAATCTAATTAATTTTTTTAAGGAAATTATCAATAGGAATGCTACCAGCTATAGACAACACGTCTTGGCTCTCCCAGGAAAGACTGTTTAATACACCAAAGAACAGGGACAGACACGCACACCTCCCAGCCAGAGCAAGGAAGACATATCCATTCCCTGCTGACAGCTGCTGGAGACTTACCAAAAGCACAGGAGAGATTCATTAAGGTAGCTTCTGCCAGAGAAATGCCATGAAATGAACGGCTAGCCTGCATCAGAAGCAGGGCAGTAGCATCAAAATAAACACCTGAAGCATTATTCTTTCTCTTTTTAAAAATCAAAACTCTTTTACGGTAAAAATATTCCCAGGCAGGCCAAGGTTTCAATGAGCCACCCCAGTAACCAGGGATCTTTTATATTTGCCTCCCCATTTCAAAGTTGAAATATCAAGTCTTACAAACTTAAACAATCCAGCCCAACCCATCTCCATAACAGAAGTTCACTTTGGGTACAGAGACATCTTCCTTTCAAGGAAAACTGAATATTTTGACCTGGAACTGTGACAGTGTAATCAAAATAATTCAAGAACAAACATACAAAGATTTTACCGATCTCATTTTCAATTCTGTACAAACAGCCAGTGATGTTAACGGCAGGATTACTCAACTGTAACAGCAAAAAGCAAAATGAAAGATCAGGTGGTATTTTTCTCCAGACGTACACAGGGCACAGTGCAGTTTGATCCACTGCTTACGCTGCAGTGCCCTTGGCATGAGGGCCGGTTCTGTGGTTACACAAATTTCAGCACAGCTTGACCCTCGGCTCTGACCTGGGTTCCCAGTCACCACTACAAGTTCAGCGATCGAGCAAACGGGGGGTGTAACGCTCCCCGACTGCACCCCACCAGCACGGGCTGACCCTGCACCTTGCAGGAGGAGAGCTGCGGAGGCTGCGCCACGGGACCTCGGCAGCACGGGGACCACGGCAGTCGCTCTGCTACGTGGTACATGGCTGGTGCTTCACGCTTGCTCTTACACCTAGTTGCCTGTGAAGCACGAAGGACCTATCTTGAATTCAAGGAGAGAGAGAGAGAGCAGGATCCTAGCAGCAAAGCACAATACACAATTAGGGGAATTTCTTTATCTTACTTATTACACTGGAGTCAAGGGTTCAGCCACCCATCCCACATGGCACAAACTTTCTATTGCTGCTAATAGAAAGAAGCAGCTGCACAGCTGTTGCTTCACAATCCTGACTACAGATGTACCAGCCAAACCATAAGATAGCTAAAGGGATGCTTAAGATTTGCCAGTTCAACTATGGAGTAGTACATTATTTGTCTCCCTCTGGTGCTTTCTGAAACATATTCTATATTTCTGAAGTACAGTGTTGTTATGTACCTACTGACGTATACAAATAGGTGGTTCAGCAAACAAACACTTTGTTTGAAGATGTTCTGTTTTAAGGTAATAGAGAAGTAAAAATTGTGCAATAGATTTCTTTCCTATTTATTCAAGCATTATGAAACTGTAATACATTACCAGCCTGTTCTGAGCCTAACAAAATTTCTTGGATTCATGCTGGCAGTAAGTGGCCCTTTGAGGATTCGGGTGTTTTCCCCCCCAGACACTCTCCTTATTCTTCTGGTTGATCTAAAACTTATCAATTTCTTCCTCCTGAAGTAAAAAGCAGTCCAGCTCTCAGATGGCTTGTGGTTTCTGAGACTGAAGTGGAGAGAGAATGACAGTCTGTCTGTCTCAAAACCTATTTCTGAATTCATTCATGAGCCCTCATTAAAGATGTAAGAGAATTATGAAGGCAGAGAAATAATGAAATAGGAGTCCTTTCCAAACTGGTCTCGCTATCCCACCACACTCAAATATCTGATATCCACTGTGACACACTTTCTTCCACATTGATGAATTTTAATTTCTGTTGCTCAAGGGTAACACTTCAGGAACAGTGTGAGTGGTCATTATATCACATACATATTAGAGTCTACCTCTCTTTAAACTAGATGCCTGAATTAATAAGGTCCTTTTCCTGTACTGTGCGGCCATACTGGCAAATACTTTCTGACTGGGTAAAACTAAAGTGCAAAAAAGTGCTTTCCCAGCTGTCTTGTGAAGTCAAGATCAGAGAGCAGCATGCAGGCTTTTGATATTTTGCGTCAGGATGTGCATTCTCCAGAGCTCTCCATATTGCCGATGGAGACCACGTTCCTTGACAGCCTTCAACTTGGTGAGGGGGCAGAAAAACTCCTGCCTGCCCACCCCCAGTGCACCGCACCTCCAAACAAATCACAAAGCACTACCATCACCCACAACAGAGGATTAGACAATATGTTATTTTTGCCAAATAAAGTACAGAGTCAGCCTGGTCAAGGCCAATTCACCCGACTTTATATACCTGTATGAACACTTGGAATGATGCTTCAGAATTCATAACTGCAGTTACTAACAGTTTGACCCCTTCAACTTTATCTGCCCTCCGCTTTGAAGGTAGAATATATTCAACACTGAAGATGGGACCTGATTTGTTAATACTGGCTTCAAAATATAGGTTGCAGTGTAACGACGCTTATCTTTTGCTGAAGACACAAAACTGGACATCTACGAAAACAACATGCATGACCTACTGACTTAAAGCAACCTAGGTTTTTGTCTTTACTGCAGATTAATAACTTTGCCATACGCTAAAAAAGTTAAAGTATAAAAGACAAAAAAAACCTTTAAGACGTTTTTAAGAGGAAAAATGCAACACTATTTCTTCACAATAAACTAGCTTGTTATATGATTATATCATATTTTCTATTCTTTATATCAATGAATCAAAACACATTATTGTGCTACAGAGCTGAATATTCTGTCTGAGCACTATCCCCACAGGTGAACTCAAACTTCAGTGCAAAATACTTAAAGAAAGATGTATGCCCATTTCATTATGCTGCAGCAATCTCTTCCTGAGTTGTCAAGAGCAAAACTGTCAGTCCATGTCACAGAGGTACTCAAAGGACTAATTTGCTTGGATAAAATGCTGCTGTACAGTTTTCTGAACCACCTTTTCTAAATACAGCTTGGGTATTCCAGCACAGCAATAAGTTTGCCACATAGAAGTATGTTAACTGTGCAGAAGCTGCCAGTAATTTTGCTTTCTAAGTGATCAGTCAATACTGCCTGATAAGATCACATCAGCAACAAGGCCAGCCTTTCAATATTAACCAATTTTATATCTTATCTTTTCCCAGGTGACTGGCTGTGATGCCAGGTGAAAGGGTGATGGAGAGTTCAAAACATGAGATAAATGATAGATGCCTGCAAATTTAATTAGCAAACAAAAAGCCAGGGACAGCTATTATTTAGTGGAAACGCATAAGCCCTGGCAAGATATCTGTGGGTTCTTCTATCTTGACATAACAAGTGGCACACTAGCAAGGGGAAGAGAAGACCTAGATTCTAATTTTTTCCGAAATATGCGGAAAAACTCTCTCCTACCCCCCAGCTGGTTTGCCAGACTGGTCTTTGCCTGAACCTACTGCTATGCTCCAGCCATCTCGCTTACATGCACACAAACACACACAGAGTGAGGCATGGCTGCCTAGGAAATACCTCCCCAGACCTGTGTCTGGTCCATCAGCAAGCTCGGTGTGTTTCCTCAGATCCATTTCTTCAATTAGAAGAACTCTATCATCCTTGCAGCTAAGCCATGACTCAGTTTTAGAAGACAGGAGATAAGGTGGGGAAAGAAAAAAAAAAATAAACGAAAGAAAAAAGCTGTATAGGGAGGAAGAAAAAAAATTGAAATCTTTAGAAATTATTGCTAAGAAGTAGTCGTTTCAAGGCAGATTAAAGTCCTGTATCAGTTAGCACGATTGCACCCACAATACAAAAGTTGCTCAAACCTGCACCGTCAGGTCCCTTGTATAAATAACTTGTTCACCTGTGGACCATCTATCAATGTATATTGTTCTTGAGATGCAGATAATGTTCTTTTAAGACATGGTATCCTGACTGATGTTTTTTCAAGTATGGCTGGACAGACAATACTAATATACTCTTGGTAAAGTGCACACTCTTAACTTTAGGATTCCCAGATTTCTTACGGTCTCTAGAAATTTGAATTACATACCAAATGTTTGAAAAACTAAAAATGTCTACACAACACTTTTTTTTACTACTTGTTATTAATATTTTAATAATATTTAATTGCAGCAGTGTTATTCGATGTGTTTTAAATTTTATACCTTTTCAGGTGACAGCAAGCAGCAACCAAAAAAAGTAAGTTATGCTTGAATAATGCATTTACACTGCTATTATTTAGCATGTTCTTCAGTTCCCTCAGAACCTGAACTGCTGGCAGCTTTCTGGAAAGCCAGTCTTGTAGTATGTACCAAATACTAGAAAGAGAGAGATGTATTAAAATTTGAGATTGACAGACAGCTGGCTGAATTTAAAGGGAAAGTAAGTAGAGTGGTGGTAGCAACTGTGTGAACTTAATAGCAAAAAAGTGAGAGTCGTGGGATATCTGGGATCAGATCAGGCTCTGTCAACCAGAAGATGATATTACACCTTTAAGGCCATTGGGGCTCCCGGTCTGGTAAGGAAACAGAAGATTTAAAAACAGCTCTGTCTAGTGTTAAGGGAGCCCAAAGTAATTTGAGCTGGCAGAAGGATGTGTAAAATTGCATCAGTTTAGGATAAAGTTTGGCCTGCTCTTCCTGGCTAGTTGAGAAACAGGGTAATGCCGTGAGAACATGTAAATTCTTTTTTATTCGTCTCTCTCTTTAAATTATTCTTACATTGGTTTTCAGTTTGCGCATACTTAGTATGGATCGACATGCCTATGGCTATTTAATGCCATTCCTGTTCTTTGTAGCTGTGGTTTTGTTTTTCCTTACTGAACACCAAATGAAATCGAATAACGATCACTCCACAGTCACCCTATGGGAGAAAGTGCGCAAGTGTCAGAAATACTCTTGCAGTTGCTAATATGAAAGTGTACTGAGGAACAGAGTTTTTCATACTAATGAGGTCACCTCATTTACTTTATCATGGAGTCTTTGTTACAATAAGATAGTTGTATTACATCAATAATTTTAATTGCAGCGTTACCGATGTGTGAATAAAGTATTCCCCTTCTTAGAGATTTACATTTCAGGGAACAGGTAAATCATATAAAACACAGAAAAAGAAAAGCTGGTAGAATTAATAAAAGAGATTACCATTGGAATACAGTCTCCAAATAATTAATTCCACAACTTCAATATTCATTATCTTACACGACCCTCCAAAACGATCTGCATTTTTTGACCCTCACAGAGACTGAAAAGCCCTTCCTTTCAGTCATATGTTTGAGAGGCTTCCGTAGGATTTTGAGATTTGCATAGATTCTACATCATTTTTCCATGCCAACTAGTTGTTTAAATTTTTAGTCTGTTACTGATGACTTTAAACAGCACTTTTTAAAGTTTCCCTTGCAGACAGTTTGCACGTGTTATGTTTTTCTCAGATATCTTGCTATTACTTTAATGATTCCTTGGTATAAGTAAATCAGAGAACACACCATTTTCTTTAAGAGCTAGCCATCTAATTTAATGTCAGTAAGTAGTAACTAGCAAGCGCAGTGATGACAGTAGGTCTCTATTTCACACAGTCCCACCGTTGTTCCTTGCCCCTCCTTCACACTGCAGTTTCTCTGCAGGTAGCATAATTTGACAAAAGTAAAAAGAGCAATGCTGAAAGAGTGCTTCTACTTACTCCTCTGTCTAAGCAGGGAAGGAGTTGCTAAAGAAGTGTCAGAACTTTCCCTAGGAAGGTACTGGAGTTATTGGGAAGCCTAGAGAGTAAAATTAAGAACAACCCAAACATAAGAAATAGCATTCACTAAGAATGACACAGAGACTAAAGATAATGTCAGGTATGGTCCCAAAACCAAATAAATACTTTCCTGTATTGAAAACAGAGGCAAGGACATTGCTGGTGATCAAAGGTAAGACAGCCAGGGGAAATACCAGAGAGTGAACCTATGTCCTGAGGTAAGAGCAAAATCCCCAAATTAAAGTTAATCAAACAAGGAACAGGCAATGTGCTTACAGGAACTTACAGTAATATTAAGAGCAGAACAATAACATACAACAACAGGAAAATTATAGATCTTATACCTCTCGTTAAGGAGGAAAAGAAAATAACAACATTAGGCAAGCAAATTTAAGATCATTAGTCTTATCTCAGTTGACCAAAACGCTATCCCTCAAAAATTGTGTATAAAAGACAAGCATCTAAGTTAATGGAAGTTTGGCAAACTTGTGTTGAATTTTATTGAAAATAGATTGTTCCAGACTAATGCAATAATGGCTTTATAAACAAGATAAATTGAAACTAAGTTCAAATAGATTACTGTATGTTCAATATAGCACTACAACAAAAATCATGAGTTCAGCTGTAAATGACAGGTTGTAGTACAAGAATTGTAAATTGCATAAAGAATTAACTAAAGAAAAATAACAGTGATTTGTACTGGACTGGAAGAAAGTTGTTCACGTACTTCTCCAAGGATGAGTGTCGGAACTAATACCAATTGGTTAACGTTAACAATTTTGTGGGAGAAAAACGGAATGGACTTGTAAAGTGTGTTGATCAGAAGGAGTTATCAAAATAAAGTTGGATGCAACACTGAATAACTCAAGGAAATGATGGGAGTGGTAAAACTGTGATGATATTCAGTCAAAGTGCAAGATCATTTATTCACCAATACAAAGCATTTCCTAGTTTTAGATATGAATTATTTGGAAGTGACAAAGGAAGACAGAAACTTGGGTTTCTTTTTCAGACTGATTGACTGAGCTATTAATTCAGCGTAGCCGTGGAAGAAACAAATACAGTCTTGTGAGGTGGCAGCTGATGTATTTCCATTTTATAAAGTATCATTAATGTCATAGTACAAAACTCCTTGCAAATCAAAACAGCTTAAAACAGTGACATCTACCCTGCCCATAGCACTGAGATAATGAAAACACGCCTCCTTGAAAGCAGAGAACTTAGTCAACTACTATGCTGTCACTTTTCAATGAGTAACAAACTCATTAAAACTTAAGATAAGGCAATATAGTCCTATGCCTGAAAAAAATTCTCACATCAGCCTGAGAACAGACACAGTGCCATCCTTACGAATCAGCGTAAGCTTCAGCCAACAGAAGGCAACTGGACAAAGTTAACCCATTTGGCTGCTATTATGTGCCTCATGTTTAGACCTTGAGGACAGAATTTCTAATGAAGAACCTCTACCTGAACAGTGATTCATCATCAGCTAACATATCTAATGGCCTAGAGCAAATTGCTGATTCAACTGTTGGCCTTATATATCTCAAATGATTCTTTGCTATGTTACTTTTCTATTGCTATTATCACTGTATAAAGCTCATGTTGCATTTATGAAGATTGCACAGAGGACTACAAGACTATAAATTTAAGTTATCTAATTAGGTATTTCTTTGTTGTAAGTCTTCCATGTGTAAGCAGACATCCATCCTGAAGCTTGTTCTCATCTCATTTCAGTGGAAATGTTGCTACCTTCTTTCACGCAAGAAGGCTGGGACCTCTGCATTTTTATTGCACGTTCCCTGGTCTGCAGGGCTATAAAATTTGTTACCTCAAAACTCCAAAGGATTAAGACCAGAAGCCAGTTAGAATGCTACACCATGGCAAACCAAAACAGGGTTGTAATAATTATCACAATTAACATTTGGCATTTAAGGTACAACTTCTTAATACCTCATATCACAGTACACATTAATCCTTTTTTGTTTTTCTATTTATACCAGGACTGCTGAATGAAAATTAAAAAGTACCTTTACAGAAAGGACACAACTTTAATGTGGCCTGGCAATAGGCATATTCTTTCTACTTATGAAAGGAAAAAAAAAGCAATGTTTTCTGATTTTGCACAAATGTTTTGAAGCCTGCCTTTTTGCTGTACCATGACAGCAGCTTCTCACTGTTCAACACCTACTACCTCACCATGGGGAAAAAAACCTACTAACACAGTTTTATCATTTGGATTTCCATCACTTTCTATCCTCCCATATGTGCACTTCTCAGCAAGTTCTCAGCGCTCAATCCTTTTGCCAAAAGCTACCAGCCTGCAACAAAGCTTTGTCTCAGTCACCATAACAAAACAGGGGATCAAAGTAAGAAAACCGGCCAAAGTTGCAGCCACAAGCTTGACCTCCTGTATGCTCTGCACATCTGTCTGGATCTTCTGTCAGAATCTAGCTGGGACAGGCTGGCATGATGCCACCTACAGTACTGGGTACCATTTTTCAGAAATGAATTCAAAAAACCTTCTGTAACAGGAGCAAGAAGCACAAGCACAACTTGGGAAGTCCTAACACCGATCTTGCGTGACCTCTTCATCTAACGCTGTGTAATTACAACACACACTTTCCAAATATGTCGTCTTCTTATCAAATTATAGCATTGAATAGGAAATCTCATGGCAGCCCAGAATCAGACGGGGGAAAGGAACTGAGGGTTTAATCACCAACCTAAAGGTAAAAGCAGTACGTTACGCAGTATGATTTTGAAAGTAGTTCTACTGATTCCCTGTCAGGTGTTAGATACCTGAGGTCAGGTTTTTATTTATGGCATAAATCAGTATACTTCAATGGAGATACACTTAGGAAGAATTTGGCCTGCTTTAAACTGTAATTCGAAACTGAAAAGTCATCCTGGAAAGATCCATGGAATTTCAGTTTCTATCATCTTTACATTGTCTTTTCAGCATTTCCTGTTATTCACTTCTGTAAGACACGAAGTTAATGGCCAGCCTTTAAAGACTAACAAAAACATCACCATTCTAAATGTAACCTAACAACAAGGACATGCACACAGAGCTACATGTTTCTGTATGATTTTTTTTTTTTATGATGCCTTTAAAGTTTTGGAAAATATAGCATTATTTACCAGTTAAATCAGTATACTGGTTGTAAAAGTAGTTCATATACAATTGTATCTGCACTTTTTAAGTAATCACACTAATATTCAGCATTTAAAAATATCAGAAACGTTACATGTATGATATGCAGGGAATTTTCTAAAAAGTTTGACTGAAGGGGAAGGGAGGGAAGGGACAATGATATGTTTTTAGCTGGTGCTTTGGCACCAGCTTTCATCTTAAAAAATGAACATAAGGAAAAAGAAATAGCCTCGCAGATCTTTTAAGGAAAAAAAAAATTGCACAAAATTTTAGTAACACCAACTAGAGACCTTTTGTTTGCCTGCTTCTACTCATCAGAGATTTACAGTAAATACTCCAAAACTAGAACTACTGCAAGCGAGGAGTCAAACAAAGATTTTAAGCTTCAGTAAAAAGTTAGGGCATGATCTTTATCTCATTCATGTCCAAGTGAGCAGATACTGTGATCAGGTTTGTGATGTGTAAGGGACTGAGACGGCGTGCAGGAAAAACAGAAAACCTTTTGCGCAATTATGTCATATATCATTAGAAAAGAAATTCCCACTTTTTGCATGAAAGAAGATGGTACTCAGAAGACCTCTTCCTAAGTTATCACTGGGGCTGTAACTTTACTGCCACAGCAGCGTTTTTACCCCTTCCTCCTCTTTCTGGCACAGCAAGTGCTACTTAATCTGCATCTGCAGCTGTTGGGCTGCTTCTCTGTCCAGACAGCTGTCTGCAGCCCCCTGAAAAGGTTTTTTTGTTGATGACCTGGCTTTAATCCTCTTCATCCTATTCCCACCAAAAATAAGCAAATGCCTGCAGCTAAAGTCAAGTCAAACCAACTTTACCTGATGACAAGCGGGGAAAAAAGACATGCAGAATGAGGCTCGTCCTCCAGTGCACATTATTAAAATCAGCTACAGCATACGAAGGGAAGGAGGTCTGCAAGTGAAAAAGGCAGACACACATCACAGACTTTTTTCCACAGTGCTCGAAGGGAGAGAGCTCCTTGATTCCTGGTCGCAAGTCCCCTCTGACCTCCTCCTGGAAACGTTAATGATAAAGGTGATAACACTCGATGAATGCCTCATAACCCTGAACATAACCTCTAGATTTAATTCAGCCGTTCTTGTCTCTTCCACTTTCTGCCACAGTCTTGTTCAAGAGTTATGTTATCTTGGCTTGTAACTTTGACCTCTGAAGGCTAGGGGCATGGAGTCAATCAATTCTTCATACTTTAGACCTACCTGAAGGACTCTATTTCATCATGTCATTGTATTCACTTTCTGAAATAGTCTCTTTGAATACTGTGAATGTGTTTGAGCCTCAAAACTACTATGGAAAAATGGAGCAAATTCTCACACCCTCTTCCAGCTGCAGTCATGTTTTTCTCTTCCTTATTTTGGTGGGGATGGGGGGGTGTGAACCAACAAAAAACCTCATGACACATTCAATAGTAAAACACCAGTGTGCTGGTATAGACAAATGAAGAAATTCTTACTTTTTTTACTTCCAAACTGGCAAAACTAATGCTGTCTTCTGTATTTATCTTCACAGTTCACATTTCACTTCAAGCCATAGGCAACAGAAGAAGGGGGGAAAAGGCTCCTAACAATTCATCTTTGCCTATCCTTTGCCTTTTTACAAGTTTCTCATTACGGGTAGCCCTTATTTCTACTGTATGTACAGCTATAGGTATGAAATAGTTTAAATATCAAAGTAGGCCATTAAATAGCAGGCCAATTAGATAATCTCCATTACAAGAAAATAATGCTATTTAATTAGCTTGTTACAAAACACCCCTGTACACATACCCTGAGGATAAAACCTCCTGTAAAAGGACAAAAAGATTTTTTAGCCACTACAGCTGCCAGCTTTCACAGGTATACAAATGTGCTTCTCAGAGAAAATATGTAGAGACCATTGTGAGATTTACTCTTCTTAAAGTCACAGGATTCAAAACTGCCCGAAACCTGTTCTCTCAGCTACTACGTCTGAGTGCAAGAGAGGAAACCCTGGGCAGATGTGTATCGGAAGAGAGGAGATCCTTCTCACCCCTCTCCAAAACAAGATACTTCAAACACTAGCCAGCTCTGAACAGTCTGTGGAGAATCCAACTTACTTGGCACAGATGCAGCTTTCTCAGTTACTTCCTTATCCCCCTTCCTCCCAAGGCACACATCTGCCCTTCCATCCCCTACCTTCATTCTTTTTAAAGACAGATTCTAGTTTTCCTCCAAATTAGGAAAACTATGCAGAAGGATTCACTGACCCTTAGAAGAGCCTGGTAACTGTCAAGACCAGACTCTGCTGTCTAGAAGCATAATTTATTTCTCAATTATATTTGAACTGTTGCTAAATCCAGAAAGAGGAAACACCAAATGACATCATTAATTACTCTGCAAAACAAAATGAAGCTTGCAAAGTTTTATGTAGAACTTGAATACTCTTGCAAATGCTCCTGTAAATTTATACTACCCTAGTAGCATAAACAACTTTCCCCACTTGTTCAAGTTATCTATAAAATACAGTTGTGTGAAGATAGAGACATCAGGCGTAAAGAAACCTTCACTACACTATAAACATTCCAGAGGAAAGAAAAACTTTTGCCTTGTGATTCAAAGGCAGATTACGTGAACTAAGTTTTGACCGAAATTATGCTGGGATAAGAAGATATTTAGAATTTGAACTGCACTTCATAAAGCAAATAGTTGACTGAACCACACCAGTAAGAACATTTTCACAACATGGCTGTGTGAAATCCACAATATCCTTATTTTTCAAACACAAAAGGCCAAGATCCATAACGATGATGCTATGAATCTTAAAACATCAACCTAAAACCTTTCCCAGCTACCAAACCAACTACAATTAATAATTCTAATATGGAAATTTCTTGAACTATCCAAAGGAAATTCTCCCAACTAGTTTCAAACAATGTAATTTAAAGAATTTTAACAAGAGACGCAATTTAACGAAAGAACCCCCCACCCCAACTTTATTGTACTGTTGCCAAGCTGTAATTCATTGGCATGCTGTCTCTGCCTAATTTGCAGGTAATCAGCAAAACTGCTTGGTGGAACAGCCATCACGATCTTTGCTCCATGTAAAATGAGGGATCTTAAAAAGGGAGTTAGGGCTCAGGCACCATGTGTAGGAGTCAGAGCAAACATACATGCTTATCATCATTTTAACTGTCAAATAGCATACTGACTGCCGTCATCTGCTTGTCCAAAATGCATGTCTTGTGTCACCTGTCAACTCTGCAGTGATTTCTTGAATCCTTTAAGCCTTCTACCTATTTAGGCAACTGACTCCCACATGACACAAAGCTCATAACCTACCAACTATCAGCTGAACCTCCAAGATGTGTGCATTTGATCCATAGCATATAGGCATTAATTAAAATCTCATCTGCAATAAAAGATTTATCATCATATATTTTCCAAAGGATGAGAGCATCCCCAAAACCTGAACCATCAAAGCTAAAAAATATCAAGTCTGAAACACCTTAAAAGCTCCATTCTCAGTTTCGTTTTTCAGGAAATAAAATTTTGCTTCACAGCTTGCTTGAAGACCAACAGTAAATCTTGCTATGTAAATCTGGTAAGTCACTGGAAGGAATTGTTGTCTTTGAAACTGAGGCATAGCTCATATCCTACTTAGCAATTCCATCCTATAAATCTGCATCAGGATCTGTCATTACAGATAATTTTTCAGTTGCATGCATAGATGATATTGGCTTCCACAGTGCTTTACAAGCTTTACAGTACTATATACCATTTTACTAAAAAGGATACATTTGTAACACTTGATGAGTGAAGAGCAAGGGGGCTGGAAGAGCAGAAGACTGCTCGATACAAACATTCTGTTTTTTCCTTGAGTATATTTTTTTTAATCAATCATGGCATATATAATCACTATATAAAAACCATGCTCACACCAGCTCCCCTATAAATGCTGATGTATTGCAACTAAGCTTGACAAAAGTCTAAGAGCATCAAGAAGAATGATATTCCTAGAAGTTTCATGACAACTGGCCCTTGAACAGAGGAGGAACATCCCTTGGGTGCTGATTTGGAAAAGCACGGACTCTGAAGCAGAAGACATCTTTTTGGCTTGGCACCAGCCGCGGGCAGAGTCAGAGCCACCTGCCTCAGCTGTGGTTCAGAGACGCGTGACACTGCTAGGAGCACTGCACGTGCACCGGTGAGGGGAGCCAAGGGGGACGGCAGTGCAGGGGATGCGTCTGGTGGTCATGGGCAAACCTACAGCATTTTGGTTGAGAAATTAAGTTTATTGAAGAGAAAGCAGATCAAGAAGGTTCAAACCCCAAATGAGATGTTACACCTCTGTCATAATCTTAATGAAGTCCATCATCAGAGGATAAATGGTGGGCTGGGACCTACACGGTACAAAAGCAAACAACTGTTTGGTCAGGGCAAGACAATTTCTGTGGTAAAGTTACCGAGACTTCACTGGAGCATCTCTCTGAGAGATCAAGAGTTCAGAAGAGCAATTCATCTCTACCCAGTTGTCTGTGTGACTGCTTTTACCCACCGCACTCCAAACAGCAGGGCTTACCTCTCTGCCGGTAACGGGACCCCCAGCTCTTCCAGGAGCCTCCGCTCACAGCCAGGAACAGCTGAGTGAGTCGCTCTCAGCCATATTTTGTGCAAGTTATTCATACTCAAGTATTTCCCCAACACAAAGATTTGTAGGCAAAAATAAAGCAATCTGCATTCTAGTTTAAGAGATATCTGCAAATTGCCACCCCTCAACTATGTCTATATAACATGGGGGGGGAAGGAGGGGGGATATTTCTCCCTCCCCACCTTATAGGAAAGAGAAATATAAGTGGTGTTACACTACAAAGGCAAGAGCTTTTCTTTCTGTGCCTAGCGACTGTTTTCCTCTTGCAGCATATGGTCTTGTTTAGTTCCTTTCTCTCCTAGCAGTGAACTAATAAACAAGAGGTAGGCCTCTGTCTTTTCACCGAGGGAAAAAGAGAAACGTACTTCTAACAAAAGGTAGACACTTGTCTTGGTGCCAAGAAAAAGTGTTCATGCCCCATTAAACAGAAGGTAGATTCCTGTCTCTCTGGTTCTTTTGTTTGTTGCCTCAGATTGTTAAACAGAGCAAGGGCACTCCTGCTTCCAAGCACCTGCATTTAATTGCAGCTTATTGCATTCCCCACAGGGAGGCAGGAACAGCTGCAAGGGAACACTGTACCGACGCAAGAGCAGAAAATACTTCTTTTTTTTCCTGAGCAGGAAATGTGCTCTCTTCTACAAAAAGCACACTGCTCTAGAGAGAAATCATTAGGAAAAACAACTAGTACTGCTTGGTTTTCCTCTGTTTTCTTTCATTTATCTTTGCTCAAACAAGTTAATAAACTGCTATTATAAAATAAAAAAAATTATCAAGACTCTATAAAGAATCTATTTAAAACTCTCTTTTCAAGAAAAATAATGTTTTTGGCTGAGCAACCTGCTTGTTTGTTAATTGAAAGATTTTCCACAAAGCCTTGGCAGGTCATCAAGATTTAAATTTAAGTGCATATAAATCAATAAAATTAATGCTTAAACTGAGTTTAGGACTATCTTCTAAAGAAAAATTTAAAAATAAGGATTTCTCTCCCCATCCTGCATGGTATTTAATTGCTTATTTATGGAAGGCTGTGCAATGAAACTCTGGGAAAGCATGTACATTTTTCCCTTCATGACAGCTATATTCAGTCCCTCTTTCTTTCGAGCATTTGTTCCATTTATTTGTCTTCTGAATAGAATATTTTAATACCTCCCTCCACACACACAGAGGTTATTTTTTTCTTGTATTTTTGCTGGATTTTTCCTTGGTCCCTTTTAGAAACTACCTCGTACGATGAAGAATGCTAAAACCACCTTAATAGCTATACCAAGCTCAAAAACCACAGGCTGGCCAGCAGTTCCCGCTTCAAACTTGGGAGATCTCCATCAGCTGACAGAACAAGCAAACCTTCATATAACAAGGAGGGCTGGTTTGAGAGCTCCTCCAACGCAGGAGAGCAGAGGAAATCCAGAAACCCTGTCCTCCGGTGTGATGAAAATCAGCAGAAAGCAAGGCACAGTGATGCAAGGAACTACCCATGCTCATCTCACGCTGAAAAGCCAGCAGGAAAGCTCCTCCTCGTACATTAAGTTCCCAGGGCTCCCTTGCCTAACTAGGTCACCTCTACCAAAATCAAATGGAAAGAATAATCCTAGGGTTTGGAAGCCCTAGGGCCTCCCAGCATGGTCACAACAGGTCTTTTAGATTGCAAATGTTTTCCAGGTCCCAAGATTTAAAAGAAAAATTTGCTTTCTATCATCTTCTGTACCCAGAGGCAGCACAACAAAGAGTATAGTCACAGCACCGCTCTCTGTCTAGGCCTCCTAATACAATAGAAGGGAAAGAATAATTTTTGTTTCTTTGCATACCACTCTATTGCCTCACTGAATTAAAAAGTGGCAATCTTTCTTTTTTTTCCCCTAAGTACTAAAGAAATAGAATATTTAACCTCCCACCTGTTTCCCCAAAATAAAAGGAATAAAAATGGAAATGTTTTCTTATGCTCTTTGAAGTTCATTGGATTTAAGCAGACTGTAATACTGAGGTTTGGTTAGTTGCATGCACTGCATGCTTCCTGTTATGTTCCAACTTATTTATTTATTTCAGACAACTAAAATAGACTTGCTTTTAGTCTAAACTATAGACTAAAAAAGTCAATAAAAAAAAGCCAATTTGACAGCCTCAGTGGTTGAAGCCTTTGACAGAATAGGCACAAGTCAAAGCAGCATTCTTTCACTACCTTGTTTATTTGCATCAGCCTTAACTTCGAGACACCTCTTTGATTCAAGAGCAGCTCAGCTTTAGCAACCCTTCTAGCCTTTGCCTGAGGTCTTGCAACAACAGGGAATTTTCAGACAGAGGGAGAGAGGTTTCCACTTAGAAGACAGAATACACTACTACACGTGCGGGTTAAGCAAAGGAGAATACAAGTACGCCATGCATAGTGCTCCAGTCACAAATGCTGGGAATTGAGATATCTCAGGGAATCCCATCTCCTCCTTCTTCCCTTCTCCTCTACTACCTTCCAAGTCAACTGTCTAGCAAAAGAGCTGAGAAAGGGGTGACTGCTGCTTGTGTTCCCTGCCTTGGATCCATAACCACCTTGCAAATGAAGATCAGAAACCACAGGACTGCCCTAAACCTATGAGAACAGCACCTCTTTCCTGCCTGTCTGTGCGCATCTCAGAAACCACGTCAGTTCAGGAAGGTCTACTGCCTTGCCCCTGCAGAGGCATGGTGATGAGCCTGCCCAGCTCCCCTGGCCAACCTTGCTGTGTGCCTGCACACCTGGCTCAATTTGCTCCAATTTCTGTCTCCTCGTGCTCCTTTGCTCCCCAGCTGAAAGGGGTTGCTCCAGAGATTAGAAGTGCAAGCATGATGGCCCAGATAATTTTCTGCAGTGGAAGAAATTGTCTATGGGACTGAAATGACTACAGCCTTCTCAGTTTGTTTCTTTCCTCACAAGAACTTCCTAACGATTTAGTTGAGAGGCAGTCATCGGTATTTCAGTGTCTCTGGTAATAAGTGAACATGGATGGCAGATAGGGCCAGCGCTTGAGGAAACTTAGAAAACCTTGGAAAGCAGCACGGAAATTGTAGATGAAGAGTATTGGTTAGTACTGGAAGAACACTGGTTAGCACCACCAAGTCTGAATTAAGATTTAATATTTCCTTCATTCACTGGACCTGCCTCAGGTTAATTCATTTTCTACTTGACCAGGCTTTGGTCTCTCAGTCACCGCCAGTGATGACAGGCCTCAGATTGTGACAGATGAAGTTGTTCTCAGCTGCTAAACATAGGCTGGCATCACATTTGCTTCCTGTACAAATGTTCAAAAGTACTTTCTTACTTGCCCTCAAAAGGTAAGACACTTTCTAGGTATTAGAGGACAAGAGCACAGATAGGAGCAGTTACCTCTGAAGCAGCTGACGCTACACATGTTCACACCTATGCTTTTTCTCTATTAAAGTTTCTGAAGTCATATTCATTTACTTGTTCGTAACAGCCTGATTAAGGTAATAACTCTCCACATTTGTAACAGCAAATTAGAAATTGGAGATGTTCTCACATATTGTCTGAATGCCATTTGTCTTGAAACTTGAGCAAAGATGATTATCGCTAGAATTCTGAAGTGGGCCATGCACATGCAAATGGTTTGTTTTGAAGATTTCCCAAGTAACATAAACAAATAAATAAAATAAAATACAGCATTCTAATGAGAACTTTGTTTGCGCTTAGGTCAACTTCTCTTACTTTTAGTACTGTAGCACAATAAATCATAAACATATAGATAATATTCTGTCATTGCATTAACCTGGCATCAAATACTGTTTTACTACATACCATAAGCTAAAGAGGATTCATGCAAGTCACTGAAAAGCTAGTCCTCTAGTAAACTAGATTTTTATGTCTCCACTGAAAGCAGTTTAGTACCTAGGAAAAAAAATTATTCAATAACTCTTCTAAATGTATATGTAATAAACCATTTGTCTGACTACGTTTATATAATGTGATTATCTGAACATTTAATATTTAATTAGCAATATGGTGCCATCACTTACTCTGTGACTATATCTCATCATCATCTTCAAAAGGAAGCATTAGAAGAAAATACAACATAGAACTAACAGGATTTCAGACAGGGATTTTGTCTTAATTATCACAACCAAGAGGAAGAATCCTTACTTGCTACAACACTAGCTCCAAAGCAGAATATTCTCAGAGTGCTGAGGGGCATATGAGTTTAAGCAAAGCTATTGTGTGAACACCTTATTTTGTAATTATCTACATAATGAGAATTGGATGAGAGTTCTACCAATTCCATTCATCACATTTGTATTTGTAATTGCAAGGTGACACTTTGCATCTCTTCTGCTTACTTTCTATTTGTCACATTATTTTTCATATTGACAAGCTACGTCTTGTCAGATTCTATGAATATTATCTACACACTGGTTACACACATTGACAATTTAAAATAATTATTTATAAATCATGCTTTCTGCTGTTAGTCAACTAGTCTCTTTTGTTCCCAACTTCTTCTCAGTATCCATGGCTCAGGTGTCTAAACCCTTGAGATTACCTGAGGCTAAGAAAATAGACATTTATTTGGCACTCAAGCAAGAACAGTACATTCTGCTAATGTATATTGAGGGCAGCAGCTCCACACCCATGACTTTTTTTTTTAGTCAGAATTAAATGAATTTGTGTATATGCACACATTATTAAAATACAACATTTAGAATTTATCCAAGATCTAATTGCCTGTACAGCAAATGGAGGTTTTATTGCTCTCTGTAATAGGATATCTAGATAACTATTTTAGTTTGTTTGTATGCCCGCCAATATAGAAGTCAACATAATTCAATCTTTCAGATTCAAAGCAACCAAGATGATTAAATTACTTGCATATTATTATATCCTGACAGAAACTCTCTCTCCAAAATATCATTCATTGTGAGGTTTTTTGCTTGTTTGTTTTTAAGAATATTGAGTTGAAGCAGAACACAGTTAACACAAATCTGCAATCTACACAAAAGTAGGGAAATCTACAGTATTTCTAGGACGTATGAAAGATGAACGGCAAGTCAGGAAAAGAGCGATGAAGTTCTTGGCTACTACAGAGGACAAAGGAAAAGAAGCATGTGCACGTACGCTTTTTTGATGAACACATTTACACCCTTATTGAAAACATGGTAATTTTAAAAATGTTTCATGTTACTAGTCAATATACGCATCAGACTTTCAGGGATTGTTTTAAGCTTATTTGAAAGTTTTTCTGATTATTCTGTATTCTAAGGATTTACTAAAAAGTTAGTCACGTCATGTAACTACCAATTCATGTATTTCTTGTAAATATGAAGTGCTCAAACACTTGTATTACTGTCTCTTAAAAAAACCACCCTGTGTACATTAAATGACACACCTAAGGGAAGCTCATGCATAGGAGAACTTATATGTACTGGGAGCAAGCGTATGTTTACCTACCAGGATTGTACCAGAATATCTTGCAAGCAACACAAGAACCTTGATTTACGCAGGGAAACTGATGTATCTGTACTGCTGTGATAAGGACGCTGAATAACTTGAGATGTATCATTGTAATGCCTCTGAAGCCTCAGCACTTTTAATCCCTTATTCCAGTTCCTCTCTACAAACCTCCTGAAAACCACAGTAAGTCTTGACCAAGCATGAGTGATAATCCTACTCTCTCAGACTGTTCTAGAATCTAACGTGAAAAAATGTGAAATCTAATTATCAGCTGAAACTAAGAGATCTGTCATGTGCCATTTGCCAACTGAGGACTGGAAACTACTCTGCCTCTCATCCTCCCCTTCTCCTGTGCCCTCCCATCCCACTTCATCTTGTGTGTTGCTTTTCTTGGACATCATTATCCTAGCCCTGGATTCTGATACCCTGACATGCACCAAACAATAATTTAACTTCTCTTTTAGGGGCTATCTGGGACCCCAGGTATTCAGGGTTGCTTCCTCACATGCAGCTGCTCACTTACAGACACTTCTTCCACTTCTGATGCCTGCAACACCAGTGGTCCAGCTGACGTGTACAAATCATCCAGAAGTACATAATGCTACTCTAGATACCTACCCATAACACAATCAATATTCAAGCCCTGAAAAGGATGAGGAATTTACCTAAATGGGAGGAAAATTAACATACAGCACCTAGTCTACCTAGCAGAGATGCTTGTATGTTCTCTTACTTTAGTTACTAGGAATAGCCAGACCTTCTGAATATGAAATAAAAGAAACTATTTTCAGTGAGAAGTACCAAATTTGCCTGACACTCCTGGAAAAATTCAACAGAAAAACTAGCTATAAAAAATAGTATCATCTACAAAGGAAACTCTTCACTGGTTTCTCTCCACAGCCAGAAGCTGAGGAGCACGAAGGAGCCTGAAGAATACAGACAGTGTTTAATACACATCCTTAATGGTCTTACTAAAACCCAATAAAATACATTTTTTGCTAAGATAGAATCACTCTTCCCTCCTTGTGAAGTCAGGGCACTCAGTTCACAAGCTGGCTGAACCTTGCTTGCCTTTCATATATCATCAGGAAAACATAGACAAATTTAAAGAAGATTCAGCTCTCTCCTCCTTTCCCACGCCATCATTACTTTATAGAAAGCATTATTTTATTAGAGATCTATGTAATTTTCCAAAGGTGGTACATATCAGGCCAAGTTACAGAGTTGTAGGTAGCAAACCTCAAGAGAATAAAGCAAATCTATATTCTTCCCTCTTAATCTTCACAAAACCTGATTTACACAACCCATTCAGCTTAGCCTTTGCTTATACATCTGTGCTTTTTATTGAGTGCATATTCATAAGACTTCCTTATTTTACAAGCTCATTTTCCTTTAAAATATACAGTAAAATGTTAAAAAAAGCTAAAGTTTTAGATGTTTGAGTGTGCGAATAGCTGTACTTGCAAACTCACACCCATGAAAGAAACTCTGAAACTCCTCAGAGAACCCCAAACCTTGGGCTAACTTTGTAAATAATAGGATAAACCAAAACAAAAACCTTAACAGGTACAAAAACAGTGACCAGTAAATTAAATTCACAGAACTGTTTTTCCCTGGAGATTAGTGTTTTCCCTGATGTTTCACAGATACTTTAGCAATAATCCCTTTACACAGGCATGCAGATTCATTTTTACAGATAACGGATTCTCCAAGATCCTCAACTTGAGGCTGTCTTTTCAGAAGCCAAAGGTCAGTATTTCAGATTTTTTCAACACAAGTAAGACCAACAGCTGGCAGTGATTAGCAACTATCTTCATTTATACAGTTGCTGAGATATGCATGTTTGAGCTGCAATAATAGTTACTGCATCATGTGCCTTACATATATTCATTGGCATTTTCCCTTTTCTTCATATTGGCTGCAGTCTGTCTGCCTTTTCTTTCATTTTATTCCCTACCTCTTCCATCTGTTGGCTCTTTTATCTCCATCTAACTAATGAAGACTTCCCAACTTCATTTCAAAAGCTTCAGCTATGACAGTTGTACATGCTTATTTTAATCACTTTTTATTTCTACCTATTCTGACTTAGCTATGCAAGGACTTGGGACTAGAAGTAGTCAGGAATCTATTTCATAAAACAGGCCTCTTATTATATTATTTTCTTTAGCTCAGAAAAATGAATGGATTAATTTGAGGTTCAGACAAAATGAATTTTCAAAGAGAAGTGATATTGTTTAATTGTGTTTCTGTTAAATTAGTTTCCTAACAACATCAGGCTATTCAGAATGTTTGGATTTATTATACCAGAACTATGTTTAAAGCAGCACACAAGTCGCTCATATTCATTGCATATCGCTCGCCCTAAAGGTCAGCCCATACTGGTTTCCTCGTGTGCTAGTTTAAAGACAGACATCGGCTGTATCAGTAGGGCCAGTTTTAGCAAGCCTATACAAAAGATCTAGCTCAAACATATGCAAACATGAGGAAATTTAAGAAATTATGTTTAGGAAATACATTGTGCTACCTCTGTTATGGGGGAACTACATCGCTTTTAGTGGACAGGAAGAAGGGATGCTAAACCATCTTGTATATTAAGGAAGATAAGCTACATTATTTTTGTCTAACAGTAAAATAAAAGTGCACATTTCTATTTAGAAACAGAACTAACCCATATGTATTCTCTGCATACACGTAATTAAGACAACACCAAATTTAGGTAGACTAATCACAGATCACTTACTTAATGGAGTTCTACCTTTCTTAACCAAGAGCACGTTTTACGTGCAAAGAATTAAAATCAGACTGAAAATACAGTCTATCATATAATTCATTCTCATATTACATATGTTTTGAGCATAACCTCAGAATACCTGTTTCTTTCATAAAGGTCCTTTGCGTTTTATGGCTTCCCTCTCTTTTTATATTTTAGTATATCAAATCTTAGTGATTGGTTACTTTGTTCTCAGTCCCACTGGGCCTGTTATCTGTAATTAAATATAAGCCTCCTTGATATTAGTAGTGCACTGATGGATTGTTGCTTACCTACCAGGCAGCACTTAGAGAAATAGAGGTCCTTGAAAGCAAACAGCATCAGAGCATAAATCAGCTAGAATGAAGACAGGAGTGAATATAGATTTTGTGGTAAGAATGCTCAGGAGATTGTTCTTCGAAGTCCACAGATTGGAGATTACATCCATATTGATTTATCGTCAGACATTTATTGACCATTGGCTAAATGACTGTACAGATAAACATATGTATCTTTCCACTTCTGCCACGAGACCTAACCTTACTGACTATGCAAAACTAAAAGCATAACCCTCTCAAACCTAAAATGTTGATTAAGCGCTGCATGAAGGTTTGTGCAATACAAGGGATCTGAAACAGAACACAAAACCCCACCCCACCTACTACTCCCATAAGAACAAAGAAAAACCCAATTAAAAATATTCCAGATTTATTTTCAACCTTTTAAGTAAACACTTCTATGACTATCCCTGCAATTCTGAAATCCCTTTGCTACATTTCTTCTAACATCAGACACACATTAAAAAAAAAAAGGGAAAAAAGAGAAAAACACAAATCCACAGCTACTTACAATTTTCAAACTACAGGGCACTGCTATGAAGAATAGATATCATAGATGACAGACGGGTTGCCTGATGAGTAGGAGCTGTCAGCAAATTCTTAAAATTATTCTCAGTTAGTCTTATCAATTCACACTCTGTAGTATCATAAAAAAGATCCTATATTCTAGGGAGCTGGGAGGTAGTTTACTACAGCTCAGTACAGAAACTTTTTTTTTTTTAACTTAGTTAAGGGCAGATTTTTCAGATAGAAACACTTGTTTCCATTTGCAAGTTAAGTTGCACTTAGAAATATGAAATGCAGATGTGATCAGCCCACAGATCTATTTTCACAGCACACGTAAATCCAGTCTTTCAGAGACAGAAGTCTCCAACTTAGCAAAACTTACCTTCGGTGTAGTCTGCCATTTGCAACACATTGATTTGGTGAAATCTCTATTGAAGCTACACTTGCTTAGTTCTTGTACTTACTCAAGAGTAACCAATACACCAGCAAAATTAATAACGATTACCTGACTACAAGCTTGCATAAGCCAAAATGAAGCAGAGAAGGAATAGGTAAAAGAAAGAACCAGTTAAATACAAAGATAAAACCAGCAATCATGCAATGAACTGGCAATCTAATTTTAATGAGCATATCAATTTTGCTGTGGACATCAGTAAAGGTTTCCACATGCTAATAAAGAGAGGTTCGTCTGAGCTCAACCTTTGCTAATCAACACGCTTTCACATTCAGAATAGAAAATGATACGCAGCTACTTCGCACACCGCCAATTACCAGTGCCCCAGATGGAGATCTCCCGTCAGTCTCCTCCTCCCCAGCACCAAAACGTTTGGTGAGGAGAGAGACCAGAAGCCTCTGCAACTTCGAGACGCTCTCCCACCCCATCCCCTTCCCAAGCTGGTTAGTAGGAGTGCCTGAACATAATCATTCCTACTTCAGAAAAACAGGACAAACCCATTAGAAAGGCTTTCTACTTCATACCCAGTCTCTCTCGCAAGGAGTTTTTCTTTCGCCCATCCCATGGTATTTTTCCCCAGATCACTGGGGAAGTCCTTCGAACCTGTTGCTGGAAGAAAATCCCCTGCACTTCCCTGAGCCATCTGGCCTCCTGATCCTTCTCTCTCTAGCTGCTGCAGCTTGTAATTAGTCCCAGCTGAGCAGGTAGTTAATCTCCTTTAACAGGCAGAATCACATGGGGCACATACATTTCATTGCAGGGCATGGACCAATATTTACAGATTAAAAGGAGTTTTCTATTATCTCCCTTTCCTTGTCTTCAGAATCCATACGAAGAAGATTCGATTGGAAGTTCAGAGACCGAAAGAGTATTCACCACATTTGATGATATAGTAGAAATGAAGAAAACACCTATGTTTATTATTAATTCAAAATTCAAATTAGCATACACTAGAGCTTTTCCACTGAAAAAATAAATCATTAACTGTGAAGATAAAATAAATACTTATTTGCAAATAGCAAATATTGTTTTTGTAGAAAATGATGTCAGAAGCCAAAGGTTAGAATTTACTGCTAGAAAGAAGACTTTAAATTAGGCAGTGTTAAGTCAGGAGAAATTGTGCTGAGCTGGAACTCTGAAAACGTACCTAGTGATATTTAAGGTTAACTTAATGTATAATATGCCACTAGAATGAAAATACCTGGATTAACTATATTATCAGGAACACTTGGAGAGAACCGCAGAAAATGAAATACTGAAAAATAATGGTTACTCCGGAACAGAAAAGCCTATTGCTTATATTTTATTTTATGAAAAAAAAGCAAACTAATGAGACTGTATAAAACTACATTTTCATTTCATGGTTATAGCTCCAGTGAAATGTCTAAACCAAAACAAATTTTGTTCATTATTGTTCATTATTTATGTTGTTATGAGAAACCAACAACAAAGTTGGCTTATAAGTGTTAATGCAAATTACTCTCACCGCACCCATATACCCATACTATTAGAAGTGTGGACAATTCATAATGAATAATGCGATTTTTTTTTTTTCATATTTACTTCACCACCACCTTGAGGCTGTAACATATAGCAATCTGAGTGAAAACAGGAGAAGGAAAAGAAAAAGGAGAGATGCAGTCCTGAGGGAGGGAAGAGAGATGTAGATGTCAGTCATTCCCTAACAATTACTGGGCTACACTCATCCATATACCTATCCTTTCTCTTCCTCCATGGTCTGTAAGAGCATAATTCAGCAAAGCAGAGGCAGAAGGTACCTCCGCTGGATGCATTTCAGAATAACACGCTGAGGAATGTTTCCAAGCCCCTACCTCCACGAGGGAAATCTCAGCTCCGGGTTGCAGGCAGGGGAAGTGCCTGCGCTCGGGGGTCAGAAGCAGCCGCCCCTCTCTGCCCTGCCCCGTGCCTGCCCTCGGCTGGCTCTGCTGGTGTTCTCCTTGGAGGGGTCACTGTCAGCCATTAATGTGGAGATCTGGCCTGCTTCCCTGATTCTAAGCACGGATATTTTTTTATGGCACATACATATTTTGGGTACTTTGAGTCGAGTTTCACATTATTTATGGTGATCCTGGAGTAATTACAGTGATCTATGGTAGAGACTTATGGACTCTTGGGTGCCCCGCTGGGAACCAAGGGGAGTTAATTCCCAGCAATCCTCAGACCAGCAATACCCACTCTCTGCAGAAGCAGAAAGAGTAAAACACATCAAGTGCCTTGAAAAGCAATGCTCTGCCATCACCTAGGATAGATGAGACTTGTTTTTTTGGTGGCTGGCACACAGCCTTCCTTCACTGAGAGCTTCAAATACCACCATCGCTCAGAGGTATCTCAATTAATATCTCTAGATTGATGCTGTGAGTCCTCGGTGCTCACTTGGGTCGATATGGCACAGTATTGTCTCAGGCATGCCTGCACACTCCACGGTGTACCGTGTATACTCACGTGCCCGTAACTATATCTAAAAAAAACCCAAAAAAACTCACTTCCATTTTAAATGTTGCTAGTGAGACCCACAAAGAACAACATAACACTACACATGGCATAGAAAGGCATTTGATGAAAATAACTGATTGGCAGCCATGTGTCCCTAGTTCTGCTCCTGATTTTGCAGTTGACCTGCAGTGCAAGACTACATGAATCATTTTTCTCATTTTCGCCTTTGTTTGCCTATCTAATAGATAAGGTAACTGAAACTTGCTTTTCCTTTGAAAGCACTTGGAGAAGGATGCAGGAACAGCAAAACGTACAAGTTGAGAGCAAAAAAACTGCAACGTGAAGCTGGGCACAAAAGGCTGCAGCCTGATAAATGCTTTCTTGAATAAGATCTTCATATCATTTCTTCATCCCTCTAAATAACTATAATAAACATAATGTAATTCTTCTACAGAACATAACATTTGATGATACCATTTGGTACTGTAATTTCTGTGAAGATCTGAATAGAATCATGTCAATTTTGGCTTTGACAAAATGAGGCTAATAACTACCAATGAATCAATTCTGCTCAGATTTTCTACAAAAAATGTACTACGGACATACATTACGAATAGGTACCAATACTAGTAAGTGGGTATTAGTAAGCCGAAAAGATTTTACTGTGAAGCCCTTGTAAGCGCAATATAAAAAACAGCTATACCTGAAAATGTGTTTCATACTGGGGAAAATGTTTATGTTCTAAGCACTGTTCTGCTCTTTTACAGTCAAGTTTATACCCTATGTGCTACCATGTGGCTAAGTAGTTTTCTCAGTGTTAATTTCTTAGTCTTCCTTCTTATTTGAATGATAACAGCTGGGAATGCTAGCATATTATAAACTGCCAATCTCTTAGGAAGCTGCAGTTACATTAAGTAAACATCAGTTATTAAAATTAAGTCTTCAACATGCTGAGAAGCCTGCATTTTTACTTCGATTACAACTAAATGTGTTAAAAATGAGGATGGCGTGCTCCTTTCCTGCTTACTCCTCCTGCTAATTTTAAAATGCACTGTTTATAGTAGTTCAAGCTATCCATCCCATTATGACAATCAGAACAGTTTGTTGTTACAAAGAAATACATCTGGACAAAAGATGTTTTTTTGTAAGACGTATTCTCTATGCTGCTAACGTTCTACATGATTTACATTGCAATAATGTTTTATATAAAATACCTGTGTTCCTTTTAATGATGAAATGATTCAGAGTTGGCACAGAGAGAGACACCTTCGGGAAGGGAAAAGCCATACTAATTGTAGAAACTATATTTAAGACCTTGATAAAGTTAATGATTAAGGAAATACACAAAGCGGAATAGGAGCTGGATGTAATTGAAACATAGTAAAAAACATATAAGGAAGGAAGCCAAGTTTAGGTGGACAAATTACAGAAGGACATAGCTAAATTAGGTGAAGGAAAACGTGAGTGGGATATGACTCTCCATCATATCCTGGGATTAGAGGAGAGTCTGGCCAAAATTAAAGAAGGAAATCCTAATAATCTAACTATAGTCAGTCAAAGGGTATTAAGTGAACGGAGTGTCAGTCTTACTTGTTCAACAGAGATAAATCTCTGAATAAATCAAATCTGCAAGCAAATTATTAGAAAGAAGAACCAAGTTTTGGCTCCTACCCTCTAACATCACGGGATGTCAGTTCCTTTTGTCTATGTTCCCACACTTCATCCCCATACATTGAAAGGCTGAGCCAAGGATTGTATTAAAGCTTAGAAAACAATATTGAGGGCCATTTCCCTCGTGTAGTATTAGATATATGTACAGTAGTATAATATATAGTAGTATTTTATAGATATCTAATATCTAGAGAGGCAATATTCGGTGATAAAGTTAAGACACATTTGCAGCCTAATTAAACCACAGTCCTATTTTCTTAACTCTCTCTTGCGATGTGCTTCAAAATTGCCAAGCCTCCCTTGCCTAGCATTTGTGCTTCAAAACATTGCACAAAGTAACTGAAAAATAGGCAGCTGCATTGTAGGTTTGACTTAACACAACTTGATTTATCCATTTGCTTGTTCTTCTGCACTCTTTTTTTTTTTTTCTCCTCCCCCAACACACACACAAAGTGAATCAGATGCCTGGTATATGTGGTACAGCTGAAAGTCCTGTTATGCCTCAAGAAAACCTTGTTGATTAATACCAATTCCATGTAACTTACTGTGCATTCTTTGATCTTTCTCAACTAGTTATTAAAAAACCATGTCCTTGTGTTAGTCATCTACACACAGTACTGTTGGGTTTGAATTCTCCAATAGTGATATGGGCACAGACAGCGTGGAAAAGAAAACATAATTCCATCTGGACAGATAACACCGATTGACAGAGTTATTTTTAAAAACACTTATCACTTAGGTTTTTATGTGTAAAATGAGATAACAGATTTATTTTTTTTTAAACTGAGAAACACTCTCAAAGTCCAAAGAGGCTATGTTTCAACAAGTAATTCTAAACTGATGTATCTGCACTGCGATTATTCACAATAATTTATAGTTCTGTCCGCTATGCATTACAGGGTATATATGAACTAGAACCAGATGATGGACTATCAGCAAAAATATAAATATTGTATTTATCTTGAGAGTTTTCACTAGATCTGTTTGCGAACACATTCAGACTGGAGGCAGAAGACGTTAAGGCTGAACTAGAAGCTCTCTTCTGATTTTACTGATCTAATGTAGAGTGAGTGAGAATCTGGCCCTGCAAGCGCTTCCCAGCAAGTGTGTGAAGCACTATGAACACCAGCCGTGTTTCTACACAACACACCAGATGCTGTCAATCAGAAAGTCCTAAAGAAACAGAGTACATAATTTCCATTTTCTTTTAACTTTTTCCCTCCTTCCTTCAAGTTGGAAGTCATTCTTAGGTGGGCAAGAGAGTTTTCATTTTCCACCCAGCAGTATACCTGCATCTCCTGTTACTATCTAGACGTTTATTTGAATAGTAATGCAATTTCAATTGGTTACCAGGCAAATCTCAGTCATCTAAAGCTTATATTTATAGAAACTTAGTATTTGTTAGTGGTATCTCAGAGTACCTGTGGAGTTCCTTGGAGTTAGGTGCTGTAAAAAAACAACCAACCAAACAATCCCCCCAAAACTAAAAAATTCCTATATTCTAAACAGCTTATATTCCACACAGAGTAAGAAAAGCACCAGAAATGAACTGCAGTTAAACTATTGTGAATAGGTTTCCTGATCAGAGAGGAAGTAAGCTAAATCTTATGCCTCCTTCTTAGTCGCTGATCATTCCTACCTTCCACTGAACGTACTGAAAAATATGTTTATTTCTATACATTGTAAGACTGTTGAACTGGAAAGCCTACTAAAAATCAACATTTAAAGTAAAGAGATTTGAGGAGAACCTGAACAATTGTGTCACACTGAAGAATTAAGTTCAAAATATACATCTATCTGATATACATTGGTTCATCATATATACTATGAATCACTTATAAAAGAAGCCTTCACATTGCTGCTAGGGTATTTTCTAGCATACATTCACCAGCTCTGTCTGACATACTTTTTGGAAATGCTTCTAATTTATATGATGAAAATATATGAAGTCACTGTACATATTGTTGTTTATTTTTAATTTTCTATGGGTTATAAAATGCACGCTGAAAACTGAACGCAAATCGTTTCCTCTTCAGTGTTGCTGAACAAGATATCAGATTCTTAATGAGGAAAAAACAGAACATCAGTTTGTTATGCATCTTATTCATGAGTACATCCAGAAAGGATGAATAGATGGCTGACTGTAATAAGGAATAGCTAATGATACACAGCACAGTAGACATTTTCATTATACATCACTTCTCTTCAGTTACCAAAACTATAGATTAGCAATGATGCTGGGAAAAGGAACACACCTGACATTTTGGTGCTTGATTCAGCTCATACAAATGAGCTAATTTTCAGTAGATTGTTGCAAGCTCAACAGAACTTCCTGAACATCTTATATTTTCAAATTAGAGATACAGGGAGCAAAACTATAGATTCCTCTCCTTTGCATTTAGTTGACAAAAAAAAAAGGCAGTGAAAAATACATATATATGTATCATTCCAATGAGTGAAATATGATGAACAATAAAGGAAAAAGACAATAACAATAAGCAACACATTCACTGTAAATGACTCATTCATGTTTCTACTTTTTTTGCCTCTAACAGCCCTAACAAAGGCCCTAGCATAGCACAGAAAGACTTTCAGCACCATAGAAAACCCACTGAAATGGGGTTTTTGTTTGTTTTTAACCTCTGTGAAAGTAAAACATGCTCACATAAACTGATGGATCAAGGCTCATGTTTTCTAACAGAGAGTTATTTTTATCTCATAATTTGATTGTGAGTTTTAGTATATGTTTATAAAGTATCATGACCATGACAAGAGTAACTCCTTTATTTAACCTTGAAGAGTTACGTTTACTTTTGATTCTCAGCTATAGTGATTGTTTTGAAATAGTGAGGAAGTGACTATTCCTGAACACGAACATTAAAGACAAATTGCTTGTGCTAAATATGCAAAAGGACTCCTTAACCATGTAACTCTACCCCATCCTACCTGCCTGAGACCTTTTTTTCTCCCTGCCCTCACATCAAATATGATCATTGTCAAATACACGATATGAAGCCCAGGGCCATGCAATCTTTTCTTTGCTGACCTTTGCAAGACTGGTTTATAGTCTCTCACAGGAGACCGAAATTAGTCTACTGGGAAAGAGAGAAATATCTGGGGTCAGAATATGCTTTCCTTCCTGAAGAAAGCATTTTGTACAAACTATGTGAGAAATACTTCAAAAGGGGGAGGTTGTCTTTTCTTCCCCTCTCTTATTGCTATAGCCAAAGCTTGAATGTTTCATTATTCCATATGTTTCCAAGGGGTGTTTTATTTGAACAGGTTCTCAAGGAAATACCTGTAAGTGGAAATCTTATTAAAAAAAAAAAGTCTTAGAAAATAAGTGCTTCCAGTCAGAACCAAAGTTTTTGCTCCTATAGCGCACCAAAATATAATGCAAATCAGCTGTTTCAGGCTTCTTATGTAAACGGGGATTGTTCATGCACACGCAGTGCATCTAACAGATAAATAATTCTATTCAGATGCCACAAAACTGGTTAGAATCTTAATTCACTACTAAGCTATTAAAAATTATTTCATGTAGTGTTCTAAATGAAAAATAGTACGGATACCTTATTCTAATAATTCTTTCATTTGAGAAATACATTTTCTCCATTTTAAGTATAAGGAATCTGATCCTGCTTTATAAATAATTTAACAAAAGGCAATAAAGGATTATTATGTGTTTCATAAGCGGGCGACTGATTGTTTTATCTATAAAGTGCAAAGGGGTAATGAGTTGCCTATTTTCTGGATTGTAACATCTACAGCACTGTCTCTTACTGTTCTTATAATACCTCACACCTGCAACATGCTCATTAATTATTTCTATACAACTTATAAGGAAAAAAGAAAAAATATAAAGTAATTATTTTCTTATTAGTTTGCTGTGTCCCCTTTCACAAAGTGAGATGGATCTAGGAAGCAGGAAAGAAACCAATGGAAAAGTTTTGGAGTAAAGCTATTACACAAGGCCAGAAACACCACTGATCATGAGGATGATGTACTTGCTTGCTATTTTGGAGTGACTAATTAGACAGCTGAGTAGAGTAGACTTCCGTAGAAGCTACAGAGGAAGAGACCAAACATTCAGATTTATGCATCTCCAAACTGACAATGAGCTGAGATTTGCCAAAATTTAAGATCTCTAAGCAGTGGGGTTGATTTCTCATTAACTCTGTTTTACTGCATAATGAGGCTTTAGGATGAGCAAATATGATTTGTCATGCAACTTTAAAAATACACAAACCTGTACGGCTTTATTTTCTGCTAGTCTCTCTCTCTTTTCTCTACATGCAATACCTCTGAGAATAAAACTCTGTTAATGTTCTATTACATTTTTAATGAAGAATAATAAACTGTTAAATCACACATCAATCATTTTGCTGCAGCCTTAATGTAATGAATTAGTAAACTCTCTGACAGTTCTGCTCTTACTATGTAAGTAGAAAGTTGCCAAAACATGGCCGATAAGTGAAAAGGGAGCAATCCATATACCAGAGAACACCTACTAACATGTGATTACTGTCTGGTTACTAAAGCAAGACCGACAGAGCACTGTTTCAGGAATATACAAGCACAACTCTGTAATGGACATAAAACCAAGGCAATATCATGAGATACTGCATAAGAGACAGCTGTCAGAAATGTATTTTGAATATGCCTACATAGGTCAGATTTGCTTTTTTTAATGTACATCTTCTCAATAATAAAGCAAAGGAGAAGCCAAACCAGAACGTGAGATCCAGCCTCCTTCTTTCTGGACTTTCGGAAAGTCAGTATCTTGAATCCATCTCTTTTATGAATGCTATAGGTCTATTCCTATTTGCCAAACTGGAACCTTGAAACTAAGCTCCTAAAAAATTCACAAACATTAGCTTTAATCTAAATCTTGACCAGAAGCCTGCAACCTACTTTTCAAAGGTCAGTTCTTTGATCTAAGCCGCCTACAAATTGATTTAAGAAGTGCCAAACACTGCAATCAGAAAATAAAAGAAGGTAAGCACACTCTGTGTTTCTGAAAGGCAGACCTCAGACAAGCCTAGCAAAAGAAGAGGGATTTCCTACAGGGTGGAATCCACCATAAGCTAGTACCCAAAGTTAGCTGAAGTCATCACTGGGGATTCATAGGACACAGCGCTGTTAAAGACAGATACTAGAGATATTATTGTGCATTGTTATTGAACTATTTGGGTAAAACTCAACGTATTTACTAATACTGCTAATGCATCCGATTCCACTCAACCATATCAGCAGGCATGTGCTTGTTCACTAGTGGAAGAAGTCGTCTTTGATATTCTTTAAGGTTCTTAAGGGTCACAAATAATTTTTTGAGTGCTCCCCAGTGGAAGATTGCTGCTAGCGGCAGAGTCAATGAGAGTTAACTATATTAAAACCAGACTTATGTTTAATGACAGTGAACTGCTTAAAAAAAAAAAAAATACCCTTTGACCCTGTAAGAAAGTATGTTTATATATGTGATTATCTAACATTTAAACCTCAAGGTCTTCATTGCAGCAGCTAGTCCAGGCTTAGGCAAAAGAGAGCAGTATCAAACTTCTCAGTGTCAGCCAAAGGGACACAAAAAGTGCTGCTCGTCAGAGAAACAGGCTTCCAGCTTTCACATGCTTGAAATGAGGACAGCTCTTTGGGAAACAAGGTCTACTTTTCCATCAATATGCTAGATCTATTTGCTAGAAACAAAATGCATGAGCATTAACCTCAACTTGACAGTGCACAACAGACAAATCTTTACAGTCAGGAGTGGTCAAGTGCTGTGAAAGTTATCCATCCTTACCAAGAGGGAAGAGACTTCCTGCAATTTCTCCTTCAGCTGAGCATCTGTGCAGATGCTAGCACAGATCTGCACCCGATCATATCTCAGAGAGAGGAGGTCTGCAGGGTGCTGCAGGTGGGATCTAAACATCAACTGGCCTGTCTGATCAATTGAGATTTGACCCTCCTCGAGGAATCTTTCTTTCATGCTCTGCATGGCTTTTTGGCAATAGGTTTTCTGGCATCCTCTTACATATATATGCAATACATGTATAATCTAAAAGTAATAGTAATTAACATGTGTTATATCTTCCATCAGAGAATCTGGCCAGATAATATCATTAGGTATAAACTGTTGAAAGGGAGTGCAGAAACAGACACAAAATTTTGGTCACTTTTTGTTTTGCAACATTTTCATAAGGCAATAAACCTCTGTCATTAAAAAAACCTGCACAGTTAGCAGAAATACGGAATCATTACAGACATGTTTTGTGCATAGCTGTTTCTCCACAGAGCTCAGACCAGCTAAGCCATAGTCTCCTCCTGAGTACCTGAGTTTCTGTCACAGGTTAGTGAAGATACAGCTCAGGAGATAAGAGAAAGCGAAGTGTTTTCCCCCCAGAAATGGAGGGAGTGATAACAAGCGCAATAAAGCTGGTAAGCAAAGAGCAGCATGATGTGACGAGTAGGAAGAGCATCAAAGCCTGGAATGGCTGTGATTCAGAGCCTTGACCTGGAACAATTTTGCAGCCTAAGTGATGTAAATATTTGGTTAGCCCATTGTATAGCGTCACCTTCACTGTTGAAATCTTTTAGCTGTTTCAATTTCTGGCAGTTTCTGAACACATTAATCCAACTCTTTTCACTGCCTCCTCTTCCTCATTACCAATTAAAGTCTAAGTCAGATGCTGCCCCAACAATGGGGATAGCTCTGGATCTGCAATTCCACCTCCACTGAGGTCACCGGTCAGCACTTTACAACCTGCCATGAAAAGGCACCTGCACAGGTGCTCTGCAACAGAGATATGGTTGGACTTGGTACTCTTCACTCTTTTTTATGGTTCATATGGTTAGTAGGTTGTTACGGTGCATTGTTGCTAGGATGTCATTATTCCTGGTGTATTGTATGGCCTGTGCAAGCTACTTGGAGTTGTTCAGCACTGGCTATGGGCAGAAACTCACTCATGCCTCAGATATAATGTATAGAAAGGACTGTAACAACCTCGGAAGGACTGTCCTTGCATAAACTTTGCTTGCAACCTATGGCACCAATAGCCAACACAGGAACAAGATGCCCTATGCATCTTTAGCCACCATCATATGTATAAAGGCTGTTTCACAACTGAGTCCACTGAAAGCATACCAGGTCCCTGACTGGATGGGACTGGATCATGGGTCACATATACATTACACTGTGTTGGTATACTTGCCCTCATATTTAGGATTTATCTTCTTTTTTCATTTTATGTATGTAGTTGCAAGGGCTCTTGAACACTAAATAAATCTTAATCTCGTGCCTGAGAGAAAGTGCAAAAAGAGATTATACATTAGATTTTCTAGTTTTCCAATCTGCTTACCAGATTCTTCTTTTTTAATACGTGCAAGTAGCAAGAGTCTATTGGGTCAACTAGCTTATAATTAATTATTGATTAGATATTACAACCGTATGCTGAGATTCATTTGGAAACCAAAGTGCTTCCTTGGTACTTATGTTCGCATTTATTAAATATGCATTATTAATCTGAATTATGTTGTGTTCAAATGTAAGCCCTTAGAGCAAAGATAATGATCACAGCATTAGTATTTGTAAAACAGAATTGATTTTCCAGCTTCACCAAATTAGCTGCAATATGGGACAGGCTGCAGGTATTGAAGAATGAATGCTACTAGAGGAAGTTGGCATGCTTAGGTTTTTTGAGGTACCCCAATAAAATAAATAAAAAACAAACCTAAACTTAATTTATTCCCCTAAATAGTGTAGGCATAAACAAGATCTAGAGGTCTTGAAAAAAAAAAATAATCAAGAAACCTTATTCATACATCATGGGTCACACATTATTTTTATTCCAGAAGGAGTCCTTGCAACATTTACTGGGGAAAAAAAAAAGTAATTACCTTTAATTTTCCATATGCAACTATTCCACAGAAAACTAATAAAACTTCAGTGAAGTAAATGGTTGGACATTTCACCATATATTTCAAAATAAATTATTTTCTTTTTCTTGTGACTAAATATAGTTATGTAGGAAAGAAACAAGACTGCTTAATTGAGATATATGACAAATAATATTTATGATATTTGTTTGGGATTTCTTGAATTTGCTATTTTAAACACATCTTGAAATCTCACCATGAAATTCACAACTTAGCAACAACCCTGTCAACATAAAATTTCATATACATCATCCAAACTATATAATATTATGGTGCTTGAATATAGATGACTTCAAGCAATACGGTTAAGTGTCACTTCTCAGCAGAAACATGGAACTGAATGTAATTTTGATAAGAACAACTTTGAGCATCCTTGTGGAAATGATTTGTCATGGCCTTTTTTTATGCAGCACATCAGACAAGGGTTAATTTTAGCATTATAAGTCTTGCATTAAAAAAAAAAGAGAGAGTAAAAAAAGCAAGAAACCCAAACCTGACCCAGCAGTGTGAAGGATCAATGTTAGGTATTGCATTACATACATTACAGGGATAATTTCATTCATTTGGTAGCACGTTTATCCAATGTCCATTTTACAGTTTCTCTATAGCCAAAATGTTCTATTATTTGCATTAAGAATTTTCACATTTATATTCATATTGTTTTCACACAGCAAGAAGAATTCAAAATGAAATGTACTGACATGGTTATAAACTTCACGAAAATTTGTAGGGTACTGGGTGGGAGATACAGAATTTGAAAATACCCTTCTGTCTGCTTTTTTCTTTGTAATACTTCAAATTATGTTTAAAAGCAGGGAAGAGAGAAGAAGCAGATTTGTTATTTTGTAATTAGGCAGTATGCAGCTTTTCTGACAAGACTCTGCAACACTTGGAAGGGATGGGGAGTTCAAGAACAGGCTTTTGCCTCACAATTTAAAACTCCAGCATAGCTAAAATCAGTTAAAGGGTATTTCACTCTTTTTTTTTTTTTTCCCCTGTTGTGGGATTTTTTGGCCACAGACAAGAGGATGGTGTTTCATTTATAACATGGCTACTAAACCTGAAATATAAAGGGAATATCATCACAGAGAAGAAAATAGATACTTGAAGAAGTTAAGTATGTTCGTTATACCTACTAACCTACTTACCACTTTGCATGAATAAAATATGGAAGCAAAACAACAACAAAAAAAGAAAAACATCACTTTGGGATATACTTATTTTTAGAATTTAAATAAGGCCAAGAGCATAATACTGTTTTGACGTTTGCTTGCACTAAGGGAAAAAAAATGAATATTAAAGTGAGTGCAGCAGGTTTAAGACATGTTTGTATGGACACGCACACATACACAAATTACAAATAAAGAGCAGACCAGGGACTAAAAAACCCATCTTTTTCTGTTGCAGATAACACTGTTTTTAGTCATTGCTCATTTTATGTCTGTATTGTGCTTTTGTTGTTTGGCTCTCCCTTTGCTATGACTACTTTTAAGCTCAGGTATATTTACTTTCTATTTCTGCTCAAAAAGTTGATAAGAATTAATTTACAATGACACTAGTTGGAGCAAATGAAAAGAAACGTTAAAAAAATTAGAGCTTGATGCAGTGTATGCTCAAAAAAAAAATAAATGCATTTTGATCTTCAAAGTGCAAGCCATTTATGAGAATGTTTTCCCCCATTTGTACCCATAAGTATTGACAGGTATTAAATTAGATACTGAAGAGCTTACCTATTGTTCTGCAAATACAATACAATACGATTCTCAGCGAACAAGGAAGTGAATAAAGCACCTGGAAAATAAAAAAAAAGACATTTTATCTAGTATGCTGCACACTGTTGGTTCACATCTTTGAAATTAAGCCAAATTACAGGTGAAAACACCTTTCACATACCTACAATTATTTCATCACGTATTATGGAGACTTTGTTTTTGATTAAAGCTAATACAATGGTATACAACAAATGATTAAACTTAATCTTCCTTATTATTAAGTGACAACCACATTTTATTTAAATAAAGAAGTTACTACTGTTCCCATTTTAATATATCAGCGCATGGATTTCTTGTATTTTTTATATACCTGCAGTTTAACATGTTTCAGCAAAGAAAAATCACACATTTATTTTCACAGGTTCGGTGCATATGGAATGAACATATTTTGAAGAGTACATGCACTAGGAAAAGCAAAATTAACTTTTATGATGAAAAAACAGTTTGTTAGCTTTCTCGCCCCTACCCCCACAACAAAAAGCATAATAATACTCTGAACAGACTTCATATAGGTGCATGTGTGGTCTGGAGATATTTGTACGCTGTATCAACAATTTACCCCAAGAGGTTCCCGTATGTATATGTACTATGTCATACCATTATACATTCAGTATGAACAGGCACACACAAACGTGCTTTCCATCTTCTTTCTCTCAAGAAGTTAACTCAGTGGTCTCAGGTTACCAGTTTAGCAGTAGTCTGACCATAGGGTAGTGGCAAAAGGAGAAAGGAGAAAATGCTGAGCGACAAAAGCAGCAGATGGAAGAAGGAAAGAGAAAGAACCTGCTCTGAAACTACTGTTCAATCAATTGGCAAGTTATCCTCAGGTACTCAACGAGCATTGGAATGACTATTGGGAGCAGGTATACTGGAAGCTCTGCCTTAGCTGGTGCAAAGATTCAGAACGTTATTGAGGTTAATAGAACATGTGGGAATTTACTCCCTGGTCTTTGATAAAGGCTGGATGAAAGGCAGAATTTCCATTCTCTAGGAAACCTAAAAATCTGTTTTTCATTCTGATTTAGAGAGACAATATAGTTTTATTTCCTGTAAAATGAAAACCCTTCCAAGATCCAGCTACTGGAGGAAGGAAAGAGGAAAAAGAAAAAAAATAAGAAAAGAAAAAGAGGGAAGAGTTGTTGCTGGGTAGGATGGTTAGATGTATTGCACACTTGAAGGTGGCTGTACCCAACTAATTTGGGGAAAGGCAACCTTCCTTGCATTTATACAGTCCACAAGAGATGTGCATACTCTCTTTTTTAGTAGAAACAATAATGAGAGCTGGGTATTGCCCTGTTTGAGGCTTCCTCTGAGGCATTTTGTTCACATCTCAGTGCAGACTGACTCCAGTCCCAGGGGTTTGCATACCAACTAACCACCACCTACCTCTGCTATCTCCCCTCTCCCCCCTCCTTTTCCCTTCCTTTCCATCCTCTCCTTCAAACACATTCCTCCTTAGAGCTGTTGTGCTTAGAGGTGCAGCCTAGCCCACAGAGATTAATTTAATTTAGCATTGCTAAATGACTAAAATGTTATGGTTTTTTTCCAATGCTTTGCTTTAAGAAAGTAGGGAAAACAGATATTGATTCCTAATTTGATTTGGCTGCAAGATCTACAGTTTCCTGTGGTCAATTGTGAACTAGGGTCCTATCTATCTATTAAGTATTATATTTGGACATAACGAGGGAATGCTTTGTGATATTTTTTCATTGCTGTCACCCATCATGATTATTTAAATCTAATTTCAAAATAAGTGAATGAGTGCAGTCCTTGTGTCCTTACTCAGGCATTGGATCACTGCTAGCCTGTGTGCAGGCTTTGCAACCTCCACACGGTGAAACTAGAGAAAAGCAGGGGCTTAAGTTCCAGTCATAAACCCTGAACGAAGTCTTTCAGCTTCTCCTTTTGGAAGCTGAGTTTCATTTCCAGGCCAGTCAGAATGTTTGTAATCTCAGTATGACCCATTTATTTCAGACCGCACTTGCACAATACCTAGGTCCCCTAATGAGTGAATTTATTACGGCAATTTATTAATAGACATACACATAGGACAGGGGCAAATCCTAACAAAAACAAAGACAGGCTATATAGGAACTGTGCCTTGAAACACATAAGTAACTTGCAAATTTCTTTTAAGATCACCCAGAATTAGTTTCCAGTATAGAAAAGTTCAATTCTCTAAGCTACGCTTAGCAGCTTAAACATATTTTACTGAGTGTGTGAAAATAAAAAAAAGTATGTACCTCAAGAGTGAGCAGTCTAGGAAACAACAAGACTTAAAAAAGAGGTAAGAAAGGACGTGGTACAACTGATAAAAGTAGTATTGTTCTTGCTGTGCTTAAACTTGGTTTTCTTGTGTTACAGCAAAAATAAAAGGTACTCAGATGTATTGGTCTACAGTTGTACAATATGTTCTCAGGTCAATCTGGAGAATATCTGGGCATTCAGGATGCACATTTCTGTATTGTGGAACATCAATAAGAAGTAAATGAATGTATACATAACACTAGATATCATTATAATTATCTACTGTATACATCTGAATATCAAGCAAGTGGTGCTTACATAAGTGAACTAAAGATCTATATTGAACACTAGCTGGGAACGATTTTAATTAGCAACAGAGAAGATCTGAATAAATATCAATTTTAAAAAATCTAAAAATATTGAGGCAAGGTGGTAAGTTCTCTGTCGTTAGAGCTCCTTAAGAACCATTATACAAACACTTGTTTGGGAACAGATTGCATGTTCTGTCAGATTCCCTCCAGTGCCACTTACTTGTATTAATACTTATACTTGTGTGTATGATATATACACATATATATTGTAATGCTCCTCAGCCAAAAAGTGCATGATAAGCATGAGCGATTAAACTTTGGTTTTCCAGTATGGGAACACTTAATTTAAAGTCTTCTAGAAGCTTTAACACGGCTCTTCTGATATACTTTTAAGTAAAACCTTCACAGGGTCCTCAAGAAATGACTTTAATAGACAAATGGAATTGAAAATGTGTCTTGTTCAGCTGTCTTGTTAAGCTGATATGAGCTACTTTAGTCTTGCCTCTCCCAGAAGCTAATTTTCACTTCTAATTCCAGGAAAAGAAATCTGATATACAGTAACATTTTTCTGAATGTAAACATCAAAGCAAAAAGTTTGACAAATATAGACAAGCAAATTCACCCAGAAAAGATGTAGAACAGTGTCAATTCTTGCTAGAAAACATGGTCTCCCTGGAGATCCAAAAGCTCCTTCCTCCTACCTGAGCTAACCCTGTAAGTGGAGGAGGTGTGAGGGATCAGAGCAGCTTTATGGATCAGCGGATAAGACCTGCTGCTGGCCAGGTAAAAATGATAGATGAGAATACATGAAAAAGTCAGTTAACTTTTCTGTATGCTGAATTTTAGAGACGGGCTATTATTAGGTGTACAAAACCAACCCAACCAATGCTTCAAATTCTACCAGTAATAACAAAATGAGCTTATGAAGGGGATGCTCAGTTCATCATGGTTTACCAGAGCCTATTTGATAACAGCTAAATAATACATGCAAATTTGGAAAGGTCCAGAAAGTCTCAGTCAAAATTCATTCTATGTCTCAAATGTTGAGGAGAAACGCCAAAAAACCCACATCCAGTGAGTGAACTGCCCATCATCTATGTACAATACATGGTTCACTGACTGACTTATCACCCCGAGAAAGAAATCCATTTGTAGGCTGTAAATTACTAAGCTGAAACTTCCATGCTGGTAGCTTTTAATGCACTTTGTTTCAGGAATGCTGACAAAAAATCCAGGGTGATGCATCTTCTTTTACTGTAAAATATGTGTTACAATTTAGAAATATTGATGAAAAGTGAAAATCAATTTCTTCTGTCATACCTTTGTGCAGAGACCATTTGGAAGGTGATATGCTGCAGTTCCAATCACTCTTACATTTTGCAGTGCCTACGGAAAAAACAAGCAGATAAAACAAAATGGTCAAGGGGTGGGGGGAAGAACAGAAATTTAAAGATATATGCTTCTGGTGTCACTACACACATCTCCAGCAAGAAATCTGGCACGTTCTTTTTATTTGGTGCCAGATCCATCATCCACTTAAGTGAAGATATAGGGTATTGCTGGCTTCAGTAGGAGTTGGAACAAACCTCCAAATTGCAATTGTCAGGGTCTTTCTTGCTTCATGGTATTTGATATCAGCAGGTATTAAACAGATACTGCATTTTGAGGGCATTTTTACAGCATGCAGATAATAATAGATTACAGGGCGCTCATTGAATAGTGCAATGTTGCCCTATAATTGCATGTTGTGGTAAACATATATTTTATGACAGAACATTTGAAGAACTTTAAGCGTCCTGGAAATTTAATCCCAAAGAACTCACAAAAATATGTACAGAAGTGTATTGTGGCTAGGCAGATGAAAGGGGGCCTGATATCAATGAATAAATAAATGGTGAATTCTAATCTATTATTATGCGTTTTAAGAAACAGCTTATTTTGTGAAAATACAATTTTTTCATTGCCTATTTTTAATTGGGTGAAATTCAACAGTCTGTTTTCTTTGGATGCATTTTGGTTTGTTTGATTGCTTTCAGAAAATGCAAAATGTTTCATTCCTGTTTTCAAGATGGAACATTTCAACTTTCCATTTTAAAGTTGCAAAAAATCCCCAAATAATAGAGCTAGAGTAGGAGAGGTTGAAACATCCACATGCATCATCTGCCTTTGATCATTTTCCAGCTTTACACAGGAAGCCATCAAAAATAAAATAAACTCAACCAATTTCCCTTCCTTGTTTTTATCTATTTATTTTCATCCCACAATCTAAAGCTGTCTCTCTTGTCTTCTTTAAAGTTCTACTCATGTACGCATAAAAAATACAGTGTTTAATTCAGACATTTTTAAACATAAATACCGCAGGATTTCACGGTTGCAGCTGCACTTAGTGTCCATCTCCTGGATGATACGTATCAATCATGTGCAAAAGCAGGTGACCTGGCGTTTTACTGTTTGGGGCTGAAGTGCCCCAGTATTTCCCTTAAAAAGAGTTGGGAAAAATGCCAGAAAGCCCACTAGGACTCCGCAGATTAGACTCATTCCCGGGCGCTCTTCCCTAATCGTCACTAGTGCGTCTCTGCTGACAGATCTAGCTGCCCTCCCTCAGCCACATCCACCTCTTCTCAAAGGTATAATTTTGTTTTATAGTTTACTTTCCCAAGATTATAGATTTTTATTTGATATTTGTTTATCTTCAGGCAGCAGCAAGCACAGCTGGACTCCCGCACTGATCTACAGATTCCAGATACATTTAAACAAGGCACTGTTTACAGAAGAAAGAGGAAAGACATGAAGATTTGCTCAGCACTCTTGTTCATCTGAACATGTAACTGTATAAGCTGCTATATAAGATCTCACAGCTTAAGTTACTAAGGTTAAAGGTCAGTAGCTGTAGTCTCATTTTTTATTAGCTTTCATTCTGTTTGTAACCATTTCTTGGAACTGCCTTTGTTGCTGTCCCATAAGTGCTTTCTGATATCCAGAAGGTTTTTTATGCAATTCTTAAAATATAGCCACTGCCTCTCTTACTAGTATCTCCCTTCCTAAGGTATACACGTTTGTGAACCTCAGACCCCAAAATGTATTTTAAAATTTCTGTATTATTTAACAATCACATAAAGGACAAGATCACTAGAACTGTGCTTCTTCCAGTTAGATTAAGAAATATGAAAATAAATGCAATGACGTTGCTCTTCCAAATAACCTTTTTGAAGACATTCAGGGAATATTTCAATATATGCCCCAGAGTCATGGAGACAGGTTGCTTACAGCATTGTCCAACCAGTCTTTGGCTCCTCAGGGTACTTCACATTCTGGGGTCACAATGGCACACAACAAATCCCACGAAAAGGGCTTCCTCGGGGGGAGTGCGTGTGTGTTTGTCGGTGGGGGGAGGAAGATGCAGCAGGAGAAAGAACAGTTTTGCAGTCTCTAGAACAACACAACATTGACCATGCTTACTATTTCCAGGTGTGACAGGACCCAAAATCAAGGAAATATCTCTTAAACAGAGTCCTGTGGCATACAGTGCAATTGGAAGAATGAACCAACAAATTAAAGAAAGAATCAAGAGCTGTCATACATTTACATTCAAAATGCTTTTTAATACAGAATTTAGAAAGGGAAATGGTGCCCAAAAAGGTGGTTAGACCTTGAACTATTTATTTTGCATCTCCTTCCCCCTCTCTCACACTTACCATGCTTTGCTCAAGTTTTCTGATTTATTGTCCCATTTGGACAATAAAATAGGGTCATTGGTTTGAAGGGTTTTCATTATTATTTTGTCTTATTTTGTATTTCTCCCCACAAGCCTAATTAATTCCTGTTTTGTTAGAAAGCTGGCTGTATGTATGAAGTAGGTTACAAACATCTTAATAAGCAGTCACTGGCTGCATGTGGTATTTATTTAAAATGCTAACTTATATAATAGATGTGCATATTTTGACGGCACAGAATAACGTGTGCTTTGAACAAAACAAAGGATACTCAGAGAAGCTATTAAAACATTCCATTTACATTCTTCTTTATAACTATTTAGCTCACATATAAACTGTCCTCCTTTTCCCCCATCTCGGATACCAATTTGTCTTTCCTCAGTTAGCTAATCTGTGACAAAAATGTTACAGAGCTCCAGCTTAAAAATCAGATTTCTGGTTATGATTCTTCAAAATAGGAGCAAGTGCGCTCAGGAGTTGATACATTAGGGGGAAAAATGTTAAGAATCAAAAGCAAAGAGTGAAATTTTTTTACTGGAGAGAGGTTTGAATTGTTAATTTGGAACATCACAAAGTCGAAGCAAAATGGAGGCCTTAAATTTTGAGGAATAAAAAGTAGGAGAGAGATAGCAACAGCAAAATATTGTAAGAGAAAGACATGTATGTCATTCAGGAACAATAAAACTCTACAATTAAATTATAACATTAATAAAACCATTGTTACAACATTAGACTCTCATAAAAACTTTTTAAAATGCACAATAACTCTGACCTTGCTTTTGTGTTTTTCAATTTGATTTTTTACCTCAAATTGACACTAGAGGAGATTAGAGCAATGCTTCCAAGCACAGAAACACGTTATCCCTAAGCGGAATTCTTTTAAGATGCATGATTGTGGGTATATTCTTTTGATAGAGCTGTATAAAAAAATACAAATATCAGGTAATTTCTATTTTGTTATTAAAATGCTAAAATGTAAGTATTGCATTTCAGTGAAAAATACCTATAATTTATAAAGTTAATGTATAAACTTGGATAAACTGTAACTACAAGGTAGGTCATGAACTCCATTCCTCAGATGCAGTTCTCCTCCTTTTAAGTAAATCAGCTGTGTTGAAATCAGGGCAACTGCCTGTGAACAAGGCGCGCACAGCACTGCCCAGTACATGCTCTGTGTGGTGCAACTAACTAATGGATTTTTCAATATCATGGGTCACAGATGAACTAAATTCCATGTCCCTTTGCTCTCTTTTTATTATTTTGAATCATATTATGCCATTGATTTTTAAAACAGAATTCCCCATAGAATCCAATAGGACTCTGCTTGGAAATCAATAGTATGATAGGGCCCTAAGTATTCTATTTGATTCAGCTGCAGAGATGGACTGAACAGGTTAAGGAAGGTGAAAACCATACCAGCAGGTAGGCTGCAAATAGACCACAAAAAGAATTATCTCCTTTCACCCAATGATTTCTGTGAGTAAAAGCTGAAGTAGGTTTTGTCCTGCCTCTCCAAGGGAGCACTGTACATGGCGAAATGTCAGAGCTCTCTTCTCCCTCTGGCTCCATAGAATGGTTCAAGTAGGGAAAACCCCAAGTCTTGTCCCCACGGTCCACAGGCATCCCCATGCCCCGGGTACCACCCTCCAAAACAAGGGATCAGCTTCCTTATCACCCCATCTCTGTCCCTTCACCAGCCATCAAGAGATGCCACAGGCCAGCCTCTGCTAGTTTCTATGCAGAAAATAAACATGCTTATCCCTTTTCTGCTCAGCGCTTCTGTAGCCAGAAGCTTGCACACAACTGAGAAATACCTAGGACCCAGAAACTTAGGAAATCTATAGATCTGTGGCATCGACTGGTACAGAATCAACAGGAATGAAGTCAGCTTTTAGCCACTTCAGACACAGAAGACTGGAAACGAACAAGAAGAGTTTCTTCTTCTACAAGCAGAAAAAGCAAGTGATGATCATGGGGGGGGGGGAAGGTATACTTTCAGTTCATCCACTTTTTCAATGCAGGTTTGCAAACTTCAATAAAAAAAACTTGAAGAGAATGCTTACAGGGGTTATTCATTTATAAGGAAAAGACAACCCAAATAATACAATTTTGCTCTAAGGGTCATAAATTGCAGATCAGTGACTAGACATGCATCTAGCAGAATCCAATTTTTTTAATGACTCAAGTGGGGTAATTTATATTCTAAGGGGGCAAAAGATACATAGTGTACTACCTTATTCTCTCAGACTAATTTTAAATATGGCCTAGCTCATTTCCCTTCCTAGTAAATTGTCAAAGACTGATGATAAGAGTACAGTGTTTATTCTAGACCCACTTCCCTCACATTTCTTCAAGTAAATTAACCCCAGTGTTATATGAGGAACACAATTCCAGAATCCAAACCCTGATCACATCAGTCTTGCTCTCCCATCATCTATATACGTGTAGGCCAAGCTCAAAGGGACATTAATTTGTGCAGAACAGATCACATTTAGCATATAAAATCCAATGAAAATAAAACTAATGTACAATCCCTTATACAAGTAGCAGAACTTTTTTTTTTTTCTTTTTGAGCTAGACATGGAAGAGGCACTATCATGAGTGGAAAAAGAAAAGAAAGCACCAATGTAAACCAAAATAATTTTTTCCACCATGCCCTTGTATGGTTCCCCTCGATTTGACAACTTTCTTTTCACTATTAGGTGCTCAGTAACAGAAAAGAATTTGTAATAAGATTTCTCGTAGAATGAAGCATCCGCTTTTTCCTTTCAGGAAGCAACATTTTCTTTTACCCAGCACACATTTTAATTGCCTAAGATGCAATTTCCCTTATGAATAATTTGAATACAGCTGACTTTTTGACTAAGCAAATTTTCTTCAGAACTCAAATGATGTGTGCACTGTAAAATATGGAAAACCATGTGGCAGGGTAGCAGAAGCAAAGTGATGGAAGTATAGCATTAATTTTAATGTCATTTAAGAAATCACCGAGGTTCTTATTCTGTCAGTGCACGTGCCTCTGACCAGATGTGTAGCCTACATTTTAGTTCACAGCCGTAAAGCTAGTCCTCGCAAAGCTCTGTTCACATCGTCCTACTTAATGTCAGCCTTGCCGTTACAGACCCTCTCTCAGTAGCTCATAACGGCTCTGCAAAAAATCTACTGCAAAGTGGAGTTTGGCTATAAAGCTCCATCTCTCCATCAGACAATTTGTTACTGACTGTCCCTCATATACTGCCCTCATGGGGCCTTACGCTTCTGAGTTAAAAAGATGAGCAACTTATTGAAGTCACTATGACCTGCAGTGGGAAAGCAAGCCTTAGCAGCTATAATTAAAATTATTCTATTTTCTTTTTACTAAAAGACAATAAAGCAGAAAAAAAGATTAAAAAATAACTAAAGAAGCACATTCTTTTCTAGTGCAAGTGACAGGTGTGAATATTCAAAAAATCATGCGAGAGACTAGATATCATCTGAGAGTCATAGATAACCTATAATAACTAAAAATTAGATCACCATCTTCCATTAACAGAATCAAGCCGTACACAAATGGCAGTTTTAATGATACCACAGGGCCAAACAGGCCTAATAAAGCAGCTTTGTTGATATTGTCAGTTTATATAATTTGGAAATGCATTACCTGGTCCTGAAAATGCACTCAAAGAATACTTTGTAGAAGCTGTATTAGCTGCCTAGTCTAGTAAATAAATTGAAATACTAATTATTCTTTCTTTGGAAGGGGGCTTTGTTATTTACTTTAATGTTGGAATTATTTCACTAAGAACAACTTTATTTTACAAGGATTGTGTTGGGAAAATTTGTCTCCTAAGGGAAATAAACTAGGTACTTTTGTACCAACATAAACTACTTTAGCTGATGAGTAACCACTAACCATAACTTCATATAATTTCAAATTATTTGCATTTTCACTTGCCTGTAGCAGCTAAGCCATCTGTTACACTTTTTAATTTTTTTATTATTATCTTTTAAAATCAGCAAAAGTAAACACTCTTTATCTATGCCTGTTTAGAGGTAAGACAGTGTTCAGCTAAACTGTACCAGTGTGTCAGAAGAAGGAACCAAATTCAGCAGTTGCTGATGTCTCTTCCAAATGCCTGATGTGAGATTTTAGTTCACTGGACCAGATACATACACACGCTAAACTCTGGCAGGTGAACATCTATTCCACGAAGTTGATCCTCATCATGTTTTATACTATTCAGCTATTTTTTTTTAATCAGTTCCATGCAAAATCAGCTATATCTGCTATAATCCTATATTAAACTCCATTTTATAACAATAACCTATAGTTCGTGTACTCTTCAGTACAACACATCTTGATTAATAGAATAAATCCAGGAAAAAAAAATCTGCTTTGACTTTGAAATAGGCTTGTTGGTTAAACAAAAATACTTCATTCCTTTGGCAAATAATAAAACACTTGTAAGAAAACGGGCCCTCAACTTTATTAAGTCATTTAAATCCCAGATATCACTGACCATGCTGAGCATTTGCCTATAATTGACAGAGACAACAGGCTCTGTTTGAGTTTATGCGAGACATACAAGCAGAAAGCAGAAAGACAGAAAGCAAAAAAACAAAACCAAAAAAAACATCAACAAAAACCCCACAGCACTCTCCCTGCCCTTCTATTACTCTAGTGACATTGTGCTGTTTATTGAGTTGTGGGATTTCAAAGAAACCCACATTAAAACTTGGAAAATGTTTCCCCTCTGGAGAACAGCACTAATTAATTCATTAGTGATGAAATGTATTAGTGATGAAAAATGTCTATGTATTTAGGTCTATCTTCTGATTAGGGAAATCTTCTCTGGGTGTTGGAGAGAAAACTATTCCCAGAAATTAATACATAAAAGCATCTCTCTGTCAGGAGGAAGTTTAGTAAAACTCTCAGGGAGAAAAATTAAATGAATTCCTAAACTGTTTCTTAGTGTAGACAGTTTTCAATAATTAATGGGCACACACAAGTTGAAAAGAGGACATAACCTCTTTTCCTTTTTTTTGTCCTTTAAGATCGTAGTGATGAGGTCTTTTTGTTTTATTTTTACTGAAGACTCACAAAAAAAATATCTACCATCCTGCTTCTCTAAGTATACATATTTAGAACAAAAACATTCTGGTTCTACCATTGGAATTGGTAACAGCTAAATATAAGCAGTTGCATTAACATTTAGGGAGTGCATGGTCAGGGAACACTCATGGACAATGTGGGAAATTACTCAAGTTCAGTGGGTTTTAACCTTTTACATCTTGAGGGCCCTAACAAATTTCTATTAAAAGAACAGACCCCAGTAAAAGCGTTACAGGAAAATATCTCTATACCCAGTATTAATTCGACTTGAGGGAGTGGGAGGCGGTGTGGAACTCATCAGAAATCACCTTAGAAATCACTAGGGGGAAAAAAACCCTTGAGATGAGTCACCTGAAAACAGATTTCCTAGGAAATCCTGTATTGAGAAATTCTACTCCAAGAGTTGCCAGTATAGCAGCTAGGCTGCATGGAGCAATAGCAGCCTGCACGGATATCACAAGTCTCCCAGCCCAGGCTAAAGAGTTCAACCCTCAATGCCATGCCTGAGAGGCACGAGAGTAGATAAAAAGCCACCGTCCGGGCCTCCCGAAGCCCTAATGCTCCGACGATTTCATGGAGATGCAAGATCACACATAATAGCTTATGGCAGGCTGAGCAGCTTGTTTTCCTCCTTTAATAAGATAAAGTAAGTATAATGTAACTTTATCACCTCATAAATCCAAAGAAAATTTCACTGAATTCTCCAGGGAGAAAGCTCTTCACTAGTATAAAATATATCACACCTGCACTTATTTAGGACTATCTTATTCTTTTTCTCCTTTACAGAACAAACTGACTCCTCTAATGTATACTAGAGCTGAGAAATTCTGCCCGGTATGCGTGTTTCCCTATAAAAATTAGATCAGTAAGCGGGGGCCTCCAGTCACGAAGGTGTTATTCAACCACTGTTACTTGTATTGTTTTGTTTCTTTATGTTATTATTTTTATCGCTGAAGAGTATTTTATGGTCTGCCACGCTGGGTGACTTGCACTGTTGCAGTGGAAGCTTGCGTAGTGCATGGCTTGCTTTGGTTTTGAAACCAGCCCAGTAAAGGCTGATGATACACCTCACTTTTGTTCTGGAACTAAATCTACCTAAAAATATAATTGTACAAGAAACATAGTTGTAGATTTTCAAAGCACCACCAAAGAGGAAGGAACAACTTTTGCCTGAACCATAGGCTAAGGAAGTAACTGGAATTAAAGGAAAATGAAATTTGTTGTAGCTGCATACACAGAGTGTGGGAAAGCTAATCAAAAGAAGCCTCAGACTGGCCTTTTTTTCTCTACTCTCTTGTTTTTATGAAGGAAGTGAGCCTCTTTTAACCTCACTGAATATTAAAAAAATTCCATTTGCAGTTTCCAAACCATTATTTCTCAAAGCTAAGGAAAAAAAACCTTTATGTGTTCAGAAATTTTACCTTTTCTTCCTTCATTTTTCACCATTTCTGTAGATGTTTGCATTTATCTAGTCTAAGCAAACTGTTTTAGGCAATTTCCAATTTAGAAAGCTATTAGCCTTTCCCTCGAGCACAGTCTGGTTTCTTAAGGTAGGCAGTTCTCTTGCTTTAAAACATGTTATTTGTTTCCAAATCTGAAACTTGGAAAACCATCAAATCTTTGCCTCAAACCTGGAAGTTCTTTTTCCCCACATCCTGGCTCCTAGCAGAGCTCCTCTGTGCACAAGTAAATCAGAAGTAGTGTCTGTGAAATACTACTTTCTAAAATTTCTTAGGCTAAATCTGTATAAGCTCCCTATACTTATTTCACCAATGGTACCCTGGCTTGTTCATCATTCCCTTTCCTTGACTGTTACCACTTTTCATCTTCTAGTCCCTCCCACTTATATGTAAGAAAAATATGACTCGGGGAAAAAAAAAAGTTAAAAATTATCTTACATTATCTTGTGAGACTAACAGAAATTTAAGAAAACCAGATTCATGCTATGAAGAGAGAATAAGATAGAGAATATTTTTGCTTAAATAGTTGCAGAATAAAAAGGCAAATATAAGAGATATAAGTGGGAAAAAAACCACATCTTACCAGAATAATACCTTAAGAACTCAGCAAGAGAAATTTTAGGGCCAAGTAGTGTATTCAAAGGGATGAGATTAAAATTTTGTAGTTAAAGTTTAAGGGGCTGTTATTAGTTTTCTCTTCTTTTCCTTCTTAATTTAGAAGTCCATGCACATTTAAATAGAGTTTCACTATAAGATACATTCATCCATTTCTAGAATGACAGATTAATTTAAATGGGAAGGGACTCCAGGAGGTCATCCCATCCCATCCCATCCCCTCTCTCAAGACACAGGTCAGATTGCACAGGGCCTCAGCCAGCAGATTTTTGAGCATCTTGCAGGATGAAGATGCCAGTATTTCTGCATACCTGATCAGTCTCCTTTGTTTTTATAACACCTGACAGCAGCTCATGGCTGTCTTTCATTTCTTTTCCCAAATCACTTGTGTTCCTGAATTTGCATCCTTCATTAAGCAGGATCTAGCCACTATGATAGGTTTTGTCATTAAAGTGAGAAGACTTTAACGTCAACTTCCAGTGACAGTAAATCCAAACTCATGCCTGAGCGTGGCTGCAGACAGTACATGTACGCAACAGGCGTGATCACATTGTGGAACAAAAGGTAAGAAATGGCCTGTTGGGTGAATCACAACTATACATCCTCTGGGTGTTCCCAGCCAGACCTGTTGGAGGATAAAACGTGCTCCTTAAAACATGTGCGTAAGATGTTTCACTTCACAATCTGGACAAGCTAAAAGCATCCGTAAGGACCTTTCTGGAAGCTGACAGGATAAGGCACTGTTAGTCAGCAGCATTTTCCTGCAGCAACTGAACTCTCACCCACACAAACTCTCAAGCTTAGCTCTATTTTCTGTTCACACTGACTGGATTGTTCAGAGATACACACTAATGTTGAATTATCACAGATTTTGCCTTTGTGAAGCTGGTGTTTGCAGTGAGATCAGCTTTATCAAAAATAGTAAAACATGCTGGAAGCACAAGCGAACCGGCCCCATCCTGTGAAAGAGCAGGGCAGAGGACACTTCCAGCGGTGCTCCTTGCAGAAACGCTCTAAAGTGCTCCTGCCTCAGGATGAGAAATGATACGCAAAGTTGCTTGGGCAATATGCCATAACTTCTAGGTCTGTGACTGAAGAGCCTCTTCCTCTTATAATGCAAGTACAAATACACTGGCAGGAGACGTGCAAATTTACCTCATAACAATTAACACCTTCCCATACCTTTAGCACAGCTCCAGTAAATGCTCATTACCAAATAAAGTAAAAAACAGAGCAGAATTTGAACTGGCAGCGATGTTAGAGCATCAGGCAAAAAATAAATAATGCACATAAAAAAGGCATAAGCTATTTCTTTTAATGGACTAATGAGAACAATGATTGGAATGGGCACAAATTCGAGAAATACCTTTCCTAACTGGAAAGAGGGTAAAGTTGAACAACAAAGTGACAAGGGGCTGACATCTTACTGGTAATTTGTATTAATTCTGTAGGAAAATTTATGTTAGAAAAAGGGTCTACTGGAATGGCAGAAAGAAGAAATGAAAAGCAAGAGCCAATAAATAGGTATAAATATACAAAATGCAGTAAAGTTCAATATAAAGCAAATAAACACATATTTAATAAGAAATATTCTCTTTTCCTCTGCAGAATCAGAGCAATAAATTGCATAAATCTGGGACCAGCTAGAGACCAGAGTTTGTTCAGTATAGTTGCAATGAAATAACAGGCAAACATTGATGATTACAGAAATCAAGAGACTAACCTTGATCAGGAAGTACGTATCAATTACACAAAGCTGCCTCAGACACATCACAGGTGAGAGAGATCTGCATGGAGCCCAAGTAGTGTGACAGCACGATTTACAAAATCACTAAGCATTCAGCCAAGATAATATACATAAGACCCGGTGAGCCTAGCCCAGGCAGCGTTCTCTTGCTATCATTACCATTTCTATCAGAGAAGGCATTTCTATTACAGCAACAAATGCCTCCTGGAACTAATTGGCACTCATTGGCAATCTCAGCACAGAGGCTAATGAAGTACCTTTTGAGCCTGAGAGTTTCTGAAGAGGGGATCTCTCCAGCTCAGAACTGAGACTTGGTAATGAGGCAGGATAAGGATGATTCCTCTGCTAATGCTCATCCCTCACCTGTCCTCACTGTAAAAAAAAAAAAAAAAAAAAAAATGGGATTCATCCATATGTTTAAGGAATCCAGGAAGCCCCTGTGTAGAAAAAGCATTAAAGCTGCACTTCACTGCTCATCACAAAGAAAGTTTGCAATAAGAGCTGCTTTGTTCCCTGCCCCCCTGCCTTATGTATTGCATTGCTCAGAAAAAGCTGTTTGGGATCAAGCAGGGAATATGACTGAACAGTGGTAACAGCAAAGGACTGACCTCTGGAAGTCACCACTGATATTCTACCCTAAAAGGATAGTGTCTTTCCAAATCTTAAGCACAGTTTGGAGGACTGCCACCTACTTTATACCTCCTAAATCTCGAGATACAATTTACCTAAATAGAGCAGTTCTTACTGCAGAGCCTCCCCCACTCAATCAAGCTGCTATTTGGAAAGAAAAAGCACAATAGAAAAATTAAATAAACTAGTAGCTTTATCAAGCAACTCTGTATACTCCTGTCAGGTGACCTATTTTTATTATGTGGAGTGGAAATAAATACACATTAGTTCAAGATGGCAGGCACCTTTAAAATGAAGAAAATACCTGAAGTGCTGGACCACAGCCTTTGCCTACGCTACATGTTGAAGTGCTCACAATACCGCAGAAAGTCTTTGACCAACAGACTCACAAGCGTAAGAGACCTAGGCAGTCTGGAGACAGTATAACGGGCTTAAGCCAGAGCTCTTCAGAAAAAGGGGTGTATAAAGTGCGTATTCTTGAACATGAGGTTATAACTGCAGTTCATCTGCTTTTTAAATTTTCTCAGACATAATAGTTCACTCTGGCTATCAGTTAGCTGAACTAGACACTTAATACTGTTATTTTGGATAACCCCAACAAGCACGTTTACTGCTTTAGTATTGGTCTGAGATTAGGCACTTCTAGGCAAGCTTATAGTAAAACATACCTCTGTTGCTGTGAAATTATTGTTGCAAGGGATAACAGAGTTATGTTGTTAATTATTATGATTATTGTGTTCTAACACAATTCCTTTTATAGTTTCCCCTATCTATTGAAAAAATGCCCAGCAGAGCTTCAAGAAAGAGCAAGTTAGAGGCATACATAACTCTCCCTGAAAAGATGACAAAGGATTTGTCATTTGAGTGGTTAAAGGGTAGACCTCCACACTAAACCACTTTGGCGACGCACTGAGTAGGTGCCGTTTGCCAAAAGCCAACTTGTCATTTTGGCACATGCGGATCCACGACGGAAGGGTGAGAAATCTGTGCCAGTGCGCGCTGCAGCTGCTGACATGGGCCCGTTATCTCCCCTTCTCCTGAGATGCTGCGCAACTCCACAGCTTGTGGAGTCCCATTGACAAGATTTTCATGGCAACTGCAACTGTGATTTAGGTATGCGGACTGCTAATCTGTTGCCTATGTCAAATGCACAAGTCAAAACTTCTCTGAAGTTTCCTTCTTTGAGAACTGCTCTGAATCTTTGGAATGTTGTGTGTCTCTGTGCTTGCTCTGACAGCAAAGATAATTACAAGTATTTCTGAGTTGGGAGATAATAATGTAATTAGTTATTACATTTAGTTAATAATTTATCATACTTTTATTACTAACCAGCAGACTTCCAAGATGAAATACCACTTAAATAAAAGTGTCAGCTCTAAATTTGCCTCCTGACAAAGTTTTAATTTTTTTTTTTTTTTTTTTTTTACTGCATGTGTTATTCCTGCTAACTATTTTGAAATTATAACCCTCTGACAAATCAAGAGGTTTGTAACTTGTATGTACCAACTTAGGCCTCCAGCTTTAGTTCTCCAGTTCTTTAATTCAACCAATGCACTTGTCTCAAAATCTTTTAATTCTATTTAATAAAGAAATTAAGTCTTAGACAATAGAGACCATCTATTATTTTTCTCTCATGTACTCTACTCTCTTTCTCCTTTTTGTTGCTTTTAGCATCTTCTATGCTACTTCTAGACTGAGGTACCTTTGAGTTTGCAGCCCATCAGTACCATTTGTACTGAACATTTCCAGAATCAGATGAATAATCACAAGATTACCTCTATGTCTCGGCTAGAAAAGCTGAAGACTCCCTGGTGTTAGTGTCTCAGCAACTCAGCTATGCTGCATCAGTTGCTCTAACTACATGTGTTCATATTAGTAATCATATATCAGATTTCTTCACAAAGACAGAGGCAAGGATTTTTAGGTAAGAGTACCTTCGTACAAGAAACTGAATTTCATTATAGGGAATTTAAATCCATATAAGTCTATATCACAAATGAAGTTTCCAGTGTTCAAACTTCCACATACATAAGAACTGCAAAAGGTCAGCACTTCTTTACCACCACTCAGAACATATACTCTCTTTAATAGACTTTAAATATATATATATTAAAAAAATTTCAGAATGTGAAAGTACATGCAGAACAGAACTGAAATCAAGACTGAAAGGGAAGGGAGACGGGGCAGGGGGTGCATGTGGAATTAATAAGCAATATAAAGTCTTGAACATTTTTGCTATAGTGAAACACGACAAAACTAGTGTGTTCTGAGCTCTCTTCCTAGCTTGGTCAAGGGTGACAATAGTCATTCATGCTCCATGGAATATGTTTACCATCAATATAAATGGACAAATCTTTGACGATTAGTTAATATGTACAAGCTCTTACAAATAAGGCTACAAGAAAGATAGCCCCTGTTGCATGAAAATTCCAAGAGCAGCCAAAGCATTTAAGCCTCTCCTTTTTTAGATTATCTTCCAATCATCATCTAGGATTCGCTCAAGCAACTAAGCAACTCGTCAAAGTAAACTATGCTAGAATTATTCTTATTTGCATTTTATTCCTAACTTAATAACTTGATTTAGCTCTGTACAGGAGAAGTTGGACTTCCTGTGCCGTGGTATTGCTTCAAGTCTATCTAGATCTAACATTCATATACATCTTGAGGTAATGAAAGTCCTTCTCTGTCACAACACGCAATATCTACCACAGTTTTAATGATAGCAACAAATTAGTGTTTCTAATGTCAGAATCTCTTCCAGCTCACCCTGCTTACTGTTCTCCAGTGTCTAGAGGAACCTACTTATTTGCAGTAAAGGAAAGGTTGATCCCCCTGTGGATGGGTCATTTCATCCCTTCTTGATCATCTCCTACCTAATTCATATCCTGCTGGAGGAACACAGCCATACTTCTCTGAAGAACTCTTCTTCCTGAACCTGGTATGTATCTGTTATTCTGCCTCCCCTTTCCTATTTGTTTTGGTAACTTCAGCTTTCAAATATAGCTCCAGAGCTCCACGTCAATACCAACTCCTGTGTACTGTGAGTTCAAGGTAACTTTAAAATTATACACAGCAAAGTATATCACATACGTATGTATGCTCACATACAATATATATATGCTTATAGCACACATATGTATTATATTTTAAATATACTAGCAGAGGCACTCAATTAACATTTGATGTAAGAAAATATTTTAATGCATATCATCTCGGTGTCTTGAAACAGTACCTACTTGACTTATCTATAACTTACCTTCTTAGTAACATAATTTTTATAGGTAATTTCTGTCTATTATGGTGGTAAGTCCCATGGGAAAATCTGTACTTAAAATACATCTCTCACTTAAGAATAATGTAGTTATTGCATTCATAGCTTACTGAAAAGACAATGTCATTGAGATCAAAAATCAGCACTACCAAATATCTTCAAAAGTGCTAAATCTGTCTGTCTTGCAGATAGATTGAAACACAGAATTTTTGAATGGAAAATAAAATACAGGTTATAAACAAACAAGAGCTAGGATGAAATTCAAATGTGGACAGGGTATTACCCTGAAGGGAATTATGTTCTAATACCGACTACAGAGGAGGAACCAACCTCATCAAACTTGCAGATTTGTTCCAATTTAAATATAAATGGAATTGTTGGGAGGTTATGGAAAGTTATCTATTAGTTACATATAATCACGTTCTCTTTCATGAAATAGATTCACAATACCTTTCTAACCCTTAAACCTCTTATTTTACTATTTTTATAACAAGAACTCTTCTGCTCTTAAGATGGCTGTTCTCTCTTTTGATATGAAGTCCTAATCATACATGGAACATGAAATGATTGACAGAATACTAACTAATATTATCTTACTCATAAGAAATTACTTTCTGATTAATATCTACTGCTTCAATATACACACAAGAATTTATGAAATTCATTGATTATTCAGGCTCTGGTCATAATGGACTGCGCTCCAGACAGACACTAGCAGCAGATTATCCAAGATTCAACCTCAGTTGCTAGAGTACAAAAAGTGCATATGCTTAGGAGAATACAATTCAAAGTAACAAAAATGAAAATGAACCAGCTAACCAGGAAAGCAAAACTGTGGCCTAAAGTTTCTAAGCAGACAAAGCTATAAGAGTGTGCATGCGTGCTTGCTCTTTTCTTTTGTTTTGGCTCACATGGAAAATGAGGTATTATTCACCTGCTGTTCCCCCCCTCCACTTTATAATCAGCCAACTACATAGCTGGGAACTTGGGGGGGGGGGCATTTGTGGGGGCTTTTAAGCATTGTTGTAGGCATAGATGACTAATCTTAGGCCACAAAATAACGTAATATTAAATAATTACATAAACATTAAATTTAAACAACACTGGAAGTCTTGGGTTCATTTTCTAAGCTTATACCTCTATATACATCTTGCACTTTGTTTCCAAAACCCACCATCATGTAAGAGCAAATATAATTTTTTTCATTATCTGTTCACTATTGACAGACATTTCTGAAAGACTCATCAGACCGACATTGACAAATGTGTAAAATATCATTCATCTGTAAGTGACTGTCATTACTAACCTTTGATATATATATATATTGTTTCTGCTCTTCTAATACTGGAAACTGATGACCTAAGCCAGCGAATTTCACCTACAACAAGGTGTAGGTTGGCTAGTAGCAGCGGGACACAGAATCAGAATGCAATGATTGCAATGGCACAAAGCCTTTATCAATACAGGGCGGTTTACATTGCAAGGATCTCATTCTGATTGTTTAGAAGCTTCTCCACTAGAGGAAAAATCCTTACTCTTCTTCCCAGGAAACACAAATATAATCACAATAGAAGGCAGACTTTCAATACCTAGCAAACAAGGTCTATTTCAGCCAAGTACAACCTTTGGTGTACAACACATTAACAAGGGTCCCGCAAATATACTTTAAAGATTCTTTACTGCAGCATGTGGGTAGAGAACATAACAAATCTGATAGCGATTAGGAAGCAAGATATTCCACAGAGGTCTGACAGCTATTTAATAAGCAGCAGCATTCTTTCTCTTATCACCTTCATTATCCTAAACCTTCTTACTGGTTGTCTAGCAGGTGCTAGCCACTTATCTTGCCCCTAAAGAGCCAGACATCCAAATATCTTTTGTTTTATTAATCCTTCATTTTTTAAAGTCTCCGTTTCCCTGATGTCAAGCCTACCTCCCCTACCTGACTAGCACAAGCATCCTAATGGCAGCAAACTAGCAGAAACCCTGCATGGAGCTCAGCCTCCTCCTTGTAACTGACAGCACAACAGCCTTCTATCCACTTATTCTCTTTTCTTCAAGACAGACAAAAAAGGAGGAAACTTCATTGGGAGGTAGCAGTTTAGAGACTTGACATTTCACTGCTTGATGCTCACTTTCATCAGCAATAAGCTCTTGACTTTAATACTGAAAAATAACGAAGAATAGTGAAATTAAAACTGACACCATGTGTCTGTTTAGACTTTTGGTGCCTATATGATACCACAGAGCACAATAACTTCATTTCTTTTTTAAAGCATTTTGCTATTGAATGAAGAGTATCTTCACCTATACCTACTCACTGCCTATAGCAGTCAAGTCAGTCTTTAAAAAGGAAAATTCAAACATGTCTCAGATGCATTAATCCATATCTTCCTAAGTAATAAGTTACATTAGTGTACCCTACAACATTAAATAAACCAGAGTGGAAAATTCATATTGTGACACGCTGCAACAAGTCACACAACCCAGATATATTCACATGAAAGGAATCACAGCGCCTTTTAGAAATATATTTTCTGTTTTAGAATATTAAAAAAAGTGCACTAATGCTATCAAATAAATTGTTTGAAGCTCTTCAAGGCTTATAGAAGATGAACTATTTCAGAATTTAGCTTTGTGTTATTTTTATTGCTCCTTCTCCATTCTTCTTTTTTTATTTCATTCTCCAATAAATAGCTAAAAGCTGTGTGAAAATGAAAGAAGAAATTTTTCCACTTACTACAGGTGTTTGTACGCATTGCTACACTTACACACACTTAACTATAGACGTACAGATAAGCGTGTTTTCCATCCCACACCAGTTATTGTTGTTTCCCTCTATTCCTCTCAATGCATTAGGAAAAAAACCATATTTTTAGAAGAAACGGAAACAAAGCAAGAGGGAGCAAAGCAAAAATACTATTCCAGAACAGCAAATGGCTAAGATATTTGTCTGGGAGTTGGGAAACCTGAGGCAGGTCGGTAGATACGGATAATTGGACTTGGGTCTCTGCCAATCTAGCTTCATGCCAAGTCCACTCTATTTGCTCTTCTAAGAAAAGGGAAGTAGTCAGTGTCTTTCAGTTTAACATGAAATTGTATCATAAGACTTTATCACTCAAGATTGATACGTTGTCACAAAAAGCTTGTTTCAAAGAATATTCATCTCCAAAATGATAATGTTTAAATAAAAATTTCCATCACTCCTACTTATGTTTTTAGAAGGCGGTGAAATAATTCCTTGTGACATTATTACATAAACAAGTCAGAATACAGCATGCTTATGACATGGTATAAAAATATGTACAGAAGAGATTCCTAAAGAGACTCAATGAAATGGTCACCAGTGTTCATAAACATTGCAAGAGAATTTTGAACCACTTTCAGGATGCGATTTAAAAGTGAGTCAGCACTGGTTCAGGTAGAATGCAAAAAATATGAGGCAAACTTCCACCAAAACCCCAGAAGTTTGTGTTTTCCCAAAGCTTCAACAAGAGAGTTTGCAAGGCTCAGATACTGCACGAATTATAAAAGCAAGCTACACAGCAAAATCAGCAACAGTCCTGTTGTGGTACTGCAGCCTACTGCTACCAAAATTGCTACCCTAGGATCTACAGCAAGCTCTGGGGAAGCCAAAAATTATAATGTTGATGATATTCACTACTTTACATGTAGCTGCTCTTATTTTTAAGTGATTTTTAGAGTACATTTTACTCAGATTCTCATTTCAGTAAAGCTAGGGTTGTGGGTTTTTGTGTGGGTTTCTCTCCGCCCCCAGTTCAAGAGTCAGCTTCTATCATTCAATACTTTTCCCACCTTTTACAGAGCTCTATGGCCTTTCCTGTTTTCAACACCTTCTCTGTTGTTAATCTATTTGTTTCATGTGCATCTCTTACACAAAGGCATATTTTTTTCTTCAGCAAACTTGAAGTTCTAGTTATTTGCCACCAAATAAAGGAATACACGTATTGCTGTGACTGCAGTGTACACCATTTAATCTACATTGTGGTTTAGTCATAAGTGGGAAGTAAAACAAAAACCTTTGGAAAATCTTGATTATTAATATATTATTTTAATAGAAAGTTATCTCTGTCCTCCTTTTCTAGATCTAATTTTCTTTTCTAGTCACACCAGTTCCAGGCCAGGTGTTTACTGCATCACTCTTCATCATGGCTTAGCAAACACTTCTTAACATACTACAAGAAACACAGGACTCATCACAAAAGGCCAAAACCTAAAACTTGCAGACAATACACAACAAGCAGTCAAGCAGGTGATATCAAGGATATCAGCGCTGTTTGAGGTCCCTGCAATATGGGGGGGGAACAAACAACCCAAAACCCCATATTTAACATGTCTCCACCGACTCTATAAAACAAAACATACCCCAAACTGCAAAACTTGACAGAAACCCAAATAGAAACAAAACCACTGTTAGTACCTGTCTGGGGCAAACATTTCTGACTTCAAATTTAGGTCAATATACCAAGTCTGTGGAAGCTGACATGTTGGCAGACACAAGGCCTCTACAGTCCAGTTCTAGCAATGAACAATGATTTTAAAAGGCAGTAAATAAACATATAAATCTGTGATCAAATTATGAATCAGCAGGTGGTAGACAATTCATTTTGTCCTTCCATTTCCATCATAGATAGCTAACAGAAACCTTTAAGCCAGTATTATCCCTTAGTTTAAGTAGTTCCTCTTCCTCCTCAGTATTTACCACTCAGATGTAATTTTAAGGTTCATATTCTTAAACTTAAGATAGATGCGCCATTCTCTGACTCAGCCTAGTGGAAATAGCACCATGTCAGAACAGATAGAGGATATAAAATTATTAACTTAGTGTGCAGCGAAGTCCATTCCTCTTGTTTTCTACTTTCCTAAGCAAAGTGATGAAAATATTTGAAGTGTGATAGAGATAAGCAGCACTAAAAGACCTTGCAGAGGCTATGCAGACAGCTGTCAACCATTACTGCATCACCACTCTAATTACAGCCACACATCTCAGTTGCAAAAAAAAAAAAAAAAAAAGGCAAAATATTCCTACTCAGGTCTAATGTCAGTTTTCAATTATGCCTTGGACAGTGAACTTTTGGAAAAAAATGAATCAATCACAAGGGAAGTCCTTCCTTCTCTGCAACCATCTCCTAAAATGTCTGAGACCCATAAGCCATGGTGGCTCTCATTTGCTCGAGTCTACTTCAGTCTTTTCAAACATGTGTGCCAGATATACTGTGTTTGTGCCAATAATCATCTCCAGTTAAAATCAAGTCAGCTGGGGCATCAAACTGCTGGGAGCTGTAGGATCTACAGAGAATGCACACTACACATTTTTACTTTGGTCAAGAGAGATTTTACTTTTTTATTTTCTCTCACTCAACTTCAGAATTCTGAATTTAAAGGATAGAAAATTTCAAAGCCAAGCAGTATTTTGTGTATATTTGCATATGCATGTGTTTCTAAGATAAATCATCCAGGAATTGTACTTCGAATTCTTCACTGCCTGGCTGTACGTAGCTTTACTAAGTTTTGTACACATTTCCTCGTTTTAAAAGTCACTGAAATACTTCACAACAAATGAAAACCATTAATTAGAACAAGGAGAGGTTTTCTGCACAGGACCTAAATATTACGAAAAATATTCTATATCACTGCTAATGACTTCTATTCTTAAAACCTTTCTAAAGCTGAATTACATCTAGACTTGCCCACAAATTAATTGCCTAGAGAAAGGACTTGTGGTCTAATCTGCAATATATTAGAGGGATTCATATCTGATTGATAGACGGTGCTGCAGTAGTCATATTTCCCTTTCCCCTTTGGAATAAAGCCAACTCAGAAGTGACATCTATGAATTACTGGGTTTCCTGAAGGTTAAGCCACTTAGGGAAAAAAATATCATTTACAAGCTGTAAATCTTCTTTGCAAATCTTACTTTCATTCTAGGTTGAATGCTTCTAATGATATCACAGGAGCCCCACACAGAAAGCAAGATCACGAGTAAGTATTTGACGCTGTAGTGCTTCACTGCATAGAAAAGAAGGATGCTGCCATTATTGCAAGCACATGAACTCTAATTATGCTTCTTAAAGCCATTTGCTAAAGTGTAAAATATAGTGCAAGAGGCTATATTAGATGCTTCATTGAGTTTTAATCAAAGGGAGAAATGATATTTCTATTTATTATTTATCTATCTTCAAACTGTGACTAATATTTCTAGTGATAATTGCCGAATTTCTGTAATAGTTAGCATTAAGTATGTCTAGATATTAATACAATTTAGTTTTAATGAAGTGCCAGTTAATTACAAAAATTCACTCATACACACACATACAAACCCCGCAATTCTGTTAATTTTTAGAAGGTAAACTCACTTCTGCTGACACATGCTTTAGCAAGTACAATATTAATAGAGTTAATGTTGTATTGAAGAAGTCCTATTTTTGCTATCGTAATAATACTGTTATATTTCTTATTGCATTAGCTAAGTCTTTCAACATATTGGTACAGTACACTTACACAATACTGAACTGTAGAAGAATTGTTAACATACTTTCAATAGATAAAAATGTAAACGGCGATCTACAGTGCAACTAATTTTTGTACTATGACAAAAACATAAAAATCAGATTTTAAGAAATAAATGTTTATAGGTTATTAAGAAGACAATAATATCAAGACAAAGCATGAAAAACATGCTATCAAAACATGAAAGCCTGAACAGTGTTTCTCTTTCACAATGTGTAAAACTTGGAAGTGAAAATGAGAAGGAAAGGAGCAGGAAAAAAAATTCTATTTTGAGTAATAGCCAGGCAGACTTAAACGTGAAGATGTCTAACCAAATATGAGTCCTCTTTAATAACAAAAGATAGACTATGATACTCCTATTTCTAGGGTAATCATTCACCTTTTGCTAAAGTAACTCAACAACTGAAATTTAGAGGGTTTTCATTGAATTAAATTTTGAACATTCTATTTTTCTCATCTTCATGTCACAAAGCAGTCAAATGAAATAAGTTCTTTAGGAACTTACTCAGTGCATAGTATTCTTCAACTGCATGCATTTTTACTTAGAGTTGCTCAACTATCCCATAGGAAAATTGTTCCATTAACGTCAGTAAAACTACTCTCATGCCAGAAGTTACAAATTTAGCAATACGCATACCTGGAGCACAACGTGAAGTAGACTCTTTGACTCATGCAGAAATAGAGAAGGTTACTGGTTTGTGTCTTATCTTAACAATAAACGCTACTTTTGCATTTTTGGCACATTCTATTTGTAGACCTAGCACATTTGTAAAAAAAAGCTCAAACTTATAAAATCACTCTCTGCACTGGTTGTGGCGATTATAGTGTCCTTTGTTTCAGAAGAATAAAATGGGCTACAGAAATGTGTCTCAAATCAGGAAGAAAAACAACTGCAAGTTGTGCCAGTTGCACAAATTAATTCTTGTGAGTTAGTCAAGAAACTACCGTATTCGTCTTCAGCTAAAACTCACAAATACACACAAGGAACACCATGGTGGTACTTATCCCATGAGGGGATGAGGAAAATGAGTGACAAATTAATTCTTTGTATTATTTCTGATGCATAAAACATTAACAACAAAAAAACTGAACAGACCTTACTAAAACACAGAAAATTGACTCAAGAGCGTATGAACTCCCAATCATTTTATGAGCAAGGGTCCTCTCTCTGGTGTAAATCAACACAGACTTTTATGGAGCTACACTAGTCCATGCCAGATGGAAGTCTGGATTTCATCACAAAGGCTTAACCGTAGGAGGGAATAATAAAGAAACTAAGTTTCTCCGTCAGTAATTAGACATTAAAAATAATAATAGTAACTGTAATCAAGGGGAACAAGAGGCTTCAGCATAAGTTTTGGCCAAAGCCATGCTGAGCTACAATAAGATTATAGAACACAATGTCAGAGATGATTCACAAACGTGAATTAGCCTTTCTGAAAGGCTAATGACCGCGCTATCCAAATCATACCTGGCAGGAGCACTACAAAACCCACATCTGTTGCTGGGAATTGGCTCTCCTCTTCGAAGAGGAGAGCTACCTTAGGTTATTTGTTGGGGCTGTGATGAAATGAAACATCAAAGTAAAACTGAAATTTACTGTTATATTCCAAATCCCAGGAGACTGTCCTCAAAGTCGCTCCTTGTTATAAGAACGCAAGATTCCTTTGCATATTATGAATACACGAGAAACAGCCATGCTGTATGAAAGGCTGTGAGGTTTGGATTTTTAACTTTCTGGATCTATCTAAAACTTTTCACTTTCAGCAAATGGAGATAAACCAAAATGGTATAACTGGTGGAATTTTAATATGAATTTTCATAACTTTAAATAAACTCAGCAGTTGCATTTTTGTATGTTCTCAAATTTACTGGTTTTGCAAATAAACCTGAAAACTTCTATTTGTGATGTAACCTGGCTGATGGCATTACACCAAGAAAGTGGTTACTCTGTTATCCATCTCTAACAATATTGCCTACCCTAACAGTCCTGCTGTACCTATCCCAGAAAGATCTGCCTTCAGGGGCGTGGGGGGGGGGGGGGGGATAAAGTATGTTTCTATATAAAAATATATCTTCTGGAATTCTACTGAATTATCGAGGATGATGTTTTCAGACACTGGCCAGCCCAAAAATCAGCCATGTAGCCTCTCAAGACTGTAGGACTCTTGTACTAGGAACTCTACATCAGTGAGGTCTGACCTTTTGAAACTTTTGTTGATGATGACAAAACATCATGGAAGAAAGGAGGTAGTGCTTAGCTAGTCTTTGTCAGAAGATGGGAAAGCATCACAGTAATGTAAATGCTTGTATATGTTAAATAAAATAGCATTTATATACAATTGTGCTAACTGAGTGTACTTATTCTGGTAATAGTGAAAAGGTGAGGTATAATAGGTCAAAGCCTAAAATAATAAAGTTAATAAGTGTCTAACTGTCCCAAATCTAATAGCATTCTGAGAGAGATTTCCATTTTGTACATGTTTATTAATTTAAGAAATACACTAGAATCCTGTATAGTTATAGCATAGTAATTATGAAAGACTAAGCAGCATTGGAGTTTGCCTTTCAGAAATACTTTGCCAGGATCTCAGAATAGCAAAAGCTGTATCTAATTGCTAGGCTTACAAAAAAGGATGCAAGACTTTCTGACTTCATGACCATTTCAGGACTGGTATGTTGCAGATATGAGGTAATACAATCACCAGTGTCATTAGGGAATTGCTAGCAACCCCTGCCTCACTGACAAGTTACACTTAACAGAACTGGTTTTAATAATTTTCAAAGAGCCGTCAGCATCTGAAATTCATTGTATAAACAAACTTAATGGAAAAAACTTAAAAGGGACTCCTGACATTTTATTTTGTGAATCATAGAGTTTATGGACTTGAAAAACTGCAGGAAAAGGAAAGCCGAATTACTATACGGTTCTTAAACAGTTTCAGAGACAGAAAAACCCTCTCTTAAGAGATATTCCTTCCAGCTCAGAGATTAAGACTTACTGCATACCTATGTTCCAAATCTTGCACACTTGACCGACAGTGACTGCCTTTTACCCGAGTCGGTAGTAGAATCCATGCTCCAGGTATGCCTGCAACATGTTTATTTTAATAAACACCTAATCAAATTCCCTTTAAAGATAGTATCCCAAATTCTGGTGGCAATGCCTTCATTGCAGTGCCTCATCTATCAGCAGTCTCCCCTCTTCTATGAGGTCATGACACAAGATCACTCAACACCACCACGGCTCAGCTAAGTTTCAGTTGTTTTCTCTTTAGTTTTGGCACGGTTTATAACCTTCTCAGATTAGGGCAAGGCTCCAGTGCTGTAGCTTATTGTTACACAAAGGCAGAAGGAGTTAGAGGTCCCAACATATACTATTAGGCTTGTAAGAATGTACTTTATGAGGTTCTTGCCAAATCTAAGAACAGTGTACAAGCTGTGCTCCCTGCCAACAGACTAGCAAAAAGAAAAAACCAAAACCAAACAAAAACCCCAAACGCCACCCACCACTGTTTTCTAGTGAACTATTAAAAGGAGGCTCAGTATCTACAGTCAGTGAAAGGAGCAGAGAAAGACTTTGGGAACACAGTTAGTTTTCACAGTTTAGAAAATAAAGTGGAAACTCTCAAGCTAGTGCTGGGATTTCTGCCCCACTCGGCATGGCTCCACAGCAGCCTAGAGCAGCCATGAGGCCTGGACAAAAGAGCCCAGTGCTGAGCTCGTGAGGCATGTGCTGAAAAGCAGCAAGCATATCAGGTCACGCCTTTAGTATTTTCAATATCCAGCCAAGCAAAGAGAGTATCATTAAAAAGAATTAAAATAACTCCCACTTCTGGAGTATCATATGCAGTCATAAAACAGTTCTCGGATATCAGATTCTACACTACCATTCAATCTTCTATACAGATCAAGTCCGCACTACCCACCTCTGTGACCAGTTACTACGCTGTAGTTCTGAGGGAGATGGGTAACTAAGAAACATTCACGCACTCTAACTATTAAGGCTCGGATACAGAGCAAGGTAGGGCTGTTAACAAACAGCACTTCCACACCCAACAAGTCTTACCTTCAATGAACAGTGTATCCTTCAACTCCTGCAAGAGTCCCACAGAGACTACGTGTATGCCACCTCTCCTGGCCCCCTGACATAAAAAGATGTAAAAACATCCCAAACAACAAAGAACACCCACCTGTAAACCTCACATGACAAATTCTTTTTTCAGTGGGCTCTAATGAACTCAGGTGTTTTGTGTTTTTTTTTAAAATAATTTAAGTGGAGACAAATCACTTGATACCCTTTCCAGGTGGCAGTGATAAGGCTACTTGGTTTCAGGTGATAAAAAAGTGAAAACTGCTGTCAAACAAGCCTCTCAAATTCTCATTCTCCTAAATCCTTCTTCAAGGGTTACTGTTCTTCTCAGTAACATCATGTTTTGGAGTCCATGATTTTGTTTTAGCTTTTTTTTTTTTTTTTTTTTTTAACTGGAGGGTTCACCAAGGGGCAAGTCATATTTTCCTTGGCTCACAAAAATGTGCCTATGTACACAGTGTAGTAATGATCTTTCTCAGCCTGATGCTTAACTCATTCAGATCTATAAATCACTCTCAGATACTAACAGCCTAATGCAAGATAATAACTCAAAATAGAAACCTCATTTAATTTCACTGCAATTAAACCAAATAATACATAATATATCTTTTTAGACATAACAAGAAGTTTATCCACCTTCCCCAGTATTTTGCACCGTTCTCTGCCTTCTGCCTTATGTGTGCCTGATCCTGCAGCAGTACAGCTTTAAACCGGGTTCTGTTTTCAGAGAAATGGCAGAAACAGGTTCTTTTTCTGAAGTCTCATGTCTTCCTGATTATGGTATATCCAAAGAAGTTTTTTCCCAGGGCTGTGTCTTTCCCCTGTTCATAACCACTACAATTTGCAGAGCAACAAACTTTAACCTTCCTCTCTGCCCCCCCCCCCCCGCTCTACGCAACACATTTTGAGTTCCTTTTACAGCTAAGGGCAAACGTCTTTCCCATTGAATGCACAGACAGTTAAGTGATTTTGTAGACAACAGGATTTACAGAAATAGTCAGAAATGGATCAACAGTAATCAGAAGAATACATAAGCACAAAATAGTTTGCAAAAATATAAGTTTTCTGATTTATTCTCTTCACTCATAAAAGCTCACTGTGTTATGTAGCCAATATGATCTATACAACAAGTTATGGAGAAAAACTGATACTTAGGGTCCAAATCCGACCAGATGCAAATTTGCTGAAGGATACAGAAGACTGAGGTTATAAAAATAATAAGAAATGCAGTACAACAATATTCTTCTGGAATACAGATGGTACTTTCATACTGAGTGCATTTGTACTGTTTTTAAACTGTTGTGACATGGTCCAGCACTAAATTACAAGATTCTTCCATGAGAGGAAAGATATTGACTACTTGCGCACGTGCAGCCAGTATTGTATTCTGCTATTCATCCTAACATCTAAGGCATAGGGCTGTATATGTACACATGCAACATACCAGAAAGCACTCAAAGAACCACAGGCTTATTTTAGCAAAGTCTGGAACATATTATTACAAAATATATGTATCTTATCTCTAAGTGAGCAATTCACAGAAGATAATTCATCGACTACTCTTTCTTCTCACAATGGACTGCAATTTCCAGAAGGGTATTTTATTTGAACTCTCTCAAGAACCTTTTTAATGAACAGAGCAAAAACTGCTGGAATGTTGAGCGGTCAGATTTTGAAGTGAGAACTGTCTTGGCTAGTTATAAGATTGCATATACAGTTTCCGGTGTACTCTTGTTCCCTCATTAGATTATCACAATTTTGAAATCAGGAAGAAGGATTAACATAAATAATGTGACTCAGACTGATGTTCCCTTGAAGTTTAAGGGTAAGATGATGATAAGCAGGATAACAGAAACTTGGAAACTGTGAACCATTCTATTTTCTGAAACATGTAGGTCTTCGCTTGAAGTACCATTATAATGAAGAAAAAAAGAAGCTGTATCTTTCCTTTTAGCCTTCTAATTTTTTTTCAGTTAGCACTCACAGAGATAACTGCACAGATATTTTTTGGACCACAATTCTTGAAAGACTTTAGCAGCCAATTCCATAGGAACATTCAGAATACCAAAAGAGAAGAAATGCACGTGTAAATTTTTAATCTTGGATATCATGGTATGATCACATCCTTTTTCCTGTAAGATCATGACATAAGAACAACTCTCTTGGGCCCCTCTGAAGGAACTTGTAGTCAGTGGTCTCCTTCCCAACAGCAGAAAGGTGGGAATTGCCAGAGAAGAGCCCTGCCTTGCAGAACCAGACAACACTGCAGAGGCATTAACTTCCAGAATTCACTGGGCCATGAGTTTCTCAGCCAGAGGTGCTGGTTTTGTATGCAAAGACATTACCCTTTAAAAAAGGCTCGGATGTCCACTGACATTAGCAGCAATGCCCAAAAGTAATTTACACAGGCAAAGCTAGAGGGTCCACAGAGAATAAAACCATGTTATTGGAAGATTCTTTACTACCTCTGGGAGACTGGTTCCCCCTTCTGATCATACTCTGACTTTATAATCAGACAGGTTTGGGGCACGTATTCCCTAACCCTCATCTTCTGGCTCCAGCTGAAAGGGAAATTAGGCATGTGTTTCAAGCAGGAACTGTGGCATGCTCCAGCATAGCCACAGTTTTGGTCATTTCACTACAAACAGATGGGCATAATAAGCTATCCAGTCTGATCTACTTCCAAAATCAGGGTCCTATACTATAGGCACATGCACAATTCAAGTCAAATTATTTGAAATTACTATTAATTACAGCTGCAATTCTAACATCTACGAATCTGTCACAAGCCAGCTAGCTTTAAACTGGCCATCATTAAATATCTTTCCAGCACATTAAGCACACAGCAGAGAGCAGTGACAAGAAGTCCTGATATTAAAAGATAAATTAATTTCAAGAGGCACAAACAAAACCATGTTTACTTTAGTCACATTTTGCACGCTATATCCCTCAGCATGGTCTTTGCGTTTGTAGTATGGTAGGAATCTGGCAATTCTAGACTCGCAGCATAGAAGTGGATGATTCCAAATGTGTGTGCCCTTGTGGTGTGAAGTCACCTACACTAATCACACTGCTAGGGGAAAAAAAAGGAGGGGGAGGGAAATGAAATGATTTAGCCTTTGTGACCCTTCCAAGAATTAGAAGACTTATTATTGTTTCAGATCAAATCCTGACTGAAGTTTCCTTCAGCAATTCACTTGAAGTAATTTTTAATAGTGAAATTGCAAGCTGAATTATGTGGAACTTAGTCCCTAGATCACATAAGGAAATATCCACAAGTTTTCTTCACTTTGAATTGCATTAAAAAATGTCCAAGTGCTAGCTTCTATTTTATCATACTGAAATTATAATAAATTTATCCACTTGTTTGTAAGCACAGTTTCATGCAGTTCTGCCTTTCATAAGATGGTCACAAGCCATCACGCAGCACCTTACCATAATATTGTGGGCGCACCACTGAATGTCCAGGAATGCTTCCACAGAGCCTCTGAAGGTGAAGCGAGGTATGTGCTCCCAGAGCACATCTACACCAGGCAGTGGAGGACAAGGCAGAGACGTGTGATCTCATTCGCACTGAACTACCTTTGGACAAAAGCTTGCTGGCCATGAGATCACAGCATCGCACCCAATTTTGCAAAGGCAGCTAACACAACTAATGCATCTACACTGCCTCTAGGATTGCCTTTACATAGCACTGTCTTGTAAATATGCCTATTTAGAAAACTATTGATGTGAAATTCAAAAGCGTGGCATGCTGCAGTCATGTTTTTTCAAGGCTCCAGTGAGTTGACTTTGTAGTCCCACTTCCCACCCTGAGACAACTTTCAATCTTGACCTTTATAATGAATCTTCTGAAAAAAATTAACCTTGTTTCTATGCTGAAGACGACTGTAAAATGTCTTATGTATACACTTTATATATAAAAGTGTGTGGGATACAGGGTGGGTCATATGGACTACAAATGGGTATCTCGCTAGGTACCAAGCATTAGACATAGGCAGGAAAATACACTGGCTATACTAGATGCCATGCTTTTAAGCATAGGTTGAATATCTGTCCCTACTTTGTTTCTTCCTTTACACCTCAGAGAACCGAGTTCGTTGTATACCTGAAGTTGTTTACGTGTATCTAAACTTGCAAGCCTAAATTAGTGTTTTGATTTCAGAGGTATTTCACATTGTTCTTTCTATTTAGGCAAGCAGATGCTCAGCATTTCTGAAAATAAAATAATTATTTTGATGCCTAAATGTAGACTTGAGCAGTTTCTGAGTACCAAATTTTGCTTTACGTCACCATTCCATCCTGCATCTCTCCCATATGTGGATTTCCTTCAGAGAATGCTTTGGAAGTGTTGCAGCATTACTGTCCATGCTCCACTGAGTCAACTCATGACTTCAGCTATGACTACTTTCTATATATGTTGGCAGTTCATCCATGTAAGCTACATAGTAGATGTCTATAAACTTCATGTTCTAGGTTAAAAGGCTGTGACAAGGTACTTCATCCTCTTTTACTTCTACTTTCTGCATTTTTATGAAGCTGACATTTTTCTCATCTGGGACGCATCCATCATGTAATACCTATAGAGGTGTATAGTCTTTGTAGTCATATTTTTGCATCCTTGTGTTTTAGTCAATCATGTCCAAAGAAGTAGATACAGAATAATATAACATAAGAGAGTCATTTACCTAAGATCACTAGGAGTTCGGAAAAGGTCACAGAGACCAAATACAAAGGTTGTGTCAGGCTTTTGAAATGAAGTAGCTAGTGTTTATTTTAGCTTCATTTGGCAAGCAAACATAGTTCATAGCACTTCAACTTGACTTCCTGTAACATCGTATTTTTTTTAATTACCACAGTGAACTGGATGAGTTAAGTAGCTGCTCATTTCTTTTTTCAATAAGCCCTTCAGACTGAGGGGAAAAGCCTTCTTAAGCCTGCAGCAGAACAGCGCTTGCAGCAAGGCTGTATCTGCATTAGCTAACCATCCCTAACTCCCATTGATGGGACTTGTGGGCATGGAAAGAATGTAAGACTGTTCCTAGTATGCTTTAGAGAAAAAGATAACGAAAGGAAGGACATGACCAATAAAACATTCAAATTTATCAATACAACTCAGGAATATATTTTTTTCTTATTTTTGCCCACTGCAAGTATCATATAATTGTATTTGTATTATAAAATATTATGTGTGTGTATATCCACATATGAATGCACACATTTTTGCAAATATATATAGAATGTATGTACTTAGTTAAAACTTTACACCAAAGTGATTGTTTTAAAGAGGTTCAAAATTATGCTTTAAAATCTTTCACAGGTGCACTATGATTTTCCTCCTTAAATACTTTTTTTCAATCATGCTACACTCAAGAGAGAACTACTTGAAAAAATCTGAAGTTAGGTATTATAGTCCTTGAATGATGTTGCACTGCATCCTTAGATTTTAATTTACTTATTTTTTTTTTTAACCTTGTGCTTCATTAGAAGTATATATCTATAATCATTACCAATAGCAATGCCTAGATCACCTATCCAGAAGATAAACATAATTCAAGCAGACTCCCGTGTGATGTTCATTAATAGTTTTATGTCTTATAACCTAAGGTTAAAAATCTGCCTTTCATATTCCTGTGGTCCCAATTTTACCAAATACAAAATGGTCCTTGTTATCAGGGGTTATGGTATTGCAACTGCAGGAATATTTCAGTACTCTGAGGTCTCAGCATGTTTCTTAATAAGTGGATGATTCTGGTACACCAAATTTAAAGAAAAAAACAGGGAAGAGTTTCCTTATTTAGGTTACAGACCATCATAAAGAAAGCTATCAACTCCTAGAAGCATTTGCCATTTTGGAAACACATTTGTGTTTCTAAAATGAGCTTTATAGTATTTACTGCAAAAATATTTGTGCTATAGATTTTTTTTTATCCTAATTCAGTATTTAAATACTTAAATAAGCAAATGAATTCTAAGCCACCTTTCTGCCAACTGTACTGTTTATTTCTTCTCTAAAGTAGTACTCTCAGTTTTTTCAAACTCTTTTCATAAAAGAGAATGTTTCAGTGAGTCAAATCATTTTCAGTATTTAGAGAGATGAGCATAATAACTCAAATAAACCTTCACCACTCATTTACAGACATACATTATAATATTTTCCCTAGGATTTCCTTCCATTCTGCCTTTATGCATTCTAGTATCTTGTTTGGTTTTTGCCTGAAGCTGCATTCAGCAAAGGATTTTTTCTGAGATTTCTACAATGGCAGCGAGTTAACTGAGCTGAAAGTCAGTCTGGAAGTCTAGAAGTTGTTCTGTAACCTTCCCATCTTATGTACATTACATTCAGACTCTGTTTTCCATTGTGTAACCTTCTCTAGCTGCTAAATGAGTTCTTCTAAATTACATTTGCCATCCCTGGGCTTGGTTCACCTAGATACCTTCGCTGGTCAACCCTTCATGCCTTGTCATCTATGGTAAATCCAAGATTCTTCTCCTTGAACACTCACCCACCCTGTTTTTTCCTGTCATTCACATCTGAAGTTAATTACTACTGTAAAAGGGTACATACGGTTTTTTATAGGTAGTATCTTCTGTTTAGTTGGCTTGCTTCAGAGCATTTCCCCAATTTGTCATAGTCATTTAAAGTTCTAATTCCATGATTGTGTTTGCAGCCCCTGCCAGGCTGAGGTTATCTGCATGTTTTTAGGCATACTTGCCATGTCATTTCCCATGTTACTAATGACGCTGTCGAATAATTCTGAATGCCAGCACCCCACTCAATACTTCTGTTGGAACAACAAACTTCATGCAGAAATACCAATTTGTTTCAGAAAATGTTATGTATCCCATGCCTCTGTTCTCCGATTACAGAACTTTTACTAACCTTTCACCCATGCCTGTTTAACTTCCTCAGTTGCTTCTTGTCAAATTCATTCAGTTCTCCTATACCCACTACAAATGCAAAGAAATACAGAACAATTACTGAAGTGCAGTTTCCATTTCCAAAACACTGTCCTGGTTAGACCTTTTACCACCATGATTTCAGAGATGTTCTGTGATTGTGTTTTAGCGATAATTAACTTAGCAGGGAGAGCTGTAACCTTATTCACAGGTTAAAAACCATCTTAAACACATACATAATCAAAGTTCTTCAGTCCTCTGGACTGGTAAGAGACTAGGTATTTTGTTGGATGTTCAGACATTTCATACCCGAGTTCAGTCAGAATAACTTTATGCCTAGTATCTGTCCCTGCTGATCTACCAGTTTCGTTTCCTTATCTTTTTACTGACAGAATCTCTGATAGTACTTCACCTTTATTAGCAAAATAGGTATCCATAACAGAATATTATCCATCATAGAACAGAATCCATCAATTCTAGCATTTCTATATATTTTAATGTATGTATCTAAAGATAGGCTTTGTTTCTTTTTATGCATTTCATTAGTTACTCTGGAAATTAGTTTTCGCCTTTCTTGTGTTCCTCATACATACTAACTATTGTTATTTATTTTATTTTCCTGTTTATTGGCTACAGCAGGTCAGATTTTTGATGGATCTCTTCTTGGTTCAATCATTTGAAATTTGTTATTTAGCTATGTACGTTTCTTTCTATTTCTCATTTTGTTCAGCAATACAACACCTCCTGAGACACTATTACTGTTTCCTTAAGTAGAATAAATGCCATATCCAAGGAGTTTACTTTTCCTTAGGGCATTTTTGATGAGCTCCCTCATTTTATTAAATCTGTCTTTCTGAAGTTTATTGTCATTCTAACACTTTTGTATACACAACTTTCTCATGATATGGATTCTAATTATATTGTGATTATCATTGTTTTGTAGCTCTGCCAGCACTACAATTTAAATGAACATCTATGTTCTACTTTTATGACTGAGTTAGGTGAGGTATTCACATCACCTAACTGTAGACACTTAGCTAAATTCAGACACAATTTCCCTAGGTTCCCTACATTGTCAATAAAGACAAAACACACACCTTCAGGAGGTGATTCGGGAAAAATACCACCTGCCAATATGCAAAGTATACATCCCATCTGAGGAAAAACATTCCAGCTTCCATTTAACTCACCTGGGTCACTACTTTTGGCTTTCTGTGGTGTACACAGCCTTCGAGAGCAATGATCTGCTTCCTCTGAGTGTGCGCACATCCCACGAAGCCAGGAAGAAAACAATCAGGTATTTTCATGCAGCCAGAAGGGAAGAAAAATGGCATCTGTTCTAATTAGATAATATTAAATAATAATGATCTAATTTTTAATTAGACTGTCTCTTTAAAAAAAACAATTTGTCTGAGTAACGTCTTTATATCTTCATGAAGTCTTCATAATGACAAGATAAAACCTCATGCTGTCTGGGAGTCAAATTACCCAAGTGCTTCCGAAAGGGAACAGTGTTTCATTAAATGGGGCATTTTCTCTCCATAATTATCAGAGAAACTACAAGAAATACCAAGTGATTTGAAACTAACACGTGTCTAGTAAGTATCTGAAATAATCTTAGGAAAAAAAAAATATATATACACACACATTTACAGTCTTGTTTGTTTGTTTTAGGGAGACTCCCTGAGGCTTAAATATTAAGGAGAATTAGCAGCTGTGTCAGCTGCCAGTTGTCTGAGCCAGACGTCCTACGATAACACAGTGCCACAGTTAGCACTCACATAACTGAGGAACCACAGCTATCCATTAGTATCCAAAGACAGATGTGTAAGTTTTGACTCATAAAAATTGTATGAAGGAAACTAATGGGACACTAATCTCCTGGTACCTCTTGGGACAAAGAGAAAGAGTGAATAAGATATTTAAAGACTACAAGATTTGTTTCCTCTGCAAACGCCTTGCAAAATGTTATAAATAAATCACCAGGTTCGTCATTGTTTGACTTTTGGGACCATCACCATGACAGAATGAAAGAGCCATGTCTTGATACTCTGGGACAGCGAAAACACGTATTCGTCTGAGACACCAAACACCTGTCTGCAGATATAAACTTCTGGGAACAGGTATTTCATAAGCTACTCATTGATGACAATTATGTGATATTTACAATTCCAAAACAATGCAGATAGAGCTCTCTCTCTATAAAACTTTAATGAGCAGCATGTTTTGTTGGAAGTGTCATAAAACTTTCATCAAAGTTCAAAATATTCCCAAGAAAACAGCTCTGTCTTTGACAAGAAGATCAGAAATTTGCAGTTTAGATCAAACACTGTGAAGAGGAAGAGAAATGTCGCCTGTTATAATTATTAGGATATGATAATTATACTTTTACAAGCTCAGAAAATTTTTAAAAAGCAGCTCAGTAAACATTGTAAAATCCAGTATTAAGATTAGCTTTTATAGTTTTCCTTATAAGGAAGATAAACAAAGTCATCATAGCTAAAAGCCAAACAATAATAATAAGAGAATGTTGATTTTTTTTTTTTTTAACTGTTATTCAGAGACCACCATAGCCAGTAGGGGAAAAAAAAAAGTTTCTTTACTTCATTCTGCAGCAGTATTTTTTTCCAAGTAGGTAAAATTCCTTTACTCCTTTCCCATAACTGATACTACAGATAACCTTACAGAAACAGGAGGTCCTGAGTTCACTGAACTTTATAGCAGTTCTTAATTGTTAACTTGCAAGCAGTTGGAACTAAATTGAAGTGTGCAGCTTCTCTATCCAATGATCATATGAATAATTGAATAAATGGCCCTTATGACCTTTGGGGCATTAAGCATTAAAACAAATCAAGGCCCAAACAAGAAATAAGTATTTCAGTATGAGGAAAGTTAGGATGTAATTAAAGAGAGGGTAAAAAAACCCAAACAACAGAACGGGGGGGGGGGGGGAAGAAAAATTCTACAGGATTAGATACGTAATATGGGAACAGAGAATATAAAAGCAAATCTCATGTGGTCAATAAAAATCTGATTATACATGTCCCTTTCAGTTACTACACAGAGGTTAATCACAAGCAGATTCCAAGATTCATCTTTATGGTGAAACCACAACAACAGGGTGTATCTCTTGTTTCTGCTTCCTTTTTCTGTGGGTAGCTGCAGCACAGGCCATAAGGAGATTCTTTCCTGCACTGTCATGCATATCTGGCCTCGTTTTCCACACTTGGTGTTGCCCTCCATAGCACATATCAGGGTGCTCGCCTGTTTGCTGAGCCTATAGCTATCCTCCCCCACAAGCTGCTGAAGTTTTAGCCTGTTCTGCAGCAGTTCTTGATTCCTGAATTTTCATACAGTTTATATTAGCCTGCAAATGGATTAAAATAGAAGTAACCTTGACAGTCTCCCTCATTTCTCTCAAATACACCTCCTGCTGCTTCCTTCTCTGGATAGATCAGCCCATACCCCATGGTTAGGCCAACCTCCTTAACAGCAGGTATAAAGGTTCAAACTTGGTAATACAAGTCTAGATCCCCAGCCCTTTCCTTGAGTACATCCCTCAAACTAAGCCAATAAATGGTGACAGAACCTCCCTTCCATGTTAAAAGAAAATACAGACCTGATATCAGACTCGAATGCACAGCAGCAGCAGCTCTAGGTTTGGCTCCAGTCACCTTCAGTTGTGGACCTACTTTAAACTCCTAAAAGCCAGAAGTGAGACATGCTTCTTGGGTCAGTCCTTAGTTCTTTAGTCTACGAGACACATGAAGGCAGTATTACCATTCTAGTAACAAAGTGCTGTACTGTTCAGAGTTGCAAACGTGACCATGAAAGCCCCCAAATGCCTTTTAAATTCTGGTTTTAGGTACCCACCTGTTCAAACCAGGCTGCTTCTAAGCATGCCTGGAAATCAAGGATCTTTGCTGCCAGAAGTAAAAGTACCAATTAGGTTAGATAATTGCAAGAATTACCTTTGGCAGTTAGCCAAACTTCTGGTCTTTGGCAGTTAGTAAGGTAAACCTTTCTGAGACCCACCTTCCTAAATGTGGGAATGAGGCGGAATTAGCACAGGCTTCCATTCATCCTGCGCCTACTTATACCTGTATTGACCACTGGATACAGTTTCAAACTCACTAGAACTTTCTGCTAGAAATGAAGATACATATTGCTTATCTCATTCATGTCCAGGATATCGCAATTTGTAGAAGGTAAACTGTTCTGGCTCTGGCCTCTGGACCAGATTATTTTCCCAGTAATTGCTAAGCTGGAACTGAAACAGCATCTAGATTCCAGTTTCAGATACCACCTCTGCCCTCCAGTTTGCCTTTACTAGCTGTTATCTATCCATACTACAAATTCTTAAGAGGCATGCATCACATATTCAGAATTACATTCCAGCCCAAATGGCTAGGTAGCGAAAAAAATAAAATGCTGTTTGAGCTGCAGGGTAACCAAAGCACCTCTTAGCTTCCCAGTCAGGCTCAGGAGGGCAGAGGAACTGGTGGCACTATGCAGCAGTCACGAGCTCCCCGATTTCACCTCGTGCTTCCACCTCCAAGACTGGAACTGCAGAATGGATGCTGCAGGAGGGGGCAGGATTGTTCATCTTCAAATCAGTTCACTTCATCATTGCTCCAGTGGAGCTGCCTGGAACATTTTTCTGCCACTTAAATGAAAAACTATCTGGTACATAGATACAGATATTCCACAACACACCTTTTGTTGGCCTGCCTCTTCAGTCTTTCCTTGCATTTCTCTTCCTCTGTCAGGACTGCATTTTTAAAAGCTCATTCCTTTCAGTTGTGTTTGTATATCACAGACCTGTGTTTATTCAGTGTGTATTTATGTAGCTATTATGTTCAAAATACCTGGGTTAACAGAACCAGGCAAGCAGTGTAAATCTTTTCCTCATTATGTATCTTCAGCACACAAATTAAAGTAATTGAAGTTTTTCCGAATATTGTTGAAGCCTTGAAAAAACAAGCAGAGGCAAGATAGCAACTGTGCAAGATTTTCAATAAAAATACTAGGGATCATTGAGTTAAGGACTGTTGTAGAAAACTACCTGTTAAATTAAGAGAGAGAAATGAAAATGGATTCATTTAATTATGCACTTGGGTATATAAAATAAGGTACTGAATGCTTATTACAAAGAAGTTAAGTTATGCTAGTTAAAAGTGTACCTCTTCTTCCAGAGATCTCTATGCTTTCACACAACAAAGACATTGCCACAGATGCTGGAAATATAGCTGGCTGAATAATAAAAATAATGTATTCGTGAGTAAATTATTCAAAGATTGACAGAAAAATGTTGAATAAATTATTCACAGAACATTATTTAATAATCTAGAGAGCTGGTCAAATAATGGAAATATGTATTTCAGATAATTTATTCAGAGAATAAAGCCAAAATCCTTTGGCTAGTCCATTAGGAATGAATAATTTGACAAGTTATTGATTATAGCTCATTTCTGTATTAAAACAAAATTCAGCAGGAATGCAGCTAAGCAGAACGATACATAATTGACAACGAAGTGTCATCATCCTGATGATGAAAATCATTTATCGTGCATACAAACACATCGCCTGTGTTCCTGGATTATTTTCAACAGTGCTTACTTACCACACAGGCTCACTTTTTTTTTTTTTTTTTTAAGGTAGATAAATCAGGGTTAATAAGCATGTCAGCCAGCAGCGTGGGGACGGGCAGGTTACTGAGGGACCCTGGGTAGAAGGATGACCCAAGGGAGCTGCTGACACAACCCAAATTTCTGTTAACCTGGGCCCTCTGCAGACGGGTCCGTTTTAACGCATCGCCCGTAAGCCGAGCTCAAAGCACAGGGACAAAGCTCACTCAGCCCTGACGGAGGCGACGCCTTTTACCGCCACCGCGCCCTGGGCTCTTACGCAACCCCGCTTCCCAAGGTGCGTCACGCTGATTGGCCCGCGCCCCTTCCGAGGAGAAGCGGGAACGTGAGCAGCTGGCCCGCGGGCCATGGCCCCACAAGATGGCGCCGCAGGGGTTAGGCGAGGGGGGGCACCGGTCCCAAAGCAGCAGCACAGCGTGAAGAGTTGTTCGTGAATTTGTCCACGGGCTTCCTAATTTTATTCAGGAGATTTTTATTGTCTAACAGAAGCAGCCCACCAACGTAGAGTTCAGACTCAATTTCAGCTCATACTTTCCTTTTAGAAGATTTTGATTAATATTGCTCCGTAACTTCCATAAATTGGTTAACTTTGATACAGGAGAGCAAAAGCAAATACAAGCTTTCTGCACACATTTTAGACTAGGCTTCAAGGTATCTGTGCTCAAGCAGCTGAAGAGGGAACAAGAAATAATCCTCTTTATGCCGCTTCACAAAGACATTTGGTAATAGCAGTTTTCCCCAGGAACAAATTAGTTGAAAAAAGGACAAGGCCGTGGTTCACATGGGGAGTGTGCATAATGGAGCTGCCACCTCAAGGTGCACTGAAAAGGCACTTAGGAATCGGGTTTTTATGAGGGCTTTTCTTGTGGTAATGTGAATCAGCACTATTTCCTGGACAATACTGCTGTATGAAGCCACAGTTCAGCCAACTTAACTTTGAAGAATAGAGAATTGCAGATTCAATGTTTTCTTCATCAAAAGCTCTCCCTCACAGGCCATAATTTTCTCCTAAGGATATGTAATGCCAGCCTAACATCTGCAGGAAGGAGCACTCTGCCTCCTCTAGACTAAATGCATGTAATTTTTTCTTTTCCTCAATTCACCTGGCCAGAAAAAATAAGGCAGAAAGGACTTGTCCCTGGCTAAATATCCTGTGCATTGCCCTCCTGACACACTGGACCTTAAGATACGTTCACACCATAAAAACCGTAACTTCTTGTTATTGAAAAGCTGGTGGAATGGATTGAGAAACTCTGTGTATGAGAAAGCAAAATCCAATGCAAAAGTTAATGATCTGAATCCTTGTCATTACAAAAAGGCACCTGGCAGAAGTATCCTCTTCACTCATTATTCTTTGTTTTCGAAAGTGAATCTCTAGCAATCGTAATTAGAGGTGAAATGGAAATCAGAGGTTTTGTGAATAATTTGCACAGAAAATTAAATTTCATTATCTGCAGATGTTATACGCATTGCTGCTGGCAACATGTTTTAATGCTGGTAGGTACAGTTTCCTTTGACTTCCACCTGCCCTCTCGGGGACAGTCCTGTATTCCCACTGTTACTATACTCACTTTCTTTGACATCCATCTTGACGATCTTAAAGATCTTTTCCAACCTAAACGATTCTATGATCTTCACACCATTCATCACTTCAACCTCTTCCACAGTTTCTTCTTCCAGTCATGGTGACTTTTTTTTTTTTGAGAGGGAGAGAGAAGATGCATTTCTCAGCATACATTTATGCTTCACTAACAATAACATGCTAAAATCCGTCAGCCTTCAGTTAGTCAGTTCAGCGCGTGTTTAGCTAGCCCAGCACCTGAAGGTATCTCTTCCTGCTCCCTTGATATTGTTAATTGTCTTCTCTTTCTCATCAGTTCATTAATATACTTACCATGTATTGTCTCCATCCATTTTGTATGTGGAGACTGTGAACGTATCTGTTACACTTTGGCAATTATAGAAATAAAAGTAATTAAAACAAATAATTTTGTTACTTGTTATTTTGTAACACATAACTCATCCTTTTCCCACCAGAATGGCATTCACAACATAGGGCATGAAAACTTGCAGAATATTTACTTTGCAAAATCTGCCTTAAAGACTGAAAAAGTCGAGCTGACGCTTTTAACGTCTAAACACATGCTGAATGTAAATGTTTGGGAAAGAATCAAACTACTCACCCACTCCACTGTTTTTAGATGGAAAACAATTTTTTTTTCCCCATGTTGTCAATGAGCTTGAACTGAAAAGGAAAATGGACTGTGTTCCTGCATTAGTATCCTGCATTTGTTTTGATGATCCAACACTTACTTTATATGTTATCAGCTGTCCAATCCACTATGTACAAATGTTGAAACATTAAAGCATCACACCAGCTCAAGTGTATTAATCTCAATCAGATTTAAAAGATCAAGTTATAAGTCCACATAGGACAGTAAATTATTAATACTAGCACCCCAAATTACTTCATTATACATTTCAAAACATATGAAGAAATATTTTTAATGTAAATTCATCACTGAGTCTTATGCCAGTGATCCAAGAGGCTCTAAGGAAGGATTGATTTCTCCATGGTTAAGCCCCTCAGTTTTCTTGTTTCTTCTCTCAAATTTCCTGAACTTTAAGAGAAGATGACTAAAAGAAACCAACTAAATAAACAACAGATTAAATCCTTCCTGATCCCTTGAGTAGATTAAGAAGATACCTCACAATATATTATACATGTGACTGGAGAATGGCATTGACATTTGTGCTGAAAATTATTGATATATTTTCTCTCTCTCTCTCTTTTTTTTTTTTTTTTTTTTTAAGAGATAGGTCCTAAGGCTGTTCCTGGAAGAATGTCATTAATGATATTAATGATCTTCCCACACCACTAATTTCCCTTTCAACAAAAGCTACTGCAGTCTCTAATTTTTTACCTGTAATAAAGTTCTTCCCATAACAACCTTTTCCTCCAGGTTAACTAATAATTTATAATATAGTTACCAAATTAGAAACTTTGCTAAGGTCAGAATAAATGGCATCTACAGCACTTACTTTATTTAGTAAACCAGCCACCATTAAAGATGGATGTCATTTCATAAACTGATGGAAAATTTTATCTCACTTCCCTTTTACTGTAAAAAGCGTAGCATTCTTTTGCGGTCAGGGTTAAAAACCTGCAGCTGGCTGGACCATGCTTTCTCCTTTCTGTAAATAGAAAAAATAACTATTTTTATTAAAAAATCTTGTTATAACATCTATAATTTTATGTTATAGTTGTCTAGACTTTTGAACATGGTTTAGATCTACACTGGATACAGTTGCTGTTTGCTTTTTCCATTAACCATCCTACTTTAGCTAATAGTCAATAGTACTCTCCTATTTAAAGCATTTTATTTAGGCTTTGGCCAGTACATAAATTATCTTCAACTCCTTCTTGTTGTTACAAAGGCTTCAGTGCTTCTTCCCTGGTTCTTTTATTAGGCAAGGTAACTTTAGTACTTGTTATGTACTGGTTTGCTAGCTTGACTTTTGACAGCTCTTAATTTCTCTCTGAACCACCTAAGAACCTTTGGCTAGTCACTTTAACCATTTTTAAAGGTTTTCTGTTTTCTTCTACTATTCTTTTAGTCTACCTGCTTACGGTTTGTAGCGTTTGCCCTGGATTCGGGATTTTTACAGCTTTGACTGAAATTTTATTCAAACCTCCTCCATCTTTGAACCTTTGACAAATCCAGTTCAGTTGGCTTTGCTGAACAGGTCTTCCAATAGGTTGCCTCTTTGAAATGGAAAAGTTTTTAAGGCCTTGTTGTGGGTTAACCCTTGTAGGCAGCTTGCTCACTCCCTCCCCCAGCGGGATGGGGGAAGAGCAAATGTGAGAAAACGTGTGCATTTTTAACAGGTAAAACAAACGTTGCACACACAAGCAAAGCAAACCAAGGAATTCATTCACTGCTTCCCATCGGCAGGCAGGTGTGCAGCCATTTCCAGGAAAGCAGGGCTCCATCACACGTAATGGTTACTTGGGAAGACAGACTTCAGAAAACTCGGATCATCCCCCCTTCCTCCTTCTTCCCCCAGCTTTATATGCCGGGCATGACATCATATGGTATGGAATAGCCCTTTGGGCAGTTGGGGTCAGCTGTTCCAGCTGTGTCCCCTCCCAACTTCTTGTGCACCCCCAGCCTGCTCGCTGGTGGGGCAGTGTGAGAAACAAAAGACCTTGATGCTGTGCGAGTGCTGTTCAGCAATAGCTACAACAACCCTTATTACCAACACTGCTTTGGTCACAAACCCAAACCATAGGACCATACAGCTACCATGAAGAAAATTAACTCCATCCCAGCCAGACTCAGTACAGACCTGTTTTTTTCTCTCACAATTCATTCTAAACTAAATCAACATGGTTTTCCCTTTGAATTCTTTTTATGCAACTAGCATTTTTATAGTCTTTGTTATGTTATCAAAACCCTTTACAGTGTTAATTGGCTATGGATAAATACATGCAGCATTACATGGACATCAAACTACTGTAAGATTAATAGCATGTCAGTCTTATTCACATAATCTAACAAATAGAATCTACCATAGGTTTCTACAGAAGAACAAAAATGTCTCTTTTTAAAAAAAAAAAAAATCCTAAGAAATAAAACTACATGCAAAGTAACATTTCTAACATTCATTTCAGAAATGAATGCCAAAAAGGAGAACCCAAACTCAAGGAGTATTACGGTTTAACAAAATATAGATTTTTTTTTTTTTTGAGGAGTAGCTAATCACTCCAGTTCTAACTGATAGGAACTGTGGATAACAAGAACTCTGAAAATTAAATCTTCGGGGGCTTCTGCTCCTTCCCTTTGTCCTAAGTGCCATTTAAATATTTATAATTACATACCTTGCAATAATATATAGCACTTTTGCAAATTTGTATGTATTTATGCACATGCACACATACACACACAGATTATAATCCTCAATTTGGAAGGATGCTGAAAAGCTCTCAAGAGTATTTGGTATTGTTGACATTCATGAAGAGTTTGGGCATTACTTCATCAGTTTCCAAAGGATCTCTCTTGTAACTGTAGCATGCTGGGAATTCAAAGGCGCCTTCATTGTTTACCAGTTAACAGCATAGCTTCGAGAGGCTCTGGTGGAGATTATTAAGTCTGCCATTTGTATAATTTTTTACAAATTCCCATTTACATACTGTTGCTAAGCAAGTTACCTGCGGTACCACGGGTAGGATACACTGAGACTGTGCAGGAGGTGAGTGCCTAAACATGCTCCATTTTGGGGTACGCCCTGGGTTTGTCCGAGGGCTTGACCAGAAGACACCGCTGGGTTTCCAGTCCAAGGAACACATAGCCTTAGAGGCAAAAGGGAGAAAAACAGGAATGGGAAAGCATCACGTAAACCCAGATGTTGCTGTGATTCAAAGTCAGAACACAGCAATTTCATTCTTGATTTCTCCTTCCTTCTGAAACTATGATGTTGCAGTCTTTAAAAAAATAAGACAATACAGGCACTCCATAATAAGGATGAAGTCTAACTAACAGCTTTAAATGGATATTAAAAAAGCTATGTAGGCATCAGCGTGAAAAAAATAAAGATTCTTTGATGTGTGTCATCTCTTCATTTTAGCAATTAAAATGGCTTTTGAAGCTCTTTGGCATTTAATTTAAGCCCACAGAGTATAAAATTGTGCCATCCCTTGCAGATAGTCCCATATTTAGCACAAACAAGGTCGTAAGGATCAACAGGCTTAGAAAAAATGGTAATTTAAGTTTTCAAATATATAAACTTAATTCTCTGTATTTAGGAGCTTGCCAAAGCTACAACATACAACTGTCCTTTTTTTTTTTCTTTTAGCTGCATAATCAGGGGTTGCTTGGTGTTTGTTAACATCTTTTTACATAAACACAAGCTGGGGGAGAGAGTAACTATTTCTTACATGTGAAAACACATGAACAGGAACCCCATATTCTGTCCTGAAAGAACTCTCTCTAATACATTTTCTGAAGGATTCCCCACCAGAAACATTTTCCTATTAAAAAAAAGTGGTATTCCAGCCTTACTAAAAACTATTCTGACATCTCTGCACTCAAATGACATCTGCTCACACGTCTTAAATATGTGACAACTCAGAATGCATGATGTTAAGTTTTTCATTTGAGCATGACAATTTAGAGGAGCTTACAAGAACGGACCTTGAATGATTTCAAAAAATTAGATTAGATTATGAAGATTAGATTCCATTGTGAAGTTACATCAAGATTTACACTGCATATATATTATGAAACAGCAAATGCAGTTATTCCAGTTGTACATATTAATCTTTAGAAACATTTACTAGAAAAACTTTCAGAGTCTAAGTTTCCTAAAAGGGCACTAGATATAACAACAATCAAATTGTTGAATGCATTTTGGCAGCAATAGTATTAGTAGGCATCTATTAGCTATCATTGCTAACTGACATTTTTCCATCATTTCCTTTTGATAGAAAGTTTTGTGTTGTAAACTGCATGCAAACCAAAAATGTATCTTTGTGTTCTTGTTACATACAGAATAGGAGAAAAAAAAATATATCATGAAAGTATACTATTGTTAAATCTCACGCACACATGTGCACACACAAATACCCGGACGCAAATCAACTTCTTACTTTGCTTCCTAACTACTTTACTATACAGTGTTGTATTTTATCAGTGGTAAAATTTACCAGCAGCAATGTACTAAATCAGATTTAGCTAACAGGTGCTCTCCAGGCTGTGGACAATTACATCATAAAAATGTATTACAGTGCTCACTCTTGGGAGTAAAGACTTTTGCTATAATAGTGAAATGTATTATACGAAGTAGAATTTCTAATGGACTTCAACAGAGCTGGTGGCTCGAATGCATAGTGATATATCAGGGGTAGTGCCACAGAAGAAAGCCTCATAGGAAGGAGGTAATTTAATTAATAGAAACACTTATGCTTTCCACTGCATATATTTACAACAATAAATCAATTGGACAACATGTTTCCAGTTTGCATTTGCAATAAGCATTTTTAACCGTTAACATAGTGGATTTTTTTTTCATTATGTAGTTTCATTATCCACTCACACTTCTGAAAAATGAGAAAATGGAGGAGCACACAGAGCTGGCAGATTTAAATGGCTCTTAGAGAAGTACTTCAACATCAAAAATGATCAACAGCAAATTGTTTATACAACCTTTGCTTTCACCACCTTCACTAACAAATAGTATTAGTAAATGAGTTATGTAAAACCACTTAAACTTAATTCTGGAAAGGAAGGAAAGAATTTCCTTGCAAATTCATATTTTATTAAGAGCTGTCTTTTTAGTCAAGTTATCACGTTAAGGAACATAGAGTTTGGATTGTGTTTTTGTTTTTAAACCAAATGTTATGAATGAATAAAATGACATTTTCAGGAGATCAGTAGCATTAGTTCCCTTGCTGAGATTTATTCTCTTTAGCAAGAATTTTAAATACCTAACTTAAACAATTTTTTATATTCTCTGCTTTTAAAAATACACAAAATTTCTTTAGTTAAAGTGATTCATTTTAGCAGGTGTAATTGCATTTTCCTTGCTTTTCAATTATGTCACACTTTGTACATAACTGCATTAAATCTTAAGATTGCATTGACCTTAAAAGTTAGTTCTTGTGTCAAAAGGTGATTCAAAACCATCTTCTCAATAGATCTCAATGGAATATCTCCTCTGTAGAACTGTTGCTATAGCTAAGGTCTAGTCTCCCATGTCCCTCTCTAATCCTCTGCTTATTGCATACAGTTTACATCAACTTTTTCCATACTTGGATCTTATTGTGTCCTTTGTGTTGTATTCATTTGTAATTCTTTATTCCATCTAATGCTTACCTGTTGCTTTGGACTGTGAGAATTGTGTGGGCTTCCAGTATTTCCATTTCTAGCTGCCTGGTACTGTTCCTGTAAGTCATGTGGGGGAGTTCTGATGTACTTAAGTGATGATAATAAGGATGGTATCTCCCGTACTTCTACTTATGCTGTAAAAATACAAATAAGCAAATAATAACTGTTTATAGAGATGAAGGGTCTAGCAATCTTGTCTTTGATTTTATTGCAGGTGCTTCACAAATACCCATTTATGACCAACGGTAAATAAGTTAAAGCAAACTAAGTGGTTTCATTTTGGCAAGCACTTACCAAGATTCAGACAACTTTGGGTAATACAGAAGTAATATAACAACTGGTTTTCAGAAATATAATCTAAAGGTCAAGTAGGGAAAATGAGCTGTATAAGAAAATCAGTGGCGATAGGCCTCCATCGAGTCTTTCACACCACAACGCAAACAACAAAGCAGAAATCCTCAAACTTCTAAGCGTGACCTTCCTGTCAACGGAGGACTTGTCAGTAGAAACATTGTATTGGGTTTGCGTGGAAAGGGTTTGGTAGCGGGGGAGCTACAGGGGTGGCTACTATGAGAAGCTGCTGGAAGCCTCCCCTATGCCCGACAGAGCCAATGCCAGCCGGCTCCAAGACGGACCCACCGCTGGCCAAGGCCAAGCCCATCAGCGATGGTGGTAGCGTCTCTGGGATAACGTAGTTAAGAAGGGGGGAAAAAACAATTGCAACCGGAGAGAGGAGTGAGACTATGTGAGAGGAACAACCCTGTAGACACCAAGGTCAGTGATTCTGCTGCAGCCCGTGGGGAAGACCATGGTGAGGCAGGCTGTCCCCCTGCAGCCCATGGAGGTTAACGATGGAGCAGAGATCCACCTGCAGCCCATGGAGGACCCCACACCAGAGCAGGTGGGTGCCTGAAGGAGGCTACAACCCCATGGGAAGCCTGTGCTGGAGCAGGCTCCTGGCAGGACCTGTGGACCCATGGGGAGAAGAGCCCAGGCTGGAGCAGGTCTGCTGGCAGGACTTGTGACCCCGCGGGGGACCCACGCTGGAGCAGTCTGCTCCTGAAGGACTGCACCCCATGGAAGGGACCCACACTGGAGCAGGGGAAGAGTGTGAGGAGTCCTCCCCCTGAGGAGGCAGGAGCAGCAGAGGCAGCATATAATGAACTGACCACAACCCCCATTCCCCGTCCCCCTGCGCCACTGGTGGGGAAGAGGTAGAGAAATCGGGAGTGAAGTTGAGCCTGGAAAGAAGGGAGAGGTGGGGGAAGGTGTTTTTAAGATTTGGTTTTATTTCTCATTACTCTGATTTGATTGGTAATAAATTAAACTCCTTTCCCCAAGTCGAGTCTGTTTTGCCCTTGATGGTAATTGGTGAGTGATCTCTCCCTATCTCGACCCATGAGCCTTTCATTATATTTTTCTCCCCCCTGTCCAGCTGAAGAGGAGGAGTGATAGAGCAGCTTTGGTGAGCACCTGGCATCCAGCCAGGGTCAACCCACCACAAACATCCATTTGGCATTTGACATGTACTATCAGCTTAAGTAAGCTGACAAAAAAGTAAAAGGAGTGTAATGCAAAATGGCAGGCAGAAACAAGGCAGAACACCAACACAAACTGACAGTGTCTTCTCAGCCCAGCACACCTTTTGGTGCACTCTCACTCCTGGTAGATAGACCTGTTTTAAAGCTGTTACATTAGAAGCGATCATTAAAGCATACTTTTGATTATGTGCAGAGAATTATTGTCTGTTTTACCAAAATCTGTTTATTTTTCTACATTTTTCTCTTACTTGTTTATTTATAGTAAGCTCTACCTGGCTTGAGACTCTTCTGTCAGCCGTCCTCAGTAGCTACATGGCTCGTATGCAGCAGGAGAAATCCACCCATTGACCGAAATGATCACTTACAGCTTGCTTTCAGTTGGGAATCGCTCAAGCATCTACCAGCTACAGTTACAATGAGCTGGAGCTTCCCACTTCAGCTGATGTTTTGGCAAGTGCTTTCCCTGAAATGGCATAATCATAATTTTTCAGGCAAGGCTTGAATCCCCAAAGGGTTATCTTGATTTATAAACCATTTACCCCCATGTAATACTTTGCAGTATTCCAACTATCTCTTGATTAGTTAATGAGAGGCACGTTAAAAAAAAATTGCTTTAGTGTGCTTCAGAAGTCTTGTTTTGCAGAATTTATTTGCTTGGTTTTACTGCCTGGATAAGAATCTCAGCATACCACTATATAGAAAAATCCCAGATTTAAAAATCTGTGTCTGCTGGGTAGGTGGCAACACAGATGTTGCTACTTTAGTACAGAGTTAGCACTTTGGTTTTCTAATCTATGCATAATATTTATTTTCTAAAGGTAGCTCTTGTGACAGTAAAAAACTAGATTAATATCGTGGAACTATGTTGATTAGCAGTAACTGAAAACCTGTCCAGTCATTTGGAAAGTCATGAATCAATGGTCACAAGAACATTTTAAGCAAAACACAAAGGTGTCATAAGCAAGAGAAAAACACCACAGCATTCTGCAAAACAATATTACAGTATTTTATGTACTTTTGTATCTTCCTATTACTTCATTTTTACCATTACTCTATTCATTCCCTTATTAGCAAATTTCAATTCCTTATCACTATTTAATGCTTACCATAATAAAAAAGTAATTTTGAGAGGAGAATAAAGATAGAAAACGTCAAAGTTGCAGAAAACTGAAAATATTTTCAGAAAATAAGCTGTTACAGAATTTTAATTACATTTTCTCTCTGCTGCTTTTTCTATAATGGCTTGAGTCTTCTTGTGAGAGCTGGATATTTTTTCTGATTAAGTATTGGCTGTCTTAGTATTATTAAGTATTGAATATGCTTTTCATTTCTACTTACTACGTTTCATGCAGCCATATGCTAAAAATCTTATCAGTTGGCACAAATTAAGAAAGGTCACTTCAATGGATGGGGGCACTCCTTGCAGTCCCTATGAGGTTCCGGAAAGGAGAAGGCATTATTCAGCTGGAAATCTTCCTGCCTCCCAGAAATCAACCACTACTACAGTAGCACATGCTAGCTGAAAAATTTCTAACAAAAAAGTTTTTCCTTTAAAATGCCAACTTACAGAAATAAAAAAAAAAAGCGCCCAAGGAATATCTACTTTTCATCAATAATATTAGACAGAGTAGGAGGGAAGTTTTCTGGCCTTCCTCCCCCATTTTCCCTGGCAGCCTGAAAGATGGCTGGTTGGAGGACCACTTCTGAAGGAAGCATGGAAACACTGTTGATAATTTATGGCTACAACAATTTCACAATGATCTACAGAAAAATACATTAATTTTAATGTTTTGGTTATTATTCTCCAAATTAGGTCTCTTCCATAATTTCTATATTTATCCACATTTATTCAATATTTACTTTCTCTAGTGGAAACACTTTTCACCTCTTTTGTTGTGAAAAGCTCACTAGTGATCTATTTATTAACCTTTAAATCATGAATCATAACTGTATTTCAGTCTCTTTCTATGTTCAGGTTTCCTTATGTCATTTTAAGCCAAACTGTGTTATATGACAATAGGTCTAACACTACTGACATTGAAAATTAATGAAAAAATTTAAAACATTTACCAGTTGGTAATAACTTCACCTGAAGTTCATACATCATTTAAAAATTCAACTACCGGGGAGTTTGAAGGTCTGACTGTTCTCCTGAGAGTCATACATCTCGGAAAACCTTAGGAAAGTTCAAAATAAAAACGGGAATTTCTTGACTGATAGCATGTACACATGACTGAATGAAGAATGACTGCTCTTATTCTATGCAAGAGGATACCACATATTTGCCACATCCCTGGATTCTACCTGACTCAAGGGTTACTAGATCCTTTCTTGTGGTCCAGAAAGTCAAAGGGAACCTGTGCTCTTTATGCACAGTACTCTTCTGCTGGAGCTGAAGCTCAACACCAGATGGCACCTAAAGGTCGCACAGTGGTCGGCATACTAAAAATAGAAAATTAAATTTTAGTTTGAAGAAAGGTGATTACACAAAAAGTCATTGAGTGGAGTCAGCTATGTACAAACTAAGAGATCTTATAAAAATCAAACTATGTCTGTATAATGTACACATTAAATTTGGGGGCGGGGGGAAGGAAAACCAAAGTGTAAGAATTTGCAATATGAAGAAACTTCCAAAATTTTCTAGAAAAGGTAAAGCCCATGGATGACAGTCATTAAAGAGTGTGTGCAGACCTCAGTACGATTGTTCTCTTGACACTGTCATCAGGAAGAGCAATGACTGAGAATGAACAGAAAACAGTGCTGGATTTTGCCTGATTTCTCCGGTGTGTTGCAAAATACATGTGTATTCATGAGAAAACATATTAAAAGACACTTCTCAAGAATAAAATCTAAGTTTGAAAAAGGAATAAATAAATAAATATTAGATCAGACCAGTAATGGCTGCCATTCTACAGCTGTCCTCCTATCCCACTACATAAATAGCAGAAGACAGCCTATGCAGAACATCTTGAAAGCTTTTACATATGGTTTCTACTAGGTTAATACTTCACATGTCTTCCAGAGGAAAGGAATATTGCTGTCTCCAGTGGCTAAAAATCTAATACTCAGGTCAGGTTTCACAGCAGTGAAAAAGTAGCAGCCTCTTAAGTACGCATGACTACCACCATAAAAGTTAAATATAAGTTAAAATCAATATCAAGAATTACACTTGGAAGCAAATGAAGCACTGGAAGCAAATTAAGTTTATAGAGTTCTAATTTAACGTTCGCCATGCAATAAGCTCTGCAGAAAGTACATCAGGGCCCAGCCTGGAGGTGACAAAGATATAGCTGATTTTAGTGAAGTCTATATTCAAGACAAATGGTCAAGACTCTCTGGAGACTCAGAGATGAAAGGCTGGGCACTTGGCTGCTACTCCTGCTGTTCAGGTAGCTACAGAGATCCCCCCCAAAAGGGAGATGGAAAGAGGTAAAAGTTACCTTCATCCTTTTATACAACAACCATGGACATAATCTTTCAAAACCCGATCAGTAAAATCAATAGAGTAGAAAAATATTCACACAGTATTCATAAAAATGGTTCTCACAAAACTGTGGGAAACATTTCTTGCCTGCTCCAGGTAGTTGTCTTCTAAGGAGTTCGGTGTCATGATCTACAACTTTGGGCCAGCGTCTGCCTCAGGGTCAAGCCTTCCCTGTCTTTCCAGACTTATTCCACAGAGGAAAAACAAAATACAAAAAGATGAAATTACTCTTTGTTCATTTTCCTTACCAAGATTGGAAACAGAGTATCTTGCCCAGAGGAATGGCTTTATGGGTAAGCTGGAAAAAGCCCGTACAAAACTTACTGATATTGTTTGAACTTATGGTCCCATGTGTGACTACTTAGATGGTTTTTACTAGAAAGGTAGCATACATGAAATCAGACTCCCCCCAAAAATGAAAAATCTAAAAACAAAACAGAACAAACCCCACAGATGATAGCCAGTAACTAGAATTTATGGTTACAAGAAGGCTACGAAATTCAGTGTCCACCAGTTTTCTAGGAAAACTTAATTCGCATGCCATCAACGTACTACGTACGTCAGAGTGAGCAATTCCATCCAACACATTAGCATTTCAGCTCTCTCGAGGTGCGGGGGCAATAAAGATAGGGTTGGTTTGATCTTTCGGCTGGTGAATTTCTACTGTCTGCCTTCATCATACTTACTTTCTACAGAACAACTAATGAAAAGGAACAGAAACCCTATCCTGAATTGTATATGATTCTCCATTTATTTCTGGAGTTTAGGAACAAGTCATGGGATGAAATTTCTGTCACATTCAAGTACCAGGCTTTGAAGGGCTGTTCCAATTGAACAGAATGTCTTAGTTTTTTCCTGATTTGTTTTGGTTTTTCTCCCCCCCCAATACATATAATGAAAATATAGGAATAGAACACAATAATCTAAGGACTGATTTTTATTCATTTTGGCATGCAATCTAAATATGTCATTTAACTGCCAAGGGGAAAAAAAAAAAAAAAATCTTACTGAAGTCTATGTTCAGTTCCACAGCTGTTACGGGCCCATGCAGGGTGTTATCTCAGTGTGTGCGCACAAGGAATTTCAGTCATTTAAAAACACACCGTCAGCATGATTAAGTTGTTGCATTAAAAGCTACAAAAGCCCTCCTGTTTCAAATTGTTAATAACATACTAGGGATTTGAGGCACTATGAAAAGCAATACACAGAAAGTCAAACAGCCTGGATAATGGTGAAGAGGAAGCTAACACATAAATAAATTACTTGGGCAGGCAAAGAACAAATCCGCAGAGAGAGGTGGTAACATATTGTCAGAAGACAGCTTCAGGCAAAATAGGTGAAAATCACAAAGAAAAGACATGAAGCACAGAAAGGGAAACAAAATTGCAGAGGAGTAGCAAAAGCAAAGGCCTAATAGTTATTCTGACTAGGACAAGTTGACAGCATGCCAAAAGAATTAGGATCTAATCAGTCTGCAGGGCTGAAGACTGTTTGGAAGAAGGAGAATCAGATAAATGGAATATGTGAAAAAAAAGGCAAAGGAACAAACTGATTTTGAAGGGAATATTATGTTCCTGCCAAAAGTCTCTTGACACAGAAAGGGCGAGACAGACAATTTCTATGGGTACATGACAGCTGGGTCATAATCTCCTCCTTATGCATAGATAAGGTTGCCGCCATTTTTAAGTCAACCTAGTGAAGATACAGGACAGTGCTTGTCCATCTAGAGTAAGCAGACTAAATGATCCATGGATAGGAACATAAGCAGACACAGGTAACTCAGCAGGAAAATGCAAATGATTTCATAAAATGTATGTCACCTTACTAAATGACAGTAGATTGAAAAAGTGTAAATATCAGCTGCATTGCATTTTTAAGAATGATGGGGTTTTGCATTCCAATATATCTACACAGTTTTCCACAGTTTTTAATGAGAAATTCTCATAAAAGCATTAAATGAAAATTCATTGTCATTAATTAGCTGCAGTAGTTGTTTACCTTGAGCCTTGAATCCACTGCCTACTTCAAAATGACTTGGTTTTTATTCCTGGAAAACCAGAATTAGTATTTCAAAATAGCCCAAAAATATGTGAATAATTTTGGAAGAGTCATTGCAAAAGCAATTACTTTGAGATTTCCACAACCTCTGAACAGGAATACTATCATTAATGGTCAAGTCATCACCCACACCTGGAAATACAGTTGTGGGTCATGACACAAAATAAGCCCAGAGTCACCTAAGACACTGAGATAGGATATCATAGGAACAGCCTGTACTCACACTCCGAAGATCATGCTATTTTCGTTTAGGTGCTTAACTGTAAATCTAAATTTACAACTGACTTAGCTTTAATATACATTCTTCGTGGCTATAAGAATAACTAAGACATACATACCCAGATTCTTTACCAAAATGTAAAACCACCTCCAAACTACAGAGGTTGCTTTGATCACGTCTGTTTTGACAAAATTAAATGATCAAAGCATTAAGACATGTTAATTATTTTCTATGGTACATATATTTTATAGCATCTCAGATACTACTCTGTGGTAAAATTAATTAAAAAATGACATTTTAACAAAAAACATTTTAACAACATTAAGTAAGGTATCATGCTGCTGTAACCACGCAGCCCTGCAGTACAGTATTGCTGCAGCTGGAAACAGGCCATAAGCTTCGCCCTGAATTTGCGAGGCCTCAGGACCGAGGCTTGTCAGATCCGCTCTGTCTGAACTTCTCTTGACCCGCTGCAGCTTTGCTTTACTTGGTTGAGCTGCAACAGCAATTTCTCAAATTGACAGGGTGTCTATGGCTAGCTTATTTTACTTTTGTTTCTCTTTGCGTGGTACAGCCACAGGTTTATACAGACATAGCAGTAAGAAGCAGTTTTGCATCATGTGGGATACTTACGGCTCTAACGCAGTGAGGCGGTGCAAAGGAGCACAGGTCTGGTAGGACTGCAGCAGCCTGGGGACGTGGGGACACAGGACACGGTGCAGAGCAGCGCAGGCATGAGAGGATAGAGACGGGGCACAGGCACAGAGACCTCACATCCATAAACATCTCATCCGTGGTCAGTTAAAGAAATACAGACCTGAGCTGGACAAATCTGGTTTTGGGGGCAACAGAGAACAAACAACTAGTATCTAACAAAGTGCAAGGCAACATATATAGTAAATTCAAATGTTACATGGAGCTGCAGACCAATGAAGAGGAAGGTATAAAAACACGTTAGCAAACATATTAAAATGACCCTGAATGGATCCTGGAGGAAGGAAGAAGAAACCATCCACATGAACAACCTAGTACTCCTCCTTGTGAAGGATTCCAGATGCTGCCAACTCACCGTGGTACCCCCAACTGCCAGCACCAGCGTGAAGCCTCTGGCCTTAGGGCCCCGAGGAGCTGGGGAAGGGGGAGCATAGCACCAGGGAAAGGGCTAGAAACCAAAAAACGTGCATGTAACAATCCTAACTACATTATTATTCCATCTCTTTCTGGACTAACATGATTGGATTCTGATGATTTCAATTATACTAACAATAAATTCTTGGCCTTACCGCAAACATCAGTTTGAATGTAACATGGCATAAGAGATGCAAATTTACAGTTACCTTGCTTATAATTAAAAATTATGGATTTCATGGTAGTCCCTTTATAAAGTTACATAAACTACTAAACTTCTAAAGAATGACCCTGTGTATTTCAGCTGGTGCTATAAGTGCTGGAAGGGAGGCTGTGGGCAGATGGTTGGTCTTCTCGAGAAAGATTATATTCACCAGACGTGTGATGTAGCCACCTTACGTAGGAGGAGAAGGAATCACCTGTTTAGTTGAAAAACTTCCATAGATCTAACTATCCTTTCTGCTACCTTTGATGAAGGTATCTCCCTAAAATGACTCTTCAAGGAACACTTGAAAGTATAAGCAAACGTAAGCGTGCTTTTTTATTCTAAAGGTGTTGCTAAAGAGTTACTCTAAGCTGTATATGTAATCTATGGCTGAAAGTAGAGGGTGGTTTGAACTAGAAGAAGCGCTGGGGAGCCAATTGTCAGAAAAAAAAAAATCCTCATTTTTCTTAGAAAGGAATCTTAGGGGAAAAAAAGAAAAAGGATATTCTTACGGATCTTGCACGCACATTTTAATTTCAAGCTCCAAGGGTGATTCAGCACACATTATGTTGCTAAATCCCTTTGCAGCATATGTTAGTCTGTACTGTTTTCTGCATATCTGTTATGCTTTACCTAGCCTCTTAGTAAAAACTGTATTTGCTCTGCAGCTCCATTTAGAATCCAGCACCCTAAAAAAAAATAATTTATTTGACGATTTGCTGCCCATGATCACTACTTGCTGCCTGGAATTGCCACCCTCTGTTTATGGTTCCCCCCCCCCCCCCCAATAATATTATTTGAAATCCTGAAAAGGATGTTTCAAAATCTGGAGTATGTTAGTTTGAAGATCATTGATCTTTGGGATTATTACAGTCAGAAAGCAATTTTAAAGGTCACTGTGTTTCTTCTTTCAATGATAATTTCTCAAAATAGGTTAGCCTGAAGCAGTCCACAATCACAACCGTAGTACTAGGGGCTAATTCTAATCCCACTTTCATTTCACTGACCCTTTGCAAAGTAGTAGACCAGCACCAGAAATGAGAGTTTCAGATACTTGTGACAGAAAAAAAATTACATATTTAACAAGCATGGCTTTACATGGGACCAATAATTGGTACAAATATACACACCCTTTCATGTTTATGTCAAAAAATTGATTCAATCAAGTATTATTTTTCATATTTACTTCTTAATTGATATCAGTATTCCTTCCAAACCATAGATCTCTATCAGCAGGAGCATGGGAGAAGAGGTGAGCAAAGGAGGTATAACGGATTTGCCAGCGATGGCATTACCTTATATATCAAATACGGTTACTGCACAAATGCTGAACGGATCACCAATTGCTTTAAATTTGCCAGCCTGCTCTTTAGGCCTGACCTTTGATTGTTTGTGGACATCTGTGAATTTGTATGGGAATTTTCCAGGGCCAGGTAGCCCAGCTGCATCTATGGATTAGTACAGATTCTGAGAAAAATATTAAAAATAAGCCCTGACTATGCAGCTTTTCTCCCTTCATCTTCCCCTCTTCTTCCCCAAATACACAAGCACTTGGATTTTATCATTTCTTCATATATATCATGCTGTGATCAAAAGCAATTTAATGTAGTGCTGGTGTTTATACAAAAGGATATTCGAGGCCACTTTGATATCCTAGACAACATCTTCCTGTGATTCCTCTTCCCGGTTGTATATCATTTAGATGCAGCCAATAGCAATTTAAATTAAAAAAAAAGAAAAAAATCCTAACCCCCCCACATATACAGACACTAAGAGCAGGATTTATCATACTGATTTGAGATGACAATACAGTAGATGTCTACACCTTTGCTGAGCTTGCCACCGGTGCAGTTAAGGGAGCACTGTAGTCACTTTCCGCAGGTGATTCACCTGGCCTACTTCAGGCACCTTCCTCAGGATTATTGTAATAGCTTTCCACTATAAATTATTGGAAAGCAATGTTTTTGAAACAATATCCTATTATGATTATTTATTAGAATACGTAGTTTCAATTTTGAGGCGTTTATCTGTCCTTATAAAATTCATTTACTTCATAGCATACATTTCAGATCCCATTTTCTTCATTAGTCCTGTCCTATACGTAACTGTGTGGCTATAATCAGAATTATTTTCAGTGATTCTAAAAACAAAACGGTATTTTTAAAAATACAGTGCTAGTGGATCTTACCTACTCCTCACTACAATGGGAATCGTAGATCAAGATTTTCCTGCACTGAACATCAATTCTGCTCAACAGAAAGCAGAGCCTGTTCCAGACAGCATTGTAACACTTGGGTTCTTTCTCTGCTACCTCAGGATTACCATAATGCATTGTAAAATGAATCCTGCATGACAAACAAATGGGGAAAGATAGAGAAAAAGCAGACTGTATAACTGCATTCAGAGCAGGTAGGTCCTCGTACCTGGGGAATGCTTTTAGGCAGTGAGACTTGCAGCCATTCTTTTCCTCCACTTTTTGGGGGGTCAGGGCACAAGCCAAGGTTAAGTGTGCAGTTGAACTGCAGTGTTTATAGCAATGCACGTGTACCCTAATGTGTTTAACAAGTAAGTGAACTGCAAGAAGAGAGCCCATGGTTCTCTGTAAGCAGATTCCTACATTTCCCCTTGAATTCTCATTTTCTTGAGTAATCTTTTCATAATGATCACTAACAGGGTATTCATCTGACCCTAGATGCTCACCATGAGGTATGATTACCAGCTCAAAGTATTCTAAAATTTAACAAAATGTAATAAAATAATGCTAGGGAAAAAAAAAAAGTTTTTCAATTTGCAACCCTAAAATGAGCTGTTTTGCCATTAAAGTTGCTAGCCTAAGTTCCTCACCCATAAAATGGGGCGACCCTTCCTTACAGGAGAGCTATGATGACAAAACCAAGTGCTGTCTTTGGAGCATGCTGACCCAAGCCGTGATAGGAGGAAGAAAAGGCAAAGTAATGGTGATGATGAGCACCAGCTCAGAGCAAGCACGCTGAAGTCCTCCCGAGTAATGCCCAGAAAGCACTGCCAAAGCTTCACCGCACCATCGTGAACAACTGCCCGGGGCCTGAAAGATGAAGGAGAACTGGAATAAGCATGTCATGAGCCTTAGGTAACAGTGCCCCACTGGGGCTGCTCAGGTGCTTACTAATGCAGTAGAGCAGGATTGGGATGAATCATGAAGAAACACAAACTAGCGGACAGCTGTGTATTCGGTTTCCTATGCTGTATTCAGTTTTCTATAGTCCCTTCAGTATTCTGAATGAGTCAAGGGTCAAGAGGAAGAACAGTATGTTGCATTCACACACCCCCAATTAAGATGCATCGTTGAATGTACTTTGAATAGCAGATTTTAGTTCTGATATTTCCTAGCACGTCTGTGTTTGACTTTCTGTTGCAATGCTCTTTCAGCAATATTTCTGTATGCAAAATATATCTACCTATCTACACCTCAAAAATCTGTTCAGTCTTTTATAGAACAAAAATGAAAATGTAACAGGTGTGTACTTTTCTCTGCAGAAGATGACACATTTCAGCAACTTAATGCAGTGTTTTTAATATCTGGCAACTACAGAAGTTACAAGAAAACACTGTAGTTCAGTTCCACATATATTTTACAAATAGATTATGAAGGAAATAGAAAAATGTTTTTCTATAGCTGAAATTCTATTTACCTTTTAATTATGGATGAGTCTTTGATTCATTTAAGCCATCCACAAACAACATATTGTCAAGTACTGGCCATCCGTTGAGAGCATTGCTACATGCATAGTGGGGCTGGGGAAAAACCCTAATTCCTCAAGGTACATTACCAAAAAAAAAAAAAAAACCCGCTGAAAAAGAAACTGAAGGCTTCTTCTTTAACATGGCTACTTGCAAAACTGCCAGGCTGTGTAAAGTCAATGCAGGAAGATGTTACAGTTGGTTTACTGTGACAGAGCACTGATATTTTCACCCCGTGTGGGGGACCATCCTGGGATCACACTCCTGAGGATGTACCGGGTTAGGATGCAGTATGCAGACCTGCTGCAGCAAAGAATCTGCTTTGACTAATGAGCAGAATAGCAAAAAGAAAACAAGATCTGACAGTTCCTTGATACTAAATGGTGTGACCTAAGCCCACAGCTGTCAAGGTTTTTGCACTGCCAGAAGGGAGATTTGGGGGGGTTTGGAGCAAGAGAAACAACTATAATGATTTAGGCTTAACCTCAGCAGTGCCCTGAACCATTATTTAATGATGACTCACCTTGGAGTATGCTAGTTAAATATTTTGATAAATGGGGGAAATAAAAGTTACTGGTCCCAACAGTTCCACTGTACATAAATAAAAGAAATAGTTGATAAAACAGTATGAAAAGGCAGGTAGGTAGCATATAATTATTCCCCAGGTGACAGGAAATAAAATGGGCAGTGTAAATCTACTAAAAGGTGTAATTATCTCCAGGTACCAGGCACACATGAGACATATCTAACATCTGCAAAAGCCATGGCATTGTTTATTTTCACCTGTTGCATCCATAGCAAATATTGCAGCAAATGACTAAAAGCAATGGGCAGTTATTGCACGAGAATAAAATGCAAAGGAAAAACCAGAACTAACGCCCGAGATTTGTGTAAAGGCACTGAGTAAGAGCCGACATGACATGTTAGACTCACTGGGCAAGGAGCTCAATTAAATATGCATGGTTTTCTTCAGGAAATGTACTACATCTTCCATGCGCTCAAAGGTACAGTGAAAATATTCTGCTGTGTTGCTGACAACCGACAAGTTACCCAGGGCCTTTACACAGCTGCTTTGCTGTCCTCTGTAGCACTGCAGCGATGATAATGATGACATCCTGCACAAACCCAATCACGTCCATCGGGTCTGGCACCTCTCCCATCCGCTCAGCGCAGGGAGGTATCCTACAGCCACCTTGCAGGTTAAATCAGGCATGCTGCAATATTAAAAAGATGAGGTGCATAGCTGCAAAGAAGATGCCAGTCAAGGAAGCCAAGAAGCAAATTAATTTTTGTGCTCTTTTTGTGTGAATGTGAAAATGGAGACATGATACTAAGTGACATCTATCAACATCCACAGATGAGACAGGGCATGTATCTCCTATCAAGGGAATATCTGTGTTCAGCTGGTTGCGCCTAGGAAATCAGAAGCATTTACATGTTCTGTAGAAAAAGGAGCTTTCAGGAACAAATGTTAATAAATAGCCTAAAGAGCAGTTCACATGCTGAGAAAACAACGTTGATGAGTCAGGAAAAAAAAAGTTGCCCTCTTTCTCCCATTAAAATACAAAAATTTAATGAATAGAGGATTTCACTCCAAGTTATATCAATTTCAAAACTGAGTTCAGACATTTGCATTTAATTTTTAGACTCTTGCAATGGATGTCAGCTTAAGTATCTTAACCTAGCGTTCTTTCGGTGCTCCTAAACACACAGACATCTTTCCATACTATCCTGGTATGATTTAGAATGAAGCCTTGTAAAATAAACTTGCAAAGCTTCTGATATTGCAAGGAGCTCTGGCTTGCCATAATATTGGGAGGGATTTTATTTACTGTTACTGCACAACATATTTTATAAACAGAAGGATGTAAGGGTTTAGGACTCTACAGAAGAAGAATCTTGTAAACTGTGGTCTCGGTCAAAAGGTGGATATTAGCCTACAAAAGGAATGTTATTTTCAGAATTCCAAACTTTAACACTTAAATATTGCGATTTTTTTAAACATGAAGGTTCCAAAGCGTTAGTTACAACTCAGAAACTTAACTGCACTTAAGACCATCACCTTACAAAGCTAGTATATACGTGTTTATTAATACTGGCAATGGAAAAGTGGGTAAGTAATAAAACCACTACTGGTACTGTAAAAAATACACGTAGCATGTTTATGTGACACCAATTAACGGCGTGTTTTTGAAGAATGCCAGCTTGACAAGTCATTGACAAGGACTAGAAACTTAAGTCTCAAGAATATATGAGACATGACAGAGGCAGCACAAGTTCTCCCACCCTTCTTTCCCAATACTCTTCAACCCTGACTTACCATATTCTGTGGAAAAAATTCATTTGCTATGCCTGCTCCACAGTTGTTATCTGCGAGCGACCACCAGCAGGCCTGCTGGCTAGTGCCAATTTTGACAGTGGATTATGTCGTGAAATGACATTTGGGTCTTGTCCTCGCTCAATAGCAAACAGTGTTAAGGAAGTAGGTCACAAGACAAATTCCTAGTATAGGAAGGCGGCAGAGTTTTATGGGCAAACAGCTTTAATCTGTCCTTTTCTTCTAGGTTATGTTTGCTTACCAGGGGGAAATAAGGGCGGAGGAAAAAGTTTACCTGCCTGAAAGGAAGGAGCTTGTGTACAGAGTGGAAAAAGATTTGATTGCCTGAAAGGAAAAGTGCCTATTAGAAAGAAAAAAGATCGCCTGAGAGAGGAGTTTACCCGCTTGCTTCAAAAAGCCTGCCTGCTTCCAAAAAAAGAATTTACCTGCTAGGATTCAGCTCGCTGGCTTTTCTGCCAGGTGCTGGCAAGCAAAACGCTGAAACAAGGTCTATACTCATTACTTCTGCTCCTATCACACAGTCAAAACAAGGCCATCAATTAATTTCTGCACAATAGCCTCTTTAGTTTTAAAATCTACCGTGCTTTACTCACCGCTTTCAAGGCAATCCTGGAAAGTGAAGGTGCTATGGGAAGTGCTAATCTTTTCATCTTTTTTGTATGGGTTTAAGAAGGGAACAGAGTCTAGAAGTTATTCATCACTTACAAGGCATAACATGAAATTTTCTTGTGCTTTTGAAGTGATTCCCCTGAATATAATTGACTAAACTGATTAAAGGAGCTGTTGAGTTGAAAGTCTTCCAACCAAGGTCTGAAAAATGCCTTCCTGTGAAATGTTTAATATTTCTTTTTGTATGATCTCCTTATTAGGCTGTTCAACTTTGTATCCTGGGAAGATTATGATTTTTCAGGAAACTGGATTATATCTCCTCACCCTCTCTGTACCTGACACCGTTGGCTTGGGTTTTCGTTTTTAGAACTGGACATTTTATTTCAGACATTTTATTTTTTAGAAAACACATTCTTCTGCAGCATATCAGACTAAGTTTTTACATGTCTTGATTTTCAGTGCCCAGCCATGCAAAGTTTTATGCAAAATGAAGAATTATTGTTTAAAATCAGATCATTATCAAGAAGCCAATTATAAAATTGCATTTTTGGTATAAGGAAAACATGTAAGATTTTCAAATACTGTATTTTCCCCACTAAAGCATGTATTTTTCTCATATATGAGAATTTCACAGGATCACGGAATGGTTGAGGTTGGAAGGGACTTCTGGAGGGCATCTGGTCCAAGCCCCCTGCTCAAGCAGGGTGACCCAGAGCAGGCTGGGTCAGGACCATCTCCAGATGGCTTTTGAATATCTCCAGTGATGGAGACTCTACAACTTCTCCAGTGTTCGGTCACCCATCAGTGCTCAGTACGCATCCGTACATATGTACACATATCTATTTTATAGATATCTTATATCTATAGCTATCTATTTTTATCTATGTATTTATGAGAAAATATATGCTTTGTGTGTCTATGTGTTTGCACATACAATATGTAATTTTTTTCTGCCCTCTCATTAAAAAAAACCAAAACAACAACAACAAAAAAAAAAAACCACAAGCCACCTTACACTGAACCCCGAACCTAGAGTGTTTTTACAGCATAGCTTCTGTCCTTATTAATCTTTAACAAATCCTTCTTGGGAAAAGAAAAAGCAAATACAAATGAATGCCTATTTTGTGTTCATATATTTGGTACACCAGTGCAGATGATTTGCATTCACATTTGGCTAGTCTGGGTGCACTTGGTAGGGTGGATACAGTCCTAGATCCTCACGTGCACTTACCGTAAGTCATAACAAAAAGGCATTAACACACGAGCTTATTTTCTACCCCAAGAAGAGTCAAAATCAGAATGCTTTGTCAACAAACGTGCATTCATGTTCAAAAGTTAATATTCCTTCTCTCTAATTCTATTTTTAAAGCAAGAATAAGTTGGTTATAGTAACACACTTGTTGTGATTGCCATCTGATTGATATGCTTGCTCCATCTTTAGAACGGAAAAATGGAGCCCCTTTTCCTGACACCTCTCAGGTCCCAACCAAGGACTCCTCAGAGCTGTGCTGCTGAAGGGCTAAACTGGAAACCAGATTGTACAAGAGGTGGCAATGTGAGTTTTAGAATCAATCTTAAAGCCTTCAAAAAAAGTATAAGCCTGTGGAATACTTGCTACTTTATTATATTTATCTACATACTTTTAGACACTACGTTATCTATTCATAGTTCAGCAGGTATGCCACGCTCATCAGTTTCCAAATTATTTGCTGGCTTCCTGGCACACCTCTTAGTTATTTTTATCTGATATTTCAAATAAATTACAAAATGCCTTGAATTGCATGATTAGTCCATTATGTATTCTGTTTATTACAATTATATGAACTTTTGATTAACCTCCATAAGTTTCATGAATAAATTACCTGGATCAGGGGAAACTGCCAGTTAATGTTACAATGTTCCAGTGGGGAGTTTCCAAGAGATTAATCTGCCTTTTTTAGAGGCAGCTTTTTCATCCCAGCTTCCTTTAAAAGGAACACATCCTGCTGCTGCTCCGTTGTGATGAAGAACATGTGAATACATTTGCAACCCACTCAAAGTGAGTGGGTGCAAAATTTACTCACAGAATCACATCTTTGGAAGATGATTTGTGCCCTTTTAAATATTGATGGCACAGTAGCTCTAACATGATGAGGATAAATTGTGATAATCATAGTGAGTCTCCCAAGCTATGCTATATTACAATCCAGAGATTTATTTTCTGTATCTTCTGAGAGTGGTGTTGAACAATTTCTTGTTGAGAAATCTCAAAACCTTTTCTACCATCCACAGTACAATTACCAGGAAGAGGACTCATAAGACAATGGTTGCCAAAGACCTGGCTCTGCTTTTGCCCGCAGCTCCTCCCTACTCACACATACACGTTTCCCGGAGATCTACTTCTTGCGTGGCAAGTTTCATTTCGGCAGATGGACTGGCACCACCACTTTTATAAAGCGATCAAGAAAATAGAAGGAAAAACTGGTGGGAATCTAGCCTTTGGGTACAGAGGAAGGTATTTGCTGGAGTCAGTAGAGAATGGGAAGACCAAGACAGCAAATTCATCACACTCAACACCTGCTGTGTGTTGTAGGATCAGGAAGAGATGAGAAGTGGGAGAGCTTTCTGCTGGTCTGTCGAGAACAAGTAATAAACCTTCAGAGATAACCTGTTGGTAAAAGAAAACTTGGTAGCACAGAGATCAGGCAGAGAAAGGAAGGACCCTGGAGAAGGGTGCTGGTGGCCCTTTGATTAACTGTACAAGAAAAAGGCCTCTGAATGTAGAAGAAAGCCATGAAATCAAAGTATTAATCGTAATGACATAGGGTCTATCTGCAAGAGATGAGAAGTGCAGAGATGTCCACAGGAGCATCTCATTGCTGCCCTGTCCAGCTGATGTTCAACAGCATCACGGTGATGAAACAGCTCAAAACAAGAAAGCTTGTGCAGTAGATCAGCATGAGGTGCTCCGGAAGGCAAAAGGAGGTTTAGGAGACCCTGAGGGTGCACCAGTGAGATGGAAAGGGTGCTGGACAAGCCATCAGAGCCCGCTGGGTGGGGAGCGCTGGCCTGGCTGCAGTGGTGTGCTGCTGTTCCAAATGGATGTTGATATAGCAAATATAGGATATTTCATCTTTGCATTAGCTAATCTTTAGACTGATCTTAGAAGACAAAATTTGTTAAGGATTTCTTAAATAACCAAATACACAAGGTCCTACGAGGTCAGAATAGTCCGTGGGTTCGGTTCAATTTTGGTGGAAAACTACTGGGAATGATCATCTAATGAGCCTGGGCTATAAATATTATTATTAACATACCGATTATCTCTTTTTCTATGCTGTTTTTTCATAGGAGATAGACAGAGATGGTGCCAACTGCTCTCAATAGCTGGCAGAAACAGAGAGCTGGATGAAAACCAGCTGGTTGCAGCTCAGACTGGAAAGATAGATGGCATTCAGGAGAAGCACTTTAGGAACAAAACATTGCACCAAACTATTCCTGAAATGTTTTTACATTAGACTCAAATTTCTGTGGGATTCACAGATCTATTTGGGGTCAGCTTTCCAGAGAAAAAGGCAACACTGCAGATCATACATGTTTTCCCTTGTGGATGACTATACTCAGAATAATTGTATTTCCTTTGCTGTGATCTGTAATCGCAGATGTCCCAGGATGTCTGCAGTAGAGGAAAAAGTGCTAGGGCCAAGCACCACAATGACATTACTCTTCTCAGTGAATACCAGGGTGCAGGATGACTGAAGGCAAGTGAGGGCCAGGAGACTCAACTGATAATAAAAGAGCAGGGTCCAAAACCTGAAAGCATTATTCTAATGATCAAAAATACATCAGTTCAAATGGTAAAATGCAAACAAAAGAGATAAGGAAAATTTCTAGGTGTTACGAGAATAACGTTTTTAAAGTAAATTCTGGAGGACAGATGGTAAGGTTGTAAAAGATGTGTTTTCTATGAGCTAAAGTCAGGAGCATTAGAAGTGTAAAGAGGCATGAATTTAAGTAAGAAAGCTATTTATTATAAAAACTAACAACGCATGCAGTTGAAGTACATTGGTATTTCTTTAGAGCAGCCTTGGCAAATAATGTAAGACATAGGGTACTATGAGCCTTTTGTTGTAATTTCCTTTTGTTTCCCAGAAACAATAAAATAATATACAGGAGTGCTTTCGCTTTCCTCAGCACAGTGACATTTTACAAAAGGTAAAGCAGTGCTGCACCTAGTGACTTCCCTTGTCTATTTACAAGAGGAAATGTCATCAAGCATTCAAAATGTCACTACCTGCTGGGATGACGTCACAGAAATGTTCCTTCCCCTTCAGATGCTGATGGTTGGAGCAATAAACCATAATCTGCTTAAGGAGATCATGCTTTGGTAGGCAAATGGCACTTTGCTTAATACCTACAAAATGAATCACAGAGCAAATACATTTGCCAGGACTGAAGACATTTTCCAAGGAGCGCAGACAAATGTTCACTAACGTTGTCTGCCTCTTAAGCCAATTATTGCCGCGAGACAGACAAAGAGGTGCTGTGTCTGCTACTTAAGCCATCTTGTTACAGTCCTTTAAAAGTGTCATGTACACAGAGAAGCATATTTGTAATCTTTATACTAAGTACACTTCACCTTAATTGCATCACCTCACAAAATTATATAAACAAGACTTTTGTACTTGTGCTAGAGATTTTCTCAAGCTGTAGAACTGGGAGTTGCTTATGAATCTCATAGGCTACAGTTAGTGGGTTTAGGATCCACAGTTTTGGTTTATTTATTATTTGGTGCAAAATAGACACAATTTACAAAATCTGAGATTCCTTTCTGCCATTAAATTTCTCCTGGATTCATATCCTGCTGTTTATTTCTTGCCCGTACTCAGATTTTTTCCTGATTCCTAATAAAACATAAATCTTAAAACTAAATAGTTCTCAGAAAGAAACAATTTGATACACATTGCCTACTTACTTTCTTCATTATCAAATATTCCAGTAAACGTATATGGCAACAAAAGGTCCTTAAACAAAAAATAACATTATTTTCCTTTTCCACTTCAGTTTGTTTTATCCAAGAGAGACATACACTGGTTCTTGTACCCTGAGGCCTTGCACACATATGCATAAAACTCAAAGTGAATCCTAAACTGAATCTATAGTAAGGTGTTCAAAAAAATCCAGTTATAGGTTTGGGTTTTTTTAGTTTTGTGGTTTGTTTGTTGGTTCTTTTAAACACTTCTTCAACTTTAAATAAATAAATATAGCACAAAGATGGTTCTCCTAATCATTCTAACCTGCTATTGCTGATCTTACCACCATTATTATGGCGGTAAGCCTCAGATGCGTTTTGAATACCGAGGACCTACTATGCAAAACCATGTATAGATACCAGTTTGAGATTTTTGACCCCCCAGATAAAATATGCACTGAGTTTCTCAGTCCTACCACCAAGACAGCACTTTGGGGTATGTTTATGCAAATTCTCTGCTGAAAACACTGGTTTCCATTAGCTTGCAAAAGAAAAAAGGTGACAGTGAAGGACAATTAATTTCTGCTCAGATTTAACCTGAGCATCTGGACACTTGCCCAAGTTAATTCAGTAAGTCAGTGGCAGGACTGACTGCAGACTTTCCTCCATCTCCTGTGCTTTCAATATCGGAGGCAGTTCCTTAGCTTTCTCAGATTTCGATAGAGATTTCCAGACCAGCAAGATTCACTAGAGTTCAGATGAGTTGAGACCCACTGCACAGCTTATCTGAATCTCCTAAGTTTCTGAAGATTTCCTATCACAGGATTACAAATTTATTTTTAGTAGCTGTCCAACTTCTAATGCGAGTCATAAACCTCAAGTCAAACCAAGTCTATAAAGTTATCAGATAAAGCTCAGATTCTCACGACTTCTAAATGACTCCATTAGCATCAATGAGTAGGATGCATTTTGTGGAGATACGGTTATACACAATTTAAAATTCATCTGAATATTCCAACGTTAAATGAAAGAGCTGTTCCCTGGAGATTAACTGAGGAACCATATTCCTATTACTTGCTTCAGCTGTATCTTTACCAATTTTTTGAACAGTTTTGCTTCTCGTGCTATTTATAGAGAACACTTATTACTGTCCCTGTTCAAACTAACATGAGGATGCAAACGCCCTGCTCCCAGTAATGCTTCCCAGTTTATCAGCTGAAACAGCATTCTATTTGTGATATTAAAATAATAAGACTGCATCTACATACTTAGTGCAAACAACAGAGGTTCACTCACAGTGTGGAAAACTAAGAAAAAACCCAAAGAAATCAAAGTAAAGACAAACCCAACACTCTCAAAACGTTAGATTATTCAAATTATTACAATGGTCTTTTCAATGACTTCCATGCAACTGAAATACTTTCGATTACAGCAAATACAGTATACATGAGCTATCTTCTTGCAAAAATTAATTAAATATTGCTTAAATATTGAAAAATATCCACATGTTAAGGTCAACTTTTAGACTACAAATAAATGGCCTGGGGATTTTGTACATATGAAAGATTTATTATTGTACTAGCTTTCAGGTTAGTTTTCCTTTAAAGAAGAGTTCCAGAAAACCAGACCAAAAAAAAAAAATCTTTTCCAGCTTTCAAATATTTATTTCTTAGTTTGGAAAGTCTATATTTATTCATTGTGAACTAAACTGATTAGGAAAAAAGTGAACTACTACCACTTGCACAGAGCAAAATTTGCTCTGGTTGTCACAGCCTGGATGAACCCCAGTTTCTCTCAGGAAAAGATCCAAGCACGCATCCCTCTGTCCCACCATTTCCATAAAGAGAGTTGCTCAAAAACTTACCATGTCCTCCAGTCGGAGCAGTTAGCAGGCCAGATACACAGGGTGTATTGGAAGGTCATCTGTCCTGAAATACAGCCCTAATCAGAAAGAATTGAGAATACATAATTAAAAATTCATGGTATTAAACAAATACTTGTGTTTCAGCTACCTTATTTTCTCCTGGATAATTGCTTTTACATTTGCTTGTAATTTGACATTATTGAACGAACATTTGATAAAAAGATACTTAGCTTTCTATTGCAACTATCGAAAGAAATGAGCTGGGTAGAAACAACCGAGCCATAACCGATTCTCAATCACACCGTCTCTGGCAGGACATAGCGGTACGTGGGCTGAGAGAAGGAATGCTATTCTGCCTCACGAATCATACTTATTTAGAATACACAACTTGGCAAATAGATGGCTTAAATCTCCTGGATCAACACCTTCTTCAGGTGCGCGGGTCTCCCACGTACAATTAGCTAGACTTAGTATTTGGCACTGCTTCATGGTTTCTTAGGCAGGGTGCCCTGGTTTTGGTTCTTCCCTGAAAGACGACCCCCAAGCAGGACATTCAATTTTTCAGCTGCCTAAACATCGACTTTAAAGAGCTCTTTCTGACATCCCGCTTTTGCCTTCACTTTCTCCCCTGTCGCTACTTTATCACACTGACTAGGCTGGACATGAAGCGTCTGAGGGATGGCAGCGAAGTTACAAACCAAACAAATGGCCTCCGCATCCAGTCGCATCCTGCCTGCTGGAGCGCGGCACGGCTCAGGGAAGGGTTTAAAAGCACTGAAAGAGTAACTTCACTTTATCTCCACACTCTTGTGTTTCCTTTTTGGGACTGGGGTGAGAACAACCCACATATATAGCCCTGTGATACAAAGTTCTGCAAGTGTGAACCAAGCAAGAATTAGTACATTCTCGAGATCATCCAAAGGGAGGAATCTATGAATAAGTTAACCCTCCAGGCACAGATAAAAAAATTGCTGATCTTTAGCACCTCCCATTTAATAATCTTAAAGCTCATTACAAATGGTAATAAGCCATGCCTCATCATGAATAGGAATATTAATAATATTCTTCTGGTCTTAAAAATGGTATAAATGAACAGCGTAGCCAGCAGTCTGATTTTCATTACGTGCCTGTTCATTCATTCATATAGTTTGTGGGTATAATTACAAAACCGTGTGTTTCTGTCGGCCTGTTATATGCATAAGTAGCTATTTGCATCTGCAAATATCTCATTTACATGTATGGTCACTGTTTTGACTATGTGCATAAATTAGGTATACAATTGCACACATCGTAATGTTCATATATTTATAAGAAAAAACGTCCGTGAGCTAAGCCATACATCCTGCTATGTCAACTTTGTGGCAGAACTGGGAATACAACACAAATTGTCAGACTCCCAAGCCTGCAATTTAATCACAGAGCCTCACATAGAAGAGGGATGAGAGACGTAAGCAAGATGAAGGAAACAGCCCGCTCTCATCAGCTCAGTAAGGATAACGGCGGTCCACCTCAGACTCCTTTCTGACTTCATTAAATTGGTGCAGTTAAGGGACAAGCCCTGTTGTTCCAGAGAATAGATCACCCTAACTACTGATGTCTTGTGAAATAATCCTGTGGGTCTAGCGGAGTAGCAGAGATTCGGCACCAATCTTTGCAAAGACTGGCCAGCATGCCCCTTTTTTATTCAGTTTTCTAATTTGCATCAATTAAATCAGAGGATTTTAAGTTACTGGACACCTTCCAAACACTTCCCCTCCCCAGCTACTGAGATTTGTACTTCAGCCTTCTAGGAAACATATAATAAGCCGCAAATTATATTTGTGTTAAAGAAAACAACTGATTTAATTTCTTGAGCTATCCAAAGTAACAACTCATGTAGAGCCATAACAGAAAGCACACGGCTATAGAGTAAAAGGAAGTAGCAAAGTAAGAAAAAGCAGGAGCTTGTCTGGAGAAACTAGATTATGTTTACTGAGAAGGACTACCAGCCTGTGAACTCATATTAAATCTATTTTGAAACATCTGAACATAAAAAAAAAAAAAAAATATGGAGGGTGAAGAAAAGGAAGAAACCACAACAATTCTGTTTTCTCTGGGGCATCAGGAAGCACATGTGAGAGAAGGGCAACACAATCCACAAGCCTTTGGAAAAGGCCTGGATCGGGAGCTATAAAAAGCCCAGACTCAGCTTTCAGTTCAGAAAAAGGTTTTCTTCCTGGGTGACTCTTGGTAAGTCACAGCAGAACTGAAACAGTGCTTTGGCGTCGAGAGCAGGACTTGATGGCAGGAGCTGAAGTCCAAATTTGCAACATAAAACCTTCCTCCTTAATAAGCATACTTCACCATATAGACTCCTAAACCGAGTCGGTACCTCTTTTTTCATATAAAATTCACTACTATTGTTCTATTTACCAAGAATGTGACAAGTTACTTCAATTTAAAGCAAATAATCATATACATCACAGTTTAAGTATCCTTGCATGTAATTAGGGTAAACTTTCTTGAAACAAAGTCCCTCAGAGGTTCCCAAAGTGGTAGCTGTTCTGTATTGTATTAAGTATCGGGTTCTACACAAAAGGCAGCAGATGTAACACCTGTACCCCCCCCCCCAAAAGGAGATCTCTAATCTCATTTTTTCCAGTTTAGTAGGTGTTAGAACAAGTAGATGGTCTGGTTCAGCTGAAAACGAAGGTTCTCTTCCCTTGAGTGCAATATTCCTGGCAGCAAAGGAGAATAGCAAGAAGGGACATAACTACAGGTAATGCTGGGTTATTCGGACAGACAGAGATGTTCTTAAATTCTGCCTGTTCCTTCCCAGAGTAGTTTTATGTTTTATATTGAACTGTCATTGGAAAAAGAAAGGAAATAATCCCGAGTGCAGGGACCAGAACTCAAAACTTATTTCACCTCTCTGGAGGTGGAAGAAAGTGGCATATTGCTGGTCCAAGGCCTTTGTCTTTCAGTGCAGCTGCACTTTGTTATCGAGTTAAAGCCCACGGCAGCCTTTGCTGCACCAGGCATGTTACAGAATACACCTCGCTGCTGTCACTGATGGTTACGATTACCCACTAGAAATGCATCATTTTTAATACCTGGAACAGATAGCAGGTATGTCAGTACCTGTACATCTCAAGAGTGTATGTGTTTCATGTCCTGTTACCCCCCGCGGCAATCTTTCCTGCTTTTTGCCATTGCCGTCATTTACCATGAACTGGTGGGATCCAGCAGCCTTATTCTGCTTGAAATAAATTCCAGCTGCCAAAATACTATTCCAGGTTGAATTTTGATTGCATTGTTGCCAACAAGAAGCTTCTTATTCCTCTCTTTCCTATACCATCTCTCTATGAAGCATCCTTTCTGACAGCAGTTAGGGACACTAATGTTGGCCTTTGCCCATGGACATTCCCTATATCAAACAAATCAGACACCCTTTTGTCTGACTGTATGAGCAAGTAGGTGACCCCATTTGAAAATATTCATTAAATGGTTTCATCAGTTTTTTATATTACTTCAAAGTCATTAACATATTGGGTCAAATTATGATCTCAATTACAGAGGAGTAAATCTGAGGTAATTACACAGGCGCAGAATATGATCAAAATCTGGTGCAAAATAATTAGAACACTTCAGTTGCTCTTGGTGAAACTTCATTAGTGGAATAATATAAATTAATAAAGAACACCAAAATGGATGATGTCAGAAAATTCACTGAAAATGAAGTCTCAGGTTGATATGTTTCCCATGAACAGTGCAAGTAAAGCAGACAAACGAAGCCCTGAGGTCCTGGTAATCAGTGTTAGAGCTACTTATGATCTTCACCTTTTTGGTGGGAACACGACTAATCCACTTGATAAACTGAGCATCAATGACCTTCGTTAAAAATTCATTGAAACCTCACTGAGTAAATGATAACTATTAACCTTAAATTATGTGGACATATAATTATCCAGACTGGATTCTCTGCACACCTATTACAGGGGCACAACCTGCTCCCCCGGCCCCCTCCCTCCCCCCATACTCACATTAGCAAGTGTTTACTCTAAACGCAATTACAGTCACAAATACATTAAACAAACTTTTCACTGCTGAAAAAAATCAATATGCTATGAGATAGGAAACATCAGAATTAAAATTGCACATAAACATATACCCCTCTCTACTAAAACATGCATGTGGTTTCAGGTTCAGGCCTCACTTGCGTTCTCCTACAGGCACCCTCTCCATCAGCACAGAGGATGGGTGGTGCACACATAAAGAGAAGCTCTTCCATTTTCTCGCTTTCTATTCAGTATTGTTTGTGATACCCTGCATTACTACAGATAGGAGGATAATAAAATTAAGTCCCGATTTCTGTAGTATTTGACTGCTTCATCAACATTAATGTGTGTGCTTCTTCCAACAACTTTTATTAATGCAATGGGGGAACTTTGCATATCTGGAATATTTTTTTTTTCCCTCAAAAGATGGTCAAGCTTTGACAGGGAGATAAGAAATACAGAAACAGAGAATGCAGTCCTTTAAAGATGTCTGGATAACACCTCAGTTTCAGAGGAACCAGGTAATGCATCCTACTCTTACACAAGCACTTCAGAAGCTTCAACAGCTGGACCATTTACCCGGCTTCTGGAAGAGCTTGAGGAGGCCATCATTAGCTCCAGCAGCCTTCTTACCTACCCCGGGGTAATCTGTAGGGATTTGTTTGTTTGTTTTTAAATAACCTGAAGTGCAGGCAGGGGGGACCCAGAGGTGGCTCCTTTTGGTGACAGTCTGCCTGGCAGGAAGCCGAGCCGTGGGCTCTGCGCTGGGTGTGGCATCGGGGAGCTCAGGTGACCACTGCAGTTGTGTCTTGGATGATATCTGTTTGGGCTGGCAGAAGACCAGGCAGGCCTCGCTTCTAATGTCAGCTTACACTTCAACATGTTCCCACCAAATACCTGTAAACCAACTGGCATCTGCGTAACAACTCAGACACCAGCTTAAATCACTACAATCACTTTAAAAACAAGGAGGCACTGGGCAAAGAGATTAAGGTAAATACTACCTCATCACAGGTGCCCAAAATAAGTGAACTAGAATCCATCCTTCCAGCATGCGTTATCATTTTATATCCACATGTCATAAGCACAGCTCTCCTGGACACCAGCTGCAGTAGCAAAAGCTCAGCAGTCCTCCCACACAGGTATCAGGCATTTAAGGCAAGGAAAAAACCTTTGTGTACGTGTCTGGCTTAGCATTTGCCAGGGAATCTGTGACAGATGAAAGGATGGCATCTAATTTCCCCAGCTGTTCTTGACAACCCAGTAACAACAAAATAACTCAACTTTTTAAGGCAAAACAAATAACAAATATAGTTCATTGTTAACAGAAATGACTGCCATTTCTTATTAACGTTGAAGAAAAAAAAAAAAGTCCTTTTCAGGTCAACCCTTTCTTTCCCTACCTCCTGAGTTTGTTCCTCCCCAAAATAAAAATAAGCTTATTCAACTCATAAAAAATACATCCGCAATATTTTTAAAGGTGGTCGTTTTCAGCCCTTAAAATGGTTTAAAACAAACGTTCAAACAACATGCATTTCAAAAATGTCTGGTCAGCCACTTGGATGTTTGAAATTACACTTTTTTTTTTTGTCTTACAATCATCATAAATTTTTTCAAGAGTGACCTCGTGTAATTCAATCACCTGCAAACTGCATTTTTTGCAAAGCATCTCTGCATTTCCCAACTTGCTGCTTTGACTGAGTGATCTCAGAAATTTTTCAGCATGCTGGTTTTCAGCCAAAATGATTAAAATGTTGATAACTTATGACTTAAAACAAGATGTACTACGAAAATGATCACCAGTAGTGATCAGCACTGCTGTTTATTGCTGTTGGTCCAAACTACTATAAAGCCAACCTCTGCAACTTATTTTCTACTGTATTAGTGGGTAAGGACAAGTATTCTCCCCCAGCCCATATCAGAACAACAAGTACCTGGAATTTCAGTAACCACGAACTTGAAGACATTCTTACATTTAAAAGACAGGATGTGACATTTCACTTGTGTAGAAGAAACTTTAGTTCTTTGATTAGCATTGCCAATTCATCAATGTGGTTTTGCATCATGCAGATATTGCCGGTTTTGATAAACTTTTTTTTTTTTTAAGTTAAAGGGATAAAAAAAGAATTATGCAGAATGCTCATAGTATTGCATCAATCAATGCCAGAGTTTTCTGCTCAGAGGCACGCAAGACAGAAAAAACCCTTACCCTCATTTTGGCTTTCGACTGCACTTTTTTTGCATTTTTATGTAAATCACTATCCAAAAACAATTTGTCATCTTTCTGGAACAAACCTCTCATGAACCTACAAGAGAAATGCATTTTCAGTTGTGAGAAAGAAAAAAAAAAAGTACTAAAGGCTGTAGAGAACTCTCTGCTTTATGTTACTATCTTCCCTTCATAGGTAATACACATCGAGGCAAGTAATAGAGTTCTGAGGGGGGGAAAGTAATACAGCCCTAAGCAAGGATACTCTTGAACGTGATTCTTGCCAGAAGTACTGGGTGGCAACGTAATTCTGTTGGCATTCCCTGTCTTCTCATAATCCTGCCGTAGCACATTTTTCTCACCTATCACAGTAAAAGCCTAACCCTAATATAAGGATTTTTAGATTGAAAAAATTATGTCTTTGGAGCATATGGCAGAATTGTTTACTTTTCCTTTTGAATCAGAAAAACAAAGTGGAGGGAAGGAACACCAACCACCTCAGTCAAAAAGAGTTTGCCACAAAAGTCAAATTTGATTCATCAAGAATACAGTTTCTCTTTTCTTCCTTCAGAGAATGTGTTTACCATGAGACCACTGAACATAGCTGCTTCTTTGTTTTTAATCCTGAAATTTAGAGTATGTTAGGTTATGCTTAGAAATGACAAGAGCTGGTTCTTTTGGGAAATGGCTTGAGTTAGAAGTAAGGAAAAGCAGACTACAGAATGAGGCTTTATATAGAAGTCTTTCCTACTCAAGGTATCCCAAAGTGCTTTCAGAAAGACATTGCTACATTAATCATATAAATCCAGAGAACTTTTCAGAGATGGCAACATGAGGTCAACAACTGCTCACAACTTAGTTCAAAGTGCAAAAAGGTTTATATAGGTTGCTAAAACCTAGAGATGGTACAGTATAAAACTTATGATTTTGAATTGCTTGGACATGTTAGCTAGACTGCTCATGTATGTAACTCAGAATTGAACTCTCAGCTTAAAGTTAGGTCCTTGGGGGATCGTTCGATTACGTTTTCTTATGCTCACTACAGTACCCGGCTGCTGTTAAGAAACCTCCTTCTCTCCAAGCCTCCAATCCAACAGTTTTTCCTCAAGAAGTCATTAACATCAGATCATTTCAAATGATTTTGCAGGGAGAAAGTGTAGATTCAGAATGGGATCAGAAATGTTAAACTTCCAGCCCCAGTTCCATTGCTTGTGAACTTCAACCTGAACAATGGGATCAAGGTTTACCAACACGGTACGTAAGACTACATAAGAACAGATTCCTGGGTTTCGTGTTAGTGTTTCTTGTTTTAACGTTATTTGCACCCTGGAAACATACTGCAAAAAAAAAAATTTACGCTAAGCGCTTCTTTTTTTTTTTTAAGAAAAATTAAACGAGAACAATACTAATTCACACATATCTATTGTTTGCAATTAACATGCATAAATGACGACTGTAACTAGTTATGCTACTTTATGCACATTAAGTGAAATGCCCCGTAATCCCAAGAACGCTATTTTTTTTTCTTTTAACAGTTTTACTGAAATAGGTGACAAATATATAAACAACTAAATGCATCTGAAAGTGCCAAGCATTCTGAAAAATCTGTTCTGATAATATAAAAAATAATGAACACATTCTTAAGCAGAAAGACCTAGTTTAGAAGGATTAGATAAGTGCTATTTGCTGAGGTTTTTACACTGTTCAGAATTAATACTTTACACAAATAAGGGGATGATCCCCCATCTCTCAGTAGCAAACCAAGGAGGGAATCATGACACTTGTTCCACTGATTTCCCACTTACTTTTGGAGAGAGGGAGGGAAAAACAAAACACTCTAGCAGCGAGTAGCTTTCTTGCAAAAAAGTTGAGATAGGTTAAAATCCAAATCTACAAAGCATTTAGGTAACTTTCATGTCTAAAACAACAAATTTGGGCACCTAATTCTGACAGGACTTTGTAGAAAACCTGCTAATTTCTTGTATATTTGTGTCTACCACTAAGTTAATAAAGACCATGGAATTCAATATGCAGCAATGACTTCAACACCTAAAGAGATAATATTGTCAAGACAGTCAAGAACACGTTCAAAAAAACCCCAAAACATTTCTGTAAAGAGGAGGAGATATTTTCCATTTTTTGTATAAGCGAAGAGGGAAAAAAAAAAAAAATCTGTTGTAAGCCATCCTCACCTTACGTCCTGTTTCCCCAAATCCAGGAAGATACCATTCCTACTGACAAGGCTGGGACGAAGCCAGCCTTTATCCATCCTGAGGAAGCTATACTGCTGTGCAAGAGAGGAACACAACATTTGTAGGACTAGAGATCGAGTGTGGGAGATACATCAGCCTCCAGATTTAGATCACTTTCTTAAAAAATAAGGATGAAAGCTTGAGTTTCCTCAGGTAGACATTATCCAAGGTTCTTTCCTTTCTGAATTAATTTTCTAACTAGGAATCACTTTTTACAAAAATTGGGCCAAAGCACCTCCAAAGGGCATGGAATTTGTGTTATTTCCTCAGAAAAGGCACTTGAAGTTCTGTAAAACATTCCCGTTCTCTCAATATACGAGAAACCTTATTTTGCTTTTTAATTCCAGCCCAAGTAAATTGACAGACTTTTGAAAGTCTCAATGTTTGTTCCAAGTAGCAAGCAGAGCAGGGCAGCTTATGAATCTCTATATGTACGTACGTGTGCACATACACGTTATTACTATAACATAAAATGAACTGCAAAGAACCAAAGGAGGGTTAATTGGCATACACATGACTGCACACCATCTTTACACTTCAAATGTAAATACACAACCTAGTAACGTACTGCAGTTTTGTGAAAATCAGTTTTGACCTTTTTCAGTAGGATTCATACAAATTACTTTGATCTCTATGAACATTCAAAATACATAACAAATATATTACCTTTGCTTTCTTACCTATTGCTACCTTCCATTGGATTTTTAATATCTTTATATCTATGCAATTTTATAGATACAAATTTGTTTCCTTTCAGCATCTATATAATATAGCCCTGTTTATCTTTTCCCACTGAAAGGGTTAAACTTGTTGCTCTTAGACCTAAGACCACAGTGTGCAGTGTTTACGAGAGCTACTTTCTACTGTGAAACTAAGGCTGAGAAAATTACTTCTATTCAACGCTTCTGCTTTAAAAAGGATAATGATTTCATCTGATTAGAGCTGTCTGTACCTGCTTAGTTTATTGCAGGGAAGAAATTGCCTGGTCACTCATGATAAGATAATTTGTCGCCTTGGAAATTAAATTACCCATCCCAGTTTACCTTGAGGAGGAATACTATATAATACCTATTTGTTCCATTACACCCTTTAAATCAGAAATACGCTTTACTCTACAAATATGTTCCATGTAATCAGAGACATTAAGACAACTTAAAATAGCCCCTGACTGCAACTTAATTAGGCTCCAAAGTTGTCAATTGTGTAAGACTTGAATCCAGTGGAACTAAAAGGATAATGAATAAATAATTTCTTTTAAAGAATAAAACTAAGCCTGAAATACATTTTCAAGTTAGCTTTTTCTTTTTTTTTTTTTTTTTTTTTAATACTCTCAGGGAAATTCACCACAGAAAGCCATGTCAAGTACACATCTTCACTCTACTGAACCAGAATAGTGTTTCTGGGTATCTTTACAAGATGCAACAATAGGCAGGATCAAACCTTATTTTCCACCTAATATTTTAAATTATATAAAGGATTAAGATAGGTATGCGGCTAATGTGTTTTTTCCTGTTTCTGCCAGATTGTACTTAAATACATAAATACGGGCTGTTTTTCAGAGACAATGGTTTGTAAATTTATCATTTCTTTACTAGTTTTAAAGGCCAAGCTGAGTGAAGGGGTTTTAAAATTTAAAACCTGCTTTCACAAAACCACAGTAATTAGGAACAACTATGGTTCTAGGCCAAGGAGAACACATCAGAAATGATGGGTAGGGCATGGTAGGGCACAGCTCTCATGGCACTGTTTGACAATAGGCACTGAAAACAGCTTCCGAATCCTCTGTAAAGCTCATCTATGGAACCGCATAATCCAAGCAATTCATTAACTTCTTACGTACAGAAATTAAAAAAAAAAAAAGGCTAAGAAAATTAGATTTTTCCATAGCATACTTTTTCAAGCCTTTGAGTGGTGATGAAGACAAGCTGGTCTTGTGATGATGATAACGGATTACGAAACAAGGCTTTGTGCTGTTGGCTCCGACACAGACTCTGAGCATGACCTTGAATGAACTGTATAATCCCCCTGTTCCTGTTTCTCCACTTGTGAAACAAGGATGATAATTCTTACCTACAGTAAGGAACTGTTCAGGGGATTAATTAGATATTTATTGGATGCTTTAGATGTGAAATATGTGAAACCATCCACTTTATTTGAGGCTTAAGTATATTTATTTTGAAATGAGTTCTAGAGAGAGGAGCTTTCCAGTGAAACATTTTTTGCTCCCCCCAAATACTGGTTTGACAAAAATGACCCTTTTCATGGAAACAGAAGCTTCGATGAAGTCTTAATGAGGGAGATTGCTCGGGTTCCCAAGCAGATTTCTGCATCCATCCTAGTACAACTGGGAAACGCAAGTGGGTTTTACCACTGACATGGGCGCTTACTAAGCCCATATTCCAGCAAAGAAAAAGTCTATAATGGCCTTTACTATGGCACTAACACTGAAATATCATGACCTTCCCTCACCTTATTTGTAATCTTGCTATCTCAGTCTCACTCACGCATTAACAATTGCTATATAAAGAATATTGTACCATAGTATTTCTCCTTCTGTCTCATCTTGCTAGTGTATGCTGCATTATGGAAAAGTTGGAAAGACTTCACAAAGTTCATGGTGGGAAATAAGAAATATAGGTGGATTGAGGGCTGGAAAGGGGATTTGATGTAGCATGGAAGGAACATTCTCTTCCATTTCTAGGTCTGCTTATTAGTAAATTAATTATATTATTTATTAAGTAGAGAAGCATTTACTGGGAGAAAATTCTGCATGTGAATAAAACATGCCTAGATATTAGTAATTAAAATGGCAAAGCGTCTCCATTAAGCTTCAAAAGAACACTTAAGCAAGCAGGATCCAAGCAACGAAATTACAAGAAATCTGAATGATTCCATCATCTAATGAACTGAACTCATTTACCGCTGGATAGCATAGTGTGCACTCTCAGTAAGCAAGGAGAATACATTATGTGATCTAAAAGCAGGAACAAAATGAGTAAAATCATCTTTTGACATAGAGACTGTTAGCCTGATTTATTTTGTACTTACCATCTATTGCATACTAGTGAGCAATAGTAGTTGCTCCAGGAGTTACTCCCAGTTTTCACTGGTTCACTAAGAACAGTGAATATTAGAGTCTTATAAAAAAGCTACAAAAGATTTCTGGTTTTTTTAATATACATTAGCACAGTTGTTTTCAGGGGTATTCTCTTAAATAATGTAGTCTGTATAGGCAATATTAATGAACCCTTTGTTCAGCTGCATTTTTCATCTTTAAACTGGGAAATGTTGCTTTTCCTTGCCTGCTCTGCTAATCCTTGAAAATTAGTGGCATATCCATTCCAAAACTGTAACCCATGGACTTAGAATTGTTTAAAAAAAAAATTAAAACAAAAAAAACACCAAAAAAAACAACCCACCACACACCACTATTTAAAAAAATTAGACTTAATCTAAGGCTTATTTTTTATATTTTTTATTTCCCAAGAAAGATGCACAGACATACTATAGTTGAATTTCAGTCTGAAGCAGTGGCTTTAGCTGTCTGTACTGCTCAGATGCAATGAAGTTCATTATTTTTTGTTCTGAAGCCACCCTGCTGTTCTCACCAAATGAAAAGCAGGTCAGAACCAAGCTATTTAATTAGCTGGGAAGGCAGGTGATGCTTAAGCACACTGCTAATCATTTTCTAACTGTTTATAATTTTCCATCAGCAATAGACTGACAATAGAATTTCAAAACATGCAGAAAATGATAATTCATGAAAAAGGGGTGTGAGGAGTAGTATTACAGTTAATTTTAGTAAAGAGAAAGGCTAGAAAATAACAGACCATAAAATATTAAAAATAAAAATGCATCTTTGTTACACCTGAACAGTACTCAAATCTGTATCTGAATGAATTGAACAGTAACAAAGTAAAACAATGGATTTGGGTTTTTAAAAAAAAAAGTCTACTAGTGAGATCTCAAATTATGGAACCACACAAAGCCGCTCACCAGCATGTGCAATTTCTATTTTCCGAGGTGGTTCAGAGCTTGAACCAGGGGTTTGTCTTTCTGATTCCATCAAAACTCCACATGCGCACATACTGCACGCTACTAAATTTTGCATGATTACTAGCAGAATAAAATCTGTATTGTTCACGTTACTTTTAACTTTCAATAACAACATAAAATATAAATGGGTCTCTCTGCTGTAATTTTTTTCTTGCAGCGTCCCTCTTTCAATATATCACACAACCCGTTATACTCAGAAATATCATTTTTTTACTGCTCTTAGGTTGAAGTATTTCTAACCTTAAGATCTTTCAGTGTCCCATCCGGAGCAAAGTGGGATTAAGAACAGAACATCTTTTGGGAAATTATAAGAGGAAACAGAGTAGCCAGGGGCTCTACTCATCAGAAATCAGGTTTCCTTAGATGCCATATCTTTACAAATTTCAACAATTTGGCTCACAGAGAAACAAAAGCTTTTGATTTGAAATATACCCACCATTACCAAACACACCTAAAACTTCAGAGCAGCTAACTCATGTGAAAGTAAGCACCAGTGATTGCCAGGTTTCAGCTAACACACAAAGAAAACCAGTCTCTATGGTGAAGAAGGGAACTCTCTTAATGTGTTTTCCAGTAAACAGAGCTGTGTTTTAATTAAGACAAAAAATTAGGATCAGTGATGCACTATCTGATATGGTAAAGCGAAGTCTTTCCCCTGTTGTTAATGAAAATCAGCTAGATAGCTATATCGTTAATGAAATTTTCACCATTTATCTGCTAGGTTAAGATTCTTCCTAATAGGTGGCTCAGTAACTAGTGCTATTAAAGAAAGTATGCAGAGCCTTAATTTAAAGCACTAATTAGTCCCAAATCAGTGAAGATTACATTGTAGGAATAGGGGCTCAGTGCATAATGGCCTTGTCTATAAGGATCGAGAAGGGACGTATCTGCTTGCCTGTGGAAGCAAGATCAAAGCCAGATTTTGTTTAGTTAGCGAGTTGTTTGCTTCCACTGTTATCATAAGATCCCTGAAATAAAGCAGGGAATTTGAGAAAAGAGATTTTGACTTAAAAGCCAGTCCTCTGGGAGAGAGCCTTCATGAAGATTAAGGTGTAAATCGGGCATTGCTTCTAATCTTGTAAGTGAACAAAGCAATAGGGAGACTACTAAGGGAATGTATAGGTTATCAAATTCAGTAGTTTTGATATTCTGATTATTTATTTAATCCATTGAACTACGCTGTTATTTTGATTCCTTCGTGGAAACCCTTTTCGAGAGAAGATACATTGTTCTACAAATTCCTGCATAAGATTATATTCTGTGACAGGAGAAATTAAATAGCTGTGAAAAACACAGGAATTCCAGTCTTAAGTTGTTCAAACGTTATAAATTCACTCATACATACACATAGCTATAGAGATACATCTTCAGTAAGATAACTTTCATAGGAAGCTAAAGTATAAATGCTACTGTATTTTTATAAATCTGTTCCATGTAACTTTTAATTTTCATTCAAATCTCTTCATGTTCTTGTCGACCAAGTTATCCCAAGTCATACAAATAATTGAGTCCATAGATTTAGTTAGAGAAAATTTTTGTGTAACCTAGAATAAAATCTGTTTAACAAAATGAAGGGTATTTGTTGGGATTTTTTTGTTGCGTTTAAATAATTAATTTGGATAGCACACATTTTTATTGGTACATATCACTTCCACCTCTGCTGGAAGTCTGGGACCTTTGAAGCTGCAAAGACATGTAGTAGAAAACCAGAATTATCACACAGGCTTCTTCCTTTCAGGGCATTGTGGCAAGCATCAAAACGCAACATTAGGAGAGAATAAGGGAAAATGCACCTACTAATTAGGAATACATGAGACATGGAATAGTAAAACCAAAATACATTCTAGCCTGTTGCTGTACAGTTTTGCCAATTGACCTTACTGTTTTCTCATGTATTTGATACCCATCCCAACCGTTTTTGGGGGTATGCATTCTTGTTACATCCATGTCTGTTTCTGCTTCAACTAGGTTATAAATATGGTTATGTGCTAGGCTATACAGCTTCTCAGCTCATATATATAAAAAACTTAAAAATAAGTATCTATATATACATACATAAAACTCTTATGTGTTGGCCCTGGGCCTACAAAATAATAAAAATATTTTTGAGCATTCCAGACAAGTAGTTCAGACAGCAGAACAAATGTTTTCCAACATACCCTTTTGAAACCAAACATTAAAACTGTTCTTAGGAAATATTAGAGGTCCTTCCGACCACCTGCCTCCCAACAGCCAGCCTCTGATGCTTCAGGGGAAAATTCAAGAACCCTCTCAGTGCACAGTTAAAAGGTGTGCTGTCCATAAAAAAATAATATTGCTAGCTACTATCATTGTCTTTTGCCCTGAAGCAGGAGAATTTATATCATTTCTAGATCCCTGATTATTTTTAAAACCCTAGTAACTCTGGCTGTTGTTATAATCTATACAAACATCCATTTCCTTTTCTAATCCAACTGAGCTCTTGACTCCAATAATATATTGTGGCAATGACTTTTGTTAGCTTATTGTTGGCTGAAAAAATAATTCCTTCTGTCGATTTTAGATTTGCTGTCTTTCAATTTCTCTGAATACTGCCTTCCTCCAATATTATGTCAGAAGCTAAGTAGAAAGCCTACACTAGCTTCTCTATAAACTCATTTTTACACACTGTCTTTTTTACTAGGTTATTTTTCATGTCCCATCTTGTTCATCTCTATTCTGAAGTAAACTGCTCCTGTCTTTTCAATCTTACTTCATATGGTAGTTTTTCCACTTCTCTAAGCATTCTTATTGCTAATCTCTGAACCCCTTCTATTTTCCCTATAGTCTTTTTTGAAATAAAATAAACAGAGCTGAAAGCTGTGTTCCAGAGGCAGCCTAGTTTACAAATAGCATTATAATACCATCAATATCAATTTATTAAAAATCCTAACCCTAGATTTCTTTTCTTTGTTAACCATTACCACTGACTGACGAGAAGGGTTTGCAGTTGTTTGGGTTTCTGATCTGGAAGTCACAACTACGGTACATTTGATCCTAGATGTAGCGTAGTAACTTTCATGGAATATATTTCCTAATACCTGCTGAACTTACTGAATACGGTGGATATATATATATATTTTTTTTCCCCCCGCTTCATGCTTTATAGCCTGAGAGCAACTGCATGCCGTGAACATTGAACAACAGTGTTTTCCATTTGCTCTTGGAAATCTGTGATGCCTCAGGCACTTTTGAAGCAATGTCCTTTTATTTCACATAAAGAGAGCCTACTGATCTCCTGGAGTAAATCAGGTCCGCAGAGAGCATCCAAGTCCCTCTTTTGATAGTAGGCAGTAAAATTTACCGGTATTGACCATTTTCACATGATAACTCACAACTCTCGTCGTCGTCTTTTTGTATGGTAGCAATGCAGACCAAATGCTGCAAATGTGATGGAAATTGTGCCTGAAGCACAACCTCTCACCAGAGAACTGTATGTTGCCATTAGATCTTATAGAAGATCCTCCACTCATTTCTGTGTTCATGAGTTCAGTTTATTCTTCATAAACCAACCACGTTACATCGCTTTCCAGATTATGGAAGGCAGTTTTACATTAAGGTACTTTGCCTTAACACCAGAAGGAGACTTCTGTACCTTCTCTGGGAACAATTTGTTGCTGAGGACAAACATCATCTCTGTGGGATCAAGTAAAATGTTTTCCTGACCCTTAGAACTAAAAATATTCACATCCTGTTATGTTTTGGTGGCAGACTGCTTTAAAACAGGCTTAACCATTTAATCAAAGGGATTTAGAAAACAAAGCAGGCACCAGTAGAGTTTATTTTCACTACGACAATTCAAAAGTAGTCACCTCATGATCATTAATTCTGAAAACAACCCCTAGGTTGCCAGCCCAATGCTTATTCCTCTTTAAACTTCTTGCTGTTGTATTACACCATTGAATGCAATTCTTTATACTGAATTGCAGATTCCTTCAGAGCAATCCTGTGCAGAGCTTGGTGCCTGCCTACTGCGTGCCAGGGTCACGCGCAGGGATGGGGGGATGCAGGTGAGTAAAGGAGGTTGCTTTGTGGAAGCAGATTATTCATTCTCTGAATTTCTACCTCTGATATATGAAGGAAGAACCAACCCTGTGTAGGCTGACTTGTTAGAGCTGAAGCAAGAGTAAAAAGAGTCTGTGACCAAGTGGGAATGATGATGAGTAATAGATTTGTCATTAGAGGGGAGAAAAAAGTTACTGTAAAATTGAAACTATTGTATTCTTAAGTGGGTGAAAATATCTGTATTTCTCTTTTATAAAAGAAGGTGAGAGAAAGTGGGGCAACAACTATTTTTCTCCAACTCTTTAGAAACTTTTTCACCTGCAGACATAAAATGGTATGTCTAAATCATCTTTCAAGTCCCTCTTGTTTTTCTCACGTTTGAAGGCTCAAAGGTCCAAGTCCCTCCAAGGACACAGCCTTCCTACTTTCCTCAAGAGAGGAGGGGGGGCAGGAGAGCCACATTTCACTCGTGTCGGTCCCCTGAATCATCCAAGTGATATAATAGATGTCCCGAGACTGCCACTCTCCTTTGATCCACGTGAGGGGCAGCACAATCCAGGTAGGGGAATGGAAGTTAGCTCTAATAATTTTTTTCGCCTATGACAGCCATGTCTATACGCGGCTCCTAAGGAGATGATTCCTATTCTAGCATTATCCTAAATACAACATAACTTGAAAACAAAGAACATAATTGCAGCCTACCAGTTTTTTTTTAATGGAAATCAGAAATCTAAATTATAATCTACATGTCAGCTTTGCATTAGGAAGTTAACATTGCCCAAGTATTTCACACTGGATTCTGCCAATAGAGCAATGTTAGAGCTATTGTGCGGCATTCAAGTATTTCAAACAGTTTTAAAATAAGCTAAATGAATTAATTTCCACTTCTGTTTCATCTATGGCCAACAGTAAGACTCTTTGTTAGGAAGAATATTTGCTTCCTGATAAAAATTATATAGAGCTGTTGGTATGCAGGGATTTTTTTTGGTTTTGGTAAAATTGTCAATGACACAGGGTTCCTATTTTATTTCACCTCAGACCATCGCAACTCTCTGACCTTATGACTGGAAAAAGCTTAAATTTGGCTGTACTTTACATCTATAACTGCTTTCTATTTTTTCTTTTTCCTTCCAGAAACAGAAAGCCTGTAATATAATAATTGTTATTTTTCCTGACAGACAGTTTTTACATAAAAGCCCTCAATAAAGCATAAAATTCTTCATCTCCTTTTCCTACAGAAAATTACTGAGTAATTTTCACCCAAGTATGTCTGAGCTGTTTCTGAATATCTATGGACCTCTGGCTTGTCTGTCAGAGGTTTGATCTAGCTGCCATGGACCAAAATGGAAGTCCCACCTAACACAGTGAATATACTTTCGTAAGCAATTTTGGGATGCTCATCACATGAAGCCAGAGCAGAGCATCAAGCTCTGCCTTCCGAGTCAGTCCTTCACTCAGTAAAGTCACCTTTCAACACAGGGCTTCTGGCAGAAACTTTGCCCCCTTCCTTTCTGGCTATTTCACTTCAGTTGGGGATTTTTCCCCCCCCCCCCTTGTCTTTCACTTTTTTTATTCCTGAGGAGGTGGCTTATTCTCACCCAATTCTTTCCGCTGTAAAGCACTTAACAAGAGAGAAACTGCTATTGAGGTGTTGCTAAATCTGTAAAAGCTTCAGTATGGTGCTTAATAGCAGTAGAAATTATTAAGTGCTATCTGATGCTCGAACAAAATTACTGTGTCAAGGTAAATCATAGGAAACCTAATGAAAAAGAGGCACTTTGGGTACTTTTCCATACCTTTATATTTTGTGCATCTGACATTTTACATCATTTTTAACAAATCTAGAAAAACTTCTGGTGATACCAGTTTTCATTTAAAAAGGTGAAAATACATATGCCAAGTAACAAATATACCTATGTATCAACCTCACATTTATTCTCCTGCACGTTATATAGAACTACTGAGGGTTTTTTTCCCAGTATGCTTTTTCTTCACATTTATATACAGGACTGTCAACCCCAGCCAGCAGCTAAGCCCCACACAGCCACTCACTCATCGCCCCCCTCCAGCGGGATGAGGGAGAGAATCAGAAGGGTAAAAGTGAAAGAAAACTCATGGGTTGAGAGAAAGACAGTTTAGTAAAGCAAACGAAAACAAAGAATTCATTCACTGCTTCCCATCGGCAGGCAGGTGTGCAGCCATCTCCAGGAAAGCAGGGCTCCATCACATGTAATGGTTACTTGGGAAGACAAATGCCATCACTCCCAACATCCCCCCCCTTTCCTCCTTCTTCCCCCAGCTTTATATGCCGAGCATGACGTCACATGGCATGGAATATCCCTTTGGGCAGTTGGGGTCAGCTGCCCCAGCTGTGTCCCCTCCCAGCTCCTTGTGCACCCCCAGCCTGCTCGCTGGTGGGGTGGGGTGAGAGGCAGAGAAGGCCTTGACTCTGTGTAAGCACTGCTCAGCAATAACTAAATCACCCCTGTGTTATCAACACTGTTTCCAGCACAAATCCAAAACATAGCCCCCTGCTAGCTACTATGAAGAAAATTAACTCTATCCCAGCCAAAAACAGCACAAGCATCTGGTTATATTTTGTAGTATTAGAAAATATGAGACCTATTCATCAATGCCTTGCACCATCTGTAGTCATTGTATTCGTGCAAAGTGAATACAAATCTCAGATCTTCCATTAGTGTTCAACATCAAGGCTCATAAATCAGATTTTGTGTAATTACAGTCATTTCTAAATACTAGTAGATTTATATCTATTTATATAAAGAAGGCACCGTAGGTACAGTAAATCTTCATAGGTTTGTAAGCACAGAAGCATTTAAAACCAGTGACAAAGGTCCTAGCTTTCAGAACATATCACCAGATACAGTTCCCTATGTGCAATTTCATCTTTCACATAAAACAAAACCAACCCCCCCCAAAAACCTACACAAGAAAATTGAAATGAACCAACATATACCTTTGAAAATTATTTTGCAAAAATCCCAACTCTTAAAAATATTTTTCTCCAGACATAATTTATATGTTCAAATTGAATTAAATACCTTGCCCTGTTCTTGCATCCTCGGTTTTCAGTATTCTTACCAGAGCAAGTGCAAGAGTGCACAAGTGAAGATGCAATCTGAAGTATATTCTTTATACAGGTTCAGTGGAATCAGATAGATTGGTAGTTCTTCAGATAAACTTCAAAATATTTGGTTTATTGCTGAAGATGTATCTCTTGTGGGAAGAGAGAAGAGGGGAATAATTTATCATCTGAGCGATAGGCAAGAGACAGGAACAGTTACTCCAGTGATCAGTAGTCGCTTCCAGTCTAGGGTAGAAAAATAATCCGCTGCTATGGATTGCCAGCCTCAGGCTAGTCGTGGTCCACACCTTCTGATTTAAATAGATTTCTCTAGCATAATGTGACAGCATCATATAATACTGGAGAGATGACCAAGTTTCTAATACGCTGGGGTACTATCCTTATGGACTGAAATTTTCCAGCCCATCTCTTGAAGACACAAACCATGTCACACAGGACATGGCAACGGAGAGGGTGATGAAAGCATTGAGCTGGTACTTGAATGTGTGTTTTACTTCTGACTCTGCTATAGGCCTGCATAGAGACCATATCCTCCGTTTTCCAGCCTTTAAAATTAATATAATAAAATTGCCTCTCTTGGACATCTGCTCCAAGATCAGTTCAGTAAAAGATCTCGGTAGTAATATGATTACCTGCAACTTGGGGAACCTAGCCATACAATCAAAATACACACACTCGTATACACATGACATTGAGCAGATAAGACACCTAAGTGTAAACATCTGTTGTCATTTTACATGTCCTGAAGTAGTCTATATGGTCTTCAGCTCCAAAGGTCTAAGGTCCTATGTTGCACCAGACCATCCAGAGCTCATATATATCATGGGGAATCTAAAAAGGCACTAGATGCCTATGTTTAAGTGCCTCCATCCCACCTTTTACAGCCACAATGACACTTCATTCAAGCTGTTTTAACAAGAAGTCTCTGTTAACACTTTATCTTTCTAATAGGTCAAGTTCTTAATTGGGAGATATTTCTCCAAATGGAACTGCAATGCATTAAGACAAAGGCAAACTATTACCTTTTCAGTTCACATCTGTAACTTTCACTGGCATTAGTAGCACCAATCTCACCGTAGATAGTGCACCCAGAACAGCCCCCCAATGAAGAAATGTGTCAAAAGTAGGCATCAGCTAGGGAAGAGACATCAGACTCCCTTTAATGGCAATCACATGATAGGTTTTGTTTATATGCTCCTCTACCTTCATAATGAATTAATAGTTCAGGAAATGCAATCTGGTCAGAAAGTAACCCCTGGGAGAGATGCTATCATTACAGTATTTGTCATTGCAGGTATGAACACTTTATTCTCAATATTGAGTTCTTTCAGTGTAGTTTAACACATGTCTAACCTGGGAAAATGAAATAGTCCTTGAAATAGTCCTGTTTGTCCTAAAGCATGTGCACTGATGAAGAAACTTGGAGAGACAGACAAATATCCAAACAGTCTGACATGGTACAAGAGTGATTGTGTGTGTGTGTGTGTGTGTGTGTGTGTATTTAGGGGTGATAACAGATTTCATAGTATGATCATCTAGAAACTTAGCCAAGGATATTACAAACAAAATGAAATTCTACGTCTAATGAAGTAGTTATTCACAGGTAGTGAAACACTCCATTTTAACATAACACTGACTTGATAGCTTGTAGAAGTACCATAAGAAAAAGAAGAGGGAAAAACCCTACTATCTGCACCTTATTATTTTTTCCCAAAGACGGTTAAGAGGAGGTTTTTTGGCATTTTGCTTGTCTGTATTAAAGCGCATTTAAATATTCAGGGAAAAAATACTGTATTTCTTCAGTCTTGCTTTTTCAGGGATATTTACCACCAACAGCACTTTTACATGTATAGCCAGGAGCTGTAGAAATCACATATTTGTTTTTGTGAGTCAGAGCAGTAAGACAGTGGTAAAACTCCATCTGGCAAGCAAGCAAAAGTTCATTTTTGTGTTTCTGTTATCATTAAATGTTATTCAAGATTCTTATTACACTTGTCATCCTAGTGCAAGGTTAATTAGAGTTAATAAATGCTGTACTGATCCAAAAAGGAAGAAAGGGCAAAGAGAGAGAAACATGCTAATTATTATCCATGCAAAATAAAGAAATTTGACACAGGGCATGCTGTGCAGATGGACCAATCTTGAGCTGAAGATGGAAAAAATGTGTTAGAAAAATTATACTTCCTTTAGGTTTTGATTTTAAAGGATATATGCATGGCTCAATGGCCAATTTTAAGGAAAATATCACACATAATGGTTTCAGTACAGGACACGAGGGCCTTTAATCCGTTATTGAGCTGCTTGGCAACTTTTACCTAGTAAATTAATTTTTATGCTCCTCGATTTGCTTCTCTGTGGAACAGAAATAATTATTTTCATCTACAATGTAAGACCTCCTGAAGTCTCTGGAACTTCCATAGATGCTATTTCTATTCCTGCCTGCTAAAGTGCCACAAGAAAACTAGTAAAAAAAAGCCAGGAGCGAGTAGCACTGTCTTGTGATAGCATCGACAAGAATTGCTGGTTTGAGGGTTTTTTTGTTGTTGATTTGGTGCAGGGGGGTTGGTTGGGTGTGGGGTTTTTTTTTGTTTTGTTCTGTTTTTTTACAGTTTTTTGTATCCTAACAGTAAGGAATATTAGTTGTATTAGGTACTTAGCATGTTCAAAATATTCTAGCCATTTTACTACAAGGTTGTCCAAGAACTCTTGAGTATCCAAGTAAGTACTCAAGAAGTGTTTTACTTGTAGAAAAAAAATGAAAGAACACATTAAAGGAGTTTTCTTCAAAACCATGAAAGTAGTACACTACTGTGCTGGTTTTGGCTGGGGTAGAGTAACTTTCTTCATAACAGCTAGTAAGGGGCTACGTTTTGGATTCGTGCTAGAAACAGTGTTGATGACACGGGGGTGTTTTAGTTACTGCTGAGCAGCGCTTACATAGAGTCAAGGCCTTCTCTGCCTCTCACCCCACCCCACCAGCGAGCAGGCTGGGGGTGCACAAGGAGCTGGGAGGGGACACAGCTGGGGCAGCTGACCCCAACTGCCCAAAGGGCTATTCCATACCATATGACGTCATGCTCGGCATATAAAGCTGGGGGAAGAAGAAGGAAGGGGCGGGGGGGGGGGGGGATGTTGGGAGTGATGGCATTTGTCTTCCCAAGTAACTGTTATGCGTGATGGAGCCCTGCTTTCCTGGAGATGGCTGCACACCTGCCTGCCAATGGGAAGCAGTGAATGAATTCCTCGTTTTGCTTTGCTTATGTGCACAGCTTTTGCTTTACCTAGTCAACTGTCTTTCTCTCAACCCACGAGTTTTCTTTCACTTTTACCCTTCTGATTCTCTCCCCCATCCCACTGGGGGGGAATGAGCAAGTAGCTGTGTGGGGCTTAGTTGCCAGCTGGGGTTAAGCCACAACAATTACAAAGCCAAAGTAAGAATGGGCTTCCTCACTTATTCATCTTCTTACCTTAAGGCAATGGCTTACTATTAACTTTTAGACTTTACCTTTTCTATATTCAACTTTTTTGCATCCAGAACTCAAGGAACTTCATTCTTTGTTCTGCTGTCTCACTCACACAGTTAAAAATTTCTGATTTCTACCTGTTGTATGCAGGATCAAAAATTAAATAAATAGATTTACATAAAGCCAAATGCAAAATGAACTCATACTTTTTCTACATACATACACATATAGGCATATAATAATAAATATGGAACTGATACAAGCTTAATGTTTTAGAAGATAAAACTGCTTTTTCTAACTGTCCTTATATAATTTCCCTTTCCCTTTGCCCTGACGTTTTACGCGTGACTCTCTTGAAAAGTAAACTGAAAAACCGAGAAGTTTCTTTTGAATTAAATACTCCCTAATCCTGCTCTATTCCAGGAAAAGTAGAAGAGTGAAGAGCCATTATGCCTTTTGGTAAACATCACTGAAGTTTGTACTAGACCAGGAGAAAACTGCAACGTCTTCCTTGTACTATCAATACATTATACTATTACTCTCCTGATATTTTTGTTTCGAGGCAAGATTTTAGCTGAAAGTTCTATACAAATGGCCCTGAAAATTCAAGCAAAAAGACTTTTAAATATCTGCAATCCTACCCACTGTGTGTATCTCTGGATGAATGAACATATATTTGTAAAAAAAAAAAAAAAAAATCTTAGAACCTCAAATTAAACCTATTAAGAGCCACTGCAACACCTAGATTTATCCCTGCTGCAAATATCATTAAGATAGGTGGATGGCCATGTGTGGTATTACTTAGCTGTGGAACAACTCCACATGCTCTGTTCTTTGCAAGTTCCTAATTTAGAGTTATGACACATCAATAATATTCATCTGTAATCAAACATCTTTTCTCTTTGTTTTTTTCTTTTTTAGACAAAATGTACTTGATGATATCTGCCTTGCCTCTTAACAGTCAGTGAATGACAAATATACATTTACACTTTAAGTAATGGTTTGAGATCGTCAGGAAGACATGCAATTCTGACAGTTTGTGCCTCTGTGACCTTCTTTAGGGAACATATTTCAACTTGCATAAGTAACTTGAAAAAGAATTTATTTTATTTATTAGTGTTTGTGAGCTTGTGTTTTAGGATCAACAGCAGAAAGGAATAAGAAAGACTGTCATTGTGAGATGCAATTTATGTTTTAATTTGTGATAGCCACAGTACTCTAAATCACATGCACAAAGACCTGGAATTTCATGCAGTATCACTTTTTTTTTTTTTAAAGTAATTGGAAATCCAAACATACAGGAAGATTTCAAAAATCATAGGAGCCTGTAACAGAGTCTCCAGTCTTAATCAGCTGCTAAACCTCCTACAGATTGCACACAAGAGTGAGATGCCTCAGATTACAAGTCACATAGCATTTTACCTTTGCATAAAATATAACTTGGCAATAATTTCTGCCTATTAGTCATAGCAAAAGAAGACATTTTAGTATAAACCCTCTCGTTGGAGGCACCACACACTTCCCCTTTCTATCATATCAAACTCTAGGAAGTCTTCTGCGTCAAGGCAATTTCCAGTCAGTGCTTTCCTTGCCATACCCTTCCCACAGACACGATTATCTCACACTCACAGATGAGATCTCATTAACCTGCCTCATCCCCATCATGCCGGCCTCTCACATCCACTTCTTAAATTTTCTCACATAAATATTAATGCCGACTTCTGTGTTAGACTTACATGGAACAGAAATTCCCCATAAGCATCTTCAAAAATATTTCTCAACCCATCTCCTTTTCTGGGATGTCTGCCATTAACTTTACTGCTCCTTTTGCTGACCAACAGCAGCTTATTCTTGTTTCTTTATTTCCTCTGATTATTATCTTTTGTCTTTCAGCAGGGCCATCAACTCCGAGATGGAAATTGTCTTTTTGTTCTGTGTTTTGTCCGGCAGGTAGGTAGCTATTAGATGCTAGGATCATGAATAAGAAATTATTTCTTAAAAGTCTGCTGAGTGAGAGACAAATGTGTAAGGTGTCAGATTGGAGAGATACTTGCATGGAGTTAAAATGCGTCTGAATCATGCCTGGAATCATAACATCGCTATTTCTGTTCTTTTATTCTCTAACTGCAAAAAATACAAGCTAGTTTCAGATTGTATTTAAGGTTTTATATAGCAAAAATCTCTTTTCCTCTGCAATAAAACAACACACTTTTGAGTTTGGGTTTGTTTTTTTTTTCCCCTCTCCACATTTTGAAATCAACTTTTATCTGAGCATTTGCTATTTGCCACATCATGCAGAGAAGTTATCAGATGCATGGAGTTTAATTAAATATCAGGCAGCAGCCAAAACCTTGCTCAGAATTTTGGTAACAAGCTATGAAGCAATTTACTTCAGGTAATTGGGAGATATTTGGCTCCAGACTTCTGTCTAAAAGCCACATGGCTGATGTGAAATGAGCTAATCGGTGACTCGAGTCCAATGGCTCGAGTCCCTGTCACACCAGCCCCTTTGCCTGCTGCCTCAGTATAAAGAATAGATGTGAGCAGGAACTAAGCACGTTTTAAACTCTCTTTCCAGCTGGGTAGAAAAGAGGCAATCTAATTGCTGGAGGTCCTGATGGCCACAGCTCAGACCAAGGTCTCCTTCCAAATTTGGAAGTCCTCATCCTCTGCAGAAGTTGGGGAAGAGAATTAGGCTGTCTAATTTCAAAGAGGAGAGAGCAGTAACCACATTTCCCAGTGTGCTAACCTTATTTCAAGGAGCAGATCTGGATAAAATATTTGTCAATAACCTATGTATTATTCTACATAATAGTATAGACCACAGTAGTGGCGATTCAGTTTTGCTGGACTGCAAGAATTTGCAACAGTCAAAGACACAGCAAAGATGAAATTCATTCAAATAATCCCTATTAAATTCATTTTATTTGGGTCTCTGTCATGGAACTTCAATAACAAATGTCCTTTAATAATACATTTAAACATTCGGCTTATTCTAGTATTTCAGTCTCTTCTTACTGGATTGTTTTGACATCTCTCCTACAGTGACAGGCAAACTTCGTCAACCGCCTGAAGTCAGGCATACTAGAGAATACAGTGTCTGCAACCCTTACAAAGCTACTGCATACTCAGCCAAGACTAGTTCAAATGAAAACTCCTAACTCCTGCACCTAGCATGCTGCAAAATAGATATACACAGTATGGACTGGTGGATCTTGTAAAGCTTCTGTGCTGCAGTACAACCGCTTTCTCGCCAAACCCCAGTGTGTCAGATTCTGGAATTTCCCTTAAAACAACTTGCTTAACTTTAAAGATAATTAATGATCAATTTTAATACTAAATCTCCAGAAGATGCGCACACTGCGCTACGTCACTCATTCCCTGTTAGCGTGTTCTGCTGTGTCACATAGGGTAACTACGGAAGAGTGGTACCACGGCTGTGCATATGTTCAGTAGCTCCTTCATACAAAGATTTCCTCACTTGAAAGGTAAATTTGTCATTTTAACAGAGGATCTAAGTAAGCTGAATTAAACAGACAAAGAATCTATCCGTTAACATTCCCTAGATGAAGAATAGAAAGTAAACATCCATTTCAAGCTTAGAGCTATGACCCACTTTCGGATTTGAGAACTTTAACAAAAACAGCATAGGTAATAGATTTAGGAAGAAGTAAGATGGCTGTAGATTGCTATTTAAGTAATCACCAACAGGATATAATGTATTACAAAAACTTCCTGAATGTTTTGCTATTTTTAAACACACCAGTTGCTTGAGTTAAAAAATACACCAGAGACAAATCAAAATATTCATATGAACAAGATGACTGATCTCGTGGGATGATACAGTCAAATTCCTCAAACTACTTCCAACAACGTATAATCATGCCAGCTCCCACATACTGTCCATCATCCCTGAAATCTACAGCTTATCAGGAACTTCCATTCTCCCAAGTTCAAACTCATGAGCAAGATGATGATAGGTACCTTATAATGAACGAGTTCAAATCATAAATGAAGATGTAGTTCTCAAGTTTCTTTTATATATATATATATATATATGAATTTGTTAAATAACCAGAAGAAAAGCCAAATATGTTATTTACAGCATATTTGAGGGAAGAAGAAAGAAAAACACTAAGATTCTCTTTGCTGTAATTATAAGCGGTTTGAGTTTTCCTTAACCTCTGCAATTGAGTAAGACTTGGATTATGTGTACACTACTACTGCCTCTGGAAGATACATCCATCTTGTAGAGACGCTACATCAGCTGCTACAGAAAAATGTACAAAGGTACGCAACTCACAAAAAAGGCTTTGTATAAAAATGAAATAAACTAATACTAATTCCACCTCACAGTTTTGAAGGTTCATGAAACAATTCTGTGACTCAAGTACAAAATTGGATTTAGTTAAAAATTGACCCAAATAGGTGCACAAAAGACAAGGAAAAGAATAACGATTTAAGTACTGCTGAACTTCAAAAATCACACCTCTGACGTAATTAATTCAAGATAAATGTGGTTAAAGCAGATCTTTAGTGTAATTTTCCAAAGCAACCTGAAATGGCTTTCTTCTAATCATTATATGAAAATGTATTTTCAGCACCAGAATAGATAATCAAATTTTTTTCAATGGGCTTTTTGCTTGTTATTTGTGTACTTGGTTTCCACCTGAATGGTACTTCATATGTTATCTAGTTAATTTCATAGGTATTTGTATGTGATCAATTTTTATATGAAATATATTAATGAAATAGTGAAATCATACGCATATTCACACACGGATGGAACAAAGCTCAGACTAGACAAAGAAATCATTTCAAGAAACAATGAGTCTACAGCACATAAAGTAGAGGCATCGATGTTTATGACAAGAAAAGAAGAATTCATTATCTATTTAATCACAAAGATGAAACTGTAGCTTAGGAGTGTTATAATGGAAGAAGGGGTGGGGGGGAAGGGACAAAAACAAACCAAAGAAAGCATTGTCTCAGTTAAAAACGATAAATTAAATCCTAAAAAAGTGATACCATTCAAGGCCTTGCTAACTTGCATCAGATTCACAAAAGGACACTTTAGCTTTAATTTACATTGGCCTGAGCCCAAACCAACAAAAAAACAACTGAAATCCAGGTTAGATTTAACAATAACAGCAGCTCGCTTAAAATTAAAAGTATGCTCTCTCACTCTATTTTGTCACTCTCCCACAAGCCCAAAGTTAAAGCCAAAAAGAAAAAAAGAAAAAAGACTTCAGAAGGTGAAAATTTTTAATTGTTTACATATCCAAATATTCCTAAAAATCTAAGACCTAAACGCTAATGAAATATTATTTTAAGCAAATGATGACAAAAATGCTCTTGGGCTCAGTTAGACTAAGTTTCACATGTACCTCTGGCACAGTGATCATTAAAAAAAGAAAATGAGGGCGTTAGGAACATGAGGGCAGGAGAGAAGAATTTTCTTCCTTCTTTTTCACTAGCTGGGAAGAGAAGCGTGCTGGTTTTGGCTGGGACAGTTAATTTTGGGGTTAAACCACAGCCAGAAGATGTTGAAGAGTTTTCTCCAAGAATCAGAGCGATATGACAACCAACACACTCTGGGCTGCTCCATCATATTCAATGGTTGTTTCACAAAGAAGGGGAAAAACGACGCTTTATTTTCTGCATTATTCTTTTGCTTGGAAGTCATTAACACACTTGCTGAAACTCACTGATCATTTGAGCATTTCAGCTTATAAATTTTTTAGAAATACTATGGGATAGTATAATTCAGAATAACATGCCAGAGACAGATCTTCCATTTTTCTGGGGAGTAACTTCTTTGTTGAGATTTTTCTAAAAAGATTTAGGAAAACATGAAATAATTTTGTAGTACAGGGAGATGAGGAAAAACTCAAACCCAAAGAACACCCCCACCCCACGCCTAAATAAAACCTTATACAAACTTGTTTGTATCAGGAATCTGTCACAGGAATGTCTTGTGATTCTCTTGATCACTTTCTTAAGAATAAAAGGGGATATATCTGAAAAATATCAAATGTATTTATAGATCTCTCTCCCATTCCTTACTCACTTGACAACATTTGAGACTAAGGACATAAGCCTGTACTCTGGCTCCCAGACCTCAGGAATTCCCATGCCCGTTACCTAAATGACAGCTACACCACACTTGGCAAAAGTGTCAGGTCAACAATCTGGTAAATTGTCCAGAGTTAAGGACTGGGGTAGATCTGGAGATCTTGGTAAACCCATCAAAACTGATGCAGGCAGGTGAAACAGAGGTCAATAGGAGACTCTCACCTCCCAGATACTAGCATCAAATATTTTTCCAGGCTGCTACAGAACTGATTTACGCTATCACTCCTATTTCTGCCCCTCGATATGCTGAGTGTTAGGGGCCTGCCTGCGGCAGGGACATTCCTCTGACTCACAGATGGGACGTGTTGGCTATATGACATCATTTAGCCCCAACATTACAATCTTTTTATCATTTCTTTTCCACAGTAGCTTATTCTTACTCACGTAAGGATGATGCCAGCTTAGTTTGAGCAGCTAAGCGCCAGTTTGTTAGGTTATAGGAAGATCCCAGAAGAGATACAATTCCACATCAATTAGCTCCTTTCCATACATGATTATAAAGCAACACTTCAGATGCCTTAACAAAGTAGCCTCAAAAAAGCACTGTTAGAAAAGCTTTCTTCTCCCTCCCTGCAACTCTTAGATTAAGCATTATCACAGAATTAAATCTAAGAGTAAAAAATTTCAAGTACACCCCTTCACACTCACTCAAGTGCACAAGTCACATCTCATTCATTCATGAAAACTCCAGTTTTGAGCTACTGGGTTTTGGTATTGCCAGTCATTACTTCATTTTGTATCTCATCTCTGCCAGGTTTTTGGACAAAACAGAATCAAGGCCTACTCTTCTTTCCTTAATCACCATCACTTCTAGAAGAAGTTTCCCACAGAAATTCAACAGTTCACAAACATGCCTGGGCTTTTATAAACTGCAGATATTATACGATAGTTAATTAAATCAGAACAAAATCCCCACTTTTAGACATATGGCTTGTTTTCATTTTGAAAGATGATACTGTAGATTTGACAAATACCACAGAAATAGATGGTTACTGGAATTTTTTCCATAAGCAACTCAAGATTCATCTACTAGTGAAATAAAAATAAAACAGAGTATTTTCTCACAAAGGACATCCTTACAAAATTTGTCTGTTTTAGAAGTAAGGCAGAAATCAATCAGCTTATCTTCTATCAAGAGAAGTATTCCAGAAAGTGTTATTTCAAAACTGAAAATGTTAAATCCATCTAAGAAAAAAAATACTTTTTGGATTGCAATAAGTTTTTTTCTCTCATGCATGCCATTTCTCTCATATACGATATACAAAAGGCAGTCTGCTTGCATTTTGAACAATATTTACATAATTGAAAGGTGTTTTAAGTGTACTACACTACGCTAAGACTTAGGATTATGCTGAAAGCTTCTAAATACTTTAGAAATATAGTAGTATTTAAGGTTCTGCCACTGCTAATTAGGAAATATATTAATTAAATTGATAACTGAACAAAGTGGTTAACATCAGAAGAAACCAAATAGAATACGAAAGGCAAAGAAAATTAACAGTTTCAATGGAATTTCAAACTAGAAGAACATAAAAGAGGAAGAAAAAACTCTGTGTTCCTCAGTAAACAAAAGAAGGGTTGAATATAGGGGTGAAGTAAACTAGAAAAGTACTATAATGAACTGAACTTTATAAACTATAATAAACTTCCCAAATTACTGATTTTAACTCAAATAAATAGGTAAAATTCTTCCAGTCTTCCTTCAATTACTTCTGCATTAAACATTCAAGTACTTTTTCCCCCCTCATGCAGAACATGTTCCAAGTTTGCTCATGCGCTGAGCATAGCCATATACATTAGTACAGCCTTGATTCTCCTACTGTAGTCTGACATATGCCAAAGACATTTAATACAGAAATACGTCCTCTTTGTGTCTCATTTTCCCAAACATCTTGTCTTTTAAGTATGACTGACAAGCTTTAAGCTCGTCTCTCTTTCAAATTGCATATTCACATTTTTTACAGTCTGAGTCAAAGTGTACGTGTGTACTACCTCTACTAAAATAGTAAAACTCAAAAATCCTTCCAAGAATTATACACAGTGCGCACTTCAAGATGGAGACTGGCAACAACGAGGCCAACTCCTACCGTGTCTTTTCAACTCACGCACCGGGCACCAAAGTCAGACACAAGCGCACCCAGCTCCTGCCTGTGCACTCCCTGAGCAGTACCTAGTTGCAAAACAGTCCTATAGCATATTAAAGTATTTTAAAGTGAGCTCTTTTCCACTACTGCGTGAGTGTCTTTCCCCTAAATCAAGTTTTAGTTAAAAAGGAATTAGTCTTTCTGAACTAATGCAGAAGTAAATGTAAGATCAGAATCAGGTCATGAGGAAATCCTTCACAGGATAGGCACTAGCAACTAGATTTCCAGCCTGAAGTAAGTTGTTGTTTCTGTGAAGGGATTTTTATGTGTTACAATACTAATAATGCAAAGTTTTTAAAAAATTATATTCCTTTTCAATATTTTTGAAATACATAATCTGTGATTGCGTTCTAGCCTATTTCAATCTCTAAAGAAAGTCTTTAACCCAAACCCATCTAAATTCTCTTGCAGAACTGTGGCTTCCAAGCCTCTGCTCTTGAAACGTACTGAAGTTGTGGCCTTTGTTTCAGTATTGTCTGACCCTGCTGCCCTAGAAAGCAATATTGAATTCAATATTGAGTTAGTAACAGTAGAATAGGTTTTTTTTAAATTACTAACATTACATGAAACAAACTCTTCCCTCCTCTAATATTTCTGAATCTTTCATATCACTATTCATTTGAGACATACTGGCTAAAGAGATTCAACCCATACCATCATGTAAGACATCAGCCAGTTTGGAACCACTGCCACTGAATCTGTTTCATCAGGCTTCCTTTTGGTGCCAATCTCCATTATGCAAAGCATCTCTTTAAACATTCAGCATTTGTTGCCCTGGTTTCTACAGTACCACAACACTCATCCGTAACTTGGAATAATGGAAAAGAAATGGCACAAGAAATGCAAAAGAGCAAAACCATAGCCTTTTTAAAATGTTGCCCCCGCCCCCCCCACCTACTGAGTATATCATAGTCACTTAAGTCCACATGTTAATCGCTCTGTTAAAAATTATCACAGCCATCTTTTCTACGCCTAAGCTTTCAAAGAGAGGATCATAGTATGAAGCAGCAAACATTGTCTAGCTGGACAGCTGGGTAGGCTTTCCATTGGTATATCCGTATATATCACGAGCCAGCAGCAGTAAGGCATACTGGTTCTAACTTTCAGCCTACCAACCCCCCCAGTATACAATACTGGGAAAGAGGCTTTCTTCCCAGGGCGAAAAATGAAAGTAGCAGTTGTTACTCTGAGAGCATCACACAAATGTAGTAGGTTGTATAAGTAAAAGAAACAAAAGCAGATGATTTTCACACAAACAGTTACAATATGGAACTTCTTTCCATGACACTGTGGATTCATAGCCTTGTAAATACTGTGCATTTACAAGAACTGAAAGACTGAGTGAAAAAATACATGGAAGAGAAATTTATGGAGGACAGCACTACTTCTCCTTCAAGTCCCTAAGCCACCAGTTTTGAAGGAGACCTTACTGGTGCAGGCCTTACTAGCGTACCCTGCTGGCCGTTGTCAGGAAGAGATACTAGGTTTTGTCTGACCCGGTTCAATTCAGATGTAAAGCATTTATTGACATCAAGAAAATATTTATTAATGTTGTTAGTCTGCATACCCCAATAACCCAAACTCTGAGTGAACAACTAAGATGTAAGACATCTAAGCTCCTGAATATATTTCTCCCTAAAAATAAATGTATTTCAAGCTGGTTAGGATAGGCCCTACAGTTTTGTATTGCATTAAAAATATATCTTGATGTCAAAACAAGACTTGCTTCTGTTGAAAAGCCACTGCTAGAAAATAATTTTAATGCATTGGCAGTAGATATTTTGTTTGGGCTATCACATACATACTCTGAATGTTTATCTCCTTACATTTTTATCTTCATCTATAAATGTATATACTGGATACTCTGGGTCTGTGTGTATGATACAAACACATGCTTCACAGCATTTATATAAAATGCAGATTACAATTATACTTGACAATTTTTTTTTAAATTGTTTCAGGCAACAGTGATACTGAAATAATGATAAATAGCTTTTTAATGTATTGGCAATTAGAAGTACCAGACAAACTAAGTCCTCACTTGTCTACCACCACCTAGACTGGGTAACGAAGGGAGCGCTTCCCCAGAGTTCAGTGTTTGCTTCACTTTCAGCACGCGGCACTTGGAAAGAACAGAGATGGGGACAGGAGATGAAATGGTGATGAAAGAAAATTAACCAAGAAGCATAACTCTCACTTTACCAAAAAAGCAATTTCTTTGACACAGATACAGTCCAAGTGTTCACTTTACCGTAATACCACTATTTACAGATTGTGGAACAGACTTTTAGTCTTGTATTGATGCAAATAATAGTCTTTAAACCCATTTTTTCTTCCATTTTACTGATACAGAGTATCACTTACTGAAGTATTTTTAACACTTCCTTCCGTTCTCCCAATTTCTACTTCAATTTGTCCATTAATTTGTAATCTATAATCATTGACATGATGTATTATAGCAAGGACACAGCTTTTGACCTTAAAATTATAGTCATTATTTCAGATAATGATTTATGGTTACAGTTTAGATAGACAGACATAGATAGTTTAATTTTGGAGCACTTCCTAAGTCTTCCTATTAAAAATGAACTACAAGATGAAAAAACATACATATAAACTGAAAACTACTTTATTTAGAGAAGGCGAGGGTTTTAACGGTGATCATTCTGAATATAATCAATGTATACAGAAACAGTATAGATGGACTAATGAGAAAATTATCTACTAGGAGAAAAATTGCATTCTAATCTATCATTTACCTTTATTATCTCTATAGATTCTTATGAAACTATCTTAACATCCAGATATCTTACATATGCCTGATTAGCAAATTTATAGCAGGAGACATACATATTCAGAAGTAAGAGATAATGAAAGTAGATATGAAAAGATAAGTCAAATCGCCCATGCGATTGCAAAATTTCTTTCTGAAAGACTGCCACAAGGATAATTTTTTTATATTGTCACTGCCTGAATTAAAATAACAGTTTTGATTTATTTAAATGTGTAATGCTATTAAGAAAATTGTTTTTTAAGTATCCCAATTCCTCAGATTGAAACAATTATCATTTTTATTGTGATGTGAAGAAAGTAACTCTGTAATTAGATCTGACACCAGAAAGCTGAATATAGTGCAATGTTTTAATTTATTTGAAATCTGGATAGATAAATATGGGTTGATATCAAGTCCTTCCTTTTTGTTTATGGAACTCTTCAGTGCAAACACTGATGCCATTCATTTTTTATAGGGACTTACTGAACTAAATTCAGTCTTTTGGGAATTACATGAAATGCATCAACTGAGGATCGGAGCTTCATGGACTATATAGTCTTAGTGGTTACGTACCATTTCCTTCAGGAAGAGAGCTTTCTCATCGTACGTGTGGAAGATGTAAAAGGGCACCGTGTGCTGTCCTTGCAAGAGCAGCATGTCTGGGTGTTATCTGCAGAGAAGATAGGGTTTTGGGAATGGCAGGGGGAAAAAAAAGTCTATTTCTGACACTGAAGATGGATCTGAGTCATGGATGGCTAAGTAAGTAGAGGTAAAATAAGGAAATCTTTCCTTCTCCGAAATGTCATGAAGTCTCCTAATGTTAGCAAGGGAGCAAATAAATACTGACATTAAAGCAAACAATCAAGAAACACAACTCTGGCAGAATTTAGACACCTTTTAGCACTTCCATATCAGACCTTCCTGCAAGAAGCATTAACTACCTCATATTAAAAAAAAAAAGTTTTAATCTACCCTATTTATTACTATTCAGCAAACAAAAAATAGCCTACACCAAGCCTAAGAGCAAAACAGGTTTTCTCTAGAACTCTTTCTCCTAATATTGTGAGTACGATGAAGTATGCATAAGATCTCTACGCTTAAATTCTTATGTTGGAGAGAATTTTTAAAAGATGAGGGAATACTAGAGGAAATGATACTAAAAGCATTAGTGAGATCAAAATTGGGTATTATTGTTCATCATTTGGAACATATATTTTCCCTTATTTGTCCCACCTTTTTTTTTTCCTTCTGTTTGTGATGCGTGATTTATGATCTAAGATCAGTTTGTGTAGAAACAAGGATATTTACAGCACAAGCAATCAGAAAGTCTACCTAATTAATAGAATAAAACTTAACAGAGTTTTAAAAGACAGGGAATTGGTGTTGTGAATTAATTACATTATTTCATACAGATGAGAGCCGATTTTTCTGTTTCTATTTTTTTTAAACTTTGAGCAAAAAAAAAAGAAAATATGACTAAAGGTAGCTTTAAGAGTCCTTTGCCTTCTGCATATACTGACAATCATGTAAACCAGCTCTACACTTCACCCCTGAAGAAAAAGCTGCAATAAAGCTCTGGGGTGGATACGTTCCCATATTCTTCCATAACAAGTGGCAGGGGTGAGTGCGGTCGATACAGGTGTGTTCGTATCCTTTTGCACTTTTGGAACCTGTCTGTATAGGAGATAACTACAGTAAGAGGAAAAAGAGGAAAAATACTGTTGACAGAGAATTTATTTTTTTTTTTTTTTTAGAAGTGGAATAATGAGCAATGAAGGTAACATACACCGAGTGTTTTGAAATAGCAGCGAGGTTGGTGTAAAAGCACGCCTGCTCTCAGCGTCACACCAATCGGCGACTCTTACCTCCTTTTCTTTGATCGCGACACAGCTTTCAGGAATACTGGTACGCAAGTTTGCTGTTGCGCATCTGCAAATCAATTCTAATTTTACACTAGTTAAGGGATTTCCACTCCGTTTCTCTCCGAGATGTCATTTTCACTCTCTATATAAACTAGCATATACAGTCACCCATGCACATTCCCACATCATCCAGAGGGTATTGTTAATGTAGCATGAGTGAAAGACTACTAGAGATGACAAACTACATCTAACATATGAACTAATCTTCACTGCTTTCAATTACTGCAAGACAGGAAAGAAAAGAGTTCAAGTTGCTCCCAGACTCAGGAATGCCATCAGCGAGGGCCTGTCAGCTCAGCACCTGCTTCGCACAAGCCAAACAGTTTCCCCTCAGAAATCTTTCTCTAATTGTACCTATACTTAAAAAAAAAAAAAAAAAAAAAAAAAAAAAAAAATCACACTGATAAGCAGATCTGCAGAGTTATTTGATCCAAACTAGTATTCAGTTCTCACTGAACGCAAATGCCAACTAATTACCCACCATCAAATATTTATCTAATGGGCCTTGTAGAGGGAGCAGGATCTGGAAAAAAATAATTGCCTTGATGTCTGAAATCCAAAAATAATCTATTCAGGTGGCTGAGACTGAAACACTTCAAATATAATATTAAATAGAAAAAAGAAATCAAAACTCTGACACAGCATCTACAGATTAAATAGCTGAAGGCATGCCCAGAATCGTTACTCAGGACAGGGGGAGGAATGCTGGCAAAGACGAAGAGGAGACAAGTTACTTTATTAAAGTGACTTGGATCGCAGCAAAACATACCTGAAGATCTTCACAGCAGCAATGGAAGAAGCAACTGCGCTTTCCTCCCTCTCTGCCCCTCAGATGCCAGGCAGCCTTTGCAGCACCCAGCAGGCTTTTGCCCCTCAAGCATTCCTGAGAGGGAAAGGCTGGGAGATGAGGACTTCCAGGTCCAGAAAGTCCATGACATTAATACAAACAGAATATCTGGGGATATTCCTATTTGAGAAAAAAGATCAAGCACTCCTTTTGGTTGCCACTGGGCATTAAGCTGATACTTTTACCAAGAAGTCGTCATCTTGTGGGCCCAATTAAAAGATAAAAATTAAAGGTAAGCCCAGGCAGCGGGTGTCTGCAGTGGACAGGCACATCAGCAGGGTCCAGCAGGATCTCACGCTAATCCTGTGCTCTTCAACACATTCAGAGATCATGCAGAAAGGAGGAGAACAGTCAAGTCACAAAGCCAGTTGACAATAGTTAGCCACGACACTAAAGCAAACCAAAATTGCTTACAAGAGTTATAGAAGACTGCCATGATGGTGGATTACTGAAGAATAAATCCTAGGTAACTATAAATGCTTTCAGAAAATATTTATATAGATGCACAGAAGATTGCATTAACTATTCTCAAACATGAAGGTGTCCCTGTTGTGCAGGGAGAATATCGCTATGGGATTATTGTTGTATCTGTCAGCCATAACATAGTGGGTCTTTGGTTTGACTCTGTACATGCACTTTTATGTTCAGCTCCAATTAGAATAATCTACCAGAAACCTTCTCCCTTCAGGACACCTGCAAAATGAGACATTTTTACACTCTGTCCAGAGTCGTCTTCTCCTTAAAACAGTATCTGGATTTGCATGGGAAAATATTTCTTTGCTGATTACAAACACCCTTTCTGATCCAAAGCATTTCACACAAGCGGCTCTACCACACAGCCATAGAAAGCTTCCCCCGCCCCCCATCTCAGCAGTGAACTATCTTTAGTAGCTTTGACACTGATACATGGAAGTCTGACCTTATTTGACAAAGATATTAAGTTTGATTCAGTGAAGGCTTAATTAAGAGGGGACGTTGGATCAGTAAGATCATACTAGCCTGACTTTTTTTTTTTTAAGACAGCACGATTGCACTAAAAAGAATGAGAAATTCCTTTGTGTGTATGCTTACTTGGACAATTTCACATACAGAATCAGCAAATGTATTAAACGTGGCACTAAAGGTATTTAATTTGGGTCCTCTATTAACAAAAACTGTTCCGTTGATTACAATAAAACCCTAATAACATACGCACATTCAGTGAGATAATGCAAACCAGCAGTGATTATTTTTAAGGTGACTGCAACTTTCAAATATGGACTTAAGCAGTGCTCATTTACACAGGTGTACAGGAATCACTGTTTCCTTGCATAAGTAGTCAAAGGAGAAGTTACCATTTTTTCAAATGAAATGCCTAAGTAAAGGCATATTTTAAAGGACGTAATTCCCCCATCCCCACCCTGGGAAAATGTGTCAGCATAGCTCTGCAAGTCCCTGTGTTTTGAAAGATCTTCAAGGCTTTTAGAGCGATACTTCGAGTTATTTTACCTAACACAAAGCATGAAATCAAGAACTCATTCTGTAGCAAGCAAAGGTACAGAAGAGCTTTCCAATTCATGATCTCTCCCATGACTCACTGTTCTCAATCCATCCAAACTGGTGATCATCGGGAGTCACGCTTCCACTGTGAGACTTTTCCATAATCTAGCACATCTCAGTCCTGGGAAGGTTTTATTTGCTATTTAATCTACCTTTTCCTTTTTTCTTTTTTTTTAAGCCTCATTTCATTACTTAGATCAATTTAAGCAATGCCTCCCAATTCTTTCCCCTCCAGAACATCTGTGGGTTTTGTTTCCCTGCCCAGTAACTCTCTCATCTTTCTGAAGATGCTGTAGAAGACCTCCACTTGATAAAGATTGCCACAATCCCATTGCTTTCAGCAGAGATCTAACAATTTGTATCAGTGGAATACCTGCCCCAACCTACATCATCTATTTATGACCATCACTGATGCCGCATACTGAAAAAGAGATTTATTCCTCTAATCCACGATGTAGCGATAACACGAAACCACATCCAGTCCTAAGTTGCCTCAAGTGCTAAGTCCTGAGCTATCTACCTTGTTGCATTTCAAGTTTTAAGTTTATATTTTAGTATTTTTTTTTTAAAGCATGGAAGGAAAGAAAGAAATCTAAGTTTTTCTTTGCAGCTTCTCACAATACAGTACCAACTGCAATTAACATTAACAGGCTGTTTTAACCCTTGTGCTGGATCATTAATCTTCAACTGAATCCAAGAAGTGTCTTTATTACATGAATAATGTAGTTTTACATTATATGTATCTCACGCCCAAGGAATAACTAAGGATAACTGAGAGCAGAGTAAAGGAGAGGGAGGAACAGCAGCATTAGAAAGCCATCATAAATGCCTTTACAAATAAGAACAATAAATTCAGAGAGTGTTAGGGACTAAAGACTAAGTTTTAAACAGCCTCTTGTTTCTCTTTAATCTATCTTCCCTTTCTTTCCCTACCTTCCTAAAGTCTGAATAGTGAAGTGAGATCAAATTAAGCATTCTCACTTAATTAAGCAAAGAGCATTTCAAGTTAATTCATTTTGTAACAGTATGGCCTTTATGGAAGCAAAGTAAAACATAGTTTTAATGATCCCCATTTTGTCTACTTTCAACTAAGAAGAAAAATTACTAAGTAGATGAACTCACTTACGGTGACCGATACGGTGTCTGAATAGGAGAATTTTATAAAAGCATCACCCTGCTGCAACTGACTTTAACAGGGTCTTTTGGGTATCTGGGCCACTTTCATATTTGGTATTCTGTAATGAGGGTTACAATAAATAAAGACACACTGCAGTTCCAAATTTGTGTCCCTCCCACCCTCCACTGCCTTTTTGGGGTTAGGACTTTGGTAGTCCAAAATAAAAGCTAGAAAAAACACCCATCCTGGTGAAAACACAGTTGGATTCAGCTGCTAAGCTGAAAGGGTAAGAAAATCAGATGAAAGAAGGCAGAACAAGTTCTGAGTATGTTTTAAGAGATGAAGCATACAGGTAATGGCATTGGGCTGGAACATTAGCTAATATTGACATTGACTACAATGAATTCTGTTTTAAATACATGAATCAGAAATAGCTTCAAAATGAGAAAGCACAACAAATCCTTTCAATTTAGCCAATTCACTTCACCATCTATTAAACTAATTAGTCTTATTCTTCCACTATAAAAACTGTATCAAAAGACTTTAGAATATAAAGATGAAATTCTCAAGTGGAAGAGCATATTAATACTCCAAAGACACTCCAGGGCACGTTTTATGAGGCCATTAAAGGATGGCTTGGGCAGATGAAGGCAGCTGGCAGTACCTACAGAGTATGTATTAACAGCCCCCCGAACCACACCCTGGCCTATCAAGCCCCTTTGGGAATTTGAGATAAAAAAGTTATCACCAGATAAGATCATGCGAAGTTCTGCATCAGTCCTTTACAGACAGGCACGTTAATTCTGAGGGTGCATGTGAAATTGGAAAGAGAAAATGCTAGGAAAACAGTGAGCGTTTTTTGTTTGGGGCTTTGTTTTGGTTTTTTAATTGATCCAAATTGATTAAAAAAAAAATTACGCATGCCACTTTCACCTACAGCAATGCAACAGAGTGCCTGCTTGTGTTAACAGTTCCTGGCAATATGACAGACTAGAAACAGGGGCAGGAGGAATAAGAAGAGTAGTTGCTTTTAATTTAACATTTTTTTTAAAATTACACAAGATGACCTAAAGGCATTTTGTCTATATCTTTGTTTTTGTCCCTATCTTTATGGCAGTATTCCCCGCCTCTCCCCCCACAAGAGATCATCTTTGTTCAGTCCAAGGGACCACTATTAGCTGGCAGGTTTCTTTTCACTACCCCCAACCAAAATATGTTCTTGTCAGAGTTGCTAAACCTCAGGCAAGGAAATGTCCCTGGGACAGTTGCTCGCGGCATCACTTTCATTCCGCCTAAATCCCACTCTCAAGCAAGGCAGCCATAAGAGAAACTAAGCATTGACATGCTGCTCCCGATTACTGCCACGTTACTCGTGGGTTTCCCTTTGCACCACAGCATTCTGTAGAAATGATTATTGGACACAAAAAAAACCCAACCCTGCTAGTCAGCGCCTTTCTGTTTAAGAATGTAATACGTGGATTCCTTTTTTTCATGTTTTCTGGCTACCACTTTGCAGGTTTCTACCCAGTATATTCTCTGCTGGGACCCTGATGGTTGTGTGAAAGTGATTGAAAAATAGATCTGTATTCCTAGGATCTTTATAAGCTACATGCTAACATGCTTTGTACCAGATGGCAGTCTTTCAGGTATTTATCTCTTTTTCCCCTCAGTATTATACGCATTAATAATTGAACATAAGATCATAAAACTGTGCTTCACTGTGGTCCAGTCTGGTCACAATTGGATAGTGTGTAATCATCTCTAGGTGCAGATAGAAAAGTATTTTGTTGCTGCTGTTGTTAAGGTTATTTGAGTTTCTGGTAGTACCAAAGAGTCCAAATGAATAGAAAGGCTAAGGAATGATTTAATCTGAAAGCAGATGCCTCCTATAATGCAAGTCGCCTATAACAATTTCTCAAGACAGCATTTTGAGTGGGAATGTAATGTTTGATGATCAGTACTCTCATATGCCAAAGGCCAGAACCTGGAGATGTAATGCGGATGTACTTGGCAATTGATAAGATGCCACTTACTGCAACAATAAAAGCTTTCACAACACCTTAGCGCTAATTTAAAGAGGTGGTCCTGCAAATTTAGTGCTAGCTGAAAACTCTCCTCTTAATCTACCTTAGAAAAGTAAAGTTGGATAACTGGAGAAAGTTTTTGAAGTTTCAGACACTGTTATTATTGGTTTGAAAAACATTATATTGCTCATATTATTTCTGTTGGTTTGAGTTTTGGCGAATTCTTATCAAAGGAGTTAAAAGATTGCCAAAAACAACTTGTTCCCTTTCTGCCCTCTACTTTCTCACTAGATAAAACACAGGGTCAAAAGTACAAGTGTTGACTGTCCAACAATGGCGTTTCTACACTTACTCCTTTTGGAAGCAGCCAGCTTTATTGAAAGGAGAACATTTCTTTCCCATTTTACGTTTGACTGTAGCTATCGATTGGAGAAGAAGAAACCACAGCGCATCTTGTGCTGGCGGTTCGTGAGAAGCAGACAGAGAGGGAAGGACCCCAGCTCTCTACCCCCCGCTGTTCCTCCCACTGCCACCATACCCCTGTCAAACTGCTCTGTCCTACCGTTACTTCCACTCAAAACATTGCAATTTGTTCCCAATAACAAAGGCGGTAGATGCAGAGCCGCCTGATCTAACTGAAATATCTACCGTGGGGATAAGAAAAGGGGAAGCGAGGATTCCCAAACATTGGAAATAAATACACTTTCAGCCAGCTACTGTTGCATTTGAGTAAATCATCATTGTGGTTTTGTTCTGAAACACTTCACCTCACTGCTATGACCACCTGTATTTTTTTTCCAAGCATTACACAGTTTTTAAGGGACACATTGTGTGCTGTGTTACTTGCATGCAAGGCTGGATATTGCCTTTAAGACCACCTATGTGTCTGGTGAAGCCTTTCAGTCTTTTTTTTTTTTTTTTTAAGAAAATCCAATCAAATCTAACTCTCCCAAAAGAAGTTGTAGTATTTCAAATACTCTTCATGATTTCAGTGATGATGGGACTGAGAAAGCCTAAGGGGCAAGAGAGAGGAAACAAAGTGAGACTAGCAGACAGTATCACTTGGCAGGGATCATCCTAGAAATAACCATGTTACCAAGCACAGCAATTTCTGGAAGACTTCACAGTAGCAAAAGCAAAGCAAGCGCATTAAACACATCAGAAATCTATTTACAGGTGTTGCACATAAACAGATACCGGAGAGAAACAAGAGTGGCAGCAATAACAGAGATGTCTTGGCAGCGGGTTTGCAGTCCTGAGCCCTGTATGCAGACTTTCCTATGTACGGCTGATAATCGTCACTGTCTCAGTCAGCTGGGGGAAGCAGGGAAAGATACCTGGTTGGGAAACACCTACTTGTCTACGCAGACATGTAAAAGGAATTAAGTATATAAACTTATGTTTCAGAGTCGTATCATCTTTCCTTCTGTTACATACATTAAAGAAATTTAGAAATTATTTTACCTGTCTACTTCAAGACCAAAAGGTCTAAGTACAAAACTAATTTTTACTTCATTTCCATTAGCAAGTTTCTGTTTCTTTAAGGCAGTTGTGAAAAGCATGTTTTAGAGCAAAAGCTAAAAAAACCTAAAAGAATTTTGAATTAACTATTTATAAGTGTGCAAAATGTAAGGCAATGTGACAGTCCAGGCAAGACTGTGTGTAGAGACATGCTAAGCAAGTGCAAAGATTTCACCCAGATAATTTCAGGTTTCTTGACTTTAAGTTTGCTCTCCATTAGAATTCAGAATAAACAGGAAAACAAAAGTAGGAAAATATGTTAAATAGATGTGCAAAATGCATGACAGATGACTCTGATGTGGTAAATAAAATATTATATCCTCAATTGCTACAGATTACTCATTCCATGAATATATGAAATACAAAATAAGAACAGTGAATAAAACAGCAAAAAAAAACTTTTCAGAATGATATGTCTCTCATAAAATAACCATTAATGGTGCAGGCAGGAAGAGGTAGATGATACAACGGTGGCTCTCAAAGAGAAGGAAGTCCAACCCGTTATAGCTCTGAACTGATGGTTTTACCACTGCATCTTGTCTTGCAGAGCAGCCAGTTAGGTGAAATCCCAGAATCGTTCAGTCTGAGAGGGACCCGCGGGGCGGCTTGCTCAAACCAAGGCAGGCTGCTCAGGGCTGTGCCCAGTCACATCTTGTCTTGAAGGCCTCCAAGGATGGAGAGCCCACAGTTTTGCTGGGCAGCCTGTGTGCAGGTCACAAGAAGGAACAAGGGACAGGGGGGAAGAGGGAAGAAGGGGAAGAAGAGGGAAAGGAAGAGAAAGGGAATGAAAAAGAATCCAAACAGTTTCTAAAGGTTAAGGAGTGGTTTGTTCTATGCAGTTGTAACCTGGTGACTTCTGTCGCTCAGGCTTCAGACAGGCTTAGCCTCTAACAAAAGACGAACCACCTCTATACAGACTGATGTACAGTTTTCTTTGCTTCCGTGTACCTTTTCCTATAAAGTTTGCAACATTTTACATTTACCTAAACCTACTTGTGTTACAGTTCATTTTGCGGCTGACAAACAACCTGGCACTTTGTTTCCTTGGTGATTTTTGAAATCAAGACATGAGAACAGCCGTATACTGCTTAGCACTTTGTACTAAGGCTAACAGGGTGACCCTGGCTGACGAGCCATTCAGGGAGCTCGTACCTTGTGGAAGAAGCAGGTATTGAAGAAAACATCTCCCAGAGCCTAAAAATAGCCAAGTAGGTTCTCTAGCACTGAAGTAGCCCAGGAGAAAGCTTGCACCATAATGTCTTACTAACCCCCCCTTTATATGAAATCAGTAAGGTAACGTGAAGACAAGGTGGGAACTACAAAAAAAGATGAGGATTTGAAGGCAATGACAATGAAAGTGACTGTAGCTAGGATAATAAACATAAGAAAAGCAAATCAATGAGGGGAATGAAGTAAAACTGAAGAGAAAGTGGAGAAGGTGCTTGGTATTGTAGTTCAGTTTGCAGTCACTCAGCATCTCCAGCACACGCAGTCAAGGAGGCAAACTGAAATGCGCACCAGTTAGGTCCTATCTAGTACCAAACATTAAAGCATACTTGCTCAGGAAATAAAAATACAAGAACTCGCCATACCTAGTCCTTTTTGACCTACACTGGCTACAGACAGAAGCTGAAATGAAATTCAACATCTTGGTTTCTGCCATCAGGGTATATAATGGACACAGGCCCTAGTACAAAGTTACCCAAAGCAGCAGAATGAAAACCGTGATAAACAGTTCACACACTCCAGCACTATGATTTTTCTCCACAATAAAGCCAAGGTTTATCCTTTGGCAGAGATATAATTCTGGGAAAACTAGGCACCAAATCCATGGGATAAACTCCCTCAGCAAATAAGATGACCATTCTCCACTAAGACGACTCCTCAGCTGTTTTCTCTAACAAATATAAGCAAGGAGACACAGACCAATTCTAGTCCAACCAAGACACTTTGCTGCATACACTTTTTGTCTGGGTAAAGAATAAGAAAGCAAACAGTGACAGATGTTAGACACACTTGGAAAGTCCTCGGGTACTGTGGTGATGAACGACTATAACAACCTCTTTAGGACAGAATGGACGGTTTATTGTCTGAAGCACCAGATACCATTCCCCTTTGATAATGCTTGTGTACTGCAGTATCATACCAATGAAGTTTCAATAGGGATATTGTTTAAAAAATAATTAAAAAAAAAAACCTCTGAGAGAAAAGATTATTCATCATACCACTGAGGGCTTCATTTTGCATAGCTTATAAAATGCATAATTGTGCTAACATACCTAATTGTCAAGCTACTCTTTTGGCAAGCTAACGTACAAGTGGGTGCCAAACAGCAGGGAATACAAAATGGAGCAGAAAAACAGTTGAGATTTGATGGTGTTCTGCCTCCCATGAAAAGTGTTCTTCCATGAACATATATAATATACATATATGCATGCATTGTAATTAAGACACTGAGAAGACTTCATAAATCTATTTTTAGTATTGTCTCTTAATTTTCTGGAGTTACTATTGGAAAAAATAGGATAGCAGGATTTGTTTTGCAATGTTGCTTCATATTGAGCCAGATTTAGGAAACATGGACCCGACAACCTTGTTAGAGATGAGGAGTTATGAAACTTTGAGATCTTCATTTACGACCATCGGTTTATTATTTCTGTTCTACATTACATGTGTGGCATGTTTGCTGTTTTGCTTTTTTGCCTGCAGATACAGAGGTTAGTGGCAGAGGTAAAATCTCTGCCTTTTCCAGAAGTAAAGCCAAGCCATCTGGATAGTCATGTGTTAAGGCAGAGTATTATTCTAAAAGGGGTTGTCTATGCTTCTTAAAACATCTTACTGGAAATATCAAGTCAGGTTTCTAGTCCTGCTACTTTTTAGGGTTCGTTCATTTATACTCCAGCTCACTAACCTGCCAAACCCCTCTCTAGATCTTTCTATTCTTCTCCCCTTTGCCTCTTTCCATCACCCCCATTACATCTACACTGGTAAACACAACAAAGCTTCTCCTTCACTCCAAGTCCAACTATCTCACATTCAGAAGCCTAATGACAACTTCTCCCCTTCCCTCAGGAGAGGCACTCTCTACACTTTACCCACTGGGAACAGCACTTCAGCCCCAACGCCCACCAGACAACCCTAGGTGTTATTTGGGAGAGCGCTGGCTGGCATCGGCCAGAACTGCAGCGAGGATCATGTTAACCTTTAGGTAACAGGGGCTGGTCATAGGCTGGTTCAAGCCTGTGTGTTCTCCATCTTATCCATTAAGATGGATTTTGATCCCAAGGCCCATGATCCCCAATCCAAACACAACTGATAGTCCCACGCAGATTTTGCAAGCATTTAGTAGAAAAGTAACTGGCACGCACAGCAGTTGCGGTATGTGTGTGTATATATATATATACACACACATATCTGCATGCATGCTTATATATAGGCATAATGTATCAGGAGCAGAAAGATTTCAGAGAAAGCAGGTATGACTGTCATCAGGCATGTATGCCAGGACCCCTGGGCTATGTAAATCTCTGGTAGCACAACAAATGAGAGAGAGAGAGAAGAGAGCAAGCGAACATGTGCACTTCAGTCCTCGCCTCTCCCATTAGAGATAATGACACCCAAAAAAGACATTTTCAAATCTAGTTGTTGCAGAAAAAACACGGGTTAAACATGGATTGTAAGGTATCAGACTGCTAAAAGTTTTCTCCCTGTGCTGCATCTGTGCAGTGTGTATGTGTGTGCCTGCACACGCGTGTGCGTAGGCAGAGACAGGGAGCAAGGGCACAGGAGCAGCTATTCTCTTCTGCAGGCATTTCGGGTCCCCAGCACAACCTCCACTACAGCAGTGCGGCTGTAAAACCCTGCCCTGAGCCAAATGCTCCACCAGCCCAAATTTTCTGGTTCTGTGCCAAAGACGCCTCAGCCAGGGAAAGAGCTCCCACCTATTTCAGCATTCTGTTTCCGCAAAAACGCCACTTCACCCATTTTCAAAATGCACAAAATGTTACTTGCAAAACACCCTCTCTTTTATTATTAGATAGCCACTGACACAGTCATTTGTTTATACTTTGGGGAAAAAAAAGTCTCTGTCTTCCCCCTTATTTCTTTCACCTTCCATAAGTCCCATTGTTTTTCCTATCTTTCTGCCCACATCTCTGCTAAAACATACTGACTAGCAAGCAGGAATACATATGTTTCATATGTCAAACCTTTCTGGTTTTATGTTTTCAAAGATATTTATTCTATTACTAGAGAGGAACTATATTAGCATTTTGATTGCATTCTTTGCAGCATTTTACAAACATATAAGCAAATATCCACCATTTTTTCTACCAAAAATACAGCTCTGCGTACAGAATCGCTGCCATTAGCTAGTTTATAGTGTTCACTTATTAGAGAGAGGGTAAAGAAATGAAGTTGATAAATATTCAGGTTTAGTGATGTAGTTCAGCATTGTTTGGACTGGGTCAGTTAGGGCTAGGCTGCTTTTCCTGCCTTCTCCCAGCACTTGCCATGTGAGTGGGTTTTCATTATTTAGTTACTTGCACATGTACAAAAGAGTCTTAGTTCTGTAAAACCACCTCACATATTATTTTATATATAACTGGTAGTCGGTGTTACATCAGTTTGAGGTTCTAGTGCCAGTAACGCTGTAAAAATGACTACATCTCGCAGTTTCTTTGGGGTCTTTTAGAAAGTTCAGGTGGAGGCATTTACTAATTCAGTCCTCCCAGTACTTTGTATTCATACCAGGCTTGCTCAAGTATAATCTGTAAGAGGCTTGAAATGGATATATGTTCATCACTTAAGTAATACGCTTAGAATCTATTATTTTGAAATAAAATCATAGCTATGTTACCAGCAGCTTTATTTTTGAATGAGCTAACAAATTCCTGAAAACAGAAAAACAACCTTCCTCCAATCCAGCTAACAGCAAAACGAACATATTCTGTTACAGAATATTTGGCTTCTATTTATAACTCATGTAAAGAAGCGGAGCCAATCGAGTACAGAACTGATCTGTCCAGAAGGATCTCTTATTTTTAATGAGCGTAACAAGCATGCTATGAGAAATAAACAATCATACCAAATGTTCCACTGGCAACCTATCTGAATACATCTTATCATTCAGTTACTGTGGAGCAATTTGGTTTGCTCTCCTATGACCAAGCTCTTACGCACCTCGGTAACTGACTCTGTCTCCTAGAAAGTAATCCCCAGTCCTGATTAAGCACCTCTGAGCTCTGTCTAGTGCAAGGGTTCAGTTAAGCACAGCTTCAGTTGCAAGCATAAAAGGAAATCCACAGAAAAGCTTCTAAGCCAGCGGTTAGGCCCTCCAGGCAGAGGAAAGCGTTACGTACCCACTCCAGCACCTGGATGAGCACTCTCGCCACTGGAGTATTATACAAAAGGAAAGCCACTACTCAACCCGGCTCCTTTTTAGTGGAAAGCAAAAGCTGCCACCGCATGTTGGGATTGTGTCTAATCTCGCCAATATGCCATGGGTGCACCCCGAGAGCCCCTTCCAGACCCAGCGATCCTTAAGAGGCTTAGATGGAAACATATCGGGGGGGGGGGCGGAATAATAACTCAGACAGACATGACACTTGGAGAGGCTTTAAAAGGAAGAGGGCTGCTCCGCGAGTTTAGGAGCCTGCAGACTCAAATAGCAGACGTGAATGGGTTTCAGGATTACACTGTCCTGACTTATGTACCTTCTTTTAACCCAAGTCCCTTCTTTCTATTTTTCCAGAGTAATTTTTATAGATGACTTATTCTATTTACAAGTTTAAAATGAACACGTGCTTCTAATACCAGCAACAAAGTTGTTTTCATCAACAAAAAAAAAAAAATAATTTCCATGGTGCTAGTTTAGCAGCTGACTAAAATCCTTGGTTTTACTACTACGGTACTGGGGATGGGAGATTCTTCACACTTGCACCAGCACAGAAAAATAAAGCTTGTAAGAGAATACTTCTTCACCCCCCAAACCCTTACCACCACAGATAAAACAGTTGATATTTTTTTCATAGTATAGTGATTACACTCTAAACAGTACATTTGTATTTGAGGCTTTTTTCTTTTTAAAAAAAAAAAAAAAAATCGATACTCATCAGTCTCTTATTGCACAAAAGATATGCTCTTTTCATAGGCTTATTTAGTTCAAAAACTGTAATTGTTGATAGCACCCAAAAATAATTGGCATCATACAAAATTGTATTCTAGTAGTCCCTAACTATTTTAAAGCAAGTTCAGGGCTGTACCTCTCTATGGAAAGCATGTAAATTTGCTTTAGCCACAAGAACAAAAAATATCCTGTGCTAGAGGGACTGGACTGGAGGGCTTCAACCATCTAACCACTGGCATCCTCCAGCTCAGCTGACTTGTGAAGACCCTGAGAGTCCAGGCAACTCTTTAGGAATAAAACCTCCATTGGAAGCAGTACAGTTATGCTCTAGATACTGCAATTCCAAGAACTGCAGCTCTTATAACTGAGAACCTGGGCATCATAAGCAAGAGTAGTTCCTGAGCTTTATTAACTTAAATCAGAATTAGGGGAAAACAAAAAAGAAGATGGGATAAATGCTTTGGGGAGGATTTAAAGAACAAGATTTGTTAGAAAAGCTTTCATATTTCACCAAGAAAAAGGCCCTCTCTGAAGAAATGCTGGAAAGTACAACTCGTAAAAGGCGAGGATGAAAAATGACCACAGCAAGTCATCTGAATACAGGGGGAAAGAAGAAAATTCAAGTTTAATCTTAGATTCAGATCAGTCCCCCCCTCCCGATGTGAATATTTTGTAACTATTTAGAAATACTTTTTATAAATTAATACTTTCATTTGGCTTTAAACTTGATCTGCTTAAAAGTGATTTTGAAGCAAGAGGTTGACATAAATGGGTCTCTACTCGGTAACATGAAAATCTAAAAGAAAATAACTAATGCCCTCAGCTCTTTCCCCGGTCTGCACCATACGTTGTAGTGCAATACCTTAGCAAGTGCCCGTCCTGTAGCACGCCACTCCAAAGTTTCCTGAAGGTACGGGGGATGCTGCCATTAAAACAAAGACGACACCTCTGTTCCCATGAACAGTAAGAGCCAGGAAAAACCTGTAGCAGGTGCAGCAGGAGCGGATCACACACCTACACCCCCAGAGTGCTGAGAAAAGCAATATTTGTATTTTTCCTTTTTACTTTAACCAACCAAATCTTACATTTTTTGAACATCATTTTTCAAAATGCCAGCTTTCCTCCCCCTGCCCCGTAGGAAACAGAGTTGTTCATCATTTTACAATACCACCTTCTCAGCAAAGCAAGAGCTCCGTTCAGTGTTGAATCATACTGAATGCGACACCTCTGAAAGTTGTTTGACTTAGCATGATTCCTGTTGAATCGTTTTCTTTCATGGTGAGCTGAAAGCCACACTTTTGGACCGAGTTTCTAGCCGTTCGCACACTCTCGGATACTAAATTGCACAGTTTTGCTGCTTTTGGCTTACAAATGGAACAGTGACAGCAAGGCAGGCACCTCCATCACAGAGTCATCTGTCACTCTGCATACTATGCTAACTCTTTTCGGTATTAAGTTATGAGTGTGAGAGGACTCTCTAAATAAAGTCTGACAAGTGGGAGCGGGAGGGGAGTCCACCCAATTTGTATTAAGTTTCTCTTCATTTCCTCCTTTTGGCAGCAAGTTTTATAATATATATAATCTCACAGCAGCCAGAGGAATTTTATTGATGAAGGCTATACCTCCAATCAATTTGCCCTAAATTGATATTTTCGACTTACTAATTTGGCTATTGAAAATTTCTAAGCCCATCACTTTTCAGAAGTTAAAACCTGGGACCTATGACAGATAGTAAAAATGGATCACAGCCTTCAAAAGGGGGGGTCCTCCTGTGGCATTGAAAAAAAACAGATGGCCCTTGGAAAAAAAAAGTATACATTTGAGATTCCAAAAGTTTAGATGAAATCAAATCTCCTCTTTCCCATTCTCATGCTCTTTTTTTTGCCTCTCCCTCTATATTTAATATATTTATAATCTCTTAAACTTTTATCACAATCAAGAAAAAATTATTTTTGTATATTTTTACCTATCTTTTGGAACTCAACACTTAATTTCAAAAAAAGTAAAAAAAAAATATTAAGGTAGAGGATAAGAATAATCTCAGGGCCAAGATATATGGGTTTCCAAAGGAAAAAAAAAAAAGCATCTTTGCTTGATTTGCATGGTAAACACTGTATCTCTTACATATACACGATATACTTTTACAAGTTAGAATAAGAGATTCTGTTTGAAAACACCCTGAAGGAAAACAAATAATTGTTCTCTCTGAGAACACATAAGCCATATGCAAAATCAAGTCTCCTGTATGCAACAGAAAAAATATGACTGACATCTCGCCAGAATAAACCAACACATAGATGAAAAAAAAAAAATCTTCCTCTGGAGATCAACCAGAGGCAAGTACATTAAAAACCTACTTTTTTCTTATTTTTTTTAAATAACAAAGTCTTTTTTTATTCCAATGGTTGCTTAATGTTAAAACGTAAAAGAGAAATTCACATAGAAGGACCTGAGCTACTGACTTAGTCTTGTAAGCACCCCAGCTATGAAGCCATAATCATATTTGCTCTTCCATTCTTTCCATCTGGCCACATTAATCTTTCATTCTCTTCTGCTCAGTAATGGAGAAAGAGAAGAAAATCCCTTCTTTACTCTATGGACTGATGGTTATTGGTACCCACCACCAGGAGATGCATGTTTAAACCCTCTCAGCTTGAAGCCAGGTCTCCCCTTCCAATCAAAGTCCTTTAAGTCCTGTGCTGTTCCAAGTAGGTTAGGTCCCTACTACCACAACACAACAGTGTAAGAAGTTGCGTTATCGTGCTGTGATGGCCACACTTTGAACACGGTCATCAGCTTGGGTCCCTGGGGAAGATCCAGGTGTTATCCTGCCCACTTCTACATTCCACCTGGAAGTACATAAATGCATATGCAAAAACTGTGGAGATCTCTCTCGCAATTATGAATTTAGGCATCTAGAGTTATCTTGGTTATTTTCTGAAGGCAGGTTTTGGGGGTATTTCTGTCCCCAAAATGCCCCAGATACCCAGGCATTTCTGGTTGATTGGTTGGAGTGTGGCGGGGGGGGGGCACGTTTTTGGGATGTGTGTGTGTGTGTGTGTGTGTGAGTTTTTTGTGTATTATTATTATCATCATCCCTATTCTTTTCTCATCTGTAAATCTACCTGTACTTGTTTTGTTTCTCAGACTATTCCAGCCCATTTGGGAGCACTTTCTGAAGCTGAAGTCTCAATTCCTCTTTTGGGACTTCATCTCTTTTGGTATACTACAGGAATACCCAGTAGCACAGACCCACAGGCAAACGCAGCCTATAGCAGGCTGCGCCTATTTGCATTATCTGTATGTCTCCCACAGCGAAAGCAGGCCACGCTGGCAGCAAACATAATACAAGGAAACATTTCTGGAACACATGACTGTGAGTTAAGGGGTCTGGATATATCATTAAGAATACCATTATGCTAGGCAAACCTACCTTCGATTCTCTAAATAGGATTGATAACAGTACGTAGATCACCAGATATATATAGATAGATTACACACACACCCCAAAACATACATATTTACCAATTACTCTAAAAGAAACAATAAAGAAATATTTGAGCTGGTAAATTTAGTAAAAGGTTTAGAAAGCAATAATTCAGGAAAAAATTACCTGTGAAACAAACCCCCGCCCCTTACTTCCAAGCCTAACAGCACTGGGTGCACAACTACCGCAATGCAGAGGGCAGACTGGACACACACCCCCTCCGCAATTACTTTTCCAATGGCTGAAACACATGCAACAGTCTGAAGGCAAAGCCTGAACTATGGCCCTTGATTAAAACCTCAGAGTTTTAATCCATCTCCCAGATCCATATATCTTGATAACAGAGAAGAAGCATCTCTCTACCCCATCCTTATTTCTCTCAGGCATGCCCATGGTACTTGGGAGAGGGAGATTTGTTTTCCATAATCCCATTGCATCTGTGCTGGTCTCCCTTAAATTTACTAATTTTTGTATACTGAAAAATTGTGTATTGCGAAAAGCGTCTATTAATTATATTCACAGCACATCAGAAAACTTGGTGAAAGTCACACAAACATTCAGCATGGCATATTTAAAAAAAAAAAAAAAAAAAAAGATGAAGACTACCCAGCTTCACAAGCACATAATGAAGGTTTTCAGACAGCCTGGTGGAAGACTTCCAAAACGGCTCTCGTGCCGAGTGCCTTCAACTCACGCTCAAGTCAGGAGGACTTAAAGGCCCCTTGTAATAATGCCAAGACCAGCACATGAGAAAGCATGTAATCATTTCGTTAGCAGGGATCATTACCAGGAGGAACTGGAGTTTAGTGTTTCTCTGCAGAGCCTTTTTGATATAAACTTCGCTGTCAACTTTTCTTCTCACTGAATAACGTCACTGTTAAGCAGATGGCCTTTGCTACAGCATTAGGAAAGATCTAGACCTAAATATCATTTCAGCAAGGCCACAGAACTTTGATAACAACAGCCACTTACTAAAATGCTAAATTTGGTAAATCTTCTGTGACCCAAAAGAAACAAGTTAAATTCAAACTGATCTTACCATAGTAAAATTTGTATGAGAGATACTATGCTTAATACACAATGTAATAGCAAAAAAAGCAACAGCAGCAATGCACAATGACAAAAGCCTTCAAGAAAAATGTTCAAAAATACTCGGAGCGAAATTATCAACAGAATTTAAAAAACCTGAAGAAACTGAGAATTCTTATGAAATGTTGGATTATCTTTTTATACGCTAGCACAGAGCACGTTCTTTCTTCAAAATGTCAACCTGCAAAAGTTTCATCAGATTCCACTTAGAGAATAACAAATTCCACAAGTTCTTCATGTTTGCAAGGATAATAATCAGTTATTAATAATCAAGTTTAACATGCAATCTCTTAACCTGAAAGGCAGGGAAACAATAACTTTGAACCAACCAGAAGGGTCAAAGAAGAAAGATCGTATGTTTATATTTCATCTAGAAGACACCCCTTTCCCTACCTGAGAACTCTTGGAAGTTTTAATGAAATCCATATCTGAGATTTAAATCTCTGCCTAGAACTCATCTGTGACTTTTTAGTATAGTTTGTTTATGTGGTTTTAATGAGATCACATTTAGGTAACTGATTAAATGTAAACAGGAAGAAGTCATCTTAGGTACTTTTAATCACATTACAATACTAAAAAGTCTTGAGGCAGATCCTTGCCGCAGAGGCTTTGGAGATGAGCTCTTTTAATCACCTTCCTGTTTGGTTAGGTGGGTTGCCATGGGGAGGTGATGCAAAAACACATCCTCACCCTCTGCGAATCAGTGATTAGCCAACTTTAAAAGACTTAATGGTTCAGGTAAAAATACTAGTACTTTGCAATTACATGGAATCTTTCATTACAAAGCCCCACGTAGGTAAATGAGCACATAACATTAGGTTTATTAGATAGTGGAATTGTTTCTGGGAATGCTTTGGGAAACCAAACCAAAGGTTGCGTCCAGCATTAAGTACCATATTTCCCAATACCTTCAATGCTTTGTACGCATTTAACATGCTCAAAAAATTGGTCATGCAGTGAACACCCCAAATAACTGAAACTGCAAACGCTTAAGCAACCCATGCCTGAATTCACTCAGTTACCTAGGTTTGCAAGAGCCCACAAGAAAGCAGAGCTGTTTGTAAATGTGTTTGTATGTGAAAGACTGACATTTCTTGACATTTAGGGTATCTTTGGGGTTTTTTTTAATCCCATCAAGAGTAATGAAGTCCAGAAGAGAGAGGAACAAAAGTTGCTTAAGATTTTTTTTAAAACTTACTAAAAAGTTTCACTAGGATATGTGGGAGGGGAAAAAAAAAAAAAAAATCAGAAGCATTTGCTTTCTTTTCCAAATATTTCTTATAAATAAGGTGTAACATATGCTAGGTACCTAAAGAGCTGAAAATCAAAATACTTTTCACTTATCTTTCTAAAAAATGCTGGTCACTGCTTAGGTCTTCGATTCCATTTGTGCAAGGAGCCTGAGTGCCAATACAGAAAGTAATACCATATGTCAAAATAAAGCTTTAGAGAAAAGAGGCGGGGGGAGATCCATCATTAAGTTCAGTTGTGCAGAGATTTTTCTTACACCTATTTGGATAATTATGAACATATCTGTGACTAGCCAGCAAACAGAAGAGGAAACACATCTCAGGCAAATTCTTGAAGCCAGCAGTAAGTTTTAATTGACTCTGTTGGTGCCAGAATTTGCCAGAATTTCAAACAGTGTATCCAAAAAGAGGTGAAGCACAGAGGGGTGCTTACCTCCTCAGAATAAAATGCAAGATGAATATTCATTTTTTTTCCAAGCTGCAGACTACAAGAGACACTAATATTTGCAAAATCATGTAGCTATTCCAAATGTAAAATCGGGTAATTAGTTTTCAATATCTCATTTTGATAGCTCATTTATGAAAGTCAATACACTTAACTGCTAACTATTTTGGTTTTCCTCACTGGATGTACTTTTAAATTATCATGCAGTTTTAAAAAAAAAAAAAAAAGGACGGAGCAGGGGGAAGTTCACTCAATGCATCCCATTTCCCTAAGTTTGAGAGTACAGGACAATGTTGCAACATCTGTAATAGAGCAGCAAATCCCAGTGAAAGACTTTATAAGGAGGGGAAGGGGATTTCTTGTTTTAAAAGAAAACTGATGTCACTCATTGACCCTGACGTTCATACCCACGTACTCCCGAGCACTAGGAGGCATGTCCCCACCTGCCCTGGCTGGAAGCCAGGTACTCAGATGCTCATACCCAAGCAGCCCACCCAGGTCCATCCCTCAAACACAGAGGAGCACAAGGGAGCCAGCACCACGCCCTGCTTACTACCAACACCTGCAGGTCTGGGGGACCCTGTTGGAGCCCACTGGGATGACTCTCCTTCCTGAGAGCCATCAGGATTTCCTTGCTGCCTCCCTCCTGGGCATCCAGAAAAGCAGCACAAGGCACATGCGGTGCTTCGGACTTACAGACTGGCTGACGTGGGTGCCGACAGCTCCTGCCACTCTGACTGCCCTTCTTCGGGGTCTGATCCTCCTGCAGCTTCCAAACCCACCCAGACCCATCATCCGTGTCCTAGCACTCCTATTAGCGCTCTCTGCAAGAGAGGCTCTTGAAATAATCTAACATAAACTGAAGGGTAGGCGTTGACACCCATTTCACCCATTCCTGTGATCCAACTAATGCTTGCTATCATCTGGAAACAGCTAAGTTTATAGATAAATAGGCTTGATCTAATTGCTACATCTGTTCCCATTTTACTTGCAAGCTCAAATGTGCACTTTAAAAAGTGTATTTAAATATCACAATCCACCTCTTCTTTTCCTTCTGGAAGCACACAAATCCCCCAGTAGTCCTTTTGTTTGTGTACACAGTTTCAACTATTGCTGCTTTTTTCTACATACTTTTACATATACACATACCTAAAGGACTAGCAGTGTCTTTAGTTTAATAAGTCTTCTAATCCAACTTTATGTTTAGACTACATACTGATATGCTTTTGTTTCCTTCCAGAGGTAGTTTACAACAGATGAAAAGCAATATTATTTCATTTAAAAAAAAAAATCAAAAAAGAAGTTATCTTACTGACTTCAGAACATGCTGTATAGCCAATAGGGATAGATATCTGTGCTGCAGAATACTCCTAAGCCCCAGCATGTGTGCTGGTCATTTCTCAGCTCCTCGACAGAACACATCCTAGACACGCTCCTTTTCTGGAAGGGCAACCACATGCGAATGATGGAGAGGAATCACAAAATGCATAAGTAAGGTCCTTGCTCAAAGTGATCAATGTATGATGACATAGACCGCTCTGTGGCATGCATCTACCCTGAAGTCTTGGTGCCTTGGACTCTCCAAGACAACATTCATCATGTTGTACTGCTGCACAACTGCTGTGCTGAGCGTACAACTAATCCAGCAAAACATGACAAACAGAAGACGCACAGTTCAACTCAGTTAAGCTTCTGCATAGGTGACCATCTGATTGTCTTTGTTTCTGTATTATCAGTATAGCAAACTGTAAGCCTTAGGAGAAGAATTCTTATTTCATATTATAATCTTATTGGCATCCCTAAATTCCAGCGAAGCCTAAGAAAACCCAATAGTCACAGGAATTACATGTTCCTAGTGGACAGTTAAGATGTCTTTTAAAATGGTTTATGCTGCCCCTTAACATTACCCTAGTGGCTCTGTGCTTATCACAAATACCTGAAATCATAAACTTAATGGGTATTCAGCCTTCTCAGGCATAGAAAGGCAGGATTCGAGACATTTGTATTTCTACAAATATTCAACTACGTTATGTCTACCTGAAAGAACAATGTGTTGGGAAATAATTTGTTTCCTCCATTTACTTTCTAATAAATGCACCCTCATCACAGAAGTTCTAAGATTATACTTCCCTTGAACAAGAAGTATATACCTTTACATACTTTTTATTTTTATCTGCTCACCATTTTGGCATCGATGGTAAATAATTGCATCATCCACCTTCCCTTGCTTCTCCTTATATTTACAGCATCAATAGGAGACTAGAAAGACCAGTCGCATCCGCATCTCTACAAAATGAATGTGTACAATGGTATATAGAGCATGTTTCAGCAGTGTAACTTTACTGTTCTACTGTCTATTCTCAGATGTTGACAGCTTTATTTAGTTCTAACCATTTAGATTTACAAAGGGATCAGAAGAATAATATCTTCCAGGGGAGCAAGCATTCCACAGTCAAGTACCTGAGGCTTTTTTTTTTCCCCACTTGTACTCAAATTATACAGCCAAAATTTCTTAAGAGTTAGAAGACCGGCTTTGTTTGGAGGATGTTTGTTCTTTTTCGCTTTGCTAAAAACATCAGCTTAAAAAATAGGGTAGTGGGGCTGCCCAGAGGATCACTTCTCAGGGGACACCAGACTTGTGCTGTTGCCCTGTGGAAGTTTGTCAGAATATTCAGCTTAGGCAAAAGAGATCTTTTAAACAGATAGGCATGAATTTTGTGAAGGAAGCTCCTTAATTCAAAGTTAGTGGTTTTTACTGAACTGTTAATTAAGTAAGAGATGGTGGCTTTCTCACCTATCCTACAATGATGCAAAGATACCCATGTTCAAATTTCTAGGCAACTTTTCCATAACATTATTGAAATGTAGATCTGAAAGTCAGATGCAGTGTAGTTTATTTACATTTACTGGCAAAACCAAATCAATATTTATGCAAATGATCTTGCAGCTCTCCAGTTAAGGGGCTCCACGAGCTTCCAGAGTAGATTGTTCCTGCTCAAAAACTTACTGACACTGCCATATTTGTCTCTTACTATGTTTTCAGTCTTTTTTTTCTGCCAAGGATAGTTTCTCTCTGCAATTTTCCATCAATTAATTTCAAAAACTTCATTACATAACATTCCCCTTGTGATAGCCTCTTAAAAAGCTGTACCTATAAAATTCTTTGAGGGGTGTTTTCTTGTTTGGGTGGTTCGGTTGGGTTTTTGTTGGATGATAGAGAGTTATATTTTTCTCTCATTCTCTACTGCTTTCAGTCCTCCATTTTTCAAGATTCACAAACCCTTACTGTTCTGTTCAGCCCACGTTTCCTTCCATCTTCCCATTCTTAAACTTTTTTTTTTCCCCCCCCAAGTAAGATAGAAGCAGATCTACAGATCTCCATTACTGATTTCTTCCCACTTCTGAAACAACGGGCATCTTGGGTATCTTCTAAGAACTTGGTGGACTGCAAGAGCTGCTCTACTGTTTATGGTAACTAGATTGAGATAATTAAAATAACATTTTAAAATTAAAAGAAAAGGTAGAGCTAATACATGGCTGTTGTTGGAAGCACCTCTGTTTGTCTCTAATGCACCTTAAGAAGTATTTGTGTCTAGTTCTCAGATATTTTCCACGGCGCATTAAAGCCTCCATGACCTAATTTACTAGCACAGCATTTTGGAAGCAACGGGGAAAAATAACATTACTAAAGTGATTTTTATCATTTGTTCTAGTACTAAAGATCTCATTAATATTTTCTGTTTTGTTAGGAATGGTACCAATCTGTTATTACTTTACTCAAAAGCTAGGTAAGAAGTACTAAATTCCACAGTATATCATTTCTTTCTGAATAAGAGAGAAGAACAGACTAACAGTAATACAAGTGTGTAGGATGCCTCAGTACAATAACAGATTTTTTTGGGTAAGTGTTCTTTTCTGAAAATACTTCGGTAATTTCAATTCCTTGTACGTGGGTCTTATTATAGTCTTTTCTACTATAATATTTCTTTTTTCTTTTTTTACCCCATAAATTTCCCTCCCCGCCCCAAGCACCACACAGCTTTATCAAAGAGCTCAAGTTACAGAGCTCTTTGAAAGGTAAGTATAATTTATACAATTCCAATTACCCTGACAGTATCAAGAAACAGATTTGGAGAGTTTGCAATTGCTTAAAGAAATGTCAACAGTTTTGTGTCATGGGAGGAGATTGTTTAGGACTAAGCATTGAAAAACAAAAAGCAAAAGACACCTGATAAAACATACAATAAACTCGTTGGACTAAACCAAGACGAGGTTTACGTCTGGCCAGTTCTACATCACTTATGCATTACTGAAAAAACAAAGCCTAAGCAATTGTCAGAAATACATTTGATTGAATTTTGTGCACACTGCTTAGCTGTAATTGTGAGAAGACACAAATAATAGAATTATTAGCCTCCTTTATACACAGACACCAACATAAATGAAGTGAATAAAAAACATCTCAATGTCATACAAATAGCAAAGAAGGATCTTCTAGTTCATAACAGGAAATATTTGTAGAAATAAATGGAGGAGAAAGACTTCACATCAGTAATAGTGGATTTGCCACGCTGGTATTTTTTAGCCTGACAACAGAACGGCTATTAAATATTTTAGCCAATAAATGGTAATTCTTCATAAACAATCCTTGACTTCTGCCAATACATACATACAGGGGTGTGTGTGTTTGCACACGTATTCAGCTATACATAGTCGTAAATTACTTTGATATTTGCCAGTTTAGTTATTGTCTGCAGCTGATATTTTAGAACACGAATTGTTTTTATATAACTTCATGAACAGTCACTCTACCAAATCAGGTTCGTCTACTTTATTCACAAGTCATATTAGTGACTATCCAGTAAATATGTTACTGCTCAAAAACCAAAAAGCAACAGGGAACCAGGAGTGGATCACAATAAGAAGAAATAGGTGTGCCAAGTGACAGACACATTTTGAAGAGCGGGTTGTCTCAGTGTATCTCACTTTTGATATTCAAGCAACCCTGTTCTTCCCGATTATGCAGTGCCAGCTGCCAACTGACGCTAACCCGAGCGGCAAACAACTTACTGTGTAATTAATGGAAGTTGTCTATTTAATTGCAGCGAAGATCCAATTTGAAATACTTGCAGGGAATGCTGAAAGTTAAGATGTTCTGGGAGGAGTTCTTCTTGTTAGGTGCACTGATTTGATGACATCACCAAGGTACATCCAGGGAACAAAGGTCCCAGGTGACAGCCACCAGTTCCCTGAACAAGGCGTGATCAAGTGAGACGACACACTGCTAGGTGCTAGGTTGCCCCACACACACTTGAACCCCCTTTCCTTCAAAGAGGAGTAAGAGCTCAGGTTTGCAGATAGCGCAAATCCATGCGGCGACACTGATTTTAATTTTAATTTAATCTAGCCTGAACTTCTGTGAAAGATCATTTTTTCCAAACCATTACTAATACAGAATATTTTCTGCTGTTGGCAAAGGATTTTACCTAAGAACTTCAGAAATACAATAACGGGTATTTTGGCAAGTTCTGATGTGATTTCATAATTAAGAAACATGTCAAATATGAAAAGGAGAGTTGAAGTAGTAGCTAAAATGTAAGATTTGCAGGTATTTCCTCTGTCTCTTCCTTGACTAAAAATAAAATCATATTATAAAACTGTATTCTGGGTACCACTCCTCTCCTGAGTGCCTGCTTAAGGCGGCAGATAAATCCACGCCAGCAGGTTATGTCTGGTGTGAACCAGACTAGTTTAGCTGTTGTTCTACATTCTCTGCAATTCTTTTAAGCCTTCCGGGTTTCATACAGAACACGTTACTTCCTGAGAGAATAGTTTAAAAAGCTAGTTAAAGGGTAACACCATTAAAAGAGGACAGATGAATTCCTAGAGCATTTTGCGTGAGTGTTGGCATGTTTCATTTGTATTTGATGATCAGTTACACATACGTACATGGGAACAATTTTGCCGTGAATCTATCCTAAGCAGTAGTTTGTACATGAGTGCACTCTAAAATTGCATGCCTCTGTTTCAAATATAGGTCTCATTTGCTAATACAAGGATCACGTTCATTAGGATGTAATTACAGGATGATATGCATCTACTCAGAGGAACAACACAAACTATTATTCCTTGCCTTCATTTAACTACTCCAGAGTAAAAAAAGACACTGAGGTATCTCAAACACACCGATTACATTCATCTCGTTAGGTCTGGGAAAACTATCTGCTAGGCATGCAAAGGTTAGGAAAGAAGAGATATACCAGAAGTAGCATGGGCAACGTGCAAAGAAGATGACATATGTGACAAGCACATGGGTAGAAGCCTTTAATGGATAGAGGCAACGTCAAGCAGTTGTTATACAGCTTGGCATTTCTCTGGACTACTTTACCGGTAGACCAAAGGATAGAAAAAAAATTCACTGGTCTTCTGGTTGGAGAGTTGTGCAATATGCTAATGCTGGTGGAGAAAGAGCAAGAAAGCAAGCAGCAGGTCCATATACAGAAATAGCATGAGAGAGGGGAATGGTAGTTTTGGTCATGCTTGTATCAGGTGCTAGAAGGACTCAGAGTAGGAGTGGGGGATGAAACACCATAGATTTTGAGGCAACAGAAACACTATTACTAAAAATTGTTGCAACTTGTATGGGAGTTTGAAAAAGCTTTTCCAAAAAGTAATGAAACAAAAGAACAGTCAGAGGCTCAGTTATTCCTTTTATACGCTATTGTTAAATTTCTTACTGTATCACTAAAGCAATTATCACATGTAAGGTACCACAAGTGGAAAGAAAGAAGGAATATCCAGTTAGATGAAGTAATGATGTTTAGGAGTAGATAAACTCTCTCCCCACATTACTGTAAGTGTTATTTTACACCACCATCATATCAGGTTTTTCATTTCTTTTCTTTCCCCTCAATCAATTTCAAACCTGTCATTTAAAAGCGCGTAAATCTTTTTACAGAAACAAAGTCAGTCTTGCTCATGTCCTGGTTAAGTTGCTCATTTGCACAGCATACTCTTTCAAACATGATTTATTAGTAAAATACATGCTTTAATGACTTGCCTTGTTTCTAAATTTATAGGCCTAGGTTGATGGAGGTTTTTCTGTGTGAATGTTTTCCGGATCTTATTGCCTTGTACGTGCAGAACAGTGGGCATTAATCAATATAGTTCAATTAGTTACACAGACTCCCCGTTGTCCCAGCGTTGGGGCAGGCAGCGGCTTTCTAGCACCAGCCTTAACTGCCTGCTGCAGAACAGCACCCGAGATGAGCCGGGACTGGCATCACCCCCATCTCCTCACATTCAAAGCGAACAACGTGATAATAAGGCAGCACAATAGGGATGGACACACACGTCTGAAGGGCACAGAAGTGGGTACGAGTCAGACCCTGTTCTCCACGGACCAGGAGGGTTGCTCTCGCTCTGTAATTCTAATATAAACCATGCCTTTTTATCTTCAATCCAGGGTTGTGGAAGCAGAGGGTAAAGCTCCCCCCTCCCACCATCTCCATCCTCATCTCATAGGCTGGGACGATCTTAATGCTAAACCTGCTTCCACTGCACTGTACGAGCAGCTCTCTGAACCGTATCAGCATTTTGCATGCATTGTAAACTCAGGAAAAAGGAAAATAAGTTAATTTAAGATGTGCTGCAGTTTGTGCCAGTGTTGTTAATGTCACCCTGAAAGAATTCCCACCCTTGACACACACTTCTTCAAGTATTTACAGTTTAGCTGTGAAACTCAAGATTTTCATTACTCAGAAAGCGTTGTTTCTTTACAAATGCATGGAAATCCAAACTTTCCCAGTTATTTTGTTACTACAATAGAATTGAAAACCAAGGAAGACTGGTATGAAGTTAAATTTAAGATTAGTTTGCCATCTTGTGTAGAGGGGTAGAACCAGGTGAGCAATGCTGAATACAACAATAAAAAGTTATTTTTGCTTTATAATTTGCAATTCAATAATTTTCCACTTAGTCAATGAAAGACTGCAGCGTTTCATCGCTGGACTAGTATTGCAGTGATTACCGATCAAGCACTGACACAGGGTCTATTCTGAAACCTGCAGTACACTACAGAAGCCTTTCTGAAAACCAATGAACTGCAGCTCAGATGTATAACCCATGTTACAGAAAATATAAGCAGTGAAATATAAACAAAGAAGCCCCTCCAAAACATACGGTCATCAACCATAAGACCGCTCAGGGGACTGGGATAAGTGGAAGCCACCTCAAACAGCTTTAAGTTTTCCTAGCAGTTATTATACCACCAGACAATCATCTGTCAGCAAGGGATCATTAAAGCTCCACCAACCTTCCTCTTCCTCCTTTCCCCACTCACAGGCACCAAACAAATCCTCTATCGAGTTTTACTTTTCAGAATTTCCCATTCTTTAAAAAATAAACAAACCAAGCAACCACAGTAGCAATAGTATAATTAAATTCACAAGATATTCCTTTAACAAAAATTTTTAGTACTGGAGGTCTAAGAAGTCATTCACACTAAACCCTGTCAGTAAACTATGGATGATTCTACAATTATGCTTCCTAGAACTTAAAATGTTTTTTTAATGTTTCTCCTAGCCATGTTGGAACACAAAAATATTGGAATATAAAAATACGGAATATGATTTAAGTTTTCCTGCTGAGTCTCAAAACAGAAAGATGTCCAGAAAAAAAAAAAAAAGTGATTGATATGGAGAAGAAAGATTTAGAATTCCAAAATGGACTAACAGTTATCGTTAGAATTTCTAGTCTTCTAATAATCAACAGGAAGGGATTCACTGCTGGAACCACAAAAAGCTACAGTATTTTAATCATTACAGAATAATTACTGCATGTAAGTATATAACCCAACTTCGCTCATTTACAAATCAGAGAGCAGTAGAGAAAGATGAATGGTGGGCTTGCTTCTGCTTCTTATTAGAGTCTTTTTTGTGCCAATGCGTCAAAGGCAAAGAAACTAAAATCCAGTAGATATGGGTCTCCAGGGAGCACAAGAAGTCAGGGATTTTCTGATGAAAGTTTTTTCCATAAAAATTGGATTGCCTGAAGGAACGTATGAACCAGTTTAGATGAGAAGACCATTTCTGGCTCAAAGACGGAAAGGGGGAGAAAAAGCCCATATTCTCTTACCTCCAAATAAGTAAAATCTGTAAAAATTAGAGCACTTAACTGGAACACAGAACGCCTCACCCAACTTCATCTCGGCAATCTGTCCTAGCCACTGAGCTGCAAACTAAGCTTGATAGTTTTTTGAGGGGAATAGAATTAAAACAAAGAGCAAAGAAGAAAGTAAGAGTCATCTAAGAAAACCAACTGGCTAGTGGTCATTGAGCTCACCTCAGATGTGAAAAATGAAGTCTACGGTCCACCTAATCAAGCTAGAGTCCATCCTTTAAAGTTCAAGTATATACCCTGCTAGTTTGGGTAATGGCTAGCCTGACAAAAATAAGAACTGGTCTCTTGCTTGTCATGAAAAAGTTTGAGACTTCCTTAGTGCATAAAAATAATACTAACAACAACGTCTTGAAAAGCATCAGCAGACAGGAGCACCTAAAGACCCACTTTTCCACAATCGCTGATATGAATACTCAGTGCGAGGCCAGTCACACTAGCGATAACACAAGTCCTACAAAACACAGATACAATTCGTATTAGAGTGGCAATTTGGCTACAGACTTCATGGTTGATTTTGTGCAAGGCAAAACCACTCTTGCTGCCATTTTGCTTTGAAAGAGGGCAGGGAGGAAGGGACTGAGGCACCAGGGTAAGTATCTGCTGCTCAGAGCACCCCCGCCACGCACCCCACCGGTTTCCCCTACTGAATCCAAGGTCCATATTAGGAAAAACCCACTGATTTCACTGCTCCCAGGTGCTTGTTTGCTTTTCTCTCACTAAGTGAAGACAACCAACACTTGGAAATACTTTAAAACATCGCAGCATTGATTTCATTCTTCCTACCTGTATTGGCCAAACTGCTGAAAGCCAAGCTATGGCCACCTCCGCATTGGTGTAAACAGAGAGCAACATCGGAGTAGCGAGGAGATGCTCTGAATTTAAACAGGCTCAGCCGAAGTCAGACTGTCATCCTATTTCCTTAACTAGTCTAATTAGAGTATAGAATTCAATTTAGAAAGTACATTTTTAATAAACATATGCTGAGGTGCATTACACTCTTCTTGAAAACGTTTCAGATGTACGATTACGCTTTACAGATCTGTGAAACAAGAACAGATAGGCCTCATCTTTGGAATGGTGTTACGTAAAGCTTTCTTCTCTAGATTAGCACAAACAAGAAGATTCAAAGCATTTCCAAAACGAACCAGGATGTGTACAAAGCTGTCATTTCTATAGCCAGTATCACATTAAGCCTCACCCAGTGAGATAATTAGCCTGGGGGGTGTGTGTGTGCGCATGTTTGTAGTGTTGGTTGTGGTCTTTTTTTTTTTTTAAAGCACTTCAATATGGATCCGCTTATTTGAAAGAGAACGTAAGATGTCGACGATATTAGAGTAGCCTCTTTGAATCACACCGAATAAAAAGAGCTAGGCCTCAAATAGCTTACAATTGTTAAGATATTTCAATGTCTGTGAAAAGACAGAATAACTGATGATGATTCAGAATTAATTGCAACTTGGTGACAGATACACACAACGTGCCCTAAGTACAGCACTAATGCCAGCAGAGTGAACCCTTTTCCTTGTTGTACCCTATAAACAAGATTTACTGTTGTGCATGCACTTTCCAAAATCTTCAGAACAAACATCCAGCTGAACAGTTTTTAATTTAACAAATAAAGTATTTTGTATAAATTTTCTTCTCTTTTGACTCTACCCCCAACAGCTCAACCAACCAGAAGACTAAAGCACTAAAAGTTCCCTTTTTTAGAGTGCTTGCTGACATAAAGTAAATTGTCATGCTTAATGACAAAATCCATAGGGAACCAAAAATCACTACATGGGAGAAATCCCTGTAGAAAGAAGCTTTAGCTGAAGACCAAAGCAGCTCACATTACTTATTAAACTACTAATGTTAAAATCCTTAAAATGTGTCAGCACAGTGGTACATTATGCACGTTTCCTTGCAAGAACTTCATCAAGTTGAGCTTCTCCAACGCTGGAACAGTACTTCAGTACTGTTTATCATCATCTTAAAGGAAGTATATATTGATAAAGTGGAGCATTTCAACATCCAGTCTTTAATTTTAAGGAGATGTTTATGTTTCATCAGATTGAAGTTGGAGCTGAAATGCACATAATGAGCTTATTTCCTTTAAGTCATCATATTTTAATAAGAATATTTTAGAATTCTAAAGATTGTTGTGTGTGGGGACCATTAGTTTGTTAAAAAAAAAAAGCTCAGATGTGTTCCATTTCAGAGTTTCTCCTTCATTTTCCTCAGGAGTGGATGTATACAACACATTCAACAACAGGTTGTGTATCAAGAGTATGAGGGAGGATGCAGTAACATTCACACAAATGGCGTAAGAATTTCACCCTTGATCATTACTCATTTTTTTCAATTATAACCCTTAAAAAGGTTAAAAAAAAAAAACAAAAACAAAACATCTTCTCCTCCCCTCTTTTTCTATCTTACTCTGAAGTGATCCGATTCATTAGTATTTCTGACTCTAGGTAAAATCCTAGAGGGATCATGAAATTACTCTTTGTAAAATGTCCTTCTTACATGCTTTAAATTCTTTTGGCATTTACAAGCATATAAATGTTCTTCATTATTCAACCATACAATAGTAGGAAGCTACTGAGATCATAATTTTGATAGAATATACCAGGTTAAACTGAAGAGGAGCATTTTGAAAGAGAAGTTTGGTTTTGCAGTTCTACGGGTAAAGCAGATGCACAACTAGCAGGACTAAGGGAAGACTTTGATCTCACCTACCTTTCATGTACAATTGACAGTTGTAATTTGGACTCAGGGATGACAGAAAGGCAGCTGAGAAATTCTTTGAGATGCCTGTGTACAGAGAAGCAACATATGCTTGATACAAGCCGAAAGGAAAATACAAAGCCTGAAGAATCAGCATTGCCGAGCACAAGCGCTACACAGCACAGCAGTCATACATGAAAGGGTAGCCCACGCAGACCTCACCAGCACAACCGTCCTTCGGTCAGGCTCTGGGTTAGTATGTTCGCCCATGCTAGGTAAAGGTAACATGAATATTAGGCTGAGAAACACCCAAATGCGGAGAAACGGTGACAGGTTTCTTTACAGAAGGCAGGGACAGAGCACAGAGAAAGGGTACCGCAGGAGAAGACAATATCCAGGGTGATACAAACTGAATGCCCAAACATTTGTTCTTGCTTGTGGGTTTTTCAAAAGGCAAGGAGAAGAGAGAGAGAAAAAATATTTTCATCTAGCAGACCTCATTTTGTGACTCAGGGCATTTTTCCGAAGCAGTGGTTCTGCTTTGATGCACTCTTGGCCTTGTCACCAGGAGCAGCGAGAGCCCCGGTCAGTCGTCCAAGCAAAGGGTTGGAGCATGGGGTATGCCGAGAGGACGGCGCGAGAAGGACCTGCCTTTGCCCCCTCCCCAGCCCTCCCTGGGTACACCAGCCCGCTCCTCCCTAACCCACCCCTCCAAAACATTGCAGAAGCAGCATGGCAGCTCAGCAGGCCTCCAGGCCCTTCATCTATCAGGAAACAGGCTGTAGTGACAGTGGTGTGGGGGGCAAAGTTTTAGGTACAAGCGAGATATTTACAGAACAGAGCCTTTTCTCAATCTCTGCCAAGAATAAAAAAATGGGAAGAAAAAAAAAAAAGGTGGTGTTGATCTTGGTCATTTAAGGGAGGAGTTACGAGCTCATCTGAAACGACACTAGCACTTTGATGTTTTGGTGAAAGGGGCTAAAACTTGACTCTTCCATGCTTTTGAATAAATAGTAGTCCAAGTAGGACTGGAGAAAAGAGTTAAAAATTCATTTACATGAAGGCAACTTAACACTGTAATTAAGATTTAGACTGAGCACAAACACAACATTCCGACAATAGGATCACTTCAGTACATCAAAGGTAGCATGAATCAGGACTTCACAACACAGATGGGTCCAATTTGCTGCATTTCTCAATTTGCATAGTTTTTTGGTCTCACAATACAGATCTTTAATGCAAGAGTTATGCCTATCATGATTAATTTCTGTTACTCTACACTGTTTTTCAAGTATCATCTCAGGTAAGTAGATATTATTATTACAGGTAGGCCAAAAAAAAGAAAAAAAAAATCAGAATTTTCATATCCTGTGATGAAGTACTGGCAAAAAACACTCAGGAACAAAAAGGTGTCTAAAACCTGAAATTACTTCCAAAGGGATAGGCAAACAGTTTAAGGCACAGAGGGGTGGGGGAAGGCTGTCCTTCAAACCAGGGTCCTGTGCCTAATCCCAAGGGAGTGGCCAGCTGCAGGCAGCCAGCACAAGGCCATGGAGTCCTGGATGCCTCTGAAGTTTGTTAATGTTTCTACAACAAAAGGTTTTTCTCCTCATTTCAGAGGCTTCAGTGAATTAAAATTTTTTGCTAGACTTCATTATATGAAAATGTTTCCATATTGTTTGAATTGCTACTACTCTTTTCTTGTCTTAGGGGGGTATAGCCCCAGGCAAACACCAACAAACCTATGGTTTATAGACAGATATTAAAACTGTTCAGTGTAAGCACAGTTCCCATCACAGGAGATGCACTCTGTGCCTTTTCACAATATGCTGAAGTAGCGAACCAGCAAACTCCTGCTTCTACCACAAAATGTTGATTTACTCTCACTCTTTTGCTCAGGCTACGGTTTGGGGAAAGTTACTTGCAGTCAGAGCAGAATTTCACTCTGTGGCATTCTGCATCCGCAGACAAAACTGAGCAATAGGAAAGGCAGCAGGAAAGTACTCATTTGCTGTATCTTTCCTTGCACTTTAAGGAAGATGTTACAAGAAGCTCAAACACATCAAACATGATTTAAGAAAAGGTACATATTTGAAAAAACCAAAAGTTTTAAAATAAGAGCTAAGTTGAAAGAAGGCCAGTAAAAAAAAGGTTTTAAAGCTAAACAAAGGGAAGAATATGCATTAAAAATGTCAGACCCTGTAACAGTCGAAGACTGCCTGCCATGTCCATAGTGCTAAAACAGACATGCCGGAATGACATTTTGAGTGTTACCACGTTGCTGGCTCAGTTTACTGTCCACCGCTGTGACATCAGCCCAGGCAGTATTTTGTGAAGTGCTGTAAGCAGCTTCATGAAACTTTGCTTATCCTCAGGAAAGTCAGGTGTTGGGATATACACAGCAGAGGGATTTGTTCTAGTTCCAAAGCAGTTTTAAATTGCAAAATCCACAATGTATACAATAAATCTGTAAGACAGATGGCTATAAAATCCCTAATGAAACACTGCCAATGTAAATATTGTAAAAAGGATAAATAGCACTTAATTACGCCATTAGCAAGCAAGTTGTTTTTTTCCTCATCTTCATTCTGCTTTTCACCAATCTCCCAGGCTCTCTCAAGCATACAGCATACGCAGCACAAAGTAGTGGTGGCTCCACACTCTTCCACTGCACGGCTCTTACCCTCCTATGCCTTTGCTTCTTACTTTTTTTTTGTTTAAAAAAAACAAACCAAAATACACCATTGTTGGTTTGAGCATTTGTAGAAGGTGTAGTTTTACACATAGAAGTAGTTTTTCATATTGTCTGTCTGCTAATAGGGACGGGGAAAAGAACAAAAAAAACCAACAAACATAAGCACGAACAAGCAAAACCAACTATTGATATAAAAAGACCTGAGGTAGACAAGTCAGGTGGGTTTATAAGCAGGGGTGTGTGGGGGCGAGGAATGACTGTAAGAACTGATTTAAAGTCTCTTGGCTTCTGCATTAGGAAACCTGAAGGAAAAGAATGACTAGCTTAAAACATGGCTAGAGTGACCCTCTTTAAAATCTTTCAGCTGTTTTCTAAGCTGTTCACATGCTCTGCTGCTGAAGACAAACAGTTGCATGTTACCGTTGACTTGAGCTGGGCTGTCATGTTTGGTCCTGGCCCAGAGTTATGATGCTGTAACACACACCTTTTCCCTACTCGGCTATTCCTCAACCGGCAGGCTAGCCAAATAGGAAATACAACCGATCACTTTTTCCACCTCTTTTCAGGCAAGGGGGACTCAAAAAAAAAAAAATCAGTAACAGATTTATTTCTCAAATAAAAAAAAGAAACCCTAAAGAAAAAAAAAACCTGTTTATTATTTAATATCTTTGACCATTGGGTTTTTCATTTATCTCTTACTCTTGCACAAACAGGCTAAACCTTTACCTATGAAGCAGAGATTCTCCCTTGTAATCTCAAGAAACCAGAGATGCCTCCTTGCCCAGTATGCAGGTAATTTCCAAATTCTCAGTCAAGCAATGAGTCCACAACTTCAATCCAGTAAATTGGTCTTCAGCACAACACCGAGCAGCACATTCAGATTGTGGCATTTAGTTGTACTGAACTTCTTTCCTCATGCCATATACTATATAACCATTGTTTCTTTTCTTTTAAAACTCTGTAATTTAATACACATACCTATCATAGGTAGCTTCCTGTATTTCTACTGATGCTTTAAAAATGTTGCTTTTTGAAAAGAATAAAGTTCTCAATACTGTAGTAGTATAAAGGATGATTTTTCTGCATTTAAACTATATTTTAACTCACCTACAGCTATTTTAAAGTAATATAAAATACAAGACACCTTGTGAATGCAATATTGAGCAGCTTGCTCGTGTATAGTGTATGGACATATCACTTAGTATTTTTCATATACCATTATGTGTTTCCTTCAGTTATTTCATATAAATGTGAATATTCGTTTAGTTATGGCTGCCATGTGTGAGTGAGCAACATTGGTGTTCCTGCATCCTTAAATGAAAATTTCAGTTCATGTCATTAAACCGAGAGAGAATTGTTTCAAGGATTAGGCAGGGCTGTAGTGTCCTAATTCACAGCAGATTCAAACAGATGTAGATGACCCTCACACTTTCTAACTTTCCCTCTGGAGCTTCCAGCAGGCTTGACCTGCCAACATGGGCAAAAAAAAAAAAAAAATAATTTAAAAAGTGGAAGGTTGGTGATCTTACTGAGCCTGCAGTCCTTTGCTCAGACTTTTGCTTGGCTAAAGCTTGTGTCTAAATAGCCAGGGAACTAACAAATTTGTGTAGCCAGTAGATAGATTTCCATCATTGCTAAACGAGAATGAGAGTGACAACGCTGACTCTCAGAGCATTAATTCGCAGCATTCAAGGCTCAAAGTACAAAAATACATACGTAACTGTAGAACTGCTCTCTGCTTTTATGAGAAAGCAAAGAGAACAAGGGGTGGCTAACAATACAAATAACAGGGAGAGGGTTTTTTCCCTTCCTCAGGGGATTGTTATATTCCAGACCTGGCAGTCATAAAAATGTGTTACAAATAAAGCAGAAAAGACCTCCAGATAGCACTAACACCATTCACTTTGCATCGGTACCATTGTGTGTAAGTGCAGCTACTGAATCTCCTCACTCATGGTGCCCTTTAACATCTCACGTCTAAGCTCTGTTTCCTTACTCTACAGAACAGCTTAGATCAAAGACACAAAGAGCACTGAAAACATTAAAATCAATTAACTCAAACTTCAAAGCCACCTCATTTGTTGGTAAATTATTTGGTCAATGATTGATTTGATGCACTTTGTTGTAAAGTGTGCCAGAATGGAATAACACAGACATTAAACCACAATTACTAGAATTAAGTAAAAAAATCCCAGAATACAGTGTTAAAAGATTAAAGGGTAAAGAAACACGATTTCTCTGTTGTGGAGAGAATATCACTGAAAGCAGAAGCTTGCAGAAGCAAGCAGAAAAGAGTGAAAAAGAAACAGCAAAATTCAGAAAATTAGTCTCACAGAGAGGTGATTTACTTCTCATTGCTGTAATGATACCAAATTCTGTTTCAGATGCATTAAATATATGAGGCTGTTAGTGTTACTCATCAAGAGTGAAAGGAATGACATTACTACTTATTAATCTTAATGTTCTTGATAGGTTTCAAGCTCTGGAAGTGGTGATTAAGCTTCTTCACAGAGGACGGTAGAAGACCGCTGAAAACTTCATCCCAGGAATACTTTCAGGCCAACAAGTTCTGCACTTTTTTCTTTTTTTTTAACCAACAGAAGAAAGCAGAGAGTAACTTTATCTGCCATTTTAAGTAGTAAAATGTCTCCCAGCAGAGCAACGCTTTCATCATCTGGCACTCATGTCCTTAATGAACACACAGTCAATATTGCCACAGTTCTCCAGTGCACACCTTTATGGTTTGTTAGATCTGGTAGCTATTAGTACCGCTGTCCTCTAGCTATATTCCTCTCTGATCTCCCAAGTTAAGCATGTGTAGGTTAGGTGCGAGTTTTAAAGAAAGTGTTCCTAATTGCCTCCAGTTGCTTCTGGGCTTGGCCTTAGTGATTCAGACTCTTTTTGAAGAGTTGTCTTCAGTAGAAGATAAATTCGCCGTTTTCACCTCGGGATAACGAAGATGTAAGATAAATCAAGGAAAGGTAGAAAGAGTACATTGTGAAGGAAAGAGAGACACCTAACAAAAAAAAGCCTTCAATCTTACCTTAAGATAAATTAGATGAGGTCAGCTTTATATCTTGCTCCCCCACTGGGAGGGATTTTTGTTTCCTGATTTTTCTAGATGTAAAACTAAAGCTTCTCATCTTCTTTGTACACTTACTTTGCCTTAGGAAAGATAACATATGCTAGTTGTCTTAAAATTAAGGAAAAAGTTATGGGGCAGATTTTTTTTTTTTTAAACGAGTAAGGACTGTAAGCTAATAGTGAAGCAATGCCTTACTGAAATACAAAGAATATTGTAATCTTGAAGACATCCTTAATATTGAAAGCATCCTTTGAATAAGGACACCTTAAATCTCGACAAGATGATACCACAGCAATTCTCCCAAATATCCACAATCCTAAATCCAGAACAGAAAATGGATCCCCTACATTTTAATGCTTCCTAGGATTAAAAATTGGTAGGATTAAATGTAATTCCACCTATTCTGTCTAAACTTTCATAACATTAGCTAGTATAACTCATCTCTAGTAAATTAGTGGCTATTATTTTATAGCCTAGATTTGACCATAAATAATTACTTTCTTCTTGTACAAGTAACAAAATTACACTTCCAGCAGCAATTCCCTCTATCACAAACTCACCCTTAGGGCCAGTTCAAGTACCCTTCTCTGTTGCAGTCCTTTGCAAAGTACCTTCCCTTTTACCTTCCTCCCCTCAACAAGTCTTAAGAAGGATGGGGCACTTCTAATGGGCTCAGCTGCTCACATGTAGTTTGTCAGTGGGTATAGATACAAAAGGGGAAGGACACTGGAACAGAGCCCAAATTTCCACTCCCCACCACCACTTCTCTAAACATGAGTTCCTGCCCTGCACTGCTGCTATGGTCTGTTAAACACCTTCTTTTTGACATGAATGTAACTACACTCAGGTGCAAGTGCTTATCCTTACATGAATTGCCATTAAATAAGTATGCTTATAGAAAATTTGCTCTATTACTTAAAGTATAAGGTTGGATAAAACTGAGGAGCAAGATCACACACCTGCAGGTTTAAAAAAACAGAAAACCACACACACAAAACCCAATGAACCAAAACGAACACAAAACCCACCCTTGCTTCACCTTCTCCATTAAAAGCTTACATTATTCCACATTAACAGTATGATTCTAAATTTGGTAGAAAAAAGCCTAACATCTACATTGTATTTCTTTCGATTTTGCCCTGCTGTGGCTTGCATATCAGAATTCATAATACCTGTTAAAAATACAAACACATGAGGCTGTTTTTAATTAAAAACAACACTGCTGACAGAAATAGCCACTTCCTAATTGAGATGTGTTTTAGCAAGCGATTGAGCTATAAACTGTCTTTTCACATGTTAAATGGACATCCTAACACTAATCACTTGCAATTAAATCAGTCAATCAGGAAGAAAGTATTTTTGGAAACTACCATCATGGATACAATCAATCTAATCGCTCAGTTTCCATGAGAAGTTGCAGTGATCCCACAGACACAGATGAGTAAGAACAATACAAGAATTAAACAATGCACTTGTACAATATTAAGCTAATTTCAAGAAGCAGCCAAAAAGTAGTCAAAAGAGCAATAAAGCCTTTCATTACACTGATTTGGAAACTGTGTAGAGTTTGGTCAGCCTATGAAACGCGACAAGAATCAAATCATGAGGGAGTACACTGCTGGAAATTCCCAAAACCTATTTGGCTCATCTCCTCCGATCAGCGAGATCGGCAGACTGGAGAGTGAACCAGAGGGAGAGTCACTCCTCCCCTTCTGGCGGGAGGCAGACTGCGTGAGGAAAGGAAAATCTCACCTAAATTTTTGCACAACTTTGGGGTTTTTCTTTTTTAATGGAGTACATTTATTGTCCATTCTACCAGCCACATGTGATAGTGTCACAAATGAAAAGAAAAAAATGCTGAAGTCTTGTTTTATGTTACCTTCAAGCCATATCAACATTTCATTATTTTGTTTTAACTGTTTGGTTAGGTTTGTGGGTTTTTTCACATTAGGAAATTCACAAGATCTGTCCTATTTCTGTAATGAAAAGGAATTCTTAACTAATTGTACCTTGCTATCTACACAAATAAACTTGTCTTTTATGACCATAACATATATATTCAAGGAAGAGAAATGCAGATTAAAGTGATACTGGCACTAACGTCAAAGCTGTTTCCATGGTTTCTTAGGACTCACAGGCAACCTTCATGCCAAAAGTAACTATAGCATGTAGCTAAAATGTAGTCAGCCCTCATATGACCGAGTTAATTTTTCTCCAGTATAATTTATCACAGGTTTATAAACCAAAAACATAGCCCATTGCTCCATGACTTGTATTTGACCATGTCTGTAACTGAAAGAACTCACATGCTTGCTCTCTAAAATGAATACTACCATACCATCTTGATAATTAAACACCCCCACTAGGCTACAGAGTAAAGACATTGAGAAAGACAGAAACAATTTACAGCTATTTCACATGACCACTGTTTCAGGCTTTCCGCAGGCTCATACAGAAAGTAGGCTGCATTTTGCTGAGAGTTTAAGGGCTCCAGTAATGAAACAAATGACAATATACTCGGAAAAACTTCCTCAACGCATACTCTTGAAAAAAGAATACATTGTCTGCGGCAACTATCTGACCTGTTCTGTATCAATGATGAACCCATCTGGCTGAAGTAAGACTTCTATATGTAAGAGAAAAGTCATGTTCAGGGTGCATTATGATAATGCTATGCAGCACGCAACAGGATGCAGGAAGGCATAAGTAGAGGAGACAACAGAGGTAATAGTTTTCTTCCTTCAGCAAGTTTCATGTGCAAGTTCTTCATCAAGAAAATAAATACGAGAAACAACAAAGGCTTACCGCACTAAACCAAAAGCTTTATGCAGTGTTCAAGAAAAAAAATAGTTTGTTGCAAACCTAGTCAGTGAAATATATTTTACGGATAAAAAACATTCAGTATTCTTAGCATACAAGCAAAAGGGGAAGACAGCATAAGATGAAGTAAGTATTGCGTTTAGGCACTGGGCAGTTCCTTCAGTGCAGTGGTGTTGATTTACATTACATTTCCACAAACAGTGGCTAAAAGGAGCCTTCATCTTATACTTTCACAGGGACGCTTAGGAACAAGGCTGTGCAGGGCCAGGGCAGAGGCTATCACAGGTGGGGGGGTGGCAGAGGACACTGCCTGTGGAGTGGGTCCATCTCATTTCAGTTCAGGCTTTCTTCCCTGAGCTTGACCTAGAATGCCACCAAGCATGACACGCAGCAAACGAGAGACAGAGAGAGGAGAGAGACCCGCTGATGCAAAAGTTTAGGTCACTTACAGTTTGGTTTATTCACAAATCTCAGAAACCAAGCAGAATTTGTTTCTTGAGAAATTTTTCATTTTATGAAGAGACTAGATTTTGGGTGTATAAAACAAACTGCAAGGAAACTAAATACAGGATTTTCTGATCTAGGTAACATAGCACTTCAATGCATGTGAAAGTATTGAATATTGATCATATATGAAATAAGAAAGTATTCAAATTGAAACACAGAAATTAGGAAGTGTAATAAGTTTTAGCAGTTTTACCTTAGCAGGGCTAAGAAAAACACTGCACATATATTAGAGATTCCCATCAAAGGAGAATTATTAAGTCTATGAAGAATGGGAAACATTGAAATGCTTCAGAGTTTTAGAGAAGACTCGGACACCTCAGTAACCAATAGCTGTCATTTGGTTCCAAGAGCTGAATTTGATTGCATCCCATCTAGTATATTTGCTGAATACAGAATTAGTTGCAAAGGTAGTTTTAGCCTATTCTCCAATTAAAAAAAAAAGAAAAAATTTGCCTTCCACCTGCTTCACACCCCCCCCCAAAAGAAACACAAAAGAATCAGCTTTGAGCTGTACACTGCAGAAACCCTTACTCTGCTTAAGATTCCAAGTTGTATACCCAGTGACTCTGTAAATTAATTGCATTTATAGGTTTCTTACTTCTTAGCCCAACAAATGAGTAGGCTAGCTATCTGTACCACTAGCAAGTTTACTTGCCGTCTCAATTATAAGAGTGAAAAATGCATTAACAGCATTTTAAAGTAGTTCTAAATAGATAGTTTACGGAACTAGTAATCCAAGTGTATGAAGAGTCTTATTTAAATAAGTTATGTATCTAGTAACAGAACCCAAGTTCAACATAATACTGGACTGAATAGCTGTGTTCGTTTTTGTTTATCTTTCTAAAAAATGACAAGACAGAAGTATTTGCTTTTGAAATAGAAGCAGACAGAACGTGTGGGGGAAAAGAGTAAATTGGGCACCTGGATAAACAAATGTCTCATTTAGCCCAGTTAAGTACAGAGTAACACTCTGGAGGTGACAGTTAATTGTGGGAATTCAGCACAGACTATGTAGTTTTATGAAAAGACTAGAAACTAACACAGTTCAGTATTTCTACATATTCCAAATAAAAGGTCAGCAACTACGCAAGACAGACATTGGTCCATAGGTGATGCACTGATTACTAGTCACTTTCTTACACGTTATATACCTTTATTGTTCTGGAGATACTTAAAGCGCATTTTACGGCTGCATTTGATGTTACAGGTAATGCTATATAATGGTATTTAATGTAGTCATAAACCACAGGATATTCAATTTATACTTTCTAGATTATTAAAAAGGTTTAAACAAAATTTTGTATTTTCCATCTTTATTGGGTTCCTAGGGAGCATTGGGGGAAAAAGAAAAATACTCCGTGGTATGACTCTCTTTCATAGACAAGGCACAGATTTATTTCTCCCTAAGGTCCAACTACCCGAGCCAAAACAGAGCATCACTGTCCTCACTGCTTTCATCTACTTTTCTACCAAAGCTGCAGCACAGCTGTACATTTCTCCACTCCTCAGCCACCCAAATTCACAGACAGGTGCCCTAATCCAGGTCAGTTTGCTCAAATGCCTCCAAAACATCCTCCTAGACAAACTGATGAAGTATTGACTAGATAAATGGACAGTGAGGGTGACTGAATATTGGCTGAACTGCTCTACTCAGCACTGGGGAGGCCCATCTGGAGTGCTAGCACCAGTGCTGGGCATCCCAGTACAAGGGAGACATGGATATACTGGAGAGAGACCAAGAAGATGGGCCATTAAGACAATTAAAGGCCTTGAGCATCTGACATAAGAGAAGAGGCTGAGAGCTGGGACTGTCTGGCCTGGGGAAGAGCAGGCTTTGGGGAGATCTTATCACAGTGCATAAATACTTAATGGGCATCATCAAAGACAACAGAGACAGACTCTTCTCAGCAGGGCCCAGTAACAGGGCAGGAGGCAAAAACTGGATTATCGGAAGTCGCACTTAAACAGCATGATAAAGATGATGATAAAATGTGGTTGGGTTGGTTTATTTGCCGTCCCCTACTTTTTTTTTGTTTTTGTTTTGGTGGTGGTGGTTTTTTGGGAGTTTTTTTGGGTTTTTTTTTTTTTTTTTTTTTTTTTTTTTTCAAACATTGAGGTGGTCAAATGCTGCAGCACATCGCCCAGAGAGGTTGCAGAGTCTCTGTCTGTGGAGATACCCAAAACGCAACTCGACATGGCTCTGAACAACCTGCTCTAGCTGCCCCTGCTCTGAGCAGGGCATTGGACTAGATGATGTCCAGAGGTATCTTCCAACCTCAACCACTCTGTCAAAGATGCAATTAAGTATGCTGTATAAGTAGATATGATCTAATATACTGGGACAGATAACAAGGCTCATATCCCAAAACACATTAGTATGGGGGAAGAAGGAAAGAAAAGTACTTTGTATACAGCCACTCATCTTCTAAGGCACTGGCTCCAGGATATGCTTGAAATTGTTAGTCACAGTAGCTGCCTGGAGTCAGAAGTGGACTTGAATGCTTATCTATCCATTTATCATGGATGTGTTGTTTTACTTGATTAAAAAAAAAAACACACAACACAAAAAACCATAGACCTAAACTGTGCATTTGCTTTCTCCAGCTCACGGACCCATGGGTATGTGTGCACTGCTTCAAACTGAGGGTGAGGATCAAGGGAAAGATCCTACTACTCAGCAGATGGTGGGAAGCATGAGCAGGTGGGAGATGAGCTACAGCTCACAGGGTGATTTTGGCAGGTGGTGAGCAGGCAGAGCAAGCAGGGCTTAGTCACACTGTTCAGGAGGAATCCAGAGAGCACCTAGGTAAAGGAGTGTGCAATATTTTGAGTGGCAGAGTTAACCAAGGAAAAGGCAGGGAGAGGGATCACATGCATTGACTGGAAGCACCCCACGATGGGATGGATGCATCCATATTGTCCTGAAGAGGGATGAGCTTTTCTAAGGTACATCAGTCTAGAGAACAAAGAGTTGAGAAAGAGTGCTGGGAGACTGCAGTTAAGCCAATTTAATCAAAGCTTGGAGTTCTAAGTATAAGATGCTGCAGGACAGAGGTAGGGGAATATCCAAAACCCAGACAGACAAGGAGGACCTGCAACTGATGTTTTTTCTTTTTAATCCTCTAGAGGAGACAATAATCTCCATCAAGATCATATTAAGGTATCTCACCACGTGTCCTAGAATACAAAACCTCTTTTGTAGCAAAGCCACCTCTGTCTTTTTCCTGAAACTGCAAGTTTGCCTTGAAAGAAAGGGATATTTCCAAATTTTCCTGAAGAAAAGCACAGCCACTGCTAGTCAGAACTCCTTGTAGAAATATACAGAGATTGAGTATCCATTATTGTCTTTATCCTCATTATAGACCTACACCAGGAACATTACACATGCCCATGAAGTCCCAAATCAGTAGCAATGTAACAGTATGCTGCATAATTTTACACTTTCCTAGTAACCATCCCACCTCCTCTTGCCAGATCCAGCTGGGATGGCTGAGGGCAGACCTAGAAAATATCTTCTATGCTCTCCCTTGCAGTGGTTTGGCTGTCCAGTGATGCTATGACCTTTTAGGCACATTTGATGCTCTGTAAAAAGGGTTTGAAAATTCATCATTAGTCTAAGGTTAGTAACTTCACTAGTACAATGCCAATACTGTAAGAAGAAGAAATGCAACATATTAGCATTAGATTGTTATTTAAGAATTCATTCATTCTTTTCATTTTAACTGATGTTTATTAAAATACAGAATTATTATATATAAATTCCTGAGTTATTGTTAATAGTATTAAAACAGAGGGCACTTTATTTCTGTATTAATGGCTTTAGGTTTCATGTTCTTAAGAATGGCTTGTAGTAAGTATCTGATTATGCCACGTTTCCTTCTTATTCATTGCTTGCATTCAAAATAAATAGCTGATTTTTTGCTTAAGCATCTCAAAAGCCACTAAACAGTAGGTGTTCATAAGATGTTAGTACTGTTTCCAGTTTCTCTCAGCCAAGATCATAACCCAGTTATCTGTAGTCATCACTCACAACTGAAGCCAACTTGGCAGTTCTTCAGGGTTTCTATTTAAAAAGGACTCTAAGATAAATTAAATGGGATGCTGGGAAAAAAAAAACCACCCTGCAATTTTAAAAGAGATAAAAACAACTTATTTACTTTTCACTGTTGAAGTACAGCTGTAACTTTATCTTAGCAGCAGTTAAAGTTATCTTATTTTAGGAGAGGTAAAGAAAGAGGTAGACTTCTCATCATTTTGTTACTCCTTATATTGTACAAATCTGAAATTCATTGAGCCTCCTGAAAGACCAAAATAGGAATTACTCTGTAGAAGGAAGAATTGCAAGAAGGGAGAAAGTCTGGGTTCTCTTCAAGAGATTATTTCTGCAGAAGCATTCAAAATTTTCAAACTCTTTCAGCTTTGATTTATTGAGGGAAGTAGAATTTACCTTTATTACAGCAATACCTTTTAATACAGGGAATAATCAAAAGGTGACTATCATATTAACAAGACCTGAGGAATCAGGGTAGGCATTTCTTATCCAAACTTATTTCATAGCAATTGTGAGGAGCCAAGCTGAGGCAAAAAATAGCGTCTGACTTTTAGACACTTTTAGATCAGCACTGTTTGACCAAGAAGAGAAAGAGTTTTGCTTAAGTGTTACAGGCTTTCTGGAACGTACTCCGATTTCACTTGTGCTCAATGTCACACTGACCTTGAGAAAGCATGTAATTCATGGAAGTGCATTATTTGTATGTTTATTATGTAAGAATACGCTCCCTTTTCTTTTTTGTTTGGACTCTGCGCTGTTACCTGTGTAACCCCAGTGGCTGTTAATTGACAGTAGCAATAGATAGAAATTAAAGCCCTTCTAGCAGATTATTTTTTTCTTAAGACAGTACAAATCATCTTTTATAGTGGGATACGTTCTGAATCTTTTCAAGTACTCCATTTCCATCACACAACTATTTTTTTTTTTCCATAAAGGATTTAAAACTCTGACAGTGACCTCCATAGGCTGGCATTTCAGCTCCTGAATACACAGTTAGTTGGGCTGTGCCTCCAACCAGCAGACCACTGGAGCATCTCAGAGACAGCTCAAACCATGGGCAACATCCTGGAGACCCATCCCAGAGCAATGCCTGGCCTCTGGAGCCACAGTCAAACATGGCAGCCAACAATACCAGCTTCTACGGGTTTTCTTTAAAAAGAAATACATAAATATTATTTATACATGGCATGCCAGATATTATAAGAGGAGGCAGTGGAATAACTTTCCTCCACAATTTTTAGGGTCAAAGCTACAGGTGTCATTTTACTTTGCTTTTAAAGAACTGTTTCATCAATGAGCCATAGAAAACTGTTTGACAGACCTCTGGAGCTGCCCCAAACTCAGCAGGGAGCTCATCTGGTACAACACAGCATTATGTTGCTTTTATTATTGTAGTGCCGTTCACATTTTACTACATATCTCAAGTTGTGTGGATGAATACACTGGTCATCAGTGCATCAGTAAAAAGAAGCAAGTCCAGGGAGCAAATCTAAAGTAAATCAGCTGGTGAATTTAGTCTGTAGTTCAGAATAAGGAAAACTACTCTGAATTGAGTTTTTATTACATCCATTACAATGGTACTTTATATTTACATATATAAATTCAACACAGCTGGACATACTACGACTCCTTCCATTTATTAAAGAATAAGCCTGCTTTTTCTAAAAACATCTAAAAATCCTTTCACAAGCCTTGCAGAAGGATTGGCGGGGGGGGCAGCAGAGACATTTTAGTGGAAGACGACAGACATTATAAACACTAAGGTTATGCTACTTGGCATAATGAAGATTTTGCTTAGGCCTTGCAGTCTCAGTGATCTTATTTGAATCCTAGTTGTGATTTTTCCAACTTCTCAGTCTGGTCTCTTCCTCCTTCCCCCCTTTCTGTCACCAAACCTTCCTTACCAATCCTCTTGCTGTGGTCCTGGCCTATCACTATTCTGTTACGCAACTCTACTTCCAAAACTCGCTTTCTAATTGAATTCTTTCACCCACTTCTCCACTGATCCCTAGTCAAAAACTCCTAGAAACGGCACACCCCCAAGAAAACACACACTCACCCCCAAACTAACAAAAAAACCCTGAAAACGGACACAAACACGTCCCCCCGAACCTCCACGTCAGAGCTGTATGCTTTACCACAGGATACTAGTCTTAAGGTTTCAGCAACTGCATCTCTAAGGCATCTGAAATCCACATTCACATACGAATTCCCCAATTTTAAAAAAAAAAAAAAAAAAAAAGGCAAACAACAATTCGTATGGAAGCTCGCAGAAAAGCAAAACCCCCGAGCTGATCCCTCACAGACTCCCTCGCCAGCACCAAGTCTCCCTACAAACCATGGCTGCCAGAATAATACAAGAGCCCTGCAGAGTTTTCAGGCAGATGAAAGCATACTTATTCCAGCTTTGCTTTTAGAAAGATGTTCTGCCTGTTATTTAGCAGGAAAGGGTAAAAAGGGTAGGGGAAATCCTATCTGGCATAGCAGTTTGAACTGAAACAGTTGCTGTTTGGTTGCAAAATAGCAACTGAAATACTCGTGTTGAAAAGCATTAGGCAGTTTTAACACCGAATGCTACCACTTCCAGTTATATCTCGGTTGTTTACTTCAAGGGCTGATGGCCATAGTTGCCATTTAATGGCGAGATAACTGAACTAGAAGAAATCTTAAATGGAAATCCTTAAGTACATTGATTGATCAGCTCTACTTTAAAAAAAATAATAATATTAGGAGGAAAGGACAACAGTAAAGACATGAACCCTAGAGGTGTAGCTAGAGTACCCTAGGCTCGTGCCTCCCTATTTTATAGATCTCTTGATGGAGGTTTCTCTGAAGTAAGGGAAGAGGATTTTGCCGCAGCAGCAACTTTGCAGGGTTTGAGAGTTCCCCCCCTTACAGCAAACAAGGTTCACATCTCCCTGAAGATCTCTGAAAGGAAAAACTGAGTGGCACCACATCTCAGCAGCTACATTATCAACAGTTCACTTAGAGACTCTCAGGTGAGAAAAGTAAAAATCAACCATACTGAAAGACTGCATCTTTCCTGGAGCCCTAGTATGTCATCCATAGGATTGCTTCCATAAATTAGATACATTTAGCCATTTTGCTCCATATGTCCATGCTCTGAAGGAACAAATTTATAGAAGTTCACTGGTTCTAACTGCTGTAAATTAATTAAAAAGCTTACATATAAAATGCTACCATGCTTTCTGTTGGCTGCATTAATTACATAAAAAAGATTATGTGACTTGAAAGCTAAAATGTAGAAAATACATTTTTCAAGTTTAGCCATATAAGAACAGTGATGAATTATTTTGGTCACAGAGTTCATGTTAAATTAGAAATTAAGATTTTAGTAGAAAAAATAAAACATAGTTCACTGAAAAGCTTACTTTCTACTGTTGCTGGCAGTACAAGTTAAAATTAAGCTACTCACTTGAGCATTCTCACTCAAAAATCATCTCTGTACCAAATAAACTCATATGACCTGAATATGTTGCATCTGCCAGTAGGCAATAAGTGCTAAAAGGCAATAGACTGGAATTACTGAAGGAGCTGCAGAAAACAGTTATAAATGAGAAAAATATCTTGAATGACACTTGAGACAAGTCTAACATGTAAAACATGCAGGAAATACCTATCAACGAAGAACAGGAAAAAATGAAAATGAATGTTATGTCCATTTATATTCAAGATACAGCCCTTGGGACTAGCTTGGAACCTCTTAAAAAAGGACTTTTTTTTTCTTCCCCTCTCAAGCAAAATGTGTAACTTTTCTCACTCACTTAAAATCATAGATCAAGATAGAATTGCAGATGTTGCTTTTCACAATTGGGACATTTTTATCAGGGAATAAAAAGGCTTCTTTAATTAACTTTAAGCATATATATACATTTATGTATTATAAATTAGTTTTTTCACCATTTTAGGATGACAGTTCTTGCTTTCTAACTCCTCACCAGTTTAAAGGCACTCTTCTTTCCGATTGTCATCTTGCCAAAAACAACCCATTAAGGCGAAGTGGAACACGTGATGCTCAGGAGAAGCAAAAAGCTGATCTTTCCACAGCTTCTAAAAGCTTTGAAGTTGAGGCTAAAATTGAGAGAGTTTGTGCTGTAAGAGTTGACTATCTAAGCTTCCTTAGTCTTTAATTTTTCCCTTCTATTTACCCAAGAGCCTGGGTAAATTGCTTTTGAAACCGATGTACCAAAAGCAGGCACAGCTAAGCAGACAGAAGTCCACCCTTGCTCTTCTGCCACAATCAGCTCAGAGCCATTATTCATCTGTCTCTCATGCAATTATAAGGGATGCTTACTCTAGAAGGAAGCTGAGAGCTTGTTGCTGGCCTTCTGCTCAACTGTGAATTAAAACAATGCCCATTAGGGGACCATTAACTCTCAACAAGAGGTGAAAAATGTTCAGCTTCAGGGAGGTTCAGGCCTTTAACAGAAGTGAGAACCTAGGGGAGGAAGAAAAAAAGGGGTATTGCTCCCGAAGGGCTCACAGTATCTGCTGCAGGTTGACACTTGCCACCTGCTACCCAAAGGGGAGATGGGGAGGACAAATTTTTGTACCAGACCAGAGCCCAGCAATGAAGTTACTGAACCAGGCTGGAGTTGCTCATTGAAGGCTTATAGTCTGTTAGCGACCAACTCTGTCAAAGACTCTGTCTTTTCACATCCACATGTACTATTAGGAATTACTGTCTGTTCATTATTATAACGATTTCAAAACTTCAGCAGGACCCACAAAACTATTACAGCACATTTCCCTCCTTTCACCAGAATGGGAATATTAACAAGATCACCATCATCTGGAGTATAAGTAGTGTATTACATCAGTTGGCATGTTACCAGAAGTTTGGGTAGGTTTTTTCGCATTGCAAGACTTATTGGTATTAGTTACAGTGCACCTTGGAAATAGCTATTCCCATATTATTGATGGTAATGCTTTCTAGGAGAAGAGCAAAGAGATGCAGAAAAGAGACAAAGATATTTTAGTGCGTAGGGAAGTTGCAGAGTTGGGAGGGGAAGTTGCCTTTTTCTGTGGGTTTTTTTTTAAGGCTATTATTAAAAACAGATACGTTGTAGTTCAACAGCAGCCTGCAGCCAGAGAAAGATAAGGAAGGGGGAAAAAAGAAAAAAAAAAAAAAAGAAAAAAAAAAGAAGAGGGTGGGCATAGGAAAATTTAATCCAGGTTCCTGAGAGGATGGAGGTAGCTTGAGGACTAGAAGCAAGATAAACTATTTGGCACAAGCATGCAAAAGGCTGATAGATGCTAATGGAAGTAAAGCTATTCTTCATCAGTCCAGCTAATCAGCAGAGAGCACAAACCACGGAGTCAGCACCAAGGGCTGACATCCCAGGTGAGGGAACCAAGTGCAGCTATGCAAATGCTCACCCATGATTTGATCTCTGCTTACGGAAGGTGACAACAAAGGGCTCTCCATTTAGAAAGCATTTCCTTGCTTAGCTTAGCAATGTGTAAGCACCAGTGAAGGAGCTGCTGTTTAAACAGGACCGTCTGGGTTGGGGGCTTTTCTGATGAGAGAAGTATAGTTAGTTTATTCTAAACCAGCAGCTCCCCCTTAAAAGTGGCTATTCACTGCAAGCAGGCTTGGCTGTGAGCTGGACCATGACAGTTTGGACTGCAGATTAGCTGTATATGTTACAAAGAAGTCCTATGATTTGTCTTTTGAGAGAGGAGGGGATAAAGAAAGAAAAATTCACTGGAACTTGCATTGTTTAAATATTGGGGAGGAGGCACACGTCACCTAAGAGCCACACCTTATTTAAATCCGAGTCACAACAGATCTCAGTCATAATTTTTATTAGTGTTTCCACTAGGAGACTTATTTACTCCAAGATGCTTCAGAAATAGATGTCATCTTAAAGGCCTTCTTTGAAGTGGATTTTGGTCTTCAGGTGGTCCAGCCAGCAATTACATCACACCTCTCCCCTTTTTCTCTCCATTCTCAACATAAACAATCCATTTAGTTTTGATTCCTCCTAAATCACTTTGTTTTCAGGTCACTTATGGGATATAGGATATCATTCTACACTTATATCTTTGATTTAAAAGCAGGGCAACATTTAGGCTCTAGAAGTATTACGTATTTAGTATCATTTTCATCAGCAGTATAATCCCCCTGCCTGTTCCTTACTCAAGCAACATTAGTTAACACTCACCAGTACCATGTTGGCACAAATTGCAAACAGAAACACAACTTGGAAAAATCAAATCAACAAAAAACATGTAGAGAGCATGCAGACTATCACAATACATATCTGTATGGACATATGCCTGGGAAATTCCATTTCTTATGGAGGTCCATATATAAATAAAGCTTTTTCAAACACTTGTGACAGGTGCTCAAGGCCAGAAATAAGCTACCCAGCCTCCTTGCAGAGTAAATTATCCTGTCTGGTCTCACTAATATAAATCTCAATAAATAAGATAGTTTTACATACTAAGTCATGTTCACAGAAGCGCATCCATTTGTGGGATGGTGGTATATAATAGTTTTACTAAAACCACACATATGAAAATATGCCTCAGATGGCAAGGATGAATACAAACATAGAAATGGAATTCAAGTTTTGTTTATAAAAAAGGTTATCTTAGGGTTTCATCAACCTGTAACCACGCACAACGCACGCTACCTGTCTACCTGTTACCCACAGCAAACAGAGCACACTAACCTCTGCATTACAACAGAACACTTCAGCAACCCCAGAGGTGACTTGCTTTGCTGATGAGCTCCCTTGCGGTCTCTGACCCCCATGCATTCAGACACCAAGACTGAAGAGCAAAGCCACCTCCCCAGCATCTGGTAGCACCCTCGCAGGCAGCAAGAGCGGCAAGGCTAACGCAACACTTGAAGGAAGAACCATGGAGTGGATGGGGATCACCACAAGGCAACCTCAGGAGCACACCAGCTGCATGACTCTCAGCTCTTCCGCAGAAAAGAGCGAGTAATTTGACCAGGCAAGTTCCCTGGAGAAAGGTGGGTAAGGTACCATCCATAGCTCCAGTACATAGATTGTAACATGGGCAGCTTTCGAAGCTCTATGTTTTTATGGTTTCACAGAGCAAGAAATACACTTCATCTCTAAAGAGATTCAAGTCAGAACTTATTTTTAGACAAATACAGAAAGCCATTACTTCCAATTTCTAAATCTCAAGCCTTAATGAGTGATAATGAGTGTTGGAGAAGGCACAAGGAGAATTTTTGATGTAAGATCAGAGGCAACTCAGAAACACAAGGACACTTGATAAGTCAGAATTTACCTAATAAACGAGCTGCATTTTTGAGGTATTTTCATTATGTTATGCTTTGCTTTAGTTTGGACTTTCATGACAGTTGAAAGCAAAGTTATCTTTATCACAGAAACATTTAAAATGAAATTGGTTTGAAAAACAACTACGTATGATATTAAATTGTATATCATTCTAAAAGTTTCACAAGAACAAAAGGTCAGATGCATAGCTTATGTAAATTAGTATTGCCTTTCTGATGTTAATGGAGTTGTACTAGTTTCAAGTGAGGATTTGGTCTGTAGTGCCCTAAACTTCACATTTAAAAACACTTTCTTGTAAGATTTGCCTCTCTCTAATCCAGATCTGTCACATAAAGTTAGTGAGGAAACCACAGATATCAAAGCAAGAGCAAAGAAAGCAGAGCTGTATTAAACAAGTCCAAAAAGAAAATTTCTCCTTTAAACCTGTCTCTCCATCCTCCCTTCATTTGTTCTTTCTTCATGTTCACCATTTCTAGCAATCCCACTTCTCCATACATTCCCCAAACGTGAATGCAAGACTCAACTGTCAACTTTACATTGTTTCTCCATCACAGTTTACAATATTCCCCCCACACACCTGAAAAGTTATACCCGGAGTCCAGTCATATTGTGAGTCATGCTAAAGCTGTCTGGAAACTTGACATTAGATGAGATGTAGACATTAGATGCTTTATTAGATATAAAGTACCACAGATACACAGACCACTTGCTTTAAAAGAATTTCTATGATCAAGAGAGTTGCTGAATGAAGAGCAGCTGTAGACAGGTTATGATTTGTTTGATATCTGATCTAGTACAGGACATGTTAATTGGGGATAAAGTTTGTTCAAAGACTTGCTGAAAAGCTGCATATCTAGAAGCTGTACATATAGACGCACAGTTTGACTTAGCACACTTAAAACAGGCTTGCATGTTTCAGTAACTGTATAAGGCATGCAAGCATCTCAACAGTAGCCAAATTCCAGTGGCATTGTCTCAGAGACTTTCAATAACAATAGCTAAATAAAGACTCAAAATTGTATCTCATTAAATTATAGGAAACAGAACCAAAGGGAATAGAAGCTTGGGGGGGTGGGGGTGGTGTGATCAAATCTCTAAGCCATTGCCTGTGTTTTCTTATCAAAGATTTTGAGCAAAAGCATTCAATGATCTTTTAAAGCACTGCTTTGCTATATATTTCATAAAAAAAAGACTTCCCAAAGCATAGCTCATCTACACTACCCCTATCCTAGTATAAAGGACCAAGTTCTTCAAAAGAGGAAGAAAGAATTTCTGATGACTTTGTGTCATCTGAGTCTCACTTTTTCTAGACTCAGCAAACCCATAGATTTTGCATACTCGTAGGTATAAGGAAAGAGAGGAAGGAAAAAGCAAACAGTAAGTAGTTTAAATAGACAGAATTGAGCTAAAGTGTGCTGCCCAAACCTGAACATACTGTTCTGTAAAAGGGCTTGCCAGTGCTGAACAGACAAGAAGGATTACTTGAGAGATGGATGGCATCCTGTTCACCGCTTCCAGTCGGAGGTTTACACTTTACAAAGACATTTATCAAGACGACTCTTATGCTCAGCCTGTGGCCCACTGTTCTTTCCTGCAGATCTTCTACCTCACTAGTTATTCACACTTGCATTTGTGCAGCAGAAACTCAGCTGAAAGTACCTGATACTTAAATTGTTGTCAATTCCTATAATATTCCTTTTGGGGCACTTCTGCATGTCAGCTATTCCTGTCTGCAGCTGCCATTCTTCCTACAATAGCAGTATTAGTAATTTAGTAAGCTTAGTAATTTTTCTATTCTATAAGTTATTAACAAAAAATATTGAACAGAACCAAATTTAGGAAAGACCCATGAAAATCACACCCTATATATCTTTGATTTTGACAGACAAATACTCTCAAGACTGTGCTTTTCCTAATTAGTTTCGAACTCACCTAGACATAGTTTCCCTAATTCGCTTACAAGAATATCACACAAGTACTCTAAACTTTACAGCTTCTCTTTGGTCTGCAGGGCTCATTACCCAAGCATAGAAGCAAACTAGATTGACTTGGCATAATTTAATCTCAGCAACTCCACATTACCTTCTTAGTGCTTAAAGTCTTCTAATATTTCTCCAGAAATTGAAGGTGACTTGACTGCAACTCCGAGACCGCTGCTCAAACACAGAAAGTACTCATTTTAAAGAAAAAACAGAAAGCACCCAAGCATGAAGAACTCTTCACTTCTTTCCCTTCTATTCCACTTGCTATTTTTTTTTTTTTAAGCTAATCATGGTGTAGTTACATCATCACCACAGAGAGCTCCTCATTGTAACTATTTATATTAAAAATAGCCCCACCCCCTGCATTCCCCTGCTACTGTTTCCAAACTGTTGATCAAGCCCTACAATTACTCTTTAGAGATCCTAAAAGTGCACCAACCCCCTACCCCACAGGACCACCACACCACTGGATCACAGTGTTTATCAAGATTATAATAGCATTGCAAATAACATCTTGCACTGTCTGAAAAAGTCATCACTTCCTCCCTCAAGGCAAAGAGCATTGCTGCTCCCTTAGTCTAAAGAGGATTAGGCCTAAAAAACCCCCTAGCATCATGATATTTTCTAAAGGTACAATGCACTGGATGTTAAATGTCAGTCTTGAAGATGAAAACTCATGGTTCTGACACAATCTGGCATATATTAGTTCCCCCCTTCCACCAAGTCTCTAATCTGAGTTTACTCAAACTTGATTAATTGTTTAAAAATATTTTCAATTTAGCAATCTGTATGTTTGTGCTAATACACACAACATACAGAATTCCAACTGAAATAGAACACTGCATGACATGTCTCCTCCTTTAAAATTTTGCAAAAATAAAGCTTTAAGATCTTAAAAATAACACAACATATAAACTGGCTCCAAGTGAATAATTTAATGCAAAGGGTAAATTAAAGTTTGAATAGCAGAAATAGGCTAGAAAGGGGAGGGGGGAGCAGAAGAAACAAGCATTTTATTTTCTTCATGCCTGGATAAGCAATTTGGCCATGAAACTGAAGTCATCCATCATCCATATTACGAACACAACCAGTGCTCAGGGCAGCTGTTCTTCAGGTCAATCGTTTGAGAATCTCTAAAAAAAACCAGGCAGTTTGGGTGAAGAAGTGACCCAAATAATTTTGATGCTAACAGGTACTCTTGCTTCTAGAAGATGTCAGGATTGTAGGAGTCTGATCTTTTCCTCCCCACTAGTACCAATTTTAGTGCTGGGAGGAGCAACATGGGCAGTGTACTTGATAATCCACTTAATACAACACTGATCTTGAGAACTGCCACTGGTGATACGCAGCCATATTCTCTTCTGAAAACCAAACAGCAAGGATTGTCCCAGTTCTTATATCATTGTTATCATATTGCTGTTCACATACAAGTGACAGAGCATGTCTGTGTATTAAAAGCTATCATTATCACCTATGAATGTAATAACCTTTAATAACGTCACCAATCTGGGCTTTGAGACTACTAAGCAGCTTGTGAATTTACAGGAAAGGAAAGGTCAGAAATTTCTTATTGCAAGCATAAAATCTATTTGTTTAAAATCACTGACGATTACTAAATACAAGAGATCTGTACATATGGAACTCCTATTGACAGGCTTCTCTATGAAGAAAAAGAAACCCCAATCATTGTGCTCTCAGAGACTCAAACTGTTATTCAATTCAGACTTGACTTTTTTCATATGCTACAAATGATCAAAGGTAATACAAATACATTTTTTAAATGTAGAGAATTTAAAAAGACTGAGCAAATGATGAATTTATATGACTGTGTTTATTAAATAGAGACAAATGAGCACTTACTGTTCAGGAAATTCCTCAATAACTATGCAGATGTTTTAGACACATGGACAGCTAAAATTTCAGTCATCTAAATCAAGTACTGTTTCCTTCTTCACTTGTTTTGTACCTCCTAGCTAATAACTAAATATATTCACTTTTTTCATTATGTTCTTTGAAGATTAAAGACATGTCTGACTTTGTACTGGATCCGCCTGGACAGTTGACAGCCCATTAAACTAAAGTAGTACAAGCCATACATTTTAAGGTCCTGATTTCCAAAGCACACCAAAACGACTTGCTATATATGTACAAGAGTACTCCTGAGACACTTTGAAATCATACATTTGAAGTTCTTTGAGAAATAGATGGGCTTTTGCTTTTGTAGGAAACTGGTTAAGCACCAATTAAAATACCCTTATGGTCAGGAACCTTACAGAAGTGTGAGGTGTGTCCATCACGAGCACTGAATGTTATTGTAAAAATTCATATTAAAAGCTTTCAGCTGTAGTGTTCCCTTCTTTTAATCCAAGAACACTCAGAAGCATATTCCTAGCATGAGCTAGGTACTGCTGATGAACTGATTTCCATTTTTAACTGATAATAAAAAAAAAAAAACGTGAACTCGATGCACGCTGCATCCTGGCTCTGTCTCCTACCATTGTAGCTACACTGAAAGAGGAAATATAAATATTATAGTGTTGTTTTATAGCGATTCTAAAATTTGCTTAGTTATGATGCTCTCTTCTTATGAGCTTCCAGTAGCAGTATATACAAAATAGTGAGCTCTACACCCTTGGATTCATTTGCAGTGCGGCCCTGCTTAATATGGGTTGTTTTTCCTCTCCAATTCTAGTCAAAGAACAAAAAAGAAGGCTTTAAGCTTCAAACAGATCTTTCATAAATGTATTTCTGGCAACGTTTTTCTGGAAACACAGCTGAAGCTTTGAGGTGGATGCTGGAAGGCTCCTCAAGTTGAAGACACAGATGCAATGTAAAGAACTACAATAGCATGTAATATACTTTTGGTTGTGGACCTGACAAAACTGGTTTACATAAAAGCATAGATTTTGACCCACAAAAGGAATCAGTTAAGCAGCTAAGAGAATGCACACCAGTAACTGTTTGGTCTTTTCTCCCAGTTATCCCTTTTGTAATGGGCCAAGGACACAGTTCAGTCAAGTTCCCCAGCAAACATCCTCAGTCATTAACCCACATCATTCCCAGTTGGACTTCACTCTAGGCTGCAGCTCAGCTCCCAGTTATCCCCTAGCTTGCAAGGGAAAGCAGAGGATCACATTCACACCTTCATGATTATCTTTGTCAACAGGACCAGAGGCGGCCTGGCTGACAATAAACGATTATCTTACATAAGGGGAGGCTGAGGGAAAGTAAATGGAGCATCAAGCATCCCTATTTGTGTTTTACGTGCTCTCAAGCAGATACCAAAACCACCATACACAGGGGGTTTTTTGACACTAAAACACCTCCCTTGAGAGTGTCACAAAATCTTTGCTTTTTGAGCACATAGAAAAAGTCATACTTTAAGGAGTAGCTTTAAACTGATAAAGCTATTCAAATATGTTGAGCCAACTCCTGAGATTTCTCAGTAAGGTGTTGTACTCTTTGAACTTTTATCCCACTCCTGAAGAAAGGCAAATGAGAAGGAGTAAGAGTGATTTTCAGCATAAACAACAGCATCTAGAAATCATCCTGTGGACTACTGAACATAAAACAAAATGAAGTGCCCAGTTATACTCTTTCACACTGTAATGGTTATTCTCCCTTATTACAGGTATATTGCAAGATTTTCTGGCTAAAACACTGAGAACATGCTGGCTAGGATATGAAACTCAATACAGTTCCAATCTGTATTCAATTTATAATAATCTAGTTCTTCGTAAAGCCAGAAAAAAAAATTACCTTGAGTTAGCTCCCCCCCCCAATAAAATGATTATTTAATTTCTGAAACAGTACTATCTAATCCAGGTATTTTTGTGGAAGAATATTATGTATATATGGCAAGACTACAATAGAAAATATTCACTGAATCTATATTGCATCTTTTCAGGTAAGTAGTACTCCTCAGGATTTAGAAGGAGTATAGTCCAGACTCTGTTAAAACCTAATTCCAGGCTACATCCTCCTATGTATCCACATGAAGCTGGCTAGAATCTAGAATTCAGAGGTCTGTGTATCAAGCTGGCTAAGCTGAGTTGCAGTGAGTCTACTTCTTCAAAGTGAACTTCATTACAAAGTTATTAGACATTGAACAAGTTTCCATATTATCTGCAATTCTATTTAGTGCTACTCCATCATTAAATACCCCCAAGATCTAGTCTCATAGACTGTAGGGAAGGATGCACACCAGACAGCGTATACATAAATTAACAGAGTATACATACGCACATAGTATAAGTGTTTTGAAAAGACAAAAAAAACCACCCAAAGTACATACACTTTTAAGGGATACAAAAAAAAAACCAACCAACAACCCAAAAACTGGTAACAGGCAGCAAAATAAATAATATCAAACCATTGACACATTACACATTAACTTCCATTTGACTATACTAGTCATTGTTGTTGCTGTTACGTTTGTATTCTAAGTCACAAAGCATCTCTGCAATTCCAGTTTAAGCTCTTCCTTGTCTTCTGGTATTTTTAGCTTTTAATCAGCATAACAACTGACTGCAGTTTCACTGCAAATTCCATGTTTTTACTCCTGCTCCATTTCCCTGGCTTTCAGTAGTCAAGTATATACACTGCCTTAGTCAAAGCATCACATCAGGTACTCAAAAGTTCTATTATTTTTCTAGGACTTCCATCAAGATCTTCTCCAAAGTACCTTTATTTCAGGCCAGGCAACTCTCTCTCATAAACATAATCTGCTCACTTTATTTCTACACATCAGACTTAACATTTAGCAGCATTTAAACAGATTTTCAAATAAGCTTATCTAACAAAATCCCATCTAATTCGTTTAGATTATCATTGCACTACATCACCTCAGCTCCCTTTCCAAATGCTCACAGCAGTTATTTCACTCCATAAGAATACTGAATAGTATCAGGTCAGGAACAGGCCATGACTAAAATACACTGAAAATACCTACAGTCACATAAGAACAGTTCCTCATTGTGACTTCTTGCACTAGAAGTCACATTTGATCAGACTCATTGAGCTGCTACAGCAGGCCCCACCTCAGCCATAGCAAGGATCTCCTTTTCTGCTCTTAAGAGTCACGATGACAAAGTACCTTGCATAATTCAAATGAAATGTTATTTCAAAGCTGAGTTGAAACATGCATCTACCAAACTTACCTAACTACGTCTTCTGCTCAGTCACATCCCTACGTGCAGCAACAAACGCTTTCTCACGAACACCACCAGCTCCTCGCATCAGTCTCCTTTTAGCAATCCCATCGCCTTGGAATCTTGAGAGGATTCCTAATCAGGACAAAATGTCTCAGGGCCTCCATCACAGATCAACTACATTTCCCTTTCCATTTTCCCTGTACTTCACTTTAGATAGAGCCTGCTAAAAAAATAAAAACAAAAACCACCCCACACCATAAAATCCCTTATCTCATTGCCTCCTTCCTCTTTAGCAGTATTCTTTCTGCCTCTCTTGCCTCTGGCAGAAAACCCCTCCCAAACTCCCAGGTGCTCCATATCATCATTTAATGAACCACTACTAAAACCCCTCATCCCCTGCAAGCAGGTGTAGGTAAACAGAAATCTATCTTGCAGTTGAAAGTGTTTTACGATAATTAAATTGACTATGCATAGGATTGGTGGGTTGGTCTGTTTTTCTAAGCAAAATGTGTTTTGAATAAATTCGTATACCATATTACATTAGTCAACACAGTTATTTTCAATAAAATTCTGGTTCCTTAAAAAAAAAAACACCCCCCAAAAACCCCTTCTTTAGCACTACTAATTTCCTACAAAATTACCTGGATAGACATGAGTTCCATTACCTACTTTTATACTTTCGTATCTTGTATCCCATCAGCAGCAATTGTATAAACACCAATGCCAAGTTACTACAGCTCTCAAAGTCATGCCAGTAATCCGTTTCAGAAACTTCCCCAGTTTTACAGACTTAAATCATTCTTTGCTGCAACCTCACCTTACACCCCCATCCCATACCCCTGTCATTTGGGCCACCTGCAGAAAGGGGCACCCTCCAGGTGGGCAGTCGCCCTGCCGTCAGGCAGCTCAGCAATCAGGAGGAAACCCAGCCTCATTAACTTTGCTCTTCATCAGTAACCTCCTTCATTTATGCTCCATCTTCTGGTTTGCACAACTTGTTATTGCCACATTCTAGGATTTGTTTAATTAAACAAGATTTATTTTCTTGAATGCAAGTATACACGGCCTCGGGGTACCTGATAAATATTCTTATGCATTCAATATATATATAGTATTCTTACACATTTGTTATGTATTCTTACATGTGACAATACATGATTTATTTTCAATCTCAGCTTTTTGTTCAGGTTTGTATTCAGCTCTTTAAAATTAACACTTTTACAGCACTTAATTCACTAGGAATTACTTGTGGTTTTATTAAAAATATGTCTAAGTTCATATGTGATAAAAGGACAGGAAAATTTTCATCAAATAAGCATTGCTCACATTCATCGTAAGTATTTTGGTTTCCATAAAACTATCACGGGAAAAGGTTTATTTTATTTCTTATTCCACCTCTGGTTTATTTATTGGAAGAGTCAAGGAGGGTCAATAAAATGAAAAAAACATGCTTCCATAAACATTTTGCTGGGAAGGGATTGCTCTCATATTACATCTCTGTTGGGGAAGAAGTTGGGAAGGAGGGAGATGAGGGAGGCAATAAGGAGCTCTTCAGTAGCTCTTTTAGTTTTTCTTTGATCCTGGTTTCTTTCTATGCAAATTTGAAGGTCTTACACTTTTTGAGTGGAACCACCACCCCTTGCTTAGCTCTATTCAGAAGAGGAAGAAAACAGTAATGAAACTCAAATAATTTGAAGCAGAGTTTTTAAAACAGGGTCATGCAGCTGCATGATGTGTGTATGTGTACGATATGTTAAATAGTACGTGATTACGGCGCTATTCTTTTACAAATAAACACAAAGGCAACTGAACAAGCGAGCAAATGGACATCAGAAAATAAAATCAGGAGTAAAAATATGCCTTTTCATGTAATTTAATCTGAATTCTTACTCTTTGCTCTTCTTTGGAAGGAATCTTCATCAGCACTAGAAAATTCAAAGTATCTAGGCTGTTAATAAAGGAATAAAATAAGCATAATTTCTTAGATAAAGGAACCCAATCACGTAGGTTACACCACGAGAGACAAATAGTCTATTTCGTTACAAAACACATCTTTTTATAGCATTTTTTTAAATTCACTTAAAATTCATTTTAAATTCACTTAAAATTCACTTAAAATTCATTTAAATTCACTAAAAAATTCATTAAATTTGGAATGAAGTATTTAAGCTTCAGTAGTTACTAAAGCATTCTTTAGATAATATTGGACCACACCTTTTTCAAGTATTAGGTTCCTTTTCACTGCCATCTTTAAACACTTTCCATAAGCAGGCCCAGTAATAAGCAGTAGGATGATGACAAATTCGTATCACTTTGGTAAGTAAGTAGAGAAGAAATGTTTGGCTGGGGAATTCCTGAATCCCACCTATTGCTCTTCTACTCTGACACTAAACTGGGGTCATGCAATTCTCTAGTTACTTAATGTCCAGTTCTATGCTTTAAATATGGTATTTCTTATCAGACTAAGTCCTCATGCTCAAATTTGCTCTGAAGAAGCAGAAATTGCATTTAGAAAACAGGATTTCCTTTCCTTTATTTCTGTTCTTGGCACTTGCTATCTTCATTCAATGTGTAACATCATTTTACCACAATACGGTAGGTAATACTGTAAAATCAAATACAATAAAAGCTACCAAGCATACACATATATGAGGAAAAAGTCTATTGTTACAAAAATAGCGTTCAATTTTCATTGGTTGCAGTTCAATTTCAAAATATTTGCCCAACTTCAGTAATCCCTCTCAGATGCCAGCTCCAGAGGTGGCTGTTTACCTCTGAGCATCACACAGCACATCATTTTCTTGCTTACCATGTTCAAGTAGCATTTTAGCATAAAATCTACTACTTTGGATGAAGAAAAAAGTTTCTGTTTTACCAGCAAGAATCTCTGTTCCAAAGTAGTACACTAGGAAGGCTTGCATGGACAAAACGCCCCACCAGACCATAGCAGGTCTTCTGACATGGCCAGATTACTTTGAAAATGTGCATAAGGTGCCCAGGAAACATTCTTTGGAGGAAAGGTTTGTTATTTAAAAAAGCTATACAATCTATAAGGAAAATAGACAGAAAAGGGTAGGATACTTTCCTATGCCTCAATCCGTCAGAGCCTTTAAGAGCTTTTATCTTCTTTTTTGGACTTGGACTACAATAAACGGGTGATAGCTGGATACATTTTCTTTTTTGGTTTGTGGGGGTTTTGTTTGTTTGTTTTTAAATATCTGAAGAGAGATGATTTATAGTGTCACCTCTATATTGTCAGCTCTGTCCCTTTGTATAATTAATCAGAAGTTAACAGTCACTGTACTACTAAAATTATTTTAGAAAACCATTGTGATAACATGCAAAAACTCCTTCCCTGTGCTAAGGTCCATATATTTATTTTGTTAGGGTCAGTGTCTAAATATATAAAAAAGAGAGTATCACTTCAGACAGAAAAAAAATACTTTTTTTTTCCTTTTTTTAATGCATGGAGGGATTTACATAATTTGACAAAAGTTCATAAGTTGTATCAGCTAGCTATAATCTTCATCCATCGATGAACGAAGTAGCAAAGTGTAATTCAGCTGAAGAGGTGGGATGAGATGCTTTTACTAGCGCAAGTAAAGGAAATGGAAGAGGAGAGCAGAACTGAAACTGTAGCGTAGTTCCAGGGACAAACAATTAGGAGGTGACAATTTGCGAGGAAAAAGAATCACAGCTTTATGTGTTGGAAAACACTGTAATTAAATCAATGTCTCTGATGTTGTTTTTGTACTGTAGAAAGAAGTTTCCAGCAACCAGCCCAGAAGAGTGGTAACAAATTTATCACGTAATGAATTTTGTTATGTGGTGAGGAATAGAGGAATATAAACAGTGATTGAGCACCGACCTAATGCAGTGTATTTGTCACTCTGTGTGAATTAAAAAGCTAGAGGGACACTCTATAGTATTTGCTGTCTGTGTTTTGATTCATGGTGGTGTTGGCTGTCTTAGGACTATTAATGATAATGTCTGGTGAACTTTTGAATTTGGAAGAGCTAGTTAGGGTATTTACAACTGGAAGCATCTTTAAAGTAAATTTTTGGAAGGTTCAGTATGTTCAGCATAACCTTGGGCCACTAAGACTGAATACTTCGATCAGCATGACATAACAGCAACAATCTTAACATTATTTATGTATACAGCTAAATTTTAATTTTCATCGCTAAAGTCAGTGCCTGCAATGTCACCGGCGATAATGTATTACAATTTTTTGTCTATGGAAATGGGAGGAAAATCACATAGACTTAATAGGAAATATTATGGTAATCCCCATATATCAGTTAAGATAACCGTATTTCAGCAGGGCATAAATTGCCACAGGCTTCTTCTGTATTCAGACAACTCTGAGACTTAAAAGCAAATGCAGATATGTGTCTCCCTTTCCCTAGAGTTCATCAACATAGTATAATTGTTGATTCAACCAGTGAAGGGGAAGGAGACATATGTGGGTCACAGGGAGTTCAGAATGACTGAAAGACACCACCACGTACCGTCAGTATTACTGCCCAAATTGTGTGATAATGGTGGCTGTTAGGCATTACTCCATTGGTCATGCAGAAAAATCTAAGGGTGAAAAACTAACTGAGGATTATAATCTCATATGGACAAAGATTTGGTGGGGGGTCATTTTCTTTGCTACTCACTTTATTCAAATAAAAAGTGAAAAATCTATCTATGCTCTGAGGCATTATTTCATATCAATAATAAAATATCTGCTGCTTATACCACCCTCAGCAATATATATACACATACATACATATGAAATATATTATGATACATATATCCACTGCTTCAACCGTGAGAACAACACAGTTGGAAATACTTTATTTTAACGAGCAAGAATGGCAGAGGAGGAAGGCTGTAACTCAAAGTTCCTGAAGATCGCTTTCATATATAGAAGAGGGGGAGCCTGCCATTGCCACATTGCAGCCCTGGGGCCCTTCAGCCCCGACTGTGGGTTAAGGCCACGTCGTGTTACGCACTGTGCAAATTTCTGAACAAAAAAACGCTTGCTGTCCCAATACATTACAAGTCAAAGGAAACCACATCAGCCTGGAAAGAGATGGCAAAAGGCCAAGGAAGCAACGGATAAGGTATAGCCCAAAACGCCCAGAAGCTGCTTTGGAGCCAACGGAGGGGAAGCAGGGGTGGGAGAGCAACAGTGGCTGGAGGGTGCCTCTGCCATAGGTGCACAAGTCCTAGCAGCAAATTCGAGAGGAGTGAGGGGTGTGAGGGCAGCTGTGCAGCCTTATCAGGCTGCCGCAATTTTTTTCCTTGTAATTTTATGCCTCACGTACGTTCTCCCCATCCTCTTATTTTGTACACACCCATCTGAAGGAAAGAGCTAACCATCCCGGTGTTTGGGCTCGGCTGAGCAGAGCAGAGCGCATGTGGGATGGGGCAGGAGAGGGGGGTTGCCATGGAAACCCATCACTCTGCTTCTAGTCTCTGTCTATAGCTTTGATACCGGATTGAAGCAGCCTGGTCTAACTTTTATCAACTGGCAATGACTGAAAATGTTCACCCATGGTACTCTCACTCTTTACCCTTTTGAATATTTGCTTTGCTTTTCTAGAAATTGTAAAAACTTTCACTCGTAAAAGAAAAATAAAGTGATATAAAAAAATCCAATTTTAAGTCTAAAGCCTTCTAAGACCTGAGCCTGTTATGAAAGCAAACTGTAGGATTTTTTCTTGTTGTTTTGGGTTTGGTTTTTTTTTATTTTGCTAAGTAGCAAGCTGATATGCAAGACAGTTAAAAAGCCTTCAGGGTATTTTATTTATCAGCTGTTGCTTGCTTCATTTAATAATACAGCCTAACCAATGTAACACATAAAGAAAGGATCAGAGGTCTTGGAGTTGTTCCACACTAATCTCCCTTTTGTTAATATTTCAGGATCAGCCTTAGGTCATATGAAAAGCCAGCTTAGATTGCTCACCGAAGAAAAAATTATAGGAGAGGAGAAGAAGAGGGGCCAAAGCCTATTGTGAAAGCCATCACAAAATATGCCATTTTCTTTTGCTAAGTATCATAACATTGACATAAGGACTATATCCTTGAAATATGAATGACTTTACGTATGAACATATGTTACCATGTTAGGACTATGTGACGTATATATAAATAAATCTAGAAAAACAGTAAACTTATTAAAAAGACAAAATGTTTTGATTACCTGTTTGAAATTAATTTACAACCAACTTCCTCGAAGTGCAGGGGGTTTTGCATTTGTTTCCATGAGTTCAGTCCTGAGTATCTTTTGCTTTCTTCTCACTGTCTGGCTTTTGTTCTTTCACCTTCTCTTTTTGGTGGGCTTGAAAAGAGCCATTTGTTTCGTGTGGTTCACGTTTCAAGTACTGTCAAGCACGAGTGAATAATACTTGGCTGATTTCACAGGTTTCAGTTTTACATCCGTAATGTTTAAGTCATTTGTTGACTCCATATGTTTGTGCCCAAATAGCAATCTGAGATGTCTTATACGCAGCACACACGTTTGTTGGACTGCGCAGAAAAGAGATGACGGCAGTAGTGGCAAACTGAATTACACAGAGAAGAAGAAATAATAGTTTATTCCAAAATGTTTGCCTTAAGTCAGATATCACCAACAAATTATATATGATGCTGAATTAACCTGTTTCTTCTTCCAGGCAATCACTGTAATACCTGAGACAGTAACGCAGACAAAAGGACAACTGGTCTGACTGGCTTCTTTACAAAGCAAACTCAACAGGGCTGATTTGCATGTCCCTCTTTACGCTGAAGTTTGTGCATCATCTAAGAGGTGACACTGAGATTCACGTAAGAACATACAATACATTTTAACATCATTCATAAAAATTAAAACAAAAACCAAATTATTTTATATACCAGCCTTAATGTGCAGAGTCTGTATGAAGCCACTGATAACAAATACTTTAAGGCAGCTCTGTGTGTTTTTACGTGTGACGTCCATTATATCCACTCTCAAGAAGTATACCACTATTTAATACAGAGTGATATACTTTCTTTTCTAGAAATGCCACTATGTTAACGAGTCACCTCTCCAGTTCGGATTGCTCCAGACACAGCCTGGATGGACTGACAGCTCTGGCTGGATAACAGTATTTCAGAGTATTCTGCAAAGGCCGTAGTGACCGTCCACGTGCAGGAAATGCTGCCACCGCTGACACTTTGCTGCTGGCGGTCCCCACACCCTATTCCACAAGCAACTGGTAGTCAGCAAAGCACTTGCAGCTGGTAGGAGGAGAGCTGGTGGCACAAGTAGCACCCGCTCTTTTGCCTGATTTCCAGCTGAGAGAAGCAGAACAGATGGCTGGGAAGGGAGACAGGGCGAAGAGCAAACATCCACAGACTAAATGTGCACATCTATCCAGCAGATTGGGATTCCAGCTTCACGTTGGTCTTCTAGATACAACTGCAGTAATAAACAGAATTTAAAAATAGATGAAACACCACTCACAACAGATCAGAAAAAATAAAATCAACCATTTCCTTTCTATTTCCATGTAAGCAATGGTTTTAATTACAAGAGGATTATTCTGTGATTGAAAATGGGTGGGAGAATGCAAGAGACAATGGTTCACATGACTATGACTAGGAAGAGAAGGGCCGCCTCCTGCTAAGTTTACCATCCCTTGCCTTCTACTGCACAAGGAATACGCAACAGATGATTAGAGTACCACTCCACAGGTCTTTCTTTCAAAGGGCTATTCCCCTATGTGAGCTGACTCCCAACTAAATTAGGCAGCTGCAGCTATCACTTTCTTCTGCATATCATGTTTCTCTGACTTTAAGCTGAAGTATGTGATTTTCCATATTTGTATCCCAACCCCCAGCTCCCCACTACCCCCACTCAGCAAGTTTGCTCATCAACAATAAGTTTTACAGGGTCCACAAAATATTTACTTTCTGTTCCTTTCCTCATAACAAGCTTGTTTTTTCTATGAAAAAAAAGAAGTTGCACTGACCTGCATGAGTAGACCATAGCAGTTTCTCTGTCCACCCGCAGAGCTGCACAGGTCTTGCACCATCATCCTTTCGGCTATGTAGGAGCTGAAGAGCATCGGTGTTACAGTGTGCTATTGTACAGAGAGTATTTTGGCTTGAAAAGAGGTACAGCTGCATTTAGACAGTACTGCACCTATGCTAAGTGTCTTTCACAAACTAGAAACACAATATTCTTGCAGGAACTTCAATCCACCATATGCTGTCAGGTCTCAAACATATTTGTTGAACTCATCATCGCTGTTACTACTGACTCTTCTTGGAGTCAGTCAAATGTATATAGTTTTTAATTACTACGTATGGGGTAAGGAGCGTCTGTCAGTGAGCCTGTATAACTGTCACATCAGGGTTCTTTGAATATTTATTATTAGCAGGTCAAAAAGGGGTATCAATATATAGAAGGTAGAGAAAATAACACCTTAGGTTCCACATTCTGAGCTGGCAGAGTCACCTGTGCAACATTCAGCATCCTTTCCTGGAGAATTTTGCAAAATGCAGTAAGACACAACGGTCTGTTCTGCGGGCGGGGAACCGACGGAGGGAGATCTGAAACAATTTGGCCTTCCAGCTTCTTTGTGGGAAACATCACCACAGCAACGGTCACAGCTGATGACAGACAGCCCTTGGGGTCAGCACTGGGGTCATTCTGGGGTCTTTACCAGCACTCATTTGTGAACACAGTCTCCCCTTTTTTTAACAGCCCCACATATTGGATGGGGTGAAAATGGAGAAAGGTAAAGGCAAAACACAGATTTGACCGGGCATGCTTGTTTCCAGAGAGATTTCTCTTTGTAAAAAGAATTTCCAGCAGCAATGCATTTGGGACCAGGTAGCTACAACAGTGGTACAGGAGTGCAAGCATGGTCCATGCTTTCTAGACATAGTTACACAATTCCATTATATGTCCAGTCTGCAGCCTTTTATCTAATGTTAGAATAAACATGACTTTTCAAGCTTATTAGATGAAACATCAAACTGCACCAAGATTTTAAAAGTTTCACATTTTCTTTTTTTTTTTTCCTTCCTTAGGGTATGCTGAAAAAAAAGCACACAAACCTGAGATTTTAATCTCCAAGTGGTTATCCTGATAACTAATAAATCTAACCTTTCCAAGCAGACGTATGAAGTTAAGGGGACTAATTGATCATGTTGGCACATAGGTGTTGTTCATTCTGCAAAGGCCAAGTTAATCCACATTGATGTGATTCAAATTAACCTTAATCAGCTACTAGGCTGACTGTGATTTCATTACTGGATATGCTACAATTAGACATCTCCTGTCTTTAAATGCCCCTCAGCTTTACTGCAGTGATTTTTTTTTTTTTAATAATAAACACCCATTTACACATCAGATGCTATTAGTGTAATTGGCTTTAAGATTGACTTTTTTTGTGTAGTCACTTTTTGGTTCTGTTTATTCTGAAAAGGTCAAGTAATACAGATTGATGTGATCTAAATTAACCTCAAACAGTTACTTCTCTTCTCAGAATGATATGCTGTCATGGTGGGGAAGGATCAGACAGTTGCCTTCTCTTTCCTTTTTTTTTTTCCCCTCCAGATGCATAAATCATATGTATTTCATTCCTGGAGGCAGGTGCAAAACACTTACAACCCTATAAATTATCTTCATAATAGAATTCAAAACCAGTTGACTATTCATCAGAAACTTTATTTTTTTCCCACTGAAGCAATGCAGGTATGCGACACACTGCACAAAAGATACACTTTTCAAAACCGGCTTTTACTTTGACACTAAAACCTGATCCAAAGCCCACTTTTGCAAAGCTTTCTTCCCTTAGATTTCATACCTCAAGCAGACAGTGTGAACGCAATTTCCAACTGCAAATTCATGGGCAGTGTGCTTGATTGTGGCGCTGAACAAGTGAAGCAGGTTCCCTCGTTTTATTTGGTTTCTCAAGGAAAACAAGTGTAATTTCCTTACCTCTCCTCTCCTTCAATTACCTCAAGCTAAGAGTAATGCCTGTTAACACCGCCTTGATGAAATGGAAAGGTACGATGAGTGAAACACTCAAGGAGGGCCATAAGAAACATGAGACAAAAATGATAATTTTTCTTCCGAGGGAGGGAATTAAATAGGGAAGGTGAGTGCAGCAATTACAACTTAAAACCAGCCCTTTCTCCTGTCCGCCACGTACACTCTCTAAAGCAAGTTAGCTTCCCCGAAGGCAAGAAGCAATAAGGAGACACCTCAAAAACTCCTGTCCATGTCACAGGAAGGATGCTCTCCCCTTTCGGAGGTGTAACTCTGGGCACACCCCAGGCCTGCCTGCCCCCCCGTGCTCCCTCCGAGCCCAGCAGTGGGAAACTGCCCCGGGAGGGGCTCAGGGTGAAACGCTGGTAAAGGCGAGGAGGGGCAGCAAGCCCCGCAAATTGTCCTCCTGTCCTAGGTACCAGCATGTCTCCCCACAGCTCCGCACTCAGGCAACCTAGTCTGGACACATATGGAAATACAACTTGACGTAGGGAACAGCCACAACTGTCACATCATTTATTGATCAGAATAAATGTTTAATTTTGCATTTAGTTGAAGACTGCACTGTAATCAATAATTAATTTGCCAGTTGTGGTTATTGTACATGTCCAGTCACCTTTCTACATGCAAAATAACCAGAACAAGCATATTCTTTACTGATTCGACCCTGCACCTGAACCTGAAGAATGGAGCGCAGTACACTAATTTTGGCAGAACTTGTGTGACTTCAGAGCTATTTTCCTCTCTGATGACATCTCCTCACATATAAGACCTCTCTCTTGTTTTATCCTGTTCTGTTGAAATCCTCAAATTTGAAACTCGGCTCTCAACAGTAGGCAAGGAAAGCGCTCGGGGCCAGAAACAAATAAAAGGGGTATTTTTTCATCCTGCCGAATCCTCTAAAACACATCAGAGTGACTGCAAAGAAAAACAGTTACTCAGACAGAAGAGCAAGTAGTTCTGACTGTAAAGACATCTTCTTAAAAAGTAAAAAATGCTTATCGGATCTCCACTGCTGTGGAAAATCCAGACTCTTTCTCTGAATAATGCAACACCTTAAAGAATTGAAAGGAGCTGCAGTTACTCTGGGAGATTTCCCTAAATCTTCCAGCTTTGGGGACTGGAAAAGGAGAGCAGAAGCAGCCGTATCTTTGTAGCATTCACACAGCATTAGGGTTGCTCCCTTAATAAATCTTGAAGGAAAAAATACGGAAAAGCACCTAAAAATTCTTTGGAAAGTTTCAGGGTAACTACCACCGAACATTATTTAGGATGCATTCAATCCTTAAATTTTGATACCCAGTGAGGCTCTCCCTTTTCTGCCTCCTATTGCCACTATATTTCTTCAAGTGTGCAAAATCTGGACGGTTTTATTGTTTTTTTTTTCCCCTTGTTGCTCAGTACAAAATAGAAAGGGTGTGAGACAGGCAATTGGTGAACCCACCCACTTTACATCTAGGGACAAATCTGTTTTTCTTGGGACATCAGTTATTTGGAGGCTCACCATATAAGCAATATAAGAGACATAATAAAGCTGCCTACCCACAAAGATGTTGATTGCTTTCGTGACCAAATGCATATGAGAAACTTTACTTAAAATTGACATAATACTTGTAACACGAACACTGAGACTAGTTATGAAAACAACCATAGTCAAAGCCAATTATACTGTGGGTTAGTAAGTACGATCACAACTGCTATTTACGGTGACAGAAATAATATCATGAGTATATATGAAAGACTATATACAGATGGTGAAAAAGATTATGCTTGGCATAACTCAGAGAGACAAATTAAAATGAATGTCTGTAAACAAACCAGAAGAAATAATATTACATCACTAAAAATGAGACTGACCCACTCTTTCGCTTAATGCCAAACTACATATGACATGAGTGTATAAAAAAACAGAAGTAGCTTGTTTATGTATGTGTAAGTGGCTGTCTGTATGTAACTGCATCACAACTGCCATGTTTTTCAGTTTGGATGAAAATAGTATAAAATACTGTTGGGCTCTTGGCATACATATGCCTTTGGGCCTTCCGGAAGATATGAAATATTAGCACTCATACGGAGTAAATTACTTCAAAGTCGTTTTAATGAAGTTTAGTATGTGTTTGGCAAAAACTGAACCTTCTTCTTTGCTACACATGAATGACCAGAAATATGCAGACTCACACCAGATATATGGTTTCATCTTCATTAGGGTATTATGAAGTCCGATTTTTGCATTTAGGAATTTTATTATGCCCAGTTATGTTCTTGTCCCCTGTTATGAACTGAGATTAATTTAACACCATCAATTTGTAAGCAACAAGATGTATAAAGTCGGTTATCATGCTAAGGCTCACTTCTTCCGTCTGTCATCCTAGATTGTCATTTACAGACGTTTACTTTTACAAGAGCATAAAATGATCCCAAAGTAGTTTGTTACTGCAAAGTCATACATTATACTGTGGCTCTCATTACTTTAGTTCCCTAAGTAAGTTACAATAAAAGGTAAATGAGCATGTTAATGATTGTTGTCCGTGATTTGCTGTTGTTATTTTTTGTTTTATGACTGTATATCTATATTTCTCAAAATCAGCCCTAAGTCTACAGTATTTTCCTAGCTGTCCTCTGACAGCTTTTTTACCCTACTATCTTGCCCAGCAGCATTTCAAAAAAGCCAAGTACACGGACGGTTTTAGTTTCACTTTAAAATATCCAATTTAGCATGTTAGGTGAAAGAAAACCTTGAAGGCAGCCAAGCTGCCTTGTGAACACAACAGCTATGCTGGAAGTGAAACCTGGTGCTTCTCTTTGAAGACAAGCTACCTGCTAAGCGCTCTTGACCACGGGTGTTCAAAATTCAGCAAAAAGAATGGTTTATCTCCCTTCCTGGTCGTTCTGTACTCAACAAGCTCCTGGGATGCTTTTGAATAATGTTTCATATTTAAACCTAAATTAGGAACAGGGATCAGCCTTTATAAAGACCCTGAACTAGATTTTCAAAACAACAAATTGACAAAAATTCATCTTCTGTTCAAGCATCAAAATCACTGGCAGATTTCACAAGAACCTCTTCTAGAAACTTGTCCTATGAGACCTAGCCCATTATTCTGAGGTGCACCAGAGAAAAGGAAGGTGAATTACTTTTGGATAAAAGAAATCTATTTCTCCTCTATAGTTTCTTCCTTAGCTTATTGCCATCCCTCTTTAGATGTTTGGGGTGGAAGGAGGGGTAGATTTTTGTATTGCTACAAGCATTTAAATAAGATGAACCTAATGACTGTCCCCCTGTAACTAGAGGAACACCAGAAGATCATATTTTCAACTATTTACTATTAAATGACCACAACAAGTGTCATCAATCAGGATGAAGGCTGTAACTAGTTAGGAAACTACAAAATTCTTTATTAACAGGTTAAGAAGTGCACATGACATTTGGTAGAACACTTCTTATCCTGTGAACTACTCTAACATAGCTATTTTTCTGTATTCCTGGACTAATGCAGACAGAACCTTTTCAGGACTACAAAGAAAAAAAATTAATAAGGCATTCATTAAAGATTGTTTTAAGAAAAAAATCCTTCATGCACAAATATTATCTGTTATGTGACTAAGAAGCCAGAACTACTTCCAAAGCTCTAAGGCTGGAAAAACTGGATCCACTGATGCGGTAAGAGAATGACGTTGTGTGAATGGCTTATATTCAGCATAATAAAAATGTTGCCATCTACTATAATAGTGGATAAGAGTTACTATCATAAAAAAGTAAATATTTTTGAACCAACGGTGCCAGAGAAAGTAACAGACAAATGTCATGAAGAAAACGACAAAAGATGTATTTGATTCCCTCATGTTAATATCTAACAGGCCTCAGAAAACTGGGGACATTCCAGAGGTTTAGAGAGTTACCAATCTTTGAATATTTTAAAAGAATTGGAAGAATGACTAGGAACAAGACTGGTCAGTCTAATCTTTGTTCACAGGTAAAAATCATTATGGATTAGAGATTACAAGGGTAAGCACTGCCCATCAGCTTGGGTTCAAAGAAGGTAGATAGTGTCATTCTTTTGTCTTTGGTGGGATTATGGATGCGAGCAGTAAACTGGTATTATATACTGGGATTTTTCCAAGGCATTTGATTTAGTGCTTACAAAGTGGTTTACAGAAAAGGTTAGCCCCATATATAATAAGTAATAATCAAGGATTTAACTGGAAATTCATAGAATAGATTAAAAGAATCAACAAATATCATTACCAGCATAGCTACAAATATCTGAGGTTGTCTTTAGCAACATGACTACTGCATGAATTTCTCAGTCAACATTATTTTCTGTCATGATCTTCAGGATATAAAATTGTTCTTATTAAAGCCTAAGAAAAACCTTGACAGGGTATGAACATTGCAGAAAGATGGCTTAAGAAAACTAGTGGTTCCTTATCATCCTAACTTTTATGAAATTTAGAAAGAACTAGTTTGTCTGAATAAGGTCTCTGAAACTGACATCTGGAAAGAAAATCTTTTTTTTTTTTTTTTTTGGCCAAAAAACATTAGACATCTGCCATGGTCCCCTGGTATTAGAAAGGTCATTATACCATAGGCAGCAGGAACTGAGAGAAAACTCCAGAAATCTTTGGCACTCACTAATTTGAATCTGAAAAACATCGAAGAACTTGCCAAATACAGTCTTTTCAGAATAACAGGCTGGAAATATGAGACAACCATAGCCTCAAAAGAGGATCATCTGAAATAGGCAGGCTTGTTTATCAGTCTTTTAGTGAAGAAATTTCAAACTTCTATAACCCACGATCATAACTTCATAAAGGGGCTGACTGAATTGGTCTTGTTCAGTCAACAGTCAGTCATTAGTAATGGCAAGAAGGCTTATTTTACATTTTGTTCACCCCTGAGACAAGCTAAATCCAACAATGTCACTTTTAACCTTAGGAAAGGAAACGAAACAGCTTAAAGCCTCACACCCTATAAGTCATACGAGATACAAACTCTCAGAAGAGTCTTGATAACATTTGTCTTCCCTATCTCATGTCCTTGGGCACAATGTCCAATTTTAAATATAAGCCTATTGCAAAAGAAGCTTTCAAGATTTAGATCACGATTTTTTAAATATACAAAATAAATGTCTGTTATGCATTTTATATCTGCATATATATATTTGCATATATGTATATATAAAGCAAAATATACGAGAGAATTATAATAGAAAGACTACGGCCAACTTGTTCCACTGTAGCCACTCTTGATTTCCTGTAACCAAAATATCATCGTATAGCCAGATTCTGCTTTTTAAATAGAATGAGCAAGTAAAGAAAATACCAAGTATTTGATAATAACTTTTATTAAATTTACGTGCAGATTCTCTGTTTTGAAAAATTTCCAGAAGAGATCTCTGTGTGTCTAGAAATGGCAGTTAAATGTTATTTTAACCTTTCAGTAAAAACTGCCTAAAGATACAGCTCAAATTGCAAGTCTGACCGCTATTAACTTGTCCATTTACTTAATAAGAAACCCTCATATACTTAGAAGACAAGTGTCACTAGGTTCAGATGAGATGTATATCAAATATACGATAGTTCTCTGGCTATGTCCTCAACAAATCTTCCTTTCTAATGGAAAGGAAGATTTCCCTTTCTCCCTTCTTCCTTCCCTTCCTCATAATTTTGGATACACATGCTTAAATACCATCTACTCCCATCTTAATTTATTTAAGTAGCCAAAGCCTTTATTAACTTTGGTCCTTAATCCTTACCCATTTCAGAACATATTGTCTCTTCTCTGCATATCGTAACTATTTTATGTGCCAAAGAGATTGAAATTAAATATACATTCTGCCAAGACATAAATATTCTTCTTTACTTATAGATAAATCAATACATTAAATAATTCATAAAGATTTTAGCCAATATTTTAATCTAATTAAGTAAGCACTGTTTATATTTTATTAGTTGATACTAAGTTTGACTAGCATTGTCTTATTTAACTACCCCTTGCAGAGATGATTAATCAAATTTTGTTGCTGTATTATTATTTCTATATGGCTGCATTTATTTATCAAATAAGCCTGGTAAGATAGGGATTGGGGAAAGAGGAATGAGAGGGAGTGGGCAAAGTAGTATCTGTTTTCTTAAAATTCTCTATGTACTCTTACTTTTTTTCTTAAAACATTACTTAAAAAAAAAAAACAAAAACCTTTAAGCTTTTTTTTTTTAGTGTTACATTGAAAATGTTAAATGTTTTTACTTCATTCAGTAGAAGTATGGCTTGAATACTTGACACAAATAAAAGCCATATAATATGGCCTTAAATGATTTAGCAATGAATGTGACTGTGAGTAGAGATGAATGAAGTACACGTTACAGTGATTCTGCAGAAAATCTGCCCTGTAAGGCAGTGTATAATTAAGAATTAAGATAGCATTTCTTCTTACTCCCTTTTATTTTAGGTGATTGTCCAAAAAGCTAACAGGTTCCCCATATAACAACAGTCTTTTATGGATTCTTCCTCTCCCATTTTCTGTAGACTGTTACAAGCTTTTTCACAATAATACGCATAGGTGTCTCACTAATGAGAAACACTCATCTGACGAGAAAAACCATACCCTGACAGATGCCATTTCTTTCTGGCCTATTTCTGCATCACATAATGGTATCTCTATAACTGTTTGGCACTTTTATAAAGGGGCTTGCTGGGGGCTGAAAACTGTACCAGAGAATTATCCCTCTGCGTTCATTCTGTTTTCACCCCCTTCTATAACTCGGCTCCTGGATGCTGTTAGGGCCTAGGCATGGGGTAAGATGGCTCCTTGGGCCCACCCGGGCCGGTATGTTTGTTTTCGTGGTCTTAGTGCTTTGGTGCAGAATAGGAGCTTGAACAAATACAAAAATCCTCTCTTTTGCTCAAAATGAGAGCGTAAACCCAAAAGACAAGTGAGCCCTGACTCCAGGATCTCTTCACGAGGCAAATTCCCAAAGAAGAATGAAAATTAATCAAAGTTCTGATGGCACCTAATAACACTGCAGTCATTGAGAATTATTTTTATTGTCCCTAATGAGCATTTTATAGATACTCATATTTGAGCAGTGCCTGAATCTTTCAAAGTAAGAACCGGTGTTCTCCCTGGAGAAGCAGCACGTTGCTGAATGCAATCTGTCAGCACGTCGGGGCTTCTCAGACTCCTACACTGTAGTAACAGATGATCAAATCCTCTTCCATGTTTCATGAATTGAAGGTGTAAATCAGTTTAGCCGTTAAATACGTCAACATTCCCCTCATCTACCAGTTACTTTGATTTTATAGATAAAGGTATAACTTCTATTGCAAGTAATTAAAAAGGAATAATTTATTTCACAATGTAGTTTCTATCACAGTCTGCTTCAAGCCTAAAATGAGGGCAACCACTAACTGTAATTCTTGCTTTTCTAACCTATTCTCTCAAAAGAGGAATGTGATTTCCCTTTGATTTTTCATTTCCATAACAAGAATTGTGAAGTATTTCATGTATTTAAATATAGCTAGTCCTGAAAAAATAACAGTCTAGGAACCTGGCCCTCTCCCTCTACTACCATGGAAATACCAAATTGCAGACAGCCTTCTTCCTTGTCTGTTTTCATACTGAAGAATCAAAAGATGCTCAACTTGGAGTTCCTTCAAAATACTATTCGTTTTATTAAAAGGGATGTTTCCACTGGATGACAAAGATTAAAAAGAGAACTGAATGCACTTCATCCTAGCAACACTAATACTAATCTCCTAATCTTCATCTTTTTCTCACTTTAAATCTATTTGCCTTTCTATAAACCATTTATTGTCTGATCATTGTTCTTGTCTTTGAGTAGCATTTTAAATTACATAAATATAGCACGCTATTTATCCATAACATTTCTGTGAATTTCTTTTGCTAGTCAATCATCAAACAGGAGTTTAGGGTAGAGCTTTGTCTTCACTGGTACACCCTCGCTCAGTGTTCCCAGGCAATTCTAGATAAGAATCATACAGACATATATTTTAAGATACTCAGATGTGAGCATGTGTTTCATTTATGCCCTATAATAATTCTTGCTGCCTTTAAAAAGTTTAACAGGAAAAAAATACTATATACCTGTATAATGAAACTGCATTATATCTGTGTAAGGCAGTATATTTTAATGCACCTGGTTCTGTACCTGTGTTTATTGAATCTTCTGTTTATGATTCTGGGCAGACACCGCAGACAGCGATGCAGTTCCTGCTGCTCTTTGCTGTGGAATTAAGCTACTGAGCTTTGTGCTGGCCTAATCACCATTTTACCCTCTTTAAAAATGTCCCGACAAACACATTGACACCTAATTTACTACACGTTATTATTTGAATTGAGGAAGTGTATAGGAAAGACAGTTCATCCCATAAGTGTTAAGCCAGTTGTCAGGACACTGGAAAGATGTGTGAGCACCCGCCGAGCCGAGCCAGTTTGGAGGGAGGAACAGCAGCTTCCAGCAGCGTACAGTGCTGCGTGTGGGCAGCTTCCACACAATCAATTAGATACCCACGGAGAGAAAGAGTCCAATTGATAAACTAGCAGCTTCTTCTGCCTTACTTTTTTAATCCCTGCCACGCAAGCTCAATTTCTTAAGTACAGTGTGTGACGGGGGGGGTTATCCATATACTTTAGACAAGCAAGGCTTGCGACTCCGTAGTTCTTAGCCAAAAGAACAAAACAAAACAAAACAAAAAAGCCCACAAAAAAGGAAGACCCCTGGTACATGACAGTATATTTTTGAGTGAAAATACTCTTTTACATTTTTGTAAGTAAGGTAAAAATACAACTAGCCTCCACTTGAAAGCGTAAACGTGGAAAAAGCAGGCTACAACTTTTTCAGATCTCACGACGCGTACCCCTCCTGATAAATGATCACCAGAAAGGATATTCTAGGACTTAGGAACTCTTTATAGCATGGAGAGAGCTAGCCTATCTAAATGTTGAGGTATTTTCATTTTGGGAGGGAAATGTTTCAGAAAAAAGTATTAGATCTTGAAATGAGCTGATTAATGCATGCTTTTCCTCCTGCCAGAAAACTTGGAATAAAACATTACTGAGGAATAGTCTCTCTTAATGCAACCGAGTCTGCTGGCATTATCATGGGCTTCCAGCTTCCTCTTCAACCCTGAAGATTTTTCCTTGTTCTCTGCAAAATGGATTTCTTTCCAAAAGAGAAACGCCTGTGTCACACACCTAAAAATTATACACAATTTTTCACCTCGCTGGGCCTGCACTTTCCAATGCTCACTAATTGGTACTTAGGAGAATGCTATTGTGCTTTCTGCCTGCCTTCTATGCACAGGCAGTTGGAGTTTAAAATAAATCCTGTTAAGTTCCAGGAGTGGATGATTACTTTCTCATTTTTGGTTCTAAATATGCTAGTTGTCGCTCAATTTATTCTGTCCTTTATCCTTTCTGTTTTCGATGTCTTTCCATCTATTTTACTCCCACCTCCTAGTGGGAATTTTCACTCACTGGCTGGAATTCAGCAGAAACAATAAACCCGAGTAAAGATCTCCAGCAAAAGATCTTTGCCTAAGTGCATGATTGCGGATGCTGGAGCCGTGCCCAGACAAAACCCTGCCTGTGCTGATCTGTCCCTCCCCGTTAGAAGGGAGCGATTACTCATGTCGGCGGCAGCGTTCGGCCCCCCCAGACACCTCCCCAGAGGGATCCTGCAGCTCCCGAGAAAAGGCAAGGTTCAAGAGCGGGGCCAGAGAGCAGCAGCCTGTCCTTTCCTGTTCCCAGTAGTAATTCCATGGCAAAACAGCGATGACAAAGGTCTCCCCTCATGCTGTGGTTGCCTGTTTCAGTTAAAATTGTCATAGTCAGGCATCAGCCAAGCTAGGGTGTGTGGGGAGGGGTTAAAGATTATATAGCCATTCTGTTCAGGTGCTGATGCACAGAAATGTGTCTGGAGACAACCATGATTTATTGGCCTGTGTTAATATGATGCACTATCCATCTGATGCCATAAACATGCACAAATCTTCTGTTGTCCTTAGCTATGAAAGGGGACGGTCAGCCCGTAACGATGCTACTTTCAATCCATCCGAGTTCCAAAAATCCTGTTTTCTCTAGGCCTGCCTAGATTATTACATAGACATATACATAACACGGGACCTTTTAAATGTATGGTTTAACCTTTAAGAGTTACTCTGATAGTAGCTATGTTGGTTTCATCTAAGATTATATTTGATAGACCCATTGGAATGACCTCTTTGAGATGATAAAACTAAAGTTCAAATGTTTTCACAGGGAGCGTGATAGGGCTCTTTGAAGGACGTGGTGGATGCCGATCTCTGGAATGCAGGTGAGAGGCAATCAGGAGGTATAAAAGTAGTACAGCACAGTAAACCACATACTGAATGCAATGCAGATCTTTGAGGGAGGAGGAAAAGTTTCAGAACAAAGCAGAATGCAACTGAATAAAGAACCATAACTCATCCTGATGCCTTGTACCTTCCTATAAGTAGCAGACTTGAAGAAGTCTCTTTTAACCTGCAGAGACTCACTTATATATAAGCAACTAAGAATAAACAAACCAGATTAAATGCACTTTAAATGCACTATGACTATAAGCGGTGTAAATTAAAACTGCCTCTGCTAAGGGCAGCAGCAGTTTACAGGTGTAGAACTGGAAAACTGTGCATCACAGACCTTATAGCTGACAACAGCTGGGAGGCTGCTTTGTAGAAAAGTGCTCGTCTTGTTCCAGATTTCTTCTTCCCAGGGACTTCGTTCCTGGTGTTATCCAGCTGAAGTAGCCTGTACAGGGAAGGAAGTGCAACAAATGAAGCTGTGACTGTTCACTGTCCTAGCAAGGCAAGAAGAATAAGGCTTCTTATCCTCCCTATCTCAGCTGCCATTTGCACATATAAGCTCGAGTGTCTGGGCTATCGGCAGTAAAACAAAACACAAGAAAGAACACTTTGAAAATGTGAGGAATCAAAATTCATAGAACATCTGAGATGAATTTCAATCACAGGGTGAGGTTTGCAGATGTTCTAGTTTGAGGTGGATTATTTTAGCTTCAGCAAAACAGGCTTGCACTTAGTGCTATCTTTTCTTCATAGTACAAAGGCCACTGTTTGAAGGGCAGAAGGAAAGAAGAGCCGTTAGAAGCTATTTACATAGTGAAAACACAAACAGATACAACGTAAGAAGGAATGTGCACCATACTAAGCCCTCAAAATGTATTCTTTGAAACTGCAGCTCTGTGTGGTTATATCATCTTGGCAGCTGAAGTAATACTCTGCAATTATCCATATTAGGAAAACTGTAAAAATTAGTAATGGCTCTGGTTACAGCTTCATTTTTCTATGCTTAGTGGTCTACAGCCACAGCTCTATTGGCCACTGTATTTCAAAGATCGCTCCAGATGTTTTGATCATGGAGATTCCAAAAACCTTTATCAGCACTCAGATACTGGGAGTTACCATGTTTAAATCCAAACATGATTATCAGTTCTTTGGACAACCTTTTATGGGTATTAAGACTGTGTTTTTAAAAAGCCCTGAGTAGCAGGATTTTTTACCATGTTATGATTTCATGGACTGGAGAGCAGATATGAAGGGAATGAGCTGCTGTTAGTGGTCATAACAGTACAGTGTCTTTTAGGGGAAATAACTTCATTTGAATACTGTATTTAAAATGTTAAGATCTATGTAAACCTTTCTACCTTGAAATATACTGTATTTCTTTCATGCCCTCTGGTTCTGTCAAGTAACAGGAGAAAAAGTAGAATGAAACTCTTCACACAGTGAATATATCCACTGTTACGTATCTATACAGATGTGATTGATATAAATACAGATTTACACATGTTTATGTTATTACTGGGTTAGATGAATCAGGCAATTCTGGTGTAAGAAAGAAGCAAGCCGCAGAAGAAATGAGGATAAGCAGCATTACCAATGTTTCACTCATTGAAAACACAGTGTAACATAAAGCAGCTGTAACATACGATTACCTAAAGCAAGCTAGAAAGGTAATGTGTCTGTAATGTGAGCTGGAGACAAAATTGTGACAAAGATTTGAAGTCATCTTTATGAGTAGGCCTGCTCTGTAGGTGATTCACTGATCTTCCTTCTGAAGAGTAGCTTTGAGAGCCAGTACACCCATATCCATCCCTCATGCTCTGAGTTTAGGGCTAAAATAAGCGATAACAATGATTACTGTTTACGTATATTTTACTGACACACATACCACCTATGTGTCCCCTCCAGATAAACACAGACAATGATCAGTCCGCTACCTATTGCAAGTTAAGAGAGAACATATTCCCCAAACCCTCCTGCCTCTCGCATGGTGTCCTTGCTAAGAGCTCTTCTACCAGTTAGGTGGAGTGGGGTGGGGGGCGTGTATGTGTGCGTTTTCAAAGTTATTATTTGTCGGTGTTTTTTTTTTCCCCCCTAAGGATATAGCGAGAAATCATCATCCATCCTAGGATTTGTAGAAATGCAGATCCCCCATTATCGCAGCATGGAACCGCTATAACCCCCAGAACAACTAGCTGCGAACTGGGAGAGGCAGTCAGAAGACAGGAAATCTTTTGGCTGTTTTGAAAAATCCACCTTAATTATTTCTCTAGACTCTTTCTATACACGTGAGCATATAGCAATCATAAAGTAAAACTCAAAAATATACATGTGCCTTAGAAGAAGACTTGAGCCTGGACTTCATACAATATAATTTAAAATTCCGTGCTTCTTAAAGGAGGCTGATAACCTACTATAAATATGCTGGATAAAGAACAGTAGCTAAATTCTCCCTCAGACCAATCCACTAATCATTTCCAAGTGGATTCACTGGTGTTTGAATGCAACACTGATGTTTCCTCAAAGGGGATTTACCTTGATGCTGTTTCTCTGTGTGCGCATTGTTTAGGGACCTTTCAGAGCCAAGATGCCCGGCAGGAATCTGCTTCATTATCTCAAGTCACAAGCTTTGCAGACCACAGTATCTTCAACTGGCTCAGGCCAGAGGTTCTTAAAGATACAATTTGCCCCAGTTTCACTCCCCTCTAAACACCATGACAAGAAATAATTAACATTAACTTGACAGTTAATTTTAAAACCTTATAGCCAGCTTCTTATCTACAGCAAGTGCAAAACATGCGCTGTTCTCTCAGGTGGCATGCACAGTTTGCACGGCTGCATATTTCCCCTCCGAGATCACTGCTGTAAAAGCGCTGTAAGCTTGTTTTGTCCCCACGTTGCTCCACGTTCCGTAAAGATGCGACAAAAGCAAGTGCTGATATTCTCTGGCATAGCTGCCTTCTGAGTAATCTAGAAAAAGTGTTTTCTATTTCTCCAGAGAAAACGCCTCAGTGTCTCAAAAACTGTTCATTTTGTCTTTTGCTTCCGTCAGAAGTAAATAAAAGTCTGTGAGATAAAATGATTTGCAAATGTAATTGTAATAAATACATCAAAATAAATAAATAGCAGATATTTCCCATTTATGCTTTAAAGGAAACAACTTAGGCTCCATGACCTAGTAAAAGCATATAAAAAAATAAAGCCCGCAGCAGTCTATTTTAAAAAAAAGCATTTGGTAGCATCTGAAAAAAGAACAGTTTACTCAGCTTAGTCTCAACCCACAAAAAATACCATCGCCTTTTTTATTGCTTCTAGAGCATTTTAAGACCCCTATTTACAGTGAATCCCGTAAGAGCCCATTTCCTTCATACATTTGTTAAGGAAAAGGAGGGGGCTGAAAGCACAATTTTAGGAGCATATGGTTAGGCAATACTGTTGTCAAATATCAGAGGGAAAGAATAGTTTCTGAGAGGCCATAAAACCACTAGGATGACAGTGAGATTTTACGTGAGCAAGCGGTAAGAGTATGAAAGTCCTCCTGATGGGCGACAGTTCAGGCGCTCCGGGATACCATTTCAACGGGAGGAAAAATGTAAATTAAAAACCTGCCACATGCAAAAAGACAATCTAAAGTGATTATTTAGAAGAAAAGTTTCAGAGTAGTCCTCACAAAGGTGACACTGAAAAGTTTCAGCGTGTAAATGCTTTCCTCTCACTGTTTGAAATGTCGGCGGTTTCCATAGCATGATTATTTGTATAATTGCTTCGTGTACCTAGTACTAATTTACCTTCATAGCATATTGACCTTGTATCACTCTAAACTTTGCACAGCTATTAACAGATTATGCCACCACTTTGTAAACTGGTTTTCTGCTAGATTTTTCTCTTCCAAGCAGGCTTTTGTTTTTCAATATTTGCCCCTCAAGGTATTTCTCTCTATTCATCCCTCTGTTCAAATACACTAAGGGCCTGTCAGTCTGGCTTTTGTTTTTACTGCCTAAAAAACAGGTGTAGAAGGATAGTAAATCCAACCCAACAGCAACATTCATGACCAATTTTCATTCAAAGCAGAACGTATTTTCCAATTGCGGAACATCAGTTTGAAGGCTGCAGAAGTATGTTAAAAACTGAACACTCTGGAGACAAATGTCAGTGCCAGAACTTCTCTCCTAAGCAAAAGTAAACCTGCATTTTTAAAATCTTCTCAAAAGTTTTGACTTCTCACTTTTTCTTATTTCCTTACACTGCTTTTCCTCTCCAGGAAAAAAAAAACAAAACCTTCAGAACTAAACGCATTATTTTGTTACTGTTCTGAAAACATCTTGCATTTATTTTAGGGTGTGGGGGAAAAAAAAAAGAATAAATCAGCAGCAGTTCTGGCTTCAACAGCCCTTCTTCTTGCCTCACCTCCTTACTGGTCTTTCCAACTCCTACACTGCCACACTAACACAACCATCTGCAGGTCCTAGTAAGCCCATGAAGAAAGACCTTTTTTGAGCACAATTTAACCTGGATCAGTTCTTCACTCCGTTTGTTTGTTTTTAGTTAGATCCATAAACAGAAATTATGGAACTGAAGAGGAAATGTGGGAGTTGAAAAACATGGCTAGTGAAGACAGACTCTTTCCTACTCCCATCTTCCCACTAAAAAAAATGTGCGTTAAAACATAAGATTCTGTGGGTTTTTTTCCACTAATATATAAAAACCTGATATTATATACAATTATATTTTTGATTACCATGACATTTTGGCTTGGGTGCTTCAGAGAACACAAAACAGAAAAGCAAAAAAATAATCTCAGCGCAAGTTGATTTATGGTCAGTATATACTTTTTGTTGAGTTCACATTGATCAACTTTATCGTTTGCTACTTACTACTGCACTACCTCAAAAGGAAGTAAAAGTCAAAGATTATAAAACTGTGGTATTAAAATACACCTTTAAGACACATTTTTTTCTGATATCCCAAAAGAATGAAGAAACAGAGATGTTTGTGAAAGAACTGATTCACATTGCAATAGCAGAATGTTAGAAACAGGATACGATTTGGATAATTTAACAGTTGCCAAATAAGATGATTAAAAATATATTCAGCTGAAGACAGTTCTAGTTCAGGTTTCTAAATGTATTTATCCTTGCTTTTAGCTTCTCACATATGACATCTCTTTGGGCCAAGAAGAGGGAATTTCACAGTGAAAATGGGAGTTTGTCCTATATGGTGTGAAATATGAGATGGAGATATCTTGTAATAGTGGGTAATGCTCACTGTAAAAATATGAGCTGTAAAATTTAATCTTAAATTACTTTATACTGCTAATGTTTAAGCCAATTCATTACAGCTGCACAGTTCTGGCACAGAGCACCTTGTTACACAGAGCCATTAACTCCTCACTATCTTTGTCATATACCCAGAAGTGATATGGATCAACCAGCCTCAGAAAGGAGATGGGGCTAAAAAAAGTGCAGAGCTCTATTTGTTCTCATCAAAGGGAACACTTTTACTAAGTCCTACTTAATCGAATTGGAGAAGAAAGTCTGTGACTTCTGTCTCTGCAAGGATTATTCACTTTCTGTATAATCTGCAAAGAAAAGGACTACACGTTTTACTTAAGTAAAAGATGTTGCTAATGGTACAATTACTTGAATATGTGGTGCTAGAGATTAAGTGGATGAACTCGTTCAAAAAATACAGCCATTCCTCTGTCAGTGATGGTCTTGTGATCAAGGCATGGGATTTGCAACTGAGACCTACTCCCCTCTCCTGCCAATGAGAAACCTTTGTTAGAGATGAACTGCTCAAGAGGAAAAGGGCATCCCACCCCCACCTCCCCATGTCCTACGCTCTTATCTTCTTTCTACAGTCCAATAAAGGGAAAAATAGAGGGTGGAATTTCACCCATTTTATGTAAAAATCACATGGGAAAAAAAACCCTCTCAATGAGGCTTCATGGCAAAATCAGATTTCTTTTTTCCTTTGTTTACAGTGTAGAAAATGTTGGATCACTGTTTTGAAGGCAAGATTAACTAAAAACATGGAAATTAACAGAAAATGAGACAAAGGAGAACCTCAGCATTAGTCTATATGGAATTATGCAGGATAGCTTGTAATTCACTGTTCGGTGTAAGAGATCAGCAACTTTTTTAAACAAATGAAATGTCATGAGGTAAACTATTTAATTTCAGTAAAATGTTTAATATAACAAGAACACATTCTATAAATTGAAAAAGATGGGGATTAGTACAGGAAATACCAAATGCCAAAGGACCCCACCAGAGAACAGATGATGACAGGTCATCCCGAACAAACAGCTGTACTGGAATGAGATCAATAGCAGAGTTCTCCAAATTTTCTTTTATGATCAATCTTATTTTATAATTTTACAGCTACCCTTGGCACACAAAATTGTTGGATACTAATTGCATTTCTTCATAATGCAGTGTTGAACTGAATCAATAACAGTGAGACACATGTATATATCATGGAGGGGAAAAGGGATGGCACTGAGGATGGAGCACAGGTATAAGATGAAATTACATATTACAGGCTACTAACAATCATTATTTTCTATTCTCTTTTCTAATGACACAGAAAAATACAAATGCAAGAATGCATCACAGACAGGGAAAAATTCAGCTACCCTGTATAACACTGATTTTTAGATACTGTGTAACATGGTCATGCAAAAGACAAACGTAATCCAAGATCTATCACACAAGATATTTCCAGCAGGAACTGGCAAATAGCAATGCAGTTATTTAAGTCACCAATGAGACCTCAACTTCTAATTTTGCTCCATCTTGACAATAAAAAAAAATGATCTTGGATTTAATGGAGGGACTACTAGACTGATCGAAGGAATATAGAGTTCATCTTAAAACAAGAATCTTTCTGGCCATGGCTTTTTAATCTAGCAAAATGGCAAAGAGGGGGTTAAATTGACTTACAAATATCCCAAGAGAAAAACACTGGAAGGAGCATTTATTTGTACTAAAGGAAACTAACAGGGTCTAAATAGATGAATAAAAATTGACTGTGATCAATTTATTATGGAAATTAGAAGACAGTTTTCAGTTTTTAGGAACGGGAGCAATGACGGTTAAGTGGCTGCCATCTCCCAAACTCCCAGTTCTGTGCGCGACAAGTGGGGGAGATCTGACTGACATCTTTTCTCTTTCTATAGAAAGAGAATTTGGAAATAATTGCACAGATTTATTTTTTTTTTAAATAAAAGGACATGGTAAAAATCCTAAAAACTTCAATGCCACAAAAGAGTTGATCAGATCTCCACACCAGGGCTATTATGCACTGTGGTGTAAATGCTAACGAGGTAATACTAGCAGTGATACTGCCCAGTTTAAATGCCAATAAATCTTCTCAATCAGGATGCGGTGGTGACTTATCACACAGAAGAACAAGGATCAACTCTGGTACTTTCTTCTAATACCTCAAAAACTTTATTTTAATAATAAATTATTTTAGCTGGAGCATGTTCTGATGTTACTGTTTGTGATTAACTCCCGCTTCTACAAAACAAATCCCCTCCTTTCACGATGAACAAGTTTCAGATCTCTTAAAAGTTCTTTTCTTACTCCCATTTCTCCCCTCTTCATACTATGTAGGAGCAGTAAAAATACTTCGAAGAGTTGGCTCCCTGTTATTATTTAATTCACACCAAATATAGTCACACACAGCCAGAAGGGCTGCATTTTGCACCGCTCTCAATAGATGACGACGTAAGAATAAATGGAGCCCATCCGTTTACACTGGTTTCAGTTCATGATTTCAGAGTGAGATATATCAGAATGTCAGAAATACAGATGAGCATTCTGCTCCTTGGTTTTGACTTTAACTTACAAGCTCTGAAGAACTGGTTTTGATTCATGGATCAGCTCTCTAGTGAAAAACTTGCTATGGCTCAAACGAATAGAAAAGTAACTGGCTTTAATTTATAGCACGTATGAAATGTGTTAGTAATTGTTAGTTAGCAGAGGGAGTAGATAAATACAAATAAGGAAGGAATATACACCAGAAAATGTAATTTAGCATCTTATAATGTTTAGCAGATTATTACAGTCATTCCAAGGAGACCTTAGTTCTTCCCCTTTAGATCCTTCTAAGGAGTCACAGATTGTCTACAGGTTTCCTATGGCCCTGTCTATTCTCTCATAATGACCAGCCCACTGAAATGTTAAAAAAGCCCAGCCTGAATCTTTCAGTAGCCCTTGTAACTCATCCCGATGAGCTACAGTATCCTTGATCCTGTGCCTATTATTCTGCCCTTTCATTATAGTATTACTAGTCATTGAAGCTTTTTTTTAATGAACTGAAGAATTTAGTCTGCAGGAGCACTGTACTATGGTTCATAATTGAGATGCTCTCCCATACTTTATATTTTGATCATGCTTAGCTACACAAGGGCAATAGTCAAGTTAGCTTAATAATAGCCAGAAGAAATGCCTCTAATCCAATTGGTCACAGGGCACATATCACCAAAACCAATTTCTTTATAATTAAAAGGTGCTCGCGGGCACAGTGAAAGCTTGGAAGTTGCCCAGGGATTTTGGGGGAAGTGTGGGGATTTTTTTCCCATAGACAGCAACCACACTGAAGCAATTTCTGAAACACGCTGATAAGCTTTGCCTTTGAATTTACATTAAAGAGCTCAATAGTTGCTACCTGTGAGAACAGCTCATGCTTCTAAACTGACTTGTGTCCTGCAGAGATTAAGGACACAAGGCCTCCAGGAGATTAGCACGTCACTTGGTTTAAGTGACATCCAATCCATTTTATTGACATGGCCTCTATCCTGCAAAACAAGCACTTTTTAAGTGAAACATAATGAAAATTTTGTGTGGCTTTATGGGCTAGTGTATAATGGCTTTTCATAGGCGATTGCTAGCCGCTATTGGCAGGTCTGTAAACGAAACCAACAACACTTGCTATAGATGTCTTGTCGGTACATGTCACCGCATACTAATACAGTGGGAGCATGCCCAAAGGAACCTTACTTTTTTTTTATTTTATTGGAGCATTGCCATGGACTAAGCACTTTAAACCTCATTCATTGCATCAAGCAGCTTATTACCCTGTATTGTTACAATTTTTATTTCAGAGTGGTATTGAATCACGAGGCCACACAGGTCTCCAATTTCATTTCCTAATTGTTTATTTTCACCAACGTGAACTTGAGTCTTTACTACAAGAAAGAAAATTGGTGTGTAGGTGAAGAGTTCTCTCACCTTCATTTTTAATGCTATTCTAATCACAGGGTGCAGTTTGGATGCGCCACTTGCTGCTGAGTAGCTGCATAGTGGGAATGAGAATAATTATTGAATTGAAACTGTGCACCAGCTCGAGAGATCTGACGTTTCGAAAGCGTGCCTGCCAGCTACCTGGACTCCATTATTCTGGGGAAATAAGCTTTTTACTAACACTTTGGAAAATAATTTTTCCATTCTTTTCTCTTCCTTTTGATCTGTAGCATAAAGAGACTGCATGCACTGAAGTTGATACAATGCATGAAACTACACTATGCTGATGAGAAAAGGAAACAGCATTAAAGCACACACGTACACACACAGACGTATTATCATTAGGGAGTTCTACAGCAAAACCACAAACTACAGCTAACTAAAACGCAGTGACATATGTTAATCCAAAATGAAAGGAAGAAAGGAATGCAATACATTTTTATGCTAAATCGTTTTAGCAGAATTACAGAATTATTAAATACAAAGATGGAAACTGAATGTAGATGGCCCTCTTCAAAACGTTTGTCTTAAATTGCATTCTTTATTTCTTGCTGTTAAGCAAAACAGAACTTCATATTGGCTTCCTAACTCATGATCAAGTATTAAAATTAGGGAATATCCAAGTAGATTCCTCCTGGTTCTGAAAATAACCTGAAAGCCACAGTATCCCAGGCAGGACCTTACGCAGCCACTGCATGTACTGTATCAATGTCACAGCCTGGGCTAGCAGCATCTGCCTGAAAGCAGGTGTTCAGGAAGAGTGTGTGGTAAATTCGCATCTGGACAAAATAAAAATTAATCCAACTCCTCCCTTAGAAGCAAAAGAAACCTAGTAAGAGATGAAATTGTTTTAACTAATATCCATTCCATTTTAGAGTTCCTCTCATTTCCTGTATTACTGCATTTTGCAGTAATATTGGAAATACGCGCAGTACTTCCACCTTGATCAAAAAGAATATATTTTTATGAATTTTCTGGAAGACTCCCAGTCTGGTTTTACTAACCAAAATCTCTGTAAGTAACCAACTGCCTTTCTTCCAATTTTGTGAAATAACAATTTCAACAGAGCATCAAACCTGGGAAGGCCTTTTCACAAGTACCGTGTGAAAAACAAGGCAACATAACTTCAAGCTGATGCTTTAGCAGTTGCTTCAGTTTTCCGTAATCTTTCTTGAAACTGCAACTCCTTCTTCTATGACTGTGTAAGATGTTGCCAATACTTCCAGAATAGATCTTAAAAAATAAAATATGCTGCAGAAAGCTGAGTTTGTAACTGACCTGCAGACACTGCTTTTGTAAGGCTGTATTGCTTCCAAATTTCTAATGATGTCCGGAGAGTCTGAACACAGCTGACCAAAATATTTACAATGAATCTAAAGTTCTGGGAGTTCTTGTATGGTTGGCTGGGGGTTTTTTGACAAATTGCCCATTTTTGAGACACTGAAATAGCTGCAAATCCAGGAAATTCAGTAAAATGTTTGCATAACACATATTGAAAAATACTTCCAAGAGTTTTTCCTAAACAAAAAAGGAACAGATAATTCATGCTGCATGGTTGTAAAAAGAAGGAAGCAGAGTAGGAGCATAAGGAAACTAGTCATTGTAGTCTAAAAGTGACCACAGAATACAATTATCTTGACTTTTTGCGTTGATACTCTTGTTTTTCTTGGTTTCTGAGGAAGAATTATCTGACTTCTTTTCATTTTTAAAATTATACAGGAAATGAACTAGTTCAAAGAGTGACAAGCTTGCATAATAAGCTGCATTAAGATAATACCTTATTTAATTCGGTATTTTAACATCCAGATCACAGAATTCATTCTGCTTTTGGGGGTGACTGTGCCAGGCTTCCCGAAGACTGATTAATGACAACCTCAGCTTTCTTAAAGGGTGCAAAAAGGTATGATTAGTGTTGCATACATGGGTTAGCCAGAGCCTACTGCACCTCTTAGCTGCTTGGTATTCTGGTGCTGCAGATCAAGGCAAAACATCTTTCCGTGGTTGGGCCAACCGGCTGTCACTACCTTTGTAGCGGTTGCATTCATGTTTGCTTCGTTGCTTCTGTTCTTATTTGAAAGAGTAGAATGTATCTCTTCAGGGACTGAACAACGAAAATCTTGCTTTATAGAGAGGTCAGATAAAAATTTAAGTAAATATGAACCGACAGGAAAATATGTTCTTTTTCTTATCTCATTCCTTTTCTATTTAATTTCCTTACTACACTGCATGCTTTGTGGTATTTATGATTCTTTGTCATAGTTATTAAATAACAGAAGTCTTGTCTTTCTTGGTCAGCTAGTATGAACATTTTTATCTATACAACCATTGTTACAGCATTTGTGCCATATAAAAATATCTATTACCTGAGCACTACTGCCTCTGACTTAGAATGAACTCATGTTTGAATAGCACATCAGAGCATCCTTCTCATGCATTACTCAAAAGATAGCATCACAGAATCATTTACAGGCTGAGGATTTAAAAAAAAGTAATAAGTTTTAACATCAGGACACAATACGTTTAAGGCAGTAATACTTTCAAGCACAGAGCTGACAGAATCCTGTGTGCTTTTGGAAGATTGCACATTCAAAGGAAAACCTCCCTGATGATGTTTGACATTTTCCAAAGAGGAGGAGAAAGGAAAGAAAAAAAGGAATAGAACGAAGGAGGGAAGAAGGCAAGGAGGAAAGGAGAAAGGAGTGAATGAAGAAAGGGAAGAAGAGAGAGAGGAAGGGAGGAAGAAGAATGAGAAAACTGGAATGGAAGTCTCTCCAGGACAATATTGGAAAGATTCACAATGAAGCACTGCAAGACAATGTGGCAAATCTTTATGTGGGGTTTGTCTCTTACAGATCCAGGACTTCCCAATATCAGACACTTTGCTTTAAAGGGTGACTTAATCCTCTGCATATCTACAGGCTCATGACAGCAGTTTTTCTGAGGGCTATCTGAACAATTTTATACCATTTCAGAAAGAACGCATGGCATACCTGCCTTGTCTCCAGAATCCGGCAAACTTGCTTAGTGAACTCGCATGCTGCTACTCAAGATTAGTAGGCTTCTCTGATGACCAATTAAATAAGAGTAACAGGTATTTAGCATTCTCTGCTGAGTTTTGCTTTCTTTCACTGCCCTGCTTTCATTCTGTCACAGCTATACACATAAGCACACCTGCGCACACACACATATATAAATATATATATGTATATATATAGGTCCAATGGGAAAGTAAATATAATTCTACTTGCTGTCTGAATGGACTGAAGCCATGCTCTCCTACATCATATTGACTATACTTTTAAAATATACATAAACTCTAAGTAAATTATCCTTAGAGAAATCAAAAAGCTAACAGAGAATATCTGTAAATTACAGAAGGGTAAAAATTAAAATGCCTATTTAATTCAAATATTGATATGTAATATTTGTAAAATATCCTCAAAATTATAAAGAACTTTACAAAAAATTTTATATTTGCAGAAGATTTATATGCAGAGTTAAAAAAATAATTACAATAATTCTATGTCTGCCCTTGCTGTATCCCATTCTGACACGACTGATAGCTCAGAATACTATCGTTTTTCTCATTGCACTTCCTAGAGTGCACAGGCTGGGCTGGTCAAGAGGAAATACAGATGTAATAAACTTTGCAAATCACAGAAATATATAAGCATGAGACACAATAAGGTAAGAATCATTCATAACTATGAGAAAGAAGAGAAGTTTTGTACTGGTGACATGACACAAATATTGCAAGTTCAACTTCAAAATACGTCTCGCAAGCTCAATCCAGAACTGACATATTATCTGCTAAACATTATGGAAATGTACTCAATAAAATAACGAATATCATATTTTCAGGAGGGTGTGTAATATGTTTCTTCGTAAAAAATGCATTCATCCTGTTGTGAAACTTCAAGGAAGGATGGGGGATATTTATTTAAAGCTCTCAGTGACATTCTATTTTCTTGTGGCATGTACGCGGACCTTTGTAGTATTTTACATGTATTTTTGGGATTAGTTTCCAAGGATTCCTGATGGCCTGGGACAAGTGTAACAATTCTGCCTTGACAGCGCTTGTACTGACTGAAACTAAAATACACACACGCAAACACAAGAAAATAAATAACAAAATAGATTACAAACCCTAGCTTTTTATTGGCTCCCAAATAAAGAGATTTTGTAGAAGAAATATTACCTTAATCTTTCCATTTACCACAGTTATTCCAAATACATACACTGCCTCTATAAATAAGAAGCTTAAGAGCAATGAATATTATAAAGCAATAATAAACTTTGAAAGTTAATGCTGGGGAAATTTACATGACAATTTGAAATCTGTCTCCATAGTTATTATGTCATCTTGTAATATTCAAAAAGCAGGATTTGAGTAAAATTTTATTGAACCCTTCATGTTAAGATTGAAGTAATAATGGCCACAGAAGGCTTGGAAAATCTCAGCTTTGCAAAGCATTAATAGAGGGGCAGAAACCTGCCTGTGTTATGTTACTTTCTTTTCCACTGTAATTATTAGAAGCTTTGTTCCTGTAGTCCATCTCTCCCTCTTTCAAAGACCAAATACGCACTTTGCATTATAGGGGAATTACAGAGTAGCAGCCGTTATTTATGAAACTATTACACAGATGTATTTGGCAACTATCTATTTATTTGATCGATACCATAAATGTAAATGTTGCTCTGAAATAACCTCTTTAGGAATGAAGGAGAGCTCTTTTACAAGACCACAATACAAGACCACATCAGCAAAAAATCATAGCTATCCAGTGTTACCTACATTGTAAATGACTCCTCTTCTAAATCATTGCCAGCTGAACCTCAGAAGAGTTTATGAATTAATTGCAGAGCATTTTGATTCTCTTCCTCCCCAACCTATTCTAAAATAGCAAATCATTCTTGCATGTGACAAGAATGAAACTGTTCTATTCAGGGTTCACTTTCTACATATTGAAATCCTCCTTGACTTCATGCAAGGAATACAGAACATGGCCAATAGTGTCGAAGAGAGTGATATAATCCATTTGGGAACTGCCATCTCTGAGAGCCAGTTTCACCTTTTTGGAAACAGAAGTCTGTGGAAGCCACTGCACTGGGCCACTACCACTCAGGGTCAGCTTTTCTAGATGTCTGGGCTGGGACAGTTGGAAAGAAGGTAATGAGGTGGAGGGAAAGAGAGAGAAAAGCAGAGCAAAGTCAAAAGTTCATGATGTACAAATAGGAGTTAGGATTTGTTTTCAATCTGCGATGATCCACAAGCAAACTTAATTCAACACCTTAATAATGTGAACAACCAGAATTCACCCCAGGAGTAAAACAGGGCTGACTAATAGATATTCCTGCAGTTATCTAGCATACCTTGAAAATTACACTGCTTGGTCTGAAACTGCCTTTTGAAATTGTTGTGCTCACACTTCAAAGCTAAGAAAGGTTCTTATCTTCATCAAATGCATGCTTGGGAACTGCCTAAATATTTCTTTAAAAATCCATTATAGAAAAAAAGGGAGAAAAGGATTAGCCAGTAAATCAGGCTAGTACAGGCACAGTTATTCAGAACTATTGAGATTTTTCCTCTTTGTTAAATTGTTGTTCTTCAATAGAGTAAACAGAGCAGGTTACAAGTCAAAGAAACGGGAGAAATGCTTTTTCCTGAGGTCTCTTTTTCACCACTTACGTACCAATGGCTTAGCGATATCTGCAGTCAAATGGCAAACACCGTCACCCAACACAAAGCAACGTATCAGATTTCTTACCAGAACTGAAATCTACATACCCAGTAATCACAATTCCTTAAATGTCAGCAAGAAGGAAACAAATGAGATAAAGTATTTGCCATAGAACTGAAAACACTGCAAACAGCTTTAACATGACAAACATAATAAATCAAAAGTTAGTAACTGGTCTGTATAATTTTTTTTTAAATGTCAGTCTGTTTAAGGCTCAAAATAGTCTCCTTTCCGAGCAAGCTACTCCCCAAGGGCGAGGAGTTCCAGAAGCAAGAATATTCTTGCAATATTTGCAGTGTGTCAAAAATAGCGGGAATCTAATATGCAGCTTAGTACAGCCACACAGCTACTCTCACCAGCCCAGAAGACTCCCACCATGGGGCAAAACCGAGACAGCCTAGCATCACAGCAGCGGACAGCACAGGGAGTACGGTAGGTGTGTTACCACAAGACAAACTATTTGAAGGAGGATATTTCAGTTATCCTTAGCTGAGGAATTCAGTAAGAGAAAAATTGTCTTAGCCCTGCATCAATGCTAAGATGATAGCTAGACAAAACTGCTAAGGAGGACGTTGAGCGAGAAAGCTAAAAAGGCAACATTTTCTTCTACTCCCTTCAGGAAAAAAGGTCTACAGAAATTATTGATTTCTAGTGAGTTCTTCAGAACTTTCCCATGTGATTTGTCAAGAAATAAAAAGATGAGAATTTAGCTTCATTGAGATTTCCAGACAATATTCAATAAGATTCAAAAGAGCATTTGGACCCATTTGAACTCAATTCAATATCCAAGTGATATGTGAGAACTTGTCATTAATGGAGTGAGAAAATGAATGTATTAGAAAAGAAAGGAGAAATAGAGAGAAAGGAAATGAAATACGACAAGAAAACGCTGATTTAGATATTCTAAAGTAACTTGAATGATCTGTAGCAACAAGTTTCTGATAACTTAAACTGGAGTGAATTAAATAAGCTATCTCACTTTTACTTCTTAGTGTCAGTCAACTTAGACTATGCCCTGAACTGTAAGAAAATGGTCCACGATAGAGATTCTTGTTGCAACTTATAACAGACATGAACCCTAGAAAGAATTAAAGCCCAGGAATTTCATATACATCTATACTAATTCTACAGTATGCTTAAAAGCAATAATTTTATATAATTTTGAGTATTTGTATATTGCACTCTGTAATATATTAAAAAGCATAAAGTTACCAGTTTCTAGTAAACTCTTTAGAACATTCTCCTAAGGTTTATTAGAAAAACTTAGAGTAACAGCCAAAGCAAAGTTATTCATAAAACTTCAAGTTGATTTTTACTGTAGAATTTTATAAAGAAAGTCTATTTTTTTACTGGAATTCTGCCCAACCCATACTCCTAAAATATTAGACTCTTAAAATAAAGCTGATCAGAATCCAACACCTTTTATGTTACTAAAGACTGTGAAGAGAGAATGAGGTTCAGGGCCTCGTGCTGTGAGAGAACATATTACTTAGATTATTACTATCATGACTCGGTGTATTTACAAACAAAAAGTCTGAGCACTTTTAAAGGCAGATGCAAAGCAAGGAGAGGTAGCAGAAAATGACTGAAAGTTGAGAAGGAAAAGCCAAGATGTAATGATGGCTTACAAAACCAGCTTCACTTTCTGACTACAAGCAAGATCTGCCAAGTTAGGTCATTTTTTTCAGAGACAGATCTGTATCCCAGTGGTGGTAATGGTATAAGCTGTAGGAGGTAATTGCACATGCTACAAAGGTGGATCTTGGGAAGTTGTGAGAGAAATAATAATGAGATTCGGTATGGGAAAAACATTGGAAAAATTAAAACTTGAGATCAGATCCTACTTGTTTTCGCTTCCGTAAGATTACATTGTGTCAAAATTTAAAGGCAAACAGGAAATCAAATACTGAATATTCAGAGCATTCATCAAAAGCCATGTCTCTTACAGGTAATCAGGGGGATGCTAGCGAAGTCAATAAGCTCCTGTCAAGTTCTCTGCCTTCCCCTACATTGCCATTTGCTCTTACAGAAGGGGAGAGACAGAGAACTTACTCTATCCCTAAAAAAAGAACGCTCGTGCCAGTAAATACGGCTCATATGAAGTAGCACGGGCTCTGCCAGTTTTGATGTTTTCTGTGGAAGTTACTGTGTGATTAAAGACTAATCTCCTTAGGTACACTTTTGGTTTGGAGTTTTAGGAAAAAAGGAAAATAAAAATGAAGTAATATAGATACTGCAACCTCATACATATACAATTTTAGTTGCCAAACTTCAATTCCTGAAAGTATTTTGCAATCATTTTAATGGGCTAAAATATTTGCAGAGATAAATGCAAAACTGAGACCTGCTCCTCAGGTATTTCTAAAATTGCAATCTCAAAAATTCCCTCTCTTTTTGAGGAAGCAATAAGCATGCAGCAGACTACTCTCAGCATATACAAGTGCAGTCAGGACAGAAATGGCTTTTTACCATATTTACCCTCTTAGAATTGATTCAAAATTTTACAATTAATTGAAAATTTTGCTGAGGTCCAAGTATCTGGTCCAAGATCTCAAGAGAGTAACAGGTTTTTACTTAAGTTCCTGATGTTTGTTTTTGCTAAATCTTACTTAACATTAAGGTACAAAGAAGGAAAGAAAAAGACTGTTGGGTTATATCAACTGGAAATTCATTTATTCACAAGGAATCCTCAGCTGAATCTTCAGGGCAATTTTCTTCCTGATTCATAAACATTTCAGGATGACCAGAAAAGAGAATTTTGTGTGAGAATTGTCACAAAACCAGCAACTAAGGTGTCAAACGAATGTATGACACGTAAAGAGTTTTATTTTTTCATTATAGATGCTGGGAAAGTGTAAGTGAAACTCAGTACTGAATAAAGGAAATTCAGTCTCTAATTTGACTATAAAATTGAATGCTAACATAATTACAGGCTCATTATACAAACGGGCAGTTTATAAGCTTCCCTTTCATTTCTGATTTTGGTAAACAAAGGTCTTAGCCAACTCCAGTTAAAAAAAAGGAGAAAACAAATGCATCAAGAGAACTTAGTTGAGATCCTTAATGACTTTTTCCCTGCAGCATGCATGGCAAAATTTCATAGTAGAGATGCAATTGCTAAATGAAGGATTCATAAGTTTAAACATGTGCATTAGAAATAAATGAGAACCGCTATTAATCTGGGAAAAGTCTTTCTGAGAAGTCAAACTTGTGCCATTCCACACGCAGAAAATAACAGGCATTAGGCAGTATATAATTGCATAGGGCAATGGGGGAGTAGAAAATTAGAACCCTGAATCATAGCGTATTGGGGAGCACAGGACAATAGCTTCAGTATTTCCAGAGTGAGTTTGGGTTCAGCCAAGCTTACTGGACTGAGCGCAGAGTTAGTCTGTCAGATCTGGCTGCTCTGGACCCAGTGCGCTCTTACAACTTGTTCCCAGTAAACTGTGCCCTAAAGAGAGTTTATTAGCTATAGGGAAATGCAGCCCAAATTCATAAAATCATTTTGGGCCAGGGATAGTTAGCTTGTTCAGAGCCCAATGAGTTGAAGTACGAACAGGAGGGTTCTCCAGGTGGCTCTCTGTAAGGATCATCTCATCTCTAACATGGCACATTAGCCCTGACTCATGTCCAGCCATTACAGACTCAGGCTGCTGAAAAGCCGCCTGTCCATGCTTGTTTAGGCGAGAGATTAGATTAGACACGACATGATCTGGACCAGAGTTAGGTACATAGGCTCGCATAACACTGTGCTTCACTTAATTATGCCTCCTACAGCCACTATCTGAAGGCAGATATCTGATTGTTGGAAACAATATGGTCTATGCATACAGTCTTCAGTAATAATTTTAGTGGCTCTAAGGGTTGCGAGGCTTTTCTGCCTCCCTGGCATGATTAATTCACAGCTTGGATGACTGGGAGTTTACTCTATCTGTCTTTCTAGTATTTCCCACCACATCAGACCTCCATGGCTAGGGAATGGAGGAGACAGGTGGTCGTTAGGAATAATCTTGGCCATGATACCCAGGCTCCTAGTTCTAACCCAGTTGTCGCACACATCCCATCTCTCTCTCTGCTTCTCCACTCTCCAAACATTTAAATATGAAATCCATGAACAGAGTAAAAGTAAACTCCTCCTAGCAATAAGAAAATGCCTGAAGTGCATTACTCTGAACGGAGTCTCTTCCTCCAAAGCTGTGTGTATAGTTATGCACACACTGCTAATAAATTATGGCTAGAAATATATAATATGATAGTCTGGCAACTAAAAAAAAAAGATATTTCTACAAGTTTTAAAATATCATAGGGAGTTTAATTCAGACAATTTTCTAATATATATCTATGCAAAGTTCCTTAAATTATTTGAATGCATATCTTAGGAAACATGCATCGTTAAAACATAGAACATATAGATTAATACATGAAACACAGACACACCCCCTATTTGTTTAAAGGTCTTTCTCACTCTCTCTGAGAAGATGTTTTGCAGAGATTTTAAAAGGTCTAAAGCTTCACATTCACTTCGTGGGAATACTGCGACATCAATTTTTTAGCAAATTCTAGCCTCTCACATTTACAATCTGACTGAAAGATTCTCAGATTACAGAGGAGCATTAAAATGCTGTTGAGTCTTGTAAAGTATTTTATTTCTTGATGGCAGTGATTTTTGTATATGCATGTGTATCTGTGTGAATACATATATGGATTTGATTATTTAGGAAGTGTGGTATACAGTAAGAACCATGAATTTAAAGAATTCCTTATTAGACTTGTGTTACGTTTTGCCTTATCTTCGAGTGCACAGAATGCTGTTAGCTGAATTGAAGCCCCATTGAGTGAAGCAATTGGATTCATCCAAGAAGAGAAGAAAAATGATCCTCTTAGTGGCATTCCTTAGCACAGGAGAAAAGTGCTTACCTTGTGATGGTTATTGGCAGTTTGTACAAATGATAGTGCACAGGGTTTTAGGTTAACCTGTTTAGTTTTACATGACCTGAGATATTAAAAATATCCTTACGCTGAAGGGCTGCCAGGCAGTAACTCAGCATCACATCAATTCTGAAGGCAGTATCATTGAAATGGCGTACACTGCTATTGAATTTTTAGTATTCAGTGAATATTGGTCATGATTTATAATAATTTTGAAAAATCAGCATTTGTAATGGGATTCTCTTATCTCTGAAAAGCATATCTGATATGCAGTAGTGCATCACAGATTTGATTTATATTTTTTTTCCCAGTACATATGCCAGCTGCATAACAATATACTGAGATTTTGACATGCTGCCAGTCCTTACTCCTTAAAGAGGAGGGAATTGTTTTTAACAATAATGACTGGAAAACTAGCAAACAAACAAACAAACAAAAAAATCAGTCTTTTCTGATCAAAGCAATACACTCATAGAAGGAAGCTCAGATACTTCAGCCAAAGACACCGCAGCTGCAGGTTTTGCATTACTATTTTTTTAATTTGTTCAGAAATCACCTACTTACATTTCAGTGCACTCATGCCAAGGACATTGTGACAACACTTCAATATTTACGAGCGCATCTCCAAACACTTTACCTCAAGCCTCTATATTTCCAAAGCTTCCAGATTTTCCTGGGTCGTTTTAACTTTTTGATTAGTAAGGTGACCATGTTATTCTTTGCCTCTTTTTTAATGTTTTAAGTCTATTAGACCTTCAGACTACTGGGAGTTAACGCTTGTCCCATGCTATGCTATGTCAGCTGAACATCTCAAGAGTCTAATCTTATCTTCCTGCACTCAGCCTAAAGAATAAATGAGACCGAAGACTCTCATAGCGCTCTCCTCTTTGCTACATAATGCTCGTACAAGCCAAACTGAGAATAAAGGTCTAAGGAGATGAGGAAGCTTGCTGCAGAATTTTGCATCCACTTTGCAATTCCCTTACAAAGATATAAATTACTGTACAAAGTTAATACTGTGGTAATTTACATTCTTTTACATAAAGTGAAATGTTATTAATATAGAAAAACTCCAAGGCTTAAGGTTTTCCTGTACTTGGTCACACAGAGGAGTGATTCTTTGAAACTTCTACATATGCAATCTCCTTTATACTTTGTAAAAGCCCAAATCTTCCGGTAAAGGAGCATGGGCTTGTAACATCTGGAACTCTCAAAATGTATTATTTTCAACTCTTAAATGTCTTTTCAACACATATTACGAATCAAGAGGAGCTCTTTCTAAATAATTTGTAGGCAGTTTGAACGTGAACAAAGAGAAAAGTATAGCTCAATTTAAACACAGCCTTAATTGAACACTATTCTTTGGGAAACTACATACATTGGAAATCTTCTTCTATGTTCCTACGTGAGAAAATCACGCGAGACACTCGGCAACATACCTAGTTGGGCCTCTATTTATCACCTTCTTAACAAAGCTCTCTACCTCCACAAACAACGTGTAAAATCACGAGCATTCTGGCAAAGAGATTATGTGCTACTAAAGCATAGCATTGAATCTTTACTGTCCTTCTGTTTTTTGGCTTCTCCCACATTAGCTAGAAACATCTGGCATCAGATGTCATCTGAATGTAGGTATGGCTGAACCTTATCAGGCAAGGCCTTTCTCATTACCCTATACTCATCCACCTTGGTTCAGACTGAAGGCAGTGACAATGTGTTGATTTGTGTCACTAGACTGATCTTTGAACTCTGGAATTTTGAATACTTCAAGTAATTGATTTATAGATAGCAAATAAAGACTGCTGGGAAGAACCTGAAGAAGTGACGAGGCTCCTTTTTCTTTAATTAACTCTCATATTGAATTTAAATGAGAGGGGTTTAATTTTTAAGCTGTTTACTTCTCATCTGCCAATTACAGTAAGTAAAATTTATACTTTGTAGGTACCATTGCTTTGAGCAGATTTTGTCTGATACATTCATTATCCATACACTAAATTAGCTAAATACAAGCAACAAAGTTGCTTTGATTTCTTGTAGGTTACTGCAATATCTTCATATGGGGAGTTTAGGGGAGAGTTATATCCATTCTGAGATTGCACTATTAAAGCAAGTCTCTGAGAAGTGTTTTGTTTTTCCACCTGAATTTAAGAATACGAGAACAACTAATTCTTTCTGATTCAGGCACTACTCTACTTTTCTCTATACGCAAACTAAGTTAATGCAACATGTTGGATGAAGAGTTCCTTCCTGAGATCACTGGAACCTTAACCCAAGCCAGGTAGCAACTCCCTGCTTACCAAATCCGTATTCACACCACCAAGAATTTTAAACGGAACTCTGGGTTGCTCTGTAAATACTGGAAATGTTGAAGCAGAATTTGGGGCATTGGTTTTAATTTTTAAAGTACCCTATAAATTTTGATATCTGTTTGCCTGACAGACTTCATATTTCCTTGCACAGAACTCAGGAGAGATCTAAGAGCTGAAACTCTGCTAATTTACATGAGAGGGAAGTGTTAGAAGGATAATTTTTTCTCAAAAGGCTTTTTTTTTTTTTTAAATACTGTCTTCAACCAAAATGTTGTCATTGACTTCAAATGAGGTCCAGATTTCACACCTGAGACCTGAAACACACCTGTTTCTTAATTTCACTCAGCCTACATTTGTTGGCCTTCTGAGAACACTCCAGACCATGTAATTCTTCCTAAGAAATGAAATGTAATGTGGATGGAGGGACACAGGGCTAGTCGGAAGGTCTGTGATCATCGCTCAGGAAGCAATTACCTTAGCAATGAAAAGTCTATTTGATTACTAGGCTGATAGTGCTTTATATCCATTGTATGTATTATGTACTCAAACAAATGAAGAGAGGAAAAAATGAACTAGGTATATATGAAGAGAGATGTGGGAATTAGAATGCTTTATATGTTACTCTGTAAGGCTGAGGTAAATGAACCTGTCTGCACGGATCCTACAGATGCCCTCTATAACAAAAATCTGTATTCTGACATGGGAAAACCAGAGATCAACCTTACTGACAGCAAAGTATGCCAAATCCTTGGCAACAGACAATGAATATACAGATTGCTATAAAAGATCAAGGTATTTACATAATGATTTCTCAAAACCATTGAATATAAAAAGTAAAAATAGAACTTGTTATTGCTGTTAAATACTAAACATTCAAATTCACCTTGTGCCTCATTCTAGTTTGCCTTTAATACAACAGTCTATTCTTCCACTGGAGAACAGGAATTATTTGTACTGCTTAAAAATGAAACTTTGCTAAACCTATTCAGGAAGGAAACCACAGTTTTTATGCTCAAACTCTGATTTTTCACTATGTGACGCACCACTGTATCTTGCAGTCTACGTATTACAGTACTGGTATATAACTGCTAAAGAAAGCCCATGTCAATAATAAATTATGTTTCTTGAATCTGGTGTGTCTTTTCTATATTACTTTGTTGACTAAGAATTAATAACTTTTCTCTTTTTCCTTTGCTTATAGAAAAAACACATGAAGCCAAAACGTACGGGTGAAAATTTTCTGTGGTATTTTTTTAACTACATCTCTCTTTGCAAGCCTGCTTGAAAATCACCTCTGTGAGAATTTAGGGGATATAGAAAGATAAAATATTATTCATATACAATGTTTATTAAATCATTCCTTATTCACACCTTTCATCAGCATTAAATACAAGGCTGTGCAAAATGTCAGGTCTGGAAGTGGCTGAATTCTGCTAGTAAATGAAGCAATCAGCACAAGAAAAATATTAAAACTTTATCATCCCATTAATTAAAAGAAGCAGCTAGTAATGATATAAGGATACATAGTGGAGTACATCAAATAAACCTTTAAAGCTGCTATGAAATGTAAAGAATATCCCTCAAAAATCAAAATAAAATCCAATCAGCAGCAAACTCCATATAGAAATTGATTTGCAAAATATACAGGCATCTGTCATTTAGATCAATGGCAAGTCTCCCATCAGCTTCAACCAGAATGTCATCAATCCCATGGGAAACTCAGATTATCAGAGAAACCATATCTCATCTTTGAGTGCATACAGTTTTCGACCTTGATTTATGCTACATCTAAGTGAATAAAGGTGTAAGCATGCTATATCTAAGGGAGTAAAGGCGACACAGTTCTTTATTTTTGCAAAGTTGGGTGTTTCATTAATAGTCCTAGAAATTGGTAAATCACATAAGGAAAACGTCACTTCAATTTTGATAATATAATCAATCCTTTTCTTCCTGAAATTTAGCCTGCCATCAGTTTCTCACAACTGCATGGAATGTCTTTATTTTTCTTTGTAGTCAAATCAGTTAAAGTATTTTGAAGGGTATATTGCTTTCTATTTGATCAGTTTAATTTAAAGCTACAAGATGCCCTCAGAGAGCTCATCAAAGAATGTAGACATTTCAGTAGATTAATTTTTTTTTTTCAGCGACAGCAGCTCTAAAAGGTAGTGAACATTATTTACTTAAAAAGAAATGTTTTCCCTTATGCAATGATTGCTAGGAGAGTCGTTAGTCACAACAAAAGTTCAATGAGTCAGTTAAATATACGCCTTATTTTATCATTTATATGTCTTTTAACAGTGTAGGATCCCTTGGGTCAAGTTTATGAGACACAAAAAGGATGCAGAAAACTAAAAAATATTCAATCTATAATGAACATGTAAATTAACTGGAAAACGGCTTGCTCTTAATTACCAATTTTTACATAATAACCCAGTATCTCTTTGGTCTCTCCTAATACTTGAAGAGACAGCACATTGTGAATGTTTCTTAAGTGCCAATTACAGCTCAAACTTAGGAGACACAGTTTATTGAAAATATGCCAGGGTAATTTAGAGCATTCTTTAGACTAGGTTACAGTTGTGCACTGACTTTATTTTTCTTAATTTATAAACTCATGCTGCTATTTACAAGCTGACTCATACCACATCTGCCCTATGTAAACTTTAGGAAAAACACTGCTGTAATATTCAGCCACACCAAGCTCAGGATACTCTGTCTAAACACAGGGTGAAGAGAATTTTATTATAAAAGAAATTAAGAGTATTCATTTCCTAAACCACCGACACAAGAAACATTCAGATTATTATATTCATCATTAAAAAAAAAAAAATCCTCCAAACCATCTTGAATTTAAATATTATTTACATTTATGTTAATCTTATGAGGGCTACAATACCTGAATATGATTCAAAGCACAGATTAAAATGGAAAAGGCTGAGTTGCATTAGGATGTGAGCAAGCTGAAAGGCCTGTAATATTATTTAAAAAGAGCTAGCTATTAAACTGAACTTATTAGATACCCTTTCAAAACTAATTTCCTAATTTCATTTTTTCTTTCCTATAACTTGTTTCATTTAATATTCATTGGCCTTATTGTTACCATCTTTCATCTCATCTTCCATTTGAGGTTCACTGACCATGAGGTTCCTTCTTATTATTTGATCTATTCATAGGAATACATGATTTTTGTACTTAAATTTCTGACATATCACCAGTTTTTAACTGTTATGTTAAAATTTAATGAAATGTGATCATAACGAAGTCATGCACTGTGCTATTTAGATACAAATCCTGAGCTCAAAGATCTTGATCCCTACATTGTGTGGTCCAGATGACATCTGGTTGCTTTGGAATATATCAAACATATCTTACCTACATTCTTCTAAAATCACACCACCTCTGAATTTAGAAATGGGAAGGTTTTGTTTACATACCTTGCTAACTTCTCTACAAATATTGATTTGTTCCCTATTTTGTGTTGTCATTTTCTTTTGTCAATGTCACAAACAAATAATTTTTAATATTTTCTTAATAGATTTCCCTCTTAAAACATTTTCCCTTGCATTCATTTTAGTTATGTGATTAATTTAATCCACTTGTATGTACACATAACCTATGTGCACCATATTAAATAGCAAACTTTCTGTTTGGGTCTTATACCTCTGGGATACACTGTCCATCGTTAACGTCACGTATACGGGTCAGTACTCTGAGAGATGGCCTGAGCAGGCTTTGGTCACTTACCATAGCATTGAACTATTATCAGATAAATTAAGCAAAAGATATGAGTTTCATCTGTCTGAGCTCTTTGACCTCATTAATATGACATATTATAATACCTATTAAAAAACATCTGAGATAACAGCGTATGACTTCTGGAAGAATTGTTAGGCATAGTTTTATTTTCCAGAAGGTTGCACGATGTTATTTCTGAGGAAGATGTGGCAAGTATCCAGCGCTTTTTTCTTCTCTGCTATAATTTCTTCAAAGAGAGTCTTTTTTTTTTGAGGCAGAATTGTTCCCTCCTAGTCAGATATTTGTGCTGCAGTGGTATTTGAGATGAGGTTTCTGAAACATGGAAGAGCACTTGTAATTTATTTACTGCTTAAAGGTATATTTAAAAGCTGTACTAAAGGTATATTCTGGAAATAAGCTCCTTTTTCTTTAAAAAACCTTCATTCAAGAAAACCAAAACTTTCATGGGAATAGATTGTTTCCAGTTTCAGGAAATAAAACTATACAAAAAAGACCTCAAAAACTGAAACAAAGCTGTCTGGTTTTCAGGTCTGATGTAATTACTTGTTTTTTGCTTTGATTACAATTTTTGAACTGGGACTCTTTTCTCAGACAGAAATCTTTTGTTCGAGTCCGGGACAGAACAAATGTAGCAATGCTTGAACACATTCCTGCGTTCAGGTAGGGATATCTATACCTGTATCTGGTAGGTAACTTCACCAACCGTTCCTTCTTACAGGCTTTCCAAATTCTCTCCCACAGACATAGAAAGTAGGTGCTAGTATGATTATTCTGACGATCTTTCACCCCGTCATGAACAAACCCTTGTATAATGCACTAGGTAAGGGAAAGTTTTGCTAGAGGTATATTTATATTAGCCCAGAAGTTTACTGTGTATTTAAAACAATACAGGGTAATGACAACACATTTGCATGGTTCTAGTAATGTGTAAATTTGCTACCTAGAATGAAGCATACTGGAAATCTAAGAGTGTCTTTCATTTTGCCTGAGAGAAAGAGAGATGGAGAATCCACACACACCTCCAAGTACAAAGGAATGGGATGTGACTGCTACAAGGCTTCTGAAGGCAGATTTCCTTTTCTATAAGAAGTCTTTGCAGGAGATTCAAGGTCATGTGTCCCAGGTAATAAAGACAACTGTTTAACCACTGCTTTCTCCTCTAACACTTCCTTTGGCAAATTCAAGACTGTGGTGATGGAAATAAGGCATGTTACAAACTGAAAGCACAGGGTTCATCTTAAAATAAATACAGGGTGGAGACTTCACAAAGAAAACTTTCCTAGTTTGTGCTGGCAAAGACCAGTGAGTACAATGGAACTGGTTTAGGATGTATTCTTTTAGCCCAGATTGAACGCTTCTCATGCTTATTTATGAACAAATTAAGAAATTAATCTGAAACGATGGTGTAATACCTGTGTATGTATGTACGCTGAGACATCAACAGGTGATATATTGGTAAAAATTAAAATCCTAAGAATAAGAATTTATTAAAGATTGTACGCTTAAAAATTAAGAGAAGAGTATTTTTATTTGGACACTGGGGTTATGTCTTCACTATTCTTTAAAAGCAGTCTAAGCAGCAGCCAGTGCTTCACAAAGCAGCCCCCATGTTTGTGACTGACCAGTAAACCACTGCAAATGGAAAAAGGCTCAGAGGAGACAGGCAAGGACATGAGCCCCTGAAGCTCTGGGAACATGCAGGGTGTGACTGACCGCTCCTCTTGCAAAGGAAGCTGACGTGATCTCAACACAAAGGGGACCAGAGGGTGGCCTTTGTTTTAGGTAAACAGCTATCAAGGGTCGAGTGGGTCAACTGGTGGTATAAATGTTTCTCATTAAGAGAGCGTGAATGTCTCCCTGAGTTAGCCAGAGGTGTGTGTGTACACATAGTTCAGCCCAAGAGTATAAAAACTAAGCAACTGAAAAAAAAATTCAAAAGTGAGCAATGGGCTTGAGCGGCTTCAACCCACGTCTTCCTTCCCAGAGACTTGGGACACCCAGCATCGTGACTGTGGGCATATCAAAGACCAGTAATAGGGAACACTTTGGTATTGTGACTGAACTGTGTCTTGCAATCGCTGTGTTTTGCTAAGTGTAACTTACATTTGTATGGCATTTTGAGTATATTTTGTATCACTCCGCTACATCAAAATTCTTCAAATAAGTAAATGTGATATTAAACATTACAGCCTCCATGCGCGGGATATCTACAAAAACCTGGTCAGAGAGTACTGGACACTCACAACATTGCTTGTAGAAGTGACAATGGGTACTAAACAGACAACCAGTCCAAGTGAGTACAAAAGCATCTTAACTACTTAGTACTAAAAGTAGTTCTTTCTCACCGAGCTTTTCATAAGCTCAAGAAAGTGACCTTCAGCCATATCTTAACCATATATTACAGGTTTAACAAATCGACGGTCAGTTTGGTCCCGAGACCTTTCCTGAGTCCTTCCACTAAAGCACATTGTCATTAAATGTGATCAGTTAGATTCCCCTCTTCTGCTTCCATTTTTATACACTTGTGTAGTTTCTTACTTAGAGGAGTTCTTGTAAGTCAGCTCAAGTAGAAGGATAATTCTGCTCTTCTCTTCCACATCTAAAACATTTAATCTACAGTTTCCCTCTTCATTATTGGCTTTAGTCTTCTCTAAAATAGAGATGAAATATTTCAAACTATTTGAAAGGTTTTTCTTCCTACTTAAAATATTAAAAAGCTTATTAATGCTGCATAGCCATGCCATAGAAACTATCTTATACTAGTTAGAACCTGTAACAATTGTGTTGATTGTACTGAATATTATTTTTTAAAAGTAACTGGCATGTAAAACCCTTAATGAGTACTTATGAAAGTGCTTTGATTAGGAGCAAAACCAGGTAAATCCAAATGTAAAAGGGTAAATCATACTGTCATGTCTATGCCAAAATGAAAGTGTTTCACATTTCCTAACTACTGATTCAGAATGAAGATGAAAACTTGAGAACATACCTGCAAAAATATCAGCCAGAAAGAACGAACAAGCATACATTTCTATCGTTAGGATACTAGAAAACCCCAGCTCCAATCTAAACTTGCTCCAAATCAGGTGAAGAAAAGGCTTGAAGTCTACCATGTCTCCAGGAAGCAACCTATTTACTGAGTCAGTGGCTGTTCTGAAATACAGTACCATCAGCCCATTCACCTGGACGTTACGCTACCTTCAGAATACTGGAATAGTGTTCCTTCAGCCATACTGTGGGCCCACTTGAGCAAACCTCATTCATGTGGCCCTGACGTCAAGACAGTTGCAATTCCATATGCAAAGCCCTTCAGATGATTCTTCCGTCAGTCATTTAATCTGATTACCAGGAATGTCAACAAAACTGTTCCCAAGGTAGAAGACCTGCTTGGGCATTTCTGCTCATCCACTCTGGCCGCAATCATCAGCACTCTTTCCATTAGTATCACTGTAAAGGGAAAGGTTGTGACTAAACTCGATAGTCTTTCTAGTTGGGCTCTAAAAGTCACCTATGCAGCATAAATGTCCTCACGTTTGCTATACACGTTTCAGAAGCATCTGTCCAAGTAGTAAGAGTACACTCCCAGTAGAGAAATCTAAAAATGCAGTTATATTGCTTGAGCCATCATCAATACTAATTTTCATCTTCCTAGTTTGCATTAAAAAAATATATAGATCTATAGTATACACTTAAGATGAATAACTCATGGGACATATTTATATAATACTGTTTATTAGGCTAGTTCCTAAGCACTACAGAAGCATCGCTATACCATGTATGTATGACATGAAGATGATTGATCCGGGCTTCATAGTAAACATGAGTAATTATAGGAGGCCACAGTTACTCAGAGAGGGCGTAAACACTTAGTAAGAACAGGATTTTCTCAATAATTATTTGTAATGGTCTCACACTTAAGCCTATGGCAGTACTTCTTCCTTTCATTACTTGCAACAGTTGATTCTTAGATTTATTCTAACCATCTTCGCTGATGGCACTTGAGAGATTTGGTTTTTTCTGAAATGATAGCGGGAGTGTGTATTATTTAGGATCAGTTTAACAGCTATTTCTGCATTAAAATATTCACAAATATTGAGTGAGGAAGAAAGGAGGGAATAGCAGTACTTGGTGAACCTCAGAACACAGCAGCTGGCAAATTTGGGAATTTCTAAAATGTTGTTTATCCTTCTAAGCAGAGACATATACAGAGAGAAGTCAGATAGAATCTAGGGTCTAATTTATTTCATTTCTTTTATTAAAATGATTTCTAAATTTGAGCTATGCATCTCGCTTTGAGATAAACAAATATTTTCAAATTGGATATCACCATTTCCAACTGTGTTTTATTTTCATATGTATGTATGTATCATTCGTCTCTGTGTGTATAAACATTGCTGCTTTTGCACTCCCCCTCTTGACTTCTGCAGCAAACTGTTGGCACTTTGGCTTACGAATTAGTGTAACAGATGTTAGTGCCATCAGACAGAACTTGTGCTACAAGGCTTTTTATTTATTTTTAGATAGTATCGCAGCCAGGATTTCTGACCTTGTCACCCTTTGTACCTCTGTAAGAAAGAGGGGGAAGGTACAACAATACTTGTGGCCATAATCTTCAAATATATATATTAGAGTTGAGAAATTGCTTCGGCGAAACACAGAGGATCCAACACCCTATTTCCAGCATGGCCTTAACTATACAAAAAATAAACAAAACTTTTTGAAAGTAAGTTAGTTTAAAAAAAATGACATAGTAGCCACAATCATTTTAATGTCAGAGTGCAGATTAGGTTCAGCCACAGTTTGAAGTAGTTTCTAGATTCCTTCTAACACAATCGTGGCCATGTTTCTGGACAGGATGTCCATATATTGCTGCGTTATTCAATCACAGACCACACTATGAAGTTTTGTTTACCCTTAAAGTAACAACTCCAGCAGATTAGGCAGGTAGATTAGTATCTGTCTAGCACTCAAAACACAGTGTAAAATGAAACAAGCCAACAGCTGTGTTAATATACAGCTCCAATAACTCCTGGAGATAGCATCTACACTGTACAGATCACTGTTCTTTCTAATTAAATCAGAACTTGAAAGAGCAAGAAATGCTTTATTAAAGCTATAATTTCTATAAATCAAGTAGTCTGCAACCATTTTTGTTTCCATGGCAACACGCCTGTCATAAGAGCATTCATTTGATGCAGCTGTTATCATTGGGGGTACATGGACCACATATTGCAAAATACCCATTGGAAAGTACGGTCTGGTTTAGATCCCAAAGCTATTAATGAATGTTTCCCCATACTATGAAGTACTGAAGTCCTGGGAGTGCTCCCAGCTTCTGCTTCTCAGCACCTCTCTAGGATAGTTTAGTTTTCTCAGTGTTTTTCCCTTACTTTGCCCCAGTAAGTCAGTTCCCATATTTTGATACCTAACAGCACCTGATTTTTGCAGGAGCAAAGTAGTCTTTAACTATGTTTCACCCACAAATGGAATCATCTGTTGGCTCTCAGCCCCATGCACGGGACTTTCACTTTCAGATGTACCCCTTTTGAATCCATTTTACAGCATCCTGAAAAGGTATCTTGTACTATAGCTGTTCTACTCCTGTAGCTTGCTTACTTATTAGTACCAAACCAGAGGGAAGCATGGGTTCTGCAGAGTTAAACGTCAGCTTGCAGAATATGCAAAGACAAGAAAATGCACGTCCATCTCACAGTTATCATTGATTATGACTTTGGCCATAAAAAAATGGGGCAGTGTTTACCTCCTATTTGCAAGGTAGAAATCATCGTGTTTGAAATAAGGGCATCACAAATATCACCTAACACAAAATCAAATATGTTTTCCTCATCTATACAGATTCATCTAATGGGACTGAGTGTTTCACCAGCACCTTCAAAACCACGTCAGTCCTGTTATCTTTCAGGTATTGCGCATCACCATCACTTTGGCAATGATTCCAAGTAAATCACATCAAATATTACCATAAAAAAAAAAAGTACTATTCCACAAATTTATTCCACTGCTTAGCATTTTATTCCTTGTCTGAGTTATATAAGCCTCCCATTTTAAAACGTTAATACCAACTCTTCCAGTTTTCCATCGTGCAGTATAATATTAGAGATTTCACTGATCTCTGCAGCACATGTTAGACCTGGCTTTCTGTAAGCATAAAGGGCTTTGAATATCTAAGTAGTGAGATGTGTTTATTCTATCTGCCATAGCTTCAGATTTACCAGTTATTTAAAATTGTTCAGCATTTCCACAAAATTTCAGGCAATACCCTGTTCTATAACACGTCTACCATGACTGCCAGTCTTAATTGCTTTATTTAAACCAGATTTATTATACATTCTGGCTCTTTTGCTTATATTTATATAGCACAGGATACAATGACCTCTGCAACTAAAGACAAGACAATCCAAGTGAGTTCTTTATGATACTGTCTTCTGCAAAGCAGGTGTGCTATATTGCTACACAAACAGGTTGTAATGGAAACCATCGCTCACCTTCATAAGCAGAAACACAAGCTAGTAAATAAATTCAATTATTATTGGGCCTACAACCTCAGCCTTTAATTTACTACACAAGTGACGCGCCAGTGAGCTAGAGAAATGCTTCCATCAAATCAATTCATGTTAATCAGAAGCAATGGGCTCCTTTGGAGAAGCATCATTTTAATTCTTCTCAAGTTTTATCAATGAACCCTTCCTGATATCACATAGGACCATGAAATATAGTCCTCAGGAGGCATACTCTATGAAGTTATGCAATTTTAAAACACAGCAAAAGCGTTAAAGTTAAATCACAGAAGAATGCCATGATATTACCATGCTGCAGACCAAGAGGCAGAATAGAAATACAACCACTCTCTTCCCATTCCACCAGAAACCTGTTACGGAATGTACCAGTTTCACAGGAGATTAAGCAAAAACGGGACTAACTATATTACCAAAATACACTAAATTCTCATTCTGTGAGTGGAAAGCCTCAAGGCTAAATACTGTCTGCAGGAGCGCAACAGAAGGCAGGGCCATTTATATCTCACTGATCCTTTGCCCCAGCCTTGGCCCTGTCGATGGGCTGCTGTAATTTATCAAAATCTCAGAGGAGTGCTTTACTAGACAAGGTAAGGGTAGCCTGTGTCCTTCAGCTGCTCCTCTCCTTTGGCATGGCATAACCCTCTCGCCTGGCCTAACTGTGTCAGGAACTGGACGTTATTGCTTCTCTTTGGTGTGCTACAAAGTGATAAAGAGGTTTTCTCTACAGAAATGGAGAACAAAAATTTTCTACAACCACATCCTCTCAGAAACATTCAATTATGATAAGAAAAGTTATTCCTGAAGAAATTCTGGTGCAGAAAGATGGAAAAGCTCACAAATTTGTTAGAAAAAGAAATAATCAATACATATGCATTTGTGTTGAAAGACTGAATGCTATTACTGCTCCCTTTCTCTATTTATTACAAAATTGCCTCAGAACAATAACAGTAAACAAAATACTACATCAATAAGCTTTTTACAAAGTAACATGCAAATAAGGTTTTTAAATAAAGTTAATTTAATATTTGATTACATTATTTATTCATCATCTACGACCCACCCTTGTGGGGAAACATTACCTCCTTATTAATCAAAAATTACTTCCTCTTTGAATGCAAACCACATTAGCACTCCAAAGGGACATTTTTTCTTTTGCTTTTCAGTATTTTTCCCTTCAACTTAGTATTTCTTATGCTTATTTTTTGAAACATTACTGAGCTTTTATTTATTTTTTAAAAGAGTGAATGAAGGGTGAGAATTTTAGCACTGTTGATTGAGAGAGAAAAAGGGTTATGCATGGAATAGGAGTACACGCTGCCTCCTTACAGCTCTTTGGGCAGGAAGACCAAGTAACATCAGACCTTCCAAACATGTAGACTTTTTTTTTTTTTGAGGAATTTTCTTAATCATAAGTAACACCTCTTTCTCTAAGCTAGCTAATGTGGCTCTCCTACTCCACAAAAGAATCATAGAATGGTTTGGGTTGGAAGGGACCTTTAAAGGCCATCTAGTCCAAGCCCCCTGCAATGAGCAGGGACATCTTCAACTAGATCAGGTTGCTCAGAGCCCCGTCCAGCCTGACCTTTCATGTTTCCAGGGATGGGGCACTTCCAGTGTTTCACCACCCTCTTAACGAAGAATTTCTTCCTTGTATCTAATCTAAATCTACCCTCTTTCAGTTTAAAGCCATTACGGCTTGTCCTATCACAACAGGTGCTACTAAAAAGTCCCTCTCCAGCTTTCTTGCAGGCCCCCTTCAGGTGCTGCAAGGCTGCTGTAAAGTGTCCCCTGGAAAAGAGAACTGCCGGCTGAACAACCCCAACTCTCTCAGCCTTTCTTCATAGGAGAGGTGCTCCAGCCCTCTGATCATTTTTGTGGCCCTCCCCTGGACCCGCTCCAACAGGTCCATGTCCCTCCTGTGCTGAGGACCCCAGAGCTGGACACAGTACTCCAGGTGGGGTCTCACCAGAGCAGAGTAGAGGGGCAAAATCACCTCCCTCACCCTGCTGGCCACACTTCTTTTGACGCAGCCTAGGATACAGTTGGCCTTCTGGGCTGCGAGTGCACATTGTTGGCTCATGTCCAGCTTTTCATCCACCAGTACCCCCAAGTCCTTCTCAGCAGGGCTGCTCTCAATCCTTTCATCCCCCAGCCTGTATTGATAACAGGGGTTGCCCCAATCCAGGTGCAGGACCTTACACTTGGCCTTATTGAACCTCATGAACCTCAGCTTGGTGTCATCTGCAAATCTGCTGAGGGTGCACTTGATCCCACTACGTCATCGACAAAGATATTAAACAGTACTGGTCCCAGTGCAGACCCCTGAGGGACGCCACTCATTGCTGATCTCCATGAATGGAAACAAAGGAAGACTAAAAAAAATAAACAGTGAAGAAAGCAGGGCACTCTGGCCCTGAATGGTGGCCCGCAGTTTGCACAGGTGGCCAGGGAAGAGGATGGTTGCTCTGTCTAGAGAAAGGCAGAAACTGCCTCTTTAGGAGGTGACATAGGGAGGACTGAAAACCTGTGTTTCTTCTCCTCTGTCCTCTTCCACAGCTGCTGGGGAGGGAGGCAGGGAAGGAGGAAGGAAGGTGTTTGCCCAACTGGCGCCGGGGTCTGAGGGTCCCACTTGCACACAGCAGCCCCACAGACTGCACGTGTGGGCAAGACAGAGCTCCTTTTGCCAGTCAAACTCTAAAGATTTAAACACGGATATTTCAACAGCATTTAAGGACACATTTCTTCCTCTACACTTAGCATATAAACATGACAGACTTCTGCTTTAGTAGATTAATAAAGGCTAGCAAAAAGATTCTACTACAAGCTTAAGAAAAAGTTCATATAGAGACTTATTCTGTCTTTGCTGATAAAAGAAAATACACATGTTCAGGTCCTAGGCGGATTGGACAGACTGTTACTACAGCCAGCATTTCATAGACTGGGAAGCAACAAAGTATTCACTCTTTCACTGAGGCATCTGAAGGATTTTGGTTGCCTACAGGTCTGAACAACCAATTCCCTACGCTGTAGTAAAATCCCGCCCAGTACTGCTTTTGTTTTGCTTCTTTAATATTTATTAGTTGTTTTAATTATTAGTAACAACTGGGGAACCTGTGTAGGAGGCAGCTATGGGTGATGAGACAAAGATCTAGTAGGTAAGGCCTTGTTCTTACACAGTTACCTCATTAGCAATAAATAGAGGCAAATAATAAGAGAGGGTGCCAATTAACACAAAACTATGGTAATCTTTTACAGTAAATTAATATTGTTTTACAACTCCTTAAAGCATGAGAGGAAAAAAATACTTGAAAATTACCAAGTAAAACATTTAAGTAGAACATTGAATTCTCCATATAACTACCCCCCACAAAATATTACTGATCATAGCATACACTCAAGTACACTTCCATGCCCTTGACTTACATGCTGTTGGACAACTTTTCAAATTTTTCATACAGCAGCAGGCAGTTAAAATAATCATTTCTTATTTATTTACTCATTGAAATTGTGCCCTCAATAAGCATTTGAAACCTCTTAGAAAATACTATTTTTCTTTAGGAACTGTAGAAAACTACTAATTATTAATAAAATGGCTTAAAAGCAAATAGAATTCACAGCATAAAAACAATTTTAAAGTGTATTAATGAAAGTATATTTAAAATGTTTTTATTTCTGAAATATTTTATTTGCACGTTTATGGAGACACCATACACAGCATGTCTGGAATTACCACATCCTCAAATGCAATGCTGTATGTTAGCCACGTCCATTCTGTCCATCCTTCAACGTACTAAAGAAATATAAACATTTTCTGACTTCAGTGTTTGGAACACTTTGTACCTAAATGGCAATATTAGATTCACAGTCATGCAGCCGCCATTTAACTCTCGGGCACGGCTGTGTCAAGACATAGACATCCCCAGTACCTAAAACCAGCTGTCGTTTTTGAAGCTCCATTTCTTAAACTTTCTCCTCCTTGTTATTACAACAAGCATTTAGTTACCTTCACCTCTTCCTATACATGCAGTCAAACTGCAAGTACCAAGGAACGGATATCCTCTGTTTTGTTATAATCGGTTTTGGGGAAAAAATAAAAACCCAAATGTGCATTTCATCATACATTTTCTAAAATTCCAAATTTCTAATAGTTTTACTAATATTTAACATCTGTTGTTTGAACAGCTAGCAAAGGAGACACTTGCTACTAGCCCGTATGACCACCACATACCAAAAGAATTAGTGGTTGCTGGACATAAATGAAAGGAAATAATTGAGTATTTTTTTCAACTTACGGAACAGTGACATTATCTGTGGGTTTTTAACAAAATACATTTTTAAAGTTGACTTCATTCAAAACAGATTTGCGTCTAGCTCCATACTCTCCTCACACGTTATGTCTCTGCCCATATATGTATAAAACTAGAGAAAGCAGGCATTTTAATGAACATCTTCAGACAACAGATTATTTTAGTTCTTGAGAGCACAACCCAAGATTAACGTATTCTCTGTGTGCATATGGGTATTATGGATGTTTTGAATGCACAACTTTCCATTATGTTGTCTGGAATAAACTCAAGAGAAAACACCAATAATGGTGGAGGTCAAAATGTTTCACACTCTGTTCTGAATTCTTTCCTGTAGTTCCTAATAAGCAATGCTAAACCCTCTCAGCAAATTAACTGTAGTTTTCTCAAAATGTTTCGTGCTTGCTTTTCAAAAATTTTACTTCTTACTCTTGGAACGCATCACTCAAAAAATTTAAGACTTTTCTCTGCAAGTTCCCTATTTAAACTACTCTTATCTACTGATACGCTCCAGAACATTTGATCCTGTGATAGAGATTTTGGCCATCAGCTTTAACAATACAGTAGGGATCATAACCAGTAATTTTCTTAACTATAAACTGTCAAACTTCTTAAGAATTACAGTATGCAAGCACCTCTGCAGGGTATTCATCCAAAAACTTGTGTGCACATAAACCTTAAGGAAATTATGTTGTCAACTCTTTAACATGGAATAACTTCCCTATACCCGTATCAACAAAACCGACTAGCAAATTACTGCCTCCACTTGGTAGCTTATGTCATGTAGACAGATACATAAGTTATCTGTGATCAAGCAATGTGAATTGCACCCTGATCCAGAACAATGCAAGTCATTTCTATGTATTTTTCTTATTTCCTACTTCCTATTACTCGCTGCTTATGTCTAATAGACTTCTGTGTTCTTGCATTAGGGCTGAACAGCTGAAACCCTCGAGATTTAGGAATACAGATTGGATTTTTATGATAGGTGATTTCTACATATCTGTTTGTCATTTGCTTTTATTTGCAATTCAGAAATACTATGTCAGAAATGTTTAAGGAAATAATTACCTGGACTGGATAAACACACAACTCAATAGCAGATTATATTCTAGGTCAGCTCCAATATATCACATTTACAGCCTCATGAGGTGCTGGCAAAATAAAGGAAAAGAGAAGTCCTGTTAAGCTTCCAGAAAGGAAGCCTGAACCACACACCTCTCCCCTTTATTTTTTTTCAAATAATAACAAAAAAGAAAGCCAAATCCCTTTTTCTTCTAGACAAAGCGTTCTGTTTTTCCCTGTCATCAGTGGCTGCCTTGGTTAATTTAGAACATGATCGCTTCCTATGCCAGCACATTCTGGGTTTCCTGTGGCAAAAGGCTCATAAATCTGCTCACTCACTTTGTCTGCCCAAGTCATTACAGCATGCTGAAGTCTTCTATTGGTGAACATCGAGGTCTTGAATATCCTTTTAAGGGAGGAAAGATGTGGCTGATCTTCATTTTTGTAACTTACTTAACCCTCTGACACTATGGATACATACTGCCTCCATATAAACCAATAACCCCAGACAAGAAAGTGCTGGAGGACACGCATACAACTGAACTGCTAACAGTACACCCCGATTCTGAAAATGAGTAAGGGAGACATTCTCCAAAAAGAAAAAAAAAAAAAAAAAAAAAAAAAAAAACCCAACAACAACAAAAAACCACACATGATCAGGTTGAGGATGGTTTCATTATTTAACAAAGGAGCAGAGAGCACTAAGGAGAAATACAGACCAGTATTTATGCAACAAGAATATTAAAGACACATGGGCTGCATGTTAGCATAAGGCTCTAAGGGTTGCAGATTCAAACTGAACTAGCAACTGGAAGAGATTCCTAGGCTAAAATCTGTAGGAGGTACTTCTGCTTTCCACAGAAGATAGGATTCGATATTGCACACAGAGAAGTTTGCCGCACAGGCTGTATGAGACAGTGTATTGTATTACATTCTTCAGTCTGACAACAGTTATTTTTTTCTTTACATCTTCCGGCTATCAGGCCAGCTGCATTTCTGGACTACTTTCATACTTAACATTTCTAAAATTAGAAATAAAAAAACCTCATTAATTTCAATATTTGTTTTATCAAGAAAATACAAAGTCCAAACCTAATAATCATTCAATACCAATCAAATCAATAAAGGATAATGATATTTAAAGACATGGAAGAGAAGCAACAAGCACACCACGTTTATCCTTGCAGGAACCCCATTACAGTCAGTGTAATTATACCACTCCATCTCTGGCAGTAACCTAAATGTTTTAGAGAATAGAGTTTAAAACTCTCAGAAAAAAATCTTAAGTTTGAAAGGATATACATTTAGGTGCAGTAAGAGTTCCCTAGAAATGCACTCTCATCGATAAAAATAATTTGAGTTTGCAAATAAACATTACCATACAGCTTTCTCACCTGAACCACAAGGCAAAACAGAGCATTAAACAAGGTTTCTGTGTTGCTGAAGTACAACAGCTTCTACTGAGAAAAGGAATTAGGATATGAATTTACAAAGAAGTTGCCCCGTGCTGCTCAGAGTTACATTAAGTCCCTCATCTCCTTCCTTTCTTGGCTTCACTAAATTATTAACAGAAACCTAATCCAGCACCAGATCACCAAACCAAGAATACTTAGTGGAAAGAAAAACAGCAAAAAGAGAGAGGCAAAGGCTGCTAGAGAAAAATAGAAGAGCATAGCTGTTATGCATGTACATATATGTATATTAAAAATATACATATGTAAAATATGACATATAACAAATACACAAATAATATATAAAACATATAGAAATATACATATGTATATTAAAAATATACATATTGCATACATGCATGCACACACACACCCCTACATGGAAAAAATAACAAACGCCCACATATGGGGAAGCACAGATGTGCACTAAGCACAACTTTGTATCTACATAATACAGTTTTATAGCAGCATGATTATCTATTTTAAATGATAACACAGTCACATGAACATTTTGCCATTACAGTAGATACCAAAACACAATAAATGTAAACAAACGCCATGCTTCTGGACCAGTAGCGCTAATACACCAAGGTTCAGAAACAATTTCCCGTGTTACTTAAACAGATTTGTACAGTGCAAACACCTGCAGCAGGCTCAGGTGAGCACTGGAACGGGCACTCAGCTGACGGCTGGGGACTCAGTAGATTTTTGACATGTGAAGTATCAGCTATTGCAGGCAGTGGGGACTGCTCTTGGCAATGATTGTAGGTGGAAGGAAAAACCAAAACAAACAAAAATACCCTCAATGGTCTTTCCCCCACCCAGGTGACAGAAAGAAACCATAATTAAATAATCTGAAATCAATGTGTGTCCTCAGTCATAAAGAGAAAATGACCTCTAACAGTATAGTAGTAAGTCAGGTAAAATTGTGTTAGAATATTTAAATGCATTTTGAAAACTTTGTTTTATAATATTTAAACAAATTTTGAAAATAGCTGTTGTTCGCTTACATGACCAAAAGGTACATAACAAATGGGAAGTAACAGAAGCATTTAAAAAATGGTCCTATTCTGAAAATTCTGATAAGTAACCTGAAATCTGAGTACCACCTAATTTTTTTTAATAGTTTGTTTTCTTGTTATCATCATCAATTAGTAAACCTTCTATGGAAGAGAAGGCCAGCATATCCATTAATTGGGACAGCATATAATACAAATCACAGTTGTGTTTTGAGGTGTTGGCAATGCAGAATATCAGCTCTGTGTGTGCGCACACGCAAAGCACGACACAGGTCATTTTTAACTTGTGAATTAATAAAACTTCAAAATAGAGTACCTATATTTTTGTTCAACTAAGGTGAATCTCAACACTCCATGAGAAGTTTATAAATATATAATTTACCATAGGAAAGAAAAAGCCAGATTTTCCAAAAGAATAAGTAAAAATTTAGGGTGGTAAATTTCGTAATAAACTGAAGCAAAAAGTAAATTACACTCAGTAAATTTTCATTTTCTTCTATAAAAATTTCAACTTTCACTTGAAATGAACTTCATAAATAGACAGCCTTTCACGCATGGAGTATTCCCAGATGAGCTCAATGGACGCATGATGGAACTAAGGACTTCAAACTCCAGAAAGAAACTTGGAATAGTCTTGACTTGACTGAAGCCACCCTGAATTCGTCCTTACTTTTAGGGCTGAATTTGTCCTTATTTTTAGGGAAGGTATGATGTTGCTCAGGGTGGGTAGACAGAGGGATTGATTTACCTCCTTCTCTTAAAAGAGCTGCTTTTCAGATCTCTCTTTCTCTGACAACAGAAAGAGCCAAATCATAGGTAGTTAGAGTTGGCCGTAAGAGACAGCCTCAATTTCCCTTGAAGAACTCTCTTGAGATGAACTGCACTTCTTGTGTCCTTGCATTTTTCTGGAAACATTTCTTTTTCAGTAGGAAATGTCAGGCTGCACAGTTTACCCATATTTCTTGCTTCTTTTCAGTACCTGCTTGTCAAAATTAAAGCAGCAGTACTTTCAGAGAGGTTACTTGCTGTTTGTCCTCAGAGTCCTGGAACCTGACCTGAATTCCTGACAGCAGATCCCACCAGATTACAGTTAAATGAACTTCAGTATGCAAAGCCTGTTATAAAAAATTAGTTCAGCAGTTTTCAGGTTCTGGTCATCACAAAGTAACATGAAGGCAGGGCAGCAAGGTAGGGAAGGTATCCTCATGGCCCCTCTTTAGGGATTTCATCTAAACCCAGGGGATTTGTTTTCAGAACTGAGTCTCATGAATCTGGCGGCACAGAACTATAAGCCTATTTAATAGCCCATCTGCTCTTCAGAAGGAGACTTATTTGCAGGTTTGTGCCGAACAATACTGATGAGCCACCAATTCTTCTTCAAATCTTTTGGTGCTCTCTACAAAATGTCTTTTGTTATCAGGGTGCCTGAGAACTGAAGGACAACTTTTCTGCTTTTTTCAAACCCACCCATCAAAATATTCTTTTTGTATTTAGATGGGCCAAGCAAAAGTCTTTTATAACTAAGAACTGAAAGGGTGAGCTGTCAAGAATCACTAACATTTTTAAATGTTTGAACATTTTTCTCTTTGTGCTGTATAAATATATTAAGTCATCGGGCCTCTTCTATGTTTCTCTTCATTCTCAATTGGTTTTACACGTATTTCATTTTTAGGCTTTGAAAAAACTAAGAGAGTAGTTCTGATATTCCTAATTCTGCTGGAGGACATCTTAAAAAGTATTAGATCATATTTACTATGTTATTCTTAACGAGCTGAGAAAGAAAAGACTGACAGTCTCTAAACACAGATTCTTCTATATTAAATATGAAACACTAATTGGCATTGGCTAAATCTTAAAGGCAAAGTAAAAATCAGAAGTCCCAATGGTACACGTCATTCTTTTTACATTAGTCTGCTGCTTGTCAGGAAGTCAGTAAGAGCAGGCTGGAAATTTCTGATTTTTTTTTTTTTTTAGCAACAATATCAGCACCAAATTTAATATATACATAACTTTGTATGTACAAACACAAACACACACTCTCACACATATATATAGGCTGATTTATACCAGTTTTGAGACAGGTGGATAGCTGTCTATATTTCTTCTTCTAATATATCTCATAGTAGCCTATCATTCAAGGATTGAGGTGATGGAGAACAAGATTTATGAGCAAAGCAGATAAGACTCCTGGATTTCCGACTCTTGTTGTCTGCTATAAAGTTGTTGGAGAGTCTTAGCCTTGACAATCTCTCCTTTCACATAAGCAAGTATAATATTGACCTTTCATGCGCCTGGTGAATGCTCTCACCACTGGGTCAGTCCCTGTCCCTGTCTCTGAACCCAGAGTTCTAAAACCTCAATTTTTGGAAGGATAATAAAAGGGAAAATAATTCCCCAGCAACTATTGTCATCCCCTATTTTTTTGCTAATACAGGCTTTTTTGTTTTACTCCTGAGATATGATCAATACTAGACACTTTTAAAAGTTATTTAGGCACTGTAAAGGGCAGATAATGGTAAAGTGTTTTTGGAAACATCACTGGGTGGGTGAATCCCAAATTTTTAGGTGCTTTAACACTTGTAAAGAGCTGGTCTTGCACAGCCCAGCAAAAACACTGGGGATTAGAACCTGGACTCTTAAAAATTCAGATCAGAGAAGCAGCATTAAATCAGGCTTTCTGCTGCTGGGTGTGTGATTAGATAGATACAAACTTGACAGCAGTACTGGCAACAGCTGGAACACTTCTCTTAAAAATTATATGCAGAATGGCATAGTTCTTTGATTGAAGATTCTTTATAATCCCAATGTATGTGTTTGTCATAAGGTAATTATACAGCGTGAACATCTCTTTGCATGATGACATCGTTCTGCTAACTCTGTGCTCAAGTACTAAATGTATTATCTAGGCATTCCTATGTATCTGGATGAATTCATACATGCTCACACATTAACATTAAATTCTATCTGGCTGATACTAATTACATTAAAAGTAAATTTAAATGGCAGTAAAAATAATTTAAAATTCTGGGCTTTAAAGTGTACTCTTTTGTCTATGATATTAAGTTGTTTGTTTGTTTCTTTGTTCTCAGAGATGCGTGGGAGATTCATATTCACTTATTACCCATGTACAACATTTCTGTTATCTGTTCCCTCTACTTCTCATCAAGGGACTTATCTTAGCCCCCACAAATCTATTCTACTTCTTACACATCAATTAGAAATTATGGCATACATCTTAATCAAGGATATTAAAAAACATTTCTAAAGAAAACAATGAAAATAAATTAATTTTTTAATTTATCACAATTGTTGGCTTTCTAATCTAACAAATCATTCTAAACCATTGTATTTTAACCCTGACCATCTTTCACACATGTATAATGGACAATGAAAGTAAAATGCACTCAGAGATAATAGAAAAAAAATAGCCTTAATCTACACTGATCAAGGCTACACACCATTTTTATTAATATATTGCCATCGCAAAGATAAGCATGCTTAATTTTGGTAACCTCTAACCAATATACAACATGCCAGTTAAATATTTTCTTTTTATATACTCTCCAGATGCACCATAATCAAGAGACCACAAGTAAAACTACAGTCCCCTTTGGCCAGTCCTCTACTGTAAAGCAAATATGGGAGGAATAGAAATAGAGGACAGAGGAACTTAACCAACAGGAGGTTTAAGTTTCCAAGAGCAAAGCCTTGCAGGATACCAGAGCTCACCCTTGGACCAGACGCAGTACAGTATGACATTTGTCTTAGCTAACAGACTCTACAGATGTGTCTACACTGTTTCTCTTGTACAGCATTAGATATAACCAAAGTTATTTATTTGCCTGGAGAGTCTCAGGATCTACTCAGGGTCAGTTCCATAGCTTCCATGTTTTCTTAAAGAAAATCAGTTTGCTTTTTTTCCTAATCGTTTTCATCTTTCTCTGCTACAGTTCTGGACTTGCTTTCTCACAGCGTATTCCAGTTCTTCACATAGAAAACTCAGTCAAGATCCATGCCAGGACTGGAAAGCTTGAAAGGGGGCATAACCAGAAAAGGAGAGCCTGAGGAAAACAGTGTGATTCTCAGAAGTCTGTTTAGTCCTAAAAGTGCCTATGGGTTTGCCGGTTAAATTCTGCTGCGTCGCGTGGCTACGGCTACCACTCGCCACTCAGCTTTCTGTACCTTCACAGTATCTGAGCTATGAATGCCACATGGAAAGAGATGACTTTAAGCCCCAGAGAGGGGTGTCACTACTGGCAGACCTCTACCAGCAGCACTTCATTTGGAGGTTGTCAGCTCCTACCCCAGACTCCGAACTAGGCAAGTGGCATCTGGTCTCTGTAGCAAGTATCTGCTACAGGCTGCCAGAGAACCTGCCAGCATCGGCCACAGCTGTCTCCGACAGAAGAAAAATTACCCAAGATCTAGGTCTCATGCTGAAAGGTATCAAGAGTTTACTCAGCCTAGGAGACTGGAAATGCTGTGTTTACACCACTTCTTACTTTTCTGAGTTTGCACCAGGATGCCTAGAACCTACGACAGAGCAATGACTTCTATTCTTTTTTGGCAGCAATGTACTCTAAAGCTTTTGTTACACCAAGTAAGTTCATATATATTTAAGAACCCTTTTCTACATCTCGGGCATCGTTACCTCAGACAACTCAACTCTGGATTGCTCACCTTGCTAACCAGTCTTACGTTATTTATAACCCGAATGCTACAAAACGGTTATTATGTTCCCTATTCAAAAGCAAATCTGGCTTCAAATTCAGCATGGTTTTATTCTATGCTCCAGGCAGTAAACACAGGCAAACACTGAAACACACTCATGATATAAAAACTGTATTTTCCCTACCTATCTTCACTCCAGCTATTTGCTTCTTTTCCTTGGTGTAAAAAAGAAGCTGGGGTGTAGAAACAGGGAGTAAATACTGGGGCCCTTATGCTTGAGAAGGGCTGCTGGAGAGCTCGGTTTGGAAGCTTTTGTTTGAGATTGTGTGCCTACGCCCTGCTTACCTCTAGCCCTGGCAGAACAAATTTACAAAGAGCAATTCACAAGACTGAAAACTGAAGTCTGCAGGAATTAAACAGTTCTTCCTCCTCGCCCCGATATGATTAGCTGTCTCTGAGGAGTGAGTGACGACGTCCCTCCCACTCAGCAGCTTCCGACTGACATTTCACTAAATAGAACTTGAATCTCAAAGGGTTGATCTGTCAAGCGGTTTCAAACCCGAAAAGATCAGGCAGGTTCAGCTTCCCCCCTCAGTTGCATCCTCATTTCTAATTTTCACATTTTATGCTTCATGCAAGTGTTAATTATGGAGATGAAAGCCAACTTGCCTTTATTCATCCATTCTTAGCACGTACACAAAAGGAAAGTAGAAATACATATAAAATTTACCAAAAAGGGAAAAGGCTAACTACAGCTTGAGGAAAGTAAAACAGAGCATTGATTAATGCAACATAGATAATCATCATCATCATCCTCCTCTAATGTAGTAGGATTTTGTTATGCAAATTTTCTCTGACTTTGACCAGAGCTTATGTAAAATCATATTTTGAATTCTATTAGGTTTTCTGTTATGACTGGTAAAGTCATCATGGAAAGCCAATTTATACCATAGTCTATAGTATCACTGAAAGAACTATGACTTTCATACAAACAAGAGCATTGGTTTTTAAGTTAGTGTCAAAGACTCAGACAATTAATTAAGATGATTTTATATTTCTGTGGGCCTCCATCAAATAAAAAGCATTTTAATTACATATAAGGTGACTGAAGTAATCAATAAGTAAATATTTGAAAGTGGTATGTTTCCTGTAAAAAATACATTTATTTATATAGCCAAGCACATATACACAAAAGGATTAGTACCCGCCAAGTATTTCAAATGACCATTGGTCATTAGGAAATCAAACTCATATGATACTGAAACTAGAGCTGCACGTTCCCTAATAAATCCAGTATTTGCAGGAAAAACAGTGTTGGTCATCCAGAAGATATTTACAAATTCCAGCACAAATATTTTTACATAACAGATGATTATGAAGGACAGATTTACCAAAAATGATGTGATATCACCAACCTCTTAACAAATATGCAGTCCAGTGCTCACTGAAATTACCCCAAATTTGAGAGGCAGGTTTCATTCCCGCCTCTATCTGCTGAGAGAATTCAAACCTACATGTCGTATTTCCTTTGATAATTCCCATAAACCCTACCATAAGAGGCATTTTGGAGTAAGCCTGTTTGATTTTTTTTTTTTTTTTTTTTTAAAAGCTCCCACTCTCTGCTGCTGAAACTGTTCCACATGTTATAAATAATTACACATTCATTAGAGAACTACAACCTAAACATCAGGCTGGGAGGCTTTTCTCTGATTCTGGGACTTCCCCCCCCCCCAATGAAACAGCTCCACCATATTCAATCAGATAAAAAGTTTGTCTGCATGGCAGAATAATGGTAGAATGAGAACATCTGTCTCAACTTTCCCTTAGCATAATCTTGTTAACATAAGTTAAGACTGGCAATGAAGACACAGCAGCCTCAGCTTTCATACGCACTTATAACCATCATGTAAATTCTCCAAAGACATAAACCAGGTACTCTGTTGCATACTGAGGTACTATTAACACATAGCATGCCACATCCTCACTAGCTTTATTCAAGGTGTTAGCTAGAGGTGTGTGTCTATCACATAGACCTTCGCTGTGGCATATCAAAAAAAAAGGCACTTTTCTCTAAGAAGTCGATTACCTGGGTTGTAGACAGCTCTCTAATACTTCTTCATAATTGATGAAAAAATTGCTAGGAGACAGTGCAGTATTTTTTGGAAACAAAAGACATGATTTTTTTTTTCCAGGTGGTAAGATTTCAGTTCATGTTATGGAGTTAGGTGAGCAATGAGTCCAGCTTTTACAAAACAAAAGCTACAGGCATAGTATTCCTCCTGAAGATGAAAAGGAAGCTTAAGCAGTCATATATCCTGAGCACTAAAGTGTGAACAAATTTCTTTCTGAAATTTCTCAAATTCATATATATATGTATATACGTATGTATGCGTGCATGCATATTTACCCCAGTGGCCACTTAGTCTTTTAGAGTAAATCAAGGCAAGTAGCCTGGTCTAGTTAACCACTAAGGCAACCTGGGTCTGGGTGTGAGGTTATTTTTTATGTGAGGAAAGCAAACAGGGTTTTAGCAAAAATGCTAAGAAATGCAGAGAAAGACATTTTTTCCTCCCTCGTTTGTTAATGTGATGTATGGCAGTGGCAGACTGCCCTGTCACAGTTAGGTATGGAAAAGTTGCCCAAATGGAATAAGCAGCATTCTAGAAAGTGCTGTAGTAGCTGGCATACAGTTCGTAAACACCTTAAATTTCTATGAGTCTATTGCCTCCACGGACTTCTCAAGGCAAAAGTGCCAAATGAGGATCTTTTGGGACTGCATAGCTTTATACGAACCTTTACAATTTGTCGTGCCTGAACTGCACTGACTCTCCAAATATGCAATATGCTGGACCAATGCTTCTGGGAATACTGGATAAAGCTGACATTTTTCCACTCCAGAAAAACAACCTCCTTTCTTAAAGAAGTAGCAGTAATAAGAAAAATGTCTTCCCTTTATTTCTCTACCTTTGTGTGTCCTTAAATCGGTACAGTTTGATACTTTGGTCTTTGTTTACCTTTTAAAAAACATTGTGCTGCACTTCGGTAATGTACTGTTATCAGTAAAGATAGCAGGATATTAGTGGAGGGTAAAAATTGCAATTTGAGATTTCTTTGTGCTTGTGGACATTGCATGCTGCTAACAATGTTTTGCTTTACTAAAAGGAATGTATCAACAGAAGAATCAGTGCTGACTTCCAGGGTGAAAGTTGGGGAACTGCTGGAGCTGTGCATTCACCAATTCTCCCTTTCCCTCAAAAAGCTGATCAACATCTGAAGACAATTCTTTTCAACATGCTGTGTAATGTACATTATGCCCACATGAGATATGAGTCATATAGGAGGAATGTAATTTTAAGGCAAATGTAGTTACACTATATTAAGCTAAAATTATATTTTAATAAACTATAGCATGAAAAATATTAAGCATTTTAAGAAAGGGAAAAAAAAAAGCACCATACCAAACTTTTTGGCCCCAATTTGTAATCTATGCAACCTGGTCAGAATCAATGAAATCCTCTGAGATTTAAAGAATCTCACAATTTTACTCTGAAAGCAAGGCCCAAGAAAGCAAGGGGGGTAGGAAGAGAAAGTATAATCCCACTATATTCCTGAAAATAAATTGATGCTTTAAGATTCTCTGATTTTCAGGAAGAAAAAGACCTCTCAAAATTCTAATACTGCAACTCCTGAACAATCCATATCTTAACCATAGGAGTACATGAATGCTGATTTGGGCGGTGGAAAAGTTTTCCCTGGTCCTCCCATATAGGCAAAATGCCTCACCCATGCTCTTTTCCCTGGTCTAACTCGTGCCACCCACTCCCGAGCCCCCTCTTATACCTCACATAGTGACACCAATGTTTCTTGCAATGCATCCACTTTTGCCTCATACAGAACACTGTGGGCACGGGTTCCGCACTGATCCTGGCACATGAAGGCTTAAATTGATTTGGGCCATCATGATTACAGAAAAGCCACTCATAAGAACTCAGAATCATCTTCCCTTTAGTGCAGATTGTACAGGTAGCTTTAACAAAGCAGAAATTTCAAGTGAAAAATACACACACATGCACGCATATATATATATATATATAGGAGGACACATATGTCTCTCACACTCCTAACATTCATCAAGAAACTGGTGCCTCCAAGGTCATACAGATTTTCTATTTTCTCCCAAGGTTTCCAAAATAAATGTCCCTGAAATGCATCTCATTGTACCCTGAGTTTACTGTGCTAACACAACTCTAGTCATCAGCTACTACTTGACTGACGTTTTATAAACACAATCAGCGAGATTTTATATCTTGTGTTAATTCTTAATGGCTACATGTATTGAATTCAGATTACAGCCTTCAAAGTTTGAAATGAGACCTGCAGTGCATGTACAGGCTATCTCCTCCAGGATATCCATAAGGGATACTCTACTGTAATTGATTTTAACTTTACAAGCCACATTACTTCAACTGGAAAAGCTGCTATCAGAACTAATAGGAGCAAAATAATGTCTAAATAAGGTAAAAAAAAAAACCACCACAGCCTTGATGAACATCTAAAGTGGCATAAATGTATTTATTTCTACCTGGGAGAACTGCTGCTACTTCATGGAGGAAATTTCTAACTGATTTTGCATAATAAGTACCACGTGAACAGAAAAGCTGTGCAAGGCTTTAGAGAGTGCTAAACGCTATGACATAAACTTCTGACATTTAGAGAAGCCTTTGTAATCCCTTAGCTAGCTAGATGAGAGAGAAAAAGAGGGGAGAAAAACAACCCCAAAAAACCCACAGTCTAAAATTTTGTTTTATTCTTGGTATATTCCCGGTGTATGGCTTTTACTTGGATTCATTACCAAGGCATGACAGACTGTGCTATTAAAAATGAAGCTCATCCCCTTACATAAAACATGCACAAGCTATACATTTACCCGGAAAGCCTCGCTGTTCCTTAGCTTCCAACTTGCAAAATGGAACATGCAATTTTTAGTAAATATTTGAATTACTACTATTAAGATGGAACAATTTGCAAAACGCTACCAAACACCACATTTTTGACAAATTTCAGTAATGCAAGCCATTAGTAAGTGGTGCCCTAGGTTTTCTACCCGTCCCTGATACTTCTCACGAAGGCAGTACAAATAAATGGGAAAGAATATGCCAGGAGAGGGAGTTATGAGTTGCTGAATTAAGGACAAACAACCATCTACTTTGAAGACATGTCCATGGAGACTACAGGTTGGCATACTGAAAAACAACCTTAACTAGTATATAAAATGGCAATTTTTTTAGTAAACTTTTTTCTGTATAGCTTGAAATAAATATTAGGATAAGACAAACATGTAGGTCATAGCAGTAACTTAAGGGACAAATCATAGGCTGCTTTAGTCAACTCAGATGTCTCTCACTAGAATTCAAGGGCTGTTCCTAGGTGCACTGAGATTCTCATCTGTAGATTGATTCCTAGCAGGTACCACCTACCATCAGAAGATGAGAGATCTGCTTTTTTAGGTATGCAAAAAAAGTATGCAGATTTCATCTGCAGGGTATATTGTAAAGTTCAATAACCAACAGAAATTGATAAAAATTGATAAAATTGATAATTTTGGAAAAAGCTACTATTTTCATTCTGCAATGAAATATCTTGACTTTTGCCCTTTCAACTTAGGAGTTTGTATGCAAATGCACTGCAGCTATCTGAAGCATATTTTCTCTGCAGACATCCAAAACCAGCAGTTACCTGTCATAGATCTCCACCTTTGCTATGAAGATTTCCAGAAGAAATCTGTAGCACTCTTCCTATGGACTGACAAAGAGACATTCTTGGAGGTGACTCATCCTTCTTACTTAATTAAAAGCATCAAGTGAGCTCATCAGTTGGCTATTTACTGGAGATTTGTTATAAATAGGGCAGTTCATATGCAAGGCATGTTAGAATTAGATTGAGGGGAAAAAAGGTATAAAATGTGAGAAGGAAAACTGTCTAAAAATAATGCGAAAGTTTTGGAGAAAAAGTGCTGGCTTTATATTCTTGACTATATAGAGAATGAAATACAACACAACAGACTGTAATAAATGATAATTTCAGCTGGGAAGAATATAGATTTACTTATTTCTCACCTACACTAGTGAAACATAAAAAAACACCCTACTGGCAATGGCAATATGAATTATTATCTATATAGATGATTTAGCTAAGGTGAGATAAATAGGCTGTCACAAGAAAAAGGGGAAGAATGAGGTTTCCGAGAGTAAAAAAAAAAACCTCTCAAACCATGTCACATCCCCTGAAAATGAGGATTTTCATAAACCTATTGTTTGACACAATAAAAAATGAGAATATCAGGATATCCCATCATGTACTGCCTTTCAATAAGAAGAAAATTAGTGCACTGTGGGAGGTGTTAGGGAAACTAGATGGGAATTCAAGGCAGTAGTTTGCACAGAGAGGCTAGAGGGAGCAATGAGCATGGATGGAGCATTTCACAACAGCTTCCAGGTGTGATAAAGCACTTCAGGACTACTGCACCTGTGTTCAAAGAGAAGGAAATAGATTTTGATTTTTCACCAAAATTTCAAGGCTTAAACTTGACGAGAAAAACCAGAACACTGATTTATTGCCTTTGAGTCTAATGCCCGACTATAACACTAATTCTTCATGATTTTTTTTGTTCATTTTCCCTCAGATACAGAGGGCTGCCATTTCTGCAGAAATACCATAGCTCCACTGTGTAAACTAAGAGGCAAGATACTAAGAACTTTTGCAAACACTAGGTAGCCACTGGACACAACAGAGCGTAGCTCCTTGAAGGCAGCCTTGAACACCTTGTTCAGGTTGGCTAGGGGAACAAACCAGCAAGCTGATGGAGAAAGAAGAGCGTAAGTACATACTTCATCTCTGAAGTCTGCAACAGGGAAGTGGAGCTAACAGTAGCCAAAACATTTCTCTACCAGAGTTCTGCTGTTTGAAAGAAAAAAACAATCATCTGTTTCTATCCATCTTATTAATGTTTAATGCCATTACTTGATTTGGTGATTGATGAAAGCATTAAGCCCTAAAGGTATGAGGTATAAAACACACTTTATTAAAGGGAAAAAACAGTAAGTTTAGCATTTACTAGATATTTTTCCCACATGGGGAATAATCCCATAGATATCCTACTGAGCTAAGGAGAGTTTTTATTATATTTTCTCAAGAGAAATCACTCTTATTTTACCTAATGATAATGAATTAGAAGGCTGGTCTGAGATCTTAGTGATTTTTATTTTGCACAGCTGCAACACAACTGGGGAATTCATTGTCATCAGGTCATGTTCAACGACTGGACTTTAAGAAGGCTGGAGAACTCTATGATCATAAATAACATATCCTTGGAAATCAAAAATGTTTAAGAGGATCTGATCTCATGCTAAAGCTTAAGATTTTCCTTTATGAATTTTTTTTTTCCTTAGACCTTGGTTGGAGAGGTATGGATGTGCTGTTATGGTGTCTGTCTGCACAACAGGTTAAGCAGAAATTATAACACTTGCAATGCCCTTGTCTGGAAATGAAAACTCAAATCGCACTACAAATCATTGCTTCTGTTTCTGTTGAGTATTCTGAAAGAACAGCAGTACTATAAGGAACATAGACATAATGCAGAAAAGAAGGCGCTTGCATTTTCAAAAATTTGCATTTGTTACAGAGAAATACCACAATAGAAAACAAATACTGACAAAATTCAAGTAACTGCCCTATGGATTGACAGACACTGAAGTAGGGATCCTTCATGCTGGAGGAGTGCATCCCTTCTTAAAAAGTCTCAAAGAAAAATTCTTAAAAAGGTATGATCCACCTCAGGCCCAGTGGATTCAGTATTCTTTGCTTTTGGCAAGCTTCTTTATAAATGACATTATTTACATAAGGTTCTCTGCAGTAGATATCTGTGGAGGTTACAGTGTAAGAAGATGTTTATTTCTAAACTGTGGAATACCAGAAATATAGCTTTCAGAAAACAACCATTACGTAGATCAGGCACGATCGGCTCAAACATGATCTGTGCAGACTGACACCACTGAACAACACAATATGCTTAGGCTATGTTGTTCTTCCTCCCTTTTTCCCTCAGCTCCTTAATTCTCCATTATACCTTTTTTCTGGTGCTTCAGGCAATGCTGAGCAGTGTTTTAACCTATGCATATAATTTCAGTTGCTGTGATATAATTTAATCATTAGTGTGACTACAAACACGGATGTTTGGGAACTGATGTTTGTACGTGCCACAGAAAGGTCTAACTGACCGGTGAGAATACACGCTCATGTCTGGCAGTGGAAACAGGCACGCTCCTCAGCTAAGTGAGGCTACACTGACAGTGAATGTGAATACAGAATGTCTGAAGGTCTTTATTGTCTCCACTTTCTATTTTTACACAATTGTTTATCAGATATGTTAAGTATTTGGAGCTGATTTGCATTTCTATTTTCATTTGCCATGCAAAGGCTTTTTTTTCTCCCCCTCCGAAATCAACCGCACTTAATACTCCTTCCTTTTCTCTCACAATACGAGTTATTTGCCTTTCCTCAGGCACTTGTCACGTTCTGGAAAGACAGGCAAGCTACTAAGGCACCGCTAGCAAGCTGAAGTTGCGCACTGCTTTGTTGTGTCAAATTATTTGGCTTTTCCTCTAATCAGGCAGAATTCCAAGGGATACAAAGACCACATGTTCTCTGAAGGGGACTAGAGAAAACAGCTCTTTCCATATTTATCAAGTCACACTTTTCTGTTCTTCCACTGCCATTGGTCTCTCATGGAAATCAAACACAATACAAGATAGGGATGCCCCACGCGCTATTGCAACAGAATAAAATAAGTAATATAACCTACCAGCTTCACACTTCTTGCAAAATACCCTGCAGCTAGCAATAGGTAAGCCACTAGTTACATAGTACAATATCTGCAGCAATTCATTTTAAACAGAGAAGGCACAGGGAAGGATTTTCTCTGTCTAAACTCTTCATGCTCTGTTATAATTGTATGCGTTTTTTAAATCCTCTTTGCTGTTCCCTTTTGTCTGTTTGCATTTCTCTTTGTAGCTGTTTGCTAGGAAAGTGAGAACAGGTTCAGATAATCGAGTAAAATACAGAACAAAGGTTTTAAGGTTCTAGAGTTTCCATAAAACAGCTGTTTCTTTATTTATTTTAATATCTGGATTTATGCACTTCCTTCTTTCAGCCAGGTAGGTAGCAGACATACTCTGATTCAAAGTGTTCTTCTCTTGCTGTTTCTAAAATCAGCTGTAAATGAACTGTAGCCAGGGGGAATTCTCTTGGGAGCCTGTGCATTCTACTGCCAGGAGAATAAGAGGAAAAGAAAAATGTAAAAAAAAAAAAAAAAACCAACAACAGGAAAGAAAGAAAGAAAGGCTAAGACATAACACCTTATAGGTAGCTTCTAGCTGTTAGGAAGTATGCTTTCTCCTTTGGAAAATATACTGAGGAGGCGTTAGGAAGGAAGCCAGATACACTGAAAAGTTGGCATTGCACAGACCCAAAACACAGCAGGAGGTCACTTAGCAGTACTAATATGCCAAAATAGCAGTCCTGCTGTTCAGAGAGAATATATGGGCGCACTGTTAAAATTACTGAGCCGTCTATTTTTGAAATTGTACTTGAATTTGAAGTTCATACGGCTGACCTTTCAACTGATATCCCTTACATGGTCCAACTACTGAAGTCGCTCAAGATATTAATGTTTATCTGCACTATGCCTGCTAACATGTAAGAAAATATCTTACCATGAGTATTTCACACTGTCCACAGGCTGGATATTAAATGGCAATATTAAACTGTAATAAATTTTCATATGTTTCTCATAGTCTCCCATGAATAGAAACCTTTAATCCTGATCATCTTCAGCCAGTGGTGACCCAGAAAGTACAGCCCTCAACTCTTCACAAGGATCCTGGTCCTCAGTAGCTAGTAGGAGATAGTGCTAAGCCTGACTTCTTCCTCTCTCCCATGGAAGCAGTGAGAGAGATGTATACAGCATAAATGTGGGATATTTCCTCTTATTTTCCAATCAGTTAGTTTTGAACACCAAAGAAAGTACAGGATACAAGGGGTAATTTCCTTTCCTTTGATTCCTAAGTTCCCCTCATTTTAGCTGATGCGTGCATCTGATCAAGTGATTCAACATGCTGATCAGTACCAAAGAAATTCTGCTTTGGCAAGTCTCAAAATTTCAAACCCTAAAATAGCAGATGAGCACCCTCACTTCCATAAAACTGGCAACTGATAGTGTTTGGAAGACCACTTAAGCCTTTAGTGCCTCTTATCAAGCTCGCAGCTTCCTACACTAACTATTTGCCACTGAGACACCTAATCCCTTGTTTCTTTGATTTGAGTTCATTGTTCTAGCAGGATCACTTTATGGAACCACCAGAGAGAAAAGCTAAACAAAGGAAATCAAACAGGTTTCCTCAAGATTTGTTCCCTAGAAAATTAGGTAGACTAGGTAGACTTTTTAACTTTAGTAACTTTTAAACAATTCTCAGAAATTCTCAGCTTTATAAGTGAGTGCTGTCCAGTCAGTCAGTTTTATTTCACTGTTGATTTTAACAGGAGTACAGTTAGGTCAACACCAAGCACTTCAAAATTTCACCCTAAACATGATGGCTTAGTTTCTTCTCTGTGAAGCTCCCCAAGTGCAAATGAAGGTTTTGGTTCAGCGGATGCCTGCAAACAATCCTAGGCACGCTTTTGCGTTCTTCGTATCCCCATCCCAGTAAAAGATATCTCTCTCTTTCCCCACTACCAGTCCTTGTGCTGGAGAAAGAGTTGTAGGATTCTGAAATATGCTGACCCAGGTCACGTCTTGTCCTCAATTTGACACTTTTATAGCTACAGCATGGAAAAAGAAAGGGGCCTTTGAGAATATCATCAACATGTACCAGAACTGCATTTCAGCAGGACTTGTAAAAAGATGAATTTAAGTCCTGCCAAAAATTGTATTTCCTTCTGTGACAGCTGCCCTTCATTCAGACTCTTCCACTTGCAAGATTAGCTGAAGGACCTGAAGAAGGACACAAAGAGCTGCTCTTCTCCAACCGCACCACGTGTCACATCAGATAGGGGGCTAGCTAATACAATTTTGGCAAGTATATTAATTCCAGGCAAAAAATTGCTCCTAAGTAAACTTAAATATTTTGCTTGTGAATTCAGGGCAAGAATTAACCTGTGATTTTATGAGAAAGGGCAGAGACATGTTCTGAGTTCTGTTTGTACGCGTCCTTAACACCAGAGTCTAATTAACAATGTCCAGAAGAGAAACAGGCAAATATTTGGCAAGGTGGTGCTTCATATTTGGTTATATACCTTGCCCAAACAAGTTTGCAATTACCTCAGGTCACACTAGAGAAACCTCTTTCTTCTGTCAGTACACAACCAGCCAAAAAAGAAACACTAGAGTGTGATTGTCCTTACCATCACACAGAGATATTGCCAGAGGTTACTCGAGAAATGGGGTGCTCTACCAGAGATGAACCTCAGCACGTCATTGGTTACAACCTGGTTATTTTTGCATCAATTTCCTCCTTTCCAGTACTGTATGAAAGTTATTGAGTCATCCAAAACCATGCGTGTCCTCTACCCAAGTAAAATTAAGCATCAGTCACATCCTTTGGAAAACCAAAAGCTAATTAAAAGATTCTTTCTTCAACAAAAGTTACTTTAGGAAAGAAAAAAAAAAACAACCACAAAAGGTGTTGGCTGACAGAAGCAATGAGGTTATTAGCAACAGAATCAGAAACACTCACGGTAAAAAAGAAAGAAGATAAATTAAACATTCATATTTTATCTCAATTTCTGAAATATATGTTCTTAAGCCTACTTTGAAGTATGTGATTAAATTCTCCAAAACCTTTTTATCTTTCCTTGATTGCTAAAGTTTGCTATCAGTGCAGAGCGTGTAGCTGATATTGTATATCATCAAACTTGTTTCTTTATCTTCAAAAGTAACATCTAAACTTGTTATGAATAAACATAAACAGGGTGCCTGTTCCTCGTTCATTAAATATAAGCTGTAATAGGGAGAGAGAGCACACACACTCTGTGGCATAGCAGCAATGGAAAATGTTGTGTTCTCAGCTCAAGAAGAAACATAGGCTACTGAATTTGGGGCATGTAGAGAAATACATGACCTGAGATGAAGAATGAGCAAAGTTTTGAAAAGGGACATGCACAGGTCTCCGAGGAAGTCTTGTGATAACAAAATGACGCCTAATTTTTGCCTGCATGTTTGGTGGCCTTCAGGATGTAAAGAAGAGCGGATGGTGATGTTGCTGATGAAAGCTGACTCCCTCTGGCCCAGTGACTCCATAGGAAGTTCCAGCTCACGAGGGTGGGGGTAAGTACAAAACGCAAGAGAAATGCAGCCACAAAAATAAGCAAAGAAGAAAGCCTCCTAAGACCCATAGCAAAATATTCCAATATAACACAACGTAAATGTATCAATAAAGTATAATGAACAATTCTACATTGCTGGCATAGCTATATAATTTACAGAGTTACCATAAGATAATAGTTTTGAAGAGCCTGCCAAAAGCCTGGTAATTTGCATATAATTGTCAATAATGCTTTCCCATTTACTAGATGGAGGTTTTGTTTTTCACAGGATAGAGTTATTGGAATTCAATTTGCAGTCTCTGTTTTTATGACTTTTCTATACAGTACTGTATTATTTAGAAACAAATGGGGAATTTTAGATGAAGTTTTCTATCTCCTGCCCCAAGGCAAAAAATACAATTACCTTTTCACTAGAAATTAATACATAAAAAGATAAAGAAAATTATTAAGAAAGGAAAACCACAACACTTCTTTGGGTTTCAGTTCATCTTATTTGTAAACATTTCTCAAATTATTTAACTACAGTTTCAATGAAATAAACATCCTGATTTATTTTACAGCAAAGTCAGGATTCAACTTTTGACTCGCTAAACCCTATGGGGTTGAATTTATCATGGGTTTGAGTTATCTAGGAATGGTTAATTTAACAATAGCAGATTTTGAGGCCTGTTAGATGGTGTTAAAAACATACTTAATTAACATTATATTTAGGATGGGATAGTGATATACAGCATCACGAACAATATTCTTTCTTTGCAGGAGTATGACTGAGGATTAAATCCTCGTCCTGCTGAAGCCATGGCAATCCTCCCCGTGACTATAATACAGCCAGGATTTCAATACAGAAGGTTTGTTTGTATTTACTGGGGGGAGGTTGTATAGTTAACGTGGTAATATTTGCATGTATAAAACATGCACAAAGTATTCAATCACCACTTGAACATAACAAAATATTTTTAACTAATTAACCACTATTTTCTCAGTTGTCACTAAGAATCCACAAAATAAGAATTTTTTGTCCTTTTTCACATAATGCTGCAAAAGGAATAATCACAATAAATCAAAATAAGTATTTCTGAATTCTGTACATACACAGTTACTCTCTATGCTCTTTTACTTTTGCAGTAATAAATCTTGATTTTGTGCATTGGCATTCACTTGTGTAGTCTCTGCAATTAAGTATGTAAATTTGAAAACTTCATCTATAAATGACTGAATAGATATTTCCGTAACGCTTTACGTACATATACCTTCCTGACAGTTTGTGACTAAATGAAACATGCATGCAAATAAAGCTCCCATCTTTGCGTTTAAACTCAGGCTTCCAAAGCATCCAAAGCCTGGGCAAAACATGCTGTCACCTAGGACAGTAGTTCTGTTTGGAGTCTTCCAGACATCTGATACTCTGTTTACTGGGTTCCTCTCTTAACCAGTTAATCTGCTTTAGCTTCAAAATATGTTTTCATATTAATATCTCCTCCGCCAAAAGGAAGAGAGGAAGAGTAGTCAGTACTTCCATGACTAAGGTTTTATTTTAGTGTGTATATTCTAATTAATTTCTTCAAGGCATAATTCATTCAACATTCATGGACAGCAGTATCACTGAGATTATACTTCTGACTCCGCAGATGAAACCCTGCTAACAGTGAAGTTTTAGGCAAAGACAGGCTTGAGTGTAGTGAGGTATCAGTAACTTATTTCGGGTGCTCATCCCGACACAGTATGACCATGCAATAACTTTTCAGTTACCAGCAAAATGCAGCCGCAATACACAGACTCTCAAATAAATCTTAGACCACCATACAGGGTGATCCCCTACTAACTTGTGGATATGAGCTGCAAAAGAGGTCAAGTCTCACACCATCTTTTTAAGATGAGCTGAACACCAGCTCTGAATAGAAAGACTTAATACCAGTGTGAGAACCTCACTAGATAAAACTACAGGGAGGATACTGCTTTGGAAATACAACCCTTAAGTGCTTTCCTCGAGATTTTTACCTTATTTACTATTCTTCTGCCTCGAAAGAGAGAAGGAAACCAGGCCCTGTATCTATGACTATATAATATTTCTTTCATAAATAATATCTCTATGCACAGCAGTGCTTTAATATGTCAACTGTAACTTGGATTGTGTCCTTTAATCTATCATGTACTGCACGCATGCTACAAAAGAAACAAATAATTCATGAGTAGAGCTCTATGCGATATGTATGATATATGAACCCTCCTCTGAAGCTGAATATATGCCATACATCATGGTACCAAGATACGATTTTTTATTGCATAAATGATCTATTTAAGTTTTATTTATCTTTCATGACACACTGGGTGCCCATAGGGCATCACGTATGCAAAGCATTAACAACATATAGATTTTTTTCCCCAGGAATAGTCCATTATCTGTAGCATCAGTCAATTTTGTGAAAATATTTGTGAACACTGGACAAATTCAGTAATCGCTCAAGCAGTAAAAATGGGACTTCTTTCCAGAAAACTCAAAATACTGTTTTGAAATTGTTAAGAAGAATAGATTTTTTATGTCAAAATAGATGGAGCTACTATTAAAAAGAGAGGGAGAGAGAAGGTAGTGGATAGTAAAGGACTACGTAGCTTAAAAATAAGATACTATGATGGCATCCTTCTCACTCTCCTCCCACAAGTTTTTTTTCCTTTAGTATTATGGTGACTGAATAAAAGACTCATTGCTCAAAAAGCTTCTGCGGTTGGCTGGCCTGCTTGGATATCAAATCCCTTTTCTGCTATTTTTCACTGTTCTTAGTCTTGTCCCTTCAGATGGGCTTGACGTGTGTCCTGCCTTAACATGGCCTTGTAAGAAGTCCATACTCCAGTCCTTCAATACTCCTGCTCACCCCAGCCAGCAATGAAACATCCCCCTGCAGCTGAAACTATTTTTTCCTCATCTGCTCCTGTATTCCTGAGGGGGACTCTGCCACATGTCCCTTCTTTCTCCCCTCCCTCATGTGAGTACACTCATTTTTTAATGTGTCCTTTTCTGGATATATATAGTACAGGAGAAGTCCATGACAGTAGATGAGATCTAGTGCTTGTAGAAGGGAAGCAAGGCTAGACAAAGAAGTTTTCAGGAGTGAGATAAAACAGCAGCGAAAAATAATACAGATGAAAATCCTAGAGCTAGCTAAACCCAAGAGAGATCTAAAATGTACACTTTTGGTAAACTGTACAAGCTTTATAACTTCTGCCTCACTCCCACAATGTCTTAGGAACAGACTTGATCATGTGTTGTTTGCGTAGCAGACAGCTGTAACTCCATAAAGATGCCCTAGAGATCTGTTAAGCAGCGAGAAGAATGTCTTTGTGGGTGTATGGGGTGAGAGGGCTCGGAGACTTCAAGGAAGCAGAAAACACAGTAAGAAACGGGCAGTGTGGCAGCTACAGGGAGCATCCACTTGAGTGTTTCTTATCCAGCTTGTAAATAGCCAAAATTTCCCCACAAACCTGCTGGGTTTTAAGAGCTGTAGTTTCTTAATAAAAGTATTTTCTGTTTCATGGCTTATCTGCATGTTTTTATTATTAATGAATTTCTACTATAGACTGACACCTGAGAAGGAGCTAATGTCATTGCTGCAGTTTTCTTGCAACATATTAGCTTTTTAGTTGCACTTTTGTTAATTACTTTTCTTGACAATAAGGTATTGTTGAGATAACACAGGGTGGCATCAGCTGTGGCCTTTTATACAGCCCTTTTGAAAGCGCATCTGTTTAGTTGCCACAAGGTGCCACTTTGCTGCAATCAGTAACCCCTGGGCTTCTACTGGGCATCTACTGCCCTACCTGCAGCCAGCCGTGCCCCCATCAATTATCCACAGCCAGCATCCCTCCACACAAGAAGTCACCTGCAGCACTTAAGTGCACCGGGGCTCCTTTCCTCTTCCAAAGAAAACAGGGCCATGCTCCTGCCTACCGACGCCAATGCTGTACGCTCAGATTTCATCCTTACAGGTACTGAGGAAACAACCGACGTGAGCACCAAGACTAAGAGCTAGGAAGGACTCCTGGGTTCCCTTTTTCAGGATACAGTCATTGTAGCTCTCCCAGGTGAGCTCAACAGCACTTAACTCTCCAAAAAATCAAGCAAGCAGCAGATGAATTGCATTGACAAAGAAATTGCTTCAAAATGAGGCAGTACACATTAGTTGCTGCAGTTGAGACTTCTGAGGTTATAAGGGAAGAGCAAAGCTTACATGCATGACATTATTTCAGCACAGCAGTGTCCCAGGACACCCTTCCTGTCATTGAACTGGCACCCAACAGCTTATTTCAAATTCTTTTCATGAGCTTTGCCCACCACATTTGTCCATCGTATCTACTCACAGGTCTAAAATGGTGGCTTATTCAAATATTTGCAGCTTTTGCATTACACCAAGGTAGACACATCTAGGTGGAAAATACAGCCTTCATTTCCTGCTCTCAAATAGAAAGTCATTTCCTATGTTTTAGTGGTTCACACTACAGAGATGAGCAGGTAAAAACTACTACGGTTTCCTTATAACGATGTAAACATTCACTGATGATAAAATGACTAGTGCTATCATACTTCCCACAGCCAGCACTCTGTGTTTCTAATAATTTTGAAAAATGCTTGGATGGCCTGGGTTCCTTCAATATTTTAATTGCTCTGCAAAATATCCTAACTAAGAAAGATATAATGGTTGTACATGTTAGATAAATCAGAAAACATCAATGAAAAGTGTTGCAGTTGGGAAATAATATCATTAAAGTAATTAATTCCTTTCTTTACAGAACTCTCCAAAATTGCTGAGTAAGCAATTATCCTCCTCTTCCACTGGTATTTTTGTCATAAAATGCAAGGATTGTTCTTTTTTGGTGGTTTTTTTTTTTTCTCTCCAATCTTTCAGTATAGAAGGATAACATGTTCGAAAAACATCATACTAAGAAAAGGAAAAAAGACAGTATTTCCTATGTAGGAGGTGTAACAGTGCCGATGCTTTTCAATTCTGCAACAGGTAATGTCTTTTTAAAACATGGACAGAAAGCAGGAGTTCATGGCGCTTCTTAACAGCGAGTACTCCGTCACACTACTTGTCCCCTTATGCCTCCTAACATACTCAATATCAAATATTACTGTAATGTATTGCCTATTTCTCCAAGACTTCACTAATTACAAAATTCAAATTTTGATCAGAATTTCAAATATTGTAAATGACATTGAGGATCAGAAACTATTATCTGTGTAGTCCTTTAGAGGTGTAATGTCAGTTTAATAAAACTATCTGAAAAGTCTTTTTCACTACCGTACACTTATGAGATGAAGTTTTTGTACCCAGTTGTTTGGGGTTTTTTTCCGATATATTTTTTCTTTTTGTTTGTTTAAAAGAGAGATCAACACTAGAAATTCTTATGGATTACAGTTAAGATATGCTAATATCTATGCTCAGATCCAAAAATTCAGATTTTAATACAGTAGATATTTCTGTACCAATGTAAGATAGAGAAATGCTGGAAATACGCGCTTACAGGTGACCTCACCTTTGCCAATAAAGGCTGCAGAGTCAAAGCTATTCATAACAGCTACTAATATGGAAATGCTGCTAACAGGAGAGTTAACAGTGACAAAGAAGTGACAAATGCAGAAAGCGGCTTTGCCTTAATTTGACTTTAGCATATTTACAATACTATATGATAAAACAAGAATAAGTTTTATCTGATGGAGTTATATGATAAAAATCTAATAATGGAGCAAGTTGACTGCAGGATGATTTGGTGAAGTAAGATAGGGCTAAGGGATATTTTTAAGTTTCAAAAGGACGAACTTGGGTAACTAGTTAGAAAAGATAATGAGATTAAAGAGTTCAAGTCCTCAACTACAGCAGAAGGCAAAGGTTTTTCAAGGCAAAGATTAAAAACTAACTAGGAATTTCCAGCTTAAGCAACAGGACAAAATACTAAGGGAAAGGCATCAACTGCAGAAGGATATAAAACTATTTCCAAAAGCAGAATCAAAACAAGCCTATATTTTGGAAATCTCAAAGCGTACAGATCAACTGAGAATTATCAGAATTGAAGCTGAGCTATAACTCTGGAGGGAGATTTAATAAACAGCAAAAGTTTCTTAAGCCATAAAAGGGAAAGATGGAAAATGAAGAAAGAAATCAGATTTTCAGTGACGTTCAGCCAAAGTCAATTTAGTTATAGTCCCCAAATTAAATATGCTGCTTCTGTGTTCATTAAGGACATTAGTACTTAACAACAGAACAAACTAAGCAAAAAAAAAAAAAGAAGAAGAAAGGAATATTATTTACTATGGTATTAGGATTAAAACGTGTAAATGGAAATTGTAACATCTAAAGGAAAAAGGCCTTGGGTTGGGAAATTCAAATTGCCAGTACAGATATGAAATAAAGAAAAATGGCACACAGGAAAAGGACTTTAATGAATCTATCAAAGTGAGTTGTATTTGTGAATACAGAATAACCAATGCCTTATCTGTATTTAAGAAACAGGAAAATAAAATAAGAGCACATAAAAACCTGTTAGTCTGACTGTAGTAGTATTATCAGCTTCAGAAGAACTTTTAGAAGAAGAATTGTCTGGATGAGAATAAAGATGAGAGAATAAAGACAAGGCTTGACACCACCATGGATTTGGCCAGGAAAAAAAAATAATCTACTGTGTTGGAAAGATGTGGATAGTGAAGTTCTCCAAATATCTGTTTTGAATGTCTGTTTTCCTCTTGCTAATATTTTTGCATGTTAGTGTTTATAAGTTTTTGTTAAGGACACAAAACTTAAAATTATTATCAAAAGAGAAGAGGACATGAATATGACACAGAAAGTAATGCACAGCATTGCTGGGCAACCAATATAAAATGTAACTTAATTTATAAAAGATTCACCTGTGACTACTACCAGGATTTTCTGCTAGAGAGCAGGTACACATTATGTGACAAAAATTTTAATTTTGGGTGCATTGGCTCATGAAACAGCCGACTATGAGCTACAACTTTGGGAAAAAGGCCAGCTGGTTGTTCTCCATGCAACCACTCATGGGTTGCACTAGGCACAGGTATCCCACAAGCCAGCCTCCAGCACACACCTCCTAAATCATGAGCTGAAGCCTGCCAGTGTCTCTAGAAAACTCGAGGTGGTTAGAGAGAGCTCAGAAATGTGCTCCTTGAGCCTAAGTTTCCTCCTCCTATCTCTTACTACTTTTTTTCAGTCTTCTGCTCCAAACAGACCCACCTAACCCTGTTCCAGTTTTGCCTGTTCACCACACCAGACTTTCCCGCATAGGGTTCCTTGGCCACCAGCCACAGCAATGAAGGAATCTCATCCTTCATAATCCCTGAGGACAGTTAAAAGCACTTACCATGCTGTTAGCATCTAATGTTTCAATGACTTTACATCCATTTACTAGCAGTATTTGTGGTGATGTGTTAGAAATTAACATACAGTGGCATTATTATTCTTTCAGAAGCCCAAGAAGAAAGCAATTGCATGTTCTTTATATCTTCAAGCATGTCTGCCAAAATAACCATAGGGCACTGTGCCACAACTCCCTAGTGTGTCCTCCAGCCACTTAAAAACAATATGCCTCTCCCTGAAATTTCTGGTGACTACAGAAACCTTGCATTAATCAATACATTTCCTGCCACTGGGTATGTGCGATTACATACAACCTCAAGAAGCCAAGAGCTTCATTCAGAAGAATGAAATGGTTCCCATGCAAAAACCAGCTGTATTGCCTGGATGAGAGGAGAGCGAGAAGGGTGGCCACACACAACAGGTACGTAAGGAATCAGAACAACATCTCCACAGCTTCTCAGCCTCTACAAGAGTACTTTGGTCTATTATCTTATGCAACTTGTATACAACAAAACTAAACATATCTTTATCTGCCAAACACCTCCTTTGCCAGCTGGTGCTTCCACACTGCTTCTACTGAAGCCTCCTGACAGCACATCCCACCCCAAGCAACACAGCTGTACCACACCCAGTTAGTCGTAGAGAACAAAATAGATCAAGCCAATGAGTTCTAACAAGTTTAGAGATGTTCACCATTAGAAGCCTATGATTTTTTTGCTGACAGTGTGCAAACAAGGTTACCCTTATGTACCTTCAGTCCATTTACTCATCAGCTGAACTATTTACTTTTCAAGCTGTGACAAAAGCTTAGGTACAAATTAACTTTGTGGCATACATGCTGCAACTGTCAATCTGCAAAAGTCCAGTCCCTCATGAATTGCTGGCTACACTGTGAATTATATTGCTCCTTACCCCAGGTAGCAATAAACCTATTCCTCCTGGTAGCTCCTTATCTTGCTTGCTCCCCACATTGGATACTATCTGTTCCACAGTCTTTCTGATTTTTAGCCTGAACTGTAAGTGTACATCTGACTTGTGAATGCACGGAAATCCTCCAAACCTATGCCTAATTTTTAACCATTTCCTTGCTTTCCCTGCTGGATTTACACCTCTCCTCCCAAAGCTGGCTCTTCACCATAATTCTAGCACAAGATCAGCCACTATATTACTGCATGTCTACATACCAGTTATAAAAACATCAGAGGGGATAGTTCCTTGTAGATAGGGAAACTATTAATGCCGTTGTAGTAATTGTGTGTATTTATGGCTATCGTACTGAGATGATTCTGAAAATAAATTAAAAGTGATATTTTATAAGGGCACAAGAATGGCATCAGTAGAAAATTAAAATACCTATTCACATTACTGTCAACAGGGTAAAGCAATAATGACAGCAGCATTATCAATCTCTGACTATGTCTTGTTAAGTAACTTAAACATTTTTAACATAAAGCGTACATTGAATAAAAAGAACATGTACCAAGCCAAAAATTAAATGATAAATAGCATGTAACAAAAGGGCAGATATTCCGCAAAAATTAACTGAAGATCAAGTTTAAATCAAAACTGAAAGTACATTAAAAGTTGACAAATGATGCTATTACAAGTCAGCAAAATCTAATATAGAAGATACTAGAGAAAAAAATCTGTTCAAAACCAGTTTTTACTATATTTATGGCTGCTACAGTTTAGGAAAGAAAGAGAGTAGACACAATTTATAAACAGAATTGATATTCTGGGCAAGTCTACAAAAAGAAGTCAAATTATATAAATGTGATTGCACATGGAGAAAAGCAGGCAGTGGCTTTCATACTTGCTGTAATCTAAAATTTAGGTCACTGGACTGAAAAGTGGTAGTCTTACAATAAAACTCATTCTCTGCCTGACTTACAGGGACCAGTTGTTTCAGGGATTTTTTTTATTTGTAATATAAGCAGTAAAAAAATAAAGACTTGAAGATCTGCATATAGAAAAAGCATACAAGCTGTGAAAAAAATCTAGTTTTGATCTGCAAAGTGTCAATTACACAATAAATTATAATGAACATTTGAAAACTCTCATACAGTACTGTAGAAATAGGGAAAGAGAAGCAATATTTGAGACATGAAGTACTTATGAGCAAAAACCCTAAACAACAGGATTAAAAAGAATCCTTTTTGACTTCTTTGTTTGTAATAAAAGATTAGTATGCATCCAGTTACGGAGATGATGCAGGCAGAGAAATACAAAAGCAAAATCTGAGAACACCAACAGGAATTACGGATCTGTATGTCATCTGTGTATAAGCGATAACGTAAGCCATAGGAATGAAGCAATGCATGAAATGGCTGGTAAAAAGAAGCAGTCCTAAAATGACAACAACAAACACTGAAACAACAAATATAACATCAAGCTGTCCCCTCATACCCAAGTCAATCACCTGAAATGCATGTCCAGCAAGATATGATGCAACAGAAGGGAGTGCATGGCCCTGGACATCAAATGCTGACGACAGCCAAGGTACTAGATACTGTAAGAGCATTTTCCGTGCCTGATCCAATATGTTGAAAACTAGTGACAGATCGAATGATGCCAGATCACAAGAAACTCACTTGCATTAGCTACATGAAGGTCATTAAAAACTTTTAACAAAGTAAATTCACTTGGGTGCCCTGCTTTGATCCCTGACTGAAATGGGTTGAAACACAGTTAAGAAATGCAAGAAGAGATGGCTTAGACAGCGTGTTCCAAGGCTGTCAAGAAAACAAGAGTCACAATCAAACAGGACAGCAAGGAATACCAGAATTAGATTTCTTTAATACTGGAGTGCTTTCTTGTGGGTAGCGCAAAGGTTAAACGCATAGTTATTCTGACCAAAACAGCCCAGACTGTCATCAAATGAAACTGAGGGAAAGTAATAAAATCTTCCCAAAGGTATAAAAGATGTTCTGTGTTGTGTCATCTCTCTCAGGGGACATCACATCACAAATACTTTTAATTCAATTACGAAGAAAAATCATGATATTCTGGGATGCATGCATGTATTTCAGAATGAAGAACAGCAAAACGTATGTCTTAAGCAATAAGAGAAATACTGAAAAGCTAATCAACATGTTACTATTACTTCATTCAAGTAGACACATAGCACTGCATTCAGTTCAAGCAAGTTTCTACATTTCTGTTAAACTCTACAGCCCACGTAGGTGTATTTCCTTGCCCCCATTATCCACTGAATCTGTACGTGAGAACATTTTCATGAGTCAACATCCCATCTGCAAGCTAAACTTGCTTCCCTGAGTCCTGGAGTATTTATTTGTCAATCCTACAGCAGAGGCTGCTTCAGCACAGATGAGAAGAAATAGCTCCTACAGGACAAAACAGCAGCTAGGGACTGTCAAGACACAGAGATAACCTCACAGTGGTCACTTCCCCAGGATGTGCTCTCATGCCAGTGGCAGTGAGCAGAGTACATAACATTTACAATATCTTTGGAAGATATTACGTTTTCCTTCCCAAAGCTGGATATACTATAACTTCTGGTAGGAAGAAGGCTGACTGACCTCAGTATAGCCTAAGAGATGAAACCCTTGCACAGAAGGGGGGGGGGCGGGGAGAGAGAGCAAAAAGTAATAATTGTTGAAGATCTAAAACAAAAGCTATCATTTAAAGGAATTGTCTTTATTTTGAAAAAAGAAAGAAAATAAATTTGGTATATAGTATGCACAGATGGTATTATTCTAAACAAGTATTTTCAAACTCTTCCATTTGCTGTCAACATCTCTCTTAGTGCTATTGAACCATGGAGCCATCAAGTAAACAAAAGCAGGATGTTAGACTGAAGCAGAAAGTAAAGACATAATCTGAAGGTCACAGTGACAAAGGAGACGCAAAGTGACCCTTGTATGAAATAACTCCAAACATTGAATAGTCAACAAAGCTATCATTTTAATAAAAAGCAAAGTACTGCCACTACAGTCTGTGACAAAATGAATTATGACTCGCAAGAGGCAAATACTAATGAGAGGTTGCCTATCAGAAAGTCTCTTACATGACACACCTTTGAGAAGTGTTTCATACATAAACCCTTTTCCGAAGTGTTTTTTATATAAACATGTGTATGTCATTACACAATAGGATGCTCCACAAGTATTCATTTCTGGAAAGTCTTCCTTTTACATGTTATGGGTATTTGGTGCAGCAATGAAGAATATTTGAGATTTCAGATTAAGGTTTAAATAAAGCAAATAACACTGAAGAGTTACCAGTAGACAGTATTCATGAACATTTCGATTCTGCTCTATTTCTATGGTATACGGATCTTCCGAGCCTTCCTTGCTGCCCGGGTCCAGAGAGATAACCAAGAATCATCTCCTGTCTTTCTTCCACAGAAGGGAGGACAGAAGGGAGAGAAAACCCCACCAACCTCTTAATTCTATGTACAATGCATAAAGATGAAAGCATCTGCCTTAACACATAGTTATTTTTTCCCTTCTCTTCTTTTCCCCTCTGCTTACCTTCCTCCTGACTCAATCAGGCCACGCAGACTTGGAAATTCACCCATCTTTCAAGTTCTCCTATAGCATGCTGACAAACTAAGAGAATACGAAGAAAGGAAGTATTCGACAGGAGTTTTCTGAACAGAAGCCCCCCAGCTGGCCAAGCAAAAATTGTCTGTGAATGTGCAGGTGGTAGAGCTGCATAAGGCAGCATCCTCAGGATCTCATTCCCCCCTTTCTGTTCATTTTGCCATTTATTCCTCAATCCCTGCAGGCAAAGTGAATGGCAGTTTTCAGATCAGAGATTTTATTTAGGTTTAACTAGAATGGTGAATGTATTTCTATAAATCCATGGTATTATGTAGCTGTTATTTCTAGAATAAGCTGAAACGCTATATGATCTATCTCTATGTTTACATGGCAGCTAGCACCCTAACTTCACACAAGCTTATGCTCACGGGCTCATAGGTGTGTGGCAGAAGAGAGAACAGGCTTTGAACAGTTTTGTTCGTTGTTCAAAATCAGAAAATAATTTCTGCAAAAAACAGCTCAGTGGAAGCGACTCGCAAAATTACAACAATCTTATTCTAAATATTTCTGTTCACTGATTAAATAAGCAAACGTCTTCAATACCTCTATGACTAATAACCATGTTGGGCATTTCATAATGTTGTACCCGACAAAATTCTCCACATTATACTGAAAATTTGGTTCACGCTATTTCTACAAGATCTATTAATTAGAATTGTTGCACACAGCAAGTACAATGCCTTTTCATAAAAGCAATACCATCTTCATTACTTTTTTCCCCAGAAATGGACCTCTGTGCATATAATATGGAGGAGAAAGAAAGATTATTCTGATAGTAAAGCTAGTAAAAACATCTGCCCACTAAAGATACCAAATTATGTTATAGGCAAGCCGTACTGTGCTAAAGCAGAGCCTCTATCAGGGCTTTTGCACAGATGGTATCACAGATTTTTAAATTATTATTAGATTATTAGATAATTGTGCTCCACTCAAACCAAATATAGCCCATCTTAAAACATCTTTTGAGCAGTGCTGCATTTTAAATGGGTTCCTGAAATGATCAGAAATACTACTTTGCCTTTAATATGGATGGCATAGAATGTTAGAGAAAGACAAGAAGTACTCTTAGCATGCGAAAGTAATGGAAATAAAAACAAACGTAGCATATCACTCTTAAAAAGAAAGGTTTTCTAACAGCGTATGCCTGTGTGTATATATATATGAAATAAAACACAAATTGTAAATAATAATTTACATACTCTTAATACTGAATTTCTAAATTACCGAGATACTTGGAAAGAAAAGCCCACGTGTTTTTCTTTGCTTTGTACAGGTAACTTCATTTGAAAACTCTATCCTATAATTTCTTGCTGTTCAGTGTAGTGAACCATTAAAAGTGAAAGAATTTACTGAGCTGAACAGAAATAAAAAAAATAAAAAGCCCCTTAGGATAGTGAAAAAAAGGTGCCTGAAGCTATAGCTTTTTATACATCTAACTCCCATCTCTCCCATTACATGTGATTAGTCACAAATGGATCCTTCTACATTTGCTCTGGTATCATCATTCTTCTCCACACTTGCATCTGACACAGCCTTTTACCTTCTTGCTTCTCCACATTAGTTGTGTACCTGTTGGAAGCTGGTGTCAGGCAACGTGTTCACAAGTTCATATCAAGGATTTTGTTGCTTTGAAATTATGTATTTTACATGTTCTGGAAAGCACTCGTTCAATGAAAATTATCCCATGTTAGCAAATTTACTAGCAGGTTAACTTGCCTATAGCAGCTACCTCTATCACCATGAATGCTAGCCCCCAATTGAGAAGTGGGAGTAAATGACTTAGAAAGTGATAATAGAGGTCATGCCATTCAGTGGGATGCCACCACTTGTTCTGCTTATCATGATGTAGTTCCTATCCATCCATTCCTCCCACCTCTTCTCTGCAGCAGCTTTGGTGGTCTGCTGCATACTGAGCAGCAGATGTTCTTTTCTTGATATTACATGCAAATTTTTCAAGCAGCTGCACAGAGCTGATATTATCATATAAGAAACGTCATGACTTTGACTTTTCTTGCTGTCACTGATTTGCTTTCCTGCTTTTCTTTGGAGCCTAAGACTTTACAACCATATATATAATAATAATAGTTTTAATTTTTATTGTTGTGGCTGCTGTTGTTATTTCAATTTATTGGCTTGACAGTGGGGCACATAATTTCTTGCCTTTCTTCCTCATCTCAAGTGCTGATTACTGTATTCTCTTTAGACCTTGTTAAGTTTCTTTATAATTCCTTGACTTAGAGACTTTGTCTCCTCTGGGTCAGAATGTACAGGATATCCGTGAGCGAAGCTCCACTTAAATCAGCTAGCTTGGGAGACAGATTCCTCCTTCACTGATGAAGCTGCAACACAAAAGATAACATCACCCAATTCCCTTGATTTTTTTCTTCTTTTTCTATCCTTTTTCTTTTTAGTACAATAATTTGAGTTGTGAGAAATTCTATTAGATTTATAATTGGCTTATTTTTTAAATGTTTGCTTTGATTTACATGGACTTTTTGTTAACTCATGAACACAGATTTGCTGCAAAAATATCTTGGTACAAATCAATCCTCAATCTACTGGGAAATGAGGAATTTTGACTTCCGCTTTGAAAACTGGCAAAATCTGCCTACGGGAAGCAGCATACTTCTGTATATTTTCTTACTGTAAGTCCATTTTGAAGCAGTTTACATACTTGCCAATGATGACGTAGGCTTACGTTCAAATGTGTACCCATAGTTTTGACCTAACAAAGTATAAATATTCCTTGTTATAGCTATCGCTGTTCTACGGTAAGTACTTTACAGAAGAAAATAACCCACTGGAAATAGAGAACTGCAATACCTATGGTCTAGCAATTTTCTTTTATATTTCACCACCACATGGCTTCTCCTTTAGGTGAAGGGAACAAAGCCTTATCTAATTACTTCAACTACTGTGACTCCCTGCTGTTAACCGAGATGTATTATAGAGAGATGGGCCTTTTCACAGTGATTGCATTTTATCTCTGCCCAAATCTCCTCTGCGTGCTACTAGAAACAAGACCTTTGTGCTAAGCAAACTGTGCTCTGTGTCCCAAATAACAAGTTCAATATTGTAAAAATAATGCATACTAAGCACAGAAAAAATTCTCCACCAAAAAGGCTTATAATTAGCACTATCCCTATATTAAAATCATCTCCCCTCTATGCATACAAAAATGTTCAGCTGAACAAATGGTATAAGGAAAAGCAAATAATTTTGTTCTAATTCACTTAATGTATTCACCAAGCCCGCAAATACTTTGCATTAACAGTTAAAGTTGAGGATTTCTCATTTGCTGCCAGAAGTCAAAAGCCAATGTTTGGAACACCAGAACAGCATTCACTTTTTTTTTTTTTTTTTACGATAGCATATCTGTGCTTATATATATTATTAGATAAAACTTTGCATGCAGACTTTACCATGCTTGGTAACATTTTTCAGTTACCTCATTGCTGCTCGGATGAGCAGAGTACTGCGTGTGCATTATTAATCAATCTCGCAGCTTTGGACAGACAATGCAATTCAGGAAAAGGTAGCGATGTGGACTGTAAGCCAGTCTCATCAAATAGAGTTTGGGTGCAGTGAAGGAAACGATGCAGGTGTGAAGCCTTCTATCACAAATTTGACTTTTGGATGACAAACTTGTGCCATTCCAGCTCTGCATTGTCTATTTGATGGATCATCTAATCTGCAAAAATACCTTCCTACTCTGATAAAGTGTATGCATATTTTAGACAAGGGTGGTTGTGGCAATAAGGCCCCATATCTCACAGAAATCCAAGAATAACTAATTAATGAAAGAAGTGAGAATACTACTACTTTTTTTTTCTCTCAGAAGAAATAAAATAATTGCATGCAGCATTTTTAGCTGGTGAAATCTTCCTACTTATGTTTATTCTGAAGTGGTTTTTAAACATTGTTAAACAAGTAACTTTTCAATTAATACTACCTAATTATCAGGTACTGCAAGACTTTGGTCTTATAGCCATCTATGTTTGAGACAGTTCACTAACAAAGATTTCATAAAGAAAGTCTAGTTTCTTTTCTGATCTTTCCCTATATTTAGCTAATTTCTCTATTTTTACATTTTGGAGAGGAAAACAGCTTACTCAATGTTTGATGAAGTAAGATTAAATGGGTATTTAATCCTGGATTAAACTAATAATTATTATTACCAGGATAAATAATATTGTATTGATATTTCAGAGACACATTATGAATGGTGAAGAGGCTCCTTGTTTCCCTGTAGTCAAATAGTATTTGATGTCAAATGCAGTGTCTCTCTCTCTAAAAAAAAAAAAAAATTTCTAATTCTTCCATTCACCCTCATTAGTAGTGTGAAGGCTAGTCTAGCAAACCAAATTAAATGATCTCTTTGGAATATCGTGATTCAGGACCAAGCCCCCTGAATTTCAGTAGACTCCAGACGGGTCTCATAGTATTACCCAGGGACCAGAAAGATGATGCTCCAGTCCATGGGAGCAGCACTATATCCATTTCTAATATACACCCTTTCCAATTTCTTGTCCTCAGCAGTTTTTTTCCTCATCAGTCTGTTTTAGCTAAGAAGTGCTGAGGAAGACTTACATAACCTGGTTGCTTATAAATAGGGGAATAATTGCCACTTTTCACAAACAGAAATTCTGTAAAATAAATAAGGCTAAATAAATGTTTAATTTAAGATTGCACTGGTGGATCAGATTTGGAAATCAAATGTTCCTTCCAGGATAATCTTAACTGGTTGCCTGGAGAGGTTGTCTCCATCCTGAGAGCTCTCAAGACCTCACTGGTTAAACCCCTGAGCAACCTGGTCTGATTTCACAGTTGATTCTGCTCTGAGGAAGGACTAGAGACCTCCTGAGGTCCCTTCCAAACTGAACTATCTATCCCATGATCTTACAAATCCATCTAACAACCCTAGTCTTCAACATAATTAGGGGTATTCATGAACAAACCCATCAGCATCTCAGACTTCTGGTTCTGTGCCTGCAAAGCTGGCAATACTAAACCTATCTCATTGCACTATACAAAAATACATGGAGCTCTCGGATGCATTTGTCTCTGTGGGACATAGCTAGCCACATTCATGCTGCATTGACTTCCTATATTGGGAAACAATGCTCTTTGGCCTCTCTAACAAGGTCATTGTTCAGAACCAGTATGCTCTGATAAAGAACAGCATGAATGATATGAATAATAAACAAATGTCAGTTAATTTAACTTGCAATGAAGAAAAATAAAATTCTATTGTCTCTCAGTGACTAGTATGTATTTTTCCCTCCATAAGACAAAAACTCACAGCAGAAGACAATCTTATGTGTTATTTTCTATTTTTTAAATGTACAGATTTGTTTTTATGAATATTGTGTTTATGAACATTGTTACCTGAGCATTGCCCCCGCAACATATAATAATGTTATTTTCATCTATCATTTTTTTCTTTTCTCCTGTTTCAGAACAAAGAAACATGCACAGCAAAGTGTGTTCTTTCAGTAGTCTGCTTTGGGCTTATGTCTTTGGAAATTTTTTTAATACACACAGTACTACTTACTACTTAGTTACATCACATCAAAGAAATATGCCTTCTGTAGGAAACAGCAGATAAAAAGGCTGAATGGACCCAAGTTCTCGAGAAAAATTCATTGTACATACTCAGACCATTATCAGACTTACACAGATGAAATACACCCTCAAAGGAAAGTGGTGGTCTGGCAATGAAGTTGAGGAACCATTCTCTTTAAGCTTTTGATGAGCCACTTGTTGATAACCCAGATTACCAAAAGACAACTTGTGGGTAAAGATCAAAAATTCATCTTAAAATTTGATATCTTGTGAGAAGGTAGCATGGAAAGCAAAAGACAAATGAGACACTTCCATGATATCTCTGTTGATGATAACTACCCTTGAGTTTTGTTCTGGCTGGAAGCTCCTAACGCCTGAAGGCTTCATGCAGTCTAGAGGCATAAAGGCATTTCTGTAGTCTGAAATGAGATCAGACTACATTAAGCTCTTACCAGACTAATAGTAGAAAAAAAAAAATCTGAGAATATTCTTAAGAACAGACTGTATTGATCAATTGTAGGTATCTTCAGCCAACGATAAACTGCAGCTGAACAGAGCTCCCCTCTTTCTGTCCTGTCTGTAGCAGCCGCTCAGAGGACAGCTAACAGCTACATCACTCATTTGAGGGGTGAACCTACTTCAGAGGAATGAAGAGGAAGAAAATGCCATAGAGAAAGAGTGCACAGCTCTTTCCTCCTCCTCTTCTACCAGGAGAGAGGAATAGTTTACTGCCTGTAAATCCAGCACCAAACTTGCATCCCTAGAGCAATCCTGAAATAACCAGACAGTGTCAGGGAAAAATTAAGGGTGTAAGTAGGATTTGAATACAGGCTCGTGACCTGAGCATAACAGGCAGAATTAGTGTGCTGCATCTTAACAGCCTAACTTCAACATTTGTGAGATATTATCATATTAGTCTTAGGCTGGCAGTGGAGCAGCAAGATTTGTCCCTTTTTGTTTCCTTGCTCCATCCTCACGTGTTCAAAGACAGCAAGTTGCCTATGGATTGTAACAGCATGTTCTTTTCATGCTTCATACATGATACTCATCCTACTCTCTTATCCTGTAAGGTAGCCTTAGTTTTAAAGCAGGTAGCATTTCAGCTCTCTTGGTTCACTAATTCATTTTTACTCGTGTACAGTGAGAAACTAGGTTTATGCATCTTATTTTCATCTTGGTGCATGTAAATGTCACACAGGGAGCTGAAAATCCACCCTGAAATATGGGAAGAAAAATGCTCCAGCATTCAGTAATATTTGCATTTTATTTTTACTAATGACTTCATTTTTCACTGTTTTAGATAAGCGTTAGGACAGCCACATCACTGTGATTCATCAACAGAAGCCTGCTTTATCACACAGTTGTATTAAAAAAACCTTTTGTAACGCTTTATACTTTAGTGGTTTTAAGAGATCAGCATTCATCATTCTGTATCTTGTTGGGCAACACTTCTCTGAGAAAAGCTAGAAATTGAATTGATCTTCCAAGTTTATTAAAGTATTGGTAAAGTGGCAAAGCGTTATTGGTCATGCTTGTCTTGCTGTCTGCTTTCAATTGCGGGTCTTATTTCCATGCATGCATAAAGCAACTGTAAGTGCAAACAAGGCAGTAAGGGAAGTGGCACTCACTGGAGAACACAGAATGCTCTATTCAGGACCTTTGTTGGAATTTGCTCTTAAATTATGATTGTATCTTCAGTTACTTTATAAACTTATTTTCTGCCCATTACTGAAACACAGAAAGTGTTCCTCTCCAGGAAGGGTAGTTCATAAAAGTGCTTAGGTTTTGGATTACTAGGATTTTCTAAATTATGCAACAAATAGAGAAGAAATTTTACGCAACCCCTGCAGTCCTTATTTCCTAGAGAAGGCTGTGTATGCAGTATGTGTATATGAGAAAAGTAACTTCTGTTACATTTTTGCTGATAGTTTAAATTACAAATTAATACACTAGAACGAGAAACTTCTTAAATGGAGAAATTCAGATCTCCTGAATAAGAAACTAGAGGGTTTAAATACAATCCCTGCTGATTCTTTCCTTATAATTGTTCTTACTGAAGCAACTTTTAATGGGTTGCAGCTTTGACTTTATAGATTGCAACAGTGTCCACACAACTGCCTCTAGATCCCTAAGGAAAAATGTCCCTGGGCTACTTCTGAAGTCTACCCACGTGGACGCAGCTGTCTTCACTCCTTCTACAACCTCCTTCGTCTTCATTCCAGACACAGCCTCTAAAGTAACATATAAAGAAACAAATAAAGAAGCTGCATCCCTCACATCTCTTAAAGCCAAAACAAAATTCACACTGGATGTTGAGCTTCTCTGTCAGAAGCATTATAAAACCAAAACAACTACTTCTGACCTTCCCATTCTATGTTTGACATACAAAACTTTTTCTACATTAGGCATTTTGGTGCTGCTGCTGTTTAATTACCATTATCATGACAACGTACTGGAGGCCTTAGACATCACTTATGCTCTGCAAAAGCAGGAAATATAAAAGTGACTTGAACAGTAAAGGTTTTGCAATTTAAGTAAAATAAAAGACAATGGAGAAAGATAATAGGGAGGCTTTGTAGGTGTTTACAAGGAGCTTCTTCATGGCAAAAGTTAGAAGGCATATCATCTAAAAGCCAAAGTTATGCTTGTAGATTCACAAGATATTGAAGGAGCAAAGAAAAGTATCTGAGATGCACACTGTTGTGAACTATCCTTAGAAAATCTGAGTGGGAATCAAGAGAATCTTTCAAAGGACACATTGAAGGAACACTTAAGAGATATCAGGGGGGTGTGGAAAACAGAAACAGGAAAAAGATGGATTCACACTCGAAGAAGAATACTGCTGACTGCGTTGAAATAAGCTGGCAGGTCAGGGCTGGCACTATAGAGTCAGGTTCAGAGCTTCTGCTAAGAACAGAAGTTTCCCAGGAGCACAGGGGAATAAAGCAGGAGGGGACAGAGTCCAGCAGGGACCGACGAAACTTTTACAGATCACACCAAAAGTCAGACTATCATACTATCTTACCCCTGGCATTTGTAAGATACAGGCAAGTAGGGTGTATATAGCAGTACCATAACACTCCATGACTGCAGACACTAGTGATTTCCAGAGCCAGACATTGCATTCAAACAGCTGTATTTTACAACCTATGATAGACTTAAAACTCTGAATTTTTCTGCTCCTTTTCTGGCATCAATACCTGCACCACATCCTGTGACAGTAATTTGCACTGTAACTACATTCTTTGTTTCCTACGTTGTAATCAGCACAATATCTATACCTTGGTTCATCAAAAGTAAAAAAAAAAAAAAATTGGGGGAGACACTAGATAGAATGAAAATTATTTATAAACCTTCAGCATAAGGATGAGCCAGCTTGAGGCTTCCTCCATAGCAAGTCAACTTATCTAACATAGATAGTGACTATTTCTCATGGTGGAAAGGGCAGAACAAGCTTGGGAAGTAACAGGAAAAGAAATATAGAGAAATCTCCATAAACATCAGAGAAATCTGGTGAAGATTTACAGTGAGATTCAAGTTCAGATGAAATACCATATGTGATCTGCGGAGGTAACAAATCCTCTGCAATCACTAGGGAACAAGGAGAAAACTAGTTTTCACCCTCCACACATACATACACATGAACTTCTCTGAAGGAACAATTTTTGAAGTCATCAAGGCTTTTTCCTACACACACACCCCAGTATGCTCATTTGGATGTTCCTCCTGTAAAGGCTGAAGAGGAGAAACCCTATATATTTTACTTTGTGAATATTAATCGCAATTTATATGCAGTCTCAAGTTACTAAAGAACCACCTTTAGTAACCAAACTAAGTACTCAAGTGAGCACATAGTGACATAAAAATGGTTCTCCTTCTGCAAGTTGATTGATTAGAAGTGTGGCTCTAATTGCATGAAATTGTTCATGTAATCTGAAAGTGGCAAACAGGCTCATAACACATTTTAGAGAGTGTGTGTGGGAAAAATTCTTCTTTTCTAGCACACTTTTTTAATGTTATTAACATAAGTAAAAAAGACAAATTTTGGTTAAAAAACCATCAACTTAAGAATAAAGATCAAACTAGTGAATTCAAACCAAATCTGGATACTTTGGCAAAGCTAAGAGTGCTTGGATCCGTGTTTGTATTTAATTTTGTAGGAGCCAGCCACAACATTTGAATCCAAATTCACATCAGAATTATAACAACCTTGGAGGACATTCAGATGGAACTGTCTGGCTTGAAACTATGGTTAGTTTTCAAATGCTATGACATTTGCTGTGGATTGAGGCTTTTCCATGCCTGTGAGACTATAAATACTGTTTCTTAGGATGTTATGCGATTTTTTTTTTTTTTTAAAGCTTCTCTTTCCCAGAAAGCTTAATACATATACCAGAAGGAAATGTGGAGCGCTTATCACTGGGTTGGAATTTGGTTTATAAAGAACCTTTACCTGGATCTGTGCCTTCATTTCTGTCACACTTTCAGGAATTATGTGAAGGTAGGAAATTTCTCTCTCTAGGATATCATAAAACATGTTATATTCTAAGCTTCATGTGCAAAAGATGAGCTGTACAAGTAATTATGCACACATGACTACAGTATGTGTCTTTCAATATATAAAGACACATCATATGACTATTTTGGTTTGTATTACATGCATTGTCAAAGTTCGTACTTTGGAATAGGTGTACCTACAGCCTTCTCCAGCAATTGGGACCAGGTGCCTGCCCAGCACACACTCTTTCTGGATAGGTGCAGGTCCAGGGCATGTACCATCCCTCCCTCCTCTGCTGCCTACATGCTTGAGGTCCCATGCACTGGGGCTTGGACCGGGGTTGCTGGGAGAGCCACAGAACATCCAACACATAGCCAGTCTACATAATGAATACTAGGAGGGTTGAGCAAGGAAGAAAGTATTTTTAATGCAGCTGTTGCTAATCAAAATACCCATCACTGAAATACTTTACTGCCCTTTTTTTTTTTTAAATTAAAGCTAGTTACCATTAGAAAACTGCACAGATGCCTCTTAGTAACTCACCTCTTCTCATGACTAAACCCTTGCTCTGTAGGACTGTTGGTCTCTGTGAGATCAGAGAAGGATGCTCGACCTCTCAGGCCCACGGCGGTGGTATTAGCCCTTACAAGATCACAGATGTAGGAATAAAGATGTGTTTGGAGAGGAGCACACACTACTGTGTCATAAAACTGCCTGGAAATTTTTTTAAACTTTTGTCAGAATACGTGTATTTGTCAAAACACATTAACATGAAAATGTATAAACTACTGGTCTATGGCAATTCAGATGTCGTCTTCTGGATTTTTTTTTTTTTTTACTGGAACTTAATTTTACAGTTCTACAGAACTTATTCTGATCGGTAATATTTTTTGTGTTCTTATGTATGTGTGGTATGTAGAAATAGTAGTCTAACCATCTCCACAAGACCATAGGAAGAAAGCAAGCACATCAGAATTCTCCCTCAGTTACTCTTTGCATGTTGCAATTAGTAGGGTCTTGGTTTTTTTTTGTAGAATCAGTGTTGCAAAGCAGGCCTTTAGCTGTGGTTAGAGCACTACTATGACTACACATCCCCACTTGCTCACATGCACACATTCATTCCATACCCTCTGGCAACAAGTTATTTCAGGTGTTACCTATTTGAGGTAATGAACAGTATTGAGCTAAAAAAACCTTTTTTTTTCCCCAATAACCATCTGAGCCTAGAAATGCTGACTCTACTTTAAATGCAAAAACTAATTCCTCAGTTTAACTGACTGGCTCTCGAGATTATGCAGCCAATGCTATAATGTACCCACTGCAGTCATCTTTTCTTACTTCTCCTTCACTTGTAGGCCTGAGTATCAGCCATGGCTGGGGTCTCTTCTGTGGAGGCAAAGAAGCTATCAGTGGACAAGAAATTCTCAGGCATAACAATTTACACCAAACACTCTTGTTTTCTTAACTGATGATTCTGGTTTTAAAGACGCTGCTTGCTTACTTCCCCAAACCTCAGAGGCAAACAGGAGCACAAAGAGAGAAGCCCTAGTATAGGAGACAGGAAGCCCAGTAAGGGGAATAGTTCTAAAATGATTCAGCATTAAGAAAGAGTACATTAAGAATGCATACCACATGCTTTAAGTTTGAAGATTATTTGACACGCACAATTTGTGTCTTAGCCGAAGAAACAGAAATATGTGAGTTCATCTTTAAACAAGGACAACCCAGGAGAGTGTCTCAGTTAAGCTTATTTAAAATAAAAAAGGTACAAGTACATAAGCTGATCGGCTTTTACGTGCATTTTCTCTGCTCTGGGTTCTTTAGCAAGTCATCCTTGTTTAAAAAAATTTGTTAAAAAAAGCTTTTCAGAGCATGTGTCCCTGAAATCTTTCTATTAATCTGAATCAATTAGATTTTAAAAAAGAAATGATGGACTACATAAAAAGAGGTTTAGCATTATCACATTGACGATAGACTGATCCACGGGGTTTCAGCTGCATTATCCAAATGTAGTGCCTGGCTCATGGATTTTCAGAAGCTGTAAGAGATCTCTCTGAAGGACAACAAAGAAATGGGAAAGAAGGGGATTTGCTTCAACTGAAATGAATGCAAATGGCATCTCCATTCATTTCATTCGCAGCAATCTGTCACCTTTTCCTTTCTGCTTCACACAAAAAATAGGAGATAATAGGGAAATAGTAATGGCATAAGTGGACAGAGTCTGACCATTAAAATGTTTACCATTCCAGCATGATGCCTGCAGATGCAATAAAATTGAAACTGGAAAGGTGTTAGAATTGCTGCCGGTTTCTATTCATTTGAATGGCAGCAACCCAGAGCTCTGTTTTATGGTTTCACGTAGAGGGTCAATCCATTATCTTTTTTTCTTCCTGGGATCAAATAGCATTTTTTGTGAGGATTAGGTCTCTGTGGCACACTGAAGTGGAACCAATGTGCAGAGGTTTGAATGTTGAACCTATTTCAAAATTGAACTGCTTTACAAATAGTGAGTTGACTTAGAAATTGAACTTTAAAATATTAAATGGATTTTTAAAAGTTCAAAACATGGAGATTCTCCTTAAAAATGATTATGTATAAACCCATCTACCACCCAGAAAAGTCACAAACATAAATATTATGAGTACTGGAACAAATTCAAGTAGCTAAATATTAAGCATGTTTTTTCCCCCATTTTCTGTCTATGTGGCGAAAAATGTATAACGTACTGGAATCAAAGGATGCTATGGACTTTTTGGGGTGGGAGAGAAAGCAGAGAGGCAAACGAGTAAAAAAAAAATTACATTATGCAAGGTAAGTACACACACTGCTTATCAATGGCAAGGATGCGAGGCAAGAGACTTAGAAAAATGTACTATGTATATCCACCAAAACCAGGAAAGGATAGTACTATACTATATATGTATATATACACACACACTTTTTAATGTAAGGATGCATTTTGTTTGTCTGAAGAGAGGAATTTCTTCTTCAAGGTTATAGCAATTATGAATATAATCAAAGAAACAAAAGCATGTAGCAAAGTAGTGTTGATTTATGATCACTTCAGATTCAGGAAAGAATGCAAATGCTTATTTACTATTCTATAATTCACAGTCTTAACAAGAAGGAAACAGACAGCAACACTGAAAACAAAGTCTGTAGTAGAGAATCAGTGAAGAGTCTTGAGAAGAGTAAGCTGACTCAAATATTTTTTGAATTTTCATTTCTTAGCTAGCTATTCTAATTCCCACTCTGAAAACTTTTTGCCACACAGCAAAATAGGGATGTGCATGGACATTTCCACATGGAAATCTAAAGGATTCTGTAGGAATGCAAGGGTTTACTCACAAGTAAACTTGCAATAAGAACCTTAACATAACCAAGTATCAATTAATAATCAGTTGATTAAATATTGATTGAACATCAGCCAATTAATTGTTCTGAACTCACAGACCAAATGGATCTGCTTCAGCACCTGACCCACAGAACAGGCTTTTTAAGTCAGTGTCCAACACAATCCACAGTTTAGAAACATTTTCTGTAGCATAGCTAAGCTATAGCTTAAAAGATGCTTTGTAAAAACAGGTCTATTACAATTTTTATATGCCCAGTTATTTTTCTGCAGTAAGAGGGAAGACAAAGACTACCAAAGGACATACACTTCAAACAGACTGATCTGAACACTGATACTTTGTGAAAAATAGATACACAGAGTGGTCTTTATGGTATGTCAACAGAGAACATGATGACAAGACAGAAAAAGGTGCAGAGTCTATACAGATGATTATGAATTGCTGTAAGAGAGGCAGTCAGACATAGAACAAGCAAGCCAGTCTTTTAAAAAAATTCAATTTCAGCATTTATAAATGTCTCTTTCTTTAAATTTTAATTCTTAAATTTCTAAATCTTAATTCCTAAGTAAGGGCTGCATTCTCTCTTGTACACCAGTATCTTTAAAGCAGGAAAAAGTATCTCAGTATTTCTAGCACAGACACTTAGAAGACAACTGCAGCTGGTAGCAAGCTCTCATAACCCTAACTGAGGGAGCATGTCCTCTTCAAGGACTCACCAACAAATAAGAAAACAGAAAGGTATTAGAAATTAGTTAAGAAGCCAAGAGTCCCAGCAAAGCCCAGCTAACACAATAAACGAGCATGACACTTTTCTCAAGTGTTCGGCACCTTTAAACACAACTTGAGTATTGGCAATTATGGAATCAACATTTTCCTCCTCCTTGCTGTTGGTGCAGAAGAGACTGAAAGCATTCATGATTTAGATCATTCTCACAGCCCAAGAAGTTAGCTCTAGAGTATGATAGACTTACACAAAAACATTGGGATATCTGCTTTCAGAGCTGGCAAAAATTCATTTCAACCACATTTGATCAATTCTGGCAAAGTCCTTTCAGCATTATTTTGAATTTCATATATCCAATTTATAAAGCAAGATATGAACAATGTATATACTCTGTAAAATGTTACGTTCTGCAGTTAGGTAAAGCAATGAAAAAGAAAATATAGTATGTGTCTCTACATTAGACAACAGTCTTTGTCCTGGACATTTCCTGTGTTTTTTCTAGTGATCAATTCTAACCATCTAAAAATAGTGGTCAGGTATTACAATGTACCCAACCTTAGAAGCTGCCCTTTTACCGTCACAATGAACATAATGCTAATTTTTCTAACCAAGAACAAAGATAACTTTTGTACTCAATAGCGTACTGACTATAGTTAAAAGATAAAATGATAGATCTTTGTATTGTTTTCAAATTTGTTCATAAGATGTGACATACTTTTATTAACATGTCATTCTTTATTAATGTGTGTAATTTATTAAAGCCAAGTTACAGCAGCGCTTGCCCAAAGTTTAATATCCTCAGAAGTAACAGAAAATCAAGGAACCTTTCTTTATATACAAAAAGCAAGATAATGCAGAGGAATGACCATGAATGTTAGATATTTTCCTCTCTATTTAAAGATATATTGAGCACTATATGTACTGCCCATTTGTGCAAAAGAGTATTGTTCAGGAATAAATGAGATATATCAGTATGCAAAGGCTGAGCTGCTTGTTTTGCTGCTAAGACAGACATCTCTAGTCATCTAATGAAGTTTGTTTTCTAAGAAGAAAAATACTGAAGTGTGTAACTCAGCAGAGCAAGTTCACTACTCATGTTCAATGAAGATAAATTTTGAACATCTAGAACAACAACTTTGACCAATTTCTGACCATCAGTATCTAATATGGGAATTAAATTCAAAATTTTCTAATTAGACACCAACTCAGCAGGCTATCAAGATGTGTCTTATGGACCATATCAGTAACTAGATCAGAAAACATCACCAAAAAAATCAACCTGCCATCATTATCAAAAATAGATTTTTTTTGAAGAATTTTTAAGAAATACTGTTAGCACTGGCAGGCAGATTAATCCAACAAAGTATCACACACCTTAATAGCAAACTTTGAGAACACATTCACAAATGCAACTGATAAAACAGAGATTACTTTCAAGTATTTGCTTCACTTCACCGAAGGTCTCCACATTACAATCCTTAGGCATATTGCTGTTGGCCATTGGCAGTATATCATTAGTTTTGATGAACAAAAAGAACGCACCTTGGTGAAACAACTCAAATAATAAGGAATCTTTGCAAACTGTTAAGCTTTTCTAAATGCTTAGCTTTCCTAAGTTTTTCTCCCTAGAAGGAAAAAATGTTTTACTGATATTTAGTATTTTATAAAAGATATTAACTCTCAAGTTTTAATATCTTCAATTTCAACTTTACACCTTGTGTTTTGTTTGGGGTTTTTTTTTGGTTTATTTTGTTTGTTTGTTTTTAAATCTGTCCATCATGAAATGTATCAGACAGAGGAATTGCAGTGTAAACTGTGCTTTGAACACCTCTTAAAGTAACTGTTAATTTATTGATGGTGCTCTGCTACTGCAGGCTTTAGGACACAATTAAGCTTGACTTTGCACTCTATAGGTGGGCCAAACTCCTACTGAAATTTGCTTCAGTTCAGTCTCCTAGACAGAACTGACTTACTGCTGATAAAAGGCATGAAGACAACGAAGTGCGAGCTTTATTGGTTCAGCCTTCTTAGAAAAAAGAAAAAATATGACTGTTTTCCATACTTGTATTAGATGAATGAATGCCACAAAGAGAAAGAAAATCTAGATAAGGAGAAAATAGTGTTAGTAAAGAACAAATTTAATAATGTCTAGATCATAGGTTTTAAAATAGAGATTATAAGATGATTATTAACCATCTGATAACGGAGGTTCTGAAAATTACATCCAGTAGGGGTTGTGAAGACAAGAAACACAACTTGTTCAAAAGCTGGGCTTAACACGCTGGTTTGAGAGAATGTAAAATGTGTTTACATAGGGTAATGGAAGGTTGGACTCAAGAGCCATACTTAAGTGCTTAAAAGCAGGTTTGAGAAAAAACATGAGGGAACTCTGATCTTTATTGGATTGGTAGATATTCAATGAATAGAAAAGCTTGCACCATGCCTTAGTAAATAAATAGATAAACACAGCTTACAGCTAAATCACATTCTCTTTTAAGTACTGCATCCCCAAAGTTCAGCTGACTAGCATTTATGAAAAGAAGAGTTTATCTCAGCAAGCTTTACATTTTAAGAAAGAGCAAGACCATAGCAACAAAACCAAATTAATGCAGTGAGAATAACCTAAACAATCTCTCCCACCACAATATAAACTTGCTAACAAATTGAAACAATCACAATCTGTTCAGGGAGTAAAAGAAAAAGCTCGTAATAACTAAGTGGCTAATTGTTTGCCAGATTCAACATTCTCCACAACAGTAGGGCGTACCCTGCTCTTAGAAAGAGAACCTGAAAATTTTCCTGGGAAATCAATGAAAATAAAAAAAAAAAAAAAATCAAAATTCTTACCTTGAATGCATGAGTGTCTTTGGCACTCCGCTGGGAATCGCCATTCTCATCTCTTCTGACAAGCATTACAGCATGGCTTGTCTCAGCTAGACCTCATGCCTTCCCTAATCACATATACTTTCCTCCGGCAAAGTACAAAGGAAAGCTATACAGGGCAAGGTGCTGGTGCTTCTGCGTGGAGCAATTTAAGATGCCATCAAGCCTGACTACCATTTAGCAAATATGAAACAAAGTAATTCGTTCTGGCTAGCTTTCTCTATTTGCCAAGCAGATGGGAAACAGCATCCAATAATCAATTGCAGTAAGTTACTGATAAATGATATCTAGTTCCTCTTTACCCTTTTTCTCCCCTCTGATATTTGGGTTTTCTCCCTCCTCCCTTTCACTTTGTATCAAGTGAGTATTATGGCCTTCCATTCTTTTGCATCTCTCCCACTGAAAGGATTGCCTTCTAATGGTCAAATTTACCTATTTAAAGGGCAGTTACATCATTACAAAATCTGGCACTGGATCATAGAACACGATGATGGATTTCTGCAACCATGTCTTAAGAAGATAACCTTTATGAAGAGAATACAATCTTGGCTCCCATTGAAGAAAAGGCATGTGAAAGGAAATCATAAAAGCTAGAAGTGAAATAGTATCTTCCAGTAGTAATTCTGGAGAGCACACTAACCATAAGGGGATCAGGAATTCTGGTCCAAAGTATTCTAACACGAAAGAAATCAAATGAAAAACGGGTAGTCATCGTGCCGATCAAAAGCCTTCTGGGTGAGACTTGGACTGAATGCATTCTCACCAAATCCAATGCAAGGTACAGAAGAAAACTCTCAAAATTCCTAAAGAGTTGGGAGCAATTTGGACAAGATGATAATCTAGAATCTATAGCAAATGTGAAGCACTGACTTTCAATCAACTGTGATTGGTATCACTTGAGCAAGTACAGGCCTGTAGACCACGTGCTGTATATTCTTGCTTATCTATCTTTTTTCTCCTTGGTGAGGCTGTGAAATGGCTCTCCAGACATCAGACTGCACTGTAATTTTTACCTCATAAGAAATTTACAGTTTCATATCTTTCCTAATGGGATTACCTGAATCATTTACATTTCAGGAAATAACTGGAGTATCAATCATTCTGACTCACAAGTAAGAGCACATAGAAAGGATCGAGATGAATCTAAAAGTTGTTTTATTATTAGGAGTTCATTTTTAAAGATCTTGACATTTATTGGCTTGAAATCAGAGGCAGTATAAGAGACTGGTTTGCTGTGTAAAGTTTCATTTTTATTACATGAGACCTAGAAACAATTCTTCTGTTAGAATCATGTTCCTGTACATTTCCTTAGCACTAGCCAACTTGAATAAAGTCTTCCATACAGGTACATATGTGTACATTCATGTGCATACATGTGTCTGATTTTAATTGTACTAGCATTTAAATTTCAAGTGACTTTTTTTGTACATGAAAGCTGATACACCGATATCACCATAGGAAAAAACCCTGTCTTTCATCTACGTCCCCCTTACTAGGAGCACTGCAACAGTCACAACTTGTCAGAGACTACCTCTAGAAGGGAGTAGCCAGCTTTCGTGAGCCATTCAGTTCTTGCTTTTCCTGTTATGCCATCAATATTGTGCATTATTATTATTATCATCATTATTTTAAAATATTAATGATCCTCTGATCAGAAGGGAAACTCCCAAGAATGCCAAGATTCATACATACCCACAGTATGCTATTTGTAAACTCTGCTAAAGTAATATGGAGTTAGTGGGTATATCAAATCTTTGTTGGGAAGAAAACTGAGTCAGATCTACCAGTTTCTGAACATTTGGATAACCAGCAAAAAAGCAAAAATTTACCCACTTCCATTTTTTCAGAGATCATAAGTCTCTAGTTAGATCTGTGTCCCATGTCTGTAAGTGAACAATAATATTCTTGTTATTTCTTATGTGAAACTGTTTACAAGAGAAATAGTGATTAACAGAGAGTATTTTCAGATTTCCACCCTAATGGAAGTATAGTTCTAAACAAATAGCAACTGTTGACAACCAAAATCCAAAAGTTATAGTTGCTTTCTACTCATAAGGAAAAATTTTCACCAGCCTGCAGAACACTGCTATAGGGCAAGATCATGCAATCACATTCAGTACATTTATTTGAAGTCCAAATATATCACTTGACTAAATGTGTCTAGATAAATGGATTATGACAGCACTTTCAACCCAGATTTTGCAAGTAACTGAAGAGGAGAAAGTAGATAAATTAGGTAGATATGAGCATATACCCATAGTTATAGGTAGATTTTTTTTAACAGTTACTTTTGAAGGAGATAAATATGAAAAAGACTTAGAAAAAGACATGGTTCTTTGCATGTGACATATCTGAAGAAAGTTGGGTAGGAGAATTTATTCCATTTACATTTATTTTTATTTTCTATTTTATCATTCAAGAGTTCCCTTTTTAGACACAAAAATGGTATGTGATTCTGCTAAAAGGTCTAAATCTCTATTACAGCAATATTTCTATCTAGCTTTCCAATATTCCTTTATGAGGGCCCACAACTACATATCAGACAGAAAAGGAAATATATTTTCTTTGGTATTTTCTTAGCCTTAGTCAGTCTTCATATACTACATTACCTCATACTTTTTTTTTTTTTTTTTAAGTGAAGATAGACCTAGAGCTACTAAACATTAAGATTTGGTTAAAAGTAATGGTAACTATATTTCTGCTAACAGACTACAAATTGAAGTGTAGAGTAGCATCAAATGAGAAAAATTAATTGATTTTGAAACAAAAAGCATTGCAAAAAAAGGAAAGTGACAAATATTAAGCAGAGAAGTTAGCTTTAAATTTCATTTCACGATGAAATAGTTTTAACAGAAGACTAAACCTAAATGTTTTACGGGCATAATTTGTTGTCTGTCTTCAGAAATTCTTCTAAGAATCACTCGCACAAATTATATAAAATCAATCATATGTGTATATATGCACTGTTTACCTATTTCTAAAAGCCTTCCCTGTCTGCACAGTGATATACAACCCCCATGTTCCTCCCCATCAATCCCTCAGAGTATTGTCTTATCAAGAGAACTGTGGTTGAGGGTATTTTTGCATTCTGAGGTCAGGAAACTTGGACATGAGAGTTTTATTTAAAAGAAGCCAGAATGGATGAAGGAGATAGGCAGGTGGAGAATGCAAAGAAGCAAAAAAAAAAAAAAAAAGGTGGAGAGAAAAAGCAGAATAAAAGAAAAGCAAAAAGAAAGAGAGACAATAAAATGGAAAAATATTGAAATAGAGAACAGTGGAAAGGGAAAAGATGTTTCTGATACAATAAATGTAATAAGTTAGAACATGGATATCAAAGAGAAGAATCAACAAAGTTGTACATGGCAGAAAAGAGACTCGATACAATTTTCTAGAAAAACTCTTTGGTCCCTCCCTCTCACCACCATAAAACCGGCTCAGTTCAGCATGGCCAGATGTTAGAGAGTCAGAAAACCAGTCCTACAGTTTCAGTGATACTCAAAGACATTCTCATTGTATGAAATCTGCTAAATAAAGGATGTAACGGAAGGTTTATATTAGCATTTGCCTTTACAAGGACAGAATTAATGTATTTACATCCAGTGTAATAGGAGCTTTAAAAAACTTATCCCTGTAGTTTCTGCTTTAGGGTCAGATTATATATGACAACTGAGAATTAGACTTCAAGTATAACAGAATTCAGCTTTGTCACCATCAGGATAAAATTCCCCATAGCACCAAATAACTTAAGATCTCCCATTCAGTATTATCACAGACTTTCACATTTATTGAAATTTTATTATGTGAAAGAACAAGTAGGAAAGCATAATAATGATAAAATAAATTAAAACACTTGGGATGTTTGCATTTCAAACCTTGGAACCAAGAAGTGTGAGAAAAGAAATTAATTTCAATCTTTGCTCCCTTTAAGATCAGTTTACAGCATTAATTTTCTAGATGTACTATATATCATAAGATGTAGGTGTACATTGACAACTGATAATTTTGTGAAGCTAACTGGGTAGGCATATTAATAATTTTCGGATGCTTTTGAATGGGACAGATATAAATGTGAAAGATTATAATTTACATAACTGCCAGTAACATTTATCATCTCAAACTAATTTATCAAAATCACTCAGAAATGTTTTGCTCCCCTCTGTCTCTACTTCCTCTATATTTAGTATTTTCTTGCAAAGGAGAGCTTTATGAGCAAAAAATGTGAGCAAAAAAACCTGTCACTAAGAAGTCTGTAAATACTGATTGTTGTGGTCATTGGCTGACTCTTACTTTGATTCTTTTTTTCCCTTCCATGTTGGGATTTTTGTTTTGTTTTCATTTTTTTGCCCAGAGAGGCATTCCTGAACTGCAACCACCATAGCTTTGTCTTTTCTTCTGATAAATATGCACAGACAGTTTTGAGTCCTGTGAACTTTTTTATTATTATTAAGTTTGTCAATTGTCAGCATTTGTATTTCATTCCAATGATGAATGGAGGCATTAGCTTTCAGCATTAAAATGTAGTTAGGATTGTAATGAGCATCATTAGGAAGCATAATGGGAATCAGCACTGGATCTCATTTTAGGATTTTTTTTTTTATTTGCTTTATTTATTTATCTTCTTTTCTTGCTAACAGGCAGGTGAAAACTCTACAGTACTTATTTATATGTCTTTAAACAAAAAGCCATATCTCCTTACCCAAGACTCTTCTTTTAAATCCTGTCTTGTTTTTTTTGAAGTCAGAGCTAGAAAGTCCTTGTAAAAAAGCATCACCACAATCCATTCTAACACACATACTTTGATTCTAAATTCTGCTTCGTAGCTCAACTGTATGTCCTTACTAAATATAAATTTTTAAATTAATATGAGCCATCCTTGCACATAAATCTGAATAGATTCAATTACTTTTTATAGAAATGAATAGCTTAGTACTCTGAGGTGGCCCTATAGCAAAGAATTGCAAAAATGAAAGATAATCCATATTCCAGCTGAGTGACTGGCACATATTTGTATTTTAAAGCATTTGCAAAATATTTGCTATACCCCAACTCGAGTTGCTGTACAATACAATACTAACCAACTGACCCCTCAGGGAATCCTTCTAATTTGTCAATGTGAGATTTGGTTCTATATAGATTAAAACCTGTGGTCTGCAGTTTGATTTAAAATTGTATTAATTTCTTGCTCAAGCATTTTAATTTCTACTAAGACATACTATCTCTATTTCTATAAAGAAAAATTGTTTCTGCGATAAGACTACACTCAAAGTCCTTATTTCTTCACCTTCTTTGTGCAGATCATAGACTAAATCAGTTAAACACATCCTTGGATACTTTGTCATTGAAAAGAACAAAAATAACACTGAGGACAAAAAAAGCAAACCAGAGATCATTACTGACCAGTAGGTAAGCCAAAGCACTTTGCAGTTTCTAAACACAGTGTAAATGGGATGTGGTACGCAGATGAAGATCACTGTTCATGTAATCTCAACTGTCTAGGAAATAGAAACCTGTAAAAAGCAAGGCTAGAATGCAAAGAATCCTAGAAGGACCTTCAGACTGAACCTGGACAATCCACCTAAGGTGGTTTTTTTGTACTTGGGATGTAAATGGAAAGAAAAGAAATCAGCGCCTGCCTAAGTGCTGAATAAAAGATATATATTGCTATGGGTGACAAGATCCCTCTATGTATACTTGGTCTGTACAGAAACATCTCAATGAAGGTTATTAACCTGATTTTAGAAACATGAAACTTGACAAAACATCAAGAACAGAAACCAGAGATTGAAACTTGTAATTATACCATGGGGCTTGCATAATCATAAATGTATTTCTGCAACTGGGTCCTGACATGACCTGTGGTCAGAAAATAGGGGAAAAAGCAAAGGGAAAAGAAACACAGTTGAAACTAAGTCTGTTCCCAGAAACTGTGTTGGATAAACACAAATCTGTTCTGTTTTTTTCCCCCATCCCATCATTACTTGTCTGTCTACTAGTATACTTCCTTCTGCATGTGATGTCTAACCTTCTGTCCTGACTCATATATCTACTTTGCATTACTAAGGCTTTCCATGCTAGCAACACATTCATACAAATACAGGCACAATTCCATCATGAAAAACTAAAAAAAGAACAATTTGTGAAATGAATAGATTAAATGAACCTGATGATTTATTAAGCAGAAGTCCACTCACTCCTGGCCACCTCATTCCGAGCCATCAAGATCACCTGCCATTTGACTGGCCCTGTGACTCCTAAGTGACACTACTCATGTCTCAACCATTCTCCATTCCAGAATTACATCTTTCTGGCTTAAAATATAATTGTGTAATGGGAAGGGTTTGTCCCAAACCTCAACTTATTGTTTCATTTAGAATTCTGTTCCTTTGGAAATCCAGGCTAATTCCCCATTTTCAGCAGATTTGCTGATAGTTTCTTGTATACAAACTGTAGTAAAATGAAATACAGCATGTGGATATCCGTTTTCACATTTGCTATAGACAAAATGACTATGGTTAGGGTCACAACATGCAAAATCAAGTCTGTTCAAAACTTTGTTCTCTTCTGTATCTTACAGAGTTGGTGAAAATGTTCATAGCAACTGCAAAATCTAAATCATCATGAGATATACGATCTTTGTATGAGTAAACTAAACAGCAATTGAGAAATATAATAAAGTGTTTCTAAAATTGGTAATCTGAGGGTAAGAGTGATGAATTTGTCGTCTTTAGTAAATGATCCATCATGGTAACATTGTTGAAGCAACTTTCCTTAGTTTTGTGAATTACACTCCATTTATTTCCATTTGTGGTTCCATAACAAAGACAGATTACTAAAAATATTGGACTTTCTTCCATATGCATAGCTTCGATTTTACCCTTTCATGCACATTAAATGCCCCGTTGGGAGTCTGGGAAAGTAATGGATAACAAAAAAGAAATGTTAATTAAGTCTGCTGTGTGACATGGGGTCATGGCCCTGATCTTCTCCATACCATCTGTCAGATCCTAGCTAATGCTGTAGGGAAACTCATAAAGAGCGAGTCAGCTAGGGAGAGGGAGTTCACGCCTCTCATACTGTTTTCCATCTATATGGTGCAAAGTGCTTTACAAAGGAGATTTGTATCATTTTCCTTTTAAAGTTTCCTGGTATGGTTGCCATCCATGACATTTCACAAGGTATAATGGCTTCTCATTTTATAATCTGGCTCTATGTTACATTTAACAAAAAGAATCTTGTTTACTTTTATGTTCCTATTTAAATTAAAACAGTAAAACGTTTTTGTTTAAAGGCAAGGCAATCCTTTCTTAAGGCTATTTTAAAGAAGCAGACCTATGCTCTGCACAGGCACGTTGTATTTTAATTCAGAAACAGACTTTTTAGCTCGAAAATGTTATCTTATAAATGCAAGAATGGTTCAAACTGTTAAAAAACAGTTCTAGGTGTCTTAACACCCTCATCCCCGCACCATCCATTTTCACTGTCAAATACATTCTTGCTTCAATTAGATGTAGGAGTTTGAGAGGGGAAGCAGGGGGCAGGAAAGGGCCATTTTACTTCTACACCTTTTATCTGTCCTTATCACTCATTCTTCTATCTGGCTGTCCTGAGAACCCACTTCTAATATGAAAATCAAAAGCATGGTTCAAAAATGATAATTTAAAAAATTATATTTCAGATTCAATACAGATTTAGACTAGTTTTAGGTGTTATAACGACAATGATTTTGCATAGAATGGGATTCTAACTAGAAGGATTAGAAGGCTGTGTTCCCCCCCTTAAAAAAAATCACGCACTGCTAAACTAGCGCATTTAGAAACAGCAGTAGAAGAATCTTAAGCATTGTAAGTTTAAAATTGAGCCTGCTAATCTTTAGACTACAATTGCTATTCTCCTGTCACTGACTTCGGTCTTTATTTTATCAGAGTTTACCAGCTATACATAATTCTGTTTTCTAGGAGACTGACCAACATTAGTCCACTGCACCCATCGTCAAAGCAGCTTTCATTTCTTAGCAGAACAGCGGGCAACAGTTCTCATTACAGTGGTTTCATTTCCTGCCTCTCTTCCTGGTGGTGGTTTAGATTTCTCTAAACACGCTTTGTCACCACGATCTTTAGATGACACCAGCCAGAGGAAAAAAAACATTCCACTGCTGTTATTCTTTGAGGTACCTATGTCTAGCACTCTTTTATGGGTATGTTGCCAAATATTGTATGCTGCATTTTTCAAGATGTGATCAGAAAGAGCATGGATGCAAGTGTTGTATTTGTATGTGAAATAACCCAGATATATATGCTTTAAGGAAGAATTTGTCTGCTAAATTAAATTTTGGAAAAGACAGTATTTCAGGAGGAAAAAAAAACAACCAAAAAAACAACACAAACTTGATCACGCTATGGGACTTACCCTTTAGTTCTTAATATGAAAGAAATCCCTACTGAGCAGCCCCACTAACTTAAAATAAGGAGAATACTCCCAGGATTCACAGTTGTTAGATCAAGCCATTGCATGCATTGCTTTTGCAGTTGTTTTTTCTCCAGAAGGAGGTTTTATTTTCTCTTCCTGCTTCCTTTAGAGCAGCTTAACCCCACAGTGAAGTCAAAATCTTTTTACTTATGTGATGCCACAGCAAAAATCTGTGCTGCTATGGAAATGAATTTGATAGCACAAATTCAGCAGTGCAACTTCACTGTAGGGATCAAGTACGAAAGGGAGATTGGCTGAGAACAAGCAAGCTTTTAATCTCTCCCATAATTATCAAATGTGGCGAGACAAATTATGAAGAACAAATGAAGGGTGAATATTTTAATTATTTTCATGTTTCAGAGTTTCTCCTGTATTCTTAAGTCCACCATTACTGTTCTGTTTTGTTAGTAAGCATATATAGACACAAAGTATAAACTACACAAAAACCCAAGTCTTAAGCATTCTCACAGGTGACAATTATGAATTACAAAGGTCACAAAGGAGAACTCCACGTCCACCACTTTCTATCTTTCTTCTTATTTGCATTCTAAGGAAATTTTCTCATTGGTGAAACTGGTAGACAGGACAGAACCCCCCTCATAAATTAAATATTTGGGGGACATTCATTTATCACAAGAAAAAGATTATGCTTTAGCTGCAAATCAAAATTGTTAGTCACTACTACTTAGATTATATATGAGTGCAATTTCTTTCTACTCTAAAAAAAAAAAAAACAAACAAAAAAACAACCAAACAAAAAAAACAACCCAAAACTCAAGGACACAGAATAACATTTTTGCGCTAGACAGTCATTTTCGAAGTACAGACAAATGTCAAATTAGGCTATTCATTAAAACAAAAACAAACTAATTTTACTTCTCACTTTCAAGAAATCTCTATTCTCTAATAGCTAACACCCTACAAATACAGATAAAATTATACTAAACAATTTTCAGCAGAGGTACAGGGAAAAGGACAGCATATACAAGGAAAAACCCAGACAACAGCAAGTACCTAACACAGTATTAGTATGCTAACTGTATTATTAATAAAATCAGCAGTGTAAGAGGAAGCATGGTCTAATTGGTAGTGGTTTGGCTGTGATTAAGGACAGTTGTAAAATGGCTGGTCTGGGGAAGTGTCACCTGATTTTTCTGGGCATCATGACACTAGATAACTATGCCACACATGATCCTGCTCACTTAAAGCAGTTCAGTCAAGGCAATAGAGTGCTGTACAGACCATTTATCCTTTTAGGAAACAGTATGTCTTCTCTTTAGTTTCCTTTCTTATTTCTTCTCTGTCTCATTTAGACCTTAAGCTCTTTCTAGCCTGAATAGCCTTTTCTAAGTATTTGTCCATTTATGTATCCTAACAGACATTAATTCTGATTACATCTTTTAGGTATATCCAACAGACAAACAATAACTAAATTACCTATAGTAATTAAAAAAAAATTTAAAAAGACATTGAATAAGCAACTTCAGCACACAGACCAAAAAAATGAGTTGCATAAAAGCATGTTAAAGAAGGCCTGAAACAAACATCTAATCCCCAAGGGAAGATAAAGAGAGTTTGAATGATTTCTCTGACAATTGATACTAAAAAAAAATAAAATATAATAAAACCTCTTGGTACAATTGTAAGGACAATTCCCTTTCCTTGCCTTGCAAGATAAATTCTGCTCTCATGACAACAATGACCCGTCTGGCTGAACTTACCTTATGAAACAAAAGAAGGCCAATGGACCTGATGGACAAGAAACTGTTTGCAGCAAGTGGATACTGCTTCTTCAGTCAGGCTTTCATCAATTGTACCTGAGACATTCCATATTTTCAGTTTGGCCCAGTTCAAGACTCAGAAACCAACTTTAGATGAGAAAATAGATCATTTTGTTCTACATTATAGACCTATGTTTATTAACCATACAAAGGTCCAAAACACAAATTCTACAACTAAGCGCACAAGATGACTTGTATTGATTCTCTCTCTTTTTTTTTTTTTTTTTTTTTTAAGTCTTTCAACATGCATTCCCAGCAATCAGTGAAAACTACAGCCTTAGGATCCGATTTGTTCAAGTATCACAGCAATAGGTCCTGCATCCATCGTAGAAGCTACCATTGCATTGTCAGGCTGCAGGTGGTCATCCTGCAGAGAGGAGGACATCATTTCTTACGCTGTGGGTGTGAATGGAATTATCATATAAGGTTGTATTTTAAGGTCCAGTCTGGATTTATCTTTATTCCTTCTCTCATTCTTTTGTTATTGCTTTCTTCTTTACCTATCATCACTTCTAATAAACTAATGATTACATTATGCAACACAAATGCATTGGTAACATGTAATGGCAATAAGATGTGGTTGCATACATGTGAGTAACATTGCCTCATCCCCAAACTCAAAAGCGTAAAAATTCAGTCATTTGTACTGGACATTAACTGAAGATGTATCAGAGATGCAAACTGACAAATAAGAAAAAATAACAACCACATGCATACAAATACAAAACCTAGTTAGAGGGGAAAGACAGACAGAAAGAAATCTCCTATATGCCACTTGGAAGAAAAAGAAGGAACTGGAAGTTCCCGGTTAATTATGCAATGTTCACTACCTGCTTTGCAGGAGCACAGTAAACACAATTAGTTCTGAGCATGATATGTGAGATAAAAAAGCAGAACTGACAATAGCATAAAATGGAGCCTTTGCTTGCCTTCCTTCAGTGACAGCACCAAGCACCCCGATGTCAGCTCTACGCAGAGAAATCGTGTCAGCTGCATTCTCTGATGACCACTATTTCCCCAACCAAGAGACATTCCAATTTCTTCCTGTACTAAACTTTAGCCTCCCAAAGCTACAGCTGCCAAATTACAGGCTCCCTTCCACATTACGAATCTGTTCCCTTAGGAAAAATGGTATTTTCTTATTTCACTTTTGACCTTTTCCTGTTACTGGTAAGAGAGGATGATAATTGACCCTATTGTAGAAGATGACGACAGGTTGGTAGGAAATGGAAGCGTTATGGAATACATAAAAATTACTTCTCTATAATCCCCATACTTTTTTTTTTAAGGAAAAAAAGAAATTCTCTTCATCCAAACCCACTAAAGAAAAAGCAAATAAAAATGTTCTTTTTCCTTTAACTAAAAACTGTAGCTCTTATTTACTCTGCTGCTCAATGCAATAATAAAAGTTAGAATGTCTATAAATTATCTGCTCTCTTGAAATATTTTTCTCCACATCTGAATCAGTCAGAGCTCAGTTGTTTGTTTGGTTTTTTTTGTTTTGTTTTGTTTTTTTTTTTCTTCAGGGTGTCCTTGCTAATACTGAGTTTATTTGTATGGAAGGTCAGATGTCAGTTATCATGTGACTGAAACAAAAGATTCTTGAATTTCTCTCTGTCATGGATTCACTATTGGAACCTGTAACTCCACCTGATCTCCCGGCAAAGGGCAAGCAGAAAAAAGAAGGAAAATGTTTAACTGCTTCTGGTCTAGAGTTCATGCATAATTTATTTTAAACTTCCTGTTTAAACATCAAAGTTGTCTTGTTGGGTTTTTTCCCCTCCAACTTTGTGATGGGTCCTATTCTGAAGCCCCTACATCTTAACAGTTCTTCCACTCCCACAACATGGATTTCGGTGTTCCTGTCAATCAACTTCACCTTGTGTAAGTGCCAGGCAATGGTAATTGATGTGAATGGAGTTATTCCTTATTTATGCCAGTGAAAGTAAGCAAGAAAGGAAACACGCTCTGTAGCATGCATTTCTCATACATTCCAGCTCACTGCACAGCGGAAAATGAATGTTTCTTGACTGTTAACTATAATTTAAGACTAGAAATTGTGACTTTTCAAGTCATAAGTGTGAAAAAGCTTTCACTTTAAGGGTGCTCATGTGCATAAGCTTTGGCATAAAATATTTTGTTTTGTAAGCAGAAGTTAAAATTACCCCAGTTTGAAGCAAAAGCCATTATAGATTGAATTAATGTTTAATTCCAGCATTTGACTGAAGTAGCTGACTGAAAGAGTACTAGTAGGAGTAGATCACATATTTTAACAGTATACCAAAGGCACTGCAGCACTTTTTAGATTGATCTGAAAGAGCAGATTGGAACACGATGTTCAGCTTCCCACTGAATTTCTATCCAGGTAATTGTTCAGCAGACAGGCTGGGAGCTGCCTTTAGGCTGCTAAGGACAAGCTGCATGGCAACACGTTGTCACCGCCCTAATCCATCAGGTTCAGTGGGTCACGCGTGCTGGAAAAAAACGCTAGCCATGCTGGGGCCATGCCCGGAGGCTTGCAGTGAGGCACGTGGCAGTTCTAGTGGGGAGTCAATAGAAATATAACCTCTGCAGCCAAAGGTAGGGCTACCACACAGATTTGACCCGTTTCGTACATCTACATTTAAGCTACGCTTAAACACAGACTTTTTGATTTCCACGTACAATGGCACACTTAAGACTGTGCCAAGACATGCCATAAAAGTGTCTGTGTACTTAAAAAGATCCCATATTGGATGGGTCTGACTTGGATCAATCTGAACCAGCATAATTCTCATTTAAATTATGACTGCTATTTCTTTCATACCCACGCAAACTGTACCAATTGAGTAACGTGGTGCTTGACGACATGGTTTAGTGGTGGACTTGGCAGTGATAGGTTAACAGTTGGACTCTATGATCTTAAGGGTCTTTTCCAACCTTAACGATTCTATGATTCTATACAGCTCTTTTAAGGCCTTATTTTACCAATGGAATGGCCCAACCTCTAAATAAGAAGCCTCAAACTTTTTACTCCCTTTCAGTTTTGTCTTCTCTTTTTCATCAGGAAGGCAACATAGAAATCTAACAAATAAAAAAAATTAAATCTCTAATCTTTTTCTTCACAGTTTGCATTATTACAAGCAAAAAACAAATGTTAGTTTATTGTACTCAACCTAATATAAGCCTATAAGCTAGGTTGTGGGTAGAAAAGGCTGCTGAACCAGAATGGAAATTAAAAAAAATCCCTCTATTTCATAAAGTCAGTTTTGGAAATAGGGAGGGCTGTTAAATTTGTTTTCTTTCTTTCCTTCCTTCCTAGCTTAAAATATTAAATTATAACTATATATTAAAAGGTGATATTTTCTTTGTTCCAGAGAGGCTATAAAACAGCATTACACAGTGACAATCAATCTGAACTTTAGCAATGGATTTCTGCTGTTTCAGCTCTTTTCTGGCTGTGTCATTAGTGGAAAATAACTCCAAGGCTTACTTACACTTTAAATTTTTTTTTTTTAAGTGCTTAAAACAAATATTTTCAAAGGTAATCAACAAGCTTGAATTTCTTTTCCTTACATTTATTCATCTAAAAATATTGTTCCTAGAGTGTTCAGTGACAGAAATATTTTACACAGTACACACCTCAGAGTCCTCCCTGGGATGCAGTCATACCATGCAGATTTACATTTTACTGGCTTTTTTCACCTCAACCACATACAAGCTGATAATCCATGAGCTAAAAATCACCCAGTTCATGAGAACAGGCACATTTGACTTTTCTGTATCAATCTGCATCTACTCTAGCAAGTTAGAGCTCTTAAATTTATTATGCTACTCAGTCTAGGAAAGCATTGAGACAATCACAATACTGCCATAAGGGTATCCAGATAATCTCACTTCATCTAATATATCAACACACAGGAACAGCAAAAGTTGTGAAATTAGATGTATTCTTTGGAAGTCAAGAGAACGTAACACTAAAGAATAAAATATAAGATGTATTCACACAGGATTCTAAGCTAAATGTTAAGTTTATTCTGATAACAAGCATACCATGGTATTGAGCCCACACTAGAAAACACTGATGAGAGGCAGAATATATTAGGATATTAGTCTAAGTGATTTGGTCTGCTTGGAGGTCAGGCAACTTTCAATCAACTTTATATGCACTCAGTGTAGACAGAGGCTGCAAAACACTAACAAGCAGCTTCTACACTAAGTCCATAATTTGCCTGAGCTGTATGTAGAACAGCTGCTAAAAATAAACAGTCTTCATGCAAACATTACAAAAGAGATTATTTATTTCAATGGTTACTTTCTTGACCTAACTGTAAGGTTTTATTCTAGACTATTTTTGCGTCTATCAAAAAGAAGGGACGCTACTTCATCTTTAACTTCCTTAAGCCTTTCTTTCTTCCTTTGTATTAAGTGCAAGGCACCTTAAAACAGTTAATCTGTGTAGATCTGGATCCTAGTTTATCTTCTAGAAACATATTGTCATGCCCAAAGATCAGCATTTTTCAATGAGCTCAATGGACCAAATCATGTCTATAGCAAAGGAAACTAATTGGCTTTTTTTTTTCCCCTCTTGGATGGATAATGGCCTGTGATTATTAACAAAGCATTTGTTCTCACTCAGGAAGTTTCTTTTCCCTTTGTGCGGGTTTGTATGTGTTTAGGGGTTGCATAGACATGGGTTGCATACTGAGAAGCAAAAGTGCAATACCAGAAACTATCACTCATTTTTTTTTTTTTTTTTACATGGCCTACAAGCAGCAATTGCCATTTATCTTGCTGAATATGTTTGCACATAAATTGAAGAGGACAGAAGACATTTTGAAACTCCAGACCTTCTTACTGTGTGCCTACATACAGAATGATGTCTAGCTCTTTAAAATCTGTAGGTGGGGAAAAAGATTAAATAGAGCAAAATACAGGGAGGAAAGAACAAAACATGCCCAATTCCTTCTGTGGAGAATTTGGAGTTGGTGAGGGTCAACACTACATATCAGAACCCCTCCCTTACTTATTTTCATTCATCTTAATATCTCTTTTAAGAGGTTTCATCTCATTAGCCAAAGAAAAAAAAAATTGAAAAAGCCCTTCTTACCCTTGTTTTCCCATATGAAGGAGGGAATTGAACAGTTTTCCTATTATTTCATTACCATTTCTCCCACAAGTACATGAGTAGGAGGAAACATTAAGTAAAAGACTCTGTGAGAATTAAGATGCATGCAGTTCACCTGCATGAAGGCTAAGACCTGAAGGGTCAGGGAAGTCCACTGTCTCTCCTCTCAACGTACCAACCAAGTAACTCCACTGCTCTCAGGAAAAAAGTTTCATGTACTTTGAAAAAGGTTCTGTACCAGCCTTCCCCAATCTCCCTGACCTTACTGAGTTTGGCTTAATGAATGCAGCCCTAGAGGGGTACACATGCACAGCCAGTCACTGTTTGCTCTCTCATGTTCCCTAATTTCCTTCATACTTGGATGTATGTCAACACACCAACTCCAACCTCTGCTATGTATGCCTCCGAGTCTGTTGATCTGTAATATTAAAAGCCACAATCACAAAATCAGCAAAGAAGAGAATTCATCCCTTACAGAAGATTGTCAGAGCCCAGCAGCTACAAGAAACTCTCCACTTCGCTGGGGAAGACCCAGCATATTTCACTTGCAACTTCGAAGTCACATCAGAATTTCTTCTCATTTCATCACATCAAGTCAGAACTAGTTTTTGTCAAGCTAGGGCAATAGTGTAATCAGGCCAGTATGTGTCAAGTTATGTAAAGAAAAAATGAGTACTAAATCAAATACAATGGGAAGCTGGCCTTCAAGGTTTTCTTTTTATTGGAAGCATGCCCCTTTGGAGTTGTCTGCGGATGTGAACTCCCTATGAATAAATTTGAAATTATTGCAGCTGACATTTCTAATGACTGGTGATCTAGCTACTAAACATCTAAATTTTTTATTATATATCTAGGGCTTCATTTTTAAACAGAGATACAACTTGTGTGCTTACATTTTGCATAGGAATTTAGGCCCTAATCCAAAGCCTGAAGTCGGCATAATTTAACAGAAAGCTGCCACTTGCTTCCAGTGTAATTTTGAACAGGTCATGACTGTGCCTGCTTTTATGTGTTTGCAAGCAGGCACTAACAGCCATCCAAGGCAATTATCTGTATCTGCACACTGTGTGCACCCATACACGCATGAGCAATTGCAACAAGCATGAACCCAAATTTAAATTAGGATGTGGACCTGGAAGTTAAAACGAAGAAAGTAGCAGGTACTACTGGAATTTAGAATAAAAGAATTTATCTAGAAACTTCAAAAATATTACTATATTTCTCTTTGCAAGTAAAATCACAATAAGAAACTTTGCACTACTTATTCATTTTATTATATAAGGGAACAAATGTGTCATAATGACCTATTATGTCAATGACACAACGACCTGTCAATGACATAACAGGTCAAGGCATTCAAAGCTGTTAACATAACTGGCACTTCCACAGAAAGCATGGGTCATGATTTCAGGCTTTGCTAATGATCAGTGTTACAGATACGTTAGAACTGTCTGTTGTTAAGGAAAGAAAGAAATGAAGGCAAGGCGTTGCACAGCACTAGTCTGAAGTTGAACTTGGTTTTAATAATGCCCTTACCCCTTTCCCATCGCTCCTACTGTCTTCTCCTGCTACTTCCTCATTTCAGCTATGTCTTTGTTGGCATTAACCACCCTTTATGGCTATTTGGTTAGAGTGATCCTTAAGAAGAAAACAAGACAGAGGGATGAAAAAGAGCAGAAACAGCAGGTAGGACAGCAAAGGTTGGGGGTTTTTTCCCCATCCAGTACTGATTTTTAGCAACCTGGCTATTGGAAAAAGATGGTAAACTAGCAAAAGTACTACAATGTTTTCTTTTTGGTGTGTATTGTATTACTTGCTATTGCTGCCAATATTAAGAGCTTGCTTTTTGCAGGTACTTAAGGTAGGAAACAAAGACAAAGCAGACAAAGTTCCAAATGAACTAAATACCACATGAAACCTGTGGATTAGTTTGAAGTAGGGCTGATTATTATTGCTGGATTTTTCTAATTCCCAAGAAAAATGACAAGACACAGCTGGGAGTTGACCATGATAACCTATTAGGATGAGAAGTTCCCTGGAAGATGTGGAAGAAAAGCACCTAACCAATGCAGAAAATTCAGCAGAGATCCATTCTCAAATTTCCAGTGGTTTTACCCATTTCTGTTGCTCAGTTTCATCTATTACTCAATCCTAATGGGATCTAGCCCTTTATAATGTCTCTATAATGGAGGACGATTGCCTTGTAGGATCAAGTTCTCATACAGAAAAACCACAAAACTACCATGCTTAAACTGGCAGCTGTGAAGTGTTTTTCTTCCTCCCAAGACTTTAGAATAGGAGGGAATGTGAGCCTTTGGTATTTCCTAAAAACCAACAAAATAAAAACCCTGATGTTTTAACTCACCTACTATTTCCTTGTCAACATGTACTTCAGATTAGGCTGCCTTTTTATTTTGTTTTAGCATTTCTTTTAAGAGGAAGCAGTTCTTTTGAAGCAAAGCAATTACTGTACCCTGAAGCTCATTCTACAAGGGTCATTTCATAATTACCAGGATGCTTTAATAAAGTCAATATTCTTTTGTTCCATATTCTATTGTACATTAAGAAAAGTAACAAATATTTACACATCTTAATCCAAATTCTCATTTTAGCAGTATTAATCCAAATGATTGTTTTTTTCAGTAGAACAATATGCAATATTTAAGGGTTAGGATAGTGGGAAAAGCTGACATTTTACTAGTTTCACTCTTAATTGCTCTTTTTCAGGTGTTCACTTTCATTGTTCGCCATATTACTAACTAGAATCAGTTCAAGTCAGTCCTTTAGTATCAGGCCACCTAAACACTGGCTTCTTGCTGTTTTCTGCAATGACTTTTAAATTGTCCCAAGATTCTATTAAATGAAGTAATCATTCATTTTTTGTTTTTATCAATTACTTCCCACTTGTCAGCACTGTCTGCCAAGTAAATATTGCCACTTAAATTTACAAATTATTCTAAATCATATGTTTTGGTAGCACGCATTGTACAGGTCAACTTTACAGTTTTATACATGTGATCTATAAATAACTTTCACAAAATCATTCACATCAAAAATGAGTCACCAAGCCATGTATTTCTGATTGTTATTTTCTAGGTCTCTATCTTTAGCAGTCTAAGTAGCCAGTTTTTCCAAAGTACAGGATCAATGCTATATGTGCTGTGTCTTTATAGGAGAGGAAAAATGGAAGCCAGCCAGAACTGTTACATGTCTGTTTCTAGACTAGTAAAAAAGAAAAAAGATACAAACAATACCTTAAAGACACCTATATTTAATCTTACTAATGGTTTCCTCCTTAGCTGAGCTTAATCATGGGCATGAGCGACACTTATTTGTGCTTAATCATGGATGACAATTTCAGTATGATTGAAAAAGTAATATGCTCAAAAAGCAAAGCTGAACCATGGGCCTGAACTTGGACTGCAGCAGACTCCACAACCAGAGTAAGAGACCAGAAGACTCCTGCGCTGCCCACTTAACCCTCACAGAAGAAAGGTAACTCCTGCGAACAGGAGAGCTATGTTTCCCAGAAAGGGCTCGGGCTGAGAGCCATGAGGTGAAAGCCAATGTGCTTTTTGTCACTTTTCAGAATGACACTGAGATGGTGGCTCTCAAAGCAGCTTAAAGGAGTAGCAGTACTCAGGGAAGATACACAAATTGAAGATCTCTCATACATCAGAGATCTTTTCCTCAAATATCCAAGTTTCCCTTAATCTCCCTTTTCTCATTCTTCTACAGTCACTGATAACAATTATTGCAGGCATTCAATATCACGATCTTTTCCAAATAGTCTTGAGGCAGGACACAAGAGCAACGGCAGGAAAGAAGGAAAGTATCCTATTCCAAGTCAAGTCTTCGTACTAGGCTTTATAGCACATTGCACTGTACCTTTGTGGAGTTTCTGAGAAGTGGCCAAGGTCGCCTGCTACTTGAGCAGCTCAGAACCTCCACATCCCTAAGTAGTTGTGGATAGGAGAGGCAGAAATTCACCCTTTATGAGCTTAGGTAAGATTTATACAGCAGGGAAAGCACTAGATCAGCATCCTAAAAACCACACAAGTGACAAACATTATAATACCAAGAAAAAGCACAATAACAATTATTTCTAATTTCGCAGTGCAAACGTCTGATAGAAAATGTTGTGCTGAAATCTAACCACCCTTTCCATTCATAGTTTGATTTGGTTACAAACGCGGATTAAATAATCTCTTTCAATCTCTAGACATAATACAATCGTACATTTATTATTTCTACTGCCCTTCTTTTAATCATAGGAACATCAGCCTTGTTTGCTAATTTCCTGATTGTCACCATCAATAAAAATTAGCATTTAGGGCTCTGAGACTGATTCTACATAGTTTGTGAATCAGTGTAAAGGGAGCTGGGGAATATCTAATATAAATTGATGATGCTTTTATTATGCATCTCATTAGAGATGCCACTGGTAAATAACAAAGGTACAATATATGCACAATTCATTAGAATAAAAACATGAAGAACTATGAAAAAAATTAGTCAAAAAGATGAACTTTTTTTGGTAATACCCAAGTCAAGCAAATACAACATAAATGGAATGTGCCCTTAACACACTTCCCAAATATGCATCTAACATTCTTCAAGTACAGGACATGTGACATTATAGACTTCCTTATTTCAAGTTTCTGCCAGAGGCAAAAAATATATACATGGAAAGACAGCATGGCAAAAGTATACAAGCATAATATAATTAGGCTAAATGTAGCTTTTCAGGATGAACTTCTAGACATTAAATCTCTTCTAAAAATTTCACATTGTGTTTTTGAAACTGTGAAATAACAGTTGAGAGTTGTTGTGCAAACTGCTGATGGTAAGGTTCTTTTTTTTCCCCACCCACTACAGTAATTTGAAATTATCAGAAAAGAACATTATTAGCAGTATAAATCAGTAAATTGAAGGCACTTATTGAAATAACTAGTATGATACACCTTGAAACCTGAAATATGAAGATGTACAATCACAAATCAAATAAGAGGTTATCACCACCAGTAAACAGAACAAAAGCCAAAACGAAATAGCTAAGTAAATGGAGAGTAAACAAAAAATGCCATAAAATTATTGTCATTAATGATTTCTGAAGTGTTCTGTAAGATCAGAATGTTGACTTTTATCTCCAGCGGTTTAAGAAATCTAGTGGTTTCTTATATACATGAAACATAACTGCAAGTTTACCAAAATTCAGAATTTAAGAACCTTGAAGAAGCACCTAGATGAGAGAGGCAGACAAGACTGCTTATATTGTTTATTCACTTTGGGCGAACCAGGAAACTTCCTGGAATGATGTGAAATCCAGTTTGGTTTCACAAGCAAGAATACAGCTGGGCATTACAATCTTCCACACTTTTAAAACAAAAAACCCACCGTAATTTGTAAACAGTTTAGCATTGTCCACAATCTGAGAGATACACAGGGGGCAGCCAAAAACTAAAGGTACACTGATCTTATTTGAACCACTTAGAAGCAAAAAGACAGATAACACCAGTGAGCAGCCTGTTGGCTATGTGCATTACATCATTTGACACAGGCTATTGTCATATTAGGCTTATGTAGGTAAACATGAAAGCATTCAAAGGGCAATGATTAATAGACTGATAGTATTCTGCTGTTTCTTTTAGGCAGAGCCTGTTGAAGTTTTTGGCATTTAGCAAATTTCAAGCAGACTCCACAATAACTGGATGCGCAGTAATGAAAATTAGAAAACTGAGGCAGAGTGAATTGTATAATACACGTCTGGCTGCATATGGATGAGTGGGCTGTCTGAACACCAAGCTGTAAGACTGGACCTTAATAATCATAAACTCCCTCTTGAGACAATAAAGAGGAAAGGGGGAGTATATACCAACAGTATCAGAAAAGACAGGGAGGACCTCAAAGAATTCTAGGAAAATAGAAAATAAGATGACTAAACTGATAATACACAGGCACAAGGTCAAGCTGAGCTGTCTCTGCTAAGAGCTCTTAACCCTTAGCCAGGTTCTCAAGCAGCTCCGGGGGAAACAGGACAGCAAGAGTTTCCTTAACCAGCCACTAACAACAGAAATTCCTTCTCATTTTGTGTTGAATGTTAGAGGCCGTGGTACAGGATAGCAAAAATTTATCCTTCAACTCTAAATAAATGTGACACAAGCAGTGTACTGCTTCTCAGGGAAATACCTCCCTGCAAAAAGAAAAAAAAAAAAGTCACCCTTCCACTGTCATCCCTCATTCTTGGCTACTGTAGTTTGCACAGTCCTTTACCTGAAGATAAAATCTTGTCTTAATTTTCAACAAGTCTTCCCAGAATCTTTACAGATTTCAATGTCATCTGATCTATTAACCTATTTAAGAACCTATCAGCCATTACTAGCAATACTGGAATAATTATAAAGTGATTGCAGGTGTTGACTTTAAATTCTATGTGGTAAGTTACAATGTATCCTTACTAATAAATGTTTCTACACAGGCATTTGAAGTTGGGCTTAGTATAACATTTTCCATATCAAAGCATGTTTTTGTATAAAAAAGAAAGTAAGTAAACAAAGATGAGTAATAAGAACATGAAATACAGCCCTCTAAGAACAAAGTTAAAATATTGATGCTATATGTCCAATAAAGACTAGCAAGGACTACATCAGTTTGACTTAAATGGCAGCCAAAGTAATTTTGTTCTAAAAAACACTGCAGCAAAATCCCCACCTCCAAATCCCAAACAAGTCAGTCACCCTCCCGAGTTGTATCTGCTCCAGAATTTTAAGAATTCTGTTAACATAACCATATAACATAGTCATCTTGGAGACCTAATATCTATAGAATTTACATGGCTTATTCTTGCGCCTTATTTTGAGCGATAGCAACTTTTGCACTCAGCCACACTCCATAATCACTTCAGCTCCCTGGTTTGCAGCACTAGCTATCCTTTTTTTCTGCCCCCTTCCACATTTTCTTTAGTTTCTTGGCCCCCCCCCCCCACATTATCAGAGGCAAGATAGAAACACTTATCTTCAACAGAGATCCAAATTTACTTTTCTCTTCAAATACCATTCTCCAGAGCTGGTGCATTTAGAGTAACAAGAAAAGGGCTTGAAACAAAGTAGTAGGACACACAAAGGCTCCCTAACCTGCTACCACCTCAAGTCAGAGAATTACCACGGCACAGTAGTGAAGACACTAAGTAAACAGCAAGACGGTCTATAAAACTTCCTCTGCTTATACGTTGCTCTTATTCAAGTGAATAAAAGCTATTTCCACAAATAGCAACATCATAACATGGAGAAAAAACTATTTGCTGAACATATTAGAACACCATTTACTTCAAAATATAGGAGTATCCATGGGAAGTAAATTCTTTTTCCTAAAATTAATGTCTGTATATTTCATGAATCGCAAAAAAATCAAAAATATATTTTAACGCACTTCACAGAGAGATTTAGACACTCTTTTAACCACTAATTCTTTAGAATAATTTTCCTTTCCCTGACCAAATGAATTTTGATTTGCTTTTCTGTATGGCACAACTGTTGCTACAGGGGAGGTAAAAAGCATATCCAAATGTTTGCAAGTTGTAACTCACTCACAGAGGCAGGCACAGCAGAAAGGTATTTCTGGAGATAGCCACCTGGTTGTTAAAAGATTAGATTGAGCTATCACCACCCACCTGTACTTCTGCCTCTTCCACTTGGAAAAGAAAACCAAAGAATTTCACTCAACTCCATAAGTATCCAAACCCATTGGGTTTTCTGTAAGCATTTTCCAAGCACACCAACTAAATACAGGCTCTACGAGGTATCGGGGTAAAAAAGCATTTACATCCCAGACCTCAAAGGAATGAAGCATGCTTAGTGGGGGAGCCACAGACACCTGGAAAGCAAGACAGTCAACAGGGAGGCCAGCAGTGAGTTTTAGCTGTTTTCCAAGTTAGGCTCACAATTTTTCCCCAATTCCACATAGAAACTGCTTTGGATGCCCAAGTCTGTGGTGGCTCTTGTGCTAAACAGTTAAACCTATTTTAAAGTAAAGGTGTTTTCCTTATGAAAACCCTTTAAAAATTTAATAACTTCTGGTTTTATGCTACAAATTTGTGCTTGTTAAAACTTTCCATTCATTTCTTAAAGATGCAGCATCTCTCAATTGTGTGAAATCATGAGGGTTGCTTAATTAAATAGTGCCTCTAGCATGAAAGTCATTATCACGCACAGCTCAAGTGACTTAGTTCAAAACTCCCTCATCTCTGCCCATTCCCCAGTGGACAGGTGCCCACATTACAAAAACTGCCCTCACAGTATGAGCTCATCGGTGCCATCTCAGAAGAGATGACAAACAAGCATTAACTGGGTCCCCCTACTGACTATGCTGTCAGGCTCAAAATTAGTACTTCTAGAGGAGTCTCAAGTAATATAAAGGACTCCACAGGAGCTTTGTATTTCACCTGCTATACACGTCCTGTGGGTAGGTAAGAGTTGTTCAGCATCTAGTGCATTCCCCATGGTAATTTCAAGTCTTTATTTGCTTTAGAAATCAGAACTTCTTACTTCCCAAGTTTACCTCAAACACTAAGATTTATTTTTAGATGCTTGCATATTTCAAAATTATATCTAACAAGAAACAGCATCAGGTGATATTTTTTACTGATAGATTTTTAGCAGTTCTGTATAATGCAGCACAGCTGCATGAATGCTTCAGAAATTATGTGCAAGACATACTGCCTTACTTCAGCTACTAAAATCTATAATCAACTGCAGACTCATGAAACCACAGTTTAAAGAGATTACACTTTTAAATCATGTTTGTGCAAATGAAAAGGTAGCATTATCCCACTCTTAAAATTATTTCCAAATTCCATTTTTTGTTCAACTTAAACTGGTACACTCCTATAATTTCTCCAACGTCCATTCATCAAGGTATAATTCTACCCTATTAAACGTAGAAACAATACCTTCTTACCTCACAAATCTGCGCTGTTATCTCACAAAACTGGCAAAAATACAGGTTTAATTGATTCTTTTACTTCTACAAAACTGTTGAGCCAACACAGCTGAAACAAATTCTATTCCATCTTCTGTACCATCATGAATACCAACAGCTCCATGCAAGACCTCTGAGTTCAATGAGCTTTTTGAAGACATAAACCAAAATGGTTGCACAGCTGCAACACAAGACATTAGCACAATCTTCGTCATCACTGATGATGCATAAAATGGAAATTACCCACCCCGATTGAAATTACTGTATTCTTGGCAGTTTTGAAATAAACTTCTCCATTGTAATCTGGGTGTACACATTCTGAAAATTACTGAAGCACAACACATGAATTTCACAACAAGAATTTTACAAACTCACTCATAGGAGTAGACCTGCCATTTAAAAAAAAATTTCTCTGTTGGATTACAAATTCCCCTTCCAGCAAACCTTAAAAGTAGATTAATTTGAATAAGGAGGAAGAAGAGTCTTTAAAATATATTTTGTCCCACATGCTTCTTATCAGACTAGAACTATCACAAGAGCACACAGTTGTTTGCTGTAATCAGAAATTAAAGAAACCCACGAAAAAGACAATAAATGTGAAAGAAAGTATCCCACATCAAGGTCTTAAATTCACTCTGTTCTTGAAAAAGGTGTAGTCCATTCCTCACAAATAAATTCAAGGTGTCTACATTATAAATGCAAAGATCCCAACACAGCAAGGTGCTGCCAGCTTTCGTTTATGTTAGAGAGGTGAAAGGCTCTCAGTACCTCATAGGATGCTCTGTTTGTTAAAGAAAATGATTAGTTTGATACCCAATTCTGCCTTGAATGATCAACAGTAAATTACAGACAGGTGGGATTTCATTTTAGTAGGCACTTTGCATGCACTCCTGTAACATAAGTTCCAGGAAAGTATAGTGGCAACATTGCTGTAAAGGACACAATACAAGACGACTGTAGATGAGAATGCCAGAGCTCCAGCTTTTCCAAACTATTAGAATACCCAAGGAAGATACAGAAAACAAGAGTTCAGTTTCTCTTGCTGCTTTCTATCTTTTTATCTCCTGTACAGATAGGTATTTTAAAGTTTAAGGGTTGTAGTAGGTAGTTATCAAATTTTGCCTTAAGTGGTACAGCATCCTCACTGAAAAACTGCTCTCAAAACCTATTGCATTACTGAGCATTTCAACACTAGTGTACTTGGTCTATTACAGTTTTTATTTTCTTTGCCATATATGAATCCACTTTTTATTTAGAGCAATGCTTATTTTCTCTCTCAACATTAATTGTCTCCTTTTTCTTCCCCTCATATGCTCTGATTAATTCCAAGATCCCGCTTTCATTTGTTCAGTTATAGAAGTTCTTCTCTAACCATTTTTCACCTTAATTGAATTACAGTAATGCCAAAGTTTTATTTAAGGAACTAGCTGATTTCAATAATTAATTCTACTGATTTATCAAAGTTCCACATTAAGAAAAATCCTACTGCTACTCAATAGGTTTTGCTTTTGTTTCATCTGAATCAGCAGCAATCACTCAATTCAAGGCTACTCCGAACCTACTCTTATAACTGCTGTTTAGTAATTTCTGTTCTCCATTAAGAGAGCCCCCTTCATATCCCAAGACACACCATTCTAGCAGGATTGCTTTTGCCCCCAAGAGCACTAACATCATCTGTAGATAGAGCTCCTCCCAAAGCTGAGGAGTGTACAGTAGGTACAAGAGCACCACCCTAACAGAAATACCTCTAGCTCCTATTACTGTTCCCCTAGCAGCAGGGGAGACCAGAAATTCAGCCCTGCTGATTTTCAGTTTACCACCACTTCAAGAACTTCTTCCTCAGTTTAAAAGCCTCTGCCTAAATTAGCCCCACCTCCTCATTAGGTGTTAGCAATTAAATGCCAGCAGCAATCAAAAAGAGGCTTCATGTGTGTGGCCTGTCAGAGCAGCACTAACCACGAGAAAGGCTTGTTCCCACCTTCCTTCCTTACTGGGGGAAGTCCTATACATACTTTCATTTTATTTACTATTGCTTTACCCTTCTTTTAAGATGTAGGAGAGCCAAATTCAATTCCCTGTCCCAGTGTGTGCTTAGTGGTATGTAATAAAGTGGGCCTGAAGGAGAAGCATACAGGAACATAGCTCTATTTATTGTTGGGTAGTCATTCCTAGCAAACAAGAGCAGAGGTTTAAAATCTTGGTCTGGATTTAAACCCATTCTGTTTTGTTTGGTGCAAGAACTGAGAAATAACTAGACTTACTCAAGCTAAAGTTGTGTACCTTCAAAACATTAATGAACTTTTCCAGAGTTTCTGTGTTTGAATCCCTCTCTGGATTTTCTGAATAGACTTTTTTTGTATTAGCAATTTTGTTATCTCCAGGAGAATGAAAAAGCTATAAAGTATTTAATTTAAGAATTTAATTTCAAACAGATAGATGAACGGGAGTACACTTTAAATTATAAATAGGAAAATTGAATGATAAGAAATACGCTTTCATTACTTTCTAAGTACAGTAATAACACTTGCTACCTTGGGCCAGAAGATTATTGGCAACCGAAGTTTTAATCATCAAAATAGAAAGATTTTGTGTGTCTGGGAGATAGTTGTTTCCCTACTACAATACATTTCTTGATATTTTGAGCTTTGGCTAATAAACATTTAATAATGATTATATTAAAAGTTATTGTCCTTGGGGCTTGCTTTTGATGTGTACCATATAAAACAGGTGTCTTGTATTATTTTACTGACACTGGGGCTTTCCGGTTTGCACTGAGCTTAGAATTATTAGTTTAGAATCCAGTTGCTATCTTTGTTATTGCTTTGTAAAGTTCTAATTAGAATTTGGGGAGTCTAAAGAAGTAATATGCTTTATGAATAGCGCTATGTCTTTTAGATGCGTGATTGCTATTCACTGTCACTTGTTTTATTAAGCAGAGAACAGCAAAGAAATGTTTGAATAATCTTGTATATTTGATCTTTGTCTGTTGGAAAAAATTTATTAACAGTAAGAATATGGGATGATGCTCAATCAGTACCTACTTTTAAGGTCTTAGAATGGAGATGGTACTAATTAAAGAGTTTGAGCAGAATCTGTATAAAACGTCTCCACTGGTCATTTAGACTGCACGATTCCAGTACCTTAGGTGAGAAAGGATTTCTCAGGTCATCTAGCCTAGACACCTTCCTGAGCACGTGTGACACTGCAACCTAGATGTTGCACCAGATTTCCTCTTGAACACCTCTACTGCTGATGCCCCCACAATTTACAAGGCAATTGAGTGTCTGTCCTCAAAGCTAGGAATCTTAAGCAATACTACTCAAAAAAAAAAAAATTCCTTTTTTCATACACACTTCTGCTTTAACACACACAGAGTTAAGACTGTCATTTCAATGGAATAACATGCAAACGACCTGAGTCCGACCTTCTAGCCAAACCTCTCTGATATCTTAATCTTCCACAGACCTTGCTCCACAGATTTTTCATACAGCTTCATAGACAAACTGTTTATAAATGCTCGGTGATTGTGTGGGAAAAAAAAAAAAAAAAAAATCAAAGGACTGACTTCTGACTTCTTTCTATCCCTTCAGTATTGAAATGAGATCACAACAGTATTGCAGGTTTTCCACAAGGACTGATTCACTCTCCATTAAGCTATCACAGAGTCTGCTACATAAAAGCAGGGTGAGGGACGGGAGGTTGAGTATCTTGGACAAGAAGGGAAGTTGCTGAAATGCCCATATCCAACAATTGGCTGGCAAGAGAGAAGCATGTAGTTAGAGATGTGTAAATAATTGATTTTTCAATTTAGTTACTGACTTGAAAAAAAATCAAAGAAACAAATTCAGACCAATTGACCCAGAATAGAAGCGTTTTGCCCCCTCCCCCTTCTCGCTTTTCAAGTACGCTGGGTCTGACAGGCTATTGAGTCTCTCTTTTGTTCTTTTTTGAATAGTTAGGATTGATCTAGACAGAAAGGTTGCAGCTGATGAATCAGAGAAAGGTCCATCTCAGAAAGCCTCTGGCTACTTTTGAGAGGCATAAGATGCCTGAGTTCAAGTGAATTAGAAAAAGATTACAGGTCACTTCCCTAGCCACTGGCCTAGGAAACCAGAAACGCTTCAGTTCAGAATGATCAAACAGAATTATTTTGACATTTCAAAACTTTTTACTTTCTTTCCCCAAACTAATTCTCAAATTCAAATCTGGATATGCAGTTTTAGTTCAAAATAAATATGTACACATTTTCTGCCTGGATAAATCACTATTTTTGATTTGGGTTTGTTTTTTTTTTTCCCTAGGAAGGGGTTTGTTTTGTGACTTTTTCCCCTGAGCTCTGTATGTAATCAAAAACAGATTATCTTCAGCACTGTGGGCTATTTTCTTCTTCTCTTTAATGGTCAGCAGTGGAGTGGAAAGTCAGCCAACTGAGGAAAATCTCTTGCCTGTGTTAGGCAATCCCTATGGAACGCTCATCACTGATGTCATTAGCAGGACACAAAGTGCCATGCCATTTTACCTCTGAGTGGCTGATCTTTAGCAGCTATAGGTAACTTACTCCAAAATCTAATAGCAAGCATGTTCATTTTACTCTTGAAAACAAGAAAGTTGGACTTCTGATTGTTAACTACATATAGCAGCTATTAGATTTTTGTTTCCACTGGTGTCATGGTTTAACCTGGCAGGCAGCTAAACACCCCCACAGGGACAGGGGAGAGAATCAGGAAAAAAAAAAAAAAAAAAAAAAGGTAAAACTCATGGGTTAAGGTAAAGACAATTTAGTAGGACAGAAAAGGAAGGGGAAATAATAATGATGATAAAAGAACATACAAAAAGAAGTAATGCACAACGCAATTGCTCACCACCCGCTGACCAATGCCCAGCCAGTTCCCAAGCAGCAGCCATGCCCTCCCCAGCCAACTCCCCCCAATTTTTTTGTCCAGCGTGCCATCATATAGAATGGCAGGGCAGTATGAGAAGCTGAAAAGTCCTTGAGTTAGTGTAAGCACTGCTCAGCAACAACTAAAACATCCCTGTATTATCAACACTGGTTTCAGCACAAATCCAAAACATAGCCCCATACTAGCTACTATGAAGAAAATTAATTCTGTCCCAGCCAAAACCAGCACAACTGCTTAGTCACATTAATTAGGTCTAAGTCATTTCAGTATTCCCTAGTTCATCTGTGTGCATCCATTAAGTATCCAGTGGCTTAACTAGAGCCCCTGGAGGTTATATTTGTTAAAAACTTAAAATGTTAAGTTTGGTGCTCCATCCACTGCGGAATATTTGTGATATCTCTTGGACTTCATTAACAAGAGACAATTAAGGGACTGAAGCATCATTCATATGAGGAAAGGCTGAGAGAGCTGTGACTGTTTAGCCTGGAGAAGAGAAGGCTCAAGGGGATCTTATCAATGTGTATAAAAACCTGATGCACGGAATGAAGAAGAGAAAGCCACGTTCTTCTCGGTAGCACCCACTGACTGGGGCAAAAAGCAGTGAGTAAAAATTACAAAACATGAACAAAAAATTAAAACAAAAAAATTAAAAACATGAAATTCAATCCAAACACAAGAAAACAGGTTTTTACTGTGATGGCTGTCAAACATTGGAACAAGTTGCCCAGAGAGCTTATAGAGTTACTGTCGGTGAAAATATTCAAAACCTGACTGGACAGAGTCCTGGACAACCTGTTCTAAGCTGCCCCTGCTTTAGCAGGGGGTTCTTTCCAACCTAAACGACTCTGCAATAAAAAAAAAATAAGACAAGTCTACCGACACAAACTACTGGATACACTGAGCTGGGGTTGAATGTGTGCAAATAACCCTTACTGAGGGCAGGGAATCACCCTGCTGCAGTTCAGTGCTGTGTCCCCCTCCAAGCAGGTCAGCACACAGTTTCCAAGCACAGTGCAGCAACTTTGCATCAGCCTGTAATTAGGCATCCAGGGAGATGCCTTCTTACCCAACAGAAGTAATAGCTATTTACAAAAACTCACTACGAGCAGTCTACAGTCTCCCTTCATCCAGAAAAGCAGTAGCTAAAGCATGGGCTCAGGCTGCCCATCCTTCTCCTATGAGCAGGATGAAGCCTCCCATTCTGCCGGTGAGTGCTTTTGCCACCTAGGATAGAGTGCAGAGAAACAGCAAGCAGCATGCCTTTCAGTTACTCATGCAACAGATTAGAGAGCCAGCACGATGCAGAATGAGAGTGAATGGCTCTACAGCCTCACGGTTCACACAACTGTAACATCAGCCAAGTCTGGAACTCAGGGTTCCCTTTTAACTTTAAATACTTTATACCACTGCTAACAGCTCTAAAAAGAGGAAAAAATTAACTCTGATTATTGACCTGTTCTATAAGCTACAGGATTCTCTTCTGAAGGAGAAATCAGAATTGACAGACAATACTTGAATATGATTGCAACTTTTTCACATTATACATTGCACTGTAGTTCCTAGCACTATTACAAGGTCTCAGAAGTTGCTCATCTTCCATGCTGCTCCAATACTAAGAAATTTGAATAGCTGCCAAATTTTTGAAGGTATTTGAAGATGTATTTAGGTGTCAGCTAGGGTTTAAAATAACTTAAAATCTGGCTCACAGCAACTAAATCTGTCAATTAATTTTCATGTTCTTTTTTCCTTTTAAAAATGGTTTCCTATATTTGATAAATTTTGACCCATTTATTATTTTAAGGTATAGCTTTTTAGCAAAACAGATTAGTGCTTAACGACTACATGGAAGCAAAGTGAAAAAATGCTTTGATTGCAACTGAACAATGAAGTATTTAAAAAGCATTAGAAACATAAATGCATCCTAATGTCCTTGGAGGATGTATACTGATACTATTACATTCCATACATGTTTTGTGTCCTCTTCCTTACTTAAAACTACAGATACAACTTATCCAATTTGTTTTATATATTAATATTAATTTATAATATGAAACAAGGAAAAGATGTGGTTAAGTAATGCAGTAGGGAAAAGTGGAAAATACCTTTTCTATTTCTCACTAAATAAGTGAGAATTACTGTTAATTGCCTGTTTCTTTTTAACTTTATGGTCACATTTTGTCATTTTTTGACAAAAATCTAATGTTACTACTTTAAAGCAAATTTGATAGCCCACTCAGCAAACCACCAGTAGCATAGCAGTCACATGCAAGATCTGTTCTGATTGCCTCGTTCCAGTAATCCAATGGCATAAACGCATGTGCACCAAAAAAGCTTGCAAAATATAGATATATGCAAAATAAAGGAGTCATGAAAGTGTTGGTTTGTGAAACATCGGGAGGTATAATGAGTTTGTTTTTGACAATTGTTTGTGCCTAACCAAATACTTAGCTAAAATACACAAAAAAGTAAAAAAATTACCTAATAAAACTAGATAGCTAAGTAGATTAATGTGTTCATACAACTGTGCTTTGTGTTTAAAAAAAACAACAACCCCCCCCAAAAAAACAACATACCTCTAGCTAAATCTTAGGATTCTCCTAAATTACATTGACAATATGCTTTGATATTACTGGTTACCCTAAGATGGAGAGGTCATCTGACCAAGGCAACTAATGAGCAATAGGATAATCATTAAGATTGCTGGGGTTTTGGTTGCCTTGATAGCCTACTGCTCTGTTAATTAAGCCTCTGCCTTGCCCAATGGACAGCAGTTGTTCTCTCTTGCACTGCAAGGTTAAAAATACCACAATTCTTAAATGGGAGCAATGGAAGATCCTCAAGTTATAGTCTCTGGTCTTTTACCATGAGTTTAAAGGTTAGCATAGGAAGCAGGAATTAGAAAGTCCTTCCCTGCAACACGGCTTAATGAAAATTCTCTACTGTGTTGCTGTGGTACAAAAACTTTATTTCATGCTTACAAGATTTCAGCCTTTGATTTCTCAGATTCACTATTGAAGCTCTCCTCTCTTTCGCAGTATGAAAGTCACAGTACATGGTCATTCACACATTTTATTAACAGGGGAAGGACTGAAATGGATACACAAAAATACAATAAGTAAGAATACAATAGTATTCACCTTGGGGAGCTCAATTGTCAAGTATCTTGACCTGTAGCAACGCTATAAATAACAGCTGAAAAGGGACAAGTTAAGTAAATTAACTTTTATGTAGAGGATTCCTGCTGAATTCCTACTGAAGTAGTGCATGGCTCTAAGTAACCAGACCCACTCTTACTGGTATTTTGAAAAATCAACAGCAAAAATACTGTACAAATTCAGCTGTTTTCACACATGGGCAGCAATGCCAATGCTCGTTATTCCAAAATTACTAAACTGGTTTGCCTCAACCTCACTTAATTTTGTAAGCATTAGTGAGGCCTGTGTAAGAAGAGGGTATGGTTTGGTCCTATAGGGGAAGGTTTGCAAAGTCATGGTTACAATTCAGGTGGTAAACGGCATTCCTATCTTTGAAATTATCCCCTACAGGCTTTAGTCAGTTTGCCTGTGTAGAGAGATTTTTTTCCCTTGTATTTATACTACCACTACAGAATTAAGTGGTCATACACGGAACACAACTGCCTACTGAGACTAAGGGGAGGGTCTGTCAGTGGAGTCCAAGACAAGATCACCACAACCCCATTTCTGCCTCCTAATGGAGATTATTCAACCTGCAATCATTGTGGCATGACAGTTTCTTCACTTCCACTCAAAGCCTACTGTAAGAAGAGTTAAAAAAAAAAAAAACACACACACACACCCCACACACAAAAAACACCACTTAAGAAACAATTCTTCCTTAACCAAATGATACTGTCCAGGCAGAAGGATAGGAGAGGGCAGCTAGTAACTACAGCAAGTATTGCCTTTAACAGTTCTAGTGAAAACATATCTGGTTTATGATACCACATCTAGGGCCATGTTCATCTGTAACTGAACAGAGGCAAATTTATATTAATTCTTAAAGATTTTTTTTAAGCCAATCAAGTAGGAAAAATATTGCCACTTGAAGAAAGAACACCCATAGACTCAGACCTCAGGCCGATGTAGTGACATTTTTCTTTAGTCTTTATTGATCATGTTATTTTTCACATTTGAGAGCTGTGCTGTATCAATTTTGTTACCCCTTGAGTTTTTTCCATTTATAAATGTTAATAACTGCCAGATACCATGGGGGGGGTTAAGCAGAGCTTTCTACAGCTGTTGAGTTATATGTATGCTTTCTGCAGTGAGCTGGAGCAATAGAATTGGAGACACACAGTACCAGTCCTTCCTGTACTCTTTTGGGCTAAATTCTAGTACTTCAATAAAAAAAAAGTCACTGAAGTCCAGATTTTTTTTTTTAAATACTGTTGTGCAGTTCTGTTTTCCCAATGCAAAAGAATAGATCTAGTATATCTATGAAAAAAAAAAAAAAAGAACAGTGATAAGAACATGTAACTGATACTTTGGTAAGACCACCAGTTCAATTAACTAGGACTCAATTCACTAGCTGTTAAAAGAAAAATCAAGATATGATAGAAGTTTACAAAATTATGAGCATAACAGAGAAGCTGAATAAAGAAGGATCTGTTTACTGTTTTCTTAAACCAAGCACCATGCCATCACACGAAACCAGCAAGCACCACACAGATCAAAAGGCAGTGATTCCTTGCACAAGGCATAGGCAAGCTGTAGGCCTCCTCACTGGGGCATACTGTGGATCCCAGAAGTTTATCGGGCTCAAAAGACATTTGGACAGATTCATAGGTGGAGAGGGGGGAAAAAAAAAAATAATGATGACATCAAGGATCATTATAGACAAAGGGCACCAGTTCATCCATTCTAGTTTGGAAAATCCTGAATCAGAGTTCACTGAGGACTAGGGAAGGAGGAAGAAGTTGCCTCAGCATTTACTATCAGACACTATCAGAGATTGCATTACCAGACAAGATTAAATTTTGTCTTTTTTCTTCCTTAAGTTGATGTTTATTTGTTATCTATCCCCATGGGTTAAAAAAGGTTTCGGCTCAGGTCCTACAATTATGTCAAAACAAATTCAGGAGAGTTGTGTGATAAAATAGATGGACTTCTCTCTTTATCAGTCTACATTTGAATTCAATTTTAAGAAATAACCTGTTTATTTTGCTTTACCCTAATAATTTAGACATTTCTCTTAAACTCACTCTACTGCCAGCCTTGTGATCTCCTCAGCAGCTGAAAAAGGTAATGGAGCTATCATAGCTTTGTTTACTTAGAGAGCTCAGTCTCAAGACAGAAAAAGCATCCTAATTCTGCCATGCCATAAGACATCATGGACCAGTTCGTCTCAGACAGTGGGAATCCAGGAAAGATATGGACAACTATTTCAGAAACTGGAGAACAATGTACAAATTCCAGATCCTCGGTAAGTTAATCTTTCCGAAATCTTAAACAGCGTCTATTTACTAGAATGTTCTACCATCGAGTGAAGCAAACTATGGATCAGGCCCTTTCAACTTTGTCTGGGGCAAGGGAAGACATGCAACAAGGTGGAGTTAAAAATTTCTTCATATCCTTCAAAACTCTCAAAACCAGCTAAATAAATCTTTTAAAGATCCCAGTAGTGGATATTAGGGAAGCGTTTCCTACAATGGACACCGAATCCTCCCCTTGGACAGCTGTTGCTATTATGCATATTCAGACATTTAAGGAACAATAAGTTCACCTTAAATGCATTAGGGGGTTAATTAGGTTTTCAGTAAGCACTTTTCTAATTCCTCCTCCATGCATAACATTTAAAATGGATCATTGGGGGATAGCTGGCAGCTGTAAACATGAATCATGACAGCTACAAGTAATATTGGCAGTACAGTGATTTACAGTTAAGGTCATTTAAAGATAACATCTAGTCTTCATTATTCAGTCATATGCAATGCATGTGGCTTAAGGAAGATGCTTTGTAACTTAATGAGGATGTTCCAAGTATGCTTCTACCCACAATTTTTCTTTTTATACTTTGGGGGTGTCTCACTTTGTTCAACAGTTTTATTAATTCAATTTGACCCTCTCAGAGTTTTTGTAATAAAAAGTAGGAAAGTACTATTGCACTATCACTATAGTTTGAAAATTACACTTCTGAAAAGCTTTCTGCAATGAGTGTTCTGGTAGATCTAGAAAGCATCTGAGACTAATTTATGGTGTATTTTTAAATTTATCACCCTGTACCTATGCAAATTTTTCTTAAAACAGCACTTGCCAGAGAAACACTTTTCCCCCACACACACTGTCATATAGTAGCTTTACCAGCTCACTACCACTATTCTATTGATTCTTTCCCAGGGAAAATGGTAAGGAAATAACATCATTGTTTTGTTATTAGTTACTCATAATAATGGAAAAAATAAAACAAGATTAAATACAATGCTCATACAGATCCTATAACTTTTCTTTGGTTTTATTCTCAAATGAGATTAAGAGAAAATGTGCTATATATTTGAAAGAGTTTGCAGCTATTCTACCTGTACCTCAGTACTGAAGTCTTATTCCTCTATTTTAGACACATGTAGAGTAGGATCCAGTTGCTCTTTATTTTGCCCTAATAATGCAAACACTTACAGATCCAAGTAAATTCATGCACATTGTAAACTTAGTCACACATATAAATGTTTGCAGGATCGTGCCTTAGCATATAAATTAGCACCTAATATTGTTTGCCCTTAGTCGTAGCACAATATGCCACATGTAGAGTTTTATTTTGCTAATTTACTGTGTCAGATTCCCAAGTAGAAGAGTTGCATCAACACAGGTGGGAGAAAAATGAGTTACTCTTCTATGCAGGTGTTAAGATACCTTATTTCCAGAATATTACTTTTATTAAAAATAAGAAGCATTGTTACACAAGTTATAAAAATGCAATTGATACTTGCTTTAAACTCAAAATATTACCTAAATTCATTGTAGTTCTTTTAAGCGAACATCTGATAAAAGAATGTAATCACAGCGCAACCAGGAGGAAAACAGAAGAGCCTATTGAGCTGACAAAAGTATAGAGCTGTTAGATAACAAGATGTGTTAAATTACATATTTCTGTGTACCAGACAACAATATGTTTTGTTAAACAGCAAGGTCCTTTTATTTAAATAATTGAATGCTAAAAGAATAAAAGATACTACTGTAGTGCAATGGGTTATCACCTAGTCAGCTTCCTACACAGTGTGACAAATACTTTTATTAGTTGTTTGTGCCTTAAGAATAAGCCTGCAGGTACTTCTGAAACAGTTTTTATAGCTGGTGTCATCCATACTACTTTAATTCTACCTTTCAGTGCTATAATGGCAGTCTGTTTTCTCTGACTTGTATGTACGTGTCTTGTTTCCAGACACTTTTATGATTAACCACCTTGACACCAGCAAAACTTAAAATTAAAACAGAAACACATTTTTCTTAAAAGGAACAATCTTCTGGATTTCACGAATACATTTCCTAACCTCTAAGGTAAATGGTTAAGCTTTCTTTTCCTTTCTCTTTTCATACCCCAGTGACTCGTGAAATTTTTGCTTCAAAGTGCAACTTTCAACCAGAAGTAGTAAGAATACCCTCCCCGCACAGAAAGAATTTACCTTTTTGAATAGTTATACTCTTCAAAAAGATGTAGATTTGAATTTCCTCAAGTAAATACAGGAATTGAATCTAAATTTCCTGTACTGTGGAGGTTGACTATGGAATAATGTCCATTGTACTTAAAGAAGGCTTCTTTTTCTTTGTTTATTTTAGAGAAAACTGATGCAGCCACTTTTCCATTCTACTGTTATTCATCAGGCACATCCTGAGAACATCTAACAGATCAACCCCTGATACAGCCTACACTGATACAGTACATCCCTCATGTATGTACAGAGCCAGCAGACTCTGAACCCAGGAAACATGGTTAGAAAAAGAAATTTATTGAATCATCTTGACATGGCAACTGAGATTCGGTTCTTGCAGTTGGAGCAAGAAGCATCATGCAAGTAAGAACTAGGTGGAGATGAACTGATTATGTGAAAAGAAAGCTGCATTTTATTAAGTATGGGAATTATATATACACAAGTATGCATATACAAGTACGGGAATTATATCTATTCCAGTGCAATTAAAACAAAGTGGAGTGATCTCATTTAGAAAAGCCAGTATATACTGTATGATTACATCAAAACACTACCACAAAGAGGAAGAAACTAAGGTACAGCTGACCTCACGCTGAGGAAAGAGCAGAATCTTATTTTATTTACTCATTTTCAAGTTCCATAAACAGACATCTGTCATCACTTCCAGATGGGGGCAGTTATGTTTGTTTCTATGTTTTCTATTACAGTATAATTCTCCATGAGATTTATCACCCTTTTCCCTCTCAGCTCCATAATTTCTCAGTACATGGAAAGCACACAAACAATCCTGTAAGTGTCTTATCCTTCATTTTAAAAACCTACAGAGTATAATTGGACCATTCTTGTACTAAACTACATTTGTGGGACTGAGACCTGATCTGACAGGGCAAACAGACATTCAGTTATGAACAACATGGAACATTTCTTTCACACTGCAGGCAGGCACAGCTAGGGCCAGCCTGGGTTTCCAAGAGCTCTAGGTAAGGTCCAGGTCACTCCCAGAGATCACAGCACACCCGAGTTAGACTCCCAGAGATCACAGCACACCCGAGTTAGATGCTAATGCACTAAACGACAATCCTTGTCTGGGAAGGTTCTACAAGGTAAGTGATTAAAGCAGAGTAGGAAGAAAAAAATATTTCACAAATCTGGAAAGACTAACCCACAGGTTATGTGTGCAGAAAGGTTAGCAGAGACAGATGTACACTCAAATCTCCTGGCTTTCTAGTCCAGTGATATAATTAGCTTTTATTGCAGCACAGTGGAAACATGGTCAGGTGTCTATTTTTCCACTTAATAGCTCAGCATCTTCTGCTTTTTCTTTTGAACTTTTTTTATTCCATAATTTAACACCTTGATTACAAGTTGTCAAGTTAAAGTAATCAGTCTTCAGAATTTTTTGTAATTATTTTGAAAGTTAGATCAAGTTTTAAAACTTAATATGTAAATACATAATGTTTTTAAAACATATTTAATAAACATTGTCATTTTTCTGTATTTAAAATGCATTTCTCAAGCCTTCAAGCAATTATAAAGTAATTTGTAATCATGCCACACTTCCTGCATATGGACAGGATAGGAATGTAATGGAAATATGTACAGAAATGTTTTCTTCATCATTAAAAGTTCAATTTCTGGTCTGCAACATGTCACATTTTTAAATTGTTTCTTCCAAATTTTAGTGTCCCAGTTCTAAAAATGTTTTATGAGGTTTTCATCTTCATCCAAAGAATGATCAACAGATTATCACACATGAAGAGTTGCCCATGTTTTTCCTTTTGGATTGCCTCAGTCCCTCATATTCATATACTCATTCAGGCCAAAAGCATTTCTAAAATGTATGTATTAAGAGACACACTTGTCACACTTCAGTAGGATTTGAGGCTGGTGTGTATTTTGACTTGTAAAGGGTATAAAACATTAGAGATGGAATAGAACTTGAAAGTCTGAACTGTCTCAAAATCCAGGACTTTAAGATTTGACATCAGTTTCCAATAGATTAGTAACTCTCTCCAACTCCAGAAGATGTGTGCAGACTATGGTTTTGTTTGAGGTCTTTCAAGAGCCAGGTACAAAATTTATATATTTAATTTTACCATCTTGGAAAGTTCTCACATGCCTTTTTTTTTTGCTTTCCTCTTGACCTCTTTCTTTTAAAAGTAATTGTAATGTATGTATTGGAAATGAGAACAAGATTGTACTGATATAAGCTATTGTTAGTTCTAACTTTTTTTTTTTTGACATTTTGCACATTGAACAAGTATCATCTCATCATCTTAGCTTCCTGTGATCTGGGAGGTTTTTCTCTTCAAGTAAAAAAACCCATTGTATTTATAATTAGAAGTGTACTCTATAATGAAGAAATAAGAGAGAGATCACAAATCACATTAACAGTCCTTACAATGTGGTAGGATATAAATTAAAAAGACCGACACATCAGCAAGGGACTGATTAGGTCTGGTTTGTTATACATCTGCAGTGGTTTTCAGCATACTTCTCCAAGCAGGGTTAACAAGAGACAGTAAAGACATCACATTTATTTTGTGGCTCCTTTAAAATTGAAGGGCAACTTAATAAAACCCCATTTGTCTTAGACCTCTACTACATATTGTACTTCATTAACAATTAAATGGCTTCATCCTAAAAGCTTGTGCAAGGGCCTTGTTAACTTACATTTTTAAACTGGTAAGAAGAGTTTTGATGAACCATTATGGTAAACTATTATCCCTCTTTTGTTGAATTTAATTGCTTACTGTCTCTTTGCCACCCCCTTCCAATTAAATTTAAATGCCCCCTACATTTCATACTCCTATTTTCCTATTCTTTTTGATGTTAATACATTAAAAAGCCACAAAAACAGTCACATAATGCAAATATAGCATTGAAAGAAGAGGCTTTGGAACAAACAATCCAGCAACACTCAGCTGAGTTTTAGAAGCATAAATCGAGTAGTTGCTAATTGTACGGATTACTAAACAGCATCATGTGGAACAAGCCATATGAATGTTTGCTCTGGCTAAATTAGGCTCTGAAACAATTGTGAGCTGTCACAGAAATGGATGGGAAACTGAGAAGCAAGTGCTCCCGAATCAGGAAGATCATTGCCTTTCATTTCAACAGCCACACTATACTCCTTTAACTTGATATAAGTTAAGTGAACAATTTCCTGTTTCTCATCCCTGTTTTAGTCAAGTGTATCACTATTTCAACATGCTTTTACTGATACAGTTTATTCCCTCTACACCTTTACAAATAATGGAGGTTGTGCTGGCACAAACACACAACCCTAACATCACTAAACATGGGAAACGAGAGCCTAGGTTTACATACACCTATTTGTGTAGACCAGAATCACACCCAAATGAAAAACTGTGCAGAGCTCAGGTTTAAACACAAAACATTCCATAATAAGTTTCTCTGCTGCAGAATAAGCATTGTGACAGACTCATTCTTTGGTGCTTAGCACAAAGATTTCCTTTCCAGTCTCAAAGTCACTGAGGAACTCAAAAAGAAGAAACCAAAGTTGCCAGGACCTACCATGAAAACAGCTTCAGCTGAAAGGAGTTCAACTTCTATTTAGTTTAGTTGCCTATTTAGCCTTACAGAACAGTAAGTATTCAACTGCCTAAACATGGTTTTGAAATTAATATTTCTTGATCCCCTTCTGGGAGTACAACAATCTATTATATCGCATGAATACAACTTAGCCTTCAGAAGAGATGGTAGTCTTGGTACAGTCTCTCTTCAAAGCAGTTGATTAGAAGTGGATCATCATTTTTTGTCACGTTTCTCTGCTTGCTTGCCTTAAAGTCTTTAAATTATACCGGAAAACATATTTGCCTTTAATTTGCTTTACATTCATTTGCATATTAAAAATAATTAATTTTGTACTAGACAAAAATAACACCTGTGCTTCTACTCTATTCAAAATTTAAGAGATGGTAGCTGTTTTTCCCTCCAAAGTGAGTCTGTTAAATTGGGGAACTCCTTCCATGAAAAGTCAAAGAAAATATTTCTCACTAGCACACAAGTCCAGAGCTTCAGGATAACCAATTTTGTGAAATCAGACTTAGTGGGTACTGAAAATAATGACAACACATTTTAAATATTGAAGGTTTTGTTACAACATTTGAAAAGAAAGGTCTGATTTTTTATTTGCAAGAAATAGTTTCATTTGCAAATTAGTTTAAACAAATTTTTAAAATTGAATTAAACATTTCACTCATTTTTTCCTTTTTTTTCTAGGGAAAAAAAGAAGTTCTTATCTGTCAAATCAAAAAGGTACACTTGTAAACACTCAATTACTACCTACAGTAAGAAACACTTCAAAATCTTGGTTCTGGGTAAAAGCACTGGTTACTTTCCAGCTCAGTGTCACAGCAAGGATTACTGTTTCTACCACCTGCGTTAACATGCAATAAAAACTTCCATGTGTGAGCTGAAAAGGAGTGCTAAAAAACTGCAGGTAATCTCTGTGCATCCTTAGATTAAAAAAAATTATTAAAGTATGGATTCTTATATCTAACTTTCCCCTGATGGAAAGCAATAAAGGTAGAGAACTTTAAAATCTCATTGTATCCATGGAAAACACTAAAACTGCAAAGTTTTAGATTCATTTCTAGAAGCTTTAGGTATATTCTTTCTACCCCATTCCAGCATTTCTGCATCAGTAGATGTAAACCAGTCTCTTAATTTCCATATTATATTAAAATTGTTGTTTGTTCAAAATTTTATGGAGGTAAGTAAAATTTCACATGTAAAATTACATTAGTGTGTTTTTCTGCAGTTTACAGGTGTTAGCAGGGAGACGCATTCAATGCAGAACTGCTGTGTAGCTCAAGTCCTGTATTTCTGTTGATACAATTTCATACAGCATTATCAGAAGGAAAGAGAACACACCTTAGAAGGTTATACTATATAAGTAAACTAAAGTCTTAAAAAAACAGAATTTATTAGTCTCTGCTACACTACAAGATGACAGACATTACCAGACCAGTTTAGGGCTCTCATTATTTACTATTTAGACTCATACTATGTAGCATAAAGAGTGCACACACTCATTAATTCACTGCTATGGAATCAGCAAGTTCCACGTGACACTGTACCCGTCCAGGCTTCACTCCACAATTTTGTCATTAATAATCCTTTTAACCTCAGTGGAAGCTTCAAAATCTGTATGATATAATTCTGAAGTATCTTAACATGACACAAGTGAGGGGTAAAGATCATCTGCGTGGTTTTGGCACCTCATGTGTGGGTACCTTTTTCATTCCTCTTCTGAGGAAATACATACATGCATATACATATGCATGAACATGAACTACAAATGATTTTTTTTTTCCTGGATTGAGACCAACTTCAACAGACAGACCGACCCAAAAGTGCTGATGGCACACTAGACAGCTGACCCATTTTCCATCCAAAATGAAGGCAGGAAGGAGAACAAAGATATAGTAAGTGAATCTGGAGTCTGACCAGCATACCAAACTACACAAAGTGTTATTAGAACAAAGACTTACTTTCTGCTGATTAAAAAAATAGAACCTGAAGATCATACTGGTCAGAACAGAAACATATGAAAGGAACTCCATTGCTTACATTGGTAGTAAGTGACCTAGGGTTTTTTTCTACAATAGTTTGATCTCAGTTAAAGCAGCACATTCTTTGACACATTTCAGAATAAATAAATCCAATAAAGTTTAGAAGAGAGAAGCAAAAAAAGTTCAAGGATGCAGGGAAAAAAGCCCCTAGGATGTATGAAGAAAGATTAAGAGAACAAGGTATGTTCGTTTTAGGAGGAAAAAAAAAAAGACTGAGTGTAGATGTAACTGTCTACAGATACATAAAGGGACACTATAAAGAAGAAAAGGATCAATTATTCTCATTAGCTAAAGACAACAGAAGAGGATGTAGTGGGCTTAGCTGCAGGAAGGATATTTTAAGTTAAACATTTGGGAAAAACAATAGGTCTATAAGAACTGATAAGCAGGGTAGCAAAGGGTCATTGAAAGGCTGTGTTTTAGGCTTAACTTGACACGCATCTATTGAGACTAGTTTGCAAATAATTAAATGTTTTGGAATGAAGATTGGCCAAGATGTCCCACTAAGTGTTCCTTTCAAACAACATGAACTTACTTCATTGTTTGCTGTATCAACAGTTGCTTTAAGAGGGGAGATGGAAATTGAAGTGGAGGTTAATATTAAGTAAATATTGGGAAAAGAAACAATGGCAGTAAAAGGTAGAATTAATATGGATATTTCAAAATGTTCAGCAGTTCAGCTGATGAGAAAGTCTGTTCTTCTGAATCTGTAACACTTCAGATGTATGTAAGAGAGGTCCAGTATCCACAAGACACCCAAGTATAGTTTATCAGCCACGATGTTAAAATGATAAACTGTGTCTCAGCTTTCGAATTATTAAAAAGCTGTATTACTAGGATCAGAAACACTGCCGACATCAAAAGTACCTAATCAAAACCAGGCTCCTTATCTGCACTTAACACAGCAAGTTATCAGACAATTTGAAGGTTCCCTTGCTGGTAATGTTTTCAGTTGCTTGGCTTCCTTGTCACTGGCACACAGGTTAAAAATTTTTGCTCAGCAGGTGGTCCCCGTCTATCCCCCCCCCCAAATGCTTCAAGTAAACTAGAAAGAGTGAAGAATATGCTGATATTGACTTGCAGCTTCAAGCAGTTGCTCTAGAAATTTACTTTCATTTCAGTAGCTGCATGAACCATGTATTAAATATAATTATACTTGGCTGCATTAGAAGCCATCCATCAGCTGCCATAGTAGATAACTGCTTACGTATATTCTCCAGCACTTGCCTGGTTATAAAGGCAGGAAGAATTGTCACCTACATCTGTAGCTCATTGTTCAACCAGGTGACATAAAGAAGATTCTTAAACTGTAGAGGCAATACTAAAACCACATAAACACACAGTACATGAAACAGGGTAAAGATCTCATGGCTCTCCTACTGATTTTGTTTAGAATACACAAGTGCTCATATCTGCTAGAGATGTCTTTGAAAAAACCTATAAGAAAATGTTCAACTATTGTTAGTAAAACTTGAAGCCTTAATGCAGACCTTAAGCTGTTTTCTGTTGCTGTTTTCAATAATATGTCAATTATACTTCTTCCCTGAGAAACCCGATGATACAGTGCTGCATGTCAGGGAGACAGCCAGCAGGCAAATTATAATAGGGATCCAAAGTTTGCTAAATGAACCTTAGCAGTGGTGATACAGTTTTCTAAATTCTTTTTCTCACTCTGGGATAAGGAAGGCAAATGAGAACGGCTACTCTAAAAGGTGGCAAGAATAGTATTGTGAAAACCAGTAACATTCCAGTAAATAAATACATATGAAGTACAGCTGAAAAGGACAACTTACTGGTAGGACTTTATTACACTTTAATGGTACGGAAAAAGTCTTGATCTGAAGACATCTGTTCTCGTCCCCCCCCAGCCTTGTTTTAAAGTCATCAGGACTGATACTGTAGTCATATGTAAAGAGAACAACACAAATTTAATTAGTTACTCATGAAGACTCCTTTTCCATTCAAAGTGTCTTACCAAAGAATGTATATGCAATTATTTGTGTTTGTATGCAGTATCACTCCTCACAAGTAGGTTGGATTTTTAAGACATTTGCAAATTGTTACATATGTATGTAAGGCATATTTAAAGAAATACTTCAGTGCAATAGATTTCTCACTAATAACAGCAAAGCAGTCAAAATGTTATTTGGACATGGAATGACTGACACTGATACAGCTGGCTTGCTTTCCTCCTATTGTTGCTCTAGTCAACACTCGCTTCTCCCCCCCTTTTTGCTTTGCTTCCTATGGCTTACTGCTACTATTCCATCACCCAGCCACCTTACACAAAGAATGTGAAGTAGTGAGCTTACATCACACCTTCCCACCCCTTTGCCCTCAGATACACTTATGCCTCCTTCTCTCAGCTTTTGCTTCAGTTATTTCCACAGCACTTCTCAAACAGGCTTTCCTTTGTTAAAAGCTCTGCAGTTGATTCATGTAACAAGCAACAGGAAATTGGTTGTGCACAACAACAACAAACACCTCTCTAAAGGCGACAGATCTCTTCCACCTTCATCTCTGTTTAAGAAAGAATATAAGAAAAGCCTGTTTGTCCCCTAGTGAGAACAGCAATTATGATCAGCATATAGTCATATACCATAATGACAAGATGTAGATTCTGTGTCATTATTAAAGACAAGCCAACACCCTCGTTGCCCCCCTGCCTCCAATCCCCATCAAGCCCATTTGATCACCTCTGCCAAGAGCAAGTCTTCCCTAGTCTGGGATTTATCAGATTTATTCATCAGTTTTACATTCATATACCTCCACTGATCCAAAGAAACAAGAGCTAGACAATCCCTAAATTATTAAACTTCTCTCCTTCTCAGCAAGGAAACTGCCATTTTAAAGTACAAGTTTTCATCAAGAAAAGAGAAGTTAAGGGGCTAGCTATATTTGTCTTGTCTGAGCTGCCATTGATGCTCCCCCTGATAAATCCATTGTTTATAGATAATTAGTCATCCGAAAGATACTTTTGCAAGTAACCAGTAAACCTGTACTGTAATTGCTCATCAATAAGTTTGTTATGTCTAGGGTGAGCAGAAATAGATGAAGCAAGGAATATTGTAAACTGAAAACAAAGGTATACTGTACCCTTGTAATGCATAATAGAAGTTTAGAAGACTTCATTTGTAATTAATTACTGCAATAATGCAAGTATAGTAAGTGATAAAGTGATAGTAGGTGGAATGCATAGTAAATGGCTTGTTAGTAGTGTCTTTTACATACCACGATCAAGAACCAAAACCAAATACACACATATTCCAAACACAAAGCAGAACTATGTTCAACACCTGCTCCAAAGAAATGTGTTTTCTAAATGTTGGCATTATGGAAACACATACACAAATAAAGTGAGTGGAGGGGGTTGTTAGCTTTCCCACACACAGACTGACAACACTACCAACATCCATGTTCAGGAAGACAAATTTACATTCAAAGTGTGAATAGCAGCATTGAGATTTATATTCCATTTCACTGGAGACAGCCAGCAGTAGATACATCTGCCCATAAGCTTTTCTATTAAGAAGTTGCATATGGGTTTGCTACACGTTGATTACTACTGGAATGCACAAGTTAGTGCACCAGAAGCCCATTTTATCTTACAATTCCGTAACTGGGTACTTAAGGGGTACAGCAGCTCCTCTCAATACAGCCTTTTATCTTCACCTCCTGCTCACAGGTCCCTCAATCCATACTGAACTGTTCCACCTTGCCATATAACACAGACCCCAGAATTTCAACTGTGCCAACCCTGGAGAGCCTTTACAAACTAAGGAGACCCTAATAAGTGGCTTCCCAGCTTCATCTAAGTACAAGAGCAACCCAGAATGCATCACATTATTCTAAGATGTTCCAAGGATAATTTTATCTATCAGAAGCATGCTACCTCAGTAAGAAAACCAAACAGTTTTTCAGGCTTCAAATTTCTCTCATTTTATCTTATTGTGTCTTTAGAGGGAAGAAACTCACCAAATAGTATCCACATTCCCATAAGAGAGATCTGAGAAGGCCATTTTCAGCCCTTCAAATATTTTTACAGCCTTGTTTCCCAAATCCCCTCCAATTCTCAACGACTTTAATGAAGTCCCCAATATATTTTAACACACTAACTTCAGTCTCACTAGTGCTTCTTCCCACTCTTGTTTGCTTGTTTAGTCTTCAGGGGACAGTGTTCATTCCCTTAGCTACTGTGCACTCCATGTGAGTTACTTATTGAGCATGATGCCAAAAAAAATTCAGAATCATAATTTAAAGAAGTGTTCTTCCATCCAAAAGGATAATTTGCACAGGTTTTATGTTGGTTTATTTTCTTCCCTACTTGCCAAAACTACAAACAGAAGTTATTTGAGTGGGACCAGCTTTTGTAGATTGCTTGGTATAACTGAGGTACACTTGAAAAGTTACATGAAAAAGGCTTTAGAGCTCTAAAGAATTACAAGCCTTCCATTTCCTTCTGTCTTCTCCACAGTAAGAGCATGCCCACTGTTAAAGATTCAGTTTAGTTTCATGGTTACACCTGCAAACAGTTACTTCTGGAGTTACATTTTTCCAGAACCTCCCTGACACTAGCTAACAGCCCATCCTTTGCGATCATAAAGGAGAAAAGACAAATTTCTTTACATGCTTTCAAACTCCAGTCTGTTGGTAGATCGTTTAATACTGACTTACAAAAGTCAACTATGTTTTAATACAAAGCATGTTCAGTATTATTGAACAGCTAACTCAGAAATGCTTTTGAACTAGTTGCAGCGAAGACCTGGGTAAGACTGTATGGTGTGGTATGTGCATTTTATGTCTGGAAGCAATATATTACCTGTTCCTGGGCTAACTGAATGGAACTATGATTTTAGAAGAGATCACATAATAGCACTATCTTTGAAATCATGGTATAATTATATCCTTAGTGGAGATGCATTTTTGTCAACCAATTGTAAAATACATTACAAAAAGTATACAGAATGTTAAATGTAGAAGAATGGAAGAAAAACAAAGTAACTGCAAGTGGAAGTATTTTAGTTATACTAAGTATGAAATTCTTCCTCCATTAATATGACTGAGAAGCAAGGCCCCATGGCAACAAAATTCCTTAGATTACCTGTGATATTTCAGCCATGCCCGGACTAAAGCTCTTTCTCTTGCCCTAGCTAGGGAAACACTTTGCTTTCCACACCAACAATACGAATCTATATGATGTTTAATATTAAGCACCATAAGCTAGAGCCACAGCTTGACTGTCTGGTGGCTTCCAGCTGAAAACTCAACTGGCACCTGAGTCCATGTCCACATCAAAAATGTGCTGCTTTGACCAGATCTAATAGGCAGATGTCAGCAGAGTTAACAAAAGCCCAATTGAATCCTTGACATAATTTTCCCCATCTTGGTTATGAATGAGACTGCATGCATACACACATGTATACAAATGTGACTATATAGATACAGATGTGTGTACAAGAGCATAAAAATGCTCTGGTCCTTACCCAGCCATGAACCTAGATACAGGTTTCACTTCATACATTCAACCCATCTGCCAACAGATTTCATATTCTGAATTTTTATGAACTTAACGAGAAGTGACATCTTCAAAGATGTCAAAGCAGAATTCTTTATAGGCAATGTAAAAAGTATGTAATTACTATGCAGATAACAGTTGGCACATGATATAAAATATAGAAAGTATAGGCAAATGGAGACTTTGGCCTTGTTTTTCTTTTTTTGTGGTTCTAGTAGCAGTTAGAGATAATTGCTGTATTTCATAGCGGTATCACAAGCCACAGGATAATCTCAGCCAATTGCTCCATAAGCAAATACGTAGATTATTCCTTCAACCATTTGTACCAACATCATTCAAATTATATCATCATACTGCATTATGATAGACTATGCTGTTTCAACATGGTTAGTAAGGCAATCCCAAAAGATCCTACTTTATCCTCACACCTGCAGGAATAAGTGTCTGACACAGACAGCAAAGACAATATGACCCATATTCTTCCATAACACTGTCAGGTGACAGCAAACATAGATGAGAATTGTCTTCTGAAATTGAGACCTGAACTCTAAGATTTTTTGTTTCCTTTCCATGGTCACTTCCCATTTCTCAAGGAGATGGTTATCATACCAGGACTGCACCATGTCCTTACCAATAACCATCAAAATTCACTAACAGAAGAAAAATTGTAGTGGACTAAAAGAATGGAAACAGGAGTCTGACACTACCAATATTTTAGCCATGCCCTGAAGACCTGTTTGAGATTAATCTCCCATAGATGTTCATTAACTGTGTGTTCTCAGCTCTGTTTCTATTTCATTTCCTGATTGATAATCTATTGTCGGAATTGCAGAAGCACTGAGAAAAAAAAAATATAATGCTTATTAAATTGGGACACCAAATTAATTACTGCATGTAAAGAACTCTAAAACTATATTGAAGTTGGCAAAAAATCCTGTAAGTAAATTTAAAATTGTCTTAAGAATAATACGATAGGTAAGTAGATTTCAAAGTACAGGCGAAGCTTTCTCTTGAAGACAATATGACAAAGAATAACTTGAATATTTTTTCCCATAAAAGAATAAACAGTCCTTTCTCAGAAGGGGAAGGGGTTGCTGAGGCAAAAAATAGCAGTGGCTTGTATTCCCATAATTAAAGCATATCATACTACATACACATGCAATACATTAAAGCTGCACAGACAGCCTCCATTTTAACACCTCATAAATCTGGGACTGTTGACTTTGCAACCTCAGGAATGTGCTTTTAACAATGCGTGTATGTATGTGCGTGCATGTTATTTATGTTATCCATGGAGGAAGCATTATGATCTCATGCTCCACTATAACCATTGTACTTGCAGGCATTTACAAGTGGTGAAGCAATGTGTGATATTTTACACAGAAGCATTATTTTAGAGCCTTGCAGGGAATTTATATGCATACATGCATGTGTATTTCTGTATACACATGCACACTGGCAGATGTTCTTAAACCACAAGCCCTTAAACTACATTTAATAAAATAACTGCAGCTTGACTTGTGATGCAATTCCAGTTATTAGAAATAACATTTAAAAGTCAATTTTCAGAGTTTCTCAAATTATCCAGAACACTTTTTCTTGATATACTTTTAAAATCAGATCTCTAGTTTTGTCAGATGAATAACAATTTTATCTTACAGAAACCTGTTTGTTATTTTCTTTTAAAAAAATCCTAGAAATTAAAGTTTACTACTCATAATGAATCACAAGATTTGATTTTATATCATCAGTCATCTAATTGTCATTTAACTATTCAGTTCTCAGGCTATTTGTAAAATGTCAAAGAGCAATAATGAGTGGGACTGGTGACCTCAGGGCACTAGGCAAGGTACTTAAAGGTCAATTTAGATTGTAACATTGTTCCATAGTTTACCATGTATATTTTATATAATGTATGTACACATGCACACACACTCAGTTCATAAGAGTCATGTGCTAGAATTTTAAACAAGTCCTGAACTTTTTCAAGGAAGCTTTCAGAGACGGAAACAGAGGCATATCTTTTCATAGGTAGCTTCAAATGACAAATATATAAATCCCTCTCCTTTTAAATTATACTATGTAACACCATACTGTAAATGACAAAGCACAGAGTTTAATTTGAAGAGCTCAGAAGTTATAAAAACCCACATTGATCTGAACAGAACTGTATTCTGGGGCACCCTTTTCACATTTGTTGCCTTTCTCCTGGCTGTACCCCTGTGGAAGCCAAGAGCTTTGGCCATGAGGTCTTCACCAACCCAGTTTTATTCCACTATATCCTTTGCCCCATTTTTTCTCAGAGTAATTAAAAGTAATCTGCCTCTATAGCATCATTTTTCTTTTATTGGGGTAAGAAACAATAGAAAAGTGCCGAGGCCATTCATAAATTCATACGTAAAATAACTTCTAGAATAAAGAGATAAAGCATAATTCTTCCCTTAACAAGATACCTAAGAAAATCCATTTGCCCAGCTCATCAAATGTGATGTTTTGCTTTGTATCTTATAGAACACATAACGGATTTTCATAAAATGCTATTTTCCATAGCTGATGTGCAAGTTCAGATACATAAAAAGAAATCAAAGCTCCATGTTATCATTTGACATATATTGTTATTACTAATCCTCCTAAGCTGCAATAATATTTTGCTTTGGGAGAAAATATTTTCTAACATCATTAATCTTTTATATCCTATACTTAAGACTTTCTTCTAACCCAGGAATAAACATTTTGCTAAACAGTCTTTATCTAAGATTCATCCAGATGATTCATTAGAAACACAATGCACAGATCCTGAAAGTCAATGACAAGCCTTACACCAACTTGACAGGAGCTTGGATGGTATTGAAGGCGAGGTCCATACCTGGCTTCAGGCTCTAGACTGTAGATATACACATTAGTTTGTCGCCCTATGTTGTCTTTATGGTCAAAAGGAGAGAGAGAAAAAAGACTTTATGTCATGGTTCATTTAACCACAGAACAAATATCTCAAATAGGGAAGATGACTCATGCCATGGTACGGGCCTAATTTTTTTTCCATTGGTCCTACAGGGAGTTTTGGGCAACCAGTTGCACTCTAGAAATCTCAGTAATGTAAAAACTCCCTTCTGTGTACTCAAGTAGGGCAAATTAGTCAAATTAAAAGACAGATACAGATAGTTCAGAGCCAAGTTCCTTCAGTCACTTAAAATTAGAAGGATATAAACCAGCAACACTGGGAACACCAAAGGCCATGGCTTTGCTTATTTGAGTCCCAGATACCTGGTTATGGACTGAAGAAATATCCCTCAAGTTCGGTATAAGTATTTAATTATCCTCACGCTGTGCTTGTCCAAATTCCACTATAAAAAGCGGCATGAAAGAAACATATATGGAAAATTATTAGACAGTTGAAATTATACATTGCATCACTGTCAACAGCAACTTAACTTACATAATTTGGCTCAAGTGCAAGAACTTAAAGTTATTTTCAAATGGAAAAAAACTGCATTCTGAAAATGCAGAAAGAAATCCACTTTCCAGAAAAGTGCATGCTTTAAAGTTTGTTCAGTCAACTATGTCAACTCAGCGATGTTACTACTACATAATCTTTGCAGCAAAAAAGTGAATTACAACATTCTAATATATGTTATATAACCTTGTGCTATATTTTGTCTACACACAAATATTATACAGTCAAAATCACAGAACTAGTCCCCCAAAAAACAGAATCACAGAACAAATCAGTACCTGCAAGAAAAAAAAGACATCTTAGAAGCTTTTTTGAAATATATTTAGATTATTCCAACACTTTATAGTTACATCATTTAAAGGCTAACTTCAGCAGGATACAGTTAACTCACTGATGACTTAAACTAGTGTTTGCAAAACCAGTTATATCTGAAAAAGTCTGTGAACCTAGACAGTGTGAGCTTTCACTTATGAATGATGGCTGATGTACCTATTAAAAAAAGTAAAGATGCTTATCTTTTTGCTTTTCTTTTGTTTGGTTGTGTTTTCTTTTTTAAAAAAATGTGCTTTGGGTTCACAAGCTAGGATGAAATAAGTGGCAGCTTCTGCTAGATGCAGCGGTGGTGTTACATCACCAAACACAAAGCCATCATACTGCCTGACACTACTCATAACAAGTGTAGTCCGTGCTGAGGGGCCCTAGAGTGAATCTGAGGATTGTGTCAGGCCTGGATTAACCTACACTGACAGCTTCATGTAGAAAGCTAGTAAAATGTCTCTTTATACCTGGCTGTACCACAGTCAGATTCTCATTGCTCAGGCATTAACGTTATTTTTTGTAAATAAACCTGTAGAAGTTATTCTTTATTAACATTAAGAGAGATTCAGTTTAGTATTCTTTCTGAAATTACATACCATAATACTTTGCCTTCAAAATGGTTCAAGAAACAGTAAGAAACATAGTAGTATTATCCACATTACAAAAAAGCAGTTAGATGCTCTATTCACCCCAGTTTTCCTGCATATAGGTCATTCTTCATTTAAACTAACTTTAATAAATTATTATGAGGAAATACTACTACTCTTCTGAATAACAATAAATGAAAGTATTATGCTTCAGGGTAGACTTTTTGTTCTTGATAAATATGCAGCATTAGCAACTACAAAGTCATTACATGTTTTATTGTTTTTGAAAGCTAGGGATCGAATGCAGTCACAAAATGACAGAGGAATCTGTTGGAAACCTTTCAAAGAGCGAAGGTAGTGTCAGATGCCTCTATCCATCATATAACTGATGAGGATGGTATTGTAGCCACTGACCCAGTTGCTAAATTAGTCCTTAAAGTAAAATGCATTTATAATCAGTTAGAATCCAAATTCTATAAGGGGAATTAATTGTCCTTTGATAAGAAGGATTGATGTTTTGGCTCTAATTTCTGGAGCCTATTCTCTTTTAATGAGGCTCTTCCTTTTTATATGCATGCTTATGTGAAAATTTTCATCCTGGAATAGTATTTTTTGAAAATGCACAATTATTAGCAGTCCACAAAACAATACATCACTTAAAGAACAAGACTGGTTGAACTGCTTCCATCTGACAGCAGGACAGACTCAGCAGCTTTCTTAAATGACTACACACCCAAGAACATCTCTCCTTTTTTGACCTGCCTTTTTGCCCATTTCAGGAGTTCCTCAGCCCAAATGCCAGTGGTTTAGTGACTGCTCAAAGCTAATTCTGAAGCCTGAGTACACCTTTAGCTACTGCTAAGCAGTGTTTCCCCACAATAAGGCTGCAGCTCTGACCCCAGCAAGCCCACACCCAGGACATGGCTGGAGCACACTGCAGCTCCCACCCACCTGTTTGCCCAGATTTCCTTTTCTTGTGCCCAGGTCTTTCCTCAGTATGCTGAGGAAATACTGCACCCTGATTTCAGGAGTATTCTGATTTTCATCCAGCAGCTATTTAATAACAGTATGGATCTGGGAAGCACCTGGGACACATGTCTGGATAGAGAGCTGAGGAGTGCTCCAAGTCCTGATCCTGGAAGTGTACAACTTGTAGCTGTGCAGGGGATGAGCCTGGAGGAGAGTGAATTTCTCCCCCCCCAGCCCAGTTGTTGTCCCAAAAGTAGGGTTCTTTTACCCAGTGTGCAAAACACCAAATAACACAGAATCAAGATACTGATTTATTTCATGTCTGTGCAGAGATGGATGCTAGGTGGTAACTCCACAAAGCTAGCCCACCTTGGTTAATGTACGGTGACATTTTATACATTCCGAGTATTGTGATCAGTGTTGTTACAATTCTGCATATTCGTTCTTGCTTCTCTTGGTTCTCACAAGCCTCATCTCCTACTTAAAGGTACAATGTATTCTAAATTTACAGTGCATGCTCAGTGAGTAGGGGTCTTTGCTTGGGTCAGGGGCTTTATTGCTGGAGGTGTGGTTAGTAAAAACAGCTAATGTTGATTAGGATAGTTTGGTCACAGTTCAAGTGATTCTCACTTCAGCTTTCTTAGCAGCTCATGCTTATCTTGGTATTCCCTTACTCAATTGTCTTACAGTGTCCTCCTCCAATACTGGGAGGCTCCTGCTCCTCTTTATCAGTTTTTTCTGTTTCTTCTTCAAGGTTCAACCATTCCTGATTAGAAGTTCCTCATTAAATCACTTCTAACAGTTCCAGGGTCAGCTTGCCCTGTAGTCCCCAGCAATAGTCAACTTCAAAATGGTTACACTGACTACACAGTTACTAGACTGAGAGGCCCGGTATACTGCACCCTGATTTCAGGAGTATTTTTGATTTTCATCCAGCACCTATTTAATAACATGCATAACCAGTTCTGAAAGAGCCTACTCCTCAAGGCAAAACCTGCCATTTCTAGCCAAGATCCCCCCTTTTGCTAGGCTAGAAAGTCCTGATTCTTCTCTTGGCCTCACAAATACTGCACTGCTGGCTGAAGACTGGCAGTTTCTACAGTAGCAAGTGCTCATTGCTTAGCAGTTGGCAACATTCCTCAGAGCAGGTGAAAGTCTCACCTATCAACATCTTGCCTGGAGGAATGACAATGAGCCCAAACCCCACCAAAGAGATACAAAACTTTCAGAAGAACCTTTTCCCAGCAACATCTAAACAATTACTCAGTATAACATCAGCATACACTGTTCTTAAGAGATTTCCAGTATTCCTGTACCTGAATCTGCATTTCTTCTTCACACAAATAGTTTAATTGATTCCTACATAACACTCCCTCCCCGTACAGGAAGAGTGCAGAATTAGGCCAAACTGACTGCAGGAATATACAGATGCAGCAGCTGTATCCAACAGAAAACCTGTTTTTAGAAGTCAGCCAGCACCACCCTGCAATCACAGTTTAAATGTTAGTGGCTGAACTCGTGAAAGGATATACAACAGTTAATTTGCAGCTTCTCTACTTCCTTGCAAAATAAGTCCACAACTAATCTCTACTGTGAGGCTTAAAAAGCAGTTTATCTCCCACCCACATACTATTTCTTTGATAGCATTTGGTCACACCCTTCACAAAGGTTGTTTGCATTTGATTTATGTAAATCCCAAATTGTTGGCTTTGTTCATATCACCTGCTTGGGAAGTGTATGAAGTGTTGCATTTAAAAGCTAGATTATAGGCATACATTTTCAGTAGCCGATTAGAACAAAAGCAGACCAAAATTACTTTCTTCTGCAATATTCTATAGACACCAAGCGGAATAAAGTCCCAATGTCCTACTACATTTAAGTTACTAAAGTATTAACTAATAACCAGCTTCTAGCTGGGCCTTACCGTCATTTCAAGTCAGGTGTGTGTACAAATAAGTTATCTGATGATGCTGAGAACATAACTAGCTCTGTTTATTCCACTTCTAGGGAGTCACATATCTCACCGGTGTTTTCTTTAGAACACAAGGAAAAACCAGTAACTAAGTACTTTGATATGCTAAGTAACAAAGTATTTTATATAGACACACTATATATTGATAAATATAAATATATTTTATATAAATACATACACATTACAGGACATTATATATAATGTAATATTTAATACATGCTGCAATCTCTGTAGCATAGATCAAAAAAGAAAAACTGTTCTGTGGAAACTGAAATAGTTCCTAGCTTTCCAGACTCAGAACTTTCAGTGTTCTTTTAGTATACTGTGATTTCAGCCCCTCCATGTATTGTCTTCCCTTTTTCACACTTTCTCTTGGAAAACTATATTATGGCTGAATTTAAACAGCAATATAGCTTCAGTTATGAGTTAGATTCTCCAACTGTAAATCTGATTTTGTACCTGGTCTTACAGAATTGCTGTAGAAGTAAATTGTAGTTTTGCTCTTAGTTTGTTTCAAATATTAACATTCAAGTTCCCTTTACCTGTCAGAGGGGCACAAACAAACTCAAAGAGGCTATAGCTACAACTTGCATAGAAGGTCCTGCATTTGTATTGAATACAACACTGGAAACATGAAATACCCTGCAGAATCTTACAGCTCCCAAATAGCAAAGGGTAATTCAGAACTCGTTAATGGTCCAAAGAAAACAAGAGCACAATATTGTTGAACAGGATGAATGTCAGAAATGGGCGTAAAACTTCAAAACAAGTAAGCCCATTCCACTGCAATATACAACTGTACAAATCTGGGAATTAGTTTTTTGCAAGATGCTAATCTTGGTGACACATCTTACAGATAACTCTTTAGACCAATCACCTATAAAGCTGGCAACATAGTAAACAGTTTCCTGTATACGGACAGGAAAACACAGCAACTAGCTTTAGCTGTGTCATTCTCTAAAGCAAGGATCTCTCAAGAGACTCAGGCCTGGCTGTAGTGCATATTTTCAGTTATTGACTAGCTCTGGCTCGTAACAGGCTGTATTCTTCCTGGAGAAGTCAGGTAGGAGCCACGTGCTGCTCAACATTCAGCACACTGAAAATGGAACTGAAAAAGCTGGTAATGGCACAAGGGCTGTGTTCGGTGATCTTCAGTGGCATCTGACCCAGAATCCCTTGGAAGCCTTTTGTTTCAGTATCTCATGTGACAAAAGATCATCACACAGTGCTACTGATACTATCTCTATTAGCAACTTGGTTCTGTGTCTGACTAGTAGGAAAAGCCAACAGCAGAAAACCAGCACACTGCAGGTGAATGTATTCTTTACTACCCAGCTTCCACACAAGTGGCCAATGTTTAGCAATTGAACCCTTTTGTTAAGTGTACTATATTCAAAGTGCAAGAAAAAAATCATTACACATCATCAAGCCCAACTACAAGACAGTTTTTCACTGTCAAACCACAAATTCAACAAGCAGCTCCTATTTGGAGTAGGGCACAACTCACTGTTAGATTCTAGTTTAACCAACTGGATATTTGTTTGGTTTTTTTTTTATGTGCACCCTAGAGAAAAGCATGAGACTGGATTCCCAAACAGCATATTGGAGAAGTTTACACAGGTCTTAAGAAGTAGCTGTTCCAAAGGTATCATGAGCTACTGCACTTGTACTCTGTTATTCTGCACCTTTTTATGCATACCCGATGTGGGAATGATTTGCACATGGAGAGTTAAGTGCTGTGGTGACTGGAAGTTGTTGATGCATTATTAGATGCCTTACTCTACTGAGAAACATCCCAATTTGCTTGCCAAGGCTGCCCTTCTGGATACCAGGAGAGCATTCACAAATAAAATAAAGAATTCATACAGCAGACTGCAGGTACAGAGATATTGGAACCATTGGCAGGACGAAATTGGCAGCTTTCTTGCCACAGCAGAACTACTCTGAAAAACCCAAATACACACAAAAAGCTACATCATTGGAAATGCTGTACTCAGTATGTTTGATCATGGACTGCAAATTAACATTAATGCTTCTGGATTCCTACCTAAACAAATCTAAAGCCCCTCTTAACAAGAATAGGCACAATATTCCAAAACGGAGGTGCTTGGACTGTATGTAAAAAAAAAACCACAAGAAAGCAAGACTTTTATCCATGCTTATAAGAGTCATATAATATTAAAGACCTAGCAAGTTCTACAAATGAGTTTCTATCATGTATCTTATTCATGGTAAAAAATACATAGTTGTGGTAGAAAAATATGCAAAGAAATAGCAGAAATTCATCCTTAATGATACAAAAAGGATATAACCTGCCTAAAAATGGATTCACTGTAATAAGCTTCAACAAAAAATTTAAACAGAAATGTTATTGTGATTTACTTTGAATTCACATAGCATCCTAAACAGAATATCGTACACACAGTCACATTTCAATCAATTCCTGCATGACTCATGCTAGGCATTTCAGGGCACTGAGTAATTGGCATAAAGGTAAAAAATTTAAATTGAAGGAAAACCAAAAGATACACACACAAAGCTCTATTCCCCCCCACAAATCCCAGAAGTAAAATAAAACTATTATGTTTAGACTCAAAGCCTCCAATATATCAGAACTTTCTGAACTCGTTTGGTAAGGTTCAAAGCACAGGTCAGCTGACAGGCCTCCCTGGTACATTCAGAATAAAGAGACCCATTAAATAAGACGAAAGACAGTTCCAAGACTCAGTTCCAACACACATCATTTTGAGTACACATTGTTCCCTAAGCCTAATTGCCTGAAAACTGCAATAATGTGTTGAGATAGCCATTGCACAGCCATGCAGCAACCTCACCATCCTGAGCCACCTCCAAACACTGCCACGGCAGCAGAGGGGAGACAAGGACCAGCACGATCAGTAATCAATCCTTCAGCTTGGCAGGATTTTCTGTTGCAGTAATGGGAAGTGTTAAAAGACTTTTTTTGCACTAACAGCCTACCTCTGGGCACACAAGACAAATTTTTTAACAGCTGGATGATAGCATGATAAGTCAAGTTGTATAATTTATTAAAGGGAAGTAATGCAAATGGAGAGCTCCAAAGGGGATATGAGCTCACTACAGTTACCTTGGGGAGTCTGGTGATAGAAATATATTTCTGTAAGCTTTTCACAGGGAATTAGGTTTTTCCTTTTATAATCTGATGTGGTGATTAAGATGGGCTTTACATAGGGCCTCAGGTCAGCTGCTTAGAATCACCCTGTTTAAGAGCTGGTTAAAAGCAAAATAAAAGAAATGCATTAACTTGGGGATCCAAATGGCATGGTATCAGTTCAATGTATAGAAATAGCCTTACTACCACACTTGCAGAACTCACTAAGGTCTGTCCAGAATGATATCACCGTTACCATAGGAACCACTCATTTGGAAGCAGCAATACCAGTAAGAGACTGACAAAAAGGGAGAATCTAAACAAAATGTGGCATAAGCAAACACGAGGCATGGTAAAAGTGTTATTGCCATGCCGACCTAACTCATATCAGCATTTGAAACCACAGATTCTTAGCAATGAATATTTTATACCATGGCACATGATCACATACTCACACTGGTTCCTGTAGTCACTCACACCTATATATTCTGAGCTGAGTTTAAGCCATTTCTTCTCTCACAGCTACAGGTCTTCACATACTACTAAAAGATAATCTATCTAGACATAGCTTAACATTCTCTTCCCCATAAGGTGAGCTCAGCAAGGATAAGACTGTAAGAAAAATCTTCAGTGGAATTGAATTTTTAGCATGATTTCTAAAAGTTAGTATTTGGTACCTGGAGTGCTACAAACAACTAGCCACATTATTCTTCTCTTCATACAAAAGCAATCAGAAAGGTTAAAATCCTAATCACATAACCCAAACCAACAACTATTATTTGAAAAAAAAACCTGTCCTTTTGTCCCTCTTTAGCTATGAAACATTTTTATCTGATTATGCAAAGCAATATATAGTATACTACACCCATTGAGATTGTTTATATAGAGGCAGAGTATACTCTGCCTTCCACATTCACTCCTGCATGTTTTTTTAATGATACAAAAGACAGTAACCATTAAGAAAGCTAAATGAAAGAAAAATAGGGGCTTTTTCTACAGGTCTTTCAGTAACACCAGTGAAAACTGAGGGTGCACAGAATACAATGAAACAGAGCCTTAAATTCCAATATTCTGTAAAAAAGTGAACTTTAAAATAGCTAGAGACAGATATGCCCTGACTGTCCAAATACTGCCTAGGCAGGTGGACCTTTCTTTTGTAGCCTGTTGCTATTCCAGCTGTCATCTTTCCTTAAGCTTTAAATCTGAATTCTGCTTCACTTAGTAGTGCATATTAGCTTTTTAGCTATTTGTAAAACAAACTTTCTAAACTAAATATTAGGAATTTTTAAGAAATATCACGATATAACCCAATTGCAAGCCTGTAAGTTAAAAGGACTTGAAGACTAAGTTGATTATGTTTTAGCTTTCATTTTAAGATATACTAGGTCAACACATCATGCAGTTGAAGAAATTAGGTCTGACAGTAAGAGCAGACAGATTTTGTTCAGTATTTCCACACCAGTTTGAAGTGTTCGCTGTGCGCACACCATTTACTTTAGGTGTCTGAAACCACAGCAGCAGCACTAGATACACCCTTCTTACCTCATCAGGTAACTGCTGAAATAACGCCAGAATAGTTTAAACTGTAGAAAGTATCCTGCAATTTCTATATACATTGTATCTACAAGCCAAAGCCTACACTCCTGTCTCAGTACAAACCGATTCCCATTGAACTGACTGGCGATTGGATAATATAAAAGCTTAATTTTAAGAAATTCAGTTAAAAATACATATTTCTCTTGCACAGACTATTAAAATAATACAAGTTCTGAGTACAATAGTTTTACAGTCACAATAGATAGTCTAATAGATGCTTCAGATGTTTTTAATACAAGGGGAGAAAAGATTTTGAAATTGTATGTGCTTTTCTGTTTTTACTTATTTAGTAAAAAAGCCAGTGTAATTGATGTATTGGGGGGGTCTCAACACAATAAAGAGACTTAAGTTAACAGTGTGTGAGATAGAAAGTCCCTTACGTATTCTTATTGCTCTGTGTGCTTGAAGTAGTATTTTATTATGTGTTTATCTAATAGGTGATATTGGACCCATAGGTTTTAAAATACCATTCTCTTCCCACTGCTTTCTCCACTCCAGCTACAATTAAATACAACCATCAAGAATCTTTGTGACATGTCCTTGAGTAAATCCAGACACTTGAGCAGTATCTTAAATCCAGATAGGCATACGTTATGTAAACCTTGCTGCTCTCAAACTAAGTATGGGGGATGATCTGTGAGACTGATAATAGAAAATGGCATCTTTCATTGCTAGGTTATCAGTTTGAGACTTTGAGTTACCAGTGACTAAGTTGTTACCATCTGCTGAAAATTGCATTACTTGGTGGTGTTTGTCTAGTCTCCACTGGGCAAATGCTCCTGTAGCAGAACTACCCATGACAGTTGGCACTTAATATGCACGGGCTTTGTTAGCCCCAGCACAAAGGGAAGAGAGCTACACTTCTCTGCTCTCTATCATTGTAAAGATTATTTTCCCCATGTCAGGGTCTAAGTATGGCAAGTTATACTGTAGCTCCCTATGGAATATCTGCCCTCTGAATAAGTCATAGAACATCCAGAGTTCTCAATCTGCTCTATGTAAGAGCCAAATTCATCCACTGTATTCAAAATAAGAAACTCACAATGGTGCTTCCATGTCAAAAGTTAAAAATAGATTAAAAAAATCAAAGTTTCATATCTTAATTTCACTGCTAAAATTATAACTTATTTATCAACTCTTGCTTAATTTCAGAGAGTTGTTCTTCCCTGCATTTTTAAGCATCAATAACTGAAACTCTCAGCAGCTCTACTTGTTTGCTACTGGTTTTGTTAATTCTGTACTTTTTTTACCCATTTAATCATGAAGAGGTTGCAAAGAAAAACTACCACGTGCCCCAAGTTTTGAAGCAATACATATTTGTTTCTCAATTAGGAACAGGCAATTACTTAACCTGCAATATTAAAGATTTTTCTTTTTACCTCAGGCTTACATGCTGAAAACTGAATTAACTTGCTAGTGTTTACACTCAGCCTTTATTCAAATATACTGTCACGCTGATTTCTACACCTACTACCAAGAGATTATTTTATGCAACTTCAATTATACATTATGGGTGGGCACAGAGGATTAAACATTGTTTGGTGGGCAGTTCTCCCAGTATGTTAATTTAAAAGATAAGAAAATGAAATGTGAGAGGTTTATTCCAGCTCCTTCAAAAAGCAAGCTTGAAAAAATGTACATTGCATTTTTTATTGGGTGAGGGCAAACCGCTTTTTTTTATACAGGTTTTTGATGCATGGCCTAACGCAGGCCTCAGCAAAAAGATAGCAAATCTTAGAATTTATTATTGTCAATAGTCTGCATGACCTTTACTTTAACTGCATCTTGGCTGTCAGTAATAATCCAAGGCTGCACTTTCAATGATAGAATGAGAGATTTTGCATATTGAGTCTCCAGGTCTCCTTGAAAGTGTTCAGAAATCACAGTCATTTATTCCTATTGGCAGGGCAAGGTCCATTATGAAAGCTCATTCGTCTTTACTTGAAGATGAAGAGTGGAGAAACTCCATTTTTGCTCTGAATCAAGTACTAACTACTATAGTTTTCTCAAATAAATCAACAAGGAGGCTTCTAGGTCAGGGTCTGAAATCTTTTCTCATTCAGGGCACCTGTTCTCTAATGGTTCCCTTCACCTTTGCAACATACAATTTTGGTAGTAGAAAAAAATAGCACTTTAACACAGACCTGGGGATTTTACATTCTAACCTTTCTTCATTTGTGGTTTGTTTTACCTGACAGGTTAGAGAGTTTGCAAGTTCAGGAAGAATCTAGCAAGGACAGGATTGCAAGGGCAATAATAATAATAAATAATAGGCTTGCACTGGCCTCTTCTCCCCTGAGATGTTTTTAAAGCCAAAAATTACTTCAGCCATGTAAGACACAATATGTATAGCTACGTAATAAAATATACTCATAAGGCGTCTCAGGCTAGGTGCAGACCAACCTCAGGTAGTTCCTTGCTGCTTGAGCTGACTGGATGAGTCAAAGCCAGCCTAGAAGTCAGAGATACACTGGCATGACATTATGCGCAAGCTGGTATGTTCTGTGTAGATAGTCCTATATAACAAGTATGCAAATACTATGCACTTTTTACAGAGAGATTGTGGGACACAAAGAAAGAAGGAAACAGAGGGTTTTCCTACAGTGTCTGTAATAAAAACTGCATTTGAATCTCATTTCTACAATCTCTCCCCAGGTTTTGTATTTCTGGCATCACATAGGAGACCATTCCTGACCTCCATGGGAGCCCTCTTCAGATCCATGAAGAGAAAAGTTAGGGCAGGGGAAGGAAATGATTCACCCTCTGAGACAACAGCAGCATCCTAAGAAGAGTGCCTAGATCTAAGGTCCTGCCACAGCAGATAGCCATTCTCCTGCAGAGTGACTTACTGAAGCCCATGGGCTTCTGCAGAGACTCAACAATCTGTAACACATGGCAAATTGTGAGATTCAGGACTAAGCTTGAGTTAATTCTTCCACCAGGGTAAATAAAAAAAATACCCCCAACTCTCCTCCTTTTAATCCCCATTTTATGGCAATTCATCACAAGAGAAATTCCAAAGGAACAGCAGGCACGGAAAGCTCTAGTTGCCTGGGTCTATCACAGCCAGATTTCTAGTGAGGTTGAACAACCTGTTTTCCAAAAAAAGTTTACTCAAACTGTAGTTTCAGGTCAACTGATACTATTCACAAATTCTTTTAGCTCATCGCTCCAGTGAATGTGTATTCATCTATATAAAGTGGAACACTGTCAACAGGAGAGACAGACAGTAAGTCCTATAGGCACAGCAAAGTGTTCTCCTTCGCTCTCTAGTTAAAGTGCAGGACCCCATGAGGTATTTGTTTGGTTTACCATTCTGAGCCTGGATAGAGGGTCTGCAGGATGAGATTGAGCCAACTTCATACACAGAAGACATCCTGAATACTGCACAAGAAGGACAAAGATGACATTAATACACCTCACATTCTATCCTCTAAATTGGACTGCAATTAGGACAGCTGAATTCTTTAAAACAACCTTTTTTCTTCCCCTTTACTCTAAAGTATCTAGTTTGCATCATAGGGTTGGGAACTATGACAATAAACAAGTGCTAAAATCTTGCATGCCTTACCTGTTTCACTCTCTAACCAGCCTCAAAAAACTTTGAGAGTAAGAAAAATCTAATTGATTCTTGCTGGGCCACATAACTGCTGGCAGAAGTCCTTCTGTACTTCCACACCTTCCTCCACTTTGTTTGACTTTCAAGAAAATTCTTGCCAAATCTGTCTCTCTGCCAGTGCTGTTGTATGTCTCCACCTCAGACACCCTGAGCTATAGTATCCAGCATATAGATTGCGGGCTGAGGAACCATCCAACTTCCACAGCATACTTTTTACTGGCTTATAGGCACCATCACATTTCCTCAAGCTAGTCTACTAAGTTCTAATTCATAAATCTTATGTCTTATGACTATATACAAAGTAATAAATGCATACAAGAGGGTGGGAGAAATAGGGAGTTTAAGCTCCCTGATGACATCTGTCTTTAGGATAGAAGACAGGAAGTTTCTAGCTCCCATAATTATGATGTCTCAGAAACAGGACAGAAAAAAAATGAGGTCCTGGGGTCTGTCAGAGTCCAACGACATCCTGAAACAACTCCTTTGAGAAATACAAATAATTCTATGATGCTGAGAACTCCAAGAACATCACTGCAGCACAGCATCTGTGTGTAATAGGCCCAAATAACTTCCTCCATTCAGTAAGCAACCTATTAGCCACCAATTCTTCAGAGAATCAAACCTACTGAGTCCACTACTATGCTGCGGTTCTCTAGCAGGATCTAGGCATAACAGATGAAAATAAACACTCTTTCACCATTGTACGCTCCTGAAGTCTGTTAGTCATTGCTATGATCTATATTACCCATACACCTACATACCAAGCACAGATAATCAAGAGATTTTATACAGCCTTGTAAAAATCCTCAACTCTTTTCCTTTTACCATTGGATATGACAGGATCTTAACCAGGTTGGACTCCCACGATTTATACTAGTGTATGCTTTCTAGGTTCAGTGAGCACAGCACAGCTTGTTTACAGGGTAAAAACTCCTTTTATTCCAAGCCACTTTTTCCCTTTTTCCACGTGGCCTGAATGATGGAATCTATTTATTCCATAACAGAACATTTTTCTCATCTACATGTAGAGCCATCTTATTAAAAACGTATGACTACACTAGAAAATATGGTTAGAATGTCAAACTATTTTGCCAATGATCACTGAAGTAGCTATTTGTTCTTCAGTGGCAGTGAGTTGTTGTTCCCCCCCCCTCCTCCCAAGAAGAAGGAAAACCTAGTGATACAGTGTGTATAGTATCTGCTGCAGGCAACCAATAAATATTTTTTTTTTGTCAGTTGCACAGAGTATTTGAGCACTGGAGCAGAAGTTTCCAAAACAAACATATGCATGTTGATACTTTCACTCAAACTTCACCCCTTTTGTGTTTAAATATACCACATGTCGCCAGTGCTTCCTATTCATATAGGGTACATTCACTTTAAAAGGGTAATCAAGATTCTTTGCATAAAGCCAGCAGCAGAGAAGCACAAAAATGAATCAGTAACCCATTTTACAATCTTAACAAGCAAAGAGGTGTCCCAACTATAAACTCTGATCGCCAGTTACAAAACACATGTTTAAGTCCTTTAGTATTACCAATCTTTTAATATTTTCATGGCCAGGTTACATGAGAGGACAGCTAAAATGCATTAAAACTTACCTTATACTCCTTTATAAATAACTGTTTTACTTACTATGGAATGTAAAGAGATCACGAGGGGGAGGAGATGGTCTATGCATCACATTTTCAAAAAAACCCTGACCAGAGTAATTGTATTCCTTGCGCTTGCATCTGTTCTTGTAGCAGAATACACCTACCTCTTGATGGCAGCTTGAGATGCCAGAGGTGAAGCTAATTAAACAGATTAAAATGAAATTGGCTCTAGGAGATGATAAACAAAACAGTAAGTCTCCCCAAGATGCATCCAGTCAAGGAACAGAAAGAATGATTTTTTTTTTAAACATAATTTTCATAGTAGAATATATGCTTTCAGTAGGATTTTGATTTGGGTTTAGTTAGGGATTTGTACATATTTTGTGCAAAAGGTTAAAGGAATGGTAGATGTTTCAAAGGAAAAAAAAAATACGTCTAAGTTCTCGAGGTCTTTTCCAGCTCAACAGGACCTTTCTCACCACCTTCTGTGGGTGCTGGACTGGGGCTCAAAAGGAGTTGGGAAATAATACCACAATATCCAGTTTAAAAAAAAAAAAAACAAAAAGAAACACACCCAAGACACAAAACCCCACACACCTTAAACTTGGCTTCAGGTGGCAGGACACTTGCCCGTCGTCTGACGAAGCTCTCGGTAGGTATCCCTACCGCAGGTTGAAACCTTTCCCTCACAGGAGCGGCGGGCGGGCTCGCGAAATGGCGGGCGGCAGAGGAGAGGAGCAGGCGGCGGCGGGGCCCTTTGCGCGCGTTAGCAAAGGTCGCCAAGGGCGGCTCTGCGAGCCACCGATTCTTAACTAAGCGGCTAAGGACGAAATCAACACCTCGCCCCTCAACGAATTTCAATTGACTTGGATAAGCGCGCTCTCAGACACTGGCTATAAAATAAAGCAGGCGGAGAGCGCGACTGGCGAAGACCCTCCCCGCGCGGTACCTGAGAGGGGCCGCAAGCGCGGGAAGGCGCCCCGGGAGCGGGCGGGCCCGGCAGCAGCGCGGGCCCGGCGAGGAGCTCACCCCCACGGCGGCACCCGGGCCCAGCCGGGCAGAGCGACGGCTCCGCGCGGTAAAGGCGAGGAAACAAGGTAGGTCCGAGCTCCAGCTAAAGGGCGGCTGAAAGACGAGGGCTGAGGGCCCAGAGCTGGGCTTAAATAGCGGCTGGGGGCAGGCAGGGTCCGGGTGTGGCCAGTCAGGGCTGTTAAGGACCATTAAGAGCCGCTAATGCCCCGGGCCTGGCAACAGGTGGGACCTAAACTGCCCCTAAATGGGCTATTTGGAGTGGAAAATCCCAGCTGAAACGGATTTGACCAAGCGCAAATGGAGGTGCCCAGCAGTTTCTTCCCTCCCTTAGTTTCTTTAAGGCCTGTGGTGGTCACCCTCCGTTAGCGGTTTGGGACGCCTGCCCGCTGCTGGGGAGGGAGGGGGGGAAACCTGTCATGTTCCCAAAAGCTGTGAGGCGAAATAAAATTTAATCCTTTTTTGTCTGTGTTAACTGAATCGTCCCCCCGATCAATGGCAGCGCAACAGGTCGTGGCTGCAGGCGTGCGATGGGGCATTGCCTGGCTCGAGGTCGCGCAAGTCTGGCTCAAAAAATTCAGAAAAAGAGGTAGAAAGGTGTGTGACAGACCCAAAGGAGATGTCTAAATAGTCCTCCAATATAACTTAAAAGTGTGATTTTTTTTTTAAGTAGGAAAAAGAACGAAAACCCTGCACAAAGTGTGTATTTTTTTTTCCCTGTGATTTCCAGCCACCACTGCATTTTTCTTAACTCCTTAAAAGAAAAGTCAGACAACTAAAATTTATAGACTGTACTAATCCTTAGCGTACAGATCCACTCTTTTGAAAGCCATAAATACAGAGTTAAAGAACCACAGGAAATTAGTTCTCTGAGTTATGTTAATTGCTCCCAACACTCCAGTATCTATCTACACAAGAAAGGAATACAATTTGAAGAAGACATCATAACATATCATGGTGAAAAAAACGTTATGCCTAACACTTTTTCTTACGAATTAAAAGGGGTTTGAACCACTTAAGAGAGAAAAAAAAAGAGCATGTCTGAAACATGGGCAGAAAGTATGCACACAGTAGAAATAATTGATCCGAGTGCTGTGTTATCTCTCAGTTAAAATCCTCCTCTCTAGCAGCAGCAGCAGCAGCAGTAAGGGAGTGAAACCCATGAAAAGCAGCTACAGAAAAAGGGAGAAAGGAAACAACACAGTGTGATTACACTTTTAAATTCAAAACATTTGGAAAAAATACATTTCAGTATTAATAGGGTGGCTTCAAACAACATGAAGATAGTTAGAAAAGTAAATTACATTGGAAGAAAAACATATTGATAACTGTATTAAAACAGTATAAATCTCACAGTGTAACCAAGAACATAAGCAAGAGCACTGTGAAAATTTAAACCGTAAGAACTCTTTTATGTTAAAGGCTTGGTTTTGTCAAATAATTGTTTATCTGATGCAAAAGAGAAAAAATGTCATTAATGTACTGTTCCACTAGCCAACTCAGAATGCTGAAGTTTGAATACTGGCCTTGTGCCAGCTGTATCTCAAGTATTTTCTGATTTATGATGTACAGTTTGTGTTGATGTACTTCTAGTCGATCCAAAGTTTTCACTGCTTAAAACAGGATAAGCATCAGTTAGCTCAATCAATGCGAACTCTGACCTTCCTTGGCTCCATTTCAAATGCGGGTATAGCTGCCCTTCAGCTCATGGGTACTCATGGCTGAATCAGGACTATGGCTGAACGTGGAGATCATCATAATACTGTCTCTGGAAAACCACTGAATAGGATACAACAGGACAGCGCGTAACTTGTTAGATACGTGTATCGATTTACAAATAACTCTTTGTAAGAGGCAATCAAAATGCAGATTTTCTAAGAAAGAAGCTGATCAATTTCCTAAATTTCCTATTAAAAAAAAATTAAAGGGCTATGCAGATCTCCCTGTATCTGAAAATACATGAAGACTCTGATTTATATCACTGAAATATTAATTAATTCTTAATTTCATCTACCCCAAACAAGCAAAACTATCTTACTTTTTTCTTTTCCATATCAAAAAGAAAAACAGTTTGGAGATTTGGACCATACACAGGTACTGCCATGCAATATACATTCAAGGTTAATTTGCAAACTAGCTACTGAGAATTTTCTTAGACAAATCTATATAGGAAGCTTTGAAAACATTTGGTTGTTTTTAAGGCTCCCTCAACTTGTCATGACTACAGGGCCTGTACAGGTCAGCCAGCTTGAATATAGCCAGGTGACTATGGTAGTGTCAGAAATTTATCTCAATTATATTGCATAAAATAAATGAAAGTTAGAGTAGAGCTAAATCCTAAATCTCTACGCTAGTTTCAAGTTTGTATAGCTGTGATGAATAGAAGACAGTCTGGCACGTCAGGGTTTTCTATATGACTGATAATGTTATGAGATACTTCCTCATGGCTGGCTACGCAGGAACATTCAGCTTTAAAAGAAAAATAACATCTTTCATTTGCATATTCCTCTAATCCTAAAGTAGAAAAAACTTAATGGAATTTCAGTGGTACTTCTCATTTGTTATTTGCTATGCAAAAAGCATTTATGAAGTAGGAAATTACACAAAGGCCTAGAAAGCAGGCTTTTTCTCCCCTAGCAGGAGACTAGAACTTAAATATTTGGGTTTTTTTAGCACTCTGGCACTTCCTGCCCTGATTGGCAGTGTAACCAGAATGCCATGCCACCATGCACCAGCATGGGCTGATCAATGGCAGTCCTCATTCCTGACATTAGCCTAAAATTTAGTTGTCCTTATCTACCAGAATGACCACCATTGTCCCAGCTGAGCTTCAGCACTCTTGTAATGTAGAGATTACTTACTGGAATAATACTTAAAAGAACCGTGTCCTAAATCAAAATAAGCATCTGTATACACTATAGGCTGAAATACATTCAATTTGGTGTACAACATTTTGTGCTCTGTTGCCTGCATTCTCAGTGATATGTTCTTACTTGTCATTGTTAGTTTGGTTTTTGTTTTTTTTTCTCTGATGATTTTCTTTTCAACAGCTTTGTGAAATCAGTCTTTCATTGCTAACATCTTCTTGTTTAAGTTTGGTTAAATATTTCATATTTTAAATATAGCATGTTAATAATTATTTTTCAGTTCTGAATTGGAACAAGTGTAGCTGAATGCATTATTCAAGAACAGCATCTGATCTTATTTAATATCATGTAACGCTTTGCTTGTTCTTACTCTTTTTTTCATGTAGATGCAATATAGCATGCTTGCCAAATGTGTACGAGTAAGTACCTTTTCTCCCAAACAAGCTGTTCAGAAATGTTATTAGCCTAAATATCTTGTCCTGAATTTTTTAAAGCATGTTTCTTCTGAGTCAATCATAATTTTTTTGTGCATCAGTTATACTAAGCTATTTCAGAAACGGTTGTGCAATAGGATGTACCATAATATGATAAGGAAAAAGTTAATCTGCTAAGAAAGTTAGTGACCTTTTTTTTCCTGATTTCTAAGCTGCTCACTGAGTCTGCTTGAATCTCTCTCTTAAATATCTCTAGGGTTTGAGAACCAAATGTTTTCAGGTAGTTGGATGCCTAGGGATTTATGGTTGTGTGGTTTTCCAAGAGTATTTAGGCATATACAGTAACTCCAGTGACAATCAGTAGGTATCACAATTATGTCCTCCTGAAAATTCCATAAGGTGCCTTTTTACTTCCTTGAGAACTAAATGTCTTCGTTTGTCTTGTACAAGTTGTGAGCAGCCCTGAGAGGTGTTACGGCAGATGGCTTTGCCTGAAAGTGGGTACGTCCTCCCTTCTGGTAGTAACTGAAGTTTCTACTACTAAAAGGCTAAGCTTTGTGTGTATAGAAAACACCAAATAATTGCTTTTTATTCTCCATCTCCAGCTTCTCAGTTCTGGCTCTGCCCCTTTATTTCAAAACTCACGCTCTCTCTCCTTTCTGGTTCACCCAGAGTCTTTTTTTCATTCAGTAGACACTTACTGCTTCATCCTTTAGTCATCGTTGGAGCTGTTCATTGTCACTAGCAATAATTTTTGATACACACCTTGCCTTAGGAGGCATATGCATAAGTTCATACAAGATGTCAAGCTCCCGACTCTTACTTTGGCTCCATAAAAATGTTTGGGGTTTTTTTTTTTTTTTCCAAAATACCTCATGGCTATATAAATAGGGCTGGCAATACAATGCTGAAATTCATTTTAAGAATGTTATGCTCTGGTAGCATACTGGTAGCATTTTTTGTTTCTAAGTATCATCAAAGGATCGCTCTTTTGTGAAGAGAAACTACTATGTCAAAAGCTTCTGTAACTACACAGAATATCCTTCCTTTCCTGACCTTTTGTATCAGGCTGTCTCTCTAGCAAATTTAAAGCCTACGGTAAATGCAGATCATTTGTTTTCTCTTTGTAAGGATGGGAGCTGTATGTTTGGCTGTGAGGCTAAATGCTGGCCTGCACAAATTGTTCAAGTAAAAAAGATGGGTCTGAATATCATGAGCCTGGAACATCTGTGGCCATGTCCGAAGCTAATTTTTTTAATTACTCGAAATAGCAAGCAGGCTATGCAGCCAGTAACCTTCCTCACCATATCATAATGTTTTATAGGCAATTTTACATTCTGTGTGTTCTTCTTTCCTCTCTGTTGATACTAATTTGCATTGGCTGTGGGATGCAACATATGAATAAGTGTGCAAACAACAGTACACAGTGTGTAAATCTGCTTATAAAACTTTATGATAAAAAAGGCATCTAAAGTAACCTTTTTTACCCTGCTTATGTGAATAACCTGTTGGTGGGAAGCGCACCTCATGACACCAATGATATTTATATAATGAAATCGCAACTTACTTCTCTTTGAATTTTCTCCCACATAAATGATCAGATAAATAATACGGGGGGTGGGGGTGGGGTGTTCCGGTAAAACAGATTATGTTTTTAAAATAACTCTGAAGTTGTAACTTTCCTGACTTTACAAGCAATCTCATGTGAAACATTAAGTCTTTAAAGATGGTTTAATCAGGTGTGTAGGTCACATGGCATACGCAAAACAGCTAGATGAGTTTACTTCCGAGTCTCAGATTTATGCTGTGTGTATTAGTCACTGGAGTCTGAAATGTTGATTTGATGATTATTTTCCACCATTATATCACTATTTGCTATTTTTTCCAGTATTTCTTTCTGTAAACTAATTTGGTACAGTGTTTGAAGAAGACAGACACAAAAGAAGTGCAAGCACAGTAAAGCTAAGTTGTTTAAATTTAGAACTGTCTGGGAAATTTTCAATTTTCTTTCATTAGAAAAATGTTCGTTTGTAGAAAACAAAAATTATTCATTCAATTCAAGAAATTGCCTACTAAGGAAAGAACTGGAAGGGGGTTATAAGCTATTAAAATACCAAACATTTTAAAGTAAAAGGGTTTTTAATTAAAAACCAATGAAGATATAATTAAAGAAATAAAAGACTTCTCAAATCATACAGGCTTAGGTTGATCTGATTAAAAATGTGAAATTTTAAATAAAAAATGGGATATCAACTTCTTTCACCAGTACTAGGTATGAAAAAATACAGATATCAAGAAAAATGTCACCTGATGGAAGAATGGGTGTCTTGCATCCATCACTTCTAAAAGATCCTGATGGTGATTACAAACTGGAGGAAACGGGGAGTGGTTCAGCTAGGTCCGACTCCAGCTCTGCACCGACCTTTGTATTAGACTGTGTCTTTCCATTTACTGCACAGGGAGTTTTTTGCTCAGGTGTCTACAGTTCTGTATTCTGAGCACCCACTTTATTTCCACTTTTGCCTAATTTTGCCTCTCCTTTTCCGTTAATAAGCTTTACTTGGTTTAGAATAACATATTCAGAAGCTGGTTTTTGGTCCCTTTGTGCTATAACCCAGAAACAAGTATTCCAGAGAGCATGCATCTGAGCTGATGCATCTGCACTACAGCTGGGCTCTGCATTTTCATGCCTCCTTCCAACACGTGGGGTGAGCTGGGACAGCAGAACAGAAATCCAACGTGGCTATTTTCCAGTGGCGCAATGCCCAGGACCTGACAACGCTAAGCTCCTTGGCAGCAGCTTCCAATTTCATTGGAGTCAGGCCTGGCCTTAAAATCAGGGAGCTGATCACACATCTCTACCATCTCACTGGCTTCAAGACTTAGTCATAGCAAGAGAGAATGTGGCACCCCCCCTTTCTATGAGACTGATCAATCATGATTAACTCTGCTAATTAAACTTGGGCTACAGAGTTGTAACACTGGTGTAAATGATCAGAACCAGACTCATCAGCCATTTTGGTTCTAATTTTCATTTGCGCAAATGCAATTTCACATTGCTTATTTAACATACTGGTCTCTTGATACTGTCAAAGCATGGAAAGTGTCCTAGTGTATGAGAGATGTAAATCTGACTTGAATTAAAAAAAAACCAAACAAACAAAAAAAAAACCAACCAAAAAACCCTTCCAAGTCCAAGAAATAAATCTTTTAAATCTACACTCTTTGGGACTTCTCGCTTGTATGGTGTTAAGAGGAATTCATGTAGACAATAGCTCAAACCCTATTTCTACAACCTCTCATTCTGATCAGTGAAGGGAGCAAAGCTTTTATGTGATAAATATGCTAACCTTTTGCACAGAATATGCAACAAGCATGCAGGTGAAAAATTCCCTTTATATTTTAGATGTCTCCCATTTTATTTAAGTATATTATACTTTTACAGTAAATACACATATATATCCTAATTTATTTAGGATCATGTATTCAGTCAAAGAAATATTCATGTGATGAATTTCTCCAAACATATTATGCAAAGAGCATTATTCAGAATTAAACAGGAAGAGTCACTGATTTTGTTTGCTGAGATGACAAGTAAAGTACCATAAGGCAAAATTAGCAGTTGGCAAATGCTATTAAGGGCATCCGTTGACTACAATTAGACTATAGAACGCAATCAGATGGATACTATTCTAGGCACCTCAAACATGTACATGATTAAGAGTCTCCTGTTAAGGAGTTTACCTTATGTGCTCTGCATAGGAAATACAAACGGTATGAATTAGAGACATTTTGAAGATCAGTAATAAGCCGGTTGATAATACATAATATTAACCTGCAATCTGTTTTATTAGCTGCTGACTTATTGTTTCTGCACACACCAAAAAGATGATATTTTGTTGCCACTACTTTCAATACAAATGTTTCCACTGAATTGCCTGAATTTTCTTTGGGAAGTCACGGTTCCTGTTCTGGTAAGAGCATAATCCAGTAAAAGCAAAGCTTCGTACCGACGAATTCATATAAAACAAGAAGCAAAAAGTAGGAAAAGAACACTGGTTTATAATATGACAGTATCTGGTCATCGAAGACTAAATTAAATAATAGCCAATGTAGATGATAGCAGTTTAATTTCTGTTTTTCACAAGGTGAAGTAATAACTGCAGTGATAGGAAAGTCTGTATTCGTCAGAAGCAACTACATTTCTTTGACAAATTCGAAGTATGTCAATAGCCAAGGATATTAGGACTGTTCAGAATAACTGAAGGACAACATGGGACAACTTTTCTTTCACAACTTGGCAATTTTTATGCATAAGTCAGCTGACTGTAGCAGTCCCATGGCATTAGACTTTAGTTTGCTTGGTTTATCCTCTATTGTCAAATTAATACTTATAGAAATCCCGCACATTTTCATATAGAAAATTTACTTTATCACTTCTGTCCCACCTTTGATGTATGTTGCTGCTGTTGCAATTTTTATAAATAACATTTTTATGGATCACGATGCACACAGAACTTGCATGCATATTAGATATAGACAATATAAAACTAAAGATAAGAAATGTTGGGGGCAGGGGAGAAGAAAATGAAAAAAAAAAAGGGAATGGAGAGAATGAAAATGGCAGTTCTTTGGGCCATTCTGCACATTCCAAAATGTGTTTTCCTGTGAATTTCGCAAAGCTGGTTTTTTATTGATGTAGATTACTTTTTTTCATGAATCATTCAAAAACTGCCTTTTGAAGAAGAGGACATGCATATTTTAATGCATACAATGAATTGTATATGATATTAGAATAGCAAATTCTTTCAGTTTTCCTCTCTACGAGTGTTAAAAAGGGGAAATCCATGTGAGTAATTATATTCACAGGGAAAATGGGAAACAAAACAAAACAGTGACAAAATAAAATGCAGTCAAGAATTTCTTTCATTAAGATCTCCTTAACTGCTGCAGATTTTATTATCTGTTACTTTCTATTAATGAAAATGCTTTAATGAAAGAAAATGGGACTACTCCTGCAAATAAGAACTCAAGACCCAAGTTTGAAAATTTCCTTCCATTCTTGTTTTCCTTTTCCCATTTTTGCATTTTATTGCCGTGGCAAGAATTTTAATCCTGGAAGTGAAGCACAGGAATAAGCAGTAAACTTGCTGCTATTTTTGATTTTGTAATAGATTCCCTATCTGGGCAAGTCATATATGATCTGGTTCTGCAGCCCTGCCTTACACAGTAGTCGTTATTCACATGAGTAATTCCATCAATATTAATAGGGCTGCTCGTGCACATAAAAATTACTTACATAAAGGGTACAAAACCATGGCTATAATTCTTCTGTATCATTGTTTCCTAGCTTCTTGTTGTAGTAGCAGTATGGCCACATTAAATGTGTCCAATTTGCAACAGACTGGATGTTTGATAGAAGTGCATTTTTATCAATAATTATTTTGTTTCATAAAATGGAACAATGGGCTGTGACATTTTATGGCTCTAGAATTTCTGTATAAGGAGTGTAGGTAATAACACAAAATATTCTGATAGAGCTGATTTCCAACTTCTCTGGAATTAAATAGCTTTGCCTCAATCCCTTAGTTCCTGTTCAAACTCCCTTTGACATCCTATCTTATTTTGCTGCTGGAAAAAAAAAACTGTACTATATTAAGAAAGCAAAACCTTCCCTCTTCCTTTTAATACAATACTTCCCTAAACTCTTGTTTATAGAAGGGCAGAGTTGAATGTAAAATGCAGCTTTCCAACATTAAAGAAAATGGCTATTGTCCATTTTTTTAATTACATGGCTTTTCTAACATGAAAAATAAACCTGCTTGCAAATACCTTCAGAAACAAAAGCCCTGCATGTATGGTATGAAAAAAAGATAAAAGATATCTCAGGAGTATAGTATCTGAAAGCCATCACGGGATCACTTCAGGTTTTTTGTTTTCTTATATTTTGAAAGTCTGACATTTTGAAAGGAATGGCAGTGAATGAACTATCAGATAAAGGGATGACTTCACCGTGAAATGAGTGTAGTCATTGTACTCAGAAAAAGAAAGTATTTTTTTCTCTCTTTTCTTAAGGGTGGCTAATCTTTGTTATTTAAAGATCCCTGTTAAAGTTAGGAAGTTAAGTGGCGCTTACCCATTTTTCTAGTTCTGATTGGGAACTGGCCATCCACATTTTGAAGGGTTAGGAAGGATTTTAAAGATAGTAAGACAGAAAAGTGCCTATGTCTTTTAAAATGGTTCTATTCTTTTTTGTTATACATTATACATCAGAGTGATATTTGAAGGCAGATTTATTACACTCCCTGGGAGAATGCTTTGTACATTTATAATGCAAAGCTTTTATCTAAAATTCAGAGCATTATTTTAGAAAGCAGGTGTATCATATCTGTGAGACAAGTTCTATTCCTATTGAGAAGCGTCCATAGGAGTTGAAAAGATGTGCTAAAACTGATGGTCAAGGAAGAGCTGAAAATGAAATCTGGATAGTTTGCTTACTGTAGTGTTGCTTTGGAGCCTTCCTATCCTGATCTAGTTGAAGATGTCCCTGCTCATTGCAGGGGGGTTGGACTAGATGGTCTTTAAAGGGCCCTTCCAACCCAAACCATTCTATAAGATCCACATCTAACTGCTTGATCTGTGAGTTATACATAATTTGATAAAGTGAAACTAATTTATATTGTATGTAAATGTTGAATCTGTTAGAATTTGTAGAAATATCCTAGACACAGTAAAACTGTCTTAAAGGAAGAAATCTTTAAGCTCCTTCTGTTTGAAATTATTTCTCAACCATGCCCTTAGCACACAAAAAATTGCTATTGTAAGGAAAGAGGCCTGTCCATCAGAGGAGACTGAGCTGTGTTTTAATCCTATATTGACAGCTAATGGCTGGAATTTCCAGAAATTAAAGCATTTGGACAATTAGTTTCCACCCACATTTAAAATAGCAGGAACTTTGACATTATGCGGCTTTAAAAATGTAATCTAATTTGCCTGCCCTCGTACCTGTATTTTCAAATATCACTTGTCACTGTGTTTTCATTTTCAGACGTTCCTTGAACAATTTTGAAGCAGCTTGAAAAAACAGTTTTGCATCTAAGCCCTTCACTCTGTGCCCATTATCATGGCTAAAAACATCAGTCAGTCCACTGGCTTAGGGCTGGGAATGCAGGAGGCTTTAAAGGGTTTTGTTTTCTAGCGTTTCAGTGTTGGGAATTCAGCACTGAACTGAGAAGCGTGTAACGAGTTCTCAGAGCTCACCATCACTTCTTCCGTTTGCAAAGGAGTAAACGTGGTACTGCTGGAGTCATACCCCGCTGAGTAAAAAACCTGCAATAAAAGGGTTAAAAATGTTTTGATTAACTTTGTCATCTTTAATAAGTTAACATGTTAATACTTACCAAAAATTTTTGAATGTTACTAAGTCTAAAATTTGCTATGAGTAATATTTCTTGAGGCAAAGTAAAAATGATAGTCAAACAGCATTTTTTCCATTAAACACTTTTCAATAGTAGTCGACTTTCTCTTTGTATACTTTATGACCACTTGACACTTCTTTAGAAAGTCATCCCTGTCCACAAAGAGAGTTAACATGGTGGTGTCAAAGCCAAATGCAGTGATCCTAATCTGTGTTAAAGGTTTTATTACTGGAACTAAAACATTATCAATATTTCATTGTAGCAATGATTTCAATGGGACTACTTGTGAAGTCACATACTGCTAGCTATGTAAGCACGATAATTTGGATTCCCTGGCTGACCGTCTTCTATACCTCAGTCTGATAAGACTCCCTGGATCTGAAATGGTGTAGGACATAATATATTCTTTTTTTTCCTGTCTCTCTGAGGCCAGCTGTCTTCTGTCAGGTCATACTGATGAGACAGACAGGGGAACGTCCACTTTGGAAATACTTCTAAGACACCCTCACAGCTTCTGTTTTAGATTAGGTTTTGAATTTCTCATTAGCTGTGGAATGGCATCAGCATTTGGAGAGTTTATCGTACATGCCATATGGCATAGAAACTTAGTGAAATTTGAAAAGCTGAGGAGTGTTGTCTGAAATGTTACCAGAGTCCACAAGGTGGACTTCAGTGTTAAAGGAGCTGGTAAAGAACCTGAGTATCAACATGTTTGTAAGAAAAGCAGGTTTCTGTAGGCACAGGCATAACAAGCGTAAACAACTGGAACTCGAAGCCAGACAATTTCATACCAGAGAGTCAAGTGCTTTATCAGTGAGTGTAATTAACCATTAGGAAAAAATAACTAGAGCTGTGATAATTCCTTGTCATAAGACTTTAGTACAAGAATCAGTGTCTTCCTGAAGGAAATGTAACCCAAACATCACTTACCTTGATGGTCCTGCTGCCTCTGTACTGCAAAAGGGGTGGCCGGGATGGCCGCAGCTGGTTCAGAGCAAAGGGCAGATCTAAGCTTCCTACCACCTCCACTGATAACGGTGTTTTACCTTCCTTTTTATTTAGCCATAATGGATTTCATTATTTTAGTGGAAATAATACTTTCATTTTACTTTATGAAGATAGATAGACAGATGCTCTTCTTAGTGCTCCTAAAACATACATGTTTTAATATTACAGCCATTGCTAATTACACAGTTATTAGTGTATCTCCCATATTTAATATAGTACTTTGGACATAAACTAGTGTCCATGTTCTAGGGAATTACTGGGTTTGTTCTTCTTTGCTTACTTGGAAAAGAAAAATACTGTGGCAGGGCATAACACATTCAGTGACGTGTCAGACCCATTGCTCCTGCACAGATGCTCTTTAAGGGAGTGAAATTAATTTCTGCTTTTTGTCATACCCACTCATATAATACATGTCACATCAGGCAAATAAATATTCATCCTTTAGTAGTGCATTTATGTCTTTCATAAAGTTTCATACTTGATTTGAAAGTTTCAAAACTCTCAGTGGTACGGTTCACAGATGGTTCAAAATCCATTGATAATTCAATGTCTGTTTAGCTCTAAAGTAGACCGAAGACCTGGTAATTAATGTCCTGAGAGATTTGAAAAAGCTTATGCACACATTTGTAGATACATTAGTATTTGCTGTCAGTGTTCAAACATTTTCAGTAAACTGAACTGTGATTTGGAGCATATGTTTCTTGTTCTCTAGTTGGTAATCAGGCCCACTGAGGGCAAGATCCACACACCGGCAAGTAGCAGGGGCTAGAAGATAAAGCATTGATTAAGGATTATAGTTGAGATGATGTTTGCTGAAGTGAGCATCAGTGGGTCTGCATATCCGTTGCTCAGCTCTTACTTTGAAAGCGTTAAGAGATAGATTTATAAATTTAAAAAGCAAAAGAATCAAATCCTTTATAAATGGAATGAAAGTTTCCATCTAATGGGCTGATTTTGCAATATTTATGTAAACAGTACAACCACTTACAATTTAAAACATAGAAGAACTGAAAACGGCACAGATCTAATCAGTCAAAACCACTTAGATTGATTTTAGTAGTTACTGATACACGTGTTGTGTGTGTATATCTGTAGAGGAGTTAGTCACTGCCAGCGAAGAAAAACATTTTTGTATTTCAGCCCCTTCCCGCCTCCCCCACACCAGACATGGTCTTTAGTTTCACAGTTCTTTGTGATATAAACCATGGAAACTCAGAACAAACGTTTCCATAGCTTGCACTTTCCAAAAAAACCTAATGGCAAAGGTATCACAAAGCATGGCAAGCCTTGAACAGCAACTGTTACGAACAGAATCACAACTAATGGCAGTAAGACAGAAATTGAGGGATAAAGAGTAGCTCCTTTTATACCCACAGTCTGAATCTTCCAATCCGACAGAAGGCATTTTTTACAGACAAACAAAGAGTGCCTTCCAGGATGTTCTGCGCAAGCCAGTCGTGGTGACAAAATTGTTTATAGAACAGTTCTCTAGTAGAAAAAATGTTTACAGCACTTTGCTGAACAGAAAAAGGAAAATCTTCCCACAAAGACTGCAGCCTTTCACACCTTGACACACACATCACTTGGGGCTTTTCCCATGAGTCAGTCAGATTTGTCATTAGCAAATTCTATAATGTGAAAATCTGAAAGCCCCTGTGCTGTGCTGCTTGCTCACTGGGAGACCTGTAGGACCTAGGACCACATGCAGAGAGAACAGTTTGGGTCCACGTTCCCTGGACTTCCCATTCAGGTTCATCTATCTTTAATGAAAATTAGGAATTTAATCTCCATGTTACTAACACATTATCACTTTCAGAAGTTACCAGTCACTAACACACAGGTCAGATCACTGTCTGTCTTTTTATACTATATTAAGGCAGTAACAATAGTTCAGCTTTTAATATTATATGAAATTTCCCCTCTATCATTTTATTTTTCCTGTCCTAAAAGTAGATGACAATCATTTGTGCTCTGATTATAAGCTATTTCTTTATCTATGGCTTTTCTCATCATAATATATGAAAGTGGCAAATACAATCTATAAGTAATAAGTATAGTATGAAATTTCACGAGGTCCTTATCATTCTGTGTCATTATTCTTGTCTTTGTTTCTCTCTTTCTTTATTGTAGGAATATTTTTTATTTAGAGTGTGGGTTTTTTTCTTTGCCTTTTGTTATTCTCTTTGATGACTGAAAGTATTCTGCTGTCTAAAATATAAAAATAGTTCGTGGTCTTTTCAAAATGTTGATTTATATTCAAACTTACTGGTTTTTTTAAATAATTATCTCCCTCTCTGTTTTTCAGTCATTGCAATGCTAGAGATTTAAGGTGCATGTATGTACTTGTGAAATTAATATAACTAAGCAGAGTGTACCCTGATCTGTACCCTGAAATGTTGTAAATTTTGTGCTAATGACATTTCAGATCATGTCTCTATTCTTGACCTTAGAGGACAACACTTGCCTGCTCTTCCCAAAATACAAAGATACTTCTGTACTTCCAGGTATATTTGTTCAACTGACAGGCAATTACACTTTTTTAGAACTGATGTTTCATTTTGCTTTACTTTTGCTTGAAAACAAATCTCCTTAACGTTCTTTGTGAGGGAAAAGTCTGAGGAAGCCCAGCGGGTTGGCAGCCATGAGCCATGGAAGCCTTTGGTTCTCAGAATTAAGGACAATCTGGTTTCCATTGTCTACAGATACTAGAAGCTTTGGGTTCACCAAAACAGCTAGGAAGGAAGGAAGCAACCAAGCTTACAAGAGTGGGAAGTTACTGGTGAAATAAACATTTAGCTCCTTCTTGGCCTACCAGACTAACTGTAAAGGCGGCAAATAAAGTTAGGAAATCAGAAACTCGTACCTTGGTCCTCTAAGTAGGCAGCCATGGATCTGGACCAGGTAAACCAGTGGAAAGCAAGCAAGTTTCAGACAAGCCTGTGTAACATAATTCCACTTGCACACCAGCCAGAATCCATTAGGTTTTAATTAATATTCCCTGAAACTTTTTATTTTTTAGAGATTTCATTGATAGCCACGGTTTTCTGATAATAATTTGTAAATAAAAATGAACTCTTAAGAGATGCCAGCAAAAGGGTAACATTATTAAAACACCAGAGCAATCTAGAACTTGAATACCTCAATTAAGACCTTACTTTTAACAACTCAAGTGTTTCTAAAACATAGTGAATTTTGGTGGGGTCCGAGATCCTAGCAATCTACATGGAACCAGGTGGAGGAACACAGGAGTAAATTATCTGCAGAAGGCAACAGGAAGCAGGCTTGCATACACATGCAAAACCAGCCAAATTTACAGCATCTCTATAAATACTTACTTTAGTAATAATAAATGCAAAAATGTCCAGAATATGCAGACTGGATAAACACATAATTATACTAGGAACTCTGGCAAACACATATAGTTGTGGAGATTTTAAAGATTCACTTATTAGAAACAGGACCACATGAAGACTTGAGATTTCACTTTATAGGACTCCTTCAAGCATCTTTTCGAACCATTAAGAAATACATGAAGAAATGTAAGAACAGCTGAACTGGGTCAAAGTAATGATAGCTACTGATTCAGATCAATAAGTGAAACCAGGAGACAGGACAAAAAAACCTACTTGTAGAAAGTAACATGAAAGTAAAGAGAAAAATGCCTGGCTTCTGAATAGTGGACAGTATCCTGAAGACAAACCTACACCCAGATGGCACAAAACATGGGGAGGACATGGTGTAGTGGTGGACTTGGCAGTGCTAGGTTAACGGTTGGACTCGATGACCTTAAGGGTCTTTTCCAACCTTAACAATTCTATGATTCTATGATATGATTCTATGTTTTTCCTTGTGGTAAGACACTAGGATCTCTCTGCGTTGAAGAGGAGAGAAAAAAATTTCCCATGATCTCTGATTAACATTCTAACACAATAAAAAACATATTTCAAAGGACAGATCACATAGATGCGCACTACAGTTTGAAAAAAGCTCTGTGATTACAGTGCTTAAGACTACAGAACACAGAATTTTATTAGCAGTCAACGAAGAAGAAACAAAGTCCGCACAGAAAATTCATCACTACACCTGTTGCAACTATCACAGAATGGCTTAGCTGTATAATAGTGGTGACCATTAAGAAAAATCAGGCTTAGTACAGATCTAAAACCACTTACTAGTTCCTTGAGAAAGGCAGTATTCATTACATGTGACTGAAGATATCCTGTGTTACTTATCCAGCACAAAAGTACTCACTGTTGGTGACAGGTTTCGACATGCTAAGCTAGGTAAGCCATCCAACGATTTAACAAACTGTCTTGTATTTGAGACTTCGTGGGTACCAGCCCAGCTCCACCGTGCAGCTAGTGAATACTGAACCAGACAGCGGAACAAATCCTGCATGTATAGTATGTATGTACATAATGTCACATATAGTGATATTTATATTTACCTGTGAATGATACTTATACTGTTGGACAAAGTGGTTTTTGTAGGGAGCACATCCAAGCTCGTATTATCAATGTCAAAATTCTGTAACAGATGTCAGGAAAAAAGAATCTATGTGCGAGTAAATAGATGGAGTTGAGGGGAATTGAAGTATTTTTGCTAATATGAAGACACTGTTGTGCTTTCAAAGATTTTGGCTTAGCCTTTAAAATACACGAGGGACCTGTGAACCCATATGTCAATCAATATACGGAAAGAAACAACACAGACTTTACATTTAGAGATAAGAACAAACACAGAACCTCAACCTGGAAAACTCTGGAACACTTTTTTTTCCCCTCACTTTTAATCACTGTAGCAAATCATTACTTTAATCTGGGAAGAATTATGCAGAGAAGGATCATTGGAGAGCTGCCATCTAGAAACTGAAGACACATTTTTTCAATTTACAGTGTGAACACACAGGCCACAACATAACTTCAGTATAATTTCAAGTATTACATGCTAACGTAAGGCAGATTCTCCTGCCGCCCCAAAACAAAAGGGTTAACATAAATTTAGGGATAAAATTGGAGCAGAATTACCAGATAGTTCTCAGGTATGAAGACTGATACAGAAATTCAGATCTGATATATTGCTGTTTTCTTCTCTTTTTCCCTGTGCATTTAAGGTGGCAAGACATGGCTTTCTAAGACATAAAGCCCTTCCTTTCCCTTCTTTTCCCCTCCTCCTTCCCCTTTGTTCAATCCTTACCTTTTTCTGAGTATCAACGCATTTCTCCATTCCTTCCCTAGTTCAGTGTATGCTTTCCCATGCTTCCAAACAGGAAATACTGTAAAGACATTAATCATCATACGATAATTGTTATTCACCTTGATCACAGGAGGAATCACAATGGCTACTAAACCGAATTGCATAAACGAAGCATACATGTTTGGCTCAAGACTTCATTGCTGATAGCTTTGTTAGTATTGTAAGCAGGTCTTTATCATACCAGACAAAACCTGAAGATCGCTAAGCTGGGAGAGCTATTACAATTGTATAAACTGTGTAAGAGTAAGAACGGGTAGCATGAATAACCATCTTTACTGTATTAGAACAGTGGGATCTTGAAAATGCAACAAGAGCATTGGCAGTATTTCATTCAGGCAGTGTTTGACTGTTCACAAGATTTAACTATAGACCTTAGGAGAAAACTATTTTCCATTTGTCTAAACAATAGAGATGCTGGTGTTTTAATCAAGTATTTTAAATGTCAGTGATCTTAATATGAAATATTCTTTCCCCTCAGCTGCCTTCCTGGTTTTAGAACCCGTCCTTCCTCCTTATACCTGCCAGGGGTGCCTTCCAGTTACACATCCAGTTGTGCCTGACATTGAAAGATTTCTTTCGCTGTCTTTCCAAAGTTCCCTGCCTGTAATCATCAGTCACTTTTACTGGTTATAACAGCATTATAAAGCTCTGTGAATCTCAAATCACAAAGGTATTCAAAATAAAAAGTCATTTTTGTACCTTCTCTGTTTCCCCCCCCCCATAAGATTCACCCTTTGCCTCTCTGGCTCTGGGACTACTTGGAGAACAGCAAGAATCTCAACTGCTTGGGGTTCCCCAAGAATCCGAATTCAATGCAGGAAGGACCTTCAGTAAAAATACCCTTCTTCCATATTTGGTGTGTTGCTAAATAATGACAGAAAGTCTAAAGGCAGTTCATAACATGTGTGTCTGCATTCTGCACAGTACCAGTGGAGACTAACCAAACTAATGGGCTAACCATCTAGCAAAACAAAACAATTAAGTGACTACAATGTTTTCACTATCATTGTTGTTTTTTCTTTTCAGTTTATTTAAATAAAATGGCACACAGGCACAGATTTCAGAAATGTGCATTTTATTGAGATTTATTCCACAGAAAATTTAAATACAAGAGATTAAATAGAAAGTCTTGTCAAGTGAGACCCTGTGAAACTAAGTTCCAATCACTGAGCAACGTCTGATGGAATTGCTAATTAGATCACATATTTCTCCTTAGCTGTAGAACAAGGAATCACACCAATGATTCCACTTTTCATCTGCAGAACAAGTTTTCAATCCCTTTTGTAACTGGTTAGTACAGTACAAGGTACAAATCCCTACTGATGCTGAACAGAAACATTTACGTATTTATAAGCTAATATATGCCTAGGGGGAAAAAGCCTCCAACTTCTATTTTTCCAATATTTATCGTCCATTCAAAAACAGATGGTAGGAGGTGAGCCAGGTTATCTCAGACTTCTTTTGATGGGTTCAGTGGCAGAGACCCAAACAGCCTCGTATGCAGCAGAGTACCTATCCCACTGGCAGCCAGTTTTTTCCACTCAACTCCTTTTTTCTCCTTGGAGCCAGTCCAGCCCAGTTCAGCTCTTTTGTAGGAACTGAGGAACCAGTATTGATTTCCCATTTAAACCAATCTTGCGTAAGCCCACCACTGCCTCCCTTGCTATGAATAGGGGGAGCACTGGAGGAAACCAGCTGCAGCATTTTCAACGCAGAATTGCTTCTTCGAGCTGGACGTGAGCTGAGTTGCAAATTAGAAAAATAAAAAGCGAAAACGGCAGCGTAGATAGGCTTTCTTTTCAAGTCTGATACACATTCAGCACTGCCTTCCTAGAGAGGATTCTCGGAAAACAGGGAATTTGCTTGTTAGAGCGAAAGAAGGAGATTCTTATTATAGGCTTCAGTGCAGTTGTCAGCCAAGATAACAAATCCTTGTACCAAAGTGGCCTTAGAACAGTGAGGCAATGAGGGCTTTCTTAAAAAAAATATCAAAATTGTGCAGTGCATTTTTTATGAAAGTGTGAAAATCTATTGTAACTGTCTTCACGGAGTGTTTATGGATTTAAGCTGAAGACTGCAGTGATGTGTGAGGTTTCTCAGGCTCTGTGCCATGAAAGTTACGTTACCAGATTCTGAGTGTTCGGCAGGCGTCCATTGCGATTGGGGAAGAAAATACCTCCTGCACAGATATTTTTAGGGACTAGCAGTGAAGTTTTCCCACATGCTTTAAAAGAGAAATTAATGCTAATAATATTGATACAAACTTTCCTAAGTCAGTTGGCAATGGGCTTCAGATAATTCTGAATACCAATAGTTTGGTAAAAAACTGGGAGTATATCCTGAAGTATAACACAGCAATCAAATAAAATTTTGAATTGTGGATTGAAGGTCAGAGGGAGACTGTTTGACCCCTGCGTGAAGTTACCAAGGTAGCCTAAAAATCAAACTTTTGGAGATCTCACTCAAAATGGCTTAGCAGCTCTCTGACCTAATTCGCTCACTCTCTGTTCTTAGCTGTTCACAGTCTTTAAAACAGGAATCTATATCTGGAGTTTGTCAGGGACAAACTGTAGGAAGCTCCTGCGTGGAAACAGGATACCTCGTTCTTCTCCTGCCATATCTCTGCAAAACACTCCTAGTAACTGTCCCCAGGCACTGACGAGTCTAGGCACGGCTCGTTCCTGATTTTCATTGAGAAACAAGCCACCAAACCCAGGTCCTGACTGTGTTCTTGCCCCACGTAAACACCATCGGTGAAGTGAGATTAGTCCGCTGACTGTGATTAATAAGGACTGAAAGGACAATTTGCGCCAGCCTGACAGATGGAGCAATTTCAAACTCCACCACATGTACGGACGAAACCAGAAACGACTGCAGCTTCCTGACTTGGCCTCCCCACTGCTCATTTTCAGGCTTTGTGCAGCCTGATGAACAAAGATAGAAGCTGCTTCTATCCAGAGTTTTCGACTACTGTGGAGAAAAGACCATTCGGGTTTTTTTCCCATGTTGCAAATACACAAAGCAATTGGACAAAATGGAGTCCGTTAGGATATTATGAAGCTTAGCTGTCAGCAACTATATGTTTTGGTTATATAGTCTTTGTCAGAGAACTTTATGCAAGAAGATTTCCCAAGAGAAAGAAACTGAGAGTTAGGTGGATTATTTTCATGTAGTGGAATCAATAACCTGAGTTTCCTTGGTGAGTGGTCAGAAGAGCCAAATATTTATAAGTCGCAATTCTCAGGTATCCCCACCAGGGAATAATTAGCAGCCTAAGCTGCTGGTTTGATTGATGAGGCTGCTGAGTGATTATTTCTCCAATTTTCCCTTACTTCAATTCTCATAGACTAGGGTCAGTGAAAAGAGAGGTTCATTTTAGGGTTTCAGATACTGATATTCAGATTCTTTCTGTATTTATCAATATATTTTATCTGCATTTTCAAAGAGTGAATCTGGAGGCACTGCTAAGAAGGTAAAAGACTTTACAGGGATTTTTGTGGGAGTTTTGCTGAATTTGTGGCATCTGGTAGAGATTAGAATGACAGAACAGGTTCTGCCTAGCAGAAGAAGAGTCTGAGAAGAGTCTGAGGAGGAGGCAGTAGTAATATTTGGAGAGAGTGAGAAAGTTGTGGAAGGAGAGATGAACATCAGGGCTTTAGTGGAGATGTAGTGCCCAGTGAGAGAGAGGAATAGGAACAAATGTCAACAGGAACAAACCAACCTTTTGGTTTTTAATGTAGTCATAAAAAACTTACATGCGGATAAGGAATATTTAAAAATGTGCCTCAGATACAAAATGTCATTCACGTCTCCTGGAAAAAAAAAAAAAAAGACTGTTGCCTGGGGCTATGCTAATTCTTTAATGTGATGGCATTCCTGTTAGGAGAGCTCTGTAAGCTTTCCAGGCTGCCAAGCATGCTTGGCGTCCATGTCTTCAAGCACTATTCCTGCAAGGCTCCTGAGTACATTTTCATTTTAATGGGTTCTTAAGTCAAGCATCTCTGGCAAAGTCGCCCTCCTAAAAAATGAGTGAGAGCTCATGCAAGGGACAATGACATTCTTTAATATTTACTGCACTAAAAATAGCTTTTAAAAACAATACAAGGTATACAGAATGTTCTCCTTGTTCAAAAATGGCCGTTTTTAACAGCATTTGATGGATGCAGTGGGCTCTTGGTAAGTACAGTTAATATATTCTCTCTCTCTATTCCTTCAGTACTAAAGAGCAAATTGCTTAATATGTAATCTTGAGTAAATGTTTCCCCAGTTACATTCACTTTCTCTTTTTGATATGCTTTATTCCTGCCTGAGTATTTTTCTCCTTTTAATATTCTCAGCAGGCTGGATTTATGAGCCTATGAAAGCAAAGAATAGGCAGCATCTTCTTCTGAAGCCAGCTGCACCGGTGAACTTATTGAATAGCTGACCGAGTACTGAATGATAATCGTACGAAGAGACGAGCAAGAGAAACACAACGAGACAAAATCACCTTCATTTCCCAAAAAACTTAGAAAGGACCAACCACCACAGAAAGAGAGAGAGAAGAAAAGAAAAACAGGGAGAGTGAACCCATAGTTTGTTTCATTTTTCATTCTAACATCATTTCAACCACAAAGAATGACAGTATAAATGATCAAACAACTGTTTGCTAATGCATTATAGATAGTCATACACAATATGGCAGCTTTATACTTGTATATTTACCCACCATGAATACAAAATATACTAAGAGTGACAGGTAATGTAGCCAAAGCTTCTACTCTCTGTAAGCATCTGTGTACTATGAATTATAAACGAGAGTCTTGTGTCCAAAGGTAGCAAGTAATGTGGATAATGCCATCTGAGTAAATGAATAAATGTGAAACAGATGCTTTTTGCATTCAGGGCACACAGGTACAGCCAGGAAGCCACCAGTACAGATTACGGATGCTGGTGAGACAGCTGTTGTCTGCATCCCGTGCCAGGTGCATTCCTACCTGCACTGCGTTGAGCCAGTGAAAAAGGCCTTTGTCTTACTCAGTTCTGACAACTTTCCAGACGGATGAGGTATCTTCTTATGTAAATTCCGAAGGTGCTTGGATTTCCTCACGGCTTTCCTAAAAAATCATATCGGCATCCTGATTAGAAGAGTCCTTTGTAAGAGGTGGAGAAACTGCCTGAATGGAACATTTAATTTTTATCCGTCATAAAATACTTTTTCTTTGCTTTTTATGCAAGTCTCTTCTGGTTTGCTGATATTTTTTATCTGAACAAATATTTTGCCTCAAGATGAGATTACATGGCATAAGAAATTACTGCTAGAAAGGCATAAAGAATTTTCTATGACTTTTTAATACATGTAAATTTGCTCATTTTATAAGCAAGGAGACATGAGCTTGGACTCTGGTTAGGGAACTGGAGGGTTTTTGTTGTCAGTACAGACTGGCCCCTTGATACCTAAAAGGTAGGTTGAACTCCCCAGATAAAATATTAAGCCTAACAGTGCTGACAGATAGTTTTTAGTTGTGAGATACAGCTACTGCTATTCTTTAAAGCTCAAATAAGTTCATAATGCAATTTGGGTTTATATTGCTCTTGCAACTTCTCTTTTTCTGTCTAACGCTAGACTTGTGCTGTGTACATTTCCATGTTTGCTGAAGAAAAAAAAACTCCTGTCCCTTTCACTTGCAGAAAGGAGGCCCTGGGACCCGTTGCTCTGCAGATTTGTCCTTCATGAGTTAGTTATATCGTGTAGGGTGGGTAAAACAGTACTTTCCAAGTATGGACTGAAAGCGTTTACTAGTGCAGTTTTAAGAAGAAAATGAACAAATGCGCCTTTTTCTTGTTTTATCTGAGTACCTTGAACTATACAAAACCCTCAAAAGGAAGAAGTTCCAGGACCAAATAAATATCTGTACATATTCTATAATGTCATTTCACTGCCTCTTGCATAACTGAGCATCTCAGAGATAGAAAGTATAATCAGAGATTCATATAAAGTTTTAGAAAAGCCTAAAGGATAACATACAACTTCTCAGAATTTACCAAGATGGTATTTCAACCCTTAACAGAATTTATCCGAAACTACCAAGGCGGTCATTGCAATAATTTCACAGCATTCTCTTAGAAGTAAGCTACTTTTTTCCAGACCAAATATCCCTAGCTCTTTGAGCTTTTTGGCGTAGGTGTGGTCAGTCAGGGGGTTCACCTGCCATTGCCAGGCTTTGATTTCATATCGAGGCCGATCCAGAGTAATACAGAAGATACCCTAAGAGGAATTCTGCATTTATACAGGAGTCACAGAGAAGTGAGCTTTGTAGCCCAACAGCAAAGACTGAAACCTTAAACCAGAACAATACAGGTTCTGCTCTTTACTATTTTTCTTTCTTTTTTCTTTGTTTCATTTGCATCCATGCAAAGTCAGCGTAAAACACTGTCACTGTTCCAATTTGCCACTTTTACATCCCAATTTTTCACTCCATTTGCCAAAGTGGAAATGACAGTACACCTCGTTGGGGTGTGCAACAGTAAGATACGTGCAATCCGAGGAATAGGGGCAGCCAAACCATTCACGGTCTCTTAAATGACCTATTATTGCCATTGTGATATTCCAATATTTTTAAGCTAGTAAAGAAAGCAACTCCTTACGACTTACCAGTTTTGACTTACAAGGCAAGGAAATTTCAAACTATACAACTTTGAAAGCCAGAATATTGCTTTGCAAACAGCATGATTTTATTTAGAATTAGTGAATTTTAACCACAAAAATGCCATTAACCCACAGGTGGCTTGTTCCTATTTTTCTCCATGTCCTTGCTTTTCTTTCAGCAAGCTGCCCTTGCATTTCATTGCAAAAGTTGAGGGGCGGGGGAAGAGACCATGTAGGTTTTTAAGAAGTTTGAGAAGTAATTTGCAAAGTGATAGTTTCTGGTAATGAAGGGTGCTACCTTTGCCCAGGTCTCTCAGTATGATAAAATTGTTTCAGAATGCTAATTGCTGAATAACCAGATTCCCTTGAAAATATAACCTCAGCTTTTACTGAAATATGATATTCCTAAATTACATCAGAGCTGTAGTACGGTCAAATCAACAATTATACTAAAAGAACTCGTGCAGTCTTTTCTTTTGGATGAGACTCTATTATCTCAGAAGAATTAGAAAAGCATCTATGATGCATAGCCAACATGGAGACATTCGTCCCATTGGCCTCTATTATCCGAATGGAAATGAGAAAACACTTCCATTACATTTTGCAGTGATCCATGCCTTTCTCTTTTTAAGTCAATAAACTATATCTTTCACTGTAGTAGTTTGTGGATGTGTGCAAAAATGACCTTCTGCAATTTGGCTGCTGAGACACGTGCTGAGAGAGGTGGTACAGGAATTGTAAAAAGAGATGCAAACCAATTTTTACTGCCAGGCACGTCCTACCATGGAGAAATACAATGAGGCCTGCAAAGCCTCTTGCTACAGGTAATATTTTATTGCTCTTTGCATCACGAGTCAGAATTCCCTTCCCAAATCAGTTTCCCCTAATCAGTTTAATTGAGGTTGATGCTCAAACCGCAGAAAAGTACTACGAAGAGAAAGTCCCTCAAGTGGCACTTGACCTCTGTGGAAGCGCAGTCCCCTCTATCACATCATATGTCTACGTATAGCCTGTTCAAAAACCTCCTTGAAAAGAACATAAAATCACATTGATTCATAGAAGAGAGGGCATCGGGGGGGGGGCACTCCGCGCTCTCTCTTTCAAAAAAAAGTAAAAAAAAAAAAAAAAAGCCTTCAGAAAAAGTACTTTGAAACTGGTGAAATAATCCCCTAAATAAACCACCAGTGGGGAATACCCACAGTCACCGAGGATAGCATGCTGTTCAGCGTATCAACAAAAATACATTTGGCCCGAGGCAATGCTGAGGGCAAACATATCCCAGATGGACTAGAGAGGCCCAAATACCTTCAGAGATGAAAATTTAATTAGAGGAAATGTCACCACAGTGAACAAAAGGATTGCTTTAGTGATTTTTCATCATTGTTTACTACAAGTGAAGTATAGTTTTAAGTGTTAGGACAGGCTAAGTACAGGAGTGTTCTTAAGCACTAGAATGGAGATGAAAGGAAGGGATGTTGAAGGTCAGAGACAATCATCCGCACTTGAAGACTGATCAAAAGGAGTAAACGACCAAATATTGACAGAGAGCAATTTTTAATTGCTTCAGTGATGTCAGAAGGTGACAAAGGATGTCAGAGGTGGAGCTTTGAAGCCACTAAGGAGGAAAAAATGACCTTATGCTCTTGGTCAGTTAGGGTTTTTGTTGGGATTTTTGTTGTTGTTGTGAGATCCTGAGCATGATAGAAAGCTTGGGTCTCTCAGATATACACAGCCATGCCTGAAAGTTGAGATGGCTCACTGCCTCTTTACCGCTTTGATAATCCACTGTATAATATTAATTCTGATTCTTGCACAAGTCAGGGGTGAAATTGCTGGAAAAGCAATATAGGAGTTGTTGCAGCACAGTCACAAGGAATCAGCCCCCTTAGATGAAAATACGTGAGTCCTAGCATGAGTTCCAAAAGCTGTTTGGGATAAATTCAGAGAAAATAAGACATAGCAAACATTATAGCAAGTCTGTCAGACTACAGCATGTTCCGCATTTGGATTTTACATCTTCAGAATGCAGAGTTGAGATTTTTGGTATGTGAATTTTTATATCTTTTTTCCCATTCAGCCTTCACTTTGTATTTTCTACGGAAACGTTCTCCGTTTAGCAAAACAAAATAATCACCTTAATTGAAAGGATGCACAGCATGATTTTCCCATCATAGTATCAAAATAGTGCTAATATAGCACTATTTTTATTTGCTATTACGTAACAGGAATTACATACTATTATATACTGCAAAAATAATAACTACAAAAATAGTAATTATTATAAAATATCTCTCTCACATAAGCCATACCAATTTTACCCGATTAATCTTCTTAATAAGATCAAGGAGACCTCGACCTATAGACAACTGGAGAGGAGATTCGTTAAAATGGGCCACAATCTAAGTGAAAAAATGAAGAAAGCACTATACAGGTGTAATTATATCCAGTTATGTATAGATCGGTATACTACTTTGGGCTTAAAACAAACTTTTGAGATAAAGAGCTCATTTGCCTATTTCCACTGTACGTCACTTAATAAAACCCTTTTTTGGCCGTATTAGATCTTTGCTAGATCCCTTGGCTTTTACTCCTGCTGCTGTGCTATGCGTTCAGCTGGATCAGATACAACGATATATAGATGGATTATTTTTGTGTGGGCGGTACTAGGGAACGTGAAGTCTGCTGAAGATACTGGGGAACCTTCACACTGCTTTCAGCAGCTTTGGATCAAGCCTCTCGAGTACCTTATTGACTTCCTAAGTTTGCTGGGTAACCTGTGCCTTAAGTTCAGGTGATGGATTTTGGTCTCTCTCGGTGCTATTGTTTATTATCACCTGTTACACTTTTATGTGCTGGCCCAAATTGTCTCCCTAGATCTCAGCTGACTGGAGGCAGTATGCTTTTGCTGGCAGTCAGAATTGGCTTTGTGGTCTCCTACACTGTCTTATTAGTCCTTCCTCTTTTCCTCACCTGCTTCCTTGTTTTAGTTTTTTTTCTTTCTTTCTTTTTAGCAGATACAGTTCTACACAAAGTTTAATCATATGTGCAGAAATTCGTTAGATTGGTGCCAAAGGGCTTGCCCAAAGGCAGGCTCTAAACACATTATTGTCTGAAACCTGTGACAGAGAGTCCAACCAGCCTCTGATTAGGCAACATGCCACACTAAGCAGATATTCATGAATCTTGGCAACCAAGTATGAGAAATCAGTTTTCTTGCCATCCTTTCTCTGTTACAGATGGTTATCTGGAAAACCATCCAAACAACAGAAATATACCATATGTAAAACAAAGCCTCTCTTTTTATTTTCAGGTTCACAGACTATCAGCTTAAGATTTCACAGTATTTATTATTTTTATAAATCAAGATGAGCAAATACATCAATATCCAAATGCATCCAAATTATGGAACAACTGAAGAAAGCAATGCTGTGCTTTGTGGGGGTGTGATTGTATTATTGATGCTAGGGACTTCTTGATGATCCACCCAGGGTATACAAACTGAAAGGACAAATTTCTTCTCTATTTATTAACACCCATAAAATAGAAGTACTGAGGTCAGTAATGCCAGGTGAAAACATGTAAATAGGTGTTTAAAGAAATATACCGCCAAGCTAGATTAGTATTGGATTAAATTCTAGAGATTCTGAAGAGATATTAAAGGCACAGTAATGCAGCATAGACATCTGTTTTACTGTGAGTCTTACCAAAAGGCTGGTGATGATAAATCCATCTTCAGCTAAAAGACAGTTCTGAAGGGGCAACTAATTCTCAGTATGCAGCCGCCTTCTTCCGCTGATTATCAACAGAGTAGATTCCCCACTCACTCTGCCCTGATTGCAAACTTGCAGTCAGTACAGTATGCGAGACAAGGCGAGAGACAAATAAACCTCCTTAATCAGATGTAGGTGACACTCTCTGCAGAGACACAGGAAACTTAAACACGGGTAGAAAATATGTGTGTATATTTCCACATGCAATCTCTTACTGCATTTCTCACGAATTTTTCTGCAGAAAACCTTTAAGAAGCTATTTCCCAAGCAACTGGACTCGATCAGAGGAAAACAAGTACCCGAGAGTAAAACAAAAATTCATAAATAGGCAAAGGGTGACTCCTTAGTAAGAAAAAGAATTCATAGACACAAAATATTTCTATGGGGTTTTTTTACATAACTGTGGAGCTGCTTACACGATTTTTCAAAATGTTCTGATGACTTATGCACCATATGAACCATCTTGTGACACTCCTGCTTACGCTGAGCAGCATCGCACGCCAAAATATTTGATCGCAGTTCATTAAGACCCAAAAGGGAGGAAGGTAACTGTCCACCACCAGGAAAGCGCTGCAATAGACCATTACATCAGTGACGTTGCTCACATTAGGTAGAAAGTAGAAAAAGGTGGAAGTCTGGTGCAATAGTTTGCAATGCGACATGAAAAAGAATTTTATATTCCTGCCATAAGGGCCATATCCTAAAAAAGCTCCTAAGTGCCAAACCCAGGATGTATGAGAACTTTTGGCATCTAAGTCCAAAACTTCACTCTGAAATAAACCCACTCACCATCTGCATAAATCTAAAGGTAATGAAGCTCACTAGGTGCTCTCATCTATCTTTTCCACAGACCAAAATCCTTTACATCTCTCTCTTTTAAAAATGACTTGACTGACATTTTTCCCTCTTACTCATCTCGGCCTAACCATCCCAGTACATTCGTGAGTTTTACCCGGTGTACACTGCCATCAGCATGCTAGGATTTTTATTTTTCTCTTAACTTTTTTTCATTCCGGGATATGTCATCCCAGGTATATTTTGAATATATCGACTTTACCACTTTTACCTGCCAAGAACTCAATTAAAAGAAGAAAAAAAACCCCACACATGAAAGTCTGCAATCTACTATTTTGGCTTATACAGACTCTCAATTGGATAATTAAGCAGTTAACAAGTAAAAGCTTTCCATCATTAGAAGATGCCTGAGAACAGGGTTCTGGGTACAGGAAGGTTTGCTTGTTTGTTTAGCTGCCAGTTCTTGGGAGCAGAGCCTTGTATGGGGATAGGGAGGAGGAAACTATCACATGCAGGAGATTGTTTGCTCATCTGATATTATATACAGAATTCCATGTGTTGGGTATCCAAATTTTATAATTTCCTCTAACATTTTATTTGGTTTTCAGATTGGTTTCTAGATTGTAACTGTGAGGTGAAGAGTGAGCTTAAGAGAAAGAACTATTGCTGGCCCTCAGTTTTCCTTTACATATTTATAGCTCGAATCTGTACGTCCAGAGTCCTTGGAAACCTCCAGGTTCTGGTACTGTTTCTTAGGAGTGAGGACAAAACCATCTAATAAAGCCAGTAGTGCTCAAATACGGATAGCGAATAAATCCGACCTTAAGAGAAAGCTTAACAAACCCTACAGGAATAGTTTACTCGTAAATCCTTTAATACGAAATTCACCTCAGCAGGTAACCCAAGCACTGCCACCGACGTCGACTGGAGGAACATTAACCCAGCTATGCCAAGTTAAACCAGAGAGCAAATAATTTCTCGCAGCTGAATGAGAGGACTAAGTTTTAGACGCAGCTCTTCTGTGGCTTCTCTATGTGTCTGCTTTAACCCGTGTGCTAACTGAAATAATTACATTTTGCTATCAGAAAGAGCGTTGGGAAGCTTAATTAATATTTGTAAAGCAAGTTGACTTGCTCAAGCAGAAGACACTACCGAAGTGCAAAGTATTATTTCGTATCAAATAAACATACTTTGACACAGATTGAATCAAAATGTAGTCCATAATTTGAAAATGAGCACTGACAGAAACCATGAGATAATTCTTCTTGCGTTGAAGGAAAAAAAATCTTTTAAAATGTCCTGGCAGAAATCATACAGAAAGTCAGATCACCTGCTCTGAAGACTTTAGCAGCAGAAATCATGTGGATTCAACTTGCAACATAACTGTGGGCTAGAAATTCCAGGAACCTAGGGAGCAAAACGAAGAAAGAGAATGAACGTTGAAATGCATCAGGCTGGAAGTAACAGAGTTACCAGGGACACGCTGGAGGACGAGTACCAATGAAGTGGAGGTGCTGAACTATGTCCCCTGCATAGAAAAATTAAAGAACAAAGTGATGGTGCAGAATTTCTTGTAGGCCAATGGTATGAAAGACTGTAAGAGGCAAAGAGGGATAACGTATAAAACTGGACCTTCTGATGCCGATATCTTTGCAGAGAGGTTTGTGGACTCTTGAAGCTAATGAATATGTTGCCTCAGTTTTCAGTGTGGACAACTGAGCTAGGGATGAGAGCACGAGAGACAGTGGGAAGAAAGTTACGGAAATGGAAATTACCACGATAAAAAGAATAATAATGTAAGTAGTTGAATGCGCTGAGGTAAAGGAATGGGAAAATCTCAAGCCACCAACCCTGAGAGAACTGGTGCGTAGGATTGCAGACCCAGCGACTGAGGATTTCAAGCAAATCTACCAAGTTGTTGAAGATCGCAGCGGTACTGCGATCTTTCAGTTCAGAAAGAGGACTAGAGATCATGGTAATTACAGCCTGTAAGTCTAACGTCCATGTAAAAAATGTAAAGCATTAGAGTAGACCTAGGAGGAATTAATCATGGCAAACGTACATTAAAAGGGAAAAAAAAGAAACATATAAGAACCCAGAAATTCTTCATTAACAGTGTGCAGAATCTACCAAACATTTGGGGATGATTACAGTGTCCAATACAGTAATATGTGGCAAATAATGAATTAAAGCAAGCAACGAGATTTAGCTGAAGACAGCAAGGTGAATGAGCTGCTATTTGAATGGTAGCATATTACTATATATTAGCATATTAGTATATATTACTAATTTACTATCTATAAACCCAAAGTAAATGTAGTTACTTCTAATCAAAGTTGGTTTATCCTATCTCAGGTAACAAATACACCTATGACTTGCTTATGGTTGCTCTAGCTGTCAGATCTCTACCTGTGATGATCTTGGTTCACGTCTCCTTTCCCACACCTAACGTTACTCTGCTCACTATCTTTTTCACTAGTGTGACTAAAGCTAAACTAAATATACATCACCTTGAGCTCTCACTAATGTTTCGATATTTTGTTACATATGTTCTTATCTTAATTCTTAAGGTAATGCTATGCTATTTCTTTCATAATTTTATACTATGCAATACAGTAAGATTTCCTAGAAGAGGAAAAATCATAGGCCTATACTATTCAGCTGAACGTGTCAAGTAAAATAATTCTTTTGTGGGCTGTACACAAAAATCAAGTGTCCATTGCCAAGTTTCAATAGAGACAGAAACCTCTTCATCCACTTTGGAAATGTTACTGGTACCTTACTTGGACTTGCTGCTTTTCTATGCTTTTCCCTTTTAATTTTGAGTGGAGATGGTTGAGTTTTAGTGGAGATAGTTCTCTTTTACATTTTTAACAAATACCTTTTAACAGTTCTTTATTTTCGTATGTGCTTCACTGAATTCTTTCATCTGTCTGGCACTCGTTTTTCTGCATCTCAGGATCTCAGCCTTTTTTTGCTGTCGGTGACATCAAGCATCTTCTTTCAGTCTCTGTTGTTGTCTTCTAATTTCTCCCCTACTCCGCCGAGCGCTGTACTCATTCGTGGCTAGTGAAGTTTGGATTGTTAAGCTCTCTTTGACTTAGCCTTCAGTCCTGCTGTCCTCCCATAGTCAATCATCTCCCATATCCAGACTGAGCTTTTTCCTTCTTTTTAGCTCTTTTCTTTCTCCTTAATGCATTTGCTGACACCTCAGAGTTTTCTTATTAGTCTCACAAGCAGCATTTAGATCTCACTTTTCCTTCAGTACCGACAGAACTGAAATCTGTTATTCACATTAGAAATGTATTGTTCTTTCAGTAGATTTATGTCAGGGTTTCTGCAACTTCAGTTTTGAGACTTCAAGTCTCAAGCCTTTAGTAATCGAACTCAAAGTAGTACTTGGATAAGCATCCAGCGCACAGTCAAGCTGACTCTTGCCCAAAGAACCAAGATGCCCATGAGGTCCGCTTCCACTCTCACGAAAGACAGGTAGCATACTCCCTGCGGCCAATCCACCTCCTTCCTCTCACTCCGAAAGGATGTGGCGTTCTTTAATTTCTTGATTTTATTCATCCCTACCTTGTGGCGAGTCACGACAAATTAGAAGCCTTTTGTGAGAATCAGAGTATTTGACTTAGTAATCATTCATAAATATCTCCACTTTCTCTCGCTAAATTAGGCTATAAATAACCACATCATTGTGCTTTTCATCAGAATTTTAACACGTCTCACGGACGGTAGCTTATTATGTACTCACTGGTAGCAAAGAGTTGCTGTAGAAGGTTTCTGATCCCGTTGGTATCTCCAGAGCACAGTGAGTGCTCTGCCAAAGGGACAAAATGACCCTCACCCCACTGCCTCCATTCCGCTGCACCCCCCAAGCTGCTGCTTAGCCGCTCCAGCTAGTCTTTATTAATAACGGCTGGCTCGGAAATCTTCAGGTGTCCCAGGTACCGTTTTGTCTTTCAGTGTCCAATGGCCATGACAGAGCTTTCAAAATCACTCTCATTGAAGGATTTTCTAGAAATATATTCTCTCCCCTCTCCAATGATGTGCAGATTCTCAGCTAATTAATGTCAGAATTACAATTTCTATTCACTCTGTTGCCAGTAAAAGGTGCAGCAAATATCCAAGGAAGGTGGTATAACAATGCCAGCGACCTTAACATAACAAAGAAGCAAGTTGCGATTGCACAGCAACAAAAAAAATGAAGGGGGAAGCAGAGACACAAAAAAGGCACACGCCTGGGGACACTATATGGATACTTTCCACGCGTATCCCATGGTCTCTTTTTGGAGAGTTAAAAGTTAGCTCCACCAGGTGAAAGAAAAGTAGCATTTTCCCTGCAGAATATGGCTCCTCCCTAGAGGAACTCACAAATAAGACATCCTGTCCTATTAAATATATACGTAAATACATAAATATAAAATTTTATGTTATGTATATTATTATATATTTCATATTATTTTAACAATTATTTTAATAGCAGTTATACTATTTATATTATTATGTATATAATTTTATATTGTATATAAAATATATAATATATATAAATATATATAAATATAAAATATCCTAACTATTTGAACACTGGCATTCAAAAATGAGTGATGGAAAAGAACCTCTATCCTCTGAGCATGTTTTCTCTGCCCAAAACAGATTGATATTTTCTTTTGGTTTTAGAAAAGAAAACTCACTCTGATCATATTACTTGGGTCCTTTGTTGCTCATAGAGTACACAGCAATGAATTTGAGGCCTTTCCTTTTACCTTGCCCTCGGATATTTAAAATCTCTTTATCTTTATTTCCTTTTTCCCCTCTTTCATCCTTACTTCACATTTGTGTAACTTCCCTTCAAAGCTCCCCCGTGTCTCCGTCTCATCTCAGGTGTGTATCTTGCCAGTTCCATCACATAAATTACTTCCAAAGTCCATTGCAAAAGCTGCCCACCTAGTAACAACAAATTAATTGTTTTCTTTTTATTGCTCTTTCTAACTCTGGAGAAAGTAAATGGCAATACATATTTAAAAGTATTCATGAGAGGCAGACTATCAGTCTCTATATGCATTTCTTGCAATTCATTTTATGTTTTCATTGTGTGCTTCCAACACAGGATTTAGCTTTGACAAATGTAACTTCAACAGCTTACTTCTCCTAAAAAAAGATGATGGAAAAAAGTTGGATTTTTTTTTTTTAACAGAATAGAAGCTATATACTGAAACCATATGTGATGTCTTTACTTTGCAGTATGTAAGGATTCCTTGGTTTTAACTAACATCAATTCACATACACCGTACAACATGATTTTTTCACTGTGAATATTGATTTGAACTAGTTGCTTATACAGACTCACTTGTATTTGCCATATTTTATTTGTTTTGTAAGGAAATCATGGGAAAGCAAACATTTCGTCGTCGTGCGAATAACTGATTTTTTCAGTTTGGCTCAAAACAAAAAGATAATTTGAATGAATCTGGGTTTTGCTAATTTTAAATATTTTCTCTCTCAAATATAAAATTTTAAAACATTCCTCACTTGGATAGTCATGGCAGTTAGGGAAAAACAATGAGACTTAATAATTAATCTGAAAATTATAATACTTAGGTGAATGAATAAGTGGGTGGGTGACAGATCAGGCTTCTATACCCTACGCCAGTGGATGGCAAAGTATGGATCGAAGTTAATGCAGGATTATTAAAGGGATACCGAGACAACTAAAGAGCTCTGAACTGTTACACCTTATGGGGCTGAGCTGCTCTTGTAGGGTGCCAAGATTCATTCAGCCACTAACCTGTGGTTTTCTCATCACAGATGCACTCCCCAAGCTCCATCAGTCCTGTGGTTCGAGGCACGGGGAGGGCGGGAGTGGAGAAAGCAAAGGAGAACACTTGCTAGAATTTCTTACACTTACTAGAATTTCTTTGCTTTTCGGGTTTTGCAAATATAGATCTGAACATTTATGCTCAGCAACAACTTTTATGGATTTGATCACTTCCTCTGGATTCAATGTGTTCTTTCCATGGTTTATATTTTGGAGGTTAACTAATAGAGGCCAGAGCCTGAGGTAGCTCGAGGCTATCTGGAAGGTATGTAAATAGCGTACGAGTCTTCAAATATGAACATCTGTCAATTTTCGTTCTACTCTGAACCTTCAAGACTCTGCAGTCCTCCTTGTTCGGGTAACACGAGAGAAGACCTCCACTGGTCTCCACACTGGAAGAGCGAAGCAGGTGACAAACAGGAACCTACAGAAAGCACTGGGAAACCGGACAACTTTTCAAAACATTAATGATGACAGCTCCAATTTGAAGGCACTGAATAAAGTAAAGAAAGTTAATCTTTATTCACAGCATTCGCACCAATTAAAGGTTAAAAACAGGCAGTGCAAGCTCACTAGCAGTTGCCAGCTCATATTTAAAACATTGTCACATCAACTTATTCTTTTGAGATAATGTCACTACACTCACCCTATACACAAATGTTGCTTATTTCCCTTTGCCATTTATTCAGCTTTGTGGCAGTAATTAGCAAAGGACTGTGATTGACTCAGAGAAAACTGAAGACATAAAACAGGAGCATGATGTGAAATGAAATTTCTATTATCGTATTTACACCTTCTTCTTACACTTCACTATACAAATCAGAACTCGGAAGAAAAATAGTGGAGTTCGTTTAGATTCTTAATAAGCTTTTCCTCTTGGTTTTAATTTTGCATTTCCCATTCAACGTTTTTTCTGCCCTCTGTCCTTTTTCCACTCGGTTGCCTCTGTTTACAGCAATTTTGTTCTATCTAAGTATTAGACTCTGAGTTCCCGAAGCTAGCTAAAAAGCTCTTAAACGTCCCTTGAAGCTAGTTCTGCTGCAGATTTCTGCATCCATTAGTTGCCCCGATACAACTATTCTTAGAGCATTAGCGAAACGATCAAGCTCAGAAAAATAATTTCAAGAAAGGTTATCGTTATTTGGTTTGGTTCTCTTTTAGCCACGTGAGCACACAGCATAAGTAATCGATCCAGCATATTTTGGAAAGGAGTCCAGGCAGTCGTACGAGAAGGAGCATGACGCCAGAGGTGGGGTAGGGCAGTAACCTCCAAAACTAGCTTCATTCTCCGAGGGTTTAACAGGGAAGCTCACTTTCCAACTTAAGTTCAAGCTGCTTCGAGTATGAACTTACCTCCCGCTTTTGCTGCTTTTCCTGCCATCCCCGGGGTTTCCATGAAATGAAGCATTAACAAAAACCCCAACGAACTATGCAATTTACAGGAAACAAATGACTTGTGATTCACAGCCTGATATCCTGCCTCATACTTAATTGATTCCGGTTAGGCATAGCGGGACAGTAGTATTCCGCATTTTATGGCCTAACAGAAATGTCAGCCATCTGTTTGCACCTGCTGAAGTTGCTATGGATAAGTATTACAAATCCTGTAAGCGTCTGGGCCCGGATTTCCATACCAAGACAGTGTTTTTTGTTGATGACTGTCAACGTGAAGGCATTGATAACTGATGCTGGAGACATGTTTGAGAGGGAATGCGCCCTCCAACACGAACAACATGAACGTTTTCGTCTACACCTAACCTTCAGAAGGACTGAACAGACATTTAGTTCTTGCAATTTTGCTATTAAGTTATGGTGAATGAACTAAAGTGTAGAGTCTATATTACTTGGGACAGATGGGAAATTAGCATGTCATAAAATTCATAAAAAAGTGGTTGATGATGCTGCCTGTCTCAAGAAAATAATTACATAATGATTACCTCCGTTGAGAATACCAACAGACTAGGTTAGAGAACAGTCAGTTCTCTGATTTATCTAACAGCGATTTTTTAGATGTTTGATATCCGTCAGGTAAGTCATTTTGTATCGTTAACTTATTCCTTTAACTTACAGTTTCAACCCTTAGCTTTAAATTTTTAGCTGCTTTGTGTAACTGAGCACTAGTGAAATCCGAGTTATGAATCTTGTTTCAAATATTTGCTCTAATTTGGAAACTGATTATTTTCTTCCAATACTTCTTACTTAAGATGGTTAAAAAGGAGGACAAAAATATCTTTCTTAATAGACCTCATTGTTTCCATACAACCTAAAAAGGTTGCGGGGTTCAGCAAAGTCATAAAGACCTTTGCCATTGTCTTTAGCAAGTCAGATACTGAGCACTAAAAATAGGTGGTTCAGAAGCAACCAGTAATGTATTTTCTGGGCTAAATAAAAAGCAAAACCCAAGCAGTTAGGTACAATAGTTACTCCTGAGTACAGGAAATTTAGACCACTAAAGCCAAGTATTCTTAATTCTTAATTTAGTATTCTTAATTAATTTTAAAATGTGCATTCAGAATGAAAATTTAAACATAAAACCAACCCTTTTTGGAAACTATATACCACAACATTTTGGTTTGCTTTCTGTTCCAGTGTATGTCTTCAATTTTTGCAGGCAGGTCTAAAACGAGGGACACACAGCATGGGCTGACTCCACACCTGTGGAGAAGACACTTGAGCACACGGGCCCATGAGCCAACTCATCCTCTGGGAGACCAAGATCTTGGCGCACTCCTGCAGGACAGCTCAGACCCAGCCATTTTATTGAAATGGACTCATTCCAGAAGAGCGATTCTCTTCCACCTGCCCACGTTTCACAGATGAGCTTTGAAGCTGAAGAGATGAAAGTCCGTAATTTATTTCATTGCAGATTTTGTCAGGTTGGTTCAAATCAATCTCATCTGCAATTTAAACTAAAAAAGCTAACTTTGCAATGAAATAAATGATCGATGTTTATGGAGTGCTGTCTAGGTTTGCTGTCTACCAGCTGTGGGAAACTATCCAGTAGCTGAGGGACAGTATAAGTTGTTGAACTGGGACGTAGTAACTGCATCAAGATTTTCCTCTAGAATCCGCAAGCTTCCTGTGCTCGTGCTAATGTTCAGGTATTAAACTGCAGTGTAAGAATCATTTTACGCGCTCTGGAATTATAAATACAGAAAAAATATCTGCAAGCCTGAAGTTTAAGGACACGGCTGCATGTGAGGATTTTCATTAATATATGATGAATTGTTAGCAATGCAAAAAAATTAATTTAACTTTTCTATTTCTTTCTCCCAGAACTCTTCTTCCATTCTAGGGTACCACAGATGATCATTATACCTTTCAACTTATTCATAAAGCTAAATAACGTAACACAGAAAAGACAATACATTCGACATCTCCTTTGTGCAAGAAATTCAATGTTAACAGCTGCAATGAAGGAAGTAATTCACTTGAGAGTAACAGACCACAACATAGCGAGGGGGTCCAATTACAGAGAAATTTTACAGCAAAACAAACCTGGAGAAAAAGATAAGGTTAATAATATAAAATCTATTTATTTGCATTCCTTAAGACTTTCATTTTTATTTGGGGAATGAGAAAGTTCCCCTACAAGTGTTCTCCTTTGGAAGGAGAGAGCTCCCTCACCACTTCTGGGAAAAGCCCTTGCAGTGGCCCAGCGAAGCCTGCAGTAGGCTGTCCTTCAATGCTCACTTTGAAAGCCGTAACAAATACCTACCTGCTTCTCGCCTGCCTAGAACCAAACATCATTTTAACATAATATAATCAATTGTTAGATGAGTTCAAATAGCGAATAGTCACCAGAAAATCGGGGATAAGGAAGGCTGGCTGGCTCAGGTCAGATAGCGCAGGTGGGGACTAAAGAGAGAGGGGAAGGAGTTACAGCATGCAAGGAGGCAACAAAGTGTTTTTATCAGATAAACCTTCCCTGCCAGAATGGAGTGGGGGAGTCACTCGCCCTCTTCCTTCTCCGCTCCCTTACGCTCAGATCCCTGCTCTGTCTCATGCTATGTGCTGGAAGGTGGGATACTCATGTTTTGCTGGGTAGGACCGAATTGTCTTCTGTGCTCCCCTAAAGGGACAAAAAATTGAGGGCGACCTTTGGCAAAGTACAGGTCTACCTCCGGGTCATAAGAGCCCAGAGAAGAGCGGGAGGGCTGCTGACAGTCTCAGAAGTGACACCAGTGGTTTTGCCGTACCTGGAGAAGCTCTGCGGTGGTTTCCAGCACACGCTGTTCAGTGTGCCCAACTTACAACAGGCGTGCTTGCGTAGCGGTATCCGTACACCTCGGTGACGCCGTGTGCTGAGAATGCCATTCTCGGGGCGTATCGCAGCCTCTCAAGCGCTGGCCCTAGGCAGAGGGGATGAGGATCCTTGTTAGGAGGAGCAGCATGATTCACACTTTTCTCTTTCAGGATACATTCGTCTGGGAAGTGGAGCAGACTCTCAGCTGAGATCTCCTCAGCGGAAAGAACGCTTTTCTGAAAATCCTTTTCTCTTAACGCTCTCTGAAGCTCTCGGCTTCTCCAGGTATCCCTGATTCCCCTGTTTACTCAGGACACAGACAGACGCTTTTTTCCCAGGCATACAAGAGTGACTAACAGTGCTATCGCTTACAGCTGGTCATCACCGCTCCTGAACTGGAAGTTATGAACCACAAAACTCCGGTGGCAAAACGGAAAGTCACAAGTGTCTTATGTGCACCAGTACAGTCAGATTAAGTCAAAAAGGTGCCAGCCCAAATGCAGATTTGGGCATTGCAGTGCATGAAGGCACCCCCAGATGACTCTCTCATGGATGCAAACGCCTTCTGCGTGGGAGCAGTGGCTCTTAAGATATTTAAACTACTCCAGCTCTTTCCCAAAGGAACACGGGACTGTTCCCTCAGTCGCCTTAAAATCTGGTAGGCAAGAACGAGGGGCCAGATTAATGATCCAAATATGCTGTCACTTAAACTAAGGGCTCTGACGGTACAGTCACCTTAGACACACAGGTATATAAACACACACACATCAAAGCTTTCCTAAAGATTGACAGATTCTGTCAACTTCGCATACCCAGATGACATTCAATCCATTATTCCAACCAGTTCCCAAAGGTCTCAGTCATTCAAGATTTATATCTGAGTTTGTTGATGGAATCCACTTTACTTCTGGCAAAGAAATACTGAACAAGGAAATTGGAGTTAAGCAGTTCACATAAATATGAACCTAACTCTTTGGAAAAAAGATTTTGTACCATATTTGCATTTAGCTGACAAAGTTCAAGGAAAGCTATTTCTATACCCATTTACTGGTACAATCTATGCAACGGTGTGGTGAAATAAGGAATATAGGATGTGCGTAGGATGTACGCACCTCTTTCCATCATATCTATGCAATGATTACTCAAAGACCATCCTCATCGCACATCACAGGTGTTCAATAGTTAGTGTTTTCAGGAAAACAATTCACTATTCAGGGAACTCATATGTGAGATATAACCATATACAATTTTCTTGATGCAAATTCCTACTGATTCCTGCCAGCTCCAAAGAGTGAAACAGAAGATTTTCAGGACCCATGGCTTTTAGAAGCTCAAATATCTTTAATATTCTTTATACTCTGGAAGGGCATAGGACAACTAAGCCCGACTTAATTGTAGGTTATCGATGTATTTGTTACTGAGAAACAACAAAGTTTTTCAAATTCATGGTCTGGTTGTATTTTATAAAAAGATACTTCTTTGCCTCCTTTAGAAAGGCTTTGAAAGGAAGACTGGAGTTCTATGATTTCTTTTTTATAAAGCCTTTTTTTTCCTTCCACGTGAATGATACCCTGAGCCTTTTTAGTTCCCTGACAAGACTGTGCGGCAAAGTCATTTTTTTCTGTGGTGAACGTACGGATGCGTCAGCTGGCATGGCATTGCTACGTGACCTCTGTCGCGTCCAGATGCCAGCAAGCTGCTCCGCTACCAGTCCCTCTCTGAACGTAACCCATAGCGGCGGTGACGAACATCATGAGGACTACACAGCTTCCCAAACTGGAAATCGGCAAGTCCCAGAATCACTGATCCTTCACGTAGGGGAATATATATCAGAAATGTTATGGTGACTTTGACTCTCATTAACAGTTAGGCTATGTCCCATTACTCTACAGATACAAGGGGGAGAGGCTAAATAAAGTTTAGTCCCTTGTAGGGCCCAACAGTAAGATCCTTTAGTAGTCGTAATATATATATATATATTAAAAAAATGAACTCAGTTTTGCATATTCCTTCTGTGTGTAACCCTTCTAAAGAGTTCTTAAGTAAAGGTCATTTTTCCTTCCTTAACATTATTTCCCAGAACAGACTGTTTAAGAACGACAGAATCACCAATACTCAAAGCAAATGATATATGCATGTCACTAAATTTAAGCATTTGTATTAGATTTAAAACAAACAGGCAGTTTACTAACCAGATCAGTACAAAAGCTGATTCTGTAATCGAGTTGGCACCAGTTCACAGAAAATATCATTTGAAAAGGTTCGCATTTAAATGAATCTTGCTTTTCATGCTCAAATGTCATTCCAGACTCCTAGGATGAGGTATTAACCCTTCATTCACTTCCATTTAAAGGAACTTAGCACTGAGCTTGAATAACCGTGATTGCACTTACTCACCAAAATATGAAACTAAAGAAAAAACCAACCCTTCCTCCCAGTATTGCAATCGCTTAGAGTTCTAAGAAACACCAACCACAAACAGGTGGCTAAACCTCCAGTTTGCGGCTAAACTTGTGCCCTTAGACCTCATCCTGGGTGGGACAGCCTAATCCCTGCCTTTATCGATTACGGCTTCAGAAATGAGCCGCTTAACCCCTTTCGAGCAGCGTTTGTTCCCCCCCGTGCTTGGGGAGCCAGACAGCTCACGCGGGCGCGGTCAGGGCAGCGTCGCTCCTAGGCCCCCCTTACCCACCTGAGCGGAGGAGAGGGTCAAGCGCTCTTCCACTCCTTTAGGGCTCCGCTCCAGACGATGCTGACAAAAGCATTCGAAATAGAGAGTTTTTCTACCTCGTTGCCATCCGGAGGGACTCGGCTAGGCCAAGGGAAACTGAGCATAAGGGGAGCGCGCAGGGAAGTCGCGTAATCCACTGCTTCCTACGGTCAGACCGACCACTGGAAAACATGCGAACATATATAGGCTTATAAAATGTGTGTACGTGAGTGCGTACTACGTACACATAGATATATATACACACACACATACGCGTACAGATATATCTATACAAACTCAGGCAGATTTGTGCCCATGTGTTTATACACACAACCTGATCTGCCTGGAACCCTGTCCTTCCGTAAACACCATAGAAGGGAATGGAAAGCAGCTTCTGGTAAACATGGCTATACAGCACGTTCAGCTGGGCAGGAAGATAAGAAACCCAGCGCGATTCGTAACTTTACTTTCCACCTCGCCGTGTCGCAAGCCTTGAACTCGATATCCATCAGAAAGAGCGGTCCGATATATGCCACCTGCTCACAGCCGGAACACGTATCAAAAGACGCAAAGGTTTATCCCTGCAAATACGTTTGCGGAGTCAGCGGCACGTGGCTTTTCTGTGAACGCTATCCATGCCGGTCCTGAGCAACTGCCCACACTGGAGTCGAAGGGTTCTCACCGTTTCCTGAACGGTCAGATTTCTTGTAGGAGCCAGACAGTTTGAATCGCTATGTTTCTAAAAGCACCGACACACACTCTCACCGGGTGCCGCCACAGCGGCAGCGTGGTCCCACCGGCCTGCTGCGCAGCCGCCGCTCCTGCTGGGCACGGCGGCAAAGGGAGCTGCGAGCCGCTTGGGGGGCACTCGGTGACGCTTGCTGTGCTCCCACCGGCTCTCTGCATTCTTCAGACCTGTTTGCCTTATAACTTTTTTAACAGGATGGTACTCCTCATTAGCGGAGCTTTTGAATTACTGAAAGGCTGTGTAACATTTAATTAGTCTTTATCTTTACAAGTAATAAAACGAGTACCTTTTGGTAAAAGAAGGCAGTCTCCGGCATGCTGCGGGATAACAGCAAGTTTTTGATTTTCTATTCAAACAGCTATCAAACAGATTATAATTTTAGCTTCATTATTTGGTTAATTCACAATTTCTTAAAAGACACATGAGAGCAGGTTTATAAATATTGCAACAAAGAAACGTGGAGTCAACAGTAAGAGGGGTTTCGAAGCTGACAGACGAGAACAATACTTGTAAAAATACAGTTTGTATTACCTGCAAACTCTTTGGTGTTCGCTAGTTTCATTTAAATAGAAATATTCAAGAAGTTCTGATACTTTTGCAATTTACCTGCTGATTATTGACACACCACGTCTTTGTTTGGAATCATCTTCAGTATTATTGCATCATTTTCAAATATTGGGGGTCTCCTTCTGATTTTTAAACAAATTTTTAGACTCTGTCAACCAACCAGACTGCAAAACAAAACAAAAAAATACAAAAATAACATAAATGTAACAGTTTCAAATTCAGTTCGAATGTAGGACCAAGACTGGCTTCTCCCAAAGACATATTGCTAATTTTTTCTCAAACCATCGCTGTAAAATTTGCTCTCTGAAAATCTAATTCAGGTGTCATATAAACTCGAGTAATGCCTTTTTCTACAGGAAAGATATTTTTGATTTACATCGGTAAGCAGAAGATCAGGAGGAACTTCTTGACTATTGTCCAGTACCTGCATAGAAGCAGTACAGGGAAAACTATAGTGGTCAGGCCGAGAATATTTAGCGTGTGAAAACAGTTAGGGTTGAACTAGAGGATATTTTCTTTTGTGAACAAAAGTAGTATTTGGGTGAAAGATGAATACACAAGATTAAGGCTTCAGTTAGAATCGCTTTACCCTTTTTTCTTAAGCATTGTTTTATAAACAAAACCATAAAGTTAGAAAAAAAAAAGTTTTGTTTTTAGGATATCAGATAGAGATTTTGATATTTCAATAGCGTAAATAAAAGCTGAAGTACTGTAATGAATGGTTTAAGAATTTTAAACATTTCTAATGTTGTTCACATTGACAATTCTCCCTTAACTGAACATTTGCTGCTCCTCCTCCCTTCCCATTTATCCAGCAAACTCGTTCCAACCAGGAGTACGCAGGTGCCCGTTTTAACTCTTGCAGCCCAGCAAACAGTAGCTGTCTTACCCTGGCTATGCTTTGGGCACCTGTGAAACTTGTCCCTGCGTCCGCGTGCCACTACAGACCATTTGCGTGTCAGCAGTCAGCGCTAAGACTGACTCCCTCTCAGCAAACACGGCAGCAGGATAACGCCGGGCAGCTTACGGGTGCCTGGGTCTCAGCCGAAGGCGGGAGCAGAAGGGAGAGCGAGGGGACTTATCGGAAGCGTGAGGATGCGGACTGCAGATGGGCGCCTGGCTCTGGCCACTCTGCCGGGTGGGCTGCGCGCTGCCTCTGATTCCGTCCTTGCCTGCTGCCCCGCCGGCTGAGCAGATGAGATGCCTTTTCCCCTCACAAGCGAGACTTCAATCTCTCGTCATAAAATGTCTGCAAGGAGAGGCAGAACAGAGTTTAGAGAAGGAGGGACTTTTAATGTGCTGCTTGGGAACTCTTCTTTTTTTTTAGAGCGAGATATCCGTGAGGGTCATCCTGATCCACTTGCTAGAGGTTCTGAGTGTACGACAGAGAAGAATTTCACTAGAGAAAATGTAACCAATCTGTTTGGTGTTTGAGTTTTAGGACTGTGACATATGTAAACTGTACATAATCTAAAGTAGAGTGGAGTAATCTCCATTTTTGTGACATTTCCCTAGAGCCACACCGCAGATCACAACTACGCAAACCAAAAGTACACTCCGAGGCACAAAGACACATCCATATATACATTACTATTTCCTTTGGACTCAGCCATGCTAATTCATAATTCTGACTGCAGGATTCTCCAATGTTTTAATGATCAGACTGAATAAATGCAATTAACATCTACTTTATGCGACAGAATAAATTTGATCTTGTCTAATTCAGCTTTTCAATCTAGCCGCCATTCATCAAACTGAAAGTTTGTTCCATTGGACTATTTGGTGCAGAATAAATACTACTTTGTAAAGTAATGTGACACGAATAAATATTTTGTAACAATAAAAAAGAGAGCTTTGCTTGAGTAAAGAAATAACAGAACACTCGTCTTTCCGATACACTAAGATGCCATATGGAAAACAAAAGAATTTCCAGAAAACCCTTCTGGTGACATATTGAGGTCAATGCGAATCTGTTTCTGGCAGTGCCAGGATAACATTTGCAAACTTTTAACTTATGGGTGTTGTGGAGAAAAAATGACCGATCGCATTAAATAATTCTTGTAGCTAGTCAAGGTCGTGAAAGTACTCTTAGTAATGCACAGGACTGCTTATCGCTGCTGCTCATTTTGGACTACTTAGATGACAAACGTTCCCTCCCCCATGCTGCTCACTGAAGAGCAGGTAATCAATTTGCCTTACCTCTCGAATATTGGGTTGGGTTTCTACGAGTGCTCTTCCATTTCCTTTGTGACGACTCTTCTGATCTGTCCTCTTCCCCGTTCCCCTCAACTGGCAATGCAGTCCTTAAGGTTAACGTTCCCTAGGAGAGTAAAAGCAGAGTATATTGCTTCAGTTGCTTTACGAAAAGAAAAATTAAGACTACAATCATAGAAAACGTAACTATGTTGCGTTCTGTTTGACCTTGGATAGCCTGTGCATGTACACAGAAAATATTTCCAGCCTCAACACCATTTCAAAGATATTAAATGGGAATTATTCCCTGAACTCACTATTTGTAAACATTCAAAATGTGAAAGAAGACTCTGTAGTGCAGAACAGGGTTTTAATAAGTATTTGGTGTAAGAAGAAACTATGTCATCCTGATGCGTACTAAATAAAATACGTTAGGTAAAAAATGCAGCTAGGAGTACGACATTTCTAGAATCAAAAGTAGAAAAATTATAAACGATACAATTAAATTTCCTCTTCAAAAATCTCTAATTGCTACAGTTCTAAATGGAATGACTTGTCTAAACAAAGCAAGTAATTACTGCTTAATGCCTGCGTGACCTGGAACAAATAAATGATGTTAATGACAGGTGGGAAGACACAAATAATACTACGCTGTTGACACTGATCTCTCTACCTTTGTTTTTGCTTTGTTTTAAAATAAAAAAATGAGTTTACATTCTAAATTATAGTGGCAAGCCTTTTCTTTGCATAGCGTGGAGTGACTCATCAAACCAACAACGTGTGGGAAGAACGCACGGCATCGGGAGGAAAAGGGATTCCTTTTCACTGCCTCGCTGCGGTCACCGGAGCAGCCTCAACAACTTATTCTGTCGGGTTTCTTTCCTTTTCGGGGTTCTACATTTACACGAGTTCAGCATCTTTCTAGCTGATGAAAAAAGCATGTGTAAAGGGAACATTTGATTTCTGTTTAAACATAAAAGATGTGTGATACAGGACTGCTTTTTCTAGCCTTTGGTCAATATGTGCAATAAACAACAGCTGACAGTCTTTCGAGAGATTAGAGTAGGCTCCATGGTTCTAGGATTTGCTAGAAAACATCTCCCTTAAATTCACACCTGTGAGAACTTACTTTTTAATCGATAGAGATGGCCAATAGACTTTTTTTTTTCTTTTTTAGGCAGTAAGGAGAAAACAGGGGATATTTTAATATTAATAAAATTTAATATATATAAATACAATGCGACCTAGGTAAATGCCAAAAGAAACGTGAAAGCAAAAGCAAGATAAAACTTCTAGAAAGATATACGACAACTAGTATTCTACCGACGTTTGTTAGGTGCTTAAAACCGCTCTTTCTGCGAGAGCTGCGCGTGCTGAGGGAGAGGTGGTCGCTTGTTCCTTGTTTGTTTGGTCAAGGCGTTGTTATTGCTTTTCCAGCGCCCCCGTTCTCATAACTGGTTAAAGCTTTTATAAGCATGAAGCAATATGGAAAAGTTTAATGCAAATGAGAAGAATGCCTGGTAAAGCAATTTACAACTGAAAAAGGTGCAAGAATATTGGCTTCAGACATGCTGAACAAGTATTAACCAAAAGAATCTTGAGAAATCTGCCTTTTTAGCAGAAATCTGCCTTTTAGTTTAACCATGGCTCAGTGCAGAAGATGAGAGAAAAGTTCTCAAGAGCAGAAAAGGCACAACGTAATTTTACAACTAATTATTAAAAAGAAGACACAGTTAGAAATACGATTACTTGCTACCTTCACCTTAGGATCATTACTGCCAAGGTAGACTAATAATGCAATTACTTTTAGAAGAAGTTCTTATTTTGCTGAATTAACAGAAACTGGTAGATGTACAATTTAATATGCAAATTGAAAAAGGGGGTTGTGGAATTCTGGCAAGAATTCCCCTTTTATTTGCTCATTATTCTAAAAGGAATCTAGATACATTTCTGCGACTTAACTAACTCTTCTTTCTTTCTATCAAGTAACGGCTTCTCATCCTAAGGGCTACAAATTGAGATTTCCAGAATTGCTGAAGGGAATTAAGTGTTCAATTCACTGTGAGAGCAGGAGGGAGAAAAGCGCGTTACACTGAATTTGACACTCGCACACCTTCACACTCACACTGCGAAATAAATGCCACCTGGATTTTAATTAACCCTTTTTATTAAAAGACTTGAAAGCCTTGATGAAATGTTTCAAATTTTAAAAAATCTTTGGATTTTGTAGGTAAAAAGAAATCACCATCTAAGATGTTCAGATTCTTTTGGTAGTTCTTACACCTGAATCTGCCTGTTGAAGACTTTCGGTATTGCAACTTTATTTTAGATTATTTTAAAATATTTAAATATTTTAAAAACAACTGAGGTATGGCATGATTTTTTTAATGTTATATGACACTTGAACCACATTATGTTTTAACTGAAACAGACTTGAGGTCCACTGTAAGATAACTTTTCCATTTAAAAGGTTTTAAAACATTTAAAAATGTAGTTTTTACTATGTATTAGTGAAAAAACCAAAACCCTTGGCATAGTTTCACAGACACGTAATTGTGTGGAGAGATGACTTTAGAGATGGGAGGATCAAGAGTTACTTCTAGTTTAAGAATAAACGTGAATAAATTGTTACCTGAAATATGGCAGTCAGGCTTTAGTCCTTGCTTTCCCTATTTGAGAGTTTTTCATTCAAGCATTTCATTTCATTTCGCTCATTTAAAATTGGAGCAGATGCTGAAAGTTGAGTTTCCTACATTCGAGCTTGAATTATTAAGCACCCAAGCATAAGCACTCATTTCTTTTTCCCATTAGGAGGAAACCCGTGGGTTTGACCTGAAGAGCAGGCCTAAGGTCCGTAATGTCAGACACTTCATTTTTGCGCTATCTGCTGATACGACATAATACGGAAACCTCTCTATGCATCAAGGTTATTAATGCAATGTCTGGGGATTGTTTTAAACTGCCTGCTGCCATCCTGACTGGTATTTTTACTGTTAGCTTTCCAACAGAAAATGCTTCTGGAAAAGATCATATTTCTTACTCTCTCCTTGACGCTCGGATGTCCATTCCGGGTTACTGAGAGGGGACACTCCCGGAAAACTCTACTGAAGGTAGGGACGGACTTGTTTCCTCTCCTTAAGATACGGGGTATAGTTTTCTTATAAAACATAGCTGAAGGAAGAGGTCCACTCTATTTTTCTAGATTAAGCCCAGGACTGAGTTGAAACTGATGCTCGTGCATCCTGAGAGGATTTTTTTAGTCACTACTTTTTTCTAAGAGCATACCTACACAAATGTGTGGAAGCACATACAGCAGAGTCGATGTTCTGGTTCTTCCTTATGCCCTTAAATGAAAATAGTTACTACTACTGCATTTGTGGTGAAGCTCAGTCTCGGATAAGACATCTTTAAAAAGTTAACAGCCTGTAGCCACATGCTGTAAATCTGCTCGGTCTTCTACAGACAAAGTTTTAATTAGATATGCTTCAAAGTCAATTTATTGATACCTGGGGAATCTTCTGATTAAAATGGAGGCATCTACGGAGGTCAGGTGCCTCCAGAGTTAGGCAGTAGTTGAGCTGGGTTTTAGGATTACAGTTAGGATTTAGGTGACTAAACTTCATCTTCAGGCATCAAGTTGCTTCTTTTCAAAAATTACCATGTGGACTAACCAGCCTTAGTTATACCAACAGAAAGAATTTTACGGAATATGCCCTCAGCAACAAAACCTTCAAAGTCACGAAATTTAGGAATTTTCCTGGTTGGCTTAGGTAAAGGTTAGAACCATTTCAATCAAATGGGATACATATTTGATCTTACTCTGCCAGGTAAAAGCGCACATCGCTGTAATTTGCGCTTTCAAAACTTTCAAGAAGTACTTTACTTAGAAGAAGTGTAGTGCTGTAGCTTCACCGTCCCTGCCTCAAGGTGTGTGTTATACTACTGCCTTTCTACAGACTCATCATCATGCAGTTAATAGAAAGATGATGAAGCAACAGGAATTAAAGAATGAAACCTTTAATAATCTTAGATATCCACAGAGTCCTCACAGCACTTAGCTACATCATGCATTTGATATCACCAAAACCAGTGAATGGCAAATTTAACATTTACTATCTGTCGTGAAAACCAGTTCCAAGCTTTGCAGCTTTTCAGTAGCTACTATACTTAGACTTTGGTATATATTTTACTGCCTCACTTCACTATGATCTGATCCTGCTCGATGGAAGGTGTTAGGATGTTCACGGCTGTGGGATATTCTCAGGCCAAAAGGACGATAGGTGCAAAACTCCTCTTGAAGTTCTCCCCTAGTGTTTTTAGTTGTTACAGGATCAGGTCCTGGGAAAAGAATACTGTGGGACTAGGTAGTCATAGGTGCCAAAGGCCTAGATCCTGCAAAAACATCTCGTATTGATTAAGAGAATAAATCTGAATTTCTGAAAATAACTCATGTTGCTGTAACTTTCAGCAAGTTAACAGATATGGCTGCAGGGATATATACAAAGAGACCTTATATCCCTCTCTGACCGTTTTTCATGCTGATTGACCATAAAATAGCTGGGAACTGGAAATTATAGGGCTACATTAGTGGTCATAGGACTGTATTAATGCACTACTTCTCTTCCAGCTAATTAGCTCTGCTAAGCACCTTGAGTACAGTCCAAGCGTAAGTTACTGCAAATACTTATTCCATATGAAAATATTAGCATGTACAATAAAAACAGGAATCACTTCCATGTGCCCCAGAGTCTTCTTTTATGTAGAAACCCATATCTTTATCACTGAGTTCAGGGTCCTTTTGCTGTAGATCATATCCGTTCCTTAAGTATAACTAGGGAGTGCCAGCTACTTCATGTATTAGTAGGAATCTAAGAAGTAATGTTCTTGTCAGTAGGAACAGCAGCTCAATTCATCTTACTATGCCCAATCACAACCTTGTATAATAATGTTGTGCTCCTCCAGAGAGGAACAGAATGTTTCCTTTTGTCTTCATTTAGTGTTTGCCATTTACCCTTTATAAATAATATGCTGCAGTTAGGAATCCTCATGCTGCTAAAATTAAAACATTGTTTTCTTTTTGGCATCCAGGGATCTGCGAGACAACATGAAGAACTGGTGCACGTGACCCTTTTCGACACGAAAAAGTTGAAAAGCTGCATTTTAGGCTTGGCTCCTAATTTGCCTTTTAACAAATGACACATTTGTCTTTCACCGCACACGCAATATTCCTTGCTCCGCCGATGTCCCTGCAATACCTGTGGGGAACCTACAGCAAGGGAAGAGGGGACTTTGCGATAATATATCTTACTCTGAGTATGCAAAGCTGTAGAGGAGGCTGCTGCAACCCTGGCAGCCTCCAAGGAAATATTATTCATTATGTATTTACAGTTATTGGATTAAAACTTTGTAATGTGCTCTGTTCAATTAATAATAATACAGAGCGGAATGAGCTATGAAATGCATTGTGCCTTTTAAAAGATCTAATATAAGAAAAGACAAGCAGTTTGTCCTAATGAATGCATCTAATTGGTGCACTTTATTATAAAACACTGGAACAGCATTTTTCACGAGGCAGTTCTATTTGTAACAGGCTGTCTCCAGCACGTCAGGGTGTAATAAATGTGCTGCAGACTAGAACTGCTGATTAGCATTTCTGGAAGCCCGGCAAGTCAGTGGAAGTTGTTTGCCACTGCAGAAAGACCTTCTGAATCCTAAGGGAGGGGCCCGCAGCACTGTGATCCGTTAGGGATACGCTTACGTGACCGACCTTCTGGAATTCTCCGCTACCAGCCCACGGTATGCGTGCGCAACCGCGCTAACCGAACAGCCAAAACAACAAAGAATTGCGACTACTTTGTTGTACCCCTGGTGACTTCCACAGTATTGATATACAAAAGAGGCTTTCAATAAATACTGTCTTCAACAAAGTAGAGTTTTCACAGCAATAACTTGAGATAGACGTATGGTTTATGTATGACTGTAACTCACTGTCCGCATCACCCTTTGTTCATTTTTGATGAATGTAAAGAGGAAGAAAGAAAGGATGCACATGCAAGATTTCTTTTGAGTTATGAGAAGAAACAAAAAGCCCTAGAGGCACTGCGAAAACACACCTTAAAGCCTTAGAGGGAAACAGTCAACAGTCAATATTCTTTTGGCAGGACCCATATAGAGAATGACATGACAGCGTTCAAGCAAAATAGTCTAGATAATATCAAATCTATGCAGAAATCAAATCTATAGTGAAGATATAAAAGACTATGAAAGGAGTGAGCTTTGACCCAGGATTCTTCTGTTTGCACTCTCAATAACTAAAAAGTAGCTTTTCAGGCTTTTATTTCCCCAAAAGCTGTACGAGTAAATACAGCCAATTTTATTTTCTTGCTTTTGAAATAGAGGATACCCAAGAAAGCTTCCCTTGGAAAAATAAACTTATCCTTTCAGGCGCAGGAGAGAGACTTCAGCCCTCATATAAGGAAACCTTTCAGCCTCAGCTGTAGCTTCATTTCCCTTCATATTCACCGCCAAAAGGTGCACCCCGCGCTCCTCGCTGGGGCTTGCAGTCCATTAGCCCGAACCTGGGAAACACGTCTCCCAACTTTATGGTGTTATTCAGCCTAACTGCATTAATCTGCCTTAATACATTTTCCTATAATAAGATGGATCCACCCCATTACTTTTACTAATTTATCTGAAAGAACAGAGGCTTCCACGATGGTTGCTTGGGCACTGCCCTGGTATCTATAACATTCAAAAACCTGCTGATTCTCTCTAATGTAAAGGGATAAATTATACGGCCATATAGGGAGAGTATGACTGTGTATTTACCTTCATTAATGCCCCTGTCCCTGAGAAAGGCAACTTTATGATCAAGAAGCAGTAAAAATGAGGTCGTGGGTTACAAGCAATCACGCTTTGTATATGTACTGCTGTTAGGAGTCCAAGATATAAATGTTCAAATGAAGTAAAAGAAGAAAATAGGCATCAAGAAAGCATAATCGGGGTACCACACGCCGCCTTCTGTCAGACAATATACAAACTGATTGGCCTCAATCGCATCATATTATGTTTTCACACCAACCGATGCTTTGAGACCAAACCACAGGGAAGCTGAGTGGAAGTTTTGGATGGCGTACACATCCCAGGACTGGGCTCTGCTGCCCAGGCCGCCAGCGGTGGCTGAGGCACCTGGGTACGATGTACAAAACGGTCCAGGGAAAGCTGCAAAGTCTGCCTTGGTATTACTCAGTCCTGGCTGCCCATTCTGGACTCAGGATGAAATCAAAGAATTGCAATTTATGATCTCGCTAGAAGAACGGTAAAGGTTTATGTAAATCACAGCATATTTACTGTACTCCTGCTACCCCTTCCTGCCCAAGGGGGGGTGTCATGGGAATAATTATGTTGATTAAACAAGTCCGTGTAACCCTGCATCAGTGAGCTGTGCTGGCTTTGAGCCACTCTATACAGTATCTGGACCACTGTCTTCATTATATTAACATAATTTTATACACTGGTGCTTCTGAATCTTATTTTCCTTGTCTTTTACCTACTTGTATATTATCTGCTTTTCAGCGGCATCTACTAATACTGATCCTGATCTGTATGCCATTGTGTCCCCAGATGTCTATGGCCTTCTGTTCTCCCACTTGAAGCTCCGTTCAGGGGCAGCAGCTAGGACTCGGTCGGCCAGAAGGGTGAATGGGACTGAGTTTGGAAGACTTTCTCTTCATGGCAGTGTCTCCTCATGAGGCCCTGGGGCATACATTAAACTCCCACACATTATTTAATGCTGTTTCCCCTATGCTCAGATCCCCCCAATAAATTTGCTTGTAAGACAACAGCCCTTACAGATGGTTTGGCATCACAGGTCCCTCAGGAATCACGATTTCATGAGGGAAATATGTATGTCAAGAAATAAACCCTTTATGAGAACTCTGAAATTCTTTGGAGACTTCAAAGACATGACTGTACAATAGTATGTGTATGGCCTCTTGACATTCAATAGACAGCATGGAGAAAAACAAACCAAACCCAACAACAACAAGAACGAATGCCTTCTCCTTTACGCCTTCGATAACAGGATATAAAAGAAATTGTGAGTTTCCTTTTTAAAAACAGTGGTCCTAATTAGGATTCCTTACACACTGGAAACAATCTGCTTAATAGGTCATAAATAAATTATAGTTATTCTACATACACAGTCAAAATACAAACTTGAATTAGCTCAGCTTGATGGAAAATATTTGTGTATCTTGTAAATCAAACTGTGTCATCTAAAGGCATATTTCACCCTGCATTTTCAATTGATTGAACCGAAATGTTCCCTTTTGGGTCAGAGGCTGGGACTGGCCTTTTAACTTGCTGCACAAGAGCTTCCAGGCCTGAATTTTCTCAAGCATAAATGTCAATACAGTAGTCAAAGTGTGTGGCTTATTCCAGTTAAGACATCTTTTTGTGTATTTCCATATATAGGATAACATTAATATTAAAAAAATAATCCCCAAGTTCTGTCTATTATTTAGAATATATGCCAACATACAAAATAAACTGAAACATACTGGGGAGATTCCCCTACATGTTATCTCTGGAATACATACAGTACTGTAATTTCTTAGAATAAGTGCACAATGCATAAACATTTCTGATGGTAGCTTATAAAAAGGATATGTACAGTGTACAGTGTATGATTATTACAAACCATTTTTCTATCTCTGAAAGGTTCATGATAATTTTTGTTTCAGTGTTCCTGAAGAATAGCATGGTATGCAAAAAGACATCTGAAATACATACAGATAGGTAAAAAATAAAATGAAAAAATACATACTGAAAATAGATGGGAGTTTTTAGTAAAGGAATTTCTAATATTTTATTATCCCTTTGGTCTGAGCTAAATTTCAGGTTGTTTCTGCAGCAGAAGGGTTTTCAGAGCCTGCACAAATCTCCTCTAGCTGAACAGAGGAAGAAATGAGCAACAGAAGCGAGTGTCTGCCCACATTTCAAAGTCTCTGGCAGTCACCATTTTACCCCCAAACAACTTAGTGCCTAACTATACTCTTAAATTACGCTCATTAAGCTAGCATCATGGGTTTATAAGGCACTGGCTACTGTACATCAAATGGCTAAAAACATCACTTTGACTGATTTCCGTTTGCCTTGGTAAGATACAACAGCTACCCTTATATTTTGGGAAGTGACTTCTCCACATCCCAAGCCTCTTGTTTACTGAAACAGAGTAAACACATTGTAAAAGAGCTGAAAGGTCTGTTTCCTGGCAAATTACAGGCCTTTATTATTTGTAGCTTCATGGGTCTTGGTATTCAGTTTTTAAAATATCTTTGTCCTAATTAGAATTTTTTTCCATGATCCAAACACGGTCACTTTATTCTATGTAAGTGAACAAAAATGAAGTCTTATTAAAGAATTTGAGCGTTTACAGACAAGAGTGCAAACATGCAAATATGATCTCCTCACAGGAGTAGTGGAAACAGCAATATCAAATATATTTCTTGGCTAATGTATGTCACTCTTACAAAAGTGAAAGCTGCATGACTACATTACCATACTACTGTGACTATATTTTACTCCGTGTGGTTTATTAATATGATTTTACAATTTTTGGTTGGTGCAGGGCTAAGGGAGCTTCCCTCTGTTCAGAATACTGTATACAGTTAAGTCCTGTGTGACAGACAGCATACTTTTGCCAATATAATTCATATAGTTCATTTCCTTGTAAATTATTGTGCAAAATAAAAATCAAATTCTAAATTTACCTATTAATTTTAGCACAATTTGGAGAGACAGAAAACATTCACTTGAAATTGCATGACCGTACATGCAGGGAGATAGTCTGATGTCTCTGAATCTGTGAAAAAAATATTGATTTCTGAGAATTTAAGGGGGGTTAATGAATATTTATCTAACGCTTTTCTGAAAATAGTCAAGCTTCTCAATACAGTCTTCATTAGCTGTGTTAAATAGTTGGTCACATTACCACATTTCTCCTTTCTGATTGTGTAATCTTTTCTGTAAAAACCCTAGCGCAAATGCCAAGTAGAGCGTTTGAACGGGGAATAACGGGTTATTTTAGTCATGCGTAGTTTGGTTTGGAAAATAAATGTATTCCTCGGAAGAATATCGATGTCCAAATAGTCAGGTAGTGAGGATGTGAGCAAACAAGCGAGCAAGCAAGGCAGAAAACAGCCAATAACCGTTCATGTTGCCAGCTGTTAATACAGACTAATGGAACCCAAAGGTAAAGACACCCCCTGAAATGCTGGCTCGGTGCTATTTGATCAGTCGCATCGGAGGCACGTTTGCCCATAAAGAAGTCTGGACTTGTATTACTAAGCAGATGAATGTACACAGTCATCACAGTAGAGTCAACCTTTGTGCTGGGCTTCAAAGTACACCTAGCGCACCTGGCTGAGGCATGATGAGCATTAAGCACCAACCTCTCCAGGCCTTAGTGGCAAAGCTCCGTATACACACAATGTAAATATACAGAAAGGGTGTAAACAGATACAGAACTAGATCTCTGCCTTTCATATTTATACATGAAATTGCTAAGAAGGCGATGTTGTAGGCATGCATGCTTCCGAATACACAGGTACCCTTGCAGACCAGTCAAGCCCATAAGCCCCTGAATGGTCATACACATGCCAGAGCCAGCAAGCAGATGCCCGAGCCTGCTTTGAAGCCCTTGGTCCTTTAGGACTCAGACACTTTAGAAATAAATCTCTCCAGTAGCATATCTATAGCCATATTAATGCACGTATATGTTCATGTCAAAGCACGTGTACATAGGAAGTCTGTATGTGGCATCATAGAACCATAGAATTGCTAAGGTTGGAAAAGACCCTTAAGATCATTGAGTCCAACCGTTAACCCAGCACTGCCAAGTCCACCACTAAACCATGTCCCTAAGCACCACATCTACCCAGCTTTTAAATACCTTCAGGAACGGGGACTCAACCACTTCCCTGGGCAGCCTGTTCCAATGCCTGACTACTCTTTCAGTAAAGAAGTTTTTCCTTATACCCAACCTAAACCTGCCCTGGCACAGCTTGAGGCCATTTCCTTTTGTCCTATCGCTTGTTACTTGGGAGAAGAGACCGACCCCCCCACCTCTCTACAACCTCCTTTCAGGTAGTTGTAGAGAGCAAGAAGGTCTCCCCTCAGCCTCCTCTTCTCCAAACTAAACCATCCAACCATAAAGTTCCTAAATCTCAAGTGCAGAGCCCTGTAGTGTCTAATGGACTCACCGTTGTTTCTTAGGAGTTCAGAAACTGAAACTACCAGACTGTGTCTTCCTCAATTATTTATTTCTCATCTACAATCACTTCATCTCCAAGGATATGAATGTGATATTGCTCAGCTGTTTATTCCTCATAAACCATTTTACTACACTTAGGTATGTCAAATCAACATAGAAATCTGTAATAGGCTTATTAAAGCAGGTCATTACAGTCTTATTATTGCTCAGTATTGATAACAGGACTGAAAGATAATAAAACATGATGTTTCAAAAGTGAGCAATAAAAAAGTCACAAAAGAACAGAATAAAAATTTTATTATGCAGTGTCAGGAATGTAAATAGTTTCAAAAGTGATACTGTCAAGCCTTTTGGGACCCATCTCATGGTGCAATCTCTTCTCAAAAAGAGAAAATAGAAATAACTTCACAATGCAGACTGATAGTTTATAAAATCAGTGCAGACAACACTGTGCTCAATGATCTATGTTGATTTACATCAGCCTAAGTTTTGGACACTAACTCTAAATACATGCTGTAGAACCAAAATTTGACCTACCACAGGAATACATAAAATTTGGTAATTTAGGAAGTAACGTCCTCCCACAGTTAAATCATCAGTCCATCCATCTATACTCTGAAAAAACTTTTTTTTTTTTTTTTTTGGTTTTCAGCTCTCTGGAAACATTCCTTATCTATAAAAGTAGCATACCTCTTTTTTTATTGCCTGATTGTGTTCCAAGCTTTATTTACGTAAAAGTCTTGCCAGCACAAATATTTATGCATGAGATGATGAAATTCTGTTTCAAGAATATCTTCACAGGGGGGTTGGAAATGCACTTCATGGGAGTATTTTGGACAGCAGAATGCAGTTACTTAACTGCTGCATGTCTGTCACCTTTTCAGTACCTGCGTATGTTTTCCAGCAAAAGTGAATCTGGAATTGAATTAAAATCTTCTGTATCTCTTTTTTTTTTTCCTTAGAGTTTACTGTCAAAATTCCACTTGGGTTGGATTTTAGTCGTATTATATGGAAGTCCCTTTACAAAATCTGGCCCTTATGTAACCGTCAAGGCTGCCATGGTATTTCTAATATTTTACCTTTTTTTCACATTCAGTTTTACACAACAAATGAGTAAGATGAAAGAAAACAGTGAATTAGGTTTGGGGTTTAACAGGTATCTCCTACATCATCAGTAATAACGGAGCAATTGAACTACCGTCGTTTTTTGGCTGCTGAGCTGAATAACTCTGTTTTGAAAATTTCTGCATAAGAATTAATAATTTTCCCTTTTTAGGGAAAAAGTAGTTTAATTTAGTCAACACATAATTTCTTGTAGCAAGTAAAAGCAATTTTGACATTTTGAAACTGTGCAAAGATTTCTAGAGAAAAATTGGAATGCTTTTGCAAAAGAGTATTACTGTAATTAATGCGTTTGTTTCTGTTTATCCTGCCATCTTGCTTTCCTGACTGTACATAAGAATTACTAGAGCCAAAATGGTTGCTCAGCTTTTTCAGCCGTAATAATTCCTACAAAGGCTAAGCAATTTGAAAGCTGCCATTTCATAACATCCTTATGAAAGATGCTATATTTTTTATTCTTTGTCTTCAAAGATTATACTTCATAATTTCACATATTGAAACTAGGGGGAAATCATTCAACTTTTAAGGCCTAAATATGATAGAACACTAAATATGTCCTAAAAAGTGATCAATGTTCCAATCTGCTGCTGAGCAAGTTGCTTTAAACCGAGTTTTCTTTCCCCGGTCTTTGGTTTATGATATCTGGTTGAAAGATGACATACTTAATTCCTGTTAAACGCTGTTGGCAGTACTGATGCATAAGTTCCACATATGTATCATGAAGTAATCGTGATACTGGGAAGAGTGGAGATTGAGCGAGGAGACTTTGGCTCAAGACAGTAAGTTTTCTGACTAATTAAAAAGGGGAATAAAAATATTCTGTTACAACCTAGGAATTTAGGGTGCATTTTATCACTCAGAAGAGCCAACACTTTGCAGGATTAGGCAAATACCAATTCTGCAGCTGTTATTCATCAATTTTTGCAGATACTAGATAAAGCTAAATCAGAGTCTCACAGTCTTAATTTTTTTCAAACTCCTAGGCCTTTCATTTTTCATCTTGACAATGTTTCTTTAGAGAAATGATACAGTATAAACACACCTTCTGAAGGAATTAAGAGAGACAAATACTTAAAAGTAACACAGAATTCCTACATTCTTGCCTGGACAGAGCGCATCCCCCAAATAAAAGGCGAAGGCAGCTTGCTGCTCTTGGATTTTCCAAGCTTCCCTGCTCTGAGAAGCAAAGGGGCCAACAGCAGGAGCAGTGGAGGTGAGCATGGCACTGCCAATTAAAGTAAGAGGCAGCTGGACCCATATCAAAAGTTTTTTTAACAGTTGTTAGAACCATTTTCTTACATTGTCATGTTTTGTGAGCATGATTCAGACACGTTTGATGTTTTACCAGAACACAGCAAGTTCATCTGATAAATTTAGTGTGCTTTGCACAGTGAAAGTGCAATTAATAGAATACATACCAAGCAATTAGATGACTTGTTGTGACCTTTCAATTTACACTGCAACAAAGGCGCACACTTGGAATTCACTAGTAAACCATTTTCTGGCTTTCATACAGCCGTTTTAATGGAGTTTGGCAATATTTAAATCAAAAGGGGAAAGATGAAAGCTAATTACAGCCAATATACTAATGCTCAAATAATTTGTATTAATAGAAATTAAAAAGAAAGGGGCAAAAAGGAGCTGGTATTACATGGAGTGAGCACATTTTTCTCTACTAATTTAAACATCGCTATGGGATAATTTCTGTGTTGGTCTGTGCTGATATTGCATGACTTTTATTAACATGAATGGGATGACTGAATTTATCTACAGCAGACTGGAAAAATGTACCACATCATTTTTGAACGGAAATGAAAACAGCACAGGTTCTCACTGCATACTCAAGTACCTAAACCACACAGTTAAACCCCTCCCAAATCTTTGCATGGCTCCCCAGTGTGCTAAGTAAGGTATTCAAGGTTAAAAATCTACTCAGGTAAGGAGTAAATTGTCATTTTCAGAAGAAGGTGGTCTTTCACGTGAAAGCGCTCTTTTTCCTAAACTCCATCAGCACTGCACTCCAGACTCCGTCTCTCCCACGGGCGCAGCGGGTGCAGGACAGATGTGCAAGGGCTGTGGCTGCAGCCGCTCCTGCAGGGCCCCTGGGAGCTCTGGGGCTGCCGGAACCTGAAATTGTGCCTCTGCTGTTCACCTCCCAAATGAGGGACAATTTCAAGAGAGTCAGTTTGCCTCCGTGGCTCATCTTACCAGGAAACGGTAAGAAACGGGCAGTTTGGGTTTGTTACAATGGTACCTTTTTGCAAAATTCTTGTGTCTACTTAATAGTTGGTTTAATCAAAACATTCCATTATGAAGTTTACAAAGGCAATTTCTGGTTTCAGGTTTTTTCAGGATGCACACACTGAGGTATGTTGAAAATGTGTGTGCCGTGTCCCAGGCTCTGATGGGGATATAAAGAAATGTTTCAAATTCTGCTAATTTTTGTTTGCAGTCAGATGCTCTTAACTGATTTGAAATACGAATTATGACAACAATACAAAAGGAATGTGCTAACAAACACACTTCACTCCAGACAAGCCTCCATTCTACCAAATTTAGAGGAAAATCCTCGGTAACTGAAAAACTGGGATAAGTTTCCATAATAATTTACATTGAGAATTCACCATCTAATTTTCAGACTTAGAAACTCAATGGCATTTACTGTTATCCTTCTTATAGTCTCTATGCAAACCAGCCTACCTCTGAGGACATACACTTTGCTGAAAAGACATGTTCTTTCTTCCAAGAAGTACCTGTTTCCAACGAATATCATTCATTATTAGTAAGCAAAACGTTGGTAAAAAAAGTCACTGTGATATTCCACAGGCCAAGATTTTAATGATAATCTTATTTAGCCAAAATCGTGTTTTGAAAACAGATTTACTACAAGGAACAACTTATTAAGGACAGGAGAGTCTTACTTAGAAAACCAGCACTGAACCATGTACTGAAATGATGCAGTGTTTCCCTTTTTTTTTCATTCTCTCTCTTTGTGCTGTTGGGTTCACTTCGGGCTCGATTATGCAAGGCAGTGACAAAGCTGCCCCTTGACTTCTGTGTTACAAAATCCAGCCTTACTGAATTTCCTGTTTATATTTCTAACCTGGTTGGTATTCCTGTCATGCGGCCTGCGAACGCTTCCAGTACTGGCTGCATGCTTTCAAGAAGGAGGTCGTTGTTCTTTTGGGATCATCAAACGATCATGAGTGAATCATGAATCAAGATGGAAAACATGAGGGGAATGTTCTCCTAAAAGATAAGAAAACACATAACTTCTGCAGCACAAGTCAAATGACTCACCCTAAAAAGGAGCATCGTTTTTCTGATGTTGGAATGGCAGCCTGCAGATTTCCATGTGGCAGTTCTCGTTCTCGCTAAACTTTGATTAACTCAGGACAGCATTAAGTGTTTTTGTTTTATGGCTAAGATCAGGCTAAGTATTTCTTGTCATCTGCTTAAATAAAAAAATCTCTTTCCAGACAGATCGTCTGTCTTTAAAGAGCACATTGCAAAAGCCAGTCCTGTGTGAATTTCACTGATTGTACTATGTTATTTATCTGAATTTGTTTAATAGCGCTTTTTGGAAGGTAAAGCGCACATGCTGCAGAGTTAGGATAATGGTGGTTATTATTGGTTTCTTTTTTTCCAGCCCTAGGGAGAAGTCAAGGAACTAGTAATTACTATTGTCTTCTAGGATCTATATTTGTCATCTGTGTCTTGAGAAGTTTCATACAAGGTTATCTAACTGTACTGTTTCAAATACAGTTTGTTCTTTCTTAACCTTGCTTTTTTTCCTACAAAATATTTAAACTCAAGTTGTTCAAATAATCTTGTAGTAGGCTGCCAGAAATTTTAAAAGATTGTAAATTCTGTTATCCTAAAGTATTACAGAGCCATCCCCGGGGCAAAAAAAAATTGCCCAATCTTGATCAAATCTTTTATTTTGATTGCACATTAGCCCTCTAAATGCTTTTAAAATTATGTTTATCTTTTCAATTATCAAAGCAAAATATAACTTTAGATTAAGAATCCTAGTATTGCACATTTTAAAGGTGAAAAAATGTTCTGACATTTTCATCATCTTTTTGGATAATATAGAGTGGACTCCTGAAAGGATCTAGAACCGAACAAAAAATTATTGAAACTTTGAAAGACCGTAGGAAACAACAACAGAAAAAAAAAAAAAGGATTGTATTTGCTTGGTCTACATCACAACAGTGTACAGCTATTTAAAAGAAGGTTTCAGGGAGGGTGGTAATGTAATGTTGTGCTTATCTATTATGCAGAAGAGAATCTGCGGTCTGAAAGCAACAAATACAATGAGTTTGAATTGCAGAGTGACAGCTGAGCTAGCCATTACAGAAACATCTCCCTCATAAGAAGGTAGTAAGATGCTAGAGTAGATTCCAGGGGATGTTATTCCAGGGACATTTTGGAATCTCTGAAATGGAAGATTTTTAAAAGGAAGTTAGACAAACACCTTCCAGTAGTCTGTCTCTTCAGGTAATGGATTAGCTGACCCTGTGGAGTCCCTTGCAGCTCTATCTCGCACTAAGATTTGTATAACACAGAAAGACTTGTGGCTAACCAAAACAGATTATTATCTAAAAACATTTCTAGCTCTTTAGAAATGCTTTAAATATTCTTTTTAGAGCATCTAGAAAGGTTTCAAGGTTTTTAGAAATACAGCTCCATGTTAGGCTTATTCCTCTCATTTTAATAATTGTTCATAAGCTTTTGAAGGTAAGTGGGACGAAGATCAATAGTTCCTCTGGAAGTTTTTTTCATCTGGCGCTTCTCTGGTATTTCAGGTTTTGTGCCCCTCTTGTGTTTTGCTGTTCAATATGCTTTCTCCTTAATCATCTGCTGTGCAGTTAATTGTATTTCCAGAACTTGAAATCCTCTCAGACATTTGAATGAACTTTTTAAATTCATACAAGAAAAAAATCTCTAAAAATGGTAACAAAATCTCTTTCACTTATTAGGCAAACTCATGTTTTCTCTAGTTTTACATAGGGTTAAGGACATCTTGCCTGCTCTTATACTGTGTGGATTTTCTAAAAGCAGTCAATGGTGCTTTAAATGTGCTCAGCACAAGTCTCCAACCTGGTTCTTATGACAATATTTTGGTTTAAAAATCGTATGTAACATACATTTCAGTCTTTGATGGGGAAAAATATCAATTTTTACAACATTTAAAACAGTCTCATGATGCAAATACTATATGTAATAGAAATTATCAAGCATTTATAAAGAGATTTGGGTTTTGTGGTTCTGTAAGTTGTTAGTATTTTGTGTTTGCATATAATTTGGACAAGCTACCAAAGTGACTGTAGTGAGCAACAGAGCCCTTCCTACGGGTACTGGGTATACACCCAGTCTCGTGGTGGTTAACGCTTTGAGATGCTGTGACATAGTCATCTCCAGTTGCCCGGCACGAGGAAGATGACACAGATAGGCAGAACAACGTATACAACCTGCAAGCAACTATCTACTGGTTCATGTCTAAAATGCCCTCTGGGAAGAGAACTGGAGAGAGCAGTTTGTGGTGTTAGCTCATCATCACGGTGAGCTGTGTCTCATCTGCAGAGAGTGAGTTAACCACTTCACCTCTTCTGCCTTCCCAGGGGCTTTCCCCCACGTGTGAGACATTTGAAAAGCAACCCTGGTGCACTTCACAGCCTACTGGCAAAACCGCTTTGAGCTAAAACACTGGAGCCCGTCCACATTCTGCTACACAGCCCCTGCCCGGCCGTTTCCAACTGATCCGCCTCAGTGCCGTTGTGGCGGCGGTGGATGCAGTCAAAGGGAGAAGAAGTCGTGGGGTGTGTGGGGAGCAGAGCTGCCCCACAAAGGCTGGGGACATGGGGACAGACTGCAGCAGCCAGGCCAAATGCGCAGCTCAGCCCACTCCTGCGCAGCAGCGTGCCTCAAAAACCTCGGGCAGAGTGCATCGGCACACGTGCAAGTCATCATGGAAAGAAGTAAGCAAGGATTAATTTTGGTTTTCTTGCCTTTTTTTTTTTTTTTTTAACTAGCCAGGTGGCAACTTTATTCTTCTGCCAATTTACAAAGCTGGATTGAAGAACCAGCTGAGATCTCTCAGCCAGAAAGCCGTATTGGCAGCTTTCGGCACCTATTCCTGGCCACTGCTGGCACAGGGAGCGCTCTTGAATTTGTGAGAGGGGGACTTGATTACAGTAAGCAGCTCTGAGACAACTCCAAATTGCACCAAGAGGTGCCCAGCCCTAGAAGCCCTCAAGGTCACCTGAAGGGAAAAGATAACTGTCTTTTTCTCTCTTCAGATTTAAATGCCCCTTTTATTCCTTTCTCCAGAAAAATATTATTCTGTTGAACTATTCCGTATTTATTTATTATGATTTCCACTGTCCTTCGTTCATTTCTGAATGCACACATACATGGCATCTGGCCATGTATCCAGCAGTTCCAAGTTTGACTTTAATCCAACTGCTGCCATGTTAACGTTGTTACCGATGGCATCCCACGGAAGTCGCTATTTCTACTGCCACCTTTCTAAAGGACTGGTCATGATGGCAGCATTTACCATGAGGAAGAGAAGCAACACTGCAAGATAAATGGATTTCCTAGTTTCATATCTGGACAAAAATAAAATTAACATTTAACGTTAATTATCATGTATTTCCATCTCCTGTCACAGAAAGATCCTGCTGTTTTATCTTCTGCCATTTCATCCCCCCTCCTACTGATGCTATACACAAAGCATTTTACCCTTGATTCTATTTCTCTCTCAATTCCTAAATGCAAGTAACTTTAATTTAACTGAAGTTTTGTATAATTTGATTTTCTCAGTGCAGTAGTTTATTGCAGTTATCCTACTCAGATCAGTAGTTTACTGATACTGTTGGGTTGAAAGCTGCCAAGAGTGTGTCTGTTTGATGTATAAGCTTTCAAAGCCTCCTCAAGGAAACTGCGTAGGCTTATATAGTCTTTTAGTTTTGACAATTAAAGCTCTAAGGGCCATTTGCGTGACAAACTTGCTGTACCAGTGGACGGCATCAACCATCATCTAAGGTCTATATCTATACCGATTAAAGTTTTGATATTCATACCAGTCTTTATAAGTCTGTCTTCAAATAGTATATATATATATGATGCACAGAATGATCTGCTTTGTTTTGAATATGTTCAGAAGGCACAACTGAACATTTCTATGTAGATGAAAAGTTAACCCTATCTTATGAAAGAACTGATCTCTCCTTTTCCCCAAAGTCTCTGACCTATAAAGACTTATATTCTTATATTTACTTCTTACGAGCCTTTTCCTTTTGGGGTCCATAAAATTTGTGTTGGTTTATTTCAGTGGAAGCAAGACCAGGTCTGTTTACTCATCCTCATGGCTTGCACTTCTTTTTCCCATCTGTTTAATGGTTTGTAAGTGATATACGCCTACCAAACACTGCTTGTGGCAAGCTACGTTTTCCTGTTTTACTCTTTCTGATTCTGTGGTTTATTAAAAGCCTTGCACTGCCCAGGGATAGTAACATCAATGGTTCAGATTAATTCTTTTTGGTCTTTAGCCAAACAGCCAGCTAATTTTGTCACTTGGCTAATTTAGTGATGTGCCAGCAAAATTCATAATTACAGCTAAAAGTATTTGTACTACTACTGCTTGCTAAGCTAAGGTGACTTCATGAATACCATGTACTCCTTCTGCCCTTCAGTCCAGAGGAACATATTTAATAAAAAATGTAGAAGTGGTATCTATCATCTAGCCATTTAAAACTTTTATTGCTTTTGTTTTTCTTAGCAAGACACTAGGCCATATCCTACTCTGAGTTACTGAGGGAGATAAACTTAAGGAAAGGATTTTTTCCCCTGGTTAGGAAATACAGCTTGCAAGCAGACTATTTTAGACAGAATTTGAAAACCATGTAACTGAATATTTGAGTTAAAGATCTGTTAGATGAGGGGAGAAAAAGCCCTTATATACGGTGGCTTTACTAAGACACGTGATACTCTGTTCTTCACATGAAAAACAAGGAGCATGATTTAAGGGATGTTTTACTAAGCTTCTCTGTAGTTTTAAATGGGTAAGAACTTCCAATAAAATCTTCCATCAAAACAAAGAAATATCATTTCCATACAGACCTTTTTTTTGGAGGGTAGGATTTAAATAGCCACAGCCCCCTCATTAGAGACAGTGTTTGTGTCACATCAGGTTCACCATCACCCCCATCCCACCTCCATCATCACCAAACATGGCTGCATCCAAGACAGAGATTTGTCCCTAAATATTATTATTGTGGGATTCACAAGTGACAATATTTGATAGATACTTAGCAGTCAAACTAGAAGCTTGGCTGTTTGCTAAAATACTCCATGAATTTCTTAAGACTTGATAGAACTGCTCAGTGCTTTGGTTTGACACCTGTCAACGTCAAGTACTCAAAACCAAGCCCCCCAAAACATTAAACTACATAAAACAGAGAAAACATGCCAGTATCTGGTGAGTTCTTTGCAGCTCTGTGGATGATAATTCTTTGCCCTTCGTATTAAGTGCAAGTCTAAAAGAGAGAGGCAGGCACAAAAAGGAGAGTAAGTGTCTGGGGAGGAAGGACTGGCAGGGAAGACCCCGCAGCACAGGCCAGGAAAGTGCAGTTCCTCGGGCTGAAGCCAGAAGCAGCAGGTTTGGTACAGAATTAATCCCTGAGTACCTTCTGCTGCCACTGGAAATATACGATAGTGCTAAGGGCTGCACATGTCCACAGGCTGCTTCCACAGCTGCTTTCAGATTAAAACCTAGCTCCAAAGTACATGAGATGGTCAAGCATGCTATGTCCATGTCTGCAAAGAGCACTGGGGGCCCATGCTGGTCTGCCTGGGGGGGCTGGAAAGCATCGCTCCTTCGCCTGCAACTGGGGGAGCAGAGCAGACAGACCTTGCAACCTGTCAGGGGGCTGGCAGCCTGCTATGGAGAGGGAGAGGAGGGGTGAGAAAGGCCTCACAGAAGAGGGAAGCAGAAATAAGGACCATCGGAGGACTACAGAGGAGGGCAGATAAGCACTTAGAGTGTGAAAAGGAAGAGCTCCAACCTGTTCATATTGCTGACTCTGACTTGATTTGGAAGCTTAGCTGTCATTATGAGAATTGGATCAGAAACAATTTTGGAAGATGATGATATTTACTTGCCAAGCCAATCCCGATCACTTACTCTGAGTGCCAGCTCCCTCAGCTCTCAGAAATAGCCTTCTCTAATTTTCTTTAGGCTGGAAGCAAATACCGATTCAATGGGAGTTGGGGATTCTCAGCACTTTTCAGGACTAAGTATTAGATGCATGCTGAACTTAAAAACTGACACATAAATCAAGCTGGTTTGTTTTGGTATTCTGCCTCCTCTAGAAAACAAATTGTTGTAATACAAAATTGCGCTTCTCACTTTGATAGCTTATTTTAGTTACCCATGCTGATGCTCTGGGTAGTTCAAATAGGCAGAATTTGACACTGAGGTTTTCTGGCACATCACTTCTGGCAGAGCTGTGATTAAAGTGACACAGCGGTCTTTCAAAGTACTCATTGAGGGTACGCAGACTTCACACAGGCTGCTTATGAGCACAGGTACGGAGAACTTTTCAGCGACACCAGAAGCATTCATCCTCTCTCAGCCAAGTCTTGTGAACTTCCCGTTTCTGATCCTGCCAATTAAATGTGCTATCTGTGTGGTTTTGTATGCTTGTCACTAAAGACTTAGATTTTCATCACAATAATAGTGGTGCAGAGGTACAATAAGTACATAAATAAATAAATCCAGTGAAGCCTTTATGGGTAGGGTTTATACTGCTGTCGTGTAACTCTGCACATGGTACGAAGAAGGCTAAGCACCAAAGCAACAGGAACCAAACCTGCAAACTGAAGGGACATTGTTGCTGTTACTGACCAGTTGTTTGCTGTCCTGAAGCTTTATATTATTCATATTACCTGTTCATCTACCGCAGCATGTGACTGTATCTATATATGATCGTAACTCTGCCTGTGATCAGTGGAATTTACTGGATTTCATTGGGAGGGAATCAGGAAGATCTGACAGAGAGCTTGTCAGGTTTACACTGGCAAAACCCACATACATTAGAAGTCTCAAAAGGTAGAGGGATATAAGCAATAATATTAGGCTCTTGGTACATTTACTAAAGAATGTGTTTAGCCCTAAAAGATATTTCAGTCTTTAATATGAAGTACATGTTTTAGTGTTTAGTCCTGTTGTCTTCAATAGCCCTGAGTCATGTATTTAAGCAAATGCCTTGATAGGTACAGTCCCACACTATGTCAGGTATTTGAACTAATCACAGTTACTTCAATTAAATTAATGCACTAGGTAAATAGCACTTACCTTTATGAACATAATGAATATACTAAGCAATACATATTTGAAAGAATAACTTGCTAGAAAACACAGTCTGTGGGACAACTTGTGAATGAAGTCTCACATTTCTGTAACATGCACACTGTTGCTTTTGGGTTTTATTCATGTTCTTGAACAGTACTCTCTGTGTATTGGGTAAGATAAACATACATCTGGAAATGGCACTGTGAAGTTGTAAAGGAGAATAAGAAAAAGGGAGAGGAAAAAAAATATTCTATTGCCAATGTAGTATTCCGTATAATAACTGTAAACAAATCTAAATCACAGATAGGGTGTAACAAAAACCAATAGGGAAAATGAATTGTAAACTAACCATTTCTCCAAGGAAGAACAATGTGTTTATCTCTTTTTCCACCTTTTTCATATTGACATTAACATACCATTTTCCAGATAACAAAACCGGATATTGGTGGTTTTCTCCATTCAAAAGTTTCACTGGATTTACATATTTGATATCATTTATGCAAATAACATTTCTCCAACAGCCAGTACATTTTACCTCCCAGATAAGGAAACTATCTAAACCCAAATATTTCAAACTGTAGTATCATCAATGAATATCCAGGCACAATATTTTAGGGAGTCTAATTAAGGACTTCTACTCATACTTTATTGCTACCAGCCAAGCCCTGCCAACTAATGTTAATGGAACTCAGACGTAAGATGGTTTACTACCAACGGTGGAGTATGCAGGAATTAATTACTGCAAGTAGCCTAGCCACACAAGTGTCTTGAAATAGATAAGTAAACTTCTAGCCTAGCAGGATTCTGCATTTCCACTGCCCCATTGCAGTCAGTGTAAAGTAGTCTTCAGGATGTTTATTTTGATTTTATGCCCCTTCCCTTTTTTTTTTTTTTTTTTAAATTTTAACTTTATGTTTCCTTTCCTTCTGCTGTATTCATTTGTATTCTATGACATCTGTTCCCTTATCTATTTTCTTCCCAGGTCAGTATCCTGACCCTGCAGTAATATCTCATGAAACCTGATGTAAATCAAGAGAACTTTATAAAAAACAAAAGACAATCCTTTATGGTTCCAGTTTGGGGATTGGGCTGACAGTGCCAGTTGTACTTCAGGATTTTCTTTTTCAACTTTGCCTTAATCTCTCACTTTCTTTTCTGGTTTTTTCCCCCCGCTTTTCCTGTTCTTTTTCAGTCTTGTCATTCTGTCTCCCAGCTTCTTGACTATTTTCTCTTTCCTTTTTCTTTCCTCCCACTGCTCTGATGCCTTTCATCTCTCCTAAACCATCTTGCAGCTCCACAGTCCAATTCTACCCCTCACTGTTCAAGCCCTACTCCATCATGAACCTTTTTCTCATCTTGCTTTCACAGTCTCTTTGACTCTATCTACACACTTAACTTGCAATATTTCCTTGCCCTCACTCTGTCAGCCAGTATGCACCACTCGGTATACAGCTTAGCAGACAGCATCTTCAGTGGCTAATTATGCCAAAGAGAATATATTTCCTAGGCACAGTCGAAATCACAGTAACTGTAATGTTTTCCACTGCAAAATTCACAATAGGCTCTGTTAGAGACAGTGGAAGAATGTATTAGTCTGGTTTTCCTTAACAAAACAATCTCATTTAATAGTTCTGATAAATCATAGAAAGATAAAACATGCAAGTACTTTATGGCAATCAAAGACTTTACTCACAGGTAAAAACCAGAGATGCATACAGCTGTGACCCCACTTTACTTATTTCGTAGCCTTTTTCTAGTCTAACAATGAACCAATATAAAAACATATTCCACTGGAAAGCTTGTGAGTAGAGAAAAGAGGGGAAAAAAAAAAATCAAAGAAGAGGATAAAAGTATAAACTCAGTAAAATAAACAATACCATAATTTACAGATACCTGTGGCTTGTTTGCAAAAGGATCCTCTAAGATCAGAACAGAGTGAAAGGAAAAGTGAAATACTGTGGAACTCCAAAGGGAAGCAAAAGGAAAAACCTGAGGAAAGACAAAAGAAAGGTGCTGCTCCTGCAGAAAGGGAAGGGGAGCAGCACCCTTCCAGTAACCGAAAGTTTGCTTAATCAGTTACCCCTAAGCTGAAAGAGGCCAAGACGCAGGGCTAAATCAGCATATCCAACCACCAGATGGGGGCTGTAGCATCAGTTGTAACTGCTGATGTGTCCAGAGACACCAGAGCCATCCAACCCAGCTAGCAGTGGGGACTGACGCACTGATGTTCACAGTTTTACCTGCTTACTGAGAGCACGACTAAATCCTGCAGAACCTTCTTAGTACATGCAGCTATCAAGCCAGTATTTGCAGGGCAGGAAAGCACTAAAACACTGACTGAAAGTCCTGATGCAGCTGGACAGAAAATACTACTGCTCTGGGCCAAAGAAACCAACTTCGCAGCTCCGGTTTTGACCAAGTTAGCAATACCCAGTTAACGTTTGGGCAGGACATATTCAGTACTGCAGGGAACAGTGCTAGGGAGGCATTGTCAGTCCTGAGCTATCCCATGTGCCATGCCAGCTGGTAGAGTACTTGAAGCAGCACTGCCCTTTCCCACAAAATCTGAAACGGCAGGTCTTCTGGCAGCCTTTTATTATTCATTCTCACAAGCCACTTTTTGCAGGCATGCAAGTTGTAACTTTGTTGTCTTGGCAATGACCAATGCTGTTAATACCACCGACCCAGTTCAATTTCCTCTGCTTCTCCAAGTGGCTGTGGTGTTCTTCATTTTCTGTCTTAAATTGTTAGGTAGCAGTGGTATGTACTGTTAAACTGTTGTCACATCTCATCCCAAAGGTGCTGGTATTTCACTGACTGATAAAGCGTGATCCTTTAATTTAAAACTTAAGGGACAGATATCGATAGCACTTTATCCCATAAGGGAATCTACTACTCAGAGGAAGATACTGTTCATTATAAATAAGGTTATCAGAATCTAGCCCACATAGTATCGAGGTAAAACACGTTACTATACAAAAATGTTAGTTTTGTTATCAGTTTTGCTATGCAGGTATTGACAGGTTGCTGTGATAACACAAAAAGCCCAGCACTTGACAAGAGAAAAGAAGAATTACACAGTAGGTGCATACTACTATTACAGGGGTGGAGGGAACATGGCTGTAAAGAATTCAGGTAGAAGCTTTATGTTGTTGGAAGAGATAAAGTCTTCAAAATGACAGAAAATAATTGCCTAATAAAGAGCTATAGTACTGCCCTAAGCTGCAAAATGAAACAATTATTTTTTATGTAGCTCCTCGTCTTTAGAATCTTAAATTCTTTTTGTTGTTCTCCCATCTTCCCCTTGATCTGTTTGAAGACCTTTTCCCTGTACATTTAACAAGTATTTTCTGTTTGTTTTCTCTCCCCCCAACGCTTTATCTATGATGCTTCTCTGTAACTCGCCTCTACAGTGTCGTTACCTTACTGACCGTAACACCACATCATGGACCAGATCATTACAACCATCTGTTATCCAGCACAGCTGACATATTAACCTACAAATGCCCCCCTCTCTCTCCCTTATTCTCACAGGTCAGTACGGTTCATTGGTACCCCGTGACAGATGATGCAAAAGGAGAGGAGATTAGAGCATCAGTGGCAGGAGACTGACTCTGAATCTGATCAGTTTAGGCAGAAGGGATTTCATGTGAACCTAAGGTGCAGCTCTAGTATAAAACAAGAGATACTTCTTCATGTCTGTCATAGCGAGTGCAAAATCCCAAATGAGCAGAGACACTGTGGACAGTTGCTCATTTAATTAACCTGCCCTGACTTTATCAGGTTCCAGGGTCTAACGTCACTTGATAGAGTTTTCACTTTGCTGCTTAGATGAGATCACCCATTCTGGAGCCAGTCTGTGAGGCTGTATCTATGCTGTATTTCATGTGTGAGTCCAAATGCATCTCACCTCTGAACAGCCTGCGCAGCAATGGAGAAAGCTTGAGCTTTTTCTATCTGTTGTTCAGTATCGTGGCTGCAACCCTAGCAAGCCTATATTCCTGAACATGCCAGATATTTCCAGGCATGCCCTAATGGGCTACAGTGCCTCAAACACGTGGTGGTGAACACAGGGGCTAGGCAGGTGGTGAAGCACTAGAGGCACAGCCACCAGTCCTACAGCCTAAGTGATATGTTGGAGAATAATTGCAGGTTCAGACTCCTAACCTTTTTTTGTAAGGATTTTTAAAATACCATGTTTTATTAGAATTGTAAGATTTGCATGCATATACCTCTCCCTCTAATATTAAATGGGAAGTTTCATATTTTGTCAAGTTAACAGCTTAAGAGTTGCAACTCCTTCTTGGTGTTATGAAATAAAGCAAAATATCCAGTTCAGTCCCTTCCCAATCACTACTGAAAAACTTAAGCACTTTTGAGTGGTTACACAGAGTATTCCCTATACCTACACATCTGTGGGAGTCTTAGTTAAAGTTTCCAATGTACATTGTGCTCATATTGTGTCCTTTAAAATTGACTCTGCTGCAAATAACATAGATTTACAGTATAGTTGTCACCTGCATGATCTCAATGAGAGAGCTTTTTCTCCTCTATTTTCCTGATTGGAAAAAGGAAAATAATGCAGCTGAACAAAGAATACAAAATGGATAATTTAGCCTACAAATTTTACCCTAATTTACTCAATCTTAATTTTCTGCTTTTAGAATACTGGCAAGAAGATAATGATTTCCTAAGTGTATTCATTATCATCTCTCTGGATCATTTCTTAGAGTATTTAAAATTCACTATTCAAGCTGTACAGTTTAGTTGCCACTGGCCAGTCAAATCACATGGCATCTCGTCTGTTCTCTGACTGGTAGATGAACAAACAAAGCAAATAAGTATGTGGAAACATCAAAAATCTAGTTCTGCACATGGTAGTGGCAACTCAGTAAGTTCTTTGTAAAGCTACTTATGAAAATAACATTTCCATTACAAAATAGTTGACAACACGAGAGCTTAAAAATGGGAACTAAAATGCATTAGTTTTTGAACTGGAAAGTGATTTTCAGTATTCCCTCACATTAAAATAACAAACTATCCATCATATTCAAAAGAGAGGTTTGGCTCTGGCTAATGACGTTCTGTGACAAAGGCAATCACTGTACCTGATTGCCAACCAAGTACCAAATTTTCCCATGACTGATTAATGAACTAAATATGGATTACAGCTTATTCAGAAGGGTTTGAGGTGGAAATAGATTATGCCTTTTGTTGCCACCCAAAAAACATTACATAGATTACAGTTGACGTTGGAAACTTTCCAGTAAGCCTTTTTGTGTCCTGCTACACTTTGTTAGAGACTTAATATTTTAACCCTTGCAAAGAGAAAACAAAATGCCAAGTTATGTGAACACAGGACCACATTAAGAAACAAGAAGGTCATACATTCATAAAAGCTACAGAGAAAATCTTTAGTCTAAAATCTGAGTAATACAATTCTGGGCTCATTGATTTTAATGGGCTTTGGATCAGGCCATTATTTCTGTTGCGATGACAATATCTATATAATTTATTCATTTTTACAATCATGACAGTGAGTTACTGTTTGATAAGTGTTTCTAATTTTAAAAGAAAAAAAAGTGCCATTAATTAAAGATTATTCCTTGGCATTAATTTTATAAAGTGTTCTGTAGAACTCTTTTTCAAATTAGGAAAGAAAATCTATGCCAACGGAGTGCCAATGAAGAACTTGTTATGAGTTAACAACCCTGCCTAAAGACGAATAGGAGACACCTCAACTTCCTCTTTAGTTTTGACTCTGTACTGATCAACCTTTTCGTAATAGTGCCACCTCAGCAATGTGCTCATCTAAAAATGAATTTCAGCTTCACTGCAATCCAGATTTTCTGGCTCTAACAAATAATTTTTCTGTGTCAGGCTGCTAGTACAAAGGACTAGTATAAAACCATTCACCTCTTTGTCAGCCACTTTGGCTGACAATAATTGGAAGAGATTTCTTTTTTTTTTAATAAATTTGTTTATTGTTACCTGAATTTGTAATAGTTGGAATTTCAACCATCTGATTTATTTTTGTGAAAGCAGCTGAAACCCATTTATTTCATTCCATAACTTCAGTAAGCAAATAGCAGTGCATCTTTCCCCCACCTGAGAACCACCAAGTGAAATGCTTAAAGCAAGTTAAAATGACGACAACAACAACAAAAACAGAACAAAGAACTTGAAGATTTTTGCTCTTAGAAGTATTAATACCAGAGAAAAAAATCAGAAAACTTTGAAGGTAACTTTAGAACTGTTCCTAGTCTTATTATGATATCTGTTTGGCAGAAAGAGAAAAGATATGGACATACGATATTCAGTGGACCACAACAATCCTGTCGTGACATCTTTCAAAGGCATGATTCAGGTCAATTCCCCCCAGATCCACTGATCCTAGTTATGGGATTGTATAAAGGTGGATTAGCAAGTTACAGTTTCAAATAGAATTCAAAATTTATGATGTCTTGAAAATCTCACTGGGATTTCCATGTTGTCCTGCCTCCCAACACAGAACTTAGCCAAGGAATGGAGAAGCAGCTAGCCTGGTTTGTTACCATCACACCCGAGGGATAGTGGCTGGAGGGAACAGACAGTGATCTCGTAGCAGGTAGGTCAGTGGTCTCCCCTGGTTAAAGACTAAGGAACCTTTTGAGGAGAGAATCAAATCTGAATAAATCCCAAATGCTACATCTGGCCTATAAAAGCAAACAGAGGGCTCTAAATCCAGTTCTTTTCCATTAATGCCACCAAAGACCATTGTCTGGCAGCTGGACCACTGTGAAAAGTGCCTGTTAATATAAGTAATAGGAAGTTATCTGTGTTAATTTAAGTAATATAGAAGTGTTGATTTAAGTAATAGGAAGATATAATCATTTGGGCTTTTTTTTTTTAGGATGATTTCAAAGAAAGTGGTACACATGAAAACACCCTGTTCCTTTGGGTCTGGTGATCCTTCAACTCAGGTGGTAGAAGCAATTGCATTACTCACCATCCTATTATATTTCTCCAGTGTACAGAGGGGAACACCTTTTTTTCCAAGCTGCACAGTCTATCTGTCTGAAAGTATAGAGTACACAAGACAATGTGGGAGACGTACCTTTTGGTAACCAAAAAAAAAAATCCCGGGCAGCAGAAAGAGAACCCAAACAATTTTAAGGAGCTCTTAACCGGCTTAATAAAAACAAAAAATCAAACAAGAAAGAGAAAAATACACTCTTTGGGGGAAGACTGATACATCTGGGAAAGTTGTTGAGAGTGCCAACACATTTCTTAGCTGTACAGAGAAGTAACCTAAATGCAGAAAATGATGAGTACGTCAGGAGTCTGTGTGTTCACACTAACATAATTTACCCACAAATATGAGGCATTTTGCTACTGCCCCTTGTGCACATGAACAAAGATGTATATATGCATATATTTTTCTACACATACTCTTAAAGCCAAGTCTCAAGGATGGAGAACAAAATCAGTGTGTAGGCTTTAAATCAATGGCCTTTTTTTTATAGTCTCGAGTAACTCTGCATGGTTTTAATCACTGCTGATTTCAATAATCCACAACATACCCTGAAAGTTACTCATTTTCTCTTTCTCAAATCTTAGAAATGAAGATTTCCACATCCATTGTTTATGTCTATGGTGATTTACATGGAAATTACACAGTCAAGAGACAAAGAAATATAACATACAGCGTAAGGCACGTAAGATACCTTCTCTCAGCCTGAAGAGACACAGGAATTTTCCACCAGAACTAGTGAACTAGAAATTCTGATTTATTGATTTTTGAGGTCAGATGTAGATAATTTTGGTTGGCTGGTTGATTTTTGTTTTGCTTGTTTTGTTTTGCATTGCCCTTTTGAATTTATGGAAGGTAAGGTCAAAGTGTTAATGCATTAATTCAGTCAGTATTAAAGAGCCCCTCTTACATCTTTCTGAGTATCCTTCAAAGCTGACATCCTGTTTAATATCTGTATCCGTCACCTCTGAAAAACAATGTCATGGTGGAACTTTAAACTGCCATATGATAGCAGACAGTTGTGGTCCTGGTTTTTACTTTAGCAGAGTTTCACTAGGAAAGGATAAGAGGGAGAAAACCCTGAAGGGGAGAGAGATAAGTTTACTTTCTTGAAAAAATGTCCTTTATTAAAGACTCAAGCTTCAACGAATCTGATTGAATTAAACTTGAGAAGTGTGAACAACACTATTTTTTATGGCTTGCAGCAATTTCTAAGTGAAAGGCAGGTAACAAGTATAATAGGCTTATATCTGATATTCTGGCTTTTTGCACACCAAGGACTTAATTCTCAGAGGACATGTAATTTTGAGCTCCATTTTCCTATAATTTTAGCCTTTTCACGCCCAAATCACTATGTCCTTTCAGAATAGTTGCATGGCATTACTGTATTGTAATCTTTAGGTACAGTACTAAATAAAAGCAACATTATTACTGCTTTACAGTTGGTAAAACAAAATGCTATCCACGTTTCCAAAATGCTCAGTTCTCTTTAGCTCATGATTTGCAAAATTTTCCACAAAAAGAAGAAAAAGCAACTGTAAACCTCCCTCTTGACACAAGACTTTTATTTCAGTAAACCTTAACTAAATGCAAGTACGTCTTAGTGTTCATATTTTGTGTTTGTCTATATACACATGTATTTATATTTATGTACACCCTGTACACACACAGATTTATAAATCAACACTATTTTGACTCTGCTGTGCTTCCCAGACCATTGATTTAGATTGAAAAATACCACTTGATATTTCTTAGGGTAAAATCCATTGTTGCGCGATGGCCTATAAACTACTTGAGGCCCACTTATTTCAGTAGCACTTCAGTGATGCATAGCTTTGTACAGATAGAATTGTACCTGTAACGAGCATCCCACTTCTTTTCTTTTGATAGTTTTAACTGTGCAGTAGGAGTACAAGTGTTTTGTAAAATAATACTGTAAAATTTGATGTTTCCCTCCCTCTGTTTTATATATTCTCATTCTGAGTGGACTTTTTTCCTATTTGAAAAAAGATAAAAAAAAGGGGGGGGAGGATTTTAAAGCGAAACATAGTCTTTTTTTTTCTTTATACTACCACAAGTGCTGATAATACAAATCTCATGACAAGAAGTGAGGTGCAATCTGATGTGTAAAGAAGAGAATCAACTTCATTCTTCCTTAATCATGCTATTGTGCATCCTTGATAGTAGTAAAATCGTGTGGTTCTTCAGGAAACCAACACGTACAAGAACATTCTGAAAGATGGTTGGTGCACACAAATTTATTATCACCATAGCTGGGCGTAGTGCTTTGAAACCAGGCTAGGTTTCTTTTCCTCAGAAAAACAAACCAGTTCTTATCTACTGTACAGTGGAGTCAGTGGAAGTCCTTCCATCAGCTTCAAAGAAAATTGAATAGAGCCTGCAATGCACAGGCTAAAAGAAGATGAAATAAGATTAGAGAAATGCGTGTGAAAAGGCACTAATTGAAGAACAGGGGCATTGAGAAGAAAGGATTAAACAGATTATAAATCTAATGTATAGGGAATTGCTTCATGCATGATCATGAGTTACTTAAAACCAATTGCTATGTTGTGCAGGGGTTTCTGTTCCACAGTGCTGGCTGGGGACGACTCTCAAGACAAAGCAAGCAAGCTTTTTTTCCAAATTTCTTTGCCCTGAATGATACCCAAACACCATGCTCCAGGCTGATACAAGAGGAAACTGGGTGAAGTGAAGTTTTAGTAACCTGTCAGAATTTATTCCCATAAACTTAAGGCAAATAGTTTCAAGTCCAGATGAGCAGTTTCATTACATATATAGCTTTCTGCTTAATGATCTGTTAAGTTCTATAGTTTTTCTTCCCTGTGAATATTTAGATATCAATAAAATGTCTTGTACTAGTTCCAAGATTCTTGGACATATTAATAATTATGGGCACAAGATCTTGATGAAAATAGGTTTCAGAAGTTGCCAGTGGGGGATGTTTCTGAGAAACTGTTCAGGACATCTCAATACTTAAGAGATTTACTGCAGGAAGTAATTTCATGAAAGTCTAGATGCATACTATCCTAAGAAATATCAATTGCTAAACCTAAGTAAATGACCTGGTAAACAGGGAAATCTAAATGCTATGTATGTGCATATACACATTTGAGGTGTAGATAAGCAATATTTATTCACACTCATATATAAATTTTAGATAACCTGAAATAAACGTCCCCATGTCAATTACAGATTTACAGATACTGCACTTTATTTTTTAAGATGAATTTTTGCAAATCATGCAGTATGAGAACACAAAATCATGCATATAGAGAAACTACTAGCAGAAAATACCTATAGCATAATTTATTTCAGCCCATTTCATAAAAGCCAGAAGGTAAAGATAAAGTAAGTTCATTTATTCTTATGACAACAATGTTGCTGGTGGTATCAGACTATCAGAAAGTCAGATCCTGATAATATACCCCAAAAATCCATGGCATACTAATAATTTCCATACCGGGTAGTCATAAACAGATTTTTACACTCTGACTTTCACGGTTATTTGTTGGCTTTGCTTGACAAGAATTACTTGATTTGGGCAAGCATAAGACTAGAATACAACCAAGAAACATAAGGAGCAAGTATCCAGACTTTGGCTCAGGTTTAGGACACGGTGGTAGATAATGATGGTTCAAATGTTATGAAAGACTAGAATAATTAATTATACCACCAGAAAACAGACTCATGAATTTACCATCTGGAAGTATTATTACACTGTGTGTCTAAATTTTTCCCCTACGCTTAGCACAAATCTTCCAAGAGTGACACTTTAATTACACAGAGGGTAAAAATTAAATTCCACAAATGATTGGTAGGTCTCCTCTCCGGTACCGTATTGAAGAATCTTGGTAGGAAGATGGTATTTGATGAGACTGCCATGAAGATGAAAGCAAGTAATTGCCCCTATCTACTACACCATTTACCTGTAAAAGGAAAAGCCTCTGATACATTTGGCAATGAGCGTATATCTAGTTTTGCATACTGTTAACAATCAGCCTGCACCAGGTGCAGTTGTACACATTTTCAGCTGCCACAGCTAAAGATGATGACTTAATAAGTCTTTCCAAAGCTACTGTGCAGCCAGGCCATTAACAAGAATGCATTACTACATGCGTGCACGGACTGTAAGTTTATAGTGGAGCTTGACATTAGCCAGGTTATAGGCGTTTCCTTCAGAGTTGTACAAAGGAGTTTCTCGAGTTTATTCTTTCAACTTCTAAAACAATTACCCCTCAACACACGAGGCAAGCTTACGTACGGTTGCCAGAGATAATATCTGAGTGTGCATTAAACGCCTGATATTGCAAGTCTCCAGCCTTCCTTTAGGGGTCAGAGAGAAGGCAGACTGTGTGGCAAAAATTGTCTCAAGTCTTCCCCTTCATAGGTGGGGAAAAAAGAATGGAACAAACCAAATAATACGCATAATACACTTAGCATTAGGGAATATGTGCTTCAAATTTTACCTTTACTACAGGAACTTCCCATACGTCCTCAAGAGAAAGCTTCAGGTACAGCAGTACCTGGGAATGTGAACAGACAGCACCAATGGAGACCTTGGGGCAGGCAGCTCCCTTTATGCCTGGAAAAAGGATCTCTGCAAATACTTGGAGATGCTGGCTAGACATCAGTATCCCAATGCTCCTAATATATTCATGACCTGTTTGTGTAAATGAAGACTAAAATCTGAGTGAATTAATACTTCTACCATAGCACTTCTGAAAGTGCAATGGTTGCTGAGTGAGGTTGGAGAGGGTAAGGAAGACGTACGTGGCAAAAACTGTTGCTTCGCGATTTTCACGCCTGCTCTCCAGAAGAGTTATGAAAGTCAGTCCACTCTCCACAAGTACAAAATGCATGAATGGGCACCTCAAAAATAAGAGCCAGCTCAGACTATTGCCAAACTTCAAAACAACTCCAAACTTCCTTGGTGTTCAGAGTGCTGCTGTTCCTGTTTCGGTTTTGTTTGGTTGGTTTTTTTTTTTTTTTGCTTTTAAACATGTTTGTGTCTTTGCACTTTCTGTGAGAAGTCAAAAGGAAAAGCAGAAATAACACAATAATGTGAGAAAGGTCAGTCTGTTGACAGTTCCAGCCTGATTTTCAGATCAGAGAAGCCAGGGAGGGATAAGCATTGAGTAAGTACCAGAGTGTGGGGATGTTACAGACCTTTTCAGGTTTGCTTATCAGAATCTGCAAAATGGAAGAAACCAGTGACTAAAACTATTATAATAAAAACATGAACATTCACATGCACATATGTGTTACTCCTGTAGAGGGACTGTGATTTGGGTCTTGTTTTCACATATGAATCTCATTTCAGGGGGATGACTTAAGCAACAAACAAAAATCACCAGCACAAAATCTTAGTCCCAAACAGCATTCTCCAACATGCAGCATTCTTCAGACATGAATTTGTCTCATTAGGATGGGTTTACAGGTGGCACTTGAAGCCCATCCTCTTTTCCCTTTACTAGAGGGTACATTTGTTTACTAGAGAACAACAGGGAAACTTTACTTGGTTTAATTGTACTCTTGCTTGCAAATATACTTGACTGTATCCCTGTATTATTGTTTCTAAAGATTCTGAAGAACCAAATAAGTGCTATAAATCACTCAGGAGTAAGGAGGGAATTTCAGCTGTAATGTAAAATTTTAAATATTTTAGACTTAAAGTTAGCTTTTGCAGGTCTACATTTTCTCTTATGCATGTTATTAGCAATTTCTGACTAAGTGTAAAATGAGGAATATTTTAGTCAAATGAAAATGTATTGCACTACTTGATCAGAAAATCAACCCATCAATTAACTTAAATACATAATAAAAAAATTAATTGTATGAGCCACAAACTTTTTTTTTTGGTGAAAACTTTTCAAATTTCATGTAACCAAGCCGAGCATCAAGTGAGCATGCTCCAGAAATAAAGGTATTGCCTTTATAAAAGTGGGCTTTGTAGCTTGATTCCCTAAATAATCCCAGTCCAAGGTGTTTTTTAAAAAATGATCTACAATAAAAAAGTGTTGAGTGGAGAAACCTACACTGAAATACCAGTGTATGGGAGAGTGCAGGAGAGCGCTGTGTATGGAGACAGATAACTGTTAGCCTCCTTACACTTTACTGAACAGATTTTACTAACCTAAAAACGTCCGATTTAATTCATGGTGTGCAAAAGCAGAACAAAACAAGAAAGACCCTGTTTCACAGACGTGGTTTTGTATATTTGCACCTTGTAATGGCTCCCCCCCAACTGCCCCTTGGAGTTTGTTTTGTTTGTTTACGTTTGCTGGTTGGTTTTTAGAAAGAGCAGTAAAAGACAATCACAGCAGCGCCACTAACCAATGTTATTAACTGTGCTGTAGCTCTGACACTCAGTCTTACTAACTACATAGTAGAATTTAAGCTGGATCATTTAAATAATGATAAAGCTGTCAAGACTCTGATGTGATTTTCTTCTTGAGCAATTCACCTTCTATTACAGGTTTTATTGTACTTTATAGTGGGCATCTGTAAATCTGTGGATCAGCTTAGCTCCCTAATTTACACCCATTGCACGTACTACATGGTTTTAACTGACTTACTTTAGAAGGATTCACAGTAGTTGCTAGGAAACCTTTCTGTGTTCTTTTCACTTCTTATATAGCATTAGCTTTTCAATTGATAAGGCTGTACCTTTAGGTACAGAGGGATTTAAGCAGAATCAAACAATGATGGTAGGACTGCAGCATAGATAAGCAAAAAAAAAAAAAGGGGGGGGGGTGGTGCATGCAAATCCTTGTTCTTTGTACAGGTAATACAGAGGATTAGAGCAAAAGAAGGACACAGCACATTTTCCATGAATATTTTTTAAAGATATTCTGCATCATATTAAGAAAAGCAGCAAAACAAGACTTCTTACTATAGCTTAAAGTTTATAAATTTGTAAATGACTGTAGCAGAGAAGCCATTTCATTGTGCTACTTCTGTTACGTGGCATGTCTTCCCAGGGGTAATTTCCAATGGTAATATTGTAAGGCATTTTTCGGTATGAGGGAAGGGTAACTCCCATACAGCTTTAAGGAAGTAAATGTTCTTGCCAGAAGTCTCTCTATTGCAAACACATTCCCACCAAGATCACGCAGTTGAGAGTCATACTTTTTCCTGCTGAAACATAGTCTGATTGATGTCCTCAGGTTAGCAGACACATAGCCTATGTGAGAGCAACATAGAGCCATGCAGAGAATGGGGAGATAAAAGAAAACTTTACCCTTATCTACTGTAAACTACATTGTCTTACTCCTTCTCATCTCTACTGGGATAAAATAATCTCGTCTTTCATTAGGCAGCAACCTTTTCCCAAACAATTCAAGTATAAAAATGTGTACCTGATGCACAGCAGTAATTATATTACTTTCAGAAGAAGATTTTCTATTATGCCATTTTTCTCCTCCCCAAAGAATCCCATCTCTTTTCAAAAGTTTCAGATCTTATTTGAGCAGGCAAACTGCGAAGAGCCCACCGACGCTCCTTCATCTGCAAATCTTCGTGTTCCCACCGCACCCAGGTGCTTCACTGTCCTCAAAGCCTGATGGTGGCTGTTCAGCCAGGACAGGAGTACACTCTTGGCATTGCAACTCATTAGCTTGAACAGCACCACAGCGATCTTGTAATAGGCCTTCTAGTAAATTTACAGATAGTGGAAGATAATTTTTTTCCTTCACGATTGCAAGAGGAACGATAATTAGAATTGTCTTTTCTATGTCTTTTTACTCTGGGACAGCTATAAAACTGTAAGTGTAGGTGGTCCTGCAGGTATTGGCTTTTTCAAAGTTCCTGAAAGCCAAACCCAACAAAAGTTTTTTTCTTGTTTTTTTTCTATACTGTCTTGTAGAGATTAGAGAGTCCCATAACATGACAGGCTCACTTCAGAAAACAATCTAATTCATTTCTTCCAATAGTCTTACTCAAATCTCTTGGGTTAACAAATCTGGGTTTGCATTAGCACTGTCTTGGGTAGAGTAAGATTTTTTTAAACACCTACTTTCTACCAGTCAGTATGAACCAAGGAGAGAAAAGTATTCCCCAGCATCGTGCTTTCAAACCAGCCAAATCAGAGAACATAAAAGCATGTGAATGTACAGCAATAAGAAGGCTATCATACCTTCATTCCTAATATAGCCTGGCAAAATAAATATTTCAAATAATAAGACAAAAACATGAATAATAATTCATGAGTGAGTTTAAAGTTCATGAAGTTTAAAGGCAAACAGACCACTGAAAGAAACAGTGACTGGCTACACTCTGTAGATCATTAATTTCAGCCAGTAACCCCTGTGCCAAATCTGTATCAACCCTTCTTGAAAGGTGTGTTTGTCTGAAGCAGATGTCATCTCAGATGGATTTGAAAACATCCTGAGATAAAAGAGAATCCGCCACCTCCAGTCATAAAGAATGCCCTCTCCATTAAAAAAAATTGTCAAATTCTAATTGTAGGTTGTTTGGTTAGTCTTTTAGCCCTTCTCATTACCCTTTTTTCCACTACTCTTAAAGAGTCTTTAGTACTCAATATTGTCTTAGCATCACAACATTCATTTATATACTGCAACTAAGTAATCTCTCAATCTTTTTGATAAGTCAAACAGATTGACTTCTTTATATCTTTTACTGAAAGGTGCTTGATCCAGTCTTTCCTTTTTTTTTTTTTGTAACTATTTTCTACAATCCCTCCAGTCTTTCAAGAACCTTTAAAATGGGTACAACAGTCTTATGTGCAAAATGATAGCATCAATCTCTTAGTGATGCATGCAAGGTAAAGCCCCCACGCCATTCCAAGAAAAACTCCCCGTTTATGCATGCCAGTCTTGCATAAGCTCCTTTAGCCACAAGATGAGACAGAAACCTTCATATTGTTACTGTGAAAGGAAGGCTAAGTTTTCAAAGAACTTGTAGAAGCAGAGAGTTATGTAAGACATCTTTCGTTACTGTACAGCCAAGCATTCAAAAGCTTCGATCAGCATTACACTGGCTACTACTTCTCTTTGAGGCATATCTTTCTCCTTGATGACATCCTTTGAAACAGTAGAAGCAACTGAAAAGATACCAAAGTAACGAAAGAACCTCAAACCAAACAAAAAACAACAATACAATCCCCAGATCTTAAAAAACGAAAGAGCAGCTCTCGATGCAGGATATGCTCTTATTAACTCTCTTAAGGGTCACGCTGAAAGTGGCAGAAGAAACATTACAGCACACGGGCTGAACTTCTCCCATATCATCCTAACTGACTTTGCATTGTATGCTTTCTGTTATTCTTCTGTATATTTCCTAAAATGTCATGTGAATTAAATTACATACCATAGATTTACATTGCTAACAATAAAAGAAAAAGAAAGCAGGAGGACGAGGAGGAGCAGGGACTTAAACATATTACAAAAGATTCAAAATAACTCTTTGCTTGAAAAGGAATTCTTAACACCAACAGATGGAAATTTAGAAAACAAAATTCCCAAGAACAACTACTAAAAGCTACTTTCATGTTTTGGGTTAAATGGTTTGGATTGCATTGACCTGAAAAGATCACTTAAGAAATATATAGATGAATCTACATTTGAAATACTGCAGAGAGCCAGTAAAAAAAGACTAATGCAAAGCAAAATAGAAAATTTAAATTATAACAAAAGGAGTCTTGCACTGGGAAATACAAACTAATATATCTACAGGAATCTTAGACTGTTGCTCTTTCTAAAACACGTAAAAATCGTATTGGCTAAAAGTATACAGAAAAGACTGCTTTCACTCAGAACTGTGTCTCCAAAGGCACTCTGAGAAAACATACAGAACTGGACGAGATTAGCGCTCACCTACTTTATTCCCATCGTCCTTAGAAGGAGATGTATGAGGCTATGAAGTACTGTATTCTTCCGAGAGGAAATGCCTGAGGAATGTTGCTGCACATCTCAAACCAGCAGTAATAGATCAAGTACTAAGATTTTGTATGGAACTAGCTTATATTATGCTGGTAAATACAAGAAAAATCCAGCATCCTTACTATACAACTGACTTGTTACTTGGTCTACTATTCAAATGTAAGTAAGTTAGGGTTAAAATATGAGTGATGAAAAATGAGTCTTCTATTTAACTTTCGCTTATCAAAACTAAATCATGCATTCTATGTTATTTTTTTTAAAGAATGTTCTGTAGAAAAAGAAAGTTTAATACAGTTTTAACATTGCACTCAAGGAGAATATGACTACTAGACTATTCTCCGTTCAGAGTTCTCTGCTTCACCTGGCACAGTGTTACACACCAAACAACAAAAACAATACATAAATTGTATGCTTATAGTATGATGGCTGCTCTCACTTCAAGACGCAACGAAAAGCTCTCATTCAGCCAGTCACACTATTTCTATCAATACAAATGCATATTAGTGCATTAACTCTGTGTGAGAAAGATCTGAAATGCCCAGAAGGTAGCAATCCCTCCATCGTTACAACCTATTTACTAGCTGGGTTCACTAACTCATCAGTGGGAATGGTTTGCTTCCAAATGCCTATTTGGTCTCCTAGAAGTGCAAATTATGATTTTTTTTTTTTAATTATGATTAATTCTGATTTTTTAAATTACAGATAATTAGGGAAGACCATAACTGTGTATCATAACTCTCGATTTTCCCTGTTGTAGTTTTTAAATAACTAGCAGTTAGTCAGCAGATTTCTCATCTTTCACAACTTCTGTTGCACTGAAGCATTATTAGAACTTGGCTTCTTTTGTATACTGCTAGAGTCTTGACAGGTAATACTGCATTTGTTACAGTTCAAGTCTGTCAGATATTAAGAAGTATTCTCATCCTTTAGAGAAATACTAGTTGCACAGACCCACCCCCCCCCCCCCCAAAAAAAAAAAGAGGAAAGCTGCCTTAACAACCAGAGGTTAAAAGCACATAGAAATAAATTGTTGGCATACGTAGGTTATCCTTACACTGCAAAACCAGTGGTCCTCATATGCCTCAGTATGTCCAGCTCACGCCACCTCCCAAGTATGATGTGATTCCTTGTAGGCAACTACAGTTCTGAATCAAGTCCAGATGAAGTCCTTCTCAAGTCTTGAGAGGGTTGACAGAATCAGACATGTACATTGAAAAAAGATACAGTTCTCATATCCTAACTCCTGTTTATGATCAAACTGCCCTTCAGCTTGTGAGCTCTTATCAGTCCCTACAACATAGCAATATTCTCATTGTCAAGTGATACTAATGACCTTGAGTTTTTTCTTCATCTTCCAACTACTGTTCCCTCATCCATCCTACTTTCATGACATCTGTGTAACTACACCGGAGCTGAAGGTTTTCTCATCCTCAAAAAAGTAACAAGTCAAAAGACAGCTTCTATGCTGTTTGGGTTTTTGCAACTAAAAGAGGACTCCAAAACTAAACCTAAATGTTCTTCCTTGTCTTCTGTCCTCCTCCTTTTCCCCCTCTTCTCCCTTCAATGATCAGCATGCTTAAGTGCTTCCTTCCAAAAAGCCCTTATAGCATGTCTTCCACTCGTCAACACCGGGAGGGTTGGCAAACCACACCCTCCGCAGCGAGTGAGAAGGAATCAACCAGCACTGTTCTATAAATTAAAAAACCTGTATGGCTTTTACGTTTATAACAGCTGCAAAGATACCGTTGTAAAGGTGTTGCTGGCTCTTTCCTCTTTTGACTGCTGAGCAAGTCAGCGTACCTGTGGAAGTGCTTGTGTACTCAGAAAGGTAGCTTCTAAATAGACATGTGGGATTTTTGAGGGGAAAAAACCCACCCTATGAAATCTGTTGATGCATTTCCCCAAGTAGTATCGCTGTCATGAATCCCAAACATTATAACAGACTGTAGTGACGTATACGGGAAGCATTTGAAAACTGATGATTAAACAAGTTTGTTTTCCTATGCCAAATGTAGACTTGAGAAGGAAACAGCTTACATGGGTAATAATGTTTGTTTTGGATCGATATGCAGTAGATTGCCCAGTGCTGATTATTTTGAACAAATGCACAGCTCTACCCCATGTAATAAAAATCTGGCTGCCCTTTGTTACTCATGAAACTCATAAAGGTTAAACCTTTAGCCTGAAGGAAAAAAAGATCCTTTTCATCCAATGAAAATTAATAGGACTGAGCATCCCTCCCCTTGCAGGCAGCTGTAATTTTTCAGCTAAGAGGCATAGAGGTTTAAGAAGAATTGATGATGGAAAGTTTTTGTCACCAACATAAGCACATTTTAAAAGCGGCTAGCAGTAGGCTCACACTGAGAATTGTACGTCTGAGGCTATGCCAGTGGTACTTAGCACAGCTGCTCATGGCTGTGCGCCTAATTGAATGTTGTTTGTCTCAAGATTTTCCAGTGGACCATTTCAAGTGGCAGCACACAGCTGATGTGCCATATAACCCGCATTAACACCTCACCTGCAAAGTACATAATGACATTCAAATCTGCTGATTAGATGCAAAATACAAACACATGCCAGTGGTTGCATTTCAGAAGTAACCATGCCCATCCACAGTGAAGAAAACGAGTGGACTGTTATCGAAAAATGGTCCCGCATCCTCTCTCTCCAAAAAAGATTATTGGTAGCATGTGTAGGAATTAAAATTTCTTACGATCATTTTTTGATGATGGCTCTTTAAGGCTAGGTAAATCTAATTCTGTTTGTTTCCCAGGCATTTATTTTGCATCTTAACTCTTATGTAAAGGTTTGTAAAACATTTCTGTGATGCTAAAAAAGGAAATCTTCTGATAAATTACTTCTCATATACATAGAATGAGCTGTCAAATTGCGTGATTTATAAAATTAGAGGATGTTAATCTAATATCTCTTAATATAGCTGCTACTCTCATGTCAATCTTTCTTACTGGAGCATGTTTGTTCCAGATTTATTTATTTTTTAATAACTAGTGTTCACAGTGAAGTTTATGTTTATATTAAATTAATTTACCTCCATTTGAAAGTGCTGAATCCAATCCGTTTCCTTTTTCCACTGAGAATGCAGTCAAGCACAGTTGCTGCCCAATAAATATTTGGAAAATAGGTTTTTATTATTGTTGTGTCTTCAGGTGATTACATGCAGTGGCTTATCTGAGAGATCATCACAGTCACTGTGAATGCAGTGGAGTAAGCTTTGTTCTACCAGAGCAGGTAACACCTAAAAAACTCCAAACAGAACCTAAACTTTGAATTTAGGAATAATTACTTAAGACTTACTTAAAATAATGCAATAATGTAGCATAACCAATTAAATTCACATCCACAATGAGACATGACACATAGTTTGGGTCTTTTTACCTTAGAAAATACAAGTAGATAGTCTAGCAGTATGTAGTCTTGCTAAGTTCCATGTGTTTTGAGGTTATGTTCATTAAAATAACGAATTCTTACATTGAAAAAAAAATTGTCATTGTTTCGGCTATGCTACCCCAAAAAAAGAAAGAAGCAACCTTGAAAACCCATGTTATATTAAAATGATACCTAGTGGACAACACCAATCTCTTGAAAGAGATTTATGACAAAGGAAAAAGCTTAGGGAAGCAGGCTTATAATGAGGGTGAGAACTTAAGTCTGTCCCTTTGTGTCTTCAGACTTTGTGCACTTTGTGAAGAAGGGTCCCTCTGAGGAAAGTGGTGATCTGAATATCTAACGAAAGTCTGTGTGTTCTATAGAATGGCAAAAATGAAGCTTGCGTAGACAATCATAAAGCTGATGCTTTCTAATTTTACAGGCTACATAATCTACTTCTAATCTAGCCTCCACATAGACTCCTAAGCATGAGATTCTTGCTAGAGAGAAAGGTAGAAATAGACTGTTACCTATATACATCCCTCACAATGAACCAGCTGAAGCATTTGAACCCTTTTTCTTCAGTTACTGTAAAACCAGGTGCTGTTACTGGAATTACCTGGCTAGCAGTACTCAGGGAACACACTGCTGCTGGCAAGACCTCAAAGGGGTTGAGGGAAGAAGCTTCTACTACCCTGTTTCTCCATCAGTGTCATCCCTGAGCTGAGGCTACAGGCTTTGGAGCTGCCCGTGTATTCTGCAGGTGGGGTGCTGTTAAAGGCCATCAAAGTGGTTTTGAGACGGGTGAGATTTGGAAATAAAAGCCTTCTCATTCCTCTGCTTTTTTTCTTGCATACTTCCTACCCCCAAAACTAGAGTAACCTCTTGGCATCCCCACTACAATGAGTATGCTGCCATCAGTACTTTGTCTGAGGTATGTTCTTTACTCCATGGGCATGCTTATTCACTCCCTTTTTAATTTTAACAACATTAATGGATCTCTTAGAGGTCTTCCACATTTAAATCTCTTACTTTGTCAAACTAATTAGTGTTGTTTTAATCACTTTCATATCTCAGAGCATCCACATCCTGATAGGTGCTTAAGAGAGAAGAATAAAGGAATGGCTCCTTCCCTGAAGAGCTTGAAGTCATTCTCACTGAAATAGTTCAAGAAGGCAGCTACTCTTAAAACAGACTTTACAAACTGTACTTTAGGAACTTGTAAATGACATATTGAATTGTTAACTCCTACATCGCACCCATCATGATTTTTGTTTCAAAACTTTCTTTGATAAACTGATCAACAATTCCTTTTTAATAAACTCTCTTCTTGAGAGTGTCTTTTACCTTGATCAAATAATTGACATGTTTTAAGGAGCATGGCTCTTTTACACAATTTGTATATTTTTACGAAGTATTGTGTTACAAGGACAAAGAGATTGACTTGGAGCAACTTTAGTAAACTAACAAGAGAACTGCTCTAAGGAACTGACTTTACAAGCAACAGTCTTTTGTATAGACACCAGATTTCATCAAAATTAAAGTGCAGTGAGGCAATATGATACGCACTGATAATGTGCAGTGTTAAAGCCATAGAGAACAAATGACTGGGGGGGTACTGTAATAAGATGCAATTAGAGGGGCATTTTAAATTTATTACTACTAGAAGTGAATTTTAAGAGAGAATCTGACCAAGAATTATGACTCAGACCTTTGAGAAAGCACTGTATTTAATCTCCTTATGAGCGAATTTGAAGTCTTGATTTATTCTCTGTCACCCAAATTCTGTTAACAAAGTAAATAAACTACATATTTTTAAAAATCTCATCTATTATTCTCAACCCTCATATGTCTTTTTAATTTTAAAATTAAATATTCTGGATATTAAGTTGCAAAATACTGTCTTTAAAAACTCATTTCAATGTATTAATAAGATAAGCTACTGATTACACTAGTCCAGGTGTTCAGAACTGCTTAGATATCTCTATGGAGCACGGCACTGTGCCATATCATCATATTCTATCTTTTGTCTGGCTCATTTTGTTAGCAGAACATTTCAATAACGTACAAAAAAAAGCTTCTATGTTTCACTTTATTTCATTCATTGCTGTTCTTATCCACACCAGAATTACAGTTTTTATTTGAAGGTGTTACGTGGGAGGTGATGAAGAGCCCAATGAACCTTCTTTATTCCCTTTGTTCCCACTTGTGGTAACAGGTCATATTGGGGTTTAGCTGGAAGAAGAATTTGAGTGGCCTCGCTTTAACAGAATAATTACAATGCCATAGCTACGCTGATATAACTCCCCCATGTGGATACTCTATTCTAAGGATAAAAAATATTTTATTCTAGAATAATTACTCTGCTTTTTAATTCTATCTGAACAAAGTTACTTTCCCTCTGAAGGGAGGGATCACATGGGAAGCATATCTAGATATCTATAAAGTTTCATTTCTTCTTGCAGTCCAACCCTCTCAGGGGATCCTGAGATGCTGGAACGGCACCGACTCCAGCTCGCCAAGTCTCCACTGTACTTCAGTTAAGGGAAGAGCATGATCTGCCATCTAGTCTAGTCAAAGAACCCTCTCCACAGAGAAGAAGGGGATTGAAAATGGGATACTATGAGATATCTCAGCAGTACTGGGTAAGTAGCTCATATATAGGTTAATATCAGCCTGAACTGAAGGGATGAATTTTCACTCAAATGTCTAGACTAAAATCAAAACTCTCATTTCTTAGGTTTTTTTTCCTGATGGACTGTGGTAGGTTGACCTTGGCTGGACGCCAGGTGCCCACCAAAGCCGCTCTATAACTCCCCTTCTCAGCAGGATGGGGTGGGGGAGAAAATGAGATGGAAAAAAAGCCTCGTGGGTCAAGATAAAGGCAGCTGAATAAAAGCAAAAGCAAAGGCTGTGCACGGAAGCAAAAGGAAAACAAAGGTTTTATTCCCTACTTCCCATCAGCAGGCAATGTCCAGCCACTTCCCAGGAAGCAGGGCTTCAGTACCTGTAGTGGTTGCTCTGGAAGGCAAACGTCATAAATAATGAATGCCCCCCCTTCCTCCTCCTTTCTCTTAGCTTTTATTGCTGAGCGGATGCCATATGGTATGGAATACCCCTTTGGTCGGTTTGGGTCAGCTGTCCTGGCTATGTCCCCTCCCAAGATCTTGCCCACCCCCAGCCTACTGGTGAGGGGGGAAATGTTGGAGAGACGGCCTTGATGCTGTGGGAGCACTGGTGTGTTATCAACACCTTTCTAGCTACCAATACAAAGCACAGCACTCTGAGGGCTGCTGTGGGGAAAATTAACTCCATCTCAGCCAGACTCAATACATGGACAGTTGAAAATTATGCTTTTCTTTGACGAAAATAGCTTAATAGGAAAAGCCTAGGCAGTCCCAATTACAGACTTAACTAAACTGAGTAACATTTAGTTTAGGGACAGAAGTAAAGTTACTAGTGTCATAGACACTATTCACTTTCTAACATATACGAATGCTTTTCAAATTCTTTTTCACAATGCATCTAAGATGCTGCGTACAGACACAGACAGAAGATCTGTCTGTACAAGTCTCCCAGTGTAGAATGTTTTCTAGACTTGCAGACAATTTCCATGCTTTCCCTTCACATATCAAAAAGACTTCACACATTAAAAATGCCAAAATAGGTTACTTAATGTAAGTGAAAAGAAATAGGTATGATCTTCTATTATTTACTCCAACCTTTCTTTTCTCTCTTAGAAAGAGTGAAGCTCCTCAATGGTGTTAGGTAGGAAAAAACCATCAGACTCTAGCTGATCTAGAAATAGAATAAAAGGTTTTCTATTGCTGCCGCGATAAATAGTGTGGATTATCTAGAGCTGCCTGATCACAAGTGGCATCAAGAATACATTTCGCATCATCAGCATGGAAAGAAATTCTCATTGTTACTAGCAGAACCCCTACCACAGCCTGAATACAGTTTAGTTCATGGCATCTGAACTTTCAAAATCACCAAGACAGAGCTATTTTTAGCTATAAAGCTATTTTGTAGCATTTGATTTTTCTTAAGAGTGCAATTTTTAAAAAGAAAGTGCCTTGTTTACTGCTTTGCAGCTTTACATTTCAGTTAGTAAAGTGTCACAGGTTTTAAAGACCATCTGAACTTCCCCTTGAAAGGTATGAAAATACTCCTGGATGACTTCTAAACGATAGACTTAAGGGCAGACGCTTAGCTTGTGTAAATCAGTATCACTCCATTTAAGTTAATGGAACTATGCCAAGATACCAACTTTCATCTGACACGGTCTCTTTTTTGCTTCCAACTATTCTTTCATGGAGTTAGAGAACAAAAGAGTTTCAGAAGAAATCTTTCTGGGTACAGACTGTCCTGTTCGGGCCTGACGGATACCATAAAATGGAACTTTAGCTGATGAACCAAACACTGCATCACATTTCCTCCAACAACAACAATCTGAAATAATGATCTATAGGCGCTTACTGTTGCCAGCACTTTTTAAACATTTCCCCTTGTGCAACAGTTGAAATCCCAGGAAGTTAAATCAGCTTGCAAATTTGACTGAATCGACACCTGCTCATCCAAAACACATTTTAACTACAGGAAGGAATTCTTCACTCTCATTTGGAGCAGCAAAAAACGAAACACAGAAATCATGGCCAAACAATTTCAAGGCTCTGCAGGAATACAGAATTAAGCCATAGCACGTCCTTGCTGTTCCATCCTGTTTTCTACTAGTTCCGGTACACAAGCAGGCCCAGGCTACAAGTACATTTATCATTTGCCATGCTTCTGTTGAAGAATAGTCAAATATAGCCACACATCTTCTCTCACACAATGTGAATCTAATTGAGAAATGGGAACTAATATCACGGTCTCATTAGTAGTTTCTGCTTCCCTTTGTTTTCTTATATGCCTATACATCAGTATACATAGTGTGATATACTGAATGCAAAACAGTGGGATATATAACATCCAAAACAAGTAGGTTTCTTCTGCTGCTATGAATTCTATCAAAACTGGTTTTAACCTGGCCTTGCAATCATAAAAAAATATAAGTTTATATATTATATATCATATATGTTACACCAGTATTAAAATTATTCTAGAGAGTTTAAGAATATTTAATTTTTATTTTATATTTATGTACCTGAAAATTTGTTGCTACTGGAATTGATAAGAAAATTTTTAAAGACATTTCAAATGTACTTAACTTTTATTGTTAGTTTATTGCATCTTTGTAAAGGAAGGAAGGAATGTATGCAGTGTAATGTTAATGAATGTATTCCCTTTGTTCAGAAGACCCAAAATCAAGACTGAAATCTTGGTGACTTAGGAACTCATGAAAAAAATGGAGAAATTCAGATTTACAAACCTGTTGTGAAGCTGGTGCTGTGGCTCTCTACCTGTACTCAGCTGGGGTTGTTATCAGAGAGTGGCAGCTGATAAGCCACAAACCATGGCTGGACTCAAGCAGAGAAGGAATTGGCACTATCGTCTCCTACATACCTAGGAAGTGCCATAGCAAATGGGACTGTGGCAGTTTTAATATTAATCTCTCCCTCATGAATATGTTTTTTTATCTATGAACATTTAAAGAAGAGAAATAAACTGAATTCCCAACTAAAATGTCCAGGAAGCAGATTTCCTGTTTGCCAGACAGCCCTAGCTGACAAAGGCTTCATATTTAAGATGATACTTGAGCAGTTACACTTGAAATGCCAGAGTAAACCCCAGGAAAGAGGCCAAGTAAGCAAAAAATAGGTAGAAGAGTTTTAAGTGCACTGTGTATTCGTTTGTCATGCAGCAGCATTATACATCAAGTACGTTCTCATTCCTAACTTAGGAAATTGTACGGTATTGCTATAAACCCACACTTAGATGCGGGTAGTGGTGTCCCGACAGACACGTGTTCATTCTTTCACAGCTGAATCTCAGTATCACAGATGCCAGGAACACCTCCAGCACTGGACTCTGATCCTCATAACAACCAACACATACCTAACTGGATTCACAGAAGCACCTTATCTTGAAAATGGTCCCTTGATTTTCAAGCGATTCCCTGTTGTGAACATTGCTATTGGCCTTTATCAGTGCCTCACCATCTCTCAACTAGCAGCAGAGAGGTGACCCTCCCTAGAAATGAAGGACAGGAAAGAATGAAACACATACACAGAGAAACAGAAAAATAAAGAGAGGACATAAAAGGATAAAGGGGTCTTAACTGAAGTTAACTTTTAGTTATTGATAATAAATATCTCAAGCTACTTTACTGAAGTTGTATCAAGGGAGCGACACATTCATAATTACGCTGCAAACATATTCTATGTATATGCACAGCTTACGCAATATTTTTACTGGAAATTTCCCTGCTTCTTTAATTTTGTGCCAGCTCTTTATGGAGCCCTGTACTAACTATTGTCAAGGGAACTGTTTGTATTTAGTTCCCTGTAGAAGGGGGTGAGGATTACACTAAGACTTTAAGAAGAGGAGAGATAACGAAGAAAAAAAGGCAATAAAGAAGAGACATGGGGAAAAAATAGAACATCCATAATCTTGTAGTTCTCAACCTTTTAAATCAGTCAAATAAGGATGAACAGTAATTTAATACATTCTAAGACCAACATGAAGTGAATTTTGGAAGGCCGCACCTTACAGAACTGGAACAGCCACTTTTTGTGAAAGCTTTTATATTCCATGGCAAGTTTCTAAAACAATTTAATAAACAATAAACAAAAGTTTAGTGTTTCTGAGTTTTGGACTGTGTCATAGTAGCGAACATCACATTAGATACTGCAACACTTGGGAAGTACAGTCATGGAGCTAGTATAAAATCTCACTATAAAGAGACAGCTCGATTGTAAATAGGCTCATGTTGCCTATGCATGCATTATGTGGAGAATTACTAGCTGGAGCGAACAGCAACTGCTGCTCAAATATTGTAACAGTAGTAGAAATAACTAGGGGGAAGCAGGTACCTTTACTGTCTCAGGCCACAACTGCAGCACAGCATCACATCGTCCCATGTTGCTAATTGCAGCATTACACAAGTACATCACAAACACTGAACCTCTCTCCATCATGAGTATCAGAAATAATCTTTATGCCAGTAACTCATGTTTAACCCCCCCAAAGAAACATACTGCTTATGCCTGATAGGTTTTTCAAGACACAAAAACCTCAAAACACTTCAAAAACCCAAGTAATCCGCTGCCTAAGTCAAGACCAGAGAACAGCACAAATCTCTTCCTAGTCAGAGGAGCTGATCAGATGATCCCATAAGGGATCCCATTGCCCACAGACTGGATGAAAACACCTGGGCAGTGATGCACGCTAACTCAGATGATTCAGCGAGAGCACTTAACCTGCACGAGTTTCTTGGACAATAAAAGCTCGCTGGGTTTACTGTGCCTGCACAACAGATTTATTAACAGAGTTGAAGTGCCTCTGCCCTCTGCTGCCAGTTTTCAGTCCCATAGTGCAACAACTTCCATTGAAACACAAGAAATTTGAAAGCTGTGGGAGACAAAAAACATGCAGTGTAGGGATGCCAACCAGTGCCGGGGTGAGAGGGGTCTCCTGGACACTCTTGGGACAAATGCAGGGGATCCAAGCTGGCATTAGACCAGCAGTGCTTGAGACAAAAAAAAGACTAAATCCTGAACAACAGTTCCAGTCATGGAGGTAGAAGAGGGAAGATGGAGTTAGACAGAGAAAAGTGACATGATGGAGTGACAGCTTGCTCCAGAAAGAGGGAAGAGAGTGTCAAAATTGACATAGGAGTTGTAAGCCTGAATGGCAGGGAAGATGCTGAAACTGCTGATGGACATGTAAGAGGAGATGTCAGGAAAAAGAAAGGTGCACCTGTGAAGAAGAGGTAGATCTAAGCCAGCATATTGAATGCAGCTAAAACAGAACAAGGGCATGGGAAAGGTAAGACTGGGTTAAGACCTAAGGCAAGAAGGCCTTCTCCAGGGACCAGAGAGGCATGGGAGAGGAACAGAAATAGACTCACAAGTAGGAGCAAAATTTTGATATTTATTCAGAGAAGTGCTAAAAGCAGAAGTTATATTTTTCTGTCCTGAAGTGTTACATCTGTTATAGATAACCGTATTTGGTAAAGAATGTAGTTTTGTCATGTACTGAATTCTTGTCAAAATTACTCTTGGGACAGCCAGGTATCATGTAACCCACAGTGAAGTCCTATCAGAAATGTACTTGACGCATCATAACCTATTAACACTGAGAAGCTGTCTAGATGGCAATCTAGGGACATTGATCTTGGATGTCTTCGCTGATGCTCCAGAGGCATCAGTAGGTGAATCTGAGTTTGACCTTGGCTGGTCTAAACCCTACTATGGTGGACATCTGGAACAAAAGAGACAGGTGCTGAATCTGTATTATATTTTGAAAAGTGACTGAAATACAGATGGTAATAATGGAATTCTAGCAGCATGGGGTTTGGTGCCCATATCTCTCATTGCAAATACAAACCTTGGGGACAGGGAATTGCTCAGCTGTGGACTTAATGCTAGACAAACAATAGAAATGGAGGAGGAATCCCGGGAAACATGAATCACAGCAGGCTTGAGATCACACTGGGGGAGGAAGCAGTTCACGAAACTTCTTGTTCCTTTCAGTTGTACCTTTCAGTTGAAAATAAATTCCTTCCTAACTTGTGTTCACTGCTTGCCTGCCATGTGTTTAGTTTTATTTTTGCTTTGCACTTTTTCAAGTGTTAAAAGGAAAAACAAGAGTACCTGAAGTCCAGTGAACATAAACTGTGATATGCAAGTTTGAGGCCTTAATTTCAAAGACTAGCTACGTAGAAGACAGATAGGGGTTATCTGGAAAAGTGTTAAAGGAGTAAGGGAAGTGGATGCTGTATACAGGAATAAAGGGAAGTTCATCAAAACCTATCTTAAAATTCAGTAGGAGTTTTCTCCCTACTATCGCTGAATGACAACTCCAGAATCTTGGACTGCTAGAAACCTCCTTTGAACCTCCACCCTAGAGTTCCTCAAGGCCTTCAAGATCCGAATTTCCTTTATAAAGTCTAACACAGATTAAACATTAACGGTTTTCACTTAATCCCTACAGTTCCTAACCTCCATGATGTGGCTGTCTTTGCCTGTTAGCCTATCTCTCCCTTTCAGATATTACCCTAATGGTCTCTTTTAAGTTATTATTTATCTATGAAGCCTGAGGGTCATCCTAATAGCTTTCTGCTTACACAGGAATAATTTCTAGATATGCAAGCAATCAGTATTTTCAGTTTACTTCACCATCTGGTTTCTTAAATATCTATTTTTTTGTATGTCTTTAAAGTGAAGCAATGGACTCATTTCTTAACCTCCCATTTATTTGAACTCTTAATCAGGTGATTAAAGTTGTTTGACAGTTCTTTGTGCGGCGCATTTTTAATGACTGAAGTTCTACAACATGCTCATTACTTTCACAAACCGTACTGGTTATACCATGATCTGGTAAGAAAACCTATGCAAAAATATGTCTGGGTCCCGTCATTACTTGTAGTATTTTTCTTCCGATCAACATCTGGAAATTACATAATAACATAGCTCTTGGGAACATTTATTCTTGTAATAACAGCATAGAGACTTTACATATCCAAGTCTGATACTTGCCATATGGTGGCTGGAAAGGTGAAATGAGATTTTTTTTTTTTTATAAGGATGACAAGAGACCATGAAATATCTGAAGGGGAAAAAGGAAGAGAGGAAGAAAAGAGAAGGCAAGAGCAAAGCAAGGAAGATGTCAGAGCAGCTACTGAGAAGAACAGGCAGAGGAATCGGGGAGAAAGAAAGCAAACAAGCTGGTGATAAAAAAACATGTGAGCAAGATTTCTACCTGGTCTCCGTTTCAGGGCTGGATAGGAGGAGGTTTCTCCTGTAATTCTCTGTAGTTCAAAGGCTGTCAGAATTGATATACGGGGGAAGAGAAGATACCTCGGATGGTACAATACTTAGACAAAGTATTCTACAAAGTCTTGGTCCATTTCACAAACACATACTAAGGCATTGTCTTTAGGCAACCCTAAAAGTCAGGCTTACTCAACTCTGTAGTGCCGGCCCAAGAAGATAACAGTCCTGTAGGCTGGAAGAACACAACTCTGCCTGAGTGGCTGCCACTAGACATCCCATCTGCTCTTGAGGAGACTTCAGATAACCTTTTCTAGAGGGTTAAGGCACCACTTGCTACAAGGAAAGCAAGGATTTTTAGGCAGTGTGTGACTACTAAATACAGGGACACTTGCATCCTACCAGCCATACAGATATGTAGATCCAGACTGTGATGAGCTTTGGCTTTAGCCCATTACCTGGCTTAGCCACAAGTATAAACATAATCTTAAGAGTGGAAGTTATGAAAATCAAATGAGAGAAAATCTTATGTAGATAAATTAGAGGTTGTAGAAGTATGACAAAAGACAGCACTCAATAGACAGGGTGATGTAAGACGAAATAAGATGATTATTAAAAAAGATAAATTTGCAGCTAGTAGACCATGAAGAAAAGAAGGGTCAGGTAAGTCCCGCATCAAGAAGAGACAATGACCTAGACTGTAAGTGAGGGAACTGATGCAGAACTACAAATAAAAATGGTCATGTCAATGAAAAGGAGCAAGATGAGGCAAGGTGCAAAGCTAAATAAAAGCTAAGGAACAAAAAGTGGAGGGAAATGACAAAGAAAGGAGAGCTCAAAGAGTCAAACTCATTGAAGAAGAAAGAAAGAAAGAGACAGCCGAAACTACAATAGGACCCTGAAATGTTAGAGAGCCATCATTAGTTATCAGTGTCTGAGAAGGGATAGAAAAAGAAATGAAAATTATGTCTGACCTACTAGAAAAAATAGAGACAGTATTAATTCTAAAAGAAAGGAATTATCTGGCTGTGGATAGCCAGTGTACTAATAGGACTGGTACCATTCATCTTATATACCCATTACTATGAGCAGTATCTAAACACAGGTACTATTGTATCTATCTAGTACAATATTACCGGGCAACTAATTTAACCATATAATTTAGGGTGAATATTCTAAGACAATCTCAGATTCTCTAGAAGAAAAACCAAACTGAGTTTGCAATACTCTGGTTTATATATCTGCCCCTAGAGACACCATTTAATCAGATTTGTCTCAAATATTAATTTCTATACAAATGAGTTTCATAAAAATACAGTTAATTGAAATATACTTCAGATGGATATGGATGATTCCTCCTTCTCCATCAGAAGGTAGAGTACTTACTTCTAGTTTTAGAAAAGAAAAAAATCTACTCCAAATATTGGAATCTGAAAGTGAAATAGACTATAATTGACTATTTCAATTTTTAAATGAGAAAATTAGTAGTAGCTATAGCAAATATAGCAGCATAACATTTTTCTTTACTTTTTCAGTTTAAATAATGTAATTTATTAGTTCCAACACAGTCTAAGTAAGAGAGATTTTCATTAAAAGTATGAGGCTAAATTGCTAGTATAGACAGACACAAGTCCCACAAAGCCATGTAAAAACAGATCTTTGCATACTCGCTATGGAACTAGCCCACCATTTCAACTGGATGGCGCCTCTTTAAATCGATACTCTGCGCACAGAGCACAGCTGGATGTTCAGTCCCTGGAACTACTCACCACAGGTAGGAAAGCTAGATTTTTTACAACATTCTTTCATTATTTTTCTTAGCCCTTTCTTCTCCTAAGCTGGATTGAAAGACCTACACCTACCTCAGTACGTGAATAAAACATACAACAAATTAAGAAAGCTGTTATGAGATTGACCCTCCCTCTCCCAAGCCTGATAGTTCAGACCGCACGCTTGTGTTTCGACTTCTGCGCTACCACCAGACAATAAGATGGGTGAAAGTGTGAATCTGTGTGTCACTGAACACTATAAAATGACTAGCCTTCACGGGTTTTCATTTCTTACTTCTAAAGCACAGAAAGTCATGAAAAAGCATGACACAGACCAAGCTCCAAGTCAAATTAAAATTTACATATATTTTCCCCTTTGTCTTTGCACAGAACTCTTCATGTCACCTACTCTGTACATGTACGACTCATTCTTATGACCTGCAAAACATAGGCATAACATGTATATTGCTAGGAGTGATATCACGGTAGTCCAAGAGCTACACGGGTACTTAAAAAAATAATTCATTTTAAATAAGAGGCAATATATGTTGCAGAGTATCCATGGCAGACTTGTATGCGGAATTCAGGTGCAAAACTGTACTCCCCTTGCTCCAGGTCTTGTCACAGATGTGTATTTTATCTGCCTATTCTGTGGTGCAGCAGAATGAGAATTCTTCATGTGGCTGTAACAGCCCCAAGGAGTTACAAACACAGCCACGGTCAGAATGAGGTCAGGTTATTCCACATCCCTTTTCTCTGGTACAGCAGCAGCAGGAAAAACATATGGCATAACAGACATTAAGTCATATTGCTCGTTCTAAACTTAGTCTTCTCTTTCTACCACATGTGGAAAGTTCCACAAGTAATAAATGTCAAGAGCTCTTGCATTGCCCCAAATTTTTGAAAATTATTCCACTTGTTCAGGCAGCTGAAGCAGGAGGGACACAGACTAAAGCCTGTGCACTCTGACACAAAAGCACTCAAAGGCTCGTATTTTTCTTCAGGCTGCAAAGAAATGCATTTACTCACTACAGCATCCCAGAGACGAGAACTATAATCAGATGTGAAATGCCCCCAGTTTTTTATTGACACCATTGATCACATACCCGTAATAAGCTAAGATGACCACATTTGGGCTCCTTTTCTCATTGCACATTATGAACTAACCCCGAAGTCATCCTGAAGATCACGCTTGCTGCCAACACGGACAAGAAGCTTTCAAAGGCAGGCTGAGGTGTAGTTGGTATTTCTACATCGTCCCCAGCACAGCCCTCCCAAGCACACCCGGCAAGGCAGCGCTCCGCCAGGCATTCCCAGGAAACCTCACCACAAGCCTGTGGACTTTTGTTCGCAAGCTATATGGATGAGAAGCAGACAGCTGCTGGATTATTCAGTACGCAAAGTTCCCTTGGACATACATGAAGAGATACAACTTGGAAGTAAGTTATGGCAGACGCTACACAGATTGGTAAGAGAGAGGGTGCGAGAACCTTCTCCAGCATTCCAACACTGAACTTAGAGGGAATGTTTCAACTTGGACTAAAAACTGCTTCTAGAGAGCTAGGATCACAAGCCCATTTATCATTATAGTGGCAAGTGCTCCCTCTGCATTCAAAAGGCATGGGGGAGTCTCACCAGAAAATGTGCTGTGCCTTCTGCGGTGTCCTCTGGGACAGCATGGCCCTTTACTCTTACTCAGAGAAATGCCTTAAAACCCTTTCATATTATATACGCTTCACTGGGAGTGTTACATAGTCATTCAAGAGGAAAGGAAAAAAAAAGGATAATTAAAATGACATTCATCTATCGCTTTAAAAAATGTTCATATGTATGCATACATCTTCAGAGTATTTTTATTGGAAACATCATTAATAAAATCAAGACCTACTGATGTAACTCCACCCTAAGGTGAAATTGTCATTGACTTCAACGGGATATTTGCCTGAGTAAGGCCAGAGGAATTAGATTCAATACAATTAAAGCAATAAAATATTCCCTCACCAAAATAAAACTGTAAAAAATGCTGCTGTCACTACCGTAACGCTGTATTATTCCAAGTATGTGCTACCGGACTGTTATGCCTGCGGAGATGGTTGCAGGGGAAACAGCGCTCTACGTTCTCTTCTACCAAAGCAGATCTCTGCAGGTAATTTTAATGGGCCTGTTAATAACCTGGCAACCGTCCCAGCCAGATGTAGCACATTTAAACATTGTCCTTATAGCTTTGTCAGAACTGTTGACATTGCATGTCAGTAATGGAAAATTGCCACCGCACCAAACAACCATCTTCATTATATGGAATCACATTGTTAATCTACAGCCAAATGCAACTTGAGGCGGAAAGAGAGTTTAGATTGCACCCATCTGTATACTATCACTCCAGGTGGCAGGTCGTTCTTCAGGATTAGAGATTGAATCAGTCTTTCCATCATCAATAAGCCCTCCTCCACAACGAGTGCCTGTCAATCCAATATTTTACTTTCAGCACCGTGAGGACCGCACAGCATGGTAATGAAATTTCTCTGTAAGTAGACCACGGGGATCTATACCAGAGAGATACATCTCTTTAAAAAGCTCAGGGAAATCAGACAGCGTGCTGCACAATCTGGACAGTAACTCGGTTTCAAGCACCACCCTAACAGTTTTATCTGCTTAGGGACGAGATCTACCAGATAAAACAGCATTTTAATGCTGGGTTATTTCATTTTTTGTAGTAATTAGTATTGGGTGATTATTTCCCATTTGGAAAGGTTTGACAGCCTCAGAAAAGAAATCCATTTCTGAAACAAAACACGCTTGTTGGTATAAAGCTTCTACATTTAACATTTCTCATCACATATTACAAGTATGACCTTGGCTAAAAAAACTATTTTAAATTGCCCATGATTAAAACTTACTGGATATTATTTATTATTCTTTTCAAGATGCAACTTAGCCTCTTCCAGAAGCAACCGGAATTTCTTCAAAGCCCCCTTGCCACCTGCAGTAGGCAGTTTGTCTCCCGCCTCCTTAAATTACCTGTCTTGCTCTTATGTATTTACAATATGACTCTAACCGTGGTACCTAGTCACCATCACCAGGACTCTCCTGAATCAGTTAGAATGATTATTTCAACATTTTAGGCATTTTGACTTTCTGATGATAGGTTTATTATAAAAATATAAACTATGAAAATGAATACATGCGTACTAGCTGCAACTCATGCACTTCAATTACTACAAATGAAACTACTTTTGTAACAAAAATACCATGAGTGCAAAATTCTCATATTGTAACAGGCATCTAGCTTTTTAAAAGTATATTATATGTATTGCATTCATTCCCACTTGTTATATTATGGATATTAAATTCAGCTTCCCCCTCTTTTTTTTTTTTTTTTTAAGTGTTCATGTTTTGAAAATGGTTAGTTACAGCACATTTTTTCAATGCGTACAGAAATAAGAATAAATGCATTGTTCACTTTTTCACAATCTATTGTTAATTTTGGTAGGTTATACATTTGTTAAACACCTAACAAGCTCAAGCTAACAATTATGATCATTTAACAGAAATGACTGTGTGGCATTGTCACAGAAACTGCTGAAAATAGGAAAGCAAATGAAACGACATTTCAACTATAGAGGAACAGAAACAAAAGAGAGACTCTAGGAACAGAATTTCTGGAGCAGTAGGACTGGTAGAAATACATCCTAGAATTTGTCTTTTACCTCAGTACATCATTTGCTTCTGGTTTATCACATCTGCAAATACAGGAAATGTATTTGTTTACAAATACAGTTCCTTAGGAGACAGACAATTTGATTATTATCAATCTATTACTGTCGTATTGCCCAGGAGAACAAAAGAAACAATGTCAGCAAGTATTTTTTTTCTGACAGATCTCCTTTTTATTATACTGCCAGTGGGTCTGATTGACGACGCTATTTCCTTTCCAACTACATGGACTGTAGCCCAGTACCTATGGAGGGGGCTCTGCCCGTAGGACTACAGTGGAGTAAGTTAGAAATCCCTGCTTGGGCTAGACTGTAGCTCATGGAATTGAGGATTAGTAAATGCCCCACCAGCGGCACCAGTTAAGCCCATCCTGCACTGAGAGGAATAGAATGATTCATTTCTTCATTCTGTGATCTTTTCATCAGAAATAACAGATTCACTAAATTATCACTATGGACTTGAATTTTATCTGAAGGATAAAGTCCAAAATACAGAACTTTTCTCCCATATTCCTCAGTCATTTTATCATTTATAAAATAAGGCCATATCCTTTGGTATTTCCTCTTACTTTTTCTTGGAGGTAAACTAAACTGATGCCATGAAAGGAAACATTATATGAAAAGAAACAACTCTAACACAAAAAAAAAAAAAAAAAAAAGGAGTTTTTGCAGCTAGAACTCAGAAACTCCTCTATCTATTGTCAGCCCCAAACCAGACCTTCTTGATGACCTTGGCCTTGCTTGGTAACACGTATAAGATAAAGGCTACATCTACACCACAAAAAACATTCTCTGGCTTCAGACCACCTGGTACAGCGAGCTTGCATCTACATTTCCTTGGGGTTCAACTCCACCAGTAAAGGATTATCTATGTCCAAAGCGTACTGCAGCCCACACTGTGCTGTGCTTGGCCTTAAATCCCTCTGGCCCCACTTACTGCTTCAATATCCACCCTGAAAAAAGGGGTTTGTTTTTGCTGTTCAAAATACACAAAATAATGGCTTTAACATAACCTGCCAGAAAGGTATTTTTTTTAACATGATACCAAGAGTCTATATTGTGTGCCGTGGGTATAGCACGTGACATATGAAGATATTTTAGGGTGCAAGGTTTGCCAAGACAGTGTGGGAAGACCGTGTAAACAAAGTTCCCAAGGTCTTACATACATTTGAAAACGAGCTGTCCCTGGAGTGAGCTACCCACCAAACCACATCTAGGTTTTATTTTAAAAGGAACTGGCTGGTCCACTCCAAAAGAAAGCCTGCAAGTAAACTACCAGGTACGCACCGTGGATGATCAGCAAACAGGGTCCCAAGGGCCACTGAGAGAGATGATTTGACTAAGAGTGTAACACTCTGACACTCCTTGGCTTTACATTGCAAGTGGTCAGCCTACTGAGTCTTTGGGAAGAGTCAGGACGTGTCCCTCCTTCAAGGTCTGAGTAAGGAGCCTCCAAAGAACAAGGATTCCCCTTTTCTCCCTTTCAGAGCATTTTCAACTACTAGTGTCTCCTCGTGTGACCTTCTTCCGTGATTACACACGACTGTAGAAAGAGCTGGAAAAATTTAAGCCACCACTTTTCCCCGACTGCTTGTTACTGTTCCCTTGCCCCAAGAGCCAAACAGGATTTGTGAGAGCACCACTGTTGCTATGCTGCCACAGCCATTGGCCAAATTCCTTTTAAAGTAAAACCTAGATGTGGTTTTATTTTAAAAATACCCTAGGTGGGTAGCTCACTCCAGGAACAGCTCATTTTCAAACGCACATATAGACCTTGGGATCTTTGTTTCAGGCTGGGGTGGACTGTTCACAGAGTAGTAATAGCAAGGAGGAGCACCGACCATGCTAAGTGGTCACAGCTATCCTTTCCCTGAACATCTCCTTTTGACTCATCGCCCCCTTTGCAATGATAATTTCACAATGATAGCCAAAGATTAGCGCTGCAGCACCAACCTTCCTCTTGTATCCTTTTTTGGTGGTCTATGAAAAGGCAGTATTACAGCACATCCCATCAGTGTCTGGTAAAATATAACTGATCAATGTTTGAAGCACCTTTTTATGTCTTTGGATGGGCATTAATTTTAATACTGTTCTTTGTGCAAATGGACCTTCCAATGCAGACAAAGAAACAGCAAAAGGGATGAAACTTACAGGATATGAAATTGAAATAAACAGGCCATGTGTCATACCCCAAGGGCTGTTGGCTCAGTGCTACAAGGATCTTCCAAGAAGATTAAATGCCAAGCATTAAATCTGGCCTCCCACTCTCCCACCCTCAAACTCGGTATGAATTTTGTTACTGAGATCCAGAGAGGGGAAATTCATTACCAAACTTTCTGAATCACCTTTGTATTCCTTGTATTTTCAGGTTGCCTGGGAACCTGTTGAACTCCTGGCATCAATTAGAGAAAGTTTAAAGCCACTCTAATTCATATTCTGGCTGCGAGCGTCCCTTACGAGCCATCCACCTGTCCAGAAGAGCCAGATAATTGACCATTCTGGGCCTGCCTGTAACCCCAGCACACCTCCAAAGTGGGGAGTATTTCCAAAGGCAGTTTTACCCTTTTATGACCTCTTTATATTGCCAAAGTGTTGTAATTTGGATGAGTCCAATGGAGAGTCAACTCTTCCATGTGCATATTAACCTGCTGAATGCAGAAATGCACCACACCGCGTCCGCGATGGATTTACCAGTCACTCAGGCCTGATAAATGACTCCTCTCATTAAGTGGCATTACAGGGAAATTTTCTAGCTATATAACTAAAACCAGACTTTACAATGTATGATACCCAGTTACAGTAATTTAGTGAACATACCTGTTTAAGAGAAAGATAGAGGAAAGGCAGGCGATTTGTATAGAAAGGAGCAACATCTGAAAAATCATTTTAAAAGGATGATTACAGCCATGATATGTGTAGAGGTGGAAAGAGGCATAATGAAAGAAATTGACTTACATGGCCAGATATAATATATTTCATATAATGGAGAAAAAGCTGAGTCAATGACCAATTTTGTATCACCGTTATTGTGAAATGATTACAGTCCCCTTTATCACAGCTGTACAATATGCTGACTGAACAGGAAAACATGCAGTACACACAGTGTAGCGATTTCTACCACTGTATAAGTAAATGTCAGACTTGTTCCATGTATTCAGGGATTTTCTTAATGACAACGTCAGCATAACACTGGCATTTTCCTCCTTTCATTTAATTCTTGCACTCCTCTTTCATCCACTAGCTGACCTTTGCATGCACTTGGTAGCTTGCCCAAGGTGCTGTCACACCTTCATTGCTCCTCTCTAATGATGGTCTTTCACTGCCAGATTCAAACAGGATAGTTGGTAAAGAATTGCAGGGCTCTGTTCCCAGTACAGTTCAGTGATAAAAATTTGAAAGTTTCACTATCTTATGTGACTTTTCACTTCTTCTCTGAAAAGAATAATCAACAATTGTTTACCAGAATTAACCTGTTTCAATACTATCCTCTTACAGCATTCTAGGACTCAAGAGAAGGAGTCACTAAAGAGACAACTATTGCACCAGCACCATAGAAACCCTGAGAACTAGGAACTCTTGAATGACTCAGTTAATGGAGTATGTTTTCTCAGTACAAAAGAAAAGGGATGACACACAATTAGAATGAAGGGAGTTTTACACGAGACAATGACATATAGAAGTAATTTGCGTTTTATAAAATAGGAACAATTATAGCAAATCGGGCCATGTTTATAGTACCATGTTGCACAGAAAAGACTTAATAGTCTTGACCCAGTAGTTACACTGAAAGATCAACACTTCATCCAGATATATATTATTTCTAGTATAAATACAAATAAATTGTGATCCAAGTTGCTGAAATAAAAGACAGACAAAAATCATTTTTTAATACAAAACTTAATTGTGCACCATTTTTGCTGCTGGTCTGAGGAGATTTGTCTCCATTGTACTGTGTTTAACAGCCCCTTGCATATGTTAGCCCACCACTGACCCCACAGCAGAGTCGGCAGGCAAGGGCAAGGTGTACAATAAATTCTGGAGTGACTTGAAGAGGGAAGTAGTAAAAGCTGAGAGAATACCCAGTAGCAGAGAGTTCAAAAGGAGACTAAGTCCAAAGCTTCCTTCCTGAGCAATGCCATTTTGAGGTTTTGCTCTCTCTTTCCAGGGTCTCTATACTCTCAAAGACTAACTTTCTGCCACAGAAGCTCCTCTTCCTGCCTTCTGAGCCTCTAGGAATGAATAAAATAGATGCGATTACCTTTTCTACATCATCCTCCCATTGCTTTATGATATTCTTTTACTTTGCCTGTGGGTTAAGAAAGGAATGGGCTAACTGCAAGAACAAACAGTTCCCGGCTAGTGGATTTCACAAGGTTCGACAAAAGCCAGACCTATCCGGGCTACACAAGTTCACTTAGCTTTGCTGATATCGTGCTATGTCAATACATTGATTTATTCCTAACAAACATCATTTAGCGCATACAGAACCAGAAGGAATTCCTGTCTCAGGCATAAAGCAGTTAAACCATAACTGCTAGCAACAGTTAACTCTGAAAGAAAGGTGACCTATTTGGGGAAAGGAATGATCAGTTATTTAAATCCTTTTCTACAGAACATAACAAAACTTATCTCATAAAAACAACTAGGTTACGAATTTGACAGGTTTTCTGCTATGCCACAAGTCTCTTACTGTTAGTCAGGTCTCTCTACCTGTAATACCTATAATCAGTTTTTCTCATGAAAATGTGGATCAAAAGAAGTTGAAATGAGGCATACAGCAAGGTGTTGAACATAATAAGTAGGCTAAAGTAATTAAAGCTTTAGCTAAATATTTTTCGCTTTTATCAGTTCATTGCATGCTGAGAAAAATCACTTACAAAAGAAGCAAAAGTATTTCACATGCCATAGGAGAATGCTCATAGCCTGAAAAATGAGAAAGCAAAAGGATCAGAAGTCTGCAAGTGATTGCGGTGGGCTCCTCTCTGCCACGAGCATTGGAACCCCAGCACCGGATCAGCATCCCTGAAGTTTGGAACACCGACAACTTCTTTAACCAACTTTAGACACTTGTGATTGAGATTTTTGGCCATGCGCTCTATACAAAAGCATAATTGAATGACAAAGTTCTGCTGTAATAAATGACTCCTTGTAATGGTGAGTGCTAGAGAGCAGATTGCTCATTTCTAGGAGTGAAACATATAGTACTCTTTCAAGGATAATCTGATAATAGATCACAAGGATTTTCAATGCCACAAAAGACTAAGCAGAGCCTTGGGATTTCACTGAGAAGAGGGACGTAACTAACCTAACATAATCTACTGATGAAGAATTAGAGATTCACTGCAAGCTGATATATTCAGTTATACAACCTTCTCTTGTCTCACCGCATCTTAATGAACTGCAACATTTTTCATAATGGGCCATAAAGCCTGTGTTTTCCCCTCCAGCAAAAGCCAACAGCTTTTACTTTGTAGGAAAGAAATCTGCACAAGCACTCTCAGACTACGAAAACAAACCACTTCTTTCAACAGAACAAAACCAGCACTCTAATACAAATTTCCTATGTTCCTACACAGGAAAACATTCCTTATCAAACTCTGCAATAATGAGCATATGACCTGGAAAAGATGCTCTGGTTGCAACACATGCTGCCAAACCATCAGTTTTACACTAACTGCTGCTTTGTTAATCGGTGTTTGTTTGGTTGGTTGGTCGGGCAGGCTGGGCTGTGGTGGTAGCAAATTTCACAGAGGGGAAACTTTCTGTATGAAATATTGCCTCTTTTTATGTTGGCAAAACTGAGTTAATGGTTGATGGATTTGGGTCAACGATACTAATTGTACCGAATACATTGATATCTCTCTCTGGAGTGGTTAGCAGTGTATGAGGAACATATTCCACAACTTGATTGTTTTCTTACACATATTGGCAACCACGATAACATTTGGCTAAATAATATATGCGGAAAAGCAAAAGGTGCAAGTCTTAGAATCACTGGAAAAAAAGAATTTGAGCCAGCTTTCTGGATGCTCCAGAATAAGAAAATGTATGAACAGTTGATAGATATATGATTTTAAATAAGAGAACAAATAAGGAGAATAGAACTCTACAAGATATAGAGAAAAGCTGAATTCTATTCACAAGTGCTATATCCATAGAAAGTTCTGAAAGAAAAAAAAGCAGAAAGAGTTGAACACACACACCTTTTTTCCTCTCCCTGCAGGGTCTGGGAACATCATCCCATAATGAGCAATGGAAAAGCAGAAAGCTCAAATTATTATAAAACAATGAGTATCACCATACAGGCCTGGATGGCCTTTTTGGTTCATCAGAACACGTGTTGTCACTAGATTCAATCTACACCCCATTTCGTTCAAGACAAGAAAGTTTGCTTCATACTTCCATCAATATTTTCTTCATTTGCACATTTACCAGAAAGAGTCTATAACCTTAGACTGATGGATGAGCTTTTTAAAACTACGTACTTGGCACTGTCACCCATGTAAAGCATAACTGACAATTTTTCAAGATCTAGTTCAGTATTATCAAACTTTTGTACAGGCAGACAGAAAGTTTTTAGTGTGATGCTACCCAAGAGGCTTCTGTAACAGTCACTCCCTCCTCTGCCCTGAAAAGTAGATGGCTACTGGGATCATATTTTTAATTCAAACTTGCTTCTTCCTATCTGTTTGTTATCCCATGACATACTTAATCAAGACTAGCTGTGTATGTTTTGCTATGGGAAAATGGAAAAAATAATTTTATCTATTTTTTTTTCTTTTTCATCCAGTTCAAGCTACAAATACTTCAGTTTCATACATTCTTCCCCTCTTCTTCTCCTCTTCCCTGATCCTGTGTAACTTTACATGATTTTTCTAGACGAAGAGACGGGGCAGAATTCAAAGAGTTTTAATGACTGAGAAATTGTTGAAGTAGCTGTTTCTACTGCAACACATTAATGAAGTTTGCCTATGATATTTTTTTCACTACACTAATTGTTAATCTGACTAACAGCTTGCTTGTTAGTTTAAATAGCTCATTCTGTTTTGTAACGCTTAGAGTCCCAAATTCTCTTTTAAGATGTTCTTCTAGAATTACCTACCAGCAATCCTGTCAAGTTCCAAACATAAAGCTCATTACCATTTAAAGTAGATAACCTTAGGTAGTTAGAAGTGATTTATGACATAAGTCAAGTAATTTTAGCAAAGATTAAGGAAAGAGAATTTTTGAAGTACTATAATTTTCATGAAAATTCCCCATGTTTGAAGGAGATACTGTACGTGACTGAGATCTACTCTTCATACAAGCTTCTCCACTTGCTTAAGAGGTTGTGCTTTATTCATTTATGATAATAGGCCACTTTATATAAAGAGTCTTATTATTCTGAGTGAGTAATTTTGAAGGAGAGCATTTCCAATGACCTAGCAAACCATGAGTTCAGAATTTGAGAATTAGAGAAGAAAATTTATTTGAAAATATTTCTTAACCGAAACAAAAGTCTTAAGTACTACTTTTAGAACTTTCTTGATTACTGAGTTCTCAGCTTCATGGCTAACTCTAAGACCAAACAGTCTGACTGACAACTCACGTGCTTTACGTTAAAATAGCACTGAAGTGCTTTAAACCAGGATCTAAATATTTCATACAGATATGATCAGAAGCATTCATCTTGGACAGGGAATCACATTACATTTACATGCCTCCTTGTCTTTGAGTATGTGGTCTGAAGGTCAGAGCCTTAAAAATACCACGTTGATTTCAAAGGGCACTGGATCTGGCATTAACTAATAACTCTAGCTCCAATAATATGCTATTTGAAAATATTTAATTGAGCTCTGAAGACTCCATAGGATACGAAAGCAATTTTTAGTCCAGTTTGACTAAATTCAATTGCAAAACTTTGTAACAGTGATGGAACAAGCCCTAAACCATCTGAAACTAGAAGACTTGATGGCATAACCCTTACTGCAAGAAAACTAAGCCCCAGGGTGTACCCACATTGTCTCTGCAGAGACAATGCTTTCATTCCAGTCCTATGACTTATCCTGAACACAGTCAATGAATTTGCTGCCTTGGAAGCAAATAATGGCAATAAGAAACACTGGCACAGTACTGTAAGTTTTCAAAGCTAATTGAATCAGCATATAAAAATGTTTTCCCTGTGTAATAAATCTCATTATAATCAACCTCTCCATGGCAGACACTTCCCTATGATATGCAAATTTCAATTATTTATTTAGGATATATTTAGCATTTCCATGTGACTCCATTTTCTATTTAAAAAAATTGAGAGTTGCATAAAACGCCCAGCTCTCCTTTGGAAGCTGTTATTAGCAACAATGTATGCCAACATAATAATGGAGCTTTTCAAATATTTGGACTACAAATACAATTTAGAAAGGTGAAGAAAGGGTTTCACTCAAACTTCATGTTAGGAGCTTCTTGGTCCAATCTATAGTGCTGACTTCTTTACAATATGGAACATGGAAAGAGATCAAGGTTTTTACAGATATTTTACATGTTTTTCCCCAACACGAGAGAATGAACTTTACGACATAACCATCATATATTTCCATGTTAAAGTTCAGTTCAGTCTCAATGAACTCATGCTGCATTTCGAAGTGTAAAAAAAAAAATCTTACAGCAACATCTATTGAGGGATAAATACAGACCACTGACAAAAATGTACTAGTGATCCACTGGTGTTATGAATCTCTGTCTCAACCAGTGTTGCTAAACATTCTGGAAAATAGCTAGATGTGATTTGGCATTTTTGAAATCCTAGCACACACAAAAACCGACCTTCTTCAAGGAGGGGGAAAAAAAAAAAAAAAAAAAGAAAGTCCTTTGCTTGAGAAAGTACTAAAATAATGACCTGAATAGGGAAAATCCAGGCAGGCAGCATCTCTTGAAATTCATAAGTCTTCTGGCCTAAACATACCCCATCATTCTGCTCTGCTGGGGGGAAGGAGAAGGGGAAGCATCAGAAAACAGATATTGTCTAGTGGAACCCTTTCACAGAGTTTCTTGTTGTTTCTTGTAAGACATGAAGAACACGGCAAAAGAAGTCTTATATAAACCACACGCTGCGATTAAAAGTTAGAGATGTGGAGTTGTTTTTATTCCCCAAGTAGCAAATGCTTCCCCTACATCACAGTTACCATGAATATAGAACAATAAGACGAGACCAGAACTTGTCCTGTGGATAATTACTATTTGAATTTGTGTTAAGCATCTTTTCGGTTGTGATTCTAATCATGTAATCTGTCATAAGCACTAGGAACTAAAGCACTCTCCTGATGATGGCCATCTCTCAAGATGGCAAAACCCAACTTGTGAATTTCTATTCTTCTTCCTTTCTATTGTTTTTTGCAGAAAATTGTATAGAATAATACATTACTTCTACACAGACTAGACTGTCACTAACAATGATTTCCAAAGAAGCATTAACATCTAATAAATACTTCATGCTTGTTTGTTTTTTGGGATTCACATGGAAAAGTTAAATTCATATGAAAGAAAGAACTGAAATATATGTATCACAAGGTCAAAGAACTGCTCAGTAAAACATACAATATCATTGGCAGGAAAACAAGGATTCATAATTAAAGCATATGAAATCATATATCTCATCAAAATGAGGCAGTTAGAGGGGTCAGGAATTATAAAAAACTTATACACGAAGCTTGTATATATCGTCTGTTGGATAAAGCATCTCCAGGTATCAGAGGAAGTTTTGATCACAGACACTTAAATGATGAATCCTGAACTGTGATAGAAGGATACATCATAAAAAGATACTTGAAGGTCCCTAAATAAACCTCGGCTAAGAACTGTTTGATGCTAGATTCAACTATCAGTGTGTGAATGAACTAAGGTTGCACCCATCATCCCCAGTGAATTCCCATACCAGATACTTGTCCTCTTTTTTCTTTCTGCCCCCTTGAATATTTAATTACTCTGGGCAAAACGGAACAAATTCAAAAGGAGAGACAGAGGCAATGTAATTGTAGAAAACCCATAGGACAAATACAGCAGATATATAGAGGATATAGATTTAAATCTCCCCTGATCCCACCTCTCTGGCTATGCCTATACCTAGGTTAAATAGGTAATAGCAGAGAAGGAAAGAGCCTGGTAAGAATATAAAACAGCTTCTGAAGTTGCTTACATATATTCTTACCTTGAGCATTTCCTGTTAAGTGGATGTAATTGCTCTGTGTTCTCTGGATCACATTCTGATGCACCTAACTCTTCCTTGTGTCACAGAACAAAGAAGAGTTGTAGGTTTTTGACATAATGATTGGTTTTGAGCATAGTGACTACCATGTTTAATGTCACGCTGCTTAAATGCCTTTTGGATATGGGCCTGTGTGTGCCCCTTGGCAATACGCACGCTATCAAACAGGAGCTGCACTTCAGCAGTAATCATTATAATGCTGAAACTCTCCTCTGAAGCTAGCTCTAACAGACTATTTCCAGGAAAACAAAAATGTTCAAATCGAACCACTATGTCCTGTAAGTGTGGTAATTGGTACCTAGTGTTAGCAAGTACGCCTTTCTTAATAGACACGAGCTAAGTGGAACTTCTGATTGTTACTAAAAACATATTCTGGCAACACTGGCTAGGCTCTTAACTCCTGTGAAAAGTCTCAAACTATTTCTGAATACAATCCCTATATTCAATTCGGGAAAGACACCACCACACTCAGGATTCTAGTTTAGGTTTATAATATCTCTTGCCCTGCAGATGAAAGTGTTATCTGTGATTTTTGCCTTTGTAGAGTAAGGAAAGTGATAGGTTACGTCTTACTGTGTGGCTTTGAGGTCTGCCTGCTCCCTTTCCAAACTAATAAAATAAAATAAAAAGTGCTCTGGAAAGCATGACTCCTAAGAGAGAGACATACTCTGACTTTAAGAGAGAAAAAATGTCTGCATTAGGATAATAAATGGCTGACTATAATTAATTAATCAATTAATTGTTTTTACAATAAAAGCTAGTATTGGAAGCAGAGGCCTTAAATGCATCATGACCCATAGTTTTATCTGATAAATTATGCTCCATCAAAATCCACAGTCAGCAGCTATTTATTGCGCAAAGTTCCAAATTGGATCTTCTACTTCTGAATTAATTTGGATCCCAAGTATTTTGCATTTGTATTGCCACCCAAAAGGGTTCTTGTAAAAATAATGTTTAAAAAAGGGATGTGCAATGTTTACAGTGGGAACATGCTTGACTTTCTATGATATTAAAAAAGCTTAGCGAAAGGGAACAATGCTCATCATCTAAATGTCTGGTCTCAAAAAATTACTCCTGGGGTAATTTTAGGATGCTGCTCTCCCTGGATTCAATTTATGTTCTGCATCTACAATAAAGGGCAAATGTCTCTGCAGTTCCCTGCTGAAATCAGTGTTGGGCTTGTACTGACTTCTCAGTCTCACAGCTTGGAAGAAGGCCATTACAAAGAAGCATGGAAAAGGGAAATGAGCCACCGCAGAGAAAGTCAAGAGTGAAGATATACTTCAAATCAATTTTGGCATGAAGTTGAGCTCTTGTTATGTCTGGTAGGAATGGATTTTAACAGATAGGAGAGAATAACCTTAGGGCTACTATTCTCCTAATCACACAGATTTTTTTTTTTTGTTAAACTTTGCTGAAAAGACCAAACTGTTATGGATTTTTAAAAAATATTTATTTTAAGGGTGCTAAGTGTCTAACAAAATCTCAGAAAAGTGGTTCTGTCTTGGAGAAGACCTTATTTGCCCTATGAAACATATTAAACAGATTTTTAAAGTGGGACTTTGTTACTCTAACTGTTATGTTGTCATGTTCTCATGTAAGCACTTTCCCAAAGATGACGGAGAAAGAGACAAAAGAAGTGTCAGTCTGATGAAGTATTAGGAAGAACTTTGAAATGGTATTTGACAATATATCAACTAAAGGGCACAATACAATAGGGGGTTACAATTCAAACATTCAGTAGTATTTAAAAGACTGCAGAATTTTGAACCCCACTAAAATATGTGTTTATAAGTGCTGTCCTAATGCACAGAACACAAATTGAGGAATAAGATTTCAGAATAGCTGAAAAATCACAAGGATTCTTCATAACCACTCCAAGGCTTTTCCACAGCTAACTGAAATATAGGTCATAAGTCTCACAAAAATCCAGTTTCAAATACTTACCATAAACCCATCACTACAGTTACACACATCAGCATCTTTGAGTTCAGCTTGCAGCAGCAAACAGTTAGAGTTAGGTACAGTTGGCAACAAGAGAAAGTGATATTTGTTGCTACGAATTCTTGGATTATCGCTCAACTATCCTGGTCTATAGCACGGTTTAGAGCAGTTCCACAGTCAGTTATGTATTTGGGGTCTGTTATCATTTGGGTAAGCATGACCAGATAAGATCTTAACTAGTGTATTCCAAACATATACAAGTTTGTTTACACTGAGTACGGTGCTGTATTGATTCCTATCTCTTTTCTGGGTTATTTCACCAACAAAATGGTCACAACAAATGTACACAAAGCCAATAAGCCTACAAACATTCAGACATTCCCCACCCCCCCCAAAAAAAAATTACATAATTGAAAATTGTGTGTTGTTGATTGCAGCTTAGGTACGTTGCCAAAAGAGAGTTTTCATCGAATTGCCACTTACTCACGTTGCAACATTCTCAAATTCACTTCATCTATTTTTAGAGACAGATAATAAACATTTATGTGATCAAAATAAATAATATAGGACCACTGAAACATCTCAAAGGCTTTGCTGTTCAGAATGACATCAGCTCCTGCCAAGGAAGCACACTCAGCACTAGCCACACTTCAGCTTTCAGCCATTTATTTTTGACATAATGAAAATGCCTTCCCTCCGAGTACATGGCCTCTCTTCCTCTCAGACGTCAGAGTCTACAAGCCATAGAGGGTAAAAGATGTATGAGCTTGTTCAGACTGAGAGAGCCAGCAACTTAGGCCGTATATTTCTTTTTTGAGTATTTAATATCTTTCCTGACTGTGGTGGATTTAGCGCTCTTGAAAGTTAACACTGGAATATTTGGACTACCACTGTGTGAGGGACAGTGACCGCTGAGACAGGACAGAGAGTCAGAATTTTTGCTTGTCCTACTTCTAAACACATCATTAAAGAGATAGGGTAAATATTTTTTTAAAGAACTCCACACATCAGGCAGTGCCACTGTGAATCACACATTGCTGCTTGCTAGACATGTCTGTAACCACAGCTGCTCATGTTCTTTTGTGTACGCTTACAGCTTGCAGACTGAAAGTCCTAAAATGAAGAGGAAGGGAAAAAAAATGGATTACAGATGATCTGACTGGATTCAGCCTGAAGAATCTGAGGCAGCAGCTGCTTAAAGCTTCTGTAGGGGTTATCTAACTAAACCTGAGGGATTAATACATGACTCTATTCCTAGATAACCTATCACCAAAGGCATTAACTAGGAGTTTGTAATACAAGTAAAAGCATTCACCGTTTCTCCTTCAGCAGCCTTTAAAATTGCAGCCAAGTACCATTAGAGTGCATACTGACATCAGATCAGTCCTTTCTAAAGATCTATACAGAACTGCATTGTTTCCTGCAAATCAGCAGTTTTAGGCCAAATTCTATGAATCCCAGTGACCTTCTCTTTCATCAAATAAAATGCGAAGCACTGGTGAATTGAATGGAGACTTTAACCAAGCTGAATAATAGTTTAAGCGTTCCATGCTGGGATATGCAAAAGAACAGGCTATTCTGTAAAAGTACAAGCAGCCATGTAGTAGATTAGATTGTCTGCACCAGCATCTCTGAAATTCAGTCCTTTCTTATATCATTTCAAAGGCAGATGGACAATGTTTCGCCAAGTCTGCAATTTGGTGGTGATGGAATTGCCTCACGAATGTGATGGAAGTTAGATGACTACTTAGAATTTCGTATATTTGTGAGAGAACAGAGGAAGAATTATCTGAGGTCTTCTAAACTGCAAGGAAAGAGAGGAAATTGGTTACATGCTGAAGCATTGGCAAAAGGACAAGCTGAATCTGTTTATAAGAATGCTGGCAAAAGATTAAGTGCCTTACAATTTCAAATCAAAGGCCTGCTGGTGGAGAAAAGCTGGAGAAAAAAGAGAAATCTGCAAATACAGTTATACTTTGCTTCTGATACAGGACAGGAAATAGGAACAGAGAAATTAAGAGAGGGAGAGGAATGTAAAGAATTTTTATACAGGTAAGTATTTCTGAGCTCAAACTTGAGAAAAGGTCAGAGATAATGGGAAAAAAATAATAAACACGGTAAATGCTCACATCTGAAAGAATCCCCTCACATATAAAGAAATTGTACAGACTATTTAGTTTTGTATGATAGCAAGGATATTTAAATACTTAGTGGTTATATTCTGTTTTGAGGTGTTTGTTAGAATACATGCAGTGTAAGATGTGCAAACTGCTTGCAGTTCACTTTGCCATAGTACACTTCAGTTGTTTTCTGTGTTATATTTAAAAGGGAGCTTTATATAACTCATTTCCCTACACTTGTTTTTCTTTTATGTAGAGCATATATATGCAAAATATGGCAATATTGGTAGATAATAACATACAGCTAAAATATACTCCTATCTATATAACAATACAAAAAAATTGTTACTCCTGATATGCTATACCAGGTACTTTTCTACAACGGAGACAGAAAAGGAATGACATCCCCAGCCATCTCCTTGTTTGCAACATCAACATCCCTACGGTTACCAAACATTAATAAGAGAACACAATAATGGCAGATCTATTCCGAAGTAAGGGATGAAGAGAAAAGCCTAAAGACCGCCCGTAAAAGGACTCAAACTTCTAAAACCGGCAGGAATTTGGATAGCTGACTTCAACTATGTGATCCAAATAGCTTCTGTTCACTGCCTCCCTTGAACACAAAGGCGTTGCAAACACTGTGTGTCTGGTTTTGATCTGCAAATTTATTTCTACATTTACTTGTCCCAATTCTGCCCTGTTTAAACCCCATCAGAATAAAGAAAATGGGCAGGACAGTGTTTAGGTCTTTAGGTTCTCATTCCAGCGTGTGCTGAGGGCATGTTCCTATGCCTGTTCATGGCATGCTTAACCCACTGATAATTCTCTTTAAAAGGCAGTCTCAGTGGTTTAGTTGACACTCATCTTGTATAATAGCCTCATGCAGAAACATGTATGTTCAGATCCACCTGAGCCTAATTATAAGGGATTCAACTCAGCTTCCCTCTGCAATGCCTTAGCCAGAAAACAAGGCAGTCTGGATCAGAGCAGTATAGATGAGCATGGGAAAGCCATGATTCAGTCTGTCTTGCAATATCTGGACCTGACTACTTTCATCATCCTCAGTAGGCAGAAAGATTGCCGTCTGGTGTTTCAAGAAAGATCTGTGACATATTTTTAGAACTTATTTCAGTCCTCTCCATTTGCTTTCATCACAAACTTTTGTCTTTCCTCTCTGCTACTTACTTTCATTTTCCCTATCACAAAACTGGAACAGTAACTTCAGATTTTGCTAGTGTCTGTTCTTATTACCTCTTCTAATCTTTGCCTTACTTTCACATCCTCTCACGTCACAGCACAAACACGCTCGCCCCACCCCCCTTGCCTCTAACTACCATTTCTCCTCTCTCTTTAATCTCTTTACACTCAGAAACAGCACTCCGTATCCTGCCTTGAACTGTCAGCTCCCTTCAATACAACTAAGTTCCTCTTGAAATCAGTCTCCTTTTGGCTTCTCTGACTGTGCACTATGATCATTTTTTCCCTGTGTTTCTTCAACAGAATCCTCCAGATTTTACTGCAGTTCCTGGTGGGAACTCCAAAATACTTTGTATTTTGTCTCCTTCTCTCCTGCCTTTAAATTATCTCAGGGTACTCTTACCTGCAAATTTAAATTTAACTGCTATCTTAAAGCAACTCACAGCCCTACCTCACCATCCCAGACCCATCGCCTCCTCGTCTCTTTGACAGCTTCTTATGAGTGATTAGCTATCAACTTTTCAAGTTCAACAAAATAAAAACAGGCATCTTGATATTCACTTGCAACATTTTTCCATTATTTTCTTAATCACTCAGGATAACTTTCTCATTCTATCACTCAAGCAACAATCCAAAGATACAGTTTTCTTACTTGTACCTTTCATTAGAGTCTCTCAATCTGGAAGCCAGTTTTGCAAATTCTTCTACTTGGTACCTCCTAGGTATACTCTTCCTCTTCATCCTCACAAAACCTCTTTTTTCTAGCTCTGATCAACCAGCATTTCACTATCATATATATTCAGAAATACAAGACATATTCAGTCTCCCCTCACTTATTCAAAATGCTGCTGCAAAGACTGCTCTTCTACTACAAAGTTTCGTCCATGTCACCCCTTTATTTTCTATTCTTCCACTACTAGGTCATTTTCTGTATGAAATACAATGTATTTGTCTTTATTTTTGACGCTCAATACATCATAGCCCCCCCATCCTAGTAAGTTCCAGTAATTCAACAGCAGGAACTCCAAACAACTCCTCAGTTCAGTCTCCATATTTTAACTGCTCTGCCTCTCACATGACAGAGTGAAAATATCTCCCCATCTTTCTCCCCTCCATTCATAAAATATTTCTCCTATTATGAACCCTCAGAAAACTTTAAGATAGTGGTGCTTGTAAAGGTCTACGGCTACAGCATACCATGACTGTGCTTTTCTTGTGCTCTGTGCTTTTTTGTTTCTGGTATCTCATTTTACTCTTAGATCAGTTAGGCAGGGCTCTTCTTTGGTGCATTTATACAGTGCACAGCCAACTACATAACCTATTGTCACATTTATAATGCTGTTTAGGGATGTTCTCATGTGGGCCACCTGGTTGTAGCTCCTTGTTCATAACTACAAGCCCTTTAGAGCATGTCCCAGACCCAAGGCTGGTCCTGAGATGTTTCATGGAAAGGAGAGGGGGAAATAGTTGCAAAAGAGAGAGAGGCCTTCACAAAGAATATACAGTCTGGAGAAGTGACACAGGTTGTAAAGGACAAAAATAGAAAAGTCAAGTGAAAAATCTGTTTCTTTTGCCTGGAGAAAAACTGGCCTCACAGAAGGGCTTCTAGCAAGAAGTCACTTCTTCTCTTTGCTCTTCTCCCTGTCCCAGCCTCACAAATGTGAGTCGTTCTGAAAGCAGAGGTCACATTCATGCTCACAGCTTGAAAATGATGAACACGAAGAACCTTCTGCAGTACAGAACGAGTTCTCCGTTATAACCAGACAGCAAGGAGAGAGATGTGGAGCTAACAAACCTATTTCTGTTCTACACATAAGTAGGCATGCAAATTAGTTTATTTTAATGGTTTTATTCTAAACTAATGCTCGTATCAATACTGTTACTGATACTGCAAGCAATTACAGAATCTGTCCAATTCTCTTCAGCGCAGATTTCTATGATTCTTTTCAGCTGGATTTACAAGATCAATATTACTTCTTAGGTTGCTGTCCATTATGAACTAAAAGCATAAGGTATGTTTTTAATATTCTTCACAAAACAGTATTTGCAGTAAAATGGTACATGGAAAAACAGTAGGAATACCTCATATAGAAAGCAAGCAGGTTTATACTGAATTACCTGATTTCTGTCTTTTGCGATTCTGCGTATTTAGCATCATTTTGTTTAGGATTAGAGACCAGCAGAAATGACTGATAAAGACTTATAAGTATACTTAATCCTATTTTATACTAAAGTCTTTATTGAATTATGTATTTTAAGTTACACTCATGAGAAGTGCAGAGGAAGGCACACTGAACTGGTCTTATATAGCAGTTAAAAGCCTTCTTCAAATGCTAATCATTTATAATTAGTCTACTTCAATTAGTAATGAAACCACAAATTGCCCTCTCCAAGAAAACAGAATATATTCCATGCGCTGATTAAAAGGGAACAGTGATCTTCAAATTGTGAAGCGAATGATTGATGTGAAGCAAAACTCTCTCACAATTTTGTTCTTTTAACTCATTGATGAACTGATCAACAAAGGCAAGTTTCCCAAAAGTCTCAAAAGCAGTATTACCAATTCACATAAAGAAAAGCACATCTGTGTTCATACGTTCACACTTTAAATACATCCTTACTTTAGTGTTATTTCATGCCATTTACTAAGCAGGTGTTATCTTCCCTCTTTTTCTCTCCGGGAATCAGATCTTAATTGGCTACTTTCTAACGTGCAATAAAATCAAAAAGCAACTGCGTGGCTGACAACTGGTTGTTAGGCAGTAGTCCCAAAAAGGCTTTGGGCAGGAATAAAGGCGTCTTGTTGATTCAGTACAACCTCGATCACCAAAGATTACACAATTTATGAGAAAATACCTAAGTTGAATTTTGATTCAAGACTTCTTCCACTTACTCAGTGTCAGTATTCGAAATTGCCAAGAAGAGTGTTTACTGGAAGAGTGGTTTTGCTCAATTTTAATGTATGTGTTCTCCGGGCAAGAGCGTACTTCATGCTCAAGCATATGCAAATAAACAGTATTGAATCAGCTATAATGAAATGGGGCAGGGACAAGGGAAAGAAAATTAGATAATTAATTCAGAAGTAAGTTTCTGCTTTCTGCTGATATCCCAACCGGTGGATTACAGAAAATCAATGTTCTGTTCTTTATGTTCTGTTATTAGATGTTCTGTTTTCAGATGTTTGGAGGGGTCTTGTATAACCGGGGTTTTGTTCACTGGTTTTGGTGGCAGTTTTATTTTGTCAGGAGCGTGTGTGGGATATTAAGTGAAAATGTACAGGACAATGTATCTGTTACATTTAAAAAAGTAGAGAAAATCACTGATATGAGCATGTAGGCGACTGCTGTAGGAGTGGTAAGGAATATATTAACAAAAAGATTGCAAATGAAAAAATGCAGACTTGACAAAATGAGATAAAATTCCTTCAATGACAAATCTGTCTCAACAAGAGCGGCTGACCTATGTAGAGTGCTTCTCTAATAAAATTAATGGAAGTTAACAGAGGTTTCCAGTAGTTCATTTTAGCTTTACACTTCCTTCAGAAATTAAAGTCTGCATGTAATTCTTCCCGTAAAGACCTTCAGCACGGTCTCTGAAGAAGGAGGTGGTATCTCCTTCCAGTCATCTGCCTAGGCATTGATTGCCCTTCATCTGGGGAGGCAGATGAAGGCACAGAAGCATAGCTTGGAAGCTGATATAAACTGTAAATCATTCCAATATTATAACATAATTTGAAAAGATGTAGACATGTATATAATTGTAATCACTCCTCTCTATATGTAAATATGGGAAAGGACATCTTCTTACATTACATAAATATACAGCTATAGCACTGATTAATTTCCTGATTAAATCTATAGATAACTTAATAAAATAATTAGGAATAGCTTCATAAATCATTTACCAAGTATCTAGAATTCAGACAGCAAACCAGTTTCTCTAAGAAAATGTTTGGTTCCCCTGTTAGTCTGTTTCTTCCTTCGCTATCAACTACATTAGTAATATTATGGTGAGCTCATAGCAACTCCATAAATGTTCTATCAGATCTGAAGGATGATCATTATCCCATAAAACATCAGTGTAAGTATCTCTTTGATTTCACACACTTAACCCTTTGTCTCAGTTCAGTTGACAACCTGCTGGTTCTGGAAAAGTTATTTATTGTGCATAACAATGACAAAAAATTTTTCAGAGGATTTATTGTTTGATTGCAAACAATCTCACGACCCTATTAAGATGTTAGGATCACTATGATCAGAACTAAATTGTATTTTTCTTTCTTTCTTTCAAGGTTTCCAGACATACTGCAACAATAAAACGTCAATAAAACATTGTGCGCAACACATGTAAACTAGCTATACTGTAACTTATCTGTTTGTCCTTTTTATACAGCATACTTTACAGAACCACTGTTTATTAAGGGATTATTCAGGAGATTAGTTAGGGATAGCCTTTGGGTCAAGTGCCTTGGTTTTCTCACACGGAGTTAGTTTTAACTTCTACCCTAGACATTATATCTGGCTTTTCCGAAGGAGGAAGTTTAGGAATTTATGCTATTAGGAAAACAAGACAGCATGTGTTACTTTGCTACCTCCTCCACTTTTTGAAACCTGACAATGAAATGAGGAACTGAAGATACAATCTATTTAAAGAGAAAATCTATATTGTTCTAAGACTTGCCTTCTCTCTGACCTCATGATGTGGATATTGTTTTGTTTGACAGAAAATGTAGCATTATCATCAGACTATTGATGGACTTTGAGTCACCAATATTACTAATTCTGCAAAAATGAAAAATAATTTCCCAGGAGTCACTCAATTTACCACTTAGAATGCACAAAGGACTCTGAAGAGAAACAGGAAAAATCGCTTTGCAAAATAAAGGTTTATCATAAAAATTAAATATTGTCTTTAATGAAGGGGCTTTTCATATAATAAAAGCTCTCACAGCACCAGCTTCAGAACCCACATCTTGTTTCATGAAAAAATATACGGAAAACGAACTGTGCGTATATGAAATACTTAGCAGACATTAGCTTTGTATGTTCTGTGAACACCAGTCAGGAAAGAGACATAATTCAAAGAATTAGTGAAAACATACGGGTAAAATAGCAATCTGGCTGCCTGGGAATTCAACAAGAAACTCAGAATAGCTTTACAGCTGATCAAGGTTATATTCAGTAAGTGATGGATAAAAGGTGCTGCTCTAGCAGGAAATGAAGATGCATTTCAACCATATACAACATAATCAGTTGTTTAGGCATTCCATAACGATGATCCCTTATGTTGGGAACATCCTTATAGAATCCTTAATGGATTCTTTTTGTGGCAAAGCATCCCAGAATACCTTGTCTTCGTACCTGAACCACCGAGAAGTAGACACTTAAGGAAATCATAAGAATGCAACACAAACTGCCAGCAGCTGGATTTTTGTAGAGAGCAAAATGCATAACTGGAAAGACAATTATAATTTAGTTGGGAATGATACCCCAAAAGTACAGCTAAGAGTAGCCGAGTGAAAAGAAAGTGAAAACATAGAGAAGGAATTTTCTCTGATAATGAGTTCTTCTGGGTTATGGAAAAATCTTTGCCTAAATTCCAAGAGTTGTGACTTCCAGCAAAGAACTATAAAATGTAATAGAGGAAATACTGATGGCTTGGCAGAACAGAAGCTGGAAGAGCCGTTAGGATTTTTCTTCTTTCATAGCTCTTCACTCTTACCATTGACAGCATTAAGTATTTCTAATATTTTTGTCACCATTTCTACAGTAGTAAAACCTAAGTTAATTCCACATTTTAAGTGAAGGAACTCTCAATTTCTATGGGAACATCTTGCGATGTGCTAACAGATATAAAAAAAAGGTGAGAACTATCACCATTTAGTTAAACATCTACATAAGAGCTATCTATACAGTGTCCCTTTATACACAGTAGGGATAAGCACTCCTAGAGCACCCATCATTTTATATTGCCAACAGCTTATTTATGAGCTAGCTCCTAAGAGGTCAATAGAACAGCTCGCAGACAGAGATGATAAACACTAAGTAAAAGTTGTACAAGCAAGTGTACAAATGATAAGGTTATTAGGATGTAATTAGACATTAGGATGTAATGAAGTTAAATGGACATCAAATGCTTAGTTTCTAGGGGGGATGGTGGGCAGGATGTTGTGGGGTTTTTGGAGCAGGGTGAATGGATGAAGCAGAACACAGTGGCCAACTCTGCTGAATTGAGAACCTGAAAGGATCCTTCTGCCTTCACACAAATGCACACTATCGTTAGCAGCAACGCAGGTCTCCAGAGAAGTTCAGAGACTAGCATGACTAGCATGTCAAAAGACACAGGAGCTGTCTTAAAGAACTGTGCTTCTCAGATGAATGTGCTTTGTACCTCCTATTCCCTTGTTAATAGCCTGTGATTTGGAGCATATTTCTGCTTGGATATTTCCAGTTACTTCAAGAATTAAACTTCCTAATTTGTCTCCTACTTGCTCTTCAGCTATACCCAGCTGTGTAACAGACTAGCAAGCAGACTCCACCATAAAGGAACTGTCTGTTCTTTGCATAAACTGGGATTGATGATTCCTAATAAACCCGTGTTTTGAGTTGTACACATTCAGATTCAAAAATGTATAGCCAAGACCGCTGACTGTGATCCCATCACACAACAGTATGCTTGTGTTCTGCTACTATGACATTTTATGTAGTTATCTCTTCTTGTCACAAGGAAAACTGAAAATGTAAAGTAAGCAAATATAAGATGCAGAGGTTTTACTCTTTTTTTTTTAGCGCTCAAAACTCATATCACTCTGATTATACAGCAGTGAATTTAGGTTTATTACAGAACACATGAAGACAAATATGGCCTAAAGTCAATCTTTCCAGCAGGTAGGGTCTTGATTTGCCCCTCAGACTTGAGACTGCTGCAATCTATTCTGAAAGTTGTATATTAGGTTAGATTTTGTAGCTCCAGATTCACAAAGAATCAAGCTCTATTTCTCAGAATACTTTTTTCATACCTTTTCATCATATAAGGCAATTTTTCACCTGTTGGGTTTTCGGTTATTTAGATTATCAGACACCAAAAAAAAAGGTCCTTTACATGAAAAAACCCAAGTTTTTTTAAATATCTTTATGTGTAATTAATTAACTTAAATGTGTAATTTAAAAATGGGTTATATATTTATGGAAAACAACAGATAACTCCTCCCCACTATGTACCTTAAGTCAATATGATTAAACTCAAGATGCAAAAGAAAGTCCCAGTTTACCATTGCAAACTGAAGGATTTTCTCACTGAAAAAGCTAAACTCATGGGCACTGTTCCAGATTGTCTAGGATCTCAAAATGACTTTTACATCAAACTGTCTCTTAGCCACCAATGTAAGAAATGAGGTCAAGTGAAATAAGGTGGACACTCCCAAATCTGGATGACCTGTAATTCTCAGAAGAGAGGTCCAGGGCTATAGGCAACCAGACACAACTTAGGGTAGACTTCACACAGCTCTAATTTCAGCCAGCAGTAGGGATCTGTCTGGACCCTGGCCAGCATCAGGCTTGAGGCAGTGAAAAGCTCTTTTTGTTCTCGGTCCCTTTTGTTTTTTTGCCAAATAAAGCTTGCACACACTACCAGACCTGCTTTTCTATTTATATCCCTGTTTAGACATATATCGGTAACTTTGCAGACTTTTCAGAGAACACATACTTCATGGCAGACACTTTGCCAATGCACAGGCTGCAGGGAAGCAAAGCTCGTCAGCCCTCCCCACAGCCCTGCTCCCCCGAACACGCGCACCACAGGCCTTCCAGATTAAGCAGCTGTCTTTCATTCCCATGAAAATCGAGCTGGAGAATGGATAAGGGGAAGTGACACATTTCCGTCTTAAATTTTGGTCTCTTTCGGTCTAGAGGCTGCGTGCAGTGGAGTACACACTTAGACCAGTAAAGCAGGAATTGCTTGTGTACTGCTGTTTAGGTGTAGCAGCAGAGATCCTGCTTTGTAAAGTTACATGAACAGATTCCACCTTTGAAATGTTACAGTTTGCAGGGTTAGAAATAATAAAATAATAGCAAGCCCAGCAGAAAGAACAGAGCTTGTGTTTAAAGTACGACTTTTCCTCTTCTAATGGGTAGATATTTATAATTTACTAACCCTGCAGTGATAATGAGGATAACCTGACAAAGCAAAGTAAGCTCTCTGACTTTCCAGCTTAGTCTTCTGTTTGCTCAGGAAAGTGAGCTGGATTTCATTTTAAGTGAATATGTAACTCTATACATCGGCGGCTCAGCACAAGAATCATAGAATCCTTTAGGTGGGAAAAGACCTTTAAGATCATCAAGTCCAACCGTTAACCCAGCACTGCCAAGTCCACCACTAAACCATGTCCCTAAGCACCACATCTACCCGGCTTTTAAACACCTCCAGGGATGGGGGCTCAACCACTTCCCTGGGCAGCCTGTGCCAGTGCCTGACTACTCTTTCAGTGAAGAAATTTTTCCTAATACCCAACCTAAACCTGCCCTGGTGCAACTTGAGGCCGTTTCCTCTCGTTCTATCACTTGTTACTTGGGAGAAGAGACCGACCCCCACCTCGCTACAGCCTCCTTTCAGGTAGTTGTAGACAGCGAGAAGGTCTCCCTTCAGCCTCCTTTTCTCCAGACCAAACAACCCCAGCTCCCTCAGCCGCTCCTCATCAGACTTGTGCTCCAGACCCTTCACCAGCTTCATTGCCCTTCTCTGGCCACGCTGCAGCACCTCAATGTCCTTCTTGTAGTGAGGGGCCCAAATCTGAACACAGGATTCGAGGCATGGCCTCACCAGTGCCGAGTACAGGGGCACTATCGCTTCCCTGGTCCTGCTGGCCACATTCTTTCTGATGCAAGCCAGGATGCCATTGGCCTTCTTAGCCACCTGGGCACCCTTCTGGCTCACATTCAGATGGCTGTTGACCAACACCCCCAGGTCCTTTTCTGCTGGGCAGCTCTCCAGCCACTTTTCCCCAAGCCTGTAGCATGGCATGGGGTTGTTGTGACCCAAGTGCAGGACCCAGCACTTGGCCTTGTTGAGCCTCATACAGTTGGCCTCAACCCATCGATCCAGCCTGAAGTTTGGTCTCTGGGAGTTTGTCAGCAGCCAGCATGTCAAGGGGGTCTCAGGGAGACTCACCTGCACAGCCCAGAGATAACTGGGGTCTGGGGCACACATGGAGAATGGAGAGCAGCTGCAAAGCGTTGGGGGACAGAGAGGCCCCTGCCAGGCCCCTGGCAGCAGCCGTGGGTACACGGGTCACTGCACAGGCAGGCTGCAGGGGGCTCCTGGCTCCTCCTCAGGTACCTTTTTGCTCATCTCTCTGTTGCACGGTGTCACTCACAGCAGCAATTCCCCCAACATCTTTGAGAGAACTGATATGCTGGCAAGGCACAGTACTGCTTAAGGTGCTAAATGCTGTCTGGTCAGTCAGTCTAGCATTACCTGGTCAGCCAGGCCAATAATAATTGCTTTCGCAAGCTCCGCAACATACTAGTTCAACCATACTGCACCCTTTTCTTAAAGCTGACTTGGTCTCTGGTGAAACATCACTGAACATCACTTCAGTGTCTACAGTTGTCACCATTTATCTTTCATGCTCTCGGTGGAAAAGACCTGCATCTCTTTCCTCTCCAAACCCACCAGATTTCTAGGTAAGAAATAGCCTAAACATAGCCACAAAATGCAACACTTAAAGACTAAAGGGTGGTGTTGGGTTTTTTTGTTTTTTTGGTTTTTTTTTTTGTGAGGGGGAGGAAGTCAGGGGGACACAACACAGATGACAGACAAAATTTCATCCTATGCCTGTATGCTATTATACAGGATAATCTGGCTTTTTGCACAGATATATTAGAATCCCTCTAAAAAAATAAATCACGGAATGTCTTGGTGTGCATACTATTTTCCCTGTATTTTAAATAGAAAATAAGCCTCTAGTCTTATCTAGACAATACTTCTAAGATTTCCTTCTCACCGCATCCAAACAACCAACGTTCCTGTAATAATTAGTGCCTTGATATTAACTAAATCTCTAAGGTATCTTTTCATGGAGTTTTCATAGCATGGGCTGATTTATTTAATTGATGAATAGCTTTGTATGTGCTTATTTTTAATCCTACCCATTTATCTTATGAATAATTGCTATGTTCGTAATTATTCCAAAGAAATAATACCAATATTTTTAATGATAATAATGAATGACATGGCTTTAGCAAGCTTTTTTAATGTTTGTAAAACAATACTCTGATTAGTCAGAATGAAATATTTGCTCAGTTAATATATAAGAGCTTGATTTTTTTACTTGATCAATACAATGAATCCAACAGGCTGAGTTTCTCTTTGAAAACCATGACCAGATTTTTTTTTTAAATCACTCTCAATACTTTAAAATCTGCGGAATACTCTTGAAGATCTGTATGTTACTAGTTAAAGAATATGAAATACTACCAAAAAGAAGCCCTATAGCATTTTACCTGCTCTCTCATCTTCTGTATCCAACTGTTGTGTCATGTTGAGAATTTAAATTGGAAGGCCTTTGTGCCAGGGGAGGTTTTTTTTTTTTTTTCTCTCTATCTGGCAGAAGGGCTTCATTGTCCATTGCTAAGGCTCCTCGTGCTAATGCACTACAAAGAATGGTTATTATTTAATGAATACCTGTCATCTCCAGGATGGTTCACTGAGGTTATCATTGTCAGTTACATTTTCTAAGCTTATATTAAAAATTACAGGAATAACTATTCCCTTGTTCACTAAAGAGAACCAAAGATTTTACCACTTAAGCAAAGAGCGTGCATAAATACCACCCGTCGTTGCAGTCTCAAGAGTTCTTAAAAACAGCAGAGAATCCATCTCTGGATGCCTGGCCCTGAATCTTGGCCTGTGATCCAAAATTCATCTTTAGGCCCTTAAATAGGCAGAGGAGTTTATAAAAGCCCTCATTATCTAGTCACGTCACACAAGTCACTGGCTGCCAGTGGAATCCGTCAGCCCCATGTCATTGGAGACGAGTCATTTCTCTTTTGCCAAGTTCACAGACTACAGAGGCTATTATTTTGATAATAGGCCTTCAGGTGATTCTATTTTGACATCTGAAGCTTTTCAGAAGACTTCTGAAGACTTTCAGGAAATATTCAAACCATTCAGTTTTAAATATGAAGAGAGGTCCACCTATTGCCTGCCATTCTCCCCACCTTTTCTCTTTTCTTTTTACAGAAAAATTTAGAATGAGATTTTCATTTTCAAATTCTTTTTGACAAGTGACTTATTGATTTGAGACTGTAAAGCACGATTTTAATCAGTTAATTTTTGACCAGTCTCATCAGCTAATATTTACAGTATTTTAGCTTATGAAATGAAGCATTTTTTACATTCAATGTTTCTCAGAAAATACCAAGAAAAAAATAGTTTATGAATGTCAACAAACTTTTTGAAAACTTTTTCAAAGTCTTTAATTCATCTGCTTCACTATCCACATCCTCCTTCCCAGATCACCGTAAACAGTTTGTTGATCATTAAGGAAATCGTTAACCCTGCAGCTGGTATCTCTTTCATTAATCTCATAACAGAGCCTTTTCTGAACAAGCAATACACATTATATCAGTTTTGCTTAAAAAAGTACACAAGGACAGAGCACATTTATTGTTAGAATTTTATCTCTCTGTTGCATGCGTGCAATGTACAACAAACTTTGAGCAAGAACTGGGCTCTTCTGAATATCACTGTGTACTGAAAACTGATAAAACCAGTATGACAGTTCTTTCAGCCTGTGGAAAAGCATTAAGCAAATACTTCATTGTGAAAAAGCACTGTAAATTTTGCCTCAAATTATCAAAGACCCTGCATATTTGGGAGCTTTGCTTCCTCGCTTTCTGTTGCCTTGTTTTTCCATGCTTTTTTGTATATGTGTACATATACATAAGCAGAGAACACAAAGTGTGTTTGGCTTAAACAGAATGGCAACTTTAAGTAAGTTACTTCAGTTTAAATATGATGACATTTCAGAATATTGTGTCTATTAAATTAAATCCCACCTAAGTTTTGCTTACTCTAGGCTTTGTATCTAACTGTACCTTCTCATAAAAGCTCTCAGGTGGAAATACAACTCTGTTATTTTCTAGGTTATAAGAACTTTTTCCTGCCTCTCCTATTAAAAGAGAAAGACTGAAAAGCCGTAACTGCTCATGAAATTCATTGTGCTGATAAACCCCTAAATTCCAATTTCCGTGCAGTTTTTATTGGTTGAAAAACGTACTCAAGGTCTACTCATGAATTATGTATTTGAGAACTGAGGACAGAGAGTATCTTATGATCCGCAATTACAAATCAAGTCTTATAGAAGAGTCTCTTCCTGTATCATTCTGGTATTCTCTCAGCAATGTAGTTTTGTGCAAGTTTTGTATCTCTAATATTAGTTTTTTATTTCCTTGGGGACTGCATATTGTTAATCAAAAATAATTCTAAATATTCCCACAACAAACATTGACACTGCTGCGGTACCATCCCCACAGATACACTGCCATGGCTTCATTAGGCTAATGAGTGTCCTTATAATTGTTACAACAAAGGGTATATCTTCTTAACCTCAAGTGTTTGCACAAATTTCTAACATGGCATGTCTACAACATTTAATATTGCACCTAGACACAGCACCCCGTACACACAAGCAAAGGGTGGTAAAAAGGTGAAGAAAAGTAACAGTCCTGCAGCCCTGCAGCCTACTTAGCACTGGAATTGCTGGAAGAATAATTTTCTGGACATAACCCAACTTAGCCACTTAGTTAAGTATGAAGTTGGACTCACTATGCTCTGTAGTCAGTCACAAGAGATTCCTGTTCTGAATTATCCCCTGGAGGAGCATCCCAGTCTCTGCAGGCTACATAAAAAGCCTGAAAAAGACAAACTTCCTAACATAGGTGTTTAAGCTCAAACCTAGAAAAAGGTACTGCGAGTGCTCTGACAAAATGGGAAAATGGAAAGCTCCAGAATCTTACGGTGTTAAGAGTGGGTGCTCTCCATGCCGGGCATCTCAACCGGTAAGAAGTAGTTCAGAAGAGATCAGCTAAAGGGTCAGACGATGGAGGCATCTTCTTCAAACGCATCAGATTTCACACAACAGTCTGTACTGCTGAGAGTTAGCCTGCCTCCTTTCTCCAGCGAGTTTAAACCATTATAGCTCTGTAGAAATCCAGATGCCCAACTCTTGTACAATTCAAACAAGGAGTAAACATAGCAGTCCCTGCTCAAAATCAATTACAGTAGCTTGATGATTAACTAAAAAAAATTGAATGCATATTTCCATTATTTTTATATGTGATTTATTTTAGAATCCTAGAGCCTTTGCATATGTGGAGAGAAAATGAATGCAAGTTTGATGTTATTTTTATATTCTTATTTTACCATAACGATTGAAGGCATTTATGACTGCTTCAAACTAGAAAGCGCATCTCAAACTTCCCAATCTACGAAAAGCAACTAAAATGTGTCTGATTGAATGTTAGACACAAATCTATGACTTTTTAAAAAAGCTTTGAATATTAATGAGCGCTTTCTAAAAAAACTATTTAAAACCTTATGAAATGGTAACTCCAATCACAACATTAACAAATGTGAGTTCCCCGCAATGATAAGAAAGTAGTAATTCTACCAAAGGAGTTGGGATACTTTTAAAAGAGAAGGAACAGAAACACTCTTCTACCCTGAAAGTAAAGCTACTCTGATGCCACTCAGGATCAACGTATTCTTAGATAACAAAATACCAGCCAAGCATGAGATTTGCATCTTCACTTCAGATTTCTCACACATGAACTTCTTTCCGCCTTATCAATGCAGCTACCAAAAGGCTTAGCAAACGCCGCCGGAGTGGAGTCTCTCACTGTAGTTCTGACTGAAAACTTAATTGTTCATGTCCATGTCTAGCAGCAAGTCATGCCTGCAGACTCGTGATAAATTTAACTGCAGAACAGGAGAAAACTAGGGGATATATGCAAATAAAATATTAACCTACATCTGTAAGAGTTAATGTGCCAAATTATATTACACGTATTATGCACGTAACCTAATTTCATTTATACTTTAAATCAAATAGCCTGATCAAAAGGAGGAATACTCTACCTGCACTTCAAGCAATATGGGTCAGTTTAAACATGCTTAATGTTACCATGTCCTTAGCAAATTTATTTCTGTCATTTAGATCAAAGGCATGTATTTGCAGCATTTTCCACGCCTGCTCTATAGATACAGATACGTTACTTTCATAAGAACTTGGTACTAATGCTATTGTAATTGCTCAGAAAATACTAAAATCACAGAATTTAATTCTGTGAAAGAGTCTCTTTAATAAAATATTGCTGTTTTTTTCTTATGACTATGTCATTATTTATTCTTTTCATGCAGTTCGTTTCAGAAGTTTCAGTGTTTGACAACAACAAAAAAATCAATTAAAAGCCCAAAGACAACACTGCAGTAACATGAAAAGAAATATAATAAATTAAATGCAAAGTTCTAAATTATTCAAATTAAAAGTTTTTATAGGTGTCCACAGTAATAAAAAATAATAAAAAGCCTTCAAAGGAAGAAAAAAGGCAACAGAGAGTTTGAAGACTGATATTTGTTTTAATATCTCTAATTAGTTTAATAATTTGGCAATACTTTTGCCTCACAGGATAATGGCAGTTGTCTATAGAAATTACATACGCACTTGCTCAAAACTCCATTTTTTCTTTTAACTAGCTGTGCACCATTTTACAGATCCTTCATGCTGTATCTACTGAACACAGAAATATTTTGTGCTTTTATGATGCCTTTGATCTCTAAATCTCAAAGTAACTTGAACAATCACAACATTCTGCAAAATGAAAATTATTTTTACTTTATAACTGAGGAAACTGAAGCATAAGGTTCCCCACCTTCAGACATTTCACATGTTCCTGAATAAAAGTTACAGTAGCCAAAAATGCAGGGGTGACAAACATCCACAGTTTGCAGTGATGTATGTATGAGTTACAAAGCCTTGCTGTGTCAGCAGCATCAGTCCAGCTGCACTTACTTAGGTTCCAAGGTATCAACCTGAAGTTCGTCGCTTTCGGTCCCTGAGTGTACAAATGTTGGGCCGCATGATTTATTCCCTGATTACTTATTATGGCACAGTATCTAGCAACCTGCGTTATGGAGAATTCTTCTACCTCATTTGATGCCTTTTATTGTAATACAAGCTGAGAATCTCACAGATGGTGTAGTTGCCATCATTACCTCTCGTGACAGCATCCCAGTTTTACAGACTAAGGACCCAAGAACAATGGAATTAAGGGCTGAATGTAGGACTTATCTAAATTCACCTGGAGCAAGATGATGCACTACCCCAGAGATAATGGAGGAATTAGCATAATGAGGCAAACAAATGCTTCAGAGTCATAACTTCCCCTCCAATGCCTCTTGCAACGCTTCCTTTGCTCTGTTGAGTGCTAAAACCATCTCAGGGCTGCTGACAAGTGGGTGATAAAGGAAAAAATAAAATGCTGTCACAAATGTTGCCCGTTGCCTTTATGCTCTCCACACACATGATCCGGGGTACAGAAAAATAAAAACTGCTGTGCTGGGTTAGACTGAAATGGCTAAATCCTGCCTCCAACTGCAGTCAGTAGCCGATGCTTAGGGGACATAGGAGAAACAAGGTAAGGACAGACTGATCCTTCTCAGCAAACATCACTGCTTCTGGCAGTCAGAAGGTTAAGGACATCCTGAACTGCCTATCTGCCATGAAGTATCCATTCATCTGGCAGTTGTTCCACAATTTAATTACGAATTTTATGAAAAAAATATTTCCTTTTGCTTGCTTTAGATCTGTTCCTTAAAAAACAGACACATGGGTTCTTTTCTCTCCTAAGTAAATTGTTGTTCATGGACACCTTTGTAATGACATGTTTTTATTGATCTCTCTGTGATCCCTCTATTTCTTGTATCCTTTGTGTCCTCTGTTTCTCAGAACAGGCTCATCCTCATCTATTTGGTAGCATCCATCTATAGTAAAAACTCCCATTATTCATAAACCTCTACCTCACCTTTAATCCAGTCATTAATCACCACAACTGATAATTACTATGACTAAGAAACAGTGACACTTGAATAAAAACATTTCCTCTCATTTCGTAACAGCTTAGTTTGCTAAAGGATCTTTCAACAAGGGACACTGTCAGAAATCCTGGTTCACCAGTGCTATAGCTATTCCAGTAAACCGAGGTGCCAAAGGACATTCCCAATCACAAGAATTTCTCTCTCTGCAATTTATTAAACCATTAAAATCACCCTTGCCGCACCTTTGGCGCAGGCGAGCTGGCACTCTCTGGACAGTGCCACCTGCGATGCAGTGCGTTAGGTTAATTCTGTTCCCCACGGGCAGTTTGGATGCAGCCCTCCACCTTTGGACGCTGAGAGTATTTAATAGCATGGCCAGATGCTGCCTGGTGGCCCGGGGCCGGTGAACATGCCCTGGCACTGCTCGGTGCAGTAGCACAGGAAAAGCCTACATCAACGAGGTTATCCGAAGTAGAGCACAAGGCATGATTTACCTTTCATGTCCACTCCCACTTATTAGAAGTGGTTATATACAACCACGCGAACGAAACCCCAAATTTTGGATGTTCTTGAAGGTATGGGGGCTCCTACATCCTTCTGTGACCATCTAGGCCAAGCACATGCTATTCATAAATGCTTAACATAAAGAGAGTGAACCACAAACTGAGAGCCGTATTCCTACATCTCAGTCCACTGCCAGAATCATATTTTCCTCTGTTTTGTGCTTAAGGCACCATACAAATTTTAAGTCACAGTTGTCTTTTTTTTTTTTTTTTTTAAATGAAAACAATTGAACTGTTTAATCATAGTTTAGAACCTCTACTGGTAGTATGCTTGTTCCTGTAACAAACCATATCTTATTTTTTAATTTTAAATTATTATAAACTAATTTCTTAAGTTGCATCTTTTATTCCAGGAAAGAGGTCATCAGAGATAAGCTATTTCTTCTACTTTGAACATTAAAATCTAAAAAAAAAAAAAAAAAAAAAAAAAAAAACACACCACCAAAAAACCAAAACAACAAAACCCTTTCCTATGTGTTGTTTTTTCAGACAACCCTTCATTAAAGATCTGTTTTAGCCTGGCATAATTCCTCACTCTTCTCTGCTTAGCTGTTAAGACTACCTAACTGATTATCCAGGTTTTCAGTTGTTTCCTTAAAGTCACACAGCATCTCATGCAGTTGAATTGAACCAAGAACTTATTGAGTAATGAACTCTCATCTGACATTGTGAGTCTTCTGGTCAAACATAATTATAACTTTGCCAGGTTCTATTTAGGAATCCTAATCACCTTCTTATTGAAACACAGGCTTTCATGCAATTTTTATGTATTAGTGTGAACTTTACTCCTACTACATGTTCACACTTTCCTTTGTGTTTCTTCCATACCCGTTGGTTTTTGTAGGGTTTGACTGCTGCACTGCTCCAGCTACTTCAACAAGCACCAATTCTGCTAAGCTCTGCAGAAAGATGACTTGTTCAATTTAACTTCAGGTGAGATTCATCTCACTAACTTTGGATAGCTACAACATAGTCATTTGTGTCTGCATTACTAGATCCCTGCTACAGTCGACGGAGAGAAAAAGGCATTTTGCAGGACAGTATGCTTCAGTCTAGTGAAATCACAAGAACCAGCTGAGATCCAGACTTTTAAACTGTAGCCATCTAAAATTAGCTGAGATAATTTTGTTCCAGTTACATTTTTTTTAATATCATCTTCCTCATAAGTACACGAGGAGAGCTAATTCTTTGATTGTCCTGACAAACAATAGAGGAACAGCACTTGAGAGAGAGCAATGTGTTGTATTTTCCCAAGTGATTAGCAGTCAAGGAGTGCCAACCTGCAAGTGTGAATCATATTCAATTACCATTAATCTAGAGTAGAAAACAAGGGCACGATTGTTCACAGAGGTTTAGTGTGTAATTCTGTCTTTTTCAATGATTTCTCCAGAACATACTATATATCCAGTGAAAATCTTCCAGGGACTTAATTTATAGCGTGGTCTAAAGCATAAAATTGTCCTCTCTGATGAGTTATGATCAAATACATTGTCAGCCTAAGACAGAGGGAATTTGAACCAGCAGTGTGTTTACTTGAGCCATGAAGAAGGAAATGGTAATAAGAGATAGTAAAGTTTATTATATGCCCTGGTTCACTATGTTCACATTCAACAAATCATTTCCCTGTTCTGTGGCTCAGTTTACCCTTGTGTAGACTGAGCCTTTGTGTTTTCTGAAAAAGCAGCTGTGAAGTTTTACAGCTCAAAATTACACTTTGCTTTCAAATTCACATTAACTTCTGTTTGTTTCACATCTGGAACTGAAATCAGAGTTCAGCTCTTGAGGTCCATGTAAATAATTTGAGACTCTCAGCTGAAAAGGGCTGGGAAAGTGTGCATTAATATTTAAACTTGCTTTGCATGGCATTTTCTGGGACATGTTTTCCAATCGTTGACATTATCCGAACATGCCACATTTCCTCTTTAGCAAGGTTTTACTGTGGGATAATCTTGATTGATGTGGATAACAGCATTGCTGTGAAGAGCAGTCTTTTATGCATGCACTCTAGTTCCTGTTAACAACTGTAAAGATTAGGGGTTTATACAACAGGTATTAACAGACTTCCTGTTATTAACCATTTAGGTCAGTATTTTGCTTTATATTTTGTGCATGAAGGCTTTATGATTAAGTATTCAAAATGATTCTGCATTCTTTTTCTTGTTTGATTTATTGTTGGACAAGCTTACATCTTTCTTCACCTTTTCACATTTGAGGAATTCAAAAAGTCTGTAGGCTCAAGGAAGGTGAATACATTATATCATACATTAAGAATGAATGTAAAATGTATTTCCACATTATTTTGTGTGACCAAAAATCTTATCAGTAAAGTCATCAACTTTATTAAAAACACTTGTAAAATGACATATGCCACATCTTGGCTATAACCCTCATCAGGGTCACAACAAGACATTCACAGCTGAATGCACTGTTCAATGCTGTGAACAGCACTGTGTGAGAGAAGGAGAGGTAAGTGTCACTCAAAGAAATGATTACATATAATTCAAAGATTTAAATAATCATCTACCTTGAGTCTTGGTATACAACATCCCTTTCTCACCCGTCTTCCCTCAAAAAACTGTGTTAAGGTTTTAATTTTTATTTTTGTCAAAGGGCTCAGAAACCTTTTACATACTTGCCTTGAAGAAAATCTATGCCACATCTATTCCCTACTGTCTAGGCATTTGAAAGTTAAAGGTATGCACATATTTTTCTTCATGATGATAGAAATATCAGAGGGTTAAAATGAAAAAAAATTAGAGCAGTAACATTAGGCTGAAACGTGTGTATTCACTTCGAAGCCTGTAGCTTCCAAAAAACTTGATGTTTGCATGATAAAAGGAATGAATGTTCAAATGAGAAATTTTACATGTAAATAGGTTTCTTACAAATCACATATGTATATAGCTTAAAAAGCATCCCAGAATCTTCATGGTTGTAAAATGTTTAGTTGTTGACCTCACTTCATTCTTCCTAAGGAGAAACAGATGGCTGTAATTGAAATTATATGTGATTTTAAAGTTGCGCCTAATTTATGGATTTAGATACAGCTCTTCATTATTATACAATAAAAGAGGATTTCTTTCTTCCCTTCTTTCTTTTAGTTTTTTTATTTATAGATTTATTTTTTAAGTCTGGCCACTGCTATAGGCAAGGGCGTAATTTTGGCACAAATCTTTGTGCTGCGATATGTCTACACGGTGTGTTTGGCCCGAACACAGGCTGACGACATGATCCACTATCTGGACAACTAACAAACGCCAAAATCTATACTATGCTCCCCTCTCTCGTTTTTGGGTACTGCAACCCTGTAAAGATCTCTGTCTCTGCCCAGTGCCAGCCAGTGTGGGCAAGCTTGAGCTCTGCTGGGAGCCGGGTCTGGGCCAAGCCGCCCGGTGACTTTGGCAAAAGCCCAGCAAAAGCTGGTACCGCCGTCATCCAGCTCTCAGCCCTCCTCCTCTGCTGCACCCCTTGTCTGAGGGAAGCCAATTTCTTGTCCTTCACCCGAGGACACAAGGGGGAAGGGAAGCCTCACACGGCAGGGCACCACACTTGTGTTCCCGAATGCAGGAATATTTAAAAACAACTAGAAATCACTGATGATTTAATGCAGTGAAGAGACAGTCCCAAAAGATACGAAGTAATAAATAACATGAATACAAGGGAATTAGAAGCTCTTCTAAGAAAATAATATGTATTCAAGAGCTAGAATGCAAAATCTGAAGAAGGAGAAGTAGCAATAGTTCCATGAGGCAAGATCAGGGGCATTTTTAATTTTTTTCATTTGTATAGAAGATAGAGCATCAGAAGCTAGCACTGTTTGATGACACTGCACCATGACTCAAAGGGAGTAAGATCTGGCTGAACTCAGCTACTACGACCATCTTCCTATCCCATTTGAAAGTGGGAGGGTTCCCCTAATACTTCTGTAATTCTGGTTAGCATATTATTTCAGAAACATGTTTCCTTTACATAAAAACAGGGAAATGTTCCCTGCTGATGCAGAACCATTACAATGTGCCCAGTTTTAAGCAAAGTAAATAATTTGATTTTGTTTGGCAATTAATTGAAAATACAGTTTTCTTTCACAATTCAAAGAACAATTAAATAAAATATGATCACAATTCTTTTCAGATTCAGGTGACAAAATTCCTTTTAATGCTGTGTGACAACAACACTTTCCCAGGGGATTAAATCTCCCCTGTCCCATTAACACTGACCTAAGCTCTATAGGATAAGCAATCTCAACAGCAAAGCCCTGCTTGGCAATATTACACAATCTTTTCTGGAACCCTTCCCTGTACCCTACTGAGCTAATGCCATGGCAAGTCTCAGGATCTACTTTATAAGATGAGGTTAAACCTTCAGAAATCTTAATTAGTCTACTGAGCATTTGCAAATAGGTACATACACAAAGACCAAAAAAAAAAAAGAAGGCCTACCAAGCATGGGAGGAAATATAGTTAGTGGAATAAAGTACGTTTCTCAAAAAGTAGAGACAAAATTGGAAGTAACAACATATATTTGAACATTTAAGGTAATATTTAGATAATCCTATTCATAATAGGGAATCACTGAGATTTTGCATGACTCTCAGATAGACAGTATGCTTTAAAAATTATTATGTTTACAAATAGCCAACCAGCTTTCTTCTACTTTCCTGCTCAGAGAATGACAAATTTAACCCACATGTTCCTAAACACACATTATCAGGGTACAGTCCAGAGCTGCCTGAAGTGCTGCCCTCAAATGAATCCCTAAACTCCTCCTCCCTCTGATCCTTCTGTAAGGGAGGAAAAGGAGCTGGGACCAACAGGGCCAAACCAACTCAAAGAAGCAGCCCTTAAAATCTTCAAACTGCTCTGAGCCATTTATCACCCGACACAAGCGGATAGAACCCTTCCAGGGCACCACGCGAAAAACTAGAGCCTGGCACCACAGGCTCGCACAATGAAGCGCCATCTCTGTCATGAGGAGCTGAACATTCACAATGATGCTTTTCTCTACACCACTGCCTTTCAAGGCCAAATATTGGTCATGCACCTTCCAAAAAAAATGCAACCAGGTAAATGACTCAGGGTGTTATCATTAGATTTCCTCAGTAAGTGTAAGCAAGTGGCTGTGGCTTCAGGTGAGAGGCCACCCACCTGAAAAGGCTGAGAAAGTTATGCTAGAGCAGAAGCATGAGATTTAAATTAACTGTCACACAAATGAAAACTGTCCAAACTGAGTGAAATGTCAATGTTAAACAGCGCAGTTCAGAAGCTATTTAAAAAAGGAAAATTTATTTTATTTTCTGGAATTTAAGAATTCAGTTTTAAAATTACTACTTTTCTAGTACTGAGTTTAAGCACTTCTCTGCACTCATGTTTTTAAACATATCCTATATTGAATACTGCATTCAAACTGAAAACAATATAGCAAGGTGATAAAAATTTTCCAGTGGCCACTTTGAAGGAACCAAATGGCATGTTTTTCCTTCGAGTTCCTTCTGCCACTGATAAACTGACAGCCTCTCCTTTTGAGAATCCCTCTCACAATATTTCAGGCGCTCCTAATATCTGGCATGGTAAAAACCTGCTTTACTGAAATCATGATAGTTTGTCCGTTGACTTCAACACATTGCAGCAGACCGCTTGCGAGGTAACATTTTGCACTGACTTACCTCAGCAAAGGAAGGGATAAAAGATTAATGCCTCTGTATGACCAGTTATATCATTGTCTTTAGTTATCAAGTTCAGTTTCAAGAATATTTTCAGGAGCTAATTCTCACAATTTTTTACAAGACTATTACTTTAAGAGACAATGTGTCCACTTACTGCATTTAAAAGGGAAAATAGCTTCTGGATGCATAAGTGCAGTACAGAATTCTGCAAAAATTAAAATTTCAGCATGCTAAACTTGCAATACTGCAGAATAATGTCATTTTCATGACCAAAAAAAAGTTTCACCATACATTTCAAAGATTTTAAACTCTTAGACTGGAAGCTACATTTATTTTCCTTTCTAAACTCAAGGAAAAGGATAATAAAGGCAAGTCCACAAAACATTTTACATTTTTGGTCAAACAGCAATGCTATTCACATACATTGCCTAATTAACGGAGACCTATAGGCTTTCTTTTAAAAAGCGACAAGTTTATAGTACTACACTACATGCTGCAAATAGCAGTAAGCATCTGAGATTGTGAGATACAGAATAATTGATAATGTATGATGAGACTCATGTGATGGCAGAAGTAAATATGTTTCATTTATAACGGGGGTGGCTGAATCATAGGATGTGATACTTTACCGAGCTCAAATAATTTCCTCTGGGTTGCCTTAATACTTGAGCAGATTTCTATCAGAATATAGAAAGAAATGCCAAGTGTCCATTGGTTCTGGCTACGACCCTTTTCTTTTTTGCCAGGTTTTGATGTCCCTTCTGGAAGGATCCAAACTACATCATACTCCCCACCGGAGGGCACACAGAAATAAGGTGAAATATGACAGGAAAGATGCCTACACCTTCACCCATGTGAAGTGATGCTCTCACTTCAGCCTGGTAAGAACTCTCCTGCTTGACTGCACGCTTATGTCTTTGCACACTAGATTTCGGAATAAAAGGTAAAACCTATCTTCTAAGTTTGGATTAATTATTTTAAAAGTAAATACTTCTTCCTCTGAAAATAGTTGTGGAGCAATGACACTGCGTGACTTCCACCAAATAATAAAAAAGAAACAAAAGCTCTAATCATGCCAATGATGAGTTCATAGAATCCTTTAGGTGGGAAAAGACCTTTAAGATCATCAAGTCCAACCGTTAACCCAGCACTGCCAAGTCCCCCACTAAACCATGTCCCTAAGCACCACATCTACCCGGCTTTTAAATACCTCCAGGGATGGGAACTCAAGCACTTCCCTGGGCAGCCTGGTCCAGTGCCTGACTACTCTTTCAGTGAAGAAATTTTTCCTAATATCCAACCTAAACCTGCCCTGGCGCAGCTTGAGGCCATTTCCTCATCCTATCGTTTGTTACCTGGGAGAAGAGACCAACCCCCACCTCACTACAACCTCCTTTCAGGTAGTTGTAGAGAGCCACTTACTAATTTCAAAGTTGCTATTTCTTAATTTTCCACAATACTTTTACAATTTTTAGTTTCACAATACTTTGCATGAAAAGGAGCTTTCTCACCTTGCAGCCCAGCAATTAGAATGGGCTGTCAGAGGCTCAGATTCAAATCTAATCTCTCTCTGAAACAAAACAAGCATTTAGGAAAATACCTTACACACAAAGTAATAAAGTAGTGGGGGCTGGGCCCCCCCTCAGTCTCTCATTTTTTCTATTAAGCACTTAAATTTTCATTAATACAGGAACCCGGGCATCCCCAGAGAGTGTTCTAAGCAGCAGGCTATAGAATTACTTTTTGTATTGTGGACCAAAATAGATGCTTAAGCATTTTATACATACTGGAGCTGTTCCAATAGAAAAGCATGACATTCTGTAATAGCATATAGCTCCACAGTTAGGACATTTTCTTCCAAGTTAGGGGGGAAAAAAGTACATCTTAAAACCAGTAGAAATTTGAACTGTTCCTGATCCAATGCACATAAGAAAACTGCAGCACCTGTTCTGTGATAGCAGCTATATTCTCCTGTAAATCTAGCTTTTGCTTTTATCTACAAAGCCTGCAAATGCATTTTTGGTCAAATAAAGCACATTGCTTTGATTAGCTGGGAAAAAGGGGGGAGGAGGGAAGAGAGATCTGTTTCTTGTCAACTGGAACCATTTTAATTTATTTATTTTTAAGTCGGTCACTGAACTGACAAATCAATTTATTGTGTAGTCCAAGTGCAGATCGCCTGCCCTGAAGTCAAAGCAAGCTGCACATATGTAGGCAAAATTTGGCCTTTGCTTTGTGAGCACAGCCCTCTGAGCTGCGGTGTACAGTTCCTACTGCAGGCTCTGCAGGTTCCATGCCAGCAAATGCCAATGGGTAAGCTAAAAGAGAGAAGCTTTATAGAGATTAAGAGATTACACTCTCTCTGCAAGACATAATTAAAAGAGAAGGAAGCTTAATTTCTCTAATTCCTAAAATGGAATAAATCAGAGTAAAATATCTTGTATTTTTATTTTCATAAAAGTAAGTATTAATATGTGTTTCACAAAGCATTGTATCACTACACATGTATTCCAACAGGAACAAAGCAGATGTATCCATTAACAAACACCTGCTGAGATAAGCACTTTGCACTATACTAATTCATACTGATATCTATTATATATTGCTTTTTATAATTTCATCTAACTTCTTAATTCAGTAATTGTACAACAATTAAGAAGAGCAAGCAATGTAATAAAGAAGTAGAATTGTGGTGATTTTCTGCAACCCAAAGCAAAACATAAATACCTGGAGCAGATTTACTTCTTTGCCATTTACTGTGACCAGTCTGCACCTACAAAGAATTACTGCTAGGTACTTCTTGATTATAAGTAGGAAAAATTTTCTGCTTGCTATTTGAATCCCATACCAGTGACCCCAAAAAATTGAAATTCCTGGTTGTGGGGATGGCTTCTAGATTAAGCTTCTCTGAATACATCATGTTTAATAAAAGGAAGCAAGAAAAGTACCACCAGTAATGCAAAGAAGCCCCTACCCATAGGGATACCACGGGGAGGTGGCATATACTGTGGCAGATCTGTCCAGATCTCTGGAAAGTTTTTGGAAAACCATCGATGCACATTCTTGGAAAGCACCACTTGATATTGCCCCTAAAGCAACACAGCACACGCAAGATAAAAATCTACCCTTGGCTATGCTGACAGTTTACCTCGCAGCTGATGCATGGTGCCACAGACAGCAATGCCTGCGCCAGAGGAGAGGTGCTCCGAGCTTTTCACCTTCCCGCAGCCAAGGAAGCCTCGGGAGAAGCGTTAGGGCAGACTCTGCCTCCACTCTGGCCTGGAGCACTTGATTTAGGGGCCCAGTGGCCTAATTTAATTGTTACAACTGACTTGGAAAGCTCTTGCACAGTGTGCCTTCAACAATTAAAAAGACAGAAAGTACAAATCGATTCACCTAGCCTGACCTCAAGTCTGTAAAATTCCCCTAAATTCTAAGCATTTCTGCATCAAACCAAAATATTCTGGTTCAAATGCTGTTTCTTTTAGGAGGATATCCAGGCACAATTTATGGTTCCAATGACAAATAGCCACCACATTTCAAGACATATTGTTTCAATAATGAATGAAGCTCATTTAAAAATACATATCTTGGTTTTATCTGAGTTTGTTCTCCCAAATGTGAAATTTACCCATTCCATTCACAATGCATTTGAATACAACCTGTTCTATCATTTGAATGGAAAGACAAATTATACAGAAATAAACAGAATAAATTAAAACATCACCAGTTCTTGTCTTTGGAACCGGCTGAGTACTTCACTGTTCCTCACCTATTTTTAAATGTGAATTTTGTTAGCAGTTAATCTGGCATTAGAAAAGTTATTCTTTTTGCATCCCTAGAGTGGAAGAATTGTAAATTATCAGGAAGAAAACTATCAGGAATCCTCAGCAAGAAAGCTAAACACGATCCAACCACAGAGTCTGAAATCTGCATCTAAGTGTAGGTTTGATTTCTCAGAAACTGGGGAGGTATGAACATGACATTCTATTTTAGATCCACTGCATAGATGCAGGGGGAGTCTTAAGAGTTCCCTGGCAGAAAGGAAGAAAACAGGAACCATCACCTAGACCATCCTTTATCTCCCTGACCCTGCACTTCCTTGCAAAGAACAGGACCTGCGGGATATTTCCCTCCCACTGCCCCAAAGCCGTTTGTCCTGTGTGTTAGGATAATAAAAATATTGGGAGACTCTAGTCTCCACAAACAAAGAAACTCTCCCCAGGAAGAGGAAACACAAACTGAAACCTAGCACTGCTGCTGTGACCACTCTGCTTTCTAAGGTTTCCCCTCGGGTCATTTTTCCATTTGGCAACCTACCTGACCCCGGCGTCCCCACTCTCACTCCTACCCATTGCGTTCCTCCTGCACCATCCTCCAGTTCTCCCTCTTCCTCTACTCACCATCCCCTTTCCCTTTATGTTCTCCCTTCTTGCCTCTTGATGACTAAAAAATCCTCCCCTAGAAATCCCATGAATGTATTTTTAAAACTTAGAACTCCGTAAGCCCTGAAAAAGACCTCTCCCTTGATAAAAAGAAGAAAAAAGAAACTACAGAAAACAAAGTCCAGCTGTACTGGTATAATACCTGCAATCACTGTATTTATCATTCTTTTGTGTTCCGTTTCCTTCTTCATACTTTGTTTACACTGTTTAGTTGGATACTATTACTTTGTCTTCATACAGTATGTGGGCAGTTCTTCTTCCCTACCTATCCGCAAAATACAACAACTATATTGATTAAATATATGAGCAAGCATGTTATACAAAAACCATTTTTTTACTTTTATCTCCATCCCTGTGTTAACCCCCATCCTACACATGTCCTTATACTAAAAAATATTTTGAAAAAATTCAAGAAGATGCAAGACTGAATAGATGCCTCCACAAAGGATATAAATCAATTTATGTAATTCAATTGCAGAGTTTAATTTTATGGTAAATTTAAATTCTATAATAAAGAATGCTAAAGTCTATACTACTTTTTTCGCCTCATGCTTCTATCAGTAATAAAAATCTGTTTTTCATAGCAAGTAATTACAAGCAGAGCATATTCATAGAACACTTATTCTATCTACAGTGAAAAATACTGTTGTTTACAAAAAAAAACCCGCATCACATTTAGGAAAAAAACAAAGCAACCAATGGCCTTGCATGACACTCCTATACTTATGTTAGGACATCTTAATTAAGTTACAGCAATCTCTTATGTTGCTAGAACAGCAAAATCCAAATAACTAAATAACCACACTTAGAGAATACCCTGGCATACATATGTAAAAATGCAAGAACAGACACACCCCCCCCCCAAAAAAAAAAAAGAAAAAAGATGAAACTCAAACAATGAAGTTGTACAGAAAATTCCTTTCGTCCGAAGTCTGGCTGGTACCAGCCAGTCCCAGAGGATCCCTTCAACGCTGCAGGCTAATGGCCTAGATCAGGCATTGGGGCTGAGTGGCTGGAGCACCTGGCCTCCCACCAGACGGTGCGGAGCCCACGGACAGTGCTACAGTGCGGCTAATGCTAGAGCTCCAGCAATCGAGTAAAATCAGCAGGAAACCCATCCGATGGGCAGTTCATAGCAAAAACCCATAGAGAGCTGCAATGAAGTAAAAGCAGCAGGGGATGAGAACAAACAAAAGATGCTAGAACTGCAAACAACCAGAAAAAAGTGGCAACAGGCAAAAGCAGTTTAAGAAACAAACCTTAAACTGAAGCAGACAGCACATTATCAGCAACACAAAGCACAGACAGCTTCCCGCACCATAAAAGGCAGGCAGGAGTTAGCGATGGATTTCAAACACTTGGGTACAAAATAAAATTAATCCAGCAAACTGAAATTTTCTTTTGGATGGAGACTTTTTTCCTTTAATCATCTGTTTTATATTTGTCCTAGTACTATCGGATAGAGATTGAAAATGTTCAAAATCATGAAATGACAACGAAGCTGGTGAGCAGATCTGACCCGTTCAGCAAAAAATCGTTAGAGTTTACTAAAAAAGAAACATCCAGGACAGAAGTATGAGTTCACAAAAAACTCTGTCTTAACCAAGAGGTGACCAATGTTACCTCTTTCAAAATAAAAGAGAGGTTGTCCTTGTTTTTTTGAATCACAGCCACGGGATGAGGTACCTCTTATTCCCCCCCATGTAACAATTAACAAATAGTCAGAGCACTCTTCCAGACTGCTTGAATTATTTCCTATGCTAGGAGAATTCAGCCCCTGTCTATTAAGAGGTAGGTTACCATGCCCATCAGGGCATTCCCCATTCTCCCCATGAAATTACAGAAGACAATGCTAAACTGGAGAATTCTGCGGCGTATCAGCCACCTTAGTCGGAGGGAGAACTTCAGATCCCTGTGCCAAAAGCTGACATGAGAGCTGCAGCTGTCCTTAGCACGGAAGCTGGAGCCCTCAGGTGAATACAAACCATTAAACCTCATGCTCACACGTATTTTCACTCTGGCCCACTGAATCATAAATTATTTTCTGCCTAAAATAACCGAGACATATGAGGTTAAGGAAACTCCTTGTATGTGAGGAGAGATTCTGAATCAGTTCAGGTCTCAGGTAGTGTGGGTGAATGCTTTAAGTGTAAAGCAAGTATACACACAGAGAGACTTTTATATCAGCAGCCCTTCATCTCACTGTCCTAAATGCAAGAAACTATCTACCACTTTTTTAAAAATTGATCTCTATAACAGAGTATTCTTGAGACAAGCCAGTTAGGTAGAGCACGAGATGGCACAGTGTTCTGTTTCTTCCCTATCCCTTTCCATCTCTTCCACAAGGTACGGTAGAGATGGCTATTTCATTCTGTACACACATAACCACCAGGCTCACCCTCTCCTGCAAGCGATGAAGGAGTAGAGACAGCCAAAATAAAGTGGAGTTGTAGCTAATGCTGGCCTTTAAACTTGGGACTTTGCATTTGCTCCCTCTCTATCTGAACAGGTAAGTCTTTATGATGGCAGAGTCTGAACAAGTATCTGGGATCTGGAAGGCATTCTTCCTATATGGCAAAATTTGCCAATTAGCTTCTTACATTTGATATAAAATTCAAAATTTTTTTACAGCAAATTTGGGAGGTTCTACCATCATTAGCAAGTTAGGAAGGTTCGATAAAGAGGTCTGTAATCAAGTAAGCTACCTGAATGCAAAACTTGATCACACCATTGCAAGCTCAGGGAGCACTTCGATCAGAATTTAGCTTCTTTCCTCGAATCTTTTCTGGCACCTGTAGGATAACAGGAATTGGTTTAAGCTTCTGAGCTCTTCTCTGGGCACAGCAGTATATTTGAGAACGGAGAGCGAACATCACTTCTGCATATTCCAGGACCATCAGTACCCCGTGGGAATTCAGACGGCACCGCTGGGCAGCTTGGGCCATGGTTCCCCATTGAAGAAGAATGATTAAAGAAATTCCTGGATTCTGCATTTAACCATGTTATGGTGACTGTTGCGCCTGATTCCTTCTGGGTCAACTACAGCAGTTCACTATGTACGCTGTGCACCCTGCATTTCTTCATATGCTTACGGAATACAGAGATTCCACTGGCTACTTCAAAAAATTAACTGTTAGTAGTGGCTATTCTCTAACAAACTGCCAGAAGATGTGATTAAAGAGAATTTCACTGTGGCATCAGCTATCCTTTAAAAAAGAAAAGGGCAGGGGGAGAGGGGGAAGGGAGAGAGATGCCATAAGTTCAGAAGCAAAACACTGTTATTATTCTGAAGTGGGAATGACATCCTTGCATTAACACAGTATGAAATCATGGTGGCAATTTTCATGCCGTATTATTTTGTTTTTGTCAGGTCACTGATTTTCAATTTCATCAATACTATATAAAACTAAGGAAGATAATAGAATAAAAAGCATCCATTTGGAGTCCACTACTGAAGCAAGAACATGTTGCTGCTTCTGTGAATTTAAACTAACCAATCCACCCACAGAAAATATGGGTTACTCTTATCCTGGAACAACATAAATAAACCAAACTCAGAGGTTACAGAGAAGGCATATACCAAAGTAAACCTGATACAATTCTGAGTAAGTGTATGTTACTATAGTTTACAAGTTGATCTTTACCTTCCTCTAACATGCAACAAAGTAACCAGAGAAGTACAAAGCCAAAAAGCAACAGGGGGGCTTTGCTTACACTCATCCAGACTCAGGCTCTTAACCTGTTCCCAAACACCATTCATTTAAAGTGAAATTACCACTCAAGTCATCCCAGATTTAGCTTACCAATTCTCACCTTTCAGCTGTCTTTCTATGTTTTGACTGCATCATTATGACTGATCTGAGGTCTCCTAAACCACTGGTTATGGCAAACTGCAGAACTAAGAGAGACACACGCCATTCTCAAAGCACATCTACCAAGTCACCACCTGTAAGGGTCCCAGTTCAAAAAGAAAAGCTCATAGAACTGCAGCTGGGTAGCAGAGAAGCCCCTAGAGACCCACCTCTCCATTTGGAGGCATTTATGAGGTGCTTTGCCTGGAGAAGGGAAGAAGGGAGAGCAAAGAGAAAGCCGCTATCGCTTATAAAAGATCCAAGCAAGCTTGGAGTTGGGCAGCTTGATTATGAAGTATGTCAACAGCTGCTTCTATAATTCCTGGCTGCTCCACCAGGCCCTACACCCCGAGCTCCTTATCTGCATACAGCCTCTGCCCAAGCAAGAGAATCTTTCCTATGAAGAAGTCACCAAACTTTCAGGTTTCCTGTCAGGCGTATGCCTGTACAAGATCAGAGATGACTTTCCAAGGAGAAATGTGCAACTACTTTCTTCAGAGGTGACTGGAAGCCCCTACAAACCAACCTTCTGGAGTGCAGGATAAGGGCGGCAGGGAGGTGGACGCAGCCAGTCCTCCTCGCTCTACTCTCCATTTGTATCGATGGCAGGCACGTCCCTCACCGACGCTGAGTCCATTGCGAAGACTACCTGCTGCTCTCATTCCCCAGTATTCTTCTTGATGTACAGAAGACACCCAAGTAGTTTGGCTGGAAGGGACCTAACGCTCAGGCTGGCCAAGCCCCCAACCTGGATGGGTGAGGAACGAGGTGATGCTGCACACCACACCCAGCCCATACCTGATGCAAGCTCTTGTGAGGGCAACAATACGCCTGCTTTTGCTCTAAGAATTTAAACACAGACAATTGCTGTGATTTTCTCCACTGTCCTACCAATATCAGCAGGCACACACTTCCCTATAAAAATACTGTGGATTAAATTGGACATTCCATGATTTTTTTTATAAAACTGGATCCTTCCCATCACTATTTGAAAATAATTAGTCCTTCTCCAACACTGAATGATTAAAATGGAACTAACACCACACTTATTTTACATGATCAATGTTGGTACAATGAATAGCACATGAATTAATAACGTCTAGGCACTTTTTCTAATTGTTTCCTAATGTTCTGTTATTATATATTCATTTGATATTCACTGTAATGCTAGTGATCACCATTTTCTCATTTGTTCCATAAAAAACACACATTTTGCCTTTGCTTTCTGTGAAAGAATTAAAAGAATGAAGTATGGCCACCTGATTTCTCTCTCATTCTCACATTTCAAAAAGTTGCACAGTCACTCACAGACACAGCCTTTGTTTAAAAAAAACCCCACACAAAACTTTGCACAGGGTAAATGCTCACTTGGGGAATTGCATCTCTTGCACAAGATGGTCAGTCACTGCCCAGAGGGCAGGAGGAATCTCCATGTCCAGCCACCTTGCAGCAGCACCTTCAGCTGGATTGGATTAGATTCCCCAAACTGCTGTTCTCTTCATCTCTTATAATTCAGCTGGCTGCTGGTCCTGTGCAACCACTCCAAACCAGGCATCATCCATCACTATTGGTCATCTTAAACAACATACAAAACATATCCTATCTTAACTAGGCAAAGAGACTGTTCTATAAAGCCAGTTCTGCATCTGCAGGAACTGTCTCTACTGACTACTTACAGGTGTCTCATCTATGTATATAGTTCAGTTGATTCTGCAGGAGAAACCACCTGGAGAACCTGCTGGAGCAGCCCAGTTTCCCACCCAGCACACAGGGAGAGCCTGTCCACTGGTCCAGACACAGGAGGAGCTGCTCAGGAGAATCAGCAGGACAGTCCAGAATTTCCACCTGGAGCCCTCTTCCACCACATCAAGTACTTTGCTGTGGTGGGGCCTGGGAGTTCAGTAGATCCCCTTGTTTCAAGTTGGTCCATTGTCTCCTCTCAATCCATTGTCTCAGCTCTGCAGAGACTGGATGGGAAGGTCCTGTATCACCCAGGGAAATGACAACTTCACTGTCCTGGGTGAGCACACACATGGCACAGCCCTCACACCCAGCTACACCACAGCCACTACTATAGTTCAAAGCTGAATTTCATCCTTATATACCACTTAACATCAATTCTGTACACCCTTGCCATAAACCTATAAAATCTGTTATTGACTCTTGAGGCAGTTTCAGGTTTTTTGTTCTGGATGTACTGAATTTCACACTTATGCATCAGGAGTTTATTGTCATTGTGGGTATGAGTTTGGTTAACACCTCTGAAGCCTCTCTTTCCTGTGGGCCAATAGCCAGTATAACATCACTAAGGGAGATGAAATGAGCACATGCTACTTCTGGTTAAAATGTACAGATATACTACCCTGTATCATCATGACCTGTCCCCAGAGAATCCTAAGTGCCCTAGGATTACAATTTTTTTTTCCTTCTATTTGAGTCAAAATTAAAAAAAAAAACCCAAACATCAATTCCAACGCATCCATTCACAAGCTTGTATGTCCCTAGAAGCTAATATTTTTCTCAATCCTAGAGTGTCCAAATTTTGCAGGTGGCATCAGCCTTCTTATTACGAGGTACCTTTACTTATCTGTTCTTAGGTTGGGAGGTATCATGAAAAGGAAATCATGTTAGATTGTTCATGGAATCACAAACTTGCCTTTAAACAAAACCAAATATTCTAATTACACATGTTACTATCCACACACTTAGGAGAAAAAATGAAATGCGTCATGTAGAAACACATTCTTTAAAAGCAGGGCACCTGAACGTGTTGGAAGTAACCAATGCAATATTCAAAGTAGCGTGTACAAGTACTGGTTTCGTTTGTTATTATTCTTTGTTTGGCTTGATCATAATTCCCAGCACAAAATCAACTAAGACAGATTGCTCGAGACAATACCGCAGACTATTTTCTTATTAAACACAAAGAAAAAACCCCACATTTTGTGGCTATTAATGCTCAGTCAAAAAGCTCACAAAATACAAAACATGATACAGGATGACTCCAGGCATTGTTTTTTGCCCTCATCCATATCTTCAAAACATCTTATCATGCAAAACAAAAAAAGTACTTCACATCAATATTTTATTGAAATTCTTTCAGAGAAGACATATACATTATATTTTCAAGATGAGATGCAGACTATTTTAGTTGCAGGGGAGAGCAATATATTGGATAATAGCTGACATTTGACTCCCAGGGTTTTTCTTTTATGAATCAAAATTCATTTAGCAATAGTAAAGTAGAAGAGTGTGGCTAAGAAATCGATAGAAGTGTTCTGTATTCTAGTTATGGAACATAGAGACAACCCTAAGTCAACATTAATGATGCTGGCCTGTGTAAACATTGACAAAGCAAAAAAGAATGATTTTAAATAATAGACTTCAACAAGAAGGTATCAACAAGCTGTGTTAATGGAGATTGCTGCCATACTTTATGATGGTTTTAATTTATTCAGTGTGTGGAAATGATCAGTGGCATCCAGTTGATAGCTGTAGGATGATGTAATTTGGACAAATTTTTCAAACTACATGACAACGGTCATCTCCTTTCCTCTAACAGCTCTGAAATAACAAAATCTCTTTATAAATACATAACGTTTACATACTGGCTCACCCCAGCTCTGTGCCAGTTGCCAAAGATGGTTTTATTTTTATTTTCCTTATTGGCAATGAACACACTGAAATTACACTACCGAATACACATATCCCATGCATTAATGAATCAGGTAAAGTTCATAAAATAAGTAGAACAAAGAGCTTGTATTTCCTGACTATCCAAAATATAGCTGCTATTGGAAGAAACTATTTACGTTCAAAGAATGAAACATCAAAACAGAAGATGAGGATGTGAGCTGTTCGTTCCATACATGTATGATTAAGCCTGTCTTCCCCTCAGCTCGGAGAACTGCCAGATATGACTGACCCAAGCAGAAGGGTCAAACAAAAAGAGGGGATGAAATAGTGTTTAACAAATACAGAAACAAAGAAGCAATATCAAGAGTAATGCAGGTAAAGACCAAAGATACATTCCAAATGATTATATCAAATATTAATTCTAGGAACACCTATTCTTCCATTTTGGGATTTAAACATTTTGTTTCTGAAACCCAGAAGCCTAAGCCAACTCTTTAATTAGACATTAAATTAAAATAACAGCAAAAATCTATTTCTATTCTGTTTTACTTCAAGGAGTTGATTTTTATTAAAACTTCGCCTGTTTGGATACCAACACGTCATTTTTTCCTGATTCAACCAGCTGCTTGAAATAGAGCCATTCTTGAGATCTCTCAGCTAAACCTTTAGAACATCCATTTAATTTTCAGTTTATTCAAAACCAATTCCATTTTATTACTTTAAATGATCAAGTGTACTGCAAAGGAAGCTGTCAGGCATACCTATAAGCATACAGTTCAGGATTCTGCAATATAGATCTCATTTCCTTAAATCCAGCATAAATCAGAGGTTAATGGGGAATCATCTGTAAGAGGTGACAAAAAAGCCATTATACAGTGGGTGACAATAACTATGCAAAATTAATTAGAAGTTTCAGTCAGTGTTGCAAAGGCAACAATAAACAAACATTTTGGGTCATCCTTCATTTATTTATTGAGTCTTCCAATACTTGTTAGCAAGTAGTGCTAACAAGGCCCCAGCTCCTACACTTCTGAGAATTTCAGATTTTATTTAAAAAAAAAAAAAGCATATCTACCTCTCATAGTTATAAAGACAAGCTTAACCATGCAACTTTAATGTACCCCAAAGATACAAGTGAGAATGCAAAGAAAAAAAGACATTTTGGATTCTTTATTTCATGTTTTAAGCAAAACTCCTGATTCTTGTACGTTTAACATAAGCAAAACTGTATATTCAAAATTTCAGTAAAGAAAAATCTTTGCCAGCAGGATCAACACAGTGAGAACGAGGAATTAAAAAATGCCCCGACAAAAGAAAGTACCTTCTCTCACCTTAGTTTGATTTCTTACAAAGAAATCAAAATATGCTTATTACTCTCTATTGGGAAATGCATATCAATTCCACCTTTATTTTATGAATATTTACTTAGCTGAATACCTAGTGCTGCTAATCCATATTTTATGAATATGCGCGCACACACACACACAAGCTACATGGAAATTGTTTCCCTTATAACACAAAAGAACTTTTTCTCTTGGTGAGCACCTGTTTTTTTGAACAGGGAGGAGGAATAAGCCCTGTCACTAGCCATACATCTGAATTTTGAGATGTTTTTAAGACTATTTGCAAGCCATGGATTATTTTTTGTTTTCATAGCATACCTTCTGAGGCAGAAAAGGAGAGAAACTTTTCCTTTTGTCCTTTATTATGCCTTTACCTATGTTATCTTTAGTGAATAGTAACACATTCCATAAAGATAACTTAATTATTTTCAGGAGAATAAGCAGCAAAAAGCCTCAGTGACTAAGGATAAAAATGCTTTCCTATTCACCACCCCGTCATGTGATATTTTTATATCAGCTATTTTCCTTTGCAAGGGTGCAGGGAGAAGCATGAGAAGCATTTTCTGCTCACATAGGAGAGAATAACTCAATATATGTGTTTCAGAAACCATTTCTCAGGATCTTTCAATTCTATGTATTTCAAATACCACTGCCTCGAGAGTAATAAATATACAACTGCCTGGGGACAAGAGGTTGCACAGTTGTTAAACAAGAGAACCTCAGAATTTGTTTCTTTTAGACACAACGAGAGAAGAATTTTATTCAGGATGCTTTCTGATACCCAAAAGAATTAAGAAATGTAGGCCAATTTTAGCAATAAAGACATATTAAATGAATGGATCATGCATGAGGATTTTTGTATGCTGACCTTACAAACAGTAATTCAGCAGAAGGCAGATCAGAGAGGAAAATTTGGTCTATTTTGTAATAGAGCTGTGTATAGACACTAATGTTTACATATTTGTTGACTCTGGTTCGGGAAAATATGAAGATTAGTACTTCCTTTACAAAAGCCTGATTACTAAACCATTGCAGTGTGCCACCACCATAAGCAATTATGTACGTTCTTGCTTTGTTCAGCTCAAAAATACATGCTGGATTTTAAATTGTTGCTTAGTCCTGCCTTATTTGTACTCATGCATTCAGGATTACCCTAAAGTGAGTAATTCTTTCAGGAGTATTACAGTGATTTAACCAAAACATATCCTTGGTCTTCGTCTGAAGTGAGACTGTTAATCTTGTGGAGAAGACAGTCTCACAAGACAAGAGAAACACTCACATTTTGGCTTGAAAGGTGTCTTCAGAAGTGTCAGAGTTTTGCCTAGTCATCTCAGAAACCAACCTTTATCTCAATAAACTACTTACACATTAACCACAGATAGCAAAGGCATTGAAGACGATTAAAATGCAACTTTATGGTTTAGTTGGAAGAAGCAGTTTCCAGTGTAGAAACATTAAATCACTTAGCTAATTATATTTTGGGCACCTGAACAGTCTGTAGAACTTTTTTTCCAAGGGAAGCAGATTTCAACCTTACTTTTCCCAGTTCACTGCTTCAACTGTAGATAACCTGCATTTTAGTATGGCAAGACAGTAGTGTCTGAGTCTGCTAGAAATGATGGCCTGTGAGATCCTGCACCACACCACCACACAATCAGTCATCCGTGCTCTGCATTCAGCCACCAAATGGAAACCCAGGTTCTTTCCAGAAGACAAAGACGACAGCAACTAATTCATCTGGAAAAATCTGTATTGATGCAGTCCAAGAAATTTATTTCTAAGTGACAAAATGGGTCACAGGAAGATAAATTTCATTTTGGAGTTTTATTTTTAAACAGAAATACTTTTTCTTTTTCCCTAGCAAGGATGCCTAATTGCGGCATTTAGGCAGCCAAAGCTAAAAAAGACAAACAGATTAGCGATGACACTCCTAAAATAAGGGTTATCTTCAAGCCAAGCTTACGTTTTCATTTCAGCCATAAAAAAAATGGTACAGAGCCTCAGAGGAGACAGAGAGGCTATACAAATTCATTTAAAGACAAATTAATGAATTCCATCATAATGATACTGTAAGCTTACAGAATTGAAAATAATTGAAACCTGAAAGCTACAATTTCAGCAGGCAAAGATGAGAATAAAGTTTACAAGCCTTTCTCCTTAGAGAAGACAATATGATACAAGACACCTAAATACTAAAATAAAGATTCAGTACGCCTCACCTCCCTTACAGGCAGAGATTCTGTCTGCATGTTACTGTGCACTGGCATATGAGTACAAAGAACAAAGCTGCTTCTCCTGTCCAAGCACCAAGTTGGGAATACATCAGTAGGAAGACTATGGTTTTGTTCTAAATTCACTTAAGTTGTAACTATTTGTATTTTGTCTTACATAAGAAAAAACAAACATTTCCGGATTAGCAAAACCAGACAAAGAGACTAATATTGGATATTGCAATTTTGGAGAACTATTAGTAGGAAATAAAAAGTTCTCTTTTTGTTGGAAAATAAATATATATAAAACTATATCTACATATGGAAGAGAAAAAACTCATTAAGATGGCTTTTTATTTTACTTGATTAAAAAAAAACTCTTCTGGAAGTCAAAGGTGGATGATAAATAACATTTAGACTAAGGACAAATTGTAGACTGTGAAAGTAGCATAATCTGGTAGAAAAAAATCATGCAGCACAAGGTATTTTTCTTAGAGGGTTGTATCACTACTACTATCACAGTACCAGCTTCTGCAACTAATCCAGAAGAAAATAAGCAGGAAGACCTGTGGCAGTAGCATGGGCACATGCGGACCTCCAAAGACTGAATACAACTGCACCACATCACAAAACTGTGGTAGAAGCTGACCTCATTCTGAATTGATACAAACACAAATCCAGAATTATCCTCAGTTTTTCAAGATATGGCATTCTCAGCATCAGAGTCTTTTCACAAAAATAATTAAGAAATGCTCACCAAGCACTCAAATCCTAGAATAAATTTTGATATTGTGCTAAATCTACATCAGCAGAGAGATATATTTTATATTGCACCTTCTACATTTTCAATGTAAGTAAAGCAAGAGAACATCTGGATAGAGGGATGCACATGGACTTAAATTCCCTGAGACTGGGCTGTGGCAGGACTGGCACTGCTCCAAATTACAGACTTCTTGCAGCTGCTTAGAGACTGTGCTGCACCACTGCAAGAGGGAAACACCAGGCACCCTCTGTGTAAAACTCACCCACAGTTTTAAGAGCACTTTTGCCCTGTTATGTTAGTTTGGTTCTTGACATTGGGCTTGGTCCCAGACTAACCAGACTCCCACCTTGCTTAACTGTTGCCTTATGCGAAGTCCAGGGCGAGCCATGCAGCTAAGCAGAGAAACCAGTCCTGGAAAGAACATCTCCAGCCCAGCCTCAATGGGGGAACTCGTGCACAACAGAGAGGGTGGTACAGAGCCACCTCTGCACGGGTGGCAGAGAGGGTGCTACAGAGCAGTGCTGAGAACTCCCTGAAATGCTATTTGAGCTACGTATTTCATTGAACTCCTGTAGAAATCTGTATACGACACTAGTATCACAGTAATGTATCTACAGTGCTCCAGCCCTTGAGACCTTGGAGCTAACCTTCACTCTATACAGCCCTGTACAGCACAGCTACACCCGGAGCAGCACAAGTAACAGACGACCTTTAAATAATCCCTTGCCTATTCTCCACCATGAACTCCACACACTCTCCCAGTCCTCTGAGGCAGTCTGACAAGACAGCACCCACCAGGCCCCTGTGAATGCTTCCTGCTCTAAAACATTTCCCCAGCATGGAGCAGAGAACTGTAACCTTTAAACGTGTTTATTCCTACCCCTCCTCACTTAACCCTGCCTGGCAGCGCTCCAGGCAGCGCAGGACTCTGTGCCTGCCTGGAGATGTTCGGAAAAGCAGCGTGCCGAGAGCTCCCCGCTGCCTGGGTTGGACCTGGACACCCAGGTACAGTTCAATTGGACAACTGAAGTTCAAGGCCTGCGGTACTAAGGCTAGGCAGAGGCATTTTGCTTCTGCCCTGCAGGGTACCTGCTTTGCTCTTCCATGCTTGTCTGTCTCTCTTGTTCTCTTACACTTGGATTTTCTCTATGGTGACTGACATGTGACACTGAGTCAACTTACCTACAAGTAGTGCCTTCCTGTGCGTTTTATGTGACCAACAATCAGAACAAAAAAAGAAGAATGAGGCACTGGAAAGGATAATAAACACAGACTTATTTGTCCTGCTTCAGATCCAAGGCAGCTACTGATCTGGAGGCATTAAGACACTTCCCTATAGAAGGGCTCTATAAATATCTCTGCTGGTGATTTCTAGCTTCCTTTGAAGTGTCAGGCACTTGACGTTACCAGAGATTCCTCTGCATTAGGCAGACAGATGTGATATAACATATTAATCCCAAGAGGTAGATTGCTATATCCCCTCCTGGCACCCACCTAAAACTCAGCAGAAAAGAGTGAAGTTACAAGCAAACCGCTTTGAAGATGTTTGCTGTCACTTCACCCATTTAGAAAAATGGTGTCAAAGCCAAATACTGTATCGCTGGAATCTGCAGGACAGCCTACAACCGTCCTAAATGCTCTTTCTTCTTTGTTGTGCTGCAACTGTAAGGCCCCTCTGAGCAGAAATAGTTGAGGATTGTGCCACAATACACCTTGGTGTCTTTCTTTAGGAGAGAACGCTTGATGTCATATTCAGGATCAAGACCCTGCTGTGACAACCAAGGGGTGAGTCAGGCCAGAAAAGCTTTCATTACAAATAAGGCATCTGTGGTCTTTTTGTCAGAGCCAGAGTATTCGATTGTACAAGGTCCCCAAAAAGTAGCCAGGGGAAGGGACAAGGCAAACGACTATTTGTCAGTGAACCAAGCCTTCTGCGCTGTGGTTACAGTACACTTCTCCAGTAGATCTGCTACATTACAGCCAGCTAATGGCAGGGTAGGAAGGGAAAAAAAGTTCCTTCCACCCCTAACCACATCTACACCCACAGACACGAGCAAAGAACGCAGCATCCCAATGGAGATCACTTGAAGTACGACGTGCGCGATTCAGGGGCTTTTTGACCATGATTATTGGCGGAAGAGATATATTATAGTTTTGTGCTACAACTGCAAACAAAATTCTGACAGGCTCTATAGACTTGTAATCACCATACTGAAAGACCATCTGTGTTTATGGAACACAAATAATGTAAGGCCTTTGTCTCTTTTTTTCCTTGAGATATGAAAAGGCACTTAAGCCCATATCTTCAAAGGTGTTTATGTCTTCTATATGTCACTTAACTCCCACTGAACTCGGTACTTAACTGCCTTGGAGAAGCTGACATTTAGGTTTTATCTAGACAATTTTTGAAAATACCTTCAACTCCCTGGGAAGTGAAGGAACAAACATTAGCAGTGTCTCTTAAAAATGGAAAATATTTGAGGAAGTCATGAATAATCAGAAATAGTCAAGCCTTGAGCAAGTTTTGAAGAATGATGCCCTTTTAAGGTAGCAAGAATAGTTTAAGTAGTACAGCGATACGATCAAACTAGACTAGAAAATGAAAATAACAAAAGGCGAGCTCACCTTACTTAAAATTTACCTTGGCTGTATATTTTGATTTTGGCTATCCACAGAGAAATCAACTGTAGTCCGTTTTTTATGTTTTTAATTATATAGTGATAGTTAAAAGCATGTACAATTTTATTGTCTTTATCTACAGAAACAAAAAAACCAAAGCAGAATTTGAAATGTTGTAGAAAATTTCCAAAGGCTTTTAGAGCTGTGTTTAAATAATTTGATACTCTTATGTCATTTTATGAATCATTTGTGACACTTCATTAGCTCTATTTTGGTTTGTATTTATAAAAAAAAAAGTTAAGTGCCAACTTTGTGTCACAGTGTTGGATGCATCTAGGTCTGTTATTTGCATGCAATTGAGTTCATTACCTACGACCTTCTGTCCTTCAGTTTTCACAGCAATAGTACAGTTCAATCCCAACCAGCCAACTTTACAATATATTCAGAATGCTTGCAAAACAGACACTTTTTTCTCTCTCTCTCTCCTCTGTTCCTCCCCATCCTTCTTCAGGAACTATTACTTATTAATTGTCATTTATAAGAAACATTCCTCAGTATGTGTGTATGTGATGGGAAGAAAGGAGAAAACAAGCTCTAGAGACTACATGAAATGCATGCACCAGTTAACTGGACGTTCTCCACCACCCAAATTAAAATAACTCTTAAGTTGTTCAAAGAGCTGAGATTTTTCTGATTAAAAAAAAAATTCCAAAGTTGTTCTGCCAAACAAAACATTCCCCAAAACTTCCTTTTACAAGCGGTGACTACCACAGAGGGAAGTATGCTGTTGTGTACTCTGGTGCCAATTTCCAGCTTTGTCCACGGCCCCAGTTTCGGGAATATAATGGCCAAAACTGGCATCAATTCTGTGTATTAAAGCTAATGTTGTCTACTTTGTTCTGCAGAAACAACTAAAAAAAAAAAGAGGAATTTGACTCCATCTTTTTTCTAACAGGTGTTCAAAAATAAGCAAGAACAATGTTACATGGTCCCTCAGTTCATCACAGGGGGGAAAAAACTGCACTAGTTTCCTAAGGTTGAAAGTTATTTCATATTAGATTTATCAAACATATCCCTCACATTAGAGGAGACAAGAAGTCCTTGTCAATGGATCAGTAAGCTCATTCAAACTATTCAAATCACTTCTACAAATGTCAAGTTTTAGAAAACAAGAGACTGTGCAGAATATACCTATACAATTTCACTTTACAAAATATGCTTCAGAACAAAATCCTCTGATACTGTTTTTATTAAAACCACAGCACTAGCAATCACTGCCAATAAATGATGCTGATCTGAAAGCTCTAGCTGTATGAAGCAGCACCTTCAACAGAGAAGAGGAATTTTTGTTATTAAAAAGTGCTACAAAACCTTATGGTGTAAAAAAGAAAGCTGCACACCTTCTTAGAGAGAACAACCATAATCCTGCTGAGGAACATTAATCTGTGCAGCTGAACTATCCACACAAGGCTGGTAAAATATTTGACTAAATTCTCACAGTAAGTTCTGTATTCCTATGCAAAACTCTTTGGTAAACTGTTCTTAATGTTAACCAGGTGTCCAGAAGCCGATGAAAACCCTTCTGAGGAGTCCTTTTAATATAACAGTTTAAAAGTAAATAATCATTTTGAAGTACAAAATAAAGAGGGGTTTGGGGTTGGTTTTTTTATCCCTTAAAGTAGAGCTCAGTGCTACTTAGGAGCTGCACTGAATTAAGCAATTTGGCGCTGGGGGTGTTGCAGTTGTATTCAGAAATAGACTCATTACACTGATGGGAATGCACTTTTGAAAGAGGTACATAATTTAACCATGAGCTACAGAAATCAAAATCATGGGCGTTTTTTGTTTGGTTGGTTGGGGTTTTTTGTTTTTGTTAGCAGACCTAAAATGCTCACATACCCTTTTGAACAATGTGAATTAATACTCAAGGTGTCAGACTCACAGAAGAAATACAACCCTCAAAATCTAGGGCTATGTAGAACAAAATAAAATAGGTAAACTATTTTTCAAGCATGAATAACAAAAGATTCTGGCTTCAAGCCCAGCCATAGACAGGCAGAGTGCAGAAACCTCACGCATTCGAAGCACAGAGGAATATGTTCCCCAATGAACGTCTGATAACTCACGAACTACACTCTTCCAATGCCAGGCTGGCTGGCCGAGAGGAGGGTTGGCTGCAATGCCCACGGCCATCGTCCCTCCTTGATTCCTTACAGAATAAGCTGCAACACCAGGAGAAAGCAACTCAAGCAGAGCACACAAGAGTTCCTCACAAACATTCCCTCCTATCAGTCCAGAGGGACAGCAGCGCCTTGTGCACAACCTCGCCTTTTGTGTAATTACTCCATAATGTAATCTGTGCTTCAGACACGCCTGCAAACACATGCTTATACCTGTTCCCAACTTCTTAATTATGACAGGCCTCCTAATTAGGTTTTCTAAAGATTCTTTTTGCTCATTTGGTATAATCCAAAAGGAAAAGTATCTAACTATATTGCTCTGTATGCTTTATTTAAAGATAATCTTTTCATGTCTTTAAGCATCCAGCCAGAATAAATATGGCTTCCAATTCAAAGCAGGGAAGCTTTTTTCTTGTTCACTGGCTTACTTATGACTATACAATTTAATTAACATTTTTGTAGTACCTTTTTTGCCAGATAACGACTTCTTTCTTCAACTTTGCTTTTCAAAAACACTATATAATAAATCACAAGGGAAAAATCTTTATTTTTAATATTTCCATTTATGTATTTAATGAACATTATTGAATTTTTGCCAAGTACTTATTGGAAACTTAGAATAAATATCTGTGAACTACTATTTAATTTCTGTCTGTGAGGATGAAGTGTTCTGCTGACACCAGAATTTTAATAATAATTAGCTCCTTTATTAGAAATCTGCTCTTCATTTTCAGTAACACTGTAAAAGGCCGAGTTTTAAACTAAACTAGAAATCAAAAGCTCTTTTTTTATTGAAGCTTTTCCATCCTTTGAATATAAGTTTTGAGGAAATCGTCAAAAACACAGACTACAGAATGCCAAGCCATGCCTAGTACTAATTAGTACTCAGCACTGAATTTGGAGTTTTCAGCAACGAGTATGGGCCTGCCCTCTTGAACTGCCTTAGTTATGCCTGCAGTTCCCTCTCTGGAACATACATTGTGATGATGAATCTGCTGCATTTTTATGTGCAGCTCCTTAGATCTTTTCGATACCTTGCTACTGGGAGGCCTCCCTTCCCAGCTGACCCTCGGTAGGTGCACCAGTGGTCCCATCTCCCTGCTTTGTCAAGGATTCAATTCTCTTTGTAACCTTTGTTCTCATTTATTAACCTACCTCTAAAGGAATTGTTCATCTTCCATTTGAGGATATGCATATTTCAGCTTTAATTCCCTAAATATAAGAAAAAGTGAAATGCCAGCACAAACACCAGAACTCTTGCAATACTCACCCCCAAATTTTTGTCATACGCCCACAGAACAATTACTGTCAGTAAGGTTGCAGGGGTGTATTGAGTGACAAAATGGGATCTACTTTATCGCAGATCTCTAAGGCACGGCATTGATTGTTTAATTATGAAACACAACAAGCCTTCTTTAGCAAAAAATGACTTTTTCAAGAAGCTGTGTTATCCTCAGTATTTCATCAGTAGGGTGAAATAGAACTCAATATTTAGAAGTAATATTTCTTGCATGCTGATATTTTGACAGGATCAGGTCCATTAAAATAGAGCTTTTAGTGCACAGTCCTTTATGTCTGTGTGTAAACTACCATAGTTATCTGAAGTTTTCACACTTATAATGTATCTGAAGCATCAATTATAAATCAAAGCATTCAACGTTCAGTAGGTTTCAAATTATGAATGCTCTTGATCATATTTCATCTTACAGCTTCTTTGACAAACTATAAGACAAAAGATTTTTTTAAAAGCCTAATCTTTACTAAATAATTGGGTATGTAATTGTTATGTCTTTGCATTCATGAAAAGGAACTGTATATTTTCATTCTGAATTCTTTTTAGGCTAAGGGAACAACAAAACCGAAACAAAAATCTTTTTGAGACCACATTGCATACCTCCCCTGTAAAAAAGGATCCTTCCCAAAACATCCACAGATTCATTAGAGACAAAAGTTAAATTAAATACATCAACATAATCTTTAAAAAAAATTACAATTTGGTTACTTGGCATATATGTAGCCCTGTATCAGAAGCACTTTAATTGGAAATTACAGTCTGGCAAGTACCAGTGCCATACTATTTTGATATGCAGCCCTGATCAGTGTTTTGAGAAGCAATATCAGTTTCTTTTTTTGGCCATTAAAAAAATTCTTGATTCAAGAAGTGAATATTGACTGTAGCTAAGCTGTAGGCCAATATTTATATGAGTGAAAAATAAATCTCAATATTGAGGAACATAAATGTCAGTGTTTGGTGGGAGTCTGTGCACGTACACATACCCTTTTGCTTTAAATCAGGGTAGATGTTTCCCTACCTCAGAACTGTCCTGTACCTCCCTGCGGTCCTTCACATCATACCAGACCCAGGTTTAAGACCCAGTGTGAAATACTATCCTCTCTTCTGCAACCAGAAAGAATAGAAATTGTGGCATATTCGTTTAACACAGCACTCCTGTGTTTCACTAGAAGCAACAGCATAATGAGCAAGCTGACTTGTAAGAAACATGTTCTTCATGTGTAGAGCACAGACTGCACTGTTCATGGCGAGGTTGTTCTTTCCTGTTATCGACCAACCAGAATTAACTCTGGATTTCTTCATCTCTGCTCTAAGATAAATAGTAACTATTCCCCAAGAAACCTCATCCTCTTTTCTGGTCTGCTTTCCTCCAACTAGGTGTTTTTTTGTTTGCTTGGTTGTTCCCCCCCGAGTGATGCTTTTATCAAGGTGTTCCCAGTTTCTCACAGTCTGGGAGAGCTAGCCACAAGAGTTGCTATATTTTTATGCCATTCTCAGCAGTGGAAATCTGAGACATGATTCACTGTTTACTGAAATAAGTGGACAGCCTGCCATTGATCTCAACAGATAAAGAACCTGACCTTTTATGTGCAAGTTTTTGCTCCCAAAGGAAAGCCAGGAATGGCTGGAAAAGAACGATTGGAAGTTATCGAGACCTAGTGCAGTCCATTTTTTCACTCGTGTCTTTTTTTTTTTTTTCTTTCCTTATATCCTGATATCTTTCTAGATTTGTGCGTAATTCTTTAATTTGAACACAGAACCTTCTAGTATTTCTGGAAGAGACAGGCACAAATCACATCTACTCCTGTAGGGTGACGGTCAAGAAGAGTACGGCAGACTAGAATGCTTTTATTTCAACAATGCTTTTTTACTTTTCCAAACAGATTGATACCTACCTACTGAGTGATACTTGATATTCTGGTTTCTCTTTGTTGTTCATTGGAAGATTCCATAAACACAGCTTTGTAACTATATTCAGTGGCAGGCCTTTACCTACGTAAAATTGATAACTTCTAGTAGCACACCTTAATTGTAGCACTTCCTAAAAACTAGGTACTCAACTTCACAACCCTTTTTAATGTAATGATAAAAATGTATGTACCTATGGGACTGTATATAGGGTACTGTTAAAGTGCAAACCACTGTACCATATAGAAAAAAAAAGATAATTTGCACATCAGAGTTAAGTATAGTTCAGCATTCTCCAGGTTAACAGACACTTTTTATCACATTTTGTCAATTTAGCTATGCTTATTACTTCAGTACATCAAAACCAAGATTCTAAAGACCTCAGAGGACCACTCTGAAAATAAAATTTGGAACAAAGTTTGCTGTTCTGCTGACATCATGTACACGCAAACAAACTGTTCAACTCCCTCAATGCTGTTGCTTTTTCTATGCAAATGCAAACTTGGAAAGCACATGTGGTTTGGTGCAGAAGTGTTTGCCTACATTCACAAAGAATCTGAAATAACTTTAAAATGTGAAGGGCCTCATTCATTTCAAGACTGATAACTCATAGTAAATGATTAACCCCTCAAGTGCCAATACAGTTAACTGATCATCAGACCTGTCTGAAGCCTCACGTTACTTAGAGCTACACAATCTGCAAATAACCACTCTTTAAAACAAGTAGCAAGATAGCTAAGACTTGCTTTAAGAGTTAAGGAAAATTGTGCTTGAAAAGGTAACATTTAAACACAGAGCAAAGAAGAAATTAAACATCCCTCTAGAAAAATACTGAATTTAAGTAAAATGCCACAAATTGACTAATAGTCTTTACTTTCCCCTATATTATGTCTTTTAGATTAGGATACCATTAATTCTGACAATGAAATAATTCATAACAAGTGCAGTTAGGACAAATCTACAGAAGTTTTTGCAAGGAAGGTACTACTTACTGAACCATTAAAGTTGTGGGAAGTGGGTATTTTATCTGTAATTTTCTACAACAAGACCCTTGGGATACATTAGACTAATGATTCAATAATCATTAAGAGCTTAGAAGTATAGAGCCTTTTAAAAAAGATGCTTATTGAACATATCACAGTTTTAAACAGAATAACACTGTATTCTGAATTCTCATTTCTGGCAGAGTACTCATACTTGGAGGACTTCAGAAGAAACTGGGAGCAACGTTTTAAGAAATCCACAATATCTTTAAACACTTTTCATGTATCACTTATGATATTTGAATGTTGTCTGGGTTGTTTCAGACATATCCTAATATGAGTTACACTAGAATGAAAGGGGAAAAGTCATCCTTTCTAGCTTTCCTGCTGTTTCAACTATAGCCAGGCTGATACCTGATCATATTTTCCCTAGATCTGCGGGAACATGTACAGTGAGTCCTGAACCTCTTGAACACCACTTCTGTCCAATTTTTTCATTTTTTTGTTTTCCTCCAAGATTCCCACTTGATCTAAGACCCCCAGCAGCTGCAGCACTCAGAAAGCCTCTCTGTTCTGAGTAGGTCCTCTCTTTGGTGGCCCAGTGAGTACCAGCCTGGAAATGAAATCTCACTAGTATCAACAAGGGAGTTTTCTTTGATGCCTTGAATCAATATGTTTAAACACTTTAGGGAAAAAAAAAAAAAATAACCACAGATAACTTTCAGAGATTTGGGAAACAAGAAGAACAAAAAACCAAACAAGCAAGCATGTTCCCTTCCTCTCCACACACGTTTTTGCTGCTGTTACCTCCTATAGAAAGCTACTTGTGTTACGCTTTCAGTGCACTTCAGTGAGAAGGGCACCAAGGCAGTCTATTCTTTCTGCAAAATTAAGACAAGACACATAAGCAAGAAGTCAAATGCTGTTGATTAAGCAATTGGCACTGATCATACTTTTCAAGCTTAGGGTTGGGGTATATAAATATACTATCTCTTGTATTTATGCAAGAAAGAACGGTGCTGTTCATACGTAACGGAAACACATACCAAAGTTAGTGACCTTTTAAATCTCAGATGATGTCTAATTATTATGCTTTCTTTAATTCCACACATGAGATCAATGCTAAAAGAATGCAATAGTTTTAATTCATCAGCTGATCAGTGAAATAAAAAGCAGTATTAAACATGCTGAAATGTTGACTATCACTATAACGAAAATGTTTAATTCAGTCACATAGCCATTTGCACTGTTTGAAACTAAACCACTCATTGTATTTCACTTGCAGAAGGGAGAGATTTCATCATTAGAAGTTTTGATAGCCATAATATTGGTAATGGACAAAGTTATGAGTAAGTGATGCCAAACAAGTCACCCCAGACATTTTCATTTTCCACAGTTTTGAGATATCTTGTTAGTTCTTCTTCTTCGCATCTAAAGAGTGATGATGTCATTGCACCTTCCCAAAAGTTATGGCACATGAACTCAAGGGGTCGAGATCCATCATCATGACAACTCAGAGGAAATCAGCACAAGCCAGCACTGGAATAAGCTCCTCCCCCATCCTCAAATATATGTTATATATACACATATTACAATGCATACAATTACCACTTCACCAGTGATATATTTCCTCCAACCTTTTCCTATTGTGCTCCAAATTACATTAAGACTGAGGAAATAATTCGTATTATGGGGAACAGGCCCAAACTGGCTGAAGAGTAGAAAAAGTATTTTTTTTTTTAATCTGAATTAACAGCTATATACATTCAGTAATCTTTGCACACAGAATTTAAATGCCCATGACTGCATCTCATGTTGCTGTATGCAGTACACAGCAGACAAGGACCACGCTATTAGTCAAGTTACCAATGCTGCATCACAGACCAATGAATGGAACTGCTCTACTGGGGCTACAGTCATTCAGAAAGAAGCAAACCCAAACTATAAAACAATACATATATAAACCATCATTGGACAAGTTTAGCATGTGCATGTATACAGAAAACTCCAGTTCTCTCTGAAGATTTGTTTTGTTTGTATATATGAGTAGTCAACAGATAGCGTAAAGTTTCAGATGTTGTGACTCCACTGTCTAAAGACATGTTGATAAAAGTTGTGAAACGCAGCATTACCCTCTGAATGTAGCTATAAAACTTCAACACAGTAATTAAAACCTAAAAGATTTATGCACAAATGTTAACCAAAAAATGAACTGCCACATGCACAAGTGTGAAACCAGACCTTTACACATTTGAAAGTGACCTAAATAATTAGCCCTCAAATATTTTAACTCAACCAAGATAAAGATTGTGGGACCAGGCTGAGGGGAGAAGGTTTGTTTATTGCTTTTCCTAAGAACCCCAGAGTTAATTGTTCCACAAACCTAAAATATAAATCTGACCATTTCACAGTCATTTTACAACTGCAGATTTAGACTGAGTTTCTGTGACATTGTATCCACACAAGGGAAAGCAAAATCCAGATTCATAGCTTACCTCAGGATAAAGCCTGCAAAATCTTCAAATTATTTTTGCATTATACAGCTGGAGCAACATATGAATTTTGATACCTTTCATTAGGATTTAGCAAACACAAAACTATCATTTGGATACTGAACAAGTAATTCTGCTTTGTCCTTAATCCCAAGATTTCAGGAGAAGAAAAAAAAAAATCCCCCTTCACACTTTCCTTACTCTTGTTGCCTTCAAACACGACCAAAGTTGCTGAACAAGTCAGATTCATAGATTGAAAACAGTAGGAGATAGCATGCTCTTTCAGCCATTTAGGTGTATAGAAGGCTCAAATTAAAATGCCAAGATTTGAACATTAGAAATGAATGAAATCCTCAACAGGAAGACTCAAGTTGTTAGAAAAAATAGATGTAAAACTGAGCAGTCTTGTAGATAGTAGATTTACATTTTATCGCCAGTAAAGTTCCACATTAAAACAGCCGGTGGGGCGGAATCATTTCCCATGGATCACGGAGCAGTTGCTTTTCAACAGTGTGCAATGTTCAACTTGATACTGCAACGAAGACTAATGCTACCTTGTAATTGAAGCAAATTTGCATTGTCTTTTGGAATTGGACTGATTTCCATCCCAGTTGTTTTGGGAACTAACCAGATCATCAGGAAAAACAGATTAAAAAAAATTTATCAGTGACATTATAGAGTTCCCGCTCATTACACAGCACTGAAGGTCTGATCCTGCACTGCTTATTCCCATAAGCAATACTTAATTAAATGCCCATTCCTGCTCACCTAAAAAGAATAATCCATGAGCAAAGATTATTCATGTAAGTATTTACAAGATGAGATCTTCTCTTCGACCTTCTGATTACATTATCACACATACTTAGAAGTCATGGTGTTAACAGCCATAATTTATGGCTTTATATTTACATATTCAAAGTATTTTAAAAGTTACAAATGGATATGGTGATAATTATTTTCCTCACTTACTTCGCTAACACTTAAAAAGTCATTTCTAAAAGCTTTCACTCCTAGCATTAACTCTGGTTTCTATGAATACGCGCTGACGCTAGCAGGACTACTAGTGCTAAGGATTAAATAATGACTGAAAGGTTTTTGTTGTTGAAGTCAAATGAATAAAAGTTTGTAGGATGAGACTCCAAATCAAACCATAATCATGGCTGCCTAATATAGGTAAAATTAGATTTTTATGTAAGGTCAAAGATTGCTATTTATGCCACTTATTTACTCTTAAATACTTCAATGATCTGTACTAATATACAATAGCAAAGCTTTGTTGATCTAAAACATTATTCTGTAATATACAAGAATTATTTAGTATTTGACAAGCATACACTGGATGTTAGGTTTTGCAGAGAGCGTGGAATAAACAGAATGAACACTCTGCATCACATAAGTATTATGATTTAACAGATTGTGTTTACCTTGTTTAGTTAGGGGGAAAGAGAGGAAGTATCACTTAAAAGGCAATGGCTTGGACATTATGTCCTCTGGAAATTAAAAAAAAAAAAAATTGTAGAAAACAATTTTTCTTCAAAGGGAGTGAGCAAAAGCCGAGAACAGGTAATGCCTGACTCCAGGCAATGAGATGCTAGGATCATTGCTGTACCTTTCCCCGGCAGTGATGTGCACCCCTAGCAGAATTATCACATATCCCAGGGCTGGTATGAGCGGTCCATAAAACAGATCATAAAGCCATCTTCTTCCTTTGTACTCCTTACAGCATTGAAATGCCTAACTTTCTTGCCTATCTTGTCTACCTATTTGTAATTTCATTTCAGCCTTCTACTAATCTAAAGCCTTACAAACTATATTGTCCTTCATACCCAATCACAACGTCAGCTCAAGTTTCAGTTCACAGCAGTGAATTATTAGGCTGGAAAGAGTAAGAGATCTGTTTCTGCACCTAAGCCTCGAACAGCCTTGTTTACCAATGTCATTGATGACAAACTTGGTAATTCCATTTCTTCATAAATATTTGAATGTTACATTTTGCTAGGTAGATATCCGCTCATTTGATCTAATGGCTGTCCTTTCGAAAATGTCATAGAAAGCCATTAGCATAGCTTCACCAGTGTTAAATGGTTAGACGTAAATGGTGATTGCTGAGAACAATATCCTTTGCCCACAGCAGAGTGATGTAAGGGTTGGATAATTTTATTACCTTTAATAGCATTTGCAGCTATGCAAGCTAAGCCAATGATATGGGTAATCAAATCTCAGCCTTATAAGATGACCACCTGTGGCTATTAGGAAAGGAATCCCCACTATCTCAGGCCCAGGCACAATGCTGAGTAACCAACAGCCCGTCATTTCGGAGAGGGCAAAGAGACAGGGGAGAGGGATGAGAAAATTGCTGTGGATGGAAAACAAATTTAGTTTTCATTAGAATTGATCTGAACCTTTGTTCATTCACAGAGGATCTTAAATGCAAAGTATGGAAAACTTCTGAAATCTCCCTGTTGCCCCCTGCACCTTCCAGATTGCAAGTCTACTGCTTTGGCAGCTCTCTAATCTGTCTGTAATAGGCAGATGTGCAGTGCTGCCAAGAAAGGTAAACGTGACCCTGTGAATGTCAGGTGTGCTACGCTCTGCACTGTCCCGGGATTGCAAATGTGTGGAAGTACAACATTTTCAATTGGAAGTGGTGGTCCCAGTGCCACTGCTGACTGCCTTCTCTGGAAGGAGCAGCACAAACGCGGTGGGAAGAGCTTCAAGGCATGTGTTCTGTTTGCTTATTAAGATTGCCTCATTTCCTTAATTGTAGACTAATTGTGCAGGCTGACCAGAATTTAACTGGGTATAAAGAGAGAACAGTGACCTCAAAACTTGTGAGGTAAAGCTGGGGTTGTAGATATTTTCGAACGTACGTAGCATTTCCTTCATTATTTCTTAGCCTACTGTGTTTTTGTGGTCTCACCAATGCAGACTTAAGCTCCTCCACTGAATGTGGCACAGTGCAGAAAAGATGTGCTGCACTTTTGGGGTACTTCAAGTAAGTGGGCAAGCTGCATTTTCAGAGTGATTTTACACCTCTGTTGAAACTGTGTAAATACACTGCAGATTATATAGCAAATACATTAAAATATAGAGCACAAAATATTTAGTCCTGAACTACTGCATATTTGAGGTAAGATCTGTTCCACAGCAGCTACCATGGCTACTAAACCCTGAACTTTAGATCCAGAGATCTGCTAAACCAGATAAACAACAAAGTATTGTTCAAACAGGTAGATAAGTCAGAAATATATCCTATGTGAAATTAGCAAACATGAAGGTAACTTTTTTTTTTATTATGTACTCACTTCCAAGAATACTGCATTGCAGAAAGCATTTAGCTTGTCATGTTCTTCTATTATTTTATTTTACACTTCAATCGTTTCTATTACATAGCCTTGCACTTTATTATTAGGGTGTTCTGTTGTTGCAAACAGGCACACTGAATTCTGATCCAGTTATTCCAGTGGAAATTCTTTGTCAGCCTTTAAACTGAAATAAATGAATGAGTGTGATACTCAACAGTTTTAATAATATGTGTTGACTCTTGGGTATTCATGACATTTAGATGCCTAAAAATAATAATGCTTTTATATGAAAAATGAATATTGATTAATGAGCTGTAATATTTTTTTTTAAACAGCAGTCAAGCCAGTAGCTATACTTGTCATGTAATTTGTTATAAATCACATAATGTATATACCAAGCAAAAACATACCAAGCAAATTGAATTTTTCCACTGCAAAATGCCTCCCTATCATAACCATGTATCCTCTGTTGTCCTTAACAATGGAGGACAAGTACACAAATACTAAAAAACCAGCTATCCTCCCTGACATATGCTTAACAAATTTATGCATGAATAATTATCAGAAAAATTTCAGAAATATTGTAACCATCTGTGAAAATAACAAGCTTCTACCTAAGCTAATATCCTATAACATAAGAATTCCTTTATCTGCCAGTGCTATTACTGGAAAATATTATGCTTTTTCTGGAGCTGAAGATATGCTCAGTATTAATTATTTGCAAATTATTATTTTTTTTCCAAGCAAAATACAGACTAAACTATCATTACTGTAATGAACCAACCTAAACCACTGCTAAGCCAGCAAGACCCTCAGTATCCTCAAATTTGACTGGACAACCAACTTCAGATCAAATGGAAAAAATACGTACCAATCGATCCATACGTGTGACAAAGCAACAAAAGGAGACCAACTTCAATGTGCACACCCCCCAGGAAAAACATGAACAGTAGGATATTTAACATGAATTATTAGCAAATACTATTATACTCCTGTAGGCAAACTAAACACACTATGAATATTTTAATCAAAAAATATAAATCCATACTGCCTTATTTTTACATTCATCAAACCAAAGGATTTCTCTGGAATTTGCAATAGGAGATTCAAAGGGTGGTAGAGCCTTCAAGTGCAGCGCCAGGTAGCACACTGCTGCTGCTAACCCACCTGCTGCCAGCACATGCTCCTGAAGAGCACACCCAAAACCTTTGTCCCGTCACCCCCAGCTTGAACATTTTGAGGAGTTTTTTCTCCCCACTTCGAGTTACTGCTCTTAAAGTGAAACGAACTAGAGAACTTTTTTTTTTTTTTTTAAAAAGCATTACCCTTTTAACACTTCATTATATGTATTTCATGAACCATAACACTAAGGTCTATTGCCATGACTCCCACGATACTCAAAACCAATAAAGGTGACAGAATCTGGATATATCTTGCTTTCATCTCTCCCACCAAAATTTAACTTGTTTCACCATACTTACAAGATCCAGTAATAGTGGATATAATAAATAATCTGCACATAAGCATCAGGAGTTTTACTTAGTGGCTTCTAGGAGATCTGTAATTTCTTTTTGTACTGAAACATTCTCAGGGAAGAAAGCTTATCTTCTCACTATGTTTCACATAAAAATTTTTCTCAATCACACACATCATGATTTTCTACATTTTCTGTCAGAGCCCCTTGTGGGACTCCTTTAATTCAGAGATACTCGAAGTTGCCTGTTACTGGAACAAGAACACCCTTCAAGAACATGTAAAATACGGGCACTTCCATCAATCTGATGTATTTTCCCTATTCTTTTAGATAGAAGAAAACTATGGTTTTTTAGAGGAAACCACAAATACACCAATTTTTATCTGGGAAGCACCAACCCAATGTTGCAGTAAGGCAGTTTATATCCGTAATTCTCAATCTTTGAGTATTTCAACAAAACGTTACTTGTTCTTTTCACTCACCAGATCCACCACAGAAGGGTCACTTATAATGGAAGTCATTCTCATGCAGCACATAAGACAGGGCTTTCCTTAATCTAGAAGTAAGGCAAGCCAACCCTTCCTAAGGATCTATTTGTGAATAAAATTTACTCTTTTTCTAGTATAGCTGGTAGCACTCAAGAGAACAATTTATGGATCCAGAAAGACAGTTTTGCTTTAACATGTCTCTATTTTGCAGAAATACACTTATTAAAGTTTATTTTCAGGGAGCCAAAACAGTTCACAAAAAAAGGACATATAATTTGTAATTATGCAAATGATCCTGACTCATTTACATATATTGACAATGCAAAGTATGATTTTATTAGGAATGTGTAATTGGAATCAACCACCAAAATCCTTTAAAAATTTGCCTTGCTGTTCTTCAGTCTCCATTCTTTCTCTGCTTGTAAATATTCAATAGATTTCATTTTTGCAAATAAATATAATTGATTTGGCTCAAGGAGAATATAGTTTTGTAACTCTATTTCAGATTGTGCCATCCCAGCATTTGCCACATGTGTAAAAATGCAATTATAAATCTTCTCTAGAATACTAATGCACTTAAGAAAAATAAAATCATTTTCATTTTAGAATCAACGAGATTTTTAAAAATCATATTTGGTAATTGAAACTGCTTTGGAAAAGTTGTATCTTTCAGATAAAGAAATCCTGAACAGCTGGGGAAACACTAGACATTTTCCAGGGGAAAAAGTAGAATATTCAGAGATTTTTTTTTAAAAAACTCAGAAGTTACAATACCGCTTTGCATGTCAAGTCAGTTTTGAAAGAACATTTTGCTTATTAAGACATCTTTTAACTACCAGGTTTAGGAAGCCTCATAGCATTCCCACACAAATCAAGAAAAGGAGTGATTCTTACATAGGATTATTACAGGATTATATATTATATATACACATACAGTAAAGTAGAAAGAACGTGTTCTACAGGTGCACAACTAAAAAGTCCTCAACACTTTTCCTAAATTCATGTTAATTTTATCATGGATCTCTATTATAACCACTAAAACGCAGGACTTCTTCCTCCTTATTTGGTGCCAATACTCAAAAACAAGCTCAAAGAAACCTTTAGAAGCTCTACACAGACATAAAATTTCAAATTGCCAACAAACTCTCTGGAAGAAAATTCTTTTCAAGTCATTTTTTAGTAGTCCCAGATGGAATTAAATACACTACAGAAAATAAAGCTACTGCAATTTTATGTTACAAGAACGGTAGAGAACATGGAGGTTGGCTACAACAACTATGCATTATACATCCTGGGAAAAAGAACCCCTATGGAAACCCCAGAAATATTGTAGTTCATAGTGTTATACCAAATGTTTGTAACGTGTATTTATTTCAACAGTTATTGCATCACAAGGCATAGAGCTCCTTCAGGATTAAGCCATTAAGTCAGTGATTTAAAAAAAAAAAAGCCACAGAAAAAGATGAAGAAAATTTACATTTTTCCTACAGAGATTTATTCAGTAATATTATCAACAGACAGAATTATAAACATTTCACTGATCTGGTCAAGTCTAAGACCTTCCTCTTTCTAATTTCACTGTGATTCCACCTAAATAGTTTTATTATTGACAACTTCAGTCATGAGACAGATGAACACATTTAAGACGCAGAAACAGTGGGAAAAGCCTAATGCAGGACACCTTCACAGCTATCTCCCTTTGTCATACCCTTTGCACAGACTTTCTAACTACTCTATTAAATACCATAGCCCATCTTTCCAGTCTCATCTGTTTTGTAAACTTCAAAATTACTTAAGTAAGAAAAGAGTTGGCTATGTCATTAACTGAAAAACATTCCTAATATAGGCTACTGCAGAAGATGCAATTTGCCCTCCACTAATTTTTGCTTAGGAACATCAATGTACATTGGCAACCAATATCTTCATGCATTTTTCTTCAAGAGAAGAAATCATTAAGGGGATCTGTCATTAGCTTTCCCCTCCCCAAGTTTCAATACAGAGATTAGCACAGGAGAAGTCCCCTCCAAAAAAAAAAAAAAAAAAGCGCCTCACATATATCTTCCTTTTGTGAAATAGGAATACCTGCCTCTCTCCTAGCATAAGGGAACAAGGAGTGCAACCTCTGAAGCTCTTGTTAGAATCAAAGACAGAGGAGAAAAACAAACAAAACAAAACAAAACCTGGCCAGCGCAAGGTTTAAAGGAAAGGAGAATGTCACCAGCCAGCACAGCCTGGGATGAGACTCCAATGCTTGCAGTTTCTAAATATGTCTAGCAAGAAAGGAATAAGGAAGCTGTGTAAGAGCAGCAGATGGGGAAAGTCTACCAATACGTACATAATGCAGAACAGAGAGGTTGCGTGTTTTAGTAGGAAGGAAACAGAAGCTTGAAGCAAACAGTTGTATAAATAGCCTTTAAAGAAAGCAAGCCTGATCTCACTAAAATGCTTCCTGATGACGTGGTTTCAAGATAAAGCACAATCTAGTCTCTTTATGATAAAACGTATTAATCAGCAGAATGAAAACAGCTTCTAAAAATAACATGCGACACTGAATAATCCTAAGCCACGTTGGCATTAATAATTGAGAAGTTTAGCCGGTAAAAAAATTTATTGCTAAAATTTAATAAATTTGGTAAAATTGAATTATATGATGAAAGTTATAAGTGTAATTGAAAAATAGAAATATATCAAAAACTAAATCTCATTTTAGCATAGATAAAAAAAGCATTTCCTTTCTTATTTTAGAATTGTCATTCATGTGCAATTTAGTTTATCGTACAGAAGAATATGAAGCTGAAGTCCCAGGCAAGTATTCATTTCACGTTTTTACCTTTCCTTTTTATCCAGGAATAAATTCTGCTCCTGGTTTATTTATATCAGCTAACTGGTACATAGCATTGACATACAGGGGGTTTGGTTCCCCTTCCTCCTTTCAGCAAGTTCTCTCAGTACAGAAATGAATCTCCACTTGTTTCACACATTCCTAGATGCACAATCCCTTTCTCAGACCTGCTTTATTCTTTTGAGTAGAAGGACTTCCACAGATTGGATGCAAGTCAAAACATCCCGGGATAATAGCTGACTGTACCCAAGAATCAGAGGATTAGAATAAAAAAAGAAAGCCAAGATTCTTGTGTGAATCAGCAAGATGTCCAGTCACATAGCTGTGAAGAAGCTTTAACAGACAGACAAACATTAAGTAGCAATTACTGCTTGTATTTAAAGTGTTTGAGATACTGAGAACTAATTATTGCAATTAAACCTCTCTTTTTGTTAACTATTTTACCTTCCACCAGTAATGCTACAGAGTAGCAAGGCTTGGTTTTGTAGCACATTACTTGCTTCATATATGGCGTGAAACGTCTCATTTGCTTGTATGAAACAGCAGATGCTCACTTCTGCACTGATAAAAGATACTATTCTTGTATTTACCCTATACCCTTGTATAGAGTACGATCCCTATATATAGAACACATGCAAGCTGTATTCAGCTCCTACATTATAGACATAATCATCTCACTACCTCGAAGCTATTTGGTAGAAAATTAAAAAAGAAAATAATATATCCTTATAGATCAAATACTTTTCTCATGGACTCTTCAGTCTGTCTGTGAACACCTTAGAATTTTATTTTAATGACTAACTTCATAGGCAGGAAACAATAGGCTTTAAGAATGCAATGTAGAGCAACGTTTCAGCTATTAGTAATCCTTGGCTAAATACAGTCTTAAAAGGTAAGTACCTGCTTAAAGACTTGCTTAAATCCACTGCCTAAACAGTTCTAATTCTGAAACCTGCATAATTTTTGTGTTTTACAAATACATTGTTTATATTAACTGCATTAGGATCATCGTTCAACATATATAGGAGATGGAAGAGGAAAAAGTTGGAATAAATATATAGCTTTATTATATAAAGTATACCTAGTAGGTTTTGTATAATAAATGCTTTCTGCAGAAGAAATTAGAATTCTATAGGTAGATACAGTTCATAAATTACTGAATATACTGACATTTCTCAATATATTTCCAGCGAATATTCACATTTCAGTTAATTTGAAGATTCCTCATAGTATAAACAGGCCAGCCTGTTTTAAAATGCAGAATACAAACATATCCACAGTGTTTTCAGTTATACCTTTCAGCAACGCGATTAAATCTTCTATTTTTTTTTTTTATTTATTCTTAGCTTGTAATGTAATCACAGTCTATTAAATACTATAGCTTAGGACAGTATCCCATTACAAATTTATAGGTGTATGACCATACAAACAAGAATAGCTTGAGGGGTAGGAAGAAAGATGCGTACAATCTGTATTTAATCCTACCTCTTTACCTCTTCTGGTCATTCAGCCTGACTCCCACTACACATAACAAAAAAAGCAACATCTGCTGCATGATTCATTTTGTAGGTTTAGGCCTAAAATAAGTCAAGGATTTAGCATGTATTAATAAATTAATAAATATATAATATTACTTTTTTTTCTTATGTCATTACTAAAAGAAAACAAATGTATACTCTCAACTGAAGGCCTCAATACCTTCCATGAAAGCAATGTACCAGTAAGAAGTTCTTGAAAGAAAGCAGGATTATCATAACATATGGACAAACAGCTCTAGATTATAGCCAAAGTCAACCTCAAACATGGGAAGTATTTTATTTAAAGCAGAACAATCCTCAACATGGATTTAATTTGGTCAGATATAATCACCTTCCTTCTCCTTGCCTTTTTCATGGGCATTTGTATAGATAATACACCTGTGTGTGAAAGTGACAAGCAACATGAGGAAAGGCAACAGGATTTCATAGTATTTTCTAGTATCGCTCCACTAATTAGGCACATCAGGATATGGACCACAGAAGGACATGACATTGCTTCTACCAAGGACACAGTAGGATGTATTTCTTCACTTCCCTGAGAACTACCACATACCTCACGAGACAGGCCAACACGTAATGGCAAAATTTGAAAGCAGTATACATTGGGATGTACCATTTGGCAGACACTTCATGTAGTGCATATGAAATACTGATGGGCAGATCTTTCCCTGGGGGTAAGGGATGCTGGGTGTATTCCAGGATCTGAGGAGCCCTGAAGAGCTTTAACCAGCCATGGTAAAGGGCAAGCTAAGGATGCAGAGACGGACATGGGGACAAATACACACATTGGCATCTCCTCTTAAGGACCAGAATGCCATCAGGGAACACAAGCATCCCTTTTCAGTTACTGTGTTGATATTTTCAGCTATATATCATAGCTATAGACTATTGTGCAACAAGTGAGAAACTGATTTTTCACCAGCCACAGTGAAGGGGTGCACAAACTTTACCCTTTTGCTACGCGAGGGTACGTTAAGCGGGGCCAGGTATTAACAAGTGCCTAACTTCAGAGGGAACGGGTGACCACTACTTCCATAAGGCACAGTAGGAAGCTCCAAAAAAAACCCAAACAGTGACACTGAACAGCAAAAGGCCACCAGCTATTTCTCTGATTGACTCCTGGCTTCTAAAAATTCTTCAGACAAAAAAAAAAAAACCCAAAACAAAACCAAAACCAACGTTCTTCATAAAAGATGTTAAGGTTTATATACTACTGCAGTACTAACAACTCAAAACCTTCTAAATAAGGAATCAAAACCTTCTTCCTATGACTTCTGCTCTGTAGCTTGATCTGTAGGTCTCCATCGTTCTTTCCTAAGGAAGCGGATATTGGTGAACAAAGAAAACAATTTTACATCAGCTTTGTACTTGTTGATCTGTTGGGTGCCGCTGCACAGCCACGCAGCAGCTTCGCTGCTGTTATAGGTAGAAGGAAGCATAAAATATTCAAAAAGAAAACCTAAACAGTAGTTAGTATATAGTTTGCTTCAAAATGGTCTGTTTAAGTTACTTTACTTCAACTGAATAAAAAAGAATACTAAGCAGCATAATTAGTGAATACAGTGAAATAAAATATCTAAATACATTTTTTCTGATGAATGAGAGGCAATATTATATAATATTATAGAATTAATGAGACTGCTTATCTGGAGGATGCTCCTTCCATTATTTTCATGTAAACATTGCTAATTTGAATAAAATGTGTTTGTCCGAAAGTTCTATTCAATGACCATTTAAAAAAAAAAAATCATTCACATCTGAAAAATATAAAATGGGTATCAAGGAAAAAATTGTTTGCACTTTACAGAGTGTATTTGAAATGTGTTTCAAAAACATCCTTATACAAAAGCAAATCTTAATTAGAAAAAACATGTATTTTAACTATTTTACTTTCTTTTCGTCAGTAGATAATATGATTAATTACTTAAAGAATCTTTTTTCCTGTATACCTTCCCTCCATTAAAAAATATTGTCTAGTTATCTAGTTCTGATGTATACAGAAATGTATTTATGATTATCTGAAGACTGACAAATGAAAGAATGCTACAAAGTAGCATTCCCACTGAAGCCAGAGAATAGTAGAGTCTATATATTAAAGGTTACATGTCTTTAGTACAATTAGACAAAACTGATGTATTATACTGTATATGTTTGTTCAGTTTTTCCATCATGATGATATTTCCTTTGATTCTACTTTTTCCTTTTGAAGTATTGCCTTAACATTTAGCTTGCAAACTAATGTGCATATTAGCATAAACCTGTGCTTAACATTTATTCTATAGGCCTCTAGACAAAAGCCTGAGTTAGCATATAAGGTCAGAAAAATAGACTTTGTAAATGTTACAACAGTAAACCACAAGGTTCAGGAGAATATTACATAAATTGTGTAAAAATTTTTAATTTACCTGAATCAAGGCTATTAATATAAACTTGTTTTTTTAAAAAAAAAAAATCAATAAGCAATATCTAAACACATGTGAATTGTATACAGAGAAAGAATGGTCTACAAAAAGTAATAAAATGGTTAAGAACTCCTGTGTTTACAGTCAGAGTTAACAAATTTTAGAACCAAAAAGTCGATTTTCTGTTATTCCAATGTAAACCCAGGTTATATTAGTAGTCTTGATATCCCTGATGTCACCACAGTTTTCTACTGGTTTAACACAAAGAACACCATCTCATTCTAAAGGTTATCTTTGACTACTCCAAGCAATTCCCCATCCTAATAATACAGTCATCAGATGAATTCATAGGATTGATACAGATGTTCGGGAAGAGCTGTGTGGAAGACTACAGAAAAGTCATTTCTCAAATACAGCTGGGTAGAACGACAGCAGACATGTATTAATGGATGCAAACAGGTCTCTGACAAGCAGAAAACACTGGATGTTTAAGAGAGTTTCTTATTTTGAAATTCACTGACAAGCCATTCTACCGAAGACAGAAGTGGCAGAGAGGTAATTTCTAAAAACTTTTCCAGCTATCAGCTTTGCCAGCTCTCAAACTTTTACCACGATCCAAGACAAAACAAATATCACAAGCCTCTTTTCAAGCCCCTCCCTGTTCACGGAGGCAGGCTCACATTTAGGGATCTCCAGTTCTATTTGGAAAGTAGCTCGTGGACATGGAGAATTTGATTCCTGGGACAAAAAGGTTAAACCTGGCTCGAGCACTGGCACTGAAAATGCATCAATACAGAAGAAAAAGATCTCTATATAGCCTAGCCCTATGTATGCCTTATGCCTGCCTACTATCTGTGTACTACAATTCTGAGAGCTATTTGATTGCTTCAGTGTTAATCATTTACGGAATGTTTGGGGAGAGCTTTGGGGGGGGCCTGGGGGTATTATAACCAGCCAAGAAAGCCACCTACAGACAAGAGAAATAACATAAGTGTGAATGAAAATAAATTTAAGGCTTGGATGCAATCAAATTGATTATTTTTCATGTATTCTGAATTATCATTGATGACAAGGAAAAAAAAGTAATAGCCTTGAGAGATTTTTCTTTCAATATATCCTGAGACAGGGTTAAAGCTAGAGAATTAGAGAAAGATTTTTCTTTAGCATACAGGGATAAAGCCACAAATGACACTGGGCACTGAGCCGCCATTTAGATGACAGAGCACTCCCATGGTTCTGGAAACTTTTGTTCAGCTGGTGCCTATACCTAACACCGCAGTACCTTCCGAAAGCTGATGTGCTTACATGCTGATCCCAGTGAGTTGCTCTGTCATAACCAGCACGGTTCAGGCTCGCTGTGAATCAATTTCATCTGGATCAGAGATGCTCAGTGCTGCCAGGTCTAAGCATTCAAACTCAGTAAACAAGATCCCTACCTTTGCCAGGCAATTTACAGAGCTTTAATTTCAGCTTCCGTTCCATTCCTCCCAGAGGTTTCACTGCATATGCTGTTATCAAGGGAATTCAGGCACTTATGGAGCAAGATACCAGCAGAGAGCCAAAAAGACCAGATCCATGCCTACTGCTGAAGACGAGATCTCACTTTCCTTCAAATAGTGGACTCAAGCAACAGCTTCCCATCAGCTGGAACTCTGAAAGCTCCCCTGACTAAGTGAGAAATTGTTCTCTGTTGTATTTGTTCTTCAGGATGCCAAAGTTTCAAAATAGAGTTAAAAATATATGAATGGAGAAACCCTTATACATCATCAGAGCAAAGGTCTGCTTACCCTGTTACCTGACCTCCAACAACAAGCTATTCACAGGCGTTCAAGGAAAGGGTGTAAGAAGTGTGACACGCAGTATGTGTCAGGAGGAAGATCCTTCCCTGCAATACCATACAAGCATCTGACAAACGCTTTTTAGGGAAGATTTTTTTTTTTATAGCCGCTAATAGACACTGGATTCTCCAAATTTTTTTTCTTATTCTCTTGGCCTCCCTACCCCTAGAAGCCTAGAAGTTTAAATGACTAACTTCTCTCAAAGGGGGAAGAGGGATATTATTTTATACTTTAGAGCTGCTGCTTGAATAATGGCATTGGGCACCTCTTAGAACTGACATTGTCAGAAACAGTGAGCAATCACTCCCTATTCACCTTTTCTGTACTCTCATGATTTTGTAAATCTCCATCATATTTCACCTCTCCTGTACATTTTTTTTCTCATTTGAAGAGTCAGTTTCATCTTTCTTTTACGACTCTCTCCTCTTCCACACCTCTGTTCTTTCCCACTCTGGGCCTATTCTGTTTTTTTAATGTAATTCCAAGCTATTTTTCCTAAGTGCTGAGAACTAAATTAGAGCCCAACATTGCATATATGTCGATGCAGCTGTTTTATCTTGTCCTTAAGTGCATTACTTTGCATTTATGAATACTGTAGTTCTGCATGCCTTTCAGTCACATCATATGAGCATTCTTCAGAAAGTCAAAGATAAAGCTGACTGAACAGCTGTGTACTTAACTGTCATGTTATTATTTACCCCTTTTTTCCCCGATTATTTACCAAGGTTGCCAGCCCAGTTTTTGGCATATGTTCTGTGAGATTTCAACAGGAACCTTACCCTGCGTAGGATCAGAACAAAGAGTAGTATTTGCAGTTACCACCTTTTATTCCCTTGATATCAAGGCTGATTTAGTGCAAGGTCATGCTACACAACCATTCACTCAGCCACTTCATTTCTTAATTTCCTGAGGACTCTTAGGTAATACTATGCTAACCTTAGATTTGTTACAGTTCATTTTCTTGTTTTAGTCTCAAACTCCTACTATTGGTACTGCAGTTTAAGACTGTTCCAAAGGCTTCTCACTGGAGAAGGCAAAACCCTGCTTTAGCGCGTTCCTAAACTCCTCTGGAGCAAACAATGCGGCAAAACACTAGTTTTGCCTGTTTGCTACAGCCTTATGTTCTCTCAAAGCTCCTTTCATCACCTCACTTCTCTACTCCTCAATCTGTTAGCCAGTCCCACTAGTTTACCAGTATGCTTCACCATCTCATCATTTAATAGAGGCTTATGATCTACCTCACATCAGCTGAAAACCAAATCCACCATGGTCTCTTCTAATGATGTTCCAGACCTTAAAGGGAAATCACATGTACCTGATTAAGAAGGGAAATGACTTCACTAAACTTGTATTCTCCTTTCAAAATCAAGGACAGAATTCTTCATCATCTGGTTTCTCAAGGCAAACAAACCACACCAGTAAGGTTGACTGCAACTGAGTTTCTACAGCTTCCAGTGATCTGGATACTGACTTCAGAGAAGCACGTTCAACATCACTAGCGTGGCAGATCAAGCTCTTCGTTGTCATTTGGGTATATTCTATTCCCACAAGCAAAGGACTGAAGTTTCTAATCAGGGGACAAAAGGCTACATTTTAAAACTTTCACATGAATAATATGAAGTCACAGGAATTATTGTCAAGAAGAAAATCTGACCGGTTTTATTCTTCCTAAACTGCAAATAGGTTAGATGCATTTCATTTGAGGTTCAAGTTCACTCTACCCACTCTGTGGGACAGTAATAATCGCGTTTAAAGTAAAAATACCTGAGGACCTGCAAGCTCTCAGCCTTGTCAGTTCTAGCTGACACATCTAATACTCAACTGGATTTCCGAAGTTCGTACTGCAACAAGTATTCCCTTTGAATTCACAGGAAACATACCGTGATTCAAGTGAAGCTAATGGGACCGCTTTTGGAGCAGGGCGCTTGCCAGCCAAAGCAGTGCTGTCACAATCTGGCTTTTGCAAAATACTTTACCAAAACAGAGTTAAGTTACTACCACATAACAACACCTGCTGCTGTGATATCACAAAATAAATTTTACAGATGTTATTTTTAGCTGAAACTACTTTATTTTTGTAATTAAATATCCATCTCTTGTTATATTGATTGCAGGGCATCTGTTCACTTGCATGATTATGACTCATTATGACTTCAGCCCTATATTTGCCTTCTTATCCTATTTATTTATTTTTATCTAGCCTACCATTATGGCAAAGATTTTCTGATCTGTTCTATGCTCTTCCTCCTTCTGCTAGAGACCATTCATCTTAAGAGTTAAGGATATGAAATATGAATTGATAATTCTTCCAAGTCAATCTAAACCTATGCCAGTATACATATCCAAATAGCATGGGACAATAGCACTGTAATAATTTGTGTAAGCACTACAATGTGTTGGGCAATTAAAAACCTACAAAAGAGATTGGCAAGGGTTTCTGAAGTTAAATATTTAAGTTATATTCAGCTGATGCAAGCACGCAGTTCTGATGACCTCACTGGAATTACTAAAATTTCTGTGTCTCATAATACCTGGCATTAAAAAAAAAAAAGAACAAAAACCCATAACTGAACTTCCAGACACCTTTCTCTAAAGAAATAGAAACATTCAAAAGAAAGGCTGCTCATCTGTCCAAGGCAGGTGCAGGTAAGTGCTGCCATCTGTCTTACAATTCTCTTTGTGTTATCCCTATGATTACCTTATACTTCTGTGTGTAATTCAGTCTGGCTCTCTCAGAATGATGAGCTGCCCAGAGACAAAGTGCAGGTATTTAGCAGCTGTTCTTTATAATACTCAAACTACCATTTTCCCCTCACCCCCCCAGACTCAAATGTACTGGATTAGGACAGAAAAATCTATTCTTTGCTGTTCAACTACTCAACTGCCAACATCTATTAAGGTATAATTTAAGCAAGGAATATACATGCTATTTTCTTCTATATTCACAATATTTTTAAATGCCATACTGCTACAGTATTTAATAGATATTAACTACACAAGTTAAGCAAAAGGCCATTTTGCTTTTAATAAGAAAGCTCAATTTACTTTTTTTTTTTTAGTTGGCTCTCACCTAGTGTTATAAATAGTGGACAAAATCATCTATTTCACAATTCCTGGTGGTAAAGCCATTTCTTAATTAATATCCACTAGTAATTATAAAAGTTAATGTCAAAATACCACTTGAGAAATCACATGTGATGTCAAAGAATCCATATAGTTTAATTTTTCCCTTTGTCATCTTGTATGCAAGATGACAGCAAGGGCAGCAAATAACACCTGAACATTAACTGTAAAGGTGTATTATCAAAACATAACTGCAACACATACATTTCTATTCCAAGAGGAAAGAGTCTCAGGCTATTTTAGAACCTCCAGCAGGGAACATAATATCAGGGTTCAGTTTGGGGTTTTTTGCAAGCAAATGGTCCATCAAATTTAAAAAGAAAAAAATAAAACCACCCCAAAGCAGAAAGAGCGCCACACAAAAGCACTAATCAATTAATATTGATGGATCTCCTGTTTCAGTAGCATAGAAAGAAAGTAAAATCAAATTCCCAAAAACATAAGGCGGCCATAAGCAATGCTCAGAATCTCAAGTCACAAATTATTCTTACTTTTCTATTCATCTGCTTTGTATAATCAACATTTTTTTTCTTCTACCTTTGTTTCTATTGTCACTTATTTCATCTTCTCATTTTTAACTGGAAATTTATGTTCCTTCATTGCTGACTTTGCTTCAAAGCAGGGTCTGCAGTTTGGTTTCACATAAGATTTTCATGAAAAACTATCAAAACCATTCATGTAGTCTGCCCTGTTCTCAGGGATGAAAAAGAACACCAAAGTGCTTTGTACTTGTTGTAAACACGTGACCCTCCTTCTCAGACTGCCAAAATGCAAATATATAGTTGCGTTCAATTTTCATGAAATTCTCACAGCACAGTAATGCATCTTGAGCGCTGTGGTTCACAAAGGAAAGCACCAGAAATTGAATGCAGATGTAAATAAACTCTGAAAATAATATTGTTCTTGCAACACAAACCTTTTTACATCACTGAAGGAAAACATACATTTTTAACTGTTTTGCATCAACCAGATTTTTTTTTTTTTATACCTTTCATTTTTCATTTCCCATTTTCATTATTCAAATAGAAAGCATTCAGAATTTTAAACAAAAATCACTCTTGACCTTTTCAGTAAGGGGAAGGACAATGAGACTTGACTTGTATCCACAATACTGCTAAATCATATTACCTGACCCTGATGCTTCACATTATCAGCTTCTTTATTACTTATGATTTCTTTATGATCTTCTAAGATAATTAAAGAGACTGCATCATTCTTTAAATCAGTAGTCCATAAGCTGAAGATAAAAATGTAAAACAAGTTACCTACCTCTGTTCCCAAAAGCTTAATCCTTTTATTTTAGCTTTCAGCAAAGGAGGACCATTTCTTACAATATCATTCTGGAGAAAAAAAAAAGGAAAAAAAAGAAATAGTTTCAGTCAGGGAGAAACAAAAAAAAAAGCGAGTTGCAATATATCAAGGTTTTGTCCCATCTGGAAGTGTGAAAGCATGCATAATTTTAAGTTATACAATTTAAAGTATCTAAAATATGTTCCATTTAATCATTTACATCTTGCAGCACTATTTTATTAAATAGTGAAATATTTATAGCTTCTAAGGCTCTAATTAAAATGTTTTCTCAAAATTATCTTGCTTATTTCATATGAAGACTTAACATATGAAAACAGACAACCCAGTAAATATTTGAAAGGAAACGATCCATGAATATTCACTCATGAACGGCAGAGTGAAAGAGCAAGCACACAAAAGCTACTCTGAACATAATCTTCTCCAAACCAGCAAAGCATAACCAGATCTAACTCATGCGGCTACAACTTGTAACTGTCTCTTGAAAATGCTTTGATTATGAATGAAGGACTGGAAGAAATCCTCAAGATAAGCAATTTTAGACTAGTCATGACAGTAATAGACCATTTTTGTCCCCCCATTTTCAAAAGCAACACAACAATGGAACTAGTCAGCTGACCCTTTCAACATAGAAAAGCAGAGAAGCTAGACAGAGGCACAAGTTAAAACTGAACCACTAGATTAAAACAATTGGTCCCGCAGACATGGGACAACATTCACATCTCCTACAGCAGAGACGGATGTTCCTGCTTATGCTGTCTCTACCACCACTGTCAGTCTGCACCTTTCCATAGGTGGAAAGAGTCCTCTCTTACCCTTCCATTACTCTGCACTAGAAATCTCTTTTCTGTTCTGCCTTTTCCTTTTAAGTTGAAAACTTAAACATATCTTTACCCAGAAAAACAGCTCCCAGGACTTCTACTCTCAGGGGAAGCACTTTCATTTATTTTAAGCAAAGAGCAGCGTACACCAGCACCAGCAGGGCTGTGGTTACCTGGCTGCTTTCCTAAATTGTTCTTCCATGATTTAACTCATCTGCATAACAGACAAGCACTTACAAACAGAGGCCTTTGCACAGTTTAAATACAGGGATGCCTAACAGGCAAAGCCTATACAGGTACCAGCATGAGGCAGGCATCCATCGACAGTCATGCCATGGCAGAGAGTTCCAGCTCCTACATGGACGCTGCCTCCCCAGCACCTACCAGTCGTTATTCAGGAGCAGCCACGTGCTTATGGCTCTCCTGGGGCCTGAGGTCAGAAGTGGAGCAAGGAGGGCCGTGCAAATGACTCAAGTGCAGACAGGGGAAAGAAAGAGGACCAGGAAACTATGGTTACAGCATTACTCATGTCCTCTCTCTGTCCTAACAGCAGCTGGAAGGATACCAAACTCCTGCATTTGAGTAGCTATGCTGTTTGGTGCCCAAGATGGAAGTTAGTGACTCCTGTGAATCTCGCGCCAAGCCCCAAAATGATACAGATGATTTGTAGCGTCTACATAACCGAGTGTCCTTTGCTTTATTTAGAAATGGATTTGTAATAAGATGTCTAAATAATTACATACCATTTATCAGTTGCATCAACAATTTACTGACTTTAGCTGTCCAGCTGATTTCAGATAAAGTCCGTTTGGATTTGTATAAGCATAGGGACTAAATATTTACCAGACATAATGGCATTCTTCAAAAGAAATTATTGCATTGCTAACACAGGCAATGCAATAAAAAAAATACTACTCTTTAATATTTTATTTATAATAATTGTTGGTTTGGTTTTTAAGAAGAAACTGGTGAAAAATCCCGATTTTAAAAAAGGTAGTATTTTAAAGCTTTATTTAGAAGGCTGGAGGCATTTCATTTGACATTTCTAAACACCACCATTTTCACTTCCCTCTGAAAAGGAAATACAAATGATTGCCATCGTTCTTGTTATGTTTCTTTACATTTTCAGCAGTAGCTTTTTTTGTTTGTTCGGAGTTGTGGCTTTTTTTTTTTCCTTGTTTGGTGCTGGGTTTTTAAAAATCAAGTTATAGAAGGGCTTGTGGTAGGTTAGCCTTGGCTGTACACCAGCCACCCACCCAGCCGCTCTCTCACTCCCCCTCCTCAGCAGGACAGAGGGAGAAAATAAGATGAAAAAAACTCAAGGGTGTAGATAAGGACAGGGAGATCGTTCAACAGTTATTGTTGCAGGCAAAACAGGCTCAACTTGGGGAAGATTAATTTAATCTATTGCCCATATATCTTACAGAGTAAGATAGTGAGAAACAAAAACAAAACTAAAAACACCTTCCCTCCTTCTTCCCAGGCTCAACTTCACTCCCAAATCTGCCTCCTCCCCGAGGGGCTGAGCTATGCCCTGCAGCGGGTCTGTCTGGCACGGGGCAGCCCCAGCTGCTCTGCACAGAGGCCGCCCTGCAGCCCCCCAGTACCAGTGCCTGGGCACCCGCACCCAATACCGGGCTCAAGAGCAGTTGCAGTGTCCCAGTTTTAGGCCTTGTCATTCTCTAGCCTCCCTTAATAACAATCTCGTATTCTTGCTTTGTGCCACTTCTCTTCCACCATCATTAGATTATTTAAAAAAAAAAAGAAATCAGAGACAGAAGGAGAGGAGAGGTGTGGCACCAAAGGAACAGACACCCTCCAGAAGTGTTGGGTGTTTTTTCCCCAGGGTTCAGTTGGGTGAGTTATTGCTATTAACAGAAATATCTATTAAAAAGCCTATCTAATCCTCCAGTAGCAGACAAGAATGAAGAAAGCACATAACTTCCAATATTAACTTTTAGATTCTGTAAAGAGCATACCATCTTTAAATGCATAGTCAAATCAGTACTGTCTCAGGTTTTGTTCTTCTAGTGTCAATTTAGTGTAAATATATATAGATAAGTAGAACTATTTCATGGACGACCAAATCCTCAATGCTACAGATGTATGGGGGAAGATGTGTCCTGCTTTGCCATTTGAAGCATTCAGTACTGTGCGTGCTTTAACTCATTCAACAAGCTTGAAATATACAGTACTATACCCAAGTATTTTAGCCTCCTTTCTTAAGTTTTGGGCTTAATTTCTTCTATCAGATTTCTTTGATCACAATGACAGAAGAAATGCACTGTCTCAAATACCAGCCAACTGGTCAACAATATATTTAAGCTTTGAAATATTACACTGAAGTGATAACTGATTAGTATTCACATTTTCAGATCAAGAGAATATAAAGGCAAATACCATTAGAGATATCGAAGGAAAGGAGCTTGAAGCTAAGCACACAATTCAAATGAGTTAATAAGATACAAATCATTACAGGTCATGTTCACTCCATGGAAAATCATAAAAGTCAGAAGGTTAGCACTTTGAAATGGGTGTACTCCAAAAAAAAACACCAACTTGAATTTGATATTTTTTGACAAAAAAAGATAGGAGTCCAGTGCTCATGAAATAGTAAGAGTTTACCATACAGCAAATATATTCCTATAATACATTATATGAATATTTGGTGGCAAAATTACATCAATTTTCTACTTTCTATTCCCTGCTAAATAGCAAATTAATGACACTTGTGCAAAAGCAATAATAATAAAACTGATCTACTGTCAGACTGTTGTGGCCTCACAAAAGGTATTTATGAAGACAACTTGCAGAAAGCAAGGACCTAGCTTAATCTTTAGGTTCTAGGTTAAATTATGTTTCTGAAACTATAAAAGAGGAGTTGGCAGCCTTTTAAAAAAATAATCTTATCAATAGATCACATTTGATACACTTAATCCTCTAGTACACTTCTATGGAGTTCATCTAAACATCAAGATCTTCGATTTTGCACGTGTGTCTTCAAATACTGCAAGAATTCTTGTGTGCTAAACCCAATGTTATTCTATTACCATGATTTGCACATATTATTACCTTTTCACTCCACTATAAAGGAAAGGAAAATACTACAGACTACAATATACTCCTCCACCTTCTTTTTAAATGGTTGAGAAAGTTCTGGGCTGTTATGATGCACACCCTGGAAACTCATCCCAGCAATAAGATAATGGCTACTCTGTGTTACAGTAAAATGTAAAACCCATCATTACTTGAGGAGGTGCTCTCTAAATGTATAAAACCTGACTGGCAGTCAATTAGTTACTACTTTTAACACTTGCCCACACACCCGTTGTTAAGTTAATGTTTCTGCACTCCCTCTCCCTAAAGACCCGGTGGAACTTTATGAAATACAGTGACACAAAACTCTGACACAGTCCTTGTTACAAAATACGCCTCAGATGGCAATTAATCGAAGGATGCCACGAGCTCAACAAAACCTTCAATAAATACGACAGGACTGAACATCTACAGCTATTGTTTCAGCTGTAAATCTTGTGAATGCTTTTTACTGTAGCAACAAACTGCTAATAAATTCAACTTGCATTACCAGAAACACATAAAGGACAGGATACACTTCATGATGTTTTTTCAGTGTCCTCCCCAAGCCCATGCACTCAGGCATATTGTTTCCAGAAATATTTTATAGTTAGCAGTGATACACTGTCCCCCCTACCCTCTCCCATGACTGATGAGACAGAGAACATTGACTGAATGCCATTGCCCGGCACTACGTCCCTCTCGCTCAAAAGAAATGGAAGGCTTTATGCTTACAATTCACATTAGCTTTAGCAGCAATCATCAACATTAATTGCACATGTATCATTGGGCTAATAGGCTTGCTTCTTAAAAAAAAAAATAACAATAGTAGAAGTACTGTCCCTGCTACTGTGCAAAAGTGATGGAGTTTTCTAGCATTCTTCTAATGCATATATTCAATAAATGGGACTGACAAGCCAGCCACAGCTAAGGTTACTCAGTGAAGAGTCTCAAATTTTCAAAGTGCTTCAAATGCTAATTGAATAAAGTAGCACAAAAGATACGAATTTCTCATCTACGTTTGTTTCATTTCAAAGAAGAAATGATTCCTCCAGTGAGATTTACAGAACCGTTTACATCCCACATGGCTTTAATCCCTACCAACTGCCACAAAGGTCACTGGCTTATTTTCACTTTGACCTCATATTACCACATTTTGTTCTGAATGAGGACATGATAGATCAAAAAAAAAAAAAAAAAAAAAAAAAAAGAGAAATGGATATTGTTTGACATCAACCGAAAAGCCGGACTAAAAAGATCACAACCCTTATGCCTCAGGTCTAGAAATCTCTATTAGTATTAAGTTAGTTTAGATTCCAGCTGAGCCAGGTTGAACGTCCATGGCTTGTCAGCAAGCTGTGCCCCATGTAATACGGTAGTTAACTACTGACAACAGCATACACCAGCTGGGAGGGGGAAAACCACTCAGACAAAGCTAGCAGGACAGGTGTTTACTCTTCACATATTTCATTGTACTCTTGATGTTCTTACTCAACTTTTTCTTTGTTTGCTTCTTCATTTCTTGGAGGTTTGAAACCCACCATCATCTGCAGCCTTCAGAAATGTAAAGCCAGTTGAGCACAAAAGATTAAAGTGTAAGGTACTGAAGGTCTCTTTCTCTCTTTCTCCACATCCTCACCTACTTACTAACAAAAACAGAAGAGGCAACTAGAGAAGAACTATTCCACAGAAAAGCAACTTGTTGCCACCTACCCCAATAAGAGGAGGTAAAGACAACATTATGACGGTTTCTCTGATACAGTTCAGCGTAACCTGTGGAGTCAGGGAAGACTACAAATTTAAAGTTTGTCCCAGAGACATATAATCTCTGTTTTCTGGGATCTTGGCATTTTGCCAGTGTTCATCCTTAACGCATTCTATGTGGCTCTGCTGTACTGGTGTTTTCACAGCTGGCCATCTGCTTTCTGGAAGTAGAGCCATCTAAAACTAAGGTGAAGCAACAGCTTGATAGACTCTCACTGCTACAGACAGAGATTAAGAGATTTCAGTAGAGAAAAGGGGGAAGAGGAACTGGAGAAAGATGATGACTCCCCCATATAAAGCTCATTTCAAAAAAACGATTTATTTTCTCAAAATCTTACAAGTTTCCTTCTATAGAAATACTTGTCATCGCAAAGGGTATCAGAGTTCAGAGGCCAATTGATTTTGCAAACATGAAGGAGTGACTATGGCCACTAATATAGTAATAATAAACAAGTAGTGCTGGTATGTAAGGAAGTGACTTAGTACATAAAGCTATTTTCTCAGCTAGGAAGAGTTACCTTTCCAAAAAAATACATTTTTATGGAAACAATATTTCAATTGGGCATTTACTCCATTAAGTTCAAGAATAGCAGAAAGTACCTTCTATTGCCAGGAGAACCATTAATATCAGTACATGACATGGGTTTCCAAACAACTTTTTGCTAGCTTTTGTTTGGTTAAAGACATACTGGTGGAATTTTCTGGAGAAACTGTAAACAGCTGCATTACAGCAACAGATACCAGCTCACAAAAGGTTTGATTACCTTCTACTGGGAGACTTAGCAAGTGATTGTAAGAAGATACCCAGTTTTAGAAGGTGCTGCCACTGGTGTTCTGGTAGTTGGTGTTTACTAACAGAGACCAAAACAGGTATATATGTTCGGTTCAGGGCAGTTTAAAGGAAAGCTGCTTATTCTTTTACAAACTAATCCCTCTTCCCTTGTGTTCAGTCACATAATAGTCTGCAGTTCACAAGTACCAAACACTAGCTAGCATTGTAAAGATGGAATCAATAGTATAATCCTATTAAATTCTGCAATGCAGGCTACTTTTCAGATATATAGTGGAATCCTCTTAAATTGATTTTTTTTTTTTTAAATAAAAGGTAGGGTTATGGGAGGCTCTAGCTAGAAACCTAAAAAATATTGTTTATGTAATGCTCTTAAGGTAGCAGTTCAGTCCATTTTCTTCTGTACAGTTTCTGTATATTGGCTGGCATGTAACTGTGATACTTTACTAGATGATCTTCCAACATAAAACCAAAGCTTCCTTAGTTGTTGTAACCATAGAGCAATGAAATAATTGATGAGCTTACTCACATAAAACTTCTATGAGAACTGACACTTCGATTTGCATGTGAGCTATTGACACCTATTGCTGAAATTCCTTCACTCACGTGATCAGATTGTTCTTATCTACACTGAAAGCTAGTGTTACCATTTGGCTGAGCGTCCTTCCAGATATTTGCTCTTGTACAGTTTACTCCATCCCAAACTTCAAATATAAGCAGATGAAGATTGCAGGATCTCTAAATCTATTTTGAAAAACTATCATGTTTGAACGTATAGGAAGATTTAATCTATTTCTCCTCACATAGCAGAAGGATAAGTACCACCTGTGGCACTAGCTACCTGACTCTTGCATCAATAAAAACAAACGTTATCTACCCCAGTCCACAGGCAGGCCACCGCAGCTAAGCAGTTATGGTGATACTTGCTGAAGGGCAGACTTAGATTTCCAGTTCTATCACAGCATCCATCCAGCAAGTCATACCATAGTCCGCACGTATTCCAGGACAGCCTGATATTTTCCTCATGTCTTTCAGGGCAAAGACACTACACACAGGAAATTAAGAAATTCTCTCTCTGCTTCCCTAGAAAAGAGCATCTTTGCTCTAGTGTCCTACTTCCTATCCTTCCCTGTACTACTAATGCTTCCCAGTTGTGCAGCCACTATAGATCCTGATGGTAGTAGCAGATGTACAAAAAATTAAGGCCTTTACAGTACCTCAACTACCTTGAGAGGCATATAAAAATCTGACTGCAATTTGCAACCCAGAAAATCATAGCAACTCTATGATCAGAATGATACACTAACATCACCAAAAATGACGGATTTCTCATTTCTCCAAGCAATGTACATATTCTCCAATAAATGTACATATTCAATGTTTTCTAAACTAATTTGATGCATTTTGCAGATTAATTTTTATTGCCAGTGTCATACCAATACCAGAATTTCTTATCCACAAAGCAGCAGCAGAATCCCTCACACGTACAGCACTAGCTAGACACCTCTGTCTGTGAAATGGAGACAGTGGAAATGGACAGGAGCTGGAGGCCAGGCAATACCTCTGCTTGACCCATTGGTGCAACAGGGCCATGAGGGAGCTGGGGAGAGCACCCAGAACCCTGCCTTTGCCCCATCCATGTTTCACATTTTAAATTAATCTCTCAGTAGATCACAACGTGCTACAAAGGTTTGGGATTGACAGGAGGGAAAAAAAGCGCAAGTGTAGCAACCTCATTAGGATTCTGCTCTCAAAGGCTCCACATTGCTTTGTCTTTTGAAGAGTAAAAGCTGCTTAACAAGTCAGCAATAGCTCTGTCCCCCCTAGAACAGCTATGGTAACAGTCTTCTTTCCACAAACACGTTTCTTGAACTACTTTCCCAAGTCTCTGCTAATGTGAACCTGCAGAGTGAAATAAATGCAAGACAGCTCTTTTGTCTCCCTGCTTTTTTTAAACACTTCACACGACAAGTATATCACTCCTGTTTCCTGTCTTTTGCCTCCTGTTAGAAATAATTCATCAGAATACACGTTTCTGAGATTAGGGATAAGTAGTTTATGTGACGAAGTCCACAGAATTAGTTGTCACAAAGTTAGCCAAAGATTTCAGAGGATTTCTGTCCAAGAGGAGCCAGTTGGCAGTGCACTTCAAGATGTACTTGTTCAAGCATTTGAGCAAACTTAAGGTTAACAGGAATGCTTTTGGGTGGTTATGCAATTATGCTAATCAGAGGACCACAACAAAACCAACTTACACACACACCCCCCCCAATAAAACAGTTGTAGGTCTTCTCATGTTTGGAAACAAGCAGGCAGAAGTGTTGATTTTCCTCTTTACTCCCATTTTTATCTCAAAATCAGGACACGAGCCTCTCCCAGAACACAAGCACCTAGCTGTCCTTACTGGAGCACCCGCAGCCTGCAGGGAAGCACGCTCAAGGGCCACATCTGCCTGAGGAAGAGGCAGTATGGTGCTTTTGCACCCCAGACACTTTGCGGCTATTTCATCTAGCCTGAAAAAATTCACGTTGAAATAGCATGGCCGGAGATAAATTAAATGACTTAAGCATTGTCATATAGATGTCTAATATTAAAAGTCATTGGACTGCCTTTCTCTCGCCCTGCACGAAGCCTGGAGGAAAAGCTGTGGTTCTGTATGAGTGAGAGGTGCTGGGGCAGGCTACGCCAGGCCCTTGCTCAGCAGCCAGTCCAATGGGTTCTGTAATCCTCCATGGGAATTTGATCCTTTCTGTACAACTTTAAGCCACCAAGCTTCGGTGTTCTATTACAAACATCACAAAGACATCACTTGCTTTAAAACCTTTCTATCGTACTGTATCCTTCTGAAATGTGAACCCTGGGCATAAAGGGCAGGAAGCATGCGCTTACTAACAAAATGTGTAAAAAGCAAATGCTTTTCTGATTATTAAATCACAATAGCAGTATTAATCTCAAGAGTAAATGAATGAAAACCACAAAGTAGAGGTCAGTTTTTAATTTGAGATTTCTACTGATAAAAACCATATGTTAGCTGTAATAAGATGTTAGTTGTCCCAATCCTTATATATATTCAAGTTTCTAGAAATAGAAAGGTATTGAGGACTAGAATCAGAGCTGGAAATAAAGAAGCACTTAGAAATTTATATATGTTTGCTTCACACACAGTTCTAAACACAGGAGGCAAATCTAGCCTATTTTAAAGGGCTGCTAATGCCAGTATTGTTTCCCTTCTCCCTGCTCCATCCCTTTGCCTTCATGAGATATTTGAATTGCAGAAGCAGAAACCATACTGTACTCCCAGAAGCACACCACTGACATACCCAGCACAGCTTGCGTGTGTAGAATCACACGTTTTATTTATAAAGCATAGGAAATCCTAAGCATTTTAGAAATTCTCAAAATGACAAAAGTCAAATAAATATACATGCTTAGGGTAGGATATGCAGTGCCGTGTTCATTCAGAAGATGCTCAGGGACTGAACTCTTCAAGAAGTCCATGAATTTCTAAAACACATCAGCCTTGCCCTTTGAACAGGCACAGAGAGATGAGCTCATAGCAGAAAGTCTTTGCACACCCCTGGAAGGAAGAGGACCATTTAAAAGCAGCGGTTGGAAAGTCCCAACACAGGACACAGCAGTAGCGCTGATTTCCCTGAGCACAGAGCTCTTCTGAAAGGAACTACAGATTAACAAGTCAGATTTCTCAGCATTTTGAACACTATCTTCTTAAATTTAGTAAATGTAGAGAGGCCTGTACAGCCCAGGAGTGAGAACACATTACTGCATAAAAAACTTCATTTAGAACAGCTTGAAGGTCAACATACTTCCGGTGAAAGTAATTTTCATTTCTTTCTTCCTTCCTCTTTACTTTATAGGCAGAGGAAAAAAACAAACAAACAAACAACAACCCCAAAACAGCAACATGTTTTCTAACAGGCACTGACAAATTGACAGGGAAGAGAGAACAGTCACGTTTCTAAGATCATTTTGTGTTATTTTTACATGTACAAGAGAAACATCAGCAATCTGGAAGTATTATACAGAATATGACTGATTTAGCTGGTGCTACTAAGGCAAGGATGATGAAACACACCTTGCACGTTCAGTGATTCATTCTAGACACAAATCATAGAGAAAACAGAAAAACTGGCATAGATAAGAAACAGGTGTGGGAATCAAAGAGAGAGTGCTCAAGCAGGACATACAGTGCTTATAAAGACTCACCTAGGTGAATAAAAAGAGCAGAAAGTCTCAGTGTTTCCAAAAACCTGACAGGGCAAGAGCTGTGCAGTGCTTTGGCCTTTCTTGGCAGCTGATCAGTGCAGGACAGCAACAGAACTGTGGTGGTACAGGTCAGCAGCACATCTAAATTGGCATTAATGAGAACAAGATGTGTCCACACCTGAAAACACTTTCATGAGTTAACTAGTTCGAAAAACATTTATGTAACCAAGTATGAATATGAAAAGTATTTTCAGTGGAACACTTCTGATATCTAAAAACAGGAAAAAAAAGCAAGAAGTGTTCCTGTAAAGATCCATTTTGCAAGTGCTACAGTTTTATCTTGTCCTTTAAGACTAGAGAGAGAGGAGAGGGGAAGAGGAATTATGATTCAGAAATAAGTCTGAATCATTTTCCCTTGGAACTATGCTTAGAAGAAGATAGTATTAAGCCTGCTGTATTCAGAGTTAACATCACAATATAACTCTTAGGCACAAATATTTCTAATTTGTCACCTAAATTCTCTAATTCACATGTTTAACCCGGTGCGTTTAATCTAAAGGAACTGAACATCACCATAATGATCTAATGAAGAATATGACCTGCAAACCAGCATTCTCTTCCTGAGGAAAAAAGGAAGTTGGAACCAGAATCTAGTATTCCTTTAAAAGCGCAATATAGCAAAGGACAGGGTGTTGCTGGAGCTGCTTCAGACTACCTCAGCTGAACTCGATACTAGTACCATTGAAGGCTCCCCATGAAGCAGTTACAAACTGATTTCATATCCCACTTCTATGCTCCTTCCACCCATCCTGCACTTGATGAGCTGACTTCTCATCTCCTAGTCAGCACCCTGTGGAAGAGGTGGCAAATAGTTTTGTACAGCTTCTTGGAAGCCCTCCATGGCCTTCAGGCAGCACGCTCAGGCCAGAGGAGCAGCAGTATTTATCATGTAGGTAGTGCTGTGCCTTCACGACCCTGGTTCTGCTGCTGGTGGCACCCCTCTGGCCTTGGGTAAGGACAGCAGAAGGTAACTTTTTCTGAGTGCAGCTTAGCAACTCTTGGTCTTCACCAACTGCAATATAGAGTTTACAGACTGTGGTGACCTCTCTATTATTGTGAGGTTACACTTTGAATCACCTTTTTCAGAAAGGGAAAGTCTACCGCTTGCAGGATATTTTAATACTTCAGAGGTCTTTCTGGGTTTCATATATATATATATATATATATATATAGCATGAGTTCTAGAAATATACACTAAAGTGTATATGTGTATATATACAGATACATATATAGCTACACCTGATCCAGTACATTTTTCTATTTGATGATTCATTAACATGAACCCAATCATAAGCATATTTTAATTATATCTATTTATATTTCATTTCTAAATATTTAAAACCAGATTTTCCTCAACACTTATAGCATCTAACACTTTTTTTTTCCCTGACTCATACAGAAGAAAACCAATCTTATCCATAAAAAGTGATATGTCTTTTGTAATCAGAACATTTTCAGCTAATTGCCAAACACAGAACCTTTTATTCAGATTTTAGTAGGTCTAAATAAATGAGCATGAGAGGGGAGCTTTGGTTTTGTAAGGGCCGGTTTCACATTCTACTGAACACAGATCTGTGAACAAAGAGTGATTTACCTGAGTAAAGGACTTCAAAATATAGCCTTTGAGTAGCACAGTGAAAGAACTATGAAAAACTGTTCTGTCAAAATTTTGTTTGGGGAAAACCCTAAAGCCTCAGTTTATGTAATTCAAATAAGGAAGATTTAGTTAATTACCACATGCAAGTCATGAACTTCTGACATTCTTCAATACGCTGCTCACATACTGTACAAAACCAAATCTTAGTCATGCATCCCTAACTGATTTCATACTGCCCCCCCAATCTGTCTTGCTAATGTTAAAAATGGTCTTGGGAAAACTTTGTACAGCTTGGCAGCCTCAATATCATATTTGTCGTGCAATGAGTCAAAGATGACTTATGCTGCAGTCTAAATCATTCTTAAGTTACAGTGGTTTTTTGGTTTGGTTTTTTTTTTTTTTTTTTTGCTTTGCTTAATTGTTTTCTCTACATAATTGATAACTATTCATACAAAAGTCACAGACTGTAGCCCCAGCGTAGGAGAGGTTGTGTGTGCTCCCCCCACCTATTCAACCAAAAAGGGCAAGCAGGCTCAAGCAAACTTCACATTAGCCCAAAGATCAATGCTGGAACATTTGGCAGGTTTCTTCCTCAAGCAATCAAAATCCTACTCCAAACACAGTTCATATCCCCCCTGAAATATGCTTGATAAACCACCTGCTTCTTGTAATAAGGAAAGAGGCCATAAATGTGAAAGGCAACCTACCTAAGAAAGGCAGCCAGCATTTTTATTCTAAACAATTTGATTTTTAAAAAATAATGTTTTTACTATCTCAAAATTACTGCCACAATTGGACTCTGTTACCTTCTGTGGAGGTTTATTCAGGAAACAGCTGCCATCCCCTCTTGGGGTGGGAGGAAAGATCTCCAGAGAAGCAGCAGGACAACAGCTGTCCCTTGACTCCCCTTCACCACAGTGGTCTGTTTCCACTGATAGGAAAATCCTTTCTAACACAAGTAACACACCAAGAGTTTATGTTCTGCAACAGATAGTACAGCAATGAAACTAAAACGGAGTAGGCTGAGGACAGAAGAAATTGTTTTTGAACCACACAAAACCATGTCATTTGTTCATTTTTACTCTCTATTTCTGCAGCGGTTTTTACATCATGTCTAGTTTAACTCATAGCTTGGTTTTCCCTATTTTAACTGCCCTCCTTTATAAAATATTCAAACTCAGGAAGACTGTTAAATAAAGTATTTTTAAGAGCTTGACTAGCATGAAGGTATGCTCAGAAATTCACAGGGAATGATGAAACTGCATTACTAATTTCCTTAAATCAACTTTACTAACACAGAAGGAAAGATTTCCACTCTTTTCTAGATCTAGTGCATGACGTTTCTAGACTTGAATTATTGTTTTTTTCAGTTACTGAGAGAACACAAAAGTGACAGCATCTCTCATGGCATACACAGTCAAGTATAAACCGTTCTCCCGTATCCCTACCCACTCTTCATTGCTACCAGAGTACAGATTTTTGACCCTGCTCCAGAGGATCTTTGCCTTCAATAATGAAACTAGTTCATTAGCAGGTCTTTCATTGGGCAGTATAATGTGGGTGAACATAGCTCACTACTTTCCAGTTTTTAAATTACGCATTCAGGAGACTACATTTAGTTGCATTTGAGTTTTTAATTCTTTCACTCTTGTTTTAACTCAGAATTATAACTGAGTCCATCTATACACATTTCCTAAATGTTTTAATGAGGATAGGTAGCTAGTGAATTATCAAAAGGTTACAGCAACTGTTCTTGGCTCATTTCTATCCTTCACACCCACATCCATGTTTGAAGGCCAAGGTCTGTCTAGGACAGGTATTTATCACTGTTCCACAACCTTCCCTATACATACTTATGGTAAGAGGGTCCATGATTCTTCCATCCATGCAAAGACAAATTTAGAGTAAGAGAAGATATCCAGCTGCCTGTTGACAGACCAAAAGAACCATATACATCCTCGTTAGGATTTTCTGTACCTTAAGACTGTCAATAACCCCATAAGTACTGACTGCTCCTTAGTCCCTCATTAGGAAGCTCTATAGCTAGAAGATATAAATTTTTGACACTGACTAGTGATTTGGAGAGGTCCTATTTTTTTTTTTTTAAACTAAGTTGAGACAATTTAAAATGAATCAACCCAAGGAAGAATTCTTTCCTTGAAAGTGATTTGAAGCAGCTCTCCAAACACTAAAGCATAAATTTACTGGTCAACTCTGACAATTTAAGACAATATATTTTGTTGTTTTGTTACTCATTTAAATTATTCCACAGGGTACCATTTATCAAAGTTCACATTTTTTAAAGCAAAATCAATATTATCACTGCAGTCCAGCAATATAGTATATCTTCTGTGGTAACCCCTTCAATGAAGCAGAAGTCATTAGGTTAAGACGGGAGGAGGAGACAGTCCTTCCTAGAACACATTTTACACTTAATCTGAAGAGATGCACAAAACTCTTATGTGTTTAAACTGAACTACTGTGCTGAGCACAGAGATGTAAATTTTATCCAAATCATCAATTATTCTGCTTTTAGTTTTTAAGCTTTTTTTTTTTTTAAGCCTTCTGTATTTTCTTTAGCTCCTGTCATCCTCCTAGGTCCCTCTAGTTAGACATCTGAGATTTAACAAATGTGTAGAAAATTCTAAAATCCTTAGCAAGCGGCTTCCATGGCATTAATGGATTAGGCACACTAATTTTTCTCTATTGGTTTACTTCTATACTGACAGAAAGAAAACTGTTCTTTGCTCTTTACAGAGGTTACTATGTGTTGTCACAGTAAGTATGCAAACCTACACTGATACTTTTCTGCCAGCTCCAAAGTATTAACATAGCCTGTTGGTTAGATGCTATTTTTTACTGGCATTTCAGAGGGCTGTAACATAGCTATTATTTTTCAAATACAATGCAGTGCAGCTGCTATTTGAAATTGTTCTGTAGGTGTAGCTCTCCTGTATAAAACATGCAATGTATTTATCTTTACGGAAGACATCGTTCAGCAAATGATGAACATTGGTCCTTATTCGAGAAGTGGTGTATCATTAAGGAAAACTATGGTCTCACAGGGGTGGATATTAGGAGGAGGGAAAGAGGAACTGACCACGTGTACTTGGAACGAGTATGTTACTGGGTAGAGGTTTATTCCCAAGCCTGAACTATGCAGAAGGAAAATAGGGCATAGCCAACTAAGAAAAGCTAATTATTTTCAGACTTCATTAGTAAAACTAGAATCGACTTCCACTAAAAACAGGCATGATATTCAGCAAACATCTTCAGTAATAGCACTATTAATTCATGAATGAAGATGCAGCTTACAACAGCATCCCATGCCTGTGAAGATACAGCATTCTCACAAACTGCTCATATGTAGCTTCCAGTGTTTATACAGACATTTTAGACAAATAATTGTATAGCTTCATCTAATTATCACGATTCCCCTGACACTGTAGTTTTAAAGGTCAAGTAGGGTATTTCTAAGCAGTTCAGTTTTTGAAGCAAACTAAGAAGAAATTAAAATTTAGGGAAGGAGCAGGGGTCCATGATCTTCTTTTGAACTCAGCCATGTGGAATTCAGTGATTAGCACTGAATTAATATACTGAGGAATAAATTAAGCTCCAGTTTATTTGCAAGTACTTCATATGATGTACATCTCCATCTTAAAATAATTTTTGAACAGTTTACGTATTTGCAGACATCTTTACATTAAAGGAAATGTATAGTAAAAATAGAATGCAAAGCAAAAGCGTTGCTGCTTTGCTAATCCCTGGCTTGCCCCCATGCTAACATTAAATTATTTGTTCCTCCAAATTCTTCCTTATGCATAGCCTTTTCCAACATATACTTCTACTTAAGATAGAAGAGTGCTTTGTTTAAGGACTGGAGGATTAAGGACATTTCTCACAAGCTTACTAACAGTTGCTAGAAGAGGAACAGTTATAAGGGAAAATGGTATTTTTTTTCAAGTGTTTCCAGTATAGCACCTGTATTCCAAAACACATGGTTCATATAGATAATTGCTCGCTTTCATGTCCTTGCCAGGAAGTGCTGGAAATTTATCTTTGACATGATAGAAAAGAACAGCTTTGTTGATACTAGCAATTTTTCTATTTAGTCTTGTTAGGAGACATTCTTAACCTACTGAAAAAAAGGCTTATCAAAAACTCACTGATTAAATTACAAGCAAGGTAGGAGTACATTGCATGACTTTCTTCTACAACCTTTTAAAGTTATTAACACTGCAACATTGCTACTCAAATATCTTTCACTTGTTTTTTGAATGAGGTCTCAGGCAAAACTGCCTTCCTGTTGCTGTTAGGTGGGGAAAGTTATGTTGTCCCTTAGAGATCAACTCTCCTCCTTCCAAACCTGGTATCCTCAAGATTACTGACCACAACTACATCAGGTCTCAGCCAAGAGACAGTAACAATCCCATTTCATTCATGTCATCTATTTGCATCATTCCTGTATGTTCATCAATGTAAATAGGGATACAGACATTCACTTAAGTGGTAAGTGGGAGTGGAGAGGCCAAAAGGTATGCTTCACTGATCAGACTGCTGTTCATAGCCTCTGGTCTGGTACAGCAGTATTTGCATCTCCAAAGAAGTACGTTAGTCCTTTGTTTATCAGGCGTTTCAAACGTGTCTCACTTTCATAGAATCAGTAAGCCTCTGAGGAAGATACAGTATAAACTGAACCCAAGGAAGACTTCAAGTGAGTTCCTGAAGCAGCCCAGGAGGTTTTACAGACAGGTGTTGTCTCAGAGATGCACCCCAGCACTTCAGGCCTCTGGGGAGAGGGTCAGGGAAGCTGCTCAGGAGGTCAGAGGAATGCAGGTACAGGCAGAGCAATCTTTCCCATTTTACTTCTATGTAGAAATGCTTCCCTTATTTCTTCACTAAAGTCTAAACACATTAGTATCCATGTTATCTATTTTGGATGCTGCAAATAATTTCGTTTGTATTTTAATCTAATCAGCTTTGAATTAAAGGTCATTTCCAAGTGAAAATCTAATTGCTCACCAAAGGATAAGGTATCCAGCTATCAGGGATTAAATAACAAGCATGCAGCATTTCAAGAGATAAATGGGTAATAAGATGTGATTCCACTAAAGCAGTATACAGCAATATGAGAATTAGTACAACAAGACTTTGAAGAGCAGGAAGCATCTTCCAACAACAACTGACATCCAGGAGCTCTCTTTGCCTATTGTCAGGGTAGCAGACCTTGAAGTGTTTTGGTGGTTTGGTTGGTTTAGGGTTTTTTTTGTTTATTTCTAAAGGGGTTTATTTCAGCTTCCTTTAATGAAAAGAATATTGGCCTCATCTAGTGCTACTTACAGCAGTTTCTACCTTCATACCACTAGCTGTGACATGCCCAGTCAAACCTTTGACAACCAAATGAAAATTGGCTTCAAGCAAACAGATAATACAGAGCTAGTCCTCAGATCAATCTCATGCTGCCCAAGCATTAGGGTTTATCAAGTGGCAGCTATGAACTTCCAACATCACCCACCGCAATACAGCAAGTCATTCTAAGTATGTTTGGCTGGTTGTATATGGCCCTGCTAGCTGAGGGACAAGACTCCCTTAACAGTTGTAGCTAGAACAGCAGGAATGGATCTACCTGCTTATCTCTCAATTCACAGGCTGTTCCTGTCACCATTAGCTAATATTTTTAGTCAGTGAAGCTACTGGTATAGCAGGCTTTATAATTATCCAGCTTACATTACTAGAAATATGCCCTTGTATTCCCCAGAAAATACTTAAGCCACAAAGAAAGGGGGAATAACTTTTGTCCTAGGAAGCAGAAAGCTTAGTGTCCTTCATTTAAAGGATGCTTTTCCAAGATCCAACCACAGCTGAGAAATGACTGTGTATTATGTGCCAACATCAGACATACAAACAGATCAACAGCAGATGCTCTATTCATTTTTTTCCTCCATGTTGAGGGTCCTCCGAAAAAAGTGCTAGATCAGCATGCACCAACTGTAACGGGACTACATTAGATACTGTCTGATAGAAGACTCTCGACTAGTCCACCTTTCTCTTCTGCATTTTCTCCTGAGGTAATGAAATTTTTGGTACCATTTGGGTAGTAACTGCTTAGTTAAATGTTTTTGGTTTTTAAAGGTAAGATACCTGTTAACTGCCTTTTGCAGAGAGATTAAACAAGCTCAATTAACACTAATATACTTTGTTAGGCTCCCATGAATAAAAATTCAGATATCACACTAAAAATTACAGCAGGAATAGAGTTACCTCAGAATTCAAGAAAAGGTTAATGACTGCTAAAGGAACTGATTTTGATTGCCCGTATGCAAAAGGTATCTTTTGTTTTTTATCTACTTTTTTTTGTTTTTATCTACTGTATATATTCATTTTCCAGACTTACAAAGAAATCACGTTAATACATGAATCTGTAACTCTTCTGGCTACACAGATTACCTCAGTCTTTTATCAGCATTTATGTTTCTGCAATTATATTAAAAATATAAGTTTGCTCCTGCCTGATGCCTAAGAATAATCTAATAATCAGAAAGTTGTATCCTAAAAAATACCAGGTCTTTTCTTTCATTTCTAAATGATAGATTTCTATAATCTTTTCAGATAATAATTTAACTGTTGTGTAACAACATATTTGCAATGCAGTTCACCTCTATGAAGTAAACTTTTTAGATTTAGTTTTTCCTAATTACATTTCTCTGGATCAAGACAACTTTTAGGGGTTGATAAGACTTAGGTCGAGCATGTGAACTACCTTGAGCTCATGCTGAATACTCGATTTTCTGGCTCTAAGGGAAGTCCAGTAAAATAATTAGGATTTATACTCCTTGTGTAAAATTATTTATGCTAGTTTGTATATCCTCTTTCAGAAGGGTAGTAACACTATTAAGAGGTTTCTTTTAAAGCTTATTATCTTCTAATACATAACTTAAGATACTTTTTGTAGACAAACATGTTGGGAGCAAGCAGTATTTGCACTGATTGTCATGAGTTGATGCTTTTAACAGCTGTAGACAGCTATGGCCTTTAGCATAAACCCCTGCTGGTTTACAGATTTGAATGATGTCCTTCATCAATATTTCTCTGCTCTACTTTGTGACAGTAAGAAACTTACCGAGTAGTAAAAAGCATCTTTACTTCCCTAATGTGAACAACCAGTGACAACTGCAAAATCATTTTGACATTTGGGGAGTTGTTAACATGCTCACATTCTCTTTAGCATCTTGAACATGCTAATTACAAATTTCATTACTGGGGAAAAAAGCAGTAAGCTCAAAGCTTGAATTCTGCTGCATCTTCTTCTCACTGCATGATCACATTAGAATGATGAATTTGGGATAAAGTAAGGTACTGGCTTATGTCACCACAGAGCACTACCACATTTAGGAAATAAGACTCTTACTAAAAAATCGCACAAAACTACTCTAAGAACAAAGTCAGCAATAGTCATGTAGCAAATGGCACAACGGTTCCCCAGTGCCAGAGGTGATGTGCATCCCTTGTCAACTGCACACTGAAACTTGCGATGCCTCAAGAAAACAAGAGTGGTAAGAAAGGACACAGGACACATGTGCACCCCACCCTTTCATTCACAAAGCCTCTGGGTAGAAGCACAGACCCGATTCCTGAATTCCTAGTGTGCTATGGCTCTACCACCAAGGAGAAATCCTCTGCTTGAAACAAGTCTTGCATTTTACCATATTCTACCAGAAACTCCTTAAATGGGCATATTTTTCCTCCAGATATTTGCCCGCAAGATGCTGTGACAGTACCACATGATTAAGTCATCAGTTCCTAAGTTATGATGTTGCTTTTTGCAGATTTGTGGAAGGGCACATTATTACAAAAGATAAAATTGGCAGCCTTACTACATGCTACAAAGGTTTCCTTCAGCAGGACAGCCATTTATAGGAAAGCTTCCTTACCAAAAATACTTCTATGTGTGCATGTGAGCAATTTTATATATATATATACACACACACACTGACTTCTGTGCTATCATACAAACATTTGATATACACAAAATAGATCTTTCCTAGATTAAAATGGTAAAGAAAAAGCTATAATACAATCAAGCTTTTTAATCAAGAGATACACATGGACAGAAATGTGCTGTTACTACTGAGTCATGGTTGTCTGAGCAAGGCAAGGTTTAGAGAAAACTGAGCAGAATCAGCTGATGTAGCTCAACAAACGGGCTTTCAAGCACAGAAGCCGTTCTTTGGGTCTAAGACTGAAAGAGCCTGCTAAGGAAAGGCAATCAAGTTCATCTGCAGAAGCAGGAGGTTAAAGTTACTGTTTCAACTCTAGACCCGAAGAAAGGCTTGCATGAGCCTGGTATACATAACCCCCAAACTTCTCTCATTGAGAGCAGTTTTCTGGGAGAATAGTCCTTAAATGACAGCATGTAAATAAATGTCCCCAGCCCTTCACTTCAGCAGGTGGCATTGTAAACCAAACAAGATCAAACATAAAACAATAATCAGTCATCTATTAGAAACAGTATGCTTTTTTTTAAAGCACCATATTGACATCAATTTCATAACAACACAAAGAATAAGCTATGCCCTCCCTTCAGAGGCAAGGCACTTCTTTACATAATACATAACCATAGGGAAGACAACATCTTATGCTGCATCGTTAAACTGTAACCCCCAAATCAGCTTCACTGTTGCCTGCGTTCCATCATAGTGGGACTGAATCATGTGCTGCAAAGGGAAATCTTGTGTTCCCTTTGGTTTTAAAATCCAGCTTTACTACATATCCAGTATATAGAGCTGATTGTTATTGCTTCTTATCTGCTAATTGCCACAGATTGTGATGATCTATTTATCTCTTCAAAAATACTCCTAAACACAATGCAAAATACTTGCCAGAGGATTCAGAGGCCAAAAGTGATCAATCATTTGGCAGATACTGTCTTTTTCTGCACAACTAAATTATATTGCTGTTTCTCATTAAAAAAAAAAAATCGCCACAGTTCATGGGGAGAAAAAAAAAATGAACTGAATGAGGAAATCTTCATTCTTAAATCTAATATAGAAGGGAACTGTAACCAGCCTGCAGATTTTTACTTAATCATTTTGTCTGCATGTGGCAGGTATGCACGTTTTACATGATAGCCATTTCTAGAAGACTGGTCTTTGAAGGGGCTATAGCTGCCATTCTGAAACAACGTGTCTCCAACTTACAAAATGGTAAAGCATTATCAGACAGCAGTCCAATGAGGATACCTATAGTTGGCTGTGATTACTCAAATTAGGTCTGGAAAGTCACACCCCAGCAGCACCAAGTACCCCAAACCCAGTCCCGAGAAATGTCTGTCTCACCGACCTGTCCTAACGAACCTCCATGGACAGTGACTGCCCGGAGAGGTCACCCAGCCTGCTCCAGCACACAGCCACCCCAACCGCCGAGGGGCAGCCTCTAACCTACTCCTCCTGTGCTGTTACAAACCATTTACAGGTTGTCCTCTGCTAAGCACATGTGCCAAGCCTTCATTCCTTTTGCTACAACTTGCCTTCGTGACAGTAAGCAATAAATAGCATGAGCAGGCACTTGAACCTGGTCAGCACATCTGGGCAAGTGCCCTTTCCTCCTAACCCCCATCCCAGTCACTATGAGACACAGGGAAAGGGTTTGTTACACAGAAGGGATCACTTCTTGGTTGCCGCACCGCTCAAGGCTTATCAAGTTTATGGCTTATGAAATAGAAGCAAAACAAATAATTAAAATCACCCCCATGAGCATTTCTTTGTTTTTTCTTGGTTTCTCCTTTCCAAGAATCTGCTCGGTGTCTTACTCTTTCTATCAGTTTTAATTGGTGTCTGTCAAACTTTTCCACTCAGAGGAATGGCAAACACTCGACTTTGATGAGGAACATCAGGTTTGTAAGTTTAATAGCACTACCATCTACTTAACTGACAACAGTTGAATCTATTCAGCTATACAGAGGGAAAGAGGTCTGGTATCCTACTTTACACACTTTCATTTTCCCTTTTTAGCAGCTCTAAGGTTGTAACAGACATTTTTTAGAGCTTGTCAATGAGAGAATGGAGAAAAAATGAGGCCTGTAAACAGGTCATCAGTTCAAAACTCAAGTTATTTGCATGTTTTGCTTTAGGTGATAGCCTGCCATTGTTTCTAAAGTAGTCTGGTTCTTACTCTAGAGTAAACAGGACATGCAAAAGGCAGTAAATCACAACAACTCAAATGAGAATGAAGACAACTATTTTGAAGATGCAAAAGGCAAAGAATACTGATGCATTTTTATTAGTGAAGCTTTAATTAAAACTGTATCTCTCATATCACAGGGCTGAAGAATTACCTGTTGACTTTTCATCCTCAGAAACAGTCTTAGCAGCTTAACTGCAAACATGAAAAAAATGGCCATTGGAGTTTCAAGCAGTTTTTGTCCTAACTTGATAATATAAATGCTAACACAAAATATGCCTTTCTACCAAGCGCTCTTCGAAGCTTAAAGGTGATTAATGCTGCTACGTTTAACGTCGTGTCGTCAAGATCCTTCTGCACAGATCCTGACAAAAATGAGATTTAAAAAGTGCGTATTATTTATTCTGAAAGCAAAGGGCCTTTACAAGTGACAAGACGAGGTCTTTGCCCAGGAGCTGGTTTTGATAGCAGAAATCAGAGAGTCCTTCTCATTTTTTGTTCCACACTCATTAGCACTGTCAGAAATAGTTGTAGGTGAGAAGCCATATTATTCTGCTCCTCCTCCTCTGGGAGGCCAGCAAGTCTTAAGATTGACTGACATGACCCATCTTCCAAATCTATTAAATTCTCTTGTGCTTTACAAAAATGCATTTTTTACAGCTTTATCGTCTCCACTGTACTGTAATTTTATTCATCTCTCCTCCACAGTTCAGCACTTTCTAGCATATTTTGTCCATATAAGAGGAAAAAACTTGTTAAATCTAGACAAGATTTGTTTATTTATAATTAACTTGGATAGACTTTCCTATCTATACTGGATCTGGCTGGAATGGAGTTAACTTCCTTCACAGCAGCCCATATGGTGCTGTGTTTTGGGTTTGTGGTTAAAACAGTGTTGATAACACAACAGTGTTGTGGCTATTGCTGAACAGTGCTTACACAGCACCAAGGCTTTCTCTTTTTCCCATTCTCACCCCTGCCAGCAAGTAGGCTGGGAGTGAGAAAGAAGCTGGGAGAGGACACAGCCAGGATGAGTGACCCGACCCAGCCAGAGGGACATTCCACCCCATCCAACGCCATGCTCAGAGTTCAGTGCCCCCTCCCGTTACTCCCAGGGGAAGCAGGGGGAGAACAGGAAGAGCAAAAGCAAGAAAAAACTCATGGGTCAGGATAAAGACAGTTTAATAACTGAAGGAAAGAAGAGGGGGGAAAAGGTAAACAAGTGACACAAAAGAAATCACTCACCACCTCCCACAAGCAGACTGACACCCAGCCACTCTTGGAGCAACAGCCACCTTGGAAGCCAAACCCCTCAACTTCTTCCTCTACCCTAGTTTTCTGGTTTGGTTTTTTGTTTTGGGTTTTTCTTCAGTCTTCAACCATTTGCATTACTAATAGTAACAATTAGTTGACAAAATCAATAATGTAAAATTGTTTCCAGTCAAAACCCAGAAGATGATCGAGAATGATGCAGGTTATTGGTTCTCTGAGGCACAGATTCTACCTTTGCATTTGAGTGCTTAGTATTTACCATGCTCTGGTTATTATACAGTACAAACTTTGTGAAGGATACTACATCACATTTTACCACACTAGGGATTTTTAAAAGATAAAGTATGAAAAACGTGAAAGAAAGAAAAAAGTTTTTCAGAAAGAAAAAAAGCTTGACTATTCTTGCCTGTGCAATCAGATTGCAAAGTCATCTTTTTGCCAGGCTCTTCATAACAAAACCAAGGTCATTTAGAAGGAAAAAATGCCATTCTAATTTTATCTGCACAATCTCAAGTACAATTAGAAACTGTATTTAAAATTGCATCAAGACCAATGGCAAACCTTGTAACAGCGTAGAAAGGCAAGTGCACAACCATCTATCTGCCTGATAAGTAGTTTGATAGATTCTTGGGGATGGTTAAGGAGAAAACTCCCTAGATACTACAGCATCATCCGTTAGGCTCTAAACCAACTTCCAATTCAAATGTTGAGAAATTCTGTAAAGTCCACACAATATATGCATTCATTCAATTAATTCAATCAAGCAAATTAATTCTACCCCCAGTTCACATGTTTTTTTCTTTATGATCTCAAGCAATCTGCAATAATTTGTCCAAGAAAATTATTTGTTCAATTCAACTTAAAAAACCCCTCTCCCTCCTTCTCATTTGGGCTTTCTCACATCTGACTGCTGCCAGATGTTACAGGTAGAGGCAGACAGAACACACCATCTGCACTACTGAATATCTCAGGCATATTCTAACAGGCTGTTGGCTTCATCTGAACATTAATGGCTGATGGCAGCACAGCAGGTGCAGTGGAGGACCAGTGGGAAATGTGTTGAGAAGCCCAGAATGGGCTCAGTACTTATGCACCAGATGAAAGTTAGGAGTTATAAAAAAAGGCTATGCAGTACAGATTGAAAGACATTGAGAATACTGTTTCAATCACAACTTCCATTTCCAAATAATACTACATATGGTGTTATATTTTTTTAAAGTCTTAACCTATTGTATTTCATGAAAGGAGGAAATCAGAAACATAATGACCAAGGTATTTACAAACTGAAGTGCATTTTAATAGCTTGCTTGACATGCTGCAAAAAGGTCCAACGGTATACATTTCAACTGCATCAATTGTCAGATAACACGAGACAAATACACGACTATATACGCACTTGTACAAGTATAGACTTACTCCTTAGCTTGTTTTAAAATACAAAGCTATCACAAATAAAGGGCATTCATTACTATTTGCTATTTCTAAGCAAACAGTTCATGTACAAGTGCACGGGACTCTACCCCCACATTCTTTCAAAACAGCATAAAATCAAAACCTGGGGGTTATTTTAATCACAGTGTAGCAAAAACTTTCTTTTATGAGGTTGTTACTAAAGTTGATAAGCATGGCAAGAGAAACTCACTTTATTATCAATGTATCAAAGTTATTTTCTGTTACTGCTACCCTTCAGTCCTTCTGTAACTAATACCATTTGTTACTTTGTTTTGCAAGAATTTCTCTCCCCCTCAGAATTTGCACGGAATTATTTCACTATAAGATGTTAGAGAAAGAGTTAAACACTTCAGTTACTGTCAGCAATCAAATGTATTCCATAGCTCTTGAGAGAAATATATAGCTAAAGGAGACTTTGCTCCAAGACTTTTCTAGTGTAGGAAGTCCAATACATATAGCAAATCACATCTGAACTTTGCTGACATATCACCAAAGCTTTTTCATGATACTCTGTCAGTATACCTGTACCTACTGCGAACAAAATGTCTTTAGAGAATGAACAAATAAATAAAACTAATCCCACTTATTATTCTATTAAATGCCCAAGTTAGTTCACGGTCTCTGTGTTAATGTGGAAAAAACCCCAACTACATTATTTGATATATAATGTTTACATTTCTTTACCAGAAACTGAACCAAGACCTACTCATTTCACACAAAACTGTTTGTTTTTAAAGATCACTGTAAATTAGTTTCCTGAAAAGACTGAAGTTGCCATATCTCACTATCTGTTCTCTGACCTTACCAGTTACCTGGCACAGCTATAAGAAAATAAGTTCACAGCAGAGCCATAATTCTAAAGGTCTTTGTATGCCTACAAATCTTAAAGAATGGGAAATAGGTAGGTATAAGGAAAGACTAGACACAAATCTGATGAACAAAGTGATGTCCCTGATCATTTTGGCTCATTAAAAATTTAATGACTCTCTACCATTGCTTCTCAGTCCCTAAATTAAGTTCAAGTCCCTCGCAGCGCACTGGATAAATTCTAATTCAGGTTACAAACGTTGTGCTGCTGCTGCTTTAGTCAAAGCTCTCCTGTAAAAAAGCCCACTGTGCAGAGCACCCGTGAGCCAGAGCACCTGCCATACTCCCCTGCTACTGCACAGGCCAGCGGTCAGCAGCTGGCGACAGATCCCATTGCTGCCTGCGGGCACTTCGGGATCTCTCTTGTTGAACAGCTATACATACACACACATACTGTTACCACAAGCAATTTCAGACCAATCGCTGAGATACGTCACCGGTGTAATAATAAAATTACCTGTTTTGCTTTGGTTTGCTGAAGTGAAGGTGAAGATCGCGCTGCGCTCCATCTATTCTACTTTGTCCGACTGCTTTGTCAACCAGCACGGTTGACAAATGCAGGAGGGCTCTCTTATTTCCTTAAGTCAAGCCCAGTAGTTCAAACAGGGGGGAAACAAATAATAGAATTTCATCACAATAGTTAAAGGATTTTGAAGCCTTTGCTTGCTTCCCCCATTTAGGATTTAGTTTATTAAGCCTTGATCAATACCTTAAATTACATTCTATACTCCCTTGCGTCTATCAAACACAGATAAGGGCTTTCATTAAACAAAAAGGTAGGATTCATTTCCTAGTCACAGAACATCCTAGATGTTCTCCAACTGGAACAGAGCAAACTTCTGGCTCTTTTTTTCTTTTTCTTTTTTTTTTCTTTTTAAAGTTAGAAACCCCTAATGCTTCCAACCACTTTAAGATATTTAATTGACCAGTCTGAAGCTTTGGCTGCCTATGTGCCTATCCCTTTCTCAACATTTAATTGGCTAGCACACAAATTGAGAGGACAAACTGTTAATTCTTTAACTCACACAATTAGCTTTACTCATGCCAATAGCTCCATTAGAGTCAATGCAAGTGTTTATTGAGGGAAGTTCATGGTCTTTCTTGTTTACTTTTCTTTTAGGGAGATAAGGGTGAAACCATGGAGTAAGTTCATTAACTTCAAAATAGCTCCATAGGGTTTCAGTGGTATGAAGTTGATCCATTGTTTAACATTACATTTTCTGACACTTTCCTTTATTATCCTTTGAATAATTAAAACCCTTGAAAGCCTGTTCCATTAAACAACTAACTTTCATATCATTAGTTGCTTGAATAGCTGAAAGGGCAAACATAATATGAGCTACAGGTAGTTTTGAAAAACCTGTTCATTTCTTTATGTTAAACGACACCCACAAACCCTGTCAGAGATCTTTACAGCCTATATTACTGAAAGGTAGCTTCTGTAAAATGTGCAAATAGTATTAATAGTAGATTTGAGTTCAGCAGCAAAATACCACTGCTATTAATCATAAGCTGATACTAAATTAAGGGATATTAAGCTCTTAAAAATTTAAGATTTTTGTTAACCACATTTGCTCCATTTCTTCCCACATGCTCAAGTTATAGGATACTTTTAATTTAGCAGAAGGACAGGTAATGTTCTTCCTCAGATTGAATCAATATTAAGGCAGGTATCAGTTACCATCTTAAGAAGAAAAAGCTTGGGCCCAAATGCACAAAGGCAAAACAGGAATTGATTCCTACCAATGAACAGGGTCAGACAGGGATTGTATTATTCCTTCCTTCTTCCTCAGAAACTCTTACAGTCTATATATCATCATTAGCGGAGGGGAAAAAAAGAAGGGTACCAAAATATCATCCCACACTTTCTTTAATCATATAAAAAAGTAATCACATAAGCATTATTCATTCAAAAACTGTCTCATTTTCAACAGCCTAGGGCTAAAGGGAGATACAGATGGGAGGAAGTTAACAGAACAATCTACGGAGAGGAACTTGTCATGCAAAGCGCTATTTCAAAGGAAATAAAGGATAGAGGAAGAGTATTCTGCACTTGCTCCACTGCTAAATATAGGCTGGAAGATAGCCATTTAAATGTATTCATTACTATTTATATGCACATATATGCCAATTACTTCTGTAAATTTGTTTCCAAATCAAGAAGCTTTGTGTGACCATACTTCCACTTAAATTGTGAGAAAGTTAAAGAAGTTTCCAATATTGCATTTCTCTTCCTCTAATGATTTACTTAAACAGCCCAAGTTACTGGATCTTTTTCTGCATGCTAGTTATAAACATTCTTTAACATAGTTTGTTTTATGGCTTTATGAACTGTTGCAACATCTTTGAATATTTAACCAGTAGCAAAGATTTGGCTTTTGAGAACAGAGCTACGTGACAGCTCTACTGCAATAGTAGCAGTAATGTTAATCACGTCATCCTTCCAATTTCAGTGTGTCCAAACATAGCCTAGAAAGAACCTAAACAGAAGGACCCAATGTTCAAAAGCAATATTTTTGACTAAAATATTCCATACGTAATATACACGTCACTATTAAATCTGAGATATCAATCTCCTACTGCTGGCAGAGAAGGACTATTATAATAAGCTGAAGATCCATGCCAATGGCTTACTGAAAGCTTTCCTGTGTTGCTAGCTTAGAGCTCAGCATCCCCTATCACCTTTCCTATCAAAAGTGACATGGTTGAAATAAAATTCTGACACTTGAGAGCTACGTCAATCTACAAACCATGAGCTCATATAGGCAGCATAATCTGCAATTATGTAACCAATGTCAAAATTTAGCCCCCCATTTTAGAGACAGGGTACTGATCTGACTGGGAAGGGCAATGTTTCAGGCAGTACAATTACTTATCCCGAAAAAGAAAAGTTAGGGAAGACTCCTGTTAGTGATGAATACTTCACAGTATAATGGACACTGGTTAAGCACAAGCATAAACACATTTGACTGTGTAAAGATCAGGCCTGCCATGTACTAAGTTAAAGTTTTTCTGAACACAAAATTAAATGAGAATAATGCTTGTACAAATGCAGTTCTGAGAAATTCTGACTTTTACTCATATTACCTGGTAGAACCTGCTGAACATTTAAAGTTTATGGAAGAAAACCAACAAGCCTGTCTTTTTGCATATGCAACATTTTGGCATTGTTTTTTTTTCAAGATGTGAAAGAGAAAGAATGATTCTTTTGTCATGTCTTTAACACCATCCGTTCCAGCCACAGCAAAAATACTTAAACTTTGATTTGCATGGCCATGCATGCATTAGCATCTTGTTTACAACATGGGATGGGAAACAAACGTCTCGTGATCTAAAAGTGTTCCCTCTTCCACATGAGCCTGAAACTATAGAAAAATTTCTTAACCACAGAAGCAGTCCCCTCCACCCCCCAACACATACTGCTATAGACTGTTTCCTAAAAGGCTAAGGCCCAAAAATCCAAGCTGTGATCCCTCTGGGGAGATCCAGCTTCAGAACTTCTGACCTGAATCCGACACCAACTCATCAGTGGTCATCCTTCTTGGGTTTTGACCTCAAATTGCTGGCCGCTCTCAGAAAGCTCTCTCAAATAACATTTCACTGACACTAATAGCTAAATTGGATAGACTACATACAGTACATGCTGTGAAATAATAGTAAAGCAAACTTACGATGTTCATAGTTAATCGTACACAAGGAAAACTAAGGCTCTGTCCTGGCTTTTTGACTACTACGCTACATATCATAACAGGGCTACTGGAATTAAAGACTAAGAGCAAGCTGATAATATCTAAAGCCTATAACGGCTTTCACTGTGCTCAAAACAGTTAAGTGCTAGCACTGTTGAGTAATCCTATAGCAAAAAGCTTCTTCACACTGTTTTCTTCTTTTCTTGACCCTATAAATTAGTTGTGGTGTCACTTTTCTAACACCAGTCTGTTCTTACCTCATGGTACATTAAAAAAGTCTCTCTCAAGCCAAACTGTTTCACAAATGTATCTTTTAAGTATGACTGGGGTACTGGATGATTTGAAAGCAAAGTTAAAATGTAAGCGTACACTTGAAGAGTCCATATTATGACACAGACAACATCCCCCCCACCACCACTTTTCATGCCATCATCAGACACTACACTACAAACAACACTAGAGACCCCCTTCCAGCTGCACAGAAGAGGCTGGAACTGAATGGCATATATTAGCGGCAAGCAAAGAAAGAGCTGCGTGGCACGGTCTGCCTGAGCTTCACCCCAGATTATGCCAGTTTGAAAAAAATCAGAAAACTGCTGCCTTCTCTGGTGGCATCTGAATTTTGAGATTACATTTGGCTGCTAAGCTCCCCTTGATAGACCAGGGCAGCTACAGAATAGAGAGTGCCTTGAAGGCAGAATTCTCTCTCAAAAACATAAGATCCTTTATATCCTTCACTGTTTTTGCCAAAGCACAATATGGCAACTTCAAGCGTATTACCCATTGGAATATTACACCACTGAGCAGCACAAGATAGCATTCCCTTGCAGTGGCACTAAAATAAATTTGCTGAAGAAGGAAATAGGCAGTAGGAGATGAAATGCACGCTCCAGTTTCCAAGGAAAGCATGTTAACGCCTAATACATGGTGGGGGGAGGAATAGTAACAAAAATAAGAAAAAAATTTATCCATTATAAAAATGTTGCTTAAGTGCTGCCAGGGGAAGATCAGCAGGACCTATAGTGATCTGCTGAGTAAATGCCCGTCATGCAAGCTAAAACTGCCCAAGAGCAGCTTTCAGTGACATATCCAATTTCAGCGTTTACAATGCATGAACTATTAAACTCAAACAATATGACTCTTTATGGCAGCCTTTTTCAGAGCTATATGCTGACTAACACTTTAATACAGAAAAGTATTTTGTTTGCTTTCAGAACATATTTCTCAAGGAAAAGTGCTAGCTTGTAGTACACACTGATTGAGATCCTGATGACAGCAAGAAAATATCCCCAAACTCTGTTTGTATCAAGATTCCCATCCACCAGCTATCCGCACACCAACATGACTCTTCTTTTGTGGTGTTTTCTTTGAGAAACAGGGACATAGTGGGTATAATTTAAAACTAGCAGATTAAGTTCAGCAGGCATTCTTGTTTCAACCAAACGAATAATGCCATTAATAAGGGGCCAAGATTAACGTTAAATATTTCAGTAAATATTTACTTCTAGTTTTTATGTATGTTGCTAATAACATAATGCTATCATTATTTAAATATACACCTTGTAGTGGTACAGGTTTGTCACAGGCTAGAGGCCAGCCAAAAGCACTGCTTAAATAAGAGATCTTGACCATATCTGTCTGGCTCCAAGTGACTAGATTAACCCACTATGAGCTGGAAAAAAGAGGAACAGACAACTTCGTTAGTAGCTGCTGCTAACTTCACATTTCTGCAATACACTCGGGATGGGAATCCAGAAGGGAATAGAAACCCCAGAACAACCATTAACTGGCTTTACATATAGAGATAGTCAGAGGGTTTAGCCCAGGGCTTACACAGTCATCAAGGCCACTAGCAGCTTACACCAGCAATGTAATCTAGAAAGCAATAAGTAGTTAAAACAATAGCTCCTCTCCTGGGGTAACACCACAGACTGACTTCTGACACCCTGCAGAAAGCAGGGCCCTAGGTGGAACTGCTACACATTGGGGCACAGCCACCAGCCAGGGCTCTATTGCATCAAGCTGTCAGAGCGAGTGTCCTGTTCCCCTGGGTCCGTGGTGTCAGTCTGAACTGGACTGGAGAGAAATCACTACCCACCCACTGTACCTGTTTTCACATTGTACAATCACCAAGTGGTGTGGTTCTGCTCTCCCAGCCTCCCAACCCAATCCCCCATAACAAGTGGGCTTCCAAAAGCTATTTAAGTTACTTTTAAGCATCATTTTATCCTTAACTTCTCACTAGCAACCTAGATGGTGGATAGGAAAGAAATGGGAAATGAGGGCTGAGCGCAGCAACAAAATCTTGTTATTTTGGGTTAGTTCTTTGGGCTCTTTCTACGTCATTTGATGTGTTAGCAAGAATTGCAAGATGGTATTACAAACTCTGGATTCTAAATTGCACATTGTCACATCTGTGGAACCAGGTTACAGACCCACCAGCATTTACTGCACTTGTGTCAGCCATATAAGGTTAAATTATTGTGGCATTTAATGGCAGAAGTACAAACAGATTTCAACAAGGTCCAGATTTCACTCTTAGAGGGCATGCACTGCATGAATGTAAGCAAGAATGTGTAGAAAAGTAATCAGTAGTTCTAGATTTGCTGGTTTTGTTTTGGTTTTTAAGCAGCATTGGTACTATCATTTATCGGTTAAGACTTCAAGTGTGGTTTCATCAGAGGGTTGAATTGGTTTAAGCTTGCTTTCTGAGTGACAGAGGTTGTCCACCCACTTTTTTTTTTTCTGACAGAATTGTTTTCAACTGTATCAGTACCTTATGTGGATCACTGGGCAATTACACAAGCATTAGTGACACCTTAGGAATGCAGGTGTGGGAAAGAACGTTTGTGGGTAGGACTTCATGGGAAAGAGTCCTGTCCAGACTTTAATGAGGTTCCCAATAGTCTAATTATCCAAAATTCTATTTCCATGTTGGACATATATATGTAAGTCCAAATATGGACTGGAAAGGTCAGTATCGTTGGTGCAGAGTACTCCAAAATACCCATAAAAGTCAGAGTTATCCAAGTCTCATACAGACAGCACATTACTGAAACTGGCCCTTTCTTTGGCACTCGCTACAAAGAAATGCTTAGCAAACCAGAATTTTTTTAATGGACTGTTCAGTGACTTGTGTCAGGCTAAATTAGGTTTTAATTTTAAGAAGGAGCAGAACTAACTGCCACGAGATAAGGATCAGGAACAGCCACCAGGATCAGTACAAAACAGCCTCTCTCCACAGTACTACCCTTCAGGCTAATGTAGTGCCATGCACCTCTTGCTAATCTTTGCTTTGGGAAATTCAGCATTTCTCCTATAGAATTACTTATTGTGAGAACAAATATTTTCCCCAAGCATCTAGCACTGTATTATTTTGTACTTGTCAATACTGAAAAAAAAACCCTCTTCTTCTATTATCTATTGACCTAAATAAAACATCACCATGCAGGGAATGCCCCAAGTCCTTTCAACATAGGTTTGGTAGGTCCCCCACCTCTGTTCCCCTTCCCTGCCAGGGGCTGGTAATTATCAGCAACACATTTGTTCTCACTTCACAGTATGTGTCCTGTTGAACAAGGAGTTGTTGAACAATATTACATTACCAAAACACCTGCTATGACATTAGGACTGACAGAAGTCCAACAGCTAGATTCCATCATTATCTCATCTAGCAGATTGATTTCTCTTTCTACTTCTACCTATCTTAACATGGTAAGCTTTAACTTAAATACTTTAGAAATTATTTTTCTCCCTATTTATAATGTATAAAAATTCAGATTTTACATAATCATGTGTTTACTCTCATTGTCCCTTGGCTTAATCAAATAAATACTCAAGTGAATTCCTCTATTTTATAGGATGAGACAACCACAGTTACTTTTCAGATCTTCTCAGATTTCTACAGCAGGATAAATTTGGATGAGTTCTATTAAATACAAATAGCAACTTAGCAACTGTCAACCTTCCCCATGGGGACAGACAGAATTGAAGATTCAGATTCAGGCTGAACCCCTGGCCAAAAGCATAGCAAGAAAAAAGTAGTACTAGCTTATGAAGATTCCTTGTGCACATGTACAGACCTGTTCCTTCAGATTGGTCAGTCTCCAGCCAAGCACTCCAGCCAAGCTAGATCAAGCACTTAAATAGCAGCAGGAGGACCTCCAAAGCTGAGAGGGGTAGGACTAGGTACTTTGATGCAAGCAAATGTTACCAAAGCTTCAGAGGAGTCTGAGCCCGGTCCCTAAAAAAAGGAGTTTACGTGACAGACTGCTGGATTCCTTCTTCACCCTGGATATGTTGCATGTTCCCTCCAATTCTACAAGGGCAGAAAAGACTAGAAAGGACATCAAACACTAACCCGTCTGTCCTCCCCTGTTTCAAGACATCAATAGCAACAGTTAGATGAAGTGAGTAAAAGACAAGAATTATAATCCATCAAAGAAACAGTTCAATGCTATAAACACTGAGTGATACCAGCCCTTACTTGAAAGGGTATTTTGGTACGTGCTGAGCCCAATGGAGTAACAACAACATTGATACATGCCTACCACATTTAAACTGTCCCATTTCAGAACCATGCAAGGCATTCATATCACCACTTCCAATTACACTGTCCTTTCCTTAAGGAAGAAATATAGGAGATCACTAAAATGGAAAGTCTGGAGAAGCTGACACTCATGCAAGTAAGACAGCCCAGTAAAATATCATTCCAATGATGCTGATATTATTTGTACAGTACAAAAAAAAAGACTGACATTGCTCAATTTTTTTTTTTGTTCTCTGAACACCACTATTCGAACACAGCATCTAGAACATGTCAAAACACATCAGCAACATGCACAAACTCTCCCACTCCAGCCTGTTAGGGGTTCAAGCTGCACCCTGTTTAAAAAATAAGCAGTTGGACTTGCTCTATATGATCCTTTTGCAAGCATTCGGCACACTAAGATCTTCACTCTCTACAACTTCCAGAAAGTGTTACCAGTCAGCAAGCCTTGTCAAGCCTGCTGACACAGAGTAAAGTGACATCAGTTTGTATACAGCAATTTTAAATCTCTTAGTCTTGTATGACTAACTAGAACACTCTAGCACTTTTGGCATGTGTCTACATAGAGACTGAAATATTCGTGCAGATGGTCTTCACAAAGAACGAGCACACTGAAGCATCTCAGAGATACTTGGACATCGATGCATTGATCGGGCAACATATGAAGTTAACTAATGCCAAAGTGTTAAAATAATGCCACTTCATCTAATGGCACAGATGGAGATTCATACTATCACTGCTTTAGGTGGGTGTGCAGTCACCCTAACACAAGAACAAACAAATCGTTCAGATCCTATAATGCCTCTCACTCAGCATGGCGACACCCAGCACTGCCCGTTTTCTTCACGGGTACACGATAATCACATTTTGTACAGAACTGCTGGTGGTGTTGCTAATGAGGATGCCTGTACTTAGCTTACAACTATTAGATTTAGATCAAATAGTTGAAAACAGCACCCACAAACAGAGAGCACAGAACTCACCCCACATTTTTATCATTAAATCCATGCATGCAAATGGCTGAAGGTATTAAAACCAAAAGAGCCTGGGGGCAGTAAAATATCTGGGTTTGTTCCAAGTAAGTTTAATATCAAAAATCACTGTTTTGTTACACTAACATTTTCTCTACAATTTGACTGCATGGACTTGGAAAAAAAAAAAAAAACACACCAAGGTCTTTGCTTCTTAGGACATTCACCATTGGACCTCAACCAAAAGTCAAACTTTAGTAACACCTTTCAGAAGCGAGTAATTTCCCCTATGGGCTGCACATTGGCCTGTCCTCCGATTTGTACAATGAAGCAATGGGATACCTGCCCTGTCCTATTGAGAAATACTGTTCCTGATCATACTACTTATGAAATATGAGAAAGCAAATTTCAGTGCACCTGCATTTATACTGTTCTGCATAAACTCAGAAGACCCTAAAGATGATAGTAATTGCAGAAGGAGAAGAGTTGGGTTTTTTTTCCTGCTTTTTAATAGAAATAATGTATTAGGGCTTTAGGAATGCCATTCCCAGGGAACATAACTACACTTTCTTAATTTATTTCAAACATTCATTGTCATTTAGGACAACTACAGGATATGCCTACCAAATGAAAAAAATTTTTCACTGTATATGAAAGGTAAACTTTGTATTTTACTCATAGCAAACAATGAGAACTACCGTGAAATTTTGTTAAAAGTGTTGCCAAATTGACTTGTTTGTAAGAGCTAGAACACACAATAAAAAAAATGACTTTTTAATGAAAACTGAACATCGGCCATACAAGTCTCCGGAGAAGCTCTACATAATCACGATTTTGAAAAACCAGCTCAGCACTAAATTAAATTAAAAAGCCAACCTATGAACAGAAAAAAAAAAAAAAATCTTCTTGTCCTTCCCTCACAAACACATGTTTCTCAAAATACTTTTAATAGGCATATCCCTCCTTTAAAATATTTACCCACATCTTTAAATGCTAGTAAAACAGAATTGTATTGCTTCTCTGGTAAGTATTTAGCATATTTTGGCAGAAGTTCTTTTTGCATATACTTACTTGTCTTTAATTAAAAAGGTACGCATGCATTTTGTGTAATAGTGCCCCTAAAACAGTCTCAGCCAGGCTGGATCCAGCCCTGCTACCAATGATTCAGCAACATGGCTATTCATGCCAAAGGCTAAAACAATTAGATATGAACTTGATGAAATAGCAGCACTTTCCATTTACTAAATGATGTTGAAGTGTTTTCATATCTTTGTGTGTTTGTAACTGCAGGTGCCCTATACATTAGCCCTAATGTTCGCCTCTGCCACTCTGGCTTGTAACCATGAATACAAGGAACAGATTATAACCTTGATAGTCTGATTATCTCTGTTGTCACATTTCTCTGTGGTACTGTATAATTGTTCCACCGACAAGTACCAGTGATGTCTTAATGCCAATGACAGGATGCATTTCTGCTAAACTGTCTAAACATGAGTTGTTCCACAGAGAGGAAAGAGAGGTCCCAAGGGTCAGAACATAAGGAAGATAAATTACCAGATACTTACCAACAACAGGCAGTAGGCAACAAAGGAACATTATGCACGCAGACCATACACAATGTACATGATTTTCACGACCATGGGTTGGTTGAATTTCATCACTAAAAGCAGGAGTTCTTTCCAACTTTGAGTACAGCTAAGAAAATGACTCGAATTTCTATTCATACAACATTCAGTGATAAGAGAAAAAAATACACCAGGCTTGCAAAAATTACAACAGAACAGAAAAGAGAATCATCTCCTGATGACAACAGAAGGCAAAACTCAGGATGCTGTGTTTAGAGGTAGAGAGAGTCTTAGCAAGGTCAGTTAGTTTCCATCTCAAACACAAGGCAGGGATGTTAGTCGCTTGAAAGCCCAGGTGAGGGAGCTGGATGTGCTCATCTCTAAAGAATTAAGCAAGAGAAGTCAGGTCTCAGTTCAGACCCAGGATTTTGATTTTCACTTGCTAATCTTTTCCTCTCAGAGCATACGAAGTACTTTACTCTCTCAAAGCCATTTGCAAAGCAAGGTTGCTGAGCAGACAAACACATGGAGCAGATGTAAGGCTGAGTACATACCATGGATCCTTTGGCTTTATCTTTGGAGCTGATTTACTCATCACCCATTTCTGCTGTGGAAGCAGTAGGTTTTGTTTTCTAGTGAAACAGTGGGGGTTTGGGTGAGTTTTTTTGGTGCATGAAATGCAGACTTGAAAAGGAAAATATGAATACTGCCAAGGAACCTTTCAACATCAAGTAGCATCCAAGAAAATAAAAAGCTTTGGGAAATCAGTGAATTTAACATTGTCCCTTTTCTTGTCTGCAGATGTTGTAAAGAGGTGAGATGCAGGAAACAGAAACTGAGAAACAAACAAATGGTTTATAATGAAATTAAATATGAAGACATAAATGAACAGGCATATAAAGACATTCAGAACTATATTTTAAACATTGTATCAACCATTTAAGTATTGAGGAAATGGTGTGTCTATAGAAGAGAATGAAAAGCTACAGAAGGCATACCTGGGGGGCATCCTTGTAGGACAAACCAGGATACTACCCTGGAGCTTCTTCAGATAAACAACTGTTACCTGCACTTCATGCAGAAGACTAAAAAGATATTCAGCAAAAGACCAAAGGCAACAGAATGGTGTTCAATCTGCCGCAATAAGAAAAATGGAAGTGTGGTTGCCGGAGTAAGCCGGCAAGCATCTGGTGTGGACATATACTGACATAAAATCATAGAATTGTTTAGGTTGGAAAAGACCTTTAAGATCATCAAGTCCAACTGTTCAACATCACACAAACCTTCACAGATGACAGAAGAATTTGGAGATCCTTACTTTGACTTCACTTTTATTTCAAATGGGAAAAGAGTTTCTTTGAGGAGACTCTTCCTCTATGAGAGAAATAGATCGGGAAAAAGATGAAGGCAAGTAGTTGAGCACTGGGTGTAAAGGTAAAGGATTAATATCATTGTTAAATTTTGATTAAGTTTAAATTCAGTAAGAAAATAAGTTTTTCTTAAAAGCATTCCACACTATGGCCAGATGTTGAGTGACAAGGAAGAGGCATTGTATTTGTCAGAGTTTGACACAATATGTATTTGACATAATTGGCACTGTTGGTGAGGTAAGTCACATGACAACAGTGTTGAGCTCCTTGATAATAGGTAGTTGGAGAAGAATTGAGGGAACAAAAGGAAATGAAGGAGTGGGACAGCTGCTTTGTGAAGCCCAACCTTAAAGAAAGTAGAGCTTGATTTCGGATCACTGATCACCCAGAAAAAGGAGATTAAAAAAATAAAAATGCATACAGATCAAGGTACTTAAAGTCTAGCAGGACATTTTCAGGACTGATCACTAAATCCCAGGTAGAAGAGATGATTAAGATTCTGAGGAGGTTATCATGCAAGATAAGAAATGTCATAGTTACAAGGAAAATTTGCTGCTGTACTAGGAAGAAGATGCACTAGAAGGATAGGTTCAGAAAGAGGATTTTGGCATCACTTAGCCCACATCTCATCTGTTAAAGTTGGGTAATAAAAGTAAAACTGAGTCTCAGAAAGGAAGAGTCAGCAACATTTCTAGCATTAGCAAGCTAGGCAGGAGATGTTGCAGTCCAACAGACATAGCCAGAGATCCCCATGTACTTAACCCCATGGGTATTTGCATACACTCAGGAACACTGAAAGGAACACCCAGATTTTTAGCTCTTACCTAAACTTCATTTTGATTCGAGAGCAGATGATGTGCTTAACTCTACTTCAGTCCTTGAAGTCCAAGCCATTTGGTATGGCCAGGTTATGCCTACCATGTTGATGCTAAAAGCAAAACCTTCTATTACACAGTATTCAAAAGCTTTCAATTAAAAATTAGTAGGATAAGGAGATGATTGCACTAGTCATCTATAGCAGGAGAGCCATTAGCCATGAAATAGGGGTGCTAAGGCCCAGACTCAAAGGCAACAAACCAAATTGTAATACTGACCTAAGAGTTTCCTCAACCTCATCCACTAGTGCGCCACATCACTCTGCCAGTGGTTACTGCCCCATTGCACAATCAGTACCTCACCATCCAGCTCATCACAAACCCACAGTCACTAGTAGCCTGAACTAGGAAGCTGGACCAGAATTCACAGCAACTGAGACACAAGAATACATTTAATTCAGGGCAGACAGTTGGGACTGACAGCACATGACACTACTACAGCTAGGCCTTGCGAGCTTTGTTTGGCACAGCTCTTGGGTTGTAGGCCCACACTGAGATGTGTTTCCCATGAGAGCTCCCTCTTTGAGGGCAGACCCCTAATGCGTAAGCTATATGCCAGCTTAAACATTTTATACTCCTTTTGTTGAAGCTGAGCCATACTGCAAAAAAACCATGCTGCAAGAGATTCACATATCAGCAGAAGAAAAGCTAGCCAAGAGGAAGCAGGATTCTCTAAGTCACTGGAGGCTCAAGCCTCTTCCAAGATCTAGTTTTGTATTTTTCCCAACAATCCTTTAATAAGAGCATGCACGTGAAATGAAAGCAAGTTTTTAAACAGCAAAACAGAGCAAAGCATAAATTTGCATATGAAAGATGATCTGATATTAGGGAAAAATAATAATTAATCTTCCCTCTCTCTCATAATGAATGAAGAAAGTAGGGGCTTTAGGATTAAGTCAGTAGTATGTTATTTATATAGCCAAGCTTATAAAGCAAGAAGAGGACACAAGGATCCAACATTGGTGGGCAATCAGGACAAGTGAAAACAAATCCAAGTTCTATTCTGCAGTCCCCCCAGATCTCTTGCAGGTGTCGGACATGATCTGAAGAACAACAAAAATCAGGGTCCTTGAAAGAGGAAGAAGCTTCCAAACCTCAGAAAAATTCTTTCTCAGCAGTCTTCTCTTTTACTAAGCTCAAGCATCCAGTTGTACTGATGCCAAAGACAGAAGAGAGAAATTTAAAAAAAAAAAAAAAAAAAAAACACAAAACCAAAAACCGCACATTTCCTAGCTCTTCCTACAAAACAATCTCTGCCCAAAGGCAGAGTGACAAACTGAGACATCACTTCAAGGAGACAATCTTCCAAGTACCTGAAGTATTACTGTAATACACATTCATCTGAACTGGGTTACTCTTCAGTCTCTTGAAAGAACAAACCACCACATCAGATGCCTCACTTTGGACCTTTTTGACTGAGAAAAAGGTCTTATGCAACTGTAACACTAAAACGCTATTAAAGCATTCAAGACAGTCTTACATGAAGCATGCAAACACAGGAACTTATAGCACTGATTTATTAAAAAAACCCCAGCACTATAAAAAGTCTTAACTTCTGCTGAACTAAGGCAACTTTCTCATGTAGAACCACCTTGATCAACTACCCACAGTGAGGAATTGCACTTTGACACAGTTGTATTGGCTAGAGATTTATAGAGATATCTTTGGGACTGATTGCATTCAGTTCTCTAAGAAACTGAAGCAAACAAGTGAAATATGCTACTTCTGAAGTATTACCATTTTTCAGAAACAACATATTCCTACACTTCTGGAGCTTACATACCTCTGTCTAATGCCCCTGCTGCTTCTGCACTTCAATATTTTCCTTACAGCCACTAATTAGCACACCAAAGTGTAGCAAAATTGACAGGTAAATTATCCTTTAAGAGCATTAAAAACATTTTCCAGATAAACAATTAAAATATGTTAAAGCAATGATTTTTCTGTACTAGGTCATGCATGAAAAATATTTCTAAAAATCTACATTGCAAATTTGCATTACACCTTAAGTTATCATTTGTAACTTCTTTCACATAATGTACCTTTTATAGTAACAGAAAGCTTCCTTGCCTCCATCCTCACACACTGCCCTTTTAAAACCAACAGGACCAAAAATACCAGCCACTGCCCATACCTAAGAGGAACAGCTGAACCTCCCTCAGCTTCTCTTTGGTGATTATTCATTCCTCCCTCCTCCTCATGTGGCACCAAAGGCAAATCTGCACTTGGGGACCAAGATCCTTCTTTACAGTCAGGCTTTAACCCATGTAAACACTCACTTGATTTGTGCTTAAAGTGTACACGTAGAACATGTATCTACCTAATTTTGCCTTGAATCCAAGATAAAAATAATAAAAGCATATTTTCATGTTGTTAGACTTCCCAAATTAACAATCATCATATTTCTACAAGAAGGTAGTAAAAGTGGACCAGTTTTTCTTTTAAATCTATAAAAGATGATAACAGCCTGCACAGAGCTGTTTCCTACTACTAAGCTATTTTAAGTACAGCATGTTTAAAAGCTAGTTTGGTTATTTCTACATTGCACTGTAACTCAAAAAAGCAAATATGGCCAAGCTTTGCCAGGATCTAAACCAAGCATGCTGGTTAGAAGAATTACTGAATAAAGTTATTGTTAAATTGAAGGAGCAATTTCAAGTGCCTTTGACTTCAGCTGTCCAATTTAAAACTACATCTTCTGAAAAGAAATAGGAAAATAAGGTAACTCCCACACATCACAGGCCCTTAAGTTCCCTCAAAACAGGACAGAAAAATCCTCATGTGTCTGAAAACCGAAGGAACATCGCTAAGACATAGCCTCAGAGGCACTCTGTTACCCATTATAGTGGGAATTGCTACATCAGGACAGACATAAAATTGTAGTAAACATACATTTGCCCATTGAGGCACATTCATGCACCCTTTTGGACAAAGGGACACATCACAAAGCCTTGCCAAGCACCTCTCAAGGAAATTCTATTAACGGCACATCTGTTCAAGATCATGTCTTTCCAGTGGTATTTTGTGTGCTGCCTGTGATCCATCCACAAAGGAGCACACAAACAAGCCAGTAGAAACCCTGCAACACAGTAAGAGGTCTTTTTTGTTTTGTTACACTAAGTAGAAAGCAGTTTTAATTAAAAAGATTTGTTAAAATAGTGTAATTCATTATAGGACCATTAAATCGAACAGTAACTGTTATTGATAGTAAAAGGCTGCTACATGCACACATACTTAGCTATGAGCCAAGCCATACACAAAGGAGAAAATACCAAATTTAAGTCTCAAACTCCCTGAAAAAGTCTCAAACTGAAACTTCTTCCCTTTCTAAATATTGTTCTGTGGAATAAAGACAGACTTTCTAGTTTAATGTTTTAATAGACTTTATTATTTTAATAAATTTTAAATGTATTAAATAAATATTAAATAAAAATTATAAAGTACCCGTCTACAGATAGAACAGTCTCACACTGAGAAGTGCTATAGGATGTGTCCAATAACACTCCAGGAGAACTGCCAAACCATTCTCGCCTCCCCTGTCCCAGAGGAATCCAGATTTCATCTGGAGCACAACAGCTCCAGAGCATGAGCCTTGGAGCAGTCACAGGCAAAATTCTCCTGAGAGATGGTGGTTTGAGTAGCCTCAGGGGAAGAGAACTGAGCCCAGTTTTTCCCACAGCTCCACTATGTGTTTTAACAAATCCGTTCCTGAGCAAGAAGGAACTGCTGCAGCTATAACTACAGGCCGCTACAGCTATATCTTACAATATACAAGAAGTTACTAAAAAATTAAATTCTTCCCCTTAAAGATTTTATTTGCATGGAAGAAGTATTTCCCTATAGCTTAACTTACTGCCTTGCAGTCTAGAGGACTGAGTTGCATTGCAACCCATTGCCTGGGTTAAAAACCCTTCACCAGGCTCCTCCATCAGCACTATGAGGTATTCAGCTGCCTCACGCAGAGGCACTGACCAGATCTCAGTTATTTAAACACAGGCTTTGCAATATACCTTGTCACAACATCTATGTCCCCTCTCTAGATCTGAGTCTTGACATTTACACTGAGTCCTATCTTCTTTGTGAAAGAATTTAGTACACACAAGGATTAATCATTTCTTCTGTTCTCAAATCCCCTTCTGTGATCTAATACACACAGTGGCTTTGCTGCTCTGGTGTGAATAACTCACAGTAACTAAAAACCCTCTGAAGTCTAGCTCATAAATACACTGGACAACTGACCAAAACCTATTCCCATCTCCCCTCTTTTGGTCTCTTCCAGACAGCTGCACTCACAAATTATACACAGTATTGCTCTATATACTGCCCCTGACATCATGGCAGCATTTTGCAGTTCAGGCTGCAACAATTCATGGTACACAGCATGCCTCTCAGCGAGGTGAAAGACATATCACAAGCTAGCTCTTGGGCTGCAACTTGCCTTAGCCTAGGTCTCTTAGTAGAAAAGAAAACAAACAACCCCAAAAAATAACCCAAAGTATGACATGACTTTCGCTCCCCCACGAGGCATGCCATACATCAGAAAACACTGCAGTCCTGCTCTGTACAGAAGTATTTTCCATTGTTGTGTGCTCAAAACAGTTGTCACTCTTTAAAGTCTTGTTTGATTTCATTAAATATTATTAAAATCCCAACTGCACACAGAGTAATCACTGCAGGCACTTACTTTGGTATAGTGGTAATTGAAGAATAAAGGATATAAGATTTGCCATGCAGATCTATGCACAAAAGTATTTCCAGCATAACCAAACACCTAATACTGAATTGTATGCAGGTTTAGGTTTAATTGACATTATGTTTTTGTCTTTCAGAGGCTGAAGCAGTCTCAGATGGATAAGGTTAGGGCTCTGGAACATGCTTAGCAAGGCTGAAGAAAATATTGCCAGAAACAGTCTACCTTTCAGCAAGTATTTTATTCTACCTAACCATCCCTTCCATCATCAGAAGACATAACTGAGTCTAAGGGTTAGAAATGAAAATATCATACAATAACAAGGTAACCCAAATTTGAAAATACCCATCTCATAAATGACCCAATGGCCTGTTCCTTTCCATCTATAGTCTTAGAGAATATCAAAAATACCCAGAGTACTGTTAATGCACAAGAAAGAGCTTGAATTATGCTGTTGTAGAACTATAAAGGTACTTTAAAATAAATCTTTAGAAAATTCTGTCTATGAAGGAGACGTACTGTTTTATACCACCCAAACACGTTTTCTGGAAGACCGGAGAGTCCATACAGTTACTGCTCCACCTTTTAGCATTCTGTATTTATAGTATATTAGAGATCAAACACGGACCACCTCCACAGTGCAAAGAATGAATCATTTGCATGTGTTTCTTAGATATTTTACCCACATCAGTATTTGGAGAGCCACAAAATAAATCTAGTTTCAAAATAATTTGATAGCAATGCAATCAGAATTTGTCTTTTCCACCTGCACACATGGGGGGGGGTGGGAGAAACCATGATACCAGGTCCCAAAAACCTGATTGTATCCCGTGTTTATTCATGCTCAGATATAGGTTAGGATGAAATAAGAGTTTAGATGTATTTAAGCCTTCCATGACCCATAAGAACCCTGCCTCCGATATTTGTTTATTTTTTTCAGGTAAATTCCTTTGGTAATAGATACTATGTTGCAAGATTGTAACAACTGACAGAAAAACAACACACAGCCTCACAACCACTGATCCTGTCAGGAGGGCACTGCTGTATCCCACCCACCAGGCCTTTCAAGAACAACACAATACTGCACATGAGTTGCTGCTGTACCAAAAATTAAAGTTTAAATTCAGAACTTGAGGCCCTTCACCTATATCTGCCCTGATAGCTGCCTGCCTTCTTGATATCCACGACAAATATTCCCACGATGACAAAACAAGTCCCATGGGAGACAAACTTTTTGGGAAAACAAGAAAAAAAGAGAGCAGTTATCTCAAAACTTTATTTTATCAAGTAATCATATTTATTAATTGTTAGCTCATTTCTAAGGCTATAAATGTTTTGTAACTTCTACGCGCACCGTTCCTTACGCATGCCTAGCATTGCACTCAACTCCACCATCAGGCCACTCACACTCCTGAATTTGCAGGACAAGATCTTCTATGCAAATACTTGTCTGAGCAATTCCCCTGAACTTTACTCAGGGAATTAGTCCTCTAACATCATATATACATGCAAATATTTGAAAATGTAAGGCTTTTTTTTTTTCCCCTCTATAATCAATATAAACTTTTCTTTAGTCTCCCTTTTTATTTTTTTATATTATATAAAAGTGGCTGGTGCAGCATTTAGTGGAAGCTGAAGAGCTCTATGGAAAGTCTATATAAATGCAAATGGGTTTGCTCCAAATAACCCAGAAATTAAGTCATTTTTACAGACATACAAATAGACATCTCTGTAGCAATGCAAGATAACTCTCATATTTATTCATAAACAAAAACCTGCCCACAATCATCTCATTTTTCCTCTATGACTACATAAATGGAAGGGAGAAACAAATCATCGTCATTGGTAATACACAGAGAAGACAGGTGAGGTAAAAGCTTTTGCCCATACACTTGTCCAGTTCTGGCCACTGAATGTTTCTGATCATATCTTTAATCATGCTACGGTGAGTGTGGAAGAGACCCCACACGATAATTGGGCTTTTCACTTGCTTAATACAAGTTTTGTTTGGGATTCTGCAAAAGTGATGTGGAAAACTAACTCAGAAAGTTTTAATAAATCTTAAGATAAAATTGTTGTCTGTTCAAAAACTAACACCTTCATGACACTTATGGCCATCTTACTGTACAGAAGTTATTATTATATCAAATAAGACTACTTTTACATGCAGCAGTGCACAATCACTTAAAAACCCTGAGGTTTTGAGTTCTTGCCATGCAGGAGTGCTTTGTGCCCAGGTCTGAACCTCATTCATTCAAATACTCTTTCTTAGAGAAGTTCACACAGCCACTCATGAGTTCACTGATTATTGCCCAAGTAGTTAGTTTATTCAGGCGAATAAACACTTCATGGGCTGAAGTGTTCAGCAGCCATCCTGTAACATAACAGGGTGCTTACCGATAAGCTCTGGTAAATCTTACTCCAGTAGTTTACAGTTGCCAAACCTGAATTCCCACACACTCCCCTGGTGCCTATCTACCAGAGGAGAGAGCAACTGAAATGCTTTGCTCCAGACTCCAGCTTCCTCGCATGAAGCCAGCTTAATTGATAATTTAAGATAATACTCCATACTTTGTAATGAAGCACATACATTACTCCTCTTCATTATGCCCTGGAGAGTAGATCGACAGAAGGAATCAAGTGGGAAGGCGAACATTAACCACTCCAGAAGATTCCCCAGGGCTTACCAGTTAGCAACCATAGTCAGAAGTACTTACTGCAGCCAAAAGGTAAAAGATTATTGTGATTAATGGGGGATTTTAATAGTCAAGTTTGATTTTGTTTTAATTAAAAATAAAAAAAATAGGGTTGTGCATGCAAAAAAGCACAACATCTCTAGGGACCTGAGTACAGCTGGACTCCAGAAGCCAGCTATAAAGGAGACACAGGAAAGGCTTTGGTAAGGACACTTCTCACCCTGCTAAAATAATTTCCCTTCTCTTGATGTCCTTCTTAACTTAAGCAAGGGATATTTTCTCTACCCTTCCCAGATCATGGCAAACCAAAACAGGATTTGAGTGACTAAAAAAAAAAAAGAATGTACGGAAATTTCTGGTATCAATATGCTATCCTGCTCATCCCTGGAGGAAGCTGAAGTGCAACCAGTCAGTCCCTTGTTTGATCCAAGTATTTTATGCAGCCAAACACTAATTCAGCTGCATATGGCTTCTTTTCCCCAAGGATCCAAAATACCTGGGTCTTGCATTTGCCCCAAGGGAATCTGCCTAGGAAACATGGCATCCAAGCCCTCCTAGGTTTTATCTACAACAGAGCCAAGTCTGTGCAATCTGGTAGGCTTAACCACTAAACATAGATACAGCCTAGCCATACTAGTACATGGGCCCTATGAACTCAGGCACAGTATCATGCTGCGGTGATATACTGTCTATACTCTGATTACCTTCATGTGGCATTATACTTCACCTTTACCATAGAGATTAAGTGGCTTGAGTCTCCTCAGGCTCTTCATTCAGCTGAGCAAAGGAACAATTAGATTTGGAAAAATAATAAAAGAATTTACTAGTGCTGCTCCACTGACCTGGAAATAGCTTTTATAGGTGACAAGTGAGATCAGCAAGGGGGAGTGAGAAGGGGAAAAAAACCCTACTAGTTTCAATGAGCTGGAGGGAGACCCTTTGAAATCCTACTACAAAATTGCTTCTGCCTGCTTGTGAAATCATAGGCAAAAAACAGCTATGCCAGACAGAAAAATACCATACAGGCTATTCCTGTTGTCTTAAGATGATCTTAGAGATGCAGAAAAAGCTAACAAGATCTTTGCAAAAGACATTTCCAGCTTCTTCACGGACTGCCTGTGTGAAGTTTCCAAAACCAAAGAGTTAACATTTCAGGAACATTGGCACTGGTTGTGGATGAGCGATAATGTAAAGTAGAACTTACAAGGGAATGTATCTGACCTTGGGTTTACTCCTTGTGACTCAGACTTTCATTTAATTTCTGCAGAAGCATGCTACATATCTGTCTTGTTCAGATTACACTGCATCTGCATTCTTTCTTTCTATGAACTAAGGGAGTATTTGAAGACATGAGAAGTGTGATAGTAAGTTACTGGTAATTACTCTTGTTCAAGCATAAAAACTATGCAGCCATTGACAACACTCAAGATGTAGGAATTACAGTCCTCCATGTCCCCCCGCTTTCGGTTTGTGTTTGGTCTTTTTTTTTTTTTGGTAAGATTTTAAAAGCTTTGAAGAGTCTGAATGGCTGGCTTCAACTTTAGAACTAAAACTGGTCTTGATTAATGCTTTTAGAATTAACCACCAAATCACTCTTGCCATTTCTAAATCACTTCTGCTAGCTCATGAAGAGGTGCCCACCAACTGAGATGTAGTATCATACTGTTAAATACATTGGCTGCCTTTCCCATTTGACGCCCCCACTTGAAGTGCAAAGCAAGCTTCAAGTGTCAGAATCAGATTCCTGCAGAGATCCTCACAGACATACGGATCCAGCAATGTAGGCTGACAAAGTTATTTATGCACTTGCTCTTCTATGGAGCTTTTTCCAGTCATCACAGCTGTGCACATCAGGACTTGGCAGGTTTTAGGCCTACAGTATCTTCAGGTAGGAACAGCAGTCAGAATTCAAAGCACAAAGTCTCTCTTACTGAGCCCCTATGCAAGGGAGAATTTTAAATTAAGTTTTGCTCATGCAAATTGCTTACATCTTTCATAGATAGAACCTGACAATAAGAAAACACCATAAGATATAATAGCATTGAGTGAAGTACTTCATGGGGAAACTGAATTCAGGACCCAGATAACACCTTAATGAAGCAACTGTGTCACAAGGCAGCTGATGATCTTTTCTGCAGTTTTTCATGTATCTCTCAATGTGCAGAAAAATGTTTGAGACAAGCTTATCCTTGCAACTATCAATTAAAACATTTAGGGAATCTTATTTTCCAAGCAGTTTAATAAAGAATGATGCTTCTTGGTTAGAAGTTACTTTAATGTAAATTCCACTTGCTATTCTGCAAATAGTGACAATTCAAGAGTTAAACCTAGTAATAGATTTGATGGCCTTTGTTCAAAAATAATTTTACTCAAGCTAAGTTTCATGAAAACAACTATTACTTGCTCCCGCAAAGTCCACCATAATTAATGTAATTTCCGCCAGATATAATAGGAACAGTTTCAATTACCCTACTTTTCAATTATTCTCCAGAATATCTTTTCTTTTAGAAAGGCTAGAGTGTCTTTTATTAATAAAGTGTTAAACTGATAATGATGATTGGGGAAGAGGGGAGGAACTGTCTACACAGGAAAAATTGTATCATATATTATTTACCCTATCTCACTCAAACTCCAAAGAAAAGGGAAAGACAGAATAAGTGACTTAATGTGAATATCTGAATTGGACACGCAGATGAGTTATAAGGATTAAGGTCAAAGGATAGATAAAGGGCATAAATCTGCTCAACGTTCATTAAGATGCAGATGTTTTACTTAAAGACACTCCTAATTCCGACCAATGTTAATAATAAAAAAAATTCTGTAAGGCAAGACTGTCAGATTTCTACTGAAGCAAGCTCTTTTTGAATCTTTGCATGTGACTTAAGCTAGTGGCACAAAGATTAATTAGAGAAAGCTCCTTTTTGATGAGGTGCTTAAATCCTGTTTTGAGGTACTATAGGTGGTAGGGGGTGGAAAACATTGCACAGTATTACAAGTACTACGCCAATCCTTTACAGTTGATATTGCTGTTTTCCAAAATAACTTCCTTACCTGACATAACATGTCAGATAATTAGTAAGTGTTCACATCCACATATCTAGTTAGGAATCTACAAGTACATTGCACCTGCGTAAGCAATGGCATGTCCTGTTTTGAAGTTTCTAAAGCGCTTTCAGAACACAATGATAACACAACAAACTCAACCACTCGTTCCAGTGGCATCCTGGTTATGCCAACAGAGGTCTTTTTGACCATCAGATACTAGAAGGCTTTTATTAATCTTAAAGAAAAAAGGTTCCTGTGCTTGCAGTTCTGCTATTTAAAGTACTGTACAAAGCTCTACAAGCCATGAAGTACAGAATATTTTATAAAAACTTTTCACATATTGACTTATGCAGGGTTTTAATATGCAAAGATCAGCATGCATTCCTTTGTCTTTTTTTGTTCCTTTTATTTCATGTAATCTTCTACTTCAGCATTTCAGAATGCACCCCATTTATTTTGCTTGTCATTCCAGAAAAAAGTCACCATCAGCTTAAAAACACTAAATACCTTTGTGCTAGACTTGATAGTTACAAAGAGGTCAAGACAATTTTATGGACTAGACATAGCTGTTTCGCAATGTTTTATTTATACTATGCCATCAAATAATAAACAGATAATACAGAACAGAGAATTAAGAAAGCATAAAGACTACTAAAGGTAAAAATTGAGCTAAAACTATAAACAGAAGTCATATTTAAACAAGCAACACTTAAAGATAATACAATATGTATGAGTAGCTCCTCAAAAACATGCTATATATTCAAATGCCTATCCATGTTTTCATTATAAATCCTGCTTTGTTGCAATTAAAGACTTATCAATGTTGATTTCCATCAATGTGAAGCCTGGCATTATAGTCCTCAATTTACATGCATCTCCCCTTCCCTAATTTCAAACAGTTGATGTAAATCATTCCAGACCTTTTCGTTATTAGATGAGAAGCTCATAACCTTATTGCTTTTCTAACCAAGCAAAAAAGCCTAATAACAAAAGAACTGATATAATCAGTTGAATCATTCCATAATTTTTTTAACGTCCAAGAGTAAAAGGAGTCTCCAAGACCTCCATTTCCAAGGCTTCTTAGAAAAGGCCTCACACGGACTGTGTTCCAAAATAATAGCACTGAGTATGTAGAATCAAAAGGATACATCATTCCACACAACTTTATATATTTTTATTTATAAGGTCTGGTATGGCACTTCTTACCTGGGCAAAACTGCCTTTAATTTCAGCTTAAGATTAAGTCTACGATCACTCCATGTTAACAGCAGACTTACAATGGACAAGTTCTCTTATTGTGAGCCACAGTTTTTAACAGACTTTAGGTAAGGTCTGTAACAAGACTTCAGTTACAGCTTTGAGACAAATCCTCACCCCACTTTGGGTGCACAGGTGACCGTATACAGCAAATACCTGCCCATGACACAGGAAAGCAGAGAGTCTGGAACCATCCTTTCACACACCAGAAGAACAGATCCAAGAGGAAACACAGTTATGGAACTCTTCCTCAAAGCTCCTCCACAACCCATCCTGCCTTGCCAAGAACAGAGGCAGATTTCACAACAGTATCCTGGAGAACACCAGGTGCATCAACATTTAGGGATTAACAGATTGGAAGTGCACTTTTTAAAGAAGCTTTCAAACATACACATTTGCCGTGCTTCATTTTGCACAGCGAGGTGGACACCAGGTTCCTTTTTGATGAAGCTAAATCACAGCACCCCTCATACTCCAAACAGATACTCAGCCCATGGAATCAAATTAAAATTAATCCAAAGTAAAAAAGGATGACAAAAAGGTGCATCAATATCCTTCAAGCGTGCACATGGAGTCCTCGGCTCCTCCCAGCTCACACTACACATCCACCCGTGTTGGCTGGACACCACTTCACAAGGTCAATGCAGCCAGAGACAGTCCAGCCAAACAAAATACTTCAGTCAGAAGGTGAATGCCCTGCCCTGTGTATGAGACCTCATTCATATGCTGGAAGTGCCACTCCTCATTTAAATCTAGCCAAAGCTTTACTAAATTGCTCTGTATTTTAAGATACACACAGGAAGAGATTACATTAACCCACAATAACCAGCAACCAGAGCTCAGAGCCATTCACTCACTTTTTCACTATGTTGCCAATGCTATTATTTAATGGCTGAATCTGAATACCTGACCCAGTTATCAGTAGAACACATCTTAGAACAAATCCATTAAATGAACATAAAACACAAATGACTGGGACAGTCACTCAACTGTTGATCCAAATGGTCCAAAGGGAATCTGAATACAAAGATGCTGAATAACTGCATCCTATAACTCATCACCTGCATGAGCACATATGAAGAGGAGTTGTGTCTATTTGCCACGTACCGATCTTTAAAAATGATTTCAAGAGAACAGTAAATTTTAATCCATCACTTGTGTGCAAAGCAAAAAGTAGAACCCATAAAAAGAGGAAAGTTAGTAGACATGAACACAAACCGGGGAAAGAAGTGATTTATTTAGGATAAGAAATCACTTCTCAGTTCAAGCTGAAGCCCTTTGAAGGGGTCAGGGAACACACGGATAATCTTGTCAATAAAGTATACTCGTGTTTCCTAGAAGCTTTTGTCACAAATCCTCATTAAAGGCTCCTAAAGAAACTGAACTGTAATTAGATGAGAGAAGATCCTACCCTTCGTTTCCTATCCTTTGATCACTTATTAATTAATAAAAAAGTAAACTGTCCTTTCAAAGCAGTTCCTAAGACAGTCCTTGAAATATAAATATATCTGGTTCTTCACTGTTCAATGCACTCAAGTGATCAAGATGGGGCAGAGAGGAAGATGACGCATGAAGAGAAAGGAGAGTAGGGTATAGAGTTCACAGTTTAAGATCTGAGGATTACTGTGACAGGTTGGAGAGTACCTTAAGCAGATGAGTGAAGAAAAAGATGAATGCAAAGATGTACCTGGAGAAAAAAAAAAAAAAATTGGTCTCTGCCTCACACAAACACTTAAGGAAAGACAGTTACCACTTGGGAAAGATACTAGAATTAACTCACTATTCAGAAGCAGACAAATAGAAGGTTTGAAATTATTAGGAAAGGAACAGTAAACCAGAAAGCATCGTGACATCCCTCCAAAAGACCACATACACATTTGTAAATTCATATTGCACACAGTTCTATTAATCCCATTTCAAAAAAAGAGATAGAAAAAGTAGAAAAGATGCAGAATGTTGCAAGGATAATCAAAGGTATGGGAAAATCTTCTTTAGAAAGGGATTAAGTAGATTAGTTTGCCATCTGAAGAGAAAACTAGGGGAGAGAGAGAGCAGTAGTCTACAAAATTATGCATTGTATAAAGAAGCTGAAGAGGAGATTACTCTCCTCTACAGCAGGGCAGGGGGAAAGAACAAGGTAGCCCCCAGCAGAGTCATCATTGAGGAGGTTTAAAATGAAGTTAAAAGTAATTCTGCTTTTCATGAAAATTTTCATCAAAATTTGAAGTCACTGCCAAAGAACAGCAAATCTGAGATTTCATCAATCTGCAGAGAGTTATGCAACCATTACAGCGTGACTGCCCAGACATAACTTCGAGATGACTAGATGCCAGTCAAGCGTAGCAGCGCAAAGCCCATGCGATGCATACTTTGCACCTCCTCGCACTCTCCTTGGTGAATGCTGCAAGCTCTGAGGCAGCACGGTAGAAAGATCCTTGGTTGGACCTGGTATAGCAACTGATTAGATACAATGGAAAGACAATCAGGTCTTTCTCTTAGTCAGCCTTGTTAATGATTGATTGAAGGAAAGAGCAAGCAGCCCTCAGCCCTTTCTGCATTCTTAATCTACAACTCAGTATCCATTGTGTCCCCAATTCTTTAAGGAGTCAAAATGCACACAGCCTGTAAAACTATTATTTTTATTCATGTCACAGACGTAATATGTGGTTTGGGGTTTTTTTGCCTGGTTTGTTTGGGGTTTTTTTTAGATTTCAAGCCGGCCTGGAAACACTTTCACTTGGCTAGTTCTTGTGTAACACACAGAACACCAGTCTGCGTAACGTTCCAAGAAGGATGGTGGAGGAGTTATTTTCCTATTCAACTCAAATCTTTTCTAAAGTATTCACTAAAATTAATTTTAGCATAAGACTTATTTGATCACTGCAAATGTTAAGTTAAACTTCCAGAAAAAAAATGAAAACTGGTCATTGGCAAGTATTTCATTATTTGCACTTACAGAACAGTTATTTATTTTCTGTGAAGTCTATATACGCGCAAAACCATTGACAGTCCTCTAACAATCAGTCCAGTTTCCCCACCTGCTGCTCTCATGAGGGGTAGAAGGGAAAGCACAAGTGGCAGCTTTTGTATCTCTCACCCACAGCCCCTCTTCCCTGGGTATGAAATTCACTCTGGCAGAGAACTATTAAATTTCCACTGAAACCACCGAGACAAATACTTGGATACCTAGTCATATATGCATGTGTTTCCTGTGGGATGCAAAATTTCATTTCATTTTGATCCTGACTACATCAGCTAAAGAAGGGTAGATGAAAGAAGCCTTATGAAATTTAGAAAGTATTCTGTCCATCTGTAACAGTAACCTAAATGCTGAAACTAGTCAAACAACTGTCTGAAGTAGGCTTCCCATTTTACCTAAATGCTGGACTAAAGGATACAAAAAAAAACCCAAAACAAACCAGAAAGCCCAACACCAAACCAAAAAAAGTAATAACCTGTCAGAATTCGCAACTGCTAGACAGGTTTCCTAGTAAAGGACTAGCCATGGCCTTCTTTGGAGTGGCTATAAACCAGTGTGCCACATGCACAAACAGTTGGCTGATCAGGAGTTTGTATGTCTATTAATCCGTAAGTGACTGATACAATTGCTGGTTTTTATTATTGAGTTCTTGGGTGCAATAGTTTGTCTTTCTTCCCACCAGCAGCTATTTTTAAAAGGCTACTCAGTGCAAGTTTGCATAATTATATTGATTTCAAAAGTAATGCATCAATGTATATGAAGCATTGACCTCTTTCACTTTTTTTTTTTTTACACTAACAGGAAGATACTGAAAAGATTAAAGATCAAGGACCATCCCTTTTGTACAAAAGAATTCCCCCTTCAAAATCATTTTGACAAGGACTAGAAAAACGTAAGAGCATTCCACACACTACTCTTGTTAAACTGAACAACTCCTATAGCTCCTTAAGAAAGCAGAACTGAGAGAGGCATACCTTTCATCGCAGGAAAAAGATAATATATGAAGACCAAGCTCCAGCTTGACCTTTATCTTCATAACTGATAACTCTCAAAAGTGACCAAAAGGTTAACTAAACTCTAAAAAGGTCATCTGTCTTTAATCTGGCTATATAGATCCTTTTCTGATGTTCAATAATACACAGCTACTGTTCATTAAATATCACCCGTCCATTCTGTATTTTCACCTTCTGTTTTCAGCAGCAGCTAGATTTTTGTTCTGTCACATTAAATAACTTGCAATTTCTTTCAATTCAGCACATTTTCTAGGATAGGAAATGGTTTAGAGTTATGTAAATAAATACCTAACTGTTCTCCTTCTATAATACTTCTGCAATGTCAGATATATATATACACACATACTAGTTCTGAGCACATTAGTACCTTCTTCTTTGCCCCAGTACGAGTCCTTCATCCTTCTATGATACAGTAATCATCTCTTTTGCTTCTCAGAAGTGATGCAGCTCAAATCACATTCAGCTAAAGCTTATTTCAAAACAATTATATAATCCAAAGTTATATCAGAAATGAAACACTGAACTCCAAGTTTAACATATAAAGTAATAGTATGCAAGATCAGGTTCTTCAGATGTCTAGAGAGTTAAGAAAGAACTGTGAATGAATGTAAGACATCAGGGTTGCTTCCTTTTTTTTTAAAAAAAAAAATTGCATTGCTATATGTGCAAATATATTCTGAAAGTTCACATCATCTTATTGAATTATACAAGTTATTCTTCTCTCTCTCTTCTCTTTCCTTTTTATTATTTTGCAAGCATTGCTAGTTACAGTTTAGGAGGGAATGAAGTTTACCACTCTTTTCTTCCTTCCAAGGACAACAGTATTCTGAAGGCTTAGTTCCTTCTGGTCTTCATCAATCAAAATCCAGCTGATCAAATACACAAGTGTTATCTTTTCATTTTTCATCAGGTATGTAATGAAATCCATTAAAAAAAAACTTTACCTAGTGCTCATCTGGTTAGCTTTCATGTTTTCTGCAGATCTCCCTTAAAGTCAGTCTGGAATATTCACTGTGAAGACCTTCACTTTTCAAGTTGTTTTATAAATTTTATCTTTGAAAACTGAGAGTTTTGGAAGATTATCTAGCATAGAAAAGAAAGCTATTTAAAAAACCCAAACCAACTCTTCAAACTATCACCATTAACCTGAACAGCAACTACGTATCAGGTCACTCAAGAAGTATGCTGGTGCTGGATGGGCTTCTCCAGTCCTCCTTGCTCCTGGGATTAAACAAAGAACATAAAGTGATCCACAGGCAGATATTACTTGTCCACTTCACCTATAGCAATGCAGGAGGAAATGGAGTGTACTTCTCCATCTAGACTATCAATTTTCTTCCAGCTCTCTATCTGTACGATAATTGTTGTTATAATTATCATATTTATTGCAAAGCTCAGAAGTAATTCTTTACTGTCATGCCCAAATTTGTGCATGAAAAGTCAATTTGGTCATCAATTCAAACCTAGCTCTTCACAGGAAGAGACGAATAGCAATCATCATCCAACCATGCACTAGTTTGAAATGCTGAGAGAAGACAGGCTTTCAAAGGAGTGACATTTCTTGAAGGTAATACCACCACAGACAGACATGTGAGAGACTCAAGAAAAGGGCAGGGGATGATTTAATCCCCAGCAGCCACAGAGTACCAGGCAGGGCTGCTTGTCTTGGAGACTGACAGAACAGACTCATATAAGTCCATCTTTCCTGGATACGAAGCATGTAATGGCTGTATGATTCCCAAGAGAGATGAGGTTCAATGTGAGAGGAGTGGTCCTAACAGCACCTGGATGTCTGTCCTCTCTACTGTTCTGAGAGCTGTACAAATCTTAGCACGTCTCCTGATTTATTAGGCAGCATTTTATTCTGGTTTCTTCAAGGAACAGTTAGGAGTGAAACATCATAAAGTATGTAACTCTCTTGCTTGCATGCAAATGGATGTACATTCTTTCACATGGTTGTAGCCCAGGATCTGAATCACTAAGTACTGTAGTTCGCCTCCCAAGATACTGAAATCAACAAAACCAATGCTTCCCAAACTAGGAAAGGGTGAAACTAGCAAGCTGTGGGCATTTCACAACCTTGTATGCTTCTGAGCAAGCCTGCAGAGGGTACATTGATAACCTACACAGTTGCATTTCAAGAGGAACGTTGGTTTGTGGATCAGTAGATGCATGGAGCTGCCTTCTGACTCTTGCCTCTCACTCCAGACACACAGCTCTCATGTCAAAGATAATCTAGTCTTATGAGTCAAAGTGAAAGGAAGGACGTTTTGCCAAAAGCAAGAGGATAAGAGATATGAAAGGGATTTAAAAGGAGAGAGTCAAGACCTCAGATTTATATATAAGCTTATTGTTGTTAAAGCATAGTAAGAAAGGGTCAGAATGGGTGGGGCATAGTTTGTGAATTTGCATATCTACTTCTTCTGCCTACAGAAATCAGTCTAATAGCAAAACTACCAGGGTGTCACTTCAGTCCCCAAAATACAGCCTTTTCTTATGTATTCTACAGCATCTGCAAGAAACAGAAAGAGGCTCAAGGGATGCACAGCATAGCACGCGCTACAGGTCAGCATCTTAAGCCTCAGGAATGTTTGAAGCTAATCACAGACAGTTGCTTAGTGATGGATTATGAAATGAATTACCTGCAAGCTGTGGGACTGAGCCCACTGGAGTTCACACCCACAGACATCATCCTGCAAGTGGTACTTATCAGCCCACCTGTTTGCCTTTTCTTGTAAGATGGCAAGCAATTAAGAGCTTTAGTTTTGGCATCTACCTTCTTTTCTACATGGTCAGTTCTTAAGCGTAAATTTTCAAAGAAATAAATCACTGGATAGTGAGATGCAACATACTAGCCCACGCAGCCATCACTGTAGCATCCCCAAAATAAGTCTAATATAAAGCAGTCTCAATAATCAGAAGGGTGGATAAAGGTTGTAATCATTAAATCACTTCTTGAACCAACGGCATGTTTGTTTACATACATCTGAGCTCACAGATCTAGTGGGGAAGATGGATATATATTAAGCAAGAAGATAGCACTAGGGAAAATTACTTTCTCCCCAGCATGATTAAAGGAGTTTTCACAGGAAAGGACTTTTAAGCAGCAGTTTTATTGTATGTAATGACAATAACCAGGTACTTTAAAAACAGCAGTATGAAATGCAATTTCTTTCAAATTAAGTGAGGTTATTTTGATCAGACAAGTTCAGAAACCTTACCCTCTATGAATTAAATTGCCTACAGATTTCTCTTTTCCAAAGTAGCCTTTTTCTTAACTAAAGAAAAATAACAAGATTTTTATGCACCAGAAGACACAAATCCCCCTATATATCAAGCAGTAAATAGCCAAGCATCTGTAACTTAAATTTCAAAGTTTGCATCTTTGTTATTCAAAGAAATTATTTCTGATCCCTCTTCTCCTCCATTCAAATTTCTTCTCACTTTAAAGGAAAAAGAGTCCAAATTGGAACAAAATCCAGAACCATACTAAGACTTGAGCTCAACAAGACTTGGAGAGGTCGCTGCCTAATCTTTTTATGCCTCTTCTTCAAAGCAAGCAGGCTTACAGACTCGAACAGTGTTTTATTAGAATGCACCAAGACATCATTTTGCAAGACAGCACATAAGCAGAAAAAAAAAAATATCTTAAATCCAGTGGGTGATCAGATTAAAGAAACTGCTGAGGTAGGAGGAACATCTGCCTCCCTCGCTCGCACCTCTGAAATAAGGAGAGGGGTCCCTCCCAGCCCTGATTACTAGCCCAACAGCTTTCAGCCCTTTCAAGTTGAGCAGACATCAGACAACCCTCTCTTAGGTCTCTGTAAAGTCTGTCATCGCTTCTGAAGTCAGGCTTGGCCAGCAGCTCTCTGCTGAAGGTAGGATCTCCTCTTGCTGCCCATCTCACTAGGTGACCACTTCACTCTGTTCACCAGAGCCTTCCCCAGTCTGCACGCACTAGGAAAGGAGCAATTTCTCCCTCTTTCCCTTTCCAATGAAAGTAAAATATGTCCAAGAGCACAGCAGCAGCCACGACATCATATACAGTTTCTCTTCCCTGTCCAGCCACAACTTAACATAACATACACTGTTCAGCTTGCCTGATCAGCAAAACATTTGTCATGTACCCTGGATGTGCTACTCCAAACACTGAGCACTCAACCTGTTCTTTGAATATTTCGCCTCTTACAATTTAAAACACGCTATCTGAACTCAATGCCAGTTTGCGTGATAATTGCCTAAATCAGATCTTTGCTTTCCAGATTAACTTTTAATTATTCATTACATAGGAAAATCATGAGTGCAAAAGTGAGATTTACATAGACACTGGCATCCTGTTTTCAGTCAGCATTTCCTGTCAGTTAACTGGAGAGGTCTTGCATTCAGTGCACTCATTTCTCCGAATCCAGTTTTTAACATCTATCATGCTCTATACACTACATAAAGATTCTGCAGTGATTATTCAGCTGAACAGAAACTTTCAGGAGCCATAATGTATGTAGACACCAGTTTGTACATCTCAGTCCAGAGATCACAGCAAACAGGTTAATAAAAAAGACAGCATAGTGTACTGCCATGCAGACACCAGTTCAGGTCCCAGAAGTAAAACAGTGGCTACAGCGCAGGACTGCATCTATCTTAAGTGGCGGGGAGCAAAACTCGTTACTGAGGGCAGGATTTCATGCTGGAGACATCTGAGCTAGCTGAAAGATCTCTGCATTGCACTGCATTGAAGAGCAGACATGCAGTATCTCCCCTTTTGAGTTTAAGCCCTTTAAAGTACACACTGAACACCGGATCGGTTCTCTGTGAGGTTATAGGGCCAATGAGCTGCTGAACATGCCCCCTTAGAAGGAAATATAAACCTTCTTAACTATTGTTCCAAACAAACATTGATAAACATGTCATCTTTCGTTTGATAGAGTGAGTGAAGTTACTACACACCTGTTGGGAGCAAGGATTCACTTTCAGAATGAAAATATATGTCCTATTGCTTTCTCATTTCCATGAGGATTTTCATGCAATTTTCTGAAGTGGTAGGCCAAGGACAACTTCTTTTTTAAAATAATTTCCTTCACTAAAAGCAAAAGACAAACTCTTACACCAAATAATTCTAAGATATGAGACCTTACCAGCTAAATCAGACTTCTCATTAAGTTCCCTCTCATTTCCCACTGCCAGAAATTTGTTGGTTACAGAAAAGAAAATGTATTGTTCATACTGGTGTTCCTATCACTTTTTTCATTGCAGAAGAACAGCTTTCAGCAGAGAAAAAAAAAAACTAGCACATAAAAATGAAAGCAGAACATACGTCTGAACTTCAATATACAAACTTGTGGCCAGTTTCCCAGAAATTAATAGGTCTTGATCTCAAGATCCCTTCAAAAAACTTTAAATAACCAAGTTTTCAGCTATTGCTGCCATCTAAGAACTTCATTAAAACTTCCCTCGCCTTCACAAAACTTGAACTCTGGCAGCAGCTGCAAGATAACGATCACAGCAGAGAGTATCAGCAAAGGGTGTAACTAAGTTCATTAAGTATTGCCACGGCTGAGCCAAATTCAGTTCTCACTGCCACTGAATTTGAATTAGGATATTTGACCTCATGAAGCTGATAACCTAGTGAAGAATTTGAATACAGAGAAAAGGGGGAAGGAAAAGAGGGTGTTAGAAATAGGACAATGAACTCTGCAGTCCTAACAGTACTTATTTCAAATTACATCATCACTTGTTTCTACCACACTGAGAGTTGGTTTCTTTACTTGGTCAACTATAAAGATGCTCTAAGTCAGTGGTCTCCAAAGTGGGGTGCACACAAGACAATCCACTGAGGTGCAGGGAAAAAAAAAAAAAGTTTGTACCCTGAATAAATAAGAGTATTTTTAAAATAGGGTTTGTTTCATCTTTATCTCATCCTTTTTTAATTTCTATTTTTATGTATGTCTTATAATGTCCATAATATATTAGTACTGTAGTAGATGTATATAATTTATATTTATATTTACATACTCATGGTGTATTGGGTGTGGTTTTTTTTTTTTACTGTTAGGGGTGCATGATCAAAAAAGTTGTTTGGGGAGCTGCTCTAAACAGCGCATCCATCCAAAAGTAACATTCTTAATATCTGTAAAGCATTTAAACCCTTCTCAAACATCCAGAACTACCACAATTTTCTGTTCCATCTCCAAGCCGTACCAAAAGGCAACAGACAATTCAGTAATAGTACCAGTTAAATGCATCTAGCTATAATACAACAAAATCCTAGCGCACATTCAGTTTTCTCTTTGTTCCTTTATAATCTTTGAACACACATAGTCCATTTTCAAGTATTGAAGGAAAATGAAAGTTTTCAACCAGCCTAACCATTAAAGTCTTCAAACTGGCTAGATCAAGGCAGAGGCTTTCCATGGAGGTGGAATGAAAAAGAAGGGGGGGATATTTCCGAAGCTTGTACACAACCACCACCAGCCCATGACAGAGTAAGTTTCTTAAGTTCTTAGATTTCAGCCTATGCTCAGTCAAAGCAAACCTCCTATTGTTTCACCCTTTAAAGAAAAAGCTTTCATCAATAAACATAAATAATTTCAAGATTCAGAAAGTATTACCTCCAGAATAGTTATTTTCTACTTAGCTCTATTTCATTATTTATTATGCCTCTATTTTTAGAGGAAATACCAATAAGAAGAGCGCAAAGGTTGACTTCTGTCTTACCAACCAAAACAATCCCAGTGCTGAGGTGCAATGCCCGATACAGCCCTGAAGGGAAATGCATCCGGAGTAACACCCAAGAACACCGCCCTACATACCTCCAAGCTCCACCTGCCCCTGGGTTATGGTACCTCATTGGGGTTTTGGTGTTTCTTTTTTTTTTAAACCTCCTCTAAGGGCGTGACCAGAGCTCTTTGCCATCCATTCGCAGACGGTGCCTGCAGCCCAGGAGAGCCGCCCCCCCGCCTGACACCGCCTCCTCCTCAGGGGCCGGAGCCCGCCCAGCCGGAGCTCTTTGCTCTAGGCCAGACGATACCTCCGAGCCCAGAGTTTCTATTCTATTGTCTAACCTGGTTTTATTGCCTTTCAACACCCCCACCTCACAGAAGAGCTCAGACTTCCAGCGACAGAGGCAGGCGGCTCAGCCCCGCTGCCCAGCCCCGCGGCAGCCGCCGAGGCCCCGCTCCAGGGCCCTCACCGCGCCCGGCTCCAGGCCACAGCCGCCGCCTTTCCCCGCCGCCCAGCACCGGCCGCCCTGGGCTGCCTCAGACCCGCCTCAGACCCGCCTCAGACCCGCCTCAGACCCACCTCGTCGCGGCTGCAGCTCCCTGTCAGGCCTTTCCTTCCCCCTTAAGAATTCTCCCCACACAGGGCGTGGGCTCAGGGCGTCCCCGGCCGCCCTTACCCCTCCCCTGCCCGGCCAGGGCGGCTCACCCCACACCAGCAAAACGAGGACCTGCCCTTGAAGCCTCTAGGTGCCAATCGAGTGACTTACACGAAGTTTTTAAAAAGCCCCGAATCGAAAGCTTCACGCTTCTGTGCGACTCGACAATGCAAAAAAGCGTGCAAGTGTTTCACAGGGGCTGAACACAAATCCTTTCTGTGCAAACATGAATGAAAAAAAACCCATCTTAATAATTCTGTGGACAATACGTTTTAAGCAAAAGAAGGAATATATATACACGTACTTTAGCGGGCTGCATATACGTCCATACAGGGCACATATGTTTCCCATTTCTTCTGCACCGCCGCCTCAGCGCCGGCCATGTTGTGGAGGCGGCGGTGAGCTCCTCCGTGAGGGAAAGGCAGAGCCTCGCTGCTGCCTGCCCAGCCCGGCACGCCGCGGGCTGGCTTTGAGCACCTCTTGTCTGTTAGGGCCAGGAGTAGTCTCTCCACGTAAACAAAAAGATAAAGTAATAAATAAGTAAACAAGCCAGAAGGTGATGGGCGGCTTTGCGGCTTCCCGCCAAAAAGAGCCTCTCAGGCCCTCGCTCCCAGGCCTCTCTGGCCACAGCGAGGGCAGCCCCAAGGCCTGGGGTAAGGGGTGTCCCAGGCCGTGGGACACGGTCGCAGGGGTATTAAAAATAAAATATTTTTATATTCTATAAAATAATATAATAGCCATGACCGCCGGGGACCGCCACGGGCGGCGGCGGCCCGGCTGCCCCCAGCCCAGGAGCCTGCTGCCTGCCTGGGGCCTGGGGCCAGCCTGAGGTGGGGAGGGTTGCAGCTTTCGCGAGGGTCTGCTTCTCCTGCCTCGCTTAGCACCTGCTCACCTTCCGGTATTAGGAAAGAAAAATGCACGCTGATAAGCTATCCCTGGGCAGCGTTGCCTCTGTGGCTGCAAAGATCCTTCAATAACCTGCCAAGAACTGACGTTGCGGTGTAAAGAGCTGTTCGTCCCTATATCTCATTTTAGACGGATGTACGTGCCACTTTCATATCCTTCAGCTCAGCGTAACATTTGCCCTTTCATGTTCTCCTTTAAGCCACTGGGAATTCAAAGCTATTTCAAAGCATAATTATAGCAATCTGCATATAAAAGGCTATATGTCCTACGGAGGGTTCAGCGGAAAAAAGCAAACTCCTCAAAAGAAGAAAATTAGGAGTAAATCCCACAACTAAGATTCAGTAAAGTTAATACATTTTTCATCTGATGTGAACAGTCTGTGGATTCGTAAAGCCACCGGAAAATTGTCTAAGCCGCTGCACCGAGTCAGTCTGCATACATAAAAACCATGTAGCTGCTACAAGGGGCCCACGGCTTCAAAGCTTGCTGCCGGGCAGGGTGCGTGGCGGGTCCCTTGTTGACCTCAAGGCACCCTGCAAGGTGGGGTTGTGAAGAGAGCTCCTCCGAGAGCTTAAGCACCTTTCAGGCCTGGGCCTGTTGCAGGCTGTTGAGGAAGGAGGGGTCCGTAGCAACGCTACTTGCTTAAGATGTCATGGTAGAGATACGGAAGAGGACTTTTAAATAGGTACATCTATCAAGAGGTGTTCACAAAAAAAAAAATTTTGCTGCGATAATCAATTGTATAAAATTGTTAGGGCTTGACTATCATACCACCCTATTATATTAAAAAATTGAGATACGGGAATTATAGCCACAAATGCTATTCATGCTGCATCACAGAAAACAGCTCATTCGTAATATTCCTTACACTGAACATGCAGAGTTAACCTCAGTAAACTCATAAAAATGCTAAAAATCATTGGAGTGTTTTTAATTTACCTTACTCGCTTTACGCACTTGGCTTAAAATCTTTCTGACAGTTAGAAATATTTAATTTTTTAAATTTGAAGTTGAGTTGAATATAGTCACAGGACTTGAGGAACATTATAACAAATTAAAATTGGAATATTTGCAACTTAATCATGAGCGCTGGTAATAATGATTTTCTGGGATTATGTTTCAGAGGTGGTTTCCCTACCACACAGCTTCTCCTTCTCCCTCCTTCTAATTTTCCTGGGATTATGTTTTCTGGGGTTTATGTTTCTGGTGTTTATGTTTCTGGGATTATGTTTCAGAGGTGGTTTCCCTACCATATAGCTTTTCCTTGTCTCTTAATTTTCCAGTCTCCTTCCCCGCCTTCCCCCCGCCGACTTGTCATCACACTCTCCTTCATGCCAGTCACTTTTCAGTTCTCCTTAAGCTCAGTCTCCTTCATCAGCTTCTCTCTTCTTCATAAATTTAGACAGTATGTAGAGGTTGTTTTCAAAGGAGCATAAAGGCACTGGGAAGGCAACTCCAGCGGAGCTGCCTTTTGCCTCTCCCACTACCTTCTGCAAAAGCAGCCAACCATTTCACCCTCCCTAGGTGACATGCTGCAGACAAACCCACGCCTTTCTGTTTTTCTAGGAAGAGCCTGGTAATCATCGTTTGGCTGAGAAAAGCCTCACAAAAACTTAAAACCAATATTATGAACGATACCAAAGATTAGAGAATTTGCATCCTGGATATCTAGAAATGCAGAGGCATATGACTTTTCTATAAAGCTATATTGTGAAGAGGCTGGAACAAAAATTTTGTTTTAATAATGGCAGATGACAGTAGTCCGGACCCTCAAAGGTACTGGAACAGCTTAGGGAAATCAGTAAAAAACCAGGAAATGTACAACTAACATTTCTGTATTTATAGCCTCTTAGTAATAAAATGCGTGTATGTTTACCAGCTTTGGTTTTTCTCTTCTTTGAGAAAGATGTTGCACTGATTTCTAAATTCTAAGAAAGATCTTTCAATACGGGTTCAGCTCTGATTAAAATTTCTAGGCCAAACTACAGTAGTGAAATTAATAACAATGTTTACTTTTAAACAAACTTGAAAACATCCCTTTGATTATAGGCAATTCCAGTGTGAGCACGTATTAGTAAACATGTATTACAAAAATTAAAATGCTGGCAAAAAGATTACAAGTAGAAAGAGAGGATTTCTCAGAAGTTCATGAGAGGCAGCATTCAGTCCTGATTAAATGTGTTTTCTTGCTGTTATTTGCAAATGCCATAATTTGCCTTTATTTTAAAATCCTGTATATTTTAGAAAATGGATAACTTCAGGCTTTTAGCATAGAGGCATTGAAGCATATGGTAATCCCAGTCCCAAACACTAAAATGTGCCTGTCTGTGCCAACTCTTAATTACCAGCTCATTAACACTCAGGTGTCAATTGCTGGTGGCAAAGGCAATACTCAGTTGGCCTGGTTTCTGTCATGCACAATGTAATTAAATTGACCTCCGCAAAAGGAGCCCAGTAGTTGCCTGATACCACTTGGACACCGATTGCCGCACTAATCACAATCGTGTAATTTAGTGAATCACACAGTGTAATGAGGGAAAGACTCTGGAGAGTACCAAATTGTACTTGCATATGTAATAATGACTTTAAGGACAATTAGGGAAATAATCGCTGCTCTGTTTTCTTCCAAGCTAATAATGAACTGCAGTAACTATTTGAGTTTCTGTTGTTGATTTAAAACTTTAGCTGCTATTTTCTATTTTAAAATAATGGTTAGCAGCAATTAAAATGTTAAAAAAAAATAAAAATTAATACTAGTAAAAAAGCTCCATCTTCATTGTTAACAGCCCCACAACAGGTTATAGTTTCAAGTCCTACTGGCTGCCTAGTTAGTATCTGAGAGACCTGTATTAGATGGTGTGTCCCAAGAGAAAAGGGTGATTAAACGTACTTCACTGATCTCCAAAACGGGCCGGTGTGCAGTCACCCTCACCTCACGTGCCCAGCGCACACGACAGTGACGTGGAGGAAACCAGCCAGGGCTGTGGATGGGGGGAGACGATGGGCATGCCTCTTCCCAGGTGAGGGCTCTAACCTTAGCACCAGCACCAGAACGATGTGTACAAACACAGTTATTCAGTTTAGCCAAGATTTAAGAAGTGCAGCTTTCTCTGGTCAATGTACAGCTTCTGAAGAGGACTCTCTGCCTTGGGACTTAAGAAGATGGGGCTCCTAAAATTGAGTTTATTGTATTGAAGTTTTGGCACTTAAATGAAGCGTCAAAATTTGGAGCATAGTTATCTTTAGCTCCCTCTTGGCCAGGTAAGCAGCACCGGCAGTCATTGCAGTGCTGCTTCAATTTCAGCTTCTCCTCATACTCTTCTCTCTTTCCCTGTATCATTTAGCACCTTACTGCTGTATCCTAATGAGGTCACCTAATGTCGATGTCTAAGCTTGGATGGGACGGATCTGGGCTATGACATGCAACCACAATTCAAACTTGTGAATTTCCAAAAGGTCAGCCACACCTTAACTTCAGCATTTTGTCTTCATTAGTTCTGAAAGCTGTGAGTCCCTGGACAGATCTCTTGTCTTACACAAGTACCGGGCTTAATATTTCTGTGGAAAAGCTCTAATCTTCAACTTTTTTCATCCCTGCTCATCCTCTGCCAGCAGGCCGTCTTTCCTACACATCTTTTATGAAGCACCACTGAATTTCAGTACCATATAGATTAGGTTCCCACTTCTCGTTGCTGGGTGTTTTCCCTTGTGGTCCTCTGTTTGTTTGTCTAAATCCTGCTGTTGACTTCAATAATTAAACTGTAAGATCAGTATGGTGAGGACATCTTTTATTAGTGTGTTTGTGCATTCACTAGTACAAGCGGCTCTGCCTACGAATGGGTCTCCTATGTGCTATTGTTTTACCAATACTGATAAATAAAAATCTGATGTCCATACCCAAATATAACTGAGAAAAGGTATTTTGTCCTTGTACCGATACATTGCATGTCTTTCATAATCAGCAAATCACATACAATATGAAGCAGAATTTTTATGATACATGCAAGTAACTTTGTTATATAGAATACAGAATGTCAAGTATATTTGCATGGGGACATTGGACGGTGTCAATTTGTAACACATGCTAAAACTGAAACTTAAAAATTCAAGACTCTGCTGCAGGTATTTTACATATAATAAAAATCTGGATCTTAGATTTTTCTTTTACACTGATACCAGTGGGATATCTGAGCCCTGGGCTTGTGTATGATCAATTCAGTTGTCATGGTGAGTGGTTAAAAAACCACCGCCAAAGAGTGCAAGCCATCTGATGAATACTTACTGAGCTGGGAGAAGAACAAAGATTTTTTTAAAAGTAAAAACTTTAGTTTTCTGAGAGTGCGGTAAACAGATTTGCTGACAAGTTTATGCAAAACACGTAGAAGGAGCGAAATAATTTCTAGAGATGTTACAGAATCTAAAGAATAGATGAAAGCATTTTGTCGATGATGTGTTTATTAAAGATTGTGAATTCTGGAGAAGTGATCCATCTAACAAAGAGAAAGCAATGCTGTGCAGAGATTAGGAACAAAAGGGAAGGATCTTTCTTGAAGAGCGACAGGCCATCAAGGAAAGACACTTTGCAGTGAAGTGCTAACAGATGTAGCAGGTGAGAATCAATCAGTTGAAAGGTACCCAATCTACAAACAAGAGGAATTCAACATTGTTTCATGCGTAAGTTCCTACCTGCAAAGCAGTGCTCAGCATGGATTGCATAAATATGCAGCTAAGGGAGGAAGAAAATTCACGATACCTACCCAGCAGACATTTGTCAATGTGTCCTGTGTTTATTGAAAAAAGAAAGCTTAACACTGAAATGAAGATGATGGAAATACTGCATCCGTAATTGTGGGAGAAAGGAAGTTGGACTCTTATTTAATGTACTAACGTACTTTTGAAAAACATTGAGTATACCTGGCACCCTTTGACCTCTGGTTGCTCAGAAATTTTTAAAATCAGCCTTTGGAGACATGAAGTATTTTTAGATAAAAAATACATTCAACAACTAATTTCTTTTCGGTTGTGAGTTGTGAAGGAACCTCTCTTAAGCCTGAGTACAGACGAAGTGACGGTTCCATAGGAAGGGCCTGCTCCCCAGTTCATTCAGAGAAGGGTAACCAAAAAGTGACTTCACGGTGACGTCTCGGTGAAGTGAGCTGACTGTGCTAAGAGGCAGGTGGCATTATCCCCTAAATATGAGAGTTAGCTGTATCCTTCTGAAACTCCAAACTTTTGCTTATTGTAGTAACTATTGTACGATGTAAGCACACGTAAACAACCCTAATAAAAATGCCTGGCATTTAAAAGCATTTTCCATTCACTTTTTGAGAGGCAACACACAATACAAATTCAGACAGAAGTACTGAGATATGTAAATGATCCTTCTAAAGCACTTGCCCCATATTCCTTTTACAACATCGTGAGTTATTCATTCACCACCTGTATTGTCTAGACCACTCCATCTCTATTTCGTTTTGCTTTCTTCCCCTGAGGAATCAAACCCTCGTTTTTGTTTGTGTATGTTTATCCCCTCCAACACTGACTACCACTCTTTCTGATCATGACAGCTGCTGGTGATTTAACGTACAAATGGCAGCCAGAAATCAGCAGGCCGCAGAGCGTCATTTGTTATGCCATTTTGTCTTTGACTCCCCACACTCTAAGGGCAATAAAGAGAAGGATGGTACTGTATAATTCAAGGTGATGAACAGATTCTTCTAACCTGAATGGGCTTCTTGTGATCTTCCATATTATTTAAGGGTTCAAAGCCTTCTGAGATTTTGATCTTCTAAGCAAGCCATTTTCTCCCAATTTAGCTTCTGTATGTTGAGTAAGTGCAGGGGGAATACAACAGGGTGCTAAAATACAAGATCAATCCACAGAGGTATTCTCATCAGCAGCAAGACAGAACAGTCTCTGTTGCTGTCTTCTTTCTTCTTCAAAAGCCCTAGGGGAACACAAATCCTGGGAATAGCATCTTCACTTCTAGCAATATAGTCTGGAAGCAATATAGTCTGGATGGCTGCTGAAAAATTGACAAACTTCTGGGATAATCAGCGTATATCAAGAGTGCAGAGTGATTAATTCAGATACCCTTCTATATTATCTCATTTCTTCTTCTCTAAGTTGTGAGTTCTGTGCTGTGACTTTGAGAGGGACAACCCCGTGTCTCACTTTTTAATTCAGTTTGCATTTATTGATTATTTATGTATATTCACTCAACTATAAAATTGTAGTTCTACATAGATGTTTGGTATTTTGATTAATGGGTCAGTGTACCTTCTTCACAATGGACCTGGCAGGGCAAGGTGTTCACCTGTAGTAGCCTGGAATTACACAAATACACACTAGGCTAAGAACCTACCTTTATTCTCCTTGGTTTACTTAGACTAACCTGGAATTGCAGTAGGATTTTACCTGCACAGCAACAAGTGTACAAAATTCCTCAAATTAATTTATTTTCATATGTCTCCTACAGTTTCTCTCATTATCTTACTTGTTCAAGGTGCTGTCAGGCCAATTTAAGTGTCTTGGAGGGGGAGGAGATTGGGGAAAGAGGAAGAGACAGGGTACTTACTCCAGGGAAACGGCGAAGAAGTATTGTTTCCCAACTTAAATGGTACAGTTATTCTGTTGTCATCAATAGGATGACTTAGGAAAGACTTACCTTCTGGAAATTTATTCAATTGTCCAGAATCTCTGAACTTTTCACCATCTCCCAGATAAATGCCAGGTAAATACCACGGAAGTCCTTCCCAGTAATGCATTCTGTTAGTGTAAGATTTTTAGACTGCCCTTACTACCATTATGTCCGAGTATTTTCTGATAATACATCATCTGTATGACTAACGTGTCAGGTGTGGTTTGCTCTCTTGATCTCTCCCTTTGGCAAGAGGGCAAGCTCTCTAATGGTTCCACTCTCTGTGTCATCTACAAATACCTACTGAGCAACATTTTTTATACAATACTAAATACTCACTGGAGAGCAAGCAAATGAGTCTATAATTAATCAGTGATTAGCTGTAGAAGGTGGCACATGTGCCTAGTTCCTACACCAAGAGATGTTTAAATGCTTTTGTGGATTGGAACAGCAAAACAGGAGATAATCCTCAACTTGCTGTTTAGAAACTCTTATAAGCTGAATATGGATGCAGAAATTATCTGAGACGGAGAGAACTGAATACAGATTTCTCACATCCTGAAAACATACTCCAAAAGTCATACCATCTGCTCTGGAAATCTTAGGTACTTAGTCTTTAACATCTTAACAAACATCTTAACAAAATAGGATCCTATTTTTAGGTGTTCTCAGAAGACATGTATTCAACAGAAAACTGCCAGAGAAAGAAATGCTGATAGAGGCCCTTTTTATACCATACTGATCATAGTATTTGCCCATGAGGTTGGCCACTGAGGACAAACACTTGTTTTATATGATGGGATCTAGACCCAATTTTCTTTTCCCAACCCTCCCTAATCATCAAATCCAAAAGGATTTAGGCTCTGAGTGGAAAGATGAAGAGCTCTTCATTTTTCTCTTTGAAGCTGTCCCATTTTGCAAAGAATAATTATATATTCTTTTGACAGAGAGACCAAGGGCACCAAATTACATATTGCTCTCTAGACTACTAGTTAGCTCATTAACCTGCATGTGGGGAGGTCTCAGTATTGTAGCACCCATGTGGTTTTAGATTATTTTATATTACAATCACTGTTGTTGTTGTGTTTTTTTTCTTATTACTTTGATTTAGGAGCTAGGTTCTATTCCCACCTCTGCAATAAACTGCATTATGAAATTTCTCAATTATGCTTCAGTAAAATAAGGATAGTGGTACAGGCATCTGTCATCACACTGGAGTATGTATTGCTTACTAATAAAGGATATAAAGCACACAGAACAGCAGTCAATAGAAATCTAACTTTAAAATAAATGCTTTTTTCAATTTCCAGCTATGCATAGATTTTCCAGTGATCAAGGTTATTTTTTGGATGAGAACAGTAAGATTTTTTATTTTCTTTTTTTCCTGAAGCTTTAGATCTGTGAAAATTAGGAACGTGTTCAGTGAAGTTGTAGATTTCATTCTGCAAATGAAGAATTAAACACCTAACAAGTTTGCATGCAAATGGTGGTTTCCACTTTACTCCAGATAGAATGGACACAGGAAAGAAATTTCACCAGTCCAGCAAAACACTGTGCAGACTTCAAATATTTTCTGTTACTGCATTTCACGTCCTTATCTCTGAACAGTGGGAGGTCCGGAAATTATTTATATAAAAAAGAAAAAAGGTAAACTACCTGCTTTTGCCTGGAATTTTTTCTGGATAAGTGGTACTTCTTGGATCAGATTTACTAAGTAAAACAAAATTTTATTTCATTAATAGTAAGATGAAATTAATTCCTGTGTTGTCACACAGGAAGTGACAACAGGAATTAAAGTAACAAAATTAAATGCAGAAACCGTAATATTAGTTTCTATATGATAAGGGCTAATTGAACTCCACCTATAATTATAAAGGTATAATTTAAAAGTTAGACTGGTGTGTCTATTACTTAACTATACATAATGCCAGGAACCCCCAAAAAACAGCTGACATAAATGGTGAAAAGCACAATGAAGTAACATCCATTAAAAAGTAGTATTTGAAGCAGAATATAATGATATATAGAATCACAGAATCATAGAATTGTTTAGGTTGGAAAAGACCTTTAAGATCATCAAGTCCAACCGTTAACCCAGCACTGCCAAGTCCCCCACTAAACCGTGTCCCTAAGCACCACATCTACCCAGCTTTTAAATACCTCCAGGGATGGGGACTCAACCACTTCCCTGGGCAGCCTGGTCCAATGCCTGACCACTCTTTCGGTGAAGAAATTTTTCCTAATATCCAACCTAAACCTGCCCTGGTGCAACTTGAGGCCATTTCCTCTTGTCCTATCGCTTGTTACTTGGGAGAAGAGACTGACCCCCACCTCGCTACAGCCTCCTTTCAGGTAGTTGTAGAGAGCGAGAAGGTCTCCCCTCAGCCTCCTCTTCTCCAGACCAAACAACCCCAGCTCCCTCCTCACCAGACTTGTGCTCCAGACCCTTCACCAGCTTTGTTGCCCTTCTCTGGACACGCTGCAGCACCTCAATGTCCTTCTTGTAGTGAGGGGCCCAAAACTGAACACAGGATTCAAGGCGTGGCCTCACCAGTGCCGAGTACCGAGGCACTATCGCTTCCCTGGTCCTGCTGGCCACATTCTTTCTGATGCAAGCCAGGATGCCATTGGCCCTCTTGGCCACCTGGGCACACTGCTGGCTCATATTCAGCCAGCTGTCGACCAACACCCCCAGGTCCTTTTCCACCAGGCAGCTCTCCAGCCACTCTTCCCCAAGCCTGTAGCGTTGCCTGGGGTTGTTGTGACCCAAGTGCAGGACCCAGCACTTGGCCTTGTTGAACCTCATACAGTTGGCCTCGGCCCATTGATCCAGCCTGTCCAGATCCCTCTGTAGAGCCTTCCTACCCTCCAGCAGATCAACACTCCCACCCAACTTGGTGTCGCCTGCAAACTTACTGAGGGTGCACTTGATCTCCTTGTCCAGATCATTGATAAAGACATTAAACAGAACTGGCCCCAGTACTGAGCCCTGGGGAACACCACTTGTGACTGGCCGCCAACTGGATTTGACTCCATTCACCACCACTCTTTGGGCCTGGCCATCCAGCCTGTTTTTTACCCAGCAAAGAGTACATCCATCCAAGCCATGAGCAGCAGGAAGGAAGTTTGTAAATTGTTAAGTTTTCACAATAGGGTGAGAAACGCTCCTGGGGGTTTGATTTTGGGGGCTCGGGGCTGGCTCAGCACCAGCGCAGCCAAGGGTGGCCCCATCCTTCTGGGGGCTGTGGGAGAGGCTCCCTGACATGCCGTGGGGTGGCTGTGGCCATGGCCAGGGCCCACCCCCAGCCCAGCTGTCCCAGGGCTGTGTCTGACCCGGGTTCCCTCTGCTGGGCCTGATCCTGACCCCCACCCGTGGGCCAACAGCCCGTCTCAGCCTCAGCCCATCCCTGTCCCCTGGGAGGTGCTGGATGCCGGGTCTGTCCCCCCCTGTCCCCTAGAAAGAGGTGTAAGAAAGAATATAATACTTCACATGCCATCATTTTTCAACTCAACTGTGATTGATGTAATTTAAATGTGTACTTGGAGTGTCAAGGAGCGGATTTATTTTTTATTTTGGGGGTTTTGTTTGTTTGTTTGTTTAATTTTTAACAGATTGTTTCCAGAAGCTCAGTGAGGTTTAATGATATCATTACAAGGTATATTGCATTTTCTCCCTAGATTATATTAATTATCTACCTTTTACTTCCAGTACTCTGTCTCTCTTCTCTTTCTTTGTTGACAGTCAGAATATAAATCAAACCAAGCTCCTCACAAAAACTGAATGGCCGTGAGCTCCAAGGGCATCATTTAGCCTCATCTTCAGGGGTTTGAGCAGGAGAATGTTTGCTTGCATTCATCATTTTTTTGCAGATAGCATAAGCCACAACAAATATATTGCTCTCATGGTGAAATCTTTCTCTTTCATGATATTTATGTTCCTGAACAAAGCACTATTTAAGTACCAATTAATGTCATCTGCGAGACTAGGAAAAGCAGAGAATGTTCTCTCTCTTTTTTTTCCTCTCTTTTTCTTCTTCACAGTGGAACAGTGCCACACCATTGCTTTTCTGTCAGCGTCTCATAAAGTTTCTGCCCTAAATTATTCTGATTCCTGTCTAGAAAAGCTGTAGTGATGGGGATGGAATTACTAGGTAATTTTGACATCACCAGACTTCATCTAGGTCTTTTTTCTGTTCTATTCTCATCAAATAGGAATACCCGCCCCCCCACTGAGGTGAACATGCACACCCTTCAGAGGGCTGCTTTTATACTCCAAGTAAAAATTAGACCAGAAAAGATGATAGGAAATGTATTTCAGTCTATGTCTGAAAGGAGATAACGTGCTTAGGATCTGCTTGTTGCCTTCCAAAGCGAAACTTTCTGAAACATTAATTGTTGAGCTTGGTATTTTCTTTGCTTGCTTTGCTCACATTTTCAACCAACAGCTACGTCAGTGTAAGAATACTCTGCTCCAATGAATTTTTAATTCTCTGCCCTTCTGCATATAAAAACATGACTATAGCTTTTCAGGACTGCATTTCTGTCTTTGTCTTCTTAGAAAATCTGAACAGTGATATCATTTAACTTGTGTTACTTTGCTTTGAGACAAAATTATTAGAAACATGTCTGTTTTAAACTGACACACAGCCATATCCAAATTTCCAAACTTGATTGTGCAGCTTGTTAAAAGCAGAGCTAGTGAAGTTTCCCTTTTTCTGGTGTCACATAATTTTATTGTAGGCTGCTCTTGCTTAAAAATGCATGTGCATAAAGAAAGAAATGAAAACTTCCTTTTGCTTTCCTTCAGATCACTGTGGCTTGGGCCATTGCCTTGAATGGAATTAGGCTCTGATGCATATAAAATACAGTTCAGGTTTGCAACCTCAATGTTTGGATCCAAGTCTTCTCAAACTTAAGGTTGGTTTGGTTACATTCCCTTTATCATGTTGTTGTAAGGCCTTGTTAAACAATACCTTACTCTTCACTGTTAGTGCAACTCAAAGATGAGTTATCCAAACTATGCTTTTATGTTGAGCATCAGATGAACTTGGATCTTTGAAGTGCATGTATTTGGAAGCATACTGTTTCATTAATTGCTTGCTTAACTGAATTTTCCATATTCTATAATGACAAATATTTTAGTATCTATTCACCTATTTGCCTTCAGCTCTCTTCAGCAAGACTGGTAAATGTTAGGGCAATTTTGGTATCTTCTGACTGGCTAAAGTGGTTGACATCCAGAGGACAGTTCAATCCGTGCTGACACAGCGAACACAAAAGCTTTAGCACAGTAACTTTCATCTTGACTCAGCAAGATTTCCAGCACTCACATTTATACGTTTTTGACAGGACACTTCCTAAATGAAGCATTTGCCTTCTGGAGAACTACACCCACATAGATTTCATTTTTCCTGATGTCTGTCAATATCATGAACTTTATTAACAAATTCAAATTCAAAAACAATTTCAATTCAAGAAAGCTGTCCAAGTTAGTTCTTGCTCATTTCTTACATATGAGGATATCTACAAAAACACAGATGCTCAACAATGGATTTTGATGGATGTTTGGATTTGTTTATATAGATGTATCCATTTCATACCAAGACAGATTAGCAGATTAGAGACAAAAAATGAAGGAGCTCTTTAAGAAGAATTTGAGCTCTGATTGTAGGGCTCAGTGCAATGGATTTAACTCACAGTTTCAGAATTTCTTATAGCATAATATTATAATAAAGTCTGACTGGCTGTCTTTTACATTACTGCAAATAGAATAAACAACTTTCTGTTCTTTATAGACATCTGATGCCAATGTTTTGCAATGAAATTGCAATAACTAAATGTATATCAAAGATGCTTATTTTGGCCCCTACGCCTTTGTATAGATTTTAATTCAAAAGTCCCAATGCCATAAAACTCGAGACTTGAACATGGAACAATGGCAGGATATGATCAGCTTTCTCCATATAAGACATACAAACATTTAACAGCCTTGCAAAATTGCAATGACAATTTATCAACCTAGGAAGACTATCTATTTATCCACCCTTTACCCTGAGGAATGATAGCACTTAAAAAAAGGAGAAAAAGCCTACTATGAGCAGGTAAAATTTGGAAAGTCAAATACTGAAATGTGCGCTTGGTTGTGGGTATAATGCATGAAGAAGGGGCTGAATTCGAATGCAAAACTCCATTCTACACTAAGGAACAAGTCTAACTTTGTAGTATCATAAATGTGTTTCTACCCTTCTGTTTGCATTTACTGATAGGAGCGTACTCCTGTAAGAAAAAATCCAGTGGCAACTCACCGGATTTTTAACTATAATTATATACACACACACATACCTCCCCACACACATATATAGTGACTATAATGCAGGAAGCATAATCTTTACAAATTGTATTTATCTGTGCATGTCGTTCCACTTAATTTTGCAACACTACTTATGAAAAATTACTACACCTTGTTCAAATCAGCAGAGAATATATTAACAGGAGTACCTCTTTTCTTTTTTTCTTTCTCTCAATAGGCAGCTTAGTAAAAACTTGCATTAAATAACTGGAATTTTATTTCAAGTAGTGAAATGTTGTAGTGTTTCTAAGTTTTGGAAGAATCTGTCTGGAAGAAACTAAAGTCTGTTTTTGAAGAAATTGAATAGGCAAGCTGCTTAGAAATCCATTGCTACATATCTAAATCAGGAATTGAAAAAAAAGAAAAAGATTTACAGATCTGATTCCATTTTGTTTCCTTTATAAGATCCTGTCTTCTGTGCCGGAACTCTAATTTACTCCAAAGACAGTGCTTCACACAGACAGCTTGTTCTATTATGCTCATAAATTGTAAATTTAAACATTAAATATTGCTTCTGATAGCTAACTGAAGGACAGATCGTTCTTATCCCTACAGCTGTGTACAGATCACATCCTCCAAAGCTTAGCATGCCCTACTAGGAACATTACAGAACAACAGGACTGAGAGGCTAGTCCACGCTTTTTCTCTGAGGCAAGTTTAAGTACACTTGTATCATCCCTGACAGGTATTTTTTGAACTATTTTTGAAAACCTTTAATGAAGGAGATTTCAGAACCTTCCTTATCCAAGCTTATGGGTAGAGAAATTTCCCCTTAATGTCCAATCGAAACATTTTCTGACTGCTTCAGTTTACTTTTGTGTCCAATATGCAAATCAGAGTCCTTAGACATTTGCATCACATATGCTTAAAGGAAGAGGCAAATACAAAAGCTCATGTTTAAAGGCATTTACATACCTATCCCTGCAGATAGGCACCTAGTAGCATGATGAAATATATGGGAGATGCTGAACAAGTCAGTTTCAATGGGAGGTGGCTGGATGCAACAGGTCTCTTCCCCACTAAAACAAAGAAACAGGGGAGAAATTGAGCCTCTGTACTGCCCAGTATGCTTCTCAGCACTTCTCTTGGGACACAGCAGCTATGTACTGGTTTGTAATGTGTCCTAAAGCTTGTGTCGTCAAATGTTATCGTACTGAAATTCACAGGGAGCTAGGGAAATCAGAAAAAGCTACGTCTTTAAACATCTTGGGAGCCCAGGCTGTAGTACTTAAAACCTTCCCTTTCCTCAACAGTTCTGCATCCTACCATCATTCCCTCTGGGACTCCCCCAATGAACTCAGGAGGATTTCTGTGCATACGTGGACTAATGTCTACATTATTTACCATTTAAAAAAAAAAAGAAAAGAAGTGAGTATGTATATCACATACACTGTTCCTGGAAAGAGTTCAGAAATGAATGACAGGGTATGATACCGTTAAGTTTTTCAGAAAAAATGGCATGCAAAATGTGAAGGCAGTTTCAGTAAATAAAACCACTTCAACTGTGCATGACATAGAAAGGAAAAACATTTTCTTGTCCTCCCAAAGACTGAAAACAACCTTAATTTACAGTATATGTCTAATATTAAAGAGATATTGGAAATAAAGAAAAACCAGTTCTAAGAAGGGCAAGGACTTTCTTGCTTTAAAAGCAGAAACAAGAACTTAAGAAACTCCTTTAAATGAAATATTTGTCACAAATTTCATTGCTTTTCTTCATAAAATTAACAAAGCCTGTAGGCGACTAAAAGTCCCGCTCCCTACAGCTAGAGAAACAATTCACTGTTGTGTTTGCTCCAATCAGCAGCTGTTGTTGGTGCTTTTTTTCGATGGTGTTTTGTATAATATACACATTTTTAAAAGGATCCCACAAAATATTTTGTAGTTATACAAATGTGCTAGACGTACACATTAAAAGTGTTTAACCAGCATATTTTTTAGTTCAGAGTATTAAATTAACAACTTCAGGGCTTGGTCCAGTAGCTGTTTGTACAGAGAGCTCTTTGATCAGGAGTCTCGTTTGGATCCATAGCAGGATGGTTTCCATACAGATGATTTATATAGGTCTATCTAATAGAAACTGTCATTATAAACAAACAAACAAAAAAACAAACAAAAGGAAGAACTGCAAACTCTATTACGACATAGCAGTGGCTAAATTCACCTTCTCACACATTCATCCTGTGGCAACATTGGTGGGGATATCAGAATTTCTGTATAACGGCACGATCCAAATTCCACTGCAATCAACGAGAGGTTTTCTCTTGTCTTACTTAATATTGAATCATCGCTAGGAATTTGTTCAAGTTTGGCTAGACATTGGTTGATAACACAGTGTTCTCTCTTTTGTTTTCAATATTTGACATATTAAGATACAGTGGGGAAAAAAACACAACACAAAAAGAAAAAAAAAGAAAAAACATTTTACTAGATTTTTACATTTAGTAAATGGTACTTAAACTCCATGGACATGGAAGTAATTTTCAACTTTACCTTTGAAATTTTACCTTTTTCCATATTTCATAGAAAAGAAACGCTCTAAGATACCGTTTCAGACCACAGAATTATTACAGAACATAAAGATTATATGCAAGGGCTTAATCCTTTTCCCAACAAAGATGGTAGCCAACCCCATTTTAACTCCAATGGGAGAGGGGTCAGCTGAGAATGTGCCATGTTCCTAATTTCAAATCTCCTTTGTGATAAAAGAGTCAATAGTTTGGCATATGCTTTGCCTTTGTAATTTGAATTCTATCAACAACTATTCCTAGCCACAAGAGAAATATTTTTAGGCAATATATTTGTATAGTTTCACAAAACTATGTCAGAGAGAGATGCGTGGGTGCTTGCGTGTGTGTATGTACGTATGTATGTATGTATGTATGCATACTTACGAGTTTGGGATGATTTTCTTAAAATACTTAACTTCACTTACATTATATCTTACATTGCAAAATGTACAGACACCCAGTGTTCTTTTTAACAACATATACAGGTGAGTTTATAGAGCCTTATAAAAGATTTTGTGATTCCAAATTAAAAACCATAGAAATATAATCAAAATAATGGACAGTGATTTATACCTCTGATAGTACATAGCGCTCATTCTGGTAATATTGACAGCTGCATCTTTGGCATTGAAAATTCATTACAACTTTTAGACAAAATGTTGTTGCTTACAGCTTTTTTTTTTAAACAAGAAAAAACAGGATTGACCAAAATACGAATATTGGGGAAGTACTATTAAAGGTTTATTTTATTTTTGTTTTTAGCAAGGATAGCTTAGGAACCCTGAATTACCTTCTCACTTTAGTGTATGGTGTAGACTGTATGAATCCATTTAAAAATCAACTAAGTTGTACCACGTTTTTCGGAAAATTATATATAATATAATATATATATATTTTATATTTATTTAGAAGCTTTGAAATAGTACAGTAAACACTTTGCAACACGGTGTATAAACTACAGAATGTCTTTGATAATTTTGTGGGTCTTCAGATTAACAACATTTTTATGACCCACAGGTGAAAAGAACATGATCACAATCTCTCTTGTAAAGTTGGAATAGTTTGGGGAACACTTGATCACACAAAAATAATATAAAACAGTCAAGTTTAAAACAGTGATATTGCATTTATAATGCACATTTCTTTTATCTGTACGATTGGCTTCTTGTGGTGAATATAAACATCTAAAGGGCTCAGTGACATTTTGGAGAGAGAAAGATATATAGTGCTGTAAACAGGCACACACTGATCAGAGAGGCAAGATCAGTTGCCTCTGAAGGTTCTACAGTTCTACACATTTCAACTCATTTCTCAGGCCTGCTGAGAGCAATTAGGTCCTATTGTTGGCCATGATGTCTCCAACAGCACACAAATCCTTCAGTTACACAGAACTGGATGGCCAAGATAATGAAGTTGAAAGTTGATGCTTTTTGTTGGTCGACTTTTGTGCAAATCATGCTGCTTCAGGTAAGTCCTGTAGAAGTGACTAGCATATCCTTTTCCGTGCTGCAGGAAAGAAAGAAAGACACTTCTGAGAGAAAAAAAAAATCAGTCTCCAACAGTTCTTAGGTTTAGTATTTCTTAGAGCGTAGAGAAACAAGCAAAACTTGTCACAGGCTGTCGCTTAAAATTCCCATTGTAGCAAACAGTTTAATGTTGATTCACTTTTCAGAGAAAAGTCTTTTGGAGGCTTGATAGCCTGAAAACCAAACTTCACATGCTGGTTTATTATTCTGTCTAACATGTCATGGCAAGTATTCCAATGTGCCTATACAGAATCAGTATAAGAACAAGGCAAATAGTCAGACTTGCAGGTTCAATATTACTGGAACTTCCAAGCCTATTTTTTCCTAGTTCAGCTTGTTATTTGCAGCAAGATCTAGAATCCCCCAAAGATTCAGAAGCCGGTTTTCCTTCTCTTTCAAAGTGAACCATTATCCTCATCACCAAATGACCCTTTAGTCTGGTTTGACAGAGACAAAAAAATGGTGCATTAGTGCTACAATTCAAATTTCAGCATTTACTGTCAGGCTGGAAATTAACTCGTGTTACACAGATGAAGAAGGTCAATGCATTAGCAAACCCATATCCTAATCCACCAGCTGTGGTAGCTGTATTACCTCAAGACACTGGCTATTTTAACTGTAATTGGGAGCAAAGGTAACAAATGATTTGTACTAGCATTCAGGAAGACCCTGGGTTAAATTCTGATCTCAGTCACACATGAAGTTGAGACAAGGAACTAACTCACTTGCTGAAGTATTATCATCATCATCATCTTCATTATTGTTTAGTAAAGCTTTTTAATGATAAGATCAGGTTTTACCTTAGCTCCAAATTGACTAAATCCCTACCTGAAATTCAGTATATTTCTGTGCATGAAGTGTTGCAACTAAAACAAAAAGGAATCTTAACTTTAGAATGAATCTTTGAATCAAGCCATCCATATATACATGTTGATGCTTGCATGCTGACACACAAACACATCCAGTCTCCGTTCCATTTAACATAAATGTATACATTAGCCAGACTTATTCACTATATGTATTCACCAGTAAACATATGAAACATATTTACTGTATCACAGGGAAGTTAGATTACTTAGAGGAAAATGGTAACGTGAGTGTTGTATGTTCATCTGATCTGGCCTGCCTATGCCATAGGACACATGCAGAAAAATGTGAAAAACATTTATGTATAAGCTATCTGTGCAACATACGGACAATTGCTGGACATGTTATTAACATTAAAATTAAAACATCTAGTATATGATGTTTCGGATGTTTCAATTCTGTAGCAAATTAGTAGCAGAATTAGAAAGTATTTTTGAACGCTTCCGCAAGATACTTTTTTATCATTGTAGTTAAGATTAGTGAGATCAGAATCTTGATGATGTTTTTATGCAGTATATGATCAGACCAATCAAGTTTCTAGATATCTTTTAAAATCTCTTTTTAAATATTACAAGAAACAATCATTCCAATAATACTAATAACAAGACTTATTTGATCTTCAAAACTTTTTTCCAACAGTTCACTAATAATTTCAGTTCTCTTGTAAAGATGTAAGTACACCAGTCAAGATTGCTGTCTGCCATTGAAGAACTCATGCTGCAGTACAGACATAGTAGGACTTTCATGGGAGAGAGCTATAGAGATAGGCAGCCGGGGCAACTGCTGCTTTTGTGCAGCACTGCGGTCCTTCTGCTCCTGTCTGACGCAGTGCATCAGTGGTGTTGATGTGGCACTTGAGGTGCACAGCAAAATCTGTTTATGATATTCTTTCAGATAATACAGAGATTGAGTTATTGGCTGCGTCTAGTCTTTTGCCATGTAAAGTAGTGCATTTTTTAATTTTTAAACGTCAGTTAATATGCTTATATTACAAAACAATTGGGCCATTTTACAGCAATAACTAAATGTTACACATCAGGGTGCAGAACACCTGCAATGCTCCCCACCTACAAAAATCCTTGTCCCAAATCCTGAAGTTTGCTCTGCCAACACATAAAATGCATTGGATTTCAGAAGCAACTTTTGTCCTCCATGATGGTTTTTTTCTGTATTTGCACAGAAATCTTATGTGCAAGCAAATCCCTCCATGTCTATACCAGTTTCCGTCTTTTTACAGATGGGGAATATAAATCAGAGAGGTTAAATGGAAAGGAGGATGGACTTAGCTTAAAACAGAGAGCAATGAAAGTTCTGACATCTGTTTCTGGCTCTGTGTGTGTGCATGCATGTGTGTTCATAAATAAACTTTAATAAGAAACACTAAGCCTCTCTGTATCACAATTTCTCCATCTGTAAAATGGGAATAATATTGCTTACCTATCTCCTAGAGGTGCAGGAAGGTTTAAATCACTATTCTTTATAATCCACTTTGAGATCCAGAGATGGCAAGTGCTATAGAAATGGAAGTATCAGAGTCAGTGTAAGAGCTGGAACAAGAACACCATAATTTCTGGTGCCTAATATCTCCTCTGAGATCACAGCTCTCTCTTTCATTCCTATTTTATCTCCTGTTTCGAACTCTCAAACTAGTGCATAGGGAAGCTTCAAGTCTATGTGAGTACAGATATTAGTTAGAAAGAGGGTTTTAATAATAAGCAGTTTCATAATTCTGTTAATGTAATACTACTATTTGTACATAAATTCTAATAGTGTTTGAGGTGAACAAGATGATTAAATAATCACAAGTATTCCAATTAAAATTCTTAGGGTACACAATTTGTGCTGTACTGACTATTGATCCTTCCCCAAAGACCTTAACAAAGATTTTGAGTGTTACAGTAAGAGCGCTCAATGCATAAAATTTATATGGAATTGCAATAAAAACTGGAAGTAAAAAACAGCAAAAGTATATTAAGATTCATTTGTTCCTCAGTACACATTAGTAAGCCTCCCATTCACAGTGAGCTAGTTCTGTGTAGACTGACGAGAGACGACATGTAACGACATCAGTGGTAGATGAACAGAAAAAGAAATGAAAAACACTAACAGAAGGAACAGAAAGGAGAAAATAAAGTATGCAATGATTATTCCTAGCTTATGAATCAGAAATTAACAGAAAATACTGTAAAGTCTCTTTAATAAATCCTCCTTTCACCCTGTTGTGAATCATCCTATTGCATCCGAACTTGATGTCAGACTACTACTTTGCAACCATGAATACAGTCATATACATTTCCTCTTTTGGCAAACCCTAGAAGGGATTGCCTGTACTTGGAAGACCTTCAAACTCTCTGAATAAAAATTTTCCCCTGCTTAGTATTGCTAGCTAATCTAACTAGGAGGGAGAGAAGGCCCACTGCGTCCCTCCGCGGCTGGCAACCAAAGCAGCAAAAGACGACACATGCCATACCTTTTATAACTATTGTCACTTGCACTCTATACTGTAGTTAAGAGCTCCATAAACTCCCACAGCATTATATCTGCTATAACAGAATGACTGCTGGGTTCCCCAAAGTGCCAACAGTCTAAAGATCCAAATGAACCCCTAGATAATAAAATCTCCAAAGAATATCAAATGCCAGGCATGCTGCTGCTGTTACAGAAATATTGCTGTTTCCCCTTCACTTAGGAGAAAGAAGACACTTGAACCTAAAAAACTCTCTTTTAAATCAAAGAAAGCTACGCAACAGGAGAACAGGGGAAAAAGCCAGTACGTAAACTGTCATCTTGCTATTTCAGATCCAAATTCTGTAAGTAAGCACAATATCCAAGTAATATTTGTCTTTATATGGGCTTTCAGATATGGGCTTCTATGCAAGCACTCAATGCATTACGTTTTTTCTCGTGGGTACCCTGTAAAAAAAAGTGTGCCTCACTATGCCACGTTTATGCAGATCAGGCGGTCCCCACGCAACACTGCAACTGATACAGAGATTACGGGAGGCTGTAATCTCCTGCATTCCACTCAGAAATAGCCCAACTATTCAGGCTTCACAGTGAATGCCTTTCACTTGTAGTGAACAATAATTCAAAAAGGAGTTAATTACCTCATATACATTATGGCAATGTTGGTTTTAAATTTGCATTATTAATTTTAACTCTCTTTATATTTTTATGGTTCGCTTTACAGTCTATACATTAACTGTAGCAGATGAAATATTGCCCTTCACCAAGTCCCATTAGCTTTGACAGAGCCAGGAATGGATAATTCTAGTGACAACCAACAGACTGCAAATTCAGCATTCTTGTTTTAACTCAGCCCAATTGAACAGAGACCAGGATTTAAGTAGTGGTAGAAGGTATTCTCTATGAAATAACCTGGCTGTTTCAGTTAACCTGGAGCTCTAGTTCAGTTATCAGCAACTATATTTTTGGAAAAAGGTCAACAAGTGAATGGGAATGCAGAGTAAACTACCATAGCTCCCTCACCCTTTGTAGTGGTGTATCCAGGTAAAGGGTGAGACACACGGCTGGGGCTGGGGCTGGGGGATGTAGGATGGGGATTACTCTGCTGCCACCCATGTTCTGTGGATAAAAAAGTATTCCAGTCATTGCAGGTGTCAATTCAGTATCTTTTGCAATCCATAAAGTCTTTTTTTTTTTAATGAGCTATTACTTAAAGATGTTTTTTAAAGCATTGCTAATAATATTTTATGAAAACTCCACTAACGGCATTATAAAAAGAGATTGTCCGGCATTATAAAAAGAGATTGTCTTATCCAGTCTGATAAACTTTGGTACACAAATATGAAAATAATATTTTTCTCATACATCTTTTCCTCATGAATTAGTTTAAGGGGAACTTTTTTCCTTTTCTTTCAAGGCTTTAGTTAAGAGATTTTGTGCTTCAAATCTATGTACTCTGTGGAGCACACTTGGACAACATAGCTTGCGTTCCAGATGCCCCTGTTACATTTTACACAATTAACGTGGTGGTGTTAATTCCGTATTATACCAAATAGTTGAAAAAAGGAAGATGGAACATACTTACTTTTGTACTTTAGAAAATAAAAAAGGCCAGCTCTCCCCTAACGTCAGTGAGTCAGATGGCTCTGGTGGCCGCTGTTCATGGGCTTATGTATCTGTCTGAAGACTCCTGAAGGCCACCAAGGGAGTTAGGTAAGACTGAGGCCACATTCTGTCTGGCCATTTCTGGCATCTGACAAGATAGGGAAGGCAGGAGAAGCTCCCACATGTGAACATGTAGGTTGCACCAAGGCAGAATTTGTCTCTAATAAAGACATGGAATTCGGTATGACTGAAATGTTCTTTCTGGCATCTGCAAAACCCGAAATATAAATATTGTTTCTAAAATAAACAAAGAGCATTTGGACTGATGGGTACAATTACCCAGATTTCATGTGAAACAAAAGAAAAAATAGTGAGCATTAGGTCTTCAGGCTGTGAATAAATAAAGTAGGCCAAAATGCAGAAGTCTGTAATTGTTGCACTGAATCTTTTCTGGAAACAGACTTGCTTTTAGCTAAATAAATAAACCCCACAGACCATTAAAATCTTTCCTTCCTTTGAGAATACATCTTTACTTCTGGAACAAAGATGATTCTGCCAAAAAGCTCTCTTTTGTATAAAGTAAACAATGTAACCACATTTATTGTCCTTTCCTCTTGTCTTGCATTAAGTGCATACATTTCCATGTCTATATTCATTTAAATGAGTTCAAGAAACAGCAATTCTCAGCCAAGCCAAAATTTGACAGTGGTGGACACTGCACTGACCATAGTCCAGTGAACATGACAAATAGTATTACCTACTCCATGAAAAGGGGGAAAGAGGTTTGTCCGTTGCACTTAAATGCAAAACTGCCACTTTTCAAATTTGAACGTTGTGTTGAATTCTGTATCAACAACTTAAACAGATTATCACTCTTTTCTGAAAAAAGTTCATTGACCAAATTTCTGACTGATGCATGTTGCCACTTCTGTTAGCTTCATTTCAAGATCGGAAAATACATACTTAAAAGATATTTTTGATGTTTGGAACATGTCTCGGTAAATATTTTCATATGGCAAATGGGATACCTGATACAAATGTTGACACATCATGACAGTCACTGAAATAATGTTTCTCTAGTGCTAGTGAGTGCTCCAAGATTTATATTCTACCTGGACTTAGCTGATCCCCTGAATAAAAAAAAGCATTTCAGTTCTTAAGAATAAGTATCCAAGTCCCAGTTCATGTAAGCACCAGATAAAATTTCTCTCTGTTTAGGACTATCCTCAAGCATAGGCTTAAGTTTAAGCACTGACCTTAATCAACATGTGCTTTACATCAAACATATGATTGAGCAGGATTTTCTTTTGAATCAAGTCCTGGATTTTGTCATCAATGTTCTGTGGTACATAAGATACTTTTACGTGCGTTTGATTTTCTGTTCTAAATGCTGACAATTTTTTTTCACTGCCAGCAACAGCCCAGTGGCATAGTACATGTCAGATTTGATTTATCTCTCGTTGCCATTATTTACTACAGAAACAATGCTTTTTAGTAACTACAATTCAGCACAGAAAGTGCTAAGCTATATTCTATAATGTACCATAAAAATACCAAAGACAGTTTTCCCACAAGATACAGTGAGCAGAAGAAAGCATTTTTGTCTTTCTGTACTATTATAACCATATTATCTACCTGAAAACACTAAAGATAATACATGAAATCACCATTATATTCAGAGAATTATGGAATATTTAATTTTGCAAGAGTTCTTATAATTATATACTGTATTAAGACCAGTTAAATAACTCCTAAATTATTCCTGATGTATGTCAAACTTAGCACAGAGCATATTCCCTAAGAATATTTCCAAATTCTCCATCAACAACTTATTCTAATTGCATACATGTTCTAGTAGCAAATTCACATTATTCACGATTCACTGTAAGCTAATAATTTTGGTACTATCCTTAGTAATACCAGTATTTGTATCCTTTCTTTTTTTATAAAAAATGCTTATGTATTTGTACGCAACAATCGTTTCTTCTCAATCTTCTTTTCTTCTTCCTCCATGTGGTTTTTTTTTTTTTCAGAATTCACCATTTGATTGCACTCTTCTGAAATCTACAATATACATCTCTTTAAGCTGACAAGCCTGAAAATGAACATGTCAGTTTGAGAGTTAACCAATGCAGGATACACTAAAGGCTGGCTACAACGTGACTTAAAATTTTCAGTGCCCTGGGGAGAAAAAGAATGATATGAACCATTCCTCCTAAATTGCTCTTAAGTGCCTACATTCCCTATAGATTCAAGGGAGAAGCACACATGTATAAGTCACTGTCTGGTGGCCTTCAGAGGTGCCTAAATTAATCATGCTGGATTTGGCCTGAAATAATTAAATTTACTTGTTCTTACATGAGGTAGCATGCATTCCAGTATTACACCAGCATCACACTGTGTACTCCTATCCAATTTATCTTTGCCACGATGCTTTTTCCACCACCCCTCTCTCCTAGCAGGGATTAGGTGGCATTAGGATCCGGCAGGTATGTCCCCTCTCTGTTTGTGAACGCTTTATCTTCCATTTCTAAAGCATAGTACTTAACATTGTTTTTCATGAGCAGCATACACTCAGATTTCAGAGTCCTTCCCAGTTTACCAAGATAACATACTTAAGTGTATCATATAAACTTCTCACAATCCTTTCAAAACTTCTCTTGTTCAAAAAGACATATTGGCTCGGTTTCTATCCATGAATGAAATTTGCCCATGACCATTCTCTGCCACTTAAGACTACCAGAATGAAATGCTTTATAGCCACATTATTGAAATTTCTCAGCCGTACCAAGCAATATGTGGGGGCCATATACTGTGATCATATTCCATCTGCTTTTGGGAATGGTCCCTGGCCCGTGTTCTGACACCCGCACCACGTCCAGGACTTGTTAGGGAAGAAAGCTAGTTGACACAGGCTAAAGGCATGCCAGAGAGCGTAGAGTACAGACCATAACATTCCAGTGGTGGGAAGGATCCTGTTTAGTTAATTCGAAGCAGCGTAGCCATATTGGACATAAAGAATATTGGAAGTACAAAGCACGCAGCACTTTATCTCAAGTAGAGCAGAAAAAAAGTTATTACTGCACCTCGTTTGTAAGCAAGAACTTTTTTAGATCTCAATTCCTATCAATACGCACAGCTGTGTGCAGCTACATTCAATTGTCATCTGAATTCCAATTGAGAATAGATGGATGTCAAATTAAAGCACAAATAGGCAACTAAAAAAGTCACAAAGTGACAGAATTTTACTCTGACATAAGATGAATCCACAATATCAGCATCTATCACATTCCTTATGAATAAAGAAAGGTTGCATTCAAGCAGTTTCATAATGAATCGTTTTCCAGTGCTGAATGCAGCTATGATGCTGGAGGTGAAAAGATAAGGTCAGAGGACTCGGGTCACTTGCTAAAACAGGAGTCTGTCATCCCTGTAACTTCCTTGGTGAATTTGCTCTGCATCCTTTTTTTTTTAATTTCTAATCCACATTACTCCTGGTAACCTATGAAAATGTCATGTAAAATAACATGATTTACACATATGAAATAGATTCATATGTACGCAAGAAATGCAGATTTACTCTTGCAACTCATACAGGCACATAATTTTCAGCCAGAATTTAGGAAGCGAGTTCTGAAGATTTGCTTCCCCATGTCCACAATATTTTCTTCAACCAATAAAGACCATTATCCTATCAAAGAAAAAAATTAAATTACCTTAGGCGAGCTGGGATTTTCAGTGAATCCACATTGATTACTATCATCATAGCTAGTTCTTCCAACAATTTATTAGGTACTGAAGTTAAAAATTATATTCTGATTGTCTGTATCTCCTACTTCCTGTCTTACAAGAAGGTACCAAATACATCATTTCTCACTCTTCTGACTTCACCATACTATGTTTCTAAAACAAATTAAATATATTGACAGCTACTTCCCAGCAGCAGTCATCCTACTGCTAGCATGAAACTGTGGATTCTCGGTGGCTAGTGTACAAATAGAGCTGTTTACTGGCTTGCCAGATAAATAGCAACACCGATCCCTATAGTGTGCTTGTCCAAACACAATAAATAGATGTAGTTCCTTCTCTTACTGGCTATTTGTTGCATTCTTTAAATGGCTTTCCCTATTTTTCCTCCTTTGGTCAAGGAAAATACAAAAAAAAGGGAAGGGAAGCCCTCAAAAATTAAAGCAGTGGAAATGACAGCGGAAAATCAGAGTTATTGTGTGCAGCAAAAGAGCCACAAACAAGAATAATTTCCTCTGCTGTGCAGGCCAAGGAGTTCCTCAGATAGAGGCAAGCAGAGAGGAAAAACTTTGCTGTGCGTAGACCCAAGATTAGGCTCACATTCAGTTTTCCAGCTCCTGACTGTCACAATAAGGAGGTTTGTACATGTAAGAATAGCATTTATTCATAATGAATAGAATTTGCCTATCAAAAATAAATAACTTTAGTGCATTTGAAAATTTTAACTGCAAACATCTCATTGCTTTCCAAAGAGACTCATGTCCGTAAGTGGCTAAATTACTTTTGTCATAGGATTTAAATTTCTAGGACAAGAGGCATTTTGGAATTTTAAACCAGCATAACACAGTAATCTCAAAAATTACTCCTAAAGTTTCAAGCAATCTTTCTGCTGTTTTTTTTTCATATCCCACTGGTAGGAATCGAGAAAATGGTATTTTGTTATTTTAAAAAAAATCTCCACAGATGGTATATTCACAGCAGACATAAGCACTCTCAAAATTGACAAATGAATAAATATAGCACCAGTCTGAGATAGTTAGATACGCAAGATTTGTATGTGTTCCAGTCAGAACTGGCAAATACAGACTTTTACAGCTATTGCAGGAAAAGAAATAGTTGAAATGTTATATTTTTAAGGCAAACTAAAAATATAATTTTCTTTAAATAAAAGTTACTCAAGTTTGTTTAACTTTTTCCCGCAGTGTAGTTGCAAAGAGCTCTAGAGTTGTCTAAGATAAAAGATGCTATGCAAGCCTAATAACAGGTACATTTTTTATCAGTATTTTGTACAGTACAGGGTACTGTTAATTCTGTCCAAGATCTCAATTACATAAAGAGATTCAAGCAAACAGTACCTGCAAATAGAACAGCTAATACCTGTGCTTTAAAATTAAAAGAATGCTTATTTCTTTTTCTTATAGTCATTATCTTCATAAAAATTGATAAAACTAATGTAATTGGGCTACAACCAAGTTATTTTTGCATATTCATATATTCCTTTCCAATTTTGCTTTCTGAATTATCCGTTTCCTTTCTATTATTGCAGTAATACTGTGTAAGTGTTCTTCCCTTTGAGCGATAGCTGCAAGAGGAATACGTTCAGCTGAAGAATGCAAACCAGTCATGAACGTGAGATAAAAATACCTTTCAGAAGTTATGCAGTGATCACTGAACAGTGAATCATCATAAGTGGTTTACTCAAGATCATCAAGTACCTACAATAATGAGTCAAAATACATCACAGTCTTGCTCTCCCCATATTATATTTTAATTAGTATTACCTGTTTAATTTTTATTTCAGGTTTGGGGTTTTTTTGGTAAGCTTTATTTCCCTAATAGAGATGATGTATCTGAAGTGGCAAACTTGAGCTATAAGTGAATAAATCTCTCAGCATTTCAGATACAACAAAATGGGAATGCTCTATTAGATTTTTTAGAAAAGTATTCAGTTAGGTTTCTTAGCATTATTAGAGGTTGGCTTTTCAACTCAGCCTCCATTGTTGCTGAGCAAATTTGCAGGTACAAAGTCATTTTCATTTGTGCAGAAACGAGAGCTGTATCCTGTCCCAGAGAGAAATTCCTGAATACAAGTGAAGAGTTCCCCTGTCTGTGACAGGATATGCAGGATATTCAGCTCTGCAGATCAGATCTAAAGTCGAAAGATACAATTTTAACATGCTTTTTAAGCACAAAACTGTACTATTCACAAAGGAACAACTCTTTCACTATGCACGTATCATTTGTTTATTCATACTCATAAAAATTGCATTTCAATGCAACTTTTTTTTTAATCCAGCATTACAATGTTTTCTTTCTTCTTACCCCAAGACCTGTAATATGTACATGCAATTTATTGGTGCTAATTTGTTTGCCTTTACTTCTGTGCATTTTTACTTCAAGTATGTGTGAAAATCACCAATTGAGTTAAAAATGATTAATGAAGGGATCAGACAGCTCAAAAGTTTACTTGATCTGTATTAGAAATCAAGTAGGCTAATTTTAAAAGCAAAAATGTAGAGAGGCCTCATTTTTAAAAATGAATCAAGTGTCCCATTCAAAATAGCTGTTATTTATGTTTATGCAAATGTAATGCTATAACATCTACCACAGCTGTGATAAAACTACACAAATAATTTCCAGAAATTAGATGTAACTAAACAAAAAACGAAGAAAATTCTTCTTCCATCATATTAAATGTACAAAATTGTAATTTCCTTCTTTTTTTTTTGATACTTTTCCAAAACAGTAAAGACCTTGCTTAAAACATCTTTTCATATATTGATGTTAAACAGCAGCAGAAAATGTTCTGTTACATATCCTGCCATACAGAAATAGGCCTCTCTGATGCTAACTAGATCAAAATACCCCCAAAATATTTACATGCACTTTTTTTATTCCTTTGAAAAATAATCAAAGGATTGTGAGACACTTCTTGTCCTGGTATAAAGACATGAACATTTTTCTCTTCTAGGTCATTTGTTCTAATCTAATTCAGGGAGATGGATAATGATTGTAAGTTAAACCGTTCTTTGTGCTACCTCTGTGGTAGATGATTTGAAATAAATTGATGGTCCAATTCCTAAACATTCAACTGTGCGAAGACTTTTGAAAGCTTTTTAATTTTATTTGTAAACCAGCTTGACTTGGATAGGTCAAGTAGAGCAGGTGACAAATATTTTGCAGAATGAGAACCTCGGACTACATCTACACTTTCACATGAACACAGGGACTTGTGCTCAGACCCTAGCCCAGTCTCCCTGCTTGTGTACAGACCTTCATTGTACCTCTACTGCAGAGTGAGTTGGTGGCTATCCAGGCTAAGAAACAGAGGCACGGATTGAGGACAAGCTTACCTTTGAATTTTTTGGATGATACAAACAAGTCTCATGCAAATCATTTGACTCTGCAAGCCTAAACTGATGTGCATCTATCAAAGCTAGCGGTGATGTTTAGTAACCATGCCACACAAATCAAAACAGTTAGCCAAAGAAAGGGATTTTTCTCCCTTCCAATGCACCTTGCTTAGGCGGCCAGCTCTTTGGGGAAGAGACCAGCTTTTTTATTCTGTCTCTATGTATATGTCATACCTAACATGATAAAATCCTGATTCATACCTAAAAGATATTGATGGTGTTGGCAAGAATTACCATGATAATGATATACTTTCATCAGTGAAGATGAAGGTGCTTGCGTGTACATAGAAAATATTGCAGAGCTAATTAGGGGGCTACTTTAGAACACAATTATTATTCCAGAATGTCTCCCTGTATACACACTGTTATTCTGTGTAGTAAATTGTGCCTTTATGTAGTTTATTTTAACTTGCTTCCAAAGTAGATTAAGCTATGCCGAAGGAATTTTTTAGGGCAAAATAAGCATTTCTACATAGAAAGTTAAGGTATTATGCCAATATTTGGGTGTTTTCATATATAAAAAAAAAACCTATCCTCTTAATAGGAAGAAAAAAATATTCTATCACTAATGTCAGTACGTAACTTTAGGAAAGCTCTAATTATAAAAGAAATGCACATCTAGAATGATCCACAATTACAGAAAAAAAAAAATTTAAAGTTACTTCTTATCATCAATTACAGACCAAAACACTACTGAGATGGATGTAATGGTGCTATTCCCACTGTTGCCATCTCAGGACCTGGTCCAAAGTATTAGAAATAGATCAGAACCAGACTGATCAGGTACTCATTGTGAAGATAATCTCTGTTAGATATCCTACAGAACCTGGGACAACAGAGTTTGAATCTTGGATTAGGGTTTTTGGTCACTACAGTAAAAATACTTATAAAAATAAGGGCTAATATAACCACCACTGAATGAAAAATTAGATAGAAATGGTTAGAATATATTTTTAAAATATAGGCATTGTTCAAAAGCTACATTTTATTTTCCTCACCGATGTTATTATTTCACTTGTTTTATTTTCTCCAGTCAAGTTCAGAATCTCTTTCATGTTCTATGAACATTCAAGTCATTATGAAAATTTCTTAACTGTTTGCAGAAAGGCAGTGTTCAAATCACATGGATGAATAAGAAGGAATAAGTGTAAGCTACACAGTAAGAAGAATATGCAAGTTAGAAGAATCCTGGAGTCACTCTATGAGAAAACTGTTTTCAAAAACCCTACAATTTATTGATCCCATCACAATTTTATAACTTGTATTCATAATAAAAACTTAAAACATATGTAAAAAATATATTCATCAAAATATATTATTTGAGTACAAAGAAATCTACTTTTGGTGTATTCTGCTCAGAATAATATACAGAATATGTATGTTTATGTGGAAATTGGTGGACGAATAAGTCCAATGGCTTAGACCAGTAAGGTGAAAATTTGACAATGGGACATAAAGAAACCCTTTCAAGTATGAGGATTTATATCTTTTTCTACATTATAATTGGTAATATAGCTGCTGCTGTTTTCATTTATCCATGCAACGACCTAAACTTGAAACAACAAAGAAGCAACCACCCAAATCCCCAGTATTAAGCCTTTGGTTTCAATCACACCCCATAATCATAAGTTTGACAGATTGCTGTATTATTTGTGTCAAATGTGTATCATTTTATCAAATGTGTATGATCTTATCAGTTCACGACCTGGTTGCCCTTCAATTGTTTTGGTGCCTTGCTGCTCTCTTTGAGAATGGCAAACGAAAGCGCCCAGCTTACCTTCTCTGTTTTCATGCAGTCTCCTGTTTACTTCATGTCCCTATCAGATTGTCTAAATTAATTAGTACTAAGCTTTTGGTATGACTTTGCATAGAAATATTTTCAGTATTTTTGCCATTATGCTATGTATTTCGATGGAACTAATAGACTGGCTAGAGCAACATAGTGATATGTTTTGTAATACTTTTTTAGTGTCTTTTCAATTCAATTCCTTTTTACAACCTAGCATTTTATTTCCTTCTTGCTGGCTTTGTACATTGGGGGACACTATTCAGGGAATTATTCCATGGTCTGTTTTCTCAAGAAGAGTTCAAATTTCTCATGATAATATACATTGCCTTCCTCATTTATCTTTTCTAAGGTTCTGCACTGAACGTACCCATTGGAACACAGTGCAGGAATCACCAAGCAGACACAAACTGGAGCAAATACACTCATATGGGACAGTGAAAGCTCCACGTAGAGCTACCAGTCTACATTTGTAGCTATTGCGCAAACGGCACAGCTTAAGCGAGTAAGTTTGCTCAGCTATTCCGCTGTGCTGACACTGCTCTGCAGCTTTCAATTCCAGAGCGAGCTAGGTCAGAAGCAGACTGGGTTTTCTGGACCATGCTTCAGTGCACAATGTGGGCATATGTAGGCTATTAGAGACTTGATTGACCTAAACCATTTTATGTCATCTGCAAATACCGCCCACTTTTTCTCATTTTCGTTTCTAGATAATTAATTTTTTAAACTCCGTGGATCTCTGCATAGACAATTGGAGAGCTCTGCTTCTGCTAAAATGTTCCATTTATCCTTATGGATTTTTTCTCTTAGGCACAGAGAGTCTGGTAGCGCTTTGCCCTGTGACAACACTTGCTTACTTTAGTAGCTTCTTCTACTACACAGAAACTATGCTAAAGGGTTTTTTTGACAGTTCAAATACACTATATTGATTAATTCTCACCCACTCTATCAAAATTCTAAGAGATTGACAATCTTTCTGTGCAATTTTCCTGGGCAGATGCCAGCTACCTTGTTCCTAAAACCCCTGAGTAACAATTTTATGTCCTATGCTAAGGTTTCTCACTGGTCTCTAATTTACAAGATTTTCTAGTACCTTTTTTAATGATAAACACAACTTCTGACATTCTTTGCTTACTAGCTTTTGTTAGAAACTGAAAATTAAAGAAACACATAATCCACTGACTTCTTCCTATTTGTTTTAGTCAATTTTTCAACAACATCCTCCTCCATGACTCAGTCTTGCACGTTTATTTGAAACGATTACCTGGGATGGGTGGCTTCCTAAATATGCCCGTCTTTCTTTCTCCGTCCCTCCTCTGGTAAATACAAATGCAAAGAAGCAGTTTAGGATCTCTGCAATGCCCTTGTCCTCACAAACTGCAGCTCAAGAGACCCACCAATTCTCTCCTAGCTTACTACACTTGACATCTTAAAAATTGTCCATATTTATTTGCATGCCTTTGGCTATGTGCTCTAAGAAGTCCCTCTTATCTCTACTCCTAAAGTTTACCTGCTAGAACTTATGCTCTTTTCTGATCATTTTGCTTAAGAACCTCTCTTTTTTCAAGAGACCTTTTTAGTTCAAATAGGTTTTGTATTCTGCAATATACTTATTTTTCTTTGCTACTGATTTTTCATATGGCTGTTTTCCTACATCCTGCAACTTTTTATACAGGTTTTTTTCAGAATGAGGGTTCTGTTTCATACATTTTAATCACTTCTTTTAAAAAATCATTCTACTGACAAACTGATTTTGATATGATCTTCTCTGTTAAGAAGTTGAATTTCTTACAATTGCAATTACCCAGTGGCTTAACTAAAGTTCCTTCCTGAATCAACTTCCTCTTATGCATTCCTCTTGCCTTATTCATTGAATACATTATTAATAATGAATTATTTACTCATTGCTACAACTGTTGTGCTCACTTTCTTTTCTTTGCTCCTGTTATTTGCTATACAATTCTAATCTGAAATTTTACTAAAGAAAATATTAAATAAGGGAAAATAAAACAGAGAAATATTACTCTTGTTTTGTAGCAGTTTTAGCTTTGAGGTTCAATGAAAAAAGCAAAACTAAATCTGGATCCTCAAGTGTGGATTATGTCATACCACTCATTTATATTGTTTACTTCTGACGTTTTACCTCCAATTTTTTATGCCCTTATACCAGAAAAGTGTAAAATGTAGACCAATGTCTATATGTAAACACATTGTTCAACAATACTACTTATGTTAACTGAACAAAATTTAAAATCCCTAAACTATCAATATAAGTATTTTGTTGTTATTTGAAATAAAACTCCCAGGCCTAGAACAAAACAGAACAGAACTACCATTGTGGTGTCACCAGATGTAATCATTATTGTAATGCACATACTGCATTGGAACTCTGTTGTGATAAGACCATCAGTGCTACAAAACTCAAAATTTTTAACTGAAGTGATAGAGATGAAATCAGTACTGCTAGATTCCAGCTTAGTACTAAAAAATGTTACTTAGAGGTAAATGATGGAAGACCACATAGGGAAAGACAGAGTCATGAGGCGTTAGGTCATAGCTAACTGAAATTTCACATTGGTCTTTAGAGTATGACCAGATGATTGATGCCTGACATTTTAGCCTACACAAAATAAGCTGATTGTCTCAGGACAGGTTTTTTAGGAATGGCTTTCACATATCAGAATTGGTATCCAAATTTAGAAGCTTTCAGTAAAGCAAATGTAAAGAGTGAAGTGGGAAAAAGACCTCTCTGAAGGACTGAAATACCTGGACAGCTAATTAAGAAGGGAGAACTGAGCTGTCTGTGCTGAGAATGATCTGTAGCAAAGATCTTCACACGCCAGGACTGCCGGTGCAGCACCTTTCAGAACAACTAAATGCTTTATAAAAATAAATAAATTAATACCATTCAGTGACATTCTTTTTTTTACCCTTGATCTGCTGTCCTACAAGACTTTTGTTGCTTTAAAAAGGGTCAGTATTGCAATGTTAATGTCTTTGGCTTATTTGGATGAGATAAACATCATAAACTCTTGAAGTCAAGGAGATTACAGTCTCTAATAAAATACAGAAGGCTGCTAAATAGAATGAAAAGACATATTAGATCAAAGTATTACCCGTAGGGTTCTACAACTGTCTCAGACTCCAAAAGGAATTATGCAGGTGTTTTTGAGATCTATCACACTCTTTCATGCCACCCAACCGCAGTCAAAAGGTGACTAAAGAAAGAGGCAAGATTTTGGAACAAGACAGAAGGCACGGAGGAGCACTGACAAAAGCCAATACTATGTAGGCTGAAAGATGATCAGACCGAAGGCAAAAAGTTTTGTTTTCTTCCTTCCAGACCCTTAATGTTAACTATGTAATTAGTTACTTCAAAATAATACACATACTGTTTATTCACAAGATACTGCTCAATCATAAAAAGAAACTCCTAGGACAGTTCTCTCGACTTAATTTTAGCCTTAAAAAATGTTATCCTGGCAATGTCAATGTTTAAACCATCTATCCAAGAAAACTTTGAAAATAATCCAGCATCAGAAAACAAAACTGAGCAACTCCCCCACTAATATCAGCTGATACTTTTGTTGTTGACAATCATGTCACACTAAAAACAATCGAGGTTTTGTCTTTTTCTAAAAGCATGGAACAATGCCTTCTTCAGTGGTGCCTGAATCCAAGAGAAGCCATTTTTCCCCACTGCTCCTAAAATTGTGTCTGTATTATTCCTACTATGAATAGCAGAAAGAGCTCATTTTTATTCCCGCAAAGGGAACACTTTCATACAGCTTTTTGAATAGTACTTACTCAAATATGGTGGTTTGTAAGGCGCTCGTGTATTAGACAGCAGTCCATCCAACTCCTTCCTCTCCAGAGTGTTGTGAAGGGCCTTCTCTTTGCCGAAGGTGGAGAAGGACCTTTCTGCCCCCGGCTGGGCTTCTGGTGTTTCAAACACTTCAGTGTCTGGAACGGAGTCCATGCCAGGTACATGCAGATTGCTGCGGTAATCTGCAGCTTGGCGTCCATCAGATGGAACAAAGGAAGGCATCCAGCACCGATCCGAGTGGCCCAGTGCTTTACATTCCTCCGTGCAATTGGAGAAGAGATCCATGCCTGCAAGCATGAGAGAAAAAGAAACTACAGATATAAGCTTCAGCATCACGAACAGCTGCTGACAGATAAGAAAGCTTATGCCAAGAAAAGAGAGAAGTGGGAGAGAGAAATGTCGTAAGAACTTCTTCCACTACTTTCATCTCCTCAACAACAAAAAAAATCTGACCGTCCAGTCTTCAGAAGTCAAAGACACCACTTAATAAGTGTAACTAAATGCCAGAATGTCTCACACACACAAAAATATCACAAGAAGAAGGGTATTGGTGATTCTATCTCACGAAATCACTTGCAGAGCTCACTGTTTAGAACCCGTTCAAATAAGGTTCAATTCCACTTGTAGCTTGATGTCTGTGGTTCACCAGTTGAAAATACTTGTTTAAGAGCATGAAGGAATTGTTTCTACATAAATGTATCTCTGACCAAAGAAATGAAATGTCCTGACTGAGGATTCGCAGATTTCATTTATGAAAATGAAATATTAATGAGTCCTGTAAAGGAACTATCTGTGCATACATTAGTATACAGATAGAGCCTATTGACACTAAAAGCGGATCTTACAAAGTAGGAATCCAGCTTTCAAGTGATCAGGATGGCTTATTTAATCAATTGTTACATCATCCTTTCAGAGAAAGTTTTCATTGCTACTGCAGCAGTCCTTACTATCATCAAGTCATCCAAGTAATGGGACAGAATCCTATAATAAATTACTGTAATTAGCGGTACAAAGATAGCCGTAGCCCGATGTGACATGGCTGTGGACTATTGACAAAATTGTTAATGCTTCCCCTATATAAGCAAACACTTGTCCCTGCCAACACAGAACTGTTTGCTTACAAATCCTTTAATGCTATTAAGATTTCAAATGACAAGCTATGCTTCTATTGACTGCCTTCAGATCGGCCTTCCAAAAGAATATTTCCTGACTGTGAGTCACTAAGTTGTTGGATTATACTTGTTTTGAGAGGAATGGCGTATGAAATCATAGGCATAGAGTAAAATAAATACCAGCATCTCCAAGTTGATGTTCAACATCATGCAGAAAAGCAGAACAGTAAAGAAATATCTTTTTCTTGTATTTATAAAGAGAACTGAGTATCTTAGAATAGGTGTATGTCAAAACTGAACTAAATCTGTTATAAACATTGCATTTACAAGCATTGCATTAGAATTACAAAAAATGACACTACGTGCAAGAGGAATAGGAAAAAATTTTGAACAGCTGTAATAAGATTCATGTAATGTAGCTCATTCACCAGCCAACATTATAAAGAACTGGATTAGCTTGATCTCCAATGTGAGGATTAGTATTAAGAATTCTGCCACTGTTTTGAACCATAATTTGACTTACATTAGTAATATTTATGCAATATCTCACACTACAAAAAACAATCTCCAGCAAGCAAGAATCTTTCTGAGCTATCAACAAGTGCTTGAGTACTAAAGGCAGTCACTTAGAAATAATATGAAGAAAGAAAAAAAGCTTTTTATCTCAGATTAATCTCACTTTATAATGACTTTTTAATTTTAAATTAAGTAATATACAATGCGAGGTCCGGTTTCGATTAGGACCTTGCATTGATAATTGGCATGCAGAAGTCTGAAAATAAATTACTGATCAGTGAACTGTTAAAGAATGCAAACGTGCACTGCAGATATGATTAAGGAATCAAACGAAGATCATCAGGCAAGGCATACAAATTGTATAGTTCTAAATTCTGTAGTGGTAGTAGCTACCACAGACTGAAATGAAAGATTCAGATGCAGGCTTCCTGGAAAGAAACTAATGTATAACAATGTCTATAAAACCGTGTATGTGTGTGTATCCTATGTATTGAAATGTCTGCACAAAAATGTATCTTATGCAAGAAAAGACATATTTTATGAATCTAACTTTTTGCCATTCAGAAGATTTAAGTGACAATTAACACAAAATGGTTATTTCAATCTTCAGACTTCCTAGCAAAGTTACATGTAAACAACAAATAACCCTACTTTTAATAGGAAAATGATTACAGTTACATTGTGTATCAGAGTATTACAGTGTATCAGAGACCATATTCATTCAACATTTCCTGAAAGACAGCAGGAGAAAGAAAAACTTATGGATAAATATTAAATTACATTCTTTAGTCAGTGGGGAGGGAGATATGATAATAATATTGGTTTTAAGATATATATTCAAAGGTGGACCCTTTTTTTCCCTTCATGGATTTTTATTTCCCCTGGAAAATTACCCTCCATTTTACTATTTTGTTTTCACATCAGCTGCTAAACTGCAAAATGTCTCTATCCAAATATTATTTTTTTAGTTCCCTTTTGAATACTGCTTGTCTACTGCAATGCACTGAATAGTATTATATAACAGCTTATTATAAAAGAGATGTTATAGCCACTATAAATCAGGATTTTGAATAAACAAAGTCATGAAGGGGATATAAAATGTAAGCTTGTATGACAAACTTTTCCCCCCTTGAAGATGAGAACTTGTAAAAGGAAAAAAAAAACAAACTTTATATACATATACATTTGATTTTTAATCTACACTGCTAGAAAACACAGCTAGAATGTAAATGCTTGTTTAGGATGGGAACAAAATGTTCAGAGAGGCCTGGGTTGGGTATTGTTCCTACTTGAACCAGTCACAGCGTTCCCTAAGAGTTCAATGGGTGCTGAACCAAGCCCTTGGTCTTAGCATTTTCACGGAAAATAAATTCAAATGAGCAGTCTGATTTTGAAATCCCTGGGTACCTATGTATATTTACACTGCCTATGATATAAATGCTGGCTATTCTTCCTCCACCTTTTTCCTGTGGGTCATGGTATAGAATTCTCTGTTTCTAATTGAAAAACATTAAAAACAGGGTGGAGGGGAAGGCTATTTGCTATTTTCCAAGACGGAAGGATATCTCATGGTAAACGAAGAAAGACATTCAGCACAGAACTCCTTCATACACCAAGAATCATGTTCTTGATTTATAACAAAAAGAAATGTTCAGCAGTGTAACACTTCCATCTCATCTCCCTCATAAATCTGGTTATATATATGATCCTTCAGAACTAAACTATTCATCATAATTGCAAATCCACATTAAAGAAAAATGCTTTATATTTTTCATTTAGTTATCATATTAGACCTTGCATGCAGATAAACTGAGATTTTAAAGGTGACTCTGAATTACGAATTTCAAATGTCCTTTGTGGATACAAATAGATAGTATAGTGCACTGAAGTGCTGAAAAATGATAAGCACTGCACTATTGCAAATACAGCATACATATAAAAGCTCAGGGCAAAGGCCACTAGTTCATTCCTATTTGTTCAAGCCTTATTACTAGATAGGCCAGTGGGCAATATGAGCTCTCACACAACCTTAACTGCAGATTTTGAAGGAAAACAAGCCCCCGCCCCTCCCTCAAAGGAAACCAAAAACTAGGAAAGGAGTTAAATACTGAGTTTGATATCTGCATCTGAGTTTCCTGAACTCAGGTGCTTTGAATCAGATACTTGGTAGTGTTGCATTTCTGAAGCATATTCCCAATTTGCTTCCTTTTTGTATTTCAAAAGGAGAAAATCAAAATTTCTATGTGCATGAATTCTAATTGGTTTGAAAGACAGTTTAGATCAAAGCAAAAATTAGGCCTAAAACCATTTTTAAATAATGTATTCTTTCTTAATTTAATTAAGGGAGAAGAGCCATACACCAAGCCTTTAGAGCAATGAGTGAAAATGTTCATATGTATTACTGAATAAATGATGTCAGAAAAAGCAAAAATAAAAAATTAAATGTTGACAAAGTATTTTTGTAGTATTGTTATTGAGAGGGTTTTTTTTTTTCCCCCAACATGTGTCATTTTTTCCATAACTTTGGCTTTTACTTGGAATTAAATGGCATTTTCCATTTCTTCTGTGGTAGTTTTTCTTAAAAAAGCTAGTTAGATGCGAGACAGGTGTGACATAGGGAACCAGGCCTCCTTTTCAGACCTCCATTACCAGAACAACTATCCACTTCGTTAGATTATCCTTGAACAAGTTACTTATTTCCCTATGATTCATGTTTTGTGTCAGTAAATAAGGACAATGATGTTAACCTCCTTTGTAGAAGACTTTATCTACTGAAGAATTGGACTTTGTTTCATAAAGTTATCATTCTTTCTTGCTAAGTAATTGGTGTGCTGGCTTGGATAAAACTGACTTCATCTGCATGAGAACATGAATAAAGACTCAAACATCTTCAATATTCAGCTCTTCCAAACCTCAGCTTCAAAGCCCTCTCTGGACCATTGAGATGTGAACATTATTCATGTATGAAGCATGCAGCCCAAGGAAAGAGGAGGAAAAAAAAGAAAAAGAAACCGCCCTCAGCTTGAGTCAAAGCATTTTTCTAAGCCATTTTCATGTTCACTCTCACTTTATCCGAGGCAGACTCTTAGCCCAAGTCATCTTCAAAACTGGATTTAGCTATCACCCTGCATAGGCTCAGAAGGAATACTGGTTTTCTCTGTCCCTTTATCACTAAAATGCTTCTTCTGACTTCTCAAATTCTTCTCCTTACAAACACTGAAATATCATAGCTCTTCTGCAATAATGCATACTAACCCTCTTGGAGTTTACCTAATCTGTACTGAAAAGGTGTGAGGCAATGTTTCACCCTGTGCCTTTGTATTAGACGCCTCTCAATTCCCTTCATAAAGTCCACTAGTGGAAGCCTAGTTTTAGATCTCACCCGGTCACCGATGCATACTGTCCAGTACTGCACAGAGAAGATTAGCAAAAAAGTTGATGCATTTTATAGTATATAGGTAGAATCATAGAATGGTTTGGGTTGGAAGGGGCCTTACGGGTCATCTAGTTCCAACCCCGCTGCCATTGGCAGGGAAAGGGAACCCGTCATGACAGTACATGGTCTTAGCTTCACATCTTGGATATTCCTTCCTGAAGTGCATCATGCCAATTCAGTGAAAAATGTGAAACAAAGGCAATATTGTGAAGAACTCTGTGTGTTCGGCTTGAGAAAGCTGAGTAGCTAGTGAGCAGCCATATGAAAAAAGTTGATGGCATGAGTCCAGATCTTACAGGACAGGTGTCTAATCATACAATTTAAACATACACACACGCAGAGTATTAATTGGCACCCAAGTTGGCAATTTCACAAGGGAGGCCAAGAATTTAATCAACCATGGGAAATAAACTAACCTCATGCTTAGAAATTACTCCTACAGAACATGATTGAAATACAGTGTGTTAATAATAGGTAGTAGTGTTGGATCAGTTGCATTTGTTCTACAACAAATGGCAGCTTTTGTCTCAACAATTTTCAGACAAAGAAGAGCACAACTAATTAGAACACGCACTTGGGGTTTGAGAAACCCCTCCTCTGTTTGCCAGAAACTTCTTACGCTTTTTCACCTTTGGAAAGTCATTTTCCAAAAAGCTCAGATTCCTACCCCAGTCAATGAAATGACTATTCAATCCATGAAAAGTAGGCTCTCAAGTATCCCACTACTTGCCATGCCCCGCTAAATGCAGGTGACAGTACTTTTGTACTTCATGGATGTGAAGGTAGGCAAGAACGTGGATAATTACGAGGCATTCAGGTGGTACTTTAATGGGAACGATATGAATCCCCTGCATACATTCCAGCACATTTGAAACCACGATTAAATCACTATTAAGAAAATATGTTTTGTGAAAAGGTGAACTAGAATCTTATTTCAAAACATAATAAAACATGTGATGATACATAGAACAACTTAGTTCAGAATTGTCACTAAATAATTGTGCAGGATAAATTTATGACACAGTGATAGATTTTCATCCTGCATGTTCTCCTTCCCAGTTAATTGACCATGACTTTTGACAGTCAGCTTGGCTAGCAATGGACTACTATAGAATAGCTGCTTGTGTGCCACAGGACTGCTCACTGGTGACAGTAACAGAAGTTATGTACAGAACAGTAAAAAGATGTTTTGTAAGCAGAACATGCTGCTGACTAAAACTGGCAGGGAGTGAGTTTTATTTGTCAATGTGAATTATCTACTAAATATTTTTGGATGCAAATACAAGGCTTTTGAAAACAAATACGATGCCGCATGGTATCAGGTAACATCTTGAAAAAACCAGCCCAAACTTCTGCCACGTTATCAACCAGTGTGTTTTCCCTCAATAATTTAGACAGAATTGATTACAGAGCACCAGAACAACTGAAAAACTGAGAAGGCATTCCCTCAGATGTTTCCTCTGGCCATTCAAGATCAAACAAGATTTATGCTCCTTTTTTTTTCCCCCCATAAAATTCATCACCAAAAGCTAATAGCAAGAGTGAAGATTTTATATCAAAATATCTTGTCATCGCTGAGGTCAAGGGCCACGTTCTTTGCATCACGACAGCAGGATTCAGCCCAAAACTTACAGGAAAACTATATTGCACATATGTAGAAGATTAAAGCAGTTTCTACAGAGATTTGTATTTAAATACCAATTTGGAACTAGCATTTTAAAAATTGTGCATGCAAATTATTCTCAAATCACAGCACCAATATATTAAATTGGAAGTTCTGCGTATTTGAGGTTTCAGTTCAAACTGTTAATTGTGAGTAGACCAAACCTAATTGTCAGCTTTCATTACTTCATATGGAGTCACCATTGAAGACACAGAAGTTCATAAATCACATCAGATTCTTAAATGATTTGAAATTATTTTCAAAGTACAGACTAGATTTTTCCCTTAGTTTGATAAAATAGAAAAGAAGAAAATGAAGAATTTACCCAGCGAAGGACTAATGCCAAGTTTGACAGTAGTTCCAGTGTTCATATCTGAGATAGACTACTTTTAAAATGGAGAGAAAGAATAAAGAGCAGAGGCACAACAATAACGGCACTGAATGCATCAAAAAGAAAATAGCTTTCAGTTGATGTGCAACTATATGATTATATTCCCACCATCAGTCAAATCCAGCCCCTTCTGCAGATGTTTATTCTTTTCTCTCCTGTTTGGTTATTATGGTTCATTATGTTGAGGGACTAAGCTGATTGAAATGTTCATTGAGATGACTGCTGCAGTAAAATGCGTAAAAGAAAAAAAAAAAAGGAATGCAGGGAGGGCAGGAGGAGAGGGAGCTTTTTATAACTCAGTAGCACTGATTGCTGCATCAGAAACAGTGCGAAAGAAAGGGTGGGGGGAGGCTAAATACATGGCTTTTTAAAACAACAATAAATCATACGCCATATATAGGCCAAAAATGAAAGAGGCTCTGTGTTCAGATGTAAACTTCTGGCAAGACCTGGTTTGTTGTCAGGTTCCCAGACACAAAATAGACACTCTGTTCACTTAGCATGAAGCCCTGCAAGAAGCAGGGAGCTCCGGAGACTCTTGGCTCTTCTCGAGTCTCATTAGGTCTGCATATTAATGACTTGCAGCAATATAAAGGGGCCCTGTAGCAGCCTCCTCTTCCCCTGGTGCCTGGGTTTCCCATCGTTAAGGGCACAGTGACTACAGCAGCAAGAAAATAGAGGACCTTAACAGAGCACGCGGGTGAGGCAGCACTGCTATGACAGTACCGAGTCCCTTGCCCTGGTATCTTCTAAGACAGGGGGTCAGGGGAAAAAAATGGATGACTGGAGAGACTCTGGCAGTATTTTGTATGACCCACTTGTAGCAAATCCTTATACATGATAGAGCACAGAGGAAACAAGGGGAAAGAAATCACTGTATTGAATCAAGACATACCAGACCTTTGGAGACTGTGGTAGGGAAGAAAGCACAAGCATTTGTGGCTAAAATGCAGCGGGAGGGTGAGAATGAATTCTAATGCATAGGCTCTAAACAAATGTCCCTTTCAGAAGAAAACTGGCAGCATGAGAGCAAAGACGGCAAGCTGTACACATGAGAATAACACTGCAATGTATATATTTTCTAGGTGATTCAAATCATAGTCTTTTAAAGCATTTCTTTCCTTTGTCAGGATGGAAAGAAATGTACTGAAGGATACCTCAGCCTTATTAACATGGAGATCACTTAAACTATATGGTGCCTCAATTTGAATTAAAAACAATCCTCAGAAAATGCTAAGGTATTACACATTCAGAGCACCCAATGTGTCTCCACTGATCCCCAGCAAAAATCCTTACAGTCTGGCTGTCATTCAGTCACTGGGTTCATTCTTTCCCTTGGGAACTCCCCCTGCACTTCACACTGCCATGCCAGCTGAAGTGCCTACTAAACAAAATTGCCTAACGCTTTGAAATTCCTCAAATCTACCGTTGAAAAAAACGCACTGTAAAATGTACCGACAACTTTGTTTTAATGTGAGGGAAGTTTTGCTACAGCAGGTGATACAGAATAACATATCAACCCCCCAACTCAATGAATAAAATAAACTCCGCCCCATGAATGAAAGGGGTTCAAAATTGTCTCCTTGCCCAGGTAACTGCAGTAGCAAGCTGACTTAAACATAGTCCCATACAATATGCTCACGTTATTTATGCCACTCTTGTATTACATTCCTACAAGTAACTGTTCTTTCTAGTCTCCCTACTTAAAGATCTACTATTTCCATTCTCTTATCAGACTTACCAGAGGATTGACCTCGATTAGTGGCATCATGATCACTGTCTCCTTGCTCACTGTCTCCATGACCACTGTCCTTAGAGCTTACTATGTCTGCTTCCTGGAATGCAGAACTAGACACAGAAACATCTTTACATTAGAATAAACATGAAAGAGGAACTCATAAAACATTCTTCTGCCATCACATGGCCAAACACGGTGCTGCATTCACCCACTCCTGCCTGCTGCACTGCTTCTGCAGAGGTGCTCTGTCCACCATGAACAAAACTGGCCTTTTCAGACCTTGGTAGTCTAGCTGAAACGGACAGCAAGCATTAGTACTCCGCCTGGTTTGCATGTAATTGGTATCAGTAATTTGGTAGCCTTTACTTAAGCTGGATAGCTCAATTTTAACTCCCAGAGACCAATGTTTTCTGGAAGACCCTACAGAAGCATTCATAAGTATTTAAAGCACGTTTAAGACTAATACAAACCGAGATTTTGTTCTCTTTTCAGTTGGTTTTGAAACCTGTTCAGAAAAGCCGTAATTCAAACTCATTTAGTCGACAGTGTTTTATTTAATACCTCTACATCCATTCGGTTTCCCATTGCTTTACTACTATTTTACATCTGCAGTCAGCACATCTCTGCACCCCATTCAGACTCGCTAAAGCACGCGTTAGGAAAACAAGGCTAAGGAGCTCATACCTGTTCACTCGTCGGGGTCTGTCAACTAGATAACTGAGCTCAGCACGCTGATGTTTTGTCTAGGAAAAAGAAAATGTTGGGAAATATTTTAACTCTTGATATTTCTGTAACCAGCATCAGAAAATATACCAGAGCAGCTCACCATATTCACTATAAATGGTAATGTTTAGCTGCAAGTAGGCCTACACAATCTGTTTCTGGGATGTAAGGGAAAAAAACCCGCCAGCTCTTATTCTTATTCGCACAGATGGGAAGGCATGAGGGATTTTTTCCTGAGTTTTTTGGGATGAGCTTCTGACACGTTTTCTCACAGTGCATGCTGTCGAGCATCACAAGGACTCCCACAAAAATCAACAGAACTATTTCTAGAGTAGTGTACTACTCAGTCTGAGAAAAAACTGATTGTAATCTAGTTTTCAGCCTGTTTTTAATTGCAGTGTATAAAAATAGGGGGAGACAGTACAGTTACTGCACCCTAAGGGAGGAAATACATTGAGATACCCTCGAGTCCTTAAAAAGGCAACAGAAGACAGAGTTCTCTAGACATTTTGAGGAAAGGTCAATGTTAGACGCCAGTATTAGAAATTTTACCGCAAATCTTAACGCTTTAGGAAACATCATTCAAACCACTTTTGCCAGACTGGACAGCATTCAGGTTTCAGTATTCATGTTAAGAGAGAGCGTGTTGTTTTCATTAGTGCCCAGGCAGAGAGGTACTGAGAGCGTGTATGAGCTAACCCAGCAGAAAATGATTAACGGGGGAGTATTATGGTATGGCATACGCTTTGGTAGAAATTCTCTACGCACTAGATAGCACAATATAGGCAACATGTTTAACAGGAGGGGACGTTAAGTCTCTGCATAGAATTTCACGGAACTCTTGATGCTTTTCCCTTGCGAACTCAACTTTTGGGTTATAAAGAGCTGTTCAGATAGAGTAAAGAGAAGTCAATTAATAAACCCTAATTCACAAATTAATTAAAGTTCCTGCGAACTGTAGAGATTGTCACAGTCCCAGAGGGGGGTTCCCCCAAAGCCTTACTTGCACATGCAAAGATTTCAGGAAGAAGAAAGGCAGGGTTTGAAAACGTTGCTTCAGAAAACCCTGGGATTACGCCTCACGGCATTTTATTCCTGTCAGCGGCAGCGGCTCTGCGAAAAGCAGTAACCCCCCCCCCGCCCCAACCCACAGGCGATCCGCTTGCAGCTACCGGCTCGGGGGGGATCTCTGCGCCCCGCTGCTGCCCGGCCGGGGCCAGCTTCCTTCGCCGGCACCGGGGGGGACGGGACGGGGACGGGACAGGCTTGGCTACAAGAGTTTCTGAGCCCGGGTGAGAGGGAGCCAGCGGGTGGCCGGGGCGGGCAGGGGGCTGCCCCGCACTCACCTCTCCCTCGCCCGCCGCTGAAGCCCCCCCAATGTTAGAGGCCAACGGGGAGAGAGGCGGCGGGCGGCTGAATTAAAGGGAGAAGAAGGACGACGAGGGAAAGCCGAGTGCCTTTCCCCGCCGGGAGAGGAGGGGCGGGAGCTTCGGCAGCCGACGGGAAAGCGACGCGGGGCTTGGGGAAAGCCCGCAGTGCAGCGGCGGGGCACGGCCGCCCGCCCAACGGCCGCCCAACCGTCGCCCAACGGTCGCCCAACGGCCCGGCGCGGGGGGGGCGGCGGGGGGCGGCCGGGCCTTACCTCGCTGGACAAGATGCTGCCGTTGGAGATGATGTCGGGCTGCTGGTCGGCGTAGCCGGTGACGATGGCCCCGCAGGGGTTGTGCTCGGCGTCGGTGCTGCGGGAGGGGCTGCAGGGCTTGAGGAACATCAGGTCGGTCTTGGCGGACTCGGGGGTGAGGCAGACCTGGTAGCAGTAGTTCTGGTTGTGGTGGTGGGAGCCGAAGCTGCCCGACTCCTCCACCGGCACCTGCGCCGGGTTGCTGGGGACGTTGGAGCTCTGCACCAGCATGATGTCCGACTTGCTGAGCTTCTTCTTGCGGGCCCGCGCCTGGCGGCTGCAGCAGGGGCAGCAGCAGCAGCAGCCCAGGCAGCAGTCGCTGGCCAGGCAGGTGTAGATGTTGAGCTTCTTCTCCTTCTGGCAGCGCACGGCCAGGACGATCATGGCCAGCAGGAAGATGAAGGAGACGGAGCCCAGGGCGATGATGAGGATGAGGGTGAGGTCGAGCGAGGTGTCCCCGCCGGAGCGGCTGGGGCGATGCTCGCCGGAGCCGCCGCCGCCGCCCCCCGCGCCCGCCCCCGCGCCCAGGCCGCCGCCGCCGCCGCCGGGCCGCTCGGCCGCGCCGTCCACCAGCACCACCTGGATGGCGGCGGTGGAGGAGAGCGGCGGCTGGCCGTGGTCGCGCACCTCGATGACCAGCTCGTAGGGGCGCTGGGGGTCGCGCTTGGCCGGCACCCTGCGGGCCGTCCGCAGCTCCCCGGTGCGCCAGTCCATGCGGAAGAGGCTGGCCTCGTTGCCCCGCAGGATGCTGTAGGTGAGGCGGGCGTTCTCCCCGTCGTCGGCGTCCACCGCCGCCACCCGGCTGACCAGGTAGCCCGGCTCGGCGCCGCGGGGCAGCGCCTCCCGCGCCGGGGTGCCGTTGCGGCCGGGCAGGGGGCTGACGATGGCGGGGGCGTTGTCGTTCTGGTCCACCACGACGATGTGGACGGTGGCGTTGCCGGCCAGCGGCTGCGGCTCCTCGCCGGCGTCGCGGGCCTCCACCTGGAAGCTGAACTCCTTGAGCTGCTCGTAGTCGAAGGAGCGGAGGGCGTAGAGGAAGCCGTTCTCGGAGTTGATGGAGACGTAGGTGAAGACGGACATGCCCTGGATCTGGCTCTCCAGGATGGAGTAGGCGAGCTGGGCGTTGGCGCCCTGGTCCCGGTCGGTGGCGCTGACGGCGTAGATGTAGGCGCCGGGCACGTTGTTCTCGCTCACGTAGACCTGGTAGACGGGCTGGCTGAAGCGCGGCGCGTTGTCGTTCACGTCGCTCACCCGCACCTGGATGGACTTGCTGGTGCTCAGCGGCGGCTCGCCGCGGTCCCGGGCCACCACGGTCAGGGTGTAGGCGTCGCCGCCCGGCTGCTCGCGGTCCAGCGGCCCCTCGGTGACGATGGTGTAGTAGTTCTTGAAGGAGCTCTTGAGGCGGAAGGGCGCGTCGCCCTGCAGCAGCTCGCACTGCACCTGCCCGTTCTCCTCCGAGTCGCGGTCCGAGACGCTGAAGAGGGCCACCACGGTGCCCGGCGCCGCCGCCTCGCTCACCGCCTCCTTGACGGTGGAGAAGCTGATCTCGGGCGCGTTGTCGTTGGCGTCCAGCACCCGCACCAGCACCTTGCAGTGCGCCGGCACGGCGTTGGGCCCCAGGTCCTTGGCTTGCACGTACACCTGGTAGACGCTGCTCTCCTCGTAGTCCAGCTCGCCGCTCACCTCCAGCCGCCCGGTGCGCGGCGCGATGCCGAAGAGCTCCCGGGCGCGGGCCGAGATGTGGCTGCTGAAGGAGTAGATCACCTCGCCGTTCTGGCCCTCGTCGGGGTCGGTGGCGTTGAGCTGCAGCACCAGGGTGCCCGGCGGCGAGTTCTCCGGCAGCGACACGGTGTAGACGGGCTGCTCGAAGGCGGGGACGTTGTCGTTGGAGTCCAGCACCCTGATGGTGAGCAGGGCGGTGCCGGTGCGCTGCTGGGGCTGCCCGCCGTCCACCGCGGTCAGCACGTAGCGGTGCACCGCTTGCTGCTCCCGGTCCAGGGGCTTGTCCAGCACCAGCTCGGCGAAGCGGTTGCCGTCCCCCTGCGTCTGCACGTCGAGGGAGAAGTAGCTGTTGGGGGTGATCTCGTAGGTGCGCAGCGAGTTGGTGCCCACGTCGGGGTCGAAGGCGCTCTCCAGGGGGAAGCGGGTGCCCGGCGTGGCGCTCTCCGAGATCTCCACCGTCAGGTCGGGCTCCGGGAAGGCGGGCGGGTTGTCGTTGATGTCCAGCACCTCGATCTCCACCCGGAACAGCTCGAGGGGGTTCTCCAGGAAGACCTCCAGGTGCAGCAGGCAGGAGGGGCTCTGCTTGCAGATCTGCTCCCGGTCGATCTTCTCATTCACGTAGAGCACCCCGGTTTCCAGGTTGAGCTCCAGGTAAGGGCTGCGGGAGTTGGGCGCCGTCTGGAAGCGGCGAGCCGAAAGTTTTGTAATGTCCAAGCCCAGGTCCTCGGCGATATTCCCCACGAACGTGCCATGCTCCTGCTCTTCCTGCACCGTGTAATGGAGCTGGCAAAGGGCCCCCTCCACCATCCAGAGCAAGGCAAAGAGGAATAGCACAATCATCTCCAACCGGGGAAAGAGATCCCCCCTCCCCAACACCACCTCTTCCTCCTCTTCCAAAAGCCACCACCACCACCTCCTCCTCCTCCTCTGAAAATACACAGTACAGTGTGTGTGCCTGTGCGTGTCTATCTATGTGTGTGTCTGTCTGTCTGTGTGCGCGCGTCCGCGCCTGCGAGCGTGTGGAGAGAGAGGGATCGGGGGAGGGAGAAGGAAAGGGGGGGGGAAGGTTGATTTAGGGGGGGTGCTAGATATTATTTCTTCTGATTCATGTTAGGATTTTTTCTCCCCCATCTCCCTCCTTTTTGTTACGAGTATTATTGTTTCACACGCTGACCAAATGAAGAAGACAGGCGTCCCCACTTCATCTGTGATCTTCGAAATAAACGGCCAACTAATAATAGCTATTAGCTGGATGTATCTAGAGATACACAGCAGCCCGCTTTTATTTATTCCGAGAGTCTTGGCACTGCACCGCGGCAGCAGCAGTGGCGGCGGAGGCAGCAGCAGCAGCAAATCCCAAGGAGGAAATTTTTATATTTCAAGATTGTCCTCGGTTTGTCTTCCTGGTGGGAGCTGGAGGGGTAGATGCTGCTGGAAGAGCCGGTGGACATGCCCTCTTTAGATGCAAGAAAAAGGCAGAAAACCGCGAAATAAAAAAAAAAAAATTAGAACCCGCAAAAAGATTTCATATCAAAAAAGGCAGAGAACAGCTTTGCTACCCAAAACTTTCATTCCCTGATTTCTCTGGGATTTCCTCTTTTTTATTTAAAGATTTTAGATTTTTCTCTCTTCTATTAATAGTCTTTCATTTTCTTCTTTTATTGCTATTATTATGTTCATCATCATCATCATCCTCACTCTGCTTTTTACGGACGTGCTGATCGGATTTTTTCTTCTCTTGCTGCTTTTGCGTCTAGCCCCTCTCCCTCTCTCTCTGTCTCTGGTTGCTGCTGCTGCTGCTGCCGCCGCCGCCGCTCGCCTCCCGTCCCGGCTCCGGCTCCGGCCCCGGTCCCGGCCCCGGCTCCTCTGATCTCTGCCGGCAGTTTCTGAGCCGGCAGCGCTCGGCTTTTCTGTTTTTGCGCAGCGCTCGGCTCCTGCCAACCAATCAGCGGGCAGCAACGCCCCCGGGGGCGGCGCCCCATTGGCCGCGGCGCACGTCAAGTAGGCTGCGTCACGGGCGGGAGAGCGGGCAGGCAGGCAGAGCGGCAGGCAGAGCGGCAGGCAGAGCGGCAGGCAGAGCGGCAGGCAGAGCGGCAGGCAGAGCGGCAGGCAGAGCGGCAGGCAGAGCGGCAGGCAGAGCGGCAGGCAGAGCGGCAGGCAGAGCGGCAGGCAGAGCTTGGGCCGCGCAAGGCTAACCCTGCAGCTCCTGGGGCGCTGCTGGGGACGGACGGACGGACGGACTGCCTGCCTGCCTGCCTGCCTCCGAGAGCGGCTGTTCCCTCGCCGCAGCGGCCGGGCAGGGAGATCACCGCTCGTCATCAGCGCGCACGGGCGGGTAATGGTAAACAACCCTCTCCTTGGAGAGGGAGTTTCCACCAGCTCCTAACTTTCCTACCCTGGGCCGGGCGCAGTAACGTTTTTAGAAAAAGCATAAACAAGGGGAAACTTGAGGTGATTATTCCCCCGCCCCCGCGGGCTGCCGTAGCTAATTAGTTTGTTTAACGGCGGAGAAAGTGCAACTTTCCATCATAACGTCTGTGCAGTGTTTCCAGCTCCGGCCAATTTAAAGTATCGTGAGCCTGTGCCAATTTTTCCCCATTTACACTTCGGAATTTCCACTAACGTAAGGGGAGGCTGTGGGGCAGGAGGGCAGGGGGGAACCGGGCACGGGTGCTGTCACCGGCTACTGGGGGGGACAGGCGGGAAGAACGGGCAGAGGCTCGCAGCCGCCCGTTTGTTTATTCTCAGGCGAAAGGCGGCGGTGCCGGGTGCCGGTGCCCGCCGTAGCCGAGCTTTCCACGCCGCCAGCGCCGCTACCGAGGGCTCCGAGCCGGCGGTCGCAGCCGCCGCCGAGGCTCGGGCTTGCGACTTCCCGCAGGTTTTAGTAACCCGCGCCGGTACCCTTCTGCTCACACGGCACCAGGGCGGTTTCCTTCCCCTTGCCATCAGACAGCGGGAAGACAGCTCGCTGCTAAATAAAGTCGATCCTCCCAGTAGTGTCTATAGCACGTCAAGTGCTCGCCTAACACGGGTGTGATCGATGCGTTTGGCTGTGAAGCCAGGCTGGCGCGGCGGAGCGGGCGGGGCGGGGGCGAGGCCGGAGCCGGGCCTTCGCAGCCCCCGCAGCCCCGCGCTGCCCGGGCGCCCTTCGCCGCCCCAGAGCCGCGTCCCTAACGTTACAAAAGGGAGAAAGTAAAAAGGATTAAATGTGTGACGTGTTTTTCCCAAAATGTTATTTTATTGTTTCTAAAGAGCAACACGAAGCAGGTAGGAGCCGCTTCTGCTTTGACCCCATCCGTCAGTGAGCAGCGGCTCCCCTCCGTCCCTGTCAGCGAGCGATGTGCGCTTCCCGTGGCGGACGCGCAGGACCTCACACTTCCAAACCCGCGCGTGTGCCACCAACACCTTCACCTTTGCGCGCCCTGCGGCCCGCCCCGGGGAGGGGTCCCGGGGGCACAGCCGAGCTCACGCCGCCTCGGCCAAACCGATCTCGGCGCGGCGCCGGGGGCCGGGGCGGCCTCCGGGCGGCGGCCCCGGTGTGGCGGCGGCTCCGCTCCTGGGGATGCCGGCCCCGGCGTGGCGGCGGCTCCGCTCCCGGGGTTGCCGGCCCCGGCGCACGCGGCGGCGGCCCCCGGAACCCGCGGCGGCCTCGCCCCCGCCAGCGGCCGCACTCGCGGGCGGCGGGCGCCCCCCGGCGGCGGCAGCGGCGCACTGCGCCTCCGCGCCGCGGGGCTGCGGGGCCGCGTCCCCACCGCGGCGGCCCCGCTCCCCGGCCCCGCGCCCCCTTCCCCTGCCTCCCCTCGCCCACACGCACCCCCTTCGCCCCCCGCGGCGCTCCCGGTACCGCGCTCACGGCCGCAAGCGGCTGTGAAGCCCGGTCCAGCGGCGCACGGTGCCGCCTCGCCGCGGGAAAGCAGCAACCGTGCGTGCGTGCGGGGGAGCCGCCGGTGCTGCGGGCAGGGAAATGCCGCCCCGAACAACATCTCGTCCTCCCCAGCCCCCCCCCCCGCCCGCCTCTCAGCGCTCACAGCAGATCTAAGTAGAGCCGGCGGGTCGATTTCGGTGGGTGTTTTCCAATAACCTGGATTTCGTCAGAAAAACCCTGGCTGCCGCTGCCTGTGGGATGCGGGCGGGGAGCTCGCTGCGCTCCCTCCGCACGCCGAGGCGCGACCTTCCCACCAACTTCGAGCACAGCTAACGGAGCTGCGCCCTTCTCGCACCCGGCTGCGAGGGGCCGCGTTTTCAACCTGCCCGTACCGAAACGGCCCCTTCCAGTCGTTTAAGGCGGCCCGCGGCAGCCCGGCTCTAGCCCCCCCCCCCCCCCGCCGGAGCCCCGGGAACGGCGAGATCCCTTGCCTTCGAGGAAAGCGGGCAGCCCGCTCCCCGGGGGACCTCGGAAGCGGAGGGGCTCCGGGGCCGGGGCCGAACCCGCCCCCGGGGGCCGGAGGTAAGGGGGGAGGCGGGGGTCCGGGCTGCCGCGCAGGCGGCGTCGGGGCGCTCCCCAGGTGCAGCAGCACGCAGCGCTTCGGTACGGGGGGCAAGAACCCGGCGGGAACGCAGGTCTGTGTATCCATACACAGCTGCAGGCGCCGGGGGAGCCCCCTCCCTCCCTCCCTCCGCTTCCCAGGCGCAGCCGGGTCTCCATTTTGTGCGAGGCGGGCAGAGGCAGCGCCGGTTCCTCCGCCGGCTCCGCGCCGCGTTAAAGCCCGAGCACTGAATTAAAAGAGCCGGTGATCTGAGGCAGCCCTCTAATGCGAAATGACAAATTGCACTTAGGCAATACATGAACGAGAAAATGATTTATGGATTTTCACGACGGTCTGAGCAAATGAAGGCGACATGAATTATACATCCTAATGTGCAGTATATCATTTTCTAATAACACTGTTTTAGTTCTAATGCTGTACGCTGCTCTCTTCGATAGGGGGTATTGATTAAATAAAAAGTCCGAGGGCCGTCTTTAAACCGGAGACGTATCTTCTGCAGGCACCAGCTGAGGTTTATATATTTACCTCTCGCTAAAGCAGAGGGCTATCATCAGACCCCTGACACCGTGGCTTTTAGTTTTTCCATCTGTCATCATTTAATTTGGCAGTTACTTTGCCAAATGAAGACTAATCTTTCGTATCGCTGCATTCCGCTCCATGCTGCGATTTAGAAATGTAAATAGATGACGTCAGGTTTGTAAATCTACCGTGCTGATGGGGCTAGCACCTGGGTAAGTCAAACCTTTCCTCCCTGCCAACATCCTCAGGTGCCTCTTTGGCACCCCGGGTACAAAGGGGCATTTTCTAGCAAGGAGAACATATGATAAATCAGACTCCTGCTCAACGAGAACTTCCCCAGCATTTCCATTTACCCAATCTCACGGATTATCTTAAAGAGAAAAAACTTTGCATTTAACTCGCACGCTTTGCATTTAACTCACACCCGCTGGGAGAGCGAATCGGCACGAAAACCCGTGTGCGTAAGGGGAAGAAGAGCTGTCAGATAAGGAGGGGGCTTAGCCCCAGATTCAGCCTGCATTAGTGCTCCCAGGCCAGGGCTTCCCCTCTCCTGCAACCAAGTTCTTTTGCCCTTCATCACAGAGTAGCGATGAAGTCATAGTGACATAAGCTGTGAACATTCCTGATTATTTCAATGGTTCCTAGTCTAAAATATCACTCACTTGACATTAAGAAGGACAAAAGTCCTGGCCTTTCATGAAACAGTATAAAACAGAGATGGGGAAGATGGAGGTAAGGGGTTAATACGCTCATTTGCAGGGGGTTAAATCAGTGATTACTGGGGAAGAGGTGAGGAAACACTTCATTTCTCATTACCCAAGTGTAGTATTGCCATTGGTCAGACACAAAAGGAGTCACAAAGTAAGGAAATGCCCAAATGCTGTGTTTTGGATTAAACAATCACTCTGCTAACCTGGACAATCATAGCTTTGGGTGGAGAAAGCTAATCCCCATTGTTTAGTTGAGTCACCAAAATTATCAGTCTTAGTTTTAGGCTGAGGAACATTGTGGCCTCTTTACTGTCTGGATGTTAAAAACACGTTGAGAATTGGACTTCCCCCCCAAAATCTCCCAGATCGTCATTACTTGATTTAATTTTAATTATCTAGGTTTAAAAAACCCCAACAAAACCCACCCAGGTTCTCCTTCGAGAGAATTAATAACAGCTCTTAGTGCAGGAAAGATTACTGGAATCAATGATGTGATTAGGATTGTAAATAAGAAGTAAAAGATGTCACCATTAGAAAAAGGCTGCTTTGCTAACAGGAAGATGTGTGTGTTTTACTGATAGGGTCATAGGACGAAAATCCTGCTTCAAACAGAGGTCGATACAGAACAATTTCAGAAATTAACTAAGAGGCCTGATTAAGGTTATTTGTGTCAGAGGGAAAGGTTCACTGCCACCACTCCCTCAATGGATTTCTTTCTTAATTGCCAATGAGGAGACAAAACAGGAAGGCTAGACCATTTGGCTAATCAATAAAAAAAGCCTGCCTTCATGTTTGCCTGAGGAGCACTCCTTGGGTCAGATCGATGTAGCAGCCACCAAAGTTCTTGCAGAGGTCACCAGCGATCGAGACATTTTCTGATGGCTTTTAAACAACACTGGAACCAAGCATCTGCCGCGAGGTTGCAAATGTAAGCAGAACCGGAGAGACGATGTTAATCATCATCCTCATGCTTATGGGAGGACTCCTGGTGATAAAAACAACTCGCTGTATTTATGACCTTAGACAGCTGTTTTAATAAATGAAGATAAAGTATTACTTCATTACATGCTCTGTGCTGCACTAGTGATCAGATATGATGGAGCCTCTCCAGAAGGTGCTGGGGGTCTTTCTGAATAAGGATTGCAGGGGATGCACCACAGTCCAGAACAGAATTACAGTGGAGGCATCCTATGGGGGTTCTTAAGGCCAGCTTCTGCCTCCTTTTCCTTGCCCCCAAACAGTCATACAGATCTCAGGGAGACCACTCCAGCGGCAAGAGGCTGTTCACTGTGAAACAGTAGATTGGTGCAGTCCATTGCAACTATCCCACCCTCTCCAGCTTTCAGACTCTATCATAATGTTTATTGCAAAAAAAAAAAAACCCAGCCTGTTTTAATGACTTGCGTTTTTAGCTGATTCAGGTCTGCATTGAAATAAATATAAGAAAACTATTTTTTCCAGTTAAGCTCTCAACATTTTCTAGCAACCAGGCCTTTTTACAGTGTCCAGATCAGACCAGCCGAGGTCCTGGTCACTTCAAAATGCTCATTTCTGTATGCATGGCTCTACACTAACCAACATACCTTGGGCCCAATTCCTATAAGCTTGCCTCATGTCCCATTATTTTTACTCAATTAGTGGCAAATCTGACAATCTTGAACTTAACACTTATTGTAGTGCTGCAGATACAGTATAAACCAACGAAAATGACTTTACACAAGGTGATCAGTCAAAAATACATATTCCTTGTAATTTATCTGTTTACTTGCAGATGACAGATGACATCTGTATCTAACTTACCTCGCAGAAGATATTTCTTGACAAAGTACTTTTCAATAAGGCAAATAATTACTTATCATCTAACTAGAATTTTCAGAAAGATAGTTTACTCCATAGATAGAAACCTGGTATTGCATCAGCTGGGAAGCAAAATGTTATCACATTTATCAAGACAGGCATCATCAAGCCACTATTTTATTTTTTTTTATGATATGGCTCAATCAGCTGCACCCATTTCTTTGAACTTCATCGAAATACAGTTGACTTGTATCTGAATTTAACAAATGCTGCTAAGCTTGAATGATTACTAGAGCAAATGAGGACAAAACTGCAGTGGAAAACTCCAGTTGCTTGAAACTCTGTTAAGTTTCTTATTATACGCTCAAAGCCATAGGTAGATGTAGTTCTCAAGATAAAGAAAATTGCTCCGTTGATTTTCTTTTCAATAGCAAGTTCAAGCCTTGAACTAAAGCATAGCTTGTTTTGAGGTTCAGCTTGAAAGCAGTAGTTACAAATATAAAACTTTTATTCTTGTCCTTATAATACTGTATGTGTTGTGCTTGGCAGAATAAATACAAAAAACCCCCTAGACTGTTTGCCCAGAAGAATTTGCATTCTTGGGCCTCACTGTTCCACGTATATATAATTGCCAGCATAATTCTATCATCTGAGTCATCATACCAACTACACAGCAGATAACAATAGCACCGACTAGGAAGGGAAAGGAGAAAGGTGGGAAAAACGGTGTTATAATTATGTAGTCACTTAGGAAGAGAGCGCAGATCTGTATTTTTATACCTTTTCTTGGTGGAGCTACTTTCACTACCGGTCATTAAGACTGCATTTCTTTGAGTCTTGCCATGATAAGGCTCTATACTCAGGTGCTTGCTTTTTCTCCTCAGATTGCATCTGGCTAGCATCAGCTTTTCTGTAGTGTTACCCACCTCAATTTGAGTATTGAGGAAGTTCCAGTTGGAAAGCAGTTTAGTCATTTATGAGGCAATGATCAAGGAAAACACATTATTTTGTCTATGCTAAAAATATTGCAACATTCAATTCAGAAATGTTACCACCTCCACATTTTGGAAGAGTGACTTTAGCAGATGGAGGTCTCAAGAGTGCTTTTTGCCATTCTCAGGAAGATACACCAAAGTGATAAGTCCTTGAAAAGCCTCGGCTTACACACTCTCAGAAATTTCTAAGTTGGTCCTTGAAAAATCTGTATGAGACATCTCCTCTCACAACTCCTGCTTAGTGGCTGGCCTGCATGACAGAAACTGTGCAAGTTCATATGTTCCACACAATTGCTGTGGAGGATGAACACCATTTTTCTCAGAATAATTATTTCTAGGGTTCTGCAGGCTCCTCTGTAGAGCTGGATATAGATTTGAAGCATGTCTACGCTTATCATCCATACACTTACTACTCCCACTAGTGGTAGGGAAGCAGGAGAAAGTAGTGAAAGAAAAGTATACATATAGAACAACACATAGAATAGCAGAAAAAGGAGATCACAAGTACTAATGTATAGAAAAAGGACAATAAAAGGATAAGTGCAGCAAAACCAATGATAAAAGAGAAAAATTTAAAAAAGCATTTAGACTTAAAAGTAAAACCAATCAGACTATAACCACAAAGCTAAATATCCTACCAGACTTTTCAGCAGCTTCCTAAGTTCCTGCAGCCTAACAACAAAAAAAGCTGTTAGAGTTCCCCTTCCCCTTTTATCAGCAGGCTTTATATATGCATACGGCAAAGCTCACAACTGCTAGCTCTTACTTAATTAGGTGAAGGAGGAGTACTCTGTGCTATAGATCTCAATGGTCCACACTCTATTCATTATGCAAGTTGGGGCCTGGTGTTGCTACAATTACAGTTTTTCAATTAAGAAATCAAAACAAAAGATTGTCTCTCTCCACAGAAGTCCATGCTAAACGTGGGTTCTCTGGGGGCTGTGCGGGCCCAGCAGCCGCCGCCTCACGCAGCTGCGAGGTTGCTCGGATCAGCAGGATCTTGCAGCTATGCGGGACAGGGATGATACGCCTCACTCAGCAAAACTTTGGAAAAATTATTAACAAAGTACGCAAGTTGCATAATCAGACTTAAGAAATGTTTGATTTCAAAGTTACTTACGATATTGCTTCTAATGAGCCTGTACGTTGTGGTGATCTGCTGCTGAAAGATCCCTCCCCGCTGCCCATCAGTCCTGCAGTTTGTTCATTGGAACGAGGGACGCAAACGGTACCAGGTTTTTATTCTGAGACAAGATCTTTTCCAAGAAAGCTTTTGTTGTTTGATCAGTGTACACAGTGAGCAGCGCTGCTGATGTTGAATCAGAGCTGGTTAGTACCTGCAGGACTTCAGCTTCTGTTTCAGTATACAACGCACGAGGAAGGAAAAGAAAGGTCTTGTAGTCAAATATGTTGAATGCCAAATGCTGTTGTGTGTTAACATAGGTAACATATGCCCCGGGTTCTCCGTTTTAAGAAGGGCTATAACAGTATTACCACATATATTTTGACACAAATGGATGAATACTTGCGAAGCACTCGGGTATGATGAGAAGAGCTCCGGAGATGATTACAATTGTATAGGAAGCGGAAGGTTGGCATGATATGCACTAAAGAAGTCTGCAGCCACAAGTGACTGTCTCCTAACATGCCCACAACAAGCTGCTGAATCACACTTGCTTCCTTTAATACTGGTGTTTTCTCATTTTTGCAGGCTTTACTATGCAAATCTTTCTGAAGTAACAGAGGCATATACAATCATATACATATGCTTATATGTAATTACATGAACCTTGATGTTGAGCTTGGAAAGAAATGACAGTACTGCAAGATGTGTGTGTGGGGGGAGAGGGGAATGCAGCTGCAATTGAGTTCAGCAGGAGCAACGGCCAATACGAAACCGATCCTGCCTCTAGCGAGAGGCAACGTCTTTTAATTCAGCGCACTTCCAAGGTCTCGGGAGAGGCTGATCAACTCCGCCACTCAAGACAGCAAAACGTTACCCCCATGACTGGCAGGGTCACCCCGCTGCGGTGGAGCTCGGCGCAGCAGCTGGATACCCTCTGCTGCCAAGTACCAGTCCAGGGCCCCGCTGCCGTGGGGAGGGAGAGCATCCTTTCCCCAGCAGCAGCCTTTCTGCACCCCTGCTGCGCTCGGCGCTTCCAGAGAGCTGCGAGCTGCAGCAGCTGCTGCTTTGAAGGGATGGTCCGGCAAATCCTGCAGCTGTGGGAGGCAGCAGCTGGATTGCAAAAAAGCAATGTAATGTCCACGCAAAAAGAGGAGCTATGCTTATTACAAATAAAAGTAGCAACGCGGCGTACTGTCGCGTAGTGATCTGCGCTGCTGCGTGGTCACAAGAGGAGCGTCTGTCTCCAGAAGGCAGGGAGCTGACTTAAAGCAGTGATCAGTTTAGTGGAGAAAAATGTAACACAGGCACTGTGATAACTCTACGTGAGCTAAGCATGAAAGTAAAGAGATTTGCAGGAAAAGGAGGGAAAAGGAAGACAAGACAGGAAGGACTCACGTTGTGGGAAGTGTAAAATGGAAGAATGAGCCATGTAAATGTGATTTAGGGTAGAGTGGGAAGATGACAGAAATCTTGTAGGAAGGCTTGGATTTTTCTTAGCTTTGAAAAGCATTTGAGAGTTTGCCGGCTTTCAGTGATTCTCGTAGATTTCCCTGTAATTGGGGGAAACCTGGTGACAGGGGATTGTTGCTTCCCGTAAAAGGCAGTGTCAAGAGCAGAGTGGGAATATTTTTGAAACAATTTATCACTATTACTGGTCATGGTCTACTGTTGGCTTTAATTGGGAAAACCTTCTCTGGAAGAATGTGTTAGAAAGTTGTCTGCAGCGCTCCCATGCTGCCGTAATGTTGGGCAGTAGGGATCCAGGGAGCACTTGTGTCCCCCAGTTTCTGCCACTCTGTGGTTTCTAGGAATCTGGAGGTGACCAGGAAACTAGTTTATGATGTTCAATTTGCTGGAAAGAAAGGATATATACTTTTGACCCTTTGCCATATTTTTCTCAGCACAGAAAGGAACAAAAGCACAATTAGGAAGGAAGAAATAGCCTTTACGGCATTACCAAAGTGCCAATAAATAGCTGCAGAAATGCGGTTCTTATTGCAAGCAAAGATAGAAAAGCCAAATAATAGTTGTATACATTGATTTTGCAATGTAACTATAGGCTTACAGGGCAGTATTGAAGAATATTAACTGAAAATCCTTGACCAGAATTCAGAAAATTATAGCATCATCAGAAGTCCTTTGTCTATAGAACTGTATGTGTAAAACTGTAAATTTTAATGCCCCTTTTTAGAATTTTCAGTAGGTAATAAATAACCACCTTGTGTTGTGGTCTCTGTGGGAAGAGGGAGGATAATACCTGATTGGTATTCTAATCTGAGAAATCACAAAAAATGGGGCTAGAAAAAATACATGTATCTAACCGTATTGTTTTCCTGCCAAAATGAGCACATAAGCTCTGGAAACTGTTTTATTATAGCAATCACCTCTAGAAATTTTCAGAACCAAACTACTACCCAGAAAATTTCTAGAGGTGATTGCTATAATAAAACAGTTTCCAGAGCTTATGTGCTCTTAGGGAATGGCAAAAATTGCCATTTGATGTAGTACCAAAGTTAGAAGACAGGATTGTGCTCTTGCTTTGCTAGTGGTGGTGATTTGGAAGAACTGCTTTACTTTTCCATGCCTCAGTCTTTATACATGTATAATGGGCATAATATTATTTCTCCCCTATGAAAAAACTGAATTAGGTCCATGAGTAAGAAGGTCCTATACAGGAACGGGACTTCATTACTGTGTATGAGTCTAATCTGAGAAGGGTTTTCTGTAAGCCTGCCTACTGAAATGAGACAGAAGTAGAAATGTCTGCTTTGGGTGTCCTAACAGCAGAAATATGGGTACTTTTTGTAGGAACTTGGTGTGGTTTGGCAGTATGAAAAATGCAGTGTTAGAGCTTCCAGTGCTGCATCAAGAATGCTGTGGCCGTGGCCAAAATACAGCCTGATATAAACACGTTCGGCTTATTCAAATGTCTCCAGAATATATAGATAAGTTAATTTTGCAGTGGCAAGGTTTACTTCTTGTCCCCTGTATGCTGGATCATAGATAACATCTGTCTTGACATGGAAGAAGTCAGTAGATGTTCCATATTGCTTGATTTGCCTAATTTACTAGGATCGTGATGGTATGATTAACTTGAACCTGATCCAGCTTGTTATTGCTGGATGATCAGATAGCATGTATATGATCTATCTACTCATGTATATAAGATGCTAATCATATATTAGTAATCTAAAAAGCCTAGCATGAATTTATTAAAATACCTGTAAAATTAGAATAGAGGTTTCCTCAGTACCATCTGGTTGCCAAATGTGGCATTAGGCAATTATAGCTTTCAGTCTGTGAGGGTGGTAGAAAAAAATTTACAAAATAGTTTAACCTTTCTGGCTATAAGAACATTGTAACTTTGGCATCTGTTCTAGTCCCGCTTAAATCACTGGAGGTTTTGACGCAGATATTTTTACTTGGGGTAAGATGAGATCCTGCTTGTAGACACAGCTTCATTTGTCCTACAAATCTGTGTGTGTTTGTCAGCCAATGGACAACTGTTCTTTGATCATGGTTTTTGTTTGTTTGGTTTTTCTTTTTTTTTTCTCTTACAGGAAAAATAGAAACGTATTTTCTCTGGCACTCAACTGCAAACAGTAGAAGCCTTGCCTGAAATTAGGCATTGTCAGTGTCCAACCAGCATAAGTTTTAGTTAAAATGTTTTGGAGTCATGTTCCTTGTTTTTATCATTTGATGCTATATTCATTTGTTGGCCTTGCTTTACAATATATATACATGCAGACACACACGTACATACAAGTGGAAATAAAACTGTTGGTTACAGAAGTCTGACCTTGCATTTAATGAACATGTGCAATTGTGATGAAAAGCCCATAGGTAGTTGGGATATGGAAGAAATACAGAACCAGGACCCTGGAACCAGCAATACAGAGAGAATGTCTAGAAACAAAAATTATGTCCCACTGTCCCCCCAGTTTTTGGCAAATAATTTTTTGGATCAGCATCAAACTGAGGGATAAGATAGTAGTTATTTTCACTGTGATTAATGATACATCTCAGAATAGGGAACCAAACCTCGATGCCTTGTTGTGTTTTCCTTTCGTTTCCTCAAACCAAATGAATTGGATTATATTGTGGAGCAAAATGCTGGAAGTTTCCATTTTGAAAATTATGGAAAGTGAAGTAAATAGAAAGAAAGCATGTGTTCTTTTTTGTTGTATTTTTATGGAGGTTATAACCAGAGTTGTTTTCTTACAGCTTTAAGCTGAGTTGTTATGAGCAGTTATTCTTATGGAGTCAGTATGGACCAGATCCAAAGTTGTTCAAGCAAATAGCGAGATTTCCAGCGATTTCAGTGTTCTTTTGATCAGGCCCTTAATCTTCCAGAAAATGGTGAGCCTAATAGGACTATTGTGTACGCGGTGCTGATGGTGTATGGAGTTCGCTTTTGTGCCTAAAGGAGAAGAAGATGGAGATTTACTAACTGGTTGTCTGTAAGTATTGTTTTACTTCATTGTCATTCTATTCCCTTTCCAGCTGTTTTGGTATATAAAAAGTTCAAATAAATCCCCTTTAAAAGGTCTGCTTTTGTGTTAAGGTACTTAAAGTTTAATGTCTTTGTGTCAAAGAGCTTTTATGAAAGAAGATTTGTCCAGGCATATCCTGTAATAAACATCTGGAAACTGCAGGGGTTGGCTAATGGTGGCTGTATAGCAAGAATACGGTTTAACTAGCTGGCTTTACATCAGGATTAATTTTCCCCTTTGTTTTTTTTTTTTTTTTTAGAACTTCTCAATTCACTTATTTATTTTGTAATCTGAATATTTATGTCCTATCGTGGTTAAATGGTCTTAAATAGTCTTCTGGTTCGTAGGCAGTACAAAATGCCTCATCCGGGATTGATGCAGGGAGGGCTGTATGAAAGCAGATTACATCTCTGCATGGTATTCACTGATTAAGTGTTTGAAGAGCAAAGTGGCTCGTCTTTAAAGACAACTTCCTTTAGTACAAAATATATAGGAAAATGAGTATTTCTAGATTAGTCAAAAGTAAAAGCTGCCACAGAGGTAATAGGCATCTTTTGTACGTGGGCCAGAATTTTAATTAGCATTAGGCAAACCAGAAAACTAGAGCTTTAGCCTATCTGATATAAAACAGAAGTGAAAGCCCTTAAACAATTTGGGGCAGGGAGGGACTTTAAGGTTTTTACAACGTGGAAAGGGAAAGACTGAATAGTTTAGGTAGTAATAAGGGAGACGAGGAGGAATTGCAGAAAATACCGTAAAAGAATAAGGAAATACATGTTTGCAAAGGTCCCAGAAGGAAAATTAGGTAAGGAAAGTTCTAGCAAATAAGAAGTAGACTATGAAGTGGTAATCCCTCTACTACACTTATAGTCCTGTGAATGAACAAGCAAAAACATGGTCCTTATTTTGGATGTGATGATGCTGAAGGGTAACGAGCGGTAATGACAAGAGTCACTGTCAAGGTTCTCGAATGACAATAGGAGGTTTTAGAAAACAATTTTAAGTGTATGACTTAATCGGTAATTCTTGGAGAATTATTATCGCTGACAGTCCAGGAACAGATTAATTGAGCGGACATGCAGAAATAAAGTTATCATCTCCCAAATTTAGCTGCACTTACCTAAAGTACAGCTTGACTCTTACAGCCGAAATGGGGCTAGGTCGGTCAGGGTGGAAGTCAGTCGAGTGAGTCAGCCCTTGGGCAGAGGCGCAAAACCTAGATTCAGTCCACTGAGCAATGGAGACAGCATTTCCACGTACCACCAGTGCCTGCTGGGGTGACAGCAAGAGGGGTTTACCAGGAGCGCTGCGCTGCCAGTGGTACCGTGGCGATGATGCTGACCGAGGACCCGGAGGAAGCTGGCTCACCTCAGGACCTCGTCGTCTGTCAGAACAACTCCCCTGCAATGATTTCCCACAGGTCTTCCAGCAAAAGGAAGATTTTAATTACTTCGAGGAAGAAGGAGAAAAATAAATTCGTAAATGAGAAATGCATGTGGCTACAGATGCTTGCAGGTGTTCTCTGTCAATCCCTTTGTTCAAAAAGTCGTCAGCTCCATTTGATTCTGAAGGAGGAAAAGATTTGCTTCTGAGATATTTAAAACTAATTTTGTTGTCATTTATATGGGAAGATAAATTGTGATTCTTATGAAACTATTTCATTTTAATTGTGTATTTTAAAAGATGTTTTGTATTCAAGGATGGTCTAGATTTGGTCCTAGAAAGTTTATCTTATTGCTCTGTGTATTTCACCTGTGGATCCAATCTCGAAAAAAGCAGATTACGAAGCTGCAAGCAAAGTTTCATTGTATTTCTCTGTTGTGTTACCTCATTTTTTTCTGAAGAGGCCTGCCTTAAGAGGCCACACTTTCTAAGCCCATAGACTGTCTTGTGTCTCAAACTGCTAATAAATGCCAACTAGTATTAATTACGGTGTTGGTGTGTGGTTCACATTAAGAACAGCAGGATTACTTTTAAAACTGGAGTGGCTGCAGTCTGTTGCAACAGTATGGGCAGACCAGAACTGTGCAGACTTTTGTATTTTGAGGTTAATCAGCACTCGCGTGGTGCCTCTCCTTCCATCATCAAGCGTTTAACAGAGAAGGGTGCAGGGAAGAGCCATGCACAGGCATCATCTAAGTTGGGGTTGTGTCTACCCTGTGTGACCTGTGGGCTCATGCTTTTATCTGCATCCTGAGTCCGTAGTGGGAGAAGACTGCAGGAGACCTTAGCTCTGCCCTTCTCCCTTTCACCCAGTGTAATCGGATGGGATTGTCAGAGTGCTTGGGTGAGTTCATTGCCCTGAGCACGTGGGGAGCTGGGATCCCTTGTGTGTCCTCTCCCCCTTCTGTTTTATTGACTTCCTCCTAAACAAAGAGGCATTTTCTCTTTTTCCTTCCTTCCCCCCAAATGTGGTTCTGCCATCATTTTATCATGTGTGAAGGTGACTTCAGACTTACGTGGTTTGGGTTTGTCTCTCTTTGCTGGCTTGACAGGTTGTATGGAACCTACTTGTCCACACAAACACTTAAGTGCCTGAGGTTAGCCAGTGGGAACTATGCCTTGAACCCTCTACCACAGACTTCCATGTGCTAGACCAGACAAAAGACTCATAATGCCTCAGATTTGATAACTGTAAGTAGTTTAATTGCATGGATGCATATTGATAATGAAAGAATGTAGTAAAATTTAATTTTACTATTATAGTATCTAATATAGATTCAGTTTTTAAGTTGAAATGGTCATACGTAGGGTCAAATTCTTCAGAGAATTCCATATTTAAAATCAATTGATTCAGACAATGTTTTTCATTACTGAAAAAAAAATCTAAAATACTCGTTTGAAACTGGCTGAAACAAAGTTTACTTCTGGTTTTCACAGTTTCTGCAATTACGTGAAATAGTAGAGTTCAGTTTAATTGACCATGCACAATGTGTTTGCATGTTACGAATTTTAAAATCCAAGGCTTAATGTTAAAGTTAGAATTTGAATGAGATAAGTAGACAAATACAAATTTTTTATACACACTAAGCTTTTCATTCGCTCTGATGCTGATGCTTCGATACCCTATTTAATGATAGTTAATACAGTGATACTGATTTTGTCCCTGCTGTGTTCATTATTAACCCCAGAAGGTAATGGAAATCTTATTAGACTCAGTACTGGATATTAATACTGTGCCTGACTATGGTATGAAAAAAATGAAGCGAGAGCCTGCAAACATTTGTAAGTTAATTGCCTGACTTGGAAACCACTAATGTACATGAGTAACATTTACTCACGTAGATTGTCTCAGTGAATTCAAAATCCCTCCGATGGGTGGTTGCAGAATAAGGCCATAAATCACACCTTTATGGAAAGGCTGAGAAATGTTAATGGGAAGGCACCCACAAGATACTATGGAAACTTAATAAGTTTTCATAAACAGTATTTTAAAGGCATATATAATTAAATAAAGGTACTGGTCAATGTTTAAAAATAAAGAAGAACCAGAAGTTGAGTATACGTGTGTATATATGTATATATATATTTCAAAATGGAGCAGCCATCAGCTCACAGTAGTTATTTCTATTCTATGTGACGACCACAGCCACCGTGTCCGTGTTCCTTCACACTTGATGCACCAAACTCAGTAGCTGAGTTACACACGCTTCCATGTAGATTTTTAATTTATTTTTGTGGCTGGCCAGCGTTGTATTAGCATCAGTGACTGGGCAGGTACCTGAGCCACAGAGGAGCCTGACACCCTGCTTTCACACGGGAAGCGATACCAGGACAAACACTGACGATGCCTGTCTTAGGGCTAAGTGAAAATGCTGCGATGGCCCACCAGGGTTTCAGCTGTGCATTGTGTACATGAACGGTGTAGCAATACCTAATGGTGACAGTGACAAGCTCATGGCCAAACACAATTCCTGTCTCAGGGAAGGTGACTTTTTTTACCACCTGACTGCAGGTAAGTGATTATCACTCCCCAGTTGGGCTAGTTCATTTGGATGCCTGTAGCCAGGTGCAAAGATACTCTGGAAGTGGGATATACACAGCTTGAAAGTATAAAGCAATTATTTATTCATCAACACACATGAAATATAGCTCAGATTTAATGAGCTGTTAGGGTGCTGCCCCTGATAAGGCAGCTGGGGAGGTTTTGTTGTCTGTGTAGGCATCAGTTAGGAGGGCTTTGTGACTCCCTGAAGTAGGTCCTTGGTGTTGCTGTTTTTCACCAGTTTCTTCAGCACTGGTCATCTCATCTGATGAATCTTGCTGGCTTGGCTAGATTTCCCGGTATGTTTGATTGTGTGTGGGTTGTTGTTGTATTGGATTTTTTAGCATTGTATGTTTTTCATGTTGGTGGTTTTTTTTCTTTTTTTTTCCTGGGGAGCTGGCTGGGAGGCAAAGGCACCCTGGGGAGACAGGGGCTAACTGCACCCCAGACAGCTGTAGTGAGACCCAGTGCAGTGGTAGCACCTATCCCCACTAGCCTGCTTCTGGCAAGTGTCCTGTCCTGCCCATGGGTGGCCTGGACCCTATGTCAGTTGGAGGGTTATCAGCCCCTGTTAGATGGGCAGGCTCTTTGAGCCCAGGCTCTGTAACTGGCTCAAAGGTTGCTTGCTCTTAGCTAAAATGGTTCTTACTGCTGGCCATGTGAATTGAGCAGGAGGTGGAAGAGGAGAAAATGGGCTGTTTCCAAGGGTGAGCCCCAGGGCTGATTTCAGATGCTCACTAAACCTACAGAGCTATCATGCAAAAAAATGAGTTTTGTTATATTGAGTCTTTTAATGTGTTTTCTTCTCCCTGCCCTGGCAATATCTCATGCAGGCTGGGGTGAGGTGAGGTCCTCCTTGGTGCAGGTCCCTTGTGCCACAGGCAAGACCTCAGTGGGTGCACAGCCACTGCAACAGGCTCTGCTCTCTGTGAGCACGAGGCCGTGGGGTGCAGGAAGGCAGGCCCTGTCTCCACCATGGTGTTTGGGGAGCCCTTGTATTCAACAGGGTTCAGAGAGCTTGGAAATGAGTGACTGGATCTATGTATTTCCTCTAGTTGATGGTTTGGCTTGATCTGTGTATTTTCTGGTTTTGGTAGATGACCAAGCATCAGAAACTGTGGTAGGATTGATATACAGATACTTGTGGTGGGTGATGAGGATTTTGGGGCTTGACCACCAGGAGTGTCAGGGTGAGTGTGCTGCCTGGAGAGGTCAGTCTGGGGATCAGGAACCAGGCTGACAGTTTTGGAGGTAGATCTTCAGTCTGTGGACTCTGTTACAGGACTGCTTCAGGCACTGAGCAGCCAGAAGACCTTTTTAGCTGCCTCTACAGGTGCCCAGGACTCCCAAACTATAATTTCATGACTCTTCAGCTGGCTGGAAGTATACCCACAGTGGGTGGTCCATAGCCAGCAGTCTCTGGTAGCATTAGCGGCTGGCTTAGCAGGGTCAGGGACAGAGGTGAGACAGGGATCTGGGAACAGGCTTAGGGGTTATAAGTTATACTGCATTTTTATGGCAAACTTGGATGATTGATTAGTTGTGTGTGTTGGCTTTTTTTTTTAATTACCTGGGCAACTATTTCTGTCTAGAAGCTTGAGTGGAGTAGGTATTGAGTTTTGCTTGGAGCGAAGTCCTCATTTTACAAGGGCACTTTAAGTATATATATCAGCTTACTTTGAAAGCTGACATCCAAGCAGTTATGTTTTAGTTACCCATCTCTTTCTCTGGGGTTTTTGCTGGAGCTTCAACAACTGGAATACAGGGCCCAGATAGAGATTCTCTGTTTAAAGTTTGTGGTATTGTTTCTGTGTCTTCATCAAACTTTGGGTGTTTTTCCAGACAAACTCAACAATGTTCGGGACTTTAAGACTGAAAATTTTGTTGGTAGGCCACAATGAAATTGGTGTAATGGAAATGAAAATGTATGTAGCATTAATTTAAATGCATGCTTTCTATGCCATCCAGATAATGAGTATATTGTTTAATTTCCTTGCAAAGATTCAATTTTCCCTATTCTATTTTAAACATTCAAATTGATCTAAACTTTTTTGAACTTTCTTCTGGGGGGGTGGGGAATCTTCCCCCCCCCCCCCCCCCCCTTTGAACTCTGGTCCTATTATCACTTTTACCCATATCACATTAAACTTTCTCTGCTGGTATGAAGATAAGCTATGTATAGCATAGGTTGTAGAAGAAAGTCTTCACTACCACAGGTAGAAGAGTACCTGTTTAGCCTGGGAGTTGTATATCTAGGTGTAGCTAAAGCAAAGGCTTATGACACCTACAAATTGTAAGTGCATTAATCAGGATGTAATTAATGTTATTTTGCCTGGAACCCAAATAAGAGCATGCTAAGATGGTTAACAAAAACTGGTACGTGAGTATTTTGTAGCACTGATGGCATAGCTGGATACAACATATAACCAATGTGGCCACCAAAGGGGCAACAAAGATGAGTGTATTTGCACATAGGAAACATCCAAATAACAAAAATCTGCAAGATAAATGTGCAGAGTGTCCTACCAAATGCACAGGGGTGAGTGGCAAAGCCAAGACAAGCATTATTGGAAGCAGATGAGCCCCCTTTGGAGGGGTGTGGAGGGGGGAGCAAGTTGCACAGAAACCTCAAGGAGGAAGAAAGGCAGAGAAGAGAAGGCAAGCCTCTTGGCCCCAGCTTTCCTAGCTGAGGAGCTGTCAGTCAGGCCTGATCACATTCACCTCTGCAATGAAGAACTGCCATCAGCTGTGGTGCTGTGTGCCACTCACAGCTGGTTTAGATAGAGGTGTGAAAGGCAGACAGTTCTGCATGCAGCAAAAATTATTAACGAGGCATAAGGGCTAATCATTAGCATGTTGCTGCCAATGAGTGAACTCAGTATGGTTTTGGTTTAAACTTTAAAGCTGGCCTGATTTCTCAGTCTTCTAAGCCTTTCCAGCATAATGTAATCTCATTCCCTAGGTGATATATTGAGATAATATGTATTAATTGCAGCATAGAGCTGCTTTTCTTGACAAAGTAAAGTTGCAGCCAGAAGGAGCAGAAGAAAGCTAGCATGTTTAGAGGAAAGGAGGTGGTTGCACTCTTTTTGAGGAAGAAATCTGTATGACCATAAGACTATGATAGTTGGCTTTGGCTTGAAGACAGCTGTAAATGGGGAAAAGTAAGAGAAAGGTCTGAGGATTGACTGTCCCATTCAGGGCAAGTGCTTCAGTGTTGTGATTTAAAACTCACGCCTGCTGCTGCTCTCACAAAACTGAGGCAGGGCTTTAAAATGGACTACATGTGTTTAGCCAGAAGTCAGGGAAGGACTAATTGCCAAGAAAGAAGGTGGTCTGCCTTGGGAGGGGTGCCATTTACAATGAATCGTTCACATCGATGGGAGTGAGTGGTGTAAGCTGCTGGTGCAACTGGTTTTGCTGTGCTTAGCGATTTGTTTGTGACGATCTGCTCCTTGCTAGGGAGTGGAGAGTCTCAGACCTTGGGCTATAAAATGTTGGATTAGCCTTCAGAAATGTGGTTGCTCACAGATTGTTCTGCTTTCAATCAGTTAATATACAACTGGGATGCTTATATTAATGGCTGTTATCTTTTCATGCCAAGTGACTGAATTATTGGCTGGGAATGTTACGTGCTCACATAGAGGGAAGCTTTGTGCAATGAAAATGTAGGTGTCCTTTATCTCCTTTAAGGATGTGATTGCATTTTAAAAAAAAAATAGTCTGTTACAAATAGAATATGGAGCAGTAACCCTTGCTCCTAAGTGTAGGCAGTAATCTAATTTGAGCTGTAGAAACTGACTTCTTGAGCATTTGGTGAAACTTCTAATCCTTCTGGAGAAATAATTGTGTGTTAATTAAGAGCCAGAATTCCACGAGGCTTATTAGCTGTCTAGCTGGATCTGAGAAGCAGAAGGTTGAACAGAGTTTAACTAAAATTTAGAACTGTTAATTAGTCTCCTTTCTTCCTGGTCTCCTTTCTATTTTCTTGTTTTTGGTTTCTGTAGCACACTTTGAATGACCCGTGAGAAACTACTGTGCTTCTGACATGATAGCTCCCAATTGTAAATGCTGTACTTTACTAGCTGTGAAAGAATAAAGCTTTAAAAGAGCTTGGCTTCCCTTAGCTACAAGCTAGCTTGTTATGGAAGAAGAAATGACAGAAAGTGGAAAAAGCAGGCTGGCTAATCATGTTAAATTGGCTGAATAATGTTGCATTCAAGATTCGTGGGCTCCATGCTGGAACACACAGATGCTTTAATAAACTTTAGATGACCTGTCTTAGTTTAGCACTTTTTTCAGAAAATGTTTGATAGGCATATAGAAACCTAAACATGAAACTGTTTTCCTTATAGACCTCCATTTTGGTAGTTATGAATGTGGGAATTTGTGAACGTGCAAAGGTTGTGCTTCACCGATGCGTGCCTGGGCGAGATCGGGGAGGGGAAAGTAGACCCTGAAACCTGTTTTAGTATCTTCTTGAAAGTTTAAGCAGCACGCAGAGAGATGTGAACTGTTTCCTGAGTTTTTCATGTTATGATTAAGTTTACTTTTTGGAGGGGAGGGGTGAGGGGGATGCTAGCATGCTGTACAAAAGTCCCTGGGATTCTGGTATGATGTGAGGAGGGCTGAGCAAAACAGCTGCTATTTCAGCTCAATAGCCCCTGTGCCCCCCAGTGAAATCATTTTGGGGCTGCTGAGTAGGAATGGTTTAAAGCTCTATTGTAAAAGACACAAGAATTCTATTCATTAATTAGACTTGTCAGAGTCTGCTTTGTATTTCCAACAATGAATACCGTTTCATTCCAGGGGTGTAGTTAAGCCCTTAAGCTAATTTGACTTCCGGCTCGAGTCCTCTTATATTTAATGCCTCACCTTTAGATGTGGTGGTGTTCTAATCATGGAAATGTTTATATTTTCCTTTCAGTTTATAGTATGTCTCAACTAAGACATTTGCATTAATATAAATGCATTTGCCTAATACAGATGCACTACAAAACAGAATATGTATCAGAATGACTAATCCTGCTAACTTAACTGGTTTCACACCTGTGTGGTGTGCTTGTATTTTAGTTCACAACTTTGGCAGAGGGTGGGAGAGGGCCAAGTGGGAAAGGGAAGTGGATTAAATGTAGTATACATAGCCCTTGAATTATGAATGGAAAAACTGATTGAATCTGTAAAAATGTCCTTATTGTGCAGATTAGAGTAGTTGTATAACGTGACTGTCATACTTCTACAGTCTTACTGTTCCAAACATTTGGGGGTGATGTTTTTTTTTCCTTCCATATCTCTAGTTATTTTCCCACTCTTTTAAAATATTTTTTTATTAAGGGTAGCCTAAGTATAACTCTTAAAGCTAAATTTGAGGAGCACCTGAAAAAATAGGGCGCATGATTATAATTGTGAGGGTCTAGGTATGCATGAATAGAATCCCAAAAGCCCTGTTACAGTGGGCACTTATTGTGTGGCTCTTTTGGCAGAGTTTGAATTATTCTGGTACTAAATCTCAGGTTGGTTTCTTGTTACGACACTAGCTTTTCTGTCAAGTATACTGCACAGCATTCTGATCTGACAGCAGCTTGGCAAGAGTTGCTTGCTTGGAACTATACTAAATACTTCTAATTTCATTTTAAAGTTAAAGGCTTGTTTTATGAAGGGTTGTTCCCAGCCATACACAGCTAAGGCTCTAAACTGTGTGGTTTTGGACAACTAAATCCTCTTGACTTTGATAGGGGAAGAAAAACTACCTTTGAAAAATATTAGTGGATTTATAATTTCAGTTGTCTTTAAGTGACTGTGATTTGGAGAACACAGTATGTGGATGGGAAGAGCTCACATCTTAAGGCAGCTCACCTAACCCTGTTTGCTTGAGGAACATCTCTGCATGTATGCCCTTACTATGTTACTTACTCTGTAGGATCTTTTTTATTAACTTTCTGTTCTGATTTACCCTCTGAGACACTGATACTGACCTTGCTGATGTTTGTTGCCTCTTGGTCTGTAGAGTCTCTCTGTGTTGTTGGAATGTCCTGGGTATAATTTGTTCCTGTTTTCCCAGTTAGGCTCCTTTATACAAAATGTAACTGCAAGTAAAGGTACTGCATTGTCCTCACAGCATCAGTTCAAGATAACATGTGTAGGGGCTATATAGACTGACAAAAGTAGCTTTAAGATTATAGCAGTGTCAACAAATAAAGCTGCACTGAATTTTAATGTTTTGAAGAAATACCTTATAGTGGTACCAGTTGAGGTGTAAACTAGATCCTGTCAGGAAGCAGCTTGTTACTTTAAAAGATGACAACAAAAGATTATTTTAACATTGAAGGGGAAAAAAAAAAATCCTCTTTTTGAGAAATATACTAATAGCATGAATATGTGGTACAGTAGAGCACCATTTAGAATATTTACAGTTACTTACCAGAACATAACAGAAAATATATGCCTGCCTACTAGGAGATACACAAATACAAACCTAAATTACATGCAGCTATATTGTAAAATCTCTGGGATAACCTGGAAAAAGACAAAGTAGATAAGTGTTCCTTTGTTCTTTTATAGTTCTGTTATTTTATAGTCCACTGCATTGCAGGATAAGTGAGGCAACGCTCCTTGGTGATAGCTGGTGGACTTAGTGGACAGCTATAGAAAACCATCGACATCTACATAAATGGAGATACTGCTTCTATAATCAACTCTGTATCCCAGGTTCAGCTTCTTTTGGTGATCTGGAAGGAATGATATGAAAAGGACACTATAAAACTAAACTCTGTTCACTTCTCTAACTTACAGTGGGTAGAAGAACATGAGACTTGCTGTCCATACCCAGCATATCCACTTTTTTACCACAGTTAATTAAAAGTGTGCCTTCAAAGAAGGTATTAACACAAGAATCTAGACCAACTGTGACTGTCCTATTCAAAACCATGCCAAAGACACTGTGACCTTATTTTCCTACTCTTGGTGTGTTATTAATTTGCTTGGGGTTGTACCCTGTAATTCCCTGTGCTGAAGCGAGCTGAATTTCTGAATCTTTCCTGGCAATTTGAAGGTGCCCTTTTAGGATGTAAGGTAAGGGCTGAATCTGTCTGCTCTACAGGCAGAAAAGAGGAATACTTGAAGTTTTACGAGGTGGCTTTTAAGTTTGGACTGCAGTAGTATCCAAACAAGAAACCCATGTACATCTGAAGTAACGGCATCGGCTTTCTCGGTGTGGGACAAAACAATGGTGGGCCCCTCTCTGTCCTCCAGGGAGTATCTTAGAGGTGAAATCTCTGTGCCAAAAGAGGGAGATTAGCACATGGAAGGACACCTTTGTGTATAGCTCTGTGGGGTATAATCCAAATTGTAAATCCTCCTTCTCAAAAGAAACAGACAAATCATTACAGGTTTGTGGTATTAGGAATAAATGAACCTGTATGACCTAACCCTTTTTTTAACTCTTGCAAGCTGAAGTCAACTGAATTCTAAAACTGGAAATCCTGTTAAGCTGTTTGCCTTCTAATGGTTAAATGGCTTAAAGGCTTTAGAAAAATCAGGAATTTGCGAAGTGTAAGTCACTAGTGGCTTATACTGTAGTTGAAAAATGCTATATCTCCATCCCAGTTCAGATCAGATCTGACAGATATGTTTAGCCTTTGTGCCTTAATGCTACTGCATATGCATGTGTATATAATATTCAAAATATCTATTCGATGGAAATTGAATTTCAGTTAATATCTGCATTAAAAACAGGGATTCATGAGTGATAAATTGTTCACCTTTCTTTCCTGACCTAGGAGATGAGCAGAAGAAAGCCAGTGATGATATGTTGTCAAGGTAAAATGACATTGTTTAGAAAAGGGGAATATTTGGAGTTCCTGTTTCAATGAATAACATCACTGGAACGTTCACCCCATCAGGCAGCTCTGGAAAACAAGCTTTCAGAAGGTCACCAGCTCGAGCTTGTAACCTTGCTGCCATTTGTCTGGTAGGATCTCTCTTCATCGTAAACCTGAATGCGTTTATTAGGGTTGCAATGAGAGAGTCTGAAGAGAATATTAAAATAGTCGCTATTGTGCCAGGAAGAAAATGTTTGTTTCTGCAAGTAGTGGAGCCCACAGAGCTGTTGAAATAAAAGGTCATTTTCAGACAGTGGAACTAAATAGGATATTCTTGTGAAAGAAAAGAGGGGAGATGTGAAGAGGAGAAAAATGAACATTGTTTCTGTTACTCCCACAAAGAATCAGAACAAAACATTTAGATGTTCACTTTATAAAATGTTTTATTTTTTAAACCTGTAATGACTAAATACTATGTTCAAATGATCCTTCAGACAGACGCAAGTTGCTTTTTTTTAGATGCAGTGAGGTTGGAGAAAGAGGCAGGATAAATGTAAATACTCTGTTTTATCCATCAAGTTGATATGAAGTTTACGAAGACTATTTTTGACTGTGAGGGTCTCTTTGAATTGGGGAAGATAAGACACCCCACTTGCACTCTGTTTTAGGACTAGAACTTAAAACTGCAGCGGAGAGAACAGGTATAACTGTTGTGCCAATTTGCTTTAATAGGACTCAAGTTGCAGAAGTCTGGTCTTCCGCTGTCAGTGGCAGGAAAAGTCTCAAAGACGTTCTTTTGAAAAGATTAAGTTGCCAAGGAGGAAATAAAGGTTGTGTTCTTTTTATTTACTTATCTGTTCATATCTATTTTTATTATTTCTAAGAGTGCAGGAAAAGAAGTTCTCCAGCTAAAAACTGTGGATTATAAATTGATCCCTTCAGAGTAAAAGGAGAGGAAAAAATGAGTGCCCTCCTCTATCCACATATAGAGGTATGATGGTGTATTAGCTGACAGAAGCAACCCTGCTTCTAAAGGGTTGTATGTTTATTCTCCTAGAAAACCTTTGAGACTTAATTTCATATGATCTGCTCTTAAGCAGTGAGCAAGGGAGAAACCTGCTAGGAAACTAAACCAAAGCAATTTTTTCTCAAATGTGCACTAAGCTGGATCCCAATTTAAAGTTCAACAAAAAGAGAAGGACCAAATGCTGTTCTTGTATGTGTTGCTCCTTCTTATTCAGACAACAACAGTTTGGGCCCATTAGACAAATTTTCTGTTCTTAAGCATGGTTCCCACCCCCCAAAGGTGTTAAGATAGTGAAATTTGGCAGTTAGGCATTCAAATCTTCCTCTGAGAAATTTAGTGCTATAGTGTTGGGCCTATGTTGACATCTGCTGCAGATATATTCAAATTCAAGAGAACATGAACAAACATCAACAGTTAGACTGTTGGTTTCACTGCATTAATAGCACGTGCAGAAAAAAAAAATCAGTGAAGTCAAGATGCATACTAGCTGAATCACTTCATTTCTTCACTGGCAGATGAACAACCTGCCACTGTTTATATGTAGTTCCTAGACTTGGTTCCACTAGGTGTATTGATACTCTTAGGAAGTGGTATACCAAAGACCTTGTCATCTTGAAACAGTTTACCTTTATGCTTGGGGTGGGTTTTATATTGGTAAATGTGATTGCTTCGGGTGAGAGAGACGAGGCTTGAGTTGCATGAATGATGCTGGGAAGGGTGGGTTCTGAAGGTGCTTCCTCTGCTTCCATGGATACGTGTCATGCAGAATTAGGCAGTCTCACCCACACTCTGTGGAAGATCATCAGCAAGCTTCAGTTTTTTCTTTGAAATGTAAATGATCAGTGTCTCAACCACTTGAATACTAAACCCAGTGGATCAGAGTGAGTGTGATGCTGGATTCTCTTTAACCTGTCATCTGAAGAGTGGTGTTTTGTTTTATTTTTCCACCATATACTACTCCTTTTTCTGCTGCATCTTGATTTATCCTTTCTAAACTTGTGTCGGTGAAACCTGACAGCCCTGAAAAAGCTTTTATTTGTTAGTAGGTTTTTGTGGGCACATTATACATAAAGGTCACTCAAACACAGATTTGCTGTTTTGCATTTGAGCTTGATGCTGTGTTTGTTCCAGATTTTTATGTAAATGGTGTTAGGATAGTATATTTATTACCAGTGAAAAGACAGCACAATCAATTTAAAAAAGCAAATGGTGCTGTACTAGATCACACACTTGCCTGGCTAAAAATAGCAAGTCAAATGCTGGGAGTTGCTGAATGCTTTCAATCCTCGTTCTGAGGTAGAATTTCAAATTAGGAGTATTTCCTAATATTAGGTCCCTCATTTAATGAACTTCTTAAGTGTATCTTTCTGGGCTTAAGTCTATTGTTATATGGTAAAACAGTTAAATTGCAATTCTCTATGGAAATATTGGTGGAATATTTCTGAAATTGGCGATGTATTTTAGGAAAGAATTGTAAGGTAATATCACAGGAGCTCTTTTCCTTTTTTCTCCCAGAACTGTGTGTTTGTAACACCTGCTGAGAGAAATGGGATCTGTAGGTCCCTAATAGCCTTTAAACTCTAATCTTTTGGTATGTAAGGAACCAGCTGGCTAATCTAAAGGCATTCTAGAACAAATAATGCTTTTTTCCTGTGTATTAGCAGCAACCTTATAGAGGTTGCATACATACTTTCTCTTAAAGGTTATTGTGCTAATTTAATTTTTAGATTATTTTTCTCATACTGTAAACATACATAATAATCCAATTTGTCTTTTTTATTCTAAAAATACCGAAATACTAACCACAGTATAAAAGTAGAAAATATATTACTTCCATCAGCTCTTAATCCTGTATGTTAAATCAAATGGGAATGACAATGGATCTTAAGTTACCCATGCCAGCTTTTCTTGGCTGTATACTACTAATAGGAAAAGACAGTGGAAGCAGACTTAGTATTGCCTTGGAAGTAGAAGAACTGTAGGTGCTTGGGAAAGAGAGATTGCTTAGACTGATCTTTTTTCCTTAAATTAAGGCTATTTTCCTTTTTTCAGGCCTTCCTTTTTAAAATGGGCTGTGTTATCAGTAACGGGAGTCTTAATTGAGTATTTTTTTCTGCCTGGATAATTTTTAGCATGCCATAATATTGGCTTTACTGTTCTGGAGGCTGTTCTGACCTGGAGTCTTAAGTAAAATAACTTCTTACATAAGGCAAAAATCCTTCATATGTACCATAGTTGTCCTTGGATTTCTATATACCTTACAACTCTTGCTAGTGTACTATTTTCTTTCCTTCTGTCATTTTCATGGGGTTTTGTGAAGTTACAGCCCACAGACTGAGTTTTGTGTGTGGTTTTTTTTTTTTTAATTTTAAGTCAATGAAAGTGAGCTCATGAAATGACTGCACAGGTCTGGACATGGAGGCCTTTCTTATTTGGCCGCCATAGCCTCCATCCTGGGTCACTTGCCTTCCAGTACAGCTGCCAGTACTTTCTCCAGTACAGCTTTTCTGGAATTGGCCCTTACCTTATCCCCCTATATTGTGGGACGATTGGAAACTCCTTTGTGTGAGGTTATGGGTCTATACCTGTGCGGTTACCAAAGAACAGCTAGCAAAGGCAGAAGCTATGCTACCTTATGCTCCCTGCCATGGTCCCTTCAGCCTGGGGGCCTTCCAGGAGTTAAACAAGATATTGAACCTTCAGAATGAGCTCTTCTTTTTCTTTGAAGATTAGTAACTTTTGGATTACAACTGTGTTTGAAACTCTGAATTTTCCCAGCCATAATAAAAAGAAACACTTTTGGATCTAATGAAAGCGTTGCTCACTCTTCTAGTGATTTTGGTGGAGTACAGACATGCTCACTCCTCCCTTTTCTGTTCTTAATATTCAGTGATGCCTTTTCAGGAAACTTGTCCAGTGTCTCTTGCTCATCTTCTGCTCATCTTCACATATTAGTCTGAAACTTGCTTAACAATTCTAAGAGAAAACAATGAAGGAAAGCAAAGCATAACATTATGGTGTTTAACTGTGATGGCAAACACAAATCCTCAAGAATATTCACATGCAGAAGACTTAGTCCCATTTCCATCTGATGTTAGTGTGTTGCTTTTTTCTAAATTTGACAGCGTGTTTCTTCTGAGAAGAACAGAACTAGTCCAAGGAGTGGGTATTTATTTGGCAAAATAAATTTGGAATGAGAAACTTATTTAAAATAACAGCAAGCATTACAATAGCAAAATTGGGATGTGGAACTCTGATGGTGCCAGTTAAACAAGAGAGTGTTTTCCTTAATTTTTTTTAAACCAACAGCACAATAGTGTCTCCTATTGATTTGTAGTCTGGTGCCAGACATTATTACTGCTAAAATATAGTCCATGTAAAAATCAATGCATGCATACTATAGTACATTAATTACTATATGTTTTGTTTCCCAAGTAGGTACTTACTGATTCTATATTAGGTCTTTGAATGATAAAAATCTAATGAGTCTTCCCTCTATAATCCGTTATACATTACTGTAGATGTAGAACTGATTTGCTGACAAACTTCAAACTTTATGGCAAGTTATGCTGTAATAGTTGCTTCCCAGTTTTTGAAATTATTCAGCTTCTTCAAAGACTGTAAAATGTATCCTAGAAAATAATCACTACAGGATTAGATGTGTAAGTGGAATGTGCATGTACCTGAAATGAGGAGCTACTAAAAATTTTCATTAAAAAATACATTTCTTTGTATATTAAACTGTACATCATGTGCTTTGCTTTCTCTCTATTCATACTCTATTATTAACACCATCAGAAAGGAGTATACAGATATACAATTTACCATTTTTGTTTTTAAGTGAATGACCTTCTATTACAGAGTTCTCTTTGCAGAAATCATCTTGCATTAAGGCTTGTTTTTGTACATAAGTGTGTAATATTTTTGAAGCACTTAATACTACTTCAAGTGGGCATAAAAAGCAGCTCATGAATGTACACAAACAAACTGAAAACAAGTATTACAGAAATAAAATCCCTTGCTATCCTGTAAGTAGCTGCCCTCTTTTAAGAACATGTATTGCTTAGGTTTACAGCTGGAGTTAAAACAACTAATCAAAACACATTTCCCTTTCTCTAAAATAGACGTAGATGAAGGTGATTTTGACTTGGAAATAATTGTAATTTAAAAACACTCTACTGCACAGTCCCTAAATCTGATGTGTTTAACCTTGCTGAGCACTTATTTTCCTGACTTGAGTGCTTTGAAGCTCAACTTCTACATCTTAAACTTGTTTGGCCTAACTATTTGAGAATCTAGCTCCCTCACATGTTTTACTGTGATATGAAAATGGTTTGAATGATGCAGTAAGCAGTTCATAATGTTCTTTGCATGCACTGATGTAGTTACTATTCTTGAACTAGATATAGAAAATGTTTTGTGAAACCTCACTAAAGGAGGAGGATACTTACTATGTTACATTCTATGTAAGACATCTGAGGAGTAGAAAATATGGATTTTGGCTTAAGGAGTTTCACAGCTGTGTTTTTTCCATTATCCAAATATACAGCCTCTCTGATGTGCTCAGTTTAATGCGATGAACACACTCTGTATCAACACTTCACACTGAATGAGTATTTCTATTGCTGAGCTACTGCTATACCCATTACTTTTTATCTTTCTGGTCCAGCTGACCTTGTTGGGCATATATTTATACTGGATTTTGCTTGTGTCTTCCACTAATTAATGGATTAATGTTAACAGAAGTATATTGTTTTATTTTGGAGTTTTTTTTGAGTCTTGTCATAGTTTAAAGGTATGCACTGGAAAGGTGAGGGTTTGAGTCCATTGGTCAAAGAACAACATTACATGTGACACTTAGAAGAAAACTTCTGATTAGTTTTAAAAAAAGGAAAAATTATATTTCCAATCATCTACCCTCAAGGGGTAATTCTGTAGTCTGGATCTTGAGAGGATGGAGGCATTTCTTCACCCCCTGATCAAATATCTAGGTGTCCTTCATGGGAGAGGCAAAATCACAGACATATCCAACTGAAAATGCAAGAGAGTTATCTCTGGATGGGTACCTCACTGGTGGGGCTTGATAAATTTATTTTTATCATTCCTCTTTAGGTACCTACTCTATTGCATATCTAATAAATATATAATATCTATATACAGAGTCTAGGTTGATAACAAGACAAAAACACCTATGCTTTTTGCCTCTAGGGTAACAATACAAGACAAGTAGAAGTAGTGTTGTTGGTGGCAGATTCACTTAACTTTTTTTTTACAAAGTGTTCTGTTTTTTGCCGCTGTCTATAACTAAAATTCCTTGCACTTGAAAGATCAGCATGGTATTAATCAAGTCTTTAGCAGGTTATATTGTTTATTTTTTCATGCTAAGTTTAGAAAGAAGAGAGATGCAGTTTCTAATTAGAAAGACTGACCTAAATGACACTAAGACCTAGGTACTGCATATGTGATTCATCAACACATTATAGTGGAAGCCTAAAAACTGAGTAATGTGATAATGGACTCTGCCCTTAATGTATAAGCATTAAGTGGAAAGCATGTCCAAACTTGCTAAGATAGGTACACGTTTTACCATGAATATTCATTATAGCTGCTGCCTTAATTCAGGCAAAGCCTAACTTGGAGGTACAGCTTTCTAGAGAAATAGCTCTGAGGGTATAGGCCAGGGAGTTATTGGATGTAAAATAGATAGAAAGGCTGAAAAATGCTCACCTTAGAGGTTGTGGAGGAAGACTTAACGAAAGCATTGTCTGGGCTTCCTGTGTAAAACTTACACTGCCCTATTGCAAATTCCATGTGTGTTCTTAAGCGGCTCCTGCTGCTCTCTATGTGATATCTACAGTATAAGTATTGAATCTCCCAGCATACCTGGGATAGGCGAAAAGGATAAGATAGCAAGGCCTAGCACGCTCCTCTCTTGCTTCTGTCAAGAGGGGATGGCGTGTCATTTAAAATATCTACAGCGCTACAAATGCTAATCTGAACTAATTCCATGGTGGAAACATCATCCAGGTCCCATATGCCAAAATAAATCTTGCAAATGTATCATAAGGAAATCCTAAATTGATGCTTCTCCAAATGGCATGGCTATTTCCAGCAAGATGTGCAATATGACACAAACATTGACAAACCCCTTCATACTACTGAAATCTTTAACTGTTTAAGATTATTTTTTTTCTTCTAGAGATACCTGTACTTCTGTATACATCCTCTCAAAGTCAGTGGCATGCTCAGTAATGCCTTTGGTGCAAGCAACTCGTTAGTATCTTCCAACAAAAAAGCTGTCCTTTGAAACAAATCTTCATGCTCAGAACTGATTTCATGGCTGGGTGATGACCAATTATGTCCCCAGATTAGATGTGTAACTAATGTGTTGTCTTATAATGTGGAAGCAGCAAGCATATTTTTTCAGGAGTAAAATTCAAATGACATTCCCTGTATTTCAGTCCTTCATCTATAAAGTAATCAGAATTAATTAGCAATGAGCATGTTCCATGGAAGGCTCTCTGGGCCTAAAATCTTTCTGTCCCTACCAAGGAAGCATCACATGAACAGTTTTCTTCACACAAGGCCTTGAGTTTGGTCTTGGCAAAAAGGGCAGGACCTTCATTCCCTCTTCATAAAACTAGTCTGTCCTTAAGTCACATAAGGAAGGAACTCGTACTCTGAAAAACTCGTTAAAAAGAAAATAAAAAATGAGCAGGAATTGGTTAAAGACATGACACTAGTCCTTTCTTATTAGGCACGTAATGAGATGAAACTGCTCTATGAAAAGTGGTAAAGAGGGGAAAAGGCTTTAAAGTACAAGATTTAAAAAATTTCATAATTTCTGGATTATTTTTTAGTCCACAGCTGATATCACCAAGCATATTTCCATACGAAGAAGACTAGAAACTCAACTGAAATTTAAAAAGAATGTTTTTTCAGATAACATGCCTTGAAGGCTGAGTTTTCTAAAACATGTTTTACAAAAACAGTTTAAGAAAGTTTTGCAGGTGAAATAATTTTCTATCCTTCACATAATAGGAGAAACGTGGGAGGAGTTGTGATCATCTGAATCGTGATTTTTCTGCAGTGCAGTTGCATGTCCTCATGACAAGATCACAGATCCAGAATGTAAAATTATAGATTAGTTATGCATATTTGAAAAGTGTTTAAAAGACTTGCTAAGCTCTAAATTGTGGTGGAGTTGTTTCAATAATCACTCAGAATTAATTTACAGAGCTTATGAGAGCTACAGTTGACACAGAGACCATGATGACATTGTGCAGATATCTGCAAATACCACATTATAGGGCATGTTCATTTGGAAGGCTTTTAGTTTTGACAGTGGATTTAGAGTTTGAATCTACTTTTTCTAGTGCTTTGCCATGGGTGTGTTTGTTCATCTCTATTTCAAATAAATATAGCCACTAAATAGAGATGAACTTAACCTAGGAGTAAAACTGAAGTTCTATTCTTTTTCTATCAATGGCAAATAGCAATCTCTTTTTTTTTTTTGCAGAGGAGAATGAATTTGAAGACATTTTTAGTATTTGATAAGAATATAGTTTTGTGAATGGTATTAATCCCCCAAAAGGGAGGTAACTGTTCAATATTTGTCTTTTGAATCCATAAAGACTGAGTTTTGAATGATGGCTCATATTGATTGCATTAAACTGAACAAAATTACATCCTCAGTATTGTGTCTATCTCCTCCCTCTACCTTTCACTGACTGTACAAATTTCAATTAAGTTGGAGGCTGTCAGAATATTTTGTAAGCTCCCATTTAAGGAACAGTAGATATTGCCATAGTGAACTGGGCTATTACTTGTTGGTGAGCAAGGAAATTGTTAACCTGTGAGGAGAGTTGTTTTGAATGTGTGATTTAAGTAAGTCATTGCCAAGCCATACTACAGACATTCACAACTGTTTAATTCTTATTATCTTTGCTTTCTAATTCACCTTCTTCTCTTTTAAATTGCAGTTCAAATGTTTGGAGATTTGAACATATAATTAGATTTCATTCACCAAAGAAAAAGTGCATTATTCTTCCCGTCTGGAGGTTCTCTGTGGGACTATATTGTAAATTCCATAATGGACTATAAAACAGACCATTCCATCATTGTACATATAATTTAGTCTAAAATCTGTAGCCTGTCAGGTAATGCCAACATGCCCACAGCCTCCACTAGCTAGATCAGGCTGAACTCTGGAATGGCTGCATAGACCATGTAGTCACACCTGAGATAGCCATTGTCTACACCCCTTCAGTGCTACAAAGAAAAAAAATTTGGAAAAAAGGGTTTGACAAACTAATGCGTAGGCTTTTGTGGTCCTTCCTTGTTAAATTTGTTCCAAGTTAAAAATTATCCACTTACTTTACCCCCAATCTTTTCTTCCTGTGTGATCTTTTACTCCCCCCCCACCCCCCCCCAGCAACAACACTGCTTCTGATATCACTTGATCAACAGATTTTTGGAAGTGTTTGTTCTGTCATTGTGGTCCATTTTGTCTACTGCATTAATGACTTCACTATTAATGAAATGGTGGGGGGAGTTCTTGCAGGAATGCGGGTTATTCCAATAGGCATCTATACATATTGAAATAATAAAACATCTGGGAAGTTTCAATTTTATCTGGCATTTCAGAATTGATTGATGTTTATACTCTGTTACTTGCCTGGAAGATGAAAGAGAACTTCATTTCTAATGGGATAGATCTTTTTGTGGTTAATTAAAAGAATAATTGGGTTCAGTTGATATGAAATGGTTCAGTTGATATGAAATGGTTCAGTTGATATGAAATGGTTCAGTTGATATGAAATGGTTCAGTTTAGTTGGTGATCTGAACAGCTAATTCAGGGCTTTATTACCTGATACTTGAAGTTGTAAGAAAACAACAAACAAACAAAAATTGCCAGGTCAAAAAGCATGTGAAAATATAGGTATAAACACTGAAGTACTAGATATAAGCAAACACTTCTGAATCCTCAGAGGACTCCCTAGAAGAAGCATGTTACAGAACCTCTCATGTGTTCTATATGTGCTGGGGTGAGGATTATTTCTACTTCTTGTCTCTGATATTTACAAGATTTTATACTACTTCCCCATGTTTTTGTGTTTGTTTTATTGGTTTTTTTTCCCTTCTGTTCTCCTCATGGCTAACATGCTTATCTCTCGCTGCGTTGGCAAATAACTGCTCAGCGGGCAAACGCCTAATGCAAGAATGTGGCAGAAGTTCAGGCCAATGACTCAGGACTCCCCAGGAAAGCATTTTCTCTGCTGTCACTGCTCAGTGACAATTGATAGGCTGCTTCAGAGATGAATTGTGCTTTCCTGTATCATTGCCGGGTGACGGAGGGTTCGGTTTCAATGTGTTTCTGTTGCTATGTGAGAATGATGGTCTGTAACTCTTAGCGTAATAAGAAAATAAGGATTTCCTCAGTAATTCTCTTACTACATAGGGTAGATGCTGCGTAGTTCTCACTTCACATTTTGAAAGATGAACCCTCAGGGTTCATGGAAATCTAAAATAACAACAAACTGTAGATTAAGAGCATGTGTGGGATGTGTAGTTTTTTTGACCTCCCCATTGGACTCTTTTTGATTGAGGACAGATAAGATTAAGTGACCTGTGAGGGACAGAGCAGTAACATCATTTACACCTTCTGCTCAGGCTGAAGGATGCCTGTTTGATCACTTCAGAAGAAGAGATTGGAGGAGAGAGACTTTCCCAGGTTGGGGTGAAGTCATTCACTGTCTTGCATCTACATTTCACTATAGCGATTCCATTGGAACTTAGTGAGGTAATGGAGGAGTAAATTAACCTGTATTTGTATTGGATTTATGTATTTAACACAGTAATATGTACCTCAAAAGATCACTGTCCTCTTATGGAGTATATCTTGCTATGAATAATTAGTATTATCAATGACAGGATTTTGTTTATTAATACAAGTTTGTCGTGTTTTGGTCATTGAGACATGAAATATTTCCAAACTTGTGCTATCTTTGGATTTATCTCTTCTTGAATTGCATGCTTTTTCCAGTGGTGCCTGAGGCTTGCTGGGTTAAATGATGTCTGAGGAAGGCTTTAGCGTTCACTGCTTTGACTGGTTTATGTGGAATTAAACGTGCTTAATGATACAGTATTATGGGTAGTGATGAACAAAATATAACTGCAGTGTACAACGCTGATTAAATTACTGTGGTTTTTCTTAAGCTAGACTTCTACATCAAAATTTATAAGTTGATTAATGTTAGTCATGCATGAAAGCCTGTCTGGATTAGACTCTCAAAGCTGCTATAGGTTATACTTAGAGAATTCTGATACATAAGTAATCGAGGGTGTGATGTTTGAGGTCTTCCTCAGTAAGATGTGATGCAAGTACATGAATATGGAAGAGGTTTGAACTCCACTTTTTTTCCCCTCTAAAACATTTAGGAAGGGTGCAAATATTGCCACTGTTGAAGTTACATGTGTGTTAAAAATGTGTACTGTTGATGCTCTTAAAAAGACAAGTGTGGCTGGTTTATACAGTTCAGAAGTTGTACCAGGGATATTAAGATCATTCAGGTGTTGTATGTTCATGACCTTAATAAACACATGACAGCTTTTATTATCTGAGGTTTCAAACCTTAGTGTGTGGAAGGAGGGATGGTGTGAAGTGAGGCAGAAAGGGGAAGTGGGTGAGCGATTGCTTGTTTGGTTTGCTTTTTTGTTACAACACTACTCAAGCATAACTTTCTTCATGACCTTTTAAATTATTTGGTACTTGATGATGTACTTCATTTGAGAGTGTGTCTTTAGCCTTGAGATTTAAAGTGGTCGTTGCAAAAGAATATTGATGTGCAGGCAGTTAATAGATTTTGATTCCATTGAAACACTGTGGGGAAGCTCAGTCGTTTGTTTTTCTGACACTGACTGCGTTGTGACAGTCAAGTTTTACTGGATAAACTAAACCAATTTTTTTTTAAAGCAGCTGAAACTTGTTATGTGTTGACTTCTATTTTCTTTGTTAGTCCTACTGAACAACAGGTCGTAATTCTGCTAATGCACAGCGCTACTGTATTTTTTTGTAAATCACTTTCTTGGAATCTATAGAAAAACCTATTTAATGAGAGATTTTTTTTCTGCTCATGAATCTTCTGTGGATTGAGTCTGCCTTTTAGACCTCACTTCAAATTTTCATCAAATATACCTACATCATTCTTGATTATAGCTTACTTGCATGCAATTTATTTCAGATATTCCCAATATTAACATAGGTACAGATAGTCATGATCTGGTTAACTCAAGGAAAGGATATGCGATAATTTAGCTTTCCAAAAAGTCTTCCATTCTTCTCTTAAAGCTTACACTAATAATTTCCTCTTTCAGGAAGGATGAAGTATTATTTCTCTATAGCTTTTATTTCTTCTTAAGAAAAGTGTTCCAGTTCTAAAGCTTATAGAATTCCCATTGGTATATAAACTGATACAATGAGTATAGTTTCTTTTCAGTTTTAATGTCATTTCTGCAGTAAGCTGTGCATATGTGTTCCCATTTAATGGCTTTTTTTTGAGGCTCACACGAAAAATATCTCGAGTGGAGAATCTGTTTGCCAAGTTCTAGTTGAGATTGAAATTTCACTGGAGTTATGAACCCCTAAATACAGAGACCTATTAGGAAAATGCTGAAAAACATATTGCAAATGTTGTGAATATCCTACATGCTGCTGCATGTTCTTGTCATTTGTACAAATACAGTATACAAGGGGGAGAAGAAATCTGTTGCTGTAAGACATTACTTCCAAGAAACTGCAATAACTAACCCTTTTCAACAATTTGTTTCTGGGAAGAAATGAAAGTCGCAGTTTATTCAGCTCCACTGTGTTAGCAGTTGAAACATGCATTAAAAATAAATTTCATTCAAGTCTGAGGTCCCTAATTTTGACATTACAGTTTTAGAACATCACACAGAGGACAGTGCAGGGCTCACTGTAATTGGATTGTGTTGGAAAAGGCTGCCACACGACACTTTGGACCAGATTCCCCAACAGCCTTAAACATGCCATAATACTTCTCACAGAGTGGGTGGGAAACACTATCACTTTTGACATGATTGCATTTTACACTTGGTTTACACATGTGCAGATGTTGACACAAGGTTCAGAGCAAAATAAAGGATGGTTCCTTACAAAGTAATATAAAGAGAAAGAAGATATTCAGCACAGATCAGGTAAATGCACACAGCTATGAGTATAGGACAGATAATTCCTTTTGTTGAATATAAAGTCTAATGATTTCTTTGAATAAATCACTGATTATGGGGGTTCTACTAATGTAACAAGGCACATCAATTTTTTTTAGTACTAGCTTAGTGTGCATGAGAAAAAATGCAACACATGACACAACTGATTTTTTTGTTACTCTTTCCTTTAAGGCAGAACATGAGAGCTGAATTCATACTGGTTCTCCAGTATAAATCAGATTAATCTTGCTCTAATTGTTTTCTCTTTAACATGCCTTTCTTGAAGTCATCTAACTTCTGCTGTTTTAAAGTCACTGAGAGGGTGATCTGCCTTGTATCTTGGTCTCTTGGTTTCTCTTCATGATAGAAATAGTAAAAAGAAGAGTCTTAGTGCTGGTCTTATTTTCAGGGTAGTGACAGCATCTATTGTGAACATACCTATCATAAAAGGTGAAATGGATAATTGTGTTCAATTCCAGTATCAAGCTGATAAACCAGCATCACCTGGGCTGTACCATGTATTAAACATGCCTGACTCTGTAGTTTCTGAGAGTGCAGCCAAAATTATTTAGTTCTGGTTGGTGTCCTTTCTTATTCAGGATGGCTTTTCTAAGGTCTGGATAACTGTCTGTGACACGCAGCCTCTAATATTGTACAAACTTCAATGGGATTATTTCATGAAGCTGACATTTGCAGGCTTTTGTGGGACTCAACTTTGGACAAGCTGTCCCTACACCACTTTCTATTAAAAATTCTCATGTTTCTTTCTATTGGTCCTTTTATGCTATTGAGTAATTCTATAACAATTCAATTTTGTCAGCCACAGAAAACACGTGGTGGTATTCTTTCAGAAGGGGATGGACTCCACCAGTCCCACAAATCATGCTTGTGCCTTTTTCATTCTCTTTTATAATTACAAATCCCACTGATACTATGAACAAATGGGTCTTTGATTCCAGAGTTTCTTAAATCTTCAAACCCTGCTGAGAATGACTACAGGCTCATTACTTTGTTCTTCTTCCCATAGTACTTCAAGAGCTTCTTGGCAACTTAAGATGACAATCATGTCATAGCTATTTCTTTATTTGGCTATTGAACTTTTGTTAGTTTTGGAAATATAGCACCTAAATATCAGAAACATGAGTGAAATTTTGAGATGGTTTGGTATGGTTTTAACTTTCAAAGTAAGAGTATATTTTGAACAAATTTATTATCCGGAATGACTGTGCATTTTTTTAAGTGGTAAGAACAGTACTATATAAGCTAGGTTACCAAAACTGCTGGGGAAAAAATAGTATAATGAAAAGATTCATATTTGTCTTTTAGGGCTTTAAATTTCAGATGACTTGCTAGTAAATGCACCCTTGATAATGTTGGCCTCAGCAGAGTGCTGAGATTCTAAGCAAGCTGTCCTGAGCTAGCTTCTCGGGATAGAAGAGACACAAGTCTGAGGATGACTTTAAACTTAACTGATAATTTTAAGGACATCTGATGTATCAAATTGGCATTAGCATTTTCTAATATGTTGCAAAGCTTTGATAAAATTACTGTTGTTACTAATACTGCATTCACTGGTATAAATGCTGAGCTCAAACCATGAAGTGGTGCAACCTCTCTGTATCAAAGAACTTTTTCTCAAAACTTGAGCTAAACTGATAGAAATAGCCTGTGGAAGAAAGTGGAAACAGAAAAAAGAAGGCCTTAGTGCCTATGGGCACTCAACTAATTCCCTAGCTCTGTGTCAGGTGCTGTACAAAACCAGAATAAGAGATTGGCCCTCCTAAGGAGAGAAGAAAAAAAAAAAAACACCAAAAAAACCCCCCAAACAACAACAAAAAAACCCCAACACCCCCCCCCCCCCCAAAAAAAAAAAACAACCTTGCACAAACCCATGTTTAAGAATGCTTTGCTTTCTCTGTGGTGGGAGGAAAATGGAGATGGTGCAGTACAAAGGCCTGGGACAAAATGAAGAATAACAAGCCTGAGTCAGAGTTTAATATTCTATTCACTATAGTGCAATGCCTTTCAAACAGATCAAGAGAAAGAGCAATCAAGCAGTGAAAGAGACTTCAGATCACAAGTCCATTAATTATGAAATCTAAAGAATAGATAACATAAACTTCAGTGAAGATGCATTAAACAGTATACACCATTATGCGTGTACCATCATGCACGTTGCCTTGAACCCTGTGTGAAAAGTAGTGGGCTTTTTTTGAAGAAGAAAAATAATGAATACACTTTAGAAAGGTAATGACATGCCTATATATCACTGAAACAGGAGGCAGAACACAAAACAAATTAATGATTATTTGTAAACCTAAAAAGGGAATGTCAAGGACAGCTAGTGCACCAGACAGTACATGAATGAGAATGATAAAAGGGAAAGGAAACAGCCACTAAAAAAACTACAGGAGAGTTACTGTGTCATTAAAACCAAATGTAAAGAGGGCTTATGATTAACAGAAAGACTAACCACTCTGTTTTTTCTAATATCCAGGGATGTTTGTCAAAAACTTTGATGTAATTTACTAGTGTCAAGTAAGGACCTCTCAGAGGGTAAAAGTATGGAAAGAGAAAAAGAGGTTCTGAACCAAAAAAAAATCTTTTATGGAGCTCGGTTGCTTGTGTGGTGAGAGTATGGAACCACCCTACCTGTGCACAAAACTTTTTAACATGAAAAAAAATTTCCAAAATGCGAACCTGAAGCTGAGCATAGTTTTTGAAGTTTTTCTGAGCAATGGCTGAGACATTGGCTTGAAACTTAACAAGAAAAAAATTAAAGAAAGTTAGCATGGCTTTTTTCCACTGGAGGAAATGCTGTACACTTTGCTACTGCACACTGTAGAGTGTCTCTGATCTTGCATCTCTCAGGCTTCTTAGAAGAAGAAAAAAAGTGGTCACCTAGGCTGGACATCCTATATAGCCTTCATCCTCTGTGTTTCTTGAAAACCCTTATGTTACTCTGGATTCCTGCTGTTGGAATGGGTCCCAAAGGAATACTTTTGTATTGGGAAAACTATGTTTCTTTGCAATGGCAACCTTCTGTAGGAATGGACAGATTTTTACAAGGTATTCTAAAATAATGTAAGAAGAAAATAGTATTTGAGTGCTATACTTTGTCCTCACCAGAGAAGAACATTTTGGTTTTTTCCCCATTTAAAAAACACAAAGTTTGTAAACTTTGTATCCTGTGCTGTAATATAAATCTTTAATAATGAGGTAAGAGAATTGTTGTGATTTGTCTGTCTTCAGTGCCGAGTTTCAACTGACTCTAGTTATAGCCTAATGAAATTCAAATAGCTGGACTGAAGGTTAGAAGGGGGATGACACATGAGGCTGATATTAATAATGTATGTGAGCAAATAGACTTGCAGTAGCAGTTCCAACAGTGTGGAACAAGTTACAGAGAGATCTGTCTCAATATGACCTGCACTAGAAAACAGGATTGAAACTCAAGATCTGCAGTTTCAAAACACAGCTTTCCTGTCCGCTGAGCTCCTGTCCAATAAAAGCCATCCCCTGCTGTGCAGCAAATGCCCACATCATTTCATAACAATCTGGCCAAATAAGCAGTTACAGATTTTCCCCCTTCTGAAGCTGTCAACCTCATCAAATGTGATGTGGAACTGAATTAGTATCTATGCTTCATCATTTGTCACAGTGGAAATAACAAGTTCTGGTGCTGGTTTGGTGACAAAGCAATAGTAAAGTATGTGAGCTAAATTACCCCATGTGCTAGAAAACATGAAACTGCCTTGTTTTGTGCTTCCCTAACAAGTAGAAAATCTTTGTAGTTCCATTAATTGGGTATAGATTTCCACCTGGCTAAATGGTCATGAAGTACAGTATCAAGACCTTCATGTTGCTTTAGATTCTTCTGTTTAATAATACTGTTTTCTTTTCAAATAATGGTTTCTAGCTTCCTGTATTGTTCATCCTAAAGTCTGTCAACGACCTGAAAGCAAGATAATCTTGTCTGTCATCTTCCCTTGAAAATCCAAGAAAAATGAATGCATCAGATAATGCTTATGTCTTACATGATTGTTTTTGTGTCAGATTCTGGATACACCCATGCCATTTTCTGGTGCATTGTGGTTGCTTGAATATTCAGCTGAGGATTCGTTGGTAAGACAGTCTTCAAGTCTTCTTGAACTCCCCCCCTGCCTGTGCTGCCCACCCCTCCAACCCCTCAGGATTTGTTGGTGTCAATTTTTCTTCTAAACACCTGACAAGTATCTTATATAGTGAATTAAGATAAGCTAGTAATTTGGAAAGTCCTGAATTAATGAGCACACTTTAAATTTTGATAAAGTGCTTCAGTGATTTAGAAAAAGTTGGCATTTTCTGAGACAAACCTAGAAGTTAAGGGATGATCTTTATTGATGGGCAGCCATTTATCAACCAGCCTCAATGGCTACAGAAACTTTAGAAAGTGACAAAGCAAGCCAGTGATAACACAGATAACACTTGAACGGGGTATTTATTCACCGTTGTCAACTGGGATCCATCAGATTTAGACACAAGTAGTTGATCTGATGGTAAACACGGCTTGTCTTTACTTATAGGAAAACAATTAATAATCTTCCAGAGCAGCATTCTCCCAAAAGCTTTATCAGTTTTCTTTGTTGCTCAGTGAATTTATGAAGTCTCTCTTCATACATCATCCTCCTGACTCAGCAGTATCTGCCATAGCGATGAATGTTGTCGCACCAGAACGGACTCCTCTTCCACTTTGATCTGAGCAGTCTTGCATTATGTGACAACTTTCTTGGTGACCAAAAGAGCAAGAAGTCTAGTTTCTTACACTTTTAGCCACGTAACTTCTTCAAAAGTACTCCTGTTCCTCACTCTGTTCCCCTGGAAAGGACTGGAGGAAGATTATCTGCCTTTCACAGGAGAAAGCATCACAAGTGTCAAATCTGTGGTGTTCCCTCGGCGATGTTATTTGGCTATTCAACATTGACTGCAACATGCATGCTCCTGTGAATGTGAATAAGCTTTCTCAAAAAGTAAAAGTTAGATTTGCAATTTCCCTATACTGTTCAAGTGCTTTATTCTTGCATAAGATTTTCTGGAGCGTTAACAGCATCTTACAACAAATAGCTCGGTCTGGTCTGCGTACTGCTATTCTCATGTACCTCAAGGGGACTTATTGCAGTTTTTTGGTAGCTAAGCCACCATTGAAGGAGAGGAGATAAGTCACACTTTATCTCATTCCTATGCTTATAGTTAATTTAATCCAGGAAAGATGCTAGCTGATTTGCCCAAAGGCAAAGATCAAGTAGGGGCTAGCATCCAGAGTTGCTCAGTCCACTAACGAGCAGTCCTCATTTAAAAAAGATGTACATGTCCTCATGGTCTGTCTTTATGGTATTCTGCTAGTAGACTTCAGCACATTTCTTGCCCTCTGGGGAACTATGAATAGGCAGCTATGTCACTGTAGTTAGCATGGTGTTGTGCTGATATCATAAATCCTGCTGAGAAGGAAGACTTTAAAGCTCAAGTGAAGCAATTCACTAGCTATCACTCTCCAGATTTTGGGAGTCCTGCTGGCTTGCATCCAAGCCCTGCACATGGACAGCAAGTGGATTAGCCCACAAAGCACTACAGAGGTGTGGTGTTGGCTTTGCTTGCCAAAGAGAGCTGTTGCAGGGACTGTTGGCAGCAGCTCTGGTTCAGCAGTAGCTCCTCAGTATCAGATGCCCTTTGCAAGCATGAGGAACAGCACTAGCCTGGGGTGTGGGAGACACAGGAGCATTTAGGTTTCAGCTATTTCTGAACTGTTCTGTGCTGTGTTAGTCACTCTTAATGTTGTATTCTTATTTTTCTTTGACTTGCTTCATTACTCTTCCTTTTTTTTTTTTTGCTGACAGTTGTAAGTCCTGCTTTTGTGCTCACAGAGAATGAAAACAAATTTTGAATTCTTAATGTAAACTTTCATAAACTGAGAAGCCAGCCCTGGGGTATAGCTCTCAAAGTATGTCTTTAAAGATTTCTCTTCCACTGCCCTGCTGCTCTCCTTGTTCTGCATGCTTATTCTGTTGCTGAGGTTGAAGCCTCATTATCACTAAGGAGTGAGTTTTGGAGTTTGTGATAAATAGTTCTGTGAAAACCTCAGCTCAGTAATAATCCAAAAAGAAAGCAAAGTGTTAGAGGCTGTTGGGAAAGGAACAGAGAACAAAACAGAACATCATGTATTAATCCCTGGTTTGCCTGCATCTTGTTGAATACCTATGTAGTGCTGGTTCCTGTTGTTTCGTAAAGGATATAGTACATCTGAAATGGGTTCAGAGAAGGACAGCAGTAAACTGTAAAGCTATGGGATAGTTTCTTTTTAAGGAGCAACCAAATGTGGAAAAGCAGAGTTATCAGCTCTAGAGAGATGATAGACAGGGGGTAATGTGATATAAGCATGCAAAATAGAGATTTCAAGAGGGAAAAGAGACATGAAAGGAGTTGAATTAGAGGAAAAAAAAGCACCTGCTTAACCTACTGCCCTGAAGGGCAATGAGTGGGGAAGGGGGGAGGCTGCGCCTGTCCTTCCTTTAGGAAGGAGAATAATCAGATGGGGAAATGCCAAGCAGTGGGAGAGGACCCCCATGCTGTCCCTCCCTCCCTCTGCCTTTTGGGGCAGGTGTCGGACTGCGGAGTCCAGGGTGAGAGCAGCAGCCTCATGTGCTGGGGCAGAGCTGGGGCTCCAGTGCCTGGCCCTGGGGGTTGTCCCTGCCTTCCCCTCCTTGTGGGGATTCCAGGGGTGGTCGGGAAGCCATCCTGGGGCAGAAACTCCTGTTACTGCTGCAGCCTGACTGCAGATCTTAGTGGGCCCTGGCTACACGAAAAAAGGAAGAGGAAAAGGAATACAAAAATTAGTTATGGGTTCAGAGCATGTTTTTGAATCCATGATCAATTTTTTCTTTAATTGAGCTCCGTTTAAGAATACTTTTTTCACATGTAATGACTTTTTTTCAGAAAGAAGAAAAACTGGTGTGCTCAATGACTACTTTTTTGATGGCATTTTGTTACATAAAGGGAATTCTGATATAATGCTTGCAGGCTGACAGTCAGTTTAAAAAACCAGGCAGTTTAATAATTAGAAAATACACCAACTACATATTGGCAAAACCAGCAAAAGTTAAATTGGCTTAACTAGTTACTATAGCCTCAGGCTTCTGCATCAACTAGTTTGATAATTACTTTCCTGCTTGTCAGAAATGGAGAAATGCTAAAGGCAAGCTCTATACCATGTAACGCACATGCATGAGTTCCGCATTTGTACCCGCTCACATGCTGACAGTGCGCTCCAGAAAAATTAATGATGCCAAACCATAATAGCAAATGTCTTTTAAAGAGTGCTATTAAATAAGGCGAGTCAGCCTTGAGAGTGTTTTGTTTGTTTGAGGCGGGGGGGGGGGGGGTGACAGGAAGCAAAACTGATTTGGGTTACACTTAAATTTTCCTCTGGGCTTCTGAGGAACAATGCTGGGAAACTAGTTTTTCCACTCTCGGTTCTTCAGTGCTAAATTAAACTTTTTCTTTGGTTTCAGAGTGCATATAATAACTGTGTCTTATATTTACGTTTGTAACCAGCTAAGCTAGTTTCAACATATCCCAGTTCCTTTCTCCACAGCAAATACAGCCCATGCCATCCTCAAGTCTACCTGGTAACTTTGATTTCCACAAATGTTTCTAAAGAAATTTTAAATGTATTTTTCTCTCCACTCTAACCACTTTCTAAGGAAGACAATGCTTTTCTCAAAACCAAAAAAATGGCAGAAACGGAACTGTGTAATAACTCCTGTTGACATGGACCTATTGGAATCACAAAGATGTCAAAGATTTTTGGACAGGAATCTACCTCCAGCCTTGGATTCCAGTTCAAAGTCCTTACACAGAAATCCTGCTGCACTACTGAGACCCAGTGCATCAGGTGAGGTTTGTTAACAGGACTTAATGTTTTTAATAAAACAAAAATTACATTGCAATTGCTTGCAGGAAAAGATTTGCAATATTCATATTGTGTAAGGCTGTAGATTGTGAAGTGTTGTGCAGTTACAAGTGTCAAAAGATAAGAGAGTCTTCCCCCAAAGGCTTGTGCTGCAGAGGCAAGACAGAACAGACACGGGGCTGGGTGTGACTTGCAGCATGCTTCCTGGGAAAGGGTAGGAGCTCCTGAACCAGTGATTCATGTCTACTACGTATAAGTGATTTAAAAAAAAAAAATTGCTTAATTCATTAATAAGTATAATCACTTACTTAATAACCAGGTAGTCAAACTTGATCTGTTTATGCCTATGAAATTAAAAATTGCATGCTATGACATACCTGTCTGTAGCTAGGAAATGTGTGTGTTTTACACTGTTTGTTTTACTGGATCTGAAAGATAATTTGATTGAAACTATGGTAATTTAGTTTGTGGCACTGGTTATTAATAAGGCATTAAAATAATATTACTAATTAAAAACTAAGAAAATGACATTAGGATCCAAAATAGGGATCAGAGTTCAGAATAGGCTATAATTTGGATCTGGTATATACTGAAAATTGATATGCTGTCTCTACAAGATTTTTAGCTCAAAGAGTGTGAGATTCAAATTTTATCTTGGTCAGAAACTCAAAACTCTGTGTGTTAAGAAGGAGTAGGAGGGGAGGTAAAGAGGGTCATATGTGGCTGGTCTGACATCAAGTTTCTGCAGATAAAATCACAAGAGATGAGTACGGCTGTTTACACATACATGTATGTGCTGTCTGTAAATTTAGGTGAGGGAATCAAAGTTGGTTTGTGTTTTATCCATTTCTACTGTATGTAAGAGTAGGTATTTAGTACATAAACAGTTCAAAGATTCTCATGGAGAGCCTAGGTGAAGTTTAGTAACATGATCCCCACCATTGACTTGTTCAAAGAGGCAACGGCTGTGAAGAGAGAGGCCTGAAGTCTGCTAATGAAACAGCTTGAGGGAGAAAAGAGGGAGAAAGATGGAGGGAGATTCATGAGAACAACATTATATTTTTCCAAGTAGGATGTACCATATTAGCATATTGGATGACTTACACAATACAGAAGTTTGTTCAGTTAAAACATGTTGTCGGAACTTGAAGGAAGTTGGAACAGATGAGATTTTTTGAAACAATGCTAATACCAAATCTTTTCATTATCTGGATGTGAATAAAATACAACTTTTGCTCAGTCACTCTCGTTAAGGAAGAATGTTTAAAAAAAAAAAATCTTCAAAGGGTAGGTAATTGGCTAAACTAATTCAGAGCTGGGAAACACAACCACTGAACTTTGTTCCTGCCTCTGCCATGACTGATCCTACCATTTTGCACTAATATAGTTTTTATGAAACCATGTAGACTTATTTATTTATTCATTCAGATGTGTAGCTTGTCTAACTTTCCAGTGGGAGAACTTGAGTCATACTGAATATACTGAAACAATGAAAAGTGCATTTAATCATTATGTGCAGAAATAGTGTCTCTCAAACCACTTAAGCCACTTAAAGTTCAGAAAGCGTGCTGAATAATTTCAGGGGACAGTAGTAGTTGTGGGAAGGTTATTTTCTGATACATTTTTAATAGCTACTGGTTTGGGCAGTCAGTTTCCAATGCAAAATTTGGAACTGTTAAGCATCTAGACTTTTCTTATATGGTATATGTGAAAAGTGGGATGATTCTAGTTGCCATATTGGGTCAGTGCGTGTCATATAGACAATGTTGCTGAACTTCCCAAAGGGAAATGCTGAGAGTGGGAAGGGTTCTTTAAACTCCTGTGAAGCTAAAATTTAGATGCCTTTCTTGGTTCTTTTGGGGGATGTGCTTTCACTTGTGATCAACAAAACATTTATTTTCTGAATATTGATGTTGTGTGTTTTTTCTCATTTTGTTTTGTTTCTTTAATGGATTGAGAGATTTAGGAATGCAAGCATGTGCATCCCTTCTTCTCTTCCACCCTTTCCCCTGCTTAGTTCGCCAAACATACTCACTGGTTAGTACGCCTATGTAGGATGTGAAATCAAGGTGCAAACTTCTTCATGACAGGAGTTTGCTATTTTTTATTTGTTTGTTTTTGGTTTTGCCTTCTAAACTATTTCTCTGAGTTAGTCTGTGGTATTTTCTAGCTCTTGAATTTAATTTTGTTATGAACAGTAGAGCAACATCAAAGATTAATTGGGCCAAACGCATATTACTCTCCCTTCCCAGGGAAGTGTCCTGATTATTAAGTATAGGCCTGGTTCCTCCATTTCCTTCTTCAAAGATTACTTATTAATATTCTTGAAATTATTTATTCAATATGAAATCAAATGCATGTTTTAGGATGCAGACCTACATAGCTACTAAATGACAAAGTGGTTAGAGCTTTCTCCCTCTAGCCTATTGCTTCTTTAATTATTATTAGACGTTATAATAGCTTTAATAAGAGGGTTAAAGAATAATTCCATCTTAGAGATGTCCATTGTGCAGCTTTAGGACGGCTTCCCAGGCTGAGGGTCATCTTTATTTCAGCCTCCTGTACAGAGGATAATCTTGATTCTATAATGTCAGGATGAAAGCATTCCTTGCTTTTGTTCATCTGTGTCCCTCCTGATGGCTGTATGTAACAAAAAAAAAAAAAAACAACCAAAAAACCCCAAAAAAACCAAAACAAAAAACAAACAAAAAAAAACCCTGCAGGTACCTAAGACACTTTGCTATCAAAGGCTAAGACACTTACAGTTACAGTTAGGGTTTCTTTCAAAGTAAACAATAGTCGAGTGGGGATTTTTAAGGTGCAGAGCTGTAGACCGCTTTATTCAGTGTGCATACTAATTTAGATGTGAAGCTTTTCTTTTTTTTTTCCTCTGGTCATTTTGCACCCTGAAACAAAGGCAAATCAGTGACTGTTTTAGTGATCCAGTCCAAGTGATCAATTCATGAGATAGCATGAGCTGGCTGCTGGAAGAGAAAGTAGTTTATGTATTTTTTGGGATGGTCCATCTGATCTGTCCAGACTTTACTCTTTACCCGCTAAGGAGATGACATTTTATACTTGAACACCGCTATATGAAAATGTAGAGCTATTGAAGATTGCTCATAATACAGATGACACTTTTTAGACTTTTTTGTGACTCCCTGCAATGTTTTTATGGAAATAACCTTGCTGATTCATGTCTTTCTCTTCAAATGTCACAAAGGAGGAAAAAAAAAAACCAACACATTAAATATGCAAAATTTGCATGAAATTTCAACTTCATTTAAGCAAGAGATCCATTGCCCTGAACAGTCACTGTGATTACAAAAGTTAACAGTCTGTCCAAGTATAGTAATGATGAAAGTTATGAATTTTATCTGTCCCCTAAATATCTTACCTTCCAAAGAAATGAATTAATCCATTTCTGATCCAGAAGACATGCTGTTTTATTAATTAGTGTACAAGGAATTGTTAGGTTAGATGATTATGTTCAATTAAGTATAATGAATGCAATTAATATAGATTCTGGTTTTAGGTGGTTGAGTTAATAGTGCCATTAAATGCTTCTATTATGGTACTACTTGTATCAGGGAAACAAAGTTTAAAATGAAAGAGGCAAAAGTCTTCTTTCTTCATTCTTCTTCCAGTGAGCAAAATAACTTCTCCCTGGTTGTAACATATGCAGAATAGTTTACATTTCTTTTGTAATTTTTAATCTTATAAATACATGATATTAAAATGCATTCTAAAATTTGGTAACATATCCTTTAAAATATGTCATTATAGTGTGGTTACAAAATACTATCCACAATAAGGGGAGTGTACTTGCTTCAAAGTATGAAAATGTATTTATTAAACACCTCGTGTTCTGCTACATAAGTCTGAAAAATGACCAATAACCCACAACAAATACTATTTGAGAAGGAAGTAGTTCCAAGTAAGGATTTCCTCTGGGTGTTTTTGTGTCTTTTCAGTTTCTGCTGGTTTGTTGTGAGGAGGTGGTGCTGGAAAGATGTTTCTCATGGATTCACAGAGGGTACTTCTATGCCTCAGAGTTCCTAAGCCACCAAATAAGGAAGAAACTTGTGATGAACCAGCTCTGGAAGCTATTTCATGTCTTTAGTCATATTTAAATGAGACGAAATTAAATTTTGCAGTGTAACTAAGTGTTGACATAACTATTTCTTCAGGGTTTGTTTACTTCCTGCACAATGGAATATAGGTGTTTTGGAGGCAATGTGTTCACTTCCCTTGGATGCAAGTCGTAGTGGTAAGGGTCAGAAGACTACACTGATCCAATAGCAGAGAACACTCTTAGCAGATCAATCTCCCCAGAAAATGCACTGATGACAAACTTAGAAAGACTTGGCAGAACACACTGCCCTTTCCTATATTAAAAAGCAATATATTCTTACTTTGAAAAAAATCTGAGCAACAAAAACTTGCTTTAAGGAACATGTAAACTTGAATCTCAGGAGGTAACTACATAGTCATGTAGAAATGGGATAAAGAAACATACCAGCTAGCCATAAAAGAGCATTTGTTTCCACGTGGTGATTTAGTGTTGCAAGTAACCTGTAGTTTCATTGTGCTAATAAAATGCAGAACAAATGTGATTTGAACAATTTCTATTTGTTTGGCGTTTTAAGGGAAATATTTCAGCCTTTTCTGTTCTACCGTTGGTGGTACTGCATCTCTCATCACTATTACATTAAAGCAAACTCTAGATGCTTTAAAATTGAAGATAAAATTGACCTGTTCCCCGTGCTGATATGAGCTTTGGATTGAACAACATCTGTTCTAAATACACATCTTAAAGAAATACAGTTGCTCCTATATTCACTTCGAAGTGACAATTGACTGGAGTTTTTCTTCCCCTTCATTTGCTGTGCAAGAATGAAATTTCAGCCTCTGCTAGATGGATTTTCCCACAGTTGTTACCAACCTGCAACACGTCTTTGTGTTGTTGCTGCAGCTGTGGGTGTCCTGTCCTGCCTTACTTAGACCTCAGTGCAACCCATTGGTTTAGTTTTTTGTGTGCATGCAGAAAGGATAAGAAGCAGCTGCATGTACTTTCTTTTTGGTTTTCCTACTTGTGGAAGTCTCTGATGTATGAACAATGAGAGTCTCCAAAAGCAGCCCTTCCTCAAGTGAGCTGTTTCTAGAGAAGTTCTGTTTTTTATGAATGATCTGTAGTGTAAGCTAATCGCTTTATTTGTATGAGGTCTTTTCCTAGCAAAGCCAGAAAGGTATCGCCCTAAAGCAACTGTTTTGCATTTTGCTGCAATCTGTTCCCTCTGCCTCCTTGCTCTCCCAACAGAGAAGATCATATTATGTTTTTTTTTCTCCTTGCTGTTGAGAAGCTCAAAACTATGATAATGTTCTGACTTCATGAGCTGAAAAAAGTGGCCAAAAGACATGCAAATGAGAGAGAAAAAACCTTTTCAGTATTGCACAAACTGTACAAAATTATTCTGCTATAACTTGGGTAGTTGAACTGAAGGAAGGAAGCAATGATTCAGAGATAAAAGTGGCATAGGCACATTCTTGTAGATGCTGCTACTTCCATTTCTTTCCTACCCCGATCAGAGGGAATTTGCAGCCGAGGGATGGAGCTCAGCTTTATGCTTCGCATATGATATTCCTAAGCAATACCAAGATAAAGTGATACTGAAGAGTCTCATTTAAATGGCACGTATTTCTCTGACACATCCTAGATTTCATAAACATTAGATTTATTGCCTACTTGGCTTTTGTTTGAAATAAGGCTGAAAATCATTATGCAATGTCAAATTCTACCTAGGTTGTTTCATTGTTTAAGGACACAATAAACCTGTAATTATAGCAAAGATATTTTTGTTATTAGGGGGGGATGGTGAGAAACTATTAAGTTCTTGTACAAAATTAAGAGACAACAAGACGACATTACTATAAAACCTATCCAGGCTGTTATGTTATAGAAATTTTTTTTCCCTTGAAGGATATTTGATAGGAGATGCTTGTGTCTTTCAGTTATATAAAACATTGGAAATGTAGAGTTCTAGTATTGACACTGAAATGCTCAATATCAGATGGATATAGCCCTGATTATTATAGGAAACTTAAATTGGTAGTATGTAACTGATGGGAGCAGGAATGGATTTTTTTATGCTGTCATAAACAAGATGTAGATCAGTGTCTTTGATCTAATCTCTAAAAATTCCCTCCTCCAACTGCATGTGTGTTATACTATGACAATTTTTTTACAAAGAAATCCTCTCTTTCCTTCTGTGCATACATAATATTTGAAAAGCACTGATGAACTCTTCAACTGTTCCTGTCTACAGTGCCAATCCTTTGAACTTCACAATTGGCGTTTGCTCCTTTTTCTATGCAAAAGTGAAACTTAAACACACCGGCTGCCTTGCAAGTTGTGCTGCCACATGATTTTTCTCACCAGTTTTGTTCTGAGGCCTATCAAACTCTGAATAATTTTCTACTTTTATAAGCTATCATATCAACTTCAGTGGAGTGATGCTGCTTGGATCAACACTGAAATTCAATTCAATAGCCCATGATGCAGAAATGCATTTCTATAGCAGTAACACAAAAATAATAAACCCTTCTACTTCCTTGCTGATTTCAACATAAAGGCCTATTGACCAGCTTAAGAGGTGTGTTTGAGTTATGTGCCACAAAAGACTGCATGGCTGAGGAGATGCTACAAAATGAAGTAGAACAGGAAAGAAATCGGAAGTACTTCAATGACCTGAGTGCATGACACTAAGGTGGTGAAAGTCATGTAAAATCCATTAAATGAGGGCTGAGACAGGATTTTTCTTGAAGCTACTTGGTGTGTCAGAAGGGGAGTCTTGTGTTTTAAAGAGCTTCCAGTTTCCCTTTGACACTGCTGCAATAATTTAAAAAAAAAAAGTTTTGGTCCCTGTAATTGAATATGGTTTCTGCAGAACCTGGTAAATTCTTCAGGTGGAAGATCTGTAAATGGGAGCTAGAGGAGGACCCCTGGTGTCCCTTTTGACAACAAAATAAGATTCATTCAGTATAGATATTTGGATACTTTAAATTCATTATCTGTCTGTAAGGATGATAGCACAAATCTCTATTGATAGAGTCTACAGGCTGCAGCTAAACCTTTAAAAGGTCTCCCCTATCAGCATGAAAGGTTAGTGTGTTCTTCTGCAGGTTTCTACATCTATCTTTTATGATGTCGACTGCTACTGAACTGAGAAGAGATGAAAAAGAGGAAATTTCATTAGAGAAAGGGATGGGGTAAGATGGCTGGTGGAGGAAGGTGGGAAAAGTTTCCATTTGTATGCAATGAAGCTTTAGTATCAAAGGGTCACTGCAACCTTTAAAATGGGATTTTTAATAGCTCAATGTACTTACAGTTCATACAACAAGAGACTTTTCAGAGGCCATCTACTATTCCCAGGCTGAGCAAAAGCAACTCCAGAAGCTAAGCTAACACATCTACTTAATATACTTATCTCGGATCTTGACAATATTGGCTTTTTGGCTGCAACGCTGGGTCTGCTTCAGCAACAGAGCCAGCAGCTATGGGTTTCCTCTGTTGTCACCAGTAGATATCGGCGCAGTGATGTGGAATTACTACCAAATGCTTCAAACAGTGACATGGGCATATCCTTTGTTCTTCCCCAGGCAGCTGCCCAGAGGCCATTAATCCGTGACGGGAAAGAGGAGGACTTGGCAGTGATTTGACTTGTATGTTGACAGAAGACACATGAACAACTGTTCATTTCCAGAGTTTTCCTGGGTAACTTTAACCATATCTCTCCTTTCATGAAAATGTAGCTGGTTACGATCTTGAGTCTAGGGAGAGAGAGGAAGCTGCATATTGATGTTTCTAAGTGCCCCTCTTTACTGTCTTGCCCTCCTTATCAAAAATAAATGTAATTTAAAATTTAAATGATAACATTAGTGAAATCTTATTAAATTTAATTTGATTTAAATTAAAATAAAATCACTAAAAAGTTAAATTTACATAGGAAAAAATGCATAATAAAAAATTTAAACTGCAGGAGTCCTAAGGGAGAAGCAACATCATAACCCTCTTTTTCTTTCTCTTCTACTCCTCCTTTCCCAAATGTCTATATCATGTGCACTCAAATTCTTTAGGAATTCATGCATTTGAAAGAGTAATAGACTTTTCTGTATGCCAATAACTGCAAAAACATGTAATTGCAAATGAAGAAACTGGTATGTAAAGGTTCAATGAGTTCTTCAAAGAACAAATGAAGCTGGTGTTAGTCATTATGTATTATTGCTTATATGCACGGAAGTGGGTGTATCTATATCATGTTCCCATTCCTAAATAAATTGATAGTTAGACATATTTAACATGAACAGCTGTAAGTGCAATATTTATACTTTAGGGGTTTTTTTTGGTGAAAATCTGCACATCAGACTTCTACAAAAGTAAGCACAAGATAATCCTTCTTCATCAGAATTAGTCATTATGATTGTGAAGAGATCTGAATTTTTACATTGCTCCTGCCCCTGTTGTGAGTTTCTTATGGATAAGCTGATAGTTTCAGTTTTCAAAGATGTCAGGCCAGCATTTTTTATACCAATGATTAACAGCAGTTGTTCTCTGGGAGCAATTATTTTTATCTTTCATCAAGCGTATAAAGGCTTGATGTGCCCTTAACTAATCTTCTTGAGGTGAAAACTTCTTTTGCTTTTGTCTAAAGTTTTGAGTATTTTAAAGAAAAATCCTCTAGCTGTCCATTAGAATGAAAAAATGCTTTGTCAGCATTCTGGGATGTGTTTTACCTTTTACCTTATGATTGCATTAATATTGTTATAATTATTTTAAGGCAGATTTAGGGTTCTGCCTTTCAAATCCTGCTTGTAAAAAAAAAAAAAGTGTACCACTGTAAGGAAGGTCTGGCATGTTTTTGATGTAACTAAGCCTATCATCCCTTGGGTAGGGTATCAGCTTAGGGTAGTGATTTGGACCTACTTTCACCACAGATATAAGATGTTGTGCATAAAAGTTCATAAGTATCTGTGATAGACTACTTTAGGACTGTAAGTCATTCATTCTAGGTTTTGATGATCTGGATGCTTATCTGTCCCAAATAAAATTGCTTTTAAGCAATATATAAAGAAATCATGCTACCATTAGTTGAAATTTTAAAAGTAGTTGTATTAGTTCAAAAATATTCTTCTGTTTCAATATATTTTCAGTGTCTTTCCTGTTTCATAAATGTTATGAATTTGACTTTAAAGCAACCCAATGATAAAATATTGCTCAGAACAGAAAGGGCAAGGTTTAGGGAATACAATACTTAAAACTTGTGATTCAAGAGGAACACAGACAGTAACTTGAGGTCAGGAGTCATTTGAAAGGCATTCAAAATTCAAAAAGGGGTGAGTAAGAGTTAGATTTGAAAATGAGAGCATTATTCATTTCAGTAATATATCTAAAAAATTTTTCTGTTTTAATGTGGCTCATGTAGGAGCCTAAACATAGTAGGGTTAAAACTTCATTTTTACTTTTGTATTGAAGTACAGTGTATAGCGCACAGGATTAATGTAGAAGTTTCTTGCTGGCTTAAACTGAGCAGAGTCCAGAAGTGACAAGAGTAAAGTCTAAAGGTATTCTCCATGATTTCCTGTTTAAAACTGACTCTTTGGGGTAGAATGGGAACAGAATGTAAGAAAGGTATCAAAATATTTGGGATAATGTCATTAACATAACAGTAAATAAAAATGTCCATTTAGATGCTTGTTAAAAAAAAAATCACTAATTTACAAGAATATGAAAGATCAACTCTTGCCATACCTCTTGATATCTCCTCCTAAAATATGAATCACTGATCCCTTGTTCCTTGCTTTTACTTCAGCAATAGACAGGGAAATCTATAGCATGTCATACAGTGCTATTTACTGAACTGGAGTGTGTGAGGAGGGCAGGGAACTGGATAAGAAGAGCTCACAACCAAGCGATAAGACTGGAGTTACGGTCTACGCTTAACAGCATGTATGGCAACTAATCAGCATGCCTGGCATGTCTGGGTGTTAGAATTACAGTATCACTTAATACTGTGAACCACTGTCTTCTGGTGGATGCTGCCTCTCTCCTTCTAGTCTCCCCTTCCTTTAAATATACTTAAATGTTTAAATTTACCACCGGCAGCCTCCTGTTTAATCATGTGGAGATAGGCAGTCTAAACAAGTTCTGCTAGGAAATCCACCTCCCAGCTGAACTGCTGAGCGAATAAGACTTGGCTCTCATTTTGTTAATGCTGTTTATTATATCAATACAATACTGTTCACTTCAACAGACCTGTGAAGGATAACTGTTACTTTCCTAGCACAGCATTTGTCCTGATTTAGGGAAGGAGGAGTAAGAAAAAATCCACCCTGATCTGAGACCTGCAAACATGTTCCTGTATAGGAAACAAAAATTTTTTTTCTTCCTTACAGTCTTTAATTTTGACCATCTTAATATTAGCTAAGAAGTAATTTCTTGTTTGAAATACAGGATTTTGGTTTTTATTTTGAAAATGTTCAAATGTTCTCATTAACTTTTAAGCCTCCTTTCTCCTCCCTGACCCAGTTACACTGATAATAGCATTGAATTCAGTCTATTATTCTCTCATTTTAGGAGTTTTTTGATGAATAGATATCTTCCTGAGGAAGAAGTCTAAGATTTACCAGCCAACTCCACTGTTGATACCTATATATCTCTATTTCTTTCCATGCCAAAAGCTTCACATACCAAGACAGCAATTTGATCATAATTGCATCAAAATGTGTCGTTTTATCAAACAAGCTAGTTGTACTTGTTTACTCTTAAACACTTAAATCATGTTTAAGAAGTTCTATTATTTGTAACTGTGTCAAGCTTCATCCACCTTCTATAACAGAAAAAAAAGTCTAAAACTAGAATTTCATCATTTATTTTAAGCCATATTACTGTGATAACTGCTCCACAAGTGGTCTGGGATATCAGTTTTGTCCTCAGCATCCTTAATTATATAGCTGTCTAATTGGTTCTTGTTATCTAAACATCACAACGCAGATTATCATCAGTTACTGTCTCATTAATACCACCTGGTTTGATACACAGTGATATCAGTGCAGTCAAAGTCAAGTGTTCTGTCTACGTATAGGATGCAAAGCTGTGTAATGGTCTTCGATGAACACTACAGAAAGGATAACACTTGGAGAAACTGTCGCTGGTTTGGTGGCCTTTATTTCAACAGCTCTTTGACGTTCTTCTGGGAAGACTGATGCTGCATTCGGGAGGACAGAGGCAGGGTTTGCTTTGGACGTTTTTGTTAGCATCGTTATATTCTTAGTTTCTTTAGTTAGTGGATACCAAATTCTTGGCCCTCAAATTGAATACACAAATTGCAAGTCTGAGAAAACGAGGCTGGAGCTGAAAATGCTTCCCCGCAGCCCTGTGCTGAACAGGTTTGGCAAAGAAATTAATCTACAAAAAAAGCCTTTTTTCTGAAATACTGTTATTCTGAATCAAATACTCTTATAGTGCTGGAAACAGTGTAGTTTGCTTTTACTTTTTGACCTTCTTAGCTGTGCTTGCATTCTTTTACCTTTCTTTGTGAACTTAAAGAAAAAGATACTAATCCACTTATACCAGGTTATGATAAATCAGTATATACCTAATAGACTAGTTTGGAGAAATGTCTCAAAGGGTTTTTTTCATTTGTTTTACTGGAACTATATCATCTTGTTTCTGCTCTACACCCATCCTCTAAGAATATTAAAAGCATTTTGAGTCCAGAACTGGAGGATCTTTCCTTTCTATATATCAACTGCTCTTTGAGGTGTAAATGAGTAAATTTCAGCTTTGCTGACAACTTTTCCTGTAGGTAGAAGGTCACGACTATAAACTCTTGAAATAAAGGGACCAGAAAGCACAGTCTTACATAATTAGGAAAAAAGATTTAAGTTTTTTATTAAAATGGAAAGCATGTGCTTTCAGGTCTTAGTAAGCAATAAAACAGTGGAAGGTACAATTACACGTATACGTTTTTAGGGGACTTTTGGAGAAAATCTCGCAGTTCAAATGGAGCCTTGAAGAGTTGCAATCCTTTTACAGAAAAGGCCCAATGTATGCATAGAAAAAGACAAGAAGTATTCCTTGTTAAACAGAGCAAGAACAAAGAAATAAAGCATTTTCTGATACCCCTGTGTAAGTTGCCATTACATTATGCTTCAAGGAATGACAGCAGTTAAATGGAAGGAGAAAATTGGAGGAGATAGGGATGGAAGACCATAAGAATTGTGCACGAAGTGAAAATTGAATAATTGAGTTGACTGAATAGGGAAATGACTTCTCCTAACCTAATGCATTAAAGGAGGAAAAAATCTGAACTGTGGCTGTGGGCCATGAGGCTTTTCAGGCAGTACAGCTACTATCACCTGTTTTATCCTTTTTTCAATCTAGATTTTAAATATCCCATTTAAAACAAAATATTTAAAAATGGTGTACTATATATCTTAGCACCAAGGTAAAAGTAGAGGATGGATTTTCTTGCTGTTATCTTGGCAGCTCTGCTTGTTACAGCTCTGACTGTGTTTTCATGTTAGATGACTATTTTGAGACTGCAAAGCAATGTGGAATGAAGACATAGCTTGCCTTTTGCAAAAAATTTTAAGCCAAAAACTTGAGACAAAATTTTAAAATAACATATCAAAAATTGCAGGCCACTCCAAAATTGGAAGAATAAAGAGAAAATATCATTTCATTAGTTTGTCAGGACAAACAACTGGTGTTTTTTCTTTCTTTTTTTTTTAAGGAAATTAAGAAATACACTTGAAAGAGCAGTGTAAGTTGTATCTTATTTACTTCTGCTCTTTCTTGCAGGTCAAAATTAAAATTACATTGAACAAGATATTTTTGTCATGAGCTAATGGCCTGGATAATCTTAATAAGTGGTAGCAGTTTAATAAAAATAAATGGTCTTTGTTCTCCAGTCTCTGAATGATTGGAAGGAGTAGAGGTTGTCATTTCAGTGCAATTCTACATAAACTAAAAGTGAAAAGAAAATATGGTAAAGCTAAAGCAACTTATAGTTCACCGTAGAGAAAATATTTGTCAAAGCAGCATCAAAGTCTGCAGTGTCATGAACTGACACCGAGAGAGATTCCTCCTGAGAGTTATATTTTAAATGTCTTTTCTCCTTCATGCCCTCTTTGAAATACTTTACTTTCATAAAAGTTATAGATCCACACTTCATTCCAGGGACATGCAACCTGATGTCCATCAAAAGCTTTCATTTTATAGATTAAAAGTAGAAGTTTTGAAACAGGACACCCGTTGTTTTTTTTTTTTTTTTCTTCTCCAGTATCTGCAAGGCTTTAGTTTTCCTTTAGTTCTCTGCATCCTGTATTTTAGTTACAGGCACTCTGGAGCAAGGACCCAGTTTTGCTTCCTGCTTGCCCCCTGCTTGGCTGGTGGTGTGCTGCGGGTTGACTGGTCTCCGTTGTGACAGCATCCTCTCCAAGTGCACGTGTGTAGGATCGATGTAATTCCAGAAGGCTCTGGAGCAGTGCTAAGAATGGCTTATCCGTTTTTATGGCTTCCAAAGAGACATCGTGTGTGTGTCTGTGTGTGTATTTTTATATATGTATATGCATGCAGTGTGAAGATGACTAAAAATGTATTTGCATTTTTTCCAGTACATTTATATACTTGAGAGAAAGGGGATATGAATAACTGAAAGTGCCCAGGCTTTTGAAAGCCTTTTCGTCGTTAGCCCCCCGACCCGCAGAGATGGACAGCAGCCAAGGTACTGTACATTGCGTTGTGACACCGGGTTAACTTTTGGTGCTCTCCCGTTCATTCTCAAAAACGTACAAAGTGGCGCCTCCTTGAACACAGGAGGAAAGGAGGTGCTTGGTCACAGCTCTGGCTCTCACCACCCCCACCTCTCCCAAGGGATCCCCTGTAGTGCTGTCCCGCTGGAGTCTGCCTTGGTGCTGCTTTTCCCTATCTGAGCCATCGCTCTGCCACATTTATCTTCTCTGCTATCCTCCTAATGAACAAAATAATTTCTAATTAGAGTCTCTGATGCTTGTTACTTGATTTCCTCAGCAGGTCATGTTTTGGACAGTTTGGGAATACCTGTGCTTGCAGCAATCTTAATTAAAAGCAGATGAATGCAGCTGAATTCAGCAGTTTCAGCGAGTTCCAGTTTCAATCTGAAACACTATTTTGGCTGTACACAGAAGAATCGGTTTATTTTAATGCTCATTAAAGCTACACTAAGACAAGGTCTAGATGTTGTGCTCAGAAGATATAGGCAATATTACAGGGAGAGAGGCAACAGGACAGTAGAGACTTTAGAGCTCACAATGAAGATTTTAGTTTCATAAAAATGTATTGAAGTTTATAAATGCTAGTTTAGAAGTTTTTGCGTACACAAATTCTCTGAAACACACGTCCTTCTTTTTCAAGAGCATTCTGGCTCATTAGTTTTCTTCGTACTTAAACTGTTTATTCTGGGAAACACGTATCTGTATTTTTTTTAATTGCTCTGTAGTAGTAGGTAGTCAAAGGTTGCTAGAATTTCATGCCCAGCTTTGAGTAGCATTTCAGCTTTTAAGCATTTAAATGCCTGAACTTAGCATTAAGATTTTTGTCTCAGTTCCATAACACTCTCCTTTTGAGAGTGGCCAAGTTCAGATTTTCATCCAGAAAGCCAGAAGTCTTCAGAGAACAGGTAAAACTTGTTCTTTGAGGTGACTAAATTTGCATGAATTTGAAAGAGTTTTTTTAAACCTTTGCACTTTAACCCAAATCTAGCTCTCAAATTCAAATTTAGCCCAATCTAATTGGAATTTGGATCAGACAGGTGTGTTGCTGTCTTTAACGTTTTTATTTATGCATAAAGTTCTCTTCCCCTTTGTCTTGTTTTAATTAAAATGTAGGTTTGAATAAAGCATTTTTACCCCATCCTGAGGCTGCATGTTGAAAAAAAAAAAGAATAAACTGACACACCACTATTTCTAGTCAGTTTCTTTAACTGAAGCTGGTCTGTGAACTTTAACTACTCAGTTAAAGAAAATGTGCTAAGTCTACAGTGTTACTTTAACAAAGTGTAGTTCCTAGCTTTACATTTCCTTTCCTTCCTTTAAAACAAGGAGTATCTTGGTCTGACCTGTGTTACTTTCTCCTGGGAAGTCTGCAGCTGTGTGATTTACATGTAGACCTGTATGGCTTCCTAACAGCTGCTGCCTGAAAAATACACAAATTCACAGTGGCCTGCAATGACTTGTTGAATGGTGCGTTAAACCACCTGAAGGAGGGGTGTTTATACAAGGCAGTAATGTAGAGTGTGTTGCCAGCTCTGGTTTTAGGGAAATTATTGTTGCAGTTTGACACATCACTGCTGTGTTGTGGTGGGTTGACCCTGGCTGGATGCTAGGTGCCCACCAAAGCTTCTCTATCACTCCCCTCCTCAGCCGGACAGGGGAGAGAAAAAAATAATGAAAGGCTTGTGGGGTTGAGATAAGGGCAGGGAGATCAGTCACAGGCAAAACAGACTCAACTCAGGAAAATTAGTTGAATTTATTACTGATCAAATCAGAGTAAGGTAATGAGAAAATAAAAACTAAATGTTAAAACACCTTCCCCCCCACCCCTCCTTTCTTCCCGGGCTTAACTTCACTCCCAATTTCTCTACCTCTTCCCCTCCAGTGGCGCAGAGGGATGAGGAATGAGGGTTGTGGTCAGTTCATCACATGCTGTCTCTGCCGCTCCTTCCTCCTCAGGGGAGGACTCCTCACACTCTTCCCCTGCTCCAGTGTGGGGTCCCTCCCACAGGAGATAGTAATACATGAACTTCTCCAACATGAGTCCTTCCCATGGGCCGCAGTTCTTCACAAACTGCTCCAGTGTGGGTCCCTTCCATGGGGTGCAGTCCTTCAGGAGCAGACTGCTCCAGTGTGGGTCCCCCGTGGGGTCACAAGTCCTGCCAGCAAACCTGCTCCAGCCTGGGCTCCTCTCTCCACAGGGCCACAGGTCCTGCCAGGAGCCTGCTCCAGCACAGGCTTCCCATGGGGTTGTAGCCTCCTTCAGGCACCCACCTGCTCTGGTGTGGGGTCCTCCATGGGCTGCAGGTGGATCCCTGCTCCATCGTTAACCTCCATGGGCTGCAGGGGGACAGCCTGCCTCACCATGGTCTTCACCAGGGGCTGCAGGGGAATCTCTGCTCCAGCAGTTGGAGCACCTCCTCCCCCTCCTTCTTCCCTGACCTTGGTGTCTGCAGGGCTGTTCCTCTCACATATTCTCACTCCTCTCTCCGGCTGCAGTTGTGCAGTTTGGTTTATTTTTCTTTTTTTCTTAACTATGTTATCCCAGAGGCAATATCACCATTGCTGATGGGCTCGGCCTTGGCCAGTGGTGGGTCTATCTTGGAGCCAGCTGGCATTGACTCTATCAGACACAGGGGAAGCTTCCAGCACCTTCTCACAGAAGCCACCCCTGTAGCTCCCCCACTACCAAAACCTTGCCACACAAACCCAATACACTTGTTTTATTGTATTGTAATTTTAGAGCCAGATTTAAAGAAGTGAAGCATTTTTGTACAAATAAGTTTTGTGTCTGTGGTTGCTGTAGGTATCTACTTGGCCTTTAGCCAGCGAGCCTCTGTTAAAATCTTAATGTAGTAAGCACTGGCCTAAATTACTGAAGTTCTTTGAAAGTAGTATTTGTACCATCACTTCATTGTATCAAATTCATTTTGAGTACTCTAGGCTGACTGGCCTAATGTGTTGGCTACTACTGAAAGGCCAAGTGTCTGTGAAGCATGTTGCTGTGAAGCATGTTGCTGTTGCAAGACTCCCTTCTCTGGAAGGAAAAAGGCAATTTTATGGAGGTTTGAATTGAGGTGACTATCTTGCTGCCAGTATCTCTAGATCACCTAGAGCGATGTGGAGAGTTTTGTGGCTGAAGGACTTGGAGGTAGATTATCAACTTCTAAATTATATCCTTACTTCTGAGAGCCCCAGGTGCCTTTGGAGACTTTATAATCAGTTATCTACCTCAAACTCCACTTACTGCCTTTAGAATGGTCTTTCCTTTTCTATTCAAAGGTTTTATGAGATAAGAATTGAGATAGAGATAAGAAACAGAGAGATATAAGGGGTTTAATTGGTTGCTAGTTTCTAGTGTTCTGTATTTCCATGTGTATTTATAATGATGTCTCTTAGTGCTTACTAAAGGGACTATTTACTCTCCTCCTCCTACTCCCACTCTCTGTCAGAAAGCCAGAGTATATTGGCTCCACAATCTTGAAATATAGTAATTTGATAAATTGACTGTTTAGCCAATAATACATACTCTGCAGATGGTTCAAAATATTTGTTGTATCACTCCAAAATAAACCAGTGACTGAGTACTGGCTAAAAGCTCAAGCTACAAAAGTTGCTGTGTCCCTGAACTCTTGGACACCGTGTTGTCTATTGAAATTTGGATACCCACATCGCTGAGTAACCTCACATTGTGTACTAGAAGATCCCGAAGACTGTGATACAGAGGCTGGGGTGGGAAGCTGTCTGAAGCTAATCATTAGGAAATGCTGGAATGAAAAGTTATGGTCCAGCTTCTCAGCGTACTGCACCCGGCTGTGCTGGAGGATCCTAACAACAAAGTGCCCCTTGGACTTTGTGCCGGTTTATACCCCTTTTCATTGCAAAAAGAATAATCTGCATCCATGGTCTAATGTCCCACTGGAATTTCTGAAAATTTCAGTCTTATTTGGTGCAGAATTTAAAAGTTTTTTGCTTCCACTAAGAATATCCCAACACCGCAGTCTGTGGTATTCTGGGAACCATCTGCCTTGATTACTTTTTCTAGAGCTATTTTTAATCTCTAATCAAAGATTAATTATGCCAAGCTTTGGGCCATGAAGACTGTGGAGGAGAGAAATGGAAGAGAAAGTGCCTACAGCACTCACCAAAGACATGGGAAAACCAGGTACAAGTCAGTGCTGTGATTTACAGTTGGATTCAGCAGCAGGGATGCTGAGATAAGTGCTGAAACACCACACTCAGGCTGTGAAGCTGCCACGTGCCATCGTCTCTTTGCAGAGGGAATGTACTTTGCCAAAGTATCACTTATGCTTCCCAGATGGTGTCTTTCTACCTGTACTGGCACCTACCCAATGCTATCTGTCAGTATTTAACTAGGAGTGTCGTACTTTAACTCTTGTGTCTCTGAAGCATAGACCAGTGTTCTGTATGTGCCTCCATATCCCAATTTTGTTCAGATTTGCTAGGGAGAGTGCTCCCCAGGGTTTTTCTCTTTCACCTGGATGTGTATCCAAGATTAAAGTCTGATCAGAGGCTGGACTTTTACTTTAAAATTTGGAACCAACAGGTTATGGGAAAATTAAATGTAAATTTAATTCCGATCGGAGCTGAACAGCCAGGTTCCTCTCTGACTGCTTCCTTTGCGCGGAGCTGGGGCTGAGCCTTCAGTGTCCATAACAACAACTTTCCCTGCGAATGCTGTCCTAATTCTGTCTAAAACTGTCCTGGGGGACTTTGACAGCTCCTCTGAGTTCTCTTTGCTATTTCTCTTCATCTGTTCCCCTTTATCCAAAATTCTTTTCATGATGCCAGTCTGTTGCAAATCCAGTCTCGATGGGTTATTTGAATATTAGCTAGTGTTTGAACAATTTCAGCCCAGCGCTTCATGGGTTACCACTAAAGCTGTTGAAGTACTCCAAAAATCATTTAAGCTTTTATATACATATTCAGAAGAGATTTTTATCTTTAGAATATTCTATACAGCTCTCTAACACTTGACTGATATGAAGAAAAAAATCTGATCGTTGGGTTGTTTTTAGATGGATGGAGGATGTATTTCCATTTCTTTTCCCTCCTTCCCTGTCTCCAAATGTTCAGAATTGGAGAAATCCAGTTTTGTCAGAGCATGCCCATGGCCTGACGATTGGGCTGTTGTCTTGGGAGTTAGAAATCCCTGTCCCAGAGAGAGGCATTTCAAATTTCAGCAAAATTTCAAACCTGATTCTCTAGTGTTCAAAAGGGCTCTTGAAGCGCTGGCATTTTAGGACAGCTTTTTTCACCTCCATGTTTCCTCACGGTTTGTGTGTTAAGAAATCCAGCCTGATAAGATATTTTGAGAACACCTATCAGATAGATCTGTACTGGGTGGAGACAAGGTGATAGATGAATCTTGTTGCTTTTACCCCTGGAGCTGTAAACATACTAGTCTTGAAATCAAGTGTGTTTTTTATATGGCTTGTGGTGGAAACAGAGGTAGCTAAGGGCTTTTAAGGCAGCTGATGAAAACTAGCTGCTTTGATATTGTTGAATCTCAGCAATATACCTAAAGAGTTCTTTATTTGCCTGAAATTCTCTTGTGATCTATCCCAAAAATGATTGCCGGGGTTATGCTGGAAACACTTTTTTGTTAATTATGTTCCTATCTGCAGTTTAATGTTAGCATTCCTATGATACCTGGAGAGACCTGTTCAGTGGATTTCTTTCAACTTGACACGTAAATCTGATTTCACACATCAGATTATTTAATATGTTATAGTTACCTAAGAGAAACAATTAGATGTAATTTCATAATTTATTGGAGTAAACTATTACCTAGTGTAAATACAGGAGCCATTACCTGTCATTTGCTGAGTTCTCTATAACTGAGAACTTGCACTTTAGTGTAAAAATAAACATAATTTTATTTCCCTTTTCTTTAATATTTCTAATATCTAGAGTCTCTATCATTATTACCCACATGTTTGGAACGTATAGCAAAATATAGTCCCTATTCACAAAGGTAAATACAAAAAGGAGATAGGAGAAACACTAGTCAGGGATGAAATGATTCTCATCTTTGAAATAAATGGCAACTGCAGAATATCATCTGCCTAACCATTGTCAAATTTTTGTAAACATCATGACAGAGATGAGTTTTAAGAGTAGTTTGAAGAGAAGGACAGCTGTTGCTTTGTGAATAATCATTTTTTTTGTTGTTGTAAATGCTACAAACGATAGCATTACTGAAAACAGAGATGGAATATATCACTTGGTTGCTCATCCTTTTAGTGCTTCCCTTCTGTCAAGGCCCAAGTCCCCAAAGTATGCTTTTGGGGAACATATGTTGTCTGCCAAAACTCATTTGAAATCTGAAAGCAGAATAAGGTTTTGCTTAACTTTGTTTTTCAAATGAAAAACATTTACATTTAGGGTGAAATGCTCCTTGTAACTGCAGGATACTGTAACTGTAAATCATTAAGTTTTTTCCAAAGAAGTTCAGCTGTTTTAAAATTTGGCTATAAAGGCATATTTTTAAGCTATAAAGATATGTTTTCTCAAATTACTTGAAAACTAAACTGACTAGAATAGGAACACGAGACCAAGAATTTTAAAAGTGTTTGTGCCTTACAATAAAAATAAGTGCTTAGGGTGGTTTCTTTACTAGCTAATCCCTACAAGTATCTCATTACATCAAAAAACACTTTCCTCTCTGGATGGAAATAAGATAAAATTTTAAACGGGCATGCACTGTCCACAAGAGCTGCTGTTGAGGGCTATGGAAATTCACACTCTGCCACCATCTTCCTGAAATGTTTAACAAATTGAGTCAATAGGTTGTTAATAATATTTGCATATTTTGCAGGCCCAGAGTGGAGGGTCTTGGGGCAGCAGAGACCTGTAACCTGCTGGGAGTGCAGAGATGATGTGCTCCTGCTGGCTGCCTTACCCACAAGAGAGATGCAACCCAGCTCTCAGCTAATTATATAATATAAAAATCCTTTCAAGATAATTTACCTAAACAGATAACTCAGATGGAGCTCTATTCATGGCTAGAGTATTCCTGATAAATGAGAAAGGATAACTACATTCTTTTAGATTTTTTTTTTCCTGTCTGCATGTAAGATATGCAGTTTTTCTAGCAGATTCCTGTCCTTGGAGTACCTTCCTTGCTCTGAGGGCCAATGCAGAGGCAAAGGCGTAGTGCATTATAGCTTTCCGTCATCAACTACCATTTATTTCCATTACCTTCAGCAGAAAAGTCACCCCAAAAAGCTCCTCACCTAAGTTTAATTGTGAAAAAAGTCCAGAAATCTTTCTCATTATGTCCTAGTCTTGCCTTACTTTTCAGGTTATTTACTATTAACTTCAATAGGAGAAGGATTTCACTTGCTCAGATTTGTCCTTTTCAGAAAGTATGTTAAATTAAAACATATCTATGTATGAATGTATATATAATATCTGTACTTAAAGTCTTATACATATGGTAATGTTTGATAATACTTGGAGTGAGAGCCTGGATGGATGAACCACTTGTGAATCTGGGCATAAATTGCTCAGTTTGATTACAGAAACTGCTTCAGAAAAGGTGTCTGGGGCAAGTGAAAGCACTGAATACTCAGTAACTTACAGCACTGTTAGGATGCTAGAAATGTAAATAGTGCCAGTACATCCAAGCTGAGAACAGCTACTCTTCTTTTTTAATCATTTACTACGCTGTACTGCGGGAAGCCAGCTTACACATTTTCAGAGCAGAGCACGCGACCGCAGTACAGCACAGAAAGGCACAAACTCCTCAAGGGTGTGGAATCAGGGGGAAGAGAAGGGAAATATTTTGCTGAGAGTATCTGCTGGGAGCGAGGTGTCCTGCAGCAAGATCAGCAGGTTTGCTTTCATGATGATGTTGAAGTTTTAGATAATTTCAGTCATCCTCAGTTTCGCCTGAATTTGAGTCTCTCAGCAGAGCAGTAAGAGCAATCCAGCATTTAAATCTATGGTTTTGGTGCCTCCCCAACCTGGTAACAGTAATTAATCTAAGTTAATGACTTTGTTTTGCTGAATATTTGCTAACAGTATATAATTTTAAAGTATTGGCTATCTTACTGGGTCTTTCAGCTAATTGACACTTCATAGTTTTAAGCCCTTCCAATCCAAATATCTGATATAGTACAAAAATGCCTGATGCACAAGCTGATGTGGCCTAGCTTTCGCAAGGTAATTTGAAGTGGCAACATACATGTTTATGAAACAAGTTACTGGTACAATAAATAGCATTTTAATCACTTGCTATTCATTTGTTAACTCTGGGGTGAAACTAAACTTCCAAACTACAATATAGGCAACGTACACAGCTACCTCTGAAGTATTTAATTAAGTTTAAAATATCAGTTTTTTTAGTTTGCTTGTGTTCAGAGAAGTCAGATAATGGAGACAGAGAAACTCAAAATAGCAATCTGTTACTTTCTGAGAGCTCCTCTCTGTCCTCACCAATGAGATTTACAATGCTGTAATGCTGCAATTTCATCATTATTTTGTAATCTTCTTAAATGAGTGTCTCATGTTAGTGCAGGCAATCACAATAACTGCTTGAATAGGATTTGCTGCTGAGTAAAGCTGCTTGTGTTGCAAAAGCAACTAGAGGAACACACAAGCTAAAAAACATTGTGCAAAGGTGTTTACTTTCCCATCGGGTTTAGAGTGAGTCCTGAGAAGGGAATTTAGTTATGACTTCACCCATGCTAGCAGGACGCCAGCAAATTGTCAAAAAAGGAAATAATACTCTAATAGCAGCTTAAGGCAAGTTCAAAAACAAAGGAGATTTGTAACCACAACACTTATTTAATGTGGAATACTGTCATGTTTCTGTAGAGTAAAAAAGAAACTTGTCTCCTTCAAAAATTCTCTTGGCTTTGCAATGCCTACTGCTCCCATGGTCTCTTAACCTAGCAGAAGACTTGCGCTGGGTGAAGCACGTTGTCTGTACGGCAGATGATCCTTTATACTCCATAGCTGCTGGGGAGGGGAAGTTCAGCAGCTTCCCTTCCCTCAGAGGTGGTGGCTCTGGCGATGGAGGCAAAAAGAAATGACCCCAGCAGATTGTGCCTGTTTGAGTTTGAACACACTTGTCTTACAAATGACCCAATAACTTTTTTTTTTTAACATAAGGTTGCCTCAAAACCAACCTTTCATTAAGTATTATTTATTCATGTTACAGTGTACTTGTTCCTTTCAGACAAATATCGGCTGTGCATTCGGTATATGTATTATCCCATTGAAATCTTTGAGACTATTCACGTGGGTAAAGTTATGTATATGGGTCTGTAGTTATAGGGTCTGAAGATGGCATTAAATCACTAAGGTTCATGGTTGCTATAGATGCATTAAACAGCACCGACCTAGCTTGATTTTTAAAGGCTTCTTTTTTCCCCAGAAGAATATAGCAATAATATCAACATATGACTGTTGTATCATACTTCTCAATTTATTTTCCTCTTCAGATTCAGGCTAGGAAAATATTGCTACTCATTACTTCTTTGCCTGTATGCAGCATGCTTAATTCTGCTTTTGTTCTTTTTATCAGAGATATTGATCTATGATCTGATGTCCCTTGACTGAGTCATGCTTCAGGCTGTTGGCTCTGGGCCTAATTGTACTTCTGGTTTCAGAATTCTTTGTAATATCTGCTTGGAGGCTTCTCCCGCTTAAAAAACAAGATTGTAGCTCCTGTACAAGTAATAATGTAAATGACATAGTACTGATGCCTCTTCTGGTCTATTTGAATTCGAGGTTCCTAACAGCAAATATCTTATCCTCATTTTTATTTGCAGATTATTGAAGTGCTGTGAAGAAAAAGTGAGAAATTTTGTAATCCTTATTATCTTCTTTAGAGCCTTTTGGATGTTCTTTAGTTATCAAAATAACAGCCCCTTCCCCCTCAAGTCCTGCTCAAGTCACAATTCCAAATTTCTTCTTCTCCATAAAAGATTTTTCTGCATGCTTGGTATTTTTAAGCCAGTGTTTCTTGAGACTTCATTTTAAATTTAATGTGTGAAATAAGATGCAAAACAAGTAAAATGTGAAAAAGGAAAAATGACACATTTTTCTCCAAAACACCATTAAAAATGTAATCAAATATTGTATCTTGATCTTTATAAATATGAAAATATATACTGATTTCAGATAAAAGTTGACATGTGCTAATAACTATTGCATTCAAATATTTTTCTCCCAGTATATTTATCAGCCATAATTAATGTTGCAAAATTAATGTTGCATTGGAGCTACAGGGGTTGGAGGAGGTTTATGTACCAACAACTGATGACAGAGTTGGAAATGCAGTTGGTCTACCCCTGTACCTGTGTAGGCAGGGTGCTCTGATGTAATAATGTAAGACAAAGTTAGAAGGATTACATCATAGACTGTCACTTGCTGATAGTGTCAGGGCTGCAACGTGATGCTTCTAGCACTACTGAAAGCTGAATAACTCCTTTTTGGCTATCACAGGACTCTCAGTGGTGACTCAGCCAGAGGTTGCATCTTAACAGAGTAAAAAAATAATTTGTTTGAAAGAAACAGGTTTTATTCTCATTTTCAACCCCTGGAAGTAAAATTGAAGTTTATTTATGCAATCTACTGGTTTCTCTCACTGACAGCAGTTTCTGTTAATTCTTCAAAGACACTTTAAGCACAGCTAAAATGAAGAACGATGAAAATTTACAGGGAGGTTGCTTACTTTGTAGGCATTTTTACTTGCTAAAAAACCTACCTAAAATGCAGCTAAAAAATATGTGGGTATCTTGCTTTTACAAATACAGGGACAGAGCAAGGCCCTTAGCTCAGGATTTTAATTATTTGAGGATCATCTCATGAAAGCACTTTCCTCAATCAAGGAGTCAGTTTGCCAGTTAGTTGCTGTACACTTAGGAAATACAGAAGAAAAAAAAATAATTGGACAGTTTTAAAGCTAAAGTATCATGAATCTTGTTACATTTCCAAGCCCGGTAGTGGAAGACTTGTTTTTATAAAGATAGGTACAGATACATCGTTGTCTGGCTTTAGATACAGTATCTCACTCTGATTTTCACATGTTAAAATGAAGCAGCTTTCACAGCTAAATACTCACATAGACCTTTTAAAAAATATACTTAGAAACTGCAGTCTTAAAGGGGATGAAAAGCATCTTTATACCCAACTGATACATATTTCAGTTCTGCAACTAGCTCTGTAGGGGCAGACAGCACATATGCAACTTCTTCAACTTAACAGATATCTACTTATGCAGGACAAACAGAAAAAGCAGTTGATTTTTGTCCACTTGTGGATTAAGAGGGTCTGTGTTTGTCAGGAGAAATGGGTGTGAGGACAGTACATGAGAGAATGTGGAGTAGCTGGAGTCCTTACAGGTGATGCAGTGAAATTCCTCCATCAATCACAGCAGCACATCTTTGACCACCAGCTCTGAACCACTATGAGAAACAGGGTAAGGATGTGGAAAAAATAAGATCAATATATTTCTTTCAAGCTAGGCAGAGGTGTTTTGTGTTAACATAGGTACTGAAGATTTGAATTTTACCTGCAAAGATAGAAGATTATCAAGTATTAGAGTCCTTCTCAGCTGATCTCTTTCCATGCTTTATGTACTCTCTTCCTCTCCCCTCCATACTTACATTTGACATTACAGCTCTCCACAATTATTTACTAAAAAAACCCCAAAAAGTCTTAATAAGATGAGAGCTTGCAGACACACTTAAGATATTTAATTTTCACATTTGAAAGTTCAGGGAAATTCAGGAGATAGAGAAGGGGTGAAGATTGGTTATTTGTTATTTCACAGCTGGAAATACATGTTTTCAGAGAGACAGCAAGCATTGACAAGAAACAAACTCCAGTCCTATTTGACTGTGAGAAGGCAATAGGTAATCACTGCTGAATCTAAACAATATAATTATCAGTGCATTTAAGCAATAATGTCTCAGTTAATTTTCAGTTTTTGAGATAGAATGGGTGGCAGATTTAAGGAAAGAAGAGGGCAAAGAGAAAGAATATAAGGGTAGCCTGGAGTTAGCAGCTGAAATTGTATTTTAAAATTACTTTTGAAAAAGAGATTGTTGATAGAACATTGATTTTAGCTCAGAGTAGTAACTTCAAACAGCTGGAAAAAGATCTCTTGAATACACCTTCAGCTCTCGGTTTGATTTAGAACATACAAATAGATGTGAAAAAGTGGCTGCCATTAAAAATGGCAGAAAACTTTGTAAAAATACCAGCCTCAGTTAAGCAATTTCCTATAGAGTACATAAAAATGTAACTTGTAAGGTGGCTATTTTGTAGGCATTTCTAGTTATTTAGCATCTTTTAAGTACAATAGGCTTGCTTTGTTATACCAAATTTACTTATTGTTACAAACTTTATTTTAGTTTTTTTTTTTTTCCCAATATTTTTGCTTGCATAGGTGTATTTGCCTAACTTTTCATATCAGGAGATGTGGGGAAAAAAGAGATCCTGGTGGAAGGGGGAATCTCAGATATGCTAAGGTGAGGAGCCAATCTGTTCTTCACTGAGAGGAAGAGATGAGAAACAGGATGCAAGACTCAAACTCCGCTAGAAGGATTTTAGTAGTCTATGTGGTTAACTTCTCTAGCTCAAAAATGCATTAATTGCACAGTCTGTTCTGACTCACATCAGGACATGGAGAGCTAATGATCCCTTTTTCAAGTCAAAGGAACTGTCCCTTATTTTAGTTACTTATGAGCCACTTCAGAGGGGAAAAAACTCTTCATGCTTCCCAGAAAACCCAATTGGCTTTGAAGAAGTGAAGACAATTGCAGGTGAAAATAATGTAACTAAAAGCAAGAGACTTTAGTTAAAATGATGTGTCCTCATAACCAGGAACAGGTAGTCCAGTCCCTTATGTTTCAGTTTCATTGATAAAATTTGAACTTGTGCAACTTTGTACAAGTTTTCCCAAGAACTGGCAGTTTAGGTTGATGATGCTTGTGATTCATACAAGAAGCATTTTCTAGCCCTCGTTGTTTGAGAAGACTCTCTGAACTGTTACCAAGGAGCAGAGCCTGACAGAAGCCCTTCTTTAAGGAAGGATTCACAACTTCCAGTAGACTAATGTAATGAAGCTGTCTAAGTAAACCATCTTCCTTGTCTGTCTTCCTATATGTTTAGGACAACTGCTGACAGCTGGATAAATTAATATCCTTCTAAAAAGCAGTATGTTCTTTAGAGTTTGGAAGTTAATATTATAGTATTTCTTCATGCTACGTTACTTATTTCACACTACAGTGCTTAGCCTAAGTCTGGAGAAGATTAGCTTTCTCACAGTATGTGACAAGTACTGTAACAGGTAAGACAGTACTTGCTTGGAAGAAGCTAAACACAACTTGTTTGACAAAGGCAGGCTGACTGTTCATCAAAGCGGCACCCAGAAATGAAATCTGGGAAAGAAAAAGGAATTTCTTAGACAGAAAGCTTTCACAAGACTTTTTTTGAAGAAGGTGCGATAAAGACTTTATGAAGAAGGCATCAGAAACCAAAGTAAGAATGTTGTAATGAAGTGTAGTAAAGAAGCAAGATTGAAAGTAAAAGCTGGGTGGAAAGGAAACTTTTAAAAATTAAACCCAGAACTATGGCAATAGTGTTTAAAAGATGTAACGCAGTCTCACCCTTATTCTAAAATAGGCAGAGATATTTTGCATGGTTGCTATTCTGAGTATAGGCAGAAGAAATACTGCTTGAAGAATCCCCAATGTTCCCTGCAAGCAAAGCTGAGGAAGGACTGAACACAGCAGCAAATATGTTGTGGTTTCCTCTCACTCAACTCCAAGAAGTCATTGAAGACATCCAAAATTGGAGTTAGTGACTTGGGTGGGAAAAGAAATTGCATAAGGCATCCCTGCCCCACCTTCTCCAAAACTCATATTGATTGGAATGTTGTGAAAAGTACATCACCCTATCACAACTGCCAACACAAATTAAAAATAAATAAATAATCTTCAGTGAATAACAGCTAAAGTCCCACCACTGAATAATCAGAGAACTATGTCTACCATAAGGTGATCTATGGAAGGTTCTCCACTATGCCAAGCCATTAGGAGATATGAAAATTGTTTTAACTTGGATTTCTTGTCCTGAAATAAATCATGCATGCTATATCCAAAGAATGCTTCCTGCTAGGATTGAAAGACTAATGAAATATTTAATCAAAAGTCAGACAGGTAAATTGGTATCTTATACAGAATACAACATGCTTTTTGCTTTTTCTTAGTAATATTTTAAAGCTCTATTTGAGAAATCTATAAAAGTACATACATATTTATGGTGAAGGTATACTTTTATAGATATTAATTGAGGTAAAGAATAATTCTTGGAAATCAACAGGTTTCAGAAAGAAAGAAAATGAGCCTTTTTTTTCCCCCTTAAGTATGCTGAACTATCATTGGTAATACTACAAAAAATTTTGTTGGAAAAAAAAGTCTCCCTAGAATTTGTATGAATTTATCTGGAAGATAAAGAACAAACAGAATGAAAGTCTGAGGCAAAATAAATAATCTTCTTAACATCTGCAGAGTTGTACAGAAGAGCTTTTGAAGGAGTCCATTACATTATATACCACTACGCTATTTTACATATTTTCTACAAGCATTCAATTTTACCTAATGATTCAATTCAATCTCCAGGTCAAGCTGATGCTAAATCTATTCTGATTCAGTGCAAAGAAAGACAAAGCAAAAATCCCTTGCTCATCAGCTCCTGTAGGGCTGAAAAAGTTTTGAAGTTCAAAAGCCACTGTGTTTCTTGTGATGGGATAGTATAACTGGGAGAGATAAGGTAATGAACTCATACATGCTATTATGAGAGGTAATGTTTTCCAAAAGATCATCAGATTGGGACTGTTACTCGTAAAGGAGGAGTATAAGAGGAAGTAATCTTGGTGACAAAATGGTTGACACAGGGAAAAGAATGATGAAGTTTAGGGAAATGTAATGAGTGGTAAATGGTTGCTTGCCTTTTTTTTTTTTGCTTAAGAAGGGAAAAATCCTTATTTTTAGTGAAATTAAGCAGCTAGCAAGAGTAATGAAACAAAACAGATGCTAGAGAGGAAAAGAGACTACATGAAACTGCACATTGAGAAATGGGTAGAAAAGCAGAAACACGAATTTCTTGATTACAAAATGGCATTTAATTTAGTTTTAATTTTCTACTTTAATAAAGTTTTTGATCGATATCTTGACTATACGGCTATATATGCCATATAGAAACTCTTTCATCTCATGACAGGGAAACATAAGGATGATTAGGTGTCTTTCGTTCCTGCTGTCATCAGTATACAATTTAGAGAATATTTTTTTGACTTAGAGGGATGTGTGGGTGGGGAAGGGGTGCTAGTTTCACAAATTTAAAGTCATAATGCTTCACATCAATGCTATATTTTTCTCTTGTCAGATATACTGACTGTATTCATTCAGAAAAAATGTGGGGTTTAGGTTTTTTTTTTAATGCTGATATGTAAAAGCACCTGCTGCTACTTGGGAATTTTTTGGTCTCATCTGCATTTTGGAAGCATTTGCTCTGTTTGCCATGTAATTTTAGAGTATCTCTATACAAATGAGCATTCTCAGAAACCATGAGGTTTCTTTTGAGGTTCTCAGAAACCATCTTATCACATGAATAGGATATGCTGAGATAAGAAACCCTGCTATGAATTTGGTCTTCTGGGATAATTCTTCACTAAGCGCTTGTATACATTGGGATATCCACCTGTAAGTGAAAATCCTGAGATTTATACCTTTTGCAGGCAGGAAATTCAATCCCACATCTTCTCCCTTGCTCGTATCCTGATTTTGTCCTCTAGTGAGGCTCTTCAGATAACAACCCTTGTCTCTTTAAGCTGGTGTGCCATATGGTAGCCAGGGGACATGAGAGGTGATTTTCCACTTGCTCCTGAAGGAGAATTTTCTAACCAACATTGCAGAAGTGTGATGGCTGGGGAAGCTGCACACCAGGGGAACACAACCACTGTTTGCCCGCCCCCCCCCCCCCCCCCCCCAGCTGACTTTAGATTCATTTACCTTTTTCCATAAAGGAGGATGTCAAGGGAATCATCCTCACAAGGACAAAAAAAAAAAGCTATTTTAGCTTATCATCAGACACTGAAATGGAAATGGAGTGATACACAGTGTAATTAGTTACCTGTAGTGTGACTTTGTTATCAAAGTCTAAGATTTTAAGATAACAGAATAGAATACTTCAGTTGGAAGGGACCTACAATGATCATCTAGTCTAACTGCCTGACCGCTTTAGGGCTGACCAAAAGTTAAAGCATGTCTTTAGTAGTGTTTTTGTCCTCCTCCTTCAGGTGGAGCACTTGGCATGTCCATCTACTATTAAGTTCCAAATAGTAGTACTATCCCCATTTGGAGTTTACTAAATTACATTGAAGATTTTTCTGTTTAATCAGACTCCAAATAAGGCACCAAGGAAGCCTTAAAAATCTGATGTCAGTTACTGGAGGACTGTATATATGTTAATAATATATGTAAGTAATGAGTATATGCTATATCATGAATGTTAGAAATTTTTGACACATGCATTATGTATATTCTAAACATGTATGATACCTGATACTGCATGTATGTGTTACTGCCTGTATCAGATATTACCCTATTTATGGGTTTAATCCTAATTATACATCCATATATGCTATGAATAAAGGGAAAGCTTAGTATTAGATACTGTTGGAGCATTCCCACTTGGGTTTGAGGCCATGACCAACACCTCGTTGGAGTATTTTGATTCCTTACTCAGGCGAACATGCTGCCTCATGCTATACTGTCCTCCCTACTACTGCCATGGTCTTACAGAGGATCATATCTTCTTATGTGCACCTCTTATTGTATATTTGTTCTGTTTGGAGGATTTTTAGTTTCCTATGCTTTCTGTCCATTTTTATCTAATTTCTAAAACTACTTTCTAATTCCCCCCTCCCCCTCCTTTTTTATTGAATTCTTGTACTACATTTTATGGATTATTAGAAATAAAAATAAAGACACTTTTTCTCTTTGATCCCTCCTCTGCTTTTCCTCTTATCCTTTCTTTTTCTCCACCACTCTTACTCTGAAGTTTCTTGTTTTCTGAAAGGAATTAGGCTGAAGACTAATGTGCGCTCTCTGTAATTTATGTGTGCATATTGCAAATTATATTTTCTTTCAGCAATTAACAGTCATTTTCCTTTTTGTTTCTTTCAGAAAGGTTAAGAAATGGTGATTAAATTAAAGGAGAGAAACAATATATGACCATGCTGGAGGCCAGTCTTGTACTCTGAAACAGTATAAAGGAAGGTTTATATTACGAAGCATGATACCGAAGGAAAAACTTGCTACAGAGGTAAAGCAGTATGGCAGTAGTTGGGGATGTGGAATATATTCATAAGATGAACACTGAAGTATTGGATTTTTTTTAAAAGTGTTTGTGATGGTGCAGGGTTAGGCGTGTTAAGGAGAAAACAAATAGCTTTCAGCTTAGACTCCTCAAAAATGTGTGAAACCAATTATATGTGAAAAGGTAATAATGTGAAAATGTGAGAATGCATTGCTGGTGTGTCTGTTACACTGGAGAAGCAAAATTTTTCTGTTTAATGATAGGCCTTGTCACTTCAAACAAAGGGTGTAGCTGATTTAAACTCTGAAGATGTTTTCTTGCTTGTTTAGTCATAGCTATTCCATATTACCATTCTAAAAACTGGATCATTCTTTTGAAAAAGTTTTTATAAGAGCTGTTTTCAAAGCACTAAAGATCTCATCATCTGTCCACTGAAGTTGATGTCCAAGCTTCTTGAGGATTAGGAACAGGCTCAAAAAAATTTTTTTTTTTTTTTAAAAAATCAGAGCTTCTTTGTAGAGCCATTAATAGACTGTTTCATTGTTTATTTTATACTAATTGATCCAGTCACAATGTCATGCACAATATCAATTTGTCAGATTGTATAAGATCTTGGCTGATGTTTACTAATTTGGTTTTATACTTTAATTATTTTTTACAGTCTGTGAAAGCCACTTCAAATGAGTAAATAATACTTAGGATGGAATGGCATTTTTACCTATTGTTAAATGCATTTTTAAAGCTGAAATGCCGCTAGGGAAATTGCCTAGACTAGCCTGTATGCTACCAGGCCTTATACCTTCATCTTGCACAAGGGGTACAAGCTCCAATGGATCTTATAGTTCCTGAGGCCTTTTTTGATAACGATGCTTCCATAGGAAAACAGAATGGTACTGCTCGGTCACTGCAGCTTGTTAGGCAAGAGCATCACAGCTGGAAATCTGCTTCATGCAGTCAGTGTTTGCATTCAGCCCACTTGCTCCAGGTGCTTGAAGCCTGTGCCAATATAACGTTGAAGCCACCAAAGTGTATGTCCTATACTTGTATCCCAGTGAAGATACTAAAATTTCTCAAAGCACCAAATACCTGCTGCTTACGAACACAGTGGTAGCAACTGAGCTGGCCATGGAGGTGGTGTGCAACCTTATAACATACTAGTTTCATACTGAATAATATTGCCTTGGTTTCTGTGAAGCTTCATTGAGAGAAACAGCATGAGAGAATGCCATTAATCAACATCAAGATTTTAATACTTGATGGATTGAGTGGTAGTGGTTTTAAATGTAAAATGATGTCTCTTTTTCAAGATGCCACTAATTGTAAATCAAATTCTGAGATGTTCGGCTGTAACTGTGGATGAGCATCATTATTGTTTTCAATTTGCTACTTTCATTTTGATAGGAAAATGTATCATAAAGTTTTGATTTTTAATTTATTTTTATTACCCAATGTTTATTATCATGTTCCTCATTTTAACTTGAGCATCCTATGAGAGAATTTTCATTTTAATGGTTATTCGGTAAAAGAGATTAAATCAACCTTAAGAGTGTATTTTACTTAATTTCAATCATGGTTTATTGCTCAGGATATATTTATAAAGACATGCATGATTATATGAAAGGATTCATTAGGAAGTATGTCACTAAGGAAATGACTTAGTTAACCTTTTCTTCAATACATATTTGCTTTAAAATATTACCAAATGGGGGCTGGAGGGCCCAAATATGAGACGACTCAATTAGGTAGGAACTTTTCTGAAGAATAATGCAAATATTGTGAGCACTACTTTCAAAAATACCTAAAAAATAAGACCACTCTCAATGAGACTTAGACTTTCATTCACAAGAAGTTGTGAATTCTCTGAAGGAACAAGAGTTGCACTTTTCAGGCTAGGCATGAGTGACTAATATTGTGATGGTCACCATTTTTTAGCCACCCAAGAAAGTCTACTTTTCACTTAAATAGGCTGAACTTCCATTAATACTGAAAGTTATCTGAATCACACCTTGTTGACTTTAAGCCATCTTTTATTTATCGGGAACTGTTCCCTGTATGTAGGCTTGTATTTAGCATCCAACTGAGAACTCATGTGGCTCATGGGAAAATTGGGGAAGTTCAAAAAACAAAGGAATTTGCAGTCCAGAAACTAGGTTTTCCTTAATTTTTTTTTCTGGAGATTGAGAAAAGGAGAGAAGGAAATGCATGGCAGAAAATTCAATAGTCAACAGTGTTTAGGAGCCAATGAAAGGGAACATGACCACTTTTTAGGTACTTTATTAATTCCTTAGGATCTGCTGACAAATGTAATATACTTGTGAAGATGTGTTGGGGCACATGATTATGATCCCAGTTAACGGTTAGCATAAACTTAGGGCTGAAAATGTGTTAAAGATTAGTCAGCACTTGATATATACATATAGATACCTATATTTTTAAGCATCACACCCTCTACAACACCCATGAGTAATGCACTGTGAAAAGACCCAACTAAATAAATTAACATTTCTTTCAGCTAGTTTCTAAGAGACCTGCTGCTTGCAACTATTACATAGAACCCTGAAATAATTTAATCAGTGTAAAGAGAGGTATTGACATGGCAGCCACATCAAGCAGCCTTACCGGATATCAGGTGTACGAATTCGGTGTTTTCTAGAAGATTAAGATACCTCTTCACAAACGACATAACCAGTGACAAAATTTTAGCTGAAGGACAGTTATTTGATGATGTGAACATAAACCAATCCAACCTGTGGAAAATACGGTACCTGCATTTCCCGAAAAGAGTGAGGGCCAGTGCTTCAGGCAGTGGGGAAAAAAAAAAAAAAAGATTTTTGCATGTCTGACACAAAATGTGCTGAAGGTTTTCATTCTAAAGCTGAGTGCAGAGATTTCATAATGAAAGTGCCAGCTCATCCTGAATTATATAGTACTTAAACTACATCTCTGCACAATATTTTATTGTGTAAACTCATTAACAATTTGCTTTCCATGGTATTTTGCTTGTGGTACTTTAAAAAGAGTAATCTGGATAATGTTTTTTATATTGGTTTATTTTAACGCCAGCTGCACAGAACTGCAAGGGGTCATCAAGCTCTCTATTCTGCTATCTTAGACAGCAATATCACCCTGTCCTTTTCATAAACAGATCAAAATCCTCTGAATATCATTCAGTCCTCTCTAGGAACTTCACTGCTTCAGAAGTTAGAGACTTTCCTATTATGGTCAATTGACGCATTTTTTATTTCCCCCCCCCCCCCCCCCCCAAGGTGATTTTTCTGATTTCAAAAGTATTTCTTCCTCCTGGTGCTTCAGTCTCCTAAATTATTTATAGAGAACAAACATATGCCTTCACAGACTTTGTTTGGAAAGGTAAACATGATTAAAAAAATTTATAATAATTTTTAAGGCTTATCAGCATTGCTATTTTAGGCCTGAGTTTTATGAACCTGTATTGATATGCCTATGCTGAATATTTAAAGGTGGGTTGCAGGTCCCTGCAACTCAAGGAACATCCTGACACCAGTCATTTCTTATGCAGGTAAGCTTGCGATAAAACAAATTTTTGGCGACAGAATTTAAAGCAATTTGGCAATTTTGGTAGAACAATAATCGTTCTGTGTGATTTGAACTTTGTGACATACAGATTGGCATAGTGTTTCACATGTTCTCATTTTGTAGCTGCTGTTTCTCTGTGCTTTGACTGAAACTTAACTGACTGTAAAGGTGTTTGCAGTTCCTTTCAGAGTGTAGTTGATCTGTATCTTATACAGTTAGCAACAGGATTTGGTATGCTATGGTTTGTGGAGTTAACCTCTAGATTAGGGTAGGTGAGGTTCTGTCATGAAGAAACTATTATCTACTTAAGCGCTCTGAGATATCTTTGTAGTAATACATTGTAATAATGCAATTTATGAACAAGTTTGTTTTGAAGTGAAACCAAACTTGACAATAGGTAGGTAAAAAAAAATACAAGCTATCATCACCTCGTGTTACTTTGTCCTCTGTTGAGAGAAGAACTGAGCAACAAGACACTAACAGTGCCATTTGGGGATGTTTTCTGTACTATACCTCTTGATCAGAGGTTTATTTTATGATTTACTTACAAAGGTGCTTTCACTCCAATGCCTGTGCAGAGATGAGAAATGCTTTCCTTTTTCTGTACGTGGTTATGTCTTTATGTGCTCGCTCTACTGGCCACATATGTCCCCTGTGGCTACCTGCAATTGTATGTTAGATATATGTTAATGGAAACTGTTAGAGCACTTTCAGGGTTGTACTTCTTATTAGTTAGTCGCTGTCATTTTTCAGACTTGTAACAAATCGTTTGAAATATATTGCTCATGGTTGTGGTTGAGACATAAATCTTTTGTTAAGAGATTAGTGAGTCATCTATCCTATGGCCCTTGTTGCCATCTATTACACAATTACAATAAAGCTTTCTCCACTATAGATCTACAAGTCTTCTGCTTCGGTTATTGAAGTGTAGCAAAGCTGTGTCTAGAGCAGCTGGACAATGCAGTAATAGCCAGATGATGCAAGACAATCACTTGTCTAAGCCTGTTTGCTTGGCATGGAAAGTTAATAGGACCACCATCAGTCACTGAGTTTCATCTCAGGGGTCAATGGCAGAACCGTGGAGCAGGGATGAACAGCTGAGTTACAACAGTCCCTTTGTCACCACTTTTGCAAACACCTATATTCACCATGAATTGAGTTTATGTGTGACCTGCTCATTAGCACTGAAATACTTTTCAACCTACGTTAATATTTTAGGGTCATGGGTCCCTTGGCCCACCTGAAAATGGAATTTGAGCCTGTGAAGTAGTTTTATAGGTAGATAGATAGAAAGTATGTCTGAAATTTGCCTTTGGGCAAAAATACTGTGGTTTTACCTGGTGAGATAGGACCTCTGTGCTCCTCTGCTATCTTCACAGAGAGTGCATGTAGGATAACATAAGGAGGAATAGTTGCTAGCTCTCCACTCTGGGATAGCAAAGGATTTGACTCAGTCTGCATTTGGTCTAAATTGTTGCATCAAGGCGCTTTACTGCCCATTTGCTGTTTATAAAATATAAAGACTCAAAGTCTCTAAGGATAAATTAAGTTGAGGTGGACTCAATACACAAGTGAACTGTATCTTAAAAACGACTATAATAATTGTTTAGTGCCAAAAAGATCACCCAACAGCTTCTTATGAAATTTTCCTGCAGAGGAAATTGAAATAAAATATTTAGTTTTCAGAACCATTTCAAAAAAACTAAGAAAGAGGAGCATTTTCATCAATTGATTTTTTAAAAAAAAATTTAAATTACTATTATTATGTCATGAAATAATTTAGTGAGTAATATACCATGCAACTCCCAACACATATTTGGAGGAGAGGTGAAAGCTGACAGTATTCAAGTGATGTAAAGTGCAGGACAGTTTTGCTTAGCAGTTGTGTCTAAGACTATTCCTTGAAAGATTGAAAATATATGCAAAACCCCATATATATTGAGTTAAATTCTGCTAATCAGAGATCAAAGATCCAAATTTTTCTGGTTTCCTAGAAGAAGAGATTGAAACTAAATTTTCAGGTGGAAATAGCAGGATGAGCAAATGTTATGTTCTGGAAGAAAGTCCTTTTCTTACTACTACTAATATAACTTTTTCTTAACAAGCATCACGCAATTGCATATTATTTATAATTATACATTAAGCTACGTAAGGCAAAGAATTGTGGCTATTAATATGAAGTTATCCAATTCTATATTAGAGAAATTAATATTGACTCTGCAAGATAAAGATTGTTTTTTGAGTTTTGCTGATGGAAAGCTCATGGTTCATCTCTTAGCTTTGAATCTTGTAAGAGCTGGCATTTTTTGCTCTTCTTATGCCAGCTCCGTGTTGCTATGATAATACATTGTCTATGATTTTTACTCCAATATTGTTAAGCTGTAACTTACATTGTTCATCTGAAGGAATTTCTTAAGCCATACTGCCTGATACGTTAAAAATCTACTATAAGATTTAGGATTAAATAAAAGCTCTAGGCTTGAAAATAAAGGCCAACGTGAAGTATGTGAGTAGAAAAAGCTTCATATCTTTGTTTTCTACTGTTTGGTATTAAAATTTCTCTTTGCACCCTCATCCTTCACACTATCAAAACCACAAAAAGCCTGGTGGGACTCCTTTAGACTCCAAGGTTTTGCTGGAAAGGGATGTTATGTAAAAACTAGTATTTATAGTGTTCTAGGATTCTAAGATTTTTCATAATTTTTAAAGCTTTTATTATTGATGTCCTTGAAATTAGGCTCATTAAAAACATACATGTTAGTAAAGAGTTCAAGTATGCATGAATGAAATTTATCAAAATAGTCAGTCTCCTCTTTTTACTTGCAAACTAAATGCCTTTACTCCAGAAAATTAAGTACAATATTTTGGAGGGCTAGAGTCAGCAGTGAGCTCAGCTTTGTCTTGGTCATTAATTTTGCTTTTCTAGCAATTATTTCTTTACCATTAAATTTGAGATTATTTTGTCTGTAAGCTGCAGTGAAATCATTAGAATCAGACACGCTGTCTTATGCTACATGTCTTTTTTGAAACATTTAAGCCCTCCTTCACTAATAACAAATGGGATATCAGGACTGAAGTCCTGGCAAAATTGATGAGCTTTTTGCTTCAAAATGGACACTGAAATAATCGTGTCCTTACTGTGACTTTGAGCATAAGTTGTAAAGGGAACTTCCATCAGGTTTTCAGGGGTTTTAGGATTTCATTGCATCCCTTGAATCTGCACTGTTGCTGGAGTTTATAGAAGCTACAGAGTGTGGGTTGGGCTCTTTATGGTAACATTTGTTTTTATAATTGTCAACTTCTGTTAGAGTCTGTGGTAGGCATCAAATAACAATTCTTATTACTACCCATTTAAAAATATCAAGCATAAATTTGGACTTTGCTTAATGCTAACAAGTATACTTAGTCTTTAGATGAATAGTACCATGGTCAAAAAGGAGTAGAAAAACTCAACAACTTTAAATAAAAGTTACTGGAAAAGTTAGAATACTTGTTGCTTGTACATCTTCCTAATAAAAAAAGGCAGTGTAAACCAAAATATTCTGTATTGTAACTAGTCATGTCCTCAGTCCAGATCAAGGAAATGCAACAGAATAGATAGGAAATCTTGTTGAAAAAATACATTACATGAAAATCTCATTGAGTATAATGTTTACATGTGCTTTCAGTATATTTATGCATATAAGAAATGGTGATAAGTTATCAGTAGCTTAAGAAAATATTTATAACATAATACTCACAGTGAGGGGATCTGGGAACTGACACACTACCATTTTTATAAAGCCACATGTCAATACTTGAGCTCCACAAGCCAGGAAATTGATCCCAATTTAAATAGGCAAGTCCTGTGCAAAGAAAACCCACCACAACAAAACAAAAAATCCTATGAGTTTTTCTTTTTTTTTCTCAGTTTTGCAACTCAAGAAGCAGTGTGAATTCTGCAGTTACATAAAAAATTTCAGGAAGACATGATGTACTAAGTAGCAGAACTTCAGGCCTGATAAGAAGAAATAATTACTGAATCTCTCTATAGATGCAGCACCTCTCTTCCATATTAAAAAAAATAAAAAAAAAAAAAATAGAGCTAGCCAGGTAAGTTACTGAACTTCTGGAGGCATTGCTGCTCCAGAACCGTTAGCTAAACCTTAGACTGATTTGCGTGAGGTCATTTTCACCAATTTTTAGTCTTCTGGTGCGTGATTCTTCATGTAGGAGGCATTTTAAAAACCAGTACGCTTGGTAAATATTCTGCTCTACTACAGTCTGTTCTTGAGAAAACTCAGCCTAATAAACATGCAAGGAAATAGACAGCAATAAGGAGAACTGATAGGAGAGTAGGAGCAGATGAAATGCAGTCTGCCAGTGCTTGGATTTTGGTCAAAATGCTAGTTGAGCTAGAGCCATGTATCCGGTGGAACAACCTGCAGCTCATATATTTTTCTTTTTTCTTATTTTATCAGAAACATTATCAGAGTGTGACCCCCAAACAGTGAGAACGTTATTGATCTTCTTTTATTAATAGGCTAGGTTTACTGAGGTTCATATATCAAAAATATATATATTCTGTCAGTTGTTCTACACAGACATTACATATGAGAGGTAACGCAATAACATTTTTCATGGTCAGTTTGATGGGATGTCAGACTGCTGTGTGTGTTTGAAAATATTTAATATGTTTAAGCGTCATTGATCTAGGACTAAAAATGAACTCTCTGAACTGGTGTCTTGTCCACTCTGAAATAAGACCTTAAAAGTTGAGCAGAATAAAGAGGTTGATGGCTATTGACTCATTGGTGTCTCCTAATATGTGCAATTAGGGAGGTCATGATAAGGGAGACCTCAAGAGGTTGTAGCCTTTCCTGAGTTCACATACGGCTGTGACCCGGTCACTGTGCAGGGGCATTTTAAAGAGGAATTCTGTCACAAAAATGAGATGTAATTCAAAACTATTAATTGATGCCATTAACTTGAAAGTGAAGATTATGTCTGATTGCAGAGAAGAGAGAAAAGTGAGCACAATGCAAACAGAGCCAAGGAAATCTCAGACTGCAAGATGTTTTTAGAAAGGCTTCATAGCCTGGAATAAATATATATTTTCAGAGGAATAAAGATTAATTTCTGATGGAAAAATGTTCTAGCTATATGAAGAAGTTGTGTAGATTTGGGAACAAAACAAAATAAAAATTTGATCCTTCAAGAGAATCTTGCCTTTAGGAAGGGCAGATTTTATGAGATCAGGAGGTATTTGTGGGCCTATGTAACTAGAATTTCAACTACAGATCTTGTAAGTGGCAGGACTGTACAAATCAATCTGAAGAATTTCTTTCTACTCAACACATTTGAACCATAAATTCTGTGAAAAGGATCTGCTTATACCAATTACGGATATGAGCAAGCAATTATTTACCCCTACGTTAAAGCATCATTAAAAATATGTTGTGGATTCAGTGTATGTGGCCCTCAGCTTCTAAAATAAGTAAATCTTCAAAATTTTAGCCAGTGAGAGGGAAAGAAAAGCAAAATTCACTTCTTATTTCCGCAAAAGACCCTTCTTTCTGGATATCTCTTCTTTTCAAACATGAAAACATTGCAGTGACATAGACAGTTGTTGGAACTTGGAAATATCAAATGCTTGGTTTTTTAAGCTGATTAACTCTGATATCTTATAGAAGCAATGTAAAAAATTTAGCCTTTAAGACAACATGTGCTTCCAAAAATAGTCTCTGATACGCTTATCCCTTTTTCTCTCAATGCTTTCTCTTGAAATAAAAATCTTCCTGGAAACGTATGGTAAACTTCCAATCAGTGTATCGCATTGGTCAAAGCGCCTTTCTGGTTTGGAAGCAGGCGTTCAGTTTGCTATACCGGTAGATCTTATTTGATCTGCTAATCCATGTCAGCAGTGTTTTGATATGACATTGAGGGTATTTTTGATACAACCACTCTCTATTTAAAGAGTCTTCTTTTTCTTAGAATATATATTTCACAAGATGGTCTTAATGAAGTCTCTGTAGTTATATGTAAGATAAAGAATTTGTTGGCTGAGGAACACATTAAAAGACATCAAAAATTGTCATCGAATCACTTGCGATTTCTCAGCAATGTGTATTGTAGTTCTTCTGTCCTGATCACCCCAACAGTTCCATACTAATGGTGCTGTGCAACAGTTCCTGTCTAGTGCTGAAGGGAAGGCAGTGGATGTAGTTTTTCTGGATTTTAGTAAGGCTTTTGATACTGTCCCTCACAGCATCCTTCTGGACAAGTTGTCCAGTTGTGGGATGAGTGGGTTCATGGTGCGCTGGGTGAAGAACTGGTTGAAGGGCAGACCTCAAAGGGTTGTAGTGAATGGGGCTACATCTGGCTGGCGACCAGTAACCAGCAGTGTTCCTCAGGGTTCAATGCTAGGGCCAGTTCGGTTCAACACATTTATCAACGATCTGGATGCAGGAGTTGAATGCACCATTAGCAAGTTTGCTGATGATACCAAACTGGGAGGTGCTGTTGACTCTCTTGAGGGACAGGAGGCCTTGCAGAAGGATCTAGATAGATTGGAGCATTGGGCTATGATCAATGGGACAAAATTTAACAAGTCAAAATGATGGGTGCTGCACCTAGGATGGAGTAACGCTGGGCACAAGTATAAACTGGAGAGGAGTAGTTGGAGAGCAGCCCTGCAGAAAGGGATCTGCAGATGCTGGTTTACAGCAGGCTCAATATGAGTCAGTAGTGTGCCCTGGCAGCTAAGAGGGCAAACCACATCCTGGGGTGCATCAAACACAGCATAACCAGACTGTCAAAAGAGGTGAGTGATTATCCTGCTGTATTCAGCGTTGTTGCGGCCTCACCTTGAGTACTATGTGCAGTTCTGTGCCCCAAAATTTAAGAAGGATGCTAAGGTCCTTGAATGAGTCCAGAGGAGGGCAACAAAGCTGGTGAAAAGGCTGGAAGGCATGTCTATGGCTCCCTATAAGGAGCGGCTAAGGACTCTGGGTTTGTCTAGTTTGGAGAAAAGGAGGCTGAGGGGTGACCTCATTGCTCTCTACAGCTTCTCAAGGAGGGGAAGTAGAAAGGGAAGAGCTGATCTCTTCTCCCTGGAATCCAGTGATAGGATGCATGGGAATGGTTCAAAGCTGTGCCAGGGGAGTTTTAGACTGGACATTAGGAAGCCTTTCTCTACCAAGAGGGTGGTCAAACACTGGAACAGGCTTCCTAGAGAGTTTGTCGATGCCCTAAGCCTGTCAGTGTTTAAGAGGCAGTTGGACAATGTTCTTAACACGTTTTAACTTTTGGTCAGCCCTGAATTGGTCAGGCAGTTGGTCTAGATGATCGTTGTATGACCCTTCTAACTGAAATAGCCTATTCTAGTCTATTCTATTCTAGTTGTGTAGATGCTGCCTCACTTAATTCTAGTGACTTCAGTGGGAAGTTTGGTGGATTTACATATTCTATGTCTTTTAAGAAAGATTTTTAGGTTTTGGTTCTTGTCCTCTGAACCTTCTGCAATACCTTGAGACTTTCATTGAAAAGTTTCATTGATTGCCTGTCTCACTAAAATCACTTGCAGCTGAAGACACAGCTGGGGTAGACTTAGCAAACTGCAGAATTTTGGTATTTAAGGAGTAAGCACCAGAATGGATGATTTTCAGGTATCTAGTCTCCAGAAAGGAATCCAAACTGCAGAGCTACATGTCTACGTTTCCTATATAGGGAATCAGAGTGGCAATTCAAATCCCAGGAAGGGACCTGATTGAGTTAATTGGAGATGCTGCCTTGCTTGAATTCCTTACACCTCCAGGTCAAGAAAAAGCTAAAGATTTCCTCAGCTCAGGGCTTTTGTTCTTACTTTTGGTTTTTAATCACTATATTGGATCCTCGGAAAGCTTTCTTTTAAAGCAGTTTTGTCTTCTGCAGATTAAAATTCATTAATAAATTAATCAGAAACACTGTTTCACCTGTCTCACAGAGGGGAAACTCCCCCAGAAGAAAGTGATTTAGGATTCCTGTTGGTTCTCCAGTGAGCTTTACCCCTCTCTACAGGGCACTCGTGGGAGATGGGCAATAGCTACCTCCTCAGCAAACTTGAGGTAAGAGTGATATCAGTAAAAAGAGACTTCCTCCTTTTTTTGTAATTCTAGTGCTGAAAAATAATTAAAAAATAAAAAGAAAGAAAGAAGCATCTTAGTTTTTCGTTCTAGCTGTAAAGTGTGACTAGGTTGACATTGTCCTGGTCACTGGTGAGAGCTATCTGAAAATGGAGAGGGAGAGCATTTAAAAGCATTTTTCCTTGCGTTTTCCTATTGAATCTTCTGATTAGATCCTTCTTTAGCACAGTTTGCTTTATGAATCTCTTTTCTAGGATCCTGACTTTCCCTGCCCCAGCCATAGGAAACAGCTTTTGAATGAATGTGAGAATAATTGGTTCTGCTCTGCCTATTTCTAAGACAATTTCTCTGTTAAGATTAGTATGGCTTTTAATGATTCTTCAACTAATTTCAGTATGTGCTGTCTACTTCAGGACTTCATCTCATATGTGTTTTGCTGGCAAACTTCACAGAAAACTGCCTTTCTTTCTCTGTCTGCTTTTATTTTCACCCAGAGATTAAAAAAATCATTTTCCTTCCTACTTCCATGGATACCCTGGAGTAGGGGGTGCTTCCTGGGTGTGCACATATAGCAGTCACTCCTCTTCATCTGTCTCATGGGCCATGCTTTCCTCCACTGACATTTCAATTACTTATTTTTATCCCACAGTAAGATTTTCTGGGTTTTTGTGTTACTTTCCCAAACAGAACATCTCAATTCACTGGAACAGAGATATTGTACAGCCTCATGTGTACTTCTTTTATTTCATTTCGCTCAGTTTTGCTTTTATCTCCCTTGCCATTCTCTAGTAACACCCTAAATTACCTGCCCACTAAATCCCCGTTTGGTGCCCTCTATTCTCTTTTCTATTGATACATCTTTCTTGCTGATTTTCTTGTGTACTAGCTACTTTTCTTTCTGTTTCTTCCTGTCTCCTTGCTGAACACCTTATTCTTTCTTCTTAATTTAAAGCCCTTTTGCCCAGTCCCATTAGCTTTCCCTCTCAGCAAATTGGTGGCCATGCTCCTCAAAAAGAATTTATCAACTCTTTGAAGCCTCTACTTTGTGTTTCTAAGCCCCCTACCTTTTAGGCACTGATTTATCACCACAATTCTGGGACTTTTGGTTTTTATTCAACCTAGACTGTGGCAATGAATCATATATGATATTAAGCAGGTTAGATTGAACCTAATTATGTTGTACTTCGGGAATTGCAAACCACAAATTCCTCTTGTGGATTTCTAGGTCTGGGATTTAATGAAGCAGCAGTATTTTCTGCTTGCTTCAGGACTGTCCTATGGCATCATGCTTGTACCAGCTTATGAGTGAGTGTCAGCAGTCTATCCTTGCCCCGTTTCTCCTAGCTTCCTAGCACTGTTCTTCTGCACTGACTTCCCACATCTGCTATGTCATAAGATGATTTAACTAGAGATCACAAAATACTGCCTAAGCAGAAGGGGTGAGTTGAGGTTACTCAGGCAACCTTGATTCCCGCCCTGCTCCCCCCCCACTTTCTAACTTGTGAAACTTTTTCTTTGCAATTCTGTAAATGTTATTTTAATGTAATTTGTGCCTAATATATATATTATAGATAAGTCTATCTAATAAGCAGTTTGAAATACTATATGTAGATTCTTCTATTTTATATTCTTTTCTGTAAGTCAGCAGAGTAGAGTTCATTAACTTGATATGGATCTTTTTCAACAGTAACCATTGACCAAAGAATGGATTTAGGAGTATATTTGTATGGTAAATGTACTGATACTGATTAATTTATATTAAAGTTCAGCTTTTTAACAGTTTTTCCATATAGACATATTTGGCTCTTTTGGAAAGGGACTTCTAATCCAATCTTCTTTCATCTCATTTCAGCAGAATTCTTGCTTCTAAACTAACACAGATAGATAGCCCTGTTGTAAGGATTAAAAATATATTTATTTGTGCAGTACATAAAAAAGTATACTTGAGCAAACTATTTATTAAAAAGAGTAACAGTTACCATAATACTTTAAATAGTGGACACTACTGAGTTGTGGTGGTTTGTGGGGTTTTTTTGTGTGTTTGGTGTTTTTTTTTTTTTTGGTGGGGGAATATTCAAATAGAAACTATGTAGTGAATTAATACAAAAACCTGTCTGATAGAGAGCTATAACAATACTGAATGCAGTTTTTGCTTTTCTTAAAGTGATAACACAGCATGTAATATATAACAGACTGATGGAGATTTGCCACTGAAGTAACTCAATCAAAAACATAATTTAGCTTGAAACTCTCAGGGAAACAGCTATGACTCTTGTATCTGCCCCAATTAAATACAGGGTGATGATGATTGCATATATGCTACTGATAGGACTGTTAGGAGAATTTCTGACAAAGCTTTTGCTGGAGATGCTAATGAAAAAGTGTAAACTTTGAAACTTCTGATTTAAAAAAGAAAACCACTGGCAACATAGGATTTTTTAAAACAATTTTCAAAGGGAAAGTCTCCTCTGTTCAAAATGCTTTTAATTTTGAATATTTTTAAAACAGTAAGGCAGAGTGGCATGTGGTGTTTTTTTTTTTTAATCTATTCTATTTTAAAATCATTTACCAAGTTATCAGATTCTGAAATAGATTTGTGATTTTAATTTTAAAACAATTATCTTAAGCACATCAATTCAGTAACTGTACCACCTTCAACTGTTTTTGGAGTTTCCAAACTGCTATTGGTGTGTCTCATAAAGCAGAAAGAACACCACCTACTTTATGTAAGACCAATACATTTACCTTAACAAAACTGGCAGTCATTTGAAGTGTACCAAGAATCCTTGACATAGAGCCAAATGGTTATTAAAACGTGCTTTTCTTTTTTTCTTTCTTTTTTCTTTTCTTCCCCCTGAAAGTACTTGTGACATCCACCTTACCCTCTGCAACAAGGTTTCTCCTATTGGCAAATAGATCACTTGATTTGACAAGATAGCTATGCACCGGGAAAACTTCATACGTCTCACTGTGCTGGAACCTTTACAGAAAACCATGAAACTATTGCAAGTTTTGTGGCAGATCACGTCTCAGTTATTCCCGGGAGCCCTTCTCCTGGCCTTGAAGTGACTTACTAACCTTGTTTAAGTGCACCTTCAGAGGTGAACATGCACTAAGTGACACCAGCCTGAGCTAGCTGAAAATATGTAAAACTTCTAGCATACCTTTCCAAGCATTAGATGTCTCTCACAACAAAGCTATCAGAAATGCAGTTTCCTATACTGCACCAAAAGCCCCTATGGAGACTCTGTGGACAACAACAGATAGCCACTAGCATGAACTTCTATAAATAATTTATGATGGTAAAATGTGTCCACTTACCAGCAGAAGAACAGCATCTCAGAAAGGAAGACTGCATTTCTGATCTTTCAGCCCTGATCCTTAAGGAATAACTACAAAAAATAAGTATATTCATAAGTAACATTCACAGCTGTACTTGACATTAAAAATCATTGAGATACCGGCTTCCTGGTATCTAGTCTTTTTCTCCAGCTGGCACCTCTGCCTGACCTCTCTGTCCCACCAGACCTACTGAACTTATTACTGCTTGTTTGCTGACATTACCCTCTGCTCTGCTGGTAACAACCATAATTTTCTTTCAAATTGGCTAAATAATTAACATAATTATTTTCAACCTTGAGTTTATTGCATTTTTTTAGATTTAAAGAAGGACTTGTATGCCCAAAAAGCTTGTCTGTAGTCTCTTTGCATAACTATCACTCAGTAAGTCTAATAAAAAAGGAAAGAAAAAGTCCTCACAAAGCTTCTCTTTCTCTGAAGCATAGATGGAATGTATGTGTTCACACAAAATTAAAGTACACTTCTCAAAATTAGGATTCCATATCTTTGGAAAATCATCACGGTTTCCCTGTATTCAGTTAAATACTTTGTAGAAAACACAAATCACTTTGTGGTTGAAAAGATTTAATGATGAAAACACATTCAACTCTTCTAGGACATATTGCAGTGACTTTATGATACTGCTAGTGCTTTATGTCATTTTTTGTTTACAGATAAAACCTCCACCTTACAACTGAAATGAGCAAAGATGTTTCTGCAGAGTTTTGACAGGGTAAATACACTGTGATTTAGGAACTATAGGTGATCGCACATTTTCTTTTAATTTTCTAATATTTCCTGTCAATTAGGGTGATGCACATCTTTTAAATACATGGTTCTGAGCTCTGTTTAGTTTGGTGTAAGGTTTTTGTGTGTGTATATAGTCATTATGCTTATTATACTCAAAATCTTGTATGGGCAAGAGAGGAGCACAGTCATAAGTGGAACTAGAAAATTATTGTTACTCTAGTTCATGATTTAATAGTCTGAATTATTAGTTGTTATAGTATATGTTCATAATCCAAATTAACACAGAAAAGCTTTAATAGTTCAGTTAAATTGCTTTTCAGGGGAATTTAAAAAATCCTTCCTAGGAACCTCTTTTTCTCTGGTGGTGTGTTCAGCCGCCCTGGGTCCAAAGACTGGTAGCTTCAGCCTTCCTGAAGGAGAAAGGGAGAGGAGCTTAGGATGAGCCCTCAGCATCCTGAGGTCATCAGTGGGAGACGTGTGGTCCTGTTGCAGGGAGTTTCTTCCTTCCCTTTGCTGGGAGAAGAAAGATGCTGATAACTCCTTCCTCCACAGGCTTGGGTCTGCTTGAGCTTTATTTTTTCTAAGTTTTATTAACACAGCTTACATGCTCGCTCTTGTCATTGGTTCCCAACCGTTCACTTTTTGTTGTAAAGCTGTTTTTTACCTGAACAATGAGAGGCTGCACTCCTGTAGTGACCTGTGAATTACAGCTGTGATTTCTGTCAGTACCTCTGCACCTCTGGTATCATCCTGTGTGCATGGGCTCTTCTGCACCTCGTTTTATTCTAGAAACATAGACAACTCAATCCACCCTGAGTAACTCCTCATTATCACTATAAACGAAAGGGAATCTGAAACATTTAGACATTAGCTATATGGCCACCAGACAATGGCTATCACAATTTTTTTTTTTAAAGGCTAAAATCAGCTCAAGTTAAGACAACCCAGACAAGTCCTGAGACTGTGAGCTGTCAGGTCAGTAGCCTTTAGTAATGGTAAAATTATTTTCTTTATCATAAAGATGCTTGGAAAGTTCAACCAAACCAAAGCCAAATAATATTGCAGAGATAAGGTGACCTCATATGAACTGCCTATATAGCAGGAATTAAACTCTCCCTTTGTTCATGTCTCCTCACTAAAAAAACCCAAAACAAACAAAAAACTTTATCCTGTCTTCCATGCAGTTCATTTATCATAGTGTGATGCTAGTTTCTACCGTCCTTTTAGTAGATGTGTGGAAAGAAATTATTTTTAAAAAGCCCACAAGTCCACTTCTAAATAAGTATAGAAACTTATGGAGAACTGCTTCAGCAGTGAAAAAACATCTGTCAGAAGTTTTAAACATTTATTTTGCTTGTCGAAATAAGTTGATAAATTAAAAAAACCACCAACCCTCTCCCCCTTGCTGCCCGCCCCCCCCCAAAATACAAACCCACCAGAACTTTCTGGAGAGATGTATTGCCATCTGTGAGCTAAAAGAAAACAACTGTTCAAAAAAAAAAATTCATTTTTGCTACTAGTTCCTCTCTGTAGCACTCACCTGTCATGTATGATATGACGTTTAAGCACTCTTTGTGTCAAACGAGAGAGAAACCTCTAGAGTGGTCTTTTATAAGAAGTAGCCTAATTACTAGGTATGATGTGTTTTGATTTGTTTTTGGTGGTTGGTTGTTTTTTTTTGTTGTTGTTTGTTTTTTGGGGGTTTTTTTGGTTTTGTTTTTGTTTTTTTTTAGCAGCCATGGAGTGAATAGGAATGAAAACTAAATTGTGAAAGCTTTAGTCTTTCACAGAAGATAATTCTTATATTTTTTTTCTAGCCCAAAGACAACTGTGCTAGAGCTTAAATGGATCTTGTGAACGAGAATAGCAGTAGCTGCATGACCACAGTTAGAATATTTTCATTATTTTTCATCACCCTCAGCTAAAGCGCATTTGAAATAAAACACCCTGAGATTTCAACAGAAAAATACCATTTGGTGTCTCTGGGTCTTCCACAAAGCTGCTGGTATCAAGCTTAGGAGACATGCTGTGCTGTTATTCCTTACCCTATGTCTCTTACCATTAGTGTCTTAAAAGAATTTCTCCAGCAAAATAAACTGTAATTGCAACTGTTCAGTGCCCACCTGAGAAAATTACTTCTACTATTAAAAGTGAATGGATCGAAAAGGTTCAACACATTCCTCTTCTACAAAAACATGTATCAGAACAAGACCAACAAAGTAACGGAACAAGCAGGAATAACATTGCATAGTACATATATTTAAACCTGTCAGGTTTTTTTTCTTTAAACGTATTACCCTCCTCTCTTCTTACATGTTTTCTTTGTGTCTCTCTCCTTCTTTGGTGCTGTTGTGTGATTTCCAGATTCCTCCAATGGCACTTTAACATCAGAGAGTCAGAATCCATTTTTATTTCCTTAATAAAGACCATGGTTTTAAGTGAGCTCTGCATTACAAATTGGAGTCATCTTTTCACAGATGCTGAGATTCCTCAGCTTTCCGTGCCCTGGTTTTGAAAATCTTTTAAATGCCTATGTGGTTTCCCTTGGAGTGTAAATCTGTCCCCCAAAGGAGGATCTTAATATTGAGCATTCCCATTAGTTGCTGTTTCAAGGCCAGCTTTAATGAAGATGAAGATGTTCCTTTCATGGAGGTTTTAAAAGAAAGTTCCACAGAAATATGAAAGCTTTATTCCAATATTTCAAAAAATCAAGAAAGTACCCGTGAACTGAAAGACTTTAACTGATTTTTTTTTTTTTCCCCTCCAAGAAATGCAGCCATTCCCTGTGAAACTTTGTAGTTGGAAGCCCATTTACAGTAATAGTTTCAGCTAGTCCTAATGATCAGTCGAAACAGCCGAGGTAATAATGTTTTCCAGAAAGAGATGCGTTTGGGTTCTTTTCAGCTTGCAGTGGGCTAGTCCTTTTAACAAAGCAGAAATATCGTCTCATAACATGTTTTCTGAGGATGCGGCAAACCACAGTAGTTCTAATTTACATTGCCAAAACAAGAAGTCAGGGCAATGGAGGTGAAATAGCAGTATTTTGAGAATGCCTGATTTAGCAAAACCTAATGTAATTATATCATCATGGAAAGGGAAGATGGGTACAAAAGATTCATTTCAGTTGTGGCTCATTTCTTTTCCCCTTCCTGAGGCAGATAAAGATCATGCCTTCAAAACCCCTGCAGAAGGGCCAAAAGCAGATTTCAGTCTTGGCTTTGGTGCCAGAAGACGGCCAGCAGCTCGTTGTCACTGGCCAGGGGTGCAGCACAGAGCAACGGCCCTGAGCTCAAACCAGCATTGCGTGAAGACATCAGTGGAAGCAATGTGACGTATGTGCTTATGATGTGTTGTGCTGAGCTGCGGAGTCCCTTCTGCTTTCTGAAAAATCAGTGTTTCCCATTGCGGTGGGAGGAGAGAGGAGGGGCTGCAGAAACACAGGGCTGGCTTTCTGCTGTATTTGCCATTTGGGCAGTGTGGCTGAGAGGCTTTGGTGTGGTGTTTGCCATCTGAGTAGCATAAAACGTGTGTTTTGGGGAAGCTGGGACTGGCCCAGAGCTGGATGTGTGGAGATGGTGCGTCCCTGCTCAGCCTCGCAGGGGACAGGGCAGGACATGGCACTGCGTCGCTGTGCAGGCTGGCAGCGACCTTCTTGCAGGACCCCAGCGCTGGCTCCATGAGCGTGTCAGCCTGGCACAAGCCATGGGATAACCAGGTTGTCAGGCTAGGTGGCTCAGTGTTTTGTTACAGGTATTTTGCTGTTTCTTGTTTGAGGCTGAAATTCTTACGCTGAAACATCTGGCTGCTCAACTCCGTGTCCCGGATGGCAAGAGGCAAAGTCAGCTTGTTATTACCTGGCAATGAATTATGTATTAGCGTCTTATTAGGGGTGAAAAAAACCCCAACGACTGAAACACATGCATAGTTTTTCCTTAGTCAATCAGTTATTGTGACATGGTGTGAAACATCAGGGTTTCTGTTCCTTGAAGCAGCTTGGGTTAGTATTTTTTCCATGCATAAAACTGTACCGGAAAATTACTCTGTAATAGTTTACGTAATTCTGAGCGAGTAGGAACCAGTTGCCAAAACATATGTGCCTGGTGCAACTTTAAGTTGCCCTAGGATGTTGGAAATATTTTCATGGGGATGGGAAATATGAGAGAGGACCTGAGGGGGGACCAGAAACCTTGTGGAAAGGCAGTGGAGTTCAGGAAGGGTGCCCAAGGATGTCTGAAATGAAACTATGTACTTGGCTGTTGTTAGCTGGATCCTGTTGTATGTGCATGCACAGACAATACAGTATAAATGCAAACATTATTGTAAACTTATGTTAGTTCTGATGCAAACCAAGAGAAATTAATGTTCATTATTTTCTGATAAAAATACCAAAACACCGAGGGAATTTGTTGCTTGTAAAAATGCTACAAGACACAGTCCTCGCCACAGTTTATTTTAGTAGCACAAGTTGCTTCTCACCGTTGACTCTAAAAAGCTATTATTTCCCAAATGTATACAAAATAAGTCTGAACATGTTTACCTATAATACAACAAGGTGAGCTTAATTACAGGAAGCTTCAGAAGTGTACTGCTCATGTGCTGCTGACACAGCAGGGGTGGATCGCTCTGAAGGGAAGAGGAGAGGGGAGGACAATCCCTGGGTGGGAACCACCTTCAGAACAAAAGCCGAAACTTCAAAGCAGGTGAAAAAAACCCGCTGTAACACTTCTAAAATGTTATAATAAATGGAGTGAAAATAATATGCCCATTTACATTTCTTTGTTCTTATTTACGGTTTTACTTAATGTCAAGAGATTGCCAAAGTTTCAGCATCAGCGTTTGCATTCACCAGCTTCGACAAGATTTAGGAAAAAGAAAAGAAAAAAAAAAAAAAGCACTTTATATTTTGTAAATTACCTGTATTCACGTGCAAGTTACATAAAGGGGAGCTGATGTATGCAATAGAGTGTTATTTTTAAGCAAACCTGCAGGTTTGGATGCATTTCCAAACTTGGAGACCTGGTTTTGCGTCCAAAATCTATTCTGTTGCTGTATGCGTCAGTACTATTTATTCCTTTGTGTCTTGTACAGTACCAAGCCCATGTTTAATGTGGTATAAAATGAATGAAAGGGTCCCCCCCACCCCTAACTTTTATTAATTTAATAAAGATTTAGAATAATTTTAAATAATATCTTTTATCAGCAGAGATCAGCGAAGTTCCCGTGGTGTATAAAGCCTTTTCAATTTTGGTCTATGACCAGCTTCTGGAAGACAGTGGTTCTTACCAGAGCTTCTTTTTTTTTTTTTTTTTTTAAACAGAATATTTGAGGTTTAGATTGTTTTATTAGTAGTCAAACACTTTCTATTTGTACTGTGACCTTATTTATTATGTCAAATATACAGAGTAATTTTTTTTAATACCCAGCTGTGCTTCAGTTCATTCTTGACTGCATTAATGGGGTCTGTTGCATTTTGTTAGTATGGAACAATTGGCTAAGAACTTTTTAAAAAGTATTCTTCAGATAGGCTAATCAGCTAAATTCAGCTAGTCTTTGTAAAAGAGCTGCATTTTATTCTTATTGTGTAATATTCCGCCATAAATCAAGCTGAAGCCTCTTGCTCTGCACCTCCTTTCCTAATATTTATTCATGTTTGAAAAACAATCCAGTTATTTTTATTTATATGAATGACATTTATATTATATTTACTTTAACTGGTGAGGCCTTAACATCGTCCAGTGCAAAAATATAATAAAAAAATATATTCTTGACCACCCATAGATCATTTTGCTTTAAATGTCAGGGCCATTTTCTTTAAATATTATTATATTAATCACCTCCATTAATACTGACAATAAAATGCTTTTGGTGTTCTCAGACCCACAGATATATGAAGATAAAAACCTGATGCATACACATAGAAACAAGTTTTTGAAACTGTAAAATCCTGTGCCAGTATTTGAGATAAAGTTCTTAATTAGAATTTAAAATATTGCCAAAATGACTTCTTGAGGAAGTTATATTGGGATTTTACAGTTAACTACACTTGAATAAAATCTTTACTGTGAACAGCAATATTTTAAGTATTTTAAAATGCTCCAACTTTAAATAAATTGCTGACCAGTGAGATCATCCCTAGACATTCAATAGGAATGGCCTTAGACGAGTGACATAGACAGTGATAATGATAGCGTCATATCACCAGCGAAGTGTACTCTGGATGCCTCATTGCTGCTTTTTGGTAGACGACTCAGCTTCAGAAATGAGTGTGTGTAAGATGATTCGTTTGGTGAATGAGCAGGGAAAAGGGAGGGACAGACATGTTAAAAAAAAAATCCATGTAATTTCTAAATATTATTTTTAAAAAGGTTTCATGATGCTGCCTGAAATCCAGAATCAGGACAAATTGAACACTTTACACAGTAATTTTTTGAGCTCAACTCTTCTGTGGAAGTGAGTTTTAAGTCCTGTTCATGGATGGCATTTACTTAATGCTTATTCTCCAGTGCTACACAGAAACAGTTTAACTCAAAAGCCTAATGCCAAAGGGAATCTGTCAATGGAGTTGCTTAAGGAAGATTTATATTCTGTAGTAAATTCTTCCCAGCTTTCATATTCTTCTACATTACTTCTTCTCTTACAACTGCTTCTTGAAAAGCAGTTGGTCATTATTACATGGAGGCATAGTCCCGTGTTTTGGGGGGGTGGGGGGGGTGGGGGTGTTGTGCCATTTCTTCCAGCTCTACAGAGAAACAAAACACCCTGTGGATGGAAAGGGTGACCATTATATATGTATGAAATATTTATTTTTAAATTTTTGTTAGAGTCATCATGCAAATTATTGTGTTTATTTCATGACATAGTTCACTGAACTGGAAAGTCAGGTGATTTTGTCATTTGGAGATGCTCTTGGTCGATTACCGCACTTGGCATAGGGTGTTCACAAGCAGTACGTGTGGCTTCATGGGGTGGAGAAAAGAGTGAGCAAGACAGACTTTTCAGGTAACAGAGCAGAATTTGAGGAATCCACTCAGGCCTAACGTCCTTTGTCCTGTGTTAATCTCGGATGCTTTTTGACAGTAGCGCAAAACAGACCTGGGTGTGCATCACTGGTTATTTGGATCAAAAGGCTGGGGTTTTTTTTGTGGGTGTTTTCTGGTTGTTTTTTTTTGTTTTGTGTTTTTTTTTTTTTTTTTTAATTTTAATCCCTGAAGGCCTTATGGAAGCTACCAAATCTCTGCAACTGCACTGCATTCACTGTGCAACTCTTCTATTACAGGGAGAACTGACAAATAGGATTTCCCCCCCCCTCTTCTCCTGTAGAAACTCTGCACAAAAATCCTGTACTTGCCTAGGTAATGGTATATGATTTTTCCCAGATGCTTAAGCTGCTATGAATCAAGTAAGTACATACATGTCAGAGGAAGGCATAACCCTTTATTTATGAATGAGTTAAAGAACAGTCAGAAAGGGTTATTGATTCTGGTTTTATACAGGGGACTAGTGAGAATAACCAATCAATGTATCATAGGGAAAACTTAACTATTATGAAACATTTAGTGTTGTAGGGAAGTGTAAAAATTGAGCAAACTCACAATGGATGGCAGCAGCATAATTTTTACTGAAGAGAGGATGTAAAACAGAGATTGAAGATTAAAAAAAAAAAAAGTAAAAGGGAAGAGTAGGAGAAACTGATATATCAGGAAGACCCTTAATTGAAGGCCCTGTCCGTGGATATATTTTGATTAGAACGTTTTGACTAAGATAGCACAATTCTGAACAGTTATTTACCAAAATAAGATAGTGTAAAGATGGCTATTCAGAATACAGGAAAGGAAGGGAGGGAGGTTTAATAACTGTCAGAGTAAAGGAAAACGTAATTTGTTCTGTGTGACAGTATATCTACTTATGTCTTCCTTAGCATGCAAACCTATATTTTGTTTTACTTGAGCACTATAAAGTGCCTTGAACCCTTGAGAGAAATTAATAAATAATTGTAAGAGTCATTAAAATGGACAATACATGTTGTATAAGTGAAGAGAACATATATATTAACAGAACATGCATTCAGAAAAAAAACCCAAACCAAACCCAACTCAACAACTATTAAAAAATTATCTGCAATTATTTATTTTTCTTTTTTGCTTGAGTTTGTTCTTACTGTCCTAGTGCCCTTTTCAAGTTCAATTTGTTTAGATCTTAGAGCAAGTGAGGTGTTTTGTTATATCTAATTGTCTTTTGTAAACCACTAATTAATTATGTGTACTTGAAAGGTCTCTATGGTTGATGGCACTGAGGGCAAAAGATACCCTGTGATATACATAGCCAACCAAATCAAGCAACATTCAGCCTACTTGCATTCCACTTGCTGGAGCATTTAAACAGCTGTCCGCCAAATGAATAAAAAGCGTGCATTCAACAAGGCAGGGTTCATTGAAGTCTCTCAAAGTTACTTACAGAGTGAGTCATGGAGTATTTGACAATGGTAATTTTTATATGCAAATAGTATAATTGAGATAATGATACAACTTAAGTGCATGTCGAGTTTACTGTTATAATTTACCAACACTCCTCTGAGAATTGTGGTGTCAGTCTGGTGCCCTTTCTGTCTCTCTGAAATTTATACCTCAAATGCAAGGTGTATGATAAAGAAGTTATAGTATTTTTCTTAATTTGACTGCAAGGCTCAACATTGTAAAAGAAAGTTTCTGCTTCAATAACAAAGTCCTGGTGCTTGTTGATATTTCTATGATCCTCTAGTTGTTGACTTGCCTAATGAAACCTACCGTGCTTTTCAAATATCAGCTTTAATAGCCCAAAGTATTTCCACAGATACAGTTATTGATGTTAATCTGGAAGAAAGAACAACATAAATCTCTTTTGCTCTGGGTTTGAATATAAATCTCATGGCTCGGGTCTGGGGGAGGAGATGCCCATCACAGTGTGTCCTGCTCACACAAAACATGCCCTTATTTTTCCTCAGAACAAACTGGTTTGCTCAGGTCCTGCTTAAACTGAAGTAAACACTTGACTTCAATAGGATTTAAATGTGTGATTAAGCACTTTGAACTGAGTCTTAAAAAACAGTAGCTGTACCCGATTTCAGATACTTCTAGTCAGTCTGCTACCTGCTCGCCCTCAGTGTCTGCTGCGAGAGATAATGAATATTATTAAAAGAAAGCTTTGGAGACAAACATCAACATTTTAAAGGATGAATGTAATACTTTTGGTCTTTGCCTAGCACATCTAAAGGGCAGAAAGGGAAAGTTTAACAAGTAAGATGAACAAAGAGGGCTGAGAACTGATCTGAAGAGTTTTGCGGTGTACACTCAGGATCTGATATCTCAAATGTCTTATCAGAGTCCATTATCAAGGGAGCTCTGTTTTGCTTGGGAAGGTGGAGACACTGAGGCATTTGCAATAATCATTTTAGGAGGGCTGGTGCAGAGAAAATGGTAGAAAACTCTCAAGGAGTGGAATGTCAGAATAAATAGCTACTGTCTGAAGGAAAATGTGAATTTCCCTATGGATTCTTTAGACAGGGCTGCTTCTTGCAGTAAAGTTTACCTGGGACAAGAGCTGATTCAACAGAAAATTACTCATAAGTTTTTGTTGTTGTTGTAAATAACCATAAAGTTGTTATAAATAACAACTTTTTTTTTTTTCTTTTAAAGGAAAAAGTAACATTTTGTAATGGAGAAAGATTATAAAGTGGGTTTAGAAATTTAAAATGCAAAGTCTCCAGGAATATTCCACATTAAAGGTGAGTCTTTGAAAGATAGTTAAGAGGTTTAGGCCCAATTTGGATTATCTTTCCAAGTGGAATATCCTTAGGCCTCTTTGAAAACCATGAAACTTTCCTTCCTCTTACATTACATTGATGTGCAAAAAAGGCTATGCTGCAACTTGACGAAAATAATTGCTGTTATACAAGATCCTTATTAACTATGAGGTTAAATTGTCTTCCTAAAATTGTGCTCTGGCAGTGCTGCCCTATATTTGTTATGCACTTCATCAATTTGTTAATATTAATTTTAATGACTGTATTTGTTCTTTAATTTTATAACAGTATGAATAGAAAGAAGAGATAGATGCATTTTCTAATAGTTTGAATAAATCAGCATAAAAGCTTATTTGAGATATTAGGTATAGAGCTAACAAATAATTTATACTTGAAGAGTGTATTTCTCCCATTATTTCACAAAAAAAAAAAGTAAATACTAAAATAAAGCAAAAATTGTGGGTCTGCTGCCAAAACTGAACTCTCACTGATTTGTATTAACATGTACAAAATTGGTAAAAAGATGTAAAAAGAAAGGTCTGCTACCATAATTCAGGAAGTTTAATAGTAACCTCTGTCATCAGCCACGAATATTCCATGTGCATAGCAAAAGAATCACTTGATACAGTTTATCTCTGGAAATAGGCTGGAAAATGAAATAACTTCAGAAAAGGCAGGAAAATATCAATATCTTTGTTTCTAAACAGAAGGTGATAGACATTAAAGAGCCAAAAAAAGGTAAATAGAGAATAGGCTGTGTAGGAAGTTTACCAATGTTTTCACACTAGGCAGGATGGTAGAAACATGCAAATATTAAACAAGTGAGCTACCTGCACCAAATCTGAGCTGTGGAGAACCGTTCTTTGGATACTCTTTACATTGGGTGTCTGAGCATCCAGCAGGGCTGACTGGTTTGAGGTTTGCCCTGGGACTCCCTTGGGCGATGGTCAAGCTTCAGGCTTGACTGAACTAGTTCATCAGTGTAACTCTAGGGAGCACTGCAGTGCTGGAAATCTCCTAAAATGGGACTTAAAGTTGAGGTTCTGGCAGTTCAGAGTTATTTAAGATTCCATGGATCTTTAAACAAGAATAGCAGTCATTAAAATGACAAAATAAAGTCCTAAACTGAGTAATAACATTTTGCTACTTTGCATTTCGCTGTTCTCTCAAAATAATGCGCTGTGATGTTTATTGCAACAGTATGCTGCTTTTTTATTTTCCTCTCTTTTCCCCAACAGCTCTATGCTTGCACTGACAATAAGGAAGAGCGGGGGATGAGAAGTGCTCAGGTGCAGTTTTCAAAGTTGCCCAAGAGGCTTGAGTGCTTAGCTATCTTCAATTTTATTTTCAGAGGTCTTTAAGGTGGCCTTAAAAATGTGTTAGTTTTACTAATCTAGAAATATACAGTAGTTGAGTGCACACTACTACTGACGTTTAAGGTAAAGTATCACACATTAGAGATATGTACTTTCTAGTATTTATTATAAGCAATGCCATAGTCAGGCAAGCACATTTATCCACAAATACTATGACAAAAATTAAGGGGAAAAATTAGTAAATGCCACTGCCCATACTTTCTGAAACAATCCAAAACATAATTCTGGGACTTGATTTACCTGTTTTTTCCATCTGAATTTGGATATATATCTATACTTGCTCTTCTCTAGGGACCATTGATCACTTGATTCTATATATATATATTCTGTTGCTTCTGAATTTGGCAACTAAATAGACTCCAAATACTTTGAGTGCACAAACCCTTTCATAATCCTTTAGGTCAGATGTTGACCAGGGTGACTTAGTGACCCCATGACTATCTTTCTCATTATTTATTTATTTATATTCCAACATTGCACCTTGCTATTTCATCCTAAAGGAGCAAATTAAAAATTTAAAATACCATTACCCAGATGCTTCTTAAACTGGAAATTAAATGCGCATGTAAGTACACGCATGCACGTACTTGATGGCAAGGTTTCACTGGAGGGACTGAGGGTTTCAATAGTTGGCAAAGCTCTTGGGACACGGTGTTGCCTCCTGCTCGCTGCTGACTCCCTCCTTCCTGGAAGAGCCTAACTGGGAAGATTTAGTAATACCTATAGTAATGTCATAGTGACATACAGCACTGTCCTTTGATTGTAACGGCAGCAGAGCAGAGTTCCAAAATGATGGTCTGCGGTGCTACAAGGGTGTAGGGGCTCAGTGCAGAAATGTTGTTATCTTTGGGCTGGCCCTGCTAACTCGGACAGACCCCTTTGGGCTGCCCCTCTGCTGCCTTGGACCACTGGTGCCTTGGATGGGCAACAACTGCCTTGAGGAGAGACACCCTTTTGCTTCTTGGTATGTTTTTGCCCCATCCACTGGTGGAGATAGCTTTATACCATAAAATTGAGATCTTTTCTCCTAGCAGCAGTGAAGGGAAAGGCATCAGCCAGGGTCGCTCTATGTTTTGAAAGAGGAACTCAACTTATTGTCACAGCCCGATATCACCAAGGTAAAGATGAGTCTGGGGAATCCAGATAAATCTGTTCAATCCTAACCAGATTTTCAGCTCAGGCTATGGGGATATAAGCTGTCAAATGCAATGGATCAGGGTTGTCACTTGTTCCATCAAAAACAAAAATAAAACACAAATTTTTTTTGCAATCTTTAGTTTCAAGCTGTTCCTCATAGTGTCAAGAAAAATCAGAAAGCAAAGGTTTTATTATAATACATTTGAGGTGTAACTGATTCAGCAATCAACGTATTGGAGTTCTTTGCCACGTAACCAAAAAAAAAAAATCTAGTGAGCTTCTTAAAAATTGCATTTCTTGAAAGGATGAAAGTATGTAATTAAAAATTGATTGGTGTAGCAATGAGATTAAACTGAGGGTCCAAAATGTAATTGTTTCAAATAAGTTTTTAGACTGTCCAGTCATCACAAAATAAGAGGAAAATATAAACATGGTCTCAGTTTGCAACAGCAGTCCTTTGATGGCCAGGAGGTAATGAAAACATGTAAGGTCCAATGAGTTACTTGTAATCAGTCTTAAAGTCCAGCACTTCCCATGAAGCCCTCTGGTGGAATAATGTATAGATGTGAATAGAAATATATAATTAGGCTGTTCTTACTTTTCCAGTGGGCCATGAATACAAGCTGTGATAGGTGCCATACCTACCGTTAGCTGTTGTATTTTCTGCTGGTCCATTAGCCTCAGTTCTCTGATCACTGTAGCATCTTAATCCCTCTCAGTAAATCAGAAATAATCTCATAGATCTAGTTCTATATTCTTGTCAGTAGAAGAAATTACTCTAGTATTTCATAGATGCCTTTTATTTTACATGTTTAGGGAAAAAACTTGCTTATGGAAATATTTAAACAATGTATAATTTTTATTATTAGTTTTGATTACAGTTTCTTAAATGAGAGACCTTTCTTATTCTTTTTTATGAGAGAGATTTGGAGGGAAAATATTATCTATTTTTTAAAGAAAATGCAGTCTTAACTTATTTGGGTTTGAGGTTTTTTTTTTTGTTCCTTTTTCCAAAGTCAACAAGAAAAGGGCAGAAAAAGGCTGCCAAAGAAGTGAGGGGGGGGGGGGGGGGGAAGACTAGAGACACAAACTCAGTTACCTTAAAATGTGGAATTTTAATTTTGAGAACTGTTTGTGTATTCACTTTGGAAAATATACAGTAGTAAGTTTAGATTCTCTATAAAAAACAGAGTAACTTGGATGTTATTGTAAAAGCAACAGAGTTCCTTGGTTTCTTCTGCCTTGGAGGGGATGAGTACATAGGTAGACCTTTTTGGCCAGTCCAAGCTGCAATATAAACATGGATAATTTGAATGAATGGGTCATTGCAGCAATTTATATCACAGGGTTTTTGCTTGTTACAAAGTAATGGGGTTATTTATGTCTGTCATAGCTCTTAGAGTCCTTGCTAGCTTTGGCCAAGAACTTTGGACTTGCAGACAAAAGCAAACGTCCACAAGGAGGGAGGGCATTGCCCACCACCAAGCACCAGGGTCCCTGGTCCATCTGTCTCCTTAGAATAGGTAGTGGGACCAGCAAACCTAGGGTGGCTCACATAGAGAATGACAGCAGCTTGCCAGAAAATGCAGATTACCTGAATATTGCATTCAAATTCAGCTAAATCCTGTTTAATGATTACTATAACATTGCATATTTCATCACAGAAATACCCTCCCCCCAACAGCCTATTAAAACATATGCACAAATATATATATACGTGAGTTAAGAAGCTATCATAAATTGGATGTCTGCAGAAAACTGGTTCAGAAGAGGGGGCTGAGCTTTAGATTTAGCACCTAACATTTGGGAGTCTTCAGGTTTGATGAACTCACATTAGATTTTGAAATTTAACAAATATCTTCCCAAAATTAAATTATGCTTTTATAATTAGCATTCTAGCAAGGAGCAAAAGCAACTAAAATAATTCATTTTCAGTATTTCATCATGAGAGATGATTTTTCTTCATTGAATTTTTATCTAAGCTAAGGAGCTTTATTTTTTAACTGACTCGGTACTCTGGTTTTACTGTGCAGATAAAGGAGTTTGGTTTGTGCAGGGAGCAAAACCATTATTCATTTTATTTTAGAGGTAATTTTAAAATATGGACTGTATATTAATATAGTCTATTCATTCTAAATGACATAAAACAGGCTTATCTCGACTTAGCTTTTAAATGGTATAACATTGTACGCATGCTTTGTTCAATGTCATAATATTAGTAGCATACTATATCCATTTTCTTTACATCATCTGATGTATTTTCATGGGTCTTTTTTCCTCTCTCCCTAATTAATTGTGTTATGTTAAATAGTGTGGGCTGGCATTTTCTCCCCAGTTCTTTTATGCATTATTTCTCACTTTTAAAAGTTTATATGGTCAGATTCTAGACTATTTTAATTTATTTCTCATGTGTTAAATATGGATTGGTCCTGAAAGCATGTGAACTTAGAACTTCTAGAAGTTTGGACTAGAATTTTTGTTTTAAATCAAAGTAGGTAAGGAATGATTCTAAGCAGTTGAGACAGTCACTGAAAAATAGTTAGATTAGAGGAAAATTAGATTTGTCTGAACTGAAAATGAGCAGAAGTACAAGGGTTTTGCAGAGGTTTGTAAAACATGCAGACTTCCATATTTTTTCATATAGTAGTATGTAATATTTGTAGATCTTTAGGCAAGTCATTGAATACTATGAAAAAAAAAAGACTTTCATCATCCTATTTACTGATCTAATTAAAATTAAATTGCAGTGGGATATCTCAGGATTCTGTAGAAATGCCAAAAATAAAATCAAAACTGTGAGGGAAATTAAGAGCAGTCATTGTGCGTTCCTCCTACCAGAGAAATGATGTACTATATGTGATCACTAGTCAACAGACTAATAAACTTCACATACTTCCTTATTAACCCTGGAGTTATATTAGAATATGTAATATATCTTGAGATATGTAGGGCATGTTTAATTGCACTCACTCACACCTTTTAATAAGAAGAAACTTCTTAGCCATCCATTTTTATTTGTTATCAAAGTGGCAGGACTACTGAATTAATGGAGGTTAATAAAAAATCCCTAATGCCTTAGTCAAACTTTCCCAGTCCTGAAGATGAAGAATTAATTTAAGTTGTGTTTGCTATAGATACAGATAAACTTCATAAAGGGCACATTTTCATATTCCTACCTATGAATAAATTATTTTAAAGAGAACAAATGATTTAGACTGTTATCTCTGCTGGGCATTTGGGATCATGTGGGGCATAATGAGCTCTTTCTCATGCAAACTGTACACCGAGGCATCACAGTGAGAAGACACAGCAAGAATTTAGGACTCCATTTCTTATGTGCTGGAAATGTGATGCTCTTACTCTGAGTGCTCCTGTATCCACATGTAAGATTCACTAAACAGCGTTACAATGAATTTGGGACCACTGTTAAAAAAGTTCTTTAGGCCCTAGCTTTAATTTCCTATTGGTACATTTTTATCAACAAGGTTGAATGCTAGTTGACTTGATAGATTTTCTTGGATAAATGGTTACTTAAAATTATTTTAATCAAACATACTATATGGGAACATTCAAACTTTAGTGTGTGTGAAATGTACTTCTGGGTTGCAGTTTAATCTCTCCCTGACAACAGAGAGAGTGTTTTGTGGTATAGCATCATACTTTTGTAATGAAATACATAAAGATCTCCATACTAGGTCAGAAGAAAGACCCACATAGCTTAATTTTCATGTTTACCAGTGGATAGACTCAAAAAATTAAGGAGAAAAAAAGGAGGGCATGTAAAAAGTGATCTTTTTCCCCTTGCACAGTCCTTTTCTGTTTCTTTCTAATCTCTTCCCTGTCATGTGGTGGCATGACTGTGCCCATCCTGAGCAGCTTCTGGATGAGGACGGCCGCCTCTCTTTTGGTGCCCCCTCCTCTCTGTGCCTGGGAAGAGCCTAGGGGTGGCCCCCAGCCCTACTGGTGCCCCAGCCAGCTGCGCAAATATGGGAGTGCTGGGTTGCACTGGGGGTCCCAGCATTTGCTTCTGTGTATCTGTGGATGGGCTCAGACCCAATAAGTGAAAAACCGAGTGTTGCTGCAGTTAATGTACTGAGGGATAACCTGCCTCACAAGGGAGCAATGAGTCTGTTTACTTAGTTCTCTCAGGCCTATAGCTAAAGAGTATGTTCCTCTAAATCCTAAGACAGGAAAGTTGCTTCATTTGTAGGGCAAATGCCTAGTAAATTTTATACTGTCTTGAAAAGAGTTAGTGATAAATATGTGAAAACTGATTTATCGTAGCAATAATTTTACAAATATTTTAGTTCAGTTCTTCAGCAATATGGTGATACCCAAACCCCCATTTCTTGTGTTCTGCTCTTGCCTTTCCTACAGCTACACCCCAGCTCCCAAACTCTTCCTCTCACTCGCACCTGAGCAGAAACCATTTAAAAGGCAGCTTTTAGTGGCATATCTGCATGCTGTTGACCAGAGCCATGGAGGATGGGAGGCATATTGCTCTACCTGTAGCTACCAGCGTTTAAGCTGAGGGCAGATGCCAAACAACTTGGGTGCAAAGGTCTGGTAGAGATTTCAGAAATGTTATCAAGATGAATGTCAGCTCAGAACAACTTGTTTTATTGCATCTGTTCTGAACAGGGATGTATTTTCCATCCACACCACCATTTTGGTGTAGATGCACCTGAATATCCACAGCAGAGGCTGTTGGGTGTGAGAGGACACGCAGCTGGGCTTGGAGTTCTGCATGTTTGACTCTGTACCAAATAACACGCTGTTTGAGCTGAAGTGCCCCCGTATGGGCATTGTTCTTTCCTTGTTTATACTCCTAGACATTTCAGCTTCACCCTAGGGTGATGGAGTAGAGTAAACCAGTAACAGGAACAACTATGGGATGTCGTTTACTTCAGCACAAAGAGCTGCAAAATTACATAGCTATGAAATGTCCCGTTTGGTTACAAAATAGTAAATATTGTGCTGGTAGCTAGTGGTTGTTAAGCTTGATCTAAGTACATTTATGTTGCTCCTATTAATTTTATTTCTAGAAGACAAAGGTGATATTAGCATTTAAATGAGAAAATATTTGTTTTTATGATTCATTATTATTTACTGTTCTGTGGACCCATTTAAAACTACGCATTTGTTTTTCATTTGGTGTGTAATTTTCTGAACCAACTTTTCTCTTATTCCATAACGCTTGCCCTTTAGACACAGACATTAACCTCAAATGCGGAGCCTTGTCAAAAACACTTTCCAAAGTGGAAACAACTTTGTCATTTCATTAGAAAATGTGGAATTGTGTTCTGAAACATTTCTTCATTTAATCTTCAAGGTTATCATCACCTCTCATCCTTAGGTATCTATTTGATTTCTGGCTGGAATCTTCAATGATGTGCTCCTGACATGAAATGAACTTTCTATATTGCCTGGCTCAGTGTTGAGTTCGGGCAGTGTTCACACTCCGCTCACCCAAACTTTGTATAATGCTGAATTTATAGGTTGTGTAGCCTTTCAGAAAAGGTGATAAAAAATGAAAACAAAAAGCACCTCCAAGCAAAGATATTATAACATTACATGACAATTATAATCTTACCATTAGAAGAATCATTACCGCCTCCGCTTTGCTGAAAGATAGGAAATGTGATTCTTTGTTGTTGTTGTAATTTGCTCCCCTGTAACAAGCACTCTATTTTGAAAAGATTTTAGTCAGCTTTTGATACAGAGCCTAATGTTTCCTAGTCAAAACATAAAGATGCACCTGTTCCATGTTTGGACTTAAATATGAAGCTCAGCTTGATATATTGCTTTAAACATGACAAGAAAATTAAAATACAGAAAGCTTGAAGTACACAAAAGCTGTAGAATGAGATATTTAAGAATAAAAATATAATATATCGGTATAACATATGTAGCTAAGTTATCCCTAAAACCGAGTACGCTTGAATAATACATAGAGTACACATCAGACATATCTTTGCAAATCTATATGATGCTGTAAATAAGACATTATCCCCCACATTTTTTGCTATATTTCCCTTGTACAGGATCTGATGATTACATGTTAAATTATATAAAAGGTTATCTTGGGTTACATAATCATCTACACCACAAAATAATTCTACACCACAAAATGCATTTCAAAGTCCTTTTCTTGAACAACGTAGATTAGAGGATCAGGCTGCTCAGTGAGTCCCAGGCATCCTGCGCAGCACATTCCACATCAAAAACAGGTTGGGGAGTCTTGTGTGGGCTTTTTTCCTTTCAGTTGCGCTTTGAACACTTGAGGTGAAAACCTGGTCCTTTTGAAGTCATCATCAGGAGTTAATCCAGCATGAAAATTGAGTCTACAAAGATTGAATCCCAACAGACTAGGGATTTGTGTCTCCCTCACAAGCCAGATTCTTCAGGTTTTGTAGATTGGGTATATATAACATTTTTCTATTGTTCCCAATTTCTTTTCTTTCTTTCTTCCTTTTTTTTTTTTTAATTTGATAGCTTGAGAATATATCTTCAAAACATGTTCAACAACTTTATTCTTATCACAAACATATATGGGTAACGGTATTTCCTAAAAGCCATCCTAAGACCTGTTGATGATACAGTTTCTGGGTTATGCTTAATAGCATCCCCTAAACTCAAAGATAACTAACACTGGTGGTTCCGAGGAATGTGTCCAAGGCGTGTTGGTATGAGAGAATGTAGATCAAAATGTCTGATGCCTCCTGGTGGGGTGGAATCTCTCTTATAGTTTACAAATATTGCTACAAATTATTTGAATAATTTATCAAATTATTCAGGTTCTATACTAAGAAGAGGACATCAACCCTTTAACATTAACTTAAAAGGATTTAAAAGTCTTCCTTTTTCTTTTTGAAATGTGTACCTTTAATTGTTATGTGTTTTCTTTGATATGTTCTCGTACTGTGATCCACTGCATTTGCAAACTGCATGGAAGAGTTAACATGTTTTGCTGTTTATGTTCCCTATTTTCCTTGTCTGAACACAATGACTAATGATGTCTAAAGAAAACTAAATCTTAAAAGGAAAGCAAGTACATTTAAAAAGGATATATATACAAAGAGAAGAACATCAAATTTATCACAAGCTCCTAATTATGATGAATGACAGAAAGTTATTAGACTGCACTTGTCAGCATGAGTTTGCTTGTTATTATAAAGTTTTAATGTAATAGCAGTCTGGTGAATGATCATCTGGTATTTTCATTGTTCAAAGTGTGCTATCCACAAACAGAAACATTTCATTTAGGTTCATGCTTACAAGATACAATTAGATAGCCAGATGGCCCGGTGTAAGTGCATGCTATCATGTTGTGGTAACCAGGAGAGAATGGCCTCGGGTTTATTCTTTGTAGTGTATAAAACATGTTGGAGCAAACCAATGGTGCTTTTTTTAAAAAAGGATTAATTAAACCAGGCTTCCAATTGTGCTTTAGGGGTGGTAGGTTTTAAATACCATAGAAGTAGAAGGTGATGGTAGGCTACAAAGCCTGGGATCTGATGGTTGCGGGTTTATCCTTTGCTGATAGTAATCACAGTTAATGGAGATTTGCATGCAGCTCAGAGAATATTATGCAGAAGAAGGGACAGAAAGTAGTTCACTCACTGCAGAAGTGTTTGTTCTACAGGAGTAATGCAAGGGAAAAAAAAATACTGGTTTGTGTAAAAAAAAAAAAAAAAAAAGTATATGTGTGGTTTTACCTGCAATATGCTGTCATTTTGGGCAGATGAGGACAAAAAATAAAGATAAAAAAAAAAAACAAACCGAAAACCCCAGAGCTTTATCTAATGCTATCTAGCAACAAGCAAATAACTTTGTACAGTATTAATCCCTTGACAGAGGGCAACTGCTGCTCTCCTACCTTTATATTTCACTTACATTGTTCCTTATTACTCTGCTTCCTTTGCGTGTAAGACTGGAATGACTTCTCTTTCTGACTCAGTCTTAGCATATCAAGGATCTGGGCTTGCCATAGATTTGGTGTATGCACTGGTTCCACATTGCAGCAGAAAATTTTTGTCCAAGTTGATCTTTTGGATTCCTGGTGAGGAGAAGGCAAAAACCACTCCCAAACCAGCCAAATTTTCTGAAGAGTCAATAAGAAAAAATAAATCTCAGCCAAAAATTCCATCCCCACTTCCTAGTTTGATTAATGCAATGCACATGATTGATAGCATCCCAAATGCACACCTACTGTACTTCCAAAATGAAAACTGTCAGAGGGAGTAAGGGGGAATTCAGATAGAGGAAGGGAGGGGCGGGTAAAACAGAGCTTGCATTATTTGCAGAAGATGCAAAAAACTTTCTGCGGAGAACATCAATGAGCTCTTAGTGCTACTGGCTGTTTGGGCAACCAGCCAAGGAGAATCCAAATCTGTGAAAGTTCAGTGAGTATAGAAAGACAATAAAAAATAGAGGATGAGGAAACTGTTACAAGAACAAAATGTTTGGAGTTTTTTCTTGATTTCTAGTGTGTTTTTTTTTCTTCTCCTCCCCAGACAGAAAACAGGTTGTCCCTATTTCTGAAGCTGTGGTGGAAAGGCACAGCAGCACAACAATAAACGCAGAATTTCTTTGATTGGGGAATCATGTCATATCATGAGAAATTTTTTTCCAATGAAAAATACCTCAAACTCTTAATAAGCTTATGGTTGTGGAAATAGGCCCACAAGAGAACAATTTGGACTGAAAGCGATGAGAAATTTGCCAGGAAGCACACACAAATCTTATTGCCACTGAAGATACACTTGATACTGTCAGTCTTGAAACATCTGTGGTTGTTTTATATTGAAACAAGCTCTTTTATTCTCATTTTTGCAATGTGTTTGTTAATTATTATAGTGAATATTAACTTTGTGGGTCTTCTCTTGTGGTTTATTTGTTCTTATTGTAATTTCACCTGATTATTGCTGCTTCAGTTCTGCTTCCCATGACGCCAGGTACTTATTAGCTGTCAATATTTATTTCTAAAGTGAAACTGTCAATGTATTTTATTTACAAGTTTTGCCTTACTGAATAAATAGCGCCTAATAAAAATATATTTATGGGAGATAGCATCAACAGTGACAACATGGCTAGGAAATTTTCTTTTTTTTTTTTTTTCCCTGCACCAAACCCCATATTTTTACTGTTGTGCAAAGCCTACTTATAAAAAGGATTCATGTCTGTTTATAAGCCTACTCTACATAATAATATCATTTTCCAGTACCACAAGCTGCATAATGTTACAAATACAACTGTACCACCAAAAAACAAAGGAAAGCAACCCTCCTTTCACAAAACTTAGTATGAGACTTCTCATGAATCCATATTACATTTGCTCATAGAAAAAAAACCTGCACGCCTCCCTGCCCCTTCAACGAACCAAACTCACAAGGCTTCTATGTGCAAAACAGCAACTGGGATTATTGAAAATGTAGCTGACTTCCCATGTGTCATGTTTTCTTTGATAAACATTGTATCTTCTTTTTAGCAATATAATAATACAGCAAGTATTTATCATTCTCTTGCTAAGGATTTGTTTGAATTCAACCAAGTTTTGATAAAGATTATAGACTTTTCAGGAAAATAAAGCCAGAAAAGCTTGTGAAAAAAGTTATTTTTACAGTGACAGAAATAATCGTGGAATACACAGCAAAAATCCACGTTCCTCCAGATGTTTTACAAACAAATCTTCATTTAAATTTACTCTGATGAATCTTCTCTATAAAGTAAAGACTACACAGGCTATATTTATGTAATACTTGGCTATTACTTATTTTGTAATGTAAGTTACTTCAGAGAATTTGTTGTAATTTATTATTGTAATGTACAAAATAGTACTTGCATTGATAAGAATGGTAAAATATTCTCCAATTAATTTTCAAACTCTAGAGCCAGCCTATTTAGCAGAATATTTTCATGCCTTCACAAAACTTATTTTTCAGGAATTTTGAGCACTAATAAGCAAAGGCTTTAAATGGGCGGTTTAAAAGGTAGCTGATATCTAAAAATATTCAGTAGCGTGAGAAACCACTACAACACTGTCACAGAGAGGAGGAACACGCAGCAACATGCAGCAGCATGTATGTAAATTATTTCTTGTCTTTCAGGTCCCGAACGCCTCCATTTTCCCCCTTTTCTCGCATGGAAATCTGCTTTTGAGTACAAATGGTACTATGATTTTTTTGTCCTCCATTTGTTGTCTGTCAAGCAACTATTCTGAATGGAAAAGCCAGAAGACAACCACTTGTGGTTACCAGAGGAGATCTGGGAAGATGTTGAGAGGATAGTGTACGTGTGCTAGCAAATTTCTACTAAATCCTCATCAGTTCGCTGTCTCTATTCAGTCTCATGCCCTAAGCATTCTAAAGACCTTTCTTCATAAGGCTATCAAAATGTTACATAGGCCCTTTCTTAACAGGAAAACAGCACAAGGTTAACTTCTTTGCTCTTTCTCTGCTCACCTTAGTTATCCTTGCCTATTTAATGCAAGAGATTGGTGAAGTAAAATGGAATGGTAAGTCCTACCTAGACCCTCCAAATGGCTAAAGCCTTGGTAAGTCCCTCTCCTTCTTTCAAATCACTGACTTTATGAATGGACGTGAGACCTGAGGTTTCTAAGGGGTGTGGGAATAATGTGCATCTTCTTCCCAGACCTTAGGGGCTTATCTGTGAAAACTGTGTTTCTGCCCACGCTTTCTAGTAAAAGAGGGTGCTGGTGAGGGGCAGAGGAAAATGATTTTTAGACCAGACCTTGACAAAGGAGTGGGATTCTGGCAAATTTGGCTAGAGCATGCTGTATGTTAGTGACAAAGACAATTTTCTCTACTGTACTTACAGATTTCATTTAATCTTATTTTATGCAGAGCTTTAGTCTATGCTCTTTTACATCAATGAAAAGGTTAATGGCAAAGGAAAGGTCATTAAAATGGGAGAAATAAAAATTATAAATAAAATATAAGAAGAACAAATCTCTTAAAAATTAAGTAGAAAATGTAGTGGAAAGTGAGGAGAGAGAAAGAGATGGTAAGTGTACCAAGTGTGGGGGAAAAAAAAAAAAACCAAACAAAGGTCCCCATTGCTGCTGTCATACCTTGTTGTGCGTGGGAGTGAAAAGTAACAAAACATCCTCCTCAGAAGTGCTCAAATTTTGTTTTATTATTTTTAAACATTTTCCATTGTTATTTCTAAATAACAACTGCCTACAAGGAACACTTTCTAGCCATAGATCTCAAGGTACTTAAAATAGACATTATTTTTTCCTTTCGATATATAAGCAACCTGAGAATCAGGGAAGTAACGATACTTTCCTAAAATGACCTGCAGTGTCAAACCATGTCATCTGGGAAACATATATTTCTATTGAAAAACCATGGGGGAAATGGCATTGGAAGGTAGCCAATTTTTATCAGTCTTTCATAGAAAATGAAGCGGCCACAAAACAGAAAATTAAATACTTTTTTAAGGTCTGGACAGGAACCACGTTTTTGTTCTGAATTTGTAAAGCATCCACCTCAGTGGAGTCTTGCTCCACCCGCAGGAGCCCTTGCTGCGATGGGGACATTTGGAGACCACTTCCAGCAATGCTGTCTTCAACTTCAATTGTGCTGCTTTAAAGGGTTCAAGTCATTGGCTTACTGTTATTTGAAAGTAATTGTGTATTTAATAGATTAACTTCAGAAAACCCTGACTGCTATGAAAAATTAAGTAGGTTTTTTAGAGACTGGTGGATGGCTGCCAAAATATTTGGCATCCATGAGAGTTTTAAATTTTTTTTGATGTGTCTTTGGCAGATGATAGGCAATAGTAATGTTTGACTCGGATCCAGCAAAACTTTAGAGTAATTGATTTGCTTCAATAATAATAAAAAATGAATGCCTTTTTTAAAATTCTTAAGTACTCAGTATGTCCCCTGTTTCCTAGTGGATGAATGCTCCCCAAACTATTGTCTGACCAGGAGTGTCCGTGAAGAAGGTTAGAGATTTAAACTAGGAAAGGAAGGATGTCTGAGAATTGAGGGATGACACTTGAGAACTCCTCTATCCATGATATAGAGGACTAATACAGCATCTGCCATAACAAATGTACGTGAATTAAGAAAGAAAAGATAAATATTAATACAGCAGCAACATAAAAGTTGCTAACTTTTTTCACTTCAGGCAATGAAATTGATTCCTGAATTGAAAATAAATGTAAAATAGGTTAAAATAGCCTTATAAAAATATAACTCATTGTCTATATTTTCTTTAAATTACAATTATAAATTATAAGCAAGACAGAATCAGAGTTAACCATTAGTTTGACTAGATCTGATAGCAAATGCACAGTGTATGCAGCCAGCTAGCAGATAAAATTCAGAAGCAGCCTTAGAACGAAAGTGTTCAAGAAAGGAAGGACAGAAAAAATTTTCTCTGTTCTTCAGTTCTAATGGGTTTGGTTAAAACTCAAGAGTATCAGTTAAGTGGCTGCCTGATAATGCATAATTTATGGAGGGTAAAAGATCTATCTGTCTCATGGTTAATCGAATTCACGTTGCAAGGCTCTTGCCATACAACCAATAATTCTGCATAGACCCACTTCAGCTTTCTTCTCCAGAAATTTACTGCTTCCTCTCCTGCTCAAAGAAAGGCTGGAGTTCCCTGAGGCACGTGTTTCAACCATACGGGTCAGCCCCTCTGCGTTTCAGGGTGCACAGGCCAAGGGAGTAAGGGAGGGAGGCACTTCTCAGGAGTACACCAAAGAAGGAGAAAGAGAAGGGAAGGAGAATGATAGGGTCAGGACCATCTAAGACAGTATTTTTTGGAACACAACCTAATGTGCTAGCTTGATGCACTGTCTTTTGGTAATACAATATCCTCAACTGAAGAAAAAAGAAAGAAAAGTTAGAAAGTTGCCCTTTGGGGACCTGGAAGGCTTTTAGACTGGCTCAGCCAACCTCTTTGGTTACTTCTTTAGGTTCGCCAGTGGGACAAAGGGAAGCCAGTTCCCATTCAAAGCTCATGGTGATGTCCCAAGGAGAACTGAAGGACCTATGCTGGGCAGGTCTCACCCGAACGAGCTGGAGTGGGATACCTCCTTACCTATCTCATAATTTCCTCCTACTGAGAAACTGTTTTGGATCAATCCCTGCCTATAATTCAGAAAGATTCCATCTTTTTTCTGGGTCAATAGAGCATCTGCAACATTAAGGTATTATGTATTGTAGTTAGATAAGCATAATAATGACTCTATTTTTTGTATTATCTTCTAGTCTGGTATTAGATCTGGAAAGAAAAAAAGGGATCAGTTTATCATCCTATGTGATTTTTCTCTTCATTTCTCCTTTTATTCCCCCACACTTCTTTGAGGGTATTATGTATTTAATCTTAGAGCCAATAGAAACCTCTTTTATTGCTGAATCATTTCCAGTAATTTAAGAATTGACTTTAAGTAGCACCACCTATTAACAAAGGAGCATATATAATGCACTTAGTGCCACTGCAGTCAGTGGTAAAGCTCCCAGTGGGTTCTTGAACAAGTTCTGTGTTTATTTTTTGTCCTGAAATGTCTCTGAAAACTCTGAAAGCAGTCTACTGAACCTAAGCAGGTAAGCAAATGCATTTCATTCCCTTCTGTATAATTAGTTTACAGATGTGCAGATTTGAAAACCTGAAAACACCCTGGGTATATAACACAGGCCATAAAATTTCACAAAGTTATTGGTGCATGAAAGTTGTACTTACGTGGAAGCGTATACATAGCGATATAAAGCCACAAAATAATGTAAAATTCCCTGGTGACTTGATCCTTAGTGACTAGATATTCATTGACCTATTTCAAGGCTGAAACTTGTTCATTTTACTTTGCAGCCATGAAGTGTTGCAATATTTATAAAATACTTAAAAATGTGTCAATATCCTTTACCTTCGAATATGTATTACACTTCTAGCAGCCTTTTATATGAAAAGATTTAACTCCTGAATTGGTGGTTTTTATTATCTTTATGAGTCTTTTTGACAAGTGGATTGTTCTTAAGTGGGCTGGCCTATTTTTTTTTTCACACTGAGGGTAAAAATTATGCAAGGATATTTTGAATGTGCCTGAAGATCTCCCTCTTGCTTTTCAATCTAGAATCATGAATATTTGCTCTCGGCATCAGACATTTGACTATCTAAGCTTGCACCCATCTAAGGTGCAAGCTAGTATATTTTTGTTTTGGTATGGAGTTCAAATCCTCGAAGGTTGATGGTAGTATTTCTCAATAATAGTATACTGAAAATTTTATTATTGTTAAGAATTTAGCCAAACGCAGTACACCAAACCACTAAATTATCCTGAAAAAATTTTGTTAAAAGTGCAGAAATTTAGCGAGCTTGATCTGCCATCGCTGTTTCCCTCTTCTGTTTTCCAAGACCCATCTTGAGTTCTATACATACCAAGTCTACAAAAAAGCTTTGGGGAGAAACACAACTCTTTATTTATAGGAAAAACACACCTATTATACGCTTTATGTTCAATTCCAAAAGGAACAGTACCATTCCCAGCATTAGATAGCATCAGCAATCTCAACACATGTTTTAATGAGAACAACTTCCAATTTTCAATTGCACCAGAAGATGGCAATAGTAATTTCCAGTAATCAATAGCAATAATAATAATTTCACTGAAGTCAGTGGGAGTTCATGAGGAAAGGAGCTTGCAAGATGGTTTCATACTTTTTATGGTATCTTGCATTTCTACTTTTCAGCTTCAATAAAAATTTGAGATATATAGAGTTAAAAGTGTGGGTTAAATATATATATTCAAGATAATTTGGATTTATTCTGTTTTTAAAAGGACAGTGAAAGAGAGTATCTGAAAACTGGACTCCTTAAATCAATATTAACTTCAGGTATACTCTGCTTCCATCACTGGTATGTCAACTGTATCTCTTTGCTTTTATTTTACTCTTCCTTATTTTGAGGAAAGTCATATAACCAAAATCTACTTCAAGGCAAATGTGAAAATCCACCTGACATACTGCAGTTATTAGAACATCTAAAACCACAGCAAATTTCAACCATTTTATCAGTCCATCAAAGAGCTTGTGAAAGAATGTCTTGACATTTCAAAATTTGTTCATAAATTCTACTGCATTTGCTGTGATTTCCTACCTAGCCCTTGCTTGTGCTCAGTGGACTGTACCGTGTCCTGTAATGACTTACAGTCCTGATTCACAGAGAATAAGTCGCTCACTCCCCAATGGTATCATTGCTGGGATTACTGTTGGCTTGCTAAACAGTGTCCTCACTAAAATCTTTGGTTTTGCTGGTAATTTCTTAATCTGGCATGCTGAGCAATCCTAAAGTGCTGAGCACATCTTTTAACAATATATGAAAATTAACTTAATCAAAACCATAACTCAGGGTGTCTTTCAACGTTAAAAAGTGTTTGGCAGCAATATTAGGTTAAAATATTTCATGCCCACAGTTTGTTCTTGCCCAAAGCAATACTATGAAGTGAACTGAGCTGGGATCCAGCTAAAATATTCTCCTCTTTAAGAAAAAAAATGGTGAGTGTGTTATTTGATAGCTGGATCCATTCTCTGCTCTGGTTCAGGGCTGCCCACAGAGGTGGTTTTTTTCTCACATGCTGGAGCAAGAACTGTACAGCATAACATTTTAATGCCCAGATAATGTAAATAGAAATGAGATGTCTGTTTCTGCAACCTTGTGGCTCCATCTGCACTGAGGCTGCTCATGCTGAGCTCCATCACCCTTGTTCTTCCTCCTGCAAAGACGAGGCTGATGCCTCTTTGCAACTGTGCTGACCCCCAAGTCCAAAAAGGCATTTCAGCTGGTGAATCACATCTGCATAAAGGCACCTAACTCAAGTCTCCACACTTATTTTCTGCTATGGATGTGTCTGTAATGGGATAGACTTTGTGCAGTATATGGCAGGCAGGTGCAAGCTGATTTGCCTTTGCTGAAAGCTGACTGATGTCATGTGAGCACAGCCAACGGCATGGCAAGCCCATGCTAACGAGCACAACAGAGAGGCAGGACACAGAGGCCTGAATTTGGGGCTGTATGTAGCTTCTGGTCAGTTGAAAGAGTGTCTAGGACTTCTCCACATCTGATCAGGTCTGAGGCTGTGCTTGCTGGCCTCCACTTGCTGCCCTCTGAGCGTATCAACACCGTCGTTCGAGTAATCAGCGCGGTGGGTAGAGCATGGAGGCATTTGGTAACGAAAATCAGCAAACAGGAGAGGCAGAAAGGCAAAGTAATGCAAAAGTCAGCCATGACTTTTAAAATTTAATTTAAATTACTTACAGATGTTTTGGGGAAGATTTTTTTCTAAATTATTTAACTGATGCTATAGAGCACATGTTACTGAGGAGTACAGCTTTGGTCTGGGTTATGTATGAATAGCTGGTTTCTTTGCATCAACACTTCCCTGAGCATGTCTGTAAATTAAGCATTCAAATATGTAAGCTCACAGCAGACCATAAAATAAAGATGTTTCAGAACGTACTGTATCTTTCCACAGGGACTTCACATAATCAAAGTAAAAGTACAAGTGCTGACCCAACTATTGGACTTAAGAGTTGGGAAGGGAGAGAGAGAGTAGAGGTATCAGCGTCAGCAGGGGGTTCATAATCTGAATAAACTTTCAAATGGAAACAATATGGAAAAACTCTGTACCTTAAGGGCAGAACAGCTTTACTGTATAAAGTATTTTATTTGGTCTGTTATGGTTTTCTCTGCAGAACAAAAATATCAGTATCTGCTGGCTAAATGGAAAACAGTTGGATCATAAAAATATCAAATGATTCTATTTGGCAACCACTAATAATCTACACATATTTATGTAACTGTTATTTTTCTTCTGGTATATACTGTCTGGAAATATAGCCTGAGGCTTCCTTAGATCTCCTGGAAAGAATTAGCATTCAGATCACCTCTGTAAAAATACATTACTTAAAACAGGTTAATTTTTATTAAGTTCTTTGAAGGTTTTTTTTATTCGTTCCTTCATAATGATTTTTGTATTAGAAGAGCTCTACTTATTCATAGCTAACACAGATGTTTACATTTCCAGGAAAGCCCTAACATGTGCTTTCCAGTGACCATCAGTCTTTAGTGAATTAGCAAATATGGAACACATTGTGAATTTGTTTTGAATGCTTGAGAATGGGAGTATTTAATACCTGCCTCAGAGCTTTTGGGTACCAGAGAAAAAGGAAGTTGCTAATGAATTTCTGATTGTTTAGAATGCTTAAAAAAGCAATACAATCCAGCCTGCAAATTCTGAACTTCCCAACTGCTTAAAATGAAACTGTTGGTCATTAAAGCCAGCTAAAGTATAACTCATGAGAATTATTTCTGTTAACGGAGTCACAGGAAGCCTCTTGTACAAGGTGATAGATGCATATCTTTCTTGCTTAGTTCACGTGCCCTCGGAAGAAACCAAATCTTTGCTGCAATCTATCTCTAATCTTTTTGCTTAGTACTATTGTTCCCTAACAGATACAAAACTGTTATGTGACTTACAGATATGATCTTGCCTTTTGTCTAGACAAAATAATAAGCCCAACACAGCAGAATCATGTTAGACACCCACTGACTTTATTAAGGTCAGTGGCAATATTGCTTTAAATCTCAATGGAACTAGATTTTTTTTCTCTACAGACTTGTTTCATTTGATTTAAAAGCTCTAAATGATTAATATATCTACTAAAAATAATTTGCCATATTTTTTCTTTCTGCTATCAGATTTTCTAGTCACTTGGAGTCCTTTCCATAGAAATTGTTTCAGTGGTTGCAAGTAATCATGTTCATCATTTTTATCTGATGTTGTTTCTATAACCCTTGTCTTCTCCACACGAATTTGCTTTTTCATTACAGACATTTGCTCAAAGCTGTAAATTCTATAATTAGAGAAAATGTGCTAGAAAACTCTAGACTGATGGGACATCTACATTAATTTTGGGATATGGGAGAGATTTAATCCTTAAAGAAGAAAGAATATATGAGTGTCAAACTGTCACGTAGTTTGAAATCCCAGTGCTATGGCAAGAGGTGTACTAATGCTTAGGCAACTTCATATGGGCCACTTATGCTTGCAATGTGATGTCAAATTCTGTAATAATACTTTTGTTTAAGTGTCAAGTAGATTTTAGAAATAGCATCTTGGCGTTCAGGTCTTTCTACAGTTAATGAGTATTGTCCAATTCTTGCGCTCACTAGTGTTATTTTCACCAAATAACTTGCTTTTGATCTCCAAGACTGCCTATTTTGTTATGAGGCTCTAGGAAGAAACTTCTTTTCGTTGGTGTTGATCAAGAAGATGGTGGTAGAGAAGCAGCACCTGGCTTCGTATACCCTCATAACATTATAACAGATCATAAAATTTATGAAGGCTTTGACGCTTTTGCCTTTTTGAGTCCAAAACTTTATGAGGACTAGGGATTTTAATTTTTAGTTTGTGAGTGCAGTTGGTGAGGTCTTCTGGGATGGTTATTGAGCTGGAGATCAAAAATGTATTCTGTCACTTAAAATGGGGCCATATGATGCGTCTGAAAGGCAATCAGACCTGCTCTATCTGGTGTCCTCTGAAAGACAGAGGATCCCTTCAGAGCTGCATCTCTTTAGAGAGAGCAAATGCATTCTCCCTGGCTCTTGCATGCTTTGTTCTGGCTTTTGTGATCTTCACTCTCTGTGTGAAAAATATCACTGTTTCTGTGATTTATAGATCAAAATGCATTCTCTGATGTAGCTGGAGCTCGATCCCTTAACTGCTTTGAAAACTTGAACCAAGGCTTTCAGCTGTTATAAGAACGTGACTGGATGCCAGTGGAAGGTTTTCAGCATGAGCTTCATGTCCCTACTAAAGCCAGAGCCCTGGAAGAAGGAGGGCAGTCACATAGACACCATCAGGGGCTGTAAGTAATCTTGACTTTCAGATTTACTTATGAATTACAAAAATAGAGCATAGAAGTACAAATGCATGAATTGGTGTAGCTATACTTTCATCCAGGAGAAACACATTTCTAAATGGTATGGATGATGAAAGGTATTTTTGGAAACCTTTACCATTCAAAGTATAACTTTGCATCACTTTAGTAAGTGGCAGATTTTGCCATTGTTGGAGGAAAAGGTGGATATCTTTTTGAAGAATTTCTTCTATCTAGCATAATTTTGGTCCTTTTCCGTTCTGTGTTAGTTGTTTTTTCCTTCATTCACAAGCTAAGAGGTCTTCTGATTTCAAGAATGTTTAATGATTGCCTCATCTGAAAATGACTGGTATATAGCAGCTTGATATTGGAACACTGCTGACAGCTAAACCAGTCTGTCTCATGTCATTTTCTCTGCCACAGGTCCACAAAGAAGACGGTGAATAATCTGACCCATGGAACAAAAGCCTTTGGAAAAGAGGAAGAGATGCCTACCATGGGTCTCCCGGTGGTTTTGGAGAAAGGGATGCAAGGTGCGTGTCATCGGTTCCTGTGCTCCTACTACATAACTGTGAGCATTAGCAGTTTGCTAGAGACTACTCTGTGAGACAAACAGGCATGACCAGTCCTGTTGTCACCCTCACGCTGGCAGCAACAGGCTTCCACCTATAAGGATGGGGAAGAAGAGGAAGAATACAGGCAGCTGGCCAGAGAGCAGACGTACCAGGCACACCACAGCAGCAATACAGAGGTACAGCAGACATGTCAGGCTAGGAGTAAGGAAGGTAGGTTTCTCTTGTCCATGGACAGAGGGTTTTTCTTCTAAGTTGTACCTAAGTTGCTGCAGTTCTTTGGTTTGGGCTGTACTCCAAGACATTCGGGGTGCTTTTTTAAAAAGTGATGTTCCCACTTTTTAGTTATTTTGCCCAGGAACAGGAGACTGAAGCATAATGTAAGAGCAGCATATAACTTTCTGGTTTGAAGCTTCTGATTTTCTGTTTTGCTTTTGATGGAAATTTTGCTACCCAAGATGTTCTAGTATCAACTGAAACAATGTTTCTATGTGTAAACACACAAAAATATTTGTTTGATTGGAACCCATGCAATTGTGGTTAGATTTCATTATCAGAACCTGCCTACTTCCAGAAAAGAGCTTAATCTTTGGATTTGAATGTAAACTTGATATCCAGAGATATTATTTTGCATTTATTACATAATTTACTTCAGTGCACAACAAAAAGTCTGATACCTTAAAGTGCACTCATATCAGTGCAGTTCAGCTTAATTTTCTGTTCGCTTCCCCCCCCCCACTATAGTTGAACACTGGAAAGGGATAAAATGGGGTAATTGCATTTTGTAGAAAATTACCTAGCTGATTCCATATTTACAGCCTTTATTAACCTGACAAGGAGGAGTAGAATAGACAGCAAATCAAGTGCAGGGTTGAAAATGTCAAAGTTGTGGAGCATAGTACCATAATTACCAAAGTACATCAGGTATTATTAAAATTTTGATAGTTCCTTCTTATGACAAGTATAGTAATGAGAACAGAAAATATACAAAATTAATTTATTTTCATGACAAAAATAGTAATGAGGTGAGATGATTACATCCAATTCGCAATCTCAAAGTTGTCATTTCCTGATAGACTGGACCAGTAATCTTAGTAGCTGTATTGGGTTTGTGTGGCAAGGTTTTAGTAGTGGGGGGGCTACAGGGGTGGCTTCTGTGAGAAGGTGCTGGAAGCTTCCCCTATGTCCAATAGAGACAATGCCAGCCGGGTCCAAGACGGACCTGCTGCTGACCAAGGCCAAGCCCATCAGCAATGGTGGTAGTGTCTCTGGGATAACATAGTTAACACAGGGGAAAAAAAACCTGCAGCAATTGCAGCCAGAGAGAGGAGTGAGAATATGTGAGAGGAACAACCCTGCAGACACCAAGGTCGGGGAAGAAGGAGGGGGAGGAGGTGCTCCAACTGCTGGAGCAGAGATTCCCCTGCAGCCCCTGGTGAAGACCATGGTGAGGCAGGCTGTCCCCCTGCAGCCCATGGAGGACCCCATACCCCCAGCAGGTGGGTGCCCAAAGGAGGCTGTGACTCCATGGGAAGCCTGTGCTGGAGCAGGCTCCTGGCAGGACCTGTGGCCCTGTGAAGAGAGGAGCCCAGGCTGGAGCAGGTTTGCTGGCAGGACTTGTGACCCCATGGGGGACCCACGCTGGAGCAGTCTGCTCCTGAAGGACTGCACCCCATGGAAGGGACCCACACTGGAGCAGTTTGTGAAGAACTGCGGCCCGTGGGAAGGACTCATGTTGGAGAAGTTCATGGAGGACTGTCTGCTGTGGGAGGGACCCCACACTGGAGCAGGGGAAGAGTGTGAGGAGTCCTCCCCTGAGGAGGAAGGAGCAACAGAAACAATGTGTGAGGAACAGACTGCAACTCCCATTCCCCATCCCGCTGCGCCACTGAGGTGGAGGAGGTAGAGAAATTGGGAGTGAAGTTAAGCCCAGGAAGAAGGGAGGGGTGGGGGGAAGGTGTTTTTAATATTTGGTTTTATTTCTCATTACCTTATCCTGATTTGATTGGTAATATATTAAACTAATTTCCCCAAGTTGAGTTTGTTTTCCCCATGACAGTAATGGGTGAGTGATCTCTCCCTGTCCTTATCTCGACCCATGAGCCTTTCATTATATTTTTCTCCCCCCTGTCCAGCTGAGGAGGGGGAGTGATAGAGAGGCTTTGGTGGGCACCTGGCATCCAGCCAGGGTCAACCCACCACAGTAACCCCAACCCAACCAGTTGACCCTCACTGGACACCAGGTGCCCACCAAATCAGTAATAATCATGCTTCCTCCCTGCCACCATCTGCTGAGAAGAGGGAAAATTTAATGGAAAGGCAAGAGGATTCCCACAATAAAAGTTGCCTTCAGGTTTGCACTCAAACAAGTGATTAAGCATTTTATTATATACATTTATCTATGCTCTTGAACACTACTGTTGCAGGGCTTGTGAGTTAATCTTTGGAAGAGACCTCAAGAATTGTTAGACATTTTCGTAAAGATGCATTACTTAAGTTGTATGGGAAAACTTTAAAGCTTTGTTGTTTCTATAAACATTATACCAATGTTTTATTTTCCTAGAATAATAGTAGGAGAGCTTTCCTGTGTATTAATATTTGAGGATGTGATCAAATAACGATGTTTGGCCTTATTTACATTGTGAACTTATCGGTGCAGCATAACTGAAAGGCTTTTAAAGTAACTGGCATCCAATTAAAAATCATATTCAACAGCACTACACAAAACTCCAGAAATTAAGGTTTTTAATTAGTAGCACCTGTATTTGGTTGCATCTCTACCCTGGAATGTCCAGTAAAACTGAAGTATCTATTTATTTTATGTCAGCGATAGCTATTAATTCCAAATTAGATCATCTCAGTGCTTTAGGCTTAATATTCAGTCATACCTTCTTAAAGAAAAAGGACAAAGGACACAGGGGAAATTGAGAGTTGATCCAGCTTTCTTATCAAATCTCATAAAATAGCTACAGCCAATTTGTCTGTCTTTCTTGATACTTTCTTTATTTCTCTGCTGCCTCTTCTTCTCTTTCTCAGGAACGAGGGCTACAAGAGAAGCCAATTTAATTCTATCTCTGATTTTCTGAAACTGGTATGAAGCTATGTTCCTTGCAAGTTAACTCTGTTAACATCATCCCCATCTGATTCTTGCTAATCAATTTAATCAATTTTTTTCACTAAGTTCCTCTGATTAACATCAGATTCCAAGTATAAAAATAATTTGCAAAGTCTCTTAGGTTTTCTATTAGCTATTTAAATATCCTAATTATTAGATAGGTCCTTATATCTGAATTTTTTCTCTTAAATTCAGCACCTCTTAGAAGTTGGAGACAGGGTTAATAGAAACAACCTTATGAGACTAAGGTGCTCAGTCACACTGCTAAAGTAATAGGTGACAAAAAGTACTTTATCTAATATTATATCATTCGCTGTGGATGTTTCTAATGAGAATCCTTACTGACTTGTTCCAGTGCTATTAGATGCATCAGCAAAAAATCTGGAAGAAAATATATGGACTTATTACTGAGAAAATGTACAAATGACACTACAGCTGATTGAACAGTAAATAATTATGAAGATAGCTCATATATATAGACTGGTCTAATTTGCTTTCTAAGGTGTTTCTTTTGGAAAAAATGCTTGTTTTTTAAAATGGCCAAAGGCAAGATTGCAAGGTTGAGGAAAAGGAATGTAGGGCACACTTGCAAGATGTGCGATGATATCCTGGAAACACACCACTCGGAGAGGGACCTGGGGTCACAGCTAAGATAACAGTCAATGGTGTGCGAGTTGCCAGAGTTGTGTTATAGCTGTGGAAAGATATGTGATCCTCGAGTAGAGAATATCAAATAAGGATACCTACTACAAAAATATTGAGGGTCTTTCCAGCCAAAATAATTAGAACATCAAAAGTTGGATCATGGCACGCAGCTGAGAAAGCCATCCAGCAAAACAGAGACAAATCAGATCCCTGAGAATTTCAAACATTGCACAAGGGAAGACTTTTACAAACAAGGTCTCTCCAGCTATGTGTTTCTTCTTGCGGGTATTCTTCCTTGAATGCTGGAAGGGAGAAGGTTATTGGCGGTGGGTAGTTGCTGATGCTGTCCAGGACAGGTGCTGGCAGGGGACCCCAGGGCCAGGGAAGATGCACCCGCCCCAGTCGTCCCCGCCGTGGGGCAGCTGTGCCTGCTGTGGTCTGGGGGGGACAACAGGCTGGGGTCTCGCCCGGCTGTGGCAGTCAGGGACCATGCACTGCACCTGCTATGGGACTAACATACCATGGTATCTCTTCTGCCCACTGGTCCTAGCTTGCTACATCTGTACCCAAATTTGGTGTTTCTGATAGTTACCTAGGTAATCTCGGCAATATTTGTTATTGCTGATGCAGGTACCTCAGTGCTATTGGCTTTGCAAAACTCAACTCCCCAGAAAACCCCAGTGCCTTGTGCCTGTGAAGTCTGGCTGTTTCTGCCCTACCTCCCCCTTAGCCACCTGCAAAATCCCTCACCCCTCAGGGTGCTGCCCCCATAGGTGTTTTGCTTCTCGCTGTCATCTCTCCTGCGCAGCGATTTCTCATGTCACGTCCTGCAGTTTTCCATGTCTGTGCTGTTCATTGAACTTCAGGCGAGGGATAGCTGCTGGCCTGCTCATCTGCCTGCAGACCTAACACGGAAAAAATAACATTATTTTAGAAATACTGAAGTTATGTAAGGCCTGGCTGCCTTACGATTTTTTTCTCATTTATGTAAACCTGGGTGTGGGCAATGCTGTCATTTGTCCCCTTTAATTGCCGCTAAAGAGCTTCCTCTTACACTATGTTTATTGGACCTAGAGATTTTCATCTGATACGCTACTTGCTATTTGCAAAAGCTCTGCAATAATTTGTGAATGTTGGATATAGTCTGAATCCCATTGTGAAATCCAGCGTTTGGGTTGGAGCTTTACCTTTTAATTTTTTACAACTTTAGATGATGATCTGAATAAATACAACACAGGTTGTGAGAGTACATCAGGACTTTAATGAAAAACCAAGTAGAGCTTTCACTTATCTATTAACTTTCCATTTTCCCAGAACAAATTGTTTCTGTCAATATTTTATTATGACAGGGATGAATGGGAGAAAGAGGTGAAGTCTAATCTAAGCAGATGGTTGTCAAAAACGGCACAGAGAAACTGAGAATATAGAAAGAAATAAGAAGAGAGTTTCCCCCATTTTGTTTTTATGTCATGAATAGTGAATACAAGATACATTATAGAGAAATGAAAAATAGTAAAAACTAAGTAAAGCAGAAAATGAAAAAGAACAAAGGCAAAATTGCTGAAAAGTCCTTTGTAGACAAATTTGTGTGGTTACTCTTACAACTTTAATGAATGTTGATAGGACTGAAAACAATAAAAACAATGAAAACAAAAATTATATTTATGCATTAATAATCTCATCTTTGAGATATTACAAGGAAAATTAATTTTTACAAGAATAAAAGAATGTCTTTCAGGCTGCTCCTTGGTTACTGACAAATCAAGTGTGTTGCTTGGACGCAAGGACAGGCTAAGTAAACTTGTAAGACAGATAAGCTGCTATCAGTTTTACATCTGATTGTGGATGAAAATCTAACCTTTTCTTTCCACTTAGAGACTTCGTGTTAGACAGTCTACACCCTGATTCTTGATTTGTGCTGGAAAATCATAGATTGGAATTGTTTTTTCATATTTAAAGGGATTTCTAGATAAAGACCTGGACTAATTATTGGCTACGTAATTGGAAAGTACACAAGTTAAACAAAAAATTGAACGAATGGAAAAGTATGTATCTACCAGTCTTTTAAAAATATGTTTGACTGCCTTGCAATCTTCATCTCTGCAAACGTATATATGTTGTATTTCAATGCTCACACATGCAAGAGTAATTCCTTAATGGAATTTTTTTATAAAGAGATTAGGACCACACAAGTGACTCTTGGTGTCACTGCAGAATGTGTTTGTGTGTTCAGGTTACAGGGTTACTTAACCTTGCACTGCAGCAGAATTTAACTGACTTACAGAATAAAGAGGGGCTGCAACATGCATTTCAAGTTAAGTGCCTTTGAACTGTGTTAAATTGAGGGTCTTCAGTGACTCAGATTAATAAATTGTTACATATTATATACATAGTATTATTGTGTTTATATAGTATATATAAAGTAATGTAATATTACAGTAATTATGATAATTCCAAAGGATGAACATTCTTTAAAACAAAGGAAACTGGTTTTTTGTTCCAGATGGTTTGTATCTCAATTTCTATTTTGAAGTGTAGCTTTTTTTTCCCCTCTTTCTTTCTGCTCTTTTGGATCAAGGGCATTAAATCCACAGTCTGTTCCCAACTAGCATTTCAATTACTAATGCCTCCTATTAAAAAAAAGTAGAGAGGCTTCACTTTTTATACAAAAGTATTCCTGTTCTAAAGTCAGAGGTTAATTTGAGTACCGAAAATGTGTACACTGCTTTGGCAGCTTAACAGGTACTTTGAGCCCTTGTAAACTAATTTATACTAGTAAGGATAAAAATTACAAGGGTTACTAATCTTCATGCTGAAATCATTAAGATAATTACCACCAACTGTTTTATTATCCAAGTATATCAAGGGAAATGCAGTTGCATCCTGGAGCAATGAGTAAAAACTGAGTAGGTACGTACCAATCTGTGCTTTAAATGGCATGTTGAAAAATGCATACTGAAACTGGTGCATGTGCCTTGTAGCATTACAGAATTTTCCCACTGGTAAATTTAAAAAGTGTGTATATTAAGTGGAACATTCTCTCTGCAAGAAGATCCGTTATTTCTCACAATATAACTACGTCAGAACTCCTTTCCTGGTATTTTCTGTTCATTACAGTACTCCCTCTGATTTGGTTTACATCTCTTCCTTGCATCAGATAAGGCTATTATGTGTGATTTTTTTTTTAAGTCAAAACCCCAACACTTTCAAAAATCTATTTGTAACACTTTTAAAAAAATTATTTTTAATTTGAGTCTTCTAAGGAAAATGAACAAATCTTAGAGGATTCTCTTTTTTAATCAGTGATGTGGGTAGGTTATTGCTTTCCTTCCCTTTGTGTTCAACACTAGAAATATTTCCCATTCTCCCAACAGGAGAATGTAAATGCCTCCATGAAGTCTTCTTAGGCTCCCATAAAATTCAGAACAGTTACAAAAATTATTCTGAGGGAATAAGTACTTACTGCTCTCATTTACACCAAATCTGTGCCACCACCTTTCCCAGCACAGCTTGAGCAAATAGGTTTACAACTACATATAAAGAGTTTCTTGACCTTTTCCTTTTATAACAAATAACAAAACAAAGTAACCTTAACTTCTTAAAGCATTCTTTTCTAATTTTTAAAGTATCAGGAAAACCTTTACTGAATAACATAAGGGTTTGTTTTGGTAATGGGATAAAAGTTGCTAATAAGCAGTCAACTTTTATTTTTCAGTTGTTGTATTATTTCAATATTTTTATATTAAAAATAAGGGGTGTGTGTGTGTAAGTCTGCCAGGTAACTTTTGCTATTTTCTACTCCAAAAACTCACCTGGAGTCTATGCAATAGGTATAGCCCACAACAACCAGACTAGGTGAAGTGAGCATCATGACGAAATAAATCAGAACAAGAGGTTGTACGCATTAACTGTGTATATTTAAGAAGTGTCTGTTGGGTATCAGACCCTTGCTATTAGGGCACCCGTTCTGCATAGATGGGGATTAAAGGAGGGAGTTCAGTAGTGAAAAACAAATAATAATAAAGAAAACTTTAAACTGTTTAGAATAATTGGAAAAGGGTGACTTTACTTGCCTGTTAATGCTATTTGCTTACAGAGAACAACTTTCCAAATTGGAAGGACGTATTGCACAAATGAGATAGATTGGAAGGATGTATTGCACAAATGACCAGTGAATTTAGAAGTGTTTTCACCTGCCCAGCACAGGAAAAATGTCACCTCTCCTTTCAGCCCCATGCCTCGGATGCTGTTACCTCCTCACCAGTGAATCACAAGAATGAAAGGCAAGTGATCAGGGGGAAAACAACGAAACAAAGAAATACAAATAAAGACATAATTCCTAGAGTTTTTTCTTGGTTTGGGTGAGTCAAAGCCACACTTGTACATGGGACCCAAATTTCCTCTCTTTTCGTAGCCTGCCCTCAGGTAGCTATGATTGTGGTTTCTTCCCAGGGTGGTGTGCTATTGCTTTGCAACATGTGAGAGAGAACTTTTTAAAAAGTGTGTGTGCTTGAATGAGATGCACAATTATTTTAATGGTTATGAGTTGTGGCAAAACAGAAATACAAAACATAGCAAGGCTACCGCTGTGCATCTCTAACAGCTGAGGCAGTCCAAGTCAGTCACCCCCATACCTAGAAAATGGAGGCATCTACCAATAAGTTATTATAATGCAGATGTTTTCAACACTACTGTTGTTATAATTGGACTTTTAAATGAGTTCCTCTCCTTTCTCCCTTACACTTCCTCTGTATCTGAGAAGACATCCTTCTTATGGGAAGGCCCACTGTCATATTAAAAGCTCCCTCACCCCATGAAGCTGTAAAAGCCAGGACGACTATGCCAGTGAACAAAATCTTCTGTACACACTGTCATACCCTTAACTGGTGTAAATTGACTTAGCTTCATTGACTTTAATGGCCCTATATTTGCAAAACGTTTATGTCAACTGTGAATTTGAACCACTGTATTAAATTCATTACAATGTGAGCTAGCTATCCAGGGACTATATTTATACTTTAGAGGATCCTGTGTAAATACACAAGGAAAACATTTCCAGGAAGGTCCCCATTTAGCCTTTTAAAGAGGTCCAATTACTCTGTATTTCATTAAAACTACCTACTCAAAGAATTAAGGGGAGGAAAATAAACAACCCTTAGGGCTCATGTTTGTAATGTGTCTGCCACGGAGAGTCACAGGAGATACCTTGAGGTCCTGCCTCATTGTAACGATGTTTTTGCCTCAGTGAACAGAGTTCAAGCTTTCACTCACACTGAAGCAAGAACATATGATAGCCTCACAAATATATATAATATCATGAAGCTCAAACAGAGAGTCAAAACAATGACTCCGTGGAGTGTTGGAGAGGAACAGGGAAAACAGAGGTGAATCTTTTGGATGTGGCACCTTTCTTGGTTTTATTTTAGCTTTTTGGTTGTACGGGATGTGTACAAGTCTAGTGCATTAGACTGATGTAGGGAAAGAACATGTGTAGTTACAGAAATGTCTGACAGATGGGAAGTGCCTGGGGGATCTGAGGTCAGAGGATAACTGATTGCTCATACATTATCTAGTAAAATAAATAAATAATTGACATTTTAGTCTCTACAAAATCAGTGACAAGCACACAGGTTGCCAGTTCTGGACAATATATAGATTCCTGAACACAGCTGTTAAGATTTTTAGAGATAGTATTGAATGATCTTCCTATTAACAAATAAGATATTGGATGCTGCCTAATTTTAACTATTGCATACAAGTTGGAAATAATAAGAAAATAAAAGCAGTACGGATTTTTACACAGTAATACATTAACTTTCTGGAAAGAACGATGCTCCTTTTGAACTACATGACAATTTGGAAATTTCCTAGTTCTTACAGAATGCCTATGAAACTTCAGCAAAAAAGAGCACAACGAATGCTTCACAGGGAAGCACTCAAGTCAAATGGATAATGAAAGAAAACATATGTAAGCCAGATGACCATTTCAGACCTTTAAACCAATTAAAAGCCATTATGTTAAGACTAATCTCTGCAGCGTTCTGGACAGTATGGAAAAACCTAAACATGCCGCAAGTCATACTCTACATTGCAAGAGCTGGGCAGTAACTTAGGGTCTCCAAAAACAGTTGATGGTCATAGGTGAAGAATAATATCTTGAAAGAAAGTAATTGCATCAAATAATTGAAACTTCAGGTCTTTCTGTGCTTTCTTTTTCAGTTTTGTTTGGATTTTCTCCTCCTGTGTCCCTCTCTGAATGTGGATGACAAGACCTGTATGTGCAGGCACTCTACATAATGTCTGTAAGTAGAGGAGAAAGGAAGGGGGTGGGGTTCACACCAGCACTTGGGCAGTTTTGTCACCCTTGTGAAAGGATGTTAAAAGATGGTACAGGAAGTAGTTCCCATTTGGTAGCATAAGAATAAAATATCCGACAGTTTGCTGCATATGAGAATAGCTGCTGCACACTTTCTAGCTGCAGCTCCAGCCTTTCCTTCAAAAGCTGCTTGCTCGATCTCTAGTAATGCTAGCAACATTCATTAAATGAGGGTTTGGGGATGCAGTTTCTTGCACAGTAAAGCTGAAATATGTTTGTATGGACTTTTTTTTTTTTCCTTCACCTAACATCTGATAGCCAAGAGATCTGGGTTTGAGGGAATAAATTTGCCAGATTCCAGTACATCTATGAGTTGTTCAGCCAAGATTTCCATAGTGTAGTGGGACTTGTAGGCACTCAACTAGATAGAACATTTCATGAAAAATACAGCATTTGACTCCCTAAACCCTAACTGTCCTTATCATGCTGTATTGAATAGGAAAATAGGGCAGAATTCAATTTTTCAGTCAGAATCCTAACTGGGTTTGCATTTACAGAAAGGACATTACCTTCACACCAACTTGTGAGTTTATACTCACAGTTTACCTTACACTGAGACATTGGTAATACTGAATATGTTACTGAATGTCCTCACAACACCGCAAAGTAACTAATGCTGTTTGCTTCTTGAAGACTTCGGTGTCAGAAATCTGTGGCTGTTTTTAGCTCAGATCTTCTAGGAAGCTACAGTGCTCGCAATGCTGAAACCATGCAACTGTAGTGCACAGTCTGTGTACAATTCAGAGATGAAAGATCATCTCTGTTTCCCTCCCGTGTCCAAAAATATTTTGCCCTGGAAACTCCTGCTGGGGTGACTTATCTGTGTCACAGAATACAAGAGCGATTCGGTTGCAATGCCCAGGGTTTTTTTTAAGCGTGTGTCATATTATTTTTGTCCTTGAAATTTGTAGAAAGAAATGATTGCTGATCCAGTTCAGATCATGCAAATGTCTAAATATCCTCTTACCTGTGATTCAGAAGCACACTTTTTACTGAAGACGCTACCAGTAACTGCAGGTTATAATTACTTATGTAATCTGGAGGCTTACGGGAAAACTGGATGAATAACAATTAAAGTATGTTGTCAACCAATTTCTTTATGTAATTGCAATACCTTTGCATGCCCAAAATAGCTAAGTAGTGTCATACCAAATTTTATAAAGAAGTTACCCTGCTCCATTTGAAAGTATGGCGCATTCCATGCAGCGCTATCCACAGACAGCTTTAAGAAAAAAAGAATAAAACAGTCATATTCCTCTCCACTATAATTGGCATCTGTCCATTTTAAAGGAAATACAGGCCTCACGCATGCTATCAAAAGATTTAGCCTGAAAATCCAGGATATATTGATCTGAAATGCTTTTAAGATACTTTCAACTGCATATATAATAATTACCGTGCAGATACAATCCTGGAAAATGCAATGGAAAAATTCATACTAATTCCAGATGTAAAGAATCATCAAGTACGTGAGTAGTTCTATCACTGTCAGTGTGACTTTTCATGTAAAAAGGTAAAACTAGGTCTTCAGCCTTTCTTGCCCTTTCTACAGAAGTGAATTCAACAAGTTGTTGATGAACATTCTGGAAAAATAAAATGTATTTCAAGGCTAAAATTTAGTATGAACTGTATTTCAAGGTATCTTGCAGATATTTTGACAGATGGCTGTGACAACATTGTTAATACGTAGATTGTAAAATTAAAAATGGGGAAAAAAAGAAGGAATTTTAACTTCCAATAATTTGTGGTTCATAGTATCAGTTACCAAAGCATGAGAATTTTATCCAGCCTGTTTCATGAAATGAGCAATTTTTTTAATAATTCTGGAAAGTAAGCATAGTAAACTACATGAAGGTTGATTTCACATTAGTAAGAAAATCCTTCTGTTTTGTTAAAAGTATTACAATGAGAAAATTACATTTTGTCAATTTTATTTTTTAAAATCCAAGTTAAGAATTTGACTCTGTTAAAGTTTCTTAAATGATGACATGACCTCTGGGATTTTAAACTGTTTGTTTTCTTGACAGTTTAAATACACTTTTAATTGCTAAGAATAACAAAGAGCAAAAGTTGCAGATAATATAGCTTATTCTGAGCAAAATCCAGCCTGAAGGTAGGTTTGTCTTTCAAAGAGAGGGAAAAAACAACAATTAAATGATGCTTTCACTTTACTAGGCTGATTAGAAGCAATTCAAGTGCCTCAAGTGATGTAAAGTTTTAAATCTATTGATTAAATTTGCATCTCTTAATTTAGAAATGATCATCCATGTGGAGTGCAGCCTAAACAGCAGAATCTTTCACTACTTAAGTATTGATTTTTAATATGTCAAATGTACTAATTAAAATTGTTATTTTGTAGATTGCATTTTAAATATTAATATTTGCTTGAATTTCAACCACTGATATTTTGCAGAATCATATGGGTCATCACATGTTACTCCAGTAGACAAAGAAAGAAAGCAGAAGTAGGGGTTTTCAGTACAGAAGAACAAGACTGTGCCGCATAATATAAATGCAGAAAAGGTCCAAAAGACTGTTTTAGTGGAATGGAATGGTTCTGCCACTGCATGGTACTGACAGCCCCCAGTCTTGATTAGTTCATTTCATAGTAGAGAGCCATCAATGAATGAGTTGAATAAAGTGGCTTCAGGCATTATGTTCCTTAGGGTTGCAGTCTGACAGAGTCATGCTCTATGTTCACCTGTTTTTGTAGTGAGTTAATGCTCAGCAGCACCTGTTTGGAGGTTCTTCCTTGCAATCTTGGACACTTTCATCATGAAAATTATTCTATATCAGTTATCTTGGCAATTTAGATCTATTTTTCTTGGGACAAAGCACGGCAGAATTTGACTTGCATTTGTACCTTTTTCACAGACCTTTCAAATGTTTTGGGATTTGCAATATTATTGCCTTTTGAAGTACAATTTTGCCCTCTCCTTGGAACGAGAGAGTTGGAGTTTTAATTTTTTTTTTTTTCCAGCTGATAGAGCACATTTCAATTTACTCAGTATTGAGTAAAACACTATTGTCCTCATCTAATGAACAAAGGCAGTACAATCATCCCAATTTTATAGGAAATCAAATGTACTTAGAGAGCCTTCAGGAGAACCTAGGTCTCTCCAAGAGTGAGACCCCTGAAATGTACTATATGGATGTAGCATGGTCCCTATAGACAAGGAAAGTTTTAATGAATAAAATACAAATGAAAGCTGTATTGCATGAGAAATTAAGAAACCTATTGCTCACCATTACATAAAGGATATATGATGAGTAGGATCTATAAAAAGGCATAGATCATTTAATGAAAATGAGGGTGGACATTGGCAGTGTTCATTCTTTACTAATATCATTCAAAGAATCTCATTGTTATTGAAAGATTCCGCTAATGGACAGAGAATAACGACATAAGGGGATAATGTATTAGTGAACAAATAATGTTACAAGGAAAAAGACATAGCAATTTATGTAGAGAACAGGTAAATAGCAAAGCTTATTAGAAAATTAAATATGTTCTTTGCCTCACTGTCCTCTGAGCTGTTTGGTCATTTGGCGGCAGTGATTTAGAGGCCCTAATTTAGTGTAAGATGAATTAAGCTTACTTATTTCCATTGACTGGAAAGGGCATCCAGCCAAATAGTTTGAATGTACATGCCTATATTGCACAAGTCAATACTTGGCAGATGAAATTATCTCCTATAATCCAAACTAATTGAACACAGCTCCAAGATCAATCACCAGTTTTGGAAGAGCTCAGAAATACGGTAAAGAAGAAAAGCTGAGCTTCTGCTGCCACTTAGTGAAGGCCTCAGACTACACTTATCTGCAGAGTGGATGGACAGGTCCTGGGTGTAGCTGTGCACACTCAGCATCTGACTGTCTTTATGCTGGAAGACCTTCTAATGATGTCAGCGACGGGCAGACATGGAAAAGGCATTTGTTCTTAAAAAGGTCTGATGTTGCATGCACTATGGGATTTCAGGTGGGTTAGCCAGGGCTATTCTAAGAGCACTGGTGTGTCACCTTGCCTTGGATCCGCTGGGGAGTCAGATGAGAGCTAGGCCAGATGCTCTGCCTTTGACTCTTTGCAAACTTGGACTCTGTAAAATAACATACGCAAACGGTGATTGTGGACATAATGCTTTAAAGCGCTGCTTCTATCATTGTACATCCTTAAATAGAGTTACTGTGATCTCAGGTGGACTTCACTGTGCATTTATGTTCTGTTTAAACATATTTTATGTTTAAGCAAATAGCAATGTAGTTTTTATTGCTATCAGAAAGCACAAAATGGAGAATTCTACCTAAAAGAGATCCAACTTCTTTTATATTTAGCCTGAAATGAATCTTCTTTAATGAAAGGGTTTGGCTGAAGGCTTGAAGTACTTATAAGTGATACATTTCTCCCAATCATAACATTCATTATTTTCAATCGGTAATATGCATATTTCATTTTAAAAAATACATAAGGTGCTCAAACTCCTTGATTACTAGGGAATTCTGTGCAAAGAATTTATGAGATAATGTTTTCAGGCTTGTCAATAAAGCCTAAACCCCTGCTGCGCTGAAGCTTATGTCACATGCTGCATACGCTTTTCTAGCGTGAACCAGCAGAATACAATATCGTGACCCAGCTCGACCTTCCTGTATTTAACATTTACCAAATGAGTCATTTATCCTGTACTAAAAACACTGAAGGAACAAAAAGCAGTAATTGATAACATCATAATAAAATAGAGTTGCATTTAGAGCAAATAACGTTCTGTAAGTAATAGAATAGTCATGCAGATCACAGGTGTGACTGCTGACTTAGGAGTAGCATTTGGTTATATGTACACTTTTGCAGTTATGTGATTAGAGGAAAACATTTTAAAATGCTAACAGCTATATTTGCATTCTTGTTCAGTATCACAAAACACTTTTCTAATTTTTAGAAAAAAAAGCAAAACCAAGCGCATGTATGCTGAGCAGAGAATTTAAGAAGCTGAGCATTTTCCCAAAAATTGAATTATGGATGATTAGCAGATAGAACCTGGCAATAGTATCACTGATGTGAAAGGGGAAATGTTTTCCAAGAAAGCAATATGTTTAGAAAAAGGGAAAAGATTTAGTAGACACCGTAAGGATTCTTTCATTTAAAGCCCACCATATATTTGCACATTATGGGTAATATTCAGCTGGTATATCTAATTTGTGATCAATATTTCAGCTGCTGTATGGAAACAGCTCTGGGGTCCTCGATGAAAAGCAGCAGTACTTTTGCTTTGACAGTTCCAGCTCTCTCTAGTCTTATCACCTCGCCAGACAGCAGGAATTCAGAGATCTCTCAGGTTTTGTATGCTGATAATTTTGCAAGGGAGGTTGAGCGATAAAAAACCTAGTCTCAAATTACTTTAAAATACACCCAAAGCAGTCTCTCATATTGGCAATTTTTATATCTAATCCTCATTTTAAAATTGCAATAGGTGTGCTTTATATACTAGAGATTGAAAAGGGATATTGTAGTTGCAGTTTTGATTCTCCCTTGATGTGGGTCTCTCATTTTGATAACAAGATGTCTTAGCCCTCTAACTTTCTGTCTCTCTGTCTTACTACTGTATCTTAATTATAGTCTAATTTTTTAATCTATGTTTGCATTCTCTTCTCTGTTTTCATTCTCTTCAATCGCATGCAAATATTTGTGTTACCTCAAAGAAGGCAAGGCTTCACTAATTCTGCCTGATAAAGATTTCCGCTTCTCATTATGCTGCTTCTAAAGTCTAACAAACAAGAAATACTGTCATTTAGCTAGTTACTTGGCCCAAATAGTTTCAGTGCTTAAGCAAACACAGCTGGGAGCATGGTAACTGTGATGGAGAAAAAGGAATTCTGATATAAATGAAGTCATGTTTCTTGCATCCATTTTAAGTTATTACATTTGAGCCAGTTACAAAATCACACTTGTAGTCATGACAAGCTTTTATTAATTTTACATTGTTTTAACAGTTTTCAGCTCAGATGACAAGAAAATGATCTAATTACTTAGCGTAGTTGCTTACGTAGACTTAATTCTAGACTATTGGTTTAGGTTGTCTAAATACCTGGAGCAAAATCTTGTTCTGCACAGTTTAGTGCTGCAGAGTTTAGTGGAAAGGGTGAATGTATTAAAAGCATTTAAGAAAACGCACTATATGCTTTGAAACACTTGATATTGTTGCTGAGAATTTGCTGACTTTTCAGAACTTTTGCACGGATTCTGAAACAGGGACTTTCAGCGGATCCACACTAAAAACTCGCTGTGAACAAGAGTTGGAAAGTTACCTGAAACAGGAATTATTCTGTAAACTAAGGCTACTCCCCTTCTCATCACACCAAGCAAAGATGAGTGTGAATCCAGTTTTCTTCTGTTTAAAATGTAGGAATTAAAAGTGACACAGGAACACTGTAGGAAGAAGGTATGTAGGACGCAAGTAAAAAGAACGAGGATAATTGAATGTACCTTGAAAAAAGAAAACTGAATGTAAAAAATTATGAGTTGGAGATCTTGTATAAAGCGATGTACACAAAGTGGGTGGAAAGTGGCAGGTGCCTGGAAAGCAGTGATATTTTAAATGATAGTGGAAAAGCACATGTGCACTTCATTTTTGTTTTCCTTTCAAAGGTGCTCTTCTATTCTTTCTCTGGTCTGTATTTGCAGATCTTCAAAATTACAGTGATTTCTGTGCAGTCCAGACTTCTCCCAAACTAGAAAGAATCCTTGAAATAATTTGCATTCATAAATTAAAGTATCTACATCACTTAAAATTTGAGTCAGGTACTTGAACTCCTGGCACCGCATGGACACAAACGCTGTTCCTGAGCATGAGCATCTGCAGGTCACGCTCCCTTCACGTGAAAATCAGTCTTGGGTAAACAAGCAATTCCTTGACTTTCCCTGCCAAGTTTGTTCAATCTTTTTAAATGATCTTGATTCCCTGCTTACTCTGTGTCTTCCAGAGCACAATTAATTTTTTTTTTGGGGGGGGGGGGGGGTCTGTTTCTTGTCTGTGGTGATGGGAGGTGGTGCAATACAACCCCAGCTTGAGCTGGGTAGGAAGACAGGAGTTTCCAAAGGCAACATTTTGCAGATGGATTTCTTATCTCTATCTTAGCCTTTTCCTCTCATTTATCCCTCAGGGTCTAAGACTTTACTAAACTTTTTTCTGAAAGTGGAAGTTACCAGTATGCTTCACATACCCCTTGACAGGGTCCTTACCCGTTGTGGATGCTTTACCTTTGTAACAGGCTCATTAAGCCTCTGTGATACGCAGTGTGTTGATCACAAGGAGGCACTCCCTCCTCTGAAGACCAGCACTCAGCTCCTCAAAAGTGTTTAGATGTTCCCACTGAAATGATGGGAAGTTAATTGCCTTAATCCATCTGGACTCATATGTTGTGCTGTACTGTCCATGTTGAAAATAATAGGACCACATTTTAACAGTATGGTTTTAGGCATGTGTGAAAACCATGGGCAACTCTCCAGGTACTTGGATACTACAATGACAGAGGCTACATAAGCTCTTGCTTAGACAGACAGTTGAACAGATTTCAAAAGCAAGGCCTCCAAAATGTGTCTTTTATAATACGTTGCTGCTTTTTAACAGCTTGTTGGTGATAGATTTTTAAACCTGAAGCATATGAATAATGCAAATAAGAAAATGTTGCACAGTAATGTTGATTCAGTAACACTTTATATGCTCGTTAGCTAGTGTGCATTATAATTGAACTCTTACATGTGACAGCCACATGAATGCCAGATGAATACATTATGATTAACGCTGTTACAATGAATACCAAATGAATTTTTAATGACTGAACACTTACCATTTTCCCATTGATTCTGTGGCATGCAAAGTTTTGATTCTTTTTAAAAATTGGATTTGAAGCAGTGATATGAACAGCTTATTGTATTTTAACATAGAAGATGCTTAGCTGGTGCTAAGTCATTATTCTCCAAGATCCCATGACAATTTTGTTGACTGTTTAAAAAAAAAAAGCAACAGGTAAAGAAAATGTTTTCCTGGAAACTGATAACAACTGAAGGATTATTGACTTGCACCTCTTATAAGATTCACTCAGCAGTGATCCATGGGTACTAACCAGACATCACAAGGAAAGGGAAATGGGGATGACTGCTAAAGCAGTAAGTCATTTTTCTTTTTGCAAACCATGGCTCTGGAGTGATGGAAAAATAGAATTAAAATGTTTTATTGTTGTCATGGTTGGATTAAATACTACTTGAACAAAGAAACAAAATGTTCACACTTTAAATACAAACTTTGTTCTTTATTCAAGTAAGCAATGCTTCCACCAGGTTTCTTAGCCTACAGGTACTACTTATCTGCAGGGAGCAGTTGTCATTAATGCTACCTTATTACCTCTTATGCATAGTAATTTGTTTTATAAATGGCCCTACAGAAATGAATGGACCTACTTGGGGAAGTGTTTACCGATGGCTGCAAGAGTTCTACGGCCAGTTCCATGCTGAAACACCACCCTGTCTAAGAAAAACCCTTGGTGCAAAGGGTAAGGTCTCTTCTCAGACTTCAGACATTTTTCTATTTCACAGAAATGCAACTAAAACTAAAACCACCTCTACTGTGCTTCTGGAGGACAGAAAGGGCCTGGAGGACACAAGGTGGGACTGTGCTAATGCTTGGAGATACTTATGTTAAAGTCATTTTTACTGTGCTACACTAAATGTCCTTTGAGCCACATACCTGCGGACTAGTTGATCTCTTCTGACCTAGGTTGTATGAACTTCAAGGAAAAGAACACAGGTTGCTACGGAGTTCAGTAACACTGAGCTGTCACTCCTTATCTTTAATTTTTCTTGGAATTCAATCTCTAAATTGGTATAAAAAATAATAGTGTTTGTCTGTTTATGTTTATTGCAAGAGAGTATAACAAAAAAAATTATATGAGCAAGAATAAGCAGGTTGCTGGCCAGGTATTCTGTGAGAAACTGCTGTAAATTACAAAGAAAGTCACGTTCCGTAAATAACTGACTAACTGCAGCGAACAACAATGCCACTCAGCAGCAGAAATGCATGGTGGTAACGAGAGAGGAAAGAGCTACCGGGGTTCTCAGGCAAAAGGAATGAAAGGTCAGACCTGGCTGCCCCTGTGCGTTCCCCTTTCCTCCCCTGCCTTCCCCCCTTCCCCTGCAGACCCGCTCAGGGATTGTTCTGTGGTACAAAATACTTAGGTGGGTGGGGATGAAGGCAATTTTTGCCTATGTTTGCTTTAGACACTGGGTGAATTTTAACCCCAAATGAAAGACAGCACTTTGTGTTTCAGCCTATGAGGCTTTCAAAGTGTAATGTTTCTAATATCTCTTTTTGCCCTCGCTTCCCTCAATATGCTACCTGAATTGCATTTCCAGCATGATATAACTTTGATAGTTTTTCTGCTTTTCTCATTCCCCTATCATACTCAATTCTCTCTGAGAGTTTTTCCATCATCCAAAATACTAATTTCCTGATGTTTTGTTTCCATGGCCAGTGTAAGCTATGTAAGACCTCAAATAAGGTTATTTTCTTGCAAAAGTAAAATAGAGATTTAGGTTCCTCCAAATAAAGTTGAAGTTCATCCAAACAGGAATATTCATGACACAGATGGGTCAAAGCGAGTCTGGTTCACAAGAATTAAATGAGTCGACCCAAATTAGGAAGCACTGTTGTGATCCTGCGTACACAGAAGAAAATCACAGTCTCATTTTACCTCACTACAATAAATACCTAGTTCCATCAGATAATGCATATTAAGTGCAGATTGAGTCTTTTTACATACAGCGTGCAATAAATTGGTCTGAGGAAGCTGCAATCTGAGCAGCAAGATGGAGAGACAGACAGACCTGACAGAACTGGTTTACAAAGATGAGGACTTGAGGTGCAAACACTTTGCACGAGGTCACAAAAACTGTCTGCTGCTGAGCCAGATCCTGCCCTTCCCAGACCTTGTCCCGTGTCTTATGCATAAAATCACCACCCTCTTCTTATGCCAACTCCAGGCATTTTCCTAACACAAATTTCACCTCTGCTCTACACTGCAGTGTTTTGGAAAACTGCAGTTATGCACGGGCCCAAGGATATGTGAAAGGTGCATACCCTGGATAAATTTGGAAAGAGCAACTTTTATTTATATATACCAGCAAGTGCTTGTAAACTTCCCCTGCAGCGTTATTTTGGTCTGCTAGCACAAATTTGTCAGCTGCTGCGAGATATTTCTGTGAGCTGAGAGGAGGATGCTTTTCTGGGCTGGAGCGACACAGGCGCAGACCAGTGGGCTTCCCGCTTTGAGGGCTCCTAGGGACAGGCAACCTCCCTGCATTATCAGGGCTCCTCTCTCAGGTCTGGCTTTTGGGCTGCTGATCAGCAAACGTCGTCAGCGCAGCCCTGAGAGATCACAGCAGGTCAAAGGTCGGTATTTTATTTTCTGTTTTAGTTTTGTTTTCATAGAGGGATGAAGCAATTAAAAGATCAGTGAAGCTACCCTGAATTTTTGAGTTTTTATACTATGCTCGCTTCCCCAGACAGAGTGCCTATGCCTTTTCAGGGGCCTACAGACACTTAACGAATGCTTTTAGGATTGTCTTCCACTTTTCTTCTATACCATGTGCTCTTATTGTGCTTTTTAACCTTTCAAACATTATTTAAAATACTATTGGCTTGGACATCTTGTTAGGTCTCCATTAGTAATATCTTTCTCATATTTCAGGTTTTTCTCTTAAAAAGTGATGATGTTTCACCCTATGATGAACTTGTGCGTCTCCCGGCAAACAAGAAGAGAACTAAGTAAACCAGCCAGACAAATCTTGGGTATTTGTTGGATCTAATGGTGCTATTGGTTTGCTGATTTTTTTTTTTTTTTTTTTTTTGGACAAAGAAGGAGCTGGCTCTGTTGTTATAATTTGCAATATTGATTTGGAAATTAGCACCCCTGTTAATCTTTAGGTTCCTTACTGTCATCTTTCCTGTTAGTCTATATAGAAGGAACGTAATATTAATTTTCACAGCTTTCACTATGTTGTATAGAAATGAGAAAGATTTTAACTTAGAGTGTACAATAATGCCCACTTAAACTTACTACCTCTTGTAGATCACCATTTGTGAAAACTTCTCTTCTGAGACTGTATTTGTCAATGTTTTCTTTTGTGTGACAATTATTTCTTGGTTAAGTACATGGAAGAACACAATGCTTTTGAGGAAGGGGTAGGAGAGACATATGCATTGCTCTTCATTAATGAATGGCTGTGCTTTGCTATGGGCAAAAGAAAGACCTTTTCTGCATTCCAGGTTAAAAGTGTGGGGAGGAGTAGGTCACTCCATTCCTCTTTTAAGCTCAGGAGTTATTACAGCTTTCTGTACACAGGGATGAGTGAGCTCCAGGGAGCTAATAAGAACCCATTTTGTGCAGACAAGTGGTAAGAGATGGATGAAGATGAAGAATGAACAGAAGCATAATTCACTAGCGTACCGGATGGCATAATGACATTGATGCTTCTTGGCTCATATATCACCCCAGGTGCAGATATGTGTCACTTCATTTCTGTGCAGCGCAATGGAGAGTCCGTAAGGGATATTATGACTTCTTAAGTCACTATCTCTCAGCCAGATTGCTTTGGGGGCAATGCAATTACATGCTCTTCCGCCTATGGGGTTGATAGCAAACTGACACTCCCGCCCTCAGCTAGAAGAGCGATCAGTTAAGGATGACAGTGTTGCATAAACAGTTAAGTTAGTCCTGTGTCTTGTCTGTCCTGCGGTGCTGTATCAGCTTCACCTCTGCTGGAGTGGAGCCTGGGAGCCCCTGTGGCTAACGCTACCTTTCTCAAATTGCTGTGATGCAGACGTCAAATACCTAGTACCTCCTACAAGGCGTAAATCAGGATTTTTCCCTCTGTATCACAAATATGCAGATCTAGTCTGTTCTTTCCAAATGCGGCAGACGAAAATCTTGTCTAGATACTGAACATGAAGCTGTTGACAAGTAGAGAAGGGCAATCTGAATTTTACATAGTCTCAGAAGATCTTAAATGTTCCCTAGGGGTCTGACCTTGTGTTCCTTACCCCTGCACATCTTTTTTTTTTCTTCTCCTAATGGACCCATGTGGAACTATGCCTAGGGACAACACACATGACTAAGAGTTGCAGGACCAAGACTGTATTTTTTGTGACACAATTTAATGTTGCCAGTAGGCCACATCAACACATGTAAGAAATGGAAAATCCTGATGTGTATTGAGCATTGAATTTTCACAGTAAATCAATAAATCTAAATAAAGTCAGATCTCAATTACCCGCACAAGATATACTCTTGTTGATGTTATTCAGAACGTGCATTTTATTGCCTTGCAAACATCTGAAAGGAATTCAGTTTTCGACAACTTTAGGCTTTGGCGTGGCATAATGGTTTAGTTTTGTAACAACAAGCTGAAATATTGACTGTCACGGAATTGACTGTCAAACTGAACTTTGTGGGTTTTGCTTTGTTTACAAATTAAAACTGTCTTCTCATTTTCAGCTCTGCATACCATACCTGTGTTCTGAGCAATACATAGTTTGAAAACTGTGTACTGCAACATGAAAAAGACTGCTTCTATATACTGTGATTAAATGTAGGACTAAAAAGCCACAAGTGCAAGCCATATGGGACAGGGTGGCTTATCTGCAATATAAGGCATTTCTTCTACCTTTGATGTCCGGACATGAAAAGAAAGTGGCACTGAAGTATAATTTTAAATTAATCTAAACATACTACAACAGACAACAGCGTTGTTTGAATATGTGATTAATTTTGCTGTAAATCTCTAATATTAATAAATAGACCCTTTTAAATGTCTCAAGAATGCAATTGCATGGGTGGCTCTCAGAAACAAGGTACAAGTGCTATTCTTCCATTGCAACTCCTAGAACATCAGTCGTGATGTAATATGAGTCTCAAAAAGTAAATACAAAGCTGATGTTGCATCATGTAGTTGAGCTTTTATTTATAGAAAGAATTAGAAAGTTAATGATAAAAATACTCATATGTATATGAAAGGCCACTGATAAAAACGGAAGTTTTGCTTGTTTTGAGGAACAATCACTGAATAAAATTTCATTCTTTCTCCCTGAAATGAGACTTAATTTGGTTTGCATTACATATCACTTATATACAATTATGTTTCGTTCAAATATAGGTCCATCTTGATTGATAGCCCCTTATCAAGAAGGGCTACGAGAACACTCTCTAAAATTTCAGTCTATAGCAGTGTATCAAATAAGGTATGACTTTTATGTCCATTGCTTCAGGAGGATATTTAAAAAACAGATGTGGTTTTTAACTGGTGTTTTAAATGAATATTTTACACCTTTGTGCATCTCTTATCTATAACATTAGAAATAAATGTATCTTTTTCACAGTCACTGACTGCACTGTGTATCAAACAGCAGCATCTAGATAGGTGGCAGTGCCAATGGAGGAGGGTGACTTCTGTTGTTTACTTCAGGTGTAGCCTGGGACCAACATATTATTTCCTCTACAACGCTGTCTGGTTTGATCTGTGTCGTTACCAGGGATTACTAGGAAGAATATAAATACTTGTGCTCCAGCAAGCTGACAGGTCCCCAGCTCATGGTGTTAATCACGGGTGGTTCTCTAGCACTGTACCATAATTTCCCAAAGCAGGTTTCTTCAGCAGATATAATATACCGAAAAAAGATGCAGAAACATATGGTAATCTTATCAAATGCCTACGCTTATGGTTACAGGAGGAAAGGCATTTTTAGAGGAGAGGATACTGAAAGGCAATGGTTTATTGCATATCATCAGCTTGAGCCATCTCAATTTTTCCACAGTAGGAAATCTGATCTAGAGCATATGGTGAGTTCACATGCAAAAGCATGATAGACTTAAAATGGCAGTTCTTAATTAGCACCTTATTAGTGTTCAGGTGCTAGCCATGTTTAGCAACAGCATGAAATATATGGCCTAGATTTTTGCATTCAGACTGGAATTAGACTTGTTTAAACATATTTTGCTACCTAAATTGGGATTGATTTTACTGATGGCAGTAGCGGATAGCATAGAGGTTTTACAATGCTAAATTACACTATACTTTTGAAATCCTTGAACTATCTTTTGGACTACTGGAAACTAAACCAAAAATCTATGTCAATGTACTACAAATGTTCTGCAGGCTGCACTTGCTTTTTCCACACAAAATTTTTAGATAAAATATCTAAACTTGCCAGAAGTTTGACAAAGATAATTGCAGTACTGTTGCTAAGCATTCTCTATAAGCAATCTGTATTCAGTTTACAGACAGTTACAATTAGAGAGTAAAACGGGAAAATGACTTCTTCTAGTTAGATGCTTGAAATAATTTTTTTCTAACATTGATTTTATCAAAACAAAGATTATGTTACTTATGATTTAGTCCTGTCAATGTACATCACAGATGAAGAATTACAGGATGAGTAGGGATAGAGGAAAAGCTGTTACCTTACAAAAGAGGCCCTGAAACACCACAGAGGTAGTATTGTTAATGATAAAAAAGCCTTGGCTTACCTGAATGGTTTACCGGCTAGGCAATCTATATTACTCATCTAAACCATTTCACAAGGTACACTCTAGCTTTCCATTTGACATTAAAAAAAAAAAAAAAAAATCACTGTTAACAAAATTGTAAACAAAAGCAGCAGGAGATCAGTCTGTCCAGTTGCAGATAACAAGTACCTAAGATTTACTATGTAGTAACCACATTGGAGGACTAGTTCTACTAGAAAACAGAAAATTATATTCTTGCTGAATGAAAGTGCTACACACAAAGTTCCAACACACTGTTTGGGGGAGTTGATTACTGTACTTGCCTGTCCATTTAAACCTAGAAACCTAAGGCATTTAGCAGTCTCTTGCTTAGCCATAATGTCTTCAATTAGGTAGGGCAGGGTGGGGTTATTAGTTGCAGATCTTGTAGATGACTTTAGGAAGTAGAGGATGATTTAAAACACCTGGGCTGCCTGAAAGCCAAGCCCACCTAATTATTATAGGCCCTCTCTGCTGAGTACTAGTTGATCTGCATGAGACACAGAAGCTGATGGGAAGAGACAGAAAAAAGGATGCACAAGTAAAGGCCGTCAGAAATTGTAAGTTCTTTTATTGACTGAATAATATAAGATGGTTTCTGCTGATTTGTATGTGGTAAAATACATTGATAGAGGGAACAAAACCAAACAAACAAAAAAAAGGCACTCTTTTTGTTAGTAGCAATGTGAGGTAGGATGCTTACAGTTTGCCCAGAACTAGTCCCTAACTGATTTTTCAGAAACATGTAACATGAGGTAAGGTAGCTGTTCAAATCAATACTAATAGTCTTTCTAACTTGTTTAATGGCTGAAATAGAGTAAAAGCAAAGCTGAAAAAAACCTCCCTGTGATAAATGATGTATCTGGCTATTGTTTTTTCTTGTTGTGGTCAAATTCATGTGAACGAGTGCTACCTGTTTTTTTCTGGGGGGGGAATATTCACTGATGCTGGTAATTTTTGTTTAATTCTGTGGGTGGCTATAGTCATACTCAGGTTTGAAACTTCTGGGTTTTTTTTTGGTTTTTTTTTCGTGACAATACCAGTCACGTAACATCACTTAAGTTCCTTAAATGAATAAATTTAGGGAATGTGAGCACTTCTAGCACAAGCTGTTGCCCAAAATGGCAGCTTGAGTAAGCAAAGAGAGTGTTATAGAGATGAACTGATTAAAAAAAAAAAAGGGAAAGAAAAAAGCTGTTATTACATTTAGAGGTTTGACTATTCACCAGAAATGAACGCAGAGGTTGCATGTTTTTTCATTAGTTTCACTAGAAAGTAGTGTGCCTAAGCAAATTAGTTAAAGCTGTTTAGAGAACTAAATATGACTGTGGGAGGATAATTTTAGTGTCTAATCTCACACAGTCATGCCAAGCTAATTTTATTCTCTCTTTTCCCTTTTTAGCTCAATGCATTTATATAAAACCAAGACAACTTACTTTCTGTCTTTATAAATATATATATATGGAGAGTGGTATATATATTGTATGTTCGTATATATAGAAATATTTATATAGATATAAAACATCAGCTGTAATACTAAAATACAGTAAAATATCTAAAATATACATATAGATTAGGGGGAGGGAAGAAAAATAAATGTAAATTTGAACTGTGGATTTCTTTCTTTTGGATGTTGTGTATTTGGTAACACCTCTAACTTGTTACCAATCTGTTTTAGCATATTTAAGGAGTAAACCAAAAGAAATCAGTTATGTGTTTTGACTCAGATCGTTATATGATATGCATTGATATGTTCTCCATTTGAGTAACTTATGTAACTTGTGTTATGACAAAAGCTAAAGGGTGTCTTGTTTTGTTTTAAATTTCAAGGCCCTGTTATGGTAAACATTGCCTTTATGTGATATGGGGGAAGTGAGGATAATCTAGTCCCTATGAGTAGGAAAGAAAGGAATTGCAATGCTTTTTAATGGACATTGTCAATTTTCAGAACCCAGTGATTATCAGAGGAGTGATCTGAAAAGGAGAAGAAGATATAAGGGATAGGATTTAAAAAAAAATTTTTTTTCTTATCATTTTTCAGCTAACAATAACCAACTTTCTATTGGCTCTTTTCTCTGGAAGACTTATCTGAGTTTTTGTCATATTTAGTGTTTTTCCACCCCTCCAAAATAAGACTCATCACTTCTGGTATCGTTGCTAGAACATAACAGTACAGGAAACATAAAGACAAAATCCGTCTAAGGAGGTAGTCATTAAATGATCTTTACTTTCTTGTTAAAACGGGGGATAGTGACTTTGAACATAAGCTGCAGGATATGAGTATGCCATACCAAAACAGGCTATGCAAAGGAAGAAACTACCAGCAGAAAACTTTGTTGCACAGCATGGATTGTGCATTTTGATATTTTTTTCCAATGAACTTATAGGCAAAGGTTTTATTATTTAGTCATCTCTGTCAGAAACCATTGCTTCTGTAAGAAGGCAAATGTTTCATTAGACTGATGGGTGCGCTCGTAAGAAAAAGATTGTATTGCAGTTTTACTTCTAATAGTGATATCTTGTTATTTACTTAATACTGTTTTATATAGAAAAAAGCCTTTTCTTTCTCTGTGTGTTATCAAGAGCTGTATTTCTCAGAAAGCGAGTATAAAGCCTTATGGACATTTAGCCACAAAGACTGGCTGCTATATAGCATTTAATCAGAGTAGCAGCAAAACTGTATGTGGGGCTGTAAGTGAACTTGCAATATCTACAGACACAGCAAAACAAGTTAAGGACAAAACAAGGTCTGATCAAGTACAACTTCACCCTCTGCTCTTGATTTCTCTTTCTATTGTTGAATGAAGTCAAATGCAAAGGGTTTTTTTAATGTTTTGTATACATTGTGTACATTTAAGTTGTAACAGCTAACATAATCGTATCTTTGCATAATCAAGAGCTTTGTTGTTTATATATACACCTGCAGTAGGTGAATGTGCATATGAGTGTGGGCTCACAAGCCTGTATGACTGCATAAAACAAGGACCGAGACCGCAGCCGTCACCTCTCTGCAATACAGCGCATAAGCAGGGTACTGCCGCAGGGCTCTCCTTGCAGTTTGTCATCACCTCTGCTGTTTTCCATGTGCCGTGTGCCATGGTCCGGCTCCCTGTGGGGCTGCGTGAGTGGCAAGGGGGTGGCTGTGGGGTAGGAGGGTGCTCTTACGGGTGGAAGGACAAGCCTTGCTCTTCTAGTGGTGGTGCAATGTGTTTGCTTAAAATCATCTTGGGACTGCAGCTCTAAAACCGCAGGAGAGACCTTTCATTCTTTCTTTGGTGAGAGGTTTGGACTGCATAAACCTAGCCGTAATGGCTTTTTATAATATTGAGGGACAATATTAAGAATTTGGTTTCTAATGTTTCAGTAGGTGTTTTTTGTGATGGAGAAAATTCAGTCACAGCGTGCAGATGCTGTCCTTAAAAGTGTTCTTGGTTTATGTCCTTGAAGAGTTTGTAGAGGAGGTTAAACAATTAAATGTAAAGAATTAGATGAGAAATATGTGAGGAATCTGCTGAATTACTTTTCTACCCGCAAAGCTATATTTTCACCTAAAGCAACCTTTGTGTTAGGTACATGCTAGCAGTAGACTCGGTACGGTAAAAGGATGCTGGTTGCTCCTGGAACATGCAGACAGCAGAGGGAAGAGAGTAACAGCCCTCAGCACAACATGAGGAAAATAGGAAAACAGTGAGGCTGTAGTGATGGGTGATTTCAATTTCTGGGAAAACTGAAAAGCATGGCACAATGAAAAATAAAATTATAGAAGAAATAAAGAGTTATTGACCTGCAGTGTCAGAATCCTAATAGGACTTGTCCTCTCCAATCTCAGCAAAAATGTGCAGTTAGTAGATTAGAAACAGCAGAGCTACTTGGTTCAAGTGACCCCATGATTAAATTCAATATAACTTAGAACACTAAGCCAAATATATCAAAACCACAATATGAATTCTCAAAGGTCTACTTTAAAGGTATATGGAAAAAACCTGTGAAAAATGGGTAAAGAAACAATAATGGACGATATTTCTGGTGAAGAATAAAGTTTTTTCTAACATTGCCAAGATGCAGTTTTTTGGGGGAAAGGAAGATGATGATGTGATTGTAGGGAATTCTCTTGTCCTTTCTTTAAACTCCTAATTTAATAAATCTGTTCCATTACTAAATTTCTGCTAAAATTATTGAGAGAGCCATAGCTGCAGCCATACCTGGGAGAGTGGGGACAGCAATCATTGTCTATTCATATCCATTTGATAACCATGGAAGGGTTGCTTGGGAGGTGGGTATTCCTCAGTTCTTGACTACAGCAAGGGACAGCCTTTGTAAAGGTTTCTGTTTTATTGTTCTGGCATCAAAGAAAAAAGACAAACATCTAGGAATCAAGCTGGAGAGGAACTGGCACTTCTAGAGATGCACTGGGTGTGGAGTGGTTATGTAGCTGTGGTATTAATGCATTTGCACTGTGACTCTGTTAAAATTAAATAGTTATCAGTGTAGACACTTGAACCATCTCTGGTTAGGTTTTAAACTTAGCACTCTGTATGTTATCATAGAATCATAAAACTAGACACGTGGTTGTACTTGTCCACGTAATTTGAATTTTCTTGGTTTTCTTTGCCCCTGTAATTTAAACATGTAATTGGACCAAATATTCCAACGATTTAAAATAAAATGAGGCTTCAGTGTGACTTTTATGACAAGAATAGATGCAGTGGCAAACTGTATCTTTGTAGAAGATAATACAGGGTACCGTGATCTGAGAAGCTATGTACAGGATCATAGCATGGCAGTTTTACGGTGCCTGAACTGCAGTTGTGTGCCCTTTGCTGGACTGGCTGTATTTGCCTGTTGTTGCTCAAGCTCCAGTCTGCTTCTCCAGACACACTGATGATAATTCATTTAATCTTGAGACAGAGGGGTTTTTCTGAGTGATATACAATGTAATACGCTTGCACCATCTCTCTTAATTTTTACATTTATACGATCATTTGTGTAAATAGGAAATACCATGGAGATTCACTAACCAAGTAGTTAGTGTATTTTTAGCACTTACAGCCTTTTTAAATTTACCTTTTATGCGTGATTAAGAACTTTTTATTCTCAAAAAATGTCTCCGGGGGATCAGTGCTCTGAGTGTTAATGTAAGGAAAAATAGTTTAATTTAAAATGTTTATTCTGCTGTTTCAATACCACTTTGAATTGAAGAGTCACTAACTCAGGGGGGAAAAAAGACAAAATTCTGTAGTTTAGATGACCAATCAAGCAATTAAAAAAAAAAAAAAAAGGCAAGATATGACAGTGCCTTTACCAAAGATTATCCACAAAGCCCATTCATCAACTAGTATAAACAGTTGTAGTTCCCATTGATTTCTCTAGAATAGTTATTTGTACTAGGTAAACATCTGAACTACGTTGAATAGCTAGAAGTAGAGTAATGGCTGAAATATTTATCATCTAATTTGCAGTCACGAAGAAAATGCATTTTAGCCCCCCTGAAATAACATGTACTTTATTAGTTTTCTGTATTTTGTGAATTTATCACTCATTCCTTCATATGACTAAAGAAAAGGAAACAAACTGTGGGTAATGAATTTACAGGAAAATGTAAGAAATAGAGAATTTTAAATAGTAAAAATCAACATAATTTTGATCTGACAAAAGAAATAATATATTTAGAATGAAAATGTTAAATAACTGTAAAATAACTTTAATTACACAATATAAAAAGTATTCCGAAAGGAATCTAAATGCTGCAGTGGTCTTGTCATTATTAGTGTTCAAAAAAACCTTAAGATTAACAATACGTCAAACTTCACGCAATCTAAAGCCTGTTGGAAAGATGTGTATCTTTGCCCCCACCACCCTGATTCTAAGAGGAAAAACTAATCTGAGCTCTAGTGGAAAACTAGTTTGGGGCGGGGAAGTGCTCAGAATGCTTAAAATTCAGATAAAACCTTCTCAACCTCTTCCCACTTTAACATACTGTTATGTCATGTAGAAAAGACAAAACTAGTCATAACTTATTGTAAGTGGGAAGAACTGCAGAATGACTATGTGCAAAAAAAAAAAAGTTACTGATCCTAATGTTTGCAAAGCCAATATTTTTGTAATTGGCATCTAACGTTTGTAATTTAAACAACATCAGCACTTTTTAACTGTAAAATAGCACACCAACTATCACAAGACTGGTAAAGGCTTTGAAGCATTCAGATTCTGCTGTGAGACTCCAATTTATGACCAAGGTAAAGTAAGTTTCATAGATTATAAAACTCCCTGTTGTTGAGATACCCCCTTATAGCTTGTCCCACATTTCAATGAGTGTGGGCTGTGGGTTTCTTTGGGGTTTTTTAACATTTTTTTTCCAGATGACAGTCTCTCATCTTATTTCATATTTTATTTTTTTCTTTAATCCACATTACGTAGTACCTAACAGCTTCTATTTTCCTGGGACAAGTTGTGCTAGCTGCCAAAAAAAACCCAGAGCATGACTTTTACAGTATTAAAGTCAAAGCCAATATGGAAAGAGAAGGGAGGAGTTAAACAGCTGTGTAGGAATTAAGTGGGAGGAGGAGGTGTCTTTGTACACTAGAACATAATGAAAGATGCTGACAATGTATAATATTATGACATGATGTCAAAATAAAATGTTCATCTCATTTCTAAACTAGATGTAGTGTTCTACATAGTAGTAATGAGGCTGTTCTCGTGCATCAGTCTGCTTGAACATCTGAACTACCAGTTAGTAGCCAGGGATCTGGGTCATGCCTCTTCTTTTCAGCTCTCTTTTTCTATATCTGGCAAAGAGATTGTCTTGTGGCCAGTAGTAGCATGGTGGGGAGTGAAACTTAAGCACTGTTTCATCGCTTGCCGCATGTTGATCTGCTTGTAGCCTTTGCATCATTTCAGACTCCAGTGTTTTGCACTACTCTGAGTTATTACCTTTACAGTATCACCTAAAACCCCATTCCTATCTTTCAAATTTAGGGGGTCAACCCTGACAATGGCAAAGGAAAAGGACAAATATGCCTAGTAAAAAATGCTATCTTGATAACTAACTTTCATGGGTTTCCCCCAGCTGTATTTGTTACTTGAATTGTCAGATCTTTTTCCTGGATCGTCTGTAAGCCTTTCAGAGAAGGAAGGGTTGCCTTTGGATAAGGGCTCTGTTCAGACCAGACCTTCTCTCTTCTTTTTAAGGTTTTGATATGTTCTTGTTTCTCATCACACATTTCAAAATCATTCAAAATTGATTTGAAAAATAAGAGGAATGGAAAGAGCAGTTTACTAGCAAAACTTAGAGTATTTGCTGTAGACTAGTTGAGTATAAGAGTACGAACCGGGATCTCCTGATTCTTGATAAATGCCTTGCAGGGAAGGCTATTGCCCAGTCTGGATAGGTTCTCACTGCCACTGACCAGAAATGCTATCCTGCACCTGAGAAGAGTTGGGCATCACAAGCGTTGGAGGACTGCTTTGTGTTAAATTTATTTTCATACCAGGATTTTCAAAGCGGTCTTTGGGAGCTAGTTCTGCTCATTTCACTGAAATTATAGGTTATGGCAGAATAATTCTAATGCATGTCTGAAACTTACAACTTTTTTTTAATGTCAAAATAAATATCTGGATTTAAAAAGAAGAATCTGCCTCAGATACTGTTTTTGGGATCCTGGCGAGTGTTCATAAGGACGTACATGACAGAGCATTTGTTCTATAGCTCACAGGCATAACGGGTTGAGAGGTTCTCCACTTGTTCAATTTGCGGATTAACATCTAGATCAGCTAAAGGACGACGTTTTCTGAGTGTTACATCTGCAGTTCGCACTAAACATATGTAATGCCATATGGTCACCGAAGGGTTATGGACTTTTTTTTTTATTAGGAAAACTACCAGAGCTAATATTAGGTATGAAGTAGTATATACTGTGCACTCTTATGCCACAAAAATAGAAAAGAAACAAAGCAAAATTTTAAAAATAAGTTGAAAAAAATCAATTAAATCCCCCTTTCTTATTACTGTTTGTGTATAGAGGTGTGCAATGGCTATAATGAATCCTGCGGAGACAGTGAGATTAGACCTGTAAAACATATAGCTGTATTCTGTACATACTGGCAACTACAAAATGAAATACTCATGGTTTTACCTTGCATAGCAAATTGAAGTGCTGATTTCCAGGTATTTGTTCTTAATACCTCTTTGGGCAGAGCGGGGAAGAAGATGGGCAGTAACGCGCTGTCAGAGGACAAGCGTGCTCTCTGCAGAGTGTAATCTTAAACATTGTCTGGTGCTCTCTTAATCACATAGTATCTCACATTATCTCTTTCTATTTTTGTACTGCGCATATTTAGTACCCATTCATTTCATATATAACTCATGTGAGTAAGCTTTTAAGTATACAATGGTGAAAGATCTGAGAATACTAATTTTCATAACAAATTCCATCTTAGGGAGAAATGTCCACAGAACTGCGCGTTATATGGTATAGGCTTTGTACTGGGGGCCAGCGTCAGCCTTACAAGATCATATCATCACATGTATTAAGAACAGGACAGAACAATTTGAGTCATAAAATGCAGTCCTTGGGTACACCTACACAATGAATATTTAAGGCCTAAATTCATCCCAAAGGAATTAAGCAGCCAGGTATGTTTGTGTAGCCCTCAGATTTGCACGTACACCCTTTATGAGCAATTCTGCATACCCAGGCAATGTACCAGTATCTTCCGCTAGCAAATGGGTAAAGCTGGCAGCAGTTGTCCCATCTTTAATGAGCTTCTCGTTTTACATCTGTTGTGTCCAGCTGCAGTCCTGTTTTTCAATAAATTGATTTCTCTTCTCCACTTCCTCCTCCACAATCTTGCCCCCCTTCCCTTTATACTACAGGCTCTCTTGAGCAATCCTCATGCCCTCAGCTGTAACCATAGACATCCTAGGTATCCCTCAAGCCAGGGAAAGGGCTTAGTGATGCTGTTATTCCACCAGCCCCATCACTCTTAGCCAGAGCAGTCCCAAATAATATATATTTATTGTATGTATAATATGTATATATTATTATGTATATATATAAAAATATAACCCTTTCTGCCAGCATGGTAGAAAGCACCACGAGGCAGCACCAGTAACTACATGTTTTATGAACAATGAATATAAACAATGAGTGTATATTTTAGTACCTTTTAAAGCCAGCATGTATTCTGACATTGTTGGGCACCTTTTTTGGTAGACATTGGTCACAGTACCACCCCCAGCTGCTACGATATGGGATGTGATCCTGGCGGGTGCTGTGGTCTCAGGCACCGCTGCAGGGCTTGATCCAATATATATCTCCAGGGTCAGAGCAGACACTTGTATTGAAGTTGATACCAGACCAAAACAGCCTCCCAAAGTTTCCCAGTAAAGGACTTCAAATTCCCCTGTTTTCCTGCTTCAAATCTGTGTCTCTTTCAGAAAGTCCACAGAATATAACAGCCACCCCTGCCCCCAGACCCTGCAGAGCTCGACTCACCCCTTCTAATGCCAGACCCTCTGCACTGAAATATCTTCTTTTCCTGTTGTGTTTTTTTTTTTTTGTAGGTTTTTTTGTTTGTTTTAAATCTAAACAGAAACCTGTGTGAGTTGCCTCTTAATAACACACTTGGTTACCCATGGGCAGGTAGGAGGACAATTAAGTTGCTAAGTATAGGTGCCTACAGGTACTAAATTTGGGTAAAGGTACGATGTGTCTCTCATTCATAAACACCTGAAGTCAGCTCTCTGCTAACATTAGAATGGTAAATCTAACCATAAATTTAATATAATTCACTGTGCACATCTGCTCCGAAGCACTGACCAGGATACTATAACAAGCTTGAGACTTTTAATTTGGAAGAAAAAAAGCTATGAACTATGTGGCAAGAAACCAAAATAATTTTCAGAATCTTAGACTCATGAAAATATTTTCTGAGATGGGGCTGAAAACTGCTGGTTTGTTGAGGCTTTTTGAATCTCTGAGTTATTTAGCAAAGGTTTTCCTGTGTCTATAATACTCTAGGGGAATTAACAGCATTCAAAGATCTTTACATCTACAGTGCTAGACACAGGTTGTAATTAAAAAATAATTGTAGTTGTTAGTTTATGCCTAACTACAGGTAGCTTCTCATTAAATCAGTGCTTCATCATTTATCTGGTTTACTGGTTTTCAATTTCTGTGATTTTGCACAGTAACTAAAAAGTAATGCATTCTTTGTTTCTGAAAATCTTGAGTTATCACAGCAAGAGACATATGTTCAGCCAATGGAACTTAAATGTATTCAAATTAGGATCAAGCTAAGTCCTAAAACTGACTTATTAAAAACCAAAACAGATAAATATCAAAACATAGCAACTTTATTCAATATGGTTGAATGTCTGTGTTGTATTGATTAATCATTCCCAAATGTTTTCTTCAAGCAAGAATTGGTTGTTCTGAAAAACCTGAGATTGACTGGAGTTTGCTGAGTTTTGGGGTTTGTTTTTTTGGTTTGTTGGTTTTTTTTTTTTTTAACAAAGTGATCTTGATTAGAACCAAGATAAAAAAATCACAATTTACATCTAGTGGGAAACTCCAGTATTCCAACACTTGTCTTTTCCCAAATTTGGTCAAACTTGAAATACTGAAATTTCACACAATTTTGTTAACAAGAGCTCAGGAAAAAGTAATCAATGAGGAAACAGTGAAAGATACTTTCTGAGTGATTTCAGTATTAAATTGCACTTTCTGTGCTACTGATGTGCCTGCTGAGTAGTAGTTCAAAAATCTCATGGACTGATTCTCCTTCCTTGGCTCCCTGAACTAACTTCACCTCCCTAGGTGCAACCTGTGTGGACTAGCGTAGAGAATTTTTCTAAAGGGAAACTCTGATCGACAAGGTCATGGGGGACAGAATGCAATAAAAGAGGAAAGGAGTTTTCTTCAGGACATGGGTGGGAGAGCAACTTGGAGTGATTTGCTGTTTAATGAAATAACAGCAAAGGAAGCAAACATCATTCCAACATCAAGCAATAGAATTTGCTGGAAAAAAAAACCCAAGTCATTTCTTCCAGTGAATACAACTTAAAAATAGAGGCAGAGTATTGGAAGGCGCTAGATCAATCAGCTAGTGGAAATTGTGCTGACTATATTAAGATTTTTAGCTGTGCATGCAGAAAGGAACTGAATCCCAGAGGCTATGCCTGCATTGCACCTAGGACTTCTGGTTTGCACCATCAAGAGAGGCGGCAGTGGAGACTCTGTGCCCTGACACAGGGCTGTGGGGTGGCCACAGCACCCGGATTAGGAGCAGGTGTAACAGCAGAGTAGAAGTAATGATGACATTGCAGTGGTTTGTCTTTCGTTCCTATTTGTAATTCTTCTGGTCACTATGACATGTTGACGTATCAGTTTGGAATATGCTTATACTAGATGATATGGATGTTTTGATTGAGCAGCTATGAGGTTGGATTTTTCTGACCTCAGCAAGTTTAATAAGATATTTATAAGATCACTGCAACCCTAATGATATTATTAATGTAGGTATGATATACACAGAAGTGAATTATAGTCTAATAAATAGAATAAAATGCACTGTAAAACAAATGCTTTATAGCTTTAAATGAATATATGAAATACATGGATTGGTTTACGAAATGACAGGCTTTAAAATGTGTTCTTCAGTTCTTTCCCTGATACACTGGTTTCAACATCAGTTAATATCATGTCCTGCCAGGCCAAAGAGATTGCGAAGATGAAAAGTCTGGCTTTTGCTTTGGGTCAGGAAGAGAGGCAGTAGCTCTTACAGCGACTGTGATGTTTTTTCACTGAAAAATAGATTTCAGTGGAAAATTCCTGCCCAGCTCTAACTTTTGTTGATCACTATGCACAGTAGTTTCCTGGTAGGCACAGCCATCAAGTATGAAGTCTCGGCTGAGCCCAGCCGTGGAGGCAGGCAGCTTCCAGCACCCTCAGCCTTTCCTGGCCGGTAGGCAGCCGCGGCGGCTTCAGGACACACTAATTAGCTCCAGCCAGCGCTTACCAGCAAAGCAGTCCACTGAGATCTCTGGTCTCAGCTCAGCTTTTGCTTTCACTTTAATTTGGAAGATGGTATTAAGTATCTAAGGAAAACGTGTCCTTTAAGCTATGCTCAGTGGGCAAAAGGGATATTCAGAAGTTTGTTTTTTTTTCTGAAGACTCTAATAAGATTTCAATAGAAAAGTATTCATATGTCTCTTTATTAGCTTATTTGTCAAGCTTCATTTTTTTTAAGCCATGAAAAACATATATTTTTTTTAGCAAAATTCATTGTAAGTCCTGTAGGGTTTTGTATGTGCCGACAAATATTTATTTAAACACACAAAACATCAGGAGATTACTTACATGCCTAAAATTACACCCATCCTTAAATACCATGCTTGTTGGACGTGTGTGAGAAATTTCAGAAAACAAGTGCCTGTGCTCTGACTATACTAAAATATTTAATTTCAGAACTAAGCCCTTACCCATCTCTCCTTTGTTATTAACATGTTACATGATAAATGCATCGCAATATAAAGAAAGCACAGTGAACAGTTAATCCCCAGCTAGCTACGGGTGCTTTCTGGATGGTGGCAGGCCTGCGCCGCAGCTGCAAAGCCCCTCGCTGTGGCCGGGGAGCCGGGCGCAGCAGCACCAGATGGCCCTGCAGACAGTCGGCGCAGGACCAGCAGAAGCCCAGCGACAGCCCCGTGAGCCAGAGCTGGTTTCGTCCTGTGGTTTCCACTCCACACAGCTCAACACTCAGTTCCTGGGAAGGCTTATTAGCTCCGGCACCGTGCCACGGGAGTTCAGAGCATCGGCGTGGGGCCGTCGTTGCGCTCGGGCTAATAAGATCCTACTGGAGCAAAGTGACGAGGAGCACAGTGCAGAGACGATTTAGTGGCTGTACGAGGAACCAGCCCGGGTCTGTGGGGGACAGATCTGAACTGCAGCTTACGAGCCCTGCTTGATTCCAGCTGAGCCTACAGAGCCATTTAGATCCCTGCAATATGTCTATAATCTTGGATTTTTCATTACCCAGAGTATTCCAGTTCCCTGTTATGTCAGGTAACAAGAAGCTGGCTGTAGCTAGCAGGGCTGGACTACTTGTAAATACTTGAACTGCCTGACTCTTTTTTTTTTTTTTTTTTTTGTCTTGCATCTTTGCACTTGACTAATTTCACATTCCTGCTAGTTGTTGCATTTAATATTCTATTTGTGTTTTCCATTCTGCTGCTACCAATATATGCACCTTCACCAACATTACTGCTAATGACTTTCTCTTCTTTTCATCAATAAAACACGTATTCTCTGGAGTGACAGTAAGATCATCTGCTAGAAACCATATTACTGTTAATAAGATAATACAAAGAAGAAGGAAAATTTATTTCAGCCTGGCAGCTGTAGCATCATTTTAGTACTGGCGCTTGCGTGCATGTTGGCAGCGGGGGGGAGGCTTTCTTCTTCCTTCCATTTTCGGAAGTGGGTTTGTGGTTCATTTGCTAGAACTGCATTACCATAAGCCTTAAGAGGTTAATTTTTCTGTAATATCTATGCACCAAATGTGCCAAAACCAGAGATAACAGATAATACAAGTATTTTGATGGGCAGCATGAAATACAGCCTGTGAAATGAGGGGCTTATCCTCTGGTAGCTGATTTCATGGGCATCCTTGTCTACTCAGAATATCTATCTCTACCTCTGCCGTGGAACAAAGGCATTATTTATAATAGAAGTTTCTTCATGTGCAGAGAGCATTGTCAGAAGTTTGTGTGAGCAGAAAAATGGGTAAGCAGTAATGATAGAGTCTGGTTGTACATGCATATCTGACTGTTCATGCAGGTATCTCAATGGCCAGCCCTCAACAACGTAGCGTGGAATTACATCCCAAGTACAGAAACGTAACAAGGTTTTGTGGGCCACAAATGATAAGCTGACCTTTGACAACTAATCTGGCTCTATCAGGGAAAAAATGAAAAATTTTATAGTGCCTTTTGTTTTCTGTGTGCTTTGTGGTAAATGATACATTAGCCTGTAATCTTTTCTATGGTCAAAAGTGCTACCGTGCTTGTCTGTTTCGCACAGGTTACGATGCCCATAATCTGCTGCCTGTGTTCTCTCTTTTGGACAAAAAAATACAGAAGTGGTCATTAGTCATATAAATCCCCAGTTTCTACAAAGCCAGTTTAATCATATTAATTCACTAATTTACATACATGAGAAAGCAAATGGTCTAGTGATTAGGCAACGGACACTGAGCCATGTAGGAGACGCTGTCCCTCCTGCAGTGCAGTGCAGAATGGAGCCTCCAGAAAATGCTCACGCTTGGGGTAGCGTGTTGGTTTAGGTTGATTGTAAGCCCCCCGCTTCTGCGCCAGCTCTGCTTTCTCCTGCTCTCTGCAGCAGCAAATGACTGTGCACGTGGCTGGGTGTGAACACAGAAATAAGAGGTTTTGTCAAGCTGATGAGTTGCTAGCAGCTTGAATTTTCAATCTTTTTCCTAGGAAAGCTGGATATTTTTTTCGGTGTACAGTTATTCTCGCAGCTACAGTCTGCACAAGCAGGAACCCTCAGGTGTGTGCGTGGGGTATTGCAAGGTAGTAAAGTGCTGGGCAGCCACTGATTGTTTTTTCAAAAAACAAACAAACAAAAATTGGCCAGCCAGGGTCCTGGTTGGAGTGTTTTGGTAGGATGTGGATCCTCAATGGGTGCCTGTTGCCAAAGATGTTTGGTGTCCATGATTCCCAGCCCTGGCCACTTTTGGTCCTGTTGATTCCTCCCTACAAGAGGACCACTGATATGTTAAGATACTTTAAAAAGTAATAATGATTAGTGTGCCTAAACTGGTTCCTACATAGTGGAGAATAAACTTCTCTGGACATTTCTTTATGCCAACAGAAATAAAAAAAATAGATCATCCCAACTCTGACTGGAGGCCATATTATAATGTTCATGATGACTTTTGCCTTTCACCACAGTTATTCTCAGTAGCTACAAGCATATGTAGCAAAAGAAAAAACACTATCATATGCCTATAACGCCTTAAAAAGAGAAAGAATTGCAACAGACCACTGAATCTGCAAACAGAGCAAGACAGATTCCCTAAAAATGCAAAGAAATACGATAATGCATAAAATAGTAAAAAAAGACAAGGTTAAAAAGTTTATTTGCATACATTCATATGATGAAGAAATAGAGTAAATCAACATTTTATTTTTTAGTTTTATCTGAAGATTTTAATAATTGATTTATAACTAGCTTGTCTAAAAAGAGCATAATTTTGTTTAAGTATGTACTTTCAAACATTAATATAAGCACTTGCCATATGTTTCTAAAATGGTAATTATAAAAAGGGCCCTTTTAATGGCTGAGATTTTGCCTAGAAATTATGCCAACAGACTCCCATAAGAGTTCAAGCATGTGCCTTCTGCTTTTGGGGCATTAAGTTTCAATCCTGCTGGGTTTTGTTGTATAAAATTCCTATTCATAGAGTAATTCTAATTAATTCCTGACCCTCCCGAAAGGAATTCCCCCTTGTCCAAAACCTTTCCAAGGTAAAGGAAGTGTCTTTTAAGAGTACAGTAATAACCCTCTGAAGCTGCAGTAGCTCTAAAGATATTTTCAGATGTGTACTAAAATATATACAATCAATTGCCTTTCAGCGTGTGGCTGACCTAGAGAACGATCCCCCAAGCTAAGTGCTTGTATGAACATTAAAGCTGGTTGTGTGTTCACTTATCCTACTCAAGGGATATTACTCATAAAATCGAGAATCAACATAAAATATTGGAAATGCTTATGCTACAAATTTTACAATCTCTTGAAGAGTCAACCTGTGTCTTCCCTTGAGTAAGATATGCATGGGTACGGTCTTCCCTGAGCTATGGATCACAACTATAAACAAACAAGCTTTCTGTTAGCAGCACAGTTTTCTTGCATCAATGGTCAACTTATGCAAGGGAAACGGAAGCCATTTGAGGAAGAAGTACTCTCCATGCGATGTGCCTAGAAGAATTGCAATAATCACTCATGCTACTTATTCCTTTTAATTAGCGGCTATTGTCTCAATTTTGCTTTGTCCTTTAATCTTTAAGAGGTTTGCTTAAATATAGAGAGAGACTTGTGCCTGTGGCGAGTGCGAGAAACCATTCCTATCTAAGTAGAGAAGGGCTCTGTGGGGTGTAAGAAGGTACACAAACAATGTTTGTAGAAATCCTGCTACTAAAATGCACGAGAGAGCTCTTTATCTCTGAGCAATGCTTCTAGGTTTGCAATGTTGATTTTGTTTCCCCTTGTTGACTTGGTCACACAGACTCCTCAGCTACTGTCAGGATTTGCTCTTTCAGAGTACATCCAAGTAGTATGCGGTTAATTCCTAGGTTTTTTTAGGCTATGCAGAAGGTTTCTGACTTCCCCTGAACGTGGAAGATGCTGGATGAGTGTGCTGCAATCCAAAAAGGTGTACACGATCTGGTGGGTTGACCCCATCGCCCATGTGGGTGCCTGCAATCTGATGGGTTGACCCCATCAGCTTGAACGTCAAGATTTCTTATGTCTCTCACTTGCCACATCATGTGCTTTCATGTATGAGCTGATGCCTGTTTCACACAGCTGATTAATTACCCTTGCTTATGATTTCAAAATATTCCTTCCTTAAAGTAGAGTTTTTAGTAAATGGCAGGGAGAGGGAGAGAGATCTTTTGGTGAGTTCCTGTGCAGACACAAATAATTTGGCCTTAGATACGTGGTGAATAAGTATATATAATGGCTTATTTTTAATTCAAGGTAACATTTGCTGTTAATAGAATGAGTAATTAATTTTAGGTTTTTGTGTGTGTTAAATGTGCTTCCAAGTTATTTTAAACTTGCCCACGAAGCTGGCTTAAAAATGTATGTTGGGTGTTTATTATACTTTTAAGAATTATTTAAGTAGAAAGAGGCATGCTACCAATGATACAGGTTATGCAAAAAATTATGCTATTTGTAAATGCACATGCTAATTAGATAGTACAGAGCCATTAGTAATAGGTCTGAGGTTTCAGTTAAAGATGATCGTTGCCTATAGAAGAAATGTCTACCAGCTTATTGTTAGTTATCTTACTGCTACTAACTCTACAGGACTGTGAGTATGGCAGCAAGCTATAAGTGCTGCAGAATTTTATACGTGTAGGTTGTTTTCCTGTTTTGCAAGCATAGAGTATTTCCTGTAACAATTTATGCATGACTGCTTATGAGGATAAACCTAATTAAACAGGTATTTAACTGGCCCTTCTTTATCTTTACTTTGCAGTCTACAGTTTGCTTCTAAACTGTTAGGGTTTTTTTTATTGCCACAAAAGTCTGGTATGCATTACTGTGTCTTCTGGCTTATATTTTAGCTAGATATTAATAAGAACCTCCACTTGTTTTTAAACTTTTCTTCTTTTGCATAGCTCCAGTGAATCCATCAAATATTTCATTATAACAGGTTCTTACCGTTCTGCTTCCTCTTGACACAGCTGTCAGATTCATAGTTAAAGCTGGAAGAAGTCTTTAATAACTGGACAACATTTTCCTTACCAGTGCAGAAGTACGAATGCCCTCATAACCTACTCTAAATGTTTCCCATGAGTGCTCAAGAGCAACAGCCAAACAGAATTTGATAGGTATAGTATATACTTCCACATATGTTATATTTATAGGTCTTGTAAAGTCATCTTTTTCTCACAACTCCTTCGATATCATTATTCCTGGGAGTGCAATTGATCAGTAAAAAGCTACTACATGCTACTTCACTGCAAAGGGTGAGGGGTGGCCACCAGTCCTTTCTTAGATCACGTACTTGCTCCATGTTTTGTCCTTATTTCTGGGTATGTGCTTCGTTATTATTACCTTATTAATTATTTGGGGTAGTGACCACATTTTGAACTGACAAGTGTGAATGCTAAAGCTTACAGAATGAATACATATTTTTGATATATGAATATATACACATATGTATGAACACTGACAGGCATCATTAGTGAAATGACACATTAGTGAAATTATCTTTCTCTGTGTGACATTCTCTTGGGTCCGACTTTCACCATAATCTATAAATGAAGAACTGAAGGAGGAATAAAGCATTCTGGAGCATGAATGGACCTTTAGGGTTGGCAGGTTTCATTTTCACATTACTAATTGTGGCTTGTTTTGCTCGGTCCTTGAGTGGGAGGAAGCTCTTTCATCCTACGTGCCAAATAGAAATAGTGGACACCACAGAAAAATTTATGCCTGCCCTTGCTAAAGCAAATACTGGGCAAAAATAATTGGCAGGCAAATCTTAATGAAGAGTAGTGACAGCCAAAGGAAGTGGTTGAATAATCTGTAGTCTTCAGCATTACTACTTGTCCCATGTCCGCTTCTGAGAAGGGTTACGACTTTGTCCCCCCAAACTGATCAACTTTGGTGGTGTCAGCAGCAGAACTGCTGATACCATCCAGTGCCCAGCTACTGAAATAGTTCAATACTTTCCTTGATTGCAGGTTTATTCCTCTGGGGAGGGGTAAGGAATGACTGAGGAGGAGACTAAGAAAATTAAACAAAAAGAATCATAGAATCATAGAATGGTTTGGGTTAGAAGGGACCTTAAAGATCACCTAGTTCCACTCCCCCTGCCATGGGCAGGGATACTTTCCACTAGATGAGGTTGCTCAAAGCCTCATCCAACCTGGCCTTTGGTGAGGGGTGTGTATTAATTGAAACCGGTTGTATACTCCTCATTGAAACCTTGGTGTTACCCAGAATAACTTTAGTTTCTCTCACAAATGAATAGTCAGAAGGTGTTCTGAGCAAGTGATGTTGTGCTGCTGTAGGAGTTGTGCAAGACCTGGATGAAGCAGGACTCATTTGCGATTGCTTGGCTCTGAGTGGCTACACAGCAAAATGCTTATAAATCATTGGAACAATCAGCAAAGAGATGTTGTATCCTCCAAAAAGCCTATTTTAATGAATTAATTTTCATATTTTTAATGCTCCAGTTACATTAAGATTTATATGCAACTGAGTTACATCTGCTGTGGGAAACAGCATTAGAATTTCTTGGCATTTATGTATTTAAATTCTTAACCATAATATTACATTAATGTAGTTGCACTGAATATTAAATTGATTTAAAGATATTAATACTATATACAATATACACTCCTTAGCGTGTAAATATCATAATGCAGTAACAAAATGCAAATGGGAAAATATTTTTCACGTTCTTGGTACAATTATTAGCTTTTTGCATTAATTCCTGATGGCTTATAATTATTATAGCAAGATGACCTGAATGAAATTCTTTGATTTATGAAAGTGCAAATGAGTTCTGAATCAATTCCTGGATCTTGTAGTGTTACAATACATCTCTGTCCTATGCCTTTTTTGAGTGGAGTGAGGGAACCCTTATAAAGCCATCCACAAAATAGCTACCTCTGGCAATGTATTTGATTTGAAATCATGAATGTTTCAGAAAAGACTGTTGTGGTCTTGTGAGCTAGAATAAGAAAGCCGCAAACCCTAACCTTTGTTTATATGGTGGAAAAATAAGTGCAGTCCTAACACAATTAGATATTTACAAAAATTATTGCATTTGAGTGATCTGTGTGAGCATAAACAAACTTAAAGTCCATTTGAAGGCATTCCCTGTCGGCTGTGTGTAAACCTGTAATCTTTGTGCTCAGATCCCTAAAAGGGCAGAAGACTATGATATGGCTATTGCCAGTACCAGTGAAAAACAAACAAGCAGAGATAAGGCAGTTGCCATCTCAAATGTCTCATGCATAAAAAGGAACTAGTCCCTCAGTCAAAAACTTTATATGCCAAATATCCTGTGGGGCTCTGCTAGACCTTAATTGGAACTGTGGAGATCTGGCTTCTCTTCCCTGTTGTGGTAAGGACGTGGATATGATCTTAAATAAAGCATATCACTTGTGAGACTCCATTTCTGAACACCACCACCCCCTACCCCCCTTTTCCTTTTTTACTTAAAAAGGGTTAAACCCTTCAGGGAAGAAACTTTCTTCTTTGTGTTGGTGTACCGCCTTGTCCTGATCTGAGTCGTCCCTCTGGGTGCTACTGTGATGCACACCATGCTCTAATCCAGCATCTGTACCATTAGAAATTCTTTTGAGAGAAAATAATGCATTTACAGCAATTAGGGATAATATTTCACTTATCTAAACTAACAATTCACCCACCACCACTGTAGTAGGTGCTTCTGCCAGGAATGCAGTAAGTAAATGTTGTCAAAAATAGATTATAATTTTTGCTGAAATTTTCAATGCTAATGCACCTTTTATGCAAAACAATCACTAGATTTTTTTTTTTCTAAATATTCTTCCCTTATGCAGAGACTGTTAATGGAAACACATTCTATACTGAAAACTGTTTACTGTTTGATTTTAAAAACAGCTTCTATAACACAGATCTCTTTAATGGAAATGTATTGTAAACACATACTGTTTACGATATACTATAAAATATTTTTATGCTGCAGCATTCTTTAATGGAAAAGTACTGTATATACTGAACTGATTATTTTCTATTAAAGCACATTAAACAAATCCTGTTTTAAACCAATATCTAGTTCATAATTTACATGAACAATTTTAGCTAAGCATTCTAAACACCACCAACTTCATACAGAAAAACCTTTTAAGGTATTTCTTGTTGACTAACTGTACAGTGATTTCTCATTTTCAACAGAAAAAGTGGGGAGATAAGAGTAATACCAGTTAGTTTTGAAGGCAGTCGCATTAAAACATGCTCACTTTCAAGGAGGTAAAAGCGTTCTCGAACGAAGTTATATTGAACTGCATCTGCAATCTTCCTTCTCTACTCTTGGATTAGGAGACTTCATTACTATTGCCCTTTCAGATAGACAGGGCTTATATTTATACAAATTCATGTACTAAAGGTCAACAACAGTGAAAATAACTCCATTAGGTAATAGCCTGAGTTCTTCAGTGACCCCCTCAAGAAAGATTTTGGCAGGAAAGAGGTGTGTTCTCTCAGGAGAAGGTGGGTTAATCCACAGACTTGCTTTCTCAGAGAAGCACTCTAAAGCAGCTTTGCGGCTGACACCCGCAGCTGCTCCACTGTGGACAACAGGAACCCTGTAGGCATGGCCCCATGCTGCTTCCTGGTAATCCCTGCTCCCTAAGGCTCTTCCCATCCTCCTCTTCATCGCAGTGCCCAAGTCTGCTGCCAGGTGGTCATGCTTGGGTCTTCCTCACCAAGCCCCTGCTGGCAGAGGGGCCGTCTGTTAGTTGAGCAGGGGGTTTTGTACTGAAGAGGGGGAAATATAAAAAGGAGCATCTCATAATCAGTCCTGGAAGGTCAGAAGTTTGAGATTCTTGGGTCCTTGGATGCCCCCTCCGCAAAGAAAGCAACTCGGTTACTGAGACAAGTAACCTTTATTTTCATGGTCAAGCCTTGTCCTGTCACAGGACTGGGAACTGCTAACAATGCAGTTACCAAGTCCTCCTATCCTCACTGTTTTTGCAAGAGGTAGTGACCTGTAAGAGCAAGCTGCCTGTTTTGTTTTTTGGGTTTTTTGTTTGTTTGTTTGTTTTCTCCCTTAAAATTCAGTTGCCCAGGGTTTAAATCTAAATGAAACTAAGTGGATCCTTTATTTCTCCAGTTTCCGCTCTGCAACCAAATAAACCTGTGAGTCTTTCCCAGGGCTGTACAAGGTGACAGCTTGAAATATTTATCTTTGAGTTCCATGAGATGGTACGCTGAGAGTCAGCACGCAGTTTAAATAGGAAAAGACATGTTCTATATTCTCTGCTTTGGAATGGACTGGTTACAGTCTGGAAAAGATCAGTTCTCCTCTTAAAGATTAAATATTACCATTGACCTAATTTAAGAATCACTGTTCTTTTAACACATTTGGGTTTTTATAGTTCCGGCACAGCAAATACTTTGGTAACACTCATTGGTGATGGAAGTTTTGGATCTGTAAAGCGGTGCACTGGAAACACAGGGATAATGTGGGCCAAAGAACTGATGTCGTGACTTGCTCTTTGATTTTTCAGTGCCCAAAGTTCCTGCTACCTTACAGAGAAGATAGTATTGAAAGTGCTGCATTCTATCTAAGCCTATTGCAGAAGTTTCCAGGCTTTTACACTGCATCAGATAGAGATATATTTTAAAATTCTTTATGTGACTTTAAATGGACTCTTACAATATGTGAAATTACCACTTCCTATTGTAGAACAGTGTGAAATTGAAGTGCTTAGAGACAGTTGTATTTAAAATGCTAGCATTTTCTTATAGCTAGCTTGTTTCAAGGGTTATAACTGGCTTGAAGCAAATTACCCCTTGTCCTGGTTCAGGCTGTCCATGATATGCTGTCCATCTCATTCTGATCCGTATTATGTTTTTTTCTTTCTCTTAAAACTCCAGCAAAAAAAGAAAACAACCTCAACACTTGAATAGCTTGCATAATGTTGCTAGCACGCATCTTTCAGCCTTAGCAATAACAGTAGCATAAAGTCAGTATTTAGCAAGGACAAGTGTTGAGAAAAGGCTCCAGCTTCTGTGCTGGGTAGTTGCTCAAGATTCTTCTCCACAAATAAAAGGACAAATTTTTAAATATGGCTTTTGTTTCAGTGTAACTTTAGAATAGATAAACATTTAATAACAGTCAGCTATGACATTTGCAAAGAGGAAAACATTTGAACAGAGACTTAGCAAATTCTCAGGATTCTCAAGAGCAAATCTAAAATATTGCATCTTATTGTCCCCAGCTGAGCTCTATGGACAGTCACTCAGAAAAACTACTTTCTGTTTGCTGTAAAGCAGATTTCTCAACGTGTCCATTTTTTCTGGCAATTTTACCCACACTGAATTTGGTTCATGCTCTGAATTTTGGTCTTCTCTTTTGAGTTATTACATATATCCTTAGGGAAACAAGATGGTGGCTAAGTTTTGGTGCTGAAAAAGCCATGGTATTTTTAAGTTCTGTTTGAAACCTTTGAACTTTGGTGTAAAAATATCACCTAGATATGGGACTGAGGGACTGGGGTTTGCACAAAGGAGCAGTAACTACTGTTCTCTGTGGACTTCAAGGAAGGTAAAATGGTTTATAGTGTCCCTTTATTCTCACTGCCTGGAACAGCTGGGCAAAGAGAGAGGAAATGGCTTTCCCCCAGTACTTGTCAAATAACAGATCTGCAAATTATCCCTCCAAGGGGCAAGGCAGACAATGACAGTATGTTCATAAATCGAGAGTAAAGTTGCAGTACTTTTTGGCCAAAATTCAGAGAAAAGGATTAAAATAAAGGTTTATGGGATTGAAATTTGACTAATAAAAATTTAATTAATGATTTTATTAAAAAAATCTACCTGGACTACCAGATCAGGATTAATTAAATGCAGTCTGTATTATGAAATTATCAAAGCAGAACAAGTATGAAATATATAGACATACAATGTGCATATATAACAGGTAATGCTCTGTAAATGAGCATGTGCCCAATATTTCCAGGTATCTTCTGTCCAAGGCAGGCTGGTTCAATAGCCTGCGCAAGATACAAAGAAAACACGAGGAAGTTCTTGCAACAAATACAGCTTGCAAAAGTGAAATCTCTATTTTCTTCAGTATCATGCAAAAGCTACTCAACATATTACACTGACATTCTCTTTGATAGGAAATAACTAATTTCTTGAACTTGCAATTTCTTGGTTGAATGAATTTAAGGAAACATTGTTACAGTACAGAAAATCTAGTTATTCAATTACGTTTTCTGTTGTACAGTAAAGAAACAGCACAGCCTAACAAAATACTTAAGTGTTTATAAGCTGAAACATATTTCAGTAACATCTGATTAGAAGTTAATATCTTAGGCAATCTATCATTATCAGTATTAAATGTATTATCCCAACTGAAATAATAAATTTCATTTTACTTGTGTTTAATAGCAAACATGAATCAGAAAATGTTTCCTGAATTTTATTAAAATTCTGTTATAGCTCATTTATAACTGAGGACAATGAAGTACTTACAGAATACAGAATGGTATAATCACTGAAAAGATAAAGAGCTCCAAGCTACCTGTTCTATATTGTTAGCATAAATGGAAAATAAGATTGGATCAAGATAAGAGTTTTGCAAGACTGCCTTGGTTTTGTTCTCGGCAAAATTTTGCTCCTATCTGATTTGACATGCAGTTTATTCTCAATAAGGGCCTAATCTCGAAGGCTTCACCCAGACAATGAACGCGTGGGCTGCACGTGGCCTCAGGCCTACATGTTTGTGGCTGGTAGGACTCACAATTAAGGCACCTCAATAAAATGAAGTCTCAAGGACTTCAGCGTGAGCCTGCAGCACTTCGGAAGCAGCTGAGAGAATCCCCCATTGTGTCTTCTCTGATCTGTATATAGTAGAGACTGTGTGGTCTACAGAAACTGAGTGATCAAACAGCATCGCTGGGTTTCTGCAGTAAAAATTACAGAATGTGCTTTCAGTTCCGCTGCACTCAGGAAAATTGCAACGCTATTTTTTGGGGGGCAGCTGAGAGTATGTTTGGTAAAATGTATATTCTGCTGAAATTTCTTTCAGAGTAAAACCAAATACCTTGAGCAGGTTTGCAATGGTACTGCAATTTCTTTTTCTTGTAATAGACCAGGCTTTAGGGGTGACTGTTATGCTTTAGAATTTACTTTGCCTGACTTTCTTGAAAAGTCTGTGTGTGCTTGCATGTGTGTGTGTATATAAATTCATATATATGTGCACGTATTCTAATTCTGAAGTGCTCAGGATAGAGAACAGTGGTGGTATGCAACGATTTATCAAATGCCTCTCTGTTTTGGTTTTTTTTTTTTTTTTTGTCCAATAAGATACCAGAACATTTTGGCCTACCTATAAAGTAATACAGAGCTTTGTTTTTCACAGCCACTGCAGTGTTGACTTTGGCAGAGGTGAGGAGACCAGATGTTTGTCACCTGCAGCAGTATTTTTAGTTCATTTCGAATGAACAGCATTTAGTACTGGCCAAGATGGTGCTATTAGATCTGTAGGTGAAGAACTTAAAACTACATCTGGTATTTCTTATTACTGGAACTGTTTGTCTATAAGAAGCTCTTGTCCTTTTCTTGCGACTTTCTACTTTTGAGTATCACTTTTTCATTGAAAGTGAGTGCCATTACAAAAATTAAATGTGGAAAAGTGAAGCAGTATGAGCTGTGATATCTACTATTGAAACTTAAGCTAAGTTAAAATGCTGTCCTTGGTAATTTACTTATGATTATTGGATGATTACTGACTTTCTGCACAGCAATAGTCTATTTGTTAATGTCTCAGATCCTAATATAGTTCTTGAATTCACACCATTATAACATTTATTCTTTAAATAGAATTGAGTGCAAGTTCACTCCTTTATTATGAATAAAGGATTATTCTTTTTCTAGGATTTAAAGAAAAATAATATTAGATCAATTTAATTGCTTCCGTGATGATAAAAAATTCTGCATTTATGGCAATCTTACCTGTTAGAAATATACTAAAAAAAATCAGAAAATTAATTAAACAGTTTGTCCAATAAGGATACACAGGAGTCGTCTTCCACAAATCCATAGAGATCTCTGCACGGTTGCAGTATATAAAAAACATAACTGCAGCTGCCACTCCTACTTTAATGTTGTTTTGCAACTCTGGTCATCTCAGCAGAGAAGTCAATAATGGAATTCTCCAAGATGCTGATCCCTGGGCTCCCGGGCTCATGGACATTGAGGAAGAGCTGGGAGAAGGACAGAACACTTTCCATGGTCAAGAGAATTATTTTTAAAGCACGTATTATATCTGTGTATAGACACGTGGCTGTTATGAACAATAATTAATAGCTATAAATTACCATTAGTAGGTTTAAAGCATCTAATTCAGTGACAAACCTGACACACACAGAAACCTGATGTGCACATACTGACCCTCACCATGAGTTTTAAACCGCAGCTTTTATCACAACATGCGTCTGTTCGAGATGGTTAATAGTAATTGCTGTCATAACCACCACACAGGGCAGTTTGTTTCTAAGCCTGTTTCATAAATACTGTTCCCAAGCACTTTCAGAGAACATTTTGTTTGGTCTATTTTGGCTTCAAATGAGAACTGAGTAGTTGTGTCTCAAATCCTTTCTGCCTATGCATTTTGTGTATCCCTTCTCTTTGACTTCCAAAAATTCAGTTGTGTTTTGTGAAATAAAACCCCACATAACATAGGGACTGCTCAAATTGACCAAGACAACTGTAAAAGAAGATTGTGATCTTCACTTGGCATGAGGATTTTGATCTAGAACCTTTCCATGTGAAAGATGGACAAGCATAATTCTGATGAGTGTTAGCTCTCTTATAAATCAGGAATAGCTGCTCTGAAGCTAGCAGAGTTATACTAGTCTAAAAAGGATGTGGGAAGATCAGGCTACAGATACATGACTAATATAAATATGAAATTATGTGTGTATGTGTGTGTGTATGCATAGATATCAAGACATTTTTAATTTCAGAATTATCTTTGCTACTAGTAGAATTTCTGTCTCAAAAAAGGAAATAGATGTAGAACATAAAACATTTGTTCCTGAATTTTTTGAAGGTGTTGTACAAGGTAAAATGCCCCAAGTATTCTTTTCTTCTCCACTGTCATTTGGACTTCAGTATTTGGATTTTGAATCTATTCATATTTGCCTATCCTGAGACCACATGACTGAAAAATTTGCCAGAGCTGTTACGAGAGTTAATTCCATCTAGAATTACATTTTCAAACACTGTTAACTGGTGTATATCGAAGACGAATTGCACTATGCAAATTTACTGAAATTGAAGATCTGGATCCTAGAGATTGTTTTCAAATAAGCATTAATCAAAAAAGGTGTGAATATTGTTACTAGATAATAATTCAGAAGATTCTCTAGGAATAATTATAATGTAGCAAGTTAATAGTGTTGGGTTGGGTTAGCTCTGGAAGAAAAAGCCACTGTCTATGTACGTCAAGATTTTGAGTGGTTCTGCAAAGGCTGAAAAAAAATAGTTGTATGTGGGACTTGGTAATTTTACACAAAACCAAAGTGAACTTTATTGACTTAACAACACAGTTATATGTTTTGTGCAGGCATCTCTCCACACACCTCTCTTTCTTTCTTTTTTCTTTTTTCTTTTTCCTTTTTTTTTTTAAACACTCATATAGACATAATCTAGACATGAATTGATATAAATCATAACAATGGGATTTGGGTGTGTGGAGTTGGGATAAAAGTGGACATCATTTGGAGCCAACTGCGCCACTACCTGTTGTGATGGAAATGGACTTATGATTGCTACATGTTCATTTGGTTGCTGAGATGCTTAGTAAATGAATGTTGGTTTGGATTAACATAAGCCTGTATGGAAAAATCAGCAGGATGGAAACAGAGTAGATCAAGGTAAGCCAGTGTTTCACAGATATTCAGAGATTCTTAAAAGGCATTGGCAATGTAGAATACCTCTGCAATCTACATTCAAAAAACACTTTAGTAATCAAAGAAAAAAAAAAAAGCAAGGAGTTGTTTTGCGAGAACATAAAAGTTATAGGATCCCACTGATCTCTGCAATATCTCTGCTCTCTCAGGAGGGCAGTTCAGAGAGGAGAGTTTTGCTAATTGCATAGTATCTAAAGTGGAGTTTTGCTATTACTGAGTTTTATTCCCATTGACAAAATCAATAATAATTTGTAAGAAAGCCACCAGGAGTACCTTAGTAATGCAGAGACATGGTAAAGTGACCTTGGGTGGGGTTTGCCCAGAGGAGAGCAGGAGGAAGGTGCTGCCGGCGGGCGGCTGAGGCCCTAGGGGCACCTGTACCCCGCTGCAGCACCCCCAGCCTCTCCCCCGCTGGAGGGGAGGCGCTCACACATCCCTCGGTTTTCTTCCCTTCTTTGGGGAAAGAAGCAGGAGGAAGAGTGTTGTTTACTATATCTGGGCCTTGAAAGCTTGAGAAGCGCATTTCACACAGTGTTATGCCTGCAGAAAACTTCACTCCCTTCTGATGCATGAGGCCAAGCTATTTAAGTACCACTGTTATGTAAATATTTACATTTGTAAAAAAAAAGAAAAAACTTTCTCGTAATAATTATATCTATTCAATGCATACCATCTTCACTTAATAGCAAACATTAAAACAAGATACTTACAAAGAGAAACCCTTGTCATTTGGCAAAGAAAATAATCCTCTGCTATTTGCTCCCCCCTCCATTTTAATTGTTAATATCTTTTCAGCATGCGGGAGAAGTAATCTCCTACCACGCTAAAGCAGTCAGCCTAATTGAAAAGAAATACAAGTCATCTAGTGCACAGCTGAAAAATTCAGCTAAAATGCAATCTGTCATTATCTTTCCAATGCCAATTTTAAATAGGTATTAAAGTAAATGGGGGAAACATCTTCTCATTTCTCTTCCAGTATCGTTTCATTTTTACAGAAATCCCTAATCCTCAAATGAAGATTCTGCCCGATACCCAACAAAACACTCAAGACTCAGCCTCAAGTGCCTTGGAAACCAGATCCAAAAATAGAGGAATAATTTCCCTATCATGAATTAATCTCATTTGAAAATGATTTTAAAAATACAGTTTATGCAATGCAAATCCTCGCTCCCAGAATAACCTGTATTTGTGGTTGTTATGCCACAGTCAAGAGATAAATTACTGCTCAGTGAGCTGTTTCAGCATGGCAACGTGAACTGCAGCTAGGATTAAGGAAACTGATGAAGCATAACATACCATGAAAGAAATGAAAACATTTTATAGGACACACGGGTATTATTGACAGGTTTCTACTTTTTAGATACAATTTCAGCAGGAGATCGTATTTGAAAAGTATCCTGCATTAGAAAATTATATGCCACATTTAAAAGTATTCACACTTTTAGTCCCCAAATTATTATGCGCTATATAACACATTTCAATTTAATTGGAGAAATGTTGTATTGTGATGCTGAACACTTGTTTAATGGAGATAATATTTTAGCTTGGTAGGGAAAGCTGGATTCATCTGAAGCTGAGGCATCCTCAGATTTGTAATTACCAATGCATGCTTCTGAGTAGGTAAAAGTATATTGAAAATATGTCAGATGGGGCCTTATAGAAAAATCCATCAAGTCCTTAACAGGTCAAGCCCAAACAAAATCTTACTAAAGCTATTACCATCAAAGTTTATTTGGCTGTGGTCTCGGAAAGACAACTTTCTTCAGACTACTCCACTGACTGAAATCCCCACAACCGTGGGAACCTCAGGATCTGCACCATATTGCATGTGCTCAGCAGGTGCAAGGAAATGGCTGGTTGAAAAGATACCCCTACATGAAGCCTGTCAAATTGAAAAAGAGAGTTTTTAGCATTCTACTGTAAAACATGATGGCTAATTATTTTTCCTTCAGCAGCCTTGCTTTCTCATTCCTTCCCTGAAGTAGTAAAAGATTCAGTTAGATTGAACAAAGACTATGCTCTCAGGAGTAATCATCTGTTGGTAGAAAATGATGTGATATTTCTGCCGTTATTCTTCCTGGTGTTCACAAATTGGAAAATTTTGTAGTTAAAGTGTGGCCAAGATACTCTGTTGTGACTATGGGCATAGTGGTAGAGAAGAAGAAAACAAGAAATAGGCTTAGGAAGATCCCTTCCTAATGTGTACTTTCTACTCAGTCCTTTCATTTGAATCAATAGCAATTAGTATTGTAGAGGGATCGAATTCAGTAGTTTTACAAGCTCTTTCAGTGAGGTAGTATAAGTATCTATCTCCAAAGTCTCTTCTCTCAGTGTCCATATAGTCCTAAATTCACGGAACACAGAGGCCTGAGCAAGATGTCTTTACACAGTGCTCCTATAAACTGTGGGTTTTGGTCAATCTGCATTCTGCAACGGCTTGCACATAAGCATGGTTAGTAACAAAGCTTATTGTCTCAGTGGTGAGACCCAGTACTAGCTTAAATGGCCTGGCTAGGCTGGAGTCTAATGGGTGGAGAGTTTTCTGCAGTTATATTTCGTCTAGCTGCCCTGCAATTTTACTGTTGGAAAAGTCTGAGCAGTGAAGACATAGGACCAAATCAGTCCTGCTGTAGTCAGTGATGCAGCAGCTGTTATAATGCCACTTACGCAGGCTTTCAGAGAGCTACTGTAGGATAATGGCCTCAACGCTTGCTGTTGCACAGGCAGCAGCACAGGGCAAGTGCCACGTTGTGCACAGGTTTGTACCGCTCTGCTCTGCTCTGCTTGATGGCAGCAGGGAGCGCTTCCGAAATCCCCCGATTCAGGCTGAGGATCACTGGGAGGCAGAGCCTATCAATAGGTGCTGTCATCCTTGTTCACCTCGCTGAGCAATTCGTACTCAAGACATGACAGTGAGCTCTTCACTTTTCCCACTGCTAGTAACCACATCGATATTGCCATCTGAAATCCTACCACCTAACTGCAAATTGAAAACCAGATTGTTCGTGGTCCACATTTGAAGAACACAAAGCTTTCTATATAGGTAACTGAATTTTATAAATGTAAGAGGTAAAGCTTAATAGATATTTCAAGGGGAAAAAGAAGCACTTCTTGTTTGATTATTATACATGTTTTGGTGTTATTGTTTAAAGTCAAAGCTGGAAAGCTGATAAATTTATGGCAGAACACACACAGGGAAATATGAAGATGGAGGAAGACAAAACAATACTGAGGAGAATCTGGCTGAAAACTGGTTTGAACATGAACTACATGTTAGATAAGCTGCATTATTCTTCACTGCAGACGAAACTAGAAAATACGATTTTTCTGCTTTCTGTATTTCATTTGGAATGTGGGGAGAAGGGACAAAACAATGACAATAATAATAAAAGTAATATTAATAATAATCTCTTGCGGGGCCAGAGAAAAAATAGGGAATTTAGGTGATATATGTAGTGAGACTGCATGTGGAATGCAGATTAGTATGAATTAGGTGAAAGAAAATGTTTGTGCAAAACACTGCCTGTCTGGATACAGATTTCATAATCAGCACAAGAAGTCGTTGAAAACAGAGACTGATATTTTTATGTTCTACAAAATGTCATTGTTTTCAGAAGTTGTACTGTACTGTATGCATCATATTATGCAGCGCAGGATCTAGGTGAGAAAATCAAGCCAGTAAACTCAAAACACCTAGCATGTCTGCTTTTCAAAAGCTGGTACACTGAGAAATCTAAAGTTAGAACAAAGGCAGAGGAATGATATTTTATCAGCATTTGGTAGTGATGAGGTCGCCATGGTTATAACTGTGGCATATGGAAAATTTTCATTAACCTCCCCCCCACCCCAATCTGTCTGGGCTACTGGTTGAAACTACCTATTCCTATTCTGTTTGTTCTACACATGTAAAAAAAAATTATTAGAAGACCTTCAGCTATACTTCTGTGTGTATAATATAGGAGAAGGGCTAACATGCAATTTTGAAAACAGAATGTGGGTTCTAAATATTAATTCTGTTGTACTCTGGTAACTGGTTAAAGGTGGTCAGGCTCCGGTGAGGAGGAAGAACAGAAGCAGAACAGGATATGCTAGAACTCTGATTAAATATTTACAGGTTATACTTATCATAGAATTTTCTTATTAATATTAAAAAGTCAGTTACCATCCTGCAGGTGGTTAAGTGTTAAAAGACTACTTAGAATTCCAGTAGGATGCCTTTTTTTTTCCCTAGTGATTACAGAACTACCCTCAATATTATGTGTACACTGAAAGAGTGACCAATATTTTCTGTCTTCTCCATCTGTCTCTCCCAAACATGTTCTACAAATTCTTTCAGTTGAACTTTGTATCATAGTTTATTTTGCATTTAATGATTGAAACTCTCAATCAGATCCATGCTGAGGTTGAGCAGGGTAATAAATACAAGCTGCTCCTACTTAACACACACTGTGGGGGGTGGGATACAATAAAAATGATGCAAAAGAGGAAAAAAAAAATTGCATCTAAAAAAATAATTGATAAAAAGTATTTTCTGTTTCTTATAAATGCCAAATATCCTTAGCTAGTTATCTGCCACAGAACCTGCCCCCAGTGTCCTCATCACCAACCACAGGACAAGTCCCAGCTGGAACCATTTATTGGCTTAGTCAAGTGCTCCACTACTTTGTTCTAAATATGTCAACTTTGATTCATCCTTGGGCTTAGTTGCTGTCAAACACTGTTAAATGGAACTGGAATCAGCATTGCACCTAGGTTTCCACTAAGCCAAAACCGTAATCACTTCTGTAGAAATGTTAGTATTCTGTGGCACTAAAGAGTCAGTTTGATAAGGAGCGCGGCATTTCTGTGAGGGCATCTTGCATGAAAAGGAAGTCTGGTCTCATCTTTGGCACCAGCTAGAGGTAAGAAGTTCATAAGATCAGTACTGAAAGCTTTGGCAACAAGCTCTGTCCTTCAGAAGTGCCAAACTTCTTATTTATTTGCATGATTTATACTGGCAGGGCACGTGCAGGAGTACATTATGAGACCAGAGTTAGGACTATCACCACCAACTAAAGCACTGGCAATCTTTAGCTTAGCATTTGATTGGAGTTTGGTATTGTAGGCGAGACTAAATGGAAAAATTGAATCATTCTGAGAGGTGAACTGTAAAATACAAAATATTTTAGAGTGGATAAGGGAAGAACAGGTTTCATCTACAGGCTGCAAAGGCAGTTAAAGGCATATACTCAGAATAGCATGTTATCTACTTCTGCTCATATTGTGCAATGGTTTTAGGTAGCATTTACATAGATTTCAGAGGGTGTTGCAAAGGAAAACAGCATTTGAAGGAAGTATACACTTGGATGGCATGTGAGATATGAGGAAGGAATGATGAATGTTACCAATGTAGTAACTTGTATTATGGTAAAAACTAAAGACTGAAGGCAAGTTGGGTAAATGGTTATTCACATGATTGCTGAGCACCCTGTGACTGATTTTGAGCAGTATTGTCTCTGCTATTTAGCAGGGGTCTTCAAAATATGAAAATGGACCACATGGCCTCCAGGGGATGCATATCTTTATGAATTTATGCAGTTGAGTCTTTGACCCTACAGTTTTCTTCACTGTAAAATGGAGGGTGATGATGATGATCCTAGCAGATATTTTTAGTGGTACATAAAGGTACATTCTTAGTAATTTGTCTTAAATAGTGTCATATTTATTACAAAGCATTCAGTAAACTTTCTACATAAACCTATTCTTTCCTCCTTGTAATCTGCTATGCTTTGGATGGTAAGGTCACCCTCACTTCACCAATGACCACAGCTTCTCTTGCAATTGGCTCCTAAATGTTGCCCATTTCTCCTATGAAACTCCAGTACTCTCTGCCTTTTTGAAAAAGTCAGGGTTCTTGGAGGAGGGAAGAGAGATTACTGAGGAATACTACAAATACAGTAACTGAAGATGGGCACCCTCCCCATCCATGATTTCTTTGAATAAACTACTCCGGACACGGGAAATCTTTTAAATGTGTGTAGGAGCTTGTGGCTAGGTGGGGTTTGAAGAAGAGGAATTACCAGATTCCAGCATGCCAGCAATTCACACTGTCTTCACAGCATTGTTGGTTTGCTTTTTTAGTGCCTAGAAGTTTGTGCGTGCGTGTGTGTGTGTATATATATATAATATATATATATATATATATCTGTGCACAGGGATAAAACAGCAGTGAATAAGAATTCTTCACTCGGTTACTCTAGCAACAATGTTTTGAATCTTTTGTGCTATAGTGTAAATTGTTTCCCCAGGGCAAGCACAGGAAGAGTTAAGCCTTGTTTATTTTTCAACCTGCCACAATATTTACTTCTGTGTTTACAGTACTCAGTGCATCTGGTTCAAGCAAAGCAAAGAAAGATTTCACCTTAAATCATTGACATAACAGAAGCCAAAAACTTGTAATACATTTTTTCCATGATATTTTAAGGAGAAATAACATGAAGGCCATATCACATCGATGGCTAAATCTGCTAAAAATCATTGTAAATGCAATTCCTTTTTGAATTTAACTTCACGATTTCCAGATAGTAATAATTTAACTCCTTTTACGTTGCGTACATTCAATTTTATAGTACACTGGATAGAATCCTGACAATTGCTTAGCCACACATTAGACCAAAAACATCAATGCTATTATACTTCATTGATGAAGAAAGCACTGTGCATAACTAATGGATTTTATTAAGGCTAATATATATAACAGCAGGAGCAGTTGGTAGACCAAGGAAAGATTTCTAGCAAGCACTCTGTGGAACTAAAAGTCACTGAAAGATAAAATAATAAACTTGTTTGACACACTGAGGAGCTGGTGTAACTTTGGTAGTCATAGGGTGAAGACATCGTGCTTGATAACTCTGGTGCTAGGAGAGCCCTGAAGTAACAGTATTTGACATGGCTGGGACATCTCATCAAAGGGAAAGAAAGAACCCTGACAAGAGAAATACTAAAGAGGACTCCTGGTGGGAAAGCTGCTGCCATGCAGAAAACTGTATTAGATAAAGATATCTGAGAAACTCGTCCCCCCTGGGATGCAGCAGCGGTTCTAATAATTGATGGAATATTATTAAGACATGTTGCTAAAGATGCTTTTGGAGCAGTGTGAATAGTACAAAGTGTATATTAACGAAGTAATATTTCATTAGCTTACCTTTGTTGTTTCTTAAGAAATTAGTCTTGAGCCTTTCGTGGTCTATAGGCAGTCATTGGTGTACTGGTGATTAGTTCATATCACAGACAGGGTCATACTGCCGAAGTTCTAGGCCCCTTTAACAGTATTTCAATAAATTTCTTTCACTGGATTTTTGCTTCAGCAGTGAACTGATGAGGATTGGAGCCCAGGAAAGCAGAATGTTGTCCACATTAATTGAAAATTCTAGCTACTTTGTAGTAGCCATTTCAGCAGTTGATTCCTAAGGTGTTTGCTACTTACCTTTTGACAGTCTTTAAGAAATGATACATTTATCAGAAAAATACCCCTTCTTAAGAAGCTCAAACACAAACCCCAATGATCACATGTAAATTCAGCTCTTGTAAATATAATAGCATTGTAATGCACTTATTTGCATAGACTCAATGCTCGAAAACAACTAAATATTGCACTGCCGCTTCCTTGAAGTTCAGTGCTAAAAGGGAACAGCTTTGCCTATCTAGTGCATAAAGCTAACTTTAAACGCAGCCTTGACTTTCCTGTTAGTAAGGAAAGCCAAACACTTCTGGCTGGTGAAAAGGCCTAGTGTAGTGCACAGCATGCCTATGTTTAGAAGAGGTTGGCAGGTCATCCAGCAGCAAATACGAGATGAGCACACCAGAAAGGGGACTCTGTCCCTGATGAGGAATTACTTCTGCAAGGCCACCTGGTCCAGAACTGCTTTATAAAACCCCAGAAGGTATCACCTATCAGCTAAAGGGCAGGCTGTAAAGTAGTAGCCAATATGTAGGGGAACAGGTGTAGAATAAGTAGAGAAATAAAATGTAGTAAAAAGAACCCAAGCATGCAAGAAAAATTGTTCTTCTGCTGAAAGTAAGTGACCCAAAACCTGCTTTTTCCATCTGGCTGGTCTTAGTTTGAACTTTAGGTGTGATCAGATGATCTGAATATCACATCACCTTTTGTTCCAGGTCTTTAAAGATCGCTGACCACGAGAAAAAACCAAAAAGTTACTTTTCTGATTACAAGGGCAGCTATGTTATGATCTTTAAAACCTTTGGGTTTTTTTTCTTATACAAAGCTAGAACTTTGCATGCAAAGCTCGTCTGAGAGAGAATTATACTGCTGTCAACTTGTGGTATCTCAAACAGTGTCTACAATCCAAAGGCAAAATGTTGAAAAAGAAACAATTAAGTCTATTTTGTTCTACCAGCTCTGTGTTTTACATGCAAACATGAATCTTGAGCAAGAATTAGTCAGCTCTTCAAGACACGGGACATTCTGAACTTTCAGTTGGAGACTGTAAATCCAGAAAGGGACCGTAACAGTCATCTACACTTATTACCTGTATAGCAATGCCTTTTACCTTCCTGAATTCATTCTCATTTAAACAAGTTTATATATAATTTGAGATCTAAAATTAAGTTTTGAAGAATTCACTTTATGGTTGGTCAGTTGATTTGTAGCTCTGTGGTGCAGTAAATTTGGTATTGCCATTCCTAGCAAGAAGCTCCAGATGTTGCATTAGCCCTGCCGAGCCCCAGAGCTGAGCCCTGTCAGGCTTGCTTTGGCTGCCCTTCTTTGGGCTTGCCTGCAGATGTGTTTTAGCTTGTTTGTCTAACGAGCAGTTGAATGTTACCTAACTTTTTTGGCTTTAGATTACCTCTGTGCAATTGCGTGGTGCAGTGTTATAATAATTTGGTTGCACCTCTGTAAGTAATAGATAGTAATAATAATCTGTTATTCTGTGTAGAGTGAACTATCTCTGACCCCAAAATAATAATAGGGAGTGAAGGAGAACAGGCAAAGGATGGTAGCAAAGGCCTTGAACGCACGGCCTGGGGATGACAGCAGAGGCTATAAATAGTGCTGTAAACAAATTGCCAATATTGCCAAGGAACGTAGCCCTGGAAATCAGATAAAACCAGTTTTAGGGCAAAACAAAAGGAACAGCAAATATCTAGAATATACAACACATCCTGTGTATACCATAGTATATGAGGATATAATGTGGGGTTGTAGACTAATGAAGATCAAGGTATAGCATGTGTTAAAAACGATCAGAACCAATGTCATGCAGACCTTAGAGTAGGGAGGAGGAGGAGGAGGAAACTCCTCGCCAGCATCACACTCCTCATGGTGAAGAAGGCAGGATGCTGACCTCTGATCCCCGCTCCCCCACCCTTTCCTCTCGCGAGCAGTTGTCGCTGCTGACTTTAGGATCAGAGGAGCAGGGGAAGGAGGAGCTCAACAGCAGTGAAACAGGGTAGATACTCAGGGTGCACAGATAACAATTTTTAAATGTGTTACTAATGAGGCTTTTTCTGTAATAATATACTTTGGACAGTAAGCATTAGTATTGCTGTAACTGGGGCAGTAAGTCTTTGATTAGACATGTAAGAGTTCAGAATAGCAATGAATTCTTGGCTACAAATATAAAAAATATTTCTTTAGCCCACATAAAATGCACAAGGTGCAGATTCTATTATTAATTAGCCTCACTTAGAAGTCTGACTATACCAACTGACTATATTTGTCTAGATTAACTTCTGCCTAACAAATTGCCCCCACCTCTGAATTTGTTGTGACCGATTTCTGGTGTGTGAATCTTTGTCTGAGAGACTGTGCATCCCTCTGTTATCAAATTAATATTCCACAGGCAAGTTATTTAGAGATCAAGTCAGTTTTTAACTTCCTCTTTGAACAGATGGAATAAATAGACTTTGATTTGCCAGAGGTTTTTGATAACAAAATGTGACTTCTAATCTTATTCTCATGTTTCTTTACTTTTTCAATTTTACAGAATCTTTTGAAATCAAGTGTAGCAGACCTAGACAGATTATGTCAGTACTGGTTATTCCATTGGCAAGCAAAACATTTTTGTTATTCCTACCTGGTGTCTCCTGTATATGCAGCACTTTATTTGCTTTGTGCCACAATCTGACACCAGAAATTCATGTCTGGCTCATGATTTCATTAGCTGTCCTAAAGGCAGGCCTATCTACAAGGGACTGAGTAAAACACAAAAATCTTTTCTAACTATAACATACACTATAAAATCTGTTTTGAGTTGTCTTCTGCTCTGCTGACAATAAGATCTCTCCCTTTTGTTTTCCTTAGTATTTTTCTAAATTCCTTGTTTCTAATATATTTTTGTTGTTGTCTGCTTTCCCCTTTCCTTTTTAATGTCTTTTTTTATTTAAGAATGCTGGGATTTCGTTTTACTTGTATTGGCTTGGTCTTTGTTCAGCAGAATTTTAAGACAGGGACCAAAAGTTCACATAAATATCACGGCTATGTTTTCCTGCTTACCTTATTTCTCTCCTGATTTATCTGATAATGATTACCTCCTTGTGAGAATGTCTTCAGCCATGAGATTTTCACTTCGACAGCTTAAACCTATAGTTTTTGCATATAAATGCAATTGAGCTACACTGATGGCATTTGAGCAAGCAGGTTTTAAGGTTGTGATACCCATTTCTCTCTGTTGCCAGGATGAGATCTGACATAGAGTCCAGCATGCTGGATCACTCACTTTAGGAAGTTGTCACCTACAGTTGTTAACAATTGTTTTAGAAACTCTCAGATTATTTTTTATTATTGGAAGAATGATGCCTCTGTCACGAGTAGGTCATACTGAAATCAATCCTGATAATAAAGCTCTTCTTTTCTGTGAGATATAAAGCATAACAAATAACTTGCTATGACATTCTCTCATGCAGACTGTGGTTCGGTATCGAGTATATTCTACTTACTTTAATATCCAGATTTCTAATATTTTTTTCCCTCTCTCCATTTCCTTTGTTGCCTCAGTAATCTTATTCTCAGCATAAATGATGTATGGTACACAAGTCAGCACTTGTTCTTCCCTTCATTCTTCCTGTTCACATCAATTAATATCATTCAGTTGACTCATCCCTGCCAGATCCAAGGTTCATTGAAGATAACAGAAAGACTCCTGATGACTTCACTGTGATTTGAATGAAACAGTTATTTTGGTACCACGAATGTTATGTGATGTCAACCAAGTTGCATGAAGAAATGGTGCAAATACATAGCATGACTGAGAGCACAAATGCCTTGTGTTTCATACAGAGTTCATTAAAACATATTTTAGATGCTAACGTGAAAATGAAAAAAATAATTGACAACCTGTCTGTTTTGGCAGGCATACAGTGGGATTCATACAGCAAAAACGCCTTAGTAGATTTTGGAAAAAAACCCACTTTTATAATTAGAAAGCACTGAACTCTCACAAAATATATATTTGTAGGCATACTATTTTTTAAAAACTCAGAAATAGGTTGGTGTGCTGGTTTTAGCTGGGGTAGAATTAATTTTCTTCATAGTAGCTAGTAGGGGGCTGTGTTTTGGATTTGTGCTGGAAACAGTGTTGATAACACAAGGATGTTTTCGTTACTGCTGAGCAGTGCTTACACAGAGTCAAGGCCTTCTCTGCCTCTCACCCCACCAGCAAGCAGGCTGGGGGGGCACAAGAAGCTGAGAGGGGACACGGCTGGGACAGCTGACCCCAACTGCCCAAAGGGCTATTCCATACCATATGGCATTGTGCCCAGCATAGAAAGCTGGGGGAAGAAGGAGGAAGGAGGGGGGGTGTTCGAAGTGATGGCGTTTGTCTTCCCAAGTAACCGTTATGCGTGATGGAGCCCTGCTTTCCTGGAGATGGCTGCACACCTGCCTGCCAATGGGAAGTAGCAAATGAATTCCTTGTTTTTCTTTGCTTGTGTGCACAGCTTTTGCTTTACCTATTCAACTGTCTTTATCTCAGCCCATGAGTTTTCTCACTTTTACCCTCTTGATTCTCTCCCCCCTGCCACCGGGGGAGTGAGCGAGTGGCTGTGTGGGGCTTAGTTGCTGGCCGGGGTTAACCCATGACAGTTGTTTTCTAAATATGCTGATTTTAAGTATATTACAAGCCTTTTCCTATTGGAAACCCTCATGATTCATAGATCAGATTGTTCTGATTAAATATCTTTGAGCAAATATTGAGCAGTCATTTTGCCTGTGAAATAACAACAAAGCATGTCAAAGAGATACTCTGTTGTCATATATCCTAGCAAGCTGTCTGGATTTTTCACTTTATCCATATTATCACCTTTCTCTTGTGCATGGTAATGGATTGACCTAATGGGTTGAACAGTTAACATAACGGACCTTCACAGTTTTCTACTTGCTGGCCTTGACATGCTTTTGTCAGTGTGGATCAAATAGTTACCCAGTGGCAAATATTGCTAATAGAAGCATGGTAATAGTGTTACAGCATTGAAATGCTGCTCACTAAAATGTATTCTTTCCTATTTGGCAGAGACCTCTCAATTTTCCCTTCTTTCAGTAGTTGAGACCACCTTAGCATGTTATCCAGTGGTTGACTCTTGGCTTTGCCCAGGCAGAGGCATCAGTCACTGGGAGCGAGGAGCAGGAAAGGACAGGGGCTGTCCTCCAGGCACTTGAGAGACAAAAGACGATTTGCAGAGATTCACGCAGTAAAGGAGACTTAAGAGGACTCTGCATAATGCATGATGCACAAAGGGCATGTGCTTGTCAGATGCCTTTATTACGAGTTTGAATGCTACGTGGGAGGAAGCAGGGAAGTTGAGCCTGCTAAATAACCTGGGCTTTTGTTAATCCAAGATCAGAAGCAGATCACAACAGAGGGTTCGTGATCACCTGCTCACTTGCAAGTTGTTATATTGTACTGAAAAATAATTTACCTCTCTGTATTCTGGTTTCTTAAAGCTACCTTTTTAAAATTTTCACTAATGGGAGATCTATTATGTTAAATAAAAGTCAACTCACTAAATAGAGCTCATGTGCATTATAAACAGGAATTGTGCATTATCAGCTCATACTGTGCCATTGCTGTGACTCACCTTTGTAGGACCTATTCCTTAAGCTAATCTATTTGTCTGCTTTTATATGGGGTTTTTCTTTAGCACTTACCAGAAAGGGGGGGGGGGGGGGAAGATGAAAAGCTGCTTTGATGTCTCAGCAGTAATACAAGCATGAGGCACTTCACTGTTTCTCAATATCTGGAAAAAGTTCATATGAATGTTGGAGGCATATTTACTTAAGAGAAACTCAGGTAACCACTGCATTTGTCTTTGTCACAAAAAAAGTTTTACACAGAAAACAAAACATAGACACTTTATTTATAGACAAAATAAAAGAATGCGGCTATAACTCCGTGCATTAAGCTATAAAATTCAGAATTCCTTCAGGAAAATGAATCCCATAAAATGTAAGAATTTTACAAACAGCTAAATCTCTCACGCTCAGGCAGAAGAAAGTGTAAGAACCTTAAAATATTAGTGTTCCCATTTGCATATTATTTAAAAAAAAACGACCACGGGAAAATCACATCTGTAGACCTCTATGGTGACTGCAATGGGATCTCCCCCCCAGCCACCTGAGATACTTATTGTAACTCTGGAACACACAATATTCTTTAATACCTTGTGTCTTTCACTTTACCATAGCTATGAAAGTATACGTACATAGTATTTATAAATAAAATAACTAATTCCACTTCAGCTTCAAGCATGTAACCCAGTGACCCACACCACAGAAGCAAACAGAAAAAGATTACACACTTGTGTTTTCAGAGGTTGGGCTTATCAACATCATTACTCACAGGACATTGCTTAGGGAAGGAGTGTGGGTAATATTCTTGTCTGCACACTCAAAGTCTGTTAATAAGGATTAATGTGAGGCTTAGTCATAGAATTTTAAATATTTACAATACACCTATTTACACAGTATCACTCTGAGGTTAAATACCCAGCTAAATACTTATGCCTACTCTTAGTGTCTTTTTACTAGACTATTTTAACAATTAGCAAATAAATGAAAAGAATAATGAATGTAATTTTGCATAAATACATACTCATAATACAGAGCTTTTTCATGTTCTTTAGTATCTGTGTTATAAGAAATGTTTATAAGAATCAGTCCTGTTTGCAAAATAGTGGCTGGTGTCATCCAATCCTTTTGAACAGGAATTTTTCAATAATGAATTATATATGTTGATACAGACAAACCTTAGTCAGTATGTGCCTATATACTGTTACAAAAACATCTAGCTGAGAGGGACCTCCAGAAGTCAGTCAGTCTTCTTCAAAGTGGGATCAACTATAGTAGTGCCATTTTTTGACAGAAGTTTGACCAATCTGATTGCTCACTATCCTAACCATTTAAAAAGTGTCTGCAGATAAGCAAATGAGGTGACACATTAATTTTTTCCATATCTGGCACAGGCATGGAGAAGAGATTATTCCTTTTCCTTTCAGTAAAGCACCTCACACACCTGACGTGTAAAATTGCATCTCTTCCCCCGGTACTCCTTTCTTCCCACCTTTCTCTAGAGAAAGAAACCCTGCTTTCAGTGCCTTGCAGGTCTCCCTCTTGACATCCCTGATGCTCCCGTGTGCTCTCCTTTGGTGTTTGCCCCGGCAGTCTGTCCTGTTACTGAAGCAAAGTGCTGGAGGTCAGGCACAGCATCCTGCCGAGGTCTTGCCAGCACTTAGCAGAGCAGGAGGATTGCTTCATCTATTTTTCAGGATGGACTTCTATTTATACATCCCACGGTGACACCTGCCTGTCTCATGAAAGCATGACATTACTGATTCCGCTTGAGCATGTAATAGCTCCATCACTTCCAGGCCCTTTCCTGAAGGAGTGCTGTCTGCTTGGTCGTTCCGTGCTCGGTACATCTGCAGCTGATTGCTCCTAAGTATAGCAACTTGTACCTCTCCCTCCTGAATCGCTCCCAGACCATTTATCTACTTCGTTGAGATCTCTTTGATTGCTAATCCCAACTTTCAACATAGTCCTTCCTGTCTTCATGTGTTCTCTAATTTTACACAGAAGCCTACTCTCTCTTCTTTCATTAATTAAAGATTGAACGGAGCTGCATGAAAGACAAGACCCTGTGGGGAGTCATTTGATATTTGCTTCCATTTTGACAGAGAACAGTTGGCAAGTCTTCTGGGAGGTACTATCCAACCACTATTGCACCCAGTTTATAGCAGTTTAATCTAGACCATGTTTCCCTAGCTTAAAATGTGTAATGTGAAATAATGTCATGTTTTAAAGACAAGATACATGATGCCTATTGCTTCTCCCTAACCGCATAGCTGGATACCCTGTTGCTGAAGGAAATGAGCCAATTTTAACATGATTTGTTCTTTACAAATCTCTGTTGGCTCATCTTGCTTTTGCCTCCCAACTTTCAAATAATTTATAACCTCTTTATTTCACTAAACAGGCCTCCTCGTCCCTTTTAAGACTCCAATTAATTATGTAGTTGTAAGGGACTTGGTAGTCCGGTTTATTTTTATTATATCTGACAATGATTTTCCTTAATACAAATATAGCACATAGTTTAAGCCTCGTGGCTCCTACAGGATGTAGACACATCTTTTACATTTAAGTTTAGATGGTTGTTTAAGTTCAGTTTATTGTTTAAGTATCTTTCATGAATATCCAGGCCTAAAATTATTTTTTTTTGTAGGGTACCTCGTCTGAAACATGTCAAGTCTGAACACCTGGAGTTAGTCATTTGCTATAGGAGAAGAAAATAGTGCAGGAGAAATGTCAGTGTTGTGTCTGTGCAATGCTATATTGTGAATAGGCATTGTATGAATAGGCATGCTAGGAATAATTCTGGATCAAGAATAATTACAAGTTGAGATAAGCTTTTGTTGCATTAGCTCATAATTTTCTTGTCTCTTGAGGACTGAGGCTTCAGATGTGAGTCCAGTTTCTCATTTGCATATGATATTACATTTCTCTCTTTTGGCCTAATAGTGGAATACATTTAATTTATATATCATCCCCAAAACCACTAAACGTTTTAAGTAAACAGGGCAGAAAATGAAATCCTATGTCAGTAGAGAGCTGCTGAAGTAGGAGAGAAGAAAGGTTTCGTTTCTCCTATGCAATGATGTTTTCCATTGCTGCAGCAGAAACCTAAAAATACTTAAAGAACCCACATTTTTATAGAATAAATTCCTAGTTTCTTATACTTCCCCTTAGCATTTCTCTGCCATGCGAAACTGAAAACTGAGGTCAGTCGGTGCTATAAAGGTTAGAACTGGCTTAACGTGACACATCAGCTGTGCAGATTGGGAGAGCTCAGGAAGCTGAATGATCTCATCTGTGATTTCATTGTGAAATGCCCAGCGGCAAGAAGCATGGCCCACGCAGCATATGGAAAGGAGCTCCATTCACAAATACTCTTTGCTGCAGTAGATGGAAAACAGGCGCTTGGTGGGAAGACTGAATAGGTGGCTAAGCACAGGTTACACGTCAGACCAGCAGCATCTTGTGAACATCACTTCTGGACACACTATTGTACTTAGTGATACGATGTGTTAGTAACTGAGATATTTGAGCCTTGAAATTCAAGGACAAAATTCTGAAAATTGTGGAAGAGATCTGCAATATCAACATTCAGATATAGGTATGGAGGAAGGGCAGGTAGTTGTAGGAAGGGTTTCCATGGCAAAAATGCTGAAAGAGAAGCAACACTTCTCTGGGTTGTGACACAACATCACTCTGTAAAGTGAAGAAAGAAAAAAAAGAAAGCTCGAAGAAAGATACTTTAAGCCCTACAAATCATCTTGTGGGTATAAACCCCTAAAGTGACAAGCTTAGTAGCCGTAGAGACAGAAGTATCCATTAAGGACAAAGGAAAACACTGTAATATTCACTATATATCAGGAACTAAAAGTTGACTGCTCCAGTTTTATGAGCTTTTTCATTCCAGCTTGAATCTATACATTTATATAATACTTAAATGATGTCATTTCAATCTGCAGGGATGATTCACATCTGTGATGATTTTAAGATATTCAAAAGAAATGAATCAAACTTCAATTGAACTAAGCTAATTCCAGCTAAACCCTTCCTCTAAGTATTTCTTATTGACTTTAAGCATTCAGATAACTGACCATTAAGAAACACTAGGCTCAGAGACTGATATTAGTGGATATCTTAATTTCCTGAAGTGGTAAATGGAATTGAACTGGATGGATTGAGTAAGAGGAGAACTAGAACAACCACACTTCTTAGGTTAACTAAAAATGCCATCAGTTTATGTCCCATTTGCTGAATACCCCATTTTTGAGTGAGCAGTCTGGTTGCTGAGGAGGATAGGTAGTTTCTCAGCCATAATTAGTTGACACTTCAGAGGAGCCAATGAAACACTGATATTTAAAGATGGGCATCCTGTCCTAAGACCCTTGCCCTTAAACTCTGCCCTTAAGATAAGCTAGTGTGTAAAACACGCGGCTGTGTCGTTTATCTGAATGACACCGATAGTCTTACAGATGAAGTCTTTTGTTGTGATCTTTATAACTGGTATTATATAAGCAGCTTAAGGTTTCTTTTGCTTATGTAAGTAAGTCACCATATTGTAGAGAGGATTATAACTCTTACTTCATGTCACTGTTGCTGTATAGCAAGGCTTTTGTACAGAAGCAGTGGAAAATAAAACCTATTCTAAAACTATATTAAGTAGTTAACTCAGCAAACAGATATGTGTTGGGAACTACATAACAAGCCTTTTGTTATGACAAAAGTAGTTACAGCAACTACAGCAGAACCCAGCTCATTTAATTAGCAGTAAGTTTCAGGCTACGCAATTTGTCCTGAGATCTTAGATTTAAAACACAAACAACTTAGGCTGCAAGCCCTATTTTCAAACAGTCTGGAACAACTGCTTGCACTTTAAAATGTAGTTGCATCATGTCCTCCTACCAAAATAATTGCAAAGCAGCAAGGGCAGGTTTTCCTGTGCAGGCACAGGTGAGTGCCCATGCCTGAGCTTTGATCTGTTCTCCCATTAGGTGTCCTGTGTAAGAAACAGATGTCCTGGGGGATTGGGGTTTTTAGGTTTGCTTTGTATGGAAAGTGCTAAGAATCCCTAGATGGGAGATCTTCCTTGTGATAAGGTAGAGGAGCACTAGAAGATTTCCTCAGAAGTGGGGGGTACTTAAAAGGGAGCCTGTTTTTGACTGAGGGAGAGGACTTAGGCAGAATAGGTGCCAGGACCACTGCTTTCTCAGGGGAAGTCTGTCTTGCTTGAAAGCCATCACTTGCACCATGGGTTGCTGTCGCTCACAACTCTTTAATATCTGTTGTGGAGAACCGAACCTGGTATGCCTTCCCTCCTGCGAAAGGGTCTCTATTTCCCTCAGAAACCTCATCCTCCAAGGAGAGGGGAGATGGGACATTCCTCGTGGAGGTCTCCCTGCGTGGAGTCGTGCTATGCTGCAGAAATGCCTCGGTTACCTTGTCGTGACAGCGTACCCCGTCTGCTCTGAGCCTTTCATTCGTTCATTTGCCAGGCTTTTCACAACTTCAATCCACCTTTCTTTTCAAGTCTTCGTGTTCCCTTGAACTCTTTCAATAAAGCCCCAGTTAGCCATCCATCCAGAGTCCCTGTGTCCAGGCCCACCTCTGTGCTCTCCTTCATACCTGCTACTCCTTCCCGAGCTCCATTCGTTCTTGTTATTTATAGCCTGACTTCCAAGAGATTATAAATCTTACTTCCGGAAACTTATAAATCATACAGTCCTATTGTAAGGAAAAATGAAATAGTGTTTTTTTGCAGCTTTCTAGACTTATGATTTCCTCACTTAGCCACAGGATCTCTACTGGCTAGTTATTCCTCATAGTTGTAATCTGCTTTGAAAAATAGGTTTTGCCCCAAATTGTTTATCAGTCAACTGAACTGCCCACATAAAAAGACTTGTTCCACTGTAGGCTATTTTTAGAGCTCCAAACAGGAAAAAAAGCTGTACTTCTCGTCATTTCCACTTCAAAAATGATTTTTTTCTTTCTTTGAAATTTCCTTGCTATTAATACACTTGGTGTCAGCAATAATGCAAAGAAAAAAAGCCATTAATATCTTCTGCAACTCAAAGCCTTCATCTTTTGTTTTATGAATTATAGTACAGGATGTAAGATGATAGTGTAAGGTAAAACAGTACTCTAGAAATGCTGCTTGTATGGCTTATGGAAAACATGGAAAAAACCTCTCTTCTTTCTAACATGGAATCTGAACAGATTAGACTGGTTGTCAAGCATACAATAAGATGCACAGCATTGTTTGGTGGGTTTTTTGGCTTTTTTAAATGAAATAATGATCATAGATTTTTGGGGTTTGGCTTTTTTCTAATATACACACACTGAAACAGTTCTAGTAGGTCTTTGGTTGCTTCTAGAAATATATTTTGTGAGCTCCTATGTAAGTAGCAAGTTTACAGTGAATTTGGTGTGATTTAGTAAACACTCAAAATGTCTTTCTTGCTACAAAAATAATACATTGAGCTAATTAGTTTTGCATACAAAAGGAACTCAGAATAATTTCTTGTGAACCAGCAGGTGCAAATATTGCAGCTGAAGTTGAACTTAAGAGGGGAAAAAATGTGTGTCTGGATTTGGGTGAGTGATGTTGCTTATAACAACACTAAACCAAATTTGTCTTGAAATCAGACTTAGGCATGTATGTATGTGATGATAACAGAAAGTGTGTGTGAGAGAGAGAGAAAGAGAGTGAGAGGAACTGAGACTGAGAAATCCTACTTTCCCTGGTTTTACTTGTTAACAAGGTTTGTACTATGTTTCTCATGTATCAGAGGGTCTGCTTTTTGGGGAAATATTTTATGTTTTCCTGTTCCTCCAGGAAGAAACTAATAATCAGTTTTCCTGGCATTTCCAGTATTTAGCAACTTAAGGACTCAAGAAAAAGTAGCTTTTACGCCACAGCAGAACACGTTATGAGCAAGTAATGCTTCAAGTCATGTTCGATGGCAAGCAACATTGAAGCGCTGTTTGAGTTACTTCCTCAGTGCAAAAGGTGTAAATAAAACACCTCTATTCTCTTTGGCTGGCACTCCAAACTCAAGTTCAAATCTGTCTTAAGTTGAAGTCCAGCATGCCTCTGTTCTTAAAAATTAATACCTCTGAGGATCGCTGCATAATACAGGGAAGAACTTGAGCACATGTGAAAATTTGCAGTTAACCTAAATAATGCTGATTCATCCGGACTCAAGCCCCAGAATGTTCACTGCGGTCAGAGAAGGGTTATTTGGCAAAGGCGTAAAGGAGCAGAGGGCTGGTGCTCGGTGGATATGGCGTCATGCCTTTCCTCTCGCCTGGTGGGGTCTTATGATATATATGACACCAAGAAATACTGACAGCTTTTTTTTTCTTTTTGTTGTTTTTAAGAGTACCAGCAGCTACATTTCCTCTGTTTCTGTTACTTTATTATTATTATTATTATTTTTCTGCCTTTAAAAAGTGAAGGGGAACCCTAATTCATATGAAACATATTTCTGAAAGGAAGAGAGACAGTAATCTTATTCCCTACCAAAGTGATAGTGAAACATAACAACAAATCATGCTGTTCTGGGAGGCAATACTGTCAAGAGAGTCATTTTACTTTCTCATACTTTAAAAGCACTTTTAAAAACTGTTCCTACTGATGTACTTATAAAAGCAAAACAAATACAAGAAAAACACTTCCAAATAGCTGGCAGAGACAGACTTGCAAATAAACTAGGTCCAAACCCAGTCTTCAGTACTTAAGTCTACAGTTAAGTTGGTGGTCTTCTGATATACAGCTTTGTGTGTGCGTGTATGTTTTTATGTAAGCATGTACATATGTGTAGGCAGGACTTTTAAATAATGTAGTGAGACAGATGTAATACAGGGCCTGTGGTCAAAATATTTAGAATATTTCCATTAATAATTAATTTGCATTAATATCCAGAATGTCCAGACATTCTGCCTGATGTTGCCTTTCACTTTGTGTTATTGTTTGCACATCTGCAAAACTGGGAGTAAAAAAGGTACTTGTATAGTAACAAAACTATTTGTCAGAGTTATGCTTGTGTAAAATATGTAAAGTGTGTGTTTCAATTCAAGAGTATTTACACTTCTTTGCTGGCTGACTAGTATTTTCTCTTTTTTTGCTTGGTCATTATGTGGAGAGCTGAACTTCACAAAGAAAGGTACCTGGATACCTCTTCAGAGAGTGTTTTGTTTCATGTGTCTTAAATGATAGGAAACTGTCTTTGGTGAGATGAATTGTCCTGTGGTGGTGCAGACAGAAGATGACTAGCAGTACTAGCTAATTATTAGGCGCCTTAAAGCAAAGAGGTGGATTCCAGTTCATGGTCATTTTACTAGAATGGAGAAAAGTGTGTGTGTGTCTTCTCCCTTTTTTTCTTTTCCTTCTCTCTCTCTCCCCCCCCCCCCCCCCCCCCCCCCCCCAATAAAATTGGCATTCTGTAGTGTTGTTTTCCTAGGACGGGTTGTTGGTTTACTTTCAAATTTGTGTGATTTATCAAGGACTAATTCACAAGTTTGTATTGAGCATCATTTGAAGTGCAGCATGTCAAACCAAAAAGAAATGTTCAACAGCACTGAAACTTAGAAGAAATCCTGTTTCCTAATAAGTCCTAGTCATCATTTTTAAACTCACTTGGAAGATGAAAGTCTTACTTAGAGCGGAAATGGAAACAAAGGTGAAATAACACTTGTTCACATTATTCAGCTCAGTAGCAGATAATTATTTGCAGTGGAGTGCAACAGAAATTTAGCTTTTGAAATGTAGAAAATGTAAAGTAAAATTATGATAACTTAAAGGATGTATTAAAATTATGTATGTTTCATATTGCATAGCATTCTCGGATAAAATATCTGAAATATAACATTATTATGAATGAAATATAGCAGTCAGTTTTAGAAAATGTGTATTAGAAAGCATGGAAGAAGTACATTCTGGCAGAAGTATGGTTATTAGGATTAATTATTTTTAAAAATAGAATGACTTCTGGTGATTCTGACAATGGCCTAGATACTGTGCTAACAGATCAGGATTTTGCTAAATCTGCTGGAACTATAAACGCTTAATGTCTACCTGAGTTCACTGAGATTTTGAGGTATGAAACATTGTATAGTCATCATGTATCCACTACTTATCATTGCCAGAGTCTGATTATTTTAAAAATATATATTAAAGAATTAATAATTTTCATCTTGACTAACATAATTCCCATTTTCATGATCTATCCAAATGTTTTCTCTCTGAGCTTTAGTGGTTTGTAATGCTTCCGCCAGACGTATCTGGTAGCCAGTCGTCTACCTCATGTCTGGTCATTTTAATAATCTAAAACTTGTTACCCATTTTTTAAATCCAATTTAATACTGCTCTCCTTGTTTTCAAAGATGTCTGTGGCATTACTTCATAACTATGTTTCTGATGACGGTTTGATCTTGTGCTTATTTCTCCTTGACTTATGAATCCTTTCCCACTGGAGTTTTTATACATCTGTGGAAAGTCACATTAAAGCAATCTCTCACTTTCATGATCATGCATCTTCAAAACTTTTCCCCTTCTTTTGCTTGTTATGGTTTCTCTTTTTGAAGGGTATCCTGTGACTCTGTATTGAATGAATGGTATATAAAATATGCACAAATTTGCATAATTGCTGCTAGATGTTCTTCAGGAAGTCTTCACTCTCTTTAAAGTAGTCTGAGAAATATTTTAGGTTGTTGTCATCTTTCCAGTATTAGAAAGGAATAAAACGCACAGAAAGACTAATATGGTTTAACTTTCCTGCTGGCGTATGTAGCTACCTGCAAATACTTAAGCTTTAGAAGAAAAAGGAAATAGGTGAAAGAGAAATATGAGGAAACTGTATTTAACTATTGTCCAAAGGTCATGTTTTGCAGCGGCTATAATATGAATGGGAAAATGAGAATACAATGCAAACATCTTTATGAGATTTGTCCACAGGTAGCTCTGATGTGTAAGGGCTGATAGTGTTACCAGCCACAAGAGACCTGCTATATTATGACTCAGTCTTCTAATTCTTACTGAGCTCTTAATTGGGCATTAAGGTCCTTTAGCCATATCAGAATTTGTCTAGCTCATTGGCTTGATAAGACATAAGAGGCCAAGTCTGTCCCTTATGTAGCTCCATTGACTTCTATGAGATTGCAGCGGGGAACAATTACTTTTATTAAAATGATATTAGTGCCACATACTGAGGGATGTATGTGTGTTGACATAGCATTAAAGTTTAAAAAGATCAGTTTTATATATAGAAAATGAGGATGTATTTTTGTATTATTCCCTCATGGAAATGAATTTTTTTTTTTGTTCAAGGTTTAAGTTTTGTTGAGATCAGAAGCTTTTTTAGCAGCGTGGGTTTGTACTGCAAACAGAAGCAGTTAAGCTGAACAGACTCTCTGTAAACAGCCCTGCCAATGGAAGAGCACTTCTTAATCTAATCAAGGCAAAATCACTGATAGCATAAACAGTTTAAATAGTTAATGACATTTATTTTATAAAATGCAAGCTAGTGGATTTTCATGTGGACTTCATATGGACAGAGGACTGCCTGTCCACTACCTGGCTTTTAAACCAGCCAGTTAAGGTGCTGAGCTTTGCCACGCATCATGAACTAACCTGTCTTGTCTCCTGGTATCTAAATATTGGGATAGACTGCAACACCCTGACTTTCCTGGTATTGGTATCTATGTTAAAGGAAGACTTTACCTACACTCCCACAAGTGCACTCTGGCTTCCAGTGTAGGCTTACCTTAAACCTATCTATCTAAACAGCAACAAGGACCAGTCAAATACACTTGGCTGAAATAAAGAGTTGCAGAACAAGGGAAAAGGAGGTAATTACATTACTTTGCAGCAGAGACATTAATAGCGTCTGAATAGCTTGATCAGGCATGTAGGTAATCATTCTTAGGGTACTTAGTTATTTTTATTCCTTGACAACAAGAATAATTTAAGTAAGATTTTCTTTGCGTCTTCTATTACAGAGCCAAATAGAAAAAAACCCAATTCATATACTGGAGAAAATAAATTAAAAGGTCAAAATGTGTTTAAATTTGTCTTCCACAAAGCTCTTTGTACTCTATATCAAGTTTTCTTTTTTTGACTGAATAGTTGATCTTTCATGTGGCCGCTTCCTGTGGCCTGAAAGTCTTGTCAATCTTGGTTCAAGATGAAGGTCCCATGGATTTTGGAATAGTTCCAATGATAGTATCAAATGTTCTTAGTGATACCTAACAGCCCTTAAGCTCCCCTTCCATCAGTGAAGTCCTGCTGTGTTTGTTCTTTAGAAAATAAACCCACAACCCCCCTGCAACCAAGAAGATTAAAATCAGCTGATGTTGGCTTGGTTGGATTCAGCTACTCTTCAACTGCTGAAAGTCCACGTACATAACATGCCATACGAAGAGCTTAATATCGTCATTTGCAACAGTGATGAGACTTAGCGCAAAACGAAAGTCAGAATGTAAATGCTTATGTCCAAAACAGTGACCATGAAGATCTTGATTCAGCCCCTAGTAACTTTGTAGGTGTCATAACTCTGTAAATATCTTGAGGGATTCCCCCTCAAGTTCCCTTCATTTCTCTTTGTGTGTATAACAAAGTGCCTCATCCTTAAGGATAAGTATCTTGGCACTCAGCTGATGGTTAAGCCTGATAAGATTTGTTAAAGTAGACCAGCCTTGCCAAAAGGCTTGATTCAGTCATTAGCCATTTGTAGAGTTGGTTAGCACAAAAAAAATATTGAAAATACAGCTTCTGTATTGGGAAAGGGAGGAGAAGACCCTCTTTTATCTATGTGTTCAGTGGGTAAAATAAAGCCTCAGGATTATCTGTCTCACAGAAAGACAGAATCTCTGTATTATACAGTCATGATACTTAACTATGAAAGGGCCATCTAGATTCTAGAGCACTTCCATTGAAGAATGACAAAGTAAAAATTTTGAAAATGTGGGCACAAGGCTTGCTCTCCGTTACTCAGGCTCTTTTGGAAGACTGCAGAAGCCACTCTTGTCCAGGGGTTGCCTGTGGGATGGCATGTTTTTTGGGAAGCACTGAGCTGCTGGCTCAGAGCTGCCAAGGATGATGTGTTTCTGCCTATGTCCAATGGCTACAAAGTGAAGCAGGTGTCAGCAGATGGTTTCTGCCTGCAACTTGGAAAACTTAGACACCCACCTCCCTAGAGCTAGTCCTGGTTTTGGGGAGAAGTTTCAGCAAAATACCATGTTCTGTTTCAGCTCCAAAGGTCGCTCTAAAAGCTGCTCTACTCTTAGATCTGACAGAAAAATGCATTATTAAAAGTGATAGGAATGAGTGTCTCTAAAAACAGAAAATAGGGAAAAGTAGATTTAAATGCCTGTTTTAACATCATTGACATTTTCCCTACTTCAGCAAACCCTCTTCTTGTCCCAATGTATGTTCCTTTTAACAAGAAGGAAGGAGAGAGAACTTTTTCAGAAAGAGAGGTGAAAGTGAAAACACCTTTCAGAGCAAAAGTTTTGATAAGCATTTACTTACATAGAAAACAGACAAAATATAATCTTTGCCAAATTTGCCAAAATGACTGGAACAAAGCTGATTGGAATTTTTAGGATGATTCACATTTTTACAATTTGTTTTTTAACTGAGAAAGTAGATTAGTAGTTTGTATAAAGCTAAATAAAATTATTTCTAGTTAAAGAATTTAATCGATAAAGGGCTTAGATACACTTGTTTGTATACAAAGTCTTGATAAATTGGTTATGTGCATAATTTGTTTTCCCCATAGCTGCCTGCTAGTGCAGTTTTAGTGACAACCTATTTACATTCTTTCTAGTTGTATGAGTAAGATATCAGATAAACATCGCTTATAGAGCAACTGAATAACTATTTGACCATATTTTGCACCTTTGATGAAACATGAAGAAAAATCAGCTAATGATGCCACTGCTGCCAGGACCAGTTATCACTCTGCAAAACCAAAACTTCAGTGCTCTGAAGCTTTGTCTATAAGAACTATCATTTTTCATATAGGTACCTATTCTTCCTATTACACTTGATAATTCAGTTTATGGATTATACAGAAAGCAGTACATAATTTTAATGAGCAGTCTTAAATGGGCAGATTAATAGGCAGAAAGAAAGGTATTAGGCTTTTATCTAACATCAACATTGCACGAGACAGTATCCACTCTTCTGGGAATAATTAGTTTGTTTAAACCTGTTTAGATTTAAAAGTGTCATTTGTATTAAGTGAGTGTTTAGAATTCTGTTTTTACCTTTTCGGTGCTTCTTTTCATTGCTTTACAAAGCAATAGATATTAAAGATTGATTAAAGGCATGTTCCTCTCTCTCTCTCTCTCTCAAAATTTCCTTACTTCTGATGTAGTAGGGAAAGCATTTGTCTTAAGCAGTCAAGTCAGTCAGTTCTATAATAAATATATTTATACGTTCCAGAACTACATACTCACAGTTCAAATGGCTATTTGTGTTTCATCCAGCAGGCATTTTCAATCTAAAATGGTATTTGTCCCTTTTAACCACCTTTAGGCCCTAATTGATGACAATATGTTCACATGACCCCATGACTACCATGGGGAATTTCCATTGCACTGTTAGTTAAATAGCTGCATTTGTCTAGCGCATAGTCATCACCAGCATAAAGTCAATGAGGAAGCTACACTGGCCAAATCAGTCTTTGATGTACTGGCAAGTAGTAGAAAATCAAAGCGAATCCAAAATGCTTAGCAATATCAACAGCTAACTCAAATTTCTTTATCAACTGTGTTCTACATAATCCAATCAATAGTAATGTGTGCAATAGTTATGACATTAATCATACTGTCACGTGACTGTCTATTCTTTTTTTCTGTTAGTTTTCAGTAGCCTATACATAGATGTGCATATACACCCACATATTTATATATATAAATGCAATATATATGTCTACTATAAATTTCTTTCTCCCATATGTGTTTCAATTATTCCTTCCCTACTGAGTTTTGCTAATGCCTATTTGATGTTTTTTTGGCTTCAAAAAGTGGCTTTTTTGCTAAATTGCCCTCTCCACAGATTTGATTGCTAGCCTCATGTTCTTCGACTTAATCAAAGCAGGGTAAAGCTACCCCTTCAGAGGGGTATTAGAATCACTGCTAACTACTCGGCGCTGGATTTAACATCACATAGTCATAGCAATTCCTCCTCTTTTCTATTTTTTCTTTTTTTTTTTTTTTCTGTATCCTCTAGGTTAAGACTAGCCTGTCAGTGAGTAGCTTCAAAGAGTAGCCATGTAGTGTAAAAAAAAAAAAAAAGTGCACCTTATATTATTCAGTTCCTTCCCATGTTTTCAGTTTGATTATTGAAACCAGAGTAGCTGTTCATCTGTGTTCCCCTTCAGTTTGAGCACTGCTTTTGGAATGAATGCACAGAAGAAAAAAACCCCACCTCTTTCTACCTGCATTTTCCGAGAAGAGTTAAAACATCAAAAATATGCAGATTACTTTGAGAAAGATTATTGGTTTAGGAAATATCCTTAGAAGGCTGTTCAGTGAATGAAGCCTTCAGTGTTCCATTAGTCATCTGTCTAAGGATCTGAAGTTTATTTGTGAATTATTAAAGGTTTGATCTATCTTAAAAAAGAAAACCAAAAACTTTCAAGCCTGAAATCAAAATCAGATTTGCATTGTTTAAAAATGTGGAGCTAATGGTTTCCTATAGAGGAAACACCTGTTACTAGTAGAGAATTAAAGCAATGTTCCAGGTCCCATGAAAGTGAGTAAAGAGCTCAAGGCGCCACTCAGACAAAAAGCCTTCAACAAAATTCAGCAAAGACTATCAATCACACCAGAAAGCCTTGATGAAATGTTTTCATTACTTCTAAACAACAAAAGGTGTCCTTCTGGAAAAAAAAGAATCCTTGGGGATATTTCAGCTGATTAATTATACAAATAAATTGTCTCTTTAGTAACAAAGCGGTTACAGACAACATTGCAAATATAAACTTTAATGTGCCTCTCAAACTTCAGGATGCAGGCATTTTGATACTGGTAGAAAAATTTAAATTTCAAAGCATGCTCTTTTTCATTTTTAGTAAATGCCTGCATGTTTAGGAGGAATAAAGTCATTGAAGGGAAATCTGAGAAAAGCTATCACAGAAGGTTTTATTCTTCCACTCCAGCTCCTGTTGATTGGTCTCTTACCTTGAAATTCATCCCATTGATCAACTGTGATGATTTACTTAGTTAGACAGCACTCAGGATGAACAGTGCAGCAGATTTCAGCTCGTAATTCCCTGAAATCAACAGAAAACTGTATGTGCACTCAATGACTATTGTAAAGGATGACTCCTCCTAAAGCAAACATGAGGAAACTTTTACACTGAAAGCTGGCATAATACAAACGGCCAGGGACTAATGAAAACTAGTTCCTCAGTTTTTGTAAAAGTTTCAGCAGTATTGTATCCATGATTTTTCCTTAAACTTTTAAAGCAAAAGAAACCTATATGATAATTTTCATGGCTCACGGCATAACTGATAACATATAATTTTATTAGCTGATTTCAAATCAAGTCCACAACTTCTGGTTGAGCTAGAAGATATTGTTTAATAAGATATCTAATCTTTTTTAAAAGACTTCATGTAACAGAGAATTGACTGCTTCAATAGATAAGTTGCTCCAATATCATTATTATTAAATATTTGCACCTGATTTCTTGTCTGAATATATCTACTGTCAGTAGCTAGACACTGCAGTATCATGTTGCACCAGTGTCTGCATCAAAGTTCCTTTATTAAAAACCTATTTATTTGTATATATTTAGAAAAAAATTTTTTTAATAAATGAAGTAGATTAGTTTTTCTTAAGTTTCTCACTGTAAAACAAATTTCCTAGACAAAGCATGACTGTCAGTTTTTCAGTCCTTTAAAATGTACACCTTACTTTGAAATGTGAGTACCGGATATTATAATGATGACATCATTAACATATAAAAGAGCTTCGTCAATGTACGTTCTTATCCAATATTCTCCAACTGTTAATCAAAACATTGGGTTTTTTAAGGTGTATAGTTAATATATTTTGATGCTCTAGAGCAATTACTTGAGATAAAAGATCACTTCATATGACTGATCTTTAATATGATGTCTTGCAAATAATACAGAAAAACAGAGAAGGAAATTTATATAGCCCTGTAAGATAAATTTCCATTACATATTTACTCTGATGTTTTTTGATATTATTTATCAAAAGCTGAAGTTCAGAAGCATCAGTTGTGTATTTCTCACTGTAATTTTTAATGCACCACTATCTCTGAATTTTGTGGGCTTGGGGACACTTGATTTGGGGATGTTCACAAGATTCCTGTACTCTTATTACTGTTAAGCTCCAGATGGATGCGTTCAGCCTTGATTCCTCTTAAAATAGCTTCTGTGTGTGCTCATGTCTGGTAACAGAGTAATTTCTCTATAGCCATGAAAAACAGTCTTACCTATTTTGCCAGCAGCTATTTCACTCTTAAAGCAGAGGATTCCTTGTTCAATCAACTCCTCCAACTGCATAGTTTTTATTTCACCCCCACTGTGGAGTGAGATGTGATCTCCCCAATGGACCTGCCCCAGCTCAAATGCATTTTAGGAATCAGCAACATCTGTGCACCACACGTATTGTTATAATGGTCACAGGAATGCAGTAGTCGCAAGGAATTCTTACATATTCTGACTTGTGCTTATGAAATGAAGAAACAAAAATATTAGATGCTCTGAACTATATTTTACTACAAATCACATATGTACAATATATTAGTAAGTGTGAGGATAGCCTTTTCTGTTAATCTTTCAGCAATCATAAATACCCCAAAAAAGGTATTAAAAAATATCAAAATCTGTGAGGTCCCAAGGCTGCAGCAGACTGGTGCTTAGCTGGCCTTTAAAAATTATAATATTACAAACTGGAGAACAGCATACGTGTTTTTCTTCTTTCCAATTAATAACCTATTGTACCTGCCCATCTTATTTGATTCTGGTTTTGTTCTTTTTTGAATGATAGAGGCATTCAGATAGAATGGATAGGTAGCCATTCAGCTAGATAGATCATGATAAAGATAACCAAAAGGATTAAGTCTACATTTCACAGGAGATATCCTCTTGGAAAATTATGGAAAGTTATGCTGACATCAATAATACTAGACTGAACGGTACAGTTTAAGGATATGTAAAATTAATGTAGGTAGTTAATAGATCTCTACTCAATATCTGTGAGTGGTACAAATAATATACATTAATAATAGCAAGGATAAATGTATGTCTAAATCTCCCCTGGGAAATAGGTTTTTTACATGTCACTGAGTTACACAGATGCTGTCAGGGCCACAGTATACTGTGTAAGTAATTTTGCAAGTGAGCATTGCACGGCTTAACCTTGAACAGCAAATTGACTAAAATTATTTCAGAAATGTGTAGGAAGGCCTACATATGATGCAAAAGTCTCCAGGGTTCTAAATAAATTAATTACTATTTTAAAAATACACCCTTCTGCTGCATTCATGAAGGTTATTTCTCTATTATTTGCTTGATCAAAACTGCTTTTCTCCAAACAAGAAAATAACTCTTTTCCTAGGCAGCAAATACAGTACAGACTCATGAAAATATATTGTTCAAAATACTTGAGCCTTTAGCAGTATGGGAATGTTTATAAATCAAATTATAAAAAACCAGTGTGTTTAAAGTTCAATCGGGTAAACATATATATATATATTTATATATATATAAAATAAGAAAGAAAATCCTGCCTATTTTATTCTGCCAGGCCACTTCTGTATACTGCTTTTATTATTTTCTTGAAAAATCTAAGCAGAAATATTGATAGATAGATACTGATAGCTATGATAGATGGTGTGAACCACTTCTGGTAGTACGAGTTCCACCACGTCTGGCAAAGTGGACGTTGGATGTCCTATACTGTGAAATGCATTGCAGCGCAGGGAGCTGGTAAACTCTTGGCCCACCTGTAACTTGCAAGAGATTACGCTTGCTGTCTAAACCAATGTGGGTCCAGGAGGGGTGCAGGTCTCTGCCCTGGACCCCTTTGCACTGCCGTGACCTGATGGGTTTGGTCAGCACGTGGCACTCGGCTCTGGTGTCGCTCTGACTGGCGTGTTACATGTGTCTACCATACACAACTGTATGTCATAAATTTGGGTGGTCTTTAGTAACAAAGGTTTGATTTTAGGTTGGGTATTAGCTAAAATAGCCTCCTGAAAGAACAACATAGCACTATATAAACTTTCCTGTTGCTGAGGTGGGGGAGCATCACACAGAAGTGTTTTGCTGGATGAGACCTAATAGCTATATGAATTCGTAATGTTCATAATCTCTGAAAACTTCCCACATTTCAATATAAAAATTATTTTCCTTATCCCAGATTTTCTAGTCACAGACTCCAAATTCTAGAAAAAGATGAAAGTAGGATAAATTTGCTTTCCTTAAACAAAGATACAATGATGAAACAACTGAAAATGTTGAAATATCATTTAACTTTTGATTGCTGGTGCTCTGTAGTTTGGAAACCAAAAGAAAATCCTCACCAGATCATTATTCCCTTGACAAATGAATTTAAAGCAGCTGTTTTTCAGAGGGCAGCCCAAGAGATATAGGTACGTTATACAGTACCACTCTACCTTCTGTTCCCTATTCTTCTGATTTTATGGGTTTTTTTTTAAACTGAAAAAAAAGCCCCATCCTGATGGTTAAATCAAATAAACCCTTTGTTCACTTCCTCACCTTTTTTTCCTTAAAAAAATGTTTATTTAAAGGCATAAAGAAACCCAGGACAACAAATATTTCATAGGACAGATAGAAATTGTATGAGTTCTAGATACTGAGTACTTAAAAATCACCTGCTGATCACATTGGCTTTCAATAAGAAGAGCTAGGCTTTCGCATCTCTTTATACCTATACCAATACATACATGCATACTTTAGTTTTTTGTTTCATTATTTGTTTGAAAAGTTTACAAATGTTCTTTTTTATTTTATAATCATTTCATACCATGGTATTATAATTACATCCTGTGAATTATAGATGTAATTATGTTGCAATTACTGTAATGAAGACAGCAATGGCTGTGCAGAACCAGTTTAGGACAACTCGGTAAATGCAACTGAATACAAACAAAACAGGAAAAGGGGATCATTTTATGCCACCAGCGAAACCATAGCAATATACTGTCTTTTCAAGCTAAGAAAGGAATTTTTCAGTATTGAACAGTCTATAGAAATCTCCAAAAGAGTGACTGGGGATGGTCCTGAAAGCTAATGGATACTGAAACAGGTGCTCTTTAAAATAACAGACTGTTGTGTGAGGAGCAAGAGTAGGATTCAGGCAATCAATGAACGTTCGTTTCTTCCACCAATTCTTACGTAGGTTTCTACTATCTTTTTTTTGGTCACCTATTATCTCTAAGAGTTTATTACATGTTCTGATATGTTGATAACAGTGTTTGCTGTTGCCATGTCAAAATTAACTGTGAACCCTTTGGTCTTATTATACAACTGATGATGAAAGACTAATTCTTAATCTTGGAGAGCTGTATTCTTGATGGCTATGTCCTGGTTGCCAAGGCAGGGTTTATTGAGACATACTCATCAAAATCCCATGCATGAAGGGAAAAAATAATGTAGAGGGAACTGCAAAGCTTACCCGTGAACATCCTACTTAGACCTGAGGGAGTGCTGTGGATGGAATAACTTGCTCAGCTTTCAGACAGACTGTGTCCTCTAAGTAATTTGTTCAATTTGCACATTTGTACCCTTCTGCGTGAATTCTCATTTTGTGTGTGCAAACTATCAGTCACATCAGTGGCTAGCATGCTAGAGATACCTTCACTTTTGAAGTGGCTTACATACAGCTGTTTAGAAGTCACTGTCCTAATTTGCAGTACAGTAACTCTTTCACAGTAAACAAACACATAACTGCCGGTCCTGAATTCTTGAGTATACTTGTTTCAGCTGAGGAAACTGATTTAATCCCTCCAGCTCTAAGGAAGATTTCTCATACCATATGCCTTTATTTGTCCACTAGGGATTTAAATCCCTCAGCTAATCTGAGGCTGTCGTATGGTTGAAACCAGGCTGGGAGAGGCTCTCTCCTGGAATAAAATATGATTACACTAGACATTTCAACTTTCATGGTTCCCTGATCCACTTTGTAGCTGTGTCGTGTCTACTTGTGAAGTTCAGTTCAGCTAGGGGATGATGTGCCTGGGAATCATGATTCCCATACCTTGTCATACTGCAACATCTGGACTTTCCTGGGAGCAGAGAACCTGTCCCCAGGTTTCTTCCCCTCAAAATTCAGTTCAAGATCACTAATTGCACTTGATGAGAAATACCAGAGGAAACTACAATTAGCAAGGGCTTCTCTGTTTACTTATTTAAGAGTCTCAAGCTTTGTCATGACATTGTCCACATCATGAGATGTTTTCTACTTTCATTTGTCAGAAATAACCCACAGATTTTGATGTATTAATCTTCATGTGTTTGGCAGTAACCAGTCTGTTGATTTATAATATCAAGGCAGACTATTGGCCTGCTTTATTTTTTTTTCTTTCCCCTCCTATGTTAGACAGCCTGGAATGCCATCTGCTACTGGGATTCTTATCCCTTAAACTAAATGTGTAATTCAAGTATACAATACAGTATTGTACTTCTGTCTTTTTAAACTGAACAGCTGTTGGGTACAAAAGATATACTCCAACAGTGTTGTTTTAAGTATGTTATCTATTAAATATCAATGAAGCCATGCATTGTTTAGCACCATTATCAAAGATGAGATTTTTCTCCAAGTAATCACACTCTGGGAAATAAACAATCTGCAGCACATTTGATAGCATCCAAACCAAGGTGTGGAATTTCATTAGGCTGTTGGGTGTATCTAATGTTCTCATTTATCAAAGCTTACAGAACAAAGAGATTCATTCACTTGAAATGGGACGTTTCTGTACTTAAAATAGAAATACTAAGGAAAAATGTGAAATGATTCAGGCTAAAGAGGGAAGTGGGAACTACTGCAATATAAACTCTTGAATGAATTAAATAAGTAATGAGTAAAGAACATCTTCCATCTTTATTTGTTGTAATTAATTCTTGAGAGAAATTCTTAGTTGGCTGGAGGATTTAAGCAAATCGCATACCCATTTTTTGTACTTAAAGGAAATGTTTTAAATGAGAATAACTTTTGATACCACAGATGTTTTGTATGGGTTGAAAAAAAATCAGAAGTTCAAATCAAACGAAAAAATGGTCTTTAGTTTTGCTTAACACGTGCTAGTCACTTTTAACCTGGGCAGGATTTTAGGAGTATCAGTAAAATAAGAACCTAATGGAAACATATCACTATAAACTGTGTCATATGTAACGTGTGGGCATATGTCATGTCTTGTTAGCGTATCAGGAGTTAGGTTCCAGAAAGAGTATCTGGAGAGTTTTGTAAGAGAGTGTTAATCATAGAGAGCTGCTTATTAATCTTGTGGACAAACAAATCTGACTCATTAGAAGCCGTACCCCCAGTAGGGAGAGGAATGGCAGGTATCTGGGAGAGAAAGCTCCATTAATCAGCATCTACAGTTAGTTTACAAATTCATTTGTCAGAATATGAAGCTGCGAGCTGCTCCTTTGCAAGAAACAAAAACTTGAAAGACTACTTAAACATTTTATTAAACGAATATTGAATGTAAAATATAAATCATCTTTAGAGCCATGATTAGCAGCAAAAGCATCTCTTGTGCCACATGCTCTAATCAATGCAATACAGAATCTTGCTCTGTCTCTGTGGCAAAATATGTGATTTTTTAAAAAAATTAGAATTTAGAAACTAGAGAAATACCCTTCACCCTGTCTTTCACATGCAGCAGGGGAGCTGTAGTATTCTCCTGAGATGTACATTTGAACTCTTTCAGGCTGGAGAAGCCATTGAATGTATCTTCGGCATGCTGGCTTAGGGATTCAGCACCTGAGCTACCATTTAAAAACTAGGGCATTTCTACAGCTTCCTCCTTCAGATATATTTTTGAATGTAACTAGCCCATGACTGCTGTTTCTGATGTAATTCACTCCTGTCTGTCAAGCAACTTTGAGGTGGCAGGAATATTTCTCGTTTTAGAAAATAAGCACAAGTGTTTTCCTTCATTAACTACATGGAGACAATTCTCAACACAGATGGAAGAAAACATTTGCTGCTCAAGAAAAAATTCTTAAGTGAAAGAGTATAGGCATCCGTAGATACCACCTTAAACGGTTTTTGCAGGTTTTGAGAACTGGGCTCCTGGAGTTAGTTTCCCCAATTCTATCTAAGCTCCTTGTTAGGGACCTTAATTCATATGGGAATCTGAGAGATTATAGTCCAATTCTTCAAAGCTATTTAAGCATCTGAATCCTACTGTTTCAATGAGAGTTAGGTACTGAAGTACCTTTAAAGATCTGAGCCTAAAGGACTCTTCAACACGATACAGAAAGTCATCTGTACAGCAGGAAATTAAACTGAGTTCTCCCAGGGCTCCTGCTGTAACCCCAGGATCTTCCCTCTCCTTGTCCCTGTGCACCTCTGAGATGAACTCCCTCTGATGCCCATGAGATTAGTCAGCTCTAGATGTGTAAGAGGTTATTACTGTTTGCATTGCAAAGAAACCCCAAAACATGGCACTTTTGGATGCCAAATGTTGTTCCTCAAATTGAAAAAGCACAGGGTAAGAACTAGTCTGCGCCTGTGAGAGTTTAGGTCATGATTTTCAAGTGCTTTAATGGAGTTAGGCACTTATCTTTGACTGAATTTCAGTGAGATCTGAACAGCTCGCAGAAACGCTTAAGTTTCTTCAAAATCCCCATTTAAAATAATTAAAAAAAAAAAATACAGCAGCTGGGAGTAAAACCTGACAGAGGTTTGGGAGGTGGTACTGGGCAAGACCAACATGAAGATATTTTTCATAGTGTAGCTGAAATAACTTATTAGAAATAATTAGAAACTCACAATTATGGATTTCACTTTGCGATGCTATTTCATTTTGAACACTTGAATGTGCAGCTGTGATTAATCTCTCACTTGCAGTGCTACAGTGTGCCAGTCCCATGCCACAAGAGGCAGTGGGAACCTTGTTGCTGATTTAAACGACAGAAGAAAGACTCCGAACCTTAGTCCAGGAATAATTCCCTTGGGAACAGGGAAACATCTGTCTCAGGAGAGAATCAAGAACAGCGGCGTTAACTGCTTGATGCTGCCTTGATTTCAGTTTTAAGGTATCCAAATAAAACCAGCATTGCTCCGGAGGTAGGAGCAGAGATGAGAAATGGTTTTGCATATCCTTGGGGTTTCAGAGTAAAGGTTACTCTGGAAAAACTCCTTTCTTGGTTTTTTGTTGTTAAAACAGCCTCTCCCTGCTCCTCACAGGTAGCTGTGCCGTAGAGCCGGCCACCAGAGCCATTTATAAAGTACGCTCGGCAGCAGCAGGGCCTCATTCCTGACCCTGAGCCCCGCTTGCTCTTAGCTTTCAGGACTGAATTTTGTGTTTGACGACAAGTGAGCACTGTTAATGGAAGTTACATTTGTCCTCGATTTTCACCTCAGGCTCTTTGGCTGCATTTGCAGTTTCTTAGATGCTACACTGTGCTTCAAGGTTCTTATTTCTCTGGTTCTGGTGCTGGGACCTTTAGCAGGCTGCAGGTCCCACCCCTGGCTTGCACTGATGTGGAAGCTGGGGATGGGAAGCTGGCACTGCTGAGCTGCACCTGCGTCTCGCATTGGTACAGCAACAGGGCATGCAACCCCGTTTGGGATGAACTGTTTGGTTTTGTGTTTTCATGTGTGCTCCTGTGATGCAGCGATGCTGACGAAACGCCGCGTGCGAGCATGTTGTGGGGCTTGGAGCGTGGTTTTGGGGGTGAAATGAACCAGGCTGCACTGCTGATCTGAGGCTGCTCCAGGCAGGGAGGTGGATGGAGATAATCCAGGGGTTTCTGACTTTAACAGCAGGTCAGGAATTAGGTGACTTGCTGGAGAATATCATTAGAGAAAACCCAGGCAGTCTGGGTATAATAAACAACAAAGCCTTAAATCCAGAGGACCCCATTAACACTCAATGTGTCTTTAAAAGTATTAAGGCCTAACAACACCACAGACTACTTTGTATTTTAGCTGTAAGATGCTCAGGAGTATTAGGCGTAAAGCCAGCATGAGAATCTGCCATGTGTTAAAGATTATCCGACTGTTTGTAACATTCAACCACTCCTTCCTAGCCTGTTTCCCCTTAGATATCTCCCATATTACGGTGGCTAATTTTAAAGCAAATAAAATAATCGTGACTGTGAAGGCATGACAGACTCTTAGAGTTTCGTTTCTTTCTGCAAGGAAGCAGAAAACTAATATATAGTTTGTGTAAGACAAAATAACAGATTACTATTGACTGAAACATCTTAATTCTTAAAGTTTAACATCTCTTACTGGAAAACATACATAATACTTTAAAACTTGAAAATATAAATTTAAAAAGAAAAGTAAAATGGAAAACATTTGGTTCCCAGAATGATGAAATGAGATATTTTGACATTTATAGAAATTGCTTACACTTATAAAATGATATTCCTGTAAAACGTACTTGATTTGTGGAGTGCTTAATTTTCCAGAGACTTGAGTAGTCTGTCACAGCATGTTCCACTGAAATGTCAGGGATTCATATTAAAAATAGTAAATAACATATTTACAAACATAAGTATCTGAAACAAAGCACAAATAATAGAATAATAAATGACACCTAATGGTAGCTTTTTTGACATTATGTAAAGTAACAGTCAAGTATTGTTTACTGCTCAGTGATTTTACCATTAGGTGAAAAACCAATTTTAAAATCGTCACAATAAACTTTTGGAAGGAAGCTAAACTTTGTAATAACTGGTTGCAAATGACACAAGGAGCTCTTTCGCCATGAGCTAGAGTATAGTATTCATCTTCACAATCATTAAAGTTTGGCAAGTTGCAGGGTAGTCATTTAAATATAATGAGTCCTATCTAGGAAAGAAGCCGAGAAGAAAATTATTTTGTATTATGGACTGGAAGAGTATAATAAAAACAGTCATAATCACCTTTTCTTGATAAATGAGGTTTCCAGATTTGTAATATGACTCCTCTGAATTTTACAACTTGACAAATTAAAGCCTAGGGATAGTCTTGCACGTCAGGCACAAACAGGACTGCTGAACTTCCCTTGTCCCAGGTCACTCCATAACTGCTCACCTCAGAGGTTCTCAGCTCCGCTCCTGACGCGTGCGGTGCTGGCAGGTGACGTCAGCGGGTGCCTGGGGTGGGCGCAGTGACGGTGCGAGCCAGGGGAGCTGTGAGCAGCCATTGCGCTGCTCAGCTCCAGGCAAAAGAGGTCGGCGAGCACTGAGCGTTCCTCTGAACGCCCAGGGCCAGGCTGCGGGTGTCCTGCAGCCTCCCCAGCTAGTGCTTTCTCACATGTACCCGAGAAAATAGAACGCTCTCTTCCATGCTGTGGAAAATATGAATCAAAATTAAGAACTTGACTGCATTTGCAGAACTTGTGATTTCTCACTGGAGGTAACTCGGGCCTTCTGTGCAGTGCTGGTTACAGCAACGTCTGTGCAGTTCCTTCACGATCCTTCACTTGATACTAATTTGAAGTAATAGTCAAAATAATTTGACATGATGGTGCAAGGCAGCTTTCCAGAGCAGAGAGACTTAGAATCTATCTAAAATGCATTTAGCAAGAAGATACTACGTCACTGAGCCTGACATATTTCATTCAAAACCCCTCGATGTACTTTCCCTCATCCACGGCACAGTTCCTGTGGAGCATTCCTGGAGGTCCTGAAGGAGTGCTCTGGGTACTGCTGCGCCCGTGACTTAGAGGGTTTCTGAAGAAAACTAAAAGAATAATTTCTTTGTGAGATAGAAAAGCAACTATTTTGTTCACGTTGCTTTTGGATGGCTATGGTCAATAAACAATGCTGGTAAACCAGCAATAGGGAAGAGAAGGTAGGAGTACTTGTACATGGCTCTCATCTTAAATTCCAAACAGATACCTGTAAGAGATGAAGGGCTATAGTGCGTTGGCCTTTTTGCATCCACCAGTATGCAGTCATACCACAGCTGGGGGGGAGTGTGCGGGAGGGAGGGAGGTGGTTTGGTGGAGTGCATTTTATCTCAGCTGTTGTGTGCTGTGTGCCTTCCATGCTCAGAATAGCACCAGGGCCAATCTGTGGATGACTAAATTTCTGGGGAGTACTGGAAACGCCAAGGTAACTAACGTCACCTTTGTCCGCCCCCTCCTTCCTATTCTTTGTGCCAGGAAGAGGCACGAGGCAGTTAGAAATAGGACTGCGTAGTAAGCACTGTTTCATAGCTGCTTTTCTGACGGAAGCCCTGCTAGTGACAAAAATCGTAAGAATTTCTATTTTTTTTTTTTTTTTTTCCGATAGTAGCTGCTAATGTATTGGTAACCATCTGGAATGGATTAAGGAAGCTGCGTTGTAGGTACCAACCCCTAAAATGTACCAGTTCAGATTTTTTTTTTTTTTTAAAAAAGCTTTTCCAATCTATTACTGGTTACAACAATACCAATTCAAAGACTGCTGGGATTATGCATCTTTCAATTTAACTTACTGTGTCAGCATTCAAGGACTACGTTTGGTATAACCATGATGTTATATTTAATTAAAGGCATTGCTATCGTGATCCTTAGCACTATGGATTAGTACCAGTCTCTCGGATAAAATGAGGCACACTAATTGTAAGCTGATTTACTGGTTGTCTTCATGCAACTAGATGGTACCGCTATTTACATCAAATGCGGTCAAGTATCCTTTTAATACAGACATGGATTACACACATTAAACACAAGACAACATAATCCGAAAGCACACTAAAATGTAACAGAAATCCTGACAAAATCTAAACCAGCTGTTATGCAGCTACAAATTACTTCTGCAACCTCTCCTAAGAGTTTTAGTGAAATAAATGGAATGATAAAGAACAAGGCAAAAAAAAAAAAAAAAAAAAAACAAAGCCCACAAAAGTTTAGAATAATGATAGAGAGTGAGTGACAAATTAACATAATTTAAGCTACGACAGAGAGGTATTTCTGCATGAATATTTCTTGCTAAAAAAAAATAGTTTTAAGAAGCTTAATATTAGTGTAAATGCACACATGGTTTACTGTAACCCAAAACCTAAAAAGTTTTGTCTGCTTGGCTCCAAAAGTGATGAAGCCAAATCATGCAAATACATATGCAGGCTGCAAGTGCTGACATTCAAAGAGGAAAAAAAAATTTTTTTTTTTCTTTCTTGCCTTTGGAATGCTGACGGGTATTCCTGTAATCACTCATACCCGTTCTGATTTTCCATTTCTGCTGCTGGTTGTAAGAAAACCTGACATCAATGGCTAGCCAAATTTAAGACTGCCAGGTAAAGGAATTTAGGATTCAGGAAAGCTGGCATCAATTATAGCATGTTTCCGCTTGGGTTTTATTCATATTCTGAAAAAAAAAAAACGCAGACACCTTATACTGGAGAGTTTGGGGATTTAAAAAGTATTGAAAATTAAAAAAAAAAAAATTACAAAAGATGGTACAATAGCTATGCTCAAAATGATCAATGTTTATGATCTGATTTTGGTCTCATTCTAGTTGAAACCTTGCTAATGGAAGAAAGGTTAATTTTTTGCATAAAACATGCTGGATTTGTTGTATTTACAGAAGTAACTCAAAAGTTAATCTGAATCCTGTCTTACGGTTCTTTATTATTGTTGGGTTTTTTCATCCACTACTTGGATATATCTCAAGTCATTCAAACCTCTTAGAGTAGTAGCTAGCCATCTCTGTTCACTACGCAGGTTAGTGGGATTTTGTGTGACATTTGAGGATTTTTTTTTTTTGTAAACTGTACGTTCAGGTGTTCTAGTAGCTTTTGTTTATTCTTTTTGCAGTTTTTTTGCTTTTTATTTCTTTTTCCTTTTCTTCTTCTCTCTGCTATATATCTGACAGTAGCAACTGGTGAAAAAATGTCTCTAAGTGATGATCTGTGGGAGGGTTATTCAATAACAAAATCTTTGGTGACCAGTTCCTCAGCCAAGAAGAGCAGGGACAGGAAAGGTTGTGTTCTACACTTGGCAGTGTTTTAATAAACTTAGTAATAACTCTGTCTACGTAAAAAGATTTACACTTTCAAAGGTCAAGCTATTGGGTTTAATATGCATAATGAAATCGTTATCAGCAAAGAGGAGTCAGGAAGCTGGATCACCAGGGTCAGTGTTTCTCAACCTGTGTAAGACATCAGGCTTAAAATTTAAAAAAACTTAAAATTAAACAACCTATAAGGTAAAAACATACACTTACATTTCCAGTAACAAAGAGCCAAAAAGGAAAAAAGAATAAACTAACAGATATTTTAGCTTCTTTTCTTTGAATTGAAAGCTTTGTAATCACACTACAGATGATGAACATTAGTGTTTGGTTGAATTTTGGCGAGGTGACCACTGGATTTGCAGGCATGTAAAGCATGACTCTGAATTATTATTTTTTTTTCTTGAGCAATGATGGCACTGAGAGACCACTGAGGTACACTACTATGTGCACCTCCAATGTCTCGTTTTTTTTAAGAAATATGTTAGTATACCTCATAGAAAGTTGAATTTTGATTAACAAACTCATTAATATCGCCAAAACATTCTGACATCTTCAGATTGAATTATCGTAAGTAACATCATTATTTTTAGTGAATATAACACATTTCCCTTGTCAGAAGGGTGTACAACCTTATCTTCAAAACTAATTTTTACAATACTGTTTTTATTGGAATAAAACAAAAAAAGATAGGAAGTGAAAGTAACCTTCTAGTACTAATTTCCAATGTTGATATGAGTGTTACTGATTACTTTTATGAATATCTTCCTTCTTTCTCTGTGGTTTTTTTTTTTCTTATGAAAATAGTATATAAGTATTTTCCCCTTGCAGAAAGTGAAAAATGGGCGTTCAGATAACGGGACCTTATTACTGAGAATAAATCTATATGAAGGGATAGGTGTACTTTTTCAGATAAAGGAGAAAAATTAAAATAGTTTTTCTTGTTACGTATGAGACTGAAAATTAGAATGTTTCAAAGAGATTGTGGCTAGGTTATTGCCCCGTATCCCTCAGTCAGCATTTCAAGTCAGTCTTAAGTTGACAGAGATCAAGAGCAACTGTGACTTTTTTACTGATTTGACCTGAAAAGACCACCTTAAATCATAAGGATGTTTGACAACTCGCTTTGTCTCCCGCAGAAGTTATTGTAGTTAGTAGACCTTATTGTAGTTAGTAGATCTTATTGTATCCCCATTTTAAATTCTTTTTTAAGAGGAGACATGCATTATACTTGTTTTAGTGAGAGCTATCACATTCCTGCAATCCATTTAGTTCTAGTAAAAGAATGGATTCTGGCCAGCAGAAAAAAAAGAAATGTAGTATGTTTTTTTCTGGAAATGCTGTTTGTTCTTTCACTCTACCAAGCTCTGAAATCCTCCATAATTTCTTCAGAAGAGTCTTCCAGGTGTTGACTACTACCTTTATTGAAAAGTAATTTATTAGGGTCTTGGGATATAGGGCACTTTAGGGAAGTGGTTGAGTCCCCATCCCTGGAGGTATTTAAAAGACGGGTAGATGCAGTGCTTGAGGACATGGTTTAGTGGCGGACTTGGCAGTGGTAGGTTAATGGTTGGACCTGATGATCTTAAGGGTCTTTTCCAACCTTAACAATTCTATGAATTCTATGATTCTATGATATAGTTTTTATGCAACATACATTAAAAAAAAAATCAATCACTTATACAAAGAGGATTTGTAAATGGGCTGAGTTTTAAAATGTCACCTGGATTTCAGAGTTCTTTGGCACTGTACCCTCAGCAGCATCAATGTTTTTGTCCTTTGTTCTTTTTTCTTAAAACAAAGCTTTCTCCTCTTCTGCCTCTGGCTTCAGATGAGCAGCTGCAAACCTGCTTCATTTTTATGCCATTGATCTATTTGTCCCTGCTTTAGATGCTTTAAGCAGTTAAAAAAAATAACAAATCAATCCAAAGAAACCAAAGGTCATAGCATGCATTGTAGGAATTAAAGAATACCTCAGTTCTAACCTTCTCATGCAAAATATTTTTTTTTCCTACTTTTGTCTAGGAATTCTGGTAAATGTTTTATTTAGCTACTATTAAAAACAAAAAAGTCTCTTCGTTCAGTATAGAGTGACTATGGATAGTGATTCTCCATGGCTCACGATGGTCTGTGAAGCATGTGCAATTTTCTTTTCAATGAGTCAGCTATTAGGTCTCCTACTGATTAAATACTTTAACCTCTCTACACAGAACTGAACTTTATTAAGGAAGGCTGTGCATTACATTATGATGCAGCGCAGTATTTATGCAAAATTTATATGACATCTGATGTTCTAGATAAAAAAGTCCATTTCCTTTCTATTATATTGTTTTCAAAGGTATTTGCAGATAAAATGTCAGGATATTGTGAAATCTGTCAAATAAAATGAAGTTGATAGAATGCTTACCATTTTTGATGTGTTAATATGCTCTTACCTATACATAGCTCTGATATAGCTTCAAGACGGGTAGATAATCACATGTCAGCAGCATGAAGAGGAATTAGTGGTGCCTCTAAACATGGTAATGGGTTCTCAATAATGGGTGTACAATGCAGCAGCTAGTCAAGGATAAATTAGTATGGTTTTAATTTTCAGTAAAAGAGAAAAAAATCCTGCCTCAAGTGTTCTACGCAATAAATAATAACCGTATAGAAATGTTCAATATAGTTGAGCTTCAGTAGAGGTTTGTGAGTATATACTTGTCTTTTTTGTATGGGTTTCCTGTAGTATTAGATACCTCAAAAGGATGTGCAGTGTACAGAATTATTGGTGTTCCTCATCAAATGCTTTGGAGGTGTAGGTATTTTTTCTGTCCCCTAGCTTCTGCGATGCAGAAGCTGAAGTTGTATTATCCTGCACTAAAAGCCTCAGGGAGAGATTCCATTTTCAAAGAACCACCTCCTTCTAGTAACTCAATCTCCAACAAGATCCGTACAGAAGATAAATTGTCAGATAATCAGAGATGCTTCTTTTGTGAAATTCCACAAGAACAGTGGGCCAATAATCCACTGGAAGATAAAACACCTATTACCAGCACAAAGTGTAAGTCCCTCTAAGCAAGGTTTTGCCTGTGTGAATGACCGATACCATCTGGAAGCAGAAGATTGACAAGCTAGAAGGCAGTTAAAGATAACAACAGGGCACCTGAGAATCACTGAGGGAATTTATCACTGTCACAGTGTGTGATAAGTAGCACACTGCAAGTGTTTGGGATTTTTTATTCTCATACATTTTAAGTCTCCAAACTGGTTTCATGTGCAGCGGAAGCAATGGAGAGGAATGGATATTTTTCTCACAGTGCAGTCCTACTGATTTCAAATATATCTAATTAGTGTGGTTTCATTTTACATAGCTAAACAAATACCATTCACACAAATTGCTATCATTACTATAGTCTAAGCCATAGAAAAGAGAGAGTATCATTTAAAACATGCAGGCATGCAGGCTCTTTGCAGTCAAACTTAATTTTGACACATTCTTGCTAACTTCCAATACAGGCAGCATATTTTATTTCTAGTTGATCTTCATTTTCACTAAAGTAGCTTTATTATTTGTATTTCTTTTATGTTAAGATTTACGTTGAACTTTTAATGTGGAGAAAGGAGGCAAAAGAATTAAGAAGCATGGTCACCGTCTATTTATGTGAAAATATACAACAAAATATGAGGCATTGCAGGTGAAATCCACCCATATGCAAAAAACTGATTCATGATCTGTGTGTTCATTTAATCCCACCTCAGTGCTCAAAATAGAGCGTGGTGGGAGTTGTGATACATGAAGTGGCAGATTGAAGATATGGCTGTGAACAAATTGTGAACTCCATGCTGCCTGGTGAATCCTGTTTTGTTTCGGGTTGTCTGTTCTGTATCCCCATCTCGAGTGAAAGTGTTGCCTTGATATTGTATTATAATATCTTTCATAGATTAAATTGTATTCTATTTAGTAACAGGGACTTGATGCTTAGTGGAAAATATATCTAAGAATGCAAGATAAAGTACTGAAGAGTCATAAATGTTAAGGCACTCTCCCCTGCAGGGCTCCTTCTTTTGTATTAGCAGGTTCATTGATGTGAATGGTTTCTTGGGCTGGTGCTGAAGGAATACAGCTAGAAAAAAATTCCCTAAATGTGCACTTGAGATAAAACATGAGAGCAACTAGCTGTCTTAAAGGAAACCTAATTTTTAAGGAAGAGAATGCTTCAAATCTTTTATTTTTTTTTTTTTCCCCCAAAACAGTGACTCTGGACTCTGATCACTATAAGCCTTAGAGCTGGGGCAAGAAAAGACTGTTGAGAAAGGACTGTGCTATTCAAAACCTTCCGTGATTTCTCTCCTGAAGATCTGTAGTCTCTAGTGCATTTTAACTGGGAAGTTTTTTTTTTTTTGGGTTAGTGACTCTTTGCTTGGAAAGTTTGGGTCACTAGTTTCAGGGCTGTAATGAACAATCCTGGTATCCATGAGGCTTGCATGGGTGCTTGAGCCCTGCAAGGGAGCATCCACCTCCTGCCCTTCTCTACCATCTTGAGTGTATTTCCTTTCTTCCCTCTGCCCTAATCGACCATCCCACATCTCTTCCCCCTCCTTGTTCATAGCCCTTTTTCCTAGAGCCCTTTTTCTTCCCCTCCTCAGTCTTGGGGAGAATTCAGAGAACTGAAAGTCTCTTTGCCAGTGGATAACGGGCACGTGGTGTCCCTCAGAGGAGAACCTGGGAGGAAAATCCACCCCCTGTGAATTGGGACTGAAGTGCTCTCAACAGTAGCAGACGCCCTTCCCTGTTTGCGTGGGGGGCTTGTGTATGGGCTCATTGTAGACAGATACTTCAGAAAATTTAGCTGTCATATTTCAGCTCATTGTAGCTGAACACAGAATTTAAAAAGCAAATTTTATGATTTGCCCATATTTGAAACAGCAAAAGGCATTCTTTGCTCTCCTCGCTCTGAATGTATCATACAAATTTTCTTTAAAACCTTGAATTGGTGACATATCTAAATTAAATCAAACTGCTTAGTATTATCCATACCATGCTGATTTCAGTATGATCACCCCAGTCTCATTTTCAGAATGAGCTACCTGCAATGCCTTAATTTAACCTGTTTCTCCCTCAATTACTAGGAAGTTTCAGCCTGAAAGTTTGTCCAACTAGTTAAAATAAATGCAACAAGATCTAAAAGACAGCCAAGAGAAGTAGTGCCTAGGTGCTAGATTTTCACAGTATGGAAGCTTATATAAGAAAGCATTGGATATATTTTGTGATTCTTTTCCTTGCCCTAAATAATTAATGCCAACCATAGTCTCTTGAAGTCATATACCATACAAGATCCCATACTGTTAAAGTCTTTTGGTCAGTTTTATATTATATATACAGAGCCTGATAGTTCTTGGTATTTGAAGAATTATGGTATAATTATATCAGTTTTCTTCTTGACCTTACCTGCCTTGTGGAGCTGCTTTTCAAGTTGGGAAGCAAAGGCCTTAACTAGACAAGAGAAAACTGGATATTATTACTTTCCTGTGAGCTCTGTATGATTGTCATTACGGGGAATATATGTGTAATGGCTGTCAGTTGTATCAATTTGTGCAAAATTCCTGAGAAATGAGAGTAGAACACAGGGCATCCCCTACAATGAAAGGTAAGAGACAGGGGGAGATGAAAATGAAGGGAGAGAGAAAGTCTGGAAAAAACCTAAAGAACCACTCTGGCCACAAAGGAATAGAGCTCAAAAGTCCAATCCGCTCTCAGCAGAGAGCACAGGCACTGGGACAGAATTGTATTAGAAACAATGCCATTCCTAAAATCTTCCTTTGACTAAAAGTCAAGTTATTTTCATACAAGGCTTTGATTATTTTAATTTTAATTGAATACAGTTTGCTCCAAGGAAGAAAAAGAACCCTTCCTAACCTGTATTTTATATCATTTTTCACCTCTGCATCCTGGTCTCTCAGCCATCCAATCTATTTTCTTCCGGGAATTTATTTTTAAAATCTTTATTTTTCATGTTTAATAATCTGAAATGAAGAAAGATCTAACTTGATATTCTATGGCCTAGTGAGCAGAATCATTACAGCCGATCAGAGGAATTTAACAGTCTTCTATTAAAATGCTGGGATGATATTCATTTTCTTCATCGCGCGCATCAATACGATGCAGAGAAAAGTGGCACAACATTTATAATAAGTAAGTGTTTGCAATTCATAAGCAGTTTCCAAAGTATCCCTGACACATTGGGCCGCAGATTCATCTCCATAGGAGGTCTGGATCTCCAGCTGTCTCATTTTAGAGTTAACTCGGGTCCCTGTAATTCTGTGAAGATTGTTTGTCATTTGTGGAAAAGGCTGGTGTCACCATCGGGGTGAGCTGTCAGCCTTCGTGATGGCAGAACAAAGCCGACGACCTGTCTCAGACGTTCAGCTATTGATGTTGTCTGGGTAGTTAGAGATCTTTGAAGAACACAGGGCTTAAATTGTAGGATCCCTTGCTGCTGGGTGTTGTGGAAAAGTAAGTGGTTTCCTTGAGATAAGTTTATGGAGGAGAAGCTCATGAATGGCTGTTTGAAACAGTAGCTTGGACATAATCATCATCTCAGGAACTCCTAGAGAGGGACCTGGACGCGGAAAGGTCACACAAGCTAACCGTGCCTTAGGCTAGCAGCCGAGGCAGGATCGGGGTGCAGAGGAGGAATGGTGCGCTCTGCTCGTCTGCCGTACAAGGTATGGCCTGTACCATGTGCGTCAGCGCCGGTCGGCATTACGTGGCGCTGGAGCCAGGTGTCCCTCCCTGCATGGAGGCTTCTAGCCACGTGGATCTGCACAGAAAGCGGGAATGAGTTGTCTGTTTCTTATTCTCTGTCCATATGAATCATCAGATTGCTGTGTCTAAGGTGGAGATTTCTTTAGTCTAACGTGGTTTAAAAATTCTTATTACTTAATTGCTTAAATGACACTTTTTGCCCATTTCTGTGCTTTGGTTCCATGCCCGGCCGGCTTGAAGAATGCAAATGAGCAAAATGTGGCTCCACTGCCTATCAAGGTTATCGGTGTCTTCCTCAGACAGAGCAAGCTTCCTAGTGTTTTAAAATGCTGTTTTTGCTCCAAACATTATTTGTCCTAAGGAGAAATGTGCTAGATTTATCTGTTACAAGTTATCTTCTGTTTTATTTCTCTCTCAGTCACGGTGTTGGTTTTCACAAGGGAAATTTTTTTTTTTATATATATAATATATATTAGTCATCCTTTTGTTCTTTGTGTGCACAGTGAATGCTTTGTTAAGCGCAGTTTGTGTTGGAAACAGTTTTGAAAGTAGGTACTACTACTGTTTACTGGGAAAACAGGTATGTGAATAATAGTATGCAGAATGAAGAGAATTACATAGCCTTGAAGCTGATAAAATAATGAAAAAAAATGTGAGTACAAGTCACTGCAACCATTATTGGAAAAAAATTATCCAGCCAGTTCTTTAAGCTGCCAAGTGAAACAATGAAATGATAAAGGTAGGATGATTATGGTAATTTATCTCTCTAGCTATCATTTAAATATGAAACCTGTGTAGCTCCTAAAATTTGCAGGTCAAAGGCTTCCTCCTCCGTATTTCAGGAAGGGCCACCCCCATTTTTTTTGGTGGAAGATTTCCATTGTTTTCAATAATCAATAATCACACAATAATGTTGAGGGTAGAGGATGTAATCTATTGGTACCTAGATGCTTTCACATTTTGGAGTATTTCAGCCACTATAACATGTGCTCTAATAAGTCATATGCTACTTGGGTTCAAGAAATGTAAATAATCCACTCTATCAGTTTGTTTGAAGTGCATACCAAGGGTATACCCTACAAATAGTTTCTCTATTTCCCCTAAAAATGCAATGTGATTACTTTTTATGTTAGGTTTACTTATTTTGAATGACTTAGCAATGATTTAAAAAAATCTGCGGCTACCTGAAACTCATACAAGAATAATCGATATGAGACATCATGTCATGATAAATTTTCTTTCTACTGATAAATCATTTGTCCCCCTGCTATAATTCTTTTGGATCCACAATCTGCTTTTGTTTATTAGTCAGAAGTTAAATAAACTTGTAGTACCAAAAATATATAACTCTCTAGAAGTGACATAAATCTTAGTTTTTCTTCTTAGTTACAAAGGGGAAGTTAAGAGTAATTCCAGTAACGACAGTTGACACACATTTAAAACTGACATAATTGCAGGAGGAATTAAGCCTGTAAGGTATTTCAGAGACACCAAGTGCTCAGGAGCTATGGATGCAGGCATAATAATTACACATACATGAATATTGTGGTTAGTGGTTAGTGATTAAAACAAATGATGAGGAGTCAAGACTGCTTGACTCTGTTCTTGGCTCTTCCACCAAGTCATTTCTGTGAACTTGAGCAAGACGTTTATCTCTTTCTATTCTGTGTATCCAGCCATAATATCTCCACCCCCTGCAGGGTAGCTCCTGGGACGTTTGGATGTGCTGGTGAGAGGAGTTTGGGAGGTGAGGCTGTCCTCCTCTGTCCCATGATATGGTGGCAGCCACCTAACTGCAGCCCTCTGCCACAGGACATCAGGGTTATGTCTACCCCTCGGAAATCTCTAAATCCTTAACAGATTTCCAACATACCGTCTTCATGTTGCATGGAGATAGCTACGGCGAAATACCATCAAACACATACATAACATGACAGAACAACACAATACTTTGACTCCATCCAGGATGATATATAGCATGTGACATGTCTTCAGGGGCCCCTAGAAAAGGATGCAGCGTTGTCAGTCTGTTTGGCTGGTTTTCATTTTGTCTAACAAAAGTAGCACATTTGTAGCTCTGACTAGGAAAGAGGTGTCAGCTTCACCAAGATTCATTAGCTGTAGTAGGGCTGTTTGGCTAGGCAAGTATTTACAAGCCTGCAGCTGTAGTTGTGGCTGGCTCTGCATTACTGAAACGGTGTAATGAAGCCAAGGAAGTCTACGTAAATTACTTTGGCCAACGCATTCTTGTAGATTAAAAAATAAATTGAATTGTTCCTTCCACTGAATAAAAACAATCTTTCATATACAAAATACTATGAAGAAATGTGTGCTGCTAAAAAAACCTTAAACCTTAGACATAAGAAGGTGGTAAATGAAACCTTAATGACTGTGCTTAGTCCAGTTCAGATTAGACTATAAAGACTTGACAGAGGAGACCAACAAGATATTGCTGTTACTGGCACTATTTCTAGTGACGTCATCACAGGCAAAGACTGGAGATATGCGTGTTGATGGCAAACACAACCACTTTGCATTGAAATGAGGCCACGAAAGCATGAATCCTGAGATGCAGGAGAGTGCAAACATGGAGAATAAGTATCCCCTTTCCATCCACAGGTCTTCACACCAGAGCTCTGATGGGTAGTACAGGGTTTGGCATGATTTTATGTAACCAACACATCTTCTTGGTGATGGGTTGCAAATACAAGGACTGTTAGCACATTTCAAAAGCACCAGGTTCCTTTAAAGCAAAATGAAAATGAATACACTCCTGAGCACAGGGAAGCTTTGCTCTTATGGAAAAAACAGCAGTTTAAAAAAAAAAAAAAATGAGCACTGTAGGAGAAAACAGTGAAATGACCAGGAATGCAGATCTGAAGACCAATATTCAGACTCAGCATGCAGAGAGAGTTTTTTGCTGGGGGAATCGCACCCACTATGATTAGCATCATTTTCTTTCTCAGAAGAAGTGATGGAGCAATGAACAGGAGCAGCAGGGAAAGAGAAAGAGAAGGCTTAAGAAAATAGCAGTGTCAATGGTAATGCATGGATGAAACCACTTTTAATGATAAATACTGTTGATGTTTACAAAGCAAAATAATATCACTTTGCAAACAGAAATATAATAGAGATTCCATAACAATCAATCCTACAGTAATAATAGACAAGAAATATTCAGAAATAACGTGTCCTATAAAGTTAAAATTAAGTTAGGATTGTTCTGAGCAACCCAACCCAAGTAACCAAAACAAAACAAGGACAAGGTGAAAGAATTTACAGATTAACTTTATCAGTTTGTTTAAATCCCATCTGGATAAAAATTGAAGTTGCGCACCCAACTCCTAGCCTCTCATGTCCAGCTAAACTAAAGATTTTTTTATTTCCCATTCCATCTCTTGCCTGCAGCAATTAAGGAGAATCGCGGTAACTACAAGCCAAGGGCAGTTCATAGGTCACGTTTTACATATATAGCTGTTGATATGCACAAACATTTGAAAATCTTGTCTTTTCACCCCAATGCTAGAATACTTGCCCTCCACACTAATTTTTGCCCCCATTTATAGTCCAATTAAATCAAAGGGACTTGTCAAGATTCTGTCAGGGGAATTTGTGACCTAAAATTCCTGGATCAGGGCATTAGTCAATATGCAAAATCCACAATTTGGAAAAGCTTCAGACCTTTTGGATATATTCAAACCAAATTTGACCCTGGCATTAAGAATTTCTGGGTTACATTTGGGTTGCTTTCTCAGCTTAAAACCAGGTCTTTTTCCATTCTATTTTAGATGTACCCTAAAAGAAATAAAAAGGCCATATTAACAAACACGTTCATTCTGAATAACTAAAACAAACTGAAAATAATAGCTTGCAACCTTAACATCCAGTAGCAGCATGAATGCTAGTATGAAATTTGATGGATCAGTTTATGCATTTTGCCAATAGGTGGTGCTACTATTTTTGCATTCAATACTAATTTACTGCAACACATACCGTCTGCTCCGATAATCATGAACATGGAACAGTTTGCTTCTTTCAATAGTGTTTCCCAGAGTAAAATGACACATGGGTATGTAATAACTTTAATGGCAGCAAATAAAAGCCGATATAACAGATTGAGAAAACATGATCTTTTTCATAGTTAGATATAAAGTTTCAAGAAGTAGTTATGCAGAAAGATAAAGAAAAGAAGAAAAATATACCTGTGCATAATTTTGTTTGTATATATCCCACCTGTGCTTTTGCTGATGATTTTTCAGAGTCATATAAACAACATCTTTGTTTCAGGGAAAACCTGATGCAACACAGATAAAAGAAAATGAGAGAACAGGCAGTAAAATATAAATATGCATCCAAAGTGAGAATCCATTGGTTTCATTTTAACTTTGTTATCCAGCTGTGTACAATACAAAACTGCTAATTTTACATTATGGAATTTGACATTTCTCTCTGCAATATCTGAAAAGGAGATACGTGGCTGAGCACTTTGTAACACAAGAACAGACAGAGGTTCATTTGAGTGGTTTCATAAATACAGTTTTCCTACTGAGCCTCCTGTTACTCAGCAGATTCACAGGGTATTTCTGCAATATGCAAAATATAACATGTATCAGAGGTGGCACGTGCTATTTGGGGCTGTATTACAACGTACCTACCAGATTGGAAGGCCACTTAAAGTCAAAATGAGGTTTCAGATTGCAATGTTTACCCTTGAACCTGTTGCTCCTCTGTGGTGATTTTCTGTCACGCGTTCTTCTAAACTTTTGGAGAAGCCTTGCAAGAGCTGAGCACAGCACTGAGCATCTCTCCTGGTGAGGGCTGCCCCTGCGGGTCTGGGCTCTGTAATCGTGTGTTAAGTGTCTTCAGCAAATTCAGGTGTGCTCAGTGCGGATCGACACTATCATATGCAGCAAAAACGTATAATTAAGTAGACAGCATGTGATTCATGTCTGGTCAAACATGGCCTCTAATGAAGTTTGGTGAAAATAGATGTGTCTTAGACATACACATGTCCTGGTTTCAGCTGGGATAGAGTTAATTTTCTTTCTAGTAGCTGGTATAGTGCTGTGTTTTGGATTTAGTCTGAGAATAATGTTGATAACCCACTGATGTCTTAGTTGTTGCTAAGTAGTGCTTACACTAGTCAAGGACTTTTCAGCTTCCCCTGCTCTGCCAAGTGCACAAGAAGCTGGGAGGGGGCACAGCCAGGACAGCTGACCCAGACTGGCCAAAGGGCTATCCCATACCGTATGGCCTCATCCTCAGTATGTAAACTAGGGGAAAGCTGGCTGGGGGGCCGCTGCTCAGGGACTGGCTGGGCATCAGTTAGCGGGGGGTAACCAATTGCATCGTGCATCGCTTGCTTTTTATATTCTATTATTATTATTGTTATTATTATTACTACTACTACTACTACTATTTTATTTTGTTTCCATTACTAAACTGCTCTTATCTCAACCCACGAGTTTTCTCACTTTTACTCTTCTGATTCTCTCCCCCATCCCAGCGCGGGGTGGGGAGTGAGCGAGCGGCTGCATGGTGTTTAGTTGCTGCCTGGGGTTAAACCACACATGTATTCTGTGAAGCCTGCTTTTCAAGCATCTGGATCAGCGTAGCGTGGCTCTGAGATTGCAGTTGTAACGTTACAGGAGATGGATTGACAGCTCTTGACACCAAAGACCTTTATTTATCTTCAGAATAGGTACAATGCAAGGAACAGGCAGAATTGTTTATTATCACTTTTCAGAGATCTATAGTGTATTTATTTACTACCCATTAGCAAACCATACCTCAACAGTCATCTGGAGAACTGCAGCTGGGGTAGGAAGGGAATTGATTTTGACTGTTCAATGAAGCATTCAGGAAAACTTTAGCTGTGGTGCAGACACCTCTCGGTCTGAACTGTGCTTTTGGATTGAGATCTCAAACTCATTTACTGTGACTGTGAGGGGAATCAAACAGCTCTCATCCGGACTATGTTTTAAACAATCGCATGCCACTGAAAGGTGCCCTATTAATTCTGAGATTTAAAAAAAAAAAACCAAAAACCCAAAAAAACCCGAAACATTGCTTGTTTTTTAGCATATTCTTTCTCTTGCGTGTTTTGTTTATGATAGGAAAGCTATTAAATCAGTAGCTTATCTGTTTAACATCTAGCATGTCAGAGGTATCAGACATGTATTAGACTGAGGAAAAATGCAGAAACACCAAAAAGAAAGCAAATAGAGGGTAAAGGTGGTACCAAAGGGCACATGCTTGCTTTCTCTCTCTGTCGCTGTATATGCATACATATGTGTGTGTAAACACACGGTAAAAATAAACAATGTCAAATAAACAGTTCTAGCAAATATTACAATTGTCTCCACAAAACGTAACAGATTTTTTTTTTATAAGTAGTCCCTTACATTTGTTTCATTATCATATTGATTTAAGAGAAAAGTATGCAGTGGATCAAGTCATGTAACTCAGAGACTTCTTTTGCTTATCTGCATTTAGGACGATGATTGTATCCAGCTACTAAGGAGGAGAGGTAGCAAGGGAAAGGAGGACTGTTTCCATTCCCTCTTTCTTAGAACAGGATATGAATGAGATTCAATAAAGGCAGGTATTTGGTGAGAAGTGATAGCAAAGTGTGTCCAGCTGACAATAGGAAGCCAGGAATGTAAAATTAATATTCAGTCTTAGCCTATTTTTCCTCTCTGGCACTACATTTAAATTATTTTAAATGGCTTTTATCTTTAAATAATGGCTCCATGCAGAATTGCAAAAGCCTTGTCCTACACACTGATACTCATGATATAAGCGTTATTAAACAAATTAATTTGAAATTTTATGTCTGTCATTATCATTCTTGAATGAAAAGTGGATCAATGAGAAAATATTTCTCTAAGTCCAAATGATATTTCCTGAAGACTAAATACTATGCACTGAGCTGATTTCAAATGCTGTAAGCACGAAGCATGAACATCCTTACTACAAAAACTTGAACACTGTTCAAAAATCATGCAAGATTTTCCATCCAACTGATTAATTAAAGAATGCAGGGAATATAGGCTTCCAAGAAAGAGTCAATTTGTAAATATTATTTCAGGAAAGACAAAGCCGATAGTCTTACAAACTCTGTGTCTGTAGCTGGTCAAGTAAAGTTCATGGAAGTACATGAGTAATGGGGGGCTGGCTACAAAGACTGGTAAAAGTTGAATGTGGAAAACAGAGGGCAGAGTTGCCAGCTAGAATTAAACAAATGAGGCTTTTTTTTATCATTTCATGTGCTACTTTTACATAGGAATTTTATTATGGTATATGCTTTTAGAAAATACTCTTGATTTGGAACATAATGGTATGACTTGCTGTGTTGTATGGCTTGCAAAATTTTGTTTTCCATGGTACAAGAAGCTGAGTGCAGAAATGATACTTGTTTTGCTGGATAATTGGTAATTCAATGTGCCAGTTAGTTATAGGTGAAACTGGTATGAAAATATCGCAGCAATTTGCAGATAATGTTTTGTTAATCCATTTGACGTGATCTGGCTTGAACGGACATATTTTTGCCTTCAGTAAACACTTGGATCAGACATCAGCTCACAAAGCTTGGAGTCCAGTTGATTCCCAGATTCCTAAGTGCACAGAACTGGTAAATAAACTTAATTTCCCCCTGGAAAAAACATTTCCCATCTGACACACTGGTAGGGAATGAGTCTAGAGTGGTGTGTTTGCTGGCGTGTGCTCCTACAGAAGTGTGAGTGGGACCAAGGGACCTTGTCCCCCAGCCCAGGCACTGCTCCAAAGTGGTAGGAGCGGCTCCTACTTTTTCTTCCTTGGGCTCCCGTACTAACACTGTTCCAAAATTTGACATCATGAAATGCAGGGAACATAACTGTGCTGAAGAGGGGGAAGTTCAGAGAGCTGGCTTGATGTAATTTTGCTTACGCCTATGATAATGGCTGGACAAAAAGAAGAATTTGTGGTGTCTTTCCTGTCATCTGGAGCACTGAGCAAAAGGCTGAAAGTTATTACTGACTGTCATTCCCCACAGCACCCCTTGAAGGACATAATGTAAATGTCAGTGACTCCTTTTAAATCAACACAGCTTCTTGACTTCAGTGAAGTCAAGTTGATTTACACTGGCTGATAATTTGGCTGTTTCTTAAAAGCAGGAGTTGTGCGATCTAATGCTTGGTGGACTCAGCCGAGCACTATCGGAAATCAGCACGACTCTTGCCATTGACTTTATTGGGCAATGGCCCTGGTGAGTTATTACCGAGTGTTTTGTCTTGCAATGTACTGGACAGCAATCAATAATGCTCCATGACATAGACAGAAAGCTTGCTGTTACGAGAAAGATTTACCATTTTCTACCATCTTACAAAACTTGCAAATCCAGCTGTGTGGTGACTTTTTACATCTTTTAAATCACCTGCCCACTTAAAAGCAAGACAAGATCACTCATCTTTATGTTGGTGATCACTTTGGAAATGCTGTAGTGTCCCACACTTCAAATATTAAATTTATTTTAATATAAAGGATATTAAATATGCTAGGTAAACATTCTTTTTATCTACTCGAGAGAATTTCATAACTACCAGATGAGAATGATATTGTACATTTTTTCATGATTATAATTCAAATAGTATAGCACGGCCTAAATGTCCTAAGATGTCTTTATTTTTGTTCTTTGCATTTTACTAGGCTGACAGTATAAGGTAAAATCACTTCTTAAAATCTTAGAGCCTTCTTAATCTTAACTTTAGCTGTCTTCTATAGTTCTGAGAGGGAACGGGGATTTTAGTTTACAGAGGGGTTGTTGCCTCTTAAAACAGAAGATAGAGCCTTGCTACAGCTTTACCCAGAGATACTTAGCTTTGGCTTGTGACTTAAAACCCAGGAAGATGTATAGTAAAATATAAATAAGATAAAGCTCATATTTTGTTTTGTTTTATTTATCTTACCTTTTATTTCATGTTTTTATTATTTTGTTCATTATATGTTTTGAGACATGAATTCCTGATCTCTAGGCATGCAAGGATAATGCTGGGAGAGATTCCTTAGAAATATCTGATAGGTAGGATAGTCTTTTGGTTTGTTTTGTTTCTGAATTTTTTGAGAGAACACAAAAGACATCGACTGTATGAAGTTATTAGTTCCTCTAAAGACTACTGTTCTGAAAAAGCTGGAGAGCCAGAATCATTATTTTATTCATGAGGAATAATCAATGTGTCATAGAGATAAGTTGGATTTTTATAAAAATCTCCGTGACCATAATGAAACTTCTTAAACTGAAGGGAAAAAAAAGTATAATTCTAGTAGTTTCTTCAGCTGTGTTTGCAGTTCACATGCTTAATAACTCAAATAGTTATTAAGGAAGGTAAAATATATACATATATAGAGATATGTATAAGCAATTTCCAAAGACTCTACAGCATTTGGTTTTCTCCTTGGTCCCTCCCCTCAACTTGCCTTTCTGCTCTCTGCAAGTCTTCCTTTTCTCTCACCTGCCTTGGTGATACACTTTGCTACAGACTCAAGGTTTGGATACCCTTTACGCCTCGTACCTGGAAAAAAGATACTTCCCTCCTGCCCCCCCGCAAAGAGTTTCTTCAAATGTCATCTAGTTTCCTTTAGCAGTGTAACACTTGTCCTCTCGAAAGGGATAGTTTTTTGCAGATAAACTATAAGCAAAATATTTCTGGAAAGGAAACGCTGTACACAAACATGAATACTAATTAACTAGTTCATTTTTACCTGTTTAGCTCAAAAACGTAGCCATAGGGAAAAGACAATAGAGAACCACACCATTTAATTCCTTATTCTGTCTTTGGTAATGCTAGGGAGAGGTAAACATATCATTTATCTAGTAATTTTCACTATATCGCTTACAGTACTCATACAAGCACACTTAGATATACAGATAGCATCAACAAAGTGCCACACCAGGGGGGAAAAAATGCTAATTTAACTAACTTTAAACCCACCTAATTAATTAATTCATGATTCTATAATGGATCTAATCTGGATCTCCCTGTGGCCTCAGCACAGCGGAGACCCAGTCACACACATTTGCAAAAGGCGGTCTCTGGGCTTTCAGCACGGTTCCACTTGGGCGGTTTGCCTTCGCAGAGCCTGGTGCAGGATCAACAGCTCTGTTGTTGCTAGAAATTGGGAGCTGGAGGAAAAATATAGGGCTGTGGGAAAGTACACATAGTATTACTTGTTGTCACATTAGTTCACTGGTTCTGGCTCCCCTTGAAGGTATGTAAAATCAGCAATGCTAATTACATGCCAACATATTGGGTTTTCATAGGACCCAATTCTCCTCAGTGCATGGAATATGGCACGCAGAACTACTGCTGGTGGTACCTGACTATTGAACTTCATGTAAACTGAACAACAGGTTTTTTTTCCTAAGTGCGCATGCATATGCACACATGTATATGTATACACATATAATTTATAAATAAAAATATTGATAGGATCTAAGAAAGCTCAGAGCAGATATACTTGGTCTTACTACTGCTGACGATTAGAGTTCCCTGAGGCTACTAGTTATAGAAGAAAAGCCTGATATTTTAATTATTTGATACATTCTTCTGATCCCCGGTGTGCTGATGTTTCAGATGTTTCTTCTGAATTTCATGTCTATAGGAAGTGCTAAAATGAGAATGGTTAATGGGAGTCTTCACGCAGGACGGGCACTGAAAGCATGAGAAAATAGCAGCGCTCTCTCTTCTCTGGGTACTGCAGGAAGATTTCAGTAGCCCCCAGGGGAACTCTGAGGCCTGATCGACAGTGTTTTGGGTTTTGATCCTTAATAATTTAGTTATTGCTGTCTTTGTTGATATCGCCAAATTATTCCAGTGTTGCTAACATCTGTCAAATTACTGCACTGAGACCACAAACTTCTGCGAGGATTTCTGGTCAGCCAGCAGAGACTGATAATGCGTGATCGGATTGACCCAGGTCAGACCCAAACTGCTGATCCCAAAGTGAGATTATCCGAATCCTGTTGCTGAAACACTGAATCCTCCAGCTCCTCTCTCTTGTATTTAACACATTTAAAAATAAATAAATACAATCCCTGGTAAGAGTTTTCGAGCTTGAGAAACGTCTGAGCTATTTACCGACTGCCTTTCTTGACTAGCTTTGAAATCCTGATCTTCAGTCTGGACAGAGATTAGTTTTGTGTGTGCTGGGAGTGGGGGGTGGGGGTTTTTCGGTGGGGTTTTTTTGTGTGTGTTTGGTTTTTTTATTTTATTTATTCCACTTAGGGACTGTTGCCTCAATCTGTAGTACCCCCTGGTGGCAGATGCAGTGGGTGTTGTACACTAGGGGTGTAGGGCATCCCTGGGTGCTTGCCAGAGCCCCCTGCGCCTGCTGTGGGCAAGAGGAGAGCGTCTGGGGGGAATGGCCGGGCAGGCTGGGCAGTGAGGACCCGCTCAGCTCACTCCAGCCAAAGAGGGGCTGAATAAAACCACCTGGAAATAGAATGGGATTTCTCTCTGAGTCCCAAGTACGAAAAAGGGTGGTTAAGATGATGGCATCTGTACCAAAAATCCCCAGAAGAAACAGTAGGGATTTTTGTTGGGATAGTCTTGTCATTCTGTCCCAGGATACTTTTAATTATTGATGTGATTATTTAATGACCTCCATAAATGACATTCCAAAGTGACGACTTTTCAGTCACAGCAGATGCATAGCAATGCATCTTAGTTACCAGGCCTCTGGAACTTTTCAGGAAAAAAAGCAAAGCGCTATATTCCCCAATGCACGGTATACAAGTACTGAGTTGCTGAGAATAATCTTAGAGATTATTCCTCTTAAAGAGGAATTCTGTGTTCTCGGTAATGAGGTGATAGTGTCTGCAAGCCACAACGGCTTGTCACTTAACCCACCCTCCCACTCTCAACTCCATCTGACTTCTTGTTTCTACTCTGTTTTGTATTTTCAAAGATTAGGAATATGGTTTTATTTTCCCAGCTCTGTATCACATTAATCTGTACTGTAGGAGGAAATTCCCTCAAGGACATTTTTTCAGAAAGTTGTCTAATGCACAGCACAATGATATTTCAAATACTCTAATGTATATGTGTCTCTTCCTCCCCTCCCCCGGGTTCTTGTGCAGGAATATTTATTGTTGCTTGAAATAGTGAACGTTTCTTCCCCCTCCCCAAATATTTAATCAAAAAGTTGAATTTTTACAGAGAAACACAACTACTACAAGAATGAATGCTGATCGTTTTCCTCATTTCTTTTCAGCTACAGGATGGCTTCAGAACTGTTCAGAATCTTTCTGCCTTATAAAACATAGCTGGAAATACTGATCTGACAATACGAAACATTTTATAGTAACAGTAAGTAATGTCAAGAAGGATTTCACCGGGAAAGACTTCTTTCCTGCCGAATAGGACGTTGAGAAAGGCCTCTGGATGGTTATATACAGCCTGTTGGGAGGGTCTGTTGTTTAGACACCACGCTTCAGTTCAGCACACCGAACGAAAGGGAGCAGGCCCTGGAAGCCGGAGACGACAGCCCATCACCAATGACTGTGGAGGGAGAAAGGTACGTCTTCCCCTAGGTCTTTTTTCCATGAAAAAATTCAAAGGAAAAAGCTTTGTCAACACAGAGGAGAGGATTTTTATTATTATTATTACTATTGTTATACCGTTTGGCAGCCTCAGTGTCTTTTTTCCAGCTCTAATTGGCACTGCATTTATGCTGTGGAGTGGAGGATTTTATATCTTTGGGCAGTCAGTAGCCTATCAAAAGCATGAAATTGCCGTTTTAAAATGGCATTTAAAAAAAACCCTTTTCATCTTGATTGTTCCTTTAAAACTTTAGGCTTTTAAAGTTCCTTTTTTAGGCATGGATAATCTGTCTGCATTTTAGCACAAAGACTTCCCCGTTCTGGTCTTTTGGAGGCAAAATGAAACATGTTTGAATAAAAGAAGAAGCAGTCCTCTGGCACCTGAAGTTTTAACACTGGCAGCTGCTGGCAGGTATTAGGGTGTTAGGTGTCCGAGAATAAATCTGAGGAAGATGTCAGCAGGCAGAGGAAGAAGCCAGAGGTAGATGATAAAGCAGTGGTGGCACACGGAGCAACTGAAAGCATGCCTCACCAGCTGCTTGGCCATTGCCTCCTCCTGCGTGCCATATCTGAGTACACGTGGTGTGTGGATGTGTCTAGAAAATTAACTACTTTATGAAATGAATGACTGATCTAATGATACAGTAATAAATGCAAAGCTATTCTAATTATTATTGGACAACATTTGTGTCTTTCGGTGATATTAGCAGGTGAATGTATCATCTAGTATATTTTTAGAAATAATGAAACATATTTCTTCCATTTCCTTCCTTGTCATTTATACTAAAGGTTATTTTCACAAAATTTGTCAGGTCACTTAACTCTGTGAGCAATTCTCCCGTGTTTAATCCCTGTACAGATCTCTGTTTCTGCACTATCATCCCTACAGCAATTGCATTTACTCTTAATAGGAATTTCTTTGTTATTCATTTACATTTGGAGGACTGTTCAGGTCAGCTCACACAAATGTGCCTGGATCAGTAAAAATCTCATTGTCTGTAATCATATTGACTCACTTTTTCTTTCTTCTGTGAAGAAATACTATCAGACACTAATGTTATAGTGTAGGTACCATGCGTCCACTTCTCTTCCCATAGTTCTAGCAGCTGTCTTTTCATTATATCACATTTCAGCATTTGACTTGTTAACCTATGTGGTTGGAGAAAAAAAAAAGCATCCCTGTGGAATAACTTCTAACACAAGACCTTTGTGTGGATCTTTAAAGTAGGTAAGAATTTTTAATGTAATGTCTGGTTTTCTTGTCTATTCAATATCTACCTGTAACAATACAGAAGGTTAATAATTCATAATATTTCATTTTATAAACAGATTTTATATGTATGTTTGTTTGAAAAAATCATTATTTTGCCAATGAATCTTGATCTCATTGTATTAAATATCCCATGGGCAAGCTGGAGACTTAAACAAATATTATTTTCATGTGACTCACACAAAGAGTTAGCCCACCTTTAATTTGTGTTTTTAAAATCACAGAATCATAGAATGTCCTGAGTTGGAAGGGACCCCCAAGGACCAGAGTCCAACTCCTGTCCCTGCATCGGACAACCCCAAAGATCACACCATATGTCTGAGGGTGTTGTCCAAATGCTTCTTGACTGTTGTCAGGCTTGGTGCCGTGCCTGCCTCCCGGGGGAGCTTGTTCCAGTGCTCCACCACCCTTTGGGTGAAGAACCTTCTCCTAATGTCCAACCTAACCCTCCCCTGGCATGTCTTCTGCCGTTCCCTCGAGTGCTATCGCTGGTCTTCAGGGAGAAGAGATCAGTGCCTGCCCCTCCTCTTCCCCTCAGGAGGAAGCTTTGATGAGGTCTCCCCTCAGTCTCCTCTTCTCCAGGCTGAAGAGACCAAGTGACCTCAGTCGCTCCTCGTACGGCTTCCCCTCTAAGCCCTTCACCATCTTCCTGGCTCTCCTCTGGACACTCTCTAGTGGCTTTGTACCCTTTTTGTGCTGTGGGGCCCAGAACTGCACACAGCACCCGAGATGAGGCCGCACCAGCGCAGAGTCGAGCGGGACAGTCCCCTCCCTCGACCGGCTGGCAATGCAGTGCTTGATGCACCCCAGGAGGGGAGAGGTGGCCATAGCGGGCTGCGGCGAGGGCGGGAGGGCCCTGCCGCCCCCTCCTGCCGGCGGTGGGGTGGGGATGGCGGCGGTTTCTTCCGACCTGGGCCCGCAGGCCCGCCGTGAAGGCCCCTGAGCGGCCGCCCTCCCTCTGCCGCCTCGCCTGAGGGCGGGAGAGGCTTCCCGCCGCGGCGGGCCGGCGGGGGAAGGAGGAGGGGCGGGCGGACATGGCGGGCCCGGGCTTGCTGCCTGTGAGTGAGCCACCCGCAGTCAAAATACACAAGTCATCCAGTCAAAGAAGCAATATAACATGACCTAGATAAACAATACAATATGAACTGCAGGTTTAATTATAAAAATCTGTTCAAAGGAGTTATTTGTGAATAACAAGCACCGGATACTTCTGCTAACAAAATGTGCTCCTCAGCGTTTGTAGTAAGTGTTTGATCAACACGGCTTTTTTATTTTCTAACTGTGAATACATACTTTCTTTACTCAGTGAAATCAATATTCTTTCATTTTGAAATAGATAATCTCAGTTAATCACATAAAAGTAGTAAATTTGAGCATTTTTAAATAGGTCTGTATCCAACACGTTTGGTGAAGTACGTTTTACCACAAATGCTACCAGCTTTCAAGCAAAAATGATTTAGCTCTTTCCTGTCATGGCATTTATTTCTTTTTAAAATCAACTTCTGCCTTTTTCAAAAATATATCCCCACTTTGTATTACTGATGAGCCAGCATCACTAGACAAAAGCATAAAGGTGTATTTTGTGGCCGCAGAGTCCCTGCCCCACAGGCGCCGGCGGCCGTTTGTGGGCTGCTGTGGTACAGAACAAGAAGCCTGAGCCCTCGCCGTCTCTGCAAAGTTTGTGAGCACTCTCTGTGCCGCAAAAAAGGGAGAAATCGGCTCATCTCCATTTCCAAGAGCTGCTAATTACATACAGCATATTAAATCAAGTCCACTTGGGGAAAGACTTCTGTAATTAATTAATTTAATTAGCAATAAGGCAGAAGAGGGAGATATGGTTATCAGGAGATAATCATACCTTTGGGACACCGGATTGTGAAGACAAGCTCCGCTTCATCTTTTTTATGATTGTGGTTTACCACTTTTATGTGGTTTTAATAAATAACCTATAGATTCTATTGAACAGTATTATATTCAGCAATGGGCTTACTCCTAAAATCTCCGTTAGAACAAAACAATTGTAATCAGAAATGAAATGAGTGACTTGTAGTCTGTTTGAACATAATAATTGGGGGAAATCATGTAGTATAACGTGACCTCTTGTAGGCTGTACTGCTGGAGAATAGTCCCAGATGGATACCAGAAAAAAAAAAAAATTGAGAAAATACCCCTCTGTTTTGGCAGTTTTCCTGTAACACATTACTTTTACTGGCAATGTGTGAAGCAAATTACTTCAAATTAATTATTTAAGTAAATAGTTTTCAACTATTCAATTAGATGACCACATTTCTTCTGAGTTTGAAAAACAAAGGAAATCTGGGTAGTGCTGGGTTCATGTGGTGTTTGGGTTTTTTTGGCTAGTTACAGGCTGTAACCAGATTCGCACACCTTGGTAGGCTGTAACTTTTCCAGAATCTGAGTGGGCTGAGGCAAAGCCAGGATGGTGATACGCCTCTGCATTACCTGCACAAATCCCAGGTCTGCATCAGTTTACTTTGCAGCGTGGTACATCCGTCTACTGAACTAGACACGGCCATACAGTGCCTTTAAAACTGTCTGGTATAATTTCCCCACAGGAGGGTCAATCTTTTAGATTAGGTGCTCCAGAATTACCAAAGCTAAGGAAATCTTGATGTAGAAAAGCATGGCTCTCTCTTAAGAAAACCTTGAGTTTACTGAGCATTTAACATGCACAAAAGAAGTAATATATCTGTCTGTGCTCAAAATCAGTCAGTTTTGACTTTGGTTTTTGCTTAACTGAAAGTTATTTCCGTTATAGCTTGAATAATCTATATGAGCTAAAGTCAAGTCTTCCTTTCAGCATTTAAATATATTGTATTCACTGAAATTAAGTCCAATTTCACAACAAAAAGTATTATACAGGAATTGTCTTGCCCACCTCATTCAACACTAACCCTAAAATGAAATTGTTTCTATACTCTCTTTCTATACTTTATAATGTAACTGAATATCTAAAGGTTTTGCCCTGCAGTGAAGCGATAGTGCTGTATCTCGCATCCGCTGCAGCACAGCCAACAAAACTCTCCTCTCGCTACTGCTACAACCAAACACCTATAATGTTATGTGCTTCCTCCCTGTCTGGTTCACGTACTTTCCTCTCCCTCTGCTTTTTGCACTGACAAAGTGCCTTCTCTCTTCCATTACAGTAGCCTTATTGTTGTAACAATAATGGAGATTATGTCTACTAGTGAAGAGGTACATGACCTCCTCTGCCTATGCTCCCGGCGATTTGTATGTGAGTTGGCTCCCATGCGGCAGCAGCACTGTTGTGCGAGCAGGGTGGTATGCCTAAGCTAATATATTCTGCCTCTTATCCTTTCTGTTCCTCTCTCCTACTCCAGCTTTCTTTGTGTTTGTAAGTCTTTCAGGCTCTGTGATTTTTAAGACCCAGTGCTAACACCTGATCTCTTTGTTATGCTTCTGGAGAAATTCAACTTCTTCAAGCCCCAGCTGCTTTCTGAGAGGTTTGAGAAAACAGATTTCATCTCAGACTCACCTCCATCCTTTTGTTCTCACCAAGTGAAGGTGTAGAGAAGTGCTGAGAGCCTTTAACAATCCATTTATTCAGGGACAGTCATGTTGATGTCAGTTCCTTGCCTCTTCAGCACAAAGACCATGAGGTAAATGAAGTGAAAGACAGTCATAAAACAGAGTATAGGCAAAAAAGCAAACAAACTGGAACTCATAAACTGTATAAACAGAGATCACCTAAATCAGCAAGATGCCAGCAGAGTAATCCTCCTTGTATGCTTTAATTAAATCAAATGACCCTCAAAAGTGACATCACCTTAACCAAAAGTGAGACTTTTACTGCTGGTCATTTAATACTTCAGCTCTCATATTGTCAGTTAAAGGATTTAGGAGTCCTTCACATCGTGACTTTGGATTTGATGAGTTAGATTGACTCTGCTCTGTCCTATTTGCTCTGTTGGGCTAAACAGAAAGGAAGCAATGTGAGGCAAATGAACTCATAACATTGAGATCTACTTTTTTCCTAAAGCATAATGTTCTCTCATTATTGAGTCTCAAATGAGACTCAATACTGCACATCCCACAGGAAGAGATCAGGCATCTCCTGAAGATTTCTGACTTCAGCAGAAACAATACTAAAAGATTACTGTAATTTTGAAAACTGGCATGACTTCTTGCTCCAAGTAAAACATTTATGTATCTCTCCTTTTCTCTTACTTTTATTTCAAGTGCCCTAGATGATAGCTGAATGCGTGCCTACAAGGCTGCAAAGAGGCAGAAGGTTCTGAAAATGACATCCAGGCACCATGAAATTACAGTCTTCAGAGCGTATCAGTAAGAAGCTAATTCCATATAATTTCTCACTCTAGTTACAATTTTGGTCATGACAAAGAGGTGTCAGAATTTTAATGCCCATTATATTTTGTGATTTATGCTATTTTGCTTATAGTACTTCGACCTTTTTAATATGCTGTATTTTGGTTGGATGGTCATTCCACCCTTCTTGCTAAGAGCAAATTTTCAAGGAATGCAAGTGGCAAGGAAGAAGTTGCACTGAAATGTTTCCAAATGGGAAACTTTATGTGGGAATATGGGGTAGGGAGGGGGGAGGAAGGCGAAGATTCAGCAGAACAGGAATGAAAGTTGAAAGAAAAGCAGTTGCTTTAAAGCTGAAGGTTTCAGCTGAAAGAGACATTCTGATTCATTTATCCTATTGGACATTACTTTTCAACTTTAAATAACTTGAGCAGTAGATTCAAGCTGAAAAAAATTCAGAAGTGGATGTTCAGTTATGTCATGTTAAGACCTGATTTTTTAATCACCCTGTTAGTCCTACTGTACTTCAGTTATATTGGTCTCATCACACTCTTAAGTATTTCCTCTTAAGTGATATGCTTAGCTACAGACTTCTGAGGTCCTGCTGCTGTATCCTTGTATGGGAACTGTTTTCAGCTCTTGGCAAGATACCCAGTTGAGCTCTTGGGTGGGATAACGCAATGTTTGGCACAAAAGTGGTGCAGGCAAGGAAGGGAGCATGATAAAACTCTTTATTTATCTATCTTGGACACTGAATAGAGCCAGTTCTTGACACAGGCCTGTTCTCTAATGACCCTGGCAGAACATTTCTTTGGGATTCCTGGAAAAAAAGTGTTTCTTTGCATACTGTTTACACAAAACTGTGGCAGCTACCTTGTCTGTGTTCAATAACTGTAGCCTAACTGTAGCTGAGGCTAGATGCAGAAACACTATGATATTTTACCAGATGCATAAGAAGGGTAGCAGTAGCTCTAAAAGTAGCATGTTTCAAGACAGTACTTGTTAGGGACAAATGCATTTCATCCAGCCTACTTACCAGGTTTTCGCTGCCTATCAAACATGTCAGTTCAGATCCTCAGCTGGTGTATTAAAGCCTCGCTCAACTGACTTTAGTTGGACATGCGCCCACTGAGAATATGGTTCTTCAATTGCATATCACAGGCCCACTAGGAATCCAACTCAAGTGTTGCAAATACACATCTTGCTGCATGGATGTCTACAGGGCTCCGCAGAAATGGTGTTTTGCAGTGCTGGGACTCTTTGCAGCGGCTGTCTGGAGGCATGCCGTGTAGCTGTCATATCTGCTGATAAGACAAGAAGGAATGATGTGGATAATAGTGCACACGTACTAATTGTACCACAGTTATTAGTTGACAAATGTTGGCAAGCACCTTCAAACTGCTCTTTCAATATGCTGTAGCTCTGTGCCTCCCTGCAACAGCATTTTCCTACACCTAAATCAGGTACAGTCCATGCTGGTCCGGTAGGTTGTGGGAGCTCTTGAAAGGACACAGACTGGGCTTGGGAGTGATGGGGGGGGGCTGTGTAAGCACAATTTTAATCCATATTATACTTATGAAAGTTTAAGTACCTGTTTAAGTGCCCTTGTCTCAGATGCAAGATGTCTCTGCCTAACTGTTGTTTAGTTAGGACTTGCTTTCCTGTGCACGTGCCTCATGCCTATAAACTGGAAATACCAATATTAGACTGAGACCTGTATAATACAGTGCAACCTGTTCATCAGAGTAGGTAAAGCATGTTTACTGGGTTTTACAATATTGTGAATACACAGGGCAAGTCAATATTAATTTCTTGAAAGGGAAGGGAAATTTGTCATAGATGCTTCACAATTTTTAAACTAGTTATTGAATTTTTCTCAGACTGCTTTTTCCAGTTCTGGTTCTAGTTCTGGTTCCAGTTACCTTGTAGTTACTTCCTTAGACAAGATATTCAGAAACCAAACGTTCTAATAATTACCATGGACTTTTTCTTGATGAGAGGGGAAAAAAAGGGGTAGTTCAGATCTTCACTATTGCATATTTGGTGCTGTTCATCTTTCTTAACAAGACTATCTATTTGAATATGAATTCATGTTATAAAATTAACGCATTAAAGGTCTGCATCAATCATATTGAAAAGCTAGCAAAAATGAAATATAACATTCATTTTATCCTAGTTTATAAAGAAAAATGTCTTCCAAGAAGAAGCAGATTACATTTTTATATAAACAAAAGTCCAGACTTAAGTGAATTACCAAGGTATTTGAGAGATTGACTATCAGAAAATTTCAGATACTTAATGAATTCCTTGTAGCATAATCCTCCAAATGCCTTCTGTTACAGTTATCTGAAAATATTTCATAACTTTTCAACTTACTTGTAGGAAATTTATTATCCACCTGTGATTTAATTCTAGTTTAAAAAAGAAGCAATGCAGCAAGAAAAAAATTTTAGACAGTAATTTCCCTTATCAAAATTAATTTTCTCTGAAAATTATTTTAAGTACTTTTATCTGAAGTGAAATCTTAAGCCAAGCTTTTTGAACCTGCTCCAAAATGTAATTTAGGTCAGTTCCCTGATTTGGTTTATTAAATGATATTCCAATCATTTTGTCAACCAGCCTATTTAATTTTATGTTTTCTGGGCAAAGAATAAGTTACTGGAGGAAGACCACAAAGCTGTGTAGAATGAGGATTTTGAATCATTATAGCAGTATGTAAATGTTTGCATATGGACATAGAACATAGGACATGAGAAGCTGCGGATTTTTTGAGTTTGTGTGTTTTGAATAGATCTTTGAGTTTATTTTTGCCTATGCAGTTAGTGCATGTTCTGGCATCTGACATACCTGATAGGCTGATACCATTGGGAGTGATGCAGGTGCTTGGGGTTCCTGGGAGTCACATAGATGCACTTGACTCTGTTATACAGTGCATCTTAAGGATGGTGTGATTATTTGAAGTTTACCTGAAGGTGGAATGGAAGCACAAAGATTAATATTTCAGGTCTCTATGAATGTTATAGATTTACTGTTTATAAAACCTAGCATAAAGAAGAATGTTGCTTTTTTCCAGGTTAGTTTCATCCTTGGTACGCCCCACAGATACAAACCTGGAGCCCCAGAGGATGATGTTGTCAGTTCCTTTCAGCCTCTGAACCAACCACCTGATGGTTTGGGTGTTTGCTTAAGAAGAAAAGGGGAGGAAATTAAAATCCAGAGTTTCCATCTTGAATCTAGGGCTAGTTTGTAGTTAATACAGTGTTGTAAGACTCACTTTTGACATAATTTTTACTTTCTAGTGATTACTCCACTCAACACATTGCTTTTTCTGAACGCTGCTCTGAGGTTTCTAAATCTTGCCCAGGGCTGTGGATAGAGACCAAGTATTTCATTCAAGACTCTGGATTCTGCTTTGGGAGGACAGATTCCTCTTTTATTGGTTTCACAAAACTCAGCCTCCCATTGTCCAAGGATCTTTGTCAAAGTAACTCTTTGGTTACTTATGCCCAAAAGTAAGGCAGTGTTCAGACGATATTTACTCATCTGAATTGTGACACAAAAACTTGCACAATTTAAAAGGCACTGAACCTCTCTATTTTTTCAAGAACTTTGAGATAAATGCATTGCAAACCTCAAATATTTAACTCCGGTTTTCCGTGCCTTTCAGTTATCTCTAGCTGTGACAGTAGATGGACAGTAGAAACTGGGTTTAGTATTTTAGTCTTTGTTGACTATTTGACTGTTTTTTAGTCTTTTGCGGGAAGCGTGATCTCGAACAGAAAAATCCAAGTGTTACTTAAGAGCATGAAGAGAAACTCTGTGTTTTGGACTGAATGTAAATTCTTTGCTCTGCAGAAAAATTCTTCTGAAGGATGCAAATCACACGGTTGGTCTTTGATTTCTCCAAAGAAAATTCTGCAACAACAAACAGTTGCCAGCCAGTCTGACTTGTGCTGGTTTCTTTGCCAATACTTTTCTGTGGCTTTCTAAAAGTCATGTGTGGGACTGCTCACCAACCCTTGTGCTGGAAGAGACTGGAAAAGAATTTCAAGTTACACACAAGATATCTAATATTTTTTAACTTTAAGAATTGCATACCAAAATGATCCACAATTCAGCAGCTTTCAGTCACCCGACAACTTGGAGAAACTGCAGTAATTGAACAAGGCTGCCGTGTTTACTCCACACTAAAAATGAAACTTCCTTTATTGTAAGAAAATCTGTGATGAAGTTTGAATGGATATTTTGATTGCAACTATCTTTCTTGAGTCTCCCAGCTTTCTGAGACTTTTATTGCCACCCTGGAAGCCATTACATTTAAAACTTTAGGAAAATCTGTTCCGACAATTTTTTGAAAGTACGCTGACAAATACAGTTTTTGAACATCTGAATTAAAAAGCATAAGAGTTTTCTCATGGTTTCTTCAGGAGTGTTTAATAACAGTTACTTTGACTTACTGAGTTCTTGCATAAGTCTCCATCCTTTTAGGAAGGGCTTTGTTGGTCACATTACTGAATATTTTGAGCAAAGACAGGACACCTGCCACAGAAGTCTAGATGTGTGATTTATGTGTCTCTGTTTTCAGGAAGCTGTAAGCAACCCAAAACTCTGAGTTGAAATGAAAACATATAATTTTTATTATAAATTAAATTCCTCATTCAGTGCACAATAAGGCATTGATTCTGCCTCCAGATGCCGGTGTCAGCAGAATTTGGACATAAACCTTACAAATGTGTCTGTGAAGAAGGCAAAACGACTTGCTTTCTACTTGAAATTAATTTAGATTTTAATCTTCAATGCTGTCTTAACATTTTTCTTTTTTTCCCTCTGGAAATAGCTATATGCCCCTATGTAAAAGATAAGGAAAGATTTGCTGCTGTTTTAGGTATTTTGCACCACCTGTCGTTAACAAACAGACTAGCAGTCTGTAAGCATTTTCTTCCTTCAAACTGTAGGAGGCAAGAGATACTGCCTAAATTTTTTTTTTTTTTAATATAGGTTTATCTGTAATTGTAATTTGCTTTATTTTATGCTAATAAAAGTGGCTGTCATTAATTACCATTTTAATCACTATAGGTATTTCTGGTAATTGCATGTTTTCAATGCTGTCATATTCTCTTAGAGCAAAGATACTAATTCATAAATATTCAGTCTTCTGAATTCAGTTCCATCATAAAAGCATCAGTGCTTAAGTTATTTACAGTGAGAGTAATATAATTAAAGATGCTACTCATAAAACATAAATGCCAGAAATATTTATTGTTAGCAGTGTGCTTATGCCTTCATAGTCAAACTTTGGATCTGGGAAGAAACACTGAATATGGCAAAGCTGCAAACTAAAAAAAAAAAAAAAATGCAGAAAATTGAGAAGGTTAAAATAGTAGGCTTCAGGTTCCACTAGAAATATACACAAATTGGGTAAAACATCCTGAATCTCTAGAAATGCCATCCCTTTGAGGATTTCATCTGACAAACTGTGGCCTCGTGATCCGAAGATGATTGTAAAAGTTGTACTCGCTCTACATACTAAAATCTGCCTCAAGGGGCTCTCAGCAGAATCTAACCTCTCCTCTTTCATTTTAGAAGAAAGATCAAGTGCATCATAGATATACTAGATATTTCCTACCAATTCAACAAACTACCCAAGGCTGCTTGAGAACCTTAAAAAGGTCTTTCTGTCCAACAAATTACACCAGTGCCATTCGATATACAACCGTTGTGATTTAATACTCAAGCACGTACACAATTTTTATCCTAAGAAAAATCACATGCCTGCAAGCCTTGGATCAGGTTAAATCTTAGCAGCGTGAGAGGAAGGTACTGGAGGTCAGGAATGGCTGAACTGAAACAGGGATCCAAATGAGCTCCCTATGGCAAATTTGTGGTCTGGTACCACAAATAGGACTCCATTGCCTGGTTCAGCTCTGCACTAATAATCGGAGACAGTAGTAAAAGATAAAAGACGTGAACTCTTACCCATAAGAATGGTCTTCTGTGTAGAAAAGTGTCTTCCCAAGAAGCACAGGGACATTGCCTCAGGCAGTCTTGCCTGGAGAAGAGATCTCCGTCCCTTCCCTGCAACCCCTGTTACTTACAGAGGTCCCCTCATGCTGCTGAGCCATCCAAGCTGGCGCAAAGAAAAATGTGCAGTCTTGCAATGACCTTACCCAGCAGAGGGGTGAGGCTTGTCATCTTCCTGTTTTTCTGAGCATGAATCCAAACACATATGAAGGCTCTGATTTTCAGTGTCATCCCTTTATACTTCTCATTAGTGCGTATAATTGTGCGTATATGCATGCACACACCTGCATCTGCAGAGTCAAGTCAGGGTAAAGGGACATTAGTGCTAAAGGAAATCAGTGCGTGCTCAAAAGTTGTGGGAACATTTTCTCCGAGGTTTTAATTATAATAGCAAGTGCATTTGTAACAGTGATAAAAAAGGGACTTCATCTTAAAGAACAGAGTTCACAGCTCAGGCTTTTAAAGTCACAAGGGAATGACTCTGTTCTGAGCCAAAGGAGCTACTTATTAAACATTCATACTGCCTTCTTCTCACAAACAGAATATCTGATGGCTCAGATTGCTGGTTAACACACAGTGGTGAGGGGAACGGTTTCCACACTTCTGTTTGTTTCTTCAAAACCCAAGTCTTGAAACAAAGCTCCTGTGAATTCTCCAGCAAGTCAGGAGGCAGTGTGAGATTTGGGAGATGAAACAGATAGCTTTGGTATGAGGTCCAGCTTGGATGGGATCTAGCAGGAGATGGTGGAGACTCAGGTAGAAGAGACGTGGAAGGGAAGGAGTTAGATACAGCCAGTGTTTTTCAAGTCAGTTCATTTCCTTCCAATGCCGATGTTGCCACCAATCTAAATCTAATGTGTCACTCGCTTCTGACCAAGTGAATTGGGTGCTGGCTTACAAATAGGAAGTTATTAATAGTGCTAAGACTTTAATGGTGCTAGAATAATTGAGATGAACACGAATATTTAGAATCTTCACAGTTTTGCCTTTTTTTTTTTACTATAAAACTACTTTTTATGTGTATCTGAAACAAATATTGTTTTCATAATTAACCTTCTCCAGGCATGAGGGTTATTTTCCTGTTTAAATGACTGGTTTGGATTAACACAGACATTCATTGAATACATATTTTATATTTATATCTGGTTTAAACCTTAAATTTTTTGTGATGTTACTCTCCACTATGCAAACGTGGAAGTTTGGATGTGGCTGCTCAGGGCTTGCAAAATGACATGTAGGATTGATGTAGTACCTGTGCTTGACTGTATACACTGATACTATCAGTGAAGGAAATCGAAAGACATCTCTGGATGAACAAATAGGTGGTGGGTTTAAATTCAGAAGGGGAGTTATGCAGAGAACAGATGGAGATAAGGGCTGAAAATGAAAAAAGAAGTAAGATTTGCAAAGCCAGTCGTAAGACTTCTCTTTCCTGTCTGCTTTAAAAATTTCTGAAATGTATTACAAATTTATTAGACAAGTGCACATTTTGACCTAGTTGGTCATCCTCCCACAGAGCCAGAATATGTTGCTTATCATGGCTTATGTCAGACTCCTGGCTACAGCTGTATGATTATTACTTATTCCTTTAGAAAAAATGCAAATATCTATTTTGTCAGAATTAATAAACATATAAATAAATAGTGTGCTGCAGTTCAATATAAAGTATAGTGTAAATTAATCTTTAAAAAGTAAAATGCTCTCTATTATTGTAGGTAACAGCTTGTCTGAACTGTCCAGAATGACTAATGAATGAGATAAGAGAAATGTCTATCACTCCTTCATTGTGCTCAGCATAAAAGGTGGGTTTTTTTCCCCCTGAAGCCCCACAATAGCACCATATTTGATTTGAATATTAATGTTTCACTCTGAAATTATTAATTTAAATATAAATTTTCTTCATTTGATATTGTAACAGACTTCACAGAGAAAAATGATGGAGTATGAAACATAATGAGCAGCATCAGCCTAATAAATTACATAGTAAGACATCAGAAAAAGTAAATACGTTTACCCTTCGTTTCATTTTTATGCCACATTTACCCATTTGAGGCTGAAAATAGCTATATTATGTGTTTGTCTTATTTATCTGTAGGTTATGAAATTATAGATAAGCTATGTCATACTTAAACCTCTTGTCTGGATGCAACAGAACAATTCTGCCTGCATATCTGTTATAATTTATTTACATTTGTGCACCAAACATCCACAACAAGTAATATGGAGATCTAGTAGTTTAATGAAGGTTGTAGGACACCATGAAGCACTAATGGAAGATAGATTGGTAAAAAGGATGCTGAGAAGCTGATATCCATGAGTTTTAAGAGTGTTTTTGACAATCTGGAGGTGAGCTCCTTAAGAGGTAGTGTATAGTAGTTACTTTCACATAGTTGTTTGTACTTTGTTTTGGTGGTCTCATAGGGGATGTATTAAACATGTTTCAAATGTGTTCATTTTTTACGGTATTTTCTGCTTTCAAATCTGTATCACAAGAACTTTTTCTTCCCTTTTTTACATGTAGCACTTTGGATTTTCTTAAGAAAGCCACAAAAATCCAGTTAGATAAGTTTTGTGATTTGGTTTACAAAGAAATAATCTGTTGTAGTTTCAGAATATTGTTATAAAGGGATGCTTTAGATCAACTCGAAAGCTAACGTTCTTAAGAGTGCCTCGAGTAATTATGCAGAAGTCATCAGGAGTTTGGAAATGTAATTTCCAAACCTCTGTTTGGCTTTTTTCCTGCTGCCTCCCTGGAGATAATTGATATGTGATGATTTATTCAAAATTTAAAACTTTCCTAAGGATGCATGTTGGCAAGATACGTTGAGATCTGTCAGATGTTACATTTGTGAATGCAAAACATACGGTTTATAGGATGGCTGATGACTAGAAGATTAGCGTAAGAAAACCTAAGAGTAAAGTGTTTACTTTAAAGTGGTGATTTGCATGGTAATTCTTTTTCATTTAAAAATTGATTCTGCACCTAAGATAGATGACAGCAGTCATTTCTCAATCCTACTAGCCCTCTTAACCTTATTGTTGAATTTGAAGGATAACAGTGCGTGCCTATCAGACTAAAATTGATTAGTCAGTACAAGTCTAGATATAACGTGGGCTGCACATGAAAACGTAGTCTTTGGTCCTTATTATACATGGAAGTTCATATTGTATTTGTGTAAAGACATTATACCCATGTTTTCATTACATTATATAGGTTTAAGTGCTTAATCCTAAATCTGGATGTACGCAGGACTAACATTCTGCTCCCAAGGATTCCTCTTGAGGATGGAGAGCTTGTGATCATTTTGCATGAGATGCTGCTTCAGTAATATTTCTAGGTTCAAAAAATTCCAAATATTTTGGGTGTCATTGACTATGTTAATTGATTACACGTAAAAATAAGGTCCAAAAATAAGGTGCATTGATTATGTGTAGAAATATGAGGTCTAGTCATGTTTTATTTTGTGTAGAAATATAAGGTCTGCTCATGTTTTTATTAAAGTTGGCAGTAAATTATATTTCATATTAGCTAGAGCAGACTAAACCAAAGAGAATTCAGACTTGCTCTTGTCCTCTCATGGGTACTGGCAAAGGGGCTGGAGTGCGCCTGCTTGCTGTCATCTCCTGTCCCCTGCCCCTTAGGGAAAAAGCAGCAAGGGGTAGCCAGCAGAGTCTTTTTTTTTTTTTCCCCTTCACTAGGAAATACCATAACTGAATAGTCTAGGCAGTTTTAAGTACCTTTCCAGTCCAGCATCTTAAAGAAGTCTGTGTGTTGAGACACAAATGCTGGTAGATACACTCATGTTTAAATGCCATGCCTAAAAATCCCCAGAGGCGAGAGGTACATAAATGAAGCCTCTTTTTCTCTAGCATAATTGAATTCTTCCTTATCTTTTGACAGTGAATATAATTTTTTATTGTTGGCAATTCCTGGCTTTATGAGTTAGTGTACAATTATAATTCATGCATATGTATTTACAAAAATGAATGACTGACTGGTTTCCTGGGATTTTTACCAACTTTGGGGTCTGAGCATCAATGAATATAAAAAGCAAACAAAAACACAGTTAATAATAATTTCCACAAGACTGCTCAAAAATAGTAAGCCATGTATTAACGTGCTGAAAAATGATTTAGAACAGACCATAAATGCCTCTATTTTAACTCTTTTGGAAAAAGAACTTTGCAAAATGAACAAATTTATCTAAGTTGATGGATAATATTTCATAAAATCAGCAATTCTCCCTGCCACAGGATACAAGCTAAATCTTTTTAACTGAAATATTGTGCAATAATAAAACTGTAGAAAGAAATCAGTCCTATGTTAGTGTACGTGGGCTAAAGTTAAAATAGAGGAAATGTTTAGGGGCATGCTAAGAATAAAAATCCAGAATGAAGAAACAGCCAGAGACCTTTTGCATGATGTAGTTACACCACCACCAGAAAAACTGAATTGTTCTAAGGATCAAGGGCCCTAATCCTTCTGAAGTCAATAACAACACTTTCTCTGACTCCAAGTAAGGTAACTCTGTTTATGCCAGGCTACGTCTGGCCCTACCTGGGTGCAGCGGTGAAGAAAAGCGGAAAAGGCACGCAGGCAGGGCAATGTGCAAGGGGAGGCACAACCACAGCTTTTGAAGTCACTGCTACTAGAAAAGGGGATGCAAGACCCTTGGTGGAAAAAAAAATCACATTAACAATCCAGACCATCAGTGTTTGGTCAAGGGGTGAAAAACTGCTTAGTTATTATGAGCAAAGAGGTCAGTGTTTTTCAGCTTAAAATAAACGAAGTTGCAATTATTTTTGAAGACTTGTAGAATGGTTAACATTTTGTTTGCTGATACAGAAAAACAGATTTTCAGATATTTAATATATATAGAATTAATTTTATGTGATTTAAAAAATACTTTTCAACTTTAGGTCACAGCTGAAATGGGTAATTCAGCTGAAGTATATACCACACATTCAAATTGTAGTAACTACCAAGCTCAGATTCTTATTTCGTAATATTAATCTATTTAAAAATGTAGTCCAACTCAAGTTAACACAACTAAGGAGGATATAGGGGCAGAATCTAGCTTCTTCTACTCCTGATACTAGCCAAACTATTCTACCGTATTGTTGGTATTTTAGGTAACTCAGATTTGGTATAAAGTCATATTTTAGCCTTAATTTATAGTTTTCTTTCATTTTATTGATGTTCTGAATTTTTTAAGGCCTATCATACTCTGTGTAACAAGGTGTTTCATTCTAAGAGCTAATTGATCAGCATAGCAAAGGTTTGAATCATTTTCTTTTAATATTTTGGGAGTTTTGCTACCATATAAAAGGCAAACGTTGCCATGATGTGTTAAGTTGTAGAATTGAAACTTGTTCAAACCCAAGAGGGAGGATAATCTACTGAGGCATCTGTGAGGTTGGCTGTTTTGATTAGAAGGGTTTTAAGAGGATATTTATATAGTCATTGTGACTCTACAGGACTTCAACAAAATTTTTGTCAGGCATCCTTGTTTTGGAAATGAGAAAATAAATGTGAAATAATTGGTATTGGTACATAATAATGTATCTCAAGTTTCACCATGTATATGTCCATGAAAATGTAAATGAGATAATTTCATTTATGAATTTCATGTTTTATGACTCATCCTTTGCTGCTTTCCATCTGTTGGCTATCTTACTCTGAAGAAACTAAGAATGGAAGAGATAGCAAATCCTTAATGAGTTTCTATTTTCTAAAATTACATTGATTTGAATGATAAAGAATAGTGACTTTCCTTCTGAGTGAAAGCTTTGACTTTTCATAAAAACTTTTATCTGATTGGCCAAGGCAAAAGTGAGAAGTCTTAACTAAGACTTACCTAATTTTAATCTAATACAAAAGACAAGGGTTTAAAATAACACTACTCACCTTCCAAAAATCACGATCAGTCACATGTCTTTTTAGAATTCAGAATTTTCTTTAAAGTATTTCTTCTTTGCCTGTAAAGTTTCCCGAGAACGAAACTTGAAAAATAAAATGTCCTAATTTCTGCCCCCCCCTTTTTTTTTATTTTCTCCTTTTCCTTTTAGGGATACTCAGTCATTTCTGTTGCCTTCCAGTTTTCATCCATTTCATAATAAAAGTACTGCAGCATTTTCTTGCTCCAATACCTTTTGAATCCTAAACTATATCTTAGAGGTTAAAAGCATATCTTTAATTTTTATTATGGTGTTTTCTATTACACATTGATAGCAACTTTACTAGATTGCTTTACTCAGTCTTCCATTTATTTCTCTTAGTAAACTTTCCAGCCTGTCAGTTTACCACTGCAATAAGCAAATTTTTCCCCTCTTCCCTTGTTTCTTTCTGAAAATTCCTATTTTCTTTCTCTTTCTTGGTCATAATTACAATGCTATGATTTTGTCAGGCAATTTCATTCCAAGGCAGAACTTGATCCCTTCAATGTTTGCGTTCTTCTGGAAAAAGTGTCTTTTGATGTATCTCGTGTTGTGTGCTTGAGAAAGTTAATGCTGGAGATACGAGAGTATGTACAGTGACTGTCGTGTTGTTTATGGAGAATCTCCCTGAAACATTATTTTGGAAAACCTATCTAAATGAAGTCTTGGTCCAGATTTAATCATTTCTATCTGACTTCCTGCATTACAGCATTTTAGAAGCCATCTCCAGTGGTTCTATGCCTTGTTTACATTACAACAGAGTTATTTTCCCCCCTCAACATTTAACTTGAAACTAAGAGTTTAAAAAGACTCTTGTTAGTAGGATGGAGGGTTACACAATGAAAATAATGGCTCTGTGAAAACAATTTACACTTACATAAAGAAAATGTAAATAGATGAACAAAAAGTAAACTCCCAGCTGGAACGATTTAGAAGAACTTACTTTAGTATAAGTTTTGTAATATTATTCCTTTCACCTTCCAAGCCATTTGGATTTTTGAAAGTACTTAATGTTGGTATAACACTAACTTTTAAAAATAAAAATTATTTGTGTGCCAGAGCTACAAGCTTGCCAATGATTTCTGAATCAAGTCCAAGAGTTAATCCTAACTTTAATATTTCTAATTAATTAATCTTGGCTATAACAATTGTAACCTGCAAAGGATGAGATTGCTGTGGAGTTCATCTGCATGTAAATAAATCCATTTTTACATTGGAAATATCCTTAAAACTGGTGTCTAAAAGTTTTTAATGCTTTAAATTGTGCCTAAATAGAAACCCTTCTAAAAGAACCATTTAATTCTCTAAGTAAACTTAAACCCCAAACCATGTTTAAGGGGAAGAAATACCTCAGAACACTTACCATTTTACAAAAGCCCATTTTAAGCCATTTTTGGACAGTAAGTTTAAGAGAACTTTGAGTCAAAACAGTGTGTACTGGATACAAAATGCAATGGAACTCTACTAACTCTGAAAACTTCTGTTTATCTTTCTGTGCTACAGCAGTAAAGCCAAGCCGGTGATGAACTGGCAAGGTTAATCCACAGAAGGACCAGTTGCTTTTCTGTAGGCAGCGAATGCAAAACAACCACACAGGCAGAGAGCACTGATCAGTGCCTCCTCTCGTAGCTTCAAAAGCTTGCGTACTCCCTAGCTCTTCTGTGGTCTCCATAGGCATGTTGCAAGGACACCCAGGGGAACGTCAGACAGTCCTGCAGATAGTGGAAAAAACTTTTTACCAAACTCATGCAAGCTGTAGTCTTTGGACCTGTACAGTCTGGGGTACAGCAGTCAGTTGAATGGATAGAAGGGCATAATTTTACCGAGTGACTCTCACCATGCAAGGCAGTTTGACTAAGCTCACCTAAGTTCAATTGAACAGATCAAAATATATTTCAACTTTTTATAGTGTGAATGCTACTACTGCAATAAATGCCATCAATTTTAAATTAAAATTTTGCTAGAAATTTCTGGATATGTTTTCAGTCAAAGTTTTAAAATGCATAAATTCCCTTTACAGAGTATATTTATGTATTTTTATTTTGATTGGAAGTCAAACCAAATTTTAAAATGTCAAAGGCTGTCAATGGAATTTGCAGGGTTTCACCATACATACATAGGACTAGAAAAGAGATGCAAGCATGCTTTACAGCACTGAGAAAATCAAAATGAGAAGGTTTGTCAAAGGCATGAGTGGTTACTCTAAAACTAAGTGTTAAAATGACTTGTTTATTTAAAAAACAAATAAAATGGAAGCAATCCTTGTGAATTACATCTGAACACTAGAGGAATCGTTGTATTATAAAGATATTCTAAACACAATTTACAGTGCAATGCAACCAATTGAATCTGTTTATTGACTTCAGTGCATATTGGATAGAGGTTTTTCTCAGTGAAGCAGCAGAAATTTGTCAGGACTGGTAAGAGCCAAAATAGCAAATCATTATAATAAAACTGTTTAAAAGAAGAAAAAAAAGTCATTGCTGATTTATTCAGATTCTTTATGAGTAACTGAAATTTTCTTCAGTGACTATCTGATAAATGTATAAAACCATTAAGCTAATAAAAATCCTACATAATAAATGCAGAATAATAATTACAGCCAGATGCATTAAATTAATTAAATCTCTTCTGAATCAATTTATGTTATAATGACTGTAGTCATGTGATTAGGGTCTCTTAAAACAATATTTTATCAAACTATCTGCAGCAGAGCCAGACAAGTGTTTCATCTTTAATTTTATTCTGAAAAGTTATGACAAAGAGGAATTCTTCACATAGTTGGTTTGTTTTCTGTGCTTTGAGTCAGGTCTTCTTCCATACATTTTTTACTGCCACACTTTCCCAAGTACCTTCTCTCCTGGAGTGCCTGAATACGAGGCAGTGGAGATGTGAGATATACTGGATAATGCTGCATCATGTCACTGTGGGCTTTCTGCATGACAGAAGATCTTTAAAATCTTTTAAAGGGCATGCTGGCCCAAAAGAAGTTAATGGCAAATCCCCTCTGGATTCCAACAGGGCCAAAAAACAACTTAGCGTTTTTTTCTGCCAGGTAGGAGTCTTTCACATCACCCATGACTGATGGCAAAGGACCTCAGTTTTGGCTGAGAGTCTGGCCCCAAGTTTGTATTAATGCAGTAACACTTTAATCTATTTTTAGGAAATGAATTGTTTTATTAGTTAATATCTTCTTTAACCTTTTGCAGTGAAACAATTGTAGGAGAGGGAACTAGGCAAGTGTACAGGAGAGGAATTCTTTAGAAGTAAAATATTGGTAAGCATTCTTTGTCCGGGATTTTTTGGTTCAATACTGTTTATTCAAAATTTAATTTTTAGGTCATGCAGAGCCTTGATTTTGCTCTTGTGTTTGCTGAGGAATGTTTGTTTCTCTCATGAATACATACCTATGTACATTGTATAGTGTATCCATGCACGGGTATAAATTAGTATGTCAGGATATGGAATAAAAGGATCTTCTTTTAGCCAGGTTAAAGAAGGCCAAGTATGTAATTCAGGAGATCAGCTTCTCATAGAAGCATATAATCTAAGCTAAAGTTTCATGATCAGTTTACAACCTCTGGCAATATGTACGGTAGTACGCCATGAATCATTTGAAGCATGGCAATACTGGTAATTTGCTGCAGCAAATACCTCCTTTTTTAGTTTAGAGGAGCACAGGAATGCAGGATGCTCTGAATCATCTAGTCCTATCCACCACAAGTCCTTCCTGTATTCTTTCCTTCTTGTGTGTCACCACATACTTTTGTAAAAAGTCTTATTTTGCTTATAGACCAATTGCTAAAGTTGATTATGGACCAATCTACGCTCCTGGCATGTACGGACCAACAGAAATGCCTCCTTGCCTCCCCTCTGAATGTCTCCTTACTGTTAGAGATGGCCTCCTTGCATATCGCTTTTGTGCTGCCAGCTCCACATAGTCTCTTTTGTGGTGGTAATCAGTTACAGTGTATTTCACGAAGATGTTACTTAATCGGGAGATTTGATCAATATTTGTTCTGGAATCCACTTTATCCCTGCATCTGCTGGGAGATGTTCAGCAAAATCAAAGTTGAATTTTCAGTCTTGTGTTAAATGTATTGAGCCCTTTCCAATCAAGGAATCTTCAGTGATTTTTAAAGCTGTAAAATCAGGGCAAATTTCTTAGCAAGGGTTTTCCAAAAATCGTACATAGGTATATCAATATGCACTTAGAATATATTGGCTGGAAGAATTGCACTCAATGGTCTTTTTGCTCCCTGAAGAAAGGGAGGGTTTTTTTAGCAAAAGGTCTGGAAATGCTTAACTGAGTCCTGCTTGCCAAAGCCGTTTTATCCACTCAAGTAGAGCAATTGAGCACAAATAGAAATTCCAAGGCTCTTACAACAGAAAGGACAGCAGAGGCAGTAAGAGATCATAAGTGGAGAGCTAACATGGTATTCTTTAATATACACAAGAGCGATGCATGACTATTGTGAGAGATCTTTCTCTAAATCTCTGTTTGTTTGTCATGAAGGAAAAAGAAATGCCAAATAATGTCCACAGCAGGTAGGAGAAAATCTGATAACGAGAAATGCCGATATAAAAATTGCATGGCTTTTGTTGGATTTCTACTGCACGATATTAAAAGTAATTTACTCACATTTTTCATTACATAATGATAATGATTTTATCTGTAGACCATAATTAATACATGATGGGAAGATTCCTGTGGTTAAAATGCATTATAAGCTATCAGAGATGGAAACAAACACAGCATGAGTTTCACTTTTGGTTTTTTTTTTTCATTGTTTTTTTCTAAGTCCAAGCAGAGATTCTGCTTTTTAGCTACATTTTCTCAGTGTTTCAAAATTGCCATAGCTGGTAATACTGCAGTGAGAAAAAGCATTTTTCATAAACACAAAGCATATGACTTTGATGAGAGAGTAAACTTTGCATTTATAGAGTCAGAGTCCTTTTAAACAAGCTACTGTAAACAGAGGAATATGCATGCAGAAGCAAAAGGATACTTTATTTTTATCACCTTATAAAAGCATAATTAGAATAAAATGCCATTCTTCATGTACTAACAGATACTCTGTATTAGGTAAATGTTATCTTTCACTGTCATTTCAGGAAGCAGTTGCATCATACTTTAAAAGTACTGGTTCCTAAGGTAATTTTTATTTGCTACTAGTGTTTGATTTATTTGACATATTTGTTCATGTGGTTATTTGATAGTAACCTTTTAATTTAGTATCCTTTGCTTATCATTTGGTAAAAGTACCTTGACTGGCTATTTCTTTATAACTGAGTCAGGCAGGTTACCTTTTGCTCCTCTTCATTTCTTAGTACTGCACATGGATTTCTGTCAGTATGTTTGCTTCTCACTTTACCAACTGTCAGAAATAATCAGCTCACTGTCTCACATTTATTCAGGTGCAAATAGAAGCTGCACTTTGCGATATGAATACCAAGGGATGAATCTACAGTCTCAGACCTTTTAAGTAAAGTAGTATAAACAGAGCAAGATGCATACAGATGCATAAGCAAATGTTGTGTTCAATCAAAACCTAAATAAATTCTGGTTCACTAATTCACAATTTTGGTAGACATTCCTGTAAGCATTCAGAAGAAAATCCCATAGACACAGTTGGTTTTGTTATCAAGTGAGTGAGAAGTATACAAATACATAAAGCAATTATTAAACTTTTAGTAACACATATATGATACTGTAAAATTTTTTCTAAACAGATATCAAAAACTAGTCCTCACCTTCACATGTTGTTTTAAATAATGGATGTACACTGCATGAATACTGAACTGTTTGTAGATTTCTTGATTGTTGCTTAACACTAAAGGCAAACTGCTATTTGCTAATATAAATACTAAATTCAGGACACTTATTAGTCCTGAGGCATTTTCATTCTGAGAAGGTTGCAGAGCCTGAGAAAATTAGCATCCCTGTTTTACTGATGAGGGAATGAGAAAGAGAAGTTAAGGCTTTAGTCCTGTGCCTCTGTGAGGTACTGTTGTCAGGCCAGAAAGTTTCTTTGTTGGGCATCAAAGACCTAATTTTAGAGGAACTATGTAGGATCTCGAGTAAATCATCTCACTTACCTACCTTTTCAAGGTCATTCTTATATTGTTAACTTAAAAATATGGTTGAGCCCTATTACTTTTATGAGTTTTATTAGTGTTAGTAACAAACAAAAATACAACAACGGTATTGGTAAGGCTGAATGGCCATAAATTATACTAATCTACTAAGAATTAACCAATGCAATTGTAAAATCAAATTTACAATTTAAATTGAGTCAGTATTTTAATGGATGAATGATTCTATTAAACTCTCTCCTTCTAGGTCAACTTCCTATCTATGGGAATATGCCTCCTTGCGTTGGACACTTCTGTTCAAGAAATTAGGTAATCTTTCTTTTGGTTCATGGGAAAAGAATCACTCTGCTAGCCTGGTTTTGAAGTTCTTGCATGAATGATATAAAACGTATCTACATGTGGATAGGTATGGGTATGGCTTGGGTGTGAGTATGCAGTCTAAGTCTAAACAAATTCAGTAAAGTGTTGTGATGGTTTTGTTAGTAAACAAAAATATTTCAGCTGCTTTGAGAGTAAACAATTTCTTAGAAATCTCCTATATCTCTGTGGTATTTGAAAACAACCCAGAAAAGTAACTAGCCAATGACTCTATTTAACTATATAGAACTTAAAATGTGTCACAAAATTCTGCATCCATCTGCTCCCATTCTCCTGCTTTTCCTATCACCTGTCACTCTTTTGCCTAATACTGCTGAGCCCTGCTGCCAAGAATGCCTTTCCTACCACCTAAAAGTTTCCTTTGACCTCTCCTGCTTTTGCTGACAGAAGATTTAAGGTGTTTTAGATACAGCCTCCAGGGCAGGAAAGGTGAAAAGAAAGTAACTGGTGCTAGAATTGCACACGTTTCTGATTCAAATTTTGTGGATTATAATAAATACTTAAGGAAAACTTCTTTAACTTTTCATTTTTTGTAAGAGCACACTCCTGAAGACTGTACAGATATAAAGAAATTACTCTTGCTTAACATTCTTTTACAAGTTTGATTCCATCATTTAGAAAATTAAAATTGATTTCCCCCCGCCCCGCTCTCTCTATGTGAAGACTAAAAGTGCAGTTGTTTTGACATGGTTTGAGACTATTCATTATCGTCATCATCAGAGTACAGCAAGATGTGGATTTTAAGAGGTATAAAAGTGCTTTGAGTATTGGATGCCTTTCTTAAAGGCATCTCCTCTATAGCTTTCTATCAAAATTATGATAATTGAAACATTAGTGAAAATTGACCACCCTGTAGACATATCTTCCTCCTTTCTGGGTAAGGAAACTTCTTCCTATGTTCTAGACATCACAATATATCAGTACAAAATACCAGTACATGGAATCAGTATTGCCGGCATTTTCTCTGGATGCTCTAGCATATGTCAGAGCTGTTGGACAAGCCCAGGTTCATTCCCTCAACAGTCAGCTTTTTGTTCCTTGGCTGGTATTTAAATATCTACATGCTGTATTTAAATGCCATACAATGATTTCTTGGTTCCTGAGACTTTTTAGTAATAATGGCATATTACTTTGATATCAGACAAATTTAAATACTTCGTTTTTTAATGAATCAGACTCTCATATATTTCAGAAAAGCTGTGGTCAAAATTAAAATCTGCCACATGAAATAAACTCACTGCAGCACCAGAATAGTGTTTTTCTTTTTTTTAAAGCTCCATGTACTTACACGTACCACGAAGAAGTGGTTTCTCTATTGACTTGCCAATGATACAAAAAAATCCATATCTGAGTCTGGAACCTATCAACAGATTATCTTCCCAGGCCAGTTTGCCCAAAATCCCTCTGATGCCTTTCAAAACATTGGTTATGGCAGCTGGAGAGACAGCACTGGAAGGCTGCACAGCAGATAATGAAAGATTAGGAGCTCAGATAAATTGGCCCTGGGATTTTGAGATCTCTGTTGTCCCCAGTGCCATTACCCACCTGGTGCATAAGACTAATAAAATAGATTATTATCTTACATTGTTTGTAATGTTATTAATTTTGCAATTACTAACTTCTGACTAATATGTTATATTTACCATATTGACTCTTTTACGGTGATTTCGTTTTTCCTCATAAAAGATCTAAGAGAATAAAAAATGTTACTGTGAATATTGGTTTTTGTACCAGGCTACTTAAAATCTCAAGGTAGGTGTTTAACAAGACTTTGCTCACCAATATTTAATATTTTGAGCATTCCTGTGTCACATGGGATACTTCTGGAGCAGAATGACTTACAAGAAACAGATTGTTGCATTCATTGTTAGCATTGGAATAACAGTGGGAAATGTGCAGGAGAAAACATTTCAATGACTGTGTTTTGAAGTTACAGAAGTACAGCTTCAAAACAAAATCCAAGTCATTTATTACTATTTTTTTTAAATTGTCCTAAGAGTCTCTATTGTGCTTTTACCAAAGTAATTTTCAATAGAATAAATTAGCATTTTTCAGTTTGACCATGATCTTATTCAAAGTTATCCCAGCCTGAGAGTTGCTTAAGTTTACAAGAGTAAAGTAAGATTGGGGGGTGGGGGAAGCCCACAGAGTGAACAACGTAAGTTCTGAAGTTCTGAGCATCTTTAGTTTTGGTAAAAATGAGGAAAAAATCTTAGTAAAAATACTGGTCTGATTTTGTAGTAAACCAGGTAAATAGAGTTTCTGTTTGGTCTTCTGTCTTTTCAGACTTCCATCTAGAAATCCCTGAAAATGTGATTGTTTATTGGAAGTAATCTTCTCTAGCCAAATATAACATTGCAGGATCCGCTAGAAAAGGGGTATTGTAAATGTGAGAAAGTTCAGTGCTTGAATAATCATGCAAAACTGTAAAGAGACAGATTCACAACAATGAACTTGCTCCGTGGATCATTACTAATTATCACTTGTTTCACAGCTAAGTGCATTAAGTAATAGATTTGGGGAAGATAAAGGTTTTTGTATCTAGTTTAAGATAAAAATGAAGAAAGGATTGACCCATTCGAGAAACAGAACACACTGAGAGTGTGGCCATCATTAAATCGGCTATGATTTAGGTAAGTTTGCAGGATTATCTACATGAAAACAAATCTCAAAATATATATGGTACCTACTCATTTGCATAGGCATTCAACTCTGCCTTTTATTTGTAGCTTTTATTATCCTTTGAATTGTGTGCATAGCTGACAGGATGGAAACTTTTGCCTTTTACCCAAACCTTCTTGTCTGCCCCTCACAGGGTAAAAAGAAGATCAAACAGTCTGTTAAATTCTGGAGACCTCCTGAAGCTGGAGCCTGTGTGTGACTCCATTACTCACACTTGCCCCACAGCAGGATAATTGGGACCTTATTAATGCTCCTTAGGAGAATGACTTCCAAACTGGAACCACTCCAAAAACCAGGATACCTGATTAATAACAGTCAGCGATAGCTGTCTTGTATAAATGCTGTGATTCAGGTTCTGAGATTGAAGTAAAGCGTCCAACTATTCCGTTTTCCAGCCTAAACCAGCAGAGACATTTGTGGAACAGATCACATAAGCATAATAAATTGTGGCCCTAAATGAAAATGTGATACACTTAAAGTCCCTTCTAAAGACTTGCATGTAAAGATGGTTGATTATATAATTTTAGATTTATGCTATTATCCAATTCACATTAAAAATCCATAGTAATAGCACAATTTAGTAATGCTTTAACTTTGAAGCTTTTATTTAAACAGAACAAGAACAAATAACAGGTAGTCATTTCCCTACGACATCCCTGTTTCACTGAAATAAATTAGCTCAGTAAGAAAGTTTAGAAGATCATCAATTTTAGGATGTGGCAGTGCCTACATCTTCTACTCTGTGAAGGGAGGGAGGGCTTATGAGCATTTTCGCTTTCTACCAAAAGGCAGAGCTAACCATATACACAGAGAATTTGATGGTTTAATGTGAGCTGTTGGACGCAGCATCGGATGGGTACGCAGCCTGGCCATGCACAGGCTATTCACCCAGCAGTGGGCTCTGCAGCAGCAACACGTGGAAAAACAGACGCACAGGGCTGTTCTCCTGTCCCATGTCCCTCACATAGGAAGCACAGGGGGGTTTTGGCTGTTTATTTGTTGCTCCTGTGCCACCAAGGAAACAAAAACATATTGCTCTCATTTGAATTTTTCTTTATGTAGTCATTTTCCACTTAGCAAACAAAATCGTGGTGACATTTTCATGCAGTTTTACACTGTAAAAGATTTGCCTTTTTCAGCCTGCTCATGAGCCTGTCTTTTCCCACTCTCTGTGACATGTAGCGTAAAAACATGTAGTTAAAATTCAAACAAAAAACATTTTACATTTGCACTACAAATCTGTACTAACTTTCAGGTACTATACACCAGAGCCAGCATTTGAAATGTAAATTTCAAGTGATTTGGATGATTTTTTAAATATATCCAGTTATTTATTCTGTGTTGTCCTTTACATCATATTTTAAAACAATGTTCTAATTGTTTGGCTCCTAATCGGAGTCACCGTACATGTTGATAGTTAATATAGTAATTGCTAATAAAAATACATTTTATCATCACTAAAGCATATGGGTTTCCATCTGATTCACATATGCACACCCAGAACTATTTGTTAGTTACCCTCTATATTTAAGTCACTGGCAGAACAATGAAATGCAGAGAACAATGTGGTTAATGTATATTAGGCCTCAAGAAAGCTGAACCTGAATATATTAATCACAGTCTCTAATCAAAATATGGAAGTTTTGCATCATAGTCTTGCAACTGTATTTTCTTGTTCCTAGCACAGAATCAGTATTACAAAAGCAGGGGTCAAGAGCACAAGTCTTATGAGGAGGGGCTGAGGGAGCTGGGGTTGTTTTGTCTGGAGAAGAGGAGGCTGAGGGGAGACCTTCTCGCTCTCTACAACTACCTGAAAGGAGGTTGCAGCGAGGTGGGGGTCGGTCTCTTCTCCCAAGTAACCAAGCGATAGGACGAGAGGAAATGGCCTCAAGCTGTGCCAGGGCAGGTTTAGGTTGGATATTAGGAAAAACTTCTTTACTGAAAGAGTAGTCAGGCATTGGACCAGGCTGCCCAGGGAAGTGGTTGAGTCCCCATCCCTGGAGGTATTTAAAAGCTGGGTAGATGTGGTGCTTAGGGACATGGTTTAGTGGTGGACTTGGCAGTGCTGGGTTAACGGTTGGACTTGATGATCTTAAAGGTCTTTTCCAACCTAAATGATTCTATGATAAAAAAAAAAACAACCACAAATAGACAAAAAAGATACAATAATATGTATGTGTCTGTATGTGTGTCTATGCATATGAGAAAGTGTTTTTCTCATAATTTCTTCAGCGTTTTTACCATTTTTTTGTGTGTGATCTGATGACACAAAACATATATCTTCATTACCAGTTTTGAAAAGGGAGGCCCACTTGCATCCATAAAGAAACTTGATGGTACTTATATCTGATTTTTCAAATGGGGAGAGCATGCGAAAATTTAAATGGTGGTAGAGTGAAATGAAAGGTGAATGCAATGCTTGCAAAGTCAAGACTGCCTGTGTTAACACGTTAGCATTTGTAAAAACCTGTTGAATCTGCATGAGAAAACAGTGTACAAAGAAAAATGTGATGAGTACTGTGCATTTTTCTCCTTCCAGTTCCCGAGGAGATACTGTCTTTCTTTGGTTAACTGCTCCATCTGGGCCATGAGTCGCTCCAGAGACCAACGTTGGTTTGAGATGACAGTAAGTCTGAAGTGGATGAACGATTTCTTAGGATTAAGTTTATGGTTAACGGTATGAATGATGCTGAAGTCGTGAACAAGACTAAAATCTCAGTCCTTGGTTAATTCACTTTACACTCTTGTAACTGCAGCCCAATCTGCTAAAGAAGATTATTAGTGATAACTTTTCCCTGCATTTAACTGTTCATAATGTAGGCTGTTTGGGACAAAGCTTTCTTCATATGTTCATGCACAGTCTTGGATATTGATTAGAGTAACATCCTGGAGGGACAATTATTATGTTAATAATATTCAAAGCAAACATTGCCACAACTGCTTTATATGGAAAGCACTCATTTCATGATGATTGGCAGCATGGTGGTGGCATAAAATAAATTATGATGATGAGTGGTTTAACAAGAAAAATCAAAGCTAATAACATACATAATAACATAGAACATAATTTAGGAGAGTTGATGTGTTTCAGAGGGTCACACACAGCTGCATTTTGTTTATTTATGCAAGAGTTATTGCTACATACAATGCTAATTAATAATCACTTGAAGTAATAGGATTAAAACCTGACAAAAATCAGACCAAGTGAGTTTTAAGTCATATTACTGGTGGCATTTCCCCCTCAGATTTCTGACTAATGAGGCAGAAGGGTAGCATGGATTTGTAATTGTTTGCGTGCATATGTAATTATATCTGCACTCTTGGAGAGAATGAGGAGACATTGTACAGCAGGTCATTCCAAAAAAGGGGACAATATTAAAAAAGAAAGTGGGGGAGTGGATATTAGCAGTGCCTGTTGACCTTGTCATTAAGTGTTATTGCTGACTTCATTGAGAGTGAGAGAAACTATCATTAAACCATGATCCATGAAATCTCTTAGGCATATGTATAACTTTAATGAGAGATACCTTAAACACTTTAGGCATATGTGTCCAATTTAAATATCTGTTTAGCTCAATCCAATAGTCTGCAATCTGTTTCACTAAAATTTGAAATTATAGTGGAAAAAGTAAAATACAACAAAACATGCAATTTTTATAAAAATTAATTAAAGGATCAAGACAACGTATATGTTTGAAAGAATTGGGTTTGAGGAGATTAAAAAAAGTTAAAGTTAATTGTTTATCAGTGTTAACTTATTTTCAAGTTGCTGAAAGTGAAAATAAAAAATGGAGGAAAAAAATGAGAGGAGAATTTTATTAAAATGGTGCTTGAAATAGATTAGCAAGTACAGAAAGAAGAAAAAGAGGAAGAGAAAACAATTTTCCACCTACATCCATCTATGTATTATTGTATAGGAAACCTTTGCTTTCAAATATTCTGGTTTTAACTATTTTATGAAAGATTTCAAGCTTTTTTTTTCCATTACACCAACTTTTAATAGAATCTATACTGACAAAACTGAAAAATAATCAAGCTGATGGAGCCTAGTAGTAGTGAATATAGTTCTGGTAATTCTTTATTTCTGTCTGATTTTGATGTGAATCTGACTGAAGCTGTCAGATTGCTTGTGTCCATTGCTACAAGGTGATGGCCAGTGCTGTGTCGTGAGAAGCAGCACCACAAAAATGGGTCTGGAATGAGAAACTGTCCAGGGGTGGTTTTGAGAGAAAATCAAAACACTTCTGCATCCACCAAATTACATCTGTTAGTTTTTGGGTTGGATTTGTTTTGGTTTTTTTTTTTTTAAATGAACTGGCTTTGGGAAAGTTTTTAGTTTGTCTTAAGTATTTGGGTGAGGGGTTAGTTTTGCTTGGTAAAGAAGCAAAGTATTTCAAGTTCCTTTCTCCATTTTTGGTAGTGATTCAGAGATACATTCGCTATCAAAATGTAGCATTTTTACACAAAGCCTCTTCTCAGGCACAGCTTCTTCTAATGCACCAAGAAGGCCTTACCAAGAATTGTTTTCCTGAGCTCTTCTCTGTGTGGTCTAATGTCCCCCTTTCTACATCAAGATTCCCATTTTCAATTTGCTTTGAACTTTCAACTCTATGATTTATTGTTTCTTTACAGTCCCTTAGAGCGTTTGCAAAAGATATGTTCAACATAGAAATTAAAAACAAAACTTTTGTTTAGGAGATAAGGAAATTATTTAGAGAGAGATTAAATGAAGGAAAATTAATTCAGGCATGTGGTGTTTAATAGACCATGCAGATGAGACTAAAGTTAAGAAGGACAAATTTGAACATTGTCTCCCAAATTTGAAATGTTCACATTTAGGTCAATATTGCACTGAATGTATTTTTAAATAGTTACACTAGAATTAGAAGGGGGGAAAAAAGGGGGAAAAAAAAAAAAGAACATACATGATTGGATACTTTTGGAGAAAAAAAATTAAAATCTTTTCCTCACTCGTCAGACAAAATTTTGGGCAAACTCCTGCAATTACCTTTGTGGTGTGTCTGATTTTGATTGCTGCCTTTTACAGAAGGAACTGAGTTAGATGCAGTTATGTTTAGGACAGAGTTACTGTAAAAAAAAGTGCTCAGAGCCAATGCACGAGAGAAATCCTGGAATCGGAAACTTACATCTGATTGTTCTAGATGGAGAAATGACTAAAGATTTTCAGCAGAAGCACTGAGCAAATTTAAATGATGTGGTAGGTGAGGAATATGTGCAAAACAAGATGGTAGTTACATATGCTTAGCCAATGAATATCAAAATCACTATTCAAACAGTGATTTCTATGAAAGCCGTGATCATATTTGGAGAATAAATCATTAGGACACCTTGAATGTGCCTTTCTATAACTACCCATAGTAGTCTGCTTTTCATTGGCATTTATTTTGACATTTTATCCTGAATATTTCATTAGAAAAGCATTTATCTTCTTTACAGCAAAACAAAAATGCATCACAAGTTCCTGTAGGGATTTTGTCACCATTTTCCTCCTAATTTTTGTGACATGTTATCCTTCCAATATAACATTATTTTTAAAGGCGAGATTTAGCATATAGCTTTTATGAAACCAAAAGTTCATGAATCTCCCTGTGGACTCAGAGGCACATGGGACAAACTAGCGGGGCCCTGTGTAATGTTATGAAATGGAATTTGTATAAAGATGTTGTCATAGTTATAAACCAACGGTGATGAATTTTATTTATATTCTGTGGGTATATGCATAATATTTAGTACTTCTGGTAAAAGTGTTTGAGAACTTGAAAATCTAGAGACATGCCAGTCTTCTTTCATTTAATATTTACAAGTTGTTCCTCTGTTAGATAAGGCAGTCGCTTCTCTATTTCTTCTAGTTGAGAAAGCAGCAGTAATCCACCTTCACTAAAATATTAGAGGGAAATATGGCTTGTTAAGTCTTAATTTATGTGAACATTTTGCATAGCTTTAGGAGATATGACTAGGATTCATCAAAAGAAACTAGCAGAGAACATGTTCAATATAAGGATCTAGTTCTTCACGTAATGAGCAATTAAGCTGTAGAAGTTTTTGCTCAGAATGCTGTGAGCATTAAGAGCCAACATTGGTTTGAAAACAACCTGACAACTTTATGAAAGGAAAAACCCAGTTGAGGGTCATTAAACAAGAGAGAAGTACTTTCAAGCGTCTCAAGGAAGTCCCCTGAACTGTAGCTTTTCAGAGGATAGGAGAATATTTGGTGGCTGTATTGCCCTTGTCCTCATATTCTTCTCCAGGTAGCCATGAGTAACAACTATCAATGACAAGACACCAACTAGATTAACTTTTGATCAGACAAAGTGCTTTTCCTCTTACTTTCTTAGAAATAGTAAATTCTTAGTTCATAATAGAGTTAAAATAGTATCTCTGCTAAAATTAACAAAGAATGTGCTGTGGTTGTAAATAAGCTAAAAGTTGTATTCATGCTTTAGGGGAAAGCAATCATTTGGCGATGAATAAGTAAATATCCAAAAGTTGAACAGTATTCTCCAGAACCACTTCTAGAATAACTTTAGCCTACTAGGTTATTTTATTTTCTAGATTAAAAAGTATGTAGCACTTAAAATTCAGGATGCAATCTATGTTGCTCAATTAGATTGATAATGTAAGTCAATGGCGTCTTTTTTTTCAGTTTCTCTCCTGGAGCAATACCCCCAAGAACATCAGTAGCAAATAGACATGGGAATTTAAAATTTCATTTCTCAGAAATGGAACTTTTGAAATTCACTTGCTATGAAAATTAATGTTAATGAATATTTTTGATAATGCAAAAGAGCCTATTTAAGAATGAGTCTTTTCCATTCAGCAATTAATGCAGCAATTAAGTAAAGTAGAAAGTTCGGACAAGGATATTGGAAGCCATGAAACACTTATTCTACTAAATTAATCTGACCTGTTAAATTGGAGAATCTGTTAGAAATCCATTTTAATCCAGTGCTAACACTGTGGGAACACTTCTGATGACTATTTGATAATATGCCATGGGGTTATCATTACTTTGTAAGTCTTGCAAAGTATAAGATATGTTTTCTTTCATTTTTGTAAGGAGAAAACTCACAGGAAAAGTTCTTAATTAAAGATGACATGATTTTTGTTATTCAAGGTAAAGGCATGCTTTGGTCCTCTGTTCTGGAGAGGATGTCACTTATGACCCCCTCCAAAAATACTGAAATCTTTTTTTTTTTTTTTCTCTTTCTGCTCCTGTGAATATGAAGTCTATAGATGATTATCCCTAAATTTGAATCTAGCCATAGCTGTTCACCTTTATTAAGAGAATCAGAATGAAACAGCCAGAGGAGTAAATACAGAGTCAGAGTCTGAAAGCTTGCTTTTAACTTTAATATAGACATGAGGACAAACCCATGTCTCATTGGGGTATCTCTATCACAGGGTCCCAAAGACCTCTCGGTTTCTTGGTGATGTATGGTTTATTTATTTATTTCATTTGATAGAAATATCTTTCATTTTCTCTGCTCCAGTGCTCAGCTTGTTTTCCACTTCACACGAGGGGATTTTTTTTTTTTTTTTTACTCTGTAATCCACACATGCCCAGCAATACTTCTGGGCAGATGAGCCCAAGCAAACCCAAGAATGAGGAGGCAGGGACCCGCCACAACACCGTTCCAATCTGGAGATGCCCTCAGGATGGTGGCAGTTTGCTGTAACCGCTGCCTGCAGCACCCCGGAGGAAGGCTGATGCTGTCAGCCTTTGGGCCAGGAGGGCATCTGGAGGGGAGCGCGACACCAGGAAAAAATGGTATGCTATAAGCAGATTTTCTCATATAATGATTTCAATTATATTATTAACAAGGCTTTTCTTTCCAATTAGGACTATTAGCTGCTTTAAACACATATTGGACAAGCAATGAATTCTTGGCTCCATATATTTGGTGTGTCCTCTTTTGCACATGACAGGATATTGAACGTTAGAAGTCCAACAGTAGGTACCCAATATTGATCCTCTTTCACAGATGGGAAAACAGTAAAATTATGTCCAAAGTCATACAGAGAGTTTGTACTAAATCTAGGAATAGAGATTGCTACTTGTCACTGTACCTAATTTCTTTATATTTCTTTATATGTTATATTTAAATATAAAGTCATAAAATGTAGGATGAAGTAAAAATAATACTTTTAAATAATAAAAGGAAACATATTATCCTTGATCCTTTTGAGGTTTTTTAAGAAAAAGGTTAAAGCAATCAACATTTTTACTGGAAGGGTAGAATGATAGAAATTGTAAAGCAGAAATCAAATTTTAAAATGGTTCTTTTTCATCACAGCATTCAATACTGTTACGCATAAAGATATATGAGGGGCCTGAACGGGAAAACAAGACTAATAATCACAAAGGTTCAGAATACCCCTGCACAACTGGAAAAATCATATGATAGGCTGCTTATATTAGGAACTTTTCATTCCACACAGAGTTATGACCGATATGAAGCAAAGCACTAAATATGAGTGGAATAGTAGAGAGAATGCATACTCAGATACTGGTTTTCTTGTTTAATGCAAACAGACCAGCACATACCAAGATATCTCCACACACAGACGAGAAGAGGAAGCGAACAGAAATTACGTCCAGTTTCACAGCATAAAAACCACTCATGCTCTGGGGAGGCACGGAAGACGAGTCTAGTTCTGTCACTCAAATCACAGGGCTGAAAACCAGGGCTGTTCCCCACACCGACCTTCACTGGGATATCAATGTACATAGCAGATGGCCACTATCAGCATGTGCTGTACAGTTCTGACACTTCACAATAAGTGCAGGTGCCAAATGCCAACCCTCTGTGCTAGTTCTAGGCAGATTTGGCCTCTGGGAATGATCCTGACTTTCTCCAGTCAGGAGAGTCAGCACCAGTAGTTTCAGCTGACTTATCACCAGAGACTTGGTGTGAAACCAACCTTCTTCTTTGTTCATTAGGGGAATTTCAGCTGAGCATTAAAATGTCATCATTCTCAAAAAGTGAACTGAGCTCTTTACTCTTTGCAACATCAGAGCTCTTAAACACAATTTTCCAAAAGGTTTAGTTGCATTTTAATTAAAATCAGATATTACTATTTTCCACAAATGTTGTAGCAGAACTGGTGATAATTTGATGGATTAAATAAATATTTTAACTTTGCAGCACATTTGGTATGATCACAAGCTGCTTCTAACCCACGTTGACCATTTTTTTTTCACAACATGCAAGATAATCATGTCAGAATAAAGAATGAAATTATCATCAGTGATGCTCTCAGCACTATAAAGAAGGGTTTCCTTTACAAGAAGGAAATACAGCTTTTCAGTTTTGTACCTTTCTACTTTATCATAGTGGTCTTTTTTTCCACTGATTTCAGTTTTCGATTTTTATCTTGAAAAACTGTAAGAGATAAGCATTTTGTTTATATGAATTACTCCCTCTGGAACTTCTGAAGCACAAAAACTTAGTGATAGTTCTGAATTCCTTTTGAAATACGGTAAGATCCAAAATTAAGTGTAATTTCAGTATGCTTAATCACATGTTATTACTATCAGGAAAGGTAAAAGTCAATAACTACTTTGATAGAAGTCTTGATAACAGTTTTGGTTTAAAATATTATGAAAAATCCTGGTCTTCTCTTTGAAATAGAAGCTTTCAAACAGTTATGTTTCCCAGTACTGTCTTCATCCCAAATTGTATTTAAAATACATTCAAATATTTTAGCCAACTCTAGTCCCAGTCCAATGGTGTGCACTACTTACATGCATAAATGTTTGCAGAATTAGGCCCTTATTATGAATTATGCATGCAAAATATATTTGCTTTCTATTTTTTCTTTTTTTTTTTTCTCCCCAGAAATATATGTATCTATAGTTTGAATGTATAAAGAAAAGGAATAGTAACAGTGCGACACAGCCCCCGAAATAAATTTGTTCACACTGTTTAAACTACAGACGAACAGGTTCATTCCACGGGTTCCTGCCATTTCTCCTGCTTTCCAGGAATATCTATTCACAAACCTGTTCTCTCACTAATTAAAAGGCAATGAAGTCTGAACCTCCTGATTGTGTGCTCATTACCTAGCCCTCACTCCATGGCTCCAGTTCCTGGGTGGCCTTCAAATACCTGTTCTGCCCAGTGTTATGAATTGAAGCTTTGGTGTCTTTTGGCATATGCAAATAGATTTAGCAATTCTAAAGCAACTTAAAATTTCTCCAAATAGATTTTCAAAAGCGTTACTTAGTCCTTAAATCATGTTTGAAGAATCATCTGGGAGACAATTTCCATGGAAGATATATAAAGACTATGATATGGCAACTGACCTGTGAGTAATTAATAATTAATATTTCTTGTTCATGTGAATTAATTAACATCAGAGCTTACCAAGAAAAAGTGTGTCCTGCCCTTCTTGTAATTATCTCCTTTTTCTCCACTATGCATGCTGTACTGTCACTTAATCTTGCCTCTTACGACCTTCCTGTACATATGCCACCAAGAGCAGTATTTACAACTCTACTGATGTGCATGAAGTAATTTGCATGACTCTGGTCCTTTCTTTTATGGCCTGTAACACTGTGGGCAAAATCAGGCCACAGTTACTAAAGTCTTTGACCAGTGTTATCATGGTAATAACAATAATGGTAGTTCTCCAAGATCTGAGAATGAAAATCAAGTTTTCATGGTGGCTGGATTAACAGGATTTAACTTTAGAAAAGTAGAATGTAAAGGGCATGTAGCTGGCTAACAATTCAGCCATATCTCACACTGGATTTTCTCTAAAACCCAGTACATTTAACCTGTACCCTGCATTGCAGAAAAAGTTAGAAGCTTGCCTGCTAATGAAAGTATAGCGCTGCTCGCTTCAGATGTATAATTCTCAAATAAATCTCTCATCCAGGGATTACCAAGGTCTCACTTGGATTCAGTATTGCACAGCTGTGTCCTGTGCATGGGTGGCAGGGATGCAGTGCTGCAAGCGGACCCAAACCCAGCCACCGCTGGGGGATGCTCCACACACCACTGTCACCTTGGGTACGTGCTCCAGGCAAAGCCTCAACTGTCCTGTTTCCTCTCCTGCCCAGCTGGTTTCTGGTGAGTAAGTTGATGTGCATAGAGCTGGCGTCTTCTATAAAACAGTCTGAGATGTCATATCTTATGCAATATTAATCTTTGCCCCAAAAGGACAAAACATTTCGGGTTCCAGCCTCCTGAAAGACAGTAGATACTATTTCTAGTGATTTGAAAGGAAAACTTTGTCTCACTTCGTGGATGGATTAACAACAACTGAAGTATTTATAATTCATTTCCTATTTCACTCATACTAAATATAAGGGTCACTTTGGGTTTCTGGCCAATGCATTCAAATGCAATGGCCATCACAGTGAAAAGGAAACCTGCTGTTAGACTTCATGATTTGCCAAACCTGGACAAAAGCAAACCTACTGTATAATGTGCACCCTTGACGGAGGTAAGCTAGGGTTTTCTTTTCCTGGTTTTGGCAGAACTTTTTGGTGTGGCAATGATGTTTACAGTATTTCTGAAATAGAAAATAATCAACCACTCCATAGATGATTAATAGTAATAGTCTAACAAAACAAAACAAAAAGTCCAGCTTGCCTCTCCTTTCACTTCTAGTACTTTCCTATTAGTATTTCAGAAAACTTCAATTTATGTCTATGAAGGATTGGAGAATTCTTGCAGATGTCAGCATAATTCATTTTTATAGTTTGCTGTGCTCTTGTGGTCGCTATGTTGACTCTCTCCATCATAAGTAGATACTCGATTCTTGCCTTAATTCCGATCACACATCCCTACTCTTTCTTTTTCCTTCTGCAGTAATAAACAGCCCCAGTTCCCTTGGTCATTCCTCATTCTAGGTAGTAGCTTGCCAGGACTTCTTCAGGGCTGGAGTGATAGTGTATGATATCTTAAAAAGTCTGGAGCTGAATATCTGGATTTTACCCTGGCTATTCTAGCAGTTAAAATTCCTCTTTTGAGCATCTGAATATCTTCCTTCTGTGACTTAATTAGAAATTAATTTTGCATACAATTTCACATCTTTTAAATCTTTTCTCTGACTCTAAATAACAGGTTTTAAATACTACATTTTTCTTTTTTCCCCAAATGTCCTTTTGAGCTGAAAATACTTCTGTCAGAAATTTGGTCCAAGAGGAGAAGGGCCGATTGCACCAACAGGTAAATCTTTGCAATGTTGTCTTTTCAAGGAATGTTCTGTGGAGTCTGAAATGGGTGCGCTATTGAATTCCTCCAACCTTCTCTAGCATCTGTATTGCCCATTGGCATGGATCAGAGAGACCACAAGTTAGGATTTTGAGGAGAATAATAGGAAGGAGCAGATGAAAGCAATTTGATTTCTGATCTCATGTGAAGGAGGAAAATCTCTTCTTGGAGGAAGTTGACTGTAAATGGGTACAGACAATATAATCTGGGTTGGCATGGTTTCACCTTTTATTAAATTATATTATATTTAACTGTATATTGGAACAGGTCTTAGTTCTTCTCTACTAAAACAATAAGCGCATCTACAATCTATGAAATGCCTTAGCAGAAGAAATAATAATAGAAAAAAATTTTTTCTCAACAACAAAGTGGTGATGTCCAGTGGGATATGTTCTTCTCAAGAATCTTAAAAGTCTCTGCCAGATGCTTTCTTCCTTTAACATTTGCAAAGTTTTTGTTTCTGTTCTCATGAGTCCTGCTGTTTTGTTTAAGGCTGGAAAGGGTAAATGTTGGTGCAAATTCATTTGCATCAAAAATACCGAGCTGATCACAAAGTAATCTAAGAACAAATACCCAAGACTCCAGAACACATATTTAGGCATATTCTGTTTTAGTGTACATCGAACGAGAACCAAAACCATATTCTTCTATCTAAGGCCATATCCTAGTAGTTAAGGGGTTACACAGTTTCGTTAAGAAGTTTGGGAATTTTATTTTTTGCAGTTCATTGTTGACTGAATTGGAAGTTAATTTACTTCTAACTCTCTACCTATGGTTTTGCATAATTGGAAGTAAAGTGAATGTGAAACAAGACCTTTGTTCCAAATAACCTTAAGCATGATGTGGTAAGAGAGTGTGAATCAGGCAGCTTTCCTAGATGATATGAAATGTTACAGCTGGTTCAGTAAAACTAATAAGCTTACAAAAGAAATGATACTTGGTTATAAAAGAGTATAACTAGTTTAGAGACAAGGAGAGCAGAGAGATATAATATGCAGAGCAATCTGATAGAGATATCTAGAGATAGATGGCAAACTCCTGTGAGTCTGCCACATGAAGGAAGAGAAAGAGGCAGCAGACAGCTCTGTGGCCAATCCCATCTCCACAATGTGCCTGTTCTGACAAAGCATAAAGTAACTTGCTCGAGAATAAGATGAAAATAGATTGTTTCTGTCTTTAGAATAATTGTCTTCTCCTGAGGTGAGGTATTCCACTGGAAGGACATAAATGCATACCTTGAGAGTTCCTTTTGTTTATTTTTCTTCCCAAACACCTCAACCACAGAACCATTCTTCCTTCCTCTTTCTTGATTGTTATGTTCACAGGCTAGGGTCATATGGAGTGTTTCAGTGTGGATTTTTGTGTTCTCTGGGTCTGGGGAATCCAGAAGGGTTGAGCTCCTCAAGGAGAAGAGAGAGAAAGTTTGCTCCATGCAAAGGGTCCTGAGCAAGAGTAGCTTTAAAGGAAGTAGAATGGCATATAGTTGAAACAACAGAATATTATACTTATTCATTTAGGACCAGATTTTTGGGCACCTGGAGTTCAAACAAAATGCCAAGGCAGAATACGAGTCAGGTGCTTATTACCACTGATTTCAATGGGGGTTAAGTGCTTCTCAAAACTAAATTTTGATGCACTAATATAAGTGCTTGTTTGCATTGTCTTAAAATAAGAATTAAAAAAAAAAAAAGGAAAACCAGAATAAGACTTCATGTCAAATCCAAAAAGTTGTCTCCTTGCAGTCATTCCTGTTGACATCTTCGTATCAAGGCTAGGCTGGAAGCGATTCAGTCCAGCTTGGTGGAGCTAATTACCAAGCTGGCCCCACTCTTTTAATGCCTCCTCACTTGTAGCTGGGCTCCCTTTGCTCTTCTGGCTTGGACCCCGGGGAGTGTCCCCTCAGCTGCCCCAGGGACCTGCTTACTACCCTGCCGGTGGCCCTGGTGACCCTTCCTCTCCCTGTCTTTACATTACTGCAACGTCTGCTAAGCCCCAACCCGCCCCCATGACTCGAAAACTCTGCATAGCGAGGGTTTCTTGACATACATGAGGCTTGCTCCTGGTGAAGGCAGAGGTAATCCTTGTTACTGAGCTTTCTGGGAGAGGAACGAGGTTACTTCAGTCTATAAGGGTAAGCTGCTCTTCATCACAATTGTGGGCTAAGTGTAAATTAGTGGATGTAGTGTTTTTTTATTTAATACATAGCATAAAAATGTAACAAGATTTTCTGAGGTGATGGGCACCCTAAGTGCTCAGTAAGCTTAACTAAACATGGGTAAAACCAAAGGCTGCTAGTTAAAGATACTCTACATAGGGATTTAGGTAACGCGTTTGCCATTTTAGACATCTGTCAGCATCTCGGCCAAAAGTTATATTTCAACAAATGAGTTAAAATAATTTTCTTCAAATGTTTTAATTTGTTTATTAAAACAAGTGTGTTGGGTCTCTGGTATTAGTGTATGCTTAAAAATGCTGTATCATTGTAAGTCCTTATGTTATTGAAGCTTATAGGTTAAGATTGAGAAGATGTGCTGAAAATGCTGTTTTGATAGTCAGTTCTCTAAACCTTTTGTGTGCTTGCTTTGGCAGCACATATACTAAAAGTGGAATGATACAGAGAGGATTAGCATGGCCCCTGCGCAAGGATGACACGCAAATTCGTGAAGCGTTCCATATTCTGTGCAGAAGTTAGGACGGGAAGTAGAGAAAACAAAGCGATATGTATCGTATGGCTTACTAAATGGCATGGCTAGCACTGGTGATGAAATGAAATTGCAGTGAAATGAGGTTGATATAGTCTTCTTTTGAAAGGTGTGGCGCTGGATCAGAGTTCATCTATTAAATCCTTTACTCTGAATGATCAACTGACACACAGATTTTCAGTATCATGCTTTGTCCTCAGAAAGTAATGTACAGCCTTGACCTAGGAATATTTCACTGAACCTTTAATTTTCATGACTCACTACTGAAACTTACAAAGGAGATATCTTTCTTCTTTGTTACTAAGGCTTTGCTGGCAGAAACATGTCTCATTTTTAAAGACTGAGAATTCAGCCTTTCTAATATGCTTCTAAATTCAAATTTAATTTGCTACTTTGTTCTATGGATGTTGTTCATTAAAACCTTTGGGCAACAATATGTTCATGTTCTGCTGCTTGAATCTTTGATGTTGAAATCTCTTCTAGTAAGCATACATTATTATGTCAGACTTCTGCAAGAATCTGTTGATTTACTCAGTTTGCTGGATTGAATCCTTGGAAGTATATCTTTCTGTGTCCTGAACAAGTCCAGTTAACTGTAGAGGCTTGCAGTCTTATAGTTAGACTTATCTCATTGCATATGATATTCTTTAGTCTTTAGAATTGTATGTGTGGAGCAGCTGTTCATCTCATGCTAGAAGGAACTGAATTTTGCTAGTGAATAGAGTTTACATATGCCTAGAAAGCTGTGAAGATAATAATAATAATAATAATAATAATAATAATAATAATAATAATAATAATAATTCAGTGTTAGAAGAATATTTCTCCCTTATGTAATTGCAAGGCTTTTAGATGTAAATTTGTTATACCATCTAAGTATGACTCTCATATTGGCAAAGTGATACAGAAATGTGGAAAGTTATGTCGATTCAGAAGTACACTAGAGCACAATTGTGATTCATACCAGCAAAATGACCCTTTCAGTACCTAATTCAGAAAGGACTTAAGGAAAAGCAGATCTGTGCCAACTGCTTACCTGGCACAGATTTAGCTCACCAGTCCATACATGCTAAGCAAAGGCCAGTATGTTAGCATGCGTTGGCATATGGTATGTGTGGTGGTGCTAATTCCTCCCAAATAATTTGTTTCTGCTCATTATAAACAGCTCATTAGGAGCCTCTGTCAGCATCCATGATGAGTTAAAACACAAACCTGAAATCGGGCGATGGTATGCCAGACTGATAACCTGAATGTTTGTAGTCACATTGCTAGATGTCTTTGAGTGCAGTGACATCTCCTTGTGGGCAAAACTGTGATAGATCTTCCCTGCACAGAATTTATAGAGAAGATAAATCTATGCCTTGCGTTTTCTTCTCTACAGTTTGCACTGATTGCATGCTTGTAAATGGTGTAAATGGTTCTTCAGTCTGAACTTGGGTGGATGTCAGATACTTTACTCAAAGGGTAGAAATAACACTGTGCGACCATGTCAATTTGCCATCTTCATTTTGAGTATCTGGAGTCTTTTTAATTAAGCTAAAACCCATGACATGCACCTTGCTTAAAACTAAGAAAAAACAGTTTTTAAAACTTCATTCTTCTTCTGGATTTCATCACTTTTTCCTCAAAAACATGACTACTGTCTTGGTCTTGTATTTTGTCTGGCAAGGCTCGACCACTTGTAGAGGAGCATAGATCGCCTAATTCAACTGTTCAAGGGGCTTCTGGCACCACTCCCAATGTGCAAGGTGAGCGAAAAGAGGCCCAAGAAAATACATTCATGAAAGCAAGGAAAATGGATTTTGTACTGCCTGAGCTGCTGACTCAGCCCCCTAAGGATGCTTAAAATGTGGGTGTAGCACTTGCTGGAATTCAAGATACAGTGCTTAAAAAGGCTGTGGCACGCCCTTTACCCTTTAAAGACCAGTCACTATGTTAGATGGACATGAAAAAGAGAGTACCAGCTGAAAGTGCTCCTGATCAACATTTTTTAAAACTGAAGTTGCTTACTCGGCCAGCTAATAAAATACCAGTAACATCCTGAAATAATGAAATATTTTATTAGCCGAGGCTCAGCAGAATTGCCTCAGTGCTATTAAAAATATTTATAAAATGAATTTGAAGGGCATCGTGGCCCATTAATGTCATCGCTCCTGACATATTATCAGGACACCATACTATAATCTAATGTTACTTAGCAAAAACTATCAGCTAATGCCAGGACTAGAGAACTTGCTCTTAGCAGGATTTGTGCAGTTATTTAGGTGAGTTGGCTTCGGGGAATAAGAAAAGGACATCTTATTCTAGAAATGTGTAATTCTTTTTATTTTCTCTATGTACTAACATGTTTTAAATAGGAAGAGAAAAAAAATCTATGAAATGTAGCAAGGAGGAGCATATAAAAACATCAATTCTATTGATCTAATGACCAAGGACATCTAAAAAGTGTTAAATGGAAACTTATGCATATTTATGGAGCTTTACTTCCCAAAAAATTCATGGTGTTATGCTTACCATAGAATAACATATTATTCACCTTGCAGATTTTCTACATAATTTCCTTGTGTAGTATGTGATTATACTTCAGGAAAATCATACAGAGGGAAAAATAGTGTTCTATGGGCAAGCAGACGCTGGACCAGAAAACTTTTTTTTTCCTCCTTTTTATTTGTTTTCTTTTGTTTTCCCCTCTTGGTCTTGCAGTTTTCTGGCACATCCTCAGAATCTGCACCTCCGGCTGCACAGGGGTGTCCCATTTCAGAATATTACATCATCACAAAATGAGTTGTTTCTTGTTATTACTGTGTTGGGGCAGCTTTCTGCCGAGCACGGGCACTAAAACAACCTGGCCCAAGGCAGGGGACATGCCAGATGCAGGGGAAGGAGCTCACAGCAGCCAGGGGCAGGTTTCGGCACCAAGGCTGGGTTGGCTCTGGCCTTGGTCTGTGACCTAGGGGCATCTCTGAAGACCTCTGTGCCATATTAGCACTGATTAAGAAGTCTCCAGAGATTATGCTGGCGATAATGTACCTTCTGGAATGATTTTGGGCTTCATTTTGCTGCTGCTATTAGTGTAGAGTATTTTTTCCCAGGAGGGGAATATTTCACTTCAGTAGGATTATTAGTTTGAAGGAGTGTTGCTTCACACAAGTGGTCCTGTTTAAATAAGCTGTGTTTGACAGCGAAGGCTACTGTGTGCTCCTGTGTTTCCTGAGACTGCACAGGGATAGATCTGTCTGGGCTATTTCCACTTCTTCCTGTCAGATTAATTTCAAGGAGTCAGGAGCATTAACAACTCCTTCGCTTGAAGAGCGCTGGCAAGGATTTCTGTCTCTCCCCCTCTTCCATGCTTTTCATCACACCCTAGGCCCTGGGAGAAGCCTGTAGACCACTAATGCTGATTCTATGATTCTATGAAACTGATAGTATCCCTGAATTACCTGTGCAACGGAGAGGAGGGGACGAGGCATACTGGATAATGGAGCCTTCAGCTGTGCTGACGTCTCCTGTACGATGTGGAGGAAAGGGACGTTTTCATCAAAGGTAGGGACTTCATGGAGGTATGCAGGGAAGGGCAAAGCAAGCAGGGAGCAAAGCTCAGAGTCACAGATTGCAAGAGCTTGCCAAGTGGGGCATGAAGCTCTTAAACACATTAATAAGTTTCTAAGATTTAATGCCAACCAAACAAATTTTGATTGCATATCAGTGTGCTTGCCTCTTCTCCTGGAGATCAGAAATCTGCGGGAAATTCATCCAAGGAATATATAATTTTTCCCATTGTTTTGAAGTCTCATATTATGTGTACACTTATACATAGACTGACCAGGAAAGTCAGCTGTAAGCTGTGTATTCCACAGGAACGTTTGTCATGGTGTTAAATGGTAAACTGTACAGTGAAAGATGCTTTATTTGAATTAGGTCCATACATGTTAACTAAAACTGGACCATTCTTTCTGTATATATTTAACAGTCGGAAAATCGCCTTCATGTCAGATGTTATATAAATTACCAAGTATTTGGAAAGAACTCTCTTGTTTTGTGCAAAGCTATTTTGCTGACTCCCTCCTATCCAAGGTGTTCCTATGCTGATAGCATCTTGTTCTCTTAAGTGAATTTCTTGTAAAAAGATTATGTCAGCTTTTTCTGTTTCAACAATTTTTTGTGGTTATAACTTTAAGCCATTTATGTTCCCCATTACAAATTCAATTATTTGATTTGCCATCATTCACCTCTGTAATATTTGACCATTTAATACACTATACAATGTCATTGCCAAGATTTAACATAACTATAAAAAGACTAGCATATTCTAAAGCTATTTGTTTGGAGATGTTGGTTTTCAAAGAAATTAATATATCAATATAACCCTGAGAAACCTACTAGAACACTTTGCATATTTTGACACTTTATCTTTAGCCTAGTTTCTCATTAAGAGGCTCCGTTGGTTTCTTATATTGCCAATGAATTATTTATCAATAAAAATAATAGAATTAAAATATTTCCAACAAAAAGGAAAGACAGAAGCTTGAGGTAATAGTGATAATCAACACAATTGTGGATAAACTGATATCATAAGCAGGAAAGACTGGCAGGGTGCAATTTTTTCTTTCCTTTCATGGCATGCAGATGTGGCTAAACTGGTACAAAAAATAAAAAGTGGGTGTTGGGTTTTTTTTTTGGCCTTGAAAAATTCCATTACTGACCAGTCATCATATCCAAATTTCCCTGGCTGATGGAATCTGACAAGATTGCAGCCTATGGGAATATGGCTGCAGGCCAGTAATTTTTTTTGTTCTTGTCAGGCATACTCAAAAGGGTAAGGCCATCTGCTTTCCAGCAATTAGATACTCCCCTTTCAATTGTAATATACTGTGAGTCAGATAATTTATTCATCCCAGGGTAAACATATACACTTGCAGTACAGTGGAAATGAAGAGAACTAAGCCTGGCAGAGGAATAAATAGCTCTGCTGTCCCTTGTCCAGTCCACGCAGCTCCCCAGCAGCTCACCCACGCTGTCCCTCTGAATAAACACTCCTTCCTGCCCCTCTTCTTCTGCTTTGCCACATAAAAGAAAGCTGTCATTGCCCAGGTGCTGGAGGATCTCTGAAGGTCCATGGTTATTTGGTTTAAATGTTTTCAGTAGTCCATGAAGACCTAGGTAGGCGGTTGGATTCAGGGTGGTAATATGTGACTGGTAACAGTGAAAGGAATACAGAGCAGGTACGGTACAACTGGTTTGCAAGTAGAGTATCAAGGAAACCAAATTAAACAAACAGAAATGTGGACCAAGAAAATGAATAAAGGGAGACTTTTGTAGTGAACAGTGTCACCCAGCAAATAAGATTTGTTGATGTTGCTAGGAAAAAGACACAGGCTTTGCATTAAACAAAGGCAGGGTCTTGACATGGTACATGACCGTGTCTTCTCCTGCAGGCGCTGGCTCCAGCAGTGGTGTGTATGCGGGGGGAGCCTGATCCCTGCAGGCTGCCCCTCAGGCAGCAGCAGGATGGTGGGTGCCCATGGGCTGGAAAGACACTGGTGCAGGTTGAAGACCTCCCCTGGGCACTGGGAGGAGGAAACACACACAGATAAGCCCACACAAACCCGTGAGTGAGGAGGCAGGGACCCACCACACCATGCCCGTCTGGAGAAGCCCTCAGGATGGTGGCAGTTTGCTGCAACCCTCCTACCCATATCCTCCTGGAGGAAGGCTGATGCCATCAACCTTGGGGCCAGGAGGGCATCTGGAGGGTGAGTGTGACACCAGGCAAAAGTAGCTATTAGTAGGTTTTCTCATATAACCATTGACATTGTCATTAATGAGGCTTTTCTTTATCAATTAGGATGTGAGGTGTTGATGGTATTGTAGCTGAACTAATAATTACTGCTTGTTGTATTTTGATTAGGCTGCTAAAACATGAATTGGGCAAACAGCAAATTCTTGGCTTAATCTTTATGGTATGTTTCCTTTTTCCCATAACGAGGTTTTGAGTGCAACCAGTGGAAGAACTTCCTGCCTTGCTGGGAGTTAGTTCCATGTGAGAATGAAAACTCTGACTGACTTTGAACAACTTAGTGTAGCAATAGCCAAATTTAAATATCCCAGGCTAAGGGAAAAAGCCTTGTGAATATTAACAAAGCCTCCAGAAACAAGCTGAGTCTGTCCTCTTAACTGTATTTCTGTATAAATGATAATTATAAAATTGTTAAAGAGTGAGAGATCAATTAAAAATTTCTCTGGAGGAAAACTCTGGTTCCAAGCTCTTACTTCAAGATTTGGACAAAGTCTGATATAAATCTGATCAGAAGTCTCTGGTTGACAATATACTTTGTAATAGTAAAATAAAAGAAAATGTCATAGCTAATCTGCTTCAGATGTTGGAGAGACTCAGAAAAGTTTATCCCACTTAAGTTAAAAATGTGAGAATTTTGTCTTGTATTTGAGAGTTTTTCCCAGTTATAGTGTGTGGCTTTCACAAACACGCGTTGATCGAATTTCACTTGCTGGAACTGGTTTTAGAAAATATTTATCCAATATATATATATATATACAACTATACCTAGAAATCAGTCTTAAGTTATCATTTGCATGCATATGGTAGGAGATATTGAAGAAGTGAGTCGGGAACTAAAAATATCACAGGACATTGATCAGAATTAAGAAGATCAGTTCCAACAGAGCAGGTCCTAGAAATTAGAGTGCTCCTGGGAGAAATTAGAAATACTTGGTCATCACAGAAGTCAATATGCTAGACCCTGTGCTTGTGTAGATTACCACTGAAATCAATAAAGCTCTTACAGTTTGTCACAGCTTTTGGTGGTGTTAAATTAGGGTAATATTTATGACAGTACTTTCCAGTGTTCTGTCCCTCAGAAATGTGTAAATGGTCTGAAGGGGCTTGTGTGCTGTAGAAATGCATCAAGAAACATTGGGCATGAAATGGGGGAGACTAATGGTGAAGATGACATGGTTATAGCTGTACATACTTGATCTGGAAGTACTTCAGTAGCATATTGTCCCATTAACAGACTGAACCTTTAAGAGAGGAGACAGTGTATGGAGCCTTATTGCAGCATTTTCCATCTGCTAAGAAGTTAGATGTTGACATTAATTCCATAGGCTCATGATTTAGCACTCTCTCACACCTGATGTTTTGTACGCGCCCCCTGGCAACCATCAATTGCAGTGGAGACTGGAATTTGTCTTGCTTTAGGTGAAACAAAGTGATATTTACTGAAATATTAAACAGGAGAACAGATTGCAAAACCCCAGGCTAGACATCATGAGGAGCTTCAGAGACATCTTCAGGGCAATTTTTTTCTACTTCACTTCATAAGTAGGATAAGGTAAACACCTACCCTTTATGAGCAAACATTGCTTTATATAAACCCATAGGCAGAAGATATTTACTTACTTACAAAAGAAAGTTAAAACCTGATAGAAATGTGATGTATATTACCTCTAACTTAATGGAAATGTGAAGATTCATTTTCATTTTATAGAATGAACTTGCTTCCACAAATTCTTTGAAAATACACTCTTTGCTTTAAAAAACTTCGGTCTAGCTGAATTGAGGTTACAACCCTAAAATGTTTCCTAACACTAATCTCACATATTACCAGGGTGATAATAACTTTCTTCAGCTGAGAGTGGTGTAAAGTGAACAGTGAATAGGATTGCTGATCTTTCATTTTTGTTCTTTCAGTCACCTTTTCTGAACATATATGACATTAAATCTTTAGCTTTGGAAGAAAAACAAAGATTTGTTAGCTCAAAGCAGTATTTCCCAAAGACAAAAACTGGGGGGAAAAAACAGGTTGTTGGTTTGTGTTTTTTTTATCCCCCCCCCGCCCCGTATATGCTAATATTAAATTATTTTATCAAAAAGGGGGAAAACTTGTAAGACTAAGGAGTACCTCAGAGAAGGGCATGCATCATGAGTGATATTCACAACCTCGTCTGTGTGCCCACGCTTCCTGGGGATGAGTGGGAATCTGCAGAGCCTGCAAATGAGATCTGTAACTCCAGCACATTGACTGGAGGATGCCTAAGCTGAATTTCCAGAAGAGGTATTTGCTTGAATTTGTTTCTCTCTGAGTTTCGCTTTGGGTCTGAAACAGGCATCACTGGAAGAGTTAGATTTTCATGCTGAAGTTCTTCTGTGCATGCCAGTTTGCTGAATAGCTCTGTTGGCTGATTGAGGCCATCTCGGTGCTCCTTTCCTTTTAATATGGAACAGGCAGTTTGGATAATTCCCAGCAAGAATCCCGGTCTCTGTTTGAGACTCAGGAACATAATCTGATCTTTTTTTTCATTATTATTTTTTTTAAATGCCATTTCTGGACCGTTGTTTCTATGGTACAAGGGAGATCCAAGGTCTCTCTGGAAAGGGGGCTCCAAGCCTGGCTCTTGGGGAAATCTTATTGCAGTGTTGTACCTGTAGCTGGGGCTGAGACTTGTGGCACTACTTGTTCCCACCCTCTTTTTAGATGGCCGCGGTTTCTCTGGCGTTGGTCTGGTTTAAATGCCAGCTCTGGAAGCCATGCACAGGGTGCTGTATGTGTAGGTGAAACTGTACTTTCAGTTTGGCACTGCAAGCCCCACCACTGATTCATTTTTATACTACTCTAGTACAATTTTTGTGGGTCAGCTGTTTTGTACATCTTTATCTCACCCTTTTTTTACTCCCCTCAGCAGGAATTGTTTTTACAGTCCCAAATCACCTGAAACAGGAGATGGCCTCAGACTGACATACCAACCCTGTGCTGCTGCCCACCTTCGGGGGCAGTTTCTGATCCGATCCAAATGTCATGGGTCAGCCTTTCTTGGCAGTAGCCACTGTGTGAAGCATGAAAGTCAGGTGCTGTGAGCTGAAAAAAGTTCAGATCTAGGCACAAACATGGAGCACAAACTTTACATCTCAGGTCCACTGATAACTGGGCGACCGTACTTGATCCTTAATCCCCTGAGGTACTTCAATTCCCTCTGACCTCAACAGGCACCGAAAGAGCTCAGAACTACACAATATTGACCTTGCAATGAACAATGTGCCTCCAACACTGCAATAAGTGTTTACTTCAGTATTTCCTTCACGTGGCTTCAATCATTTATGAAGTGGCTTGATTATTGCAGAAGATAAAATATCTAAGTGAGATTTAGCACTTTTAATTGGAAAGAATTACGTTGTGATCTACCTAATATTTTAGATTTAGGTTCATATTTTCAGGATAAGACTTTCTTAAGAACTCATGCTAAGTGTACTTACAGTTCTTTGTCTATAGCTGTCAATCCAGAAATCAGTCAACAGTGAGATATACAGTATCATAAAAGACAAATATAGGGGAGAAGAGACTTCTCATACTGTTATCTACCTTGTCTGCTACAGTAGTATTTCAATATATGCATGTAGTATTTCAATACATATGTGTATATATAGCTTGAAATCTTTCCTTCTCCCTCTTCAAGTCCTCATACGAAACACTCATTTTAACTTCTTTATAACTGCTATACATTTTTCTGTGTGCATTTGTATTTTGCAAATAACATAAGCTATTAAATGAAGCCCAAATTCAAGTAAGCATTGGCAAGGCTGTTATTTATTTATTTACTATTTATTTTAATGTGTGACTAGAAAAAAAAAATCATAGTCTTCATCAGTTCTTTATTCATCTGTCTTATATACAATGATTTAGAAAACTTGCCAAGGCTTAAGTTTAAAACCACTCAGTTTTTGGCTTTGTTTATGGTACTTTCTGCGTATTTAGGAAAGGGTAAGGGAGAGCCAGAGACCCACCCCATTCACATACAAGCCACTGCTCACACCAGTGAAACTGCACACTTTGATTAATGTACAGAAGGATTCATGTTTGTGTAAATGTGAAAGTTAGGGTATTTCCCCCCAAAATGGAGGGAAATCCTAGCTATTGACTACTTAACTTGAAATGTCAGCTATCAGGAGCTAAACAGAGCTAAACAGAAAGCACCTCAGATGCTGCATAAACAGCTGTCATTTCAGCTGACTCCCTCTATCTGTTTGCATTTTACAGAGTTCAATCATCAAAATGTTTTTCCCCCCCCCAGTGTTTTTTTTCATGTTTGGAAAAAAATCATAAGCCTATTCTGCATATTCAAATGTTGGCTTTCAAAACATTATACAGGTATTATCATGCAGCTAAATGGCTGTGTGCTTATACCTTTATAATCTTATATAACTCTAGTAGTTATTGTCACTTGTAAATAACAATTTCATTAATTTTCTACAGTGAATGTCATAAAACAAATTTTAAAATATCTTTTTCAAAAAACAATTAAAAGTAGAAACAGTTGAGATTAATAATATAAAAGGGTTCAGATGTTAATTTAAAAATGTCTAAGCTATGTATATTTGTATTAAGCTTGCCAAAAATAACAACTAAGTGTTTGAGATGTCAAGGTGCAGCAGCATACTTTTATTTACTTAATTGTTTCACATAATTAACTTAGTTTTGTTCTCAACCTTGTATTTGTTTTATGGCTTCTACTTCAGATTTAAGAAATGTTTGTGCTAAAATTGTATCTTTTTCACCTCTACCAATCATTTCAGTAAAAGATTTTACCTCTTCCTCCAGCTATGCTAATGCCATCCTGCTCTCATGATTGCACCAGTGGTATCAGTGCAGCAACATATTCAGTGAAGTTACTCCAAATCACAAATTCAAATTCCTTTCACTCAGTTTTGTATTTTGTCACCAATGTTTGTGTCTATACTGAACTTAAAAGCAGTTTTCAGTGTGCTCTGGTTTTTGCCATCTTCTGTTTTCCAGGTGGCTTCATGGAATAGCTTAGAATCAGGGTGCTACATAATGAGGCTGAGATTATTAGAATCCATTTAAAAATACTGTTAATTTCCCTTGATGTGGTTTAGCTTTTAAAATTATGATACTGTAATTGACTACTGAAGAAGCCAAGATCAGCTTTAAAAAAATATATTATGTATCAGTCATTCAGTGGCAATATTTATTCACCTGTGATTGGTACAGTGCTGTTGACACAGAAGTATCTTGTCTGCAGTCATATATACAAACATGAAAAAATCCTGTATATGGTGAGTCAGTCTGGAAAAAAAGAATCATTCCAGGACAAACAATGAATGTTCTTGAAATCTCTGTAAGCAGTTTATAAAAAATATTTACCTTGCTCAGCTGTTGGAAGTGGATTTTAGTTCATTGTCTCATCTGAGGCAATAGCTTCAAAGGCAGCAAAGCCTCTCTGGAAGCGTAAGGGACATATTCAGCCTTGATGGAATGCGAAACAATATTATGGACTCCTTGGGTAGTAAGAGCGTTCTAGGCGAGGACTGTGGTGTTGTCTGTCGTCGTCTTCCCTCTTTCTTTGGCATATTGTTTACAGTGGAGTCCAAGAGGTAATGGTGATTTCTGTTCTTGCTGTTTCTGTAGCCTGGGTTATCCCGGGATGTTTCTTTGCATTGCTCTTAAGAGTGTACTTGTTTCCAGTTATTCCTGTCATGGTTTCTTTAAAACTCTTCAAGGGGTGAAGTGGTTTAAAAGGACTATTGGGGTCCAGAGCAGGTGGAGGATTTCAGTCTGCTGTTCAGGACATGGAGGGTACAGGAAGGAATAACGAGGTACTGTTAAGATACTGAGTAACCAGTACACAGCCTCTGGAGGTTACTGAAATCATAACCAGCCTTCTGGGAGCATAAAGGACTTTTCAGGGTTTGGGGCAGCTGAGATTGGGAAAGGATGCCAAAGTTAGTGGCACAGTGCTTGAGCTTTTTATGCATTAAAGTGGCTCCTTACGTTTCTTATCTTACTGAGGGAAGGGATGTGGCATACCTGTATCTGTATTGTAGTATTCACTTTACTCTGTTTCTGTGATCCCTCAGATGAATAGCTCTGTGCAAAGGTGCTCTAAGGCCACTGGTGCTTCTGGGGAGGAGGAGACCTTATCTATTCACCTTCTCCACTGGCTATGTATTGGGAACTAACTCTTCTAGAGGCTTCAGGATCTTGGGAAACTTTACTGTCTACGTGCCTTTGTGGTGCAAAAGTAGAGCTGTTTTCTTTCTTGCAACATGATAGGTAAGTTGGGATTTTTGTTAACTGTGGGAATTTATGACTAGAATCTGTGAACTGTCCTGAGAGTTTAATTAGCTGGCAGCACGCTCCAAACAAAAATTCTTGTAAACTGTTGACAAAGTGCAAGATATGATGAGTATTTCATATTTTCATATGATGAGTATTTCACATTTTTGTTATGAAGAGTATTTTATATTTTTGTTGTTGTTATTACTGAGAAACTGTGTGGTTCCTGCACTATACCCCTGTTTACTCAGGAGTGCCTGGAGGGCACCTCTTACGTGTGACAAAGCAGAGATCCTTCTGCTCATTCATAGCACATTTCCTTGTCAGCAGGGTTGTTTTTAACAACATTGCCATGAAAGAGAGAATAACGACACTGAGAAGTTTGTAAGACCTCTCTGGAAATCTGTGGAATTTGTTTGTTTAGGACCTCCATAATTGTTCTTGCATTTTGCTCCAGATTGAGGATCATGAAGCCTTGTGTCTGAGAAAATAATCAGTATCTTATCTAAATTAAAATCTAAATTAAATCTATGTGCCTTGCAATTTGACCTTTTCTTTTCTGTGTCTGTTTTATTGTTGGGCTGAATTCACTCTTGTTTCAAAGAAGGTGCAGAAACGCTAAAATCTCTGAAAGAATCAGTCAGAACAAAGCTATCCCATTCAAAGGAAGAATGAGAAGAAATAGGAAGAGCAGGCTGGGGTATCACATTAGCCTACTCTCATCATTTTCCTTCCTTTTTACTAGAGACATGACATGATGGGAATGCTGGATACTACTACTGCTGTAGGTTTTAAACTGGCTAAGTAAAATAGGTAGATGCTGCCTACGTCTGCCAAGCTATTTAGTTTAAATGTTTCTATATAATTGTAGTGATCACCTGGGAAACTAAACATGACATTCCTCTTTATCTGGCAACTGTCTTTCAAACTGGGTAAGTAAAGTACAGTCAGAACATAAAGTATTTCTGAAAAAAAAATAAGGGTGGTAAACACCATCTGTCTTCCAAACTATAGACTTAATCTAACAAATGAAATGTAAAAGAAAAACTTTGGCAGTATTTCTTGTATCAGAAGTAAAGATGCTGTGAGTATTGGCAGGACTCTGACCGGGTCTGCAGATCAGTCAGGCTGTTCCCATCCCATGCAAGTCAGAAATGGCTGGCATGTTCACTCCCTCATGCTGGTCTAGGACCCGTACCCACCCGAGAGCTCACGTCCCATGGGGCAGGCGTGGAGGGGGGCCCTCCAGGCAGCCACTGCCTTCTCAGGGTGCATATTGCTGCTTTGGGAAGTCGAAGTTCAACATTATCTGCTTTTCCCTGTCTACCCTTGCATAAAGGACCTTGTGTATCTCCTTGGAAAAGTATTATGAAAAATCCACGCTGTTTTAGTGCCTAGCAGGGAACATATTTGCATTCAGTTTACAGTCAGGAGTAGGTTATGGTAAAGATTATTTAAGAAGCAGGATGCTATAGTATGTCTAATTAAAAGCAAAGTGTACCAGCTTCAGCTGGTTCAAAGGCAGAAAGTATTTTAATATTCTGTATGTCACACTATATAATGCAAAAATATACTGTTGCTGCTAGCTTTGTTTTGATCTAATGGTCTTCCTATTGGAAACATGTTCAGGAGCTCTGGAAAGTTTGCTGGTTTGTTTTTTTTTTTCCTCTGGACTGGGTGGGAGAAATCTAGTAATTGTTCTTTGGAGTGCAGCGTAAAACCTATAGTCAGCAATTGAGCATTGGCTTGTAACTTTTTAAGAGCTTTTTTCATGCTGTGTTGATGTAGAAATACAATTTGTATTTTTGAGTTTATAGTGAGCCTGTAGGGAGGAGGGGAAAAAAAAAAAAAGCCTTTCAGAAGACATTGCGGTGTTTAAAATAGAACATAAAGTAGCTGTAATAGTTTCAGAGAAAACAAATACAATTGGCCACGTTCTTCAGATGCATTGTTGTGCTGGGTCGAACTGGAATGAAGTTAACTTCCTTCATAGCAGCCCGTATGGTGCTGTGTTTTGGATTTGGGTAAAACAGTGCTCGTAACATACCAATGTTTTGGCTACTGCCAAATAGTGCTTGCACAGCATCAAGGATTTCTTTTTGTCTCACTCTGTCCCTTCCAGCGTGTAGGCTGAGTTGGGCAAGAAATTGGGATGGGACACTGCCAGGACAGCTATCCTGAATTGGCCCAAGGGATAATCCATACCAGAACACAACATGCTCATCAATACAACTGGGAGGGGTTGTTGGTGCTCAGGAACTGGCTGGGCATCCGTCTGCTTGTAGGAGGTGGTAAATGATTGCCTTCGCATCACTTTTTTCCATTCCCTCACTTACTAAACTGTCTTTTATCTTGACCTATGAGTTTTCTTGTTTTTTGCTTTTCCTATTCTCTCCCTTGTCCCACTGGGGTGGTGGGCTGGGGAGAAGTCAGCAGTGGTATGGATGCTTAGCTGCTGGCCAGCATCAACCCACCACAACTGCCAAAACTCTGTAGTGTCCTCTACAAAGGCAGGTAGAAATGTGGTTGTGAAGGATGTATGTGGCACTTCCCTGGAATATTTTTAGAGAGAAAGTCAGGAAATGTTTCAATAAATATGAATTATCACCTTTTAAAAACAACGTGAAGGAACACTGCTGCAAGACCTAGCTGTTTGTCCGTGAAGAATGAGTTGTATATGGATCATGCACGGAGACAGAAGAATTTCAAAAGTTTACAAGTCCCTGCGACAAACTTACTGCTAGTACAGCTATGTGCCTTTGTGTTGAATGTAAGTGAAAATACATCAGCTGTGTATTTTACTACTTCTTGCTGTTTGATAGTGAAAGAAAGAAGATTTTCTATAGGATTACTATTATATTCTTCTTTTCCCAGGTATAATAAGGTGCATAGTCCCTTAAGAAGAATTACGATGGAAGAAACTAATTGGAATCTTCCAGGAGCTTGTTACCCACAATCAAATGTTAAATACACACGTCTTAAGATCAACAGCTGGAATCACTGGTAAGTGTATTTAATTTGCTGTTTGCAGAAAATTGCATTGCACTTATACTTCCGATTTTCATGTAGTTTCACTGAAAAATACTGATTTGGCTACTAGGTATTTGGACTTAAAAAAAAAAAAAATTCCACCACCAAAACCCAATAAAGCAGTTTCAAAGACAAAATACATTAAAGCCTAGAAGTTTAATAGTAAGAAATGAACAAGAAGCAGTTTCTATGTGATTCAACCATTAAAAAAAAAATCCAGTGAAAATTTAGCTAGAAAGAGAAAAAACGCACTTGATGTATGTACTGAACAGCCAATTAAGTATCATTAGTGGGTATTCTTTCCTTTTCACGTTGTGTTATTAAACATCTAAGGGACAGTGGGAATGCAATGACCTTAGACACACAGAGACTGATTTTGTGCTTTATCTCTTCTCCTGTCATTCATTGAGTATTGCCCATCGCTGGAGTAACTGCATTCACTAATTGCTTAATTATTGCTTTGTGCACCCAGATCAGCATCGTTTGGCTCAAAGAGCAGACAGAGAAAGATTTCAAAGAGAACTTCTGAGAGTCAAACCTGGAAATCATACGTATTAAACTTTGTCTTGAATTGACTGTGGAAAACAGAGTTGCCCCTTTCTCTGAAATTCAGCAATTATTTCACTGCTAGGCAGGACTTACGGAAGGAATGATGTCTCAGATATAGATTCATCTTTCAAGTGTTACAAAATCTAGATTTTGAAATAATTATTTTTCAAAGAAATATCTATACTCTCCTTAAAGCTCTCCCTAGACTAAGTATTGGTAATTGTCCTATCCCTGGCTTTTTTGTCATCACAAGAAGGAGCTGCTTACAGAATTACATTTTGTGAATGAACAAAATGCTCAAGTTAACATCCTGTGATTTTGTCTGACTTGACTAGCTAAGCCTATTCAATGCCTAAAATAAATTTACAGTTATTAAAGTTCAAATTCACTTTAACTTTCTAAAATGATAAAACCTTACAGCCTGCAAACATGAACCGTAGTGCATTTGGCAGACTGTACAGTTGCAAGAGTAAGCGCCGAGTGCCTTTATGGCATAGTCAGAACTACCCACTGTGGCTAAGAATTGCATCGTATTTTCTTTCTATATACCAACGAAAGTGTTATTTGGGAGACCCCCTTGTTACACAAACACAACAGCCCACAACAACTGCAAATTCTATCCTGCTGTAATACTAACGTGAATGACAGTAAAGGCTAAGGCAGAAGTATTTACTGAATGCATAGTTTATTTTAACCTGCTGCCTTGCTCAGCAGAGTTCCTCATATATCACTGCTCACATGAGAGTGAGAAATGCAGCTTCACTAATAGCCTTATAAAAAATTCTGTTCTCCCAGGCTTTCCTCAGAATAACACTTTCTCCCTCTGTAGTACGACTGCTAATCTGAAAGAGTATCCTGCTTGTGAACAGGTCTTTATTTTCAGGGATGAGACTCTACTATTCCTTTTATGGCCATAGTAACTATTCTTAATTTCCCTTTTCATTCACATATTCTAAAAGAACATCCTTATGAAAATTCTTTTGATGTTTGGTTTGTTTACTGTGGTGGAGAGTAATTTCAGTACAACTGAAACAACCTGTAATTTACTGAATATTTCCACTTCCAATGTTACTGGCATATTAACATTAGAGCTGGTTAATAATATATGTGAAATTATGGGAATGTGCAGTGTAGCTGCTAACTGTGAATGACATAATTCTAAAACCTGAAAGACAGGTTCCCAAAAATCCTACTTTCTATGTCAATGAGTATGAGGCGCATGAGATATAGACAGCATGACATACACAAAGAAAATTGGCTAGAAAGGGTTACTGTATGTTCTTTGGTAATTTTAAGATACCAGTGTTTCACTTGTTACGTTCTGCAGAAATACTTATCTGCTACAGGTCTCTCTTAGGTAACAAATTAGTATCTTATGAGCTGCCAAGCTGGAACAACTTATGTTTAACATACAATACCTAGTCCTATTTTTAGATTGAGCTACACTTTCAAAGCCACCTTTGAGCTGTTCCTTTAAGTGCATCACATAATGGGTGCTTTTTTGCTAGGATGTGAGCAGTCTGCTCTCTTCTGCAACCCTATTGTCCTTTTCTCTTTGTTCCTTCTGTACAACTATGTCAGTCAGTAACAACATTCTTCATGTTTGTTTCCTAAAATACCTGGTGTCCTCTTCCTTTTGTGAACAGCAGATGTAAAGATTTTTACCGTCTCTTTTCCTGGCCAGATTTCTAGTGGAACTATCAGAAATATTCTATAATTTAAAAAAAAACCATTCAGATATTTCTGTGTCTCTGAGCAATGCCTAATGCAAAATCCCGTTATGAAATTTAGCATGCTCTTTGAGCTCCTTTGAGTTATACCAGTGGAATCGGCCAAGTGCCCTCCAGCCACAACCACTTCTATTATGCACAATGACACCAGCTGAGAAACATGTGGGTCTTCTAAATAAGAATTAAATATTCTTACATCATCTTGAGAGAAAATATTTCAAAGTATTCCCTCTGGAACAATGCAGATCCATACAGGTATTCTTGCAGCTTTGTAGTTAAATATAAACAAGCCGTAGATGTGCGTGTGTGTATTTAGTAATTTATCCAAAATGTATATAATAATATATGTATAGCATACCAATCTTGAGTCAACTTCAGAGGCATGTTTTTATACATACCCCTTATGGGATATATGTTAGACATTTTGGTGTATGCCATGCTTTGTAGTGTTGGTCAGTAAATATCGCTGAGGCATGGGCAGTTTGTCTGATTGGCACAAGAAACATGTTCAGTAACCGGTTGTGGATGCAATCATTGCACAACAAAATTGGGAACCCACTGATTTGTAGACCGAAGTACATTGTTTTGGAGACATAAGTCTTAAAGTTTCAATCAGTGTCCCACCAGAGCTTACTCAAGGCTGCCAAAAGGTTGCTTTAAAAACTACAAAGTGTCATCAACAGCCTGGAAATTTGGATTTTAAAGTGCTGCCTTGAACAAGATGATTACCGCAGAAACCTCATCACCCACTCTCTGTCCTTGGGTGGCCTCTGTAATGATTTTGTTGATTCCCTTGTGATCAAGAAGAAAATTGTTTGCCTCTGCTTCTCCAAGAGGTAGGTGAGACATGGTAAAGGCAGACAGGTTACTATCTACAGAGATCACTGAGTTGGAGCTGAGACCACTGAGGAGCAGAATTCATTTGCAGAGCAGAAAGGGATCCTGTATGTGCTTGAGAGCAAATTTTCTTGAGCTCTTAAAATGAGCTGCTCTGGTGGTGGTAAGGTCATTTTTCTCACATCTTCCGCTCACGTTGGTGAGAAGTTACACTTATGAGCTGAAATTAGTCAGACCAAGTGAAGGAATTAATTACAAGCTGGCTCTGAGTATGCATACATTTTTAATATACTGTAAATCAAATTTTCATTATTTCAAATTGTGTTGAGAGATGATGTATTTAGTAAAAAATAAAGGAAATATAAACTTCTCCACTAACCCGTGTGGTGTAATGCAATGTACGCTGCACAAAATCTGAAGGGCACCACATGTATCACAACACAATGCCCGTGTAGGATGCTCAGCTGCATTTTGCAATGTTGCCTCTTTGAAGTGTCCTGCTCTTTCATTAACAGCTGTATCACACTTGAGAAGAGCTAATGATAAAAAGATTTCCTGGCAAGTGGCTTCTTCTGTTAAATGGGGAATGTGATGTGTTTGGCATGTATAATTTAGCTAATTTGTACAAGAAACACTTTACTTAATCAGCTGTAGATTTTGTTATTGCATGATAAAGACGGCAATCCATTAATCAATTTATAGACATAAATACATTATTGTTCAAGAAAAAACTAAGGATTTAAACACCCTTGAATCAATAAATATAATTAAAACAATGGTGTGTTGCAGTCATTTATTTGATTGTCCTACAGCTGTCTGATGCATGGTGAGATTACTGAAGCATGGAACCAAACAGCCAACACTACATTTAGTTTTGTTTATTGAAATAATGAAAGGGTATTAATGATAAAGTACAGAAGTGTGTAATAGAAAGTAATGTACTGTGAAATAAAATTATGTTTGGAAATCAAGAAGAATACAATAAAATTTAAAGCCTTAAATATATTTGGAAACCACTTTGTATTGTTTTAATAGAAGAATGGTTGTGATATACAGGCTATGAAAAATTATAGGAATGTGTTACAGACATATGAGTAAGATGAAATCAAATTACTTTATGAAAAAGCAAATACTGTCCTTAGGTTTTTCTTGCAGTCCTAGAACTGGAAAAAAGGGATGGAAATGACCACATGCTATATACTTACTGTCTCAGGTTTGCATTTTCATTTAATCAGTTTCTATATTCTATATTTTAGGAAGCCCATGACAGTGATTGTTTGTTAAACTCTAGTCAGAGGACACGCAGAGAAATATCTGTAATGGATATGATTCCAGGATGAGAATATTCATGGACTACCATTTTAAACAAGTCCTGAAATGAATGCACATATTATGTGCTTCTAAATTTTTCATGAACACTTATCACAAGTGAACAAATCATTTCTCTTTCAAATGAGAGAAATAAGGTGTTTCTTAAATCTTACTTGCTTAAAACTAATAGAAATGTGACGATACTAAATTATTGACTGATAACTGCTGTTTGCTTAATGACAGTGCAATAAAAAGATGCTTTCTTTCTACCGTTTCATGTTTCAGCAAAATGGTAGGTAAATTAAAACTACACTATTAAATATGCCATGTGTTCTAATAAACTTATTGTCAAGTTTGTACTTATTAGTGAGCCTATTTATGTTCTTTTTCAGAGTACAGAGGTTGCCTGCCTGGGCGAGTGAGATCCTAAAATGGGTGCTTAAAACCACTTCCTCTTTCTGAATCTTAAAACACTGAACACTTGAGCACTTGTGTGTTGCTAAAACCTGAATATTTAGCTCTTTTGAAAAACAAATAAACACCTGCTAGTAAGCTTGAAGTACTGCTTGTTACTTTTCACAAATACACAGCAATATCATTTGCTTTTAAAGATATATGGAACATTAAATAAAGGTCCATATTTTTAAAAGCATACTTCTCTAGTATCAATCTCTTGATTTCATGCCCAAATCCAAGCACTTTAGACTATTTTAAACTTCATTTTTCAAAATAGTTTTCTCACATTCATCCCAGTGATAGAATATGATCTTAAGAAATAAAAGACTAAAACCATGAAACTCTTCCCACCTTCAGAGAAATGACTCCCATAAAAATTGCATTTGGCTGTATTTTCAGTGCAGTTGTGGTACTGATGGCAGTAATTATAATACACTCATTGGAATATGACAAAGCTGTTAAAAAAGCTACAAACATATCATGTATGGCAGTTGCCTGGAGACTGTGCAGTGGCATCATCATTGTATTTTCCATAGCTTATATTGTTCTTGTATTGTTCTTCCCCAAAATGACTGCTCAGTTTTGAATTCAGTGGAGTTTATAAGTGAGGAAAATGGCATCTGATTTGTACAAAAAATCCTAACAAAGATGCAGTATGCATAAGCATCATTTGCAGTCTTCCCATATGCAGCACTTGCAACTTGTAAATATTTCAGGTAAGAAAACCACCAAAGATTGTAGATTCAGTGATCACATTATCTTCAAAAAGAAGAATATGTTTTTGGCATGGACTTTGCAAAAGGTTGAAGGTAAAGTTATATTTATTAGCTCTGAATTCAATTATTTCCATTTCAAAAGATTTTTGTATTTTCTTTACCGTATTTCTTTTCTAAGCCACCTTCTAGTCATGAGGAATGAATGTGAGATTAAGTCATTGGCCTGGACTTGGGGGACCTCAGCACTACCCTATGAATGCTTCCTGTATAACATTGGAAATATTACTTCTTTTCTCTGGCTTTTTTTCAGATCATTTGCTATGAAGTCAACTTGTGTCATGACAACCATGTTCTCTAAAGTCAAAGGAGTGAGAAGAGATCTAAACCATCTATTATCTAAGAACGCCTGGCAACCTATGTGGTCAATAGACTGTCGTTGTTCATGGTGAGTCATACACTAGTTTGTATGACAATATCAATTTTTCTAACAGGGGGAACAACAGTCAGGTCTTACGAAGATTATTTAAGGAGCAAATTGAATAAGGCCATAGTGGCATTAGAGCATTATGAGTAAAACCAAAGGCAATACATTTTCTGTGCACCAGTCATGGAAAGAGGTAGTATAGATGGAGCAAACTATATGAAACGAATCCAGAAATATAAAATAACGGGTTGTGCATACTTTGATCTTACTGGAGCATTTAACCATCAAAGGTTTCTATGCACCAAAGAAAACTAAAATATTTACATCATCATCTCCCGAGGCTTTTTCCACTAGAAAAGCATTCTGGGAATAAGGCACACGTCTCTCTCTCTGTTTAGCTTCCACGAGGGCAGTAATTATGAATCCGTGTTGGAAGCAGCCACTTTTGTATGGCACAGTGGGGAGCTATAGGCTTCTTTGTGGAGTAGGAGCTGTTTGCACCTTGAAAGTAATGTGTTTCTGAGTCTGCCCATACCAGAGTCGTGTATTTAAAAAGTCAAGAATTTCTTTTGGAAGAAAGAAAAAATAAGCACAAAAAAACTTTCACTCTTCACATTTACATAACTTTTTCTTTTGTTCTGCTGGTTTTGTTAGAGTAAAAACAAACATAGACAGTGATGTCTGTTCTCTAAAGAAATTTTAATCCACAATAAAACCAGAAGCAGCAAATAGTAACCAGCAAACAAAGGGAAATAAAGGAAGTGTGTAGGCTTTGAGAAGAAAAATAGCTTATACTGCACATTAGATGAGCATTATTACGGTTCCTAACTATACTTAATGTAATTTCCCATAGTTTTATATCAATAAAGAAGGCACATTGACAAAATATTTTAAGTAATACATATAAACTTGAGATGCTCAGCTGCTGCAGGATAATTACTCAATAAATACTCAAAGGGAACAAAAGAACAATGAGAAACACAAGAGAAGTGCAAACTCCAGTCTGAACGGTTCAGTGGAGCTGTTTTTTGTTTGGGTATCTGGTATCTGTTTTCTCACAGGTTTAGATCTGTACCACACTAGTCATTGATTTCCAATCTCAAGGCTTCTCAATATTTATAGTGGTGCAGCTTCCCAAGCAACGCCAAGCTTTTCTACCATCTAACCGTGATCTTTACAGTCCTTTTTCAGTAACAGTGAGTAGCCAGGGCTACTGTAACTTCTTGACACTTGGTCATAACTTGCACATTCCCATTTTCCATTCACTAACTAAACGACAAATGAGGTAAAAAGCTGATGATACAGAACAACTGCATTGTCTAATTCTGCCCTTCTGACTTGCATGCTCTCCGAGTGTTGACTTTAGCTGTACAGCTTTACTGATTTTTGACATGAATTGTATGGTCTCATTCAGGAATGGCGTGATAGGTTTAAGTATAACATAAATGAGTTCATGTTTTGATTCTGAAATGAATTCTGGGGAAACGGAAAATACTTCATGGCTCTGAGCTATAGGCCCACTTGCTGTCAGTGCCACAATTGATGGCCCCGTCAGCAGGATAGCAGTGAGATAGTCTTTAGCAGCTTCTCAGGAAGTCCAATTTAATTAAAAGCTTATCTCTTAATACAACGACAAGCTTCTATATGACAAAGAAGTGTTTCCCACCATGTAAGCTTTCACAGCATCGCACTGAGCAAAATGTTGACTTCTCTCTACAGCACAGTAGAGGAAATTACTGTTTTGCCTTTGTTTTCTGTGCCGCTGCAAGAATGCGGGGTCTGAGAGAGTTTTTGTTTTCTTTCCTACATGCTTTCCAAGATAACCAGACCATGAAAATCTGAGAAATAACTTGCAATGAGTCTTATTAAACTTGCATAAATGTGATTTTTATGGAGCCTGCACCGTGACTTTCACTTATTGAAAGTAACAGCAAGAAGCTAATGTGAACTTGCAAGCAGATTAGCAGGCTCTTGCTGCAGTATGTTTTAGACCTTATGTCCAAGGAAGACTCTGGCACTTGAGTTGCTTAAGTGCTCTGATTGTAGCTTTCCTTTTCAAGAAGTAGGAAAATAGCATGCAGAGCTCCTTAAAGCTTCAAAATGTGTCTAATTATTCACTAGAAGAGTAACTAGTCTTTTTTGGAGGAGGTTAGTAACAGGAAAATCCAGATACTACTACTATATGTGTCCAACACTTTGTAATGCTAACCATTGACATGATTTGAGAACCACCTAAAAGGCAAGGAATCCTTTCAGACTGCAGTTTGACAATGGCAAATTTTAAAAAATGCATGTGGAAGGAAACAGAAACATCTTTCAAATATATTTTTTAAAATTAATTTACTTCTCTGTATTTATAGCTTCTGCCTTTAGATGGATCTATTTCCCACAAAGGTCATACAGACGTCATGAAAGTACTTCATGAATGTACATCATGGTACGTTTTACCTATTCTGTTCATTGGAGCAAATTCTCTTTATATTATGAACAAAGCTTTGAGTAACCACTATATTAAATGAACAAAAAATTGACCTGTAAAAAGGTAATGCACTTACCAAAGACCTTGTTCCATCTAGATCCATCAGTCCTGTAGCATTATTCCTACTATGCCCAATAGGAAAAGCACGTAGAGTATAGTCTTAGTGACTACTGCACGATGCTAAAGTGTACCAAGTGTCAAGAGCTTTTTCATATTATTCCCAGGCTTCCTAGGATATATACTGTGTATTGCTACAGAGTTCTTTTTTTATTATTAGATTTGCTCATCTTCCTTTTGTTTAGAAAGGAATGCAAACTTTTCTCACTTACCTGTGTAGCTAACATATGAATTTAGTATGAAATTACAGGACAGAGAACTAATGTAAATCTACTGGTATTAAGAGTGTACAAAAATATTTCAAAAAATATTTTTACAAAAGCATGTATGGTACTCTCTTGTAAAAGGATACATTTCCATGTAGTAATTGTGCTCACGTTGTACATATACCACTACTGTGGTAAAAATACAGTTCAAAAATATTGTACATAATGAGCCACAGTGTTGGTTACCTTATGTTGCAGAGCTAAGGAGAGTAGAGAGAAGGGATATGTAGCTCTTTCCTGATTTCCCCATAAACCTACTTGTTTATTACACATGGAGATCATGATAGTGACTGTAGCATCTGGATTGACAAATATGGTGGAGGAAGGTAAGGTATTCCACTTTTTCTGTAGCCTCTTGAGAGCTTTTACTCCTCCTGTCCTTGAATAAACCCCTGTATTCTTATGATCATGGAACATGCAGTTATCAAAGGAGTCACAAACAGCCTTTCCCTTGAAACTCCATTTGATAGCTTTGAAAATACTACCCCACTATAGGAGTAAACACCAAGGGAAACAGTCTTGGATTGACTTCCTCTAAAGTAATACTTTAAAAAATAATATTCAGTCTTTAAAATTATCAGGAAAGCTAAGCATTTCCCACAGCTGTCAAAGACTTGTTAAACATTACTTGTACTTATTCAAAGGAAAGGCTGACCCAACTTTTCCTGTGAATTATTAACCTGTTCTCATAAGAGTTGTCAGATGTGAACAAGAGATGGCTGAGAGAGCTCTCGGGCCAAAATTCCAGTTGAGTGAATGAGTTGAAAATATACCATGGCAAATGCCAAAAACAAGAGACCAAAGTATCATCTCAGTCTAGTCAATGAATTTATACCAAGAATTGACTTTGCAGTTTGGGGATTTCATTTAGCAACCCTTTAGTGTCACTGCTGCGAGCTGATACTGCAACTTTCTAGAAGAAGGGACCTGAAGCAAGCCGACCCCTGCAGAGGTACCTCTTTCCCCTTGACAGCGGTGGAGGAGGAGTTCCAGCACGGCTGTATAGCCTTCCATGAAGGAATGCCTTTCAGAAATGTCCTGCATAGGAGTGGCTTTCTGAAGTCAAGGGGACGTGGTTGCTATTGGGAGTCTGCAGCAGTGAACAGCCTCCTGCCCATGCTGGCACCTCCCTTATATGATGTAGCTGCCAGGTCTGGGGATGTAGTGAAGAAAATATCATCTATGTTTTGTAACATGGACTTTCATTTTCTCAGAGAAAGGGTAGATTTTCACAGTGTTCTCTAAAGCTCAGGACGTGGAAAATAATCACATGAGGAATATTCCTCAAGGGATGGCTCTGCAGAGACATATGTTGTTCTCTTTCTGTGATATGTATATATTTTTTTAATTTATCTTCTGATACTGTTGTTATAATTTTTTTCCAAGAATTACTCAATGTGGGAGCTCACCTACTCTACAGAGAATTTCTTAATTTTACGAGCTTCTCAATCTGAGTGCCTATCCAGTCTGCAGTCAGATTTTATTGTAGTGTGATCTGTTCTTGAGTTTGTCAAGTCTTTCCCCAGAGAAGTGGGTTACCCTTACTAAATATCCTTTAATGTTTTTTTCCATTTTAGTCTGTGCTTCCATGTCACTAATTCTTTGTTTCATTTTGCTTGTTTCCCACAAAATCTTCTGGATCAGTATTGGAGTATATCCATGCACACACATATATGTACACACACACATGGCATGTACATGGAGGCCTTATACAACGTGTTTAAATTGTCTTTCATCTCTCACATTTTACCTTCTATATTTGTATTATTGTCTCACTAGATTATGAATTGTTCAATTTCACTTCAACTTTATTCCCTGTTGATGAGTTCCCTGGATCGTAACCTATAAGAAACCAAGGCTATGAGCTGCTCTGAAGACCTTTCCTGCATAGTTATGGCATGTCCTCTTGGCATCAGGAGTGAGGGATTGTAACTGCACAGGAAAGGGTGGGCCATGGAGAGCCATTCAGCATCACACCTCCCTTGTACAACTTACTTAGAAATTTGCTGTTCTGGCAGCCCCTGGTGCAGCAGAGCTGGGGAGCCAGGCAGGAGAGTGGCCAGTAACTCCGGTACTATAAGGATTCTCACAAACTCTTTGCATAAATGTATAGCAATGCAATAGTGATTTTTGTCAGCCTCTTGGTTTCCTGGACCCAGAGCCACTCTGTGTCCCTTCCATAAGAGCTGTCACTGTCCCCACACCAGCTACCTTCTGGTCTTCCCAGCCCAGCTGCCCAAACCATGCACCAGAAGGAGCACTCAATAATTGTTCAGTGACTGTCTGCCAGTATCATCACTTTTGTATTCTCAAAACCTGTCAATGGCAGCTTACCACAGCAAGGTACAGTACCAGCATTAAGATGGGAGAATGCTTGTTGTACTGTCAGGCAGAGTAGACCTCTGGGTCACAACAATGTTGTCAGCTGTGTCTGTGTGCCACCAAAAATACAGTCATCAATGAAAGAAGGCAGCTTAGATATGTTTCTCTCGATTTGTTTCAGAATGAGAATGGTTGTGTTGCTTAATTGTCAATGAGAAAATGGTTCGGATAACGCTCACAAAAAAGTGCGTGCATTTGAGTGGTACTCAGTTGACCATTCCCACTGCAGGGAAGGAAATCATTCTTATTTGCAGTCTCAGGAGATGGCTGGGCATGGAGCTCACTCAGCAAGGTCTGGAGAAAGAATCTTGAATTATTAATATTAATAATAATGGTAAGTCATAAAATTTCTCGGAGATTCCTCTACATAGGTTTTGTGCATTGCTTAAATTCTGAAAGTGGTTAACTATATTCAGCAAATTTGTTAGCCGTCAAAGTTTTACATTCAATATTATTTTGTTGAGTATTTCAATAGAAATACAGATGAACAGTGGTTCTGTTAACAAACAAAATATTGGCAAAATCCAGTTCATTAGCCTGCTTATTCCTTACACCGTACAGACAAGTGGAGCTTCTGTTCCAGCCTGAGGAGTCTGATGAAATGACTTTCTAATCCTACAGCCTATTTCATATTCATGGAGGTGATTTACAAGAAATGAGGGGAGAATCTGCATAGAGCTTTAGGAACAGCTCAGATGCAGATGGAAGCTTCTGTGTAGTAAGAAACATTAGTGATATCCTGACATTGATCTTGAAACCTACAAATGCTCATGTGTTTGGATCCTGGGGGTTAATTTGGGCTATTCCAGAGAAAGGAGCCAGACATTAAAAGTTAATCTAGTCAGAGGCTGTTTTTTCCCCACTATTGGCCCCAAGCCTAGGTTGACCTTATTTCAGTGCCATTTCTACTAAATATTCAGAGGGCAAAGAGTAGGTTTTTCTTGGCAAATGAGAAGCAGTCTTATCATTATGGAAATATTTGTGACAGCTGAAAGTACCTGGCACTTTTTGTTGCTTACAGCTTAAATTTGTCATGATACAGGTAGCTGTGGAGGATGAAACTAGTGAGAAGTAACGTCTTGGGGTGGGGACTTGAGGGGTTCAGACTCACTGGAAAGGAGGTCTGGTAAACATGGGAGAACAGAAGCACTCATCAGTGATATCTAAAGGAGTGACATAACTTCTCCATATGTAAAAGATATCTAAGTTTATGATCCCAGTATGATATTGGCTGCAAAATCTGTGCCTTCTGCTTATTATTTCCTATGACTCCCAAATTCTTTATCACTACTTTCCAAAACAGTCACCCATCTAGTACGTATGTATTGCTGACATTTTTTGTTTTAGTTAAATTAGATGATTGTCCCCAAAGACTATCTGATCTGTGCCTTTGCCTACCTTTTCAGTGCTTACCAGTCTCTCAGTAGTAAGTCTGTCAAGCCTTATGTCATCTGCAGATCTTCTTCAGTAACCTGTTAATGTTGTCTTCCAAGTAATCAGTAAATATTTAGGATAATCTCAGTGCGTGAATTGCTCTGTGGAAGACACTGCTGATATCACAGGAGTTTGCCTGCCTGTATAAAGGTGTCTAGCACCACTGTAGATGCTGTAGGGTATCTGAGGGCATCTGAGATGCCTGCATAGCTACTAGCAGCTACCTACCTGCACCCTCATAGGATGGTAGGTAGAGCCAGGTGTTTGAATCCCTCTCAAAGCAACTTGAGAGGAGATCCACTACAGGACAGAAATCCTGCTCGTGCATCGTGAAGCCTATTTGTCCTCATGCAGTTCCTCCACTACCTAATTCTGCATCTCACATCAATCCCCTCAGCTGCCGTGTGACTTTGATGAGGCCAAGTGATCCAGATCCATGATAGCGAGTTTTCACAGGCAGAAGTTCATCTTCCATTGTCACTGTATGCCATGGGAATAATTTTTTGTCCTTTTCTTTCTATACCTTTGTGTTAACTTTAAATATAATAGTATGTTACACATTTAATATATGAAGGTAGTTTGCATTTTTTTTAAAGTGAGTTTCAATATTGTTTTTTCAATTCCTTATCTTTTACTGAACTCTCCTTGCTTACCTCTTATTTCTAAATGACATTCACAATATTAAACATAGAAAGTTTCGTACACTGTGTGATACTGCTGAATATAATGATATGATTAAGGTGCAAATTGAGGCTCAAAACGAAGCATAGTGCTCCCAGCATGTTTAGGTAGTTCTATGTCATTATTCAGCCTGGTTGCACAGTCAAAAGTGTCTAAATGTGACTATAGGTAGAAAAAAGAAAATACGTTTAAAGGATTGTCACAAAAACCCAAGACGACATTGTACAACCAAGAGTGCATTTATGCATGCATCTCTGTGTCTGTATATGCATACATGCACACAACAGCTGCATATTATTATCACAGTTTCTGCTTATGAAACTAAAGCCAAATGAAAATGTATTTTTCACAACACGTTACTTATTTACCCTCTCTGTGTTATTTGTATGCTGTAGCTGGTTTCAGTGGCTTGCTGGTTTTTGCACCCTCCTGTAGTGGTATTATGTAGCTGATTTCTAGCATTGCTCAGTATAGTTTGGATCATTACATATATCCTCAGAAAGAAATTATGGTTACTGAGGTTAAAAGTAAAACCACAGAAACGCTGCCATTTCTATTAATTCTCATTATTTTGCATTGCTATTTGTAATTAAAACTTCTTTTGATGAAATTCTTAGTAAAATACAGGAAAAGAAGTCCTTACTCAGAAGAACATCTTCTGGCAATATTACATGTGTTTTATTCCCAATTTAGATACAGCATTATTCCTTTCTGTGAGAAATAATAAAGTTCGGACAAGACCACTTACTACTTAAAGATGTGGAAAAGGAATGTGCAAAAGAAATAATAAGCCTAAAATAAAGCAATTTTTTTTGTCTTGTGGAAAAATCATGAACATTTGCGTATTAAACTGCTTGGCAGAATAAGAAAGCATTCAGGTAGGAGTATAATAATTCAGTTTGCAATACAAAAAATGTGATTTATTTTACTAATAAGTTAACATGCACAATATATTATATGGTGCACTATAGCTACATGAGTTCAGTATTATAAGAGGGAATTTAAAAAATCTTGTAATAACTTCCATATGGAAATGGTTATCCTGTAATTACATTCAGGAGAGGAAATCAAATGCTATCTATCTCAGAGGGGGAATTTCAGGTACGCTATCAGTATACTGGGGGTAGGGAGATTTTTCTTCTTTTTCTTTTTTCCTTTGATTATAAAAACTGGGAGAAAGGCAGGGGAGATTCTAGGAAGCCTTTAAATTTACAGTTATCTTTTTTTTCTTGCCTCCCACATGGATGCAGATCTTAAAATCTGTGATTAGGAAGGTCAATGTGTTTAAATATAATTCAAATCCATATCCAGGCCTACGGAAAATCTGCTCTGTCAAAAACAGCTTGATGTCCAAGTGGGAGACCAGTGATGAGTGGCATTCCTCAGGGGTCGGGATTGGGACTGGCACTGTTTAACCTCTTTGTCGGTGACATGGACAGTGGGATTGAGTGCACCCGCAGCAAGTTTGCCAATGACACCAAGCTGTGTGGGGCGGTCGACACACTGGAGGGAAGTGATGCCATCCAGAGGGACCTTGACAGGCTTGAGAGGTGGGCTCATGAAAACCTTATGAAGTTCAACAAGGCCAAGTGCAAGGTCCGGCACATGGGTCGGGGCAATCCCAAGCACAAATACAGGCTGGGCAGAGAATGGATTGAGAGCAGCTCTGAGGAGAAGGACTTGGGAGTGTTGGTTGATGAAAAGCTCAGTGTGACCCAGCAATGTGTGCTTGCAGCCCAGAAAGCCAACCGTATCCTAGGCTGCATCAAAAGAAGCATGACCAGCAGGTCAAGGGAGGTGATTCTCCCCCTCTACTCCGCTCTGGTGAGACCCTACCTGGAGTACAGAATTCAGCTTCAGGGTCCCCAACATAACAAGGATATCGACTTGTTGGAGTGCGTCCAGAGGAGGGCCACGAAGATGATCAGAGGGCTGGAGCACCTCTGCTATGTGGACAGGCTGAGAGAGTTGGCGTTGTTCAGCCTGGAGAAGAGAAGGCTCCAAGGGGACTTTAGAGCAGCCTTCCAGCACCTCAAGAGGGCCTACAAGAAAGCTGGAGAAGGGCTTTTTACAAGGGCAGGTAGTGATAGGACAAGGGGTAATGGCTTTAAACTGAAAGAGAGTAGATTTAGATTAGATGTAAGGAAGAAATTCTTCACTACGAGGGTGGTGAGGCACGGGAACAGGTTGCCCAGAGGAGTTGTGGATGCCCCATCCCTGGGAGTGTTCAAGGCCAGGTTGGATGGGGCTTTGAGCAACCTGGTCTAGTGGAAGGTGTCCCTGCCCATGGCAGGGGGGTTGGAACTAGGTGATCTTTAAGGTCCCTTCCAACTCAAACCATTCTATGATATGATTCTATGATAAAATTACCTGTACTCTATGGTGCAAAATCATGTTCTTGGGTCGCTTTTCAGACAGAAAACTTCACACACACACAAAGACATAGATATATTAGAAAACATTATACTTCCCATATTGCATAAAGTAAACAGAGAGTTAACGAGCAAACGTTACATGTTGACTTTCTTTGCTCCTGTGTGATAAAAGCATGTCGTTTTGTTCGTAGTAGCAACAGCTAACACAAACTAAAAATGAATTTTCTTTCTCATCCCCAGTTTTTATTGAGTTTCATCTTCCTGTTCACTGCCATGGGCTATTATTCTGTACACCTGCACTCCGCCAGAAATATAATGAAAAAGAATCAATCTCTGAAAAGAAAGTTATCACCAGCCAATAACGTTGGGCTACTTTCATGGGTCCTGCAGTGTTTCATCCAATTGCCAAAATGCCTTACCATTATAAACTGAAGACTGTCTCTCAGCTGCTCTTCCCGGCAAGTACAAAACCACTGTGTGCTACCCAGGTGATCTAGAATATGATATTAATACTGTGGAATTCATTAGGGCAGAATGAAACCAGTGTTAATTTGTGTATCCAGAATAGATTGTCTAAAAATTGATGGACAGAAATACCAGAAAAACATTATTTCTGAGAAAATGGGTGAGTGCTTCAGTATTCCGTGTGCATTGTCTTTTTTGTGTTCAAAGCTGCTTGTGCTGTTTGTGATTTTCTCAGTTTAAAATTCAAGTATTGCAGAAATTTATTGATTAGTAGCAAACTTGCAAGGCATTCACTGAGAATATTTATGTTCTAGGTTTTTTGGCCACATGTACAAGTATTCTGTTCGTGAATGGGTGAGCATTGCTGTTGAAATCAGTTTCCCCGTGTTGACATTCATAACTATTTAAAATGATCACTCTGTAAGTAACTTCCCACATTAAATTCATTTATTTCAACAAATATTTCTGCTACTAAACTAATTTGCTTGAATGCAAATATATAGGTGGTATGGGCATTTTCAAAGTAAATATAATCAGTTTTTGATTGCCTTGGGAAAGTATGTCTTGTGTAGAGGCAATATATAAAATATAACATTGCTACTAGAAGTGTATTATTTCCAGGTTTACCTCACAGTAGATCTGGAAATAACAAGCCTGCTGAGTCATTGATTCAACAGTTGCCATTGGCATGTGTTTGGATACGCTATAATGATTGACTCGATCTCTACTCTAAATGAATCAAAACTGAACAGTAATTTAGCATATGTAACAGCCCTGGCACAGAGCGCTTGCTGTCAGGAGGGCAGAACTGGTTGTTACTCTGCAGAGGGACTTCACAATCAGAAATATTATTAAGACCTTTTTTCATTTTTTCACCCTTAAAAACTGCAATTGAAGAACATTTCAAAATTGTTTGTAAAACGCTTTTGAAATCTTTTCTTTGGTGAATACGCTTCTGCCAGAACTTAATGACAAACAATTAAGACGTGTTGGAAGTGTTATCTGAGGTAGAGTTCATTTCCACTGAGTCCAAGACAAATTTGTCAGCGCGAGAACCAAACATCACACCCCAAATTCTTACAGTTTAACTTCAGCCAAGTCTACTCCATGCACAGCTTCAGACACCATGGCGGTATGTCAGCTTCCTCGGGAGAAATATTCGGAGAATCTGCATGTGTTGGAGAGAAGCTCAGGTAAGAAATGCATCCTGTGAGAAATGTACATTTTACTTTCAGCTAAGAGTATCTAAGCTTTCAGAAATGAGGAGCTCAGCAAGGTTAGTTATCAGGGCTTATTTGGACAGACAGCAATCTACAAGCACAGACAAAGATTTAGACAGCTGGGAAGCCAGACGTAAAGAGGTTCTGCAGGTGACCAAGACATGTAGAAAGGACTTTTCACATGCTCAAATAGGAATTGAACTCCACAGATTGACATGTCTTAGATTACTCACTGAGATGATGGCATGCTGCATTTCTGGGCTAGCAAGTGTCAGTGTCTTAAATTATTTAATTTCCCCCCAATTAGTTATTCCACCTGTTGTCTGCTCCTATGACAGTTTGGCTGGTCTGACTGTTTGTAAATCCAGCATGACTGGCTGTTTCTGACATATCCCAGATGTTAAGGAAATATATTCAGAGATGAAACAAGGGAAATGGAAAGTCAGTTCATGGATATGTTTAAAACCTTTGATTCATTCCATAACAGGACTGAAGAAACATTTTTTTTTTAATGTTTTGGTTATAGTTTCGTTCTGGATAAAGTGAGGACAACCTTTGCCTTGTTCTGTTTCTGAGGCTACGGATACTCACAGATCTGATATGTAAAAACAGGCTGACACACTATCTCATGACATACACTTAAGCCTAAAATCCCTAGGCACGCATATCGGGAAGCCTGCCCCATCCGATTGCTGGTGGGACACCAGCTCATGCGGATTAGGGAGCCTGGCTGAAGCCACTTGGCTTTGCAGCCTACGCCGTGAGCTACAGTGCAGCTATGATTGCATTTGCCTCTCTCTGTAGATGGAGCCATCTTCCTGCAAATCTTCCTGCAAATCAGAGTTTCATTAGGTCTGGTAAAGTTGAAAAGAGCCTCCTCCTTGGGTCATCTTCTTTGCAGGTTTATTTAGACTGATATTAGTCTAACAGGAAAAATTATATCTGATCTTCATTAAGACATTTTTGAAGACAAACTTTAAAGACAAGACCTTGCCTAATAAGAGTGTTTTCTTTTAAAAGCGTTGTGATTAAATGTGGTCAATTACCATCTTATTCCAAATCCGCTGATTATAAAGCCAATTATATGAGAGCCAAGAACACACATTTCCTTCTGGCTGCACTGGAAATAAGTCACATTGAAGCCAAATTAACTTTTTAACTGCACTCATGATCTGTAAACAGGCTCTCAAAAATGAATTCCTGTGCTCCCTTCTTTTCTAGCACTCTCCACTGCAGCCTCCACCCCAGGCTTTCACAAAGCTCTACCAGCCCAGCAATTGCACTCTACTCTCTTCAGCTCAGTCCAGAGAAGCTGATTCCCACTAAATTCATATCCCAGATTTATATCCTAACATTTGAAATGTCAGGTGGTGTTTCCCCATTGCTATAGTACACTGCAGCTGTTTTCAGAACTCAGAGTTAGGCCGAGAGCTGATTTAAATTATAGCTGTAGTGCCATCTCATGTGATTTCACTCGTGCAAATCCAAAAGCAGAGCATGTGCCAAATGGTTCCTATATAGCAGTTCCTTTATATACTTCTTGTGTAGCTGAAGTGCAGCTTTATCTAGAAGAGAGAAATTTCCACAGAGACACACAATAAAACAATTTTCAAAACTGTAAATCTGCTTAATGGTGACTACTTGTTCACTCAATAAAATGAATTGATGTTATAGTATATTTTTTGGTACAGTATTAGCAGATAAACAGCTTTTTTTTTTTTTTTTCCCCAGAAGGTTGTTTAAGAAAAGGAAAGAACAGCAGAGAGCAGATGCATGTTGTGCGCTTTCACTGACTCATTTATTCCTCACTCCCTCTTGCTGCCTGTGTACTCTACCTTCCTGGGGTTCCTAATCTGGTTCAGTATTAGGACCACTTTTTTGTGGTTTTCAAAAATAAATTGTATCATTCTTACTGAATGATAAATCAGGAAGTGAAGTTAATCAGACATCCCTAAGGGAATATATTAATATGGCAGTTTCAGGTATTGCACCTGAAATTGCTTATCTTTTGGTCACAGTACATGAAAAGGCTACTCTAGGCATGCTGATTATTGAAAACTCAATTTTCGCATGTGGATACATGTTTCCTGTAGCACGTTTAGTTAGTCAGTCTTCACTTTTTGGTTCTAGAAAAATATCTTACCTTGTTGTCAGTGTTGCAAGCCCCTGCTTGTCAAAGGGTCAGCAGGAGGTAAGAAAACAGCATCCCAGGCTTTCTTGAATACTCTAAACCTGAAAACGTTGTCCAAGACAGAGCAAATGGAACAACTGCAGAAGTACCACACTCCATTTAAGTAAGACAGCGGATACTGTCCATTCATATACTTCTCTCTGAGCTTATTTTCTTTTCTGAGGCTACTTAGTAATTCCTTCAGCTTAATGAGCTACCATTTGGCAACCTCTAAGCAACTTTGATTTAGTGATGTGACACTCTTAAAAAGAATCTGCAGTAAATGTGCTCAGAGCTGGCTGCTGGCTCTCTGGCATGATAGCAGGTACTGACTTCAAATAAAAACACTTACTTTGTTACTGACAAGAAACTCCACGTCGTTTCTGTGTTAGTCGTACTGTATGTCAGCCTCTGTCAGTGTGCAGCTGCTTGCTGTCGTCACATGAAATTAGCCTAACATGTGAGATCCAGTCCAGAATCCAGAAAGGCGCTGCACAGATTTAGTACCTGGAGCAGAGTACGAAGATTTGGTAAAATTTTGCTGAAGATTCTAGAATTATCTCCATGATGATTTTCTTCAAGTATTGTCTTACTTAAGTCTCTTAATTGCCTTTGTAAAGGTTGTCTCAATCATATGACTGAACCAAATAGAGACTTAGGAGCCGCAAGTTTCTCATGATAGCAGTTTAAGTTAACAAAATTCTCTTTCCTTTCTGTTCTTTTCCTTTCTTTTGATACTTTTAAAAAATGAAATGAAAATTCCTATTCTTCCAACATCTTGGAAAAGAGAAGTTCTATCCTTAACTTTGTACAAATGCTGGAGAACTACCCCTATACAGTATGTATGAATAGTTGTAGAAGAATTTTCCATCTTTTATTTTTCGGTGTCTTTTTTAAGCCTATGACTCATATTTCACTCTGCGTTCTTTAGCTTAATTTTCTGCATGCTTCCTTTCCTTATCTGCTCCTTCTTCCCACATTGCTCATCTTCTCTTCAGTGCTCTTCCCTCTGTACGCCTCTCCCATACATAATCACCCACTCTTTGCTTAAAGGTTGAATATCCTCACAGAAAGACAACTGTATATTTTAAAAATCTTTTTGAGGGGAACTCTAAGATGGCAGAAGGGATAACACTGTTTCTCTTTTCATCCAACCACAATTCCACAATGTATCTCCCCTTGCAATTTTCCCCTCTTTAGTAAAATCCTGTATAGTACGCTTACTTAAACGTGTAAATTTATTCACTTATGGGGACTGACAGCAAAGGGAGATTTTTAATTCAGAATGCTTTTCCAAGCAGAAGGAAAATATATATAAGAAATTCACTCTGTGTTTCCAGTCTAATTGAATTTTCTAATCTTTTAAATATTGAAACCATACTTCTTGATGTTTGTAATTCAAGCTTCCCTTGATAATACAGTTAAAGCAAATCTGAAAGCTTATCCTTGGGAACAAAAACTATGTTGACTTCTAAATAATGAATTTATAGTACTGAAGACTATTATGTAACAGACCCCAAAGAAGTATTATTATTTGTTTCCAGAAAGTGACACTTCTCAACATTATTTATCGATTTCCTCTGATATAATTGTAATCAGATTGTCCCTTTGATAAACCTCATTCAGAAGTCAATGGAGGCAAAGGTTGTGGAACAGAAAGAGAATGGAAACAATTGAAAAAAACAGATAGGAACAACTAATCCCCTGTCCCATTATTAATTACCATTTTTTCCTCAGAAATCTGGGGGATCTACACGTGTTCCTTAGGATTAGACAACAGATCTTGCTACATTGGCAAAGTTGTATTTAGGGAAAAAAAAAAACCCATGCATGTCTTTTTGTCATATAGACCTTGATGTTTAAATCTTCCCATTGCTATCCATTTTTGTGACTGCTTTTAGACTCCATGTGAAGAAAATTCTGAAGTCTGACTATTAAAACAGTGGGACTGTGGGAGAGCAGAGTTTCAGGTACCTGTCTCCAAAGCTTTAAGTGGTTTTGGTGTTAGTTACGGAAGCTGTTCTTCGGACTCCATCATGTCATTGCAATGGTCAACATCAGGTCTGCATGATATTATTATCTCTGCATTGAATTCAAGGTACCCTAAAAGTACTTTCTTTTCTTTACCTATGGAACTATATAATATGTGGACTCAGAGCTTTGATGAGCTGGTTATTAAATATGTTTTAAGTACGGTATAATAGGGACATATTTTTAATTTGTTGTTGTAATTTGAGAAAATAATGATTTAAGACAAAAATAAGTTCTACTATCGTAACAGTATAATTTTGCTTGAGTTTTGGCTAAGGACAAACTTTCTTTTAAAAGAAAAAATAAATAGCATAAGCTTAGCCAAGGAGCATTTAATCTCCATGAAATTAATAGGAATGGCACTAGAAAGCTAAATAAATATTTTTTAAAATCCCCATCATAGAAGAAATTCCTACATAAGTTTCAGTGCCAGACAAAAGCAAAACACTTGCACAGAATAGGTGTGCTCTGTTCCCTTGCTCAGAGATCTCTCCAGTGAAGTTGATTAAGGTATATATGGTCCACTGTTTTCAGCCATGCATATAATTTTTGTATCTTGCTCTCCCCAGACTAAATAGTAAGCCTATATTTTTCCTAGCAGTAAACCCTATTTATAACAGAAGAGATCAGAAACTAATTTTGCTTATGCATTTACCTGTGTAACTACCTCTATATTTTTGATAACTGGAATAACAATAGACTGATAGTATGACATTGCTGATATTTGCTAGCATTTTCTGTAATGAAGGAGGACAGTCTTTTCTGGACATTTTGTTTTATACCTAGAAAGAAATGTGTTTCTCTGGCTTCCCAGCCACACTTTTATCAGCAAGAAAGATATGGTTAAAGAATGTGTTATAATTGTTCACCTTTGTGGGAGTATGAATAACATTCATATTAGATTCCTCATGCAAAGAGATGCCAAGAAATTCTTTGTATTCCTGGAGATTTCAATAGTCTGCTGAGATAAGGGCCATTGATTTGATTTGTTATCTCTTGTGTACTTTGAAAGCAATCATGATTCTTAGTTTTTAATATTCTTTTTTTTCCCATGGAATATGGATGGGGCACGTCAACAAATATAAAAAATATATACGGATATATGTGTGTGTATTTTAAAACTTTCAGTAGTTTTTCTTAAACTCGTAGTATTTCAAAAGCTTGATCTAAAACCAAAAGAAGTCATATATTCCTGGTGTTTTCAGTGGGCTTCAGACTACCTTTTCTGCTTCCTTATGTCAACTAAGTATGTATTTTTTTCAGTGAAGGTATAGCTTTCAAAAGATCTGCAATAAGATTTAATTACTGGAAATTAATAATAACAATTTGGAAAACATGACTAAGAGTCATGTTACTTCATTAAGATTGAAGAAAATATTTATATGGTCTGTTGAGCAGTGAGATAGTACTTCTCACTCATCTGCTTACATGGGAGTAGCCCTTTAACAATATCACATATATCTCTTGTATGAAATAATATGTTTGTTTACTTCTGTCTTTTCAAATCCATTTCACTGGATTTTAAATCTCTTTGCTAACTCACATTGCTATAATGGCCTTTGATAATAGTCCGTGTCTTAACTTTCCAGACTGGCACCAACTTAAAAAAGTAAGCCGCTAAATATCATGAGAGCCAATTGGATAATTGTAGGTAATGTGAGGCTGAGTGAATTTCAGTTTTTCAGCCAACACTTTTGCAAAAATGCAAGTTCCATCATCCCCAAACCATTTGCAAATATAGCCAGAATTTGCCAACTACTATTCATAGACTGGAGGAAGGGACTAGAGGGGAAAGAAGGAGGAGGAAAAGAAAGGAAAAGGAGCAGGGAAAGAAATGCTTTGCAGAAATGGCAGTTATATTCCCCTTCCAGAGTGTGCTTAGTGAGACAGGAGTTGAATGGCCCACGGCTGGCCGTGCTGGTACCTCTGGCCAGGCACAGAGGACTTCCCATCCAACCAGCACATCCCCCGGGATGCCCCAGGCAGGACCTGGCAGTTCAGCAGAGCCTTTACCACCTCTGCTGCCAGTGAGGCACAGTTGCTCACTACGTCCTAAGAAGAAAAAAAAAAAAAGAAAAAGAAGAAAGTGAACATATTACAGATGACTATAAGAATGTATATAAAATGCACTTGGGAGGTGTAAGTACATCACCTTATGCCTTATTATACTCCATTGTGCCCCCACTGCGGTAATATAAAGTTACCGTGCATCTTGGCATATGAAATCTCTACCCTCTGTTGTTCTATTCCTATGATTAGATTGCTGGTTTGATAGCAACATTTTGTATTTGGTTTCTTAGAGTATTTCTCTTTTGTTTTGCTTTAATATTACATTTAATGTGTCTTTCATACCGAGTACATTGTGGTTTTGAAAACCTCATCACCACTCCTAACATGGTACAATGTAATTACTCTGTTTTGTTTTGAGGGGTTTGTCTGGTTGGTTTTTTCCACCTCTGCTCATTTTTCCTGCTCCTCTGCCCCTGCCTAACAAAGATTCACTGTAATAGAAAGCAGGCTTGGTAATAACTGCCTGTTATGTTTTTGCTTAATGTACTGTGCAAAATATGACAAGGGTGAATGTTAGTAGATGTAACAACAGTCAGAATGTTTCTTTATTCCAGTTGTTGTAGCCTCTATATGCAATAGTTAGAGAAGATGTTAAACAAACTGGGAGAGTAAGTTATAAATGTAAAGGTCAGAAAATTCAACTCTGCTTTTTTTTTTTTCCCCCTGAATAGGAAAAAGAGGGTGGTGGAATGATGTAGTATCTAAGCCTTATGTGTTTAAAAAAATTTCCAATCATTAATGTCTTAAGTTTCCTGAATATTCATAATAGAAGTAATTCTTTCAATACACACTGCAGAGAAATCTCTCTTTATCTGTGGCATATTGAAAATTGATCATGATTGCCAGCCCCTTCAGCTAGATGTTATTTAACTAGGAAACCTTTGTTTTAATTTAATTCAATTTAAAACATTTCCAGCATCCTACTAACAAACTGTACTAAAAAAACTGTTCAAGTCTGACACACATTTTACAAATTGCACTGTGAAAACATGGTTTAATTTATTTAATTACTATACATTTTCTTTAAATGGTAATCTGTCACAACAACACATGTATTTCTTATATTTTCTCTAAGAATATGCTATATTTCCAATCCCCATACACAATCCATAAAACAGTTGCTGTCATCTGTACTCTCTCTTATTCTAGCTTTGATTCTTATACTTGAGAGTTATCTGCATGCCAATTTTTATTGCATTGCTAATCTGAATATATTCATCCTGGATGCATTCATTACCCTGGGCTATCTTTAGTATTCCAAGAAAAGATGCAGCATAGTGTATATTCATTGTTTCAGTTCTATAACTCTATTTGTTTATTTGTAAATTAATATATTTCAAGACTCAAATCGAGGCCTGCAATGTCAGATGGAATCAAGAATCAAATAATTCCCTGGCTTCTGTTTTGACAGAAACTCCAGGTTTTCTTGTAGACCTTTGCATAAGATCTACTCTGGAAAGAAAAGATATCTCTGTAGGTGAGAAACATACAACTATATTAGAAAAAGCTGCCAAGTAGGCTGACTTAAAAGTCAGCGTCAAGTGTAAATTTAATATACAGGAGGTGACACACTTGTTATATTTAAATTAGACTCTGAGAACCTGCTTTGCAAAGTATCAAGAGCTCAGGGCAGAACAATTATCATGATCATATGCGTCTAGAGTAAGGGGTAGATATGCTTATTTTGTAAATGAACAAATGTGTGTAATTGCATAATTGCTTTAACAATAAATGTCCTGCAGGGTATCTGCGTATGAAAACTTAATTATGATACATGTTTTTCTGGAAGGAATCAGAAAAAATAAGTCCAGAGTTGTGTGCAATCATGTGTGCTTTTCTAGGTTTTGAAAAACGAACTGTTACTTTCACTGAAAGAAAGCACAAGGTTGTTCAAAATGCCAGTTTAGAAATTGATTTATATTTCTGGATTCCCTCTGTCCTACATCTCCTATTAATAGATATCAAGGATCTAGCCACAGTCCTCATTCCAAGTAGCACTTTTCAGCATTGCTTTCAGTTGTGTCATTGGCACAGGGTGTTTATAGACATCCTGGTGGCAGATGATTAACATTGCTTTGCACCAGGCTCCATTTCCTACCCATCTGACACATCACCTACCAGTCACTGATCCAGCAAAGCTACTGCCTAGAAGAGTATCTTACACTGAGAAAACTTTTGGGTATTCACAGACTAATGAGTTTAGTCCAGCCCTTGCTAGTAGCCAAAATTTTCCTTTGCTCCATGTACCAATGAAAATGTGCTAAATATATCAGCTGATATGGTTGAGCCTTGCTGTTTTCTGCATTGTTGTATATATTCAGTATACATATTCGCATGTTCCCAATGCAATAGCCATATGAGCAATCTTTATGGAGTTCTTTAACAGTTTATATTTCAACACTACAGAAGAAGAATATATTTCACAGTTAACATTGTTCATACAGTTGCCTTTGGAATCTTTAAATTCCTTCTGTGCAGGAAGAAGAAACTTTATTCTTCTAACAGGACAATAAAATAACCTAGCCAAGTGGAATATTTTAAGTTATACAGCAATACTCCTGTTTGGTGCTGAATTTTAACATTCCTTTTAAATGTTTTCTCCTGAGATACATCAATGAGCTATTTCCTCTGCTTATCTCTTCAAGAAACTGAAAAAGTAAGATATAAAATGTATTACCTCATAGGAAAATGTTCTGTAAATTGCTTTACAGTACACCTGACTCTGAGCCTCTAGTCTTGCGGTCATAAGAGTCCTATTTAAAAGCTGTAGAACTCTCTCTTGCCTTCTCTTCAATTTCCACACTTCCTTTTAGACATTCATAATTAACAGCAAATCTCAGATTTGATTTGATTTCTTCCTAATCCTCGCCAGAAGCTGTATGGGAGACACTCACTTCACAATCCTGCTGATCAGAGCTGGGTAAATGAGTACTTCTAGGAGGAGGACTTGTGATAATACCTCTTTGAAAAAGTTTAGAAAAGGCTTTTATTTGAGAATAAAAGACAGACAGATAGACGTTAGTCTGGGAACTTCAAAAAAGACAAGCCTATCTGCCAATCTCTAGTTCATTATGCTGCAAATGTTGAAATGTTTTCCCTTAAGACTTACCCAGCTGAGTTAGTATTTACAGGGCATTATGAAATAACCTGTTATGCCATGGGGAAAGCATGATGGAAGGGCGAAAAAGAAGATGACTGTATAATGTAAATTTCGGGGGAAAAGCTTGCTGCTTTCCTCACAGGCAGAGAAGAGTAGGTGGAGCGTAGATCAAACCTACCAAAAAAGATCAGACTGGTTTCAAGAGTCAGGTATACATTTCTAGCTGGAGCATGCATCCAGTCAGAAAAAAAAAATCTTGACCGATGGCTGTTTTGTGAATATGAAGTGTGACAAAGCTGAACCTAACTTGCTCTTTGCCCTGTCACTAAAGAGGAGTATCTCCTCCTCTCAGCATATGTGGCACTTCTTGACTTTCATTACACATGCTCCCATCTTTCCTGCGGCACCTATTAGGGACTTGCTTTGAACATCCCAATTAAAAATTTGAAATGCTGAATTTTTCAGTACGGGTTGAAAAGGAAGGCTTATATGGAAGCTGAAAGATGGGGGAGCCTACCGGTTGCTAAGTGCCCATGTACTTAAGCCAGGGAATATTTGGGAACCGAGTGTCTGGACTTCAGCACCTAAACCCTTCTTTGCCCTTAGGGTCCCTAAGTCCTTCAGCTAAATGATGATAAGAGCTCTTCCCTTGCTTGTGGGAGCTTCATGGGGATAAATACATTTAGAAAGAGCACAAACTGTCATGGACCTATGACAGGAGGGGCCAGCTAGCTGTCTGTAGGGAGATGTTTTGGCTGTTACATCAATGGTTTAGTTCAAAAGAGCGTTGTATCTGGCTGTTGCCAGCTTCTGCACCTGGTAACAACCAGCACAAGAAGCATTCTGAAGTATTAATAAACAGCTTTAAAATGAGCCAGAAAACAATCGTATAACTTGCACATGGTTAAATAAGATTTTTAATTTGGGGAGTTTTCATCATCCTTTTTCCTTAAGCTTTGAAGTATTTTACAAGGTGAAACTGTGGTTTAAACAGACTTTATAGTATGTATTAACAGCTATTTTGAGAAAAGAAAAGATGGAGTCAATTTAGGTAGTTTTGAAGTGTCTTTTTTTGCTGCTGATGTTTGACTCTGTTTTAAAACAAAACAAACTCGCACAGTAGGAGAACAAAAGAAAAAAAGAAAAGAAAATGCCACTTCTGTCTGTCAGCTTGTGACTCTCGAGTTTCCCTCCCCTGCAGCCTTGCTGCTGGGAAGTTACAGGCACAGCACGATGTCTTACCAGCCACTCTGAAACTCAGCAAACTTTTAGCAGCCTTAAGTTGTTTAAAGCATTGCTTTCAGGTTGCAGTCTCATGGCAGTGCTGCAAAAAGGTGGATTTATCTTTGCTGGCTAAACCAAACGTGTATTAGACAGAAGTCAGGAGAAGAAGCACAGGAAAAGGGAAGAATCAGGAGAAAAATAGCACGCTAGGGAAGCAATAATAGCTAGAATCAAAGGGTCGTGCCAAGTATTGTTAGAACTAGTTAGAGCCGGTGGAGGGGGACATGCCATTTAATTTCTGCCTCTGCATTCAGTCTGCTGGGATGCATTTCTCTATCAGACTAACAAAGGCACTGTGGTGGGGTTTTATGTGCAGCAGATCCAGTCATTGTAGTGAAATTAATTTCTCCCATTTGCCATACAGTCTTGGATATGCCGTCTCCAAAAGGCAGCCATAGGCCCTTTCCAAAACATTAGCCTCTCAAGAGTGATTCTTGGCGACTTCAGTGTCCCATATACTATCCCCCTTTTTAGAGAGCTGGATGTAGTCTTGCCGATCGACAGCCCAGTCAGGAACACTGGGGCGAGTTTAGATCAAACTCTTGCAGTTTGAATCAGTAAGTCTTTTCTAACTGTTATTTCAGTGTATGGTTACTTTTGATAGAAAATTTAGAATATAGGCTGAAATGAACCTTGGCACAGAATACGCATCTTTCCAGAACAAGGGGTGTAGGGTGGTTATCACCCTTTTTGTCATTGTGTGACTAAATCAAACTTGATCTTTTGACATGGCTCAGTCTCCTCTCAACCTCTAATTATATCTGTTGTTCTCCCTTCAAACTGCAGCAATATGTTAATATCTTTTAGTAGCTGAGCCATTATGCCTAATTAAGGGATTGCAAATAAATAGGGGTGGACAGTTCCAAACATACAATAGCTGCAGATAAATAGGGAGGGACAGCTCTCAACATATGGCAAAGAATGCAGCCATAAGGCCTAAAGAATGTATTTTAACTGCCAAATTTTATGAGCAGCTTCCAACTGCCTTTCATTTGGCCTCAGCTATACGTCTGACAATCATTGTAAACACAGTTTTTGTGCCATATCGTTTTTGTGCTCAGTGGCTAGAATTTATGCATGCAACGTTCAGTTGCGCTACAGACTGAGAGTGTTCAGAGAAGAAATATTTTATGTTTGAGAGGATGCACGTTTAGTGTGGATATTCACGTTACTATTACTTTCTAGACTAATACAAAGGTAAGCCCTATGAATATCTGATACCAAGTCTCAATGCTCTCTCTCCATCTTTTTAAAGAGCCTTTACTAATAGTCTAGAAATATTATTTGACTAACCATTCTTTATCAAATGACTATCCAGTATTTATCAAATGAAGCTTAATAAATTGCACTTTCATGTAAAATAGCCATGATGGCATCTCAACAGAGAAGAGCCACCTTGAGAAGAACTGAATACATATGGCCTCTTTAATAATGTAATTCCTTGTTAAATTCTTACGTAAATGAAGGGCAAGAATTGCTTCTTTGAGGCCAATTTGCAATAAAGGAAGAGAGTGGTGCAGTGGTGAGCCAGCACCTTCAAGGCCTATGTCTAGCAGCTAGGGTTATTCTGGAGACAGTGCCTTCCTGGAAAGGCAGGGGAAATATGAGATTTGGGTTTATTGCTCTGACTATTGCTAGGGAAGGGAGACTGACAAAGGCCAGGGGCTTGGACGGGTGCTGCCAATTTGAGGAGGATGCCCCAGCCCTTCCTTTGGGCATGAGCGTCCTCCCAATGGCAGCAGCAAGTGCTAAAGACCCTACAATGAGGAAAAAAGGGATCCCTTGGAAAATATACTGTTCCTTCACCCTGTTGCCATCTCCTTTTGTACTACCCATGTAGAAAGCCTGCCACTTTTTTCATTCTCCTACCCAAAATAAGGACGAACTTTTCTTTTGCCTTAAGTTAGATCTGATTGTTACTGTCTCTGTATGCTTATACTGCTAGTTAACTATTGAGTTTGCATTAATTTTCAATCAAAAAAGAGGGGTAACACTATTTTTTTATTAAACACATAGTTTTTAGAGTAACATCAGTGCTTAACTGCACAAAGCAATTGCGTCACTTTATTTCATTTGAAAGGCCAATGACTTTTTTAAAACTGATTTTGTACTTTAAAACCCTTTCTGACCAAATACAGAATTAATAAAACATGTTCTTAAGGCTCTTCAAGCAGGATATACTACCTTGATGTCACCCAATTGAGCCTACTCTGCTACATAGTGTGAGTGTCACCATAAACAATCAAGAATGAAGACCAGAAAATTTAACAAGATGATTAAAAAAAAAAATGGGTTTTAGCTACAAGACTTTTTTGCTATGAAGATTAGCAGGCTAAAGCTTCCAGGGAAAAAACAGGAAAAAAAAAAAGCACTATGGCATAGAGACTCTTTGTGCAAAGGTTTTTTTTTAAAAGTTATTCTTAAGGAAAACATAAAAAATATATTCCTTTTATGTGGAGGATCATTTCTGCAGCATTTTAAATGCTAGAATTGTGGTACCTGCACACTGTGAAATGTACTTATTGCATGAAATATGCTTTATAACTGGCAACATGTAAGGTAAATTAGTATAATAAAAGTAGATGCAGTTTCTGTAATTATACTATTGCAAATCTTAAATTCATTCAGATAAAGAGTGAATATGATCTGCATCTGTGAAACTAAGTTCAGTATTTCTCATGAGGAGAATCTGCAACTCTAATGAAATCTTGTTAATTGGAAAAGTAGAGGTTATTTTGGCTACTGTATGACAATGTGTTACCCCCTTCTTTTCAAGTGACAGAGAGAAGGAGAACCTGGGCCCTTCCTCTTTCTTGCTAAAAAAAATTATTTGCTTATGCCCTTTATAATTACCATTTCCAATTTCCACCTGTCAGCTCTGAAATGTAATCTAAATTCAGGAGTCTAAAATTCATTTCTTTCTGAGCTGTTTGTTTCTGTTCTTTCCATCGTCTCAGGGCACCACCTCGGTTAGCCTGAAGCAGAGGAAGGTACGACTGCGAGGTGCACGTGGTGATGAGAGTTCACCCAGAAACTGGAGGTCTAACCTTACACCTTTGCAGTCAGCTGGCATTTTTGCCATGTGTTTCAGTTGTGAAGGACTGTGGATGGCATCTTACGGTAATTCACAATATAATGCTCTCCCTGGGAAAAAGTACACTTTACAGCTCATTGGTTCTGTTTGTCTTCAAAATAAGGATGGTTTGGGCCTTCTAAATTGATAGCTTTCATGATAACTACAAGTTTTGCTGAGTTTGAATGAAACTCTCCCCCCAGTACAGTCAATTCTAAAACTCAGGTTTCATTCTGCTTTTGTAATTGGAAAGAAAAACAGGTTATAGACATGCAGTAGCTATCACCAAGAAAGAAGTGCTAACTTACCCTGCTGTCATCACTATAGATTTGGCTTTTTTTGTTTCATTGTCAACTATAAGCATTATTAGATGCTAAGTGTTGCTTGGCAAAGAGTTTTCATGAACATACTTTTGGTGATAATGTACTTTTTCATTTTCCTTTGAGGAGATGCCACATATTTTTCATGTCTGGTCAGTTCAGTCACATGCTATTTATGGTTTTCCTAGCTGTTTTAACTAATATATGAAAGAAAGAAATATAAATAAATGGCAGTGGCTGGAGAAATCTATGAAAAAGGGTGGAAGATGATCTTTATGAAGGAACACACAACAAACAGCTTTATAGCTTGCTTATAACTTCAAGTTAAAAGTTGTTTTTGTGGTTTTTTTTCAAGGAAAAAAAAAAACCCAAACAAACACCCTGGTTGAGAGGGAGGTAGTAGGTGAGATTTATTGGTTGCCAAGCCAAATTTATGGTCATTTTGTCTTGCTACATGCACATTAATTATGTTTCTGCATGTTATTTGCCTGGATGTTAGTCAGTATAACTAACTAATACCTTGGTTGAGTTCATCCTTTCGTCAATGATTTATTAACTATAAAGAAAACATCTGGATGACCTCAGAGGACTTTGTTAATGTAGTATGCTTTTTGGTCTTGTTTAACAACAAAGCAAAGACAAAAAATATAATTTGAATAATTTCTAATTTTCTTATCAATTCCTCTTAAAGTCATGCTGTTCAACTATGTGTTTTTGGAGGCTGTTGCCAATGCAATGGCTTGGAAACATCATCTTTTATACAGAGAAGCAGAGGTTGGGAGAGAGGTTTTTGAGATATACTTTTGAGCTTTTTTATCTCAGACAGTATCACAAACTATTTGCATACCTATACTAACAACCATTCTCAGTATAGAAAGCATTTTCTTTAAGATGTACTTCTACTTCTTTTTATCTAAATCAACATGAAAATCCTTAAGAGTGTTGGGATTTTGGAATAGATTCGACAGAAATACAATGAGACTATCTTTTGGTCAACTCCATAGAGGAGAACTCCAGAACTCATTCTGAAATAGGTGTTTTGATTGCCAAACAGTGTTTATGTTTGCATGTAAATAGCACCTTGGAAGAGATAAATATCTCGTTATGACATACAAATATTTAATACTTTTGGAAAATTGAAATAAATTTTTTAATTAATGAAATACATTATAGATTACATGAGAATCCATATAACTATTTTTCTATTCTGACACTATTTTAAATATATTTTCGTGACACTTTGTGTCTGCATGTAGTTGAGAGATTATTCTTTTCAGTTTAAGGCCTTGATTAAGATCGTAAGAACATCTGACAGCTCCCCTTAGCACCTCTAGTAGATGGATCTAAGAAAATATAGGCTTTGCCACACACATCTAGAAAATTATAGCATTGCTACTCTTCAAAAGGTTATGGATGTTTTCTCATACGATATTTATTATAGTCATATCCTGAAGCTGCAATCCACGGTGCCAAGTTGACCCTCACAAATAATTGTGCTGAAAGTGATGTGTGTTTCACCTCACACTGGCCACATATAGTAATGGCAGCAGGCCAAAATGTTCAAACGGTGTTATTTTTAACCAGATTCTGGATTTTGTTGTTTTATGTTATCATTAACAATTCATGAAGCACTTATTGAAACTAATAAACTGATTGCAAGCTAGAAAAATGAATTGATTAATATGAAATGTAAAATGGAATAGTGATGAGCTCATTTCCATTGTAAATAATGGAAAATAAATCCAATAAGTGTCTGTTCTTTGGACTGCAAATAAAATGAACTCACCTCCAAATCAGTCCATGATAGTTAGCCATATCTGGCTCATAGAGGCTTTTTTAAGCCAAAGCTAACAAAGAAGTCATGTTTTGAATATAACTTGTGGCACCTTGTGCACCAGCCAACCCCCTTTCACAGATTTGAAGTGGCTATGTTTAATCATGATTCTGCTTTCAGTGTCTATTACTCTACCTGGTTCATCTTAACTCAGAATTTTCTCCACATCTTTGTATATCTTAATTCCACTTTATGGCAGACCTGAGGCAAAGCAAGTTGTTGTAGCAGAAGGTCCTTTTTTTCCCCTCATAATGATACAGCTGGACAGAACTTCCTGCTGACCTTTGCTGATAGTCTCTTCAGTCAGAAAGCATGCAATTTTATGCATCTTTTCTGTATCATAATAACGTAGACAAGACAAAATAGGAAGATTAATAGATCCTATCTCTGTTCAGTGACAACGGAGAAAATTAAGGGCAGAAGAGAGATGTGTAGGCAGAGCTAGAAAGTCCTAGAAGACAGTTCACAAGAAAATAATTCCTGATTATTGAAAATTTTGAGATGCAGACTCACAGTGTTACGTATTTTGAGTGTTGGTGTAACAAGAGACAATGGAACAAAATAATTTTGATTTACTAGCTCTTATTCTGGAAGATAAGTTCTTCCTGTGCTGAAAGTTCCTGTATTACACCAACCCCAGCAGTGTTGAAAATTACCTACTGCATGAGTGTTTGCTGTGTAGAACTATCTACATGAAATCATTCCAGTTCCATTAATCTTCTGTTTGATTAGATTTTCTTCTAGAATATAGTCCAAATAGTTATCCTATTTATCAGTTTGTATTTCGCTTGATGCTTGGGCAGAAATTTGGGGTTATTTTTCTTGCTTCATACTAAGTTGATTGTACATACTTCTTCATATTAGGAACCTTTTCTTGTATTCATTTAACATATTTTATTTGTAGAACAGTTAATTCTCAGTTAATGACAGTTACCACTATCAGTCATGCTTAATTAAAAACAAAACAAAACACTGTAATGAAAATGTTTAAGTATTCAAACAATTCAGTCAAATTCAGTCAGGGCTGAATCATAACGCGGCCATCCATAAGACATTTAGATTCCTGTGTCTCTTGATTACTTATGTCATATACAAAATAGTTCCAAACCAGTTGTTATTTCATATTTTCTTGGTCCTACATGGATTTAATCAACATTAATTATACTATAAGTCTGTCAGTGCTGACCTATTTAAATACAACAGGATGTGTTTTCAAGGCACCAGGCCAAAATTACAAGCCATCGTAGGTTCCCCTTGACTCTTCCCTAAGATATGTGTATTTCCACAGAAGTGCCACTGACACGAGGTCTCCAGTGAATTGGTATCTCACTATATACACACCTCAACTGGTCTGTACGTACCATAAACAAATGAATGACGCATTGAGTGTCAGTTCATGTGGTTAATAGATATCACACATTTTGTTGTTAAATAATATTAAATATTTAAATTTCTTCAGTTTGTTCAAAAGCACGGCATATGGCCACTGAAATACGACATGGGCCACTCACTGTATGGGTTACATTCTCTAGAATTTAAAATGAAATCTGATTTCTGTGGCGAATTTAATTAACAGGCTCTTTTCTTAACTAATAGTTGCTTTTTCTTTGGCACTTTCCTTACTGGATTCTAGTTCTTCTAATGACTCATAGAAATAATTGTGGCAGTGGGGATCACCAAATAGACACGGAGCACCATGTTTGCCAAATGCTATCCTTAAAGCAAAAAGAATTCCATATGTAACTACAAAAATTGGGCATTTCTCAAATTATAAGAGAAATACTTTGCTCCAAGGCAGCTTCATGGGGCACCATCTGGCTTCACAAATCTTCAGAAGTGAGATTTTCCTTGAACAAAATTTATCCAATCAACCTCTGTGAAAACTGTGTAGTGTAAAAATCCTTCATTATCACATTCACTCAGTGCTCCTTGGTAGTCTAGGTATGCCTGGGTGCAAAACCCAGATTCTTTTCATACTAAAAAGATATGGTTCTTGATTTCAGTGCTTGGTTAAGCAAAATGTTTTACAACTTTAGTCTCCATTTCTTTCAAGGAAATAATTTCCAATGGCAAGTGAATTTTTTAATGTTTACTTTTATTGAAGGATTTCTTTCAACTTCCACTGCCCTTTTGGCTAGAATGTAAGAACTCAAATTTCTGCAACCCAACTGAAAGTATTTTAAATATTCTTTTTCAGGCAGTCTAGGATGTAATGCATCTCTATTTAAGATGAATAACTGATATGAAGTATGCCTTAAATGGTGATCTTTGCATTTTAAGCCATGGTCCAGAGTTTTTCCTATTAATTTATAATAAAGGCTCTGGAGCTGTAACATGAGATACCGGAAAATGGGTGACATAATATTTCAGAGCAATTTTATTCTGAGTATAATCAAGAACAAATCAGAATAAAGGTTCCAAATTTTTCTTCGCATGGGTGCAAGTTTACCCTCAGATATCTGGTTGCAGACCTTAAAGCAGTTTGCTATTAAAGTGTGAGTAGATGGCAGGATGGCTGTCACTGGATCTTCTTAAGGATGAGGGTTTTGCTTTTTAAAGTAAAAGGAATAGCGGTCAAGGTGATATCTTGACATAATACCTTGTATATTCTGATATATCATCAATACCAACAATGAAAATATATTTTAATCATCTTGTATACAATGTGAAGGAAAACTTTGTGAAATGTATTTATTATTTTATCCACAGCAAAGTGTTCACTTCTGATTGAAACCATTACACTGAAATAGCACTGAAATGATACAGAAATGGAGCCGCCGGAACATCTGGCCATAGTTCATCCCTGTTGCACACGTAAGAGAAGCCAGAAAGCTCCCTCAAGGGAGGCTTGCCCAGACTGGCATCTGACAAAGAGAGCAGCAGTTTTTGCTCTCAGGACTTCCTTGCAAGTCTTCATATAGAGGAGGTGGCCAAAATAAATATTATATAGGAAAGATGTGAAATATGAGGATTCCAAAAAATGCAAGATAAGCAGCTATATACTAATAAGTTTAGCATCTCAGGATCACCTCAGGAATTATAAAGAGAAGAAAAGAAAATTGCCTTAATCCTAAAACAGGATTGTGTTGCAGATTCTCGTAGGCAAATGTCTATGATTTGTTTTATACAATTTTCTTAAAAATTAGGCATTAAAATAAACCAATGTTATCTGAAACAGCTACTGTTTGAAAGAGATATAGTAAAATACAGCACCTTCTGCATTTTTAATAAATTTTAAGAGAATGCCAAATATCACTACTGAAACTTAGGTCTAATGTTGTTTTTCTGTATTCTGGTTTTTTTTTTTTTTTTTCCAATTAGGCTTTAAACTTCCGAGGCAAACACAAATTGCAGAAAGAGAAAGAAAGCAGTGTTGCTGTTATGTTCGTGTTGCTTCTGCCCCCCAATTCCAGCGAGGGTCTGTCGCTTGTTCGGCACTGGCGGCTGTTTCTATGGTAATTTGTCCTGATGCACGGAGAGGAGGGGAACGGCACCGCTCCTGCAGGAGTAAGGCTTCTCTGTGCTTCTGTCAGTGCTGTCTCTCTCAGATAATTTAACGCACAGGCAGTAACTATTACGGCAATGGCACACAATTATTATGTGTTTGACATTAGTGCTTAAGTGAGATTGTGGTAGACACAGTCCTTGGCAATTATAAGAGGCTGTTTCTGTACAGAGGAGCCCACAACCTAAACAAATGAAGCAAAGAGGGAAGAAGGAGCACTCATATCTTAATTTTGCAGGTGGAAAACAAGAAGAGAACTTGTCATTTGCTCAAGATAACTTGTGAAGCCCACAGCAGTGGCAGTAACCCAGGTCTCCGCAGTCTCCAGCCAACACTGTACAGTTAAGATCTTTCTTCCTCATTTTCAAAATTGTTTCATAGCTGCCTGCACTAACTTTCAGATTTAAAAACCTCCAGTGATGTTCCCATAGAGAAAAAAGGCTGGTTTTTTTCAGCTTTTTGTGTTTGATGTTTCAAAACATTAGGCACTCCCTAGCCTATATTCACACCCTGCTCATGCTAATGAATATCAGGATAGACTATATGCAGGGCAGCTAAGTTAAACCAGTGTAAAATGTATGAGAGCTAGTCTTTTGCTACTAGGCCAGGATAACCCAGCAAGTTTTCTTAGTACCAATACACAGTTTTAATTTGATTTCATTCACCAATGCTAATAAAAGAACACTCCAAGGCGAGAATTTAAAATGATTAATTACAATACTTTAAAAGATGAAAAAGAATCTGTGTGTGTCAGTCATCCTCACGGGGCAAGGAATAATGAAAATGAAATGCACACAGGAATGAGTTTTCTATTGTCAATGATAAAAATGATAATCGCCCCAAGTCAAAGCAAAATGACAGATGAAAGAAACCTATAGAACATCACCTAAGGGAGCTCCTGAGGCCGGCACTCAGTACCACATATACACATGCTAGACTGATATTTAATGAAGCTCTGGTTGACTCTATAATGAATGTTGAAGGCTCTCTGGAGCATCAAACATCATTTAACACTGCTAGAAGCAAATGCTTTATTTTTGTTTGGTGGCAGAGGGGTGGGGGCATATTTTAATACAATTTTTCAGCTCTTTCAATGAATAAATTGAATTTGGAAGAGGGGAAAAATCCCTTTATGATGCAAAGAAAATTTATTTGTATGTTGTATTTGTAACATTTTTATATATGTAAAATGGAAGAGGAGATGCAGCAGGGATAGCCTAATGTGTTAACGAGCAAAATGAGACGGGTTTTGACGTCTCTGTTATTTATGCTAGCTAGGGACTAGTCTGACCCTTGTGATATAAGGAGTAGCCAATAGATTTCTAAATCATGTCTGTATGGTCTGTGGTCAAACAGCTGAAGGTGAAAAAGAAATTGAAATAGATTCTCACCCATGATTTAATACGGATGTGGTGATTGTACTGTATAAATGTATCTTCTAAAGACGTTTGGGACTGTACAACAAGACCAAGCCAGTAAATAATGGTTCAAGTTATATATTGGTAGTAGTGCTGAAGCCCATAGCACTAACAGGCAGCATTTGCTCTCTGTTTTGATCTTAATCAAGTTATCTGTGTGCCTTTTGTGGCTCTCCAGAGACATTTTTTGAAGTTGACATCACTACATCAGCTTTTGTCCAATTGATGGCCCAAATTATGCTGGATTTGCTTCTCCCCTCCCCCATTTCTTTCCAGCATACTAATTTTACTGTTGCTAGAATCAATTTAGGCAGAATATGGTTTAATACTGCCTCATCCAGCAATTGGTATTATTTACATCTGTAAGGCTCAAAATGTGTCAGCCCCCTGGAGATGTAATACTAAATTCTTATCTCTGTTTTCTGCTACCTTGTCCAGGCATGCAGTGTGTTAAAGACACAAATAAAAAGGATTCTGGGGAAAAAAAATCTTATTGACCATTGGCAAGTGCCAGCCCATCTTTATTGTAATGGGAAAAAATATACCAGTATAAAGGAAGGAAACACTTTGAGAGGGATAAGGCCTTACTTACAAACACAGGCAGTTTTCTACTGTTCAGCTGTTTGAAGTAATAGGGAGAGTGGGAAGAAAGCGCTCTATTAGGTTGTTAACTTGGTCTTCAGAAAAAGCTGCAGAACTTTGTTTTGTTTTGTTAATGGAAGAGAAGGTTTACAGTAATTTCTATAGTAATCATTACACCACTGGTCATTTTAGCTAGTTATTTTGTGAATTAAAAGAAGAGTTAGTGAAAACCAACCACAATTTCAGAAAAAAAAATAAATAATCTAGGGGATGACTGAGTAGAATATTTGGAATATTATATAGAAAATATGAACAAGCAAGAAAACATTTCCTTAACATTTAAAGCCATAAAAAAAATTTGTCTTTTGGGAACACATCATCAAAATTGGAAAACTCTTTTTCAATATTTATTGTCAAAAGAAATAGAAAATTACACTTTGCTTACAATTTATAAAATAATCTAATCTTGAAGGTCACTAATCCAGTCCAATTTGTTCCAAAGTGGTCAGAAATAGCAAGTTTCCCCAAATTATTCAAATAGAGTAGAGAATGTTCTGATATTCACATACATACTGTGTGGTATAGTAGCATTAAATACAAGCTACAGAGATCACAATTTATTAAAATTATCACAACAGAAACGTGACTTATCTGTACTAGGTTCTATATAGCTACAAGTGTTTGATCTATAGGAATACTTCTAGCAGAGATGTTAAACAATGTCAGGGAAAAAATAAGATATTAAACAGTCAGTCATTTTTTATCATTTCCTATCTGAAAGATTTTGATATTTTGTGTTTATTGTCAAAGTTTCTAGGAAAAAACCTTGTGTCCAAGTATATTCCTGCAAGGCAAACTCTGAAGTTTTTTGTTGCTGTTGTTGTAGATAAAGGAAAGCGACAAATAATGAAACTTGTCCCAGAATAAGTCTGTTGTGAAACCAGAACGAGTGTTCTAGCACATTTGGGAGGCCATACCATTATTCTTTTTCAGCAATCCTAAAGACGAAATACTTTTCACACATGATCAATTTAGTTTTATACATAAAGTTTATCCAAATGAGAAAAACATTCATTTTTTAACTTCTTTCTAGTTCTAGGTGATTTCTAAGAGAAAACCTATCCCCAGCTGGGCTTTTCATAGACAGTCTTGGGTTTCTTCTCCCTCTCTAAGGTATAGCCATAGTTTTTTAATGTGGCACTCAACTGAACTGCTAAGCAGATATTCCTTCTTCGCCCCAGAGAGCTTTTACTTAATGCATCCTCTGTACAATTAACTTACTGGGCTTCCAGAATGTTGTATCAATGGTTCATCAAGGCACTGGCTCCTGTAAAGAAAAAGAATTGACCAACTGTGGGGTCACTGTTTAGTTTAAAAGGAGAAAGCAAAACATTTACATGGCCTCTGTCATGACCAATGACTTAATATGTTGAGACAAACAGCAATTCCTGGTTCACAAAATCAGTGGTAGAGAAGAAAGGTCATCTTTACACATTCAAATGCTGTTTGGTCACAGTGGTCCTGGATACAGAGAAAGAAGGAAAGGGAAGGTCTAGTATCTTATGTAGTATAAATTCACCTTTGTCTAATGACAATTTGACCTGATTTGGAAGTTCAATGAAGGAGGTACAATGGAAGTGGAGGCCAAATTTGAACCATGGGATTGGAGCACTAGAGAGAAGCAGGACAAATCGTGTGATACTCCTAGTGATCACGATGGGTGAAGACTGCCAACGGTCTGCCGAAACAGGGTTCTGCAGATTCCACTTTTGCAGTTGCTGTAACCTTTCTGTCAGTCCTGTGACCACCTTATTAACTAAAAGGAGCAACTAGAAGTACGCGCCCAAAAACAACTTACTAAGCTGCTACTGTATTTTAATGTTTTTCAAGTGTTAGACAAGGGATAGGGTTAACCTACCATTTTCCCTGCCTAGACTAATTAGACATGGATAGGAAGAGTGTCAGTAAGCATAGCTACTTGCAGTTATTTTTGTTTCTGAGCAAATCTGTGAAAGCATAAATCATGGCAGCTATATTTTATGTGTCTTTAGAATAACTTTTTCTCCCTTCACTTGTAGTTTTTTAGTTACTATTCTCACTAAATGTAGCAGCTTTATACCGCTAAGACAGTCCAGATAAAATATTATTGAATCTCCTGCCAAACCTATTAAGACTTCTCTAAGTGGATGCCAGCTCTTCAGAGGTTGAAATTTGGGTTTTTACTTACTTCAGCTAACAGTTTGCCTACTGCCCACACAGAACACACAAAAGAAAGAAAATCATCCATATTATTGTACAAGAAATTTTTTGATATGACTTAGGTAGAAACTATTTTTAACATTCTTCTAAAAGAGGTATAATTCCCTTCATCAAATAATGCATAACAGCAGGACCACATTGCTGGGTTTCAACACTCCTTACACACAGGTCATCTTAAGTGCTCTACACCATCCTGAAAACTCATTAGCATTTCTAGGCATTGAACATCATTGAAAAATGATGTAGAGTGTGCAGAAAAAATTCAGAGTAGTTGCCATAACATGGATGGTCATGGCTGGGATTGCAGCAAATTTAACCCTTCTGTACAATCACCAGACATTGGATTTCCTATTTTAAGCATAAACAATGTGGGACCCCTTCACTCCCATCGTAAGGCCAAATAATAGTCTTTCCCATAGCAGCAGCTAGGAACCACATCATTCTGGAAACATGAATAAATTTAATTGCAGGTGAATTAGGGCAGGGCAACAAATCTCCCGGAATAGTTTTTAGGTGTTGGAGAAGTACATTTCCCTTTTACCCCTGGTGAACTGACTAAGCCCATTTCCCTTCCATCAGGCTTACTTCCCTCTGCATGTGGAAGTGTAATTCCTGCTTCAGAATATGGGATAATCGAATTAAAGAGTGCCAAGCCTTCCTTTGCATTACTACATTATTACATATTTTTATGCACTGTGACTAGAGAAGCAGGTATGGCTTCCTTGAACATTTTAGCTATCACTGAGGGAATTTCACTCTGTTTCTGAACAAACATGTAATAAGCTAAACATAAGGGCACCAATCCAGGGTGGAGACTGAATTCAAAAACAAGAGGTCAGAGAAAACCTAGCAAAGTGTTGCCAGTATTTTAACATGGAGATCCCAGGAACAGGTAGCCTGTGATACATGATATATGTTCAAAAGCATTTAATGTCTTTTCATTTAGCCATAAATGGCCTCCTTATGCCTGGAAGTGCTCTGTATCAATAACCTTAATCCTTGCGCTGCCTCTGCAGATGAAGCTGTGAGCAGGGTTTCCTTGGAGCAGTGGAGCTGGGCAGCTTCCCTGCTGCAGGCCCATGCTCAGGCAGGACCCACCCATGAAGGTGCCCGCAACAGCTTGCAAAACACCTTCTCCCCTCCAGAGAAGTAATGCTGCTCTGAGCATGACCCCTCCTGCCTGCCAACCTACTGCCAACACCTGGAGCAGAATCAGTGAAAAGCTTTGTATGAGCCTGCCGGGAAAAATCATACTCATGGGTAAGTTTATTGTATTCATTTCTTCTGGCATACAACCATTTCTTCAGATTTTTTTTTTCTTCTTTTCTGATATTCTTCTAATGTTGTATAACTGCTGCTGGAGGCAATGACTAAACTCACAAGTGAAAAAGCATACTTCCCAAGAGAGGATGATATGCAAAACCAATATATAATATCTGGAGTACTACTGGGAGGGGTTACAGCATATCATAATGTGTAATTTATCAACTAGGATGAAGCAGTACAGTCTGCTCTAAATTTTTCATCTGATATATATTATACTCTGAAGCCTTCATTTCACTTTTAAAGAACAGAGTTCATTTTAAGAAATAAAATAGATGTCCAAAGTGCAGCGACTTCAGACAGACCCTCTGTTAAAGCAGGGTCAAGTAATAAGCTTAAGGAAAGTGGATTTCTGCATGTATGTGTGAATTAAGGAAGCAAGAAAAATATTTGTAACACTGGCAAACCAATATGAGATTTCAAATTATAGTGATATTCAGAAAACAATGCTGTTATGTGTTTCAGTGATTGCCTCGCAGTGAGTTTCTGCATAAATTTGTTCAGTCCGTAAATAAACACTAGCTTTTTTTCTCCTCTCTAACAGCTTTTCATTCAGGCTGGGGCCATACTTTTTCCAGCAGCAGCACTAAGATTTTTGAAGAGGATATTCAGTGATCTTCAGTCACACCTGGGCATCCTCTGCCATCAGATAAAGCCCTTACTGCTAGGGCAACCATGCTGCCAACAGCCGTCATCTTCAAGGTGGAGCCGATGGACCTGGAAAACTATATTTTAATTGAGAAGAAGCTGCGGAACGAAGCTGCTAGGTGCTGTGAAGGTAATGGGGTGGCCCTGATTGTGCCGAGGTGTGTCGGCAGCCTCAGGGTTCGTGAGCTGAACTCCATCTTCATTTCACGGACCAGGAGGAACTTCAGTCATCTGTAGGCTGCAGAAAGCCCTGCTCTCTGAGAGGACAATGAAGGCAGCCGTAGGAATTTGTTTTCTAATATTCTTAATTTGGTGCATATTTAGAGAGCTGAATCACTCATATTTTAAATCAAAATCAAACATTTATTTGATGTTGCTTTTTAATTGTATTTGAATTGCAAAAGGCCCCATGATACGCTTTGTTAAGAATACTGCACATTAGTATTAATATTGTTGTTAGCAACAATAATGATCAAAGCTTGTTTCTCAAAATAGTGATGCATACTACGTTATTCAAACACAAATATAAAATTGCACGTGTAGATACATGCTGAGACTGCAGTGCATGATATTACTTGCCCCTGACATTTCCAGAAAGACACGTAAAATATGAATGGTAGCTGCGAAACCCTTACAACTTTATGGTGCATTGGGAAAGAGCAGAAACACAAATGCATTGACAAAAGTTTACATTTCAGAGTAAATTGAAATAATGTAATTTACAATCCTCCTCATCACCTTCGCAAGGTGGGAAAAGATCATACTCACACACACACATATATATATAAAAATTACAAAATATATATGAGCCCTTCTAGTGGGATGTAGAGCAAGAAAAGCCTCGTGAGGATCAATATTCTATGTGAATAAATTGATGCATATGAACAGAGAAGCTGCTCATTTTCAGGTCTCCTAAGGGAACAGGTTTTAGGTAATTATATGACAAAAAGACCTTTTAGGATCTATGAAAACACACTCCAAAATGTCAAATGCATAGAAGCATTCATGTTCACCTGTAATGGTAAAAGCAGCACATTCTGTAACCTTTCTAGAAACAGATTTACTAAACACATTAGCTTAATTTTACAGCACTGTAAATGTCTGTTGCACTGTACTGTTAGGGACCTGTGCTGAACAAATACTGGTGTCCTGCTATATGTCAGAATGTTGTGGGATGCTTCAGGATTTTCTATGGAAAGAAAATGGTAGGCAGGGCATATTTGGAGGATGCCGAAGGGGACAGCCAAGTCAGGGGGAATTATAAAGGGAGGCTGACCGGAATTTCTTAATTGAGGGGGTTCTTGCAACTTGCTACTTTAAAAACAGGTAGTCTACCAACCCACCCCCCAAAAAAAAACCAGTGGCACATTGTGGTTTTCATCACGATAGCATCAGCTGTCTCTGAATTAGGTACCTACAGCTCCTACACAATGCCTTGAAGTAGTTAGGCATCTTAGGATAATATTATTGGAATTCGGCATGTCAAACTTGGAACTGCGAAAGAGGAGTGAATTTTTTACCACATTCCCATTCCTTTCTCTGCAACTCTTTTTCATGGAGTAGGAAAATTTGCAAGTGCTTCCATCCAAAACAGCCCCTGCTCTGGGGGGAGGAGAAATCTGCATGTTTGGATCTCCCCAGGCAGTGGAAGGGGCTGAGGGTGGCATCTACTCCATCCCAGTCTCTGCTTTGAAGGCCACTAGCTACCACCATGGGCTTCTCCATGGGTCTGCTTTCTCAGCCCTTGAGTTAGGGCTTTCAGGTGAAACGAGCTGGAGCAGTGCCTGGTTTGCAGGCTCCCAGGCAAGCCTTTGGGCACGGCTCAGGCACAGCAGAAGCAGAAACTCACAGGCTCCTGCACAGTGTTCTTGTCAGATAGTGTCTCTCAATTTAGCGATACAGCATTTTCCAGCTTTGGCTGGCAGAACTGGGCAGCAGTTCATTAGAAGGCTTAAAACCAGCAGGTTTTGGCTTAGATCACTACATGATCTATCAAGTCAAGCACCCTCTAACTATCCAGAATATAGTATCATACATTTTATGAAGAAAGATTAAAGCTTAAAAAAAATAGATTGTCACTTCCAAGATACGAAAAGGGTTCATATACTCAATGTGCACAACAAAGCCATGTTATGTAGAGAGTATACTTAAGCAGAAAAAATTATTTCTTTTTTTTTTTATAGAATAGAACAGGAGTTACAATGCATAATAAATCGTTATACTACATTCTGGGATGTACTTCCTGATCTTACATATTTATGGTATATTTATTACTTGTAGAGGTGTATTCCTTTTCAGATAAACCTTTAGCATCAGCCTCCTAAGGAAATGTGTGATGCTGTTAATACAAAATTTTGACTTCTGCTAAAGAATATGAAGAAACTGTATAAAGCACAACGAAATGCCTGAGGTTTGCGTAACACTGTAACACTGTTCTCTGTAACACTGAAGGCGGAGTTCTGATTTAGATTGGTAACTTTCCTTTTAGACGTGCCTGAACAACTGACAGACGTTGGTATATAAACATATATGCAAATGGAAGTGAACCCGGGGGATATCTGACCATGGGTATAGCTATGGAAAATCCCAAGCCATATCCCTTAATTGCTGCAGCATGAGAACACAAGTAAACGTAGTTGTAGACAGAAGGATCTCCAGGGCGTTTGCTTTGCTAAAGATGTTCTGAACCTGTGGTGCCCACCACCGCTGCCTGCATTATGCCCCACCACTGCCTAATCCCAGGAGTGAGCTGAATTTAACGGTTACATTAGGTGTATGATGGATTTGAGTTTCTGTGTGTAGGAAATGGAGAAATGTAGGTTATGTTACAGAATGATTAGCAGCAAATCAGAAATAACTTTGGCTTCACCATCATCCCAGGGCTGTTCTGTCCTGAATTCCCACCTGCCCCAGTTCCCATTAGAAACTAAATTGTCGTCTTAAACTTAAGAAATTTTATTTGACAAACATGATAAAGTATAAGTTGCATGACATAAGAGTCTGTAAATAACTTATTATGTAGGTGCTGAGGTACTGAGTCAATGCTGAGAATCATCATGTGTTTTTCCTGGAGAAGAGGCAGATCTTAACTGTCCTTCATCTCTCTCTCTCTCTCTTTTTTTTTTTTAAAAAAATTTATTTTTCTTAATATAACATGGAATGACAAATGTTCTTTTTCCTGTCCTATGAACAGCTAGCAGCTTCTGTTTCCTGCCTCAGTGTTTATACAAATCGGAGGAGGAACAAATTTAACATGGCTTTAGCTTTATTATTTTAGGCTTCAGTCTTCGAGATCTCCTGTGTCATTAAGCCTGTCCACCTTGTTTCAACGTATTTCTTTCTGAGTTCATACCCATGTGACGTCAAGCTAATGTGCAACTGCAGATATGCCAGTTGCTTTTGTTCTCTTCTGTTCACCGGCACTGCAAAAATCTTTAGCGTGAGGGCAAGGAAACAAAACAAACCTGCCTGACCACTCAGAAACTTTCTAGTTGTGAATATAGCTGCCAATTCTGATGCAGCCAGGGAGAAAGACAACTTCAAAATGTGTTATGTCTGGCTGGGATGAGAGCCAGATTATTAACAGGATGACTTGTTTTGTGAGAGTAAGTGAAAAATTCAATACCACCTATGCTTTCTGTCCCCTCTCTCAGTTCTGATGCCTGGTGTCTTTGAACTGATATTTGATTATTTATGAATGTATAATAACCAAATAGTGACACTAAATTGAGAGACATTATCTTCACGGTTGACACAGAGGCTCCACAACTGCCCGTTTCTCCATTTTTTTTTAATACACTTGAATGACAAGCTGCTGATAAAAATAAATACTTTGTGACAAGGGAAGAAATATGACTTGAGGGTGTCAGTGTTGGAATGAATATCACAGAGGTCTTCCATCACAGCTGTTAAATGTGGAATGGCATCTAAAACTGCACAGCTCAATAAATGGCCATTATGCAGCCTATATCTCTAATCAGGGCACCCTATCTGTAGTCTTATAGCTGTGTACATGTATGAGGGCAAAATATTTCTAATAGCTGAAATTTACTGCACCTAAGCCTTGGCTTTCAGACAACAATGGATTACTTTCAAACAGGATGTCTTCCTAAATCAATTTTCTTCTTATCTTTGTTGGATTATTTTCACACTGTGTATCTAACACTCTATTATTAAGCCATACTTTCTGATTTTTGGTTTTGAATTAATTTCATGTAGGAAATGAGACTTTTTAGAAAATTTTCATTCTGAATGAGTATTCTGTAAATGGTAAGTGTATGTGCAACAGTATGAGAGCATGCGTGGCACCACAATTCAAAAGTAATGCGAGGTGGCAGAATCTGCCTTCTATTCACTATTAGTTTTTATTTTATAAAATGGTACCTAGTGATGATACTTTGTATAAGTAGCCAAGAATTCATTTCTTTCCTTCAGTGGAAAACAATGAATTCGTAGTAATGTGTAACATCTTATACTCTGCTTTTTGTCCATATGATTTCTTCCATCTTTAACAGTCCCATGCCCCCAAATCCTGAACTTTCTTCAGAGTTTGTGTTTGTTTTGAAAATACTTCCCCTTTGGTCTGATTAATTTCTTTTATCTAGTGCCATAGCTTTTTATTCCTCCACTCTTTTGCTTTGGTTCTATTGTTTTAATTTTTAATGAACATTTAATAATAGTTTTAGGGGTTTTTAGAAATCGCATTTTCTCTTTCATGGAATTTGAAGAGACTTATATGGAATTTGCATTATTAATGCTGTTATCATTATTATTAATTCTACCTGTTTACTTTTACTGGTATACATTTTTTTCATTTGAGGCATCAACTTATAAAACATTAAAAATACATTGCAATGCATGAATGGCAAGAAAGTTAGGCTAGCTTCACTGGTAGCCAGCGTATCTCTAGGGCCTTATGCTTTCCCTTTTTAAAGTTACATACGGAAAGAAATATCACCTACATTTAGATCTTCTTTAAATGAAAGCTAATATTCCAGATGTGGAATTAAAGTTTGTAATCTCACACTGCATGCTGAAATTTCACAGAGTTGAGGCTCTAAGTTGTGGTAGCCAAAGGAAACCCTGTGGAGTGATAATAAATACCTCCAGTGGAAACCCATTAGAAATGAAAACAGAAATATAAACAGAAATCTTGCTGACCAGGTTTTTTTGCTTTTCACTTTCTGCCTCCTCTTGAAGTCTGGTATTGCAAAAATATGCAAAGTATAACTTTGTGCTATATATTTGGTCCCAGAAGCACACTGCAAACATTTAGTTCTAAAATTACAATGATGCTTCTACCACAGACTTGTCTACTCTCTATTTTACCTCCTATGTCCTGGAACACAGGGCTTGACGGCCGATATAAATATAAACTGTACAGTTTAACTGCAGAAGCTATTCTTTTTCATATAAATGCCTAATACTTTCCTCCCGTACCCACTCGTAATTCCCTTAACTATGTCAATAGCATCCTGTGGCAGGAAGCTTACAAGTTCATTATACACTATGCCTGATCCTGGCAAACAATGATTAGTTTAAATTTTGAAATTAAAAGGAAGGAGTAACTAAAACAAAACCCCCCAAACAAATGCAAACCAAAAATGGCTCAGTCTAATACTTCACTTATATTTCCTAGTAAACAAATCTCCAGTGATTTCTTTGTGCATGGTCCTTTCTGACTTGGTGCATTACAAGCTTGTTGATGCTTAAGTAGTGTTTTGGTGCTCGTGCAGGAAATTCACTACACAAAAGTCAAGTACGACCTAAATATTATTAATAATTTGTTGTGGTGTTTGGCAACATATGTTTGGCAACGAACAGGAGTAATAAGCTTTGAAGTGTATGCATGTTTTGAGAGAGGATTTTTCACAGGTGCTGAAGCTGCATGGGTCTCAGATGTTCTTAAAGATCTAAGACAACAGAATATCTCTCCAAACCATTAAAGTTTGAAAAGCAAGTGAACAGATGTTCAGTCCTTTCATTTAATATTTCAGGCAGCTGTGTAACTTTACTGTGTTGGGGCTTTTTTTAATTTTTTTCCAATTTTTTGTTCCCCCTAACATTTAAAAACTAAACTGGGTTTAAGGTCAGGCCTGATGACAGCGTGAGCAAGTTCTGACAGCTGTTTAAATGTTTGTGACATCTGCCTCAGAAGCCAGGACTCGTGTCTCGCCTCTGCCGGAGCTGCCGCGGCACAGCGTCTCTCTCATTTCTCCAGGCAACTTTCCCTGGTGAGCAACTTAAGGCACAGGAGGTTGCTAAAACTTTCTGGTATTTCTGTTATGCTTTCTTAACTGCTTTTTAGACTTTTCATCAGGAACCTGGAATGGGTGAGAATATAAAGTTTAAACTATTTAAACTGTGTTAGAAACTGGGAAGAAAAGCAAAAGCTTTTGAAGGTATCCCTTACAATGTCTGAGGCACATTTTTTCTTCTTTTGAAGAGAGCCATCACCACACTGGTAACAATATGTGGCTAATTTTGCAGAGGAGTCTGTCGCAATACGGCATTGGCCTTTCTTCACTCCAAAGCCTGCACCTAAACAACCTCTCAAACAGCATCTCCCCTTGAGGCCTGCAGCATGAGCAGACTGCCGCAGAAATTCTGGCAGCTTGCTGATTAATCCTTAACATTGGGTTCACCTGTTTCTGTATTAAATTCTCAACTAAGTCTCAAGAAGGCAGACTTCAATGTAAAAACCTCACGGAGGAATGGTAAGAGGAAGGGCTGGAGAGACCTGGCTCTTCCTTAAAACTACATGGCTAAATGCAAGCCACCTGGTGCAGAGGAAGGATTGAAAGCATCACAGAAACAATTTGGTTAAATTGTGATCTTTCGGTCTGAAATTCATTTCTTGTTTTCTTTCCATCAGCACCTACTGACAGCTCGTGTAATGCCTATATTAACAGATATTTTTCTTTCAGGGTGTTTAGCAAATTGCCACTTAAACTTGGGGTTTGTGCTGATCATCTGCTTCTGTGTTACACTGCAGGGTAACTTTCTCAATGCAGTGTATGAATTTTTTTAGTGGAGAAACCGTTTGACTATCTATGTACCTGTGTGAGTGATGCCTTACTTGCTGGGGTGTCGGAATCTGACACAGGCTAGTAGAGAGAGTTGACATTATTTATTGTAGTGTCTCATCATTCCCTATGCCTATGACCACCCGCTGTCTCATACTGCAAGGGAGCAATCAGAGGTGTATCATCTGCAAGGAGAAATCATCCAGAAATATTTCTACAGTGTGAAGTATCTAAGGAAGGACCTTACGCTACGTTTTGTTTTGTGTTTTGTCCTATGAAGATTTCAGGTATGATATGGTTAAAGCTTTGCTGTCTTCTTGTTTGTTTTCCTAATGAAATTTTTTATCCAATGTAGCTGATTTGTTTTATCATGAGCTGGATCTTATCTGCCCCGAACTTAGTATTTTCTGCATGAGCCCTTGTCATCACTTTCTTCAGCACTGATAGATAAGTGTTTCACCAGAATTAATGCCATTATTACTATGTCATCAGTTATTTTCTGGATACCTGTAAGGTTTCCAAGTAGTCTTTGTCCTTTTGTTGCAACACTTCACTAGCTGACCTTATTCCAAAAGGTAGGCAATGAAACTTGTTCCTGCCCCAGGGTGAACCGAAAGTGCACAGTTAATATCATTCTTCATCTAATCTGACTTGTCAGTATCCATCCTTCCTACTAGAGTTACTTTCAGCAGACCAGTTGGCTTTGACCATTTGCTATCACAGCTTAGCCTTTCTGAGCCTGCTGGAATGTGGATACATCCCAATTCCACCATTTCTCTTTTTTGGCTGATGTCATGCTGTTAGCCCACAGACTGAGTATATTTGTTTTGTCTATATTCCCTTGTTTCCTTAGCTGCTGCTTGTTTCCTTTGCTGCTTTCTGTCACTGCAACCGTAACTTTTAGAGCTGTGCATGACAGGGATGATCGATGAATACAGAGATATATATGTGTGTACTTCTTAAGGGATTCTGCTAACTCCTTGAAGACTTCTGGGTGTTTGTGATCAGTATTCAGTGATGCTTCATGCATTGGGATGTCTGCTTTGCATTAAATCTTTAATTGTGTTTGAGATACACAGGCCTTCATGGTATTTCCATGGCAAAGGGTCGAAGACCAGCCTTTCTTCAGCCATTACCCTGTTAAGGTGACTTCAGAGTGTTTCCTGGGACTACGTTACAGCACAGGTACTTCATACAATTTCTTTATCTGGACTGGGATACAGCATTTGTTGTAAAAGGTGAACCTCGGCTCCTGTGCTTAACTTGAACCCTCTGAGTACATTTCTTGGAGTGCATTCTGCATGTGCTGTAGGGGTTGTCCTATTTTCTGATATTACACCCACAAGAAGAGATTAGTCACATCCGAGTTCAGCCAGGGATTTGTGCTTTGTTTCCCTGGGGTAAGTTTGTTGTTTTGAAAAGCAAGAATAGTGGTTACACATGCTGCATTTGTGACAGAAAATTTGCACAGGCTGGTGGTAGTGTCTCTACCCAGGTGTGTGGCGTGAAGGGTTTTCTGCTCTGGCTCAGAGGCCGCTGGTCCTCCTGCCTGGTTTTGCGGGGTGGCTAGTGCAGGAGTCGGTGCTGATTTCAAAATGCAGCGCAGCCCTGATCTCTGCTTGGGTGGCACTGTAGCTCTGCAGATTATCTCTTTTTGCACTCCCAAATCGGCCTTCCTCAGGCACCTTCACCTAAGTGATTTATCAGTGACACTGAGCACAGTTTTATCTCTAAGCATGTCATTCTCAGTATTTTCTGACTCCCAATTTCATGCTTTTTGCCTCAGCTCTGTTACATGCTTTTTCATCTGCTGTTCCTCTGGTACCGGTGAGACCAGAATTGATATTGTTCAGCATTTTGGTTTTTTTTTGTTTATTTGTTTGTGTTTTTCTTTTTCATGAATCACCGTATTTCTAAAGCATTGTTAAGGCTCCCTCTGGACTGGGAGTATTTTCAGTTTGTTGCTTTGATAATATGTAGTCTAAATCCCAGAATCTCCTGACCTAGTGAGTTCAGCAAAAATGGCTATTTTCAAGTCCTATCCTGTTTATATGCTCCTTGGGATTTTGTGCTTCTCCTTTCAGTTCTTTGCCAACCCGTTCAATGAGGGTGTGTGGAAGGGGAGGCGACTTATTGCTCTTGCTGCTCTGTATTTTTTCCCTGCCCTGCTTTCTAGGTTATCTATCTGCTATGTTTTTTGCTTGCATTCATGCATTTACAGTCCTAGAAAAAACAAAACAGAGCTGCTCTCTGACCCGCCTGTGGTCACTCTGTTACCTTCTGTTTCTCTGGAACATGGACATCAGTATCATTAATACAAAGTCTGCACTAAAACTCTATTTTAGGGTAATAAGAATGGCTCCTACAGAGGCCTCAGCTCGGCAGCCCTTTAGCTGTTATCAGACTCAGGAGACACACAGTATCCTCACTGGGGATTATACCTAAGTACATCTAGAGAGACCGTATCAGCGTAAAAGCTAATCCTCCTTGACCTACAGGCTACACCTCAAAGGATAACCATGTCTCTAATGCTTAAAGCAGACATAAGCACCTCCTGGAAATTAACCTGCTTTAGATTAGGAATGATTTGGTAGAGCAAATCTACATCTAGTGATGTTACATGGCGCTGAAGGTTCCTTGGTCTGCTATTAACAGGATTGTCATAAGCAGGAAAAATCCTTAAATAAATGTAAGCATGTTTCTGTGAAATAACCCTGTAAAATTGTGTTGGATTTCTTGCTGTTGGTTTTCTCCCAATATTCCAATACTGCAGTATGTCATTAAAGGAAAAATTGACATACAACAGTTGAGGCTGGAAAAACAACACAGGTACACATAGAAACACACACTTGCCTTCTCTGATAGCGTCACTTCAAAAGCATAAACTAAACAAAGTAAAGAAAAACACTCAGCAAATAATAAGGAGGGGGAAAAAAAACCCCAGACACCAGAATTAGTACCTTACCAATGGATCCAGGGAGTTTTTTTAGATATAGTTAGGGTGCTCATCACCACTAAAATGTCAGGCTGGGTTTTGTATGACAGTGTGATTAATTAACTTCAAATCAATAGCTTTTTCATTTTTAAAGTATTTATGAGAGCATTTCCCAGAGTCTGGTCTATGATACATCTGCTGGTGGTCCCAGGACTATTTACTCGCTCTGCCCCTACTTACTCAGTTTTAGTTATAGATTTGTCTAAGATGATGTAACTAATACCCGTTATCTTCTTCCCCAGCTGTAATACATGGAAATGCCACAGGTGCTGTCATTATAAGATTGTTAAAGAAACACAGTCTTCACAGGCCAGGGTGAAAGTGGTTGTGGCCCATATTAAGATGTGGTTGTTGCAGGGGTGTAGGAAGTCAGCAGAGGGTCGCCTCTGAGGTAAGACAGCGAATTCATCATTTCTTCCTATCAGTCCAAGAGACAGCACCCTGGGGCTTGTTAAATTGCACCCACTGTCTGTAATTCATCCTACGGTGAAGCCATTGCCATAATACTATTGACATAATACTGCAGTGATGATATCTACCACGAACTGAGTTGTCTATAGAGGCTGCACAGCAAGAGAGTGCCATTCACAGTCAGTTTTATCTTCTCTAGCAGTACCGTTAGACTATATGTTTAAATTGCACACATGGATATTTGCATGTCTCTGGACACAGAAGTGTCACTGATTTCTGCTCTCCTATCACCCTGACCCCAAACCCTCTATGGATATGTTCACTATCAGAACAGGATGCCAGAAGCAGGGTTTACACTAATATGCAACCACATAAGTTTCTTCTTTCTTCTGTACAAGTCCTGTCACCCAGTTGTTATCAATTGCTAAGTTAAATCAAATATTTGTAACAGTGCCACCTGGTGATAGCTACTGTAATGTTATAGTATGTATTTGATACACTTCTTAAATAATCGTATTACTTTTTCTGGTTCTTGCTTATTAATTTCTGTTCAGGAAACCCTTTAAAATGTTCAGTTTGAATTAGGTGACATTTTCCAGGTTCACAATTAGATTTTGACTTGAGACTAATAATTTTACTATATTTTACATAACAAATTATTTGAAGTGGCTATAGCAATTTTTTCTAAGAGTGCCAGGTATTTATAATTATATGTTAGGCACTGTACATACATAAAAAAATATGCAAAGATATTTTTCCTACCCTATGTAGCCCTAAATAAAAGCAAACACAGCTGAAGTCTCTGAATTTATCCCAACAGCATGTATCCCAACTGTATGAGTGGGTCCCTCTAAATGATCCAGTTTCTTCAAGTCCTCAAAGCAGGGCTAAGTTCCACAGTTAAGAGCCAAGTCCAAGTCAGTAATGTCTTTCCAGGAAAATAGTGCAATTTTCCTTAGTCACAATAATAATAGTTTGAGACATAATGTGGAATTGTATGGTTCTGAAAACCATGACTGTAATCTCAAGACAAATTAAGGGATAAGATTTCTGTGAGTAATTCAGTAGTTGATATTTGACCTTTTATTCAAAATAAATATAAAAGGAGCCTGCAAAATTGTTTTGTTCTTTTTTTTTTAAAGAGTTCTGATTTTTTTTTTTCTCATTTCAATGTTATATGGCAATCTGGACGAAGATTTCTCTACAGTTATATTGTAAGGCAGGTATACTTAGAAAAGATTTATCTCACTTTTGGCTATTACTGGGCAATAAGTGGAATAATGTATTCACAAACGTGATTGCTAAATCCAGCAAATTGATTCAGCCATGTTTGTACCAGACTTCCTTTGCTTTTCCATGTACTTTGGAGATGCTGCCTTTTGTTACGATAAATGTTTAGGTAAGAACTATTTATGTAAGTATGAATGTATTAGCATACCAACAGAAGTGTTTACATGCAAACAAGTATATACAAACAAGTATGTATATAAGAAGCGCTTTCCTCCTCTTTTTACCCTTTTCCTACTCTTTTTTTCATTTACAAGAGTGAAATGAGAGTTAAATCTGTAAGGCAGCAATAAATCTGATTGTTCTTTTCATATTTGCTAGTCTAAAATCTAGCGCTAATGTACATATTTAAATGTGATCCAAAGTCCAGAATTTGAAAGACTCATTACTGTCCATGGGATTTGAATCATTTACTGGCTGAAATATTTGTTATGTCTCAATGTGACAAAAAGTACAAACTGCAGTACTGTTCTCAAATAATAGAGGGGCATTTCTGAATGGTAGATTCATGAGCCCAGTTGCTTCTTGAATAATTAGGAAAATTAAAACATTTCTAGAGAATGTACAGGCAATTCGCAGACAGTCTGCTACCTGCAAAAAGACAGATAAGTGTAACAAAAATTAATAAAGTCACCGTGTTGAATGCTGACGTCCAGTAACAATAGCTTAAGACTTTTTGTGTGACATTTGGACAGAGACAGTTCTATTCCTGGCATTCCTAATTACCAATTTGGGAAAAAAACAGAAGAGAATTTTTGTAGTGCTGGGACATGAAACCAGTCAGCAACAGCGCCATTTATTGCAAATAGATATGCAGAAATTTCAATTGGTGGTAAAAGAGCTCCATGATGATTATCAGGACAGATTTTCAGCTCCCCTTTTGGACAGATTTTTCTTTGTGCGTATATTAACTCACACTAGGATTTGGTGAGCTGGAAAATCCATGGATTAGGAAAGCAACCACTTAATGCATGGATTTATTTACACAAAGACCACTTCAGGTACTTTTTATGTAGGTAAAAGGCAGTGCAAGGTCATGGTATGTGAGCGAACCTCTGGAAGAATTAGTTACTTAAACTAAGCAATAGTTTTTGAATCCAAAAATAGAAGCATTTGCCCAGCGTTAGGAAATATCAAAGCAAAGCCTCTTTCTGATGCAACTGAACTCGGGGGCCAAACTGAGCCATCATGTCAATAGGAATTGCCCCTTCATATTTCAAAGAGAAAGTGTTTGTTATTAAATCTTTGTAAAAGTAGACATTGTACTGAAATCATCACTGAGAAACCCAGCACTGTAATGGAAATATTGATGAAAACATGCCCATTTTAACATGGGATGTTTTATATTAGCATGCAATCTAATTAGGTTCACATGTGATAGATGATTTCTAAATTGAGGCAATTCCCCACCCACAGAATTAACATAAATTTTTGCCTCAGAGGTGAACTGAAATGAGAAGGAACATTAAAGCTGCTAATGTGCTCAGCTATTTCCTTGCTGAACACTATCAGGAAACCAATAATAATAAAATAAACCTGGAAAACCATTCACGCATCCGGAAGTCCCCCACTTATTTTGTTCCGGAAAATGCAAAATGCAGTGCTTTCCATCCTGCTTTATGTCTGTCTTGACGAGGTAAGACTCTGGCTTTTTTTTTTTTTTTTTTTTTTTTTTTTTAACTTCAGTTGTGTCACTTGCTATTAGATATTTCACTCTGGTGATTTGAAATGCATTTGGAGAAACTATTTTCTGTACATCTGTATGCATATGCTTGCACAGAGGGAAATGCATGTAAATGAGGAAGTATTTGCACTGATTATAGCAATTAAATCAAAAATACAGAGGAGAAGAAGAATTAAACTGCATGTGACATTGCTATGAAAGGATTACAGTGTCAAAAGGGAAGGACATAAATTACAGTATTCCCACATAACTTAAGAAAAGAAAAAGCAAGCACATTATTATTGATAGTTTCTGGTTTACACACAGATGCACAGACATGCACATGCACACACATATTGTAACTTATTTTACAGCTTGAAACCAGCAAATAAAATCCAAAAATACACTGTGTAAATTTGACTGCAAAAATGAGTCCAGAAAGCAAATGGGCTACTTGGGAGATTGTACTTCTTGCACTTTATACATTATTTCCACCTGCCCCCAAATACCAAGTTATTTTACTTTAAGGACCTCTTATTTGTATCAAAGTTGTTACCAGGCAGTTAAACAATAAATATTTATGATCTGGAAACAAGGAAAATCTCAGTGTTTGACAGAAAGAGGCATCCAGTTCAAATTACTTAATTCCTGCACCTCCTGTAAGTATCCACTGCAAATATCCTCAGTCACTGACACTAATCTGGAAGATATTCGTGGTTCACCTTTTTAACCTTGACAGTAAAAGCTAAATCTCGGAGCCAACATATGTGTCCAGGTTGGGGGTCTAGTGCTGTTAAAGTCATAGTACCTACCTGAGTTTTACTTTTTGCCATGATTAATAACAATTATCTGAGCAATAAGAATATTGTGTCTGAACATACAGGGGCCTATTTGGAGTGTAAGAGAATCCACCTTATATTTTCAGTTGAAAGCCTTCCTCAGATTTTCTAAAAGAACCTCAGCAAGACAAATGCTTTTCCAAGAAAATCATTTATCAAAAGTAAATAATGCCATTGTGATTGACACCCACTATTTAACTTATTTACTTTGTTAAAGAATCTATTTCTCATGCCTAGTATTGTGTCAGAAACTTCTGTACACCCATAGAGACTGATAAAATAGAACGTCAAATAATTGCAAGACCCAAGTCTACTGAGCATTTCCCCATAATTCTGAAAAGAATGGCATTCACATCAGTTCTGGGGTTGATGATCGTATAATAAGAAAGTCTATTTTTAAAAATCATCAAATTTGTTTTGCAAGGGAATCAGCAAAACACATCAGCAATGCCTGCTTCAGAAGAGGCTCACACTGGACAGATGAAACAGGACAGGAAGGAGCCTCTCTGGCAAAGAGCCCCACCTTCCTCAGCGAGTAATGGAGAAAAATCTGAGCAGCAAAATCTTGCAGAAAATTATTGAAAACAGTGTTTTCTTTTCAGTATGTCAGAGGATACACTTTAAAAGAGAAAAGAAATCATGGTGGCCTCTGTTGGCCTTTGTGGGAAGAGGGAATAACCATTGACAATCACAGAACTAGGAAACAATAATTCTTTTCAACAGTCGATCCATTTTCAACACTCATAACATTGAGCTCACTTGCAAACTTAACATGCAAGAGCAAATGGAAAATTCTGCCTCAGAATCTGTCTCTGAAAGAAAGAAATTCCTGATCCACCCCCATCCATTTCCATCCCAAATAGCTAAAGTAGACACGGTGAAAAATTCACACTGATCTTTCTGCTCTTTGGGTAAGGATATACATTTTTGCAAAAGAAATACTTGAGAAAAAACATTTCTCAATTTGTAGAAAGGGATGACAATTTTAAATACCTATAGCTGTCCATTCTTGCAGGTTACTATGGGTGGGGTAGATACTATGGGTTTTTTTCTTCTTGAGCACCAATGCTCTTTAATATTAGAAGCATAACCATCTGTAAGTTTTAAAGGTCACAAAGGAGGAATATGGGCCACAGTCACAGGGGAAACTCATCTTCTACATCTAGTAGGTCTTTATGTCTGTTTGGGGATCTGGGACACAAATAGTGGAGCTTACTTATAGCGAAGAATGACAGCTCTAGAGCCACCCCTTCTTGCCTTAGAAGACTTAATCTCAATCTATAGCACTGAGTTCATCTAGGTGATTTAGATAAATGATGCACCAGTCTTCAGATATTCTGTGAAAAGTTAGCTCTCGTATTAAGGCTTATATCATAGTTAAACATAGAGATTTTATTGAACCAAGAATTCCAGTAGTACAGGTATAATATTGAAGTTGACATATACATTAGCTTTGTGTTATTGATGTTGTGGCTTCTATTTCTTTGTACCTTGAATGTAATGTGAATATCAAATAGAATTTCAGCTGGCATCAAGTTTCCCAAATTGATCACAAGTTAAAAATCTAAATCTTAATTTATTTTTCTAGGTTTTCTGTCTTTGTGAATAAGATAGGCTGTTCTTCAGAAAGATGCTATATAGGAAGGTGGATGTACTAACAACCCTTTTACAGGGAAGAAAAGCAACCTAATTTTACTCACGCTTCCCAAACATGGATGGAAGCTCCTGTAATTCATAATAATCAAAATGTGATTAAAATACATCATGTTTCCCTTAAATTCTATTTCTACCTCAAATACAGGGGGTAATGAGCTAAAAAAAAAAAAAAAACTTCTGTCCAAACTTTTGTGTACTTAGAGAAGATAGAAGGAGAAATTCAGTGTTATGGTGTTATATGGATGGAAACAAAAATCCTACCACAGCCAAACAAACAAAAGTACAGGATATCAATCATACCCTCTAATTGTTAACTGCAAAAATAAGTTATCACAGGGCAACTATGCATATGTATATAGATATATATGCATGTATAAAATTAGACATATAACTATGTGAACTTCAGTACAGATTTTTTCCTCTTTAGTTATACTCCCTGTAGTGGAATTGAATAACAATAAAATAAAGTGTCTTAATGTGTATCTGACATTGTAAGACCCTTAATTTGCTAGGAGTATTATTCATACCGAAGAAATTTGATTCCCTGGTGTCATTGGTAATAAAGTAATAATAATACCTTTGCAAAAGGTACCATATAATACCTTTGCTGGTAGTAAGTCTGTGTAGTCTCACCTACTGGTTATTCGCAAAAGCCCAGGAGTAAAAAAGAACTCGTTTAATTTATCTCCAGAAGTACAAAGAACTCCATTTATATGAATAAGAATGCATGTATAATATAAGAAGCATCTTCCCAAACACTGAGGATATGTTTATTTTAAAATAATCTTCTCTCCTTAAAGGCCAGAAGACACACCTGTATTTGATACACACTCTGGCCAAAATGTCAAGATATGCATGTTGCCTGCAAGCGAGGAGCCCCTTGGTCCCCTGGGGTAAGCAAGCTTCACAGTTTCAGATTTCTTTGCCAAAGACATCTTGAATACTACCAGTTTAATATAGGAGCACTTTCCTAGGGCCCTGGACATTTGGGACGTCTCATTCTATGTTTTATAAAAACCTACCTAACATTCACATGTTGTGTTTGAAACAAATGTGTGTTGGACAGTGACACATACCTACAAATATTCTTCATTTTTCCTGCACACTTCTGACTTGAGATAAAGGGCTTGTTCATAACATGGAGTTTTATATTCTGAGGAAGCAGAATGTGTTCGCTTTTTGTATTAGAAAAGTTAGAATTCCTTTCTCATCATAATCTGTAATCTGACATGCTTATAAATACCCTGTCACACTCTGCCTTGCACATTCCTAATCTTCTGTTGATAGTCATATTGACTTCCATTTACACTGCCTCACTCATGCCCATTCATAGTGAATCAGGCTTTGTGCTTGGTTGGTCATGCTGAATGAAAACCATTCTTTGCCTCTCAGACTTTTATATTCATAACGATTCATATTTCTTTATTCATATTCTCTGCTTCACACATCCATTGTGTATTACCTCAAGATATTTCCAGCCTGTGTAGCCTTAAAAGTTTAAGACCTAATTTAGGGAAAAAAGCATTCATGAAACTGATATACTTAGGAAAAAATTCCACTTTCTGGATTTTCTTCTTTCTTGAAAAGAAAAATGGAAAGTCTTAGCGAACTAGAAAAAGCGTAGAAAAATGCTACAGTGGGATATTTGTTATGCTGCTCACCTAGGGCCAGTGGCTGATACCCTTATAATGAATAGTTCACCCCCTGAGTATGTATTGACTGAGTTGGTCTGCTCAAAGTATGCTGCATTACTCAGTGTGGTTAAGGCTGGCAAAGACTGCCACCCAAGCCTTTGGAGATTTGTAACTGAAAAATTAGTTTAAGTATGCCAAGATTATATAGTCTGATTGCTAGCCTTACATTGGGGAGTGAGGGGGGACTTGTTTTAAACAGAGAGATCACTTCTGCTTTAAGGAGTTTTTTGACACTTATGGGCCAGGCGTAAGATACACTATAATACACAGGAGCTGATATTTTTGGCAGTATACAGTTGATATAAAAATACCAAGACAGATTCCCTCTCCCTTCCTGTCTTAATAGCACTTTCCTGGCACTCTCTGGTATTTGTGATATACTCAGAGTTGAGTGGTACCGTGCATGACAAAAGGCTTCCAAATATGATACCATATTACCTTTGTATTCGTTATTTGGTTTGCTATTTGCGAGATGTATATTTCAATTACAATGCAAGAAAGACTATACTGAACATATGTGCTATATTATTAATTTATAAACTTCAATGTATTTGAGAAGAGGTTTATATGTTTTGCAACTTTGCATTTTCAGTAAAAGCATGCTACAGCTTATTTATCTTGGCTGTATTATAACCATCCATTTGTCTGTAAGATATAACAACTGCTTCATGCAGTTGATTTTCTTCTTATATGTAGGTGGGTTTTGTCTCAAATGATCTGCTTTCCGTTACCAGGATTGATATATAAAAATCTGATACAGTTCCTCAAATGGCGACAAAATTATCCTTTTTATGGAAATGACACAAAAATACTCTTCGACGTCAGATTTAATGCTCTGATCTTCCTCTGTCATTTTATTCTTTTTATTGCCTTACAGCACATGCCCCAGTAGATATTTCTTGCCTTTCACATCTGGATGAATCTAAAATACAGGCCAACGGACTAAAAAAGGGTGTAGTCTTATTAATGGAGGTAATTTGCAAACACAGTAGGAATTTGCTCAGGTTTACAGGGTAGAAATTTTATGACTCTTCTGTGGTAGAAGCAAGGTGTTCTTAGTCATTTTGAGAAAACAAAACAAAACAAAACAAAGCATAGTCCTGCTTTGTTTTCTCATCCAGGTAAAGGACATACTCACCATGTCTGAAATTTCTTCCTTTCATGGGGCACCAAGACAGGTACTGGCAGAAAGAAATCTCTGCCAGGAAAGGAGCATCCGAGTGATGTCCCCGCATCTGCTCCAGTGGCTCCCAGGGACTCTCTGTGGCCAACGTGAATTAGGAGAAAGTGCTAGAGCAATTTTATCATCTACTGGAGGAGGCAGCTGCCATGTGAACTTCCTAAACAAGTCAGGTTAATACTGCTCCCATAAATCACACTAAGTTAGGGGCCGCTGCTGTTTAAGCTATGCTGAACCCACCACACAGTGCGTGGGCACTTGTTGGTCACATACTTTTTGCTGTTATGTGAGAAGATCAAAATAACCCCATACTGTTCCATATTGAATAGCCACCATGAGAAGGACGATAGCAGTGAAACAGAGCATCATTTGGCACGTGACAATTTTAAATGCCTTTTAAAGCCTCTTAAAAATAAAACACCAGCTGTCAAGAGTCGGATTTAGGCAGCAGAGACTCAGTAGGTGTTTCAGGGGAAACACAGGGTATGCTCCTGGGGTGGCCCCTCACCTCTTACAGAGGCACAGAAAACTCCATGGGGGAGAGCAGGGAATAAGTCTATATTTAAAATATACATATATTGCCAGATCCCTAGCTAGTGTAAATCAATATGGCTTAATCTGTGCCCTGACAATGTAAAAAAAAATCTGAGGATCTCATCTGCTACTGTATCATACACCCATTCTTCATGGACTTGGAGTAACAGCAGTATCATAGTCCCCCAAAGTCCTTTGCTAATTGCTTGCTTAGAAGCTGAAAAGGGTTTGGGGTTTAGTTTGGCTGGCGAAGAAGGGGAGAGGGGGCTGTTTGACTGCTTGGGGGTTTTCCTTCCCCCAAAGTAAAGGCTGCAAACATGAAGCTGTCTATTACGCACTTCATAGCTCGTGTGGTTCAAAATTTTTTAACCAAATGTGTACTGTCAAGCAATTTCAGTGGCTCCCAGAAGAGAGCAATATAACTACCTGGTATGAATAATGTTTGTAAATATGAGTAATAGCACTTCCTGAAAAACAATGTCTTTTTCTGTATATGTCTTTTTATTACCTGCAGCTCTTTCATCAGCCAACATTTGCTCTTTGATTCAAGCTCTTTCCTTTTTCCCATGCTAATAGCTGTTAACACTGAACCTGCCTGTTACAGTTCAGGCTGTAAACAGCATAGAAATATTCAGCGTTGCTGGTGCCAAGAATCTTTAATGTAGTCCCAGACTTTAAAGGGTACGTTCAAATAAATAGGAGATCGGCCTTCTGTCATGTTTCAGCTTGACATTCCTGAGGCAGCACAAATAACCTGCTCGGTAAAGTGTAAAAAAGCATTGAAGCAACAGATGAAAAGTTTGTTTTCTGTAGTTCTGCTTAGGAAAAATAGAATATATTTTCATGATTGTGCTGGTTTTGGCTGGGATAGAGTTAATTTTCTTCATAGTAGCTAGTAGGGGGCTGTGTTTTGGATTTGTGCTGGAAACAGTGTTGATAACACAAGGATGTTTTCGTTACTGCTGAGCAGTGCTTACACAGAGTCAAGGCCTTTTCTGCCTCTCACCCCACCCCACCAGCGAGCAGGCTGGGGGTGCACAAGGAGCTGGGAGGGGACACAGCTGGGACAGCTGACCCCAACTGACCAAGGGGATATTCTGCACCATATGGCATCATGCTCAATATATAAAGCTGGGGGAAGAAGGGATGGGGGAGTGTTCAGAGTGATGGTATTTGTCTTCCCAAGTAACCATTATGTGTGATGGAGCCCTGCCTTCCTGGAGATGGCTGCACACCTGCCTGCCCATGGGAAGTAGTGAATGAATTCCTTGTCATGCTTTGCTTGTGTGCACAGCTTTTGCTTTACTTTTACCCTTCCGATTCTCTCCCCCATCGCTCCCAATGTAGTCTTAAGATGGTGCTGTTCTTATTGCTCAGGTTCAGCTGCCATATGCATGTTGTGTCAGAGATCAGAGGTACTAAAAATTAAATCGGCCATCTCTAAATGAGGCATTCTGGATATCCAACTGTTTGTAGAACATGAGGACTTCTCTGTATCTTTGGGTCTGTGAATCTGAATTTTGTCTAAACCATAGTAACTTCATTCGTTTGAATCAGAGGCTCACCTTGAATAAATTCATACCAACAAATTCAGCAATGTGTAAATGTTTATCACCTATAGAGGTTTATTTAATAGACTAGACTTAGATCCACTCACTCATTCTACATTCAGTAATATAGGCTTTAAAGGGCACCATGAACAAAGTCTGTTTGCCAAGAAAAGACCTATTAGTATAGATCTTAGAGTACAATACACTGAGCTGAAAAATTGCACTACCTGTACTTTTAGTTGATAGGTGGAAAGCCATTGCTATCTCTGTTTCGCATTGCATTGTCCTGATGGGTCACGATAATCCAGTCGCTGTGGAGTAAATGATGCAGCACTGCCAGAGTCTGGATCCCAGGTGAAGAAATCGGTACCTACAAACCCTGTAGCACAGGCCTTGATAAATGCCATCATAGTTGTGCAGAAGGAATTGTAGGGAGCTCTTTTGTTTGTTATCTGTGAGAATGTCAGCGACTCAATATTGTAGCTAGCCTATCTGGTCAGACAGTTTTTCTTGCTGTAATGGCACAGAGTAGTCCAAACAGGATGGCAAGTAGAACACATGCATACAAATAGCTCCCCGCTGCATGCAAGGGCTATTTGTGAACATGTGGGACTTTCTGGTAAGTCATTAGATACTTTATTCCGATATAACTTACTCCGGCATTTAGGATCAACTGGCTTTTCTATTGAAGCAGATATTTGCTAGTTCTCAACTGACACAGAGGGAATGAGATGTTGAGTTTTGTGTGCTAGAAAAATGAGTGCAATAGCGTAGATGATCTGGTTAATAGGACGCTCCTTGTTCTCTAAGTATGCTCAATATCATAGTTTCCAAGCAAATATTCATTAATATTAATTAAGGTATCCTCATCTCAACTCCTGCGAAGTAGGAAAGTTTGATCTCTATCTCACACAAGTCACTATAAATATTTTTAAAGCCTCAGAGCTGCAGTCTCTCATTACTAACTCCAAAACAGTCCTTCTTTCTCCTGCCCCAGGTTCCTCTGTTCTTTGGTGCCTTATTATTCTACCTTCCAACTTTATTTTGTCTGCAGTTTATCTATTACTCTTTTGTTAATCTGATACTTGGGAATACAGCATGCTACTGAAAAGGAATGAATATATAAATATGCATTTTATTTCTTCATTTATCAGACGTTAAATACTGTATTGATATTATATTTGTAGTACTTTAGATTCTATTTCTAAATTAATTAGGCATTACTCTAGCAGGTCACTGAAAGTAAGTTCCATTGTGCGCATTTTAGTAAAAAATATTTGACTGCTGAAGATTATGTTTCATGAGCATTCAACACATTAATTCACAGAATACCTCACTATGGAATCCTAACGTGGTGTGCGTTAATGAAGTTCCTATTTCCACACAAGTACAAACAGGCTGCAGTTTATACCTAGCCATAAATATACGCACATATATTTATGATATTAACAAAATGTGTGTATATGAACAAAATATATATATATGAAAAATCTTTGTACCTATACATATTTTACAATATATTTTATACATCATTTTATATATGGTATATATTATGCATACTATACAGCAATAAATACATTACGTACAGAAATAAACTCTACATATGCACACGTACATATTATATACACCACACACACCTTATGCAAATGTATATACCTCATGTATTCATACATATTAACATGAGTATCACTTTTCTATCATTGTTAATTAGGATTTATAGTGATAATGTTGACAGACCCTTAACAAATAAAACATGACAGGCATTGCAGTTTTGGGCAATTATACTACACCTCAGGTGGTGTTAGCTGGCACTAAGCCAAATGACTATAATCACACAAGAACTCCAATAATTTCTCTGCAATGTTTTAACTTGAGTGTCTTGTTGCTATTTTGAAATGCTATGAGACACATAAAAATGAGGAAGAGAAAAGTTTCTGTCCAGACTTACTGGGGATGTGGTCATGGGAATGACATCAACGATGTCAGACAGTCAAAGTTCAAATGCGTTCTGAGCTGTAAGCTTTTCATTTAATTATAGCAGTATTAATAGATGTCACTGTAGTTTATATCTTTTTTTGTGTGAGCTGTGCAACAGAACAGATTGTCTAAAAAGTGGATGATTTTGTTTTTTTACAGGCAAAAGTAAATTCAGACAAGATGTGGAAGAGCTCTTTCATCAGATCGAAACATCTGTAACATTAGCATCAATCAGGTACAATTTCTATACAATTCATTTTCCATTTTTGAATATGATGTTTCTGGACCAAGTGTTTACACACTACTTTGGAAGGCCACTGCTTTTAAAAAGTACTTTAAAGTGACTTTGCAAAACATATGACTGCCCAAGACAATTTTGATATGGGGTTACATTTTTTGTAATTTTTGTAATCATTCTGGGAAAAAGAAAAAGTTCATGTGTTATACAGACCCAGTTCCACAAAAGGAAACATAAAGCAGAATCTCAGCAGAGTGGGGATGGCTGCTAGAGCTTAAGCCTCAAAATCCCTCACAAAGTGCGTTCGTCCTCACTTCCACAGATACTTAATAATCTTGCACATGCCCAGAAATGTACCAGTATAGCAAGGCTTTGTAAGGAAGGATCAGTTTTTCCTTTAGACTGAGGAAATCCAGGGATATCTGCCATCCCTCCTGACGCTGACCTTCCCTCCTGTAAGAAGTAGGTTCAGGTGTCGCGCTCAACTCCTAAGCTGGAAGCTGTGTCAGTTTTTGAAGAACAGTGACTTCCTTTCAGTCACAGAGCGGGAGCACTCCCTAGCAAGTAATACCTGTGCTACAGACTGATTGCCAAAGATTGTGCCACGTCAGGTTTAAAATCAATCAGCTCTGCCTCTCTCCATCTGCGTGCCCCAATTGCTGGGCTGCAGCCCCGCATCAGTGGCTGCGGTCACATTCCCGTTTGGAGACATATGCATTTCCTCTCTCACAACGTCATTTCTCTATGCATGTTGAACCTCCTCATGCCCCTGTCGTTCCTGTTCACAGATGACAGATTACTGCACTTTCTTAGGGAAACAGCTGTATTCTAAAACCCAGCTGTAATCCTGTATATAAAACACACTGATGAAATAGCAGATTAGAACTGGGCCAACAAAGATATCAATCAGAATAGTTATTATGTGCCAATTACTTTGTTTGGTAATTAACTAATACCTAATGAATTTCCTCATAGCTGTTTCCTTTAAAGCCAATTAAATGCTTGAACAGACCTTCCATGTTTAATAAACTAATAAGAATGATTCATTTATAGCATATGCATTTTTGAATAATTACCAAGCAGCTGTTCTTATCTCCAGTATTTTTATTAAACCTCAGCAATCAGTTTTAACAATAATTCAGTATTTAAAATGCATGAACTTGAAAACTTGGCTATATTAATTTGCGTTGCTTCTTTGGAATAATTTTATTTTGGTACACACTGTGATTTGTCAACACACATAGACTTTAATTTTAGTTGCTGGTAATAAGTTACTTAGAACTTGAAATTCCATTGTCCTGCAATATAATTATTTTCTTATCTGTAAAATGTTACCATTTGGTTAAGTACCAGACGCAAACACCACAAAACCCAATATTGATTCTGCACAAGGGTTCCTCCAGCCTAGTATTATTTTCCAACAGCGGTCATGAGCAAACACCTAGCGAGAAAACTACGTTCCAGGTGCACATCCAATTTCCACAAGAGCCCATGCAAGGTAGGCATCCATGCTATCCCATGCCACCCCTTCTTTGGACTCGGCTCCTCCACACCTCTGTGTTATGGTTCTTGGTTCTTGCTTCGGAAGGGACAGTGTACCTTTCATCTCAATCCACTTTCTTCTTGCCACACCTGATTCGGCAGATCTCTGCCCTTTCCCCTGCCAGCCTTTGCCCTTTCAGGCTGACCACGCTAAGCCTACCCAGCTACTCAAAGTAGCGCTTAGCAGTGTGTATGTCACCCCCACAAAATGCACAGCAATGCCCCGTCTATACCTCAGTTTCCTTGTTTGTGAGGGGAGAACAACTGTACCTACCCACCTTTTCCAAGCACTTTGATATGTATGAAAGAATACTGATCCGATCCACTTACACTTTCAAATGCAAAATTATTATTATTAATGCTAAAATGAAAACAGTGAGCCTTAATTTATTTCTACTTCTTTGGATCATTTAATTAGTGTGGTAATAAGAAAAAAATCAATATAGCTTCATATAGTAGATGCTAAATGTTATATTTGTCTTAGAACTAACATTTTTAAAAGTCAGTTTGGCAAATAAACAGGTGTGCAAAGCATGAAAATGCATAGAAAATAATGACACGGGTTAGGGCAATACAGGATCATAACACCAGGCACTAGAGAATGCATGTTTACTCTTTTCAGAATAAAACCTCTAGATTTGCTAGAACTAAAAATGAATATATGAGATGTTCTACTTTTTGTGCTTCCTGAAGGCAAAGGATAGTTTTCTGTGGACACAGTGAGGAGGACTCTTAAATAAATAAATAAGAGAAAATTAAGTCACAAACAGATCAGCTCAGGTTCCTGTCTTATTAAAATCAAATGAGTTTGGATAATGTGTTTTTCTTCTTGCTAGACGATCAGTGCTGTGCAGTCTGTGATTTGTCCTCTGAAAGAAGGATCACTAACAGGAGCCCATTAGGTCATCGACAATCTGTTCGCAGAGAGGTTCAGTGCTGGGAACTAACCTGAGCTGACACGAGGACAGCTGTGGGTCCTGACAAGTGGATGGCATGCACAGACCGTCTCGAGCACGGACAAAACCACAGGCTTTATGTATTTCTGATCGGATGGTGTACTCATCCTCGTGTAGAGACATGCAAGGTAACAAATATCAACACATGCTTCAAAGTGCTTGCTGAGACGCAGAATGAAGGGATGACTGACAGAAGCTAGAGCGAAAAAATAATTCAAGTTATCATTATTTTTCTTCTTTTTGCCTAAGTGAACTATGTAATGATGCAGAAAGACTAATTAAGTTAATGCACTGTCTCCAGGAATTTTCAGATACTGCAGATGCCAAAGTTTGTCCTTCATTATACAATTTAGGATTTCAAGGATGTGTCTTATATTATAGGAGCTATCCAGTCCTTGTTGTCCTAGCAAATCTACCATTCTTAAAATATGTATTTTGATCTTGGCAGTCAATTGTTTTTATGATTTATCTAATCAATGGCTGAACGAAATATGCTGTTTAGTGTAAGTGTCAGGTTTTAAATACATGTCTAGTACAGCAGGAATAGCCTGTAGCCATAGATATGGCCTGATTTCTACTGAAAAGAATTAATTTTGCAAAATAAATTCCCTCAACATTCTTTCCTTCCCATTTTCCAAGTTTAACTCCCGTTCCTTCAAACAATCTTAACATCCTCTAATATAAATTCATATAACTATAAAAATTATGTATACAGTCTAAGTCAGGACCCTAAGTTAGGACCCTGTATTGTCAGTAAAAAGATACAGGAATCTTCAGGAGAAAATTCATCCCATCCACCTTTAACAGGTATCTTTAAGTGATACTTCATGCTTCATCGCTTGATCATGCCCACTTTTCTTTGTTATGTATAGGAATTGGCCTGGCCTAAACAAGTGGCTCAGAGAACAATATCTAACTTTCAGACATCAGATGAATCACTTGGTCCCTTTTCCTTCTATAACATACGTATGTCTGACATTTCAGGAAAAGTGGGGAGCATCTAAAGCAGGTATTTATACTGTTTTATGCTTTGTAACAATTATTCCTACTACTGGGTTTGGTATTTCATGTGAAATTAGTATAGATCCATTAGAAAGCACATTGATTCTTGCAGTGGATGGAAGTCTAACAAATCCTATTCTCAACTAACTACTTTGGGGAAGCCTCACTTTAAAAGAAGTTAATAAACCAGTAATATCAACAGCAGCGAACAGTAGGCTAACTACAGTAGGAGCCCGGGTTTCTTACACGCTTTCTCTAATCAAAAGGAGCAAATTATTTTTTGAGTTGTGCAAAATGTAATTTAATTGGCTGCCTAAAAGTTGTGTAGACTGAGAGAAATGTAAAATTAATCCAAACCCTGTTTTAAAAAATGTACAAAGAATGTAATACATTGTTATGTTCCCTGAGTGATGAAGCTCAAATCCTTCTTCCTTTTTAGAGCCCACAGCAGGGAGTAAGGGAGAGGAAAAGATGCTTGTAGTTATTACACATAGAAACACTCAAATTGATTATTTGCTTGGCTCCTGGAGCCACTTGGCTAAACCGGGAAGGAAACGTACTCTGTCATGCACCCCGCGGTCCCTCATCTCCCAGTCACCCAGACTGAGGACCCGTCCAGACAGGCTCAGGCATCACAGTTCCTTCCACGCCTGGCATAACAAAGAGCAGGTTTAAGCACAGATCTTGCCTCAGGTTGGAGTTAAGATGCAACAGTGAAACACCCTTGGAGCTGTAAGCTGAGTGTTTCGGTCCTCCAGTTTAGAGTCTAATCTCCTCAGTCACTCAGGGGCAGTTCAGAAACACGGAAATGCCAAAATCATCAGTGCTTCTTGTCTGGTATTAATCCTAATCATAGCCTGTCATTTCAGGAGCTCATGGTTTTGTTGGGTTTTTCTCACACAAGAGGTAAATTTTTTATTCTATGTTTTTGCCAGCAAGACGACTGGAGAAGCCACTCCATTATTTTGTGATCTTGCTTTACTACTCTTCCCTAGCATTTTTATTGGTGAAAAAATAAATCACAAAACACAGAACAATGTCATCTTTGCTTAAAAACGTAGTTTAAGAACCAAAACTTCAACTTAGATCAATATGAGGGTTGTGTGTGTCCCAGGAGCATTAGTTATTGCAGGAGGATTAAAATAAGTGCACTGTAATGAAAGAATTCGCAAACCTCAACAATTTATGTAACAACAGAAGACATATTTTTTTATAAAGTTATTTGCCATTTATTAAAACTATCTGACTTTTTTTAGCATTTTAAATAGCAAAAATTTGTTTTCCCTTTCATTAGAAACAATCATCTCCCTTGAAAGGATGTCCATAATGATTGCAGTAAAATTCATCTTCATAAGAAACAACAGGTGGAAAGCACGGCTGTGCCGTAAGAAGAAAAATGGGTTTAGGCCTTTGCACCACTTAATATCTTTGTTTATTATTTTCTCTGGTATATGTTTAACTTGAATGTTTTATGATTGCATAGGAGATTTTATAGCACAGAACTTCTGCAAAGCCTTGCAGAGTACTAAGATGAAATGAGTTTCATTTAAGAATATCGAATATGAGACGCAGTGAAAAATGAATCATTCTCTCCTTATTTAATCTTTTTCTTCTGTGTCTACTCTATTCACTTCATTTTTTTCTCTTCTATATCACAGGTCTGTTTCTCTAAGTAGCAGTGTAAGTCTGTATGAAGTTGGGTGCTCTCATTTTTGTGAAAGAGAGCACAATAGAAAGCTTCAAATTCTGCTTCTTGCTCACGCCGCTAGAATCAAGTGCCCTCTTAATTTCCATTGTACTTTAAGCATGGCTTTGGTTTGTCGTCTGTCTGCCTTCGGTGCGGTAAGTGCTCTTTTGCCTGACATTTCCTTTGAGATTTTTTAAGCTTTTACTAAATGAATTATTACAGAACAATGAGGTTTCCAAAGTCACTGTATGGCACGACGGCTGTGTGGTGGGTTCGAGAGACCTGTGGATGCAATGATATGGTAACAGGATTGTTTTCCTATGTCACTGGGACTAGAAAAAGAGTTCAGCTTTCAAATTAAGCCTGTGAAAAGGCTACCTAATGACACACTTACCAAATAGGGGAAACAGATGGAAAAAAATCTAGTTTCCCTCGTGCAGTGAAAATGGAAACATCCCACGCTATCCGTCTCAGTACCCCTGGGATTAGACAGCCCTGTGTCTAATGAAAAGGTGGGGCAGGTGTCCAGGTTGTTTCTCTCTTTGTTACTTTCAAATTCCTTCAGGGTTTTTCATTTTTCGGGAGAGGAATTCCACCTTTTTCAGGCCGTAAGAAATGAAATGAAACTCACTGAACCTGCGGAGTGCAAGGAGTAGTTTCTGTGGCAACGATCCCCATTTGACAGCCCTCAGGACTTGCCTTTGCCTCCCATGACTTATTTACTGTTTCAGCAGCGCAGGTAGCAGAGGTGAGATCAGCAAGTAAGTTGCACAATGATCACTCATGATATAAAGTGCAGAAGTACAAGTATCAGAAAAGTTTATTTATGCAAAAAAAAGGAAAAATAAAGGATTAAAATAACATTCAGCTGATAATATTATTAAGTCATTCCATAAGGGACTGGTAAATTAGCGAACAGACTACAACACATGCTGCTCAAATAACCATTTTGCTGGTTTGAAGCATTATGTTTAGATTTTCTTAAATTAAAAATAATGACGGGCAGACTCAATTTTCTGCTTTACCTTCTTTCAATAATGTTTTCGTTCTGTATCTAGGCCAAGCACCTGCACACCTGTGCTGTTACTGTTTTATTTAATCTTACAAGTATATACCCCAGAATTACACATTCTATCTGATTAGAAATACGTAAAGCCCGTGTTTTGTCCGTGCTCGAGACGGTCTGTGCATGCCATCCACTTGTTAGGGCCCACAGCTGTTCTTGTGTCAGCTCAGGTTAGTTCCCAGCACTGAACCTCTCTGCGAACAGATTGGCAATGACCTAATGGGCTCCTGTTAGTGATCCTTCTTTCAGAGGACAAATTGATGGTTGCAATGCTGTTGTGTTTTGTTTTTTTTTTTTTGGCGGGGGGGGGGGGGGCATGTAGACACAGACATTATCAAAGTTGGTCTGATAAATCCAGCAATCTGAGCTGAACTTATTCAGCCTTAATTTCCTCTTAATTAGAGTTGCTTCAGGTACCTTCTAAAGCAAATAAAAATAGATACTTACAGGTGGTAAATTGTGTTTCATTGGTGCCTTCCAACAAGTAGGAGGAATAAGAGTCTAATTAGTGAATTTTATCATAGCCTAAAACAATAATGATATTAAAGAACATTCCACATAAGCATGTAGCTTTAGATCATTACAAAGCTGTCCTCATTAAATAACAATGTTGGTTATTACCGAAATTGCAAAGAAATTATATGCTGACACAATATGAAAACCACTGTGGTAATTTCAAAGTAACTCTAGCTTTATTTATTTATTTGTTTATTTATTTATTTATTTTAAGAATTGCACAGTGCAAGTTGATCTGGAGAAGGGGTGAGTTCCACCTTCCCATCACAGAATGCATCAACTGACCATCAAGTGACAAATAATGGTATCACCTTGATAACTGGCTGTCCTAGCATCATCTTTCCACAACCATTTAGCACAGGCGTTAATAGCACACCAGTAGAATCTTCAGTTACTAGAGAGATGTATTTCAAAAGCTGTTATGAACTGTAGCATAAGAGAAGAAATCCTACTAGTCATGATAGACACAGGTAAGGGATCAACTTTTGGAGTTGTAAGTATGGTTTTGATAACAAGGGAATACGAAGTCCTGACTGGGGCACTAAAACGAGGATGAATTATGAGCCAAATGACCGAGAAGCCCAATTCTACTTTTGCAGAGTATTTAGGTGCCTATGAAAGTGTTTTTATAGGTGTGTAGCTACCCAGTGGTATCAATCCGAACCCGACAGGTTCGGGACTCCTTTAACAATTGTGTGTTTGGTGTAAGATGGTTATCTGGGATGCTTCATGTTCAAAGGAATCTCAAAATTCACAGTGAGGCAATGAATGAGTTGTATGAGCTACTGGAGGTTTCTATTCTCATTGACTCTAAAGAAAAATTAGCTGAATGGCTAAGTCCAGTCCTGGATCCTGAGAAAAGTCAGGTAGGTGAGACTGATGGAGGTCTGTTGTCACTGGCATCAGTCTGTGATGTGTTTTTAATTTTAAAAAATGGAATCCCGTCTTCTGCCTATTGCAGGTAGGAATGCATATTCTGTGCTTGAAATACCAACTACTCATCACTGAACAATAAGGCGTTATGAATATTCTTTTGTTATTTTCTTTATCTAACATTCTCTTAGGCTAATGAAATATGCTCACTATCCCCTCTTTGGGTTTACTTAATTTGGATAAAGTTATAGGAAAAAGAAATACATGAAGAGTGTTGCTAAAAATAGAAAACAACTTTCTGTTAGCTCCTTTCATAGATTTAAATGCAGACGTATTTTACACATTCATAGACATATAAATAGGTACCTCTTTCATTCATAGCCCTTTGAAGTTTATCACCAAAAGAGAATTTGTTACATACAGATGTTTCATTCTGATTCCTGATGTTTAATCAATCCACATTGTCTTTGGAGATATAGTTGTGAAGAGTGTGGCCAGCAGGTCGAGGGAGGTGATTCTGCCCCTCTACTCCGCTCTGGTGAGACCCCACCTGGAGTGCTGCGTCCGGCTCTGGGGCCCCCAACATAAGACGGACATGGACCTGTTGGAGCAAGTTCAGAGGAGGGCCACGAAGATGATCAGAGGGCTGGAGCACCTCTGCTATGTGGACAGGCTGAGAGAGCTGGAGTTGTTCAGCCTGGAGAAGAGAAGGCTCCAAGGGGACTTTAGAGCAGCCTTCCAGCACCTCAAGAGGGCCTACAAGAAAGACGGAGAGGAACTTTTTACAAGGGCAGGTAATGACAGAACAAGGGGTAATGGCTTTAAACTGAAAGAGAGTAGATTTAGATTAGATGTAAGGAAGAAATTCTTCACTACGAGGGTGGTGAGGCACGGGAACAGGTTGCCCAGAGGAGTTGTGGATGCCCCATCCCTGGGAGTGTTCGAGGCCAGGTTGGATGGGGCTTTGAGCAACCTGGTCTAGTGGAAGGTGTCCCTGCCCATGGCAGGGGGGTTGGAACTAGGTGATCTTTAAGGTCCCTTCCAACCCAAACCATTCTATGATTCCATGTTTCTATGATTTTTCACAGAAACTTTAATTACAATGACTATTCCAGACTGGACTGAAAAATTAATAACAGGAAAAAAATTATGTATTGGTATTTAGTATAATCTTTGACATTTCAAGAGCTGGAGAGAGCCTGCAAAGGATTTGAAAGCTGGTTGAATAAGTCCCTGGTTGAGCTGGTTCCAGCCCTGAATGACTGACTTCTATCTTCTATTTATTATCTTTGCAGGATATTCATCTTGCTTTTGGCATTGTGTTTATCTGATTGTTTCAGGCAAAATTAGATTACTGACCTCACCACTTAGAGTTTTGTTTTATTCTCAATAGAAAACAGATCAAACTCATATAAAGGATCAGCAATGAAGTTGGCACTGGGGGAATTTCTGCCGTGCCCCCCCCCCTTTTATTTCTTTGGTGAAACAGTTTTTACTAAGTTATGGGATATGAGTGAAAATTGAAAGCTTGGTGAAACAATGCAGCTATTTCCTCAGAAAGAGGAGAGGAAAAATGTGCAGCTATTTCCCTTACTGTACATTAATCTGCTGTTGAAACTTGTGTCTTTGAAAAGGAAAAACTGATTATTTTATAAATACAGCAAGATCTTGGTTTTGGAGTTGAGACAGTCTACATATTGTCTGGGAAGCAAGACTTATATGTACAGCATAAAACGATTAATAGAATTAAGTGAATTGTGAATGGAATCATTGAAATAATTAGAATAGAACAGTGCTTCTTTAGTCTTTTCTCATGAGTACTACTGAGCTACTCATATACAAGCACACCTGAAAATATAGCTTATTTGGAAGTATTGCCATGGTAAATCAAATCCAGATTTCCTGTTTCTGTAAGTGTCCAGATTGGATGGTTCAGAAAGAAGCATGAGGAAGCAAAAGCAACTGTGTGATGATCTTTACCTGTGCGATGTCTTCCTCATACCAATTAGCCCCAAATTGCCTTAGATCCTGAGACACTACAAACAAAATCACATTGGCAGATAACTGTTGATGACTAAAAGGAGAGCAGTAGTAGTATCTCAAAATCAAGAAGAAAACAAAAACCCCATTTAATTCTTTCTTTTTCTTTTCTCATCCCTCTAATGATGGATGTTGGCTGAGTGCTTTCAGCATTAAATTACGCATCACATGCTCTGATCAAATGCAAATTCCTCTTCTGCATATCACCTACAGCAGAACTGTCTCATCTAGAGCTGAGGTTCCTCAGCAGATACATGCATCCTACGGCAGTGGCAACAGAAACACAGATAGATAAAAACCTGACTGCTAAGGGTGTAAACTATTTCACTGCAAATCACTTTAGCAGAAACATTTAGCTAATGTGCTAATCTCACAGTTTTCATCCCCTGCCCTTCTTCCTGACGTGCCAGCCATCCAGCCTTCTCCTGACAACATAAGCTGTGAGTGTAGCCGGTACAAATGAGCATAGCATGGAGACAATGTCTCTACAAGTATGGAGACAAGGAAGGAACTGAAATTTCTTTGATGTCAAGGAGTCTTTGAGTATGACAGAACTAGCTGTGTCAGTAACGTCTCACCAGCCAGTAAACAGCCTTCACATTTTTGTGCTAACACAAATAACACTGAGATTTCTTAACTGTTTGTGTTATTCAGCATCATCTAATTAAAGGCTTTTCTGAAGCGTTGGCTAAATTACTTTTTGTTGTCTTCAGAATAAGGAGCCATGATCAATGTATTCCAGCTATGGATGGGGAGGTAAGCAAGCAGAGCTGCAATGGAAAGCCAGTGTAAGAGAATTTATTGAATTATTGAATAAATTCCCCATGAGACATGAGAAGCTGGGAGTAGCAAAAATTGCTTCTAAGGAAGACACTTTCAATCTCTATACCTGCCCTCCAAAGGAGTTAATACACTTCCAAACCTACCTTTCCAGAGCTCAGCAGAGATCTAGCCATTTCCCAGCCCTAGCCTGCTACCCTCAGCTACGTACTTTGCTCAGATATATTTAGAACTGGCCCAGATTCAAGGTTATAATTAACTCAACACATTTGTACAGTTTGCATTGTTTAAATAAAGCTACCTGGAATTTTCAGGTGCCTTCATGCCGAATCCACTGAAAGGTCACAGTTGTTTATCCCACATAGACAGGTGATGATTAACTTCTTTAGTCTCATGGAGGCCAGTTCACAGAAAATGAAAACTGCATAAAATAATAACGACTGATCACTGCTATTTTGTTTTCACAAATACTTCATTTATCTAATTTTAATGATATAAGAATTTGTAGAAAATGAATTTAAAATCCCAACATACAAAGTCCATGGAAACCAGCTTCTAAATTCCTACGTGCCAAGGAGTGATGCCAAAAGGGCTTCAAAAGTCATCTAGGAAAAAAATAAAAACAATCCACAAATAACTAGTGCATCCAATATAAAATATGTAATATAGACTAAAAACTAAAAAAACCCCTCACATTACAAAATAAAATTGAAAGTATATCATGCAACATGAACAGAGCAAGTTTAATTAGTATAGAGCATTAATTTATTTAAGGATACCCCACAATATCCTTGTCAATATGTTAAACGAGTTATTGAGAGCAGTACCTATGAATTGTGTTTTGAGCCTAGGCCCAAGCCTATACTTTAATCCAAATTCACTTCACATTAACACAGTATGGGGACAAGTCCAAGTTCATATACAGGCATTAGGACTGAGAAACAAACATGTGTCCTTGCTAATCTTTGGTATAGACTCAAACCAGCAGCTTCCAGAAATTTTCCACCACTTAATCAATCTGTTCTTGCAGCAATATCTGTCCTTGATGGTGAGAATCAAAATACCTTGCTAGGGGAGCCCAAATATCACAGGAGGGATTTGCTGGCATGCTGATCGTCTCAGGCTGCCTTTGGCTGGCTGGACAGGAATCTCGCGTGGTAGCACCATGGCCAGCTCACTGAGAAAGGCAGAAGTCAATGAGTTAACCCCACGGCATCACCGTTTAGTATAACGGCACGACATACAATCTTGTTAATAAGCCATATCAAGCAACTGAAGCCAGCAAGAACCATCAGGGTTAAAGACCATTAATAAGTAGAATCCTAATACCTGCCTCTTCAGGAAATGCTTCGTTTGCTACGTTTCATCAGGAAGCCTCAGGCAAGCTTGCAAAGGTTCCTATCCTGTATTCGCCCATTTCTCAGACTTCTGCACCAACACCATAAACCCACCCTGCAAAGCTGATGGGCACTAAAAGGGAGAGAGAATTATTCAACTATGATTCTATGCAAACATCTGCAATATTACTGGCCACATTGCAAACAACGGCGTATGAACCTTCAGACTTGGAGCTTTTTGTGACTGTTCAAAATTGTACTTGGTCAAGCCTCTTGGCATTTTTTCTTGTATTTTAAATACAAGCTTCCACCTTTAGCATTGAGACTCTGACCTCAACCTTGCTTCTTGCTTCTTTATTTAATTAATTTTTCTCTATGCTCTTTCATTTCCTCAAGTATTGTAAACTGGGACATTTGCTGAATACATTTGAATTATTAGATTTCAAGTGCTTCATGATTTAAAGTCAGAAAAATTCTTTTACTAATTAGTAGTGCTTTTTTCTAAGAAATGTCACATAAATTGGAAGGAATACTTTTGCTAAATATCAGAGGAGTTTTCCTGATTCAGGTTAAGGACAAAAGTCTAGCTTATAATGTATTTGAACAAGAAGTACACAAAAGAAAGTAGGGTTTGTGTTTCAGATTTTTTTTCCCCACAATTGTGGATTAGTAAAGTACAACGAATAAGTACCACTTCAGTGATGTAAAACTCCTCATGAACACAGAAGGCACTCAAAGTGCTAAAAGCGGATACCAGGGGTGCAAGAGCCTTAGGACAGTAGTGCTGGAGACTTCAGTGACTCACAAGTGGGAAGCAAAGGACAAGACAGGTCGGAAAAGAGAAGTGATATGCCATTTGATTACAGTTACATATAGAAAGAGAAAGGATCACGGGTACAAATACATTCCTGGGTGAACCCATTGTGTTATTCTCGTAACTGGTGCTATTTCAGTGTACATTAGTCTCATGACAGAAAAGTTAAGCTTGGCTTTTTGTACGTTTACCACACCAAAGGACGCGGTACATACAAGTACTTACTGATGTCCCTGCAGCATTGTAACCATGACCAGGGTGATCTCATTTCTGAAGTGTTAGTACCAACTGCACCTGTGAAAGATACAAAAATGCCTATAAGTTTGATGATGAATAGCATGGAGCTGTTTTGAAATTGATGATCATTGATGACTTTTGTAGGCAGTCTCGTGACACTGTGTTCGTTCTCTTCAGAGCAGAACAAAAGATTAATTTACTACACCGTATCTTCATTAGTACATATCTATTTCTACCTATCTATATGTGCGTATGTATATATTTTCCCCTTCAGGAGTCAGGCACAGTGAAATCTTCACTCAACGCCCCAGAGCAAGTACTTAACATTTAGCAGTGCTAGTCCTGTCGAAGTTAATACAGCTTCTCAAATATTCTCTAGTGCATGTTTATTTAGCAGGTTTTCTGTGTCGCTGGCAAAAGGTCACTGTGTTACCAAACAGATCATGGTTAAAGGGCTTAGGAATAAAAACAAAACCAAAACCAGCAGTCCCAGTATCCCAATACTGGTTTTGGCCAGCTCTTCAGAGCTACAGTCTTCTCTTCATGCAGAAGGCTTTAGGGGTGCCCGTTGTCAGCCTTGGGACTCTAACAACCTGGTCAGCCAAGGGATGAAAAGCTTCTAGCCCATTAAATGGCTAAACTGTGCCACAAGACAATTACGGGGATTCTGCTCCTCCTGTTGTCATCGATCAGATTTCTCACTGATGGATTTCCTGTGATAGACTAGCAACAGGAAGAGAAGAACAGGAGATTTTTGCTAGAAACATGTTATAGTTTAAAAGTAAAGTGGGGAGAGGCAAAAGATACCGGAGAGGAAGAGCTGAAACTGACAAACTGTACTAGTTAAAGTTGCTAAGAGTTAGGAAAAACCAGTTAATTAGGTGGAAAAGGGGGAGTAAAGTTCCAGTTTTATCCACTTAATTAATTTCCACCGGTCCTCCGGGAGGTTTAGAGATTTAGTATTAAAGTTAGGGAAAGTGAAAAAAAGATATCTATCAGCAACTGCATCTAGACAGTTTTGACCAGGACATAGACCAAAAAAAAAAAAAATCCATGGCAAGGCGGAGTCAGTTTTATGAGAAAATCAATTAAAAAATAGATTTTGATATCTTTTGAAAATGGCAATCTTAATTTATGTGTATATTTCTCTTCTAACAGCTCCATGAACGACATCGTAGGGACTGACTCTGCTCCCCTTCTACTCTGGAACATCACAAGTGGAATGGTAACAGTATACGGCTATTCTCAATACAAGGAAAACAGACACATGCTGTTTGTATTTCTAATTCTTAATGCCAATTATATTTAACAGTAGTTGCTGTGCATTACCTGAAACCTTCAATAGTGTCCATCAGTACAACCAGTATCCAATACTATAAAAGGAATGGCGACAAAAAAAGAGATGAAAAATATCAAAGTTAGGGTCATGGCGCTGTATTTTCTATCCCTTTTCATTACCAGCTTTGTAATTTAGTATCCATTATTTATGCAATAAATGTAATTCTATAAAATGTGTCAATGCAGGATGTCCATCGCAGGCAGTGTGGCATGTTAAAGGACAATGTAGAAATGCACAATGCCCTTAAAATCTTATCATTAATGTTCTACATTTCCTGACTTTTCATCACTTTGACAACGTTACCTGAACATTCAGTTGGACTGAGCAAGCATTCAATTCATTAATTACATTATTACGTCCAGTATCAAGGAAAACATATTTCCAGAATTCAATTTCCTGCAAAGGAGGGCATTTGCCAAGTTTGAGACATGCTAATACTTGTGTTTAAAATATTTGCAAATGATTTTATGACCATTAATAACACTGCACTTCATCCACATGCAGATCACCCTCTGGAAAAAACCGCCATCTGTTCCTTTCAACAGTATTTTAATAGTATTTATATATGGCTCTAAGGAGGTCCTTCTGTAAGATTAAAATCTTAGATTTGTCATAAAATGGATTAATTTTTGTTGCCATTTTCAGATCTCATTATATTTTTGGCACAAAGTAAAATGGTTTTGTGTCATTTTCTGTTCTTTTTACAATTTTGTCACTGATAATGCTTTGTAAAGATAAATTTACATCAAGTATTGAGCCTTGTGATAATTCACTCTTACAGCAGGACAGCACTGATTAGAACTGCCAACTCCACAAAATCAGTTGACTCCTACTCATAAATATCACGGGAGGTGGTATAAGTATTGCTTGTTTCTCATGGTAATTTATGGGCAATTTGGAAAAAAAAAAAAAAGTTGTTTGTTATTTAACTTGAATGAGACCACATTTACTGATGCTTTAAATTCCTGAGATGGCTTCCATTTAAATAGAGTGCAAATATAAAAAAAAAAATTGCAACAATGCAGAAAAGTATAATTTATGTCCTTTTGCAATACTGAGCTGTGTAGCATTCAGAAGCCTCATAACACATAATAAGAAATTATTACCCTAATTTTACAGATAGAAATTTGGCCAAAGATGGTTGGAGTGACTGGGAGCACAGCTGGTTTTTGACAAAACTGTAATTCCTCCCATCCCCTTACCAGCAGTCGCTGCTGCTTCAGACCCGCCGAGGTAAACTGGCCGCAGGAGCGCTCCTACCAACTAGCCCGTAAGTCAGAGCAAACCAGGTTAGGAAAGACCTCCCTCCACTGCTACGTGAATTTGGTTCATTTTAGGTGCAATGACCTGAATCTGGAAGTGCCTCATCAACAAGCAATATGATAATGGGTAAGTATTTCAGGGCCAATTGTCTATTTGTTTCTCCTGGGTTTGTATCCTTTATATATGAGTATAATGCACATTTCTGGCAAATTTCAGTGACTTCTGGCCTCACCAGTCCCTGCAGGCGGTAATGTTTTAGCCCACCAAAAGCTGTAAACTGAAAAGGATGCCTACCCATGCTGCAAACTCACGTTAGCTATGCCCAGACTGTACGTCCACACAACTGAAAGCATCATGGTCCCCTTTCTCTTCATGCATGTGAGGTTCCTGGGGGACCCAAGACACATCAAACCGAGCTGGGACATTCACAGCGAGCATGATGAAATGTGGTAAACAACGTGTAGACATAGCTACAGACCAACTACTGCTCCACAGAACTGCTAACACTGCACAAGAGACACATGGAGGTTATATTCCCTTACTACACCGTTTTTCCAATAATATGGCTAATTCCTCTTTTGCAGGGAATTCTGAAAGTGTTTTCCTTGATAATAGACATAACAGCATAAATAATGAGTTGTTATTTATGCTGTGGAGCCCCTTGCGACAAGATGAGGTGGATGCTGAGAGGTTACATGGATCCAAGGGGAACTTGGACAAGTTCAAATTAAAATGTGATCGTGAAAGTCCTGGGCACCAAATGATAGGACTCTGGGAGAGTATTTGTGGGAGAGTTTCATATAAATTTTACCTGTTATTCTACTCTCTGCGAGTCTTCCCCTTTTAGCTGTATTTTGAGATACTATACGGGAGCAATGGTTGTGTCTGACCTAAAGCAGCTATTCTTACAATCTCATGTTCTGTTTTAGTCTCACTGTTTAGTGGTTATCATTCCTCAGATCCTTCCTGTTCATTACTTCTCTACTTCACGCACAAATCTGCTCAAAGAATAATTTTAAATTTCTGCTTACTCCCATTTCTCACTTCCTTAGGGAAAAAGAAAGCAGAGTGGGAGTCAAACACATTTAGCACAGATGCTGTCATAACAGAAGCTAAGCCATTTTGTCCTTGATTTGAGGTGAAGGAAAAAAAAAAAAAAGAAAAAAAAAAAGGGAAGCACTGAAAGACTTGCCTTTTTTGAAACCAAAAATAAGATCTAAGAGTAAAATTATCATTCAGCTTGAACAATTGAATGTCATAATTGAGACCCTCCCCAAAAAAGGTCTAACTTTTGAAACTCTGTAAACTCTCTCTGAGGACAACATATGGTGCTTAAAGTGCATTATGACTGAAGACAGCTAATATAAATAGAACTATTTGTGTAAAAAACCCTGTCAATGAAGTACTTCCAAACCAAAACAGCAATCGCTTTAGAAGAGCATTCCATGCTCTTCTTCAGCATGACCTTGTTAAACCCCTGAATATTTCAGTATTGGTACAGCTCGCATCCAAGTACAGTATTGCAAGGTACAGTGTAAAGCTATTAATGCAGATTACCAGCACAATAAGACGACAGGCAGGAAACAGTTGAAAAATATTACACCTGGATTTAAAATGCCACAACCCATTGCCTTATATATGCCTATAAAATACTAAATTAAAGGTGCATGCTTAAGGGGTAGCTTTTGGCATATTTGAAAAATCAGCCTATGACACGGAAAATAGCTAGTTTCCCCCCTCCCCCTTATTTCACAGCTGGAATAGCTCACTTGAAAATTTTGCTATCTGTCCGTGCCAGCCTGGGTAATCTTTAAGACACGTACACACACACAAAATCCCAAACTTGATGACAGTAGTTGGTGGGCTCCACTGCATCCTTATGCATCCTACTCTCGTAATTTCAGTACATATGTAGTAACATTTCTATCTGAAATACTAAATACTGCTCTATAAAGTAATATGAAACTATTCACTTGAAGCTAATCAAATACTTCACCTTGAAAAAAAAAATCTCCGTGAGATTGCCTAATGAGCAGAATACGGATGTGGCTGCAAAATATAAAATCAACACCCTTGTTACTTATCTAATTGAAACATTCTTATATACTTTTCTGCTTTCTGAACATAAAAATGCACCTGCCAGATACACTTTTTCTTTGATTAGAAAGAAACAGTGTTGGTAAAACTAAAAAACTCTACGTGCAGAGTCCAGTTTAATATAAACAAGGTCTTATTTATGCTATGTTTACATAGCACCTCTGTTTTGTGGTTTTTTTTGTTTTATCTAACGTTGCAGCATCATGTAATGCAACTACGTAAAAAGATAAGACAAAACCAGTTTTTTTGGCTACCTGGGATGCTAAGCAGTGTTCATTCAGAACTCTGAAAAATGTAATATCCATAGACAACCATAACATTTCTTCTGTTACTCCCTACTTGCGAGTGGAAAGCGTGAGCTACTGCAGACAGACACAAAAAAAGTCACCACCAGAAATTCCCCAAGCACCTGACAAAACCTGGGAAGGGAAATTACAGCTCTGCATTCACCTGTTTTTCATCTAACCAGGCAATGCCATATGACAGCAGTACAAACTGCTTTGAGAACTTCTAGAATTGCTTTTTCACTACATCAATGATGGTGCTGCTTTAAAAAAAAATCCATAATGTATAGTCTTACACTTAATACTCTTGTTTTACTACAATATTCCATTGGCCCTTGAAATAAAAAAAAAATTATTGACTCAGTATGTAAAAAAACTTCTCAGTACAACATTGCAACAATATTTGGGCCTCATATAAGCACACAAAGTGATTCATATTTTCAAATAATAATAAGCTTTGTCTTAAGAAAGTATACTCCTTAACAACTCCAAGAGGTCAGTTAGGCTGCATACCAGCTTGTACTTAGTCCCAGCTTGATTACCTAGCTTTAAATAATAGGATTACATGAAAACTGAGACAAAGTTACTTTCATATTTCATTTCATATGTTCATAGCATTATGAATTAATAACAATTGGCCCCTCTGTTTTTCTTAATGTCATTACAAAGGGATGTTGGAACCATTCTCAAGATTTTTTTTCTTTAAGTATCAATTTTACAGCCAGTTCCTGAAATGGCATATATATTTTTGTCATCAACATAATATATTGTAATCCATTTGGGTTTTCATTTGCAGGAAATGTATCAGAAAGCTGGCATGAAAGTTCCTGGTTTGAATTATGCACTGTAAGAGTGGTGTCCCTCCAGCCAGAATTTGAAACTCCAAAACTCGTCCTAGATTTGTGGGCTTTAGTCTGTCACTTTGCGCAGATATTACGGCAAAGAAGGAGGTCTTAGTGTTAGTAGTTTATATTAATGATTCTTTGAAGACCTGAAAGCCATAACTTTGTTCTTTACAGAACACTCACCTGAACAGCTTGACGCCCTCACTCTTGCTTGGCCTCAGAGATGCTCGTATCCAAAGAATATGTCCCTAGCCAGAGGGGCTGTGAGCGTTATCTTCCCTAGTCCAGACCTCATCACTTTGTTGTTAGAGCCTAAAAAAAAAACCAACCCCCCCCGCCCCCCCCCCCCCCAAAAAAAAGAGTTTCCAGTTCTTCCCAGAAGGCAAGGTAATTGAGTGGAAATCTACATTAACTGTAACAGCTCACATATCTGATATACGACTTTGGCAGATAGGCTCAGAGAACTTCTCCCTGGGTTAAGTATGGACACATAATTGGTAAATGTTTCAAAAAGCTTTTGCATTCTTGGCATGCCTGCCAGCAGATCTTGAGATACTTATGACACATTACTTTTGAATATCTGGGCATCCACAAATACTGGATGCCTTGACGGATCTGGCAAGAAAGGCACAGGAATTTCAGTTATTAATTTTGTACCAAGATGGCTATGGGTGCCCATCTTACATACTTCACATGCATTAACTGTCAGTCTATCTACCTACCCAGCTAGCTAACTAGCTAGCTTTTTGTAGGTTTAAGCATGTAATTGTGAATCCTGATTATTTCTAGTCTTTTGGGCTTCATACAAATAAAAGATGCTTAGCATCTTGTGGAAAGGGGCTCCACATGTACACAAATTTTTCAGTGTAAAAAAATCCGTAGAAGGTTACTACTTACGTGATTTCTTCTAGCATTTGACAATCCTAAATAAAATAATGTTTGCAACAAGATGGTGGTTACTGAATTGTTACGGTTGTCTAATCTTGCATCCTCCGTATTAGTGTTGGACAAGTGTCTCTGTAATCAGGGTCATGACAAATTTAACAGTTAAGACTTTCCACTAAGTGTTTTAGTCTGTCTCTTTGTTATGTACAGTTGAGGGTTTTTTCAGCCTATGCCTTTTTTGGCCATATGGTGTATTTGACTGCTTTTTTTCCCCCATTAATCTTTCAACAATCCACAGAAATGCAGTTCTGTGCCTCTCCTAGTCTCTTGACCCTTAAACACTGCCGCCTTACAAAGCAGAATTACGGTCTGGTTCCAAGGAACTCGGCTCTTCCTGGAGCAAGACATCGAGGGCAGTCATAGGTGGCGTATGGCCGAGTCCTTTACAAGGTTCAGCTGGTAAATATTTAACTACTCCTCTTTGTTGTCTTTCTTTCTGCCTTTAACAGTATTTCACAGAGTGATATTGTCATTCTAGCAATAGGCTGTGACTAGGCTGTACCATCTTTTCTTTTCATTTTTCTGTTTCCTTTTCACTTTGAGGATACTGGCTGCAGCTTATTAAAAGGTCATGTTACCAAATCTCTTTGCTTTATTTCTCATAAATTCCCCTTCCCTGTAAAGGTATCAGATTTGTTTTGTCTTTTTAGACAAATAGTAATAAAGTTTACTAGTAAACATAGTTGGTTTTCTTGTTTGGTTAGAAATAGGGTTCTTAATATACTTTATGGCATTACATGAATAGACACTATGTTCTACTTTTCAGTCAAATTAAATAAAAGCTCTTTCCTGAAAGACGTGCTATGCAACTTAAAAATTAAGCACAGCTGCTACGGAGAGTTTAGGAACCATGACATTTGGGTGGAATTTAGGGAACTAGGTCTACGTGCAAAATTGTAGACCAAACAGACACTTAGCAATTGCAAAAGTCGGGAACGGGACCTCATTTTCTTTGCCATGAGTTAAATGCTCTGCTGAAAGGCTGGTAGGATTTAGAAAAATGGAAAAGAGAATATGTACATAATCCAAAGGAAGTACACGGCAAATATTGGCCCCAAAATAACAAGTTGCTTCAGCAGCTTGTTACAAGGTTGATAGCTCATACAAACCCTGAGCTATGTGCTCTGGAAATGCCCTAAGCTGGGGTACCCCCAGAACGACACGCACGCTTCAACAGTAACCCATCCTGTTGTTCATCCTTCATTCATATCGTCCCCTGTTGTGCTATTTCTGCTCTTTTCCTTTTTCATTCACATGAGCAATTCTCTCTCTAGGGTAGCAATGCAGCAAATGGAGCAGCACCCCACGGGGAATAAATGAACCTTATTTTCTATTGGCCTGTGTACTTTGCAAATTCCCTTCGGTACGCTTTTACAATTAAACTATTTTGGTTATGATTTTCCTGATGAAAGAATGTAAGTTTAAAGGTTGTCCTTTGAGACACTCAGGATCTTTTGTTTCAGATGATGAAGGACTGCCATTTGTTGTCTGCTGCTGGTTCTTTTTGCAATGATTGACGCCCAAAAGCTCCCCAAACAGAATAATTTAGAAGAAAAAGAAAAGATTCCACAGACAAATATTTAAGCTAAAGTGACAACCAGAAGGAGTACAGTTTGTACAAAGAAAGAAAAAAAATCAAAAAAGGAGAGGCTTTGTATTCTTTTGTATTAGCTTTAGTCTATCAACTTTAAGACTAAATCTGATATGGGTCCCATTCAATAAGATATTTAAGCAGTACCAGAAGTGCTTCAAGTAAGACACACACACGACTTGCTCAGTGTTATAAAAATCTTGTCTCAAAAGAGAAATAATTTGTGGCCTTTTTTTTCTTCCCCGCTCCATGTTCTGTTTCAAAGGAGTTACTGTCTAGCCTCATCTTCCATCACCAGACGCAATTATTACAGTACTCTTTCTACTAAAAATAAATGATACAGAAGTAATGTGATAGCCTGGTGACCAAGGCAATGACAAATGAAATGTTTTTAAGAGTGACCATTCGCTATAAATTTCACTGCTAGTGTATGTTGTATATTAGACCTTGTCAGTAAGTAAATCTTGTTATATCAGAAATCTAATCATTGCCAGAGTCCTTTTGAAGCCTTAGAGAAACTTATTAGCAAAAGATTTATGACAATCCTGAATTGCTTTCAGAAAGGTACATCGCATTTGCAGCTGGGACCCAGCATGTACAACAGCTGTCCCGACAGTGTCCTTGTACTACAGCGGTGTCATCCTGGCAGCTCTTTAAAATCTAAAAGCATCTGGTTCACATTTAATTTTTGTACTCAGATGACTTAGCTGCATTACATTTCAGCGTAGGATGTTTCATTCATTATTTATTGTACATAGATGTTCAAAACCCAGCAGCTCTGTGCATGCCACAAACCCCTCACTGGCAGTATTAGCTGTTTACAGGACAACACACAGACACACATTTTTGGTAAAGGACTTCAGGTAGATTAAAAAACAAAAGCAGAGTTTTCTCTGTGAATTTATGTAAAACTGATTGAGCAGATTAAATGCTTGAAAACAACTGCATTTTGTACTGGAAAATTGCCATTACTGTTCTACTAGTGCTCTGACAACTTACAGCCTGTATCTGAGTTGAATGCATCGCTAACTCTGACATGCGACGTCATTCCCTTCCCCTGTCATGGGCATAATGTGATGCTAACAGCAGCCAACGCATGCCAGCCTTGTTTTGTTAAAAGCAAATGATCAGCATGAAATACTATAATTTCTTAATTTTATTTTTGAAGATGAGTGTCTGGTCCCAACTCTGAAATTGGGAAAGAAGGAAGAAAAGCCCGTTACCTCATCGCCTGTTGCTTCATAAATCTGAAGACCATTTCCAATTCCAGTCGTAAAGGAAAACGTGTTTCAAATAAAGTAATTCCACAAGCAAAATGGTGATGTGATGGAATTTGAATTTTGCGAGTGCCTTTTGCATTATTTACAGATATTGACAATGCATCTGGAAGAAACAGAAAATCTTAAGTTAGCAAACTGGCTGAGGGGCAGCAGAAATACCATAAATTCTTTACTAGCGACACCTCGCAATCACCTACACTTAAGTAAGTTCTTGAAGAATCTTAAACAAATTCTTGTGTTATTTTGCTACAGTAGCATAGCAAAAAGATGGCTGTATAGCAGCATTATATTGATTTACCCCTATTCCTGTGACAAGCGCCAGTAAATTCCAGACATGCCATGGATACCAGTTTCCTAACATCTCCTGACATCATCAAAGATGATGATTGTGTGATCTTTATCTTTTCCTCACATTATGAAAAATGATTAGCAACACATAAGTCCATAACTGCAAAACTATTGCAAAACCATGGATGCATTTGCATTTTCCAAATTTACGAAATGAGGTGTTTGGTCTTCAATCCAGAGAGAACCCAGTTCAACAAAGGGAATCTAGAGGAACTGCTCCCTTTTTTGTCGGGTAGTACCTGAGTTTCTATCACCAAGATGAGTCCAAATTTATTTGTATTAAAATACAGAATTAGAATTAAATTTAATATATACTTTGTATATATAAATTACTATTATATTTAATATATATTAAATTATGATAAAATTACATGGTAAATCACAGAAATTTATCATATATTTTTAAGAGACGCATTTTGTGCTAGGAACTAATCCACCAGGATGTGTAAATGAAAACCAGTATCCTGGACTACACAAAGTGACATGCTTATTTGACAGCAGCGAATTCTGAAAGTCATGGTATATACCAATCGCTGCCTTCAAGACGCATTTCTAGGCAAATAACTGCCCTGTGTTAGCTTCCTAGCTCTCATTTTGGACTAGGTTTTATTTGCTTTAAACAATAAAATATTGCTCAACTCATCTCTTCTGACATTTGTCTTATTGGTCAACCATTCCCAATTTGAGATTAGAAAAATATTGACCTACAATTTTATTTTTGCAAGCACGTGAACTTCACCCATATTCCAATCTACCTAAGTTACAATTGTTCTTTGAATAAAATAGTGGAAGAGAGTGACTAACTCTTTGGACTGTAGATTGCAAACTGCATCAAGTTGTCCACAGAGGCTTTTTTATTCATGGACTATTGAACCATTTTAGAAAGAATTTGATTTTTTTTTTTTCCAGTTACAGAAATCTACTTTCTAAAATACTACATTAAAATTCACAGAATGCTTGAGTATAAATTTCAGGGATATATTTTTCCAGGAATATATATATCTCTCCAGCTATATTGCTGGGAGAGATTAAACTGAATATAGGGTTTAAAACAGGCATTTTAAAGTTCTCAGGGAAAACAATGTTTATGTTGGAAGAAAATACAACCTGAAGGTGCAAATCACGACTATCCTTCACTCAGCAGTATAATGTGACTGACTAGAGCAGCAGAAGACCAAGATGAGATTTCCTGTAGTTTTTGGTGTCTTTATACAATATTGAAGCCCAGCATGACTTTTATTGTTGAGTCATGAAAACAATTCTCAAAGGACGAAGCTTTTTGCCCTTCCTCTCTTGAAGATATATTACCCACAGGGTATTTTAGTTATTTTATTCTGGATTTAGGAAAATACAGAAAAGTTTTCCTCTTTCTCCTAACCTTGATTTTTTTTTTTTTTTTCCATTTCTGAGCCACTTAAAAGTTTTGCCAGGGCTCCTTTAATTAGCCCAGTTTATTAAAGAAAATGGATATATGAAGAGAAACAGAAATACAGCTGCTATGGGGAAAAAAAAGTGTCCAGCAACTGATGTTGTTGTTTACCTTATGTTGGATCTGCCTCCAAGGAATCCACGCGGAGTGACACTGATGCTCTCCCTGGGACGTATCGCTCCTCCTTTCAATCCCTGCACTGATAAACTAGTGCTTAAACGGCTGCAGAATCTTCTTTAGGGAAAAGAAGGGAAGAAAGAGACACTCTAACTAATTCTTCTCCAGAACAAAACAAAACAGAAAATGATTCACTCTTTGAAAGAGCTAACTCTGTTCTGAACCTTGTGTGCACAATTGTTTGAAGGCCAAAGTGCTCGATGTCAAAGCGGTAAAATTCCTGACAGGGGACATTACAGCGGTTGTTAATCGCCAAAGGGCTTTGTACAGGCAGCCCTTAGAAAAGATATACGCAGGCAGTATCCCTGTTACTGTCATGGCATGTACTGCATAAAATTTATTGACCCTTAGTTGTTAAAAGCCCTGTGATCCAGAGCCTGTTATCTATGTGCAGAGAGGAATAAAGCGGGGAGACGTGGTTATGCCTTTAGGCTGATCGGCTGCAGGGAAGCTGGCAGGAGCCGGAGCTGGGGAGGGACATCTCCCCTGTGCCCGTACATCGCTCTGCTGGCTGAGCGGGCTGAGCGCACCGGATGAAATCAGTGCGGGCCGGATCCTCGGCAAGGAAAGAAAACATCCGACGGAGCAGCATGTATCGAAACAGACGTACTCCATCGATGCAAACCCTGGGACTGTGCATGATCTAGGATTACATCTCCCCAGCTAAGGCGTAGATATTACTTAACATTAAACCAAATCGAGTTATGCATAGTTACTTTGGAATAAAATAGTTCCATAGTGCTTTGATAGCCATAATGGTAAGAGCTAAAGGAAACATTACAGAGATGCATAATTCACATTAAATCTGAAATACCATTATTAATTATTTCTTTGCCATCCCACTGCAACAGCAGAACAGATAATACAAATTTTCTAAAATTTACAACTATCGGTATTTGTACTGGCCTCAGGAAAATAATCCAGATACTTCAGTCGTCTCCCCCCACCCACCCCATAAATACAGGAGTTTAGACAATTCAGCTTTTCCCAAAATAAACACCTACATTAGGGAGTTAAATCTAGATTTAAACTAAATAACTAAACTAAAATGTTAAAAACTTAGGAAAACTCAAAGCCTATTTTACCCAGGTCCTGAGTTTTAAGCAATTTCCTTTGCAATTTTAAGAACATATATCCTTCACCAGCTGTTGGTACCATTCTTACTGTGGTGATACGCTAGTTGTTTTATGTGCCCTCTGTTTGGGACTGGAATTACCCTGCAGGCTGGCTGGCCACTTCAAAGACTGCAAGCTCTTCCTGACTTGGCTCCTACCACGATGCCACTGAGACTGACTTGCCCAGCTTCTGCTCTTCACAGGGAAAGCAGTCTTGTTGCAAACCAACTTTAGTAGAAAGTATTACAGAGCTAAAATATTCCATAATTTCTCACAACAATTTTAGTAAAGCTAGTTAGTTCAAAGTTTTGAACAAAGGAAAGAAAAAAATGAGGACTTTTTTTTGCCAGATTTCAGTGATTTTGTAGTTCCCAGGAGCTATTTCAGTGACCTGATAAGAGAGAGAACCTCAGGTCTGTTCATTTGGGTTTTCTTTCTCTGGTGCACACTTTCCCCTCTACGCTTCCTTGATCTTTGGCCAGCTCTGGAGAGCCGGATCTGGAAAGCTGATGGCTGGTGCCATACTTTGTAAAGCTCCCCAGCGAAATACACAGTGTATCAAGGACTATGGGAAGTTAAACACACGCATAAGTCTTTGTGAGACCCAGGCCCTACTTTACTTTCCTGATTGTGCCTTTTCATGACATGTCAAGAGTGCAGTGCAGTTCCTGAGACAGAGGTGCCTAATGCCATCGTAGACATCCTTGGGGATCCCGCCCAGCTTCCCCATTGAGTTCTGGTGGTGTGTGAATCTACTTTGAGGTCCACATTAGGTGCTACAGTAGATGTCTCAGATACAGCAAGTGATCTCAAACGGTACTAGACATCTTACGTTTAGGCAACTCAATCATGCCCCCAGTTTGTTGTTTTATTGCATGAATCAGTAACATAACAGTGTTACACTTAAAAATCTTGTTACGGATGAAAGGGAACATGAATTTTATGTGGATCCAAGTACTTACCGCTACCCTAACTGAGGTCTTGACAGTCTAATCAAAATGCAATGAACATTTTCTATTAGCTCAGTTACAGTGCTGCTAACACTCACAGTCCAAATGAATACAGAAAAAACTTCATTAAGAATATATTTAAAATTATTTAGCAATACATTAGCTTTCTAATATCTACCCCTTTTCTTCAGTGTTACGCTCACCTTCAGGGGTGTCCCTCTGGGTCCCAAGGTCCAGAGTGCCCATCAAGAAATTTGGAGGGGAAGGTATTACATCAACTTGTTAGTAGCATCCCGAGGGCTTTGCTGGGAGGAGTGTGGCATTCCTGGTGGGGTTTCTTTCTCTTCAGTCTTGGATCTGCCCAGGGCTATTATCTCATGTTTTCTTAATGCAGTCTGCTCACCTGCACTTTTTTCCCCACCGGTTCCCAGCTACAGCTTGACGATCCTCACCCCTTCGCTGTTAAAGACACACAACAGCCTCCCACAGCCCCAGTTATCGGAAAAGGTCTTTTGCTTGTTATGCAGGGACTGCACAGGTTTGCTAGACCTTTACCACGTTTGGTATGCACAGAGATAAGCTTAAACAAGGTAGGTAATAGTCTTCTGACAGACAGACAATTGCTATCGCAGCTGGAAACAAGCTAAAATGAACTCCGGCCAAGGTGAGTCCAGGCGAGTCCTGAGGCCAGCGCTGGCGAGTTAATACACAGCATGTGGCCTTTACTAAACCCAGAAACAATCAAATTTGCTGAGCTGCAACAGCGGCTAGCACCCAAGTTTTGATCTGCTTCCATTCTGTCAGCTCTCTCTACGGCATTTAAAGTTACGACAATCAGGCTGTAATCAGTGCTGTAAGAGCACTGGCAGATGGAGAAACAGATGTAAAAGTGGTCAAAGGCAGAAACAAATCAGGAGTTAAATGAAGGGAGAAGCACATTAAAGGGATTTTTGACACTTACAAAGCATGAGAAAGACTCAGGTGTTTATCCAGTTTAGGTCCCCTAGTCCTGTGGGTACATATTTATAGCTTTTAGACTTCGAAAATAAATGTGTACATCTGGGAGTTTGCTACAAAGCTACTGCATATACTTTTTTTAAGGAAAAAGAAAAAAAGGTTATTTTTCTCTGAACTGGAGGACTGTAGCACTTGCTCATGACCCAGTTGTGTTTTCCCAAATTAGAACCTCAAAGAAACTAAAACCATAAAACCACGCAGTGAACAGCAAATGTGAACACGGAGAAGGCAGGTGGGGAACACGGCCAGCTAACTTCAACTCAGGAGTTAGTTTGCTGTGGATCTGGGAATTTTTGAAAATAAATAAATGGGACCGGAGTATTTGGAAGGAGACGCCACGATTTACTGAAGTTACTTTATGTTAGTCTGTCATTAAAATAATGGTAGTGGATACTACTCTTGTTCAGTTTTCCTTTGTTCCAAGAAAATTCTATTTTGCATCTTAGAACTGGTTAAACTGCCTGCCTTTCTGCTACTAAATATATATATATACAGCTTCTAAAGTATACCCTACAGTAGCTGGAGGTTTGTATACTAATACTTCACCAGTGTTAGGCAGCGTCTTCATGGGCACAGCCTGTATTAAAGCTGATAGGAGTCACACAAGATTATGAAACAGCATAATTAAGGCCCTGGACAGCGATGTGTAATTACCCGTCTGTTTGTTTCAAAGTCAAACAAATCTCTGGAGTGCAAGTTCAGAAAGATCCTGGAAATAAACTTCTAAGTAATTTTTGTGGGCTTATTTCCTTGAGTGATAAATGCATTTTTTTTCTACAAATTTTGTGAATGAGTTTGTTTTTTCCCAAAATTCTTCCAGCACATGTACTGTCAAACAAATGTTTCACAAGAGCTGGTTTACTTGGAAATTCAAATTTCTTCTATTGGCAGATGAAGACCATTATTTATGGCAGACTAACATATATAACACTACAGCTAGTATTTTCTCTATAAAGTTTACAATACAACATAGTGAAGCTATTTTTATGTGAACGACATTTTTAGAATAGATTTTAATACTAAAAATACTTGGTGTATGTGATTTTCTGTGAGGATAAACTAAGACCAAAATCCAACATGACTCAGACACCCCTAAGGAGCCCTTCAAAGAGTGCGTAACTAAAGAGATGTGACACAAGTCAATCAGAGATTGACAATACTTCTTGACAGCCCAAATTTTCATGAAATTCTTTTCCAAGGCCTTTCCAGTTATTATTAAAAGCTTGTTTCACATACTACATTATTAAAAAGTGCCATTTTAACAAGAAGAAAAGAAACAGTAATTATGCTAATACTTTACATAGAAACCTCTCAACATTAATTGTCAAGAAATGCGTAAACCAGAGTAAAGTACATGTAAAAGGAATCTGAGGTCCCAAAAGATTATGAATTCTCATAAATAAAGCTCTTTTTTCTGTGCTTTGTTCAGCCAAAGCCCCTGTGGAAATTTGGGGTTGAGTTGTGGAGGGTTTTTTTTTATGATTCCCATGTCGGATTTGTGATAATATCTATTTTTTTGTACAAATTATCATGGGGAGTTTAACTGTAACAAGAACTGTGGAGTTGATCAAAACTTCTTACATCAAAGTCAGTGAAAAAGTAAACCAGAACATGGGGAATCTATGCAAAAAAAGAAATTCTTTGCACCCTCAGAGTCATTTGAAACAGCTATGCCGCTAGGACTGCCTATCACATTTTCATTAAGTGGACTCAAACAGTTTCTAAACTAATTCTTACAAAAATACATCTCCCGCTCCTTCTTACGAAAGACATGACTTAGGAAATTTGAGAAAGCAGTGTGAAAGCAAAATATCTCCATATAAGAAGATTTCTTGATTTTTTCCTACTGATTTCCTTGTCCCGTTAAAATTACGCCCACAGCTACTTCAAAACCTTTCTTTCTCTTCCTCCAAGAGGCCCTTTATTTCAGTCTTCTGCCACTTTTATGACCACAAACCTGCAGTCCAGGTGTCACCTCAATGGTGGGAATAGTGCTAGGGTCTGCTTAAAGTGTTAGAATAGGGCTTGGGATGCAACAGGAGACTGTGGATGGACACCAAAAAGTAGAGAAAAATTGTTTTTAATATCTCTTGAAATTAAAAGGAGCAGGTTGTAACTTTAACACTGAACGAGTATGTTTTCTGTCAATTTTGACATATTTTCTCAGATGCACATATATGAAAGTGTTTTGCTGTTTCAAAAATTCTGGATTTTTAAGGCAATTTCATTTACTTTTATCTACCCTATAATATTTGACTCGGCATGTGTGACAATGTTCTGAGTATATCGGACTAAACCAGCAAAAGAAAGGCTGTCTTTTATTTCCCACTTACCTATACAGACTTTTATACCTCAGTCAATATTAAGGTAACTCAGTCTTTCAGGATACCATTAAATAATAAGCAAACATAGCTGACAGACCTAAGCTTCATGGGACAGAGAGTTCTGTGTAATAGCAAACAGACGGAAAATCTTCAAATTATTTTTGTAAACTCTATCTTGAAATATATGGAACCAAGCTCTGCCCTTGTATATGCATGTCTAACTCCCAGAAATTTCACTTCTACTTGCTTATCTGAATATATCAGGACAGAACCAGACTTTATATTCCCAGCTAGAAATTTATAACACTTTCCTTGCAGTGAAACCGAGAATGATCTGCTGTCTTAAATGAATTTCTGTTGGTTTTATGAGGAAATCTTGAGAGAAAGAAAATCAGATGGTAATTCCACTAATGACAAATCCTGGTGATTTCAGCTTTTTGAAGGGCCAGGCAATAAATTACTTACTTGGTCAAAGAACTACTCTGAAAATGGCAAAATCCTCAGTTTTAAAATGTTAAATGTGGAAGGTGAATTTCACCAGGAAAATGAAAACTGCCCAGCTAATCTCTGTGTCCTTATATTTAAGGTAACCATGTAAAGTATCTTCTATTGGAGTCTAAGGAGGTGCCATTGTGCTGTTCAGATCATATTCCACACATTTTGGCAGAGATCTCCTTAATTCAGTTTTTGTATTGCAAACAATGTTGTAACCACTGCAACTACAGCTCCCCACAGTGGTAAGGTGTAAGCAAGGGATTCTGTGAGTGATGGAAGATATTATTATACCTCTTTTTTTTTAATCAATTCTAAAAACATTCAAAAAATACTAATTGTAAGGCAGATAACATGGCATGAGGATCACTGTGTTTACATAGGCTGGTCTGTAGCACCATGGCTGAAAATTAATGACAAGGACAGACCTAAGCGTACAGCATGTTTATATCTAATACTTCAGTATATATCCATGGTATTACTGTTTTGGTTATCTCCACTGACTTCCCAGCATGAGCCCATCTCTTTATCTTCCAGCTGAGACATCTGGGGAAAAAAAGACCAAACCATACACACAAACACACACAAAGTTGAGAGGTCTAGTATTCATAAATAACACCACTATGTTACAATAAACACCATCTTTTGATCACCCTTTTCCATCACATATAAAGCACAATGCACCATAAGCCTTTGCTCCGCAACTGAACGTTTTCCTGTTCTTTTGCACATGAAACACAAATCACACATATTGCAGAAAAGGCTAGGTCCCTTCGTGCGTTTTGCTAAACATAAACCAGAGCCATGGCTATCACACTTTTATGAAGGTACCTGGAAAGATGAGCGCTGGAGCCTACGGTGTTTGTATGTAACACAGGAGCTTGTTATTGTGAGTGATATTCTAGCTTTATTCTTCTACATTCTGGAGGAACACAAGAAAAAGAAAATCACTTATAATTGTGATACACAAATTATGTACACTTCAAGAATGTTTAAAACACCTTGCAGTTCTAAAATACCTGAAACAAAATTCTTAGCAAAAATGCATGTAGCTTTATATCTGTATAGAGAATCTTGCATCAGACTATATTGTGGAGATTGTATAAGAAAGCAATTTATGAGCAGAAACATTTCAGAAACAACTGCATTCCAACAGATTAGTATTTGGTGGCAGATTACTAAGCAAAGAATTCTCTTACCAAAAGATATACTTTTTTAATATATATACATGCAATATATACACCCCCCCCCCCCCTATTTTTATATGTGAACATTGCTTATACTTACTTGGTCATGGAGAGGTTCCAATCGCTGGAGCACTTTAATAAAATGGGGACACAACCAGCAGTGGAAGCTTTTAATTAACAGAGAAAGCAGCAGCTTAACAAGCATTCCAAAATCTGTAGAGCTACATGTTCTTAAATCTAATTTACGTACCCATTTAAGTATATGCCCTTTTATATACCCTTTGTGTGCTTAATTGCTTAAAACATTTTGAACAGGCTGTAGCAACGTTTTGAGAAACATATTAGCTGCGAGTAGTGTTATGTATCCAGACTTCCTCTATTTGATTAAATGAACTAAATGACACTAGAACAGCAGAGATTAAAATAGGTCTTGTGTGTTTTTCCAGAATGGTGCTGCTGAGTCCCAGCATGGCAGCGTTCATACTTATATTTGTCTTCCCTTAATGACAGCAGCAAGAGACTCACTGTTAGGAGCTGCTTTTATAATGTGAATAACAAAAAATAATCAGTGCTTTTCTCTCATACAACAATGCTTTCCTTGAAAAGAAAAATCAGGGTAAATTCTCTTTAAAAAAAGATCAGTGGGTCTCCCTCGCCCCTGTACAGTAAAGGCAGAGTATATTCACTTTGAATCAAGTATATGCTGCCAGAGTTACATGGCTTCTGCAGTGGCGCTGTCTCACAGCTGGCTTGGAGAGCTGGAGACGTGCAGACGTATCTGCACATCTGTGCAATGTGTGATACAACTGCACGTCAATATGCTACAGTGATCCTGCATTTGTTTATTTTCTTTAGGGAACACTGCTCTGTGAAAAAACGTTGCCTCTCCTTGCCTCCTAAAACGCTCATTGATTGCAAAGTACACCAATATAAGTAAGGTGGGCAAGTAAGCCTTCTATCATGAACACTAGGATACGAGAGGAAAAAAAATCATTCACCTGGACATGAATATGTGTTTAGGTAAACAAAAAACCTGAGTCTGAGGAGGTACCTCCCGAGCGTGCCAGCCGCTGAGTGCCAGGTGCTGAGCAGGGCTTTCAAATTAGCCAACATTTTCATGGGGCACACTGTGCTGCCAGCTCACTGATGCTGCTCAGGAACTGGGCGTGCACCTATTTCTGTTACCTGTGTGCAAGTTACTTATATGTACTCTATATATGTCCGTATATTTACATATGAGTATGTAAGCATAGACTTGTAAGTATATACTATAGACACTTAGTACACACTAAGTATATTGAGATCAGCAAAGGATTTCTTATGGTAACATCTACGACATTCTGACACAAAATCTGAGCTTGACTTCACCTTGCTCCTGTAAATTGGTTTTGACTCACCTTTTACCTGTCATTTACACCCAATTATTTTGACATGTCTGCAACCTGCAATTAAAATGAGTGAGTCAAAGAGGAACTCTAGAGTATCTGTGATTTATTTGCTTACAGATTAAAACATTTAATGCAATATTTAGTCCATTATTAAACAAAAATATTAGCCACAGTTAGCACATGGAACTAAAATTCTTGGGTCAAAATCTTTTACTAGAAATGCTGTGTGATTTTGATGATTGTTCCGTACCTGTTTTAAAAACACTACTGAAAGGCATCCTCTATTAAGCAGCTCAGTAACCATTATTTTATCCCTTAAAAGTGAAGACTGTTAATCCTCAACACAAGCTACAGATGGGGTGGGGAGCAAACCCCAAAACAGTGAAAATAAAGTGAGTCACACTACACGAGCGTATGTCTGTAATTCAGACCTGGTTTCCTATCATGGACTTTTCCACCACAGATTCTGTAAGGCCAAACAGGAAAATTCCTCATCAGAGCCTTTGTAAGCCACAAAAGCCAGCATCCCTCCCCTGGGTCCCACTGAACCTTGTCCCCATCACAGCTGGTGCATGCATTAGGACTAAAAACTGATTAACTAGAAATTAGAGGGATAGAGTCAAGCAATGGAAAACCAAATTCAGACGAAATTCAGATCAGAAAGCATACAGTTACCCAGACAGAGTATTAGGTTTAGGGCTCCTTAGAAAGCTACCCTGAGTAGCCCCAGCTTAAAGTTAGGGAAAGGCTGAAGGCTTCATTTCAGAAACCACCTGTGTGCACTGAGCCCAACAATAATGATGGAGAGAAAAGCCAACGATAAAGACATGCGATACTACTTTACACAGTGAAAAATACAAAATGCCGCTCACTGGATAACAGAAACCTAAACTGGGGTGAGGACAAGGGCAAGGGCTGACCTTGACCATGCAGAGCAATAGCAAGACTGAGAAAGGAAAGTGAACATTGATGGAAGCTTTGTATTTTTCTGTAAAGGGATTCAAACTGTGAACACGACCACTAACTTCTGCTAACGGTTACATGCAACAGCAGAGGAAATGAAGATGCAAACTCCCCATACATCCAGCTGGTGCTGAAGTAATTTCATTTCCATTCTCTACACAGTTTTCTTCAAGAAATCATACTTTCATACAGAGCTACTGCTGTGTTTTCAGTATCTCAGGGGACACAATAGAGTATCCAAAATCACTTAAATAGGCATCTTTGTATTGATATAAGTCAGTGTAACTGCAACAAGTGCCTTTTCCTTCCCCTTTCACAAACCCAATGGGAACCAGAGCCACAAAGCAGTGTTTTGTCACTGAAAACATGCCTCGGGAAACCGCCGCGCTGCCGCTCGCAGCCTCCACGGTAGGCTCGAGATCCTGAAACCAGAGCCATAAACATTGTGCCTTTGCATTTAGGACTTCAGAAGTAGGTGTTCGTGTATTTCATAGGGAATTGATTTAGCTCTGAAGATGGGTACTGAAGATCTGCTTGCTTTAAAGGCTGAGGCAAGCAGACAAGCTGCGCTTCACACTGGAGTGTCACTACCTGTGACTCCATTGTGATTACAGTATTGAGTATTTTCTTCCATTGTGGATGCCTCGCTGAGAAGCTTTTCTTCAAAACCTTAGGGAAGTACATCATACTATTCTATAATGTAATTGCTAAGGTAACATGGCTTATGACATAGCTACAATAGTCTCAGTGTCTGAAAAATAACACATCTCGCTAAAAAGATTAACCTGAGTTGAACCAAGCGTGTGAAAACTGCTAGATTTTCTTCTCCCAAATAGAATGATTTCTTTTTTCCTCAGGGCAGAGTTTTGTTAACTAAATGCAAGTATATTTCCCAAACAGCACAGCTATATTGCTTTCTTTTTTAAATTTTTTTGTTATTGTTCATTAAATATTAAAAGCATTGTCGTCTTTAACACTTCTGCAAATACTACTTTCTTCTGCAAAACCCCTGATATTTTTTTTTAGTATTTTATTGTTTTACAAAGAAAGACATAATAGTATAATAACTTCATGATAGAATGCTGCTTTTGCATAGTAACTCAAATTTTGTAGTTTAGCAGAATTGGCAGGGTGAATATTGTCAAGTGTGATGCATCCCAGTTAACCCAACATAATATGAAATTCCATTAGAGAAAAACGCAGCCTAAAGAGAGGACACCTAAACCATATTCAGAGCCTCTAAGACAAGACTCATTTATGACATTCTGGCTTAGCAAATGCTCTTTTGAACACCTGTGAACAGGCGAGAATTTTTTGTAGGATTTCGTTCAAAGGAACAGATTTAAAGCTATCCAGATAGGAGAGAAAAGTTGGTAGGTTTTGTAAAGAGCTTTCTGAGAGGAAGAGAGTTTGCCTCTGTAACCGGATTTTTTCTTTTTTTTTTTTTATTTTATTTGAAGCTCCTGAAGGAGGAAGTGCTTATCTTGAAGGGTTCATGCACACACTCCTAGAAATCTCTCTCACCGGTAATTATTCTTTCCAAGTGCTATATCTTTGTAGAAATATATTAAGTTCCCCTATTCTTTTTGTACTGCAACTCGGATTGGCTTAGTCAAAAATGTCTTCTGCTGGGTTTTAACATTTGAAAAACTGTATTCCCCCAAACAATTGTAATCTGATAATTCATTAGAAAATTTTATAAATGTAGACTTGCAAACTATACTCAGGAACAGAAGCTCTACAGAGTCTTTAATCCACCCATTTCTAAAAATTGAAGTGATCTTCTATTCATTCATACTACAATACATTCGTTAAGAATGAAACAGAGTTTTGCATTGTATACCACAGAAGTTTTATAATTACTTTTTATTACTTAAAATGTTTTTAGAATGTTTACTTGCACGGGAAAATTTCAAACAAAGCTAACTACAGATTTCTATGGGTGTGCTTGATCAAGCTTGGTTTATGAGAAGGTAACTGGATAACAAGTAAGCTTTAACCAACATTGTAAAATTAATTTAAAAGGAAAATTAAAACATTTAAAAATTAATTTCCTCATGATACGCATTTTTGGAACATCCTCAGAAAACTAAGTACTAGATATTTTTTCCACTCTCTTGCATTAAAGAAAAGAAAATGAAACATAAATATTAGTATGATTAGTAGAATCTGAACAGAAATCTATTTAAACTTATTTCAATATTGTGTTGGACTTTGCTTTTTAAAAATTTTGTATGGATCCGAATGTGTCCCCTGACTGCTCCGTTTAGCGACCCCATCCACAGCAGGCTACATATAAGAAGTGCTCCATCACGCAGCCTCGCTGCTGTCTGCTCTGGAATGGGCTTGTAGTCATGTCCAGTGAAGTATTTAGTCCTGTATTAAGGTTAAGTCCATGTACAGAAGTAGATCTCTAAAGCAAAAAGTCATTGTGCAAGGAGCTGATGGCCTCACTTCAAGCTTTTTAACAGATTTTATTTCTGGCCAGCCTAGCTACGTAGAACAGCTGCCTGGCAGGGGCTGACATTTATACGGTGCACTTATGGAGCACATCTTTTATTTTACTTCCATATGCCAAGAATACAGACTGTGCTCTCCAAGGCCACTCCTAGATATTTACCAAAGCACGCTTCAGCGGATGTGACTGAGATACACTGTAAGAGTGCACCGCTAAACTGAACTAGAGCATTGGCAGAGACACATCCTAAACTGGTACCACTGCCAGATGTTAAAATCAACTTGGACTCAGCAAATTTTTTTGGAAAGCAAGTATCTCTCTGATCCAAATGCATCTTGACTTTCTGTTAATAGGCCTACCTATAGTCTGGCAGACTATATGGAGAATTGCATGGACTCCCCGCCTTCCAATGTAGTTTTTGCATAGAATTTCAGGATTTTTTAAAGATCTATTCCTGAATTGAAGTCCTGAAATCCTCCATGATATTTAATTTCTGTTCCCCAGCCAGATGTCCTCAATGCCACATTGCAATCCAGAGTTACAGGGATCAAACTCTTCCCTTCTATTCTGTAGGATGTGGCTATGTGCAAAGATCTTGAAATAAATATTAAATAGAATATTAAATCTTTCAGCACTATTTCATTGGAGTAAATACATGTTCATTATCCACATATTGGCTAATAATAAGCAGTATCTTAACAGATCCTGACGGATCTTAATTGGAACATACACATGTATCTCTAGCCATATTTCATTTGATATTCTTTTTCTTCTGTTTTCAGACAGTAATTAAGAAAAGAACCATGGAATAAAAATGTATTCAATAGAACGTTAATATATTTTAAATACAATGATCTGCACATAACATGGATAATTCAGATGGAAAAAAGCTGATAATCATCTGTCTCATCTTGGATTTACTTTGTTCATGATTATGGACACAACTCTCCTGGCACAGAAAATATAGAGAGCACTGGGCAATCAGCCATGGAGAGGTCCAGAGAAGAGCAGAGAATGAGGTGATGAAGAATATTAGAATGAATCTTGTGCATGGATGATGTCTTAAAATGGCATACAAACAATTTGAACAGTCTGAGAGAGAAGCATGTTGCAAAGATTACCTAGCTATAGCTATCAAATGTGGTTGACAGGGAAGGGTTTTTTGTGAAAATTATTACTATGATTAGTGATGTCACTCTTTATCTTCAATCATTATTTAGGTTCTATGGGCAAATTCATACTGATTGAGGGGAAAAAAAAAAACCCTGTGGGATAATCTCAAAGTTGCCCCAGTATTTTAAGCATCATTTGACACAGACACCAATTTGTGGGGAAGATTTTTAGGGTACTGGGATGATTATCTTAAAAGTTTTGATTGCAACTGGTAACTCAGATGACAGCAGCAGTTATCTACAGTCTCAGTATCCACTGCTTTACATCTCATTGCATATATTCCAACAGGATAACAAAAAGCTGAGTTCCCTCATCTGTCTGGTAGATTATTTCCGAAGTGGGGTAGGTACTGGGATACCAGACCTCTCTGAGCATCATATCCTAACCGGGCATGAATGCAGGAAGCTTGTAGCTATAGTGTTTGCCTTATAAACACCTTCTTAGGATTCCCACTGACTAAACCACTAGCCGCTGCACCTGCTGCAAAACAATGACGGATTCAGATAACACAATATTAATCCTATCCCTATTAAAGAAGAAGGTTAATTTCAGAGGGTTATTGCAAACTGAATCATATTAGTGTATATGCAATGCAGGTATCTGGCTTCTGTCTGCTTTTCTCTAGGAATACATACTAGACACATAACAGACTTCTAGTTTCAGCAACCATTCTTCCTTCAAAACATCCACACATCAACGTCGATCTTTACATGCATAGGTACACATACACCACACGCTTTTCTTCTTCTCCAATAACACTAATATGACATCTTTATGTAACAAGAATTATCTACAGCCCTTCAGAGTCATCTGAAAGGTTAAGAAGTAGGTTAACACCAGAAGTAAGGTTTTTTTCCCTTGAAATTCACAAGCATTGGATTGTTGTCCCATCTAGCCAGAAATCTTGCAGTCTGCAGACCTTGACCCAAAGAACATATCATATAATCTTTTCGGTAACGAGTGAAGTAAAGATAGCAAAAATTACCTCATGAGAACAACCTTCAGCACCACTACTACATACGACACATACTTACTTAAAGCAGTCATCTGTACAAAAGAATAACTGTCAGTGACTTACAATAAGAGTTTTCTTATGTTAATAAAAGATAGTATATCAGATGATTTTCTAATACAGGCTCTTAGTTCGACTGAGTCAAATATAAGAGCTTTATGTACTTTGACAAACACTGAAACACAAGTATTTGAGCACTGGGATGTAAATTTATGACCAGATAAAGGTTATTTTCCACTTTTGATATGAAAATATGATCTACTGTCTGTGCCAGGTGCCCATGCAAGTGGTGAAGTCTATTCATTGCGAGCAACAGAGCTAACTCCTTCCTCTCTCTCTGGATTGCAGATACAGACTCTTCTCTTTTACTGAAGCCTGTAGCTCTTGTACTACAATCTACACAGCTGCTTGCTTGAGCAGTCAGTTCAATTCAGCATGCGATTCTTGGACTGGTTCATTGATCTGATTAGCTCTTGAGCAGCTCAAATTGAGATCCTTTCTCTAGTCTATAAACATAAGTGAGCTCTTTACTTTGTGATATCCACTCCATTTTACTGCTTTTTCTGAGTTCTCTGCTCTCTTCAACTGTGGAGACACAGCCCAAGTAGCCGCAGTCTAAATTGATCTTTTAAACAATTTCTCCAAACCCTTTATTTCCATTTTGAGTCTTGCACTATCACAGCTCTGCATTAGCATATATATTTCATATTCATTATAAAATTCTTTTAATATTTTAAAAAAATATTTTTTAATCAAGTCTCTAATATTACCATTGAAGGGATGAGGAAAAGCGGGTGATTAGGAGAATGAGTTATCTGGTACCATTACTTTTAAAGATATTGTCTCTCTGAAGTTTCTGAGGAACTTTTGAGAGCAACAGCTGTGTGACAAGACTGCCAGATTTCTTCATTATTGCAGATAATCCCCAATCCTACCTTATTTTTTTTCTGTCTATTCACCTGTGACATACATAAAGCTCCAATCAACATCATATCTCAGTCCTAGTCCTAGCACTTCTCTAAGTATGTGATTCGCCACCTTTACTCTGCTCTCGTGAGACCCCACCTGGAGTACTGTGTCCAGCTCTGGGTTCCCCAGCACAAGACAGACATGGACTTGTTAGAGCAAGTCCAGAGGAGGGCTATGAAAACAGTCAGAGGTCTGGAGCACCTCTCCTGTGAAGAAAGGCTGAGACAGTTGGGGTTGATGAGCCCGGAGAAGAGAAGGCTCCGGGGAGACCATTTTGCAGCCTTTCAATATATAAAGGGGCCTTATAAGAAAGACAGATCGAGACCCTTTACCAAGGCCTGTAGTGAAACTGAAAGAGGGTAGATTTAGATTGGATATAAGAAAGACATTTTTTATGATAAGCATGGTGAGATACAGGTAGAACAGGCTGCCCAGAAAAGTTGTGGATGCCCCATCATTGCAAGTGTTCAAGGTCAGGTTGGATGGGGCTTTGAGCAACCTGATCTGGTGAAAGATGTCCCTGTCCACCGCAGGGGGTTGAACTAGATGATCTTTAAGGTCCCTTCCCACCCAAACAATTCTGTGATTGTATGATACATCCACACTCTAATGATGGCTGTTATAGGAGCACATTCAACCTTGAAGGGCCATGGCAAAGTCTTTGGCAAAAGGCAGTAAAAGCAAACACCTTTTTCCCTTTCAGCTGTTGGCTGTGTGCTGTTAGTTTATTCTAGAGATACCTAACGATCCCTTAAAACATTATTAGAACAATTCACAAGAACTGGGACACAGGAGGACACTCATATTATTCAGTTTTAAATTGTGGGGTTTTTGCTACCATTTAAAAATAATTCTTATTCTTCAGTGTTTTTTCTATAAACCAGATCTTGACTTGCACTCAATAACTTGCTGTACAGTTTCCTGTACAAAAATTGCTTATTAAGGTTGATCTCTCATCAATTGCTTGAGCTGAGCTCCAAGCCTGTAAAGAGAAGCAAAGTGTCTGTTCTGTTGATCTAGACAGCTTTTAACCTGGATGTAGCTTCTGGTCATGAAATCATCTTTCAAGTAAAAGATGCTTTTTCCCAGATAAGTGACAAGGCTTTAATTAGAACATTAACTCAGTTTCTCTGGACTTTCCTTGTGCTAGAAAGTATTTTAACAAATTGAACTCAGGCTACCTAGTGACAAGAACACATTTTTTTCAGCCTTCGTTTGTTTGCTTTCAAAATCTGTTTTAATCATTTTTCATAAGTAGTCTCTGTTGCTTCATCCAAGCAAGCACCATGTTGATTACCGAAACAGGCCATTTTCTTTTTCTGTCTCTCTGAGAAATCAGAAAACACATTCCTACCATTAGTTTTTTCTCTTTGGAAAGTAGTAGCATTTAAAATAAATGAACTGTAAATTTAGCATTATTAAACAAACATACACAAAAGACATGAAAGCAAATTGCAAAAGGAAGACATTTTTCAAGTTTCCTTTTGTGCCACAGCTGCAAAACAAGTAAACATTATATGGAAACATCTTATCTGCAGAATATTCACTCTCTTAGAACCATGATGGCTGGTAGATATGGGAAACACTGATTGCCATAACGTTTTTCAAGTAGAAATGCTGACAGAGAACAGTAATTTCTTCCTTCCAAAACTATATTATCATTTGTCTATCTGGGAAACTTTCTATTTTAAAGTTAATGTTTCATTAGCTTTTTTCATCAGAAAAAGTATTGAAGCATAAGTGTACAAGTAACCTCTGGGCTTTAACCAGCATATTTTTTTTGTGATGTGGTGCTTTCAATAATGTCTTAGGCTACTGCTAGTAGAATCATGGCCAAGATTGGGAATAAAAAGCTGAGAGTGGAAAATGACAATTCACTCCATCTCAGGAAACCTATGGGACAAATTGGATTTAGCTCAGATAGGAGGAAGCAGACTAAGTAACCTTGCCTAATATTTTCTGTATACCATCAGAAAACCACGCCCATTCATCTTCAGAGACATTTATATGCAAGGCACATAAATAAATTAAAAAACAAAAAAAAAAACAAAAAAAACCCCCCAAAACAAAAACCAACAACGAAAAAGAAAGAAAGGGAGACCGTTCCTATAGATAAAACCGGCCACTGCACCGGAGCCTGGCACACAGTAGGCATAAGGAAATTGTGGAAGATGCAGCTTAGGTGAATCCTAACACTGTTAAACAATACCTTAGTTCCCCAAACTAACCTCACTGTTATTGGGTAATATTGAACAGTCATCTCTGCTCAACAGGTCAAGTTTATGTTTAAACTGCAAATAAAAAACCCTAAGGTTAATAACAGCAGTTTTGGTGGGCTCCAAAGAGTTGGTGACTATTGCATTATTCAGTGGAAGCAATCCTTCTTCCTAGGAGAGTAACTGCAGGGCACTTGTATCTGAATATGTGTTTTTGCAGATAAGAGAACCAATAAGTAATGCACATCAAATGGCATATTGTTTGTGGAAAGTCAACTAGACAGCAACACAAACTACTTGGACCTCAAACCCCCAAATACCTAATTGAACACTGGAGCTGGTGTACAAGCGATCCTGTTACAAGATGATATTATTTTCATAGTGTTTACTTAAAGTGCTTTCTGCTACTGGAATGACTGTGTTTTTAGAATACAATAGTACACTCAATATAGAGAAGGACAAACAATGCTTTGTTAAAATATTTTTGTACTGAATTTATCATTTTGAAGATCCAGATAAATTTCAGTCTTTAAATAAATCTCTGCCTAAGAAACATATGACATTCTGCATATTTGCCTGCCCAGATACTAAATCATCAAAACTTGTAAGCGCTATCAACTATTCACAGTGACTGTGGTACAAGCATGGATGGCCGCAGTTATTAATTTATGGCATAAATTCATCCAGCTGAGAAGTCTTGAAAGAACAATAAAGTCCTGTGTGTTTTTTTGGGAAACTGCAGTGGGGCCTGACTAGCTGTTTACTGTTAGCTGGATTTCCAAAACAAGACCATCCGTACCAGCTCACAGACAAATTCAGATCTATTGGTGAGCATAGTAATCTGCTAAGAACAATTTTCTTGCAACTAAACAGTGATTAAATCACACCAGGTTCATATAATTCAGCTGTCCAATTCTTTCTGCCATGCTCTATGGCAAATTCTATGTATACAGATCCTGTTTCACAAGGTACTCAAATACATACCCAACTTCAATCACTCAGATGTGCTATGGCAGTAATATATCGGCCTTCACAAATCAGGCTGCGTAGACTCTGAAGATGTTGTTTTCCAATGGAAATTTTATGTAGAAGTAGTATCAAAAGCATCATAGAGAATTAAGGAAAAAAAACCTGAGAAAATACCGCTAATAAACGATAAAACAATGCCTATCAAACCACTGTAATAATGACTACAGCATATTGTTTACACCATATCATGTATACCACGGGTACTAAAATGTTAACAGTATTAAAACTTTAATAGCTCTGCAATTAAAGTCTTAAGAAAGGAAAAATTGGCACAATTTTTCATTTTTAATTATTTTTTTTAACCCAGAAGAGGGCTTTCCTTGCATACTTTTTACCCGGACCCTAGCATGAGGAGTGCTGTATGTGAATTGTGGGGAAGGTACCCCACACTCAACCTGTTCCCCCGCCCCCAGTCCTTACTTCCAGTGTAACCACAGTATTTTCTTTGTGCTTTACAATAAAGATATATACAATATAAACAAGGAAATTGGTAATTGTCCTGAAGTTTGTGGACCTGGGTCATTCGCACTAAGTTAACACACATGATTTCAGCATGTAATTGTTCAGTTCAGTTGAACTGAAGACCATCGATAGCTCCTTATATGCATACGTGCTTGCAGAAGTTGGTAAGGCTATGTAGGGTAATGCCATTTCTAACCTTTCTGTATCAGTTGCAAATGTTCTTCCCTCACCCATATGTGATCAAATAACAGGCACAAATACAGCACGAACTACCTAAAGAAATTTGTTCTATTGGTAGAAAGATGTCCACAGCAAGGCTAACAAGCAAATCTTGCCCAGATTTGCCTGTATTCCAGATAGGTTGGTATCTTCTGTTTCCCTGTGACTGATCCCACGTTTTACTACTTTTCAGGAGTATCTCCACCACAAGAAGACAACAATATAGAGGACCTGCCTAACCAGGCAGGGCTGCTCAAATTTACACTAATTTATCCCAAGGGGAATATTAAGTTTACTCAGTAAGTTCCCATTAAAGAAAGGATTGCGTAGCTATGCTAAAGACCTTAAGTATTGTATATATTTGATGTTACTAGCTGGCATGATATGCAACTGACTACCAAATAAATGAGAAGTGTCTTGATGCAAAGAAAACAGGTTTTTTTCTTGATATAGCAATTTAGGTGCTTTGTTAGTTGTCTTAAAAAATATTTCCTGATATTTAAAATAAATTTGTATATTTTTTTTAATCAATTTTATTTCATATACTTCATTATTCCTTCACAATATCACTGTAAAAGTTATTTTTAAGTCAGCATTTCTAAGTATTTCTTATAATAAAGGACTTACCTTTATCCATGAGTACTTGACTTGTACTTAAACTCTGCATCCAGCTCAAATAATTAATTTCTTCATCTAAAAGAACAAAACCCATAATATGACATGGAATGCTGTTAACTCATATTTAAGCAGAGCAGAATATATATAAACAAACATCTTTAAATAAAAATATTTCATTTATTAGCTTCCAGGTTCTCTTTGTATTAGTTCATTAAATAAAGCAATTAAAAATTGTATAATATAACTCCCACACTTGAATTTAGCAGCATTAGCTAAGTTGCTTTTCTATGGACTTTAAACCGTCACTTCCTTGCAAAACACTATTCGTTATAAATTTGACCCACTGCAGATCAAATTGAAGGGGAATGGCCTTATTAATTTCCTAATTTAGTTTCATTGCATGGATTATAACCATACAACAAAAGATAGTGGCACAAATATGTTTGAAAGTGATAAAAGGATAAGATCATAAATGCCGCTTTAGAAGATATTATCTTTGCAATCAATTTAATCCTTTGATATAGGGAAATATATTTTCTTTGGCTCAAACTCGCATAGAAAAAACTGCAATCTCTCATGTATGATATTCAAATTCAAAGCAAATGCTGTGTCTTACATGAGCAGGTTGCATGATTCAGCCTCATGCATCCAAGCCATCTTAAACAAGAGCAAACACAAAATTACATTTTATAAATATTCCAGAAATATATTAACAGAAATACAATAAGTGAAACATTCACATAATTCTTAACAGAAATTAAAATACCGCCAAGAACCCAGAAGCTCAGAATTAGAACCAGCTCTTCCAAACGCTTATAAACACAACCATCGACCATATTATCATAGTCTAAACTTGCAAAAAGTATTTTGTACATTCTCAGTGACCATTGCCAGCCTTTAGCATTATTTCAATATGGCTACTTAAGCCTAGTGATGCTTTCAACTGACTCATTTGCCTCTCTACTTAGATGTAAGAAGAAATAATAATGGTATTTTAAGTATCTCCCTCATTTTAAAGATAGATTTACAGTATTTCCTTTTAGTACCTGGCCAACGGAAAGTCCGTCAAGCCATTGTTTTTGAGATGAACAAACAGCAATGGCACAATATAGTGCAGTTGTTCAAAAAAATTGGAAGAAGGTAGGACACTCTAAGGGGAGAGGAAAGAAAAGAAACTAAGAACTTTCATATTTGAAAAGAAAACTTAAGCTAAATGTGTCTGTTCTATTCTTGTTATCAGTGTATTCAATAAAAGAATACCCTGGGAAGTAGGACAGTAGATTACATAGAGTATGTAGAGACATTGTTGGGGAAAAGGTTAGATATGCCACTCTCTTGAAATACTGTCAGTCAAAAAATATTTTACCTCATGGATGAATGAAAATGTTGAAAAGTCCACCAATCCTTCTTGAACAATAGTGTTTAATAAGGATGTTTCCTGTTTTCAGCTATACTTCGTTAAAGTTAAAAGAGATGACAAAAATGTATATGTATAGCCAAAACCAGAATTCCCTTTTAGAATTGTTAGATTAAGAGAAATGGCTGTATTTGAGATTAGCATAATCTCTAATTATGAGAGCCTCATAATTATTTATAATTTTTTAGAAAGAGTTTTCATAATGTTAAAGTCAGGGCTACGTTGTACTGTCTAGAAAGTAACAGATCTACAGTTCCCCTGAGAAAACTGGGAACGGCACAGCTCCTCTCCAGGCATCCAAATAGGTGCCAGAAGTAAGCAAATGATGCATCCAATTCCTCCACAGCATGCCTGGCATTTGATATCATGGCTCATGGAGCCCATCTCTCTAATGTCCTTGGAGCAATATGCTAGTGTAAGGAGGGGAAGTGAGAAGTATCTGTACCTTAGACTGTAACTTTTTTTTTTCTCATGCAAGAAAGAAAGAATAACTCATGTTGTCCTTCCAGATCTTTATACCATGGAAAGACCATGCTTTGGTTTATATTCATTGTTCACCATAAGGTCAGCTACTGCTGCTGTCTGGTATGCAGCAATAACTCGCAAACGCTGACTTTGCAATGACTTCTGCTATAGCTTCGTAGTTGAGCCCATAGTGTGTGCTCAATAAGCTGAACGTTCCCTTCTGTTTTCACTAGATATGCCCCTAATTTTGCTATTTGTGGAGAAAATACTTTTAACATGCAGCCACACTAAGTCTAATAGGGATTCTCACCTCTAAAAGCATCTCGCCAAGAACAACGGGACCCGGAGTGGGACATGCCAGAGCTTCAACAGGAGAATTCCCGTGAGGAGAACACCGACCTCATGGAAAAGAAAATAAATCTTAAAGTAACTTCTGGTGTGAAACTACTATGAACTCATTTCATTTACGAGGCTAACCCCTGGATATTATAAAAATAACCACAAACCATTTTGCAGATCACCATCAAAGGGGAAAAATACAAAATGAGTCATGAAAGCATCCCTTGAACTAAACTATTTTGTTGGACATATCAAGAAACATGAAATGTAATAAATAACAAAAGGTAATACTATTTTCAAGGATCAATTACAAGGCTCAGTAAGAGAATGGTGAACTTATTTTCTGTTCTAAGAGTAATTGTGAGACTTAAATTTTAATACAATTCTACCAAAAACATTTTTAAAGGGAAAAATGCAAAAAAGCAGAATTTTTTTATGAAATAAAATGCTCAAAATATTTTTATTATTCAAAATATCTCATTTTGGTAAACAAGATATTTCATACCAGCTTCAGTTTTTATATTTACAAACAATGGAATCATATACCTACCACATAAAGTTTAAAAAATTGCAAAAAGGTGGGGTTTTTTGAAATGGAAAATTCTACTATTCCTTTCTGAAAAGTGAAAATGGAGCATTCTCATTTTTTAATGAAATTCTCTTCAGATTGTCACGTTTCCACAAAACATTTCACTTTAAATGAATCAGCATTTTCTAGCTGAGAAATACTCCATCAGAAAAATTCTGGCCAGCTCTACTCAAAATGACAAGCGAGAAAATCTTCTAACTATTTAACAGGGATTGACATCAAATCAAATCACTGTAGTGTGCTACATCAAGCAGCCAGCAGTACTGCAGCTGAGCCAGGCTTCCCATCCACTGTCTGTCTTCCACTCATCATCTGTCTTTTCAGTGTCCTCCCCCCACCCTCTTTGTCACCAAAAAATAAGGCACTGGAAGAGTCTTAAGATGAACAGTACCAAACTGAGGCAGTCAGAAGAGGGGTTGGCAGGGAGAAGCATCTCTGTATTTGCAAAGAAGATTCAATGCAACTAAAAAGCCTTCCCCAGAATGAGACTTGTCCTACTGAGGTGCTGGCTGTCCTACCAACTGAGCTGCCAAGCGTGGAGGAACTTTCCACATGGACCACTATCAAAAAGCAAATATAAATCAGAGACTGGTAAATTAGCAATATCTGATAAAAATAGATGAGAAACACCACAGAAACACCTAGAACAGATACTAAATGGCAGGCTGTGATGTCCCAGAAGAGACTATAATCCTGCAGCTTCTAAAGTAGAGGTAAGTAGAAGAAAGAAGTCTGTTCAATTTCAAACTCATGAAATCGTAGGACTACATTTAAATCTGTTGTCAAACAATATAAATGCATTGATTTGGTCTGACGTCATACCGAGCGCGAGGATTGCACCGTTGCCACATCAGAACGCTTTCAGATCTGCAGTAGTCTACAAACGTCCAAAAGCTGCCTCCCAGTTTTACTCAGCAAACATGCAACAATGCATTCCTTTACAATTCTTACTTTAAAATATACCCTGCAAAGAGTATCTTCATTTAGCTTTCATAACTTTTGGTGGTACTTTTTCTTTCTCTGCCTGCACTACACATTACAGCAGCATTAAAGGCAAAGAGCCTTTAGATGAAACATAGTTAAGTGTTGTTAAGATCTAGACTGTTGTCTCCTTCAGCCATTGCTCTGGAAAGAACTTTGAAATATCTTAAAGCTAGAAGCTCAAAGTCTGTTTTATATCCAAGCACGTTTAAACTAGAAATCACATAAAACACTCATTAGCTGCAGTTTCAAGCCTGTGCTAACCCCACCTTATGACATATCATCCCCTTGTTATTAAAACTAATCATATAACAATTCAGCAGTCCAATTTCCATGTCTCTGTATGATGTATTTGTTGACTTACTGGTTTGCATGTTACTGGTTTACAAATTCAAGCACTTCAGTGCCCCTAATGCAAAGTCTTACAGCAGGGAAGCTTTCATCTTTCTTATGTAGTCATTAAGGCAGTAAAGGAAAATTTCTCCCAATCCTTTTTATCTATTTCTCTCCTGTGCCTTGTAATAAACTCTTCCAAATTTTCTGAATTAATCCTTTGCCTGGGAAAGGGGGTACAAACCAAAAAAAAACCCCAAGCCCTAACACCTACCAGTGACCTGAGATAAGCTGCCTTCAGCAGAATCTGAATCCCGGTTCACTGATGAGTCTCCGCCTGCCTAATTAAACTGCGGACAGTGAACTCTAGGCTATAACTCTGCTCCTCACAGAGCAGCAATTCATCATTTTGCCATTCAGCTCGTGTTGTCGGGCAAGTTTTCGTCATATGTAACATGCCAGTTTTTGTTTTGATAGGTGACTTTTAATTGAACCATAATGCCATCACTGCCAGAGTATGAGAGCACTGAAGGTATAAATCATAAATCCAGATCTATAGCGCTTACGCTATTGGAAGTGTGTGAATGTTAAAGGAGCCTGAGCTATTAGGTTTTCCAAGAGAAATGAGCTGCCATGAAATGGTACATGCCATGGTATAAAGACACGATAATTATTTATGTAGATTTATAAAAGCAGAATAAATGTAACAGGTGGTGCAATAAGCCACCTGATGAGCAAGTTATGATGAATGTTATTGGACTGGTTATAACTTCTTTAAAGTATTTGAGTTTATATCCTTGCAGATCTCATAAATTGAGAAATGCTTCAGTAATTTCAAACAACTGAGTACAATGATAGGTAATTTGCAGTTAGTAAGAGCTTTTTATGGCTACTGCAATTAGTAAGTGAGTGCAAGCAGAAGTCTTGAATAATAGCTCAACTCATAGATATAAAAAACTGTAAAATTAGGGAATATATTTAACACTGCTAGAGAAAGAAGTGATGGCAAAAAAAGCCAGATGAACCGTCAAAAGCCATGAAAATCTTCCATTTAACAATACAGAGACTTTCTTAGCTCTCATATTACAGCAAAGGAGCATAGTATAACACTCAAGACCCCATCCTACCATGAGCATGGCTATCCACAGTAAAATCCCTACAGATGTATGGAAGTTGAGCAAGAGGAGAAATGTTCCTCTCTTTTATTGCACAAAAGATCCCCTTTTTTTTCACTGTTAATAAGCAATTTTGCACATGAGCATATTACATATTATAAAATAATGCATAGGCTTGTCAAGTTCATAAGTTTCTCAGTTACTTTTAAAAAAAAGTAAAGCTATGTTAGTAGTAAGTTGCTTTTACCAATAAGGGTTTCATCCATTTTTCTCTTCTATCTGTTCCAAGGCACCAGAATTTTGAAAACAGCAGCTCAGACAAAATCATTGCAAGGTATATACCAATTAATATTTAAAAACCAGGCTCCTGATCGAACTCAGAATGATATGCAAAAATAGGTCTTCCTGATACTCATGGACATGAAGGGGGAGACTCTTCCTTGCCAGCTTTCTTTTTTCTCAAACACGGGGATTTAAATCACGCTTTAATCCTCTAAGCAGCCCCCCAGATCTCAAAGGCACAGGGGCACTTTACTCCCCTTCCCAGCCAGGCCTAGGTTTTGTATCACATTTTCATTTTCCCTACTGAATATCCCTACTGCTTACACGGGGGCTTAGGCTTAATTTGCTATACTATAATTTAAATTACACTGATTTCTACCATGGTTCCTAAAGACAGTGATTTACCTCCTGAACAACAAGTCATCATGAACCCTTCACGTATAAGCCCCATGTAATCACTGGGCTGGCCTTGATTAGGCCACCTGACCAAAGCAATACCTAACTCACAATATGCAAGGAAATTATAGAACTAATTCCTCTGGGATTCTCCTTTTTTTAAGACACCAGGTATGCTGGCTGTGAGAGGTCAGTCTTTTCCTCATTTTTGCCTGACCATACCTTATTTTCAGAATTATGGGATTTTTCACTTGAATAATTTTTATTGGTACTGTACAATTATTATATTCTAGAGAAGTATTTAACACATGCATTATGAAGCCACAGTATCTTTCTGCATCTTAGGTTAGATCTCTCCAGCCTATCCCTCTCCATACTGCAAAACTGTTTTTTCATACAGCCACAGAATTCAAAATTCAGTTATTCAGTTATTCCAGCTAAACATTATGGAAATGATCTGGAATTAGGAATCACTGTAGAAAACAGTAGTTCCATTGTATTGTTTTTAATTTGAATTGAAAGAGAGGCATAAAAGCAACAGGGCTTTGACTTTAAAGATCATTTCTACCTTGAACTATTTCAGTGGAAAATTGGTTAAAAATAAATTATCTGAAATTAGCCTCAACTAAAGTAGCTGTCATCTAATTGCTTGTCTTTTGCATGCCTTCTTATTTAAAGAAGGTAGTATCTGAAATTACTTTGCATTTCAGTTTTGCAGGCTTCAGGTCACAAAGTCATCCTGCACATAGCTTATGTTATAATTGATAACTGATGGAGTATTGCTATGTTTTTAATCTTCCTGAAACTGCAGTTTTGAAATTAGAGACTTTTATCACTCCATTTAACCAGCTACGAAGATACGAAAAAAATGTTTAGTCAGTATTTCCAGAATTCAATCACACAATCACGACATGTTCTTTCCAAGCATTAACAGACAGCTTACTAGCTTTGTCACTTAATGGCTGAAATGTAATTGACAGAATGACAAATCTTTTTATGAGGAGTCTGAGTCACATCAAATTAGTCGCACAGAGATGTTAGTAACATATAACCTGCAAAGATGTAATGTCTTTCTGATTTTATACTTTCCGTGTTGTTATTCAGTCACCGCTGCACAGATACAGATAGAATGTCTTTTTGATTTTAAACTACTCCTGCTACCACTTGTGCACGGTTCCATAATTAGTTTTAAGCTAGGGCAAAGAATTCACATAATATCTGAAGTTGAAGATGTGAAAATGTATCTAGCAAAAACTAATTTACACAAATATTACACTATTTATTATACAGCAACTTTATTATACGCAGAATTTTCTTTAGCTTCAACCTACAAAATCAAACCTCAAAGGCAGGATCCTTGCAATATATGTTCCAGCTGGACTATTATATCTAGATTATATGAGAATCTTATTCAAATCTGGTCTCTCAGAGCTATTTGGTACTCTCTGTTGGACTGATAATTTGACTTACAGCACAGGTGGCGTTGCTCCAGAACAAATCCATAAACCAACAAAAGAAAGCATAAAACCAACACTATGATCCATTTGCCCCACCAGCAGTTCTGAGATACGCAGTTAAAACACAGTGTCAGTCTCAATGGTATTGTAGCTTACTGGGGAGTAAGTCTTTCTGGTTCCACTGCATGGCCAGCTCAGATTTTGACATAAAGATACCCACCTAAGGACTGAAGAGGAAAAAGGATTTTTGTTAGCTTGGTTTCAGAATAAAGGGAAGGAGTCTGCTTGAGGTTTCCCATTACTGAACATGAAGAAACCTCAGTTTTAAATACACAGGCAGCCACCATTAAACAGTAGGAAATGATAGAAAATGCTTAGAATCGAAAATGCAAAATTAGATTATTGTTTATTGTGATCGTTATGATCGCAACAGTGACTTAAGTATCTTTAATTAACTCACAGTCATGCTTAGAGCACTACTTTGAATACACAGCACTACCAAAAACTATACATTTCAAAACCAGGGTCTATCACATAAGTACTTACCCAAAGAACCACTTCAGCAGGCATTGCTGTAAGTATGTGCATGGGCCCACACTGACTAGAGCAAGCATCCTGGAAGCTGCTGTCAAGACCAAATTTGTGGTTATCCAGTGCCCTCCAGAGCCACACATGGGCTTTGTTCCCCACAAAGCACCCTAATGGACACAGCTTGTCCATGGGCAGTCTGCAGGACACGGGCGCTGCAGCTGTTGGGCAGCAAATGGAGTTGAACCTCTCTGTCCTGCATTTGGAAGAATTGTGGAAACGGTCCTTTCAGAACCCTTGCAAATGTTTATACAACATGCAATCCACCACAGTTCTTATTTCTTTCTTGCAAATACAAGTCTTGCCTTTGCTGAAGTGTTTAAGCTCCTATAAACTCATTTTTAAGAACTCCAATTTAAAGTCCCAGATACTGTGGTGCAATGTCTTAAGGACAGAGAGCACTCTGGATCCTCAATCATGCCTACCACGCTAGAGGTCTGGAATCTACCCTTCAGAAAACCTCCTACACATCAACCTCTGTGACCTTGGTGATTTTGGGGTGTTTTTTTGGCAAACTCAAACTGCTTTTGTAAGACATTAATCCTGATTTTTGCAGTAGTCTTTCTCTCTCCCTCACCTGTTTGTTCCCATATCTGAATCATGCACTTCGGTCCACAGCATCAGAAAACATCATTACCTTCAGCCTTGAATGATTTGAGCACTGAATTCTCACACATGTCTCTTTCTCACGTGAAGTGCAGCATTCCTCAATGTGCACTTGCTGTCTGGAGAATCAGTGCATCACATGGAAGAAATAAACTTACCTTGCAGGCTTTTCCAGACTGTGGGCCCTCACTTCTACGTACCTATTATTTCTCATGGAAACTGAAAGAACTGCACGTCTTTGAGATCTCTAATTCTCTGATGAATTTGGCTGAGGATGACAGAGCACTTAAAAAAATATAAAACAGGATCTCATTGATTGACAGACCAGCTGACAGAGAAGGTGCTTTAATCTTATCATTTTGGAAATATGGTTCTGGTACCAAATTCTATGCAATAAGGAATACGAAGCTTGATACTGAAATATTAACATTCTCTAACTGCTTTTTTACACTGACTAATGTCAAAATTGACCCCGAGTCAATACATTGTCCCTTGAAGTATAAGGATCCAGAAGACTTGGTTATTCTTTCTCAACCTGCCACTGACCTGTGTTTACTTCAATAAGACCTCTAAACTTTCCCTTACTCCACCTACTAAGTATTCAATTAAAAAAAACTTTACTTAAGGCATTGATTTATTTTCCATTGAGGTATTCTGGGCCCTTCAAGTAGTGTGTTAAGTCTTGATGTCTGTTCTCGGACTCTTAAGCAATGCCTCTGAGATCTCAAGACGATCATAACTCAACTTTGAGGCTTTAGCAAATCCACCCAAGTTGCAAGCAGAATGTGTTGCTGCCAATTCAAATTCTTTTTCTGCTCCTATAATTCAGACTACAAATCGCAACATGTCAGTATAAACAAATACTGGTATTTGTTCATGAAATATGGGTGCCTCAAAAGTTAATTTGTATTTGTACACAAATTTGATTTCTATTTGTATGTGGATTTTAGGATAACGTTCTTGCTACTCTGCTTTTAAATTATTTATTAACTGTTTAGACAAGTAGTCTCATCTTTTCTTTATTCCCAGAGAGGTGAGATCAGGGATGAACAAAATGCATTTGCCAATAACTAGTATTTATTTTGGTCTAAATGAAAGTGCATGTTGTCATTTATCCTTCTATATGGCGTTGTGAATTTACATAATGATGTATGATAACAGTTACAAAAAGGACACTCTGTCATCTTAAAGAAATGAAGCCAATTGCAAAGATAACTGTAAATGACTTCAGCAGAGCTGAAGACAGCCTCTAGTGCTTTAGTCTTCTCTGTACCTCAATTTAACAGGTAAATTCCCAACACTAAGTTAAAGTAACATTGAAAAACACATTAGAATTTTTTATTCATAATATTTTGTATTTAAATATAACTTCAATATCTTTTTTAACTATCCATGAAACAGAAATGTATACTCAGAGCATGAGAATGATTGTTCTTTCTCCTTTTTTCACTTCATTATTCATTGAAGCAGTATAGTCCAAATATTTTGGACATCACATTTCTTTATCTCTGTGCAATGTTTATTTAATCTCACTGTTTCCTCCCTTATATCGGTGAAGATACCCTGGACTTGCATAGGTGACAGAGACCCAAATAAGGGCCACTGCTTCCCAAATCACCCTTTTCTAATTACTAATGTTGCTCTTGTCCACTCCTGACCATCTCTCACTTCACATAACCATTCTTCTTCAACTGAACTTGATCTATTTCTTTGCTGCAAAACACACTCTTCCAGTACTTTTGCTATATCAACACCTTATAGAGCTCTTGCTTTATTTTCTCTTTTCTATCCACAACACCAAGTAAGTAATTTTCTCTTATGTTTTGCATGAAGTTTTGTTACATCTCAATTCTTCTTCCCACAATTCCAAAAATTCCTAAATTGCACAAATTTCTTGGGCGACCTTAGCTAATACCACCCCGCTGTGCTAGAACTACCTTCCTTGGCTAGAACTGAACCTTCTTTCCTGCACACATTTATGGCTGGCCTTTTAACATTGTCGTCTGCCTCATATCGTTTCCTGTACATTTATTCACATTTTATTCAGTTCTTATTTTTTAAATACAGCCTAAAACATAACAGGGTATTTTCAACATGCCAGCCTCTCATTAGACATCACACGGTGATAATCATTCTCCCTGAGCAGCAAGTTATTTACCATTATTTGCTATCCTGTGTCTAAAAGCTTGTAAGTGCCTGAGGGTAGAGATCTGTCTTATATTTCAGTCACACATTATTTACACAAGTTATTATTGTTAATTATTTATGTAGTCTTCCCATTTCTTATGTTCATCTTCCCGTCCAACCAATGTTCTGTAACTATGTTCATTTCCCTTGTCAGTCCCTTTGACTGTGACAACCTCTCCTTAAACCCTTGCTGTGACTTTCAATATTTTTCCTTATCCCATCTTATTGTCACAACAATAATAACCTTTTTCAGTAACAAGGTTTTGGAGAATGAAAATGCAATAAAGAAGAAAATAAGACTAATAATTTGAGAACGTACGCTATGTTGATCCTCAAGAGCTGCTTTGTCTCTTAGTAACTGGTAACAGGAATTAAGATGACAGGGCAAATCACTGGGAGCATAATAATATCAATGATAATGAAAGGTTTGTGTAATTCCTCAGGAAAAAAAAAGTTATCAAAACAAGATAATCTTTTTTCTTTTCACCAATTCTTTTTTTTTTTTGGCATAGCACTATTCATGTCATGCTTGCAAAGTGCTTACAGGGAAACAAACCCCAAATTTTAATTCAGAAACAGAATTTTTCAAACACCTACTCAAGAAAGAGGAGGAGGGAGCTCCAGAAGAAGGAAAACCACTTCAAAATAAAGCCTATCTTTGTGTGTGTTTAAATAAACAGTAAGAAAAGAAAGAGAGAGAACATTCTACAGAGAGAAAAAAAAAACAAAAAACAAAGTCAGAAAATAATCCTATGTTTTGAATTTTTATCATATTACTTTACAATGAGCCAGAAAAGACTGATATTCTTGCAATTTTTGTTAATGTTTAACTCCCATTTCTGCAATGTAATGCACATCATAAAGGACCAGAACATTTTTAAATAACGATGAAATTCAGTGTGTATTGTATGTCGTACCACAGGACACAAATATGATATGACATACTACATTAACCTGCCAGGATACCATAATAACTATTACTATGTGTTTTCAACTTTTGATTTAAAGACCACAAAGAGTTACAATTCAAATCCTAACTGGATAAAAAATTACTTTTATATCAGTGCGATCTCCGGGGATACGCTTAGAATTGAAATGCTTGTTTTTTTGAACACTTTGACATTATTTCTCATTGAAATGAGCATGAGAAATTGTTCATCAAAAGCAGAGAGGAAAAAAAAAAGGATTAGCATTTTAAACCTATCCCAGGAGTTTGACTTAAAATTGAGGTAATTTCATAGCCAGCTAGAATTTAACTCCTAGATTGTAAATGGTAGCTCTCATATTGCTCACACAACAGGAAGAAAAAACATTAAATATATTTATTCTGTAATGACCTGAACTTTAAATGGAAAGGCTTCTACTTTCATAAAACAGTAAGATTTTTTTCTTCTGATATTTTAATTGATGCAAGAAAGTGATTCTGACAAGGCTTTACAATTACATTGCCATGTACTACAGTTTATTCTGCTCTTGCTGTCCTTCCAGATTCTTTTCTGTTCTCCTCTCCTAGCTTTCTTCTTTTTCTTTCCATCCTTCCTTATTCCCTTATTTTCTCTCCCTTATCTCTTTTCCATATTTTTATAATTACAAGTAAAAGTCCTATAAAACTTAAGAAGCCTTCAGATAGATCATTACTAATATAATTACAGTATGGAGAGCATAGTGATGTTTGAATGTAAATTAGAGTGAGTTTTTACAGTTCATTAGAAAGACTCGGGGATTGAATTTAGTTTAATCAAAGCTTGAGTGCTCCCAGTATACACAGCACATACCTAGTGAAAAAAAGCATTAATATAGACTCAGAGATTAAAGATGTGTGTCATGCTTTGCATCCATTTAAAGGAGTCCACATAGGGTGCATCACAGACCCTACTACCTAACAGCCTAATGGAGTTGAACGAAAAATAATTGTATGTAATTCATTAATTTGCAAATTAATACACATTACTTCACTTTTCTGCCTTCTTTCTGCAAGCATTCCTCCCATAGACAAACACATGCTGGGGGAGATGCTTGTCCCCGGTCCTGCTGGCTTCTGCCACAGATGGCGACAAGCCCTCAGTACCTGCTCCTGCATCATTTTCCACTTTATCTGACTTAAGGTCATTTCAAATGCATTCGGCAGTTCAGCCGGCAGAAGAAAGGCTGCTTTGCACTGCTGATTCTGTCCTGGTTTATTTCCCCGTGGTGAGGGCTGGCACTATTTCTGGGCTTCAATGCACCCTGGAGCTAGTGAGAATGGCTCTCAGAACCAGAGCTCCTGGGAGACCCAGCTCCCTGCACCCCTGTGTGTTGACAGTATATAGGAAATACATTTCTCACCTGCTCATTGGAAAAGCATATATCCTCAAGATAATCAACCAGAATACTGAATGTCATTCCTCTTAGAAAACATCTCTGTGGATTTCCTAGGATCTTTCCTTGGCTGCTGGTTTTCCACTCAGATTTACTTTGTGATACCTAAAAAAGTTCAGGGTATTAATCCAACCGATATGACTTTGTTTAGTGTTAAAATTTAAATGCAATTGTCATGCCACATTAAACTACTTGCTCTAGAGAAGTTAGTTTTCTCACAGTTATTTTTCTCAAATTCTCTTCAGATGTTTAAAAAAAAAACCTGCCAGGTACAGCCAGTGCATAACCTGCAGAATGTGCAGCAGCTCAGCGTGCAGAGGCTTACTGGGGCACGCCTGCAGACTGCTTCTGCGGCTGCCTCTGGATGGGGAATGGGCAGCTGCTGCAAGTATCACTCTTTAAGAAGACTACGCTAGAGCATATATCATTCAGGGTGCGCATGTGAGTGCACGTACATGCCTTGCAAAAACATACTGAAGAATTTGCAGTTTAACATGGAAAGGTAATAGCTACAGGAGAGATGATCAATGTTAAGAAAGCATAAGGGCCTTGGAGAGTGAGGGCGATACCAACCTAGGTGCCATGCCATAGCATGCCTCTGAGCCACGAACTGGCCATAGCTGCATCAAGAATAGGGCAGCGGTGCCCAAGTGCTTCCCTGCCACAGCCAGAGCAGGGTCCGGAGCTACCATGGCTTCCTGGGCGCTTGGCCGTGTCGGGCAGCAGCACCCTGGCTTTAATCACTTTATCATCTGCACAAAGTGGGCTGGGTTTCGCTGCTTGAAAAGGCTGGCGTGGATTTGTGTGTTAAGTTTTTACTGCCCTAAAAATAGGAGTTCATAATTGAAAAGCTGGCAGATCCTTTAATTATAGGGGAGCAAACAATGCCACTAGAGAAATGTAAATACAGACTAATTGTTACTTCTTTATTTCATTGTTAAAGAGCCAGCTGACATAATGGCAGACATGGGATAATGCCTGTGTCTTAAGCAGCAAGATCTGCAATCAAGTTTTTAAAATGTTCCTCATTTGTCTCTCTCATGGGACTTTACATGCAAAGTCTTGCCAAATGAATCAAGAAAAAAATAGGTTAAGTGTGAATGCCGGAAAAAGAAACCACAAAGAATACATTGAAAGTACTATACGGGGCACAGTTTAATTGAATTGTGATTTGTTGGTCTTGTAAGCACTCTCCAGAAAGGAATGTCATGCTAATCAAAAGCTGTCCAACTTCACCTTATTTTTACCAGGCAAACTTTAAATGAGGTAGTTCAGGATTTTGATTTCTGAGGGATATTGGATCACATTCACCCACAGGGCATTTAAATATAAAAACCTATTTATATGCAAATTCTTTACTATTTCATGTAAAGTGGATTTTTATCAATTGACCATTCTATTCTATAAGTTATCATGTTGATAAAACATCTTTAGTAATGGTAAAATGAAGGAACAAATATAATCAGCACAGCTCGTTTAGGTAGATCCTAGACTTTCTTGGGGCATTCCTGTGAGTTCTTGAAATGTAGAGCTATAAAGTTAACAAATTGCCTTTCATAGAAGACCCAGGAATACAAGTCCTCAGAAAAAGCTCTTTTGATCACTCGCACCTTAATTGGAGAGATAACTAATACTGGGGAAAGTTCAGAATATGTTACTCGTAAGTCAAAGGAAATGAGAGCACACTTTTGCTACAGAGTCAAATCCTTCAATCTTGGGATTTTGGGTTTTTTTGAGAAAACTCAGGCCAAATCCCTAATGTCCAAATTTTAGCTTGTCCAGCTTTTGTGACATAACATCCTTTGGACATCTGTAGAAGAAAATGATTCATTATCAGAGCACGTCTGGCTGTAGTGAGGGAACATTTGCTATTACAAGGTATTCCTTTTGATAGTAGTTTATACACAAACATGTGATTTGGGGAGGGGGCTATGTGTGCCTTGCTAATTCTACGTATTGTGCAACACTAAGAGTTTGGGGGGTGTGGAGGGGGAACTCCTCTGCTGGAGGAAGAAGCAGTCGCATCAGGAAGGTCAGCGCTTCTGGCCTTTCTTTCATTCACCCACTGTGAAACGCCTTGGCAAAACTGAATATATATTCACATTGCCTCTTAGATCTAAGAGTTTTACTGGGAGACTTTGAGCACCACCACAGAGTAGCGCCATGCACACTGATATTAACACTTCCAAACATGAAACTCCTCACCTCCAGAAACGAATGCCACCATCTCAATTCTCCTTGCAGCCCTCCAGTGTTAAGGATTATTCCACCGTATAGCTGCAATCCACCCTAAATCTTCTCTTTGGGATCAAAAATACACTAATTCTCTTGAAAGACCTTGACTACACTTTTTTTTTTTTAAACTTCCCTCGAGTTTGGAAGGCAACAGAAGAGTTATTCCAGTGCTGCCTTCTGGAGTTTTGCAATAATCTAGCCAGCTGAGATGAAACTAGTATAATATGATTAGCCAAAGGACACAGAGCAGCCTAGGTGATTAAGTGACAGAGTTCAGTGATCACAGATCTCACCCTCATCCCTGGGAGGTTATAGTCATGATAGCTGATTGCTTTGAACATGCTTGCAGTGGTTATTTGTTTATTTAAACAAGTTAGATGTAATAGAGCCGTTCCCTCTTTTCCTGGAAACAAGTTAGCGTTTCTTTGGATTGTTTATTCCTCCAAGGCTGAATTCGGGGACAGCCTTTTAGAAATAATAAGTATTACAGATTGTGCTGGGTTTGGAACAATACAAAGAAGTGATCATTTCATATGCCATATATCTTGTAAAGAGTTTAGTGTACATTATTACAGAAAATGGCAACATTTATCTGAGTACTAGTAGCCTTTCCGGTAATAATATTGTATAGAGAATCAGGTATGAATCCAAGCATATTTGTCTGACATAAAGGTTCATAGATTTCTTCTAAATTTACATAGTTCTTTTAAGAGGTTTAAGAGAACAGGCAGGGGACTTCACAAATTGAAGCTCATTAGATGAAAGAGATATTAACATTATTAGTATTTGTTCTGGAATTCAATTGATCAAATGAAAAAGGGTGTCTGCTAATTCTTAAGAGTGAGTGATCAATGTGACGTTTGAATTTACAGTATTGTTAGTATTTAAACTTTGCCTTAGTAGGTTCACAACTGACTGCAACACTCAATGCCTCTTATTGCCTCCAAATTGTTCTTACAATTTGCCTCTCACTTTCATCTATTAACTTGTTCTCTAATACATTAGAAAAAAAAATTTTTCAACAGGCAGGCATTATCACTGATTGGACTGGCAGGAACTGTACTTTTTACATTTCAGTGAAGATTACTATTCTTCGATATCTTTTCCCTGTCTTTCAGTTGCCCATATCAATAACAACCATATTCTGCTGTATTATTATAGCTAAGTCAAACAATGTAATTTGTAGAAAGACATTCAATGCAGTTCATTAAAATGATGAACTCATGTCACTATTTATAATTTCTGTATATCTGTATTGTATTCATGTATTCATTAATTTCTTCTAAAGATACCCATTCTTTGGAAACAGATTTGCCAAATGATTTATTTGATGAATGCAATCTTTTTGTTTCTTCTAATTTTCTACAAACAGTACACAGCTTTTATGAATTAGTTCACAATTCACAATCATTCCGCTACTCCAAATAGAGAAATTTCATCCTATCAATTTCTCCTGATCTTTTTTGTTATTTTTCTACAAACCTAATTCTTCATTTGATCACTAAAGCAGCAGGCTTTGTGTCCCCCGATAAGCTAACATTTATAGCTTCTAGTATAAGCGCATATTCTAATGTGAACTGTCTTACTGATATTAGTTTGAATGCAGTTCTTTCTGGCACTCCAGGGAACAGAAAGGTACCTCTTTAGCAGACAAAATACAACCCTAATTAACCTTATGAAGTACATTTACCCTCAAATATTGTAATCAATAAGCAATATGGGAAGGGCTGAGGCTGAATTCAAACAAACTCAAAGTAATTTTTGTGATATCTCCTCATCAGATTGAAGATCTGCTAAAATTCTTAAAAAATCTGGTCACCCTATTCATGGGAAGTTCAACTGAATTTCACTCAGTTTCTGATTTAAATTTACATTCTTGCAGCTACTACTTTGTACTACATACAGAGAACTGCAAACTTGTAAATAACTTGTCGTGTGTAAATAGCAGATTTTCAAAATTCTAATAAAGTCACTATACATGGTCTAAGGTGTCATCAGCTAACACGTATTAAAATCATCATCGAAATGGAATTGGTGAAATAAGGACTCACTTTCCCAATGTGTGAAACAGGAAGACACTTTGAAATCAAACAGAGATTATGTTCAAAGGCTTTGTTATACCAGAAATAGAAAACTATTTACAGGCAAGACAAAATAGGCACACATACAAGTACTTACAATCTATAGTTTCCTATCAAATAGTATCACAACTGCAAAAAAGGAGATGAAAAACAAAAATCTAGTGCCATCACCCATGTTTTAAAATTCCTTCTTTCTCGGCGTTAACTAACAAAGGTTGTCATTTAGAATTAGTTTCACAAAGGTGTATAGGGAGACACGACCCACCATTTACCTATTTTAAAATATTTCTGTCTTAATTTCTAGCTTTCCACTTTAGATCCATTTTTTTCAAAAACTTTTTTTAAAAAGCAGAACAAAGAAGATTCTGACATCAACTATATCAGTTTGCCTCTGGAGTGATTTATGTAAGCGAACTGTTACTCCGGACATTTCCAGAAAGAACTGGGGCCGAAGGTGCTCCAGTCTTCACTTCAACTAGACGCTTATATTTTAGAATTATCATTAGTGAATTAGCCATATGTATCCTTTTAATAATCAGCCTTCTTAAGGATAAAAGCTTATCTCCTATTCTCAGATGTAATTACAACATATCCCTGATCTCTACTAAGTCTATAAACAGAATACTTGTTTTAATTCTTGACCCTTGGAATCAAAACCAAAATCAGAGATTAAATGAAGTAAAAAACTTAGCAGTAGCCGACTATAATACAAACTAAAATACAGAGAGCGTCCACAATTATTTTGTATTCAGACTTCGCTTTGTATTGTGTTCAAACACTAATCCTTCCATTTACTTTAAAAGATTAATGCAACAAAAGGGTGACTAATTGTAAAACGGGCACAATAAAGGTTCAGGTTAGTGCTCTTTTGTATTAGAGAAAAATAATATGTTTGAGATGGAGAAATTAAATTTTCTGGAAGAGGTCAGCATGGGAATCAAATGAATCCTTCTGATTCATGCAGAGTCATGCATTAACCACTTGAGATTTGGAAGGAAAAGACTTAAAGCTTTTTTTCCTCCTGTACAGATAATTTCCTTTAATAACTAAGGCGCTATTTTGTCTTCAGAATATCAACTTTCCAAATTAGTTGAGTTCTGAAGGTCCTCCAGAGCACAACATCTATGATTAAACACTTTCTAAAGTTCATTCTACTAGTAAAAGTGGAAATTCCATTATTTTAGCAAGAGCAGGCATGTCAAATTTATCAAGGCATGATAGGACTGAGGATGGAATAGAGGTAAGGAATCTAGGTTTTTAAGTTATATTCACAGGGCACAGAAGTTATTATAAACCTCATTATTATGTGGTACAGTAATCAAATGAAAAGTATAGTTATTGTGTCTCTTGTTAAGCCTAAATTGTGAAGAATTACCTTCAAAACTTTTAAAAGATAGCAATCTAGAGGCAGCAGAATCATACAAGCATGATTCCTTTGGCTTGGTTTACTCATGAGAAAAGCTCCTATTTATGACTCACCCTCCTCAGGAGCTCTGGGGGCTGCGGGAACAAAAGCCATGTGCAGTGTTACAGCCTCTCCATCCAGGTTGCAGCAAAAGGGATGGCAGCCCCAGGAGCTCCTCCACCTGAATGCAGACTCCAGCTGAACCTAGGAAGAAGCACAGGCAGGACCATCACAGAGAACCCTAATATGATTCCTTGAGTCAGGGGTTAATGCCATGGAGAGGATTACCTATTTTTTACAGTTCTTTTATGGTGCCAAACCATATCCAGAAGGTGGACCAAAAGCTTAATGCCTGGCTGTTCAAATAGCTAAGTGACTAATTTCTTGCTCATTTATTCAGTTTCCCCACCACCACCTTTCCAGCTGTACTGATGTACAGCTGAGGATTGTAAAAGTACGTTACCAGGCTGTCCCTGCATCTGAGCATTCTTGCTCTCCAGAGCTGTGGCAGATTTGTGGAAAATTATCCGCAGTGTGATGGAAACAGATACCTGCTACTGAGATATGAGCTAGTTACTGCAGAGAAATAGGATTGATGTATGTGTGCTGCATAGGGGAAATGAAGCTGGAGCTCTTGGTAGGATCTTCTCATCATGATCTACCCAAGCTTCTGGGCAGTCTCATAGAAGTAGAGGGATGAGACAGGCAAAGATAAGCATAAAGCAATGACTAAGCAGATAAAACTTCTTGGAGAGGTCTGACACAGCATTTTTCAAGACTACAGTAAATTGTACTGGGTTGTAATCCCGGGATGTCTACCCTAGTATGAAAGAACAGAATGTATACAGTTTTATTAAATTATACATAACTCCTAATCTTTGGCTCTTCAAGCAATTAAAAAAAGTTACTTTTCTATTTTGAAAAGGGATATTTTTGTTCTGTTTTTAATATCAAAAAGTTCCTGCAAAATAGAAATCCCATGCTTTGATCAACTACAAAGTATGGCCAATGTGAAGCCATAAAAATAGAATGAAATATAAATATTCTACAGCATTAGAAAAGTGTCTGAATTACCCAACTGCCTCATGATTTTGGGCACAATTAAATTCACTAATAGGAAAGCAGCTGAATAACATCATGCTTCAGATCACTAGTTGAATAACATTGTCATACTCAGGCTAATACATTGTGACAGCTCCTGCCTAGAATACGTTACTTAAGATCTGAAAGTTTTGATCATAAAACGTCTTTTCCAGAGCTTCCAAACAAATAAAATAATAATAATATAAGAGAATGAGTAAAGGTCTAAAAGTTAATATTTCAGAACAAGTGAAAATATTTCTCAGTTAATTTAAACATTTGTCTCTATGTATCTTTGACATTTGGAGCCAGAGGAAGGGGTGTTAAGAAGTAATTGCATTCGCTGCCTTCGAGATATCTTTTATTGGTTCTCAAGTGGATCTGAATTCAAGAAATGGCTCTGACTGTTTGTGTGCATGGGGAAAATATTTCTTTTGACATTTTGTTCTCTGGTAGCATTTTTATGCTTATGCATGTATAAATAAATTCTTTGAAAAGCAAACTCTTTCAGTACACATATTAGTAAAAAGGGGATGACAAGGCAGCTCTTCTAATTTTCTGTTTATAAGAGGAAACATGCCAGCTACGGATCTTTGACATATTTGACCTTTTTTTAAAAGATGCTTTTATTTTAACCAATGGCAATTTTGTACCTGGATCATTGCTGTGCAAAGATTAAGCTAATCACAAAAATCACTAAAAAAAGCACAAGTACTTGCAGACACAATCCCACAAACATTACAATCAATAAGCAATGGCTTAAGTCTCTTATAACCATTATACAGATGGAGTTATGAATGGAAACCAGACTTTTTCCAAACTTGGACCCCCTACTACAATTTTCAAAGGCGCAGTGTATAATACAGCTTTAGTTGCCTGATTTTAAAACCTCAATTGTATACATTGGTCAAAATGTTCTACTCAGTTTCAACAGAAACACTAACAAGCACACTGCGTGGGCGGCAGTTCGGGTGCTTGAACATCGGTGCCTGGTGCCATTTCACATAGCTGCTGCCCCAGGCCATTTGAAAAAGCATAAAATGTTTAGGTACCTAAATCACTCCAAGGGTTTCTAAAATTTTAAAAAAGAAGAAACAACATTTTGAAGGTTGGGATTCCTTTAAGCAGAAGTCTATTCATTTTGGTTTCCAATCTAACATACCTTTAAAGCTATTTTTATAGTTGTTTATCATGATCTATTAGCTAAGAGGGAAAACTAAATTGCCTAGACTAAATTAAAGAATTTAACAGCTATTTGCAGTAGTTCCATAGATGTCAACTTAGTCTATGTACCCTTCAAGGACAGGATTAATTCTGGAAAACAGAAATCTATAGAATGCCTTACTTTGTCTTCTCCAGGAATAGAAAACTATAATGAGTGCAATTACTCTATAAAATTTTGAATCTCAGTTTAGTATATGCTAAACAAGGTATCTCAAGAAAAACATTTAAAATTATCCAAGTGACAAAGTTGGCACAAGTTCCCATGCGAGCATCTTTGTTTTCTGACAGCAGAAATGACCAAGGGTTGCTTTCTTGTAAGAAAACCCTGTAAGAGCTGTAATGACCAAAATGGGGCAGCCCTCTCCAGGGATGGGATCCGCACGGTGCACTGCACCCTGATGGGACACACGTTCGGTGCTGTGCACCTTGGGGTTCCCAGGACCTAAAAGGACATGGGATTATCTAAACTAGTCTCCCTTTCTTTATAGCACTAGCTCTAATAAATAGCATTTTTAATGATACTTTACAGAGTCTGAGTGCCTTTCTTATTGGGATTGTAATGGACCAGCACTTGCTGGTGCAAAACATCATCTGACCTGAACTTATTTTCAGTGTATTAATTGCAGTAGATTCCTCTCTTTGCTAAACAATTCCAATGCAGTTTTTACTTATTTTTCATTTTACAGGATTAATTAGAATAGTCATTTCTAAATTTCTCAGATATCCATAACTGCAGATGTTCTTAGCTATTTACCCCATTTTTTTTGTTGATTTTATGTACCGAAATAACATTTCAGAGACGTAACAGAAAACCTCAATTTCTCTGTAAAGCAATCCCAGAAATATGCTACAGAAAATGAAAATACAGAATGAAAATTAATTGATAGTTTGTTAAGTTTCAAAAGAAGGAACAGCTAGAGTAAGTACAGAGATGGCAGCAGGAAAGAAATTACTGAGTCTAATAATCAGTAATTGAATTCTGTTAACAGAAATGACTCATAAATAAAACAAATGTGACCAATATCCCAACATCTTTTGCTAACAAATTTGGTTTGTACTGTATTTAGTACTGTAGATAAAAATTGTTCCCTCTGTTAAGCCTCCCTACTTTTTCAGCTTGTTTAACCTGTAGAGCCTCAGCTTGGCTTAGGATCTGCCTGTCTTGCTGTCTGTCTCTGCTGGTCTTGCTGTCTGTCTGAGGAACCAATTAGAGGAATGCCTGCAATGCCTGGGCTAGGCTGGGTGCCAGCCCTGGTTTGAACATACATGATGGAGACAGACTCTGCCAGAAGAAGGGCTACCATGATTTTGGCGTAGGGTATAGCTGACAAGGAAGCAGAAGACATTTCACCAGACGGCTGGCTTAAGCCTTCCATGCAAGCAAAAGTGACTTTTCTTCTACCACAAAAGACACAATAGTGTTACATCCCATCCCTGAAAGGGGAAAACTGAAATCCTGCAGCAGCAGCATGGACAGACTCAGCTGTCTCCCGCAGGTGCAGCAGCGGGTTGGCCCTGAGGAGATGAATATGCAGCAGACAGTGAAGTCCCCTCCTGACTAACCCACTCCACTTTGCCTGGAAAAGGCATCTGCAGAGCAAATCCTGCACTTCTCACCCAGAGAGCTTCTTTGTGTGGTGCCTCCTCTCCTGCATGAGCATCGCTGGCTGTGCTGACAGCGGGGACTTCCACTGTGGGGCAGCCAGGAGGGCGGCTGCTCTTTCTGCAGATGGTGGCAAAGGGCCCTGAGCTCTCCCAGCAGCCGATCTGGAGCCACTCAGTCTCTCCAGTGCCCCTCCCTCACAGGGCACTGGCCCTCACCGTGCCTTCTGGGCACAGCTCCAAGTCCTCCCGGCAGCAAATGAAATGTGATTAGACAGAAGGAAAAAAAATTATCAAAAGCTATCAAACAGAAAGGTGTCACTGCAAATTCTTGAGGCACAGGTCAGTGGACGATGATAAGAGCGCACTGGGAAAACATGTCTTCGGTTCCTGTCCTCTACCCATGTTCTGGATTAGTGGGATCCAACACGTCTCTTCGTGTTTGTTCACCCAAGTCCTGGATTCAGGTTCCTGAATTGCACTCCCTCGTTGGGAGCATGGGACAACGAAAAGCCCAAGTCCTGCCAAGAGCAGCGGTAGACATTCAAAACTAAATGCCAGCAATAAAGTAGCACAGGATGGATGGGTTCACACTGAGCCTGTGCTAGGTCAGACAGCAGATGAGCCAAACAGCGCCCCAGTATGCACTGCTGGTGTTGTCATTAATATTTGCTACAAAAACCACTGATGACTTCCAATTTGACCCCATGCGCACGAGGGTAGATGCCATATTCCATACAGCAACTTGCAGAGTTGTTATTCTAGTCATGATTAAAAAACCTCTGTTGGTCGTCTTCCATCCTAGTGCAAATACATAACACCTAGCATTATATGTCTGAATATTGTTATATTATACTGTAAAACAGCAGATGTGGATGGAATACCCTGGCACCTTCTATGCTGAAGTCAGTTTCATTATGTTTGCAAAAGGCAAATACAGATACATCAGTGTACTTTATTATAATGTCATATTCCTGACACTATAGTAAAAGTTGATTTGGTGTTTCCATTACAAATCTCATTTTCAGAGGCTTATGACTCATCCATCTAAGTTTTTTCAGGATGAGATTTACCATACAGACCTCAGTCTACTTATAATTCCTCCCCTAAAAAAATTGGTCAGTATTGGTTATCTGCACATTTTAAATCCCAAGAGCTCAAATTAATTGTTTTCTTCATGCTATTTAATTTTTTAACATTACCACATATTTGTGTCCTTCTTTAAGAATATAAAAGCAGTTAAGAAATTTAAATGAAAACGCCCTTGCTTCCAAATATCTCTCATGCTTCTTATATTTTTTTCCCATGTGTTTTAACCAGAAGGTTGAGTGCCTACTTGGGAAAAACTGTAAAAAATCATTAAGAATGAAACAGGCACCTACTACAATTTTGTCAGTGGTTTTCAAAGCGCTAACTGAAAATCTATGTTTAATATATAAATATATCAAGCATTAGATCTAATGTTTAAGAAATGCCACCACATTTCACCCCTCTACTCCTGTTGCGGGGTTGTTGTCACACACACAGACGCAGGCAATTGACATTCAGCCCTTCTCTTTTGCATCATCAAGAGGTTCTGATCTTTTATGCTACCACAAGCTTCACAACTCTGAAGGTCTGGATGAGTATCTTAGCAATTTTTAAGCCTATACAAGCAAATTCACTGAACATTTATACAGTTTTTGTATTCACTATAAAACATCATTTATCTAACTCTGGTCTTGGATTGCATTTTCCGAGTTATATATGTTTTTAAGCTCAAAGTTTAACAAATCATTGCACTAATAGTTTCACAGGGTTGTCATGAAAAACTTAGAACTGATTATTCTTTTTTTAAATGCCTTCAGGTTTTTATCTGAGCTATACAGAAAGCCTGTTAGGAATGTTAAAAAATCATTTCAGCTACTACGTATATTAGGAATATAGGCCTATTTCCAAAATATGACTTAGACATAAAACACTGGCTATTGCAAGCATCCAGCACCCAGAGTGGAAATCAGAATCCCAGTCCATGGAGAATGGGTCATACCGGGATCGCAACCTGTCAAGCACACTGATAGGCACCTGCACAAAGTGAGAATACTCTGCAAGGAAAACTTGAAAGGCAATCAGTAGGGGAACTTTGAAAACTTAAATTCCATCTTGTTTTAGACTTGAAAAGCTATTGGAAGTATCTCCTCTTGCTATTCACAAGGTTGTACACTTAACAGAGGAAAGGCCCCTAAATATGGTAATACACTAAAAATGGTAATTCACTACACACAGCACTCATCAGAATAAAGACAGCAGTGGTTCATTTTTTGAAAGTAGCATTTTTCATCTTTTGGAGCAATGTCCTTATAACAGTCTATAGAACACAAGGAAGGGGAAGAGTTAAAGCTTTTCCAATTTTCTAGAAATTATTTAATAATTCATAACTTTATTTGGCTGGGAGATTTTAACACTGAGAACTGAAGTGCTTCACCACGATTCTGTTCCTGAACGTTGGTACCACCATTACTCCTTTGGAGAAAATCAATCATCCCTGACCAGCCTGCCTTCTATAATAAAATGACTAGGTCTGTGGATGAGGGGACAGCAGTAGAAGTCATCCACCTTCATTTCAGCAAAGCTTTCAAGAAAACAGCCCAAAACATCTTTGCAGGGACACTATGGTCTAGAGGGGTGGACTACTAGACGGTTAACATTTTCTTGTCAGACACAGGGTAGCAGGTAAAGGTGTTCTATAGCAATCGTTATATTATTTTGCAGTTGAGTCAAAACAATTCTTTTTTTCTCCAGCTAGAGCGCAGTTGTGGAGCGCTGAAAAGATCAATAATCCATGTTCATTTTAGGATACTCAGAAAGCATAAATGCATAAACTATACTTATTCACATAGTGTATGGTCCTTTTAACTAGGTAGAAAGTAAAGTGGTGTAGGAGGGAAGAAACAACGGTGAAAATAGTATCCCTCCAACATTTCATCTATTTTCTGTGCAGCTGGAGAACAAGCTGCTCTCCATGAAATAACATATATCTCTTCAGAAAACAAGGTGTTTAAGCATGCTACCCATGCCTTCTTATCACAAGGGCATTACCAGTTTCACTTACTTGATTTAACATCAGACAGCAGGTAAATGAGGTAAGATAAAAATAGAAAAAGCTCTTCAATTTTAGTACAGCCACTCTGTCACAGATTGCCCTATAATCCAATAGTGAAGGTTATAACATCTTTAACTAATTAACACAAAATATAAACAACACAATGCAGAGCCATTTGCTCTCTTGATAAGATGTTGCAGGCAGGAATCTGTCTAGTAATTAATTAGCAAAATGCTTGAAGTACAAAGGAAGAAACAAAAAAGAAACCACAACTTCAAGAGGACTGTCTGATTCAAGTTAGCAATATCTACATCACCATGCCTTAAGGAACAGCGAGCAAGTTAAGGTTTATAATCTTCAGTTTGCTTTGCCATAACTATCTATCCTATGCTAACAGAAGCATAGAGAAATGTAACACAGCAGAATGACTGTTCCCATTGCCACAGCTTCCCAGTTTTTCTGCTGTGTATGGTCTGCTATAGATAGAACATAAAACCTTACCCCAATCAGGAGGGGATGTGCTTGCGCGACATCAGGTCGAGGTGGGCTGCCTGTGACTGCACCACTGTACCACGCTGCTGAGTTACCACAGAGGATTTCCCCACTTCTAAAATGAGCAGGAAGTGTCATGTCTTCTGCACCATGTTCTCATAGTTAAAAAAAACCACCACCACCAACAACCCCCCACCGCCCCAGCATTATATTTGCTTAAGTCCTGCAAGCATCCAGCTAGCTCCAACACTTAGGCTGTTTATAAAAGTGTCAAATCAAAGAATTGAAAAGGAAATTAGGAAACTGTTCTCCAAAGCACTTTTTAGTATGTCATTCCTTTTCAGATGATGCAATTGACCACAGTAACAAAATCACATTTCAAAATTATATACTATGTTACAGATTTGTATTGAATAACCCCTGGTCAGATTTGTAGGTAGAACAGTGACAAAATAGTGCATGTTTAGCAGTAGCAGTGTGCCTTAAAACATTGATAAAAGTGTGGAAGGCTAGCTTCAGACAGTGCAATGAAACATTTTATATTCTTTCTTTCACTTATTAATCTTTGGGATTTATCGAAGGCTTAAAAATCTTAACTTAGAAAAATAATAGGGAAGCAGTAGCTGGTGCTTTTCCTAGTCAGAGATTAATGAAAGTCTGTACTTGGACTTTTTGTTTTAACTCTGCTCTTTCTTGAGAAACTGAGAAAAGCTTAGCCTTACTGATTAGCCACACATCAAATAAAACCCCAAAATTAATTGTGATCCTACCTATCCTCAACATTAGAAAATAAAAATAGGCAAGTAGTTCAATAGTATAAGGCTGCGATAAATACGGAATTAGAATCTGAAACAAATCTTTCTGATTGTTACGAAGCTATTTCTACTGACCATGGATCAGGTCTTAATAATTTAGATATACTTAAAGATTACTAGGATTTTAGTTATCAAGAGAAAAACCCGGTTCCAGCTGGTTTCTTACCAAAATGCACTCGTGACAAATGCTTTTGTTTCCTTTGTATTTGAAATGAAAATTGTATAGAGTTACCGAGCATCATTTAACTGAGAGGGATTTTATTTTTTTATGTGTTTCATCATAAGAGAATTCGCTCCTTCTCAGTTTTCACATGAAAAAAACCAGAAGATTTCTACATTCTCCAGCATGTAAAGAGAAACACATTTCAGTGAGCTTGATGTCTTCATAAATACAGTATTGTTCTTGTCTCCTTCTCTATGTTATGTATTTTTCTGAAGCAAAAAGAGCTTTGTTTCTTTTAATAAAATGGAAGAATACAAATTTCCTATCTCACTTAACATGTTAGCAGTTGACAGTGATATGTTAGCTACTGAAATAAGAATGGGAAAATTCACATTTGATGAGGACTCCCCAGCCATCTTAGTCCTATGTCCTTAAACACAGTTTCATTGGGAGCAAGTGAAGGTTGCAACCCTTACTTCCCATGTAATGAATTCGTGCAGAGGTACATTATGCACCCTATGACTTTTAGGAAGTAAAGACAAACAGGAAAACACATTTTTCTCCAGACATAGCAGAGAACCAAGCCTTTCTTTCTCCTCAAAGATATGGATGGACTACAACAGCATCCAGCAAAGTACAAAAATTCCAATTAACACATTTTCACCTGGTATCTTTTTTCTCCCAATGACTGTATCAACAGATGATGAGTAATTTAGGATGTTTTTGTTATATCTCATTACAAAGCAATTCTTCTTTAATTGGAATCACAGTTATATCACTACGTTAAAATGAGGTTTCAGAAAAATCAAACAGCAAAGTACAAAATAAAATCCATAACAAAAAATACAGCTTTTGTCTACACACGTTTGTAATGTATACTTAAAAATCTATATGCCATTTCATATGGTGAAACCTAAGAGAGGATTCAGATGGAAAATCTTTCCATAGACTCCTGAATTGTAATTTTCAACTTCAGTTACTCAACAGCATTAGACCTGAAACAAGCTAGTCAGTGCACAAGTACAGGGATAAAAGTCCACTGCTCATCTTTCAATAATTATTATAAGATCATTTATCAAGAACAGAATAACAAGTAATTATTTATCAAAAGGAATAAGAAGAACTTTCTCAGGTCCAGATTCATGATCTTCCAGTATGAACACAGTCTCACTTAAAAAAAAAACAAAACTGTTCTCAAAACTGCTACAAAACCAAAAATCACAGTAAAGACCTGACTGTAGAGAAATCAAATCCAACACAGAGCAATGATCTTGTTCTTCTGAATTTCCATGTAAACAGTCAAAATAAAGTAGCCAATGGATGGCAAAAATAATAAAAAACTCACATAATATGGCAGAATACAAAAAAATTACAAAAAAGAAAAAATATTCAATCTAAAAGACTAAACAACCGACGGCATTTAGTGATCAAAACTTAAAAGTCCACATTTACAATAGTACATCTAAAATCACATTATTTCTCTGAACTTACAAACCAAAACAACCTGTGTGAAATACCAACATGCTTAGATCCAATTAGCGTCAAATAATACGATTTCTCTTTTCAGTAATGAATAAATTAAACACATCCAAAGAACTAAAACTCATCACTTCCACAGCTTCCTCCTTGTGGAGGAAAGCCATATTGCACCGCTGTCTCTGATTTTCTTAGAGTACACTGAATGGTGAAAATGCTACTTCCCACAGAAATAATGGTCACAACCAAAAGTCCCACTTTCAAAATGCATTCTGCAATAGCAGAATTTAGAAATGCAAGGGATCCAAAATTGCCTTGAGATCATCCCTTCTCATATCTTCTCATTAAGACTGCTGTTATTACATTCAGGCTTTGTGCAATGACATTACACTGCTATTACATGATTAGCTCACTTCAACTGTCAAAGATGGTAAGGCGGGTGTTTTCTTCCAGTTCACCATATTGAGAAACCTAATTGTTTTTCAGGTTATTTCCAAGTCTGTGCTCATTCACCTCTAAACTTCTCATGTCGACTCATGTCATGTTCTCATTTATTCTAAATTATTTTGAGTCAATTAAAAGACTCTTTTCCAGTCTTCTCAGATCGTTGCTTGAGATCAGACTAAATCTCACCGTGTCTGAGCCCCAGACAAATTATCTTGCCCTTAATGCCAGAGTTTTTTAGATTAAAATAAAATGTCATATAGCAATCCATCAATGTGGGATAGAAATTACTACACTCAATCTCAAAATCCGTTCCCCGGCCTCGGTATTCCTTGGGTTTAGTAGAGTATTCCAATGTTTGATGTTGTACTGATGATACTCATATTTGGTTTCCTTCAGACAAACTTCTAGGAGTTATTCTACATCTAGATTACTTCATTCTCCAATGACACGGAAGGAAAAGACAGTAAATAGACTTTTTTTTGATACTGAAGACATACATGATCTACTAGTCCTCTCTCAGCACTACCATTTACGTTTATGCTGTGAGCCATTTTTTTTCAGCATTGATCTGCACTGGATATCACTTGTGAGTTACAGCGGTATTGCAGACTCCACTTACTAAGTTAAAATCTTGTTAAGTTTCCTCCTTACACTTTACCTTATCATATATCCCATCTCTTGGATGCCAAAAATCAGCCCCTGACAAATTTGTCTCAAAGAGAAAATTTTCTGTTTTCAAAAACAGGGGATAGATTCAGGCCCCCAGACTTCAAACATTCTCCAAACTGCATGGCAGAAAGGAAGGTGGAAAAGTATGAGGGCTCCCAGTGAGGGCTTTTCTTGGTGAAAGAACAAGAAAGAGCAGAACAACCTATTCATCTTTCTTAACCAGCTGCTTCTACATTGTGCACTCCCATCCTACTTTATCTGGATATTATAAGCTAACAATCTCCTCTCAACCTGATGAAACAATACATTTTCTGAGAAGGCAAACTGCACCACTGAACTGAACTGATTAAGTTCTTCCATTAAAGAATATCAAAATACATGAAGTAACATTAAAAACATTACTTTTACTGACTGTTTATACCCATTAAGAAGGCTGTACCAACAGCACACAATCCCATTAATGTTGAGTTTTCCACATGAGGTACTTTCTAAACTTATTCTGGTTTAGGAGATGTAGTAAGATTGTAGCCTATGGCTTCAGATTTGTGCACTCCCTGGAGCTACGTAAAATAAACAATATTAGATGGAATCCAATTTCCGTCTAAGGCAGCCACGTGCGGTCATTGCTAAATACTGACATTTTTGGTCATTTACACACAGACTAAATTAACCTGATAATGTCACTACTTTGACATTACAATCTATGTTTTATAAATATGGTTTTGTGCTTATTGTGTTCTCACAGTAATTCTGAAACCATCTTCTGCACTGTATAATACTTGATTCATTCTATTAAGGAACGTTGATATAAATTATTCTATTTTAGTTCTTTTATCATTCACAATTCTTTCCACAGTGATTAAAGATTATATGGAAATATAAATAATGATCAATCATTCATTCTAGAAAAGAACAATCTTGTTTCTTAGGCACTCTAAGCTTAAGTTTAGTAACTATGTTTCACTGCTGATTAAAATAAGAACTACTTTGCAGTAATTGGCATTCTGTGAAATGAAAGTATAGCTGAAGGAAAGACTTATTTTTTCTACTTACTTTTTGTACTTTCACAAGCCATCCCCTTTGCTTAAAGGTTGAAAATAATTAATTTCAGGTCTTTAATAATGATTAATATATTAAAGTAAGTGATAACATGAGATGAATCCCACTTATGCAATAATATATTACACATTAATGGATTTGCCATCCTCATTCATCTAAATGAGGACCATGTTTTTTGAAAGTTACCAACCCAAGATGCTTCAGAAAAGACATATTAAACTTCTCAAGTAAGGAAATAGTAAGTAACTTGCCCTTCTTCCTGTCTCATCCAAACTGTTTGAGATTATGCTTTAAGATATATGTATAGGTGACAACAACTGCAAATTCTTCTGGCTCGTGGATCAAGGTGTCCAGACACAGGGCAGTCTAGACTAAGAGCTGTACTCTCTTGTTGGCCTGACTCTGTTTCCAGGCAATTTCAGCTCATCTTCCCAGATCATTTGACAGCATTAACAGTTTATCCATATTAAGTATTTTTCATTTAAAACCCCTAAATAAGAGGTACTTTCCATTCATTGGCTGCCTTTATTTTGCCATGCTTTTCCCAGACAAAGAAACAAAGAATTCCTTAGTTTTACATGAAATCCAAATAATGCATTGAATGAGAGACTTAGGGTCTGCTTTTCCTCTCTCCCTCTTATGCCACAGAAAGATCATTACCAATTTAATTCCTGTGATGTAGCCAAAGGTGACAAGACAGAGATCATAACAAGGCCGTATTAGTTCTCAGTGCAGCTTTCTCTTAGGGGATCTACACCTTAACTTGTTGAAAGCAGAACAATTATAAATTCACTTTGCTACCTTTAACTGTCTGCAAAATTCAGAAAGAGAGAGCATTGAAACAGACCAAACACTGAAATTGAGGCCGTGACTTACCGAAGCATTTGATGATAGTGCAAGACTACTGTAAACAAAAACAATACAGAAATTAAATGAAACAGTGAAGCTGAAACTAGGAGTGTTTGGTGACAAAATGGTATATAATTTTGCATTCTTAATTTCAAGACAATCCTAGGAAACCAGTAAGAAGAAGCAAGCTTTACTAATTTTCCTTTGATACACTGTAATTGAACCTCTGCCATCCTGTTCTTCATCTTAGTGCTCCAGAAAGATTACCACGTTTCCATAAGGTTTGTGGGCCTATATTGACAGATTCGGATTTCTGCTCTTTTCTATTACCCAAACTCACTTTCTTTGTACTATTTCTTCCTCCTCCTTTGCCTTCTCTTTAAAAACAATCATGTTTAGCCAGCAAAGAATGATTCCTTGCATTGCTGCCGTAAATCTGTCACTAAAGCAAACTAAAAATCAATGCCTGAAGTACCTTGATGCTCCTGTGAATTTGCCAGATCTTTGGCGGTCTTGTAACAGTACCTCCTATGCCTCTTTTTCAGTATCAGGCTATCAGCCTGAGTCCAGAAATAGAAGCTGTGTATCCTCCATGTTACTCCTTAGTCCTCCTACCCGCGTGCAAACTCTTTGGTTTATCCATTTTCAAGAATGCAAGACTGAACTCAGATAACAACCACAGCAACATCAGCTCTAACACATCAACTGTCTTAGCTCCATCACGTTTCCCCCAGCATGACAGTGAACACCATCCGCAATCAGGACTTTATTAAATTACTCTACTGCTATTACAATGGAAGTACCACTTAAAGCTTTACATTTTAGAGACTGGTTTTGTTTCTCTTTCCTCCTTCTGGAATGCTAACAGAAGGCATGGTGGGGAGACCCCAGCCAACAGCCAAACACCCACCCAGCCTCTCACTCACTTGCCTCTCCTGTGGGAGCGGGAAAAAAACTGAAGGCAGGTGAGAAGATTCACAGAACAAGATAATGACAGTTTAATACAGAAAGCAAAAGCTGTGTACACAAGCAATGCAAAGCAGAGAAAGTCATTCGCTGCTTCCCACTGGCAGGCAGCTGTTTAGCCACTTCCCGGAAAGCACAGCCTCAGCACAGGTAATGGTTGCCTGGGAAGACAAACACCATAACCACAAACATCCCCTCTTCCTCCTCCTCTCCTTGATATTTTTTTGCTGAGCATGCCATCATACGGTATGGAACATCCCTTCAGTCCATTTGGATCAGCTGTCCCAGCTATGTCCCCTCCCAGCCTTTTGCTCACTCCCAGTCTACTCTCTGGGGGTGGGGAGGGGAGAGAGAACACCTTGACACTGTGCAAGCAGCGTTCGACAGCCAAAGCATTGCTGTGTTATCACACTATTTTAGCCACAGATACAAAATACAGCACCATATAGGCGGCTATGAAAAAAGTTAATTCCATCCCAGTCAGACCTAGTAGGAAAAGTTAATGATTTTTTTAAGTCTGTTAGCTTGCTATGGGAATTAGAAGGTAGAGACTAAAAACTCTGAATCTTCCATAAAACCTTAGCGTTCTCCAGTGACAGAATAATGCAAAAATCTTTGATTCTCTGATCCTCCTTATTCTTTCAAAATAAAACCCACTACTTTCACACTTCACACCTCTTGCACATAGGGCTTTCTCTCTTATAGGAAGCAGGAAGAAAGCAGCCAGTGGGACTTTTAGTCTATCACCTGTTTATAAAGAAGTCACGGGTATCCTTGTAGGTACCAGCAACAGCTTCCTCAGCAAATCCCCAAGATATCAGAAATACTAATCACCTTCCCAGCCACTTGGAAAAAGTAAACAGGAGAGCAAGTGTGACAGCATGTTTTCTTACCTTAAATATCCTGCCATAGATGTTTGGTAAGTTAATGCCAATAACTCCTGCCAAGAAAACTTCAAACTTTGGGAAGTAGATTCGTTTAACTATTTAACAAGAAGTTCCATCTTAAATTTAAGCAGGGAAATTTCCAGGACAAAGTGAGGAAGACCACCTCTCTAGTTGTAAAAGCTGTTTACTATCCCATTCAATTCATTGGCACAATTCTTTTTTCTACTGCTGTGCTCTTCTACTGTATTCTGCTTCTACCTGGAAAAGCTGACATATGACAAAGAATCAAGATGCTGGAAAACCACTTTGCAGTCTGAATTCTATAGCAACTTTATAAGCATCTGTCACCATCATAATCTTAATATCCATTAGCTTTTCTCTATTCTTTTTTCCCCCCTCTCTTTTTCTCCTGGGACTTGGCTAAGGAAAGGGATGGATCTCTATCAACAGGAGTGAAAGTTCCTACAAAAATAACTTTTTGTAGCTTTTAACAACACTTTTAAGAGTTAGAAATAGGGCTGATTAAAAAAAAAAAGCAAAACAACTACATAGCTAACCTCACTTTGACATAATCCAACTCCACTGATTTATGATGAAATTTTCATATATATCCTCGGACTCTGCTAAGAGAATAGGAATCACCTCTGTTCTTAAACAGGACCACATTTAATTTCACCTACATTAAGTGAGGTCTAAAAATCTTTGAAATAGCAAAGTAATGAACCCATTATAGGTTTTCTATTTTGTTAGTTTGAATATACAGTATTGCACATTTCTCTATTTATCCTGAGTTTATCTACAAGCATACACTTTTTTTGCTAAACCAACAATATCTGCCTGTTTTTTCATGCTTTTGTCTCTATTTCTGCAATCAAATGAAGAGTCCATAATTCAGGACAGAACTGGTGATGAAGAAAGCTTCCAGGAAAACCTCCAAGAAAAGCATAGGACTACAGTTGGGCTAGTAGAGAGCCCTTAAAACATAGCTTCCAAGTCTGTCCTTAGCCATTCTGAGCACAGGTCACACTCTGCTGTCAAGTTCAAGATTGTTCGTTATTTGATTGCTCAGTGTTACACTGCCAACACGTCACTTGCTGTAGTACTGTTCTCGTAACATGACAAAAGCTCCACGTTGCATTGTTTTGTGTCTCTCTGACTTCGTTGACTTGGTATCCGGCATCAGCATTTGCATCTGTTATTCCTGCTGCTGTTCTTTGGTATGTGTTTTGGCTGTATCCCATAGCCAATTGCCTTTGGAACAAAAAGAACATCCTAATGGGAAGAGCTTCAGTAGGGCTACCAAGCCCATCTTGCAGCTAAAATGATATGCATTTTGGAGAGACGTGCAAAGCTGAGGAAAGCAGCTTTTCTTCCGTCCTTCTGTTTCTGGCAGTCTCAGTCCTCAGATCTTTCTGCCAGTCTCCTGCTTATGCTCCCCCTCAGGGCAGTTCTCAGTCTCCCTGGCAGCTGCGTTTTTCTGCCGTGAGTGAAACCTCATACCCAAATATTAATGGTCAGTCAGTTAGCTGCCACTGTGAGCTGGCTCTTTGGTCCCTCAGTTGCTGTCATGGATTGAAGCACACTTCTCAATGTACACATTGGATTGAAATTAACTCCATTGTAAGCATACAAATCTGTAATTCCCCAGAAAATTTCTGTAGTCTTAACTAAAAGCTGATATATTGTTACATTTCTCAATGAAATTTGCATATTTTTATTATCAGTTCACTTTATATTTGAAGAATAAAATAACCCTTAGATATTTTCCATTTGCATCAGTTAACTGCTAATAAATGATCAACTACTGTAATATTTTTTCTCTGATATTTCAATTTCTAAAAGCACTAGATTGTTATTATCTTAAAACTGCAGGACTGAGCCATGTATCTCCTTACCATTTGCTGAGTGAAGATTCATCATTTGCAGTCTTGTCAGTATCTTTATCTCTCTTTCTTCCTGCACTCACTTGGCCTTACGTGAAGATACCTTTCTTGCTTATATATTAAATGCTTTCTTACGCTTTCAACACTATGAAAATACTCAAGTCATGTAAAACATCTGACCTTTAGAGCTGAGACAATAAGAACACGCTACAGTATATTATGAAAATATTGTTGCTACAAAGTATTCAGTGAACTGGAAGTGCCAGAGTAAGGAAGCAATTTCTTTTATTTGAAATGTGATTTAGATTTATTTATGCAATTTTTCTTACTTTAAATCGGATTATTTTCTAATTAATTGTGTAACTAAATGTTTTTAGCCATAAATGCTTTTATTTACAGCTGTTTCATTCAGAACACCAGCTAATACAGTTTTAGTAAATGTGCCTGTACATCCATATTTCACTCTGCATAAAACTCTCTTCCTCTTTAGAAATCATCTCCATTTCAGCCCTGCTCCTACCCGTCCACTCACCCGCTAAGTCACCGCAAGCACACTTTGTGCCAAAGTACCTCACGGATGCATAAAGAGGGAGCTGGAACCAGAGGATTTTTCTCCTCATTCGTATCTCCACATGACAGCAGAGTACAACTGCTCTAACTTTTTAGTATTATTTGGGGAGCAGGACACGCCAAGGCAGGTACCTCTGCAGAGTGTTTCCTCCTCCTTTATCTCCGCTCACATTAACACATACATATGCGAACGCTGGTCAGCGGCACTTGTGGGATTGCAAGTCAAAGGGTAGGTAACTTTCGCTAGTACCATTCCTAATTTCTTCCTTCAGGCTGAATTTATGAGCTCCCAGGAGCGCGCCACACTGCAGAGCACAGCTCCTGACCTAAGCAGTACCCACAAGGAAGCTCTTTGCAAACTGACTTCAAATTTGCAGTTTGACGTAGTAAATCATTGACTTCAAATGGAAATTAGATTGACTATTATCTTTCATTCTCCCACAGCAGTATACAAGCAGTACACTAACATGCAGAATACAATGGACACTAAGTTCTCTGGCCCCATTTAGACAGACTGGGTATTGGTTTAAGTTTAGAGCCTGGCTTGCAACTGAATAATACGGAGCAAATACTCTAAGTTTTCCAGCCTGTACAATGAAAAGTTTTGGGTGTAAAAGCTGCTCAAATAGAACAAAAAGATTTACTTATTATAGTCAAGAATCTACGTTATTTTTCTGCTCTCTTCTTGCAACTTCTTACCTTAGATTTCACAGAAAGATTACATTTTAGACTAATATTAGACAGAATACGACTATTTCCATACTACCAGGCAAAGAATTTTTAGTGATGGTGGTTATTATAGAAACCTGGGAAACCTTAGCTATAGCTAATCAAAGCCATTTCCCAGGAGAGCACAGCAATATGACCGGCATCGCTTATATAAATTAAAGATTTGTACTACAGGATTTCTAAAATATTATTCCTATTGTATGATGGTGCGCATGAAGGGATTAAGACTTATTGCAAAATTCCAAGCAATAAACTCTATTAAATCACATAATATAAAGGTCTAGTTAATTTGGAATTTTAGAGCATTTTAAAACATTTTAGTGCTAGAATTTGCACTGTCGATCATGCAACATAGCTGTCATTTTTACTACTTCAACATTTTTGGGTTTGATATACTCTAAATTATTTCTTGGAATCAGATAACAGTGCCAAAACTTAACTCTTAGACAAAAAGGCTTTACTGGAAAAAGACTCGGATATACATTCATTTGAGCACAACAAACTTCTTGGGGGAAAAAAAAACCCCACAGATTGGCTTTCATGACTTCTTGAGTTAGAAAAGTATTCATGTGTCTCTGTTGCCACGTATGAATTCAATATGGACATTAAAAGTCTTAAGAGGGAGATGGATAATGAATTCTTTTTGCTAGAAAATAAGTCTTACATTCTCCTACAGAAGAGTTACGAATTCAGTTTCTTCCCACAGTCCACAACTTCATTTCAGGAAGCCTGTAGTGATTTAAAAGCTGCCAGGTTGGAATTAATCAATCTAATGTATTTCCTTCTGCAGGAAAAAAAAAAAAACAAAAAAGTAAAAAGCCCATAGGATAAGTATAGCCAGTTTACCATTAGGATCTGATGGTTTTTCAGACTTTTCCAGGATACTGGAAATGTTTCTTTCCTCAGAAAAGCTGCCATAGAATTCAAGAACTAAAAAAAAAAACCCAACCAAAAAAAAAAAACCCAAACCAAAACCAACAAGCACAAAAGAAACCAAAACCAAACCCTAAATGAAGGAAAACTTGAAAACTGAAACAATCTTCTAAATCTCATCATCAGTCCTCTTTGATCTTCAATTACTTCTTTACAATTAAAAGCCCCCTACCACTCAGAAACATTCTCAACCAGCTGCTGAGGACTGCAAAGTTTGGCTAGTATAAAAACCTTTAGTATAAGTATTATTAGGCTCGATTGTGCCTTGAATAAGTTTCACAAATTTTGTAACAACAGTAATTCATTTGATATTAATCTTTGCAAACAAACAACACAAATAAGAAGGCACTCTTCATTTTGACCAAAAAAGTCTCTTGATATTGGCTTACCTAAACTTGTTTTAACTTCTTTGATGTTAAAAGATTCCAGACACATACAAATATAACCAATGCATAAATTTAATCCAATAAAGCAAACCATTGTCTGAGTTGTTTCATATAACTTGTGACACACTTCAGTTGTTATATATGCTAAAATTGATTGAAATCCTGACTGTACTTGCCTTCAGAGAGATAGAGAAGTCCTAACTCTTTCAATGCAGAAAACAAACGTTGGGTGTTTTTTTTCCTAGTAAGTACAGGTTTCATATTAGCAGTGAATTTCTAATCAACGTAATATGATATAATCTCATTTCTTACTCTGAAGCAGAAAAATATGCAATCTCTAGCAACTTCTTCTGAGGGCAAGTACAATTCATAATGAAAATTAATTTCATATTTCTATTTCCTATCTCCTACAAATAACAAATACTTGTAACACAAGGACAGATGTTTTTAATATATTCTGTTATCAGATTAGAAACACAAGCAAAATGGATGGAACAAAATCCACCAGGATAAAGGACACAATGCATAATGCTACACTCCTATTAGCATAACAAAAATGTGTAAATTATATTGGTGCTGAGAAAATTGGGAATACTCCTTAAACAGAATCCAGATGGAAGATATTTGAGAATGTTATGAAACCTAATCTTCACATTCCGTTACTAAAACAAGAAATCACTTAGTAGTAAACAGTTGCTCTGAATCAAAAGTCATTGGAGAATATTGTAAGAAGGAAAGTAAGGTGTATCTTTAGAAAATGTCTACCTTAAAACCAAATGTTATAACTTAGTTCTATTTTCTAAGTACTAAATTAGAGCTCTGAGATTCCTTCAATAGTACCACTTACCATTAGAAACAAGCAAATGAAAAAAATTACCATGTTTTAAAACAACATAATGGATAGGATGGAACAAATATATTTTATTACACAAATAATATTGGACTTCCTAATAATATAACTGATGAAAATTGTAAAGGTTTGGCAACTGTTTTGGAAAGCAAATCTAGCAAACCTTCATAACATAGCCACGAAGTTATATTCATTACATTTATGTAAGACTACAACTTCCTACCTTATATTAAAATTCTACTTCCTAGTGAAGTATCGTCTTACTTGCAATTTGATGAGGTTTTTTTTAATCAGATTCCATTAGTAAGTGGAAGATGCATGTGTTTCCAAGGTACAGCTGAAGTTAATCCAGGTAAAACTGGAGACAATCCAAGGTAAACCTGAAATTAATATAGAAATTGGGTCAGATTCTGGTCTTGACAATATTTTTTTTAATTTTCAAAGGCTTCTTAAGGGAAGCAGTCAGCTCATCTAATTTCTGCTAACTAAAAACTTAAGCACCTTCTTTTCATTACTAGGCTCTCTTCTTAGTCAGAGAAGAGAGACATAAGCACCTCACAGCAACAACTTCTCTCACCCTAAAATAAACATGTTAGAACACTGTCTAGGGAAGAATCTGTCTCTTGAGGTATTGTGTAGATAAAGTATGTCATCAATTACTTAGACTAGATTTATAATTTCAAGGCAGCTAAATTTAGTAAAGACTAAATTCACTCTGACTCATAATGAGTACATTATCTAATCAATAAGTTTAAAATATAAGAATCTCTTATGTTTTAGTTACATTTCTCCTTTTATTCTGAATGGAAAGAGATCAAACAGAGAGGGAAACCATTTCATCCCAGGACTGTATTTATGAAACAAATGCATCCTCCATCAGCCTTTGTTTTGCTAAGTACATGAAGCTTTTATTAATCAATCTACTGTCCCATCTCAGACGTTTGTTCTGGCCTGAATTACATACCAATGACAAGGATTGTCAGTTGTATCCTGGGCCTCTGATGTGACTATTTGCACATCTTCACTTGAAAAATCCTTCTCCTCACACAAGCAAGAGCAATATGTGATTTTCTTACAGCAGGAGATTAGACTCTTCTACTTCTTTTGTGAATATCTAGATCTTTCTCCCTAGTTACTAACAACTAAAAGATCTGAATATTCAGTAAAACTTATGTGGACTGGTGATACATGCAATTATGGATTTTAAGCTTTGTTTCCTAAGTAAATAAGAAATATATAATCACAATCAGAGTTTTTTGTGCATGTGTCTGTCTGTCTCTCTGCCATTCTCTAACTCTCAAAAAACCTTTTAAAAGTTGTGTCCAAGCTCAATTAAACAAAACATCACTGAGACTGAGGTTTCAGAGATAATCAGTTCCTACATATTTTGTGAAAACAAGTGGACAAAGAGAGGTTCTACATTAATTCCTTCCAAAGGTTGTTAGCATGAATTCAGCTTTCTGTGGATGTCAGAAAATCTGAGCTAATCTTAAAGTTCTTTGGAGATCATACACTAACTTAATCCCTCATCAGAAATGTACATCTCTCTGGTTTCACCTGTGTAATCTTATCTCCAGTTAGTAGGGATGGGCTTTCACAGCTCTCCCTAAAGTCTGAAAATTACTTACTTGTTAGCAATGATGACAACATTGAATGTTTCAACAGAAATACTGAGATCAGATCTTATTTGCCCATTTTTCTTTCACTTTATATTCAAAGCTGAAATGTAATTTAGGGTAGTTTCCAGTTTACCTTTGCAATGTTCAGGTTGTAATGGCAAAGTTTAAAAATAACGCTGATGCCTTAAAAAATGCAGAGGAACTAGTGAGACTAGCTCCAGAGGAGCACTTGCCTTTACAAACACAGTACCTTTCATTGTCTTCCATTCATATGTTAAAAATCCTGTTTCCAAAGACGCACAGACAATTCAAATACTTCCATTACAAAAGAATGAAAATCTGGACAAAGCTTAATTCTTCTGTATTTGAAATAAAAGCATATTCAATAAAGACAAAACTACCATGCTGCATGGGGTAGATGAGATACAAAGAACCAAAGGAACCAAGAGAAATACACTGGGAGAGACAAACTGATACATAATTTGAGATCTGTGCCTGATTTTTTTTTTTTCAAAGAAAGTATTTTATAGGAAATGAAATAAATTGTATAGAAAATGGTTTTTAACCCCTAAAAACTGCATTTCACTGACATCTGAATTATAATTGCATAGAAGTAAAGATCCAAGCAAATGGTTAATCATTTAATTTTAAAACTCTTCACTATGAAATTAACAAATATAATTTAATTGCAATTTCTTGCATGATTAATAGGCTAGATTTTCATTCTTAATTCCATCATGCAGTCTGTTAAATATGGCCTTTTTGTTAAATTATTTTAATTTCCTGAGAGATCAAGCTGCTATTGCATGCAGATTGTGTTATCTAACACCTCATATTATTATTTCTAATTTTCATATCTATTTGATTAACAGTTTACTTTGATCAATCTTATGCACTAGGAAGACACAAGCTGATCGTCTTTATGCCCTCAAGTAGAACTGCTTGGACTGAGGGAGCACGATGATGTGATTCACAATACAGAAGCGTGCTGATGTAAAGTTAAGTGTATTATAAAATCTTAACTACTACTGAAAGCTATCCTGCTTTTAATTTTAATATGAAATAAAAGCCACAGACAATCAACCATAGGCACATATATTTGCGAGGTGTATTGCAAAGTGAGAAATTATTTTGGGGATTTAATGATTAGCTTTTTTTCCATGGATATTTATGTTTAAAGGTGTTATGGTTATGAAGTCATATGTATTGCCTTGCAGTCTTTTCTTCAAGATTCAGTCTTACACATGCAAAAATTACTAGGTGGTGAAGCCATCACTTTACATAAGTCTTGCTCCAGGGAAAGGAATTTTTGCAGCCCAACAAGATGTGGAAATCAGCCATGAAAATAAGCAAATACCTAAGATCTTGAATGTTTTCAGAAGCCACTAAGGGTAGACACATTGACAGGACTGCTGTTACTGGTGTCATGTTCGTAAGTGTGAACCCAAGCCAAGGCAGGGAGCACATCATGCTGGGTGCTCCAGTTCTGCAGTTCGGTCTAAATTCATGAGACAGAGCAGTACTGACATGGGTGCTGTTCACAGGGGTGAGGCTGGGAATGCACACAAATCCTGTTTGCAACCACTTCTAATAAACAACAGTGGCATAGAACTAGCAGCATTCAAATGGATTCTCTCTGGAGATTCCTTAGCAAGAGGAAGAACTTGTAAACGTGTAATAGCCCTGAATTATGCCTGTTACCATATAAGCATCTACAGGCATGCCTCGGATACTTCAGACAATTCTAAGTTTATTTACAATACAGCACTACGCACGGCTGTACTTAACCACATCAATTTGCTATCGCAGAATTTACAAAGTGTTTCCCCTAAAACCACATACACTGCATTCCATCTTCCCAAAGAATTCTCAGTGTTTGGGAATGAGAGATGCAGAGTGACAGCTGATCAGCAAATTTTATTTCAATTTTCAAGTCAGAGAGCTATATGAGCTATACCTTTCACTCCAGGAGAAGTCTCTGCCATAGAAGGCACTGGCGCCTCATAGAATAGTTGCAAATTGGTATAGAGGAACAAAATGCATGCACCTAGAAAAGAGATAGGAAAGCTGCACTTTCAATGGAGCCACAGCGTTCACTTTTTCCTCTTGTTTTTACTGATTGTTCAGCTAATGCCCAACAATTATCTATGAAAGCAAGATTGCTTAAAGAATCTTCACAGATGTTAATTTTTATTCATCTAAATATGAGTGAATATTTGCCTTGTCTAGGTTAATTTTAAAGTATATACATTTTTATTCATATTTTAAATGCAGTTATATGCATATGGCCTTTCCCATTTTACTGTAGTATATTTTAATTAAAATTAGCTTACTGTTTAACAGAAACTTTGTCCACTCCATGAAAAATTTAGAAATTCATTTGCTTACTCAAAAGATTTTAAATATTTATCTTTTTTTCCACAATATCCTTCAATATCTCATCATTAAATGATTACTCAGGTGATTTAAGACTCTGAAAAAGCATTTTCTAGCAAAATGTCAAATAATATGAACAGAGACTGGTAACAAACACTGCTAATCCAGCCTTACACAGTTCAATATAGTGGATACAGTCTAAACAACTCCCTTTTAATTTCACTTTTCATTTACTCAAGCCTTTTTCCCATAAACTTATACAGTTTCTAACTTTTATTATTGCCAGACACATACCAGCAGCTGCTCCAGATCATCTAGGTAGAGATAATTTTTAAATTTCTTACAAACGTTGTCATAACAAGCTCAATGTTAAACCGTATGAGCTTGAACCTCATTCCATTAGCAATTTTCTAAATGCATACTGTGTACACATTCCTGAGAAACAGCTGAAAATTACACTTCATAGGCAGAGAGATAAACAGTAGGTGCGCTGAACTGTAAACTGCTAGAGTGGTTAACTATGACAAGCATGGCTAGTGACTGAATTTCTACTCTCTCTGCAAAATCTGATTTTGAATTACAAGATACTTGATACTGTATGTTTATAGTGTGCATTTACTGAATTATAAAAGCCTCACAAAACAAGATGCCCTTAAGGCAGAAACTGGCAGTGTGGCACCATGACAGTCCCTCCTTCTTACTTCAGTATTTGATGCCAGTACGCTCAAGATACACAAGCAGCGTGGGACCAATACACATTCTGCGAGCTGAATAAGGCTTCTGCTTTTTATGCAAAAAGCAAAACAAAGGTAAAGACATTCAGTATTCTGCCAGACATTTGATAACCACACTCTACTCTGTGCTGTGGGCTCTCAACATAGATAAAAATAAATGTGCCAGAGAGATGCAGAACTCAGCTTTGACGTCTGTGGTCCCTTCAGCTAGGCTGAAACTAGACAGTCAGGTTTCATGAAGTATTCACAGAAAATAACTCATTCCAATAATTCAATTTAATTGACTGAATGAATCAACAGTTTTGTTATTTCTGTAAAAAGCTGGTCATGTTTTGAAGATCTGAACAAAACGACAGTTAGTCAAATCAGTTTCATTCTAAATTCCTCTGCAGAATAGCTTCCCTCAACTATGGATTAGTAAAACTGGAGTAACTTACAGACATTTTCACATTCCAGCTGCACCACATTTTTCTGGTCACCATTTTCTGAGAGCCTGGTCCAGGACAAGTGTGTGTCAGCATAGCTTATGATGGAGAGAGAAAGGCATGCAATAGAAGAAAAAGATTCTACACATTTACAGTGAAAACTAAAAATGCATGCTTCATTGCACAGATAACATATTTATATACATTTTTACTTTTATGTTTTGCTTGATGCAATTATGAATTACGGTCTTTTGCAAAGAGAATTAGAAGGTTATGAATGCATAGAATGATAGATCCTTTGGAATAGGATTTGTAAAATTATTGTTCACAACATGCAATAGCAATTCTTTTTTCTGTTGAAAGATAGGAAAAAGTTAAATAAAGGTATCCAGGGGTTCAGAAACATTTACTGTGTCAGACAATTCAATAGAAAAGGGCTCTACTGTATTATTACTTTTTTCTCCACTGGGGAGACCACATATGCATCATATTTTTTCCTTGCTAGTATTTTTCATACAAAAGGCAGTAATATAGATTTTGAAATTTTGTAGGTATTAGGATAAGGCATCTAATTCTAAATGTAACTTCAACATTTCTTGAAGCTCAGATATGCACCGCATTGGGGGAATTATACATTTATTAGTTTCAGTTCACTCTCTTGTCTGCTTTGTTCTTTTCTGTAACTTGATCAAGCAGGGCTGATTTTTCTTTCTTTTTTTTTTAATTAAAATAAAAAAACCTATTTTGGACTACAACTCTTCATGACAACTAACAGCTTAAAGCGCATGCCAGGAAAAGCTTACAAAGTCCGATAGTAAAGTCTTGACAATGCAAAATCTTGTGTGCTTTTGACATTGGATGTGTGTGTTGTGGATAAGCGGTGTCAGAATAAAACAACCAGATAGCAATCAGCAGTCTTACAAGTGCAGCTCTCTAAAACTCCTCAAAAGCTTGCCATCATGGGCCTGATGACAGACTCCAGTGTGCAGTTTTACATTAGAAAGAACATGGGATACTGTCCTAAAATGTACCAAAATGGTCTGAGTCACATCAAAGTTAAAAAGAAGTACCAGAAGCAATGCAGCGCTGCAGGATACAGTAGTACATCTCCCGCACAACACTTTCTATGTATGCCCTAACCTAAAATAAAGTCCTATGAGCATCAGCTGCTGCAAGCAGTGGTTACATCTGTAGAAAAAAATGGTGTGACATAATAGGATATACCTGTGTATAACATCACTCTTTCTTCCCTGTGAGTGGAAAACTGTCCTGCAGGCCAAGTTGCAGTCAGATTTTCCCAGACAGGCAATGGTCAGATTTGGGGAATGTACAAGACTCCTTGCTGGCAACTGAGAAGCTATTGAGACCAGTTTAAATCACTGTTTTTAATTATCCCTCAACTAATGACCTAGTTCCATGGAACATGAGTATTTTACAGAGATCTTATCCTGTTAAAGCAACTGAATAACACGGACAGCATACCTGACACAGACAGAAAAGCCAAACAAGAGCTTGAATCTTCAATCATCACTCACATAAACACTCATTGTAAATGCAGGATCTGAAAGGGATAGAGCCTGGATTAATAAGAGAAATGGGATCATTGGGAACAATGTTTCCTCAGGACTTGTGCCTCCAAAGATCTCTCACATGCCTGTGAAGTAATTTATCTGTGCTCAAGGCAGAATTTCTACTCTTTTTTAAAACTTCTGTCCAAATAAGTGAACTATACACCTGAAGTTTCTAGCTCCTCAGAGTCCCAAGACAGCGTCTGTGCGTGTGAACAAGAAGCATCCAGAAGACCCCAGACACTGATACCTTTCACAAACCATGCTCCAACAGAGAGTGGCATGTTTGCAGCCTAGAGTATATTGCCCCTGGAGTTTCAGAAATCTGACCAGACAGCCAGGGATACAAAGACTGGGTCCATTTTAAGTGGACTGATCAATCACAGTGCTGAGCAGGAAAGGACCAAGAGCAGGTTATAGAGAGAAAAAGCTCTGTTAGACCTTTGAGGTGAAAATGACCTTCCTGCCTTTATTTGCCGCTTTCTCAGTGTTTTCCTTTCCTGAGATCATTGGAAACTTGCAGCATCTGATTTACTCTGTTGCTTAACAGATGGGCTCTGCTGGCAACTTTCATGGTCTGAGTGCCATTCTTGGCTGTTGCGCCAAAAAAAGGCAATTCTCTTCTCACCTTGTGTAGTGTTTTTAATTTGTCTTCCAGGTTTCTCTATTGCTGCTATTATATAAATAAAATTTATCCCCAAAGTTGTATTAAAAATATTTTGATAATTTAAAATTAAAAATAGCTGTTAAACATAAATATATAAGAAAAAAAAAGACTGTTATTTTGATCCTTTGTATTTGATCATTTGAAAGTTGGAAGAAGGAGGAAAAAAATCTTGGTCCTTACCCCCAACAGAGAGAAATTAATTCAAATCTCCCGTGTTTTGAGTTGGTGATTGAAACATTTGTGATTATACTTAAAATGAACAGTTGTTGGTTTTTTTTTTTTTCCTGTGGCTGTATTTTAGTAAAGATGAGCCGAGCTTAGTTAGCTACCACAACAGTGTGCAGTGTGTGCACAGCCCTCGTTTTCTGCTTTCAGACGGGTGAAGATAGTTAACAACCAGCTGTGGGGCACGTGTCTCAGGTTTACACAGAGGCCAGAAATTAGGCATGTGCCTGCACCTGCTTTTCCTAACTGATTTGCTCCACATCTCTTGTGGGATTTTGGGATTATTGTTCCGAGGCACTTAACCATCTTCACCGTCTGTACTGGCGCAGTGGGTGCCTAATGTAGACAGTGCAACTTTAAGGTATTGCAACAATCGAGCTGGGGGAACTAATTAAGATGCTTCAGATTTTGCCCTGGGTCTGCAAACTGGCTGTCAGATTCAACTGACTGTTTAATACAGTTGCTCTTCATTAAGGTAATAAAATACATTTTGCAATCAAATAACATATCCAGTACACTACAACATGGAAGAAAGGACTTAAGTTCTTCTTCAGAATAGTCTAAGACTAGACTCTAGTCTTAGATTCATAAACAAATGAAAGAAAATCTCATTCATCATTGGAAGTATCCTTATTATATTCTGATAGGGTTACCACATTCTTTTAGAGACAAGCTATTACCATGCCATGTTTTAGTAGAATTTATACAATTGGCAAAACTATATATTTAGTCTTAGATCTACATACTACAATATTCTCCAGCATTTTGCTTCTCCTTATCTAGTTCCTTTATTTAGCTAATTTCCTGCTGAGCTTCTCTCATCTCCCCAGTTCAAGTTGCAGGGACATCAAGAGAGAATCAAATCCATCCACTTTACATGTCTTGAGGCCAAACATCTGCCTGAATGGGATGCAAAATATGTTGAAAGATTGTGGCTTGTTGCTCATGACTTGTTTTTTTTCCCTCTTCAGATGCCTGTGATGCATTTCATTTAAAGTTACTAAAATGAATTTTAAAGGATGCATCTTACAGACTGTAAGCACGCTGCTTCATTTTGACTAAATTCTCTTAGGACCCAGTAAGTGCAAAAAGCCACTAAAAGTATAAGACTGTTTCTCTAAATAAAAGGTTACATAAATCTACAAAACCTCTAATTTTCAAAAATAAAAGGTAATAATAAATAGACCATCCTGTGTTCATGGAAGGTTATTATAAAGAAGTCAAGTCTTTTTTTGACTCAACCTTCAGTTGCAAATAACCTGCTATGGCACACACAAGAAGATTAACAGATGGATGGGTTACAGCTAGATCTTAATAATAACAGACATCATCTGTGTCACAGCCTTCAGGAAAAAAAGTGCTTGTTGCCATTGTCTTTGGATCTTCTGTTACAATTAAATGTTTCTTTAGCATATGTAAAAAAACAAACCATGAGTATTACTCGCTGTTTGGGGTGTTTTGCTTGTTTTTCACCCAAAAATAAATGGTAAGGCTTCCTATTCATTTAACTCAACCTTAATGTATATTTTGTTTTGGACAATACACACACAAAAACTCTAAGAGGAAACAAGGTGAACTGAATAAAAGAGAAAAAAACCATCCACTCAGAGCAGTCACATTAACAGCAGTCAGCAGTGCAGCTTTAAGCTTGCTTCCTTCTTTGACCACTCTGCCTGGCTCTCTGCAAGGAACAAGTGTACCGTCACTCAGAATAACGAAACACTCAATCTCTTCTTCAGCCGAAATCAGATCAGCTTAATTTCACAGGGAAGGCAAGAATTATTAAACACTTTAGACAGCTATGCAAATGTCCTTTGTTTTACAGTCAAAAAGGCAAGATATTTTCAGCTAGACCGTACACAAAAATTAACAAGGAGATCAGACTTTAAAAAGAAATTAATATGAAGGACTTCTGTTCATTTCCACTTTCCTGAAATATGTATAGTTTATTAAAACACATCAGGTTTTTTGAAAGGCTATGAACAGACTTCCTGCTAAAATACACAAAAACATAGTAGGAATTATGATTTTTAGTCAATCTTTAGCAGTAATTTTCCTCTGCATTGAACAGATCTTATCTAAGAAACTAACTTTACAAAAATGGATCAAATGAGGTGAGAAAAAGAGTAAGATTAAACAGAAACTTTACAGAATGTGTGAACAGTTGAAGTAATGAAAATTTAGAAAGCGTGTAGTCACCACAATACATGAAAATGTGAAGACATTCTCGAATCTTTGTCTAGAAAAAAAAACCTGAAAAATTATTTTTAAGTAGTGAAATGTAACTTAGGCCATTACGTGACACTGAATTCTGACCCAATGTTTCTTTATACCTATTCCTTTTTGACTAGACAGTTCAAGGGTGGTTTTTTTCTGCTGCTAGATGAACTAGCTAGGAAAAATACCATAATGTTAGTACACATTTTACAACCTACATTTCTCCTTCCATTTTGGCATGGCTGCTTCACACAACATGCTTGTGAACAGCAGAATGAGATGAGATGACAAAATAGCTTACAAGACTATTACAGGCTAGGAGAGGAGAAGGAATGGGTATCTTACATCTATTTGTGGTTTATGCTGCTGCCAATCACTGTGGCATCTCAGCATGATCTCCGACTTCTTTTAATACAAATTCTCTGCCTTGAAAGTGCTATATCAATTAGAATTAAAAGGGAGTTTTCCTTCATAGTGAACATAAATAAAAACAAACATCTGCAAAATAAGCAGATGAAACACATAATGAAGCCTGTTCGGACTTCAGTCAGAAATAGGCCTTATTCTTCAATGCTGCTATTCCTTTCCATAATTCAGGTTCTCAGTTTTCTTCAGTGCTTTTCTAAATAGAATTCTAAACGCATAGACTATTGATTCAATTGATTCTATTGGCTATTTCATGTCAACCTGTATTTAGATGATACGAGGTGGGTATGTCAGAGTTAATTTCATTTTCAGCACACTTACTTTGTGGCTAAGCAGCAGCAAGGGAAAAGAACAGACATCATTATAAAAAAATCATTCTAACTTTGGGCTTCATTTTATTCCCTCGAAGCATGAGATTTATTCTTTTATAATATATATTTTCCACCTTCATGAGTTTTCCTCTCCATCTTCCTTTTGTCCATTGGTACTTAAAGATGTTTAATGTTTATAGCATATTTCTGATGTGATTTCACTGATGCCATGGTTATTTCTGAAAAACATGGAAATCGGCGAATCAAACAATGAAATTACATGTTTATATTTTTGTATTTAGGTTATGCTTTCGCCTAATACCCATTTAAGTGCTGTATACCTCAACACAGGAATCATATAGAATTCCACAAAACAAGATGACTCCTTTTTCTCTTCAATATACCAAGGCTTCTTTATGCAAGCAATGATTTTCCTCCTCATTCCCCCTCTTTTCCTCACCCTTCTCAAACATACATTAAGTCATGAAACAAACACTCAAGATACACAGAAAGTGAGAATGCCAGGCAGCACTGAGACTGCAGATTGGTCATGGGACTGCATATGACCTAAGACAAGCAAAATTTCTTTTTTATCATTTTATAAGAAGAAAAAGCCTCTATAAAAACTGGAGCAAATACTGATGTTGAGTTTGCTAGATTGTTAAAAAGATTTATCAAAAGTTTGCAGAAGGAGCACAGACTATCTCCCATTGCTATTAGACAAATGCAAATTTGAATGAGTGAGGCAGACAGCTGTACAAAGAAGAGTTGACGGTGTTCTGGTAAATGCTGTATGACAAATACTGCCTAATCAGATATATTTAAAAAATGGCTATGTTTTTATTCAAAGACAGAAAAATATAGAAATCCAAAGAAAAAGAAAAAAACCAGTGAACCAAAGTACTGTGCTGCACTGTCAGTAGCAAGATGAAGAAAAGCGGCAGATGCTATCAGAAACTGTGAAGAACTGCCTCTGGTCCCAGGTTAGCTCACACAGAAATAGTTCAGGAGCTACTAAAATAGTTTTTACTCTATTTCCCTGTCCTTTATGATGCCAAGCCACTTTTAGCAGTAAGATCGAATAGTGTAGCCAGCTTGAAGACGGTTAGCATTTCTCATATAAGCACCCAAATGGGGAGAGTCCATCACTATTTCGCATCATGTGGCATGTCAGTGTTACTCTTTTTGCTAACAGGTATTATCACTTTCAGAGAGAAGCTCCTATGTTCTCATATTCTTGAAATTGTTGAGGATGAGCTATCTAAATTATTTTGCCTTCGACTAGAATAATGTAGACATGCTAAATACTTCTAAGTGCTTTTTAAAAATAATGTTGCATAGAGACCACGGCATGTATAATACACTCACATCTAACCTGATTTTAATTAACGTCTTTGTTAATTTAAGGTAGGAAATGTTGACTTTCTCAATATATTTCATGTTCAGTTTATTTTAATATTCTATCTGGTAAGCATCTAATTCACTCATTTGGAGCAGCTGTGTGAAACAAAACCATTAGACTTTGTCCCAAGTGTGTTTTGAACTTCTGTAACTAAGTAAAACAAAAGGGATAATGTAAAATACTTTTAAAGAACCAATAAATCTGGTATGGAAAATAATATACCCACATGGAAAAATTATCCACGTTTTTCATCATATAAAAAACATGTTTTGTATAGTAAAGTTTCTAGAAGCATAAAGTTTAAAATCGCAAACAGTTGTTCTAGATAAACAGTGGTCAAAGTAATTCACTAATCTCTGTGTGAACCATTTGGCTTGATAACGACACAGTCATAACAATACGATCGATTCTATTTGCCTATAAGCAGTAGTCTATGCCCAAGTAGCAAAGTAATATGGAAGAAGTCAGACATAAGCTTTCCTCTCATACCTGCATTGTTACAGGAATGTCCCTATTGTTACATACAGGAGCAATTACACATCCAAACTAAGGGTGGGTGTGTAAGCCGTACTCTAAAATCTGTATCTAAGTAGAGCCAGGAAAAAAAGACCTTAAGAGAATACACAGCCCCATTCCCATTATAGAAAGGAAACTGAGCACACAGTATGAGTGGTCAACCTGGATCTTGGGAACTTGTAAAGTACAATCAAGCAAGTAATTACAGATACAGCCTACGTGACACGAACGATGCACAATGCAGTTTGACCATGAAAAGAAAGTAGGGATCTATGGGATATTAATCTTCCTTGTTGACAATTGTTAGAGAAAGAGTGTAAATGTAATCAGACCTGGCCTTCTCAAATGGTTGCATGGAGAAGCGAGAATAGCCACAGCACCATCCAAGGGAAAAACGCAGGGGAAAACAGAGTGGACTATGTACAAGGGGAGGCAGTGTGAGGGCGTGCTGGCTCTGGTCACAAGGTCATTTGCTGATAGCAACAAATATTGCACTAGTCTTGATGCAGCTGGCTGCTGCCATGTACTCAAGAGCTAAAAAAACCCACCACACACAGTCCCTGTATTTCTAAAATGTGGACTGACTCTGTCAGGAAATAAAAGGTTATAAACAGTTTAAGATATCACTCTCAAAAGTTAATTTTTACAAAACAAAAAATGAGTATAAATAACATTACAAAGTAAAGCTTGAACAAAGGCTATGGAGAATGAAAAAACCCATTGCTTTCTATTTGCTCTGAGTGTCTTCACCTTGTAATAAAGAATATTGGACACAATTCTAATATAACTTCATTTGAAGATAACCGCAGGCACTTTTTAGCTATCTTGTTTGCGACATCAGTCTGGTTACGGGAAATTCATCCATGTTTTACCTCAAAGCACCTGCTAATTTGGACCCAGAAAGAATATAAATTGTGTAATTATTCCCTTTATAAGTTTTACACACTGGGTAGCATCCACAGCGTAATGGAGAACAATGGCAATAGTTTCCATGCTTTAAATGTTGTTTTCTTTACTTCAAAATAGCAATTTAAGTGTAAAGAGTAGAAAGGTGAATAAGGCCAATGACCAGTAACAGAAATTCTGGCCAAACAGATATCTTTTTATTAAGAAACTTTAAAAGTCAAACAAGGAAACTCCTAAATATCTGTTGCTGCTGATGTAACAGTGATTAATTGTGTAACTCACTTTTATTCTGTTTCAAGTATCTGTCATGGGGCCTCAGAGCCCTGGAGGGGCACTTTTTGGTGTGGAGTTCTTAAACCTAAATAAATTAATGAATAAATAAAAATGCCAACCTGGCCTCTAGGAAAGCTGTAGTTACTTTAAGTTATCGTGAGTTTTCCTTTGGATGCACAAATTCAGAGTACCCTTGTACGTCCCTGCCTTAATACAGGCTGGTGTGACTAATTTAAATCCCTTACCATCACATTTTAAGGCACAAAACCCTATATAAAATATCATTTAAGAGATTGCCATCAATATAGTACTGTATGTGATTTCAACCACTTGACACAAATAAGGTTAGTACTTAAACACAAGAAATGGGATTACATCCTATTCTTTGTAGTCTGAACACCAACGTAGCATATTCTGATAATTTAGTGTTTAATAATAAGAATCCCACCCCTGCTGATTGGACCAGCCATCTAACATGCAGCCATCCGACCCAAGACATGACTATAGATAACTTATAGAAATTAAAGAGAATTAACGATGACTAAACTCTGCCCTCCCAGTGTTAACAGACACGAATATTAAATGATTCAGAAATACCTATGTAAACAAGTAATACGGTAGCCTTCACTTCTGTTCAGCCAAAGGTAAGAAGAAAATCATTATGAACTTTGGGGTTTTGTACCTCATTGCAACTGGGGACCTGTTAGGGACCCAAATGTGCTTCCATCACATCATAGGGTCTTTGGCATCAGATGCACAGGTTTGGGTGGGAGAGCAATAGAGCTCTGGTACACCTCTTCCCATGCTTGTCTCTCTGCACGCCCACCACCTCCACCTAGATAGCAGGGCAGCTGCACACCATGGCCCACCACCTCTGCCTAGATAGCAGGGCAGCTGTACAACATGGCCCACCACCTCCACCTAGATAGCAGGGCAGCTGCACACCATGGCCCACCACCTCCACCTAGATAGCAGGGCAGCTGTACAACATGGCCCACCACCTCCACCTAGATAGCAGGGCAGCTGCACACCATGAAGCCAATCTTCCAGTCGTTCACACCAGGACCTCTTTCCTTTTCAATGAATTACTGTCAATGGGAGCAGGAGAACTGTTGGTCAGCCAACGTGAAGCAAGGACACAAACAGTGCAAGGACAGAGATCGAGGAACCAGGAAGGGTTCCAGGCTCTTCATTACAGACCTGCTACTGATGGGCATGCAAGGGGGTGGAGAAGCAGTGCTTCACAGCCTAATCCAGCTCTTTTCTGCAAGTGTGTTTGGAAAGCGTAGTGTGGACATGCTAGTTCACATTACCAGATGAATCTCAAGTCTCATCAAAGGTACTGATGTGGAAGAGGTGCTTAACTGAACTTTGGGTTTTGATCAGGTAACTTATTGCTTACAGGCATTTTACCAGATCAAAGGATTAAATTCATCAGATTAGGATAATGTTCTTCATAAAATCAAATCTTTGTGCAAAGTTCATTTTCAACATTGTGCTTCTTGCTTGACACAGTTATTGCTTGGAAGAAAAAAAAAATTAAATGCACACTGTCATTTAATACATACAAATGCATTTGTGTATTTGATATTTAGATTGCATGCTCTGGTATAAATAATGTTTTAACCCAGTAATGACTAGGTCAAAAATCTGTTCATGAAAATGCAAAATAAAACCTGAAACCCCGTATTTGGTAGCATAAAGCTTCAGACTCTTTCTGGATCTTATGGATTTAATTGCAAACAAACATTAGATAAGAGCAGGTTTTTTATTAGCTAGATCACAATTACTTATTTTGGTAGAAATCTATGTGGACAGAGTCACCATTTTCATGATCTGAAATAATTGCACAAAGATTTGATGAATCTGAGGGCTATATGCTTTATTTGATAACTGTAATCCTCAAGTTTGTGGATAAATTTCTTGCTAACAAAGAATCATGACTATTTCATTTTATTTTTGTTTACCTAGCAATGTACTGTATTATCTTCTTGATTTTTAATAGAAATCGATCTTTTAAAATATGTTCTGTGCTTCTATCTTCTCCTATAAGAACACAGTTAATTATTCCTACTCTTGCATCCTCCCAGTCACTATCCTCTGAAATATTTATAGTTTAGAGGTGATGCAAAAGAGGCGGGGTGGGGGGGGTAGTGGCAAATCTTCAGTTAGCATTAAGTTTTACAGCTCTATGAAAAGTATGCTTTTATGTGGGACATGAGAATAAGAGTGGTAAATGTGTGTTCCTATAAAGCTGCTTTGAAATTCTGGGGTAGGTTTCAGACCACCATGTAAAATGTCAGACTACAGACTGTGTAAACTATCATAGTTCCACTGAAGTCAAATTGAGGTTACAGCAGCATGATTTTAATCTTGGCATTTTGTAGCCCAGCATGCCGCTGTAGTCTCATACAAAATCCTCCTATATAATTTAACATCTTAAAGTGCTCTTTTTTCCCTGTATTTTGACTGACAAACAACAACTTGCTTGCTGCATGTTCTGTTGTATGCTGGACTTTTTCCCCTTTCTGCTGTGCAGATAAAAGCATGTTTGTTTTTTTTATGCTACACACACTGCACTGTTACCTCCATTATCTTTATGCAACACTTTTTTTTTTTTCTTTTACTTCTTGACTACAAGCAAACATGTCCACCTTCTTAGCAGTTCCCTGGATCAGTATTTTGTTTGCTCGTGAACTGAGTGTGATGAGCTTTATGAATAGCTTCCTCTGCTATCAGATTGTACTCTGGACCTTAATGACAGTTCCTTATCAACAGTTCCAATTACCAATGAATCCCTAATTCATTCTTCTTTGTCTACCCACATTTCACAACACTTAGCGACTTGTCACAACATCCTAAGAAAAGCCTTTATTGATCATTCCCTTTTTTGATACATAATCTTCTCATGTCTCCTTTTCACAACAGCTTATTTCTACATTTTTTTTTTCATCTCCGTACATGAGAACATGATAAATGTGGTCACCTGCTGCACCCCTACTATGACTGTCTGTCTGTTACTGTCCCTGTTACCTTTGGAAGCTAGAACAACGATCACCTCATGCAAGCTACAACAAACTGGATACCGAAATCAAAACTTTCAGGAAAATAGTATAGAAAAGCTACAACTGAGATTTTGCTACTAATTAAATATTTAATGTCATGTATACAGTGTTATTCACATAAACTGATGTGGGAATTGGGAACTTCCCAATTCTGGTATTCAAAAATTACAATGTTATACTTCCTCTGCTACTCTAATCTGGCACGTGGGGTCATATGTATTCCTGCAACGTCCTTACTTAGGTGTGGCTTTTCAGAAGATCCACTGGGAGCTCAGCACCCCAAAGCTTACAGGTAGAATACTTCCAAGGAACCAGATCTGTAGACTGAATAGGGTTACTTTGTTCATGGTCATTTCAAGAGCTCCTGGCACATTTACCCTACATTATTTTTTTCCCCCAAAACTTTCTAGGGCAGCTTTTTTCAGCAGTTAAAAAAAAAAAAAAAAACACCTCCATATTCTGTGGAACAGGTACAACGGAAAAAATTGGTTGAACTTAATAACGTGTCTCCGTGCAGATTCATTTATTCCAGTAATTTTTTTCACGGTTTGCACCAAGTAAGATTCCAAGGCTTCTAAAAATTCTGAAGCAATAATTGTCTAAGGTGCGTTATGCAATTAAAGCTGTGTCTTTCCTCAAAGGACTATGCCAATATAAAAGCATGTTTTGTTTTGTTTAAAAAGATGATTGCTACAGAAAAGCCTCCTGTACCCTCTTCTTCCATGAAAAACAGATGGTGTGTTAATGCATAAAACATACAAGACTGTGTCTCAAAGTGTAGTTTCAGACTATGCTCAGTATGCAGGCTCTTTAAATTAAAATGTTAGTATACAAGCCTTTAGATCTTTCATCTCTTATCTTTCCTCCATCAACAAAAAGTACATGTTAGTAGAAGACAAAACAGAAATTTAAAATCTATGCTGTCTAGCATCTCATTTTGTTTTTAGCAGCATCACCCAGACCCAAGTGACAAAAATCTAGATCAAATCATTAGGAGTCACTCCTGTGGTTTTTTTAATTAAATATAAAGCAAAGTTTTAGAGTGCCAGTAACAAAAATTAAAACAAGAACTCGGCAAAGAGAGATCACAGAGAAGCATCAAGCTTCATACTTCCCATTTCAAAAACATCACATTCATCAGCTTTCACTGTGATTTAAATACACATGTTGTAATACGTATACCCATTGCTTTGCAAGCATCTCTCCAGGCAGAACTGGTACTTGCAAAACCCTTGGTCTACACGAGGCAATGCTTAAGGCAGTGACGGCAGAGTAAGGGCACATGGCATGTATCCTAGACGGAGCACAGGAGTATCAGCAGGGCTCGGTTAGCTGAAGCTAACACGAACCAGGCTTCGGTGAGCCAAGACTCAGGTTACCATACCACATCCTTGGAGAACACGGGCAGACGGGATACATGGGAGAGATTGCTGTGCATGTCTGGTACAGATTACTTCATCAGGAAGAAGAGGCAGATGAGACCTTCTTCAGACATCTGGAAGGAGCCTTACATGCTTCCAACCTCAGCTCTTCTGCAGCTCTGTGACAGACAGGGACTCGTGCTGGCAAGAAAATGAAAAGATTTGACTCAAGGTCACAGGCAAACTGAGGGACAAGCAGGGCAAGGACTAAAAGAGCTCCCATCAAAAATGTGTTTGCAGACCACTTCCTTGCAAAGTAATACTCTTCTTTCCCTTAGGAAGAAGAGGGATATTAAGTCACCAAGCACTTCTTTCTTCCCTAGCATGCATAAAGGATTTCTCAAACTTGAATAAAAAGAAGAGGGAGCGCCGAATGATCAAATGCATTCTGTGAGCTAGGGACTGGGTAAAAAAAATGAGGACTGCTAGGTACGGTGACTATGCAAACAGTTAAGAAATCAATAGCATGCTCTTTATTAACATATGTTCCCAGAATGGAAAGAGTAATGGATAGATGCAAAATTGTGCATAATTCATGGCATACAGGTGTCCCTGTTTGTGTTGTTTTTTTTTTTTTAAATTTTTTTTTTTTTTGGTCATGCAGGTAGTTTTTTTCCTCTTTTAGGGACTGCAGCAATCATCGCTGCAAAAAGTTTAATAGCTTTCGGACAAATTTTTTTGCCAGTCTCTTCACTGTCATACACCATCACTCAAATCTGACCTTTAAATTGAGCCTACAAGCCCACTCAAGCCGTAGTTCCAAATAGATGTGTTATCCTCAGGGGCTGCGTCAATATAAAAACAGAAAAGCAAAGTAATCCTTAGAGGAGCTATCTATTCTGGTAAGAAATGTTTTAAATATGAATATCTCCTTCTAGGAAAAGCTAGAAGAATAATCAATTCTTACTAAAAGAAAAAATCCTGAGAGTCCACAGTTCCAGAAAGAAATCCTATCAATTGACACAATTGGACTGTAGATGAAAATTTTAAATAACGGCAAAACATTATCTGTCCATCAGAGCTACAGGATGACAAATGCCCGTGCCACAAGTGAGATGCCTCTCAGCTGAAACCGAACAGCTTTAACAAGACATTCAGAATGCTTTACAAGCAGGACACCACCACTGCAGCAGAATGGCAATGCCATCTACCACTGCAAATAGCCACTTTTCTTTCTGTTGTCTACCAAAACACGAGCCCTATGTGTTCAATCCAAGACGCATAAACATGATCTGGGTAGTTATGAATGCTATTTCCCCTAACCTAGCACATTTCTTCAAATTTCCCCCTGTGCAGCACCTCTACATGCAGTTGAAACTATGTTTTTTCTATGTATCAATGTAAACAGGCATCAACCTCCCAGACATGAGCTGATGCTTCTTATACCTCTGTTCCACTAAGAGCAGTATGAATTTCAGTGCTGAGGGGCACATTGTTTTGTTCTGTCTCTGGCCACACTGATTCCTGGTCCACTAGTAATAACAATACCAAATATACCCTGTACTGAATGAGTTAATCAGCTACATCAGATAAAATGGTGGATAGCATGAGAATTTGATGGTCAGAATGTGGGAAAGTTTTCTTTCTCTGTTTTCTTCCAGTGTCTAGAATACTTCACTCAAACATTATTCAGGCCACCAGTGCTAAAGGCCTGCAGAAGAATTCAGGCACTTAAGTACTGAAGCGGTATGCCTATTTGCCATCCAACACTGTACGTGCCTTGGGTTTTCATGGTAAAATTACTTGGGTCTCTATGGTTGTGTTCATAACACAAAGTTCTTCAGCGACCTGAGCAGCAGCCAGCTAACAAAAGCCAATGCAGGCATTCCTCTGCCTGATTGTGTAAGCCTGCTCCAGCAGGCAAACTCCAAAAAAGGCCGTGGTTTGAGCGCTACAGAAAATGCTATGTGCTTCACTCGATGCAACTTACACCTCTCACTTTAAGGTCTTGGTTCTCCCAGGAAGATTAAGTCTTTCCCGCTGCTGTTTTGAACAGTATAAAAAACAACAGGTCACTGGACACATGTCAAGTATGCATAACCACAGGATCCTTTTCTGCTTTCCAGTACTGGTTTTCTGTTTCCATGTGCAATGTGTTTCTGGTTGTTAGGGTCAACTGAACTGAATAAAACTATTCAAGAACATGTAGCAACAGGCCATTTTAACAGAAACCTTGCTTATGCTTTGTGCTAAAGCCCATGTTCCAACTGTATTAACACAAAATAATTCCATAATTAATAGTTAATATGAACAGAGGTATAATTTTAACAAGATCTGTCTATTTGAAGCAATTTCAATGCTGACTTCATATTTATTAAACTAAAAGCTTTTTTTCTTTTTTCCTTTATGTTTTATTCATAAGATCCCCTTTTGCTTTTTCAGTTTAAATAAAGAACTGTGATTATCTGTAAAACTGATTGCTTAAAGTAATTAATCATTTTCCTTATGAAATTTCCTGGATAAATTAAGGATCTTATAATTGAAGGGTTTTCTCTTGTGTAAATGGAACATGCTGAGAGCCTAGGCTGAGGAATAAATGTACTGCCCAGACCCCTAGAGCTGTTTCTTTTTTATTCTTTTACTAGAACTAATAGCTGTCTGACAGTAGTGCAATAAAGTATTGTTTTTAATTAACAGAAATATATTGATATCTTCTTAATAATACTAATTTTCTAAAAAAGAAAATGTTTAGCCAAGTTTTTTTTTTAATTAATCTAATAACAACATTACTCTTCTACTCAGAATTTATATTCAGCATGTAGGCCAATTAGAAACATGGAGGATAAACTGATGTTTGCTTACAAGTACCTCAGCAAATCTAAGCTGCAATTGCAGTGGCTTGCTCAGAGTTACACCAATCTGTGTAACACAGGCTGGAACAGCATCCAAAACTCTAGATTACACGTAGTCATTTAACCAAAAGACTCCCCCATTTTCTCCTAGGCCAAAGCTAATGCTGTGTGCTATCAGATAACCATGTGGAAGGAAAAAGGAAGGCCATCAGAAAATCCTACGACATTAAGGAGACAGGATGCACATGTGCATGTATATGTGTGTTTCAGCATGCTAAAAAATGTAAATATTGAGACTGTTAAAATGAATATGAGACCAAAACTTGTCTGCTCCTTGAGCTCATTAAGAAACAGCCTTCTCTCTGAGACTCTTATTGATAAACAGTAGTGAGAAATGTTAGGCACTAAAAAATATGGAAATGGATAAGAAGATTTTGAAAACAATAGGAAGGAGTCAGAAGGTCAGCAAGCAAGAAGATGTGGCAGCCAGTTTATGCAACCCTCACTGGAGCAAATGCCTGTAATGGTGATGGAAAGGTTGGAGTCAACCCCCATGAGACAGAAAAAAATTACAAATTTCATGAGAGTTTAACAGGAGTACAACTGTAATAAGGGATTGTTTGTACTAATGTTTGATACTAATTCAATACTACTATAAGTAAAAAAAAAAAGTCTTATTTTCTTATATTTGCTTCTTGAAGGGTTGACTGTGGCTCAGAGAATTTTCTCTGACTGAATGCACTGTTTTCTTCTTATTTACAGCATCATCAAAAAAGCAATAGCGTGGTCGTGAAACATTATATCTAACAGGTTCATTAGAAAAACCTGCAATTAACGTAGCATTACTGATTCAGATTTTGAAGCCAAATACTCAATTCCTGCCAAGCTACCCTACAGATAACATGAGTAAAAAGAGCTTCAGAAATTCACAATGAATTCTGAGATAATGTTATAAACAGCCCATTGCCAAGAAGGCAAAAATATCTGCATCCTTGGCCTATGTGAGTTTCTACTACTCTGACTTAAGTAACAGTCCAAGTTATCCAGTATCCAAGAGGAGGAAGAAAATACAATTATTAATTCCTGCACAGGCTACCATAATCTATGTCTTTGTCTGCAAGGAGGTCCTTTGTCCAGATAGTTTGTGTAACAACTCAATATATAATGTCATAATTTGGCTTTGTGCACGAACTGTTATGACTGAAAATCAGTATCATCAGAATCGAAATAATTTCCAAGGCTAAGTAGTATCAGTCAGAAAAAGCAGACAAATTAGAACAAGAACTAATTAAAACCGTTGTCACAACATCATTTGGATTTTATGACATTATTAAACAATTTAGAAAATTCATTTTTATTACTGACACTCTATGGCGCTTCCTTGGCCAGGGCTAGATGCTGAAACACCAGAATACTGAGCTACTGTAAAGCCCCCTTTCCTATGGTGCTGTAAGGGTCATACAGGTGTTACACGGTCACGATCAAGTGATTCAGCTCCCTTTTCTCACAGAGACTTTAATGAGGCCAAGATTTCTCTGACAGACCACGTATGGTCAAGATTTTTAGGCTAGGGACCACACAAATCACGCACAGACAACCAAGCTAGGATTAAACATGATAACTGACTGCAGCATATCACAGCCATCTTCCTGATATAACACACTCCTGCACTCAAAAGAGCTAATTAAGTTAGGCAAAGCGTAACGTTAATGAACGTATACAGCTCCTACAACTTGAGAAAGTTTGAGAAATGTTTCCTACACTAACAAAGATGGCAAAAATAGCTGTGGCTGCTCCATCTTGCTCTCTTCAGAGGAAGGAAAAAGAAAGCAAACAAAACACCACAGCAACTGTATCCTAAATTCCAGCTTGCTTCCTCAGCAACTCTAAGTCAGGTTTCTCTTCAGTCACAACTTTATGCTCAAGTTTTCCTACTGGCATCACTACAGAGTTCCTCAAGCTGCCAGGAGCCTGCGAGGATCCTGTCAGCCAGCAGCGTGGGGACGGGCAGGTTACGGAGGGACCCTGGGTAGAAGGATGACCCAAGGGAGCTGCTGACACAACCCAAATTTCTATTAACCTGGGCCCTCTGCAGACGGGTCGTTTTAACGCATCGCCCGTAAGCCGAGCTCAAAGCACAGGGACAAAGCTCACTCAGCCCTGACGGAGGCGACGCCTTTTACCGCCATCGCGCCCTGGGCTCTTACGCGACCCCGCTCTGCGTTCTGATTGGCCCGGCCGCCCGGCGCCGCTTTAAAAGGAGAAGCGGGTACGTGCGCGGCTACCCCGCGGGTAATGGCTGCCGCCCCCACAAGATGGCGCCGCAGGGGTGAGGAGCGGGGGAGAGCGGCGCCAGTTCCCCCGTCAGTGAGGGAAAGGCAGGCTGAAGGAGCGAGGTGCCTGTGCCCGCCTGCACAGAACACACCAGTTCCCAGCACAACTATTCTAAAAACAGGGCTAGAAACTTACTTTTTCAGTGTTACGTTCAAGTAATTTTCCTACCGTGAGAGGTGTGGAGGCAGACATTTAAGAAACGTGTCTGAGGATCTGCATCTTTAGTGGTGAAGATTTCTGAAAAGAATAAGCAGCTAGTAAAAATTTTAAAAGTGCTAAAAGGCTTTGCTTTCATTACATGCAGTTCTCATCTGCATTTTCTGTTGTCCTTCCTGCCAAGAACCGTCAGCAGCTTTATTTCTTTAGGTGAAATGGTGAAAGGTGTATTAGAGATCCAATTTCTATTAATTGCAATGAGAATTGCATTCCTATGGGTATGGGTATTCCAGGTTTCAATATATTCGTCTCACTTCCCAAACTGCAAAACGGGGATAACATACCTTGGTTTTACAGGAATTCTGAGAGTTTTAAATGTTGGAGGGTTGCTCAGCTGAAGACACACAAGTCCATGAGTATTATAGACAGACTACTTGAAAATGCATAAATGTAAAGCAGAAAAGGAACAAAGTGTTACTGAAATAGCACGAGGAAAACCATGTACTACTACATGAGTTTTTCTTGATCATTCTAATGATAAAAGACCAGAAAACTTCTACTGCTAAAGCAAAAGCTGATGAAGTTTGCACACAAAAGGCCAGTCACAATATTTCTAACATGGGCTCAGCCTTTTAAGATCTGCTATTTTGTTCTGTTTGCATAATGAAGACAGATTTCCATAATTTAAATGGAGAAATAAGTAGAGGAGGTTACCGTTTAAGTTTACATTATGCCCAAATACTTTTTGATTCTTAGAGAGTTAAGTCTTTATTCATACTATAAGCATCAAAACAACTTTATTAGGTGCGCACCATTATACAAGGCTGCATGCCAAAACTTGTAAAATGTCAATGTTGTGTTTTTCCTGGAATCTTATAATTAATTCATCATCAGAATAGCTTTGGGGTCTTATTCTGATCCGTTTTCTAAACAGTGTTACCAGGAAATTATGTTCTGTGCTTCTGTTTATTTAAAGAATATCACTGCTGAATTTACAACAAGCAAACTAGTTAAAGGAAAGCCTTTGGGGGAATGTAGTAAATTAAAAATGAAAACACAATGAGAGGAATATGGAATTTACAACCAGAAAAATCTCATAAAGGAGTGTACATTTGGAGATTTATATAAATCAGATACAGCTTCTGTAAATACTTAGAGCATAGTAAATAAATGATTGCTGAACTCAAAGACTAGTAAGTTATGTTACTATATCCTGCCTGACTGCTCCATCTTGTTATAATGGGAGGCTCCTACACAGTAAGGAAGACGATTTTGTTTGTTACTGCAATGAAGTAACGCGAAAAGTCGGAAAGAGATTTACCTTCAGTTACTGACAAAGGGCCTGGCCCAAACACACTGAAGGTGATAATAATCTTTCCAAATATCTCAAGGGCTTTGATTCAGAGATACATTACATTTTAGTGCAAATTACTCCAGCTCCTTGATGGCCAATTTCAGTGAAGTTGCCTTCACTTACATTGGGGAAAAATATGTTTCCAAAGTGAATTCAACATTATGAGGAAAATGTATATGAATAAAAAGAAGTCAACAGGATTACAGCAGATATAAAATAAGTTCTTGATTTTCAATAACGTTAGAAAGGTTATTTTAGCAATCTTCTTTAAATGGCAAAATTATGCATTCTGGATATTATCTTTGACTGCCAGTAGTAAAATTTCTATTTAGAAAGAAGCAAGAGTAGAAGAAAAAGAACATAAGTAACTAGGGTAAAAAAAAACCGCAGTTTTTCCTGTAATGTATTCTTGCAGACGATTTGATTCTACTCGTCAGCTTACAAGCTGCCCTGCTCCTAGTATCTAAATAAAGACTAGATGCTTGCTTCCAGTTCCACAGTACTCTTGCAAAACTTGAGTTGTAGTTATAGTCAGGACTTCAATGAAGATAGCATAGTAGACTGGTCAGCTGGAGGACAGTCAGTGCTTCAAAGGCATGGTGGATAAAAAGAACATAACTGCTATGAGGAGAAAGACACAACAGGGCAGCAGTAGCTCACCAGTTACATACGATTTAAACGTTTGGATGTATCTCTCTCTTGTGTCGTACCGATGTCTCTGAAGTGTGCTTCCTACAATTTTCCTCTCCTCCCTTCCACACGTCTTGCGACTTCAAGTGCACAGTGTGCTTCCCATTCTTTCCTTCCTCCGCTGAACTTAAGAAGCAACAAGAGAAAACCCTGTTGAGACTAAGGCAAATTGAAAGGATGTCAGTAGTCGCTTGAATCTTCTCACAGATCTTCAGCTGCAAAGAAAAGGAATGATCTGTAAAGCTCATTCAGATGACAGCCAGCAAGCAGCAGCCTCTAACTTGACACCCTCGTATATGCATTAAAAACTCTGAAGGAAAAGATTAATGGGAGAATGGGACTGGAAGCAGCACGTTGCAAAAGCAGCAATGGGCACCATATTGCAACAGAGCTACGTACAGAAGCAAGATGAGGCTTGCAACGGTAACATAACGCTTCCAAGCTCTTCACAGGAAAGTTGCTGTTCCTATAAACCACTTTGTGATTCCCAGTTGGCAAAAAAAAAAAAAAAAAAATCACCATGATTTTGCTAAATCACTTGTACTATATTTCAGATCCAATGGTTCATTTCTCAAGGGCATTTTTGTTCAGCTAATTGTTAGCTGTAAGCAGCAAGAAAAGTGCACACACACACACCCCCCCCGGAAAGACAAAGATAGCTATGGCCATCCATTGCTCTAGATCCCAACACAAACCTGAAGAGCCACAAAGGTTGTTCTGTGTTTCCCTGGGACAAATTATGCCAAGGATTTGTTACCATTTTCTAGAAGACACAAACATCCCACCTATACTTACCTTTCCCCTGTTCTTTTTGTCAGTGACAGGAAGGGTAACTCTTTGACAATGCTCTGCTGCTCCTAAATTTACAGAAAATTCCATTTAGCGGGATGATTCAGAACATCTTTAACAAATCAGCGTATCAAATTATTATTCAAAAAAATAAAACAATTGTTATTAGGGAAGTTGCAGCCAGTCCTAAGTGGATAGCTTTAAAGTACTATTCTTGCAAGTTCCACAGGCAAAATTGTGCCTTGTTTCTCACAGCTTCTGCTTGGAGTCTCTCGGGCTTCTGGTTGCTCCTTTCCCTGAGATGTATTTGGCCCACACATGGAGGGCACTGACAAATACAGAGCATGTTTCTGGCAAAGGAAAATTTTTTTGACAGTTGCTGACTTAAGGGTGACAGTGATGTCTGATTTATGACCTTTATCATATTCTTTTATTTTGACTCTTCTCATTGTTGAGGGATTTTTTTTCTTTTTCTTCTTTTACTCTACCTCCATATTTGACCTCACAGTCACTTTGTGCAATCTTGGGTGGCCTTCTGGCAGGCCATCAAAAGTTAGCCGTTTCTCACCAAGCTGACAAAACACCCTACCAACCCAAGCAGTACCTTGTGGACATTTTCATTTCCAGGATACAAACTACCGAAACTAGAAATTATTTACATCAATGAATCATTCAGGGCCAAGTCTTGTGATGTTAAGCTGTCTTGATGCTACAGAACTTTTGAGTGTTTGTGGGATGCTCCAAACTATTTGGACATGGGACTTAAGCATTCATGAAAAAGACAAGATTGACTACTGTATATTTTGGTTTACTCAGGAGATTTCAATAGATTCTGTCTTTCTCATCCCACACATTAGATAAGTACTTGAAATAATGTCATAGCTCAGCCGCCTGCTACTGGTGTGATGAAGAAATTGTTGGACTATGCTAAGGAGTCACATCAGATTATCAGAGTGGTCCTTTCATAACTGGGAATATGCTTCTTCAACCTGAACTAATTCCTGAGTGTGAGAAAATGTTAGTGGAGATAATCCTCTTCCAGCTACCTTAGCGTTAAAGGTGAAAGATCATTTGGAGACTGACGCCCAAAGAATTCTGTGTCAGTTTTCTTTTGAATTCCACGGCAATAGAACATAATCTATAAGCAAATTAACAAAAGCAAGTAGCACTCTTGATAGATATTTCATACTTAAGTGGAAAGTGCTAGTCAGTTTTCCCCCAAGTAAATAAAGCATCTTAAATCCTATAACAGGTTTGCTTTTTTATTGTTGTATTCTTTATGATAGGGATTCTGTGACCCTGTAATTTCAATTACTAAGCAGATAAACTAGAAGATAATAACCACACTGATCAGATACTTAATTTTTTAAACAAGAAAAAATACGATTTGACCGCATAAATACTTCTACGCTGCAGTTTATGCATCTTAAAATATGTGTGGTTTAGGTTGCAGAATCACAGATTTAAAGAAGACACAGTACCAAGGAAAGGAAGGAAGACCAAGAGCAAATTTTTGCCAGACAAGGTTTTTGGAAGAATAACATAGCTTGCTATCTATCAGTATGTACCTATAAGTGAAATAACAGTAAAGTCAGTTGCTCTGTGAATTTCTCAGATTCTAACTTGGTTGACAAATGTCAAAACGATAAGGATATTGTAATATTCAGCTATTCTGTTCATGCTATTTGACAATATATGAAACTTCTAACATTGTAAACTGTGGTTAGTTTAGGAGTAACATTATCTCACAAAAGTATCACAGAATTTGATTAGGTTTTTTTAACTTCTGAATGATCCAATTAATGTTACTTCTACATTTGTGTTTTCCATTTTGCTTGTATAAACAAATGTTCTGTGTCACTAGGTTGTACTAGATATCATTTGAAATACACATTTTAATATTAAATGTCTTTATTGTAATACAATACAATGTATTAAATGCTAGAATGCTGCACTGTACAAATACCTTATTGTACTGTCATAGAAAATGGAAAAAACAATGTAGTGAACAATCAACAAATTTAAAAAAAAAAAACAAACAAAAAAAACCAAAAAAAACAAACCCAGAGAACACAAGGGGAGCCCTTTCTTTGTTCTGACCATTACAGGGTTGTCAACCTTCCTTTATCCTATCAGGACCTTCATATAATCAAGAGCCACAGAACACGTACAAGAGGGAGCGAAGAGGAAACTTCAAAAGAAGTTAATGGCTGAACTCCAGCATGGCTCCCAAGCCATTCTGCTACTGCGCCGTGTCACGGGGCTGATGACTTGCGTCACAGCACTAACAGCCACGCGTGGTCTCTAGCACGTCCCACAGCCTGGATACAGATCAGTGCCTTCCAGGAAGCACGTCCCCAGAGCTGGTCACATAATACAGTCCTAACTTAGCAACTGCATTTGAACTGCTTGAGAATTGTATGCAGTTCAATCTTACATGAGGGATTTTAGGTGTTCTCCCACAGGAGTTGATTTCAGCATGGACATCATCTCAATGGTCTTTCTAGGACACCAAAAGCCTATGCTATAGACTACAGTATATACATTTCTTTCCATGAATCCTATTCTTCCTGCAACCACTTCTGGTTCTACCTGATAGTTGATTCTGGAACACACAGTATTTTCCAACGTCAAACTGTGTATGCTTTTATATACTAAAACCTGTTTAATTTCTTGCTGTAGATAGTGACACCTGCTACATTAAGTGGATTGTGCCTGAAAAACTATTTCGCTCCTGCAGCAATTGGTTGAAACTAATAGATTTTGTTTTGTGATTTAAGTGGAAAACTAATACACTTACCATTTTTTTGGCCTGAAGAAAATATTTTGATTCATTTTATTTCCATAGTGATGTTGAGGACACAGTGCCATTCTATCCATCATCAGCTATTGGATCTAATTGGATCTAAGAAAAAGAACAGTGATAGAGACAGAAAAAGAAAGCAACAAGAAAACACATCTTTAGGTACTAACTTAACATTTTTTCCTTCCACAACCTTTTACTAGTCTGTTTCTCTCTGATGGCACTGAAAGCACAGTTCTTTCGCTCACTGCATAAAACCCTGCCTAAGATGGCAAGGTAGGATGACAGAGGGCTTTTTATTGTGCTGCTAAATCTGTTCCACATTTTAGGGAAATGCGTGAGTGCACATTTAATTTTAAGCAAGACAAGAAATTCATGTAAGTCTTGTCATGTTTAAAGAGGGTATTTTAGAAAAGAGCACCTTTGTAAAGAATTGCTGTGAATTTCCAATATGACCCCATGACCCTAATATTTTCCGGGTATACAAGCAAAACACTGTTCTGTAAGAAGACATCTCTGTACAGCACTGATGAGAAAACTGCCGTGTGCATTTCCGCTGTCTGCACTTCAGAAAGAGCAAAAGAAAACTGAAGAGGTTTCAGAAACATGCTTCAAGAATGAGCTGAACTCTGGAAATCATGTTAGTCCTCAAGTTAAGAGGATACCTGTTCTGTAAATCCCTACTTAGGAAGATTGTTCAATCTAGCAAAGTCGAACATGAGCTAACAGTAAGATGTGGAAGCTAAGAAAATGCAGTATAAAACTAGAACTGGAGTTCTAGTTCTAGATAATTCTAATTTAAATTGGGTAAATTCTAAGATAAGAATTTCAACACTGAAGGAAAATATCCACTAAACAATATAACAGATCATTGCATGGAATAATTTATCTGAAAACTTAAAGTTTAACAGTGGGTTTTTTTGGTTTGGTGTGTTTGTTCATTTGGTTTTTGCTTTTGTTTTTTAAAAATAAAGCTATTGAAACACATGGGAAAATTACTTTTAGGCATCTAGCAGTGCACCATATAGAAAAAACATGAGGTCAGACCAAAAAATAGCTTGGGGTGTTTTCACTCAGTATCCAGTTCTGATACGGGAATCAATAACAGTATGTTGAACACAAAGTGCCGCATTCAGTTAAGTACGTATTTATAAGCACACTGTTGGGATTCACAAGTAAGAAAACTGAGCCAGGAAAAGCTTACGCCCACTAATAAAACAGGACAAAAAGGGCTTGCTTTGAAAGTGTCTTTTGTTGCGAAATCCTCGATCCTTAATTTTAAGGCATTTCTAGGACTTTCTTCTTTTCCAGGTTCCAAACTTTGCTGGGCATGAGGAATTTGTTAAAATCCAAACACATATGGAGCAGGAATATATATGATCAATATATTAAAAGTATGGTCTAAATAGGAGTTCTGCTGACACTTTTTCTAGCAGAAATCTGAACTTATATTATTCTTTTTAAACCTATTTCATAACTGAATCTCTTAAATAGAGAGTATTTTGCCGATGGGCTTTTGAGGCTTGTTTTGGTTCAGTGATCTACACTACTACATTGCACATGGGGTTTTCACCAACAGGATACATGGTAAAAAAAGATACGTATCAAGGTTTGGCTTCCTAAATTAATGTTGGCCCATCGATGGTGTATACCCGATTACCCTGTACGGAGCCTCGATTAAGTCCACAAAACATGGTATTGTGCCATGAGGCCTCAGGAGCTGAGTCAAGACGAAGCACAGGAGCATCCACGGAGCGCCGTGACCTGGTTGTGGCTGCGGGGTGGAGCACCCAGCCGTGCCTTCCAGTGCCGCACCCAGCCATGCCTTCCAGTGCCGCCAAGCACGCTGTCCAGTACTTCCAGATGAGTGTTGTCACCAGCGAAGCATGGATGCCTTCTGCATCCACCACAGGTGCATACACAAACTTCTATGGACACACAAACATTTTATGGAAACTATTAAAAACTAGACTTAAAAACTGTTGTAATTCCAACAAAATACCTGAGCAGAGTAAGAGAAAATAAACGGTATTTTATGTACTCTTTAAAATTATTGTTTAAATTTAGTAGTGGCTTTAGGTAGCTGACTGGTTTTAGGCAAAATTAGCTGCTAATCTTTTTGAAATACATCTTTCTAAAATCCACTGTACACTATCTGTTTGATTAAGTAAATATTATAAATAATTGTAAAGGACTTCTGGATTCCCTGAGATGTAAAGCAATATAAGGAAACCAAAAACATTATTGATGTGAGTGGTGTAATGTCGCCAAATATAGTAATATTGTAAAAAACAACAGATGCTTTCTCTGTAAATAGCGTAGGGGCTAAAAATATAAGTTGTCATTAAAATGGATATTTTCTTTTAGTCATATACAGCGTTTTCAGTCGATTACAACTAAAAATCAATGAAATTCTAACAAATGAACGATTTGTTTACTTGCTGTAAGTACATGCTTTTTCTTCCTGTGTAATATGTCACTTTTCCCCTAAGTATACTGTTATTTTGTGATAAATCCCTAGTCAGAAGACTGAAGCACCTCATATAATGATAACAAAACTGTAGTTTTAGAAAACATCACCACAAAATTTCTTGACTTTTAGTCTAAGCATAAAAATGAATTATTTCCTGAAAATACTCTGCATTGTAGATACTCATTTTGAATTTTATCGATTTATATGATGTACCTGTTGCAATGAAGAGGAGAAACAATATAGTATATGTTTCTTAGATATCAGATAAAGTTCATGCAGGGCTTTCAGCAAAGCCACCCAGAATTGCATACATCAGGATGAGCCCGTTCGATTTATCAGAAACCTTCACTGACAAATTAGCTCTCTCAATTTTTAGCCTCTGGCTGTAATTACCAATATTTGGCTAGTGCCAACACTAATAAGATGTAAACCATGAAGATTTTTCTTTGGCACAACTAAGAATCCACAAAAGCATGGCAAATGATAAATCATTAAAATTGGAAAGCAGAAGCAAACACTTACCAGACATTACTGAAACATTCTGAAGCTTCTTCATGGCCGTAAATTGTGTAAAATCTAGAATCTATTTTGAACTGTCAAAAAATGTATTTGTTTTCACCATAGTTCACGCAGTTATGTGGATCCCAGACATCTGAACAGATTTTCTTTGCTGAGCTTGCAAATTTTAGATGATTGAGTCTGAAGGGTACTTACAGTGTTACCATTTTTCACTCCGGCATACATGCCTTTATTAACCAAAAGCCTAGGGGCTTCACACTCTCACAAGAAAAGATGTGACATACAGAACTAAACACTATCAGTTATAGGATAAATGCATGCACAATATCCAGAGGCTGATGTTAACTTTCAAACTCAAAGAAACTCGTACTGAAGATTGAGCGGTACCTTGTTAATTTACCCTTTTGTCCCGTAGCATTCAAACACACAAAGTGGTTCTCAAATATAGCTACATAAACCCAGCACATTAAGCTCTTCAGGTTTGTAATCTTAGTTCCCTAATTACCTGCACTGTAATTGCCAGCAGTGTAAGATGTGTAGCATCCCTTACTAGCCTGTACGCGTTGCTCCTATTCCAAGTAGTACAGTGTCCCTGAAGGTTGCTACTCTCCTCTACTGATATAAGAGAAACTGAAGGAAAACATCATTCAGTAGTTATGACGGTAGTTTAAGCCTCAAGAGACCTGATTTTGAGACCCAATTTGAGTGCACGCGTTCTATGTATGATTTTCAATGAATCGCTACAGTGCTAAAATTCTTAAATCTACTAAAATCAAATATCTGACCATTACACACAGCAGCTGGGTTTGCTGGAAAAGCCTGCGGGGTCCTGCAGCAAGGATGCACAGATTGCCAATGACAGGATAATTCTTGGGTAGAGTGGGTAACACTCACAGAGCTGAGCTCCACCCTTTCCTAGTGCAGAAGACAACCAATATGAGACTGTTGAGAACACTGATATGTTCACTTGATATTGACAGTCTTACACTTACCACGCTGTTGCTTTGAGAGTCATGGCTATTCAGGATGTTACTACACCATTCAGGAAATTCTGGTCTTAAACTCACTCAAGAGATGACAGCCTGGTTGGCCTGGTTGTTTGTATGAAACTCCCCAAAGACATCAGCACCATCTTCATCTTCAGCACTGGCCATGTGTTCTCTGCCTTAGCTCCCTTTTGCTCGCGAGCTGACCACGGCTCCAGTCCTGGAACAGGCTCAGCAGTGGTGCTGCGCTGCTGTTCCAGCGCACAATGTCGGGGCAGGGATGGGAGAAACATTCTGGTGGAGGGCAAATACGGTGCAGAGGTCTGCTGTGGGGGAAGACTACTCAATTCAAGGGGTTTGGATCAAATCAGGATTGAAGTGGTTTATCTGTTTTGTAAGGATGAGTAATCACAAGTTTTCGTGCTGCTTTTCAAGCTGTTGCCTATTTTGAAGAGTCTTTTGGTAACCCCCTGGTTGCTGATTAATCTGGCTGGTGGTCATCAGGAGCAAACTTTGTCATTGTTATTCTCCCCATAGTGTTATCAGTCTGGGGGTAAACACACTCTCAGAACAACTTTGGGTCTTCTGCTCATGTGCAGTGGTTACACTTACGTTCCTGTCAGATCAGCTGCTGTAATCCAGGCCATGTTACTGAGAGGAGGCTGTGCAGACTTCCCCACACAGGTCCCATGCAAGTATCCAACTGGAGGAGTATGGATTTACAAAAAAGACATCCAGAAATCAAAACTTCTGCACATAGGGCATAGAGTGAGACAGGAGAAAAGGCCTGTGGGCTGCTGTAAAAAAGATCAGAAATTAAAGAACAGAAGCAGCCAAATTTCTGTCAGCTCAAAGTCATATTTCACATATTTTGGAAAAAAGTTACATTGATAGCATGAATTTATACTCTACCAGTGCTTTGCATCTTGAGGTTGTATTATCTGCTATGTTAAAATTAGCACTCTCAAACTGAATTGTCTTAGAGGACTTCTCTGGCTACTCTTGAAACAGCAGCTAAACTGAGGTCTGCTCTACTACAGCTCAGGTTAGCATATTAACTGCTGGAACATCCTTTCTATTTGTCCGACTATATATCAGTTTTTTCTTTATGGCAGGATAACAAATCTGATTTTACCATATCAAATGAGACATTTTTTTTTTTTTAGAATCTGTCATCCAAATATCTGGGTTTAGATCATGACATGAAGGATCAATATTCTTTGTTTTCCTGATGATTCAATTGCTACATAATGTATGAGTCACTGAAGATGTTCTATTAAGTTTTTATTAAGTAAGTGCCCCATGGCCAAGAATACAGATCAGATCTTTGGAGGTTTTGGTAACTGTGTTCGTGATACAAATATAGTTTAATAAAGCTCATTTTAATTGATATATTTTCTCTGTAATTATTCCCTCCAGTCATAGGACAGGCAGTTTCATCTCAGATAGCGTCACACACTGGTATTAAAATAAAGTATTTTACCAACTACATAAATTAATTAGTAGCAACAAAGGCTACAGCCGAGCTAGAGTAAATGGCATTAGGTATAATTAAGAGTAAACAAAGCTTGTCCCTAAATTCTACGAGGCTATGTACAGTTGGATTACAGCAGCTCTATTGGGCAGTAACCTATTTGCCTAGTAATTGTGACTCATACAAGCAATATACCTACGCTGATTAATTTTACTTAGAGACCCTGTGGTAGCTTAATTAAATGATCCATTCTAAATAATGACAGTCTTTTAAAGGTAGCCCTGCAGGAACTGAACTGTTGCCTCAGAAGGCATGAGCCAAACAGAACATAATGAAGGTGAACCGTAGAAAATCCTTTTGAAAACGTATTTATACAGAGAATACAAAGAAACTCATTTTACCTTTTAAAATGCCATGCTATAAAGTGTTTGACTGTATTGTTTACTGATATACTGTCTTTTGCAGTAAAACAACTACTGAAACATAAAATTCAAATAAAATATGCTTGAGATTCAATGGTAAAGCACCAAAAAGATGTTAGCATTGCAAAATCCTGCTAAATAGCTCTGTTTGCAACTGGTGAATTCATAAACGAACTAGCTTTGAACAAGTTACCCAAACTCCTCTCTCCACCAGCCTATGGACCTCCTTGGCAAGGTCACTGCAAAGTACTCCTTCCTATTGGCCTATAAAAATGGGAACACTCATGCCTATGAACTGCACCACAGCTTCCTTCTCTAACATTTGGCCCTCCAGAACTCGGGGACACTGGGTTTGCAAATAAGATTTGAAAACTACTTTAATTAATCAAAAATCACACAGAAATACCTTGCTAACTCAGCTAAAAATGCATTAGAAAAATATACAATAGATTAATCAATATTGCCAAACATTCTGCTGCTAGAAACAAAACGTGCTCTGGTAGGGAGTTTAGGTAATAAGAAACAGAGTAAAGCAAAAAATCCTGATACCTCATCTGAGACCATCATTGTAAAAAAATCAAGAGAAGGATCAAGTATTGTGAATTCTTCTTTAGTGCTAAATAAATATAATTTAAAAAATACTTTAAAAATAAAAGGCAGCTCTTTAGACAACAGTGAATTCGAGTGAATGAATTAGTGGTCAATAATGGAAGCATGCCATCTCCAGAATATACGTGAGATATAAAAAAATGGGTTTCTTTTTGTTATTTCTGTAGTCTATGAGGGTGATTACAAGGATAACAGAAAGTCCAAAGGAGCCCTTCACACTACATAAAATACTTCAAGAGGTTGTTGGGAATTAGGTTCTGTTACTGTCGCCTCCCTTGATCATTATGAAAAGCATTTTCCAGATGACTTGTCTAATATGAGAAGACAAGACCAGGCCTGCTGAGGGTTACTGAAGTCTCATACGGCCCCCACCTGAACGTGCCAGTACCTGCTTTGGGCTTATTTCTCCGGCAATGTGGAGTGACTGTGACATAATATGGGGTAGACCAGATGTAGAGGCAAGGGCACATACTTCATGCCATCCATACTTCATCCATCCATAGCTTGAGTCTTATGATTTATGTGAGTGAAGTAAATTTCACCTTTATTCAATAAAATTCGTATTCAACTTGAAAATCTCGTCTCTCTCAGTTTCTCGGTGACAGCTGTCAGAATCCATCAACATTCAGCACGAGAATATAAAGCTAATAGGCTTCTTGTAATAGCAAAACTAAGCGGACTGCTGAAACTCAAAATGAAATACTATTACTGAAAAGATTCTTTTATCTGGTGCTTTGTGCAGTAGGGGAAAATGATTTTAATCTTGTCTCCTTTAAATGTTGGATTGTAAATGAATGCTGACAAGATTAAATAAACGTACTTTTGACTTGAGTCCCTGCCAGCTTTTTTTTAAAACCAGCTGAACATACACTACTTGATATTCTGCAAGTGTGGGTTCATAACCTGGAGCTCTTGGTAGAACATAGGAGAGGGACAAGAGCTAGGTATTTTTTTTAAGTGTCTCAGAAGGACATGATTCTTCTTTTAGCCCCTGTAACACTAATGAATTTGAGGTTCTGTTCTGCACCAGCTCAGTCTACATGAAGGAGACTCCCTACAGCATGGAGTCCAGTGATAAAGATGATGAGAGGAGTGATATGACTTCCATATTAAGTTAAACTAAGTAGGCCAAGAAGCATCATCCTGGAAAGGAGATGATTGACGGATGGTACAGAGCGGGTCTGTAAAATCACAAATGATAGGAAGAGGTGAATATGGCCTGGTATTTACTCTGCTGTGAAAACAAGCCCTCCCTAGCTCTAAGAGATTTTTGCATTTAATGTAGTTTTCATAATACGCAACTTCTTTCCTCGCAAATGTTATTGAATCATCACAGTTACTGGAAGTGAGAGTTGTTCTATCCCGCTTACATCTCTGGAAACAAAAAAGGAGGGTGCTGCTTTTGCGGGTACAACCAGAAAGACCCATCACCTGGCTAAGATTAAACACCACTGACCATCTGCTATTTCAGACACAAGAAATATGAACCATTAAATGTACTTCAGGAAGGAAAAGCCTATTTGTGAGACGATGTGGAAGAACCTGTGTCTCCCGTGCAAGCTTGCAGACTCAGAAATGTAGGATAGGTAGACTAAAGACCCTAATCTAAAACGAGCTTACAGAGATAACACTGACCATCACCTGCCCTAATTTGTAAGCATCTGGCTAAACATGAAAAACATCTACCAAAGTTTGGTGCCTTCTTCAGCCACGTGCAGCTGAAGAGTCCTACTGCCCAATGAGCTCTTAATATCACTAAATTGTTATCTAAAAAGTAGGCCATCGTAGACCATGTTTCTGTACAAAAACTCTTGTGCTCTTGGTATACTAGGAAGTTCAAAAACACCAACTGGATTGTCCTCTTAAAAATCTCAACTATAGAAAAGTCTCATTAAGATATCCCAATTCTATTCATCATTTGAAAATGGCTGAATATAGGAGCTGATACTGGAGACAGTAGTATGGCAAATAAAGACAAAGTATTTAAAATTTGAAAAGGTATTCTTCCAACGTAAGATAAGATATTATCAATGTCTCTGTGAGCACACCTAGTACAATTCCATGCGAGCTAAAACAGATTAATTCAAATAATTTTTAGCTACACCCTCCTATATTACAAGATATTTAGCTTCAACAGATGGGGAAAATACTGAGTATAGGAAGTAGCAGACCTTCACGTACCTAACTAACTGTGTAGGTGGAAATTGATTTGTACTCTAAGCGCTTAAATGTTTGTTGTTTTGTTTTTGGTTGTTTTTTTTTTTTCCCCACCAGGCTACAACAGTTGCGGCTATTCTCATTTTCTGTCTGAAGTCCCTATTTGACACTTACCTTATTTCTTGTTTTCCTCTGCTTTCAGATTACTACTTACTCAGTGAAGTGTCATAAAGATACTTGTTTAAACCTATCTCTCATCCCCCCTCCTTTTCTCTTTTAATTTTATTAGTACATAACTAATTTGGACTTTCAAATTTCCTACTGTGATTTCAGAGATTATATGAGAGTGATTAACTCCTACTTTGAACCCATGAGTGGTAAAAACCCATGATATCATCTAATTTTCACCTGAGACAAACCACAATGTCATCTCATTTCCACCTGTGACAGTCTTTAGAGAAAAAGAGAAGTGGTGTATATCCAGAGAATGAAACATAAAACAAAGCCTACTTATTACATTAAGCAGGGACTTTAGAAAATATATAGATACTGAATTTTCTCCATCCAATGACATTAATATGCTAAAATGAGAAAGTGTAAGAATCGGGGAACAGGTACGAGAAAGCCTTCTATAACATTACTTGTGACATGAGCTTCCAGAAAGGCCATGTTCTGTCCTCTGGGAAAAAAGGGTGAATATCAGAATGAACCTTTCTGTAAGGACATTAGAAACGATGGACACTATCCAACTACTACTGCAACTATTTTCTTGTTTTCCCTAGCTTCAAAAGCAGTGAACACCATTTAAACTTCAGTGACAGCACTGTTGGCTTTCATGATGCAATTTCTTTGGTCTTACATTAGACAAAATTTATATTGTGTAGTCTCAGCCTGAACTCAGTGTTAGCTGCGTACACTGGTCTGAGGGAATTTCATCTGCAACATCAGCATCTTCACACATCTAAAACTAAATGAAGTTATTTTTGTTAGTCAAAGAGAATTCCTTTTATAGAACAAGCTTGCTGAGAAACATGTCCCTTGTTACATACTAATGCCACTCAAACACATACACAAAAAAGTCCACAAGCTTCTTGCTTTTACCAGTTTTCTGTCAGTTTCCTCATTTGGAATAACTGCTACTAATTCAATAAATTGAAGAGAAGAACAAAATCAAGCATAATAGGAATAATGAGTAATTCCTTACTTATGTTTAAGGTCTGGTATGATTCCCTGAGTGCTCTACAAAGCTAAGCACAAAGTTTGAAAGATCTCCTCTGTAACTGAGGCTGTTTCAGTGAAATAAGCCTGCTGTGAGTAAACGGGACGATGGTCATACTCCTTCTGCACCCCTGTCAGAGACCAACACAGGTACCGACTGGCAGAGGAACCCGAGTTATAAACACTAAAGCAAAGTCAGAAGGAAACGTTTCTGACAGGCCCCAAAAAATATGTTGCCATCTTAGATTTTATCCAAAAATCATAACCTCTTTCCTTTGTCATGTGCACAGAAAAAAAAATAATGTCCAGTTAGAAATAATTTAGAAAGTACTATCTAATTGGGGCAACAACTACTACTAACATAGCAATGTTGATGCAGCATCGCTTTCAAGTGGCACTCACCATCATTAATGACTAGAGTATGAGTGTGGGCACTGTATCCTTTCTAACCCTCCTTGGCCAAGGTCAGCGCTGAAAAACCAGTATCCAGCTCACACCACAGATGAGAGGAGCTTTAGTCTGAAAAACATGTGCATGTTTTACCACTTCTGTTGCAACAAAGCTGCGCAAATCGTAGAGGCATGCCTCTTCACTGTGCAGTGGCCAAGCCGTTCAGTGGTGTAGAAGTCCAGCAACCAGACGAAATCTGCCAACAATATAGTCATAACTAAAAACCCTGTATCATGTTTCCTGGATGCCAGGCAGAAGGGGAAAAAGGAAACAGCTATTTACCAGTTTTGCTATGGGAGTAACATCTCATTTATGTCCCAAAGTTAGCCACTTCAATTGCCAGCAATAATTAGGGTACAGGTGGGAATGAAATACAGAGCCTGTGTCGACTGAGATCCAGACAACAAATTATCAGCCCTTAAAAACCCTCGTGCAGGCCTAGTCACCCATCCTCAGTTCCATATATCTGATCTGAGACAGGACAGGGCAAATGAAACAGGCTTCGCTGGCCAGAGCCAGAGGCAGCGTAAGACATCCACCATTTCTCACCTTGCAAAGTGGGGAGGAGGGAGAAAAAGCAGCAAGAAACACAATTACTGAAGGCGGTATGCAGGCAAATATGAACACAGCAAAATGGAGTAGTGCCTCATCTTGTTGAGACTATTCAGGCGGATTGTTGAGATGATCAAGGGTCTTTGCCGCTCCCGCCTCGCACCCTGGCGATCATCTGCTTCTGCTTGCATTACAAAAAAAAAAACATTAGGTTAAGGATGTGAAAAAAACAATAAATCACAAGTTTCATATAGGTTTGCAACCTTTCCCTTGACACAGTTTAAAAATCTGAAGGTGGTCTTGTTTACCTATCCTCAAATATAAGCGTATAAAATGAATAATTACTATGAAGTCTGCAGACAGTCCTCTGAAGAGCAGAGCTTTACCCTTGCATTCTATGTTTTAATTTTTAGCATTTCTGTCAGAGCAAAACAGTTTTCTTTTTCATTCAATTTGTTTCTTTGTCATTGGAAAGATTTACATTTACCTTTCCCATGGTGAAGGTCACAAAATGATGGATTAAGCATTAAAAATAACCAGAAAGCATAGCTGAAAGACAGAAAACATACTGAAATAATGGATCTTTTTGTGATGATGTTTGGAGATGAACATTTTGTATTCATGATGAATATTTCTTAAAACGTAAATTCAAAGTCACATCATTACACACAAAAGATAAAAGAAATTTGTGATACTTTGGTTAATGCACTAGATATTTATAATTCCAGGCAAAATCAATTTTTAAATATAAGTTTAATGTGCTTGCTAGTCTGAGTCTCATATCTCATTAATGCAGCGTTTTTAAACTGGAACAGACTGAGACTATGAACAATGGGGGGAAAAAAATGACACTGGATACAAAAATGTGGGCCAGTGCAAAATACCAGACACCAGTCTGGGAATGTCTGGGAATGCGGGTACGTAGGCATAGTGGCTCTAACTCATGAACTGTAGTACCTGATGAAGCAGAGGTGCAGAAGTATATATTTGGCCTTGCCCAGCTACAGGAGAAACTCTGCTGGTCTACCAAATGGCCCAATTCTGTCTTGCAGTGCCACTTTCCGTCCAGTCTTGGAACTGCTTCTGGAGGCAGAGAGCTCCACAGGAGTTTTGCTTTCCATATTTCTTTTGAAAGATTTCTACATCTCCCTTTGAATGTAATAGTGGTTATCTGGGGGGAAAAAAAAATAATCAAAGATATCTATTTCATGGTGTTTCCAAGTTAACTTGTAAGCAAGGAACACTCAATTAGGCGATTATTCTCTCAATCATATTCAGCTTGTGCAAGGTCAGCTTATTCAATCAGTAAGGTAGAAGAAACGAATCATGTTTAGAGAGAAGGCAGTAGGAAAGTAGCTTACATTTTAGGTCATTATTAAAAGGCTAGGAAGGGCCGGATTTTTCAGAAGATTGGCAATCAGTACTTTCCTTTAAAGCATCAGATTTTCAGTATCTGGAGTTAGGCACATCTGTATGTAACACAAATTGCAAATCTCACTTGTTCCCTCCTATACACACTATCTATTTTAACTGCACTTTTCATGCGCTACTGGGTTGAACCAACTATTCCTTGTAATGCAAGCAAGGATGACAATGCAAGTAAGATGCTGTCACAAATGTCACGAATATCTCGCCCACGGCAGATGTCGTCAGCAGACAACAGCAGCCCCTCAGCAAGACCACGGTGCCTGGAGTGGGTCATGGTGGTCACCTGCTGCTGGAACAGTTGTTGGCACAGTCACCTCAAACAGCTGCCTCACCAAAACACGGCTGGAGAACGCAACACAAGGCAGGTCATAGGGAAGGGACCAGGAAAGGGGGACATAGTAACAAAAGTAACTGAATCATTTGTCACCATTCCTAAAATATCTCAGAAATGGAGGTGTAGGGCAGCACAGGGAGCAACAGGAGACAGAAGATGCTATTTTCCCTTTAGGTAGCCAGCAGTGCTGATAATGGCGTGGCCAGCAACGCAGCTCTGTGCATACAGTGAAGCAAATAAGAGGTGGTGGAGGAGGAGATTGCTTGTAGCTCCATGGATAGGGGCTGAAGGGCTTTCTGTTTGGAGCCAACTTCTTAAAGCAAGTTGGCTAATGTGTAGGGAAACATGATTCTGAATTCCCTTTCAGACAAAGAATGTGTGAAAGGATATTCAACTGTTAACAGTCACTCCACTGTAGATCTTTTATTGCATCACTATAGTGTCTCAGTTTAACAAAAATATACTGCATGCATAATGTAACTAAGTATGCTTTCAGTGCTTCTTAAAAAAACCCACACATATATAACACTTCAGTGATACAGCCTCCCAATAAACAGATAACCCATTAAAAGTATCCTGTTTTCCTGTTTATTCTTCCAGGGCGTTTGTTCTTTCTTCCTGACAATACCCTTGCACAGCTGGAGCCCATTAAATTTAACAGCAGCACAACTGCTTGCAGAGGCCTTAGAACTCCTCCTGCAATAAAAGAACTTTTTTTAAAAAAAAATTAAAAAGACATAAAAGCAATTGGCTTCCACATAATGAGATTATAATGTGAAATGATGAAAAGATGAATAAAACCACTTATTTTTACTCCTCTGGAATTAGCCAAATGTAGTTTGTTCATGAATATTTGAAAGTGATGTGATCCATCCACACCCTTGTACGTAAAAAGCTTCGTTTCACTTCCCTCTAGTATCTAATGTTTGAGCTCCAAGGCATCCTATGAATGCTTTTGTTCCATTAATTTGCATTAAAATGGGGTGGGCAGCTTTTTAGCACCTAGCAGGACTAACTAAATGTTCAAAGTATTGGGCTGTCACATACCCAAATTCAGCATTCACTGTTTAAGACTGAATAAGGAGTCCCAAGAGAAGAGAGAGATTGTTTTACCTGATGTTCAAATCAGGTATTAGTTACTTTGCCTAATTACTTTTAAAATCCATTTTCAGCAATCTGCTAATAGTAGGATTACAGAAAAAATGAGCACTTTGTGAATTTCTTTTCATAAGGAAGACCTCGGGCAAGGAAATTTGATAAACAGTGGATCTTCTGGGGAGTTACTATTAGTTTGTAAATTCTTCAAAGTTTACTCTGGTGGGATGCTGAGTTGGCAGAAGCTTTGAGGCAGAACATCTTTTGGAAGGAGACATGCCAAAAGGCGTCAAAATTCTAGAACTGGTTGTTGTTGTTTTTTCAAATTACAGAAAGAAATAAGAAACCAGATCAACGCAGGCTCTTTAAACACAGAAAACTCAAAATCTGATAGACAGGAGACTACTGAAGAGAACTGAAAACAAATCTCTCCCCTACCAATCATCTCCTTGTAAAGTAGGACTTGTTTTCTGCTTTACTAAATACTTTTCAGAGGCATTCTGAATTGAGCAAACTCTGCACAACTTTCTCTACATCTCTAGAAGTCTTATCCTTTCTACCCATCTTCTGTCAGGTTTGGCACTGGGGCTGCTTGACTCAGTCGTTCAACAGCATGCAATCATGCTGCACGATCTCTACTTGCCATCTCTCTCTCCCATTTTTTCTCACTGACTCCAGTGAACTCTACAATATTTTCCATCCAGAACATCTTTAGCTGCTCTCAGGAAAGCATCAGCCTGACTCTCTTGCAGTCATTCCCCATATACCAAATCACAGAAACACGCAACACGCAACACTTGCACAGTAAGCTGTGAAAAGACAAATCTAACAGTTCTGTTGTTCATCCTGCACAGTTCCTTTTCTCTTTCACTGTGTGCTGACCATAGGCATCTAGCAAGTGATCCGAGTGAAGGAGGTTCAAACTTGAGAAGGTTTGAAACAGCTGGTCCAGCTCTTTGAACATCATTTATTGTGATGAATGTTTAAAGGAGGATGGTTGCAATTTTGAAAATATCAAAATGCAACTGAATCATAATACACAATCATTCTGCAAAATACATCTTACATTACTAAGATAGAGTTGAAGAAACTAAATTCTGACCAGGCATACAGAGAAACCGTGGGTAAACAGTTGATTTAATGTCCCACTGTTTACTTCCTGTCGGAGTCAATAGGTTTGTAGCATTTCTGGTGTCATTTACCAAAGCCACCCGTGATGTGTCAAAACGCCCTCAACATAGTCTTTCCTCAACAGTCTTGTTTCTCTGGGTTGACTTACGTCAAGAGGAGAAAAGGCCAATGAAGATTAGAGACAGCTATAGAGCTGAACCAGGAATTCTTCTGTTATAATAGCAAATGAGGCTAGGATTAAATACATCTGGTTATAGCATTGTATTTCTATTAAAGATACACAATTTTCATTTACATGAACATGTTCATAATATTTAAAGTATAGAGTACTTCTGAAAAAATGTCAGAAAGCATAAAGTCTCAATTTAATGGTCTAATGCTATTAGCTACAGTAACCACCAAATGAAAGAGGAAAATGGGTTAGAGTTTTTTGTTCATTAATCATACCAAATTTACTTTTATTATTTTCCCGTTTGCATTTAATATGGACCTGGAATCTCGACTGGGATTTTCAATCTGCATTTTCATTAAAGTATCAGTAACAATTCTGCAAAAGCAATCCTGATGCAGATAGAAGCAAAAAAATTACATGCGTATCAAGCGTGGTTTCCGGATGCATGACAGATTTTATAGGCTGTGGAAAAATCATCAGCAAAATAATATTTTAGATTCTCTAATTTTCAATAGGCCTATGATTTTCCTGTTTCTGGCACTTCGGGTATTAAATTTGCCATTATTATAATAATTTTGTCTTTGTATTATCTTCCACATTGCTGAACAAGACGCCATTGCCATCTTTGTGGCCATTGATTTTGATTTCATGTGCTAGGAAAAACATGGGTTTTCCCAGTTTATCTTGACTGTAAAAGAAAAACTGTAAAATATTTAACAATAGAAAATAAAAAGGAGAAAATTAAGAAAAGTGCAAGAGAAATGAAAGCAAAAGAACAAAATAACATTTTTGAATGATAGCGTTAATGGAAACAGCATGATAAATAGTAGGAGAGGAAAAAAGAAATTTTCAGAAGTTAACATCCCAAATTCTTCTCCTTCCATTATTTATCACTAATACACTGTTCCTTCTGATTTCACTACCCAACAAAGCAGGAACTCTGTGGTCTGGAAAGAAGTAATTTTCAAGGAAAATATCACAAAATCCTCCATACTTAGTAAAAAAAAAAAAAAAAAAGTACTAATAATGATGTAAGTTAGTGACAGAATCCCTGGTGTTCATCACTACTTCTCCAGCTGATTAAACAACTCATTGATTGGGCCTTCCTGCTGCATGTTGCTTCATTTAAAATCCTGAAAGCTAATCCATTCTGGTGTTGAGGTTCAAAGCCGAAATTTCCTATCCCTCCAGATACTGCGTATAGAAGTTCTGCTTGGGTATTTTAAGGCCCTCCTGAACAATTTTCAAGTTGTCAGATCAATATTAATTTTTGTGGGAAATCATACCGTATCTAAAGAGACAAAAATCAGTAAAGATTTCTAGATCTACAAGACAGTCTCTAAAAGTCTAATTCACAAAATAAAATTCAGTCTGTAAAATTATAGTTAGAACTATGAAATTAAAGGATCAGTTGAAAACCATACCTGTACGGCCTGAAACACTGACCTACCCTTGTTACAAGTAATACCAAAGACTGGTATTTAAAAAAAAAAAAAAAAAAAAAAATCTTCACTTTCAAAGACGGTTGCTAAGTGACAAAGATGTACTAGTATCCTGCCTCATTTATAAAGTAAAAAGGTGAAACAGCCTCAGAAAGAAAAAAGAAAGAATGCCCAGTTGACACCAAACATCTGATTACCATATTAAGAGCAGATAAACCACATCCTTATGTGGTTCACCTTAAGGAGGAGACAATAAATGTCTGCTCTATCTGGCTAAGGAACCTAGCCCATCTGTAAGACCGAAGAGTTTCCTTCTGACAGCAAGTTTAGCCAACAAGCAAATTGCAGGTTATATACCTTGATTACTACAGTATTTACTATCTGAAGGATCAGACTAAGTAGTAGAATTAATTTCCTTTTCATAAAGTCAGTGCTTAGTACATAAATTTCTTGTATGTGAGTTGATACGGTATTTTTACTTATAAAAAGTATATGCCAAGGAGCAGTCCTTTAACTAAACACAGCTCTTCAGGAATTCAAGTGGAGCTGCCATTCTGGAGCCAGATTGTAGGAACGCCGATGGATAGAGGCTGCTAGAAAAATGTGAATTCTCCGCTGGTGGCACTGGTATTGGTGCCCTGGCACCCAGCTGAACTCCCAGCTTTACCTGAGAAGGAAGACGAGTGGTTTCCTTGAACAGTGATATTTCCTGCCTATGAACTCATGAAACTGAAGCCCAATCCTCCACCTTTTGAGATACATACAAAATCTGCAAATTCCAGACTTTTGAAGATTTTCCTACATGGCTTTGAGTGCTGGCCATCCTGATTTCTAAACTGTAGTGATTAAAGGTGACATACTTCAGAAATGCAGCAAATTGCTATGAAAAGATCCATTTCAGTCATCCCGGAAAAACAGGAGACACATACTGTGGTATAGCAAACCGTCAGTTAGTCTAAAGCCAAACTTAGGTGGACAAATCCCAGTTTAAGATTCATCCCAAACATTTTAGGGACACTTAAATCATAAGGAAAATACAATCAATAACAAGAGCTTTAAAGACATTATTAGTAAATATGCTGAGATAAGGCTTCAGGAAAAGTGAATTTTGGTCAGTGAAACATCAGCACATTTTGCATATAGTAATTAAAATAAAATGGGCGAGAAGTACAGTCAGCACTCTTTCTCATTATAGGAATACTTTAGATATGAGAAGTTTCACAAACTGGCTTATTCCTTCCTCTGTTCTTAACTCTCTTTTTAATAGTCTACTGATGCATATTAGAATTTAATTATACCAATTAGTACTGCCACATCAGACATATGATGTAGCTTCAATTAGGAGGTACCTAATGGATATTAGTACAATTTAGCTTTGTAGTTAAAGTTCCAAGAGCAGTGCAAATTCAACATTATGATTACAAAACATTAAGACAACATTGATGGCATTGAAATTGAATATTTTAAACATTACCCCATAAATCAGTCTTAAAAAAATATATATATCTGAAATAAGTATTGAGCTCTCTGCATCTCAATACATAAGATGATGTTGCTATCTCCATTGGAAAAGCCATTTTTAACATTTAAAATATTCTTTGTTAAATCATGGGATTTTGTGATTAAATCGTGTCCATTGTAAGATATTCTGTCAAGTACCACTTTTATTAAGAGGATTTTTAGAGGCCTTTTCCAATTTCTGTCATCTCCTTCTTAGGAATCGAGCGTACTGACTCTACTAAGTTAAGAAAAGCTTACCCTGACAGAGCTCTGTTTTGGCAGTGACAGCAGAGAGGTCCAACTCTTGTGTCTCTCCAGCTTCTTCCCACCAACACTTCGTGGAATCCACCTCTTCTGTAATGAAGGAATATTAAGATTTTTCTTCTCTTGGCCCCAGCAAGAGCAGGGACAGCAAGAGACCAGTCTTCAAGAACTACTGTCCAATGACTTCTACTGACAAAATTAATACTAAATTTTAAAAATCCTGTGAACTGATTACTTTTGCTTATAACCAAGGAACAACTTAATTTCAATTTTACTGATTGCCCATCATGCTTCTCTTGAGTCATTATAGCGCCTGATGTTACTTGATGTGAAGCACAAACACACCGACCATTCCAAAATAACATTTTGCCAAGTGATGCTAACTCAGAGATGATTTGACAGAAGCACTTAGAGAAACCATAAATGTTATAGCAGTAATTAAAAAAAAAATCATTAAAAAGATGAATTACTGCCTTCGTTACTGTGTGTGTTTGGTGTTGCCTTAAAAACTAAAATCAAGTGGTAAACTGCAAAGGATCTGCTAAACATTCCCTCTACCACAAGTGTAGCCACAGGTGATACTGGACTGGGACTGATGGTTCTGTGCTCTCGGCTTCCACTGTCACCCATCGGATGACGAAAGACTGCAGAACGAGGGAAGGCATCACAGCACGAAGAAGCTAAGCATGAGAAAGTGTCGTACTGAATGTGACATTCAGAGAGGCTAAGTTTAGACTATGTGATGGGGTGTTGCTTGCTATCTCAGGCACCCATATCAGAGCCTGTGTTAGGAAGTGCTGCAGCTCCTCTGTAGTTCACATGCCCACAGCTTTCCTGGGCGTAAAAACAAAGGAGGAAAAAAGGGGAGTGATGCTTGTCACCAGCTCTCAGCGTGATACGGAGTTGGGACGTGCTGGGCACTGGGGAACGTACCACCATGTTCTGTATAGCTACAGCCAAACAGCAGTCTGACTGTGATGCATCTCTCGTAATCTAGAGACTATACGAGGAATTTTTAAAGTTTCATCTTGCTACCCGACAGGCTCTTATCTGACCTGTTTCATGAGCTCTCCTTATCCCCATCAATCATAAATTAGGTTCAGGAGAAAACTGCAATCAAAGAGTTTGCAAAAAGACCTTCCTGCAGTATGAGATGCAATATGGAAAAGTTCATGACCTGTATTCCCGTAAGAACAGAACAGAACAGCTAGGTTGATGTGCTACAAAACCCTTTCAGCGAAAGCATGAACTGCAAGTTTTATAATGGCAAACTATTCTTGTGCTTCCCACCTAAGATGTGCTTCCTAATTATGATATAATTTAAGTTTTTTGACTTAGATCTTGCATGATAAGCATATTAAATTGCCATGATGGGCTACAATTTATCATGATCATTAAAAATGAGATATTCAAACTGCGGTTGGTCATTAATCATGGTCAGTAGTATAACAAATAAATGGAGTGTAGTGCATCTTGGGAATCTATGAAAAATAATTAATTTGAATTGCCAGAAATACAGAACAGATGAATACTTATACACAAAAGCAAAACATAAACAGATAAACACCATAAACCCTATAAAATATAATATTGAAATATTTTCATTGCTGTCAGTGTTCCCTTGCCTCTGCCCAGAGCGTTTACAGATACATTATTAAAAACTCTCCCAATAGAAGAATACCAAGTAAGGTAGCTAGCATTTTGCACGTAGGCATTTTTACTTGAATTCATTGTGCAAATTTTACTGAGAGCTCATTTCCTCTTCTGTAAAACTAGAATAAAAGTATGTGGCGTGTTCTGCAGTTTAATTAATACTTATCAAGGTACTTTAAGATCTTCTGCTGAAAGACTGTAATAGGTTGGGAATGAAGACACTGAGCTTCTAGGCTGACAGAATAACTAAATGCAGATGCTACAACTTCCTTAACATTTAGCTACACTATAAAATGAGTGAAAAAAGTTCCCATAACACTGGGGAAACCCACCGGATTGAGAATACTGGGAAGGTTTCCTTGAAAAATTCCCAACCTCCTCCTCCTCCACTAATGAGATGAGGAGAGAATTTAGATATCCAAAGACTTACCTGGGGAAAGTGGTAATGGAGACTGGATTTAGTCCGTTTTGGCTAAAAAGCCTCATCTTACAAATGAGACCAAAACCCAGTAAAAATACCTTTACATCTTCCAAGGTATGCAGGCTGTGTCTGCAATAAAAAGAGAATCCACCGTAGTCGATGGCTAAAACAGTCAGTCCATGGTCTGAGGCAAAAATCCCAAGGATCCCCACATTTTCCATGTCCATTAAACAGACGTTATTCCACAGAGGCTTGGAGGGCATCCAAGGTCTGACTGACAACCTATTGATTACTGCAGTGGGCTGACTATCACAGGAAGAAACTTCCAGAATGCAGAGTTTGGTTTAAAAGTCTTACTTGATTGTTTGTCTGTTTGTTTTAAAGCTCGGTATATTGGGAAGTGGAGGCTGATAAAGAGGGTTCTCATTTCTCATTGAAAATGAGGAAAGTAGTAGATGTTCTAAAGTTCAGGTCTTCCTTCTCAAATTTAGATCATTATTGTCCCATCTACCAAAAAGTATGCTACTCCAATTTTAAACTTTATATTAATCACTGCTGCCTTTTACCCATATTTTCAAAGGTAGAGCCCATTCTTAGATGATTTTTACCATTAAATTACAATATTTATAAAATTAAAACCTTGGGTAACCTGAAAAAATCTGAGCAGAAATGGTTACTTAGGAATGGGGCCCTCTTATAATTATTCCCTTCATATTCATATAACTTAGGCTCATGCAGAACAAATTCCTATTTCTTTTTTTCTTAAAGATAGCCTGTGGGAAACAGGGAGGAGAGAAGGGGCAGGGAATCATGTTGCCGCATGCTGAGAAGAAACAGGTATAACAGAATTTGCCACCTAAACTGCAATCTCACGCATATGAGAAAAATTAATTGTTCACCTAATGCTAATTCACTGCACAGTTCAGGATTTTGATGTGTTTGCACGAGGCCAAATCAGAATTATCAAAAACATATAGCTCTTATTTGTCTACAGCACAGAGCCACAGCGTACTGAGCCTCAACTTTTCATAAATGATCATTTTGAAATATGCAAAAACTAGCAGGCTGCAGGTACGCAGGGCTGGGAAACCTGAACTATATATAAAATTTTCTACTGTTCCAGTTTTTTTAAAAAAAAAATACTCTCAAAACCATGAAAACTGCTCACCCTTTGAAAACTATAATTATCTTTCAAACAGTTACTGAAACCTTGTTCAAAAGGCAACGTTAAATAGTGACAGCTATTGTTTTGGACAAAAAAAAAAAATTTGTTTTTTAGATCAAGGTTTTGTAGCATATTTTTTGATACACAAAGATTCTCATTGCTAACTGAAATTAAGCATAGTTGATACTGTAAAAATACAGGGTATTTGGGGTACTGTCAAGAAAACCCCAACATTTTGTGTATGGTTGCAGACTGCATTCTTTTGACCAATTTAAGTGAATGCAGCTACCCTGGGAAGTTGAAGGCTTGGTTTAAAAAAATAACATAATGCCTGAAAGTACAAGTTCATACAAAGGGAGTCTGTTCCATTGTCCATCCCTTTAAGAAGAGAAATTGCTCCAGACTTCTGTTCAGGAGCCATAGCACGGAAGCATATTTTTGTAGCTATTATAAAAGCACGAATAAAAGGCTGTTTTCTAAATGGTGATGAGATGCCTTTTTAAAGCACATGAAGACGTTTGTCTTTTTGAATTGTACCCAATGCAAAACGATGTCAGGTAGAAGTAAACAGAAGTGAGCGTCAGCCGCGTTTCAGATGCGAATGCGTGGTGCTCTGCAGCACCAGCTGTGCCCTGATGAAAAAGTTGATGAAAAAATGGCCAGCAGTTGCAAAGAGGAAGAAAAAGAAGTTATCACCCCTGCAAGAATTGTTGGGGACCAGATGTTAAAATCCACTACAGTCTGTTTGTTTCAGAAGAGAGTGTTGTAAAAACTGTTAATCAGGTCTTTTTATGCGGTTTAAGTTGTTCTACTTGACTGTTTTATAGACTGATGTCATTGGTATTAAATCGTTACACTGTAACTAAAGTAAGCCTGTAACAGATCAATACAAAAGTAATAGCTATCAATACAGGGTGAAATTATTAAAGAAAGTAGGAGAATACTATGACTTTCACTTATGTATAATGTTGCAACACACAAGAAAATAAAGAGGAAAATTGTAATCAGGAATCAATATAAAATCATCCTCCCACATATTGGCAAGAATGGTTCTTTGAGAAGCGTAGCAGGAGCTAATGGAGAAAAACATCCTGGAAGAGCCAGGCAGCACCCCAACCTGCACACGGAACACTTCGATCAAGGGAAAATATGCAAAGTCCAATTTCGTACCGCACAGCTGTACCAACATAAATCTAAAGTAATCCCAATTAAATAGTGACTTAAACTTGCATAACTGCAAACACAACTCAGGGCAAGATTCAGGCCTCCCAAGTTCTCGCTGGACTGGAGAGCAAGACGAGCCACTTGGCACACAGGGAAGGCTCTTCCCTTATCATTTCTCTTAAGAAGAAAAATGCTTTGGGACAAAACCAACTGGGCTGGTGGTGGGTAGTGGGATCCCTTTGGACAACAAGGAAGTGCCAAATAAAAACCCAGGCGAGAGATTGTAAGTAAACAAGATCCATGTTCGGAAAAGGTGGGGCTGGAAGCCTTTGCTTCAGACGTCGGAGGGGATGGAGCCCCCAGCCCAGGCAGCCTGTCCTGCTGGGACACCACGTTTCGAAAGTCACGGACCTTGGGCAGGCGTCTCCTGGGGGTCCCCTCCTCTGAGACAGTGATGCTGTGATAAATAATATAAGCTTTTCAACGCTTCAATGCAATTTCAGTCCAGCTCTGTCCTTAGATTACACACAGAAGTGCTGATACGAAAACGGGAGGAACACTTGTGCTTGAAATGCCAGAACCTTTGCTAGCAGTAAACAGAAATCTGAACTAACTGCGTTAAAATGGAAAGCAAAATGCAGTGAGCCTGACTGCACCATCTATTCAAAACATGAGAGAGAACAAATAGTGGATGAACATATTTTTAGATGTTTTTCATTCTGTAAGGTCAAAGAACTTCACAAATAAAGGGGTGTGACAATATTTTTTGCTTTAGGATTGATATAAGAATTTTACAAACCAAAGCATGTAGAGAGATAGGGTCAAAAGCTACTGTCTTTTACAGCAGGGTAAATCCTAGCATTGCTCTGGGTATGTGGACAATGTCATCAAGGAGAGAGCAGAGCCCTGCCCGGCTCGGAGTGACTTACCCTCTGCCACGCAGGAAGCAGTGGGGCTGCCTGGATTAAAGTCGGTTCCGGGGAGTTGATGTAAGCGCTGGATCAAACGATATGCAAGCAGACAGTAGAGCGCTAAAGGTACGACAGTGTCCTGACAGAAATCCCTTGGTGGAAATTTAAGGAAACATGCAACACTATATTTTATCTTCTGCTTGGACTTCAGAAAAACAGAGGATTTTGTGACTGCCGAACCAGTGTTTTACCTCTTCTGCTCCTGGGTGTTTTTTCCTGTTAACCTTGTGCTGATACTTTCAAAAGATATTCAAAGCAGATGATTTTACAGATGCTCCTGACTGAGCATAGCCTAACAAATTTACCTTAACACAGTATAATATAGTTTACTGAAACCTCAAGCAGATACAGACATCTGCCATACATAGGACACGTTTCCTGTAGAATTTTGCCAATGCTACACCTGAAATACTCATTTTCAGTAATATTCACCTATCCCCTTTCATATTTTGAAAGTGTCAAGATGCTAGCAGCTGTTAAATATTATTTAAAATGATTTTTCATTAGGTTTTCAGTGGCCTTCATTCCAAAGAGAAAATTAGATTGTAGTAAATAAGATGGCAAATGAAGAGGTATTGGGTATTGAAAATAGTTTTTCTTTTTCAGTCAGGTCATACAGCTAGCAACTCTGCATTCAGAAGCATATGTGCATGTATGGGTGAGTACCTGACATGCCTGTCAATATGTCCAGCGTATTGACCAGAAGTCTCCCTACCATTCTGTAATAATGAAAATGTCCAAGGACAAAGCTGTCTGCAACAGTCCAAATTCTCTTAATGCGTTAAGTACTTCTCTAGCGGGTAGCGTCCTGTTACTGGTTTTATCACCACTGAGCTGTAGAGCAGGTCTAGTGTGTGTGGCCCCAATATGCAAATGGTTAATATGCTACAGATGCGATGATCACGCAGCTGATGATCAATGAAACTGGTAAGAAATTACGTGACATCTCCAGCGACTCTAGGCATCACACGCCACAGCACAACTGAAGGCAGTGCTGGTTGCTGTGCCTGGAAACAGCTGCGTGGTAATATCCGCACGCCGCTATTAGCCGTGTCCTTGAACTCACCGGTTCATTCCGTAAGAGACCTTTCCTTTCACCGGCTGATTTTTGCCATTAACGCTGTGAGAATAAAATGGTGGTGAATGAACAGCAACAACAGAAAAATCCCAGCTGAATTAAATTATTATTTGTAAGACATTCTGAGATATTGATCTGCCTGACTTATAAGTAATTCATGCAGTTTAGTGCTGAACAAAAGGTACAATTTTAAGAAAATGTGCTGTAGGGCATAACTTGTAGAATAATTAAAAACTTAAAATGACTTCTTTTGACTTAACACCTTCACTTTTACTTCAAAATAATGTTACATAACTCAATAGTATAATGACAAGAGGTTTATGGAGAAAATTAGGAACAGGTTTTTTGTATTAGGCCTGTGAGAATTTCTCTTGTATAATCTGATCGATACTTTGCCTCTCCCTTTGACTTTCATATACTGCGGATCATTTAAAATAAGTAGACATAAAAGGAATAAAGAAAAGGCCAGTCCATTTAAATATTCAAACACAGCTTGCTTAGAAAATGTAGATTCATTTATTACTCTCATAAAGTATAAGCTTTTTCTTAAAAAATGTGAGCATGGCATAGTCTGTCAAAGGTCTTCCTTTTTATACTACCAGCTATCCAAATTCTTGTGTTGGATTTAAATATATTTGTAATGCCATAAATATGGACAGGAGGGGAGGAGTGGTAAAAGAGAAAGATTGATAGGAAATGACCTTAATAAGCTTTACAGATTGTTTAATCTCAGAAAAAAAATAAGGTAGAAGCTAAAGATCCATTAGAAATATGCCTAATTTGTGGTTTAACCCTGCGCTTGACATTTAACTTGGTTTTACTGATTCCTTAATCCTTCTGGCCTTTGAGCCAAAATATCTTTTAATTAAAAAGCTATAAATGTGCCCCTTTGGCCATCTCTTAAATCTGCAATCCTCTTAAATTTCCCCTCAAAAGCCTAATCCCCTTAGTTCCTTCAAGAAAAACCCTGGCTTGGCAAGGCTGTGGCACAGCGCCCGGCAGAGCTGAGCGGCCTGGCCGGACTCTGCGCCGGGCGGGCAGGAGCCTTCTGCTCCTCACCTCGCCCAGACTGGCTCGGGACTTGCCCAAAACGGGTCCGTGAGTCAGGAATGGCATAAAGGAGTACGCAGAGGTCCTTCTCTGGCTGACTGGTCATCGGGTATAATGCCACCGCTCTCTGCTCAGCACATGGAGGGGCGTCCCACCGCAACTGACGGCAAATCCCTCCTGGTGTGGTGGGATCCAGGATCTCACCTGAGGGGTTTCCAGAAGCCTGAACAGAGCGAGACTGCTGCTTTTTGTGCAGCTCGAACAGTGCAGTACCTCTCCGCCACCCAGCCTGGACCCTGCTGTGATTATTAAACATCAGTATGCAGCTCAGGCAGGGGAATAGGATAGATTGCTAAATTTCTGGTGTATCAAACAATGAATCCTTTCTCTCCAGCATCATCTTTTTAGTAACAATTATACCAGCCAGATCCTTCATATAGACCAACAGATAAATCTTCAATAGCTGAGTCTTTGGATTTTTAATTTCCATCACACACTTTTAGTATCAATAGGAAATAAAAACAGCCACATTAATTCTAAACTGTAGTTCAAAAGAACTGAGACAAAAAGTAATATCTATGAGATATGCAAGGGAAAACTGGATTTTCCTGAAAAGATTTTTTTTTCTGTCTTTGAAGAAAACACATTTGTACTTAACAGGGGGGAAAAAAAGGGGGGTTTATATGCTGTGCCAAATTATTGTTCTGTCGCAAAATTAAAAATCAAGATTAGAAGCCAACCATATTTCTCAAACATGACATGTTCTCTACACCATATGCTCTGAAGAGAGATTCATTTAATTGTTTGGAACAAGTCCATATAGTTGTCAAATTCCAGGACTCCACCCAAAGTCATGTAATAGGTTTCTTCAAGGTGCATGGCATCGCATTATGCTGTTTTCCAGATTTGAATTACATTCCTCACCATAAAAGACATTGACAGCACCTCAGTCTGATAATAAATACCTAACCTCAGAAGGCAATGAGAGCCAGATCAGTGCTTCAGTGCTAAAAATGACAACGCAGGATAAGGTCCTTAAATCATCCATATTAAATATAGAGAATTAGATACCTAAGAGGGTGTTCGCACTAACCAGCCTGCTGGGACACCAAAACCAGCCAGACTAAGGGAAATTGTGATTCAAAAAGCAATCACTAAATTGCATGTCACAGAACCCAGATCATCTCCTTGGGAAGCAGTTATCCACATCCAAGCAGGCTGCCTGATATCCAAAACTGGACACCCAAAGTCTGAGCAAAGCACCAGCTGAATGTAGCAAAAATTTCTTTGCACTCTTAGAAGCATCCTAGCCTGATCTACCTGCTCCCAAAATCACGTGTGTTTGGAACATACCAGCATGCACCTAAATGCTGCCCAAAGCAGCCTGAAGGGGCTTGAGCTTTTAAATATGGGCAGACCAAGCCTAGTTAACAGGACAAAATATAAGATAAGATCTAGAGCTTACCGTCATGTTCACGGGTGCTGTTTACGGAGGGAAGGGGGCTGTGAGACAAGGAAAGAACTAGCAGGGAGAAAGCAAACTGAACACACCCGATGGGAGCACCTGGAATGTTTACTTGCATATGTTTTCTCATTATGTTTAAAAGCCATTTCCACTGAAAAGCAGGGAAAGTGGAGAACAATCTGAGTTATAGCAGTGTATTGTGTGTTTCTGGGCCAATTACACTTTAGACTCTGCTTCCAATACTGAGATACAACAGGGGTTTTTTTTTTTTTTAGGAATACAGTTCCTTGTTGACGAGTCTACTGTACACTGTGAAGTGAAAAAACTGTTTCAGAATTACCTATGAAGTATGAAAAGAACTGCAGAATCCATCCTATAAGAGTCAACCGTTACTGTATGCAATAGCTGAAACAACAGAAACCATCAGCAAATATTTAGCTAGAGATGGTAGCAGACTGAGAAACAGTCGGCAAGAGAGCAAGAGAAAAAGCACCTCAAATCACAAACTCAAAGGCTCCTTAAGCTGGGCTCCGTTAGCCATCAGGATATGGGTTACAAACCCTTGAGTCCTGCTATGACTGAGCCTTGCTTCACAAGAGAAGCACCAGCTGTCCTAGCATTTCCCTCAGTGATGGAAAAGACTATGCAGTAGTTGTACTTCAGGAATTAAGTATTATGTCATTTGTATTATTAAGTATTATATAGTTTACTGTGGCTTTCTTTCCCCCTATAATAAAACGTGATTTACTAACCAAATGCATGTTTGCTTGCTGCATCTATATTAATGTCACGTGGCAGAACTGGAGGGGTGGAGTAGTTGATGCTGAGAACCCCATGTCCACGGGATCTCCCTCTGCTCCAGGGATTTTACTTCAGACAAGCTATAGCGTGGTTCTGTGGGGCTGGCATTCATTAAGCGCTGGGGCACACAGGTGGGTGCCGGGAGCACAGCTTTGAGTTTACTTCCACTTACAAAGAAACCGACTCAAATGCTGCGAGCTCATTCTTCAAAGTAAACCACAATGCAGTAAGTGGAGGGGAGGTTCACTTCCAAACTTCAATGCCTTCATTTGAGGTAAAATGCTAATGCAGTGCAGGCTCATCCTGAGCCCTACAAAGTTTATAAATGTTATTCTTTCCAGTATTTCTGGGTGAGGAGGTCCCACCAGAGTTTTACTTGCATGCCTTTTAAATTTGAAACCATTGTTCTTGCCACCCATCAAGACCTAGCAGAAAACCAACACTTATCAAAATCATGTCTTTCAGAAAATGTTAACAGAAAATATTTGTGGGGGATGGAAAAGGACCCGTGTTTATTTTGGCCAGGCTGCTCACTGAATAACCAACAGCATCTGGCTGAAACAAGAACTTTCCCAACCTCTTTCAAGGGCTGACCACCATTGTTTTTCTCTTTCCAAAATAAAGTAGAAATAATGATAAAGTACAACACAAATAAAACCTGTTCTTATTCAGTAAGAAGTATTTTTACAGAAAGTGGAATAAAGCGGGTTCAAGCTCTCTTCTGTCTAAATGTGCTTGAAGCCCACTTCTAGCCTCTTCTTCCCCTTGGGGATGCTTGAGTGGCCCAGCTCCTAAGCCCTTCCTTACCTGACCAATATTTGATGCTACCAATGACCCCACTTCAACAGGAAGGACACAAAATACTCATTGGGTGCAGTGGGTCGCTCCCAGCTGCAGCCGAGTCCTCTCGGGCCGGGGAAGGCCAGGCTGCTGCTCCTTGGGAGGCACCCCGTGCCGGTCAAACCACAGGCTGCAGTGGTTGACCTCGGTGCTGACGGCTGCGCACCGTAGGTGTAGGTGATTCTAGCTCGCTCTTTAATTGCTAATAAGAAAACCTGACCAGAGCTGGCCTGGTTTCTGCAAGTCCTTTAGGGATTCTCTGGATAGTACAGGCATATAACCACTAACACCTGCAACCAAATGCACACTCATCATCCTGTTGTCTCGTTACCTTAGATGACAACATTATTTGGATGCAAGAATACAGTTTAAAGAAAATAATAGTATTTTAAAAGCCTTGTATCAATCCCTAGTGCTCATGCTCCCTTTATCAAAGAATATTACGTATTAAGTTTTATTCTGAGTTAGGTTGAGGTGAGACATACTGATTTCAGTTTTAGACTTCTCTTTATATATTCATGGACATTGTTGTTCTTTTGAAATTTAACAATGTATGTACTATGTTAATTTACTTTACGTTAGGCTTAATTTGATAGCACTAGGTGCTAATGAAAAAATTCTCAAAAGAAACCCATGAGTCTTTCTAAAAATGTGTTTCTGCACATCAACATACCGATATTTACTGGTATTTTTTCTGAAAGAAAAGCACGATTTAACTGTCTACCTTCCATAATTTCTGCATGATTCTGCTCCTTTGATCAGACCTCTATTTGTGTTGTAAATAGTTTACAGATAAACACCTCAGAGGATCCTTTTTCTATGCCTAAATGGAAATGACCTTCTCTGAATTACAGACCAATACCTTTCCTCTTTTCTTTGCTGATTGTATGGAAGCTCTTAAAAGCATTATAAATCGTTAAAAGCTAATGGCTCCCATCTAGCTTTTTACCTTCAACACAGCTCTAAAAAAGGAAGTTAAATTATATTTTCTACCTATGATTGTCAGTTGAACTGCATTCGTCCCTCTTTGTATCTTCTTATGTAGTTCTTCCAATAACTGCAACATCCAGCTTTCACTACATTCAATATTTCTAGACATAATGCATACTTATTTATATTTATCTTAAAAGGTTATGATTTGGAATGCTCCTGACATTACCATAAGTAACTTCTTCACTGTAAAATATCATCCTAGTACCCAGTATCTATCAAATTAAAACCTACATGGATCCTCAAAAGGGAAGTTATATTTGAAGCAACTGTTGGTCATTGCATTACAGCTGAATATGAGATAGGCTCTTAATAACTAGAAAAAGGGAGTGATGAGGATTAAGATAAGGTAGAGGGACAGATAAATGATGTTACAGATAAACTTTGCATTAAACAACACCAAAAAGTTAATGTGTCTTTACTACCATAAAAGACTCTCCCACTGTTCTTAACTTCTTGCTAATACACTAAATAAAATCACAGATTAATGTTGAGATAAATGACTTTTTTTTTTAAGAAGGAACTACATTCTGTTGTATGACTGTACAAGACCTTTTTCAAAAGGCTTCCAAAGACTAGCTTGTTCTAGAGCTGGCGGTACTGTTGAGTAGACAAGCATATAAATTACTAGAGTATATGTACTTCTGCATATACACAGGAAACCTAGAAATGAAAATGTCAATCACACTAGTCATTTATATTTGTATTCACATTTATATGTATTCAATAGCATAATCAGCCCTAACCCATTACTTTTCACTATATTGTCATTCTCTTTCATGCTACAGAAATACAGCATTCTGTTCTCTGTCCAAACTAGCATGTTTTTTATAGACATTTCTTGAAGAAATTCTACATCTACATACATTGAATTCCTGTGACATCACAGAGAATGAATGTTACCACAGACGTCATTTGGCCCATCGTGCTAATCCATTTACAATGACAACACCGAGACAGAAGAGGAAGTTGGAAGAGCTGTGCATCCTCAGCTGCCTATCTACATGAACATATTTCTCTTTGGCATCACTAGTGCTCTGACCACATGTGTGGAGTTGTTTAGACTCAAACCTGAAGACAGACAAGAATGTTTTTGGCAGATTTAGTATCTCACCTCAGAGAAGACAGTTACTGTAAATCACTGGCTAGGGGACTGATGCTATAATCTTGCTCTGACTTAGATAAAATTATCTATATCTGAATGATCTGAATGAACTTGTCAGTGTGTTATCTGGGGATAAGAGATGTAAATTGCCATGACCTCCACAAACTGCAGTGGTTTTGGATGTTGCATAATCTGAACTATTTCCCTCCTCTCTCACTGTCCCAGAAATGCTCTTATTGAAACATTATTCTTAGGACAAAATAAATTAAAAAGTTTAAACCACATTTCTCACATAACATTATAGGTCATAAATACTGATTCTAAAGGAACGGAAATAGCACAGAGGTTTTGATGTGTAGCTCTCTTTGTAGGGGCTCTGCTAGGAGGTTCTTGCACGCAATAAAAATCTTTCATTTTAAGCTGTTCGGGCTGGGAAATACATCATCTAATGCATAAACAGTGTCTGGCACTCTGTGAATACTACCAAAAGCTGATAAAAATATATAATAAATAGAACTGCCCATGTTGCGCGAGAAGAATTGCAATTCTCTTTGGCTAAGGCTGTCCAGAAGAGGGTTGCTCACAGAAGCATGCTGTGGCAGACCGGGGGCTCTTAATTTCTTTTTATGTTCTGAGCCCCAGGAAACGTATATGCTGGTTTTGTGGTAGTTTGGACAACTGAAATGATTCAAGGATTAGAGGATATGACAGAGGAAGAGCAAGCAAGGGAACTTAATTTACACAGCTTAGAGAAAAAGAGATTAAGGGGATATAAAACTGTATAAATATCTTCAAGGATTCAAGGAAATAATATCAAGGCAGGAAAAGGATTTTGTATGTTACCTAAGGAAGGTTAATAAATTTACTATCCCAAAACTATAGATAGAAAGTTTGGGTTAGAGAGCAGAAAAAAATGGCTAAAGAGATTAATAAAGGAGATATTCAAGCAGAGAAAACAAGTGAGGTGGCTGCACCAGAACCATAAGAAAACAGAACAGTGTAAAGACTGCTTGCAACTGTGCCTGCAAAGAGCAGGGAACTGATACCAATGCCCAGTTTTTATTCTGTTAAGATGTTTAGGAGCAGGGCCTTCCAAACCTAAGAAAGTTTCTGTGGCTCGCTGTGGGATTGTTTTTCCTTATGTGAGATATGGAGAAGCCCAGAAGTGCCAGCTCTTACAGTTTTAATCATGTTTTGCAATATCATGTTTGCAAGTTTCTTCTTAAAGTTTATGTATGTGAAGACCTGGCAGCCTCTTTTGGGATTTCACCTTTCTGAGCAAAAGGAGGAAAATACTAAGCACTTTGGAAGGACTTGCAGAACTGAAATAAAATTAGAAACACAATCCCAAAAACATTTCATATTCAAATTCTGCCTACACTATGATTCTTGAACACATTAGATTAGCAGCCTTGGAAAAGCAAATGAATGATCCTAAATACAATTTTTATTTGTGTAAATCCATGCAAACAGTGTTAATGAAAATAATAGTGTTCTTAACAAAAGGAATTAAGTCAGGCACAAAGAAAATAAGATGGATGTCTAGGCTTTTTTTTATCCCCTACCCCATCATCTCCCTATTAACTTTTGAAACTACATGATAATTCCAACTACATTTCACAAAGAGGTAGTTCTTCAATAGGAACTACATTTCGGTAAGTTTAGTGGTAATCAGCAGCCAAGTAGAGAAGAGAGACTCAAATAAGTGCCCTCACTGTGCAAAAAGCAGGAAAATAAATGCCCCATTATCTGCTCTGCTCAGCACACCAGGTAGCCGATCACCAGGGATGAGGCGGGCGGTTATCCTCGGGCAGCTCAGTGCTGGGCGCAGCAGGAGCTGCCAGGTGGCGGTCCCGGGATGTGGGGGGCCGCTGAGGGAACTGGCTAACGTGGAGACAGCAAGATGGTATTTTGTGGAAGATATTCTGGGGGAACATGGTAGGAAGCCGGATGCATTGCAGCTGAGGACAGAGAGGACCTGAAACATGTAGGGAGCAAGACTTGAAAAGTTTCTCTGGCCACAGAATGAATCTTTTTGGTACAAACTGGGTCATATATGAAATAACAGTTATTCTCCTTTGTTTCTGTTATGTACTGAGCCACTATGAAAACCCTCTGGAGCCTATATTCTTTAATCTAAAACCTTCTAACCCACCTTAAAAAATTAAGGGCCTGTATTATATTGATCTTTCTGTTTAATTCCATGTTTTGAATAATACATCACAGAAGTGGCAATGCTTTTATGATACGTTGGTGTCATACATCATAACTAGCACCACTGCTCTAGTGATGTATTATCCACACAGTGGCACTAACCAGAAAGATAAATGCTGGTATATGGACAGCTACGTACGTCTCTTGAGAAATAAGGGTAAAGACAGATTAATTTATACACACGCTAAAATCCAGAAATAAACAAAATGTCTATCTGGTACAGCTTGCATACTACTTTCGGCAGGATGTATATGCATCTTTACAAAAGAAGCAGCTAGAAGGCCATATATTTGTTTTCAAGTCAAATATTCTGTGAATAAATCTTGATTCTCTGAGCGAAAGGAGCTCTGGCAGGAGGGTACAACATCGAGCACCCTTCCCTCGCTGACAGGAGAAGCTGAATCAAGGATGGATCGTTCCACACATTTTTTCAGCGCCTCAGCCTTTTTTCAAGAATCAATCCCTTATCCTTAACTGTTTCCAGGATCATGATACCCATGGTATCCACAGAAGCCCCTTTTTGCCAGCTTTCTTACACATCGTACTGGTGCTATAGACAATTTCTGTACAATATGTTGCACCGTTCGGCCTTTGATTTTCTGTTTCTCGCACAGGAAGAGTAGAGCTGCGTTATCCTCTCATTCACATCACAAAAACCAAAGGCCATTATTTTCCTGTAAACATACTATTTTGTTTCGGCTGCCTGCTGCCTTTGCTGAGCTCCTTGACAGTCCTGCACAGAAGGGTGTTTTGCAAAAGGGTTTCTCACTTGGGAACATTTACAGACCGTTCTGCTTGTCTGGGAAACAATTTGTGTTCCCAGCCTCGATAGCCGCGAATTTGGGAGGTGCTGCTATGCAAAACAGCCACAACTCATGTTGGGATAACGCAGAAGACCCCTATACCCTACTGCCCACCCCACCAGTGCCTCCTGCGGAGCCCCCCACGCAAAACCACTGCCTGTGAGATGCTTCAGACTAGTCCTCTCATTTTATCCGGTCCTTCTTTGTTTTGCAAAACAAACACAAAAAAAAGAACAGGATTTGGTAAGGGAAAGACTCATTTGAGACTTATTTGTCAGATAAAATAACTGCAATATGTTTCCCTTTCCCACCTATGTAAATAGAGTTGAAGAACTAAGCACGTGGTACACTAGATAATATTTAATTAGCTCATAAACCACTATGGTTATTCCAGATTCTGTGGTCTATGAGCGAATCGTATTAATTAGGGCAGGATGAATCAGCTAAGAACTAATGGACTTGACACCGTGCCTGTCCTCTGAGCAGAACCAAACCCATAGCTCTTCTGAGGCTTAAAATGCTTTGTTTGCTTTTATTAATTAATCAATCAGGACTAGACAGGAAAATACCTCAAGAAAGATTGAAATTTTTCTAAATTATTCAAAACTTAGTCACTACCGTAAGTAGCGGTTATAGGACAAGCACATCAGTTCTTGTGAGATTTCTAGCCTGATTTTCTGCATTTGTGCCTGAGGATAATGTTATTCTCTTGGCTTCTAGCTTGTCACCTTACCGTGAAATCACCAAAAATACTTAGGAAATGCAAAAGAGAACCAGCTATTGTGGGGCTAAAACAAAATAATAAAAAATTGCACGTACACAAACATATCCTTCAGCCAACTTCTGACTACTGAAATATTACCCTGTTGGAGTAAAATTAGTGGTAACAATTGATTTATCAATCACTACTGTGCAGTATGTAATGCTAACAAGTTGGTCTGTCAAGTCTCTTAGCAACATTAAATCAGTCAGTCAGATGGTACGAGCGATACAACGAGGCATATGATAATGGAATTTTCCAGATTTGTTACACTTGCTGGGTTTTATCTCGCTTTGTAGCACAACCCCTTCCTTCCCGCACGGTTAAAACAACACGTCCCCTCGCTACCTCGCAGTCTGGAAGAGGCTCCGTAACTGCTTTCTTGCCTGGCAAGTGGGAAGTGAAGATGTGGTGGAATACCGCAGATCAATTAAACAAATGACAATGGCAGCCTTTGGTGGCCAGACGCCTCTGTTGTAGATTTAATAGTGTATGTACTGGCAAATTTGCCAGGTGCTTTGTATAAAACAATCAGCATGCACAAGTTGTAAGACCATATTCTCATGCTTAGTTACAGCAACTGTAGCATCAGCACAGGTTAAACACAGTGGCTTTCAATTTCCAGTATTAATCAGAAGAAAACAATGAAATTCAGTCCAGTAGGCTTTCAATTCCCTGTCCTCGTATTGTGGTTTCATCATTCTCTTCTCTGAAAAGGTTTTATTCAGCTTCTGCCTTTTATATCAAGCCCTGTGAATCATCTGAAATAAAATACAAGCCTGATAATTTGTTATAAAGCTGAGACTGCATGTACATCATCAGTCCTGTTGCAAAATTATTTTGTAAAAATGGCTGCTGATGTTGGTTAGTTCTGTATTTGTTATTTTTTCCTTCTCTTTATGCTTTTGTATATCTGTCCCCAGAAGATCATAAAATTATTTTAATTAGGGATGTCAACTTCTGCCTGAGAAGCTGAGGGGGTAATTACATCATTTATATGCAAAATGGGTAATTTTCTCCCTGCTCTTCACCATTCTCTTCTTTCCATTTATTCCCCCGTATCTCCACTCTTCAGAGTTGAGCTATTTAATTTTATTTTGGTCCATCTGGAATATCTCCGCCACTCTTCCATTCAGTCTCGGCCACAAAAGTAGCAGTTACCTTTACTCTCAATCTTCACAGCTCTTTTTCTCCATGTACTCCTGACTCTATCTAATATCCTTAGGGAGTTTAAGGCCCACCACAGACACACAGAAGTGGCTTCTGACCTCTTGTACATCCGTAACATTTTACTAAGTATTATTAAAGAAAGGAAAATTACAGAGAAACCGGATCTGAATATGACGGTTTTTAGAAGAAAAGAATAGTGTGGAAAGGGAACGTCATTTAGAAAGAAGAGAGAGAATAAATTTCAAAATGCCCTTAACAAACAAGACAAACAAAACCAACCAATGGGTGAGGACTGCACAGTGATTAAAATCACCGTTGACTGGAAAAAGCAGAGTGAAGGGACTCGAGCTGGAGCCAAGCACTCATCACAACAAGGCAGTGCAATGCTAACCATTTATGTTGACATTTTTCTGGCACTAGGTCCTTCTGAAGCTCTTAATTCCCTCTTATTTTTTTGAGTTGATTCATGCAGAGGAGGTAAACTTTGAAACTTCTCACTCAAACTAAGACAATAATGCAGATTAAAACGACACATATGAAAATGTGCCCTTAAAATGGAAAACATGCAGAAATGTGAAATCACTGAATTTTTCAGATTTAAGCACTAGTCTTTAAATTTGGGGGGGATTAGTTCCTAGTGAGAAACCAAAGACTCATTGGCATCTAGGACAAAATACCTAGGCTGCTGAAAGATTCACTACTAAGATCTAAGTGAAAACTGGCTTTACCATAGTATCACCCAGTCCAAGCTGACAGTGCTTTCATAGTCCTAAACTTACAGAGAATCTTAATATGACACAAAAAGAGGCCTGAGTCATTAAGAAATGCAGGCAACTTCTGGTATGTAAGAAGAAAATAAAAATTTAAAAAAAAAAAAAAAAAAAGAAAAAATCCCAAAACCTAGGAGCTTCGTTGAACTATTTCTTTGCAAGAGTTTGCAAAGGCCAGCACAATACAATATGGACAGAAAGGGTGATCTTTTGTTCAGAGGATTTTTTTCAGAGAAGCAAGGGATGCAACTGTAACAGAAGATGATTTAGCTATTAGTCTGGAAGCAAATGTATATTTAAATCTTCAACTTAGTTGGACACTGGGGCATAAGCTAAAGCAGTGGCAGAAAAGGACCCTGGGGCATAAGCCAAAGTAGTGGAAAGCCACAAAAGTAGACAGTAAATGGTGAAATTCAGGACATAATATGTATATGTGGCAACTGTGTTGATTCCTCAGCTACAGAAGAATTTCCTGTCTTCTCAAGAGAAAGCTCAGGAAACCAGCACCCGAGAATATACAAAGAAGAAAACTACCACTATTTAGGTGAACCAGAAGTGCCAATTCCTTTTAAGGGAAGATGAAAATAAAATGTTAGCTAAACAAGTAACACAGGATACTGAGGAGAAAAGTAGTCTTGGGTGGAAAATATAGCCCATATGCTGGGTTTCATAATTCTACCCTTAACGATCAAGCAGAGGGTCAGAAGAGAGATGGGAACACTGGAGAACATCTTTTCATGCATAAGACATTTCTTAACAGAGTTTCTCAACTATCCCGATGTGTGTGCCTCCTGGAGAACAGCCCAGATGCTAATGCAGAAGCTGGACAAGCTGCCACCTCTGGAAGTGACAAGGAAAGAGGAACAACCAGCACTGGTCTTTTCAGAAAGGGGGAAACAGAAAAAAAAATTGTGTCTTCTTACTTATGTGCCAATCTCGGGCATCTGGGAGAGACAGAGTATAGCAAATACTTCTGTTGAATGCTTCTTTTCTACCAGAGGGGTCCTAATTATATTACTGCACATTCAAAACCACTGGAAGTCATTTTTCCTCAGACTACAACTTTGATTATTCCCGATATCCAAGTTTTTCCACTACATACATTTTAGCAGCATATCACAGAGCTGTTCAAGTGCTGGATTTAGACCCAGATATAAACTGTACTTGTGAGTGAATTTTACTTTGACCTTTCCTATGGAAAAATTTATATCACATGGTTTTTTGATTCCCTTGAAGAAATCATTATCATAAGCAAGAGGTGAAAGAGATGTAATCAGTTCTCTATTGAGCAGAGACAGTACAATTACTCAGCAGACTTTGGTAAAAAAAAAAAAAAAAAGAAAAGCATGTAAGATCTACATATAATGTATTTTGAGAAACAGTAGAAAAGCTTGAATGGAAGTTTTAACAAGTCCAGGAAAGAGCCAGACTGCAGGTCTAAACCTCTTTTAAAAAAGGAAATTGTCTTAAATTTTCATTTTCTTAAAAAGCAAAACCATGCAGAGAAGTTAATATAGTCAAGTACAGTAGTGATCTGAAATCATCATAAATATGCCTACCTTGGGCAAGGAAAGCATGTAAAACTCTTTCAAACTGTGAAATACGTAACGAAATAAGAATCTAATCCAGCAACTCAGCCCCAAAATCTTAAAGAGATCTTGTGCTGCGATATCCCAGTAATTAAAGATTCTCACTATTCATTATCCATGAAATCATTACTTATTGCCCACAGAGGCCCTGCACCCTCATTTACTCAAATTCACTCCTCCAGTAGTGGGGCAAATGTCCCCCAAAGTCTCAGCCTTCTCACAAGCAAATAAAAGGCTATTATCTTCATTAACCCACAGATCACAAAGGGAACCCCTAGTTGTTAATTGGCGCTGTAACATTGCCTCAGACGAGCAGTGCAAACCACCCTCGAGATGCCCTGCCGAGAAGCTACCGGGGCCGGTGGCTCGTCATGCCTGACGGGGCTGCCGCCGTGACCCCCGGTGCGGACACAGGGAATAGATACAACAGCCCGGTGCCAGGCTGCTTGGTTCCCAAATGATCGCTGAACACTTCCACTACCTACACTCTGCCTGTCTTGAGGGCAAATGAAGGAGACGCCTCTCTCAGTTTTATGTTCTGATTATTTATAAGGTGGTGACTATTAATAACAACTTCATTAAACCCCTCTCTGCTGAAATTGTGGCAAGATGTTGTTGTTGTTTTGTGGGATTCAAGTTTATTTAAACACCCTGTTCCTGCATTCCAGCCAGCTGCTTGTATGGAGCCATAACTAAGATTTGCACGCTTTATGGAGCCTGGAATAAGGGACCAGGGTGTTTTGTTGATTTGCTGCAGTTTTAAACAAAACATGGTATCACTATCGACAAACCTCTCGGGGATTTTCCGATACTGATCTCTCCGAGCTGATCTGGGCATGCCTGTACTTCAGGGACTGTCCTGGCAGGAAAGCATCAAGCTACCCAATTTTCCTTACTAGCAGGAGAAGCTAGCAGGCAGGCACTTCTAAAAATTTCCAGTTTAGCTGCGCAAAACATATGTTCCTCTGTTGTCCTGTGTCTTTGCTTTGAGGTAGGACTTGTGCTGGCTGTCGCCAGGGACTCCATCTTCAGAAACCATCCTCCTCTACCGAGCCTGTTACGTTACACCCATTACCATGGTATCTGGGGCTGAGGGAACCAGCTGGAGCATTAACTGCACAATTATTTGTGCAAGTCCGACACTGCAAACACAATCATTCATTATGCAAATGAAGGCTGTAATTCAGCAGAGCACTTAAGTGCGTACGTAGGTGCAGAAAATTCTGGCACATTTTTGCAGGCAATATTCTGAAAATCTGGTCCATTATACAAAATGGGAAGCTTACGATTTGTGTCTGTTCAAACATTTCAGTGCAACCTCATCGATATACATGCTATGCGTGCCACAGAAAAAAGCAAAAAATACATGACAAAGAATCAAATAAATAGGAAAAATCAGAATACTCTTCTACCTTATTTCTAACCATTTCTGTGTTCAAACTATTTTGTTCGGTCTCAAAGCCATAAAAATCTGTCATTAAGAAAAAAATTACAAAAAGCATTGAAAAAATGAAGCAATACCGGTATCCTTTCAAGCTGAAATTATGACATTTTTTTCTCAGCTTCATACCCTGAACTCCTGCTCAAACACAACTGTCTTTTTCAGAAAGAAAAGTTTGTAGGTTTAATAAAGGATGATAACTCAAATTAACTTACATTTTCCTTCGCTGTACTCAGAGAAACTAAAATAGAACAAATCCAAGAATATGACTCCTTTGCCAGGTTCATATCATTTATCTCTAACTTGTTTCCTAGACTTTAGAATCAGAGATAATATGTCTAATATTTCCATCACCCCTGCCCTGAATAATAAAAAACTGTTCTGCTACTCAGCTAAGATTCTAATTATCCAGTCTCCAAGGTTAATTTCAATGTGGAGCTGTAAATAGATTAATACACTGTGTTCAAATAAAGAAAACATTTACAGAAAAATCACCATATGGACCCTATTTAGACAGATGATCTAATTATCATAATGCCCAATGAACTGATGCAGGAAAGGTTTTAGAGCAGGATGCTTCTTTCTGGACTTTGCCCTCCCATCTTGTACTACAGTAGAGGTGAAGTTGTTCTCTGAAACTCAGCAACCGATATGTTCTCACTGTATATGACAAAAGTTGTCATTTGTAGTGCGTAAGAGGTGTCCTTTAACTACAAATGAGCTTCAAGTCCCAAGGAAAGTTGCATTAAATAACAAGAAAAATAAGATTTCTAATGAAGACTGAAGAGGTAATTCTGTGAAAGAAGCTGTTTTAAGAGAGAAAGGAGGAGAATGATAATAACATTACAAGTGACAGCCAGATGTACATCAATATGCCTGTTTTTGAACTAATCACTTTAAAATCTGGGCCTAAATTGTGTTTGCACTTCTTTTTGGGCTTTCTCACCCCTCTTTGCATTCTCATAGAATCTACTTATGGCTTAACCTTACATGGACAACACAAAATACATGATAGGTAGCCAGTTATTTTTAGTATGAGGCTAAATTATACAGATCTCTGGGAAACACGATTGTTCACAATTTTAAAGATTCAAAAGCTCTTTTTGTCACCACAATGTACTAAATCATAAGAAAACCTCCCAGATCAGCCAACTGCATAGCCTTAATGCACAGAAGATGAATATGTGAACATCCACAGTGCCCTTATCCTTACAATACCTGTTCACTATACCCCACAACATCTGTGCGCAAGCAGCTTAACCATCATTAAAGTGTAGTGGCTGAGAGAGATCTAAGACTCAATTTGAACAATAGTAAGGTGTTTACTCCCTATTCTAAAGGACACAGAGACTACTTACTCAACCATGTATGTATACAGATCAGCAGCGTAGAGCCTAGGGCTTTCTAGAGGGTTGTTCTCAACAGTAATGAGGAGTTAAGCCTTTAGAGATCCTACCAAGCTTACTGAGCTTGGAGTTGACTTCATATCATCTAACGTCTCTTAGCGATTGCTGGACTACCCAAGCACTTCAGCTGGAATATATGAACATGAGTGCAATAACATTAAGTGAAGAGAAGACATATCCATTCAATTCAGCATCTATCTTAAGTTACTTCCATCTACCAATGACCAAAGTCTGTGGTTGATTCCAAGTTCAAGTTCTCCGCTCACCTGGTTCTTGTCTTTTGGCTCCAAATTCTTTACTTTTATTGTGGATCACACCCTTAAGCTAATTACAGCCCTGCCCCCAAATATGCTGTTGTACAGAATATATCGGACTAAAAAATGTGGAAGACTTTAAGAGCTATGAAATAGCTTTCACTAACAACCAACCTGTATTCTCTTAATTGCTGTAAACTCTCATTTTTAACATTTTTCTCATTACCCCAACAACTATATAAGGTACTCACCTTAGCAGTAATAAACAAAGAGAGTTTCAGTCAGAAGCAGAACCTTCTTGACTTCAGGAGCACTTCTGAGTACATGAGTGGAGATCTGTGGGTGGAAAGATCTGTCCTCAGGAGAACAAGCTTTTAAGTTAGAGAAAGATTCTGCAGAGGTAATTAAATGAATCATCATGAACAGAATGCTCACCTCTCACTTGGAATTGCCAAGATAAAGATGTAAAATGAATATCCATTTTTTGTTTATCATAATTCTGTTCAACATCATCAGCAATCTTGGGAGGCAACCTGGGACAACATATGATGAAAACTATACATTTTAGTAATGACTTCAATTGTTTAAGAAGCAGAAGGCACTGCAATTAATGATTTTATAGTAACTTACAATATGTTACAGTATTTTATAGTACGATATGTATAGCTAAAAAAAGCATTGAATGTGAAAGGAACGCTACAGCTTGGGTCTTTGGGGTTAGTTCAAGGCTCTCAGTGATGTGAATGTTGCCCACATCACTGATTTCCATGAGAGCTGGACCAGAATCTATAGCTCCGATTCATTACAGCACCTTAGCTCATAAGTAGGACAGCACAGTTCAATGACTGCAGTCAGTTGCTTAACGTTAAGCACACGCTCAAGTGTTTTGTTGGATTAATGCCTGTGGGCAGAGTGGCTCTACATGAGCTGTATACACCAAAAGAGAATGAACGAAAGGAAGTAAAATTAATGGTGGGAAGGGCACAGCTGTCTGCTTTATCCATGGAAACTATCTGCATGCCCATGAAAGATATTAACACATACGACAAAGAGTAGCCCAGTTTCCATCACAGAGCAAAACTGATTAGCATAATACAATAAACCTTATACTACAGAAGAAGGGATTTCCCACCACTGAGGAATTTTAGGCTATACAACCTTTGCCATGGGTGGTCTTAGCAAATAGCATGGGTGGGTGTGCAGAAGAAAAAATTCTGCTTTCTCTACGTTAACATATCCTTCCAGTTCTTAAAAAATTCTTTTCCTACAATATGCAATTATGGAAGAGAAATATAACATCGCTACAATTTTGTAACAATCCCGTCTCAAATGCAGAGCTTTTTTTTTTTTAACATGTAAATATTAATGCTGCAGTAAAAGCAGCTATTATTGGCAGATGAAAATATTTACAAGAAACATTCTAAAACATAGTCAGTATATTATATGCTTTAACTTACTTCCATGACTAGTGTTTTCATAAGGAAAACGGTTTATTGGTTGGGCTAGTCATTTGTTTTTAAAGTAACAAACAGAGGTGCTTTGAGATGTTCAGATTTTATATAATAAGTAAAAAGGGAATAAAACATTGGCAAGAGATGCACAAAATTGCTTTCATCTTTTGTTTCCACATTTGCCAGCTTCCCGTGCCCTTTGCAGAGATCATTGTACCAAAATGCTATTTCACATGTTAAGATGATTCACAGTAGGGAAGCACTTTTTAATATTATTTTCATCAAAAGGAGCTTATATTTCTTTTGCCCATCTGAATATTACCATTAGGCTGCTAATTTACACTTCGGTAAAAGGGTCAGGAGTATTCAATTTTTTGATGACTTGATATTAGCTTGAAAGAGAATTTTTAATAACTCTTGTAATTTGCCACTGTAGTTTCACCATCCAGTGCCTTTGAATTATATATGTTTTATAAAACAAAACTCTGGAAGAATTAATATTTCAAGGCGTTAAGTCTTTCAGATTTCAGAATAGCCTTTATTACTGTCATCAAAATGGAGGGTCTCATATCTCAGTGATAGCACCCTGGTATACTTGGCAGTCAATACTGATTTCAAATAGAAATGAAAGCAATAATGCTTTTTACAATAACATTCAAAAGTATACAGATCCTGCTTATGGTAAGGCATCCTTCAGCACAGTTTCTCCCCGCAAAATAAACTGAAATTCTTAACAGGGTTCGTAGCAGCAAGAAATAAGACAACAGTTGTTTTCCAAGAGACTGTAAAATGTTACTGCCAAGTCATACAAGTAACATAAGAATCAGTTTGCTGAATTTGGACACTGTCTCAGGAAGAAACCTATTTGATCAGAGGCTCTTATAAAGTAAGGATCAAATCATCTCAGTTGATGAATTGATTGATGATGACAGTCGGTCATCCGTAGTCCAGCTCAAGCAAACAGAGGAGCTTGGTAAATATTTGCTGTGTGTTAAGGGAGTTGTATCACACAGAAGTGCCGTATGTGCTGACAGTGAGGATAATGAGAATAAAACATCATTTTTTCTGTCGCATTGACATCAGGTCAGATCTTCCACCCTTGTAAATTGTCCTAGTTACACTGGCCATAATGAAGTTATGGACAATGTGCAACTACTGCAGATGATATGGCCCATAAATTAGTTAATCCTGAAGAATGTTTATAATCCAAATGGGAGCAATATCATAATTGGGAATTGACAGGCCTTCTGTTTGTTTCACTGAGGTAATTAATTATAGAAGAGCTGTAAGACAACAGTCTTATCTTCTGCCCTTTTCAATGTTCTTTCACATGTGAAGAGCTTAATGATATAGTTAAATATAACTTCTATTGCATCTAATACTCATTTATATTGCTAAGTTACATGAAAGAGTCTCTGTTTAGGGTTCACTGAGGTTTTACAAGGTTTGGGTGGGTTCTGCCATGAGTTTTCTTCTCCCTCTTCTAAAAACAGGACTGAAGGAGAATGAGGATGAAAAAAAAAAAAAGTGAGGCTTAATCAAAAACACAGGATTAATTCCCAGGCAGGTGTCTTACTAGTTGAGACATAATTATAGGAAGACAAACCCAGCCAAACAAGTGAAAGAGGCTCCTGAGGTACACAAAAGGTATTTCTGTCACCAGAAACGAAGAGGCCCCGCTGCTTAAAGTACAGGCAGCAGGAGTTCGGCACAATTTGGAAGGGTAAAGATCATGGCAGCTCGTGCCCTGCCAGTTCCCTACCCACATGGAGTATGTCCGAACTGGAGAGCCATGGACCATTTCTACATTTGGATAAGTGTCTTCTCCCACAGCTGGGTACCGTAAGGATGAGCCCCACACAGAGAAGAGAGAAGGGTACAGAAGTGCCAAACGCTTTTGGCGTACCCTGACGTGGATGGCCGGGGCAGGAGGCTCGGTGTGCTCTCTGCGCAGGCTGTTTCCAGTCCTGTGGCAACACAAACCTCGGTCACTCTGAGGAGGGAGCTGCACGTGTCTGAGCTACCATGCCCTCCCTGGCAATAGCTCCAGTTCTCAATATGTTGCTGTACAGGTGGTCATTTGACAGTATCTCTGGCCAGTGGTCAAAGCGAGGAGGATTTCTTTCCCCCCACTTCTAAATGCTTTTAGATCTGGATCAGCTGAAATGCTTTTTCCTCTTGTAAATGATTCAGTATAAAAGATAAGGGCTGCCAAAGCCTCCAAGCTAGAATTCCTGTTAGTTTTGAAACTGGTTTAGCTCACTTTTCTTTTCTTTCTGTTTTTTTAAGTGGGAGATGTGGGGGCGGGCATGGCTAGGTGTGCTTGTGTATGCCTGCCGAACATGGTGATTATTCTTCTGTTTCTGGTTCTCCCTTGGTTCATTTAAATGACCCCTTCAGCTCCATCCCAGCGGCTCATTTCTCACAATTTCTGCTTTCCTTCCCTGATTTACCTGTCAATATCTTCAGCTCCTTCTTGCTGTAGCCTTGACCAACTCCCTGTGTTGTTATTCTTCCTTCACCACCCACTCACCCTGGTACACAGATTAACCCTCTGACCCTAATCCTGGTGTTTGGCCCATAGAGAAACGGTGGCACGTATTGACTTTTGGATATGAGTAATTTCTTTAATCTTGCCTTCAGATCTGTACTTCTCTTGTGCTGATAACTGAATCCCTTTGCAGGCCTCTGTTAAGACATTATACGCAATTAAAAAAGGGACAGCATTATTTGGATTCTCTAGACAGCGTCTGCAGGTGCCTTGGTTTCTTTTATTAGACTAAACTGTTCAGTGCTGAAGTGGGACAAATCAGCCAAGAAAAAGTGTACTTGACTGGCTTGCCACCGTCGATAACGTTACAGCTCAAGAGGAAATCATTCCGGTGAGGATGACGGTATTCAGAAAGATAAATACTTTCTGGAAGGAGTGCTAGACAGTAGCTGAAGCTTATACTGATGCATTAAGGGAGATGCACAGGCAAATTTCATCTCATTTCTAAACTTTCATAAAGTGCATAAAGCCATATTTGCACTCCGTGCTCTCAGTGTATCTAACCTTTCCCTCCGTGCACCTCCCGAGGCACAGGGAACAGAAACCCAAGAGGAGACACCCAGAGCTGCTTCTAGAGCAGTGTAAATGCTGAACAAAATGAAGACACATGCCTCACGTACCCAAAGCCATTAATATCTTGTCCTTGATTCCTGGCAATGGCAGTTCACCAGGATTAGCACATGTAAGACCAGAAATCCTTCTGCACGTGTCCCCACCCCACCTTGTAATGTATCAAGACAACATCACAAAAGCTTTTGTTTGGAAATGACAAGCCCAAAGCAGAAACCACTGTAAAAAAAGACTCCTCGAAAGCATGAGCTTATTATACAGTGCATTATCTGTTTAAGTAAGAGATTTAGTGACTGTTTTGGAAGAAGTCAGGAATGCCTATGCTTGATGGCATGCATTAACGAATTTATTTGCCTTTGTGTATAGAGATAAATGGCAGAAGAAAGATTTACAGGAATTTATACCCAGCAGTATAAATGACCCTGAGATGGTCTTATAGAACCAAAGTCAACTGGAGCCAGAAAGATATTAGTCTATCTGATGGAGGTAGTCGATTAAAAAAAGCGTTGTATTTAAAATGCTATGCCTGACAAGTACACTTGATCAAATGACTGTATAAAAACCTCATCTCAGATTGCTGAAAGCATTCAGAATAAATATTGCTGCATGAGGGTTAATATTAAACTGCATCTTACCTGACATATAGTAAATGCTTTTTTACTATTAATCTTACTTGACACTTTTCAACTTTTCCGACCCCGTACTCCCTAACTTTTCCAAATTCCGCCTTTCTCAAAAGGTGGCACCACTGCAATCACAGATCTGCTTCAAATCTCTAGCAGTCCCATTCATTTCCTCTATTGCATATTACGCCTGTTTCTTTACAGGGTGAATTTGGCAGGGGATAATCTTGTTATCCTGTAGACAATCCTATTTCCTGGATACGCTCTCTTCAGTACAATCTTACCAATAACCCTGTTAAGGATCACCTCACACTCACCTTTGGTCCATTTTGTTAAGTGAATCATATAAAGTCTACAGCTCCCCTCTGGAGAGCGATAATGGCTTTACCAGTCAGCAGCTGAAATATTTCACTAAACTACTCTCAAACCTTTGAACCCCATCTTACAATAAGCCATTGTTATAAATACTAATTAAGTAATATATTTTGAGGGAAGGAGTTGGAAATAGGTATGAGTAAAACAGGAATTACCACAAAAGCAAAAGATGAATGGTCAATTTACCTGCAGCAGGAGGCGATGCTCAATGTTCCATTAAGAGACATTAAACTTCTTGGCTAATTATAAGAAGCAGGTGAAGGAGGAAATTTCTTAGTGAGCTCAATGGGACATTGATTAAGCCAAAATCCAAGATCTCCATCCCCAGTGCAGGTGAAGTAGTTAATTTTAAGGAAAAAGAGTGACTCTCTTTTATTCAGCTGGACTTCACAAAAGCGCCAATAGATCAGAGTGAAAGTATTCACCCTGTTAAAACTTCAAACTGGCATATAATTTATTTCAGCCTTGTATATCTCTTTAACACATATATAAAGAAAAAAAATATATGCCAAACACACTTTTCTGTTACAAACTATGACATCAAAATCTTTAACACGTGCTGAGAGACATCATATTGCCTTGTTTAATCTTAAAAACTCTCATTTTTTAATTGTTTGTATTTATATGCAATCTCTATACTGTATTTTACTCTGAAGGTATTAAACAGATACTAGAAACATAATGCCTCTTTACATTCGGCCACTGCACAAACACTTAAAAATATGTCTAGTAGACAGCACTATAGGGGGCTCCAGATATCCCAGTTTTCTAACACTTTGTTTAACTATACTACATGAAATCAAGTATTATGACCTTCAGAAAGTGAATTACTGAATGGTAAGAGCAGGCATTATATCTTTAAGCATAAAAGAATATTTATGGAGTCTTTAAATTTATCTATCCTTAATTATTAATTAATTTCAGAAAAACATTTTGTCTCCAAAATTTTAAATACTCTTTTCAAATTCAAGACCTTGAATTATTCTGTTGTGAATGTTAGGAGAGGTGAAGGATGAAAGTTTCATCTACTTTGGAGTGACTTTCTTTTTCACATCTTAAATAGGAGATGTAAACACAAACACTACAGATATGTACTGTGCCTAAAGTATGAGTGGAAAGCTTTTACAACTGAAAACCAAATGAGTACAAGTTCAGTTTGTTAGATAAAAATGTCAGAGGTGAATTTTGTCTTGCAGAAGCAAGAGTGCACTCATGAAAAAGGAGTTCATACTTCGACAGGTTTTCACCAAATGGATTCCCAAGTGCTACGCTAGTATCAATAAATGCGTGACACCAGCATGAGCAATGTCCATTTTAGGATTAGCTGTACATTAAATTATGAATATTTTTTGCCTTCTAGGCTTCTCTTAAATTATGGGTATGAATAAGTTTATAACTCAAATGTTTGAGTATGAAAAAGGCACACAGGCATCATCTTCCTCTCTCGAATACATGCAGACAGAGCATTAAACTCTACAAAAAATTAGATTGTAAGTGAATATAGTATGAGAAACTAACCTGCAGAAAAGGAGGAGGAAGCGAGTGGCTACTCAATCCCTTCTTATGCCTTGAAAAAAACTGTTGGAAAATCAGAAACACTAGTCTTACTAGTCTTACTAGTACAATGCAAATTCTAGCTGCTTAAAATCAGGGAAAAACAAAAGGCTTAGTCCCCATGTTAGGTACAGAAAATAGGCTGCACCCTTTAATCATAATAATTCAATGCAACCAATGCAAAAATAAAAAGACAGGAGAGCACTGCATAGCCTGTACCTTTATTTTGACTGCCAATTTCTGTGAAGACTGAAATTAGATGACCTCTTTTAAATTAACTCTTCTCTACTGGGAATGTTTTGCTCAGTAAACTGTTCTGATAAGCCACTGCTTTTGTATTTTTCTGTTTTACCAATTCGGGTTGTTTGCTGCCATAAATGTTACAAGAACTCTTCTTATGCGAGATTTTTTTTCAGCTTGAACACATTTGGATAATCCTGCCAGGAATCTCATGAAGACCCAAATTGGACAGATTGAAGACACATAACTTCTTTTGCTCTGACTGAATATGCTGACCATGAACAAATCGTATTCAGGCAATCTACTAACTTGACAGAAATACTAATATTTTTTGAGGGAGACTTCCAGAACAGAATGACTTTGATGATTCTGTCTCTGTCCTTATTAGATGAAAACAGCACATATTGCTCTGAGAGATGCATATCAATTTTATCTTTTTCCCCTGGTAATCATACAGAACTACAATTTACACTACCCACAAAAATGTAAATAGTGGAAAGCTTTGTTGCTCGCAAAAGCAAGGATCTACAGTTTGACATTTTATTCCGGCCTAACTTGAAAAACTCCTGGACTATGACTTAGCGACACTCACTTTTAAATGCTCAATATCTGGGACTTCCTACATTAGAAAATACAGAGCAGAGACAGCTGTTAAAAGACTTATAGAGTGAAACCAGTTGTGAGTACGACTTACAGAAATGAGGAAAGGTGGATGACTAAATGACTTATTTTGGGTGTCGGACTGGTACAGACAACCAGAACTAACACTTAAAGAACCTGATGCTAGTTGTGATGGTGAAAGCAATTATTGGTGTCAGTTGAGAGATGAAAATAAAGGACACCATAAATGAAGAAATGCATTAGATTTGAATACTAAATCACTGTTAGGAAATTGACTGAAATGTTGAGATTTTTGCCTTTCGGAAAAAAACATAATAATAGCAATTCCCCCTTTAAGGAGAGGAAATCACTGTCACTTACCACAATGATTGCTCTTGTTAGAGATATTATTTGTTATAGTAGCTTTGTCTAAAATGTCTTCTTACTAAGGACTGACTGATCCATAAAGATACCCGAACCATGTTAGTTCCTCTCTTTTGTTACTAAATTGTTCATTGCGGACCTCATACTCATTACAGGAGATGTAATTTTTATAGAACCCTTCCCTATTGAGGATGTTATCCTCATTACCGAAAACTGTTCTGGGAGCCATGTGGGTTAGTATTTTTATGTTTTACAAATTCTAAGTATTTGCTACCACAAATGTTGCAATTACTTTATTTTCTGATTTTTTTTCAGCTTGACCACATTTGGATAATCCTGTCAAGAATCTGATTTAAGTAACCTATCAAATCTCATTAAAATCCTTGTTGTGCCCAGTTTATATGCCAATAATGTGTCTATGCATCATATTTGCAATGGTTCATTAAGTAAGTGTCTGATTACTTGTGTCCTATGTGCTGCTGTTAATCTACTTCTATTTCTTTTTCATCTACTGCTGTTTTAATTAGTGGATCGAAGAAATTTTTAAAACATGCCCACTTGGACGCAAAACACATTCCAAATTATATCCAGGTTTTCATGAACTCACCACAGAAACACCAGAAAAGGTGACAGGTATTTTAAGGGGAACTGGAAGCAATAGGGCTCCACATACCACTGGAGTACTGTGGTTTATGATGGGAAATAAGAGCTAAACAAAGAGCCGGAGTCCTGACCGTCACCACTGGGTTGTAAATGGATTCTGCTAAGGACTGAAATAGCCCAAGTGTAAAGCACAGGTCTAGCACGGACACTAGAGCATCACTTCATGCCAGGATACCTTTCCACTAGCTTGCCAGAGACTTGCTGCCTGAGGAAGGTAGTTAAGACTTTATGGCAACTGCAGAAAGGTCGCAGCAGCAGTGACAGTTAGTCGTATATCTATATGATACTTCAAGAAAATATGTATAAGCCGCTAGGGGTAAAGATAACCGAAGTAATAGTTGTAAGCAGTAGGATACCTGTCTGGTCAATCTCTGACCCCAAAGATGAGAAAAATATCTTTACCTGTGAGCATGCCTGACAAACCAAGAGGTCAAGAGCCATCCGTGGTTGACAAAAGAGTTATGATGTATTAATAAATAAGGGAGAAAAGATGGAGATTGTAATACTGTCTGTTTCCCCAGTTACTTTTCAAATGTCATGCACACTGACTTTTTTGGTGGGTTTTGCTGCTTTTTAAATAATTTGGCAAAACACAAAACTATCACCAAGGAAATGGCAACTTCATTAATAGAAGTAAAATAGCATTAAGCTTATAGATACATAATAGATTTGTAACAAATTTTAAATGAATTGCATATAAGATGTTGAACGATAGTATTTCTACTTTGTACCTAACAGATAATAGGTTTGTTCATGTGAAAATTCAACGTTGCAGCTTCTTCTGAATGAAGAAGAGCAGTATCACAGGGTTTTTTAAATCTGTAGGACTCTAGAAACAGTAAGTTATCATTACACAAGCAATTCAATTAAAGTAATCTTTTGAGATTTAATAACTATTTTCTGTAATGATCATAACTGTGAGAGAGGAAGATACAAAGTGTTCAGTTTTATTGCAATATTTTACACTCTGTTTCACTCTGCTGCCCCACTAATTTATAAGCTATATGTTCAAGACTGAAAAAAGAAGCAAACTCAATTATAAACTATGCAGCACAAGGGATATTCTGTTTTATATTTATTCTGGTCTAATTCCAAATATAGAAAATGGGTCTTATATTCTTAAACATACCACGCTAATCATTTAGGGCCAGAAAATGCTATTCTGTGTAAAGACATAGAATAGATTTAGTCCTGTATTTTAAGTATAGCTCTGTGTGGAAGCAGTTACAAGACCAGCAACCCAAGAAGGCAGCCTGAAATGAGCCCATGCATGAAAACCATCCTCTGCAAGTCCCAAAGAGGGGTACGGAGAGGTACGGAGTCTTTCTTACAGCCAAAGGTGGACTCTGGGCTGGCTGAGTCCGGTCTCATTCTCCAGAAGGAAAGACGTATACATTCACCTTATCTGCAACTGTCTAAAGTTAGTGGCCAGTTCATATATCATCTAGTCCAGAGCCAACCATCTCCTGCATGTTTGCGAGGTATTTTTCCTCACAACTAGATGTTTGACACTAGAATGACTACACAGTACAGAAAATTAAATGACAACCTCGCTACCATTCTCAGCTTCCTATGAAGCACTGCTACCTGAGATTTTGTCCTTCCCCTCTCTCCTGCCATGCCCTTCTGTCCTCACCCTCTTACTTTACCTGTATCTCCTTATCCTCAGTACTCCTCTACTGTTTCACTCTTCAGCCTTCACTTTCCCTCATTCCCTTGCCCAGTATCTTCCTCCACATCCTCCATCAGTACTTCTGATATGTCTGTGCCAACCAGACCAATCCACGTACCGTCTTCAATGGATATGCAGGATCTGCCCCAGGCACTCCTGGAAGGCAATGAAGCTGTATCACGGGACAAAAGCATCCCACAGACTATCAGCCACCTTTGAGGTAGTCTCATCTTATTTTTGACAAATACCACAATAGGAACTGGACAGCGTCTGCGCTGCACAGAGACCTCAGAAACAGCATCTCCCATCCCCAGAAGGGTTTCCTAACCGTTGCAGGGAAGATGGGGAGGAAGGCTGAGGAAAAGAACCGAGAATTCACTCAGACAGGGAGAAAGCTCAAAAGGTTTGAATTGGGTAAAATATTTCAAAGCCAGTTCCTACATACTGGTCTGTGCAGCTGTGAGCAAGAGCAGAGGGTACAAAGTATGATGCACTCATCAACTCCCTTCTGAGAGCAGCAATATCAGGCAGTTCTGAGAGGGATTATCAATAAAAGCCTTTGAAGTGATGCCTACTGCCAGGAGCTCACTTAAGGGACTCACTTTCACTCCCAACATCCAAAAAAGAATAGATTAGAATTAGATGTAGATGTGAGAAATTACAACAATGAATTCTGAATGTCTGCCACACAAGAAATAACTATAACTCAGAGAGGAGACAACAGAAAAGAAATATGAAAGAAGGACTGCTTGCTATCTTTTTTACTAGAAAAAATGGGAGGCGTGAAACAAATTAACATGGGGTAGGTTCAAAACAAACAAAATGAGCTATTTCATCAGGCAGTATGTATTACACTGCAGAACTCAATTTAGTTTTAGAAGTCGGCAGAGATTCAAAAAGCAACTAGAAAAACCAACAGAATAGTTATCTAGGAAAGGGTGTTTAACACAATGGCATTCCCTCTGACTCCAGAAGCCTGGAATATGACAGAATATTCTATGAGCATCACTACGTGCTTGCCTTATCCTTATAGTCTTCCCTTAGCTTCCCGAACAGCTAGCAGTTACTGTAAGAAACAGAATGGCCTAGAAGGCCATTGATCCCATGTGCTGTTCTCATGCTTTGAAATTCAATGAAATTAACTCATTATATTTCACACATTTGAGAGTAATGATCATCTTATATAGCAAAACAAGTGCCCTGAGTAGTTAATAGCTCCTTCTTGCCTCCCTATACCACATTTTCTGAATGGACACTTTGGAGCACAAAGATATCCTATGCGCAAATCACCCAGCCTGGCATCTGAGAAAAGCAAGTGTATAATATAAAATCAGGGTTGGCTTGGTGTCTTTATGAGACTGCTGATTTACTTTTCACTTCAGAGCTATGATGGTGCACGTTTTGCAAAGAAGCGATATTCGAGACTCCTTGTGCGTACTCCCAACAGAAGAATGATCTGCAAAGATACAAAAATAATAATCCTACCATCCAGAAGAGGGCAATTGTATCAAAGGAGCTCATAGGAGGCATGGATATAATCTCCTATCACTAGGAAAAGGATATAATCTCCTATCACTAGGAGATAAGTCTTATACAATCCATATGACTTCTGTATCATTCCCAGAACAAAAAACAAACCAAAGAGCAGCAAGGAAATGTGAGCTTTGCAAATCTTGCTAAAGTTGTCTTTTCCCCTAGAAAATTCTTCAAACAGGTTGGTAAATAGCAAACAGCCCTTTCGAAGGACTTCAAAGGCCTTCCTCTCAAATGGGAGGGACTGGCAATCTCCCAAAAGTAGACTTACTACTATTGTACTGGCTTGCTTCACTTCTAAGAGAGAAAAATCCAGCCTGCAGACTGTGTAGAAATCAAAAGGGCATTGAAAACCACAGGGAGCGACCCCAGCTAAATGAAAAACAAAAGACATTGCATTTTACCTCCTCCAACCAAGGGCACAGAAATCTTGCTTTTGTGATTGAGTGCTGGTTTCCTTCAGAAGTTTCCCGAGACACTCAGCTGGTGTTGTAAGCATACATACAGTCCTCACAACCTCATGTGCCACATCACGAAAGCAGACAAAAGAACAAAAACAAACAGGAAAGCAAAGTGAACAAAAGCTCCAGTACTAAATCTCAGATGCATGCTATTTATCTTCATCAAGTTTGTCAAATCCAGGTTCTGATGCTCCTGCGTAGGTACAGAATGAAACAGTGCTCCCAGTAATGGCAATGGAAGTGAACATGACCAGGTGCGAGGTTTTGGCTCCCCACAACAATTATTATGCCACCGAGAATATCAGTGCCTCTAAAGGATCAGATAGTCAATCTTTTTAGCGTTCTTTAATGATTCATCTAAATAATGTATTTTGTCATTTAATATTTCATTTACTTTTGTGATCAAGTTACATAATGCATACATCAAATTGCACAGCCTGCTGATTCTTCATTGACCTATGTACATATTTTTCTAGTCAAATTGTTATGCATACGATAGATCAATTTGCATATTTTAATAATCAGGATGCATAATTTACTACTTTGTTTTGCATATTTTAGTAGCAAAGATCTGTGTTTTGTTGATCCATTTCTTCTTTTAGAGTTTCAACTGACTGCACCTTCCAGGATGAGTTACTGTATACACATTAACTGTTAACATTTTACAAAGCTTTATTTAACAGAATGCATATTTCAGGAGCTGGATGTCTCGTGCTTGCTGAGCTGCATACCTCACCAGCTGAACATACTTCACCAGTGGAGATTTCCAGTCATCGTGCAGTTTCCCATACTTTACTGCACAAATGCATACTCTAGATTAAATTATATGGGGTTCTGGTGAAGACACATATTTTGTAAAACAAGACTGAGCTGAAAATTTAAATGCTATCTCATAAATTCATAGGATCACAAAATAGTTCTCATTAGTGCAGTTTCATTTTGCTTATTAGAAATGGATTCCACCATCCATAAACCTATAAAAATCAATATACGTTTTACTTCTGGGTGTTTTTTCCTTTTTTAATATATGGATGAGCATTTGTCTTTTAAGTTCCAGTGGTGAATATACTTTTCTCTCAGAAAACACATGATGCACACTAACATGGTAAGAACAGCTAGCAAAACTTCACTTTCTTGTGGCAGACATCTGGAAATCTGCTCTCTCCGACAGACACCTTTCACTTTTACATAATGAACTAATACCTTTTTTCCAGAACATGAAAACCAAAAAAAATCTAAAGTCTGAATGAATGTCTTAATGCCCAATACTCACCAGAAAGACCGATGCTTCTGGTTGCGATCCAGCCTCTTCCCAGGACAACTTACGTCTTCTAATTTTTAAGTCAAGTATGAAGAATCACTGCAATAGAAAACGGAGTGGAAAAATACATGGCTTAAGTAAACTAATTTCACATAGAACTTCAAATACCAGTATACGTTTTAGTTACTAATGTTTAGATCCATACATTTCTGTGTGTTTTCAAAACTTATAAAGAACACCTTCTTCCCTAAGAAACAAATTATTGTGCCTTGATAGCCAAGACAAAAGATGCTGAACTTCATGATGAACAAATATTTAAAGCTATTATTTTTGAAAAATTGTCCCGTCTGCTTCAAATTCAAAATCAGGTGTAACTGAGAGACAAAGCCTGGGTCCAAAAAACATTTTTTCAATATGATTTCTTTAAAAGAGATTTCAAATGAGCCAATCAACAGGTTGCAGCCACAGCAGTAGCGCTTTCAAATTTCTGAACAGTTTATTCATTTAGCTAAAATCCTGGTCCTTATTACACACAGTGTCTAAGGGATACTTCCTAAACTCTTTAATATACATGGTGGAAAACCGTATTTCCTAGCACAAACAGAAGTGGCCTAATAGGAACAAGCGGAGTGCGCACACAGAGTAATATCAACAGCTAGTTAATAGTATTTTTCCATGGCCCCCTCAAATGGCCACTCAGAAAAGAAATATTCACCACTAGGCAAGGCAGCAGTGAATGCAGCTCTTCACTGTGTGACAAAACCCCTTAGTATACCTTGATTTAACAAATAATTTTAGAGTAAGCAACAGGTTCCATCCCTCAAAAGGTATCTGCAAGGCCTGGGTTATTACTTCTTGAGATCAGAGAAAAGGCTCTGATTGACTTCTGTAACACATCTTGAAGTGCCTCTGTTTTTCTTTTCATGTTCTGAATGGAGAGCGCGGAAGCCCTCCGCTCTTACCTTAACGCTGGGACCAGACAGCATCTAATGAGGACAGCACCTCTTTTCTTCTTGTGGAAGTACAATACCCTGTACAATAGTATAATTTAAAGAGATGGCAAATTGAAAAATAACTCCTTGACTATTCTTCCACATTCCTCAATATTGCATGAACTCTCTCATGCTCCAAATTGTCTGTGCTCCAGCCAAATCCTTCCTTTGCTCAAAACCCCTGCAAGTGGCTGCAGCTGGTTTGTGCATTTGCCAGCCGACAGTTTCAGAACTCTCAGCACAAGCCATTTAGTATATTTTTGAACTTGTCTACAATGCTCATACAGGCTCGTTCATATTTTGTAATCGTTCATAAGATTTGAACTGGGCTTTGGTAAATTTGTCAGGCCAAAATCTGTCAAAAAAGAAAAAAAAGAGTACACTGATATGAATTGCATAAATATCTTCACAACACAGTTCTAGTTTACTAAATTCATCCCATTATCCTTTAGACAAAATTGATTACTGTCTTTTACTTCTGTGCAATAATCCTCGTGAGCATCAGTATTTTCAAAACTGCTAAATTTTTAGGCTGTTCTTCCCCCCCAAATCCCCAAAATTGTGGAATATAAGAAAATAACTGTTCTGATAGGAGCAAGATCACAGCACATGATTACCCAAAGGGATTTTTTTTTTTTTTTTTTTTTACCCAAACTACATATTACAATGCAAGGAAAACAGGAGTTCAAAAATATGTATCAGAGAACAACCAGCAATTCTTTCCAATTTCACAGCATCTAAGATTCAGTCACGTATTATAGCTGCAGTAGTCCAAAAGGTGCACAGTCTGGGACAAGTGAACAGGAGCCAGCATCTAGCCTCACCTCAGCCTATGCTGGTTCTTTAACTGTATTTCCAAAATTGTTAGACAAATAGGGGTAGTAACGGATGGTGGTGTTCATCTTCATAATTAAGCATAACTAGGTCTGAAAAGTTTCTTGCAGTGTATATCACCTGTGGCTCAGAGCATACAAAGTCCATGCAAAACTGAACATGCCACTCATCATTTACCAACCATATCCACTATTCCGCTAAATCTTAACTGCTTTAAGTGTAAATACTCATTACTCACTTCAGTAAACAAATATAAGTTTATAGGTAAAATGAACTCTGAGAGACAGCTTTCGACAGAATGCCAGGGATTGTGCTCTTACCTTTGATTACCATGTGTTATCCATTATTAGCCTACCAAAGAGCTACGACCCAGTAAGGCTCCGGAAGATGAAACTCCAATAACCCACACTGACATGCATCATAGGAATTTGAAAAGAAAAATAACAACATGAACCGGTTTAAAGGTTGTCAATATTCTCGTGATTGTGTCTTCAAAATCTATGCAATCTTTAAAGTGTCAGATTTTTTTTTTCTCAGTTTCTTTTGTGCTTTTAACACAAGCTTCAGGTAAAGAAAGACAGCTCCTTGTGCCAATGTCAAAATCACCCAGATGAAGATTGGGTATATGACGTCACAATTAATGTCTTTTTTGTGTTATTTTTAATTGGGTGATGCTCAGATAACACATGATGCTGAAGTATCAGCCTTTATTAATTAGGCATAGATATCTTTCTCTAAAGTATTTGTCTGCACATTCAGAGGGCTATTAAGTCTCTTCAACAGCCCACCACATAATTATACGTTGAGGGGAGAAAGAGAGAAAGTGCTCCATCAAGAATTAAGTCCATGCTCTTAAAACACACCCCAAGCCAATAAAATAGGAGGAGTGCTAGGAAGAGGAGGATGTGAGCCTAACAAGCCTTCCAGAAAGAAGAAATGGGATGAAGATATATTAAATGTAAATGGAATTCCATTTTTAGCATGTGGTCAGTGATGTATGAGCTCAGAACTGAACTCATACTGCGTGAAAAATAGGAATGGCTGGAAATCAGCTGCGCTACCAAATAGAAAACCTCAGAAGAAAGCACCACTATTGCTCAGCTCAGCAGATTTACATAAGGAAGGAAACATCTCTTCTTTTAGCAACTTGCATCTATTTTGCTCAGCCTAGCAGCACGCATCAAGTATTTCAACCTGGGTGCCAAAATCACTTGAGATACAAAATGTGGATCCTAAAACAACAAAAGGAAATGGGAAGACTAGGGTCAAACTTGGCGCCTAACACATTTAAATAAATCAAACCACCATCTAGAAATAAGAGCGTGCTTAGAGGTTAAATGTATATTTTAGTGTCCCAAATACAAAAGGCTTGATTTTAAAAAAGCAGAAAGGATAACGTATCTCAGTTGGAAAATTATAACCTAGACATTGACCTTTAAGTACTCAGCCTGAAAACCTCATTTGTGCATGTTTATTGTAATCTTGTTTTAAATGGGTTGGAATCAGTTCGTAACCTTTTTTATCACAAATTAAGATTATTTTAAACATTTATTTAAAAGGATATGTATAATTCTTTATAAAAATACACAGTATTAAGTGTTCCTTATTGCCATTTCTCATTTTACTATGAAAGCTAATGATAATACCAGGTTTTCTCCTTTCTTTAAAGGTTACGAAACACAATGTCTAATAAATCCTCGCAGCTGTTTCATATTTGGCTATATCTACATTTATCCCTCTTTCAATACTAAGCTGGAAAGGTTCAAAACAGGAATCTCTCTCAGAAGTCAATTTTAAACTGAATTGCTGTCTTGGTTTTTCGACCCAGTGTAAAACTGAAAACTTCTCTTCAGAAGCCAAAGTTGAGAGTTGACTTTATTCCCTTTAGAAAAATTCTTTATTTCAATAACATTTATTTTTCTGGTTGAAGACAGAGCTGTCAAATGAGGTTCACTATTCCAGGCCATGGAATTTCATCTGTAACCATCCTGCATACTCACTTGTAGCAGAGAGGATGCAAAACATGCTTTTCCATTTGAAGTAAAAGAATGTAAAATGTGTTTACATTTAATCACATAAATCACATGAATCATTACCTCCCCAAGATTCTGCTAGAATCCAGTCTCTAAATGAAGCTTTATGCCCTCTGTATTGCCCTGTCATAGGCCATAATGTCCTATTTTATCACCATAATGTTCAATTACATCATGACTTTTAATAGAGGATGTTGAGAAGTCACATTGCCCTTGAATAAGTATGAGTTAAGACTTTATTTTAGCAGCTTGGAAACGCAGAAGCTATCAAAATACTTAGATGATGTAGGATATATGTCCCTATACAGCTCTCCAACAGGAAGAGGATCATCACTTCCAGGCTTTTGCAGTAATCAGTAACTAAGTGGATGCTTAGTATGCAGAAGCCCTAATATTAAGATGAGCTAAAAAGGCAGCAATGGCAGCTAATCTGCACATGAAAGTGCAAGTGAGATGAAAATTTTTTTTTTAATTTCTAGGCCTTTACAGGGCTAGTTGTCATCTGACATGATTTTCAAATTAAGAGATCAGTTTCTCTGTTGAAAATACCTCAGAGAAAGCAGGCAATACTTCAAAATTATTTTTAAAACGAGAAGAAATAAAGTACCCACATTCAAAATTTTAGAAATGAAAATAATTGAGAAATCAGAACCCCAATTTCTGGGTGTACTTACATCACTTCATACAATTATATTGTAATATATAGGGAAATGAGCCTTCAAATATATAAATTATCTGGTATGCAAGTGAAGCCCAGCAACTTATCATACACTTTTGCTCAAAACTGCATAGAGAAGACCCTTGAGAATCACTGATAAGCTCAGATTTTTGGCAGACATCACAGAAGCAAAATTAATTCACACTCTTTGTGCATGAAATTTCTGACCTCCAGGTAGTAGAGCACTTACCTTTATTGTAAGGATACTTATATTACATACAGTGCACGCAGTAACTATGGGACATTTCTGCAGTTGTTGTTACTTGGGTTAGTATTGATCTGTTTCCATGAACACCAAAAGCGTGGCAGTCGCTATTTGTGCCCATCTGATACAGGAAATTCACTTTAAAGTGTACTGAAGACAACACATAAAACATGCTATGTGAACATAAAAAAGGGGGGGGGGGGAATGTCCTTCTAGCTGAGCCTTGCGGAGATGTTATTACAGATGCATATACCTCTCTGAATACCTACTGAAGTCCGTTTCCATTATATTAATTTTATATGCTAAAGTACAGTGCAAACAAAAAGCCTTATTGGAGGGCATCTATTTTAACATTTTTAAAGGGCTTTGATACCTTTTTAGGCCATTATTTTTGCTAACTGCACGATTCAGAGCCCATTTTTCAGTTATAAATGGTGCTTTCAGTGTCATAAAAATGACTCATACTGAGTCACCTGAAATAATACAAAGGAATGTTGCACAACAAAAAAGTGAATACTAGAGGAAATGTTTATATCTGAATTCTTACACTGCTCGGCAAAAGAAAATCTTAATTCATGTAAGAAAGCAGAAAGTTCAGTATTTACAACATCGTTAAACTCCTTAGTATGCATTGCTTGATAGAGAGAAAGTAGAAACCAAACTTTATGAAAGTATGTAAAAACTGAGGAATATTCAGAACAAAAGAGTAAGGGATGTATTGTGCTACATATAGAATCATTTAGAATTGAACATTTGATTCTGCAAAGAATTTACTCAGTTATTTGCTGAGCAACTGTAATCACAGGTCAGGTCATTCCATCAAATCCTGTTAATGTACACAGGTAAATTAAAAGGTTTAAATGTAAGTACTCTAAAACAAAGTATTACAGCAGAGATGTAGTCAGACCAAGAAAAATCTGAAATAGTTAAAGTTCAGATTTATTTAGAAAATGTCCTTCAGTTTACCACTGTATGAATTAAATTATTTATCTGTAAATTATAGCATTAGAAATAATCTCAGCCCAGCCAGAATACACTACATCAGCAAATTACACACATTCGTAATCTATACTAAGTTGTAGTTTGTTGTGCATTTCATTTGACAGATATAATATCTGTGGCTTCTCAGTTTTCCTTTTTCTCTCCCTTTATATAATTTCATATTTGTTTTCCCAGTTCACTTCTCTGATCCGTGGCCCATCCCTGCTTTCCTCTCTTCAATAATTAAATTCCCGCCTTTGTGACTGAAGCACCGGTATGTTTCTCATTAGAGGGTGTCTATTTTTTTAACTTTGCTTTTGTTACAGATTCATGAAATGCCTTTTGAAATTTTTAAAGTCGACACATACTTGAAGAACAGATTAAAAGCAGAAGAAAATGAACAGTAATGAGCTCATTTTCAGAGAAAAGAACTCATTAGCATGCAGTCTTTTTGATTTCTGTCAAAAAAATGGTCCTGGTCCTTCTGCTGCCTTCAGGAAATGTCCTGTTGCTAGAGTGTGTGTGGGGCAGGGGGGAGGTGGGGGGAGGAAGAGCCTTTAATAAGTATTTCTTTTAATGAAAGATCATTTTATCACTGAAAACCCAATTTAGAGGTGAATTAGGGGAAACAGTTCTACCAGTGTTTTCAGATTTCTTTTCTCTCTCCTGTTTTCAGAATCTCCTTAGAAGACTGGTGTGGTAAGTGGTTTCATCACCACTTGGGCGGGGGGGGGGGGGAAGAGATGAGGCTAATGTTTCTATTCTGCATCTGGAAAAGTCATGATCTCTCAAAAATTTCATTAGCGTGTTACTTCAGATTAGCCAAGTGTCTAGTAGCGAGGTTCCTTATCTCGGATGCAAGTGCAAGAGTCTCAAGTGCCTGTCTGAAGTACATTGATTTTGGGTGGCTCCTTTTTTTTAATTTAGATGGGAAATTATATCTTGGATTCAGAAAGCTTTCCAGTGAAAGCTGTTTCAAGACATACATTTTTACAAATTGACAATAAAGAAGAAGAAAAAGGAAACAAACGGTTTCAGTGATTTTACAGCCATGGTTCCCCTGTGGTGAAATATGTCCAACCAACTGTAGTCTGAAGTTTGCTGCCTACACCTTGCAGTGAAGAACATTCAGCTGTCTTTCAGTGTATCTCTGAAGACATGTATAATCTACAGTCATAACATTTTTATGACAGAGAAAAGTGTTGAATTTTATTTTCCGCTTATTTACCTTGGTGAAAACCAGGAATTACCTCACTCATGGCAAAAAAAAAAAAAAAGTGACAGAAATATCTGTAACTACATTCGATTTTTTCATAAAATAATCACATTCCTCTCATATATATTATAAAAAATAACAATATAACTTTCTCCCCCTACAAATAAATGAATAAGAATTATATCCTGGATACAGATTATAAGCCAACTATCTTTCAACTGTATGGAAAGTTTACTACTGACTTCAGTGAATTTAGAATCAAGTTCAGATACAACAGGAAGATTCCTGGTATTGTAAGGGCCAAAGTAGATAGGCATCAAATGAAAAGAAGATTATTTGCAAGCATATAAAAAATCACCAAATTTTCCTCTCAGCTGTGCCTACACAACCTTTATGAGACTGTTCAAACTATTGCAAAATTAGTTCATCACTTCTAAAACAGCTACTGAAAACTGCTGAAAAAAATTCAGATCCCAAAAACAATAATGCTGACAAATGAACACCTTCATCTCGTCCACCTAGCAGCATATCTAAAACATGCACTAATTGGCATTCACGTAGTCTCCTCTTTTCAGCATCTTAAATAATTATTGGATTTGCCATTTTTTCTTCTCTTAGCCAAGCTCAGTGTCCTAAGAGACCTAGGGAAGATCAATTACCTTGTTTTTATTCTTGTTTATAATCATGTATTTTACTGTTTATTCATTATTACATACTGTTTAAAAATACCATTGGAAGTATGCTCTGTATTGGTATGCGACAAATAAAAAGGTGCCATTTTTATTTTCTGGGAACACAAGTAGCAGACGTTTCCAAAAACAGCTTTGTTCGTCCCCACAAACAAAGTCCTATTTTACAAAAACTACTATTTTATATTAACTTTGCCCTCAGTATTTAACCATACAACTAAATAATTTATGAAAATCCATAAAATAGAAAATTAATGTAAAGGTCACTAGGCTATCAGAAGAAAAAGTGACCTTTGATGCTGGAAATCATTGGAGATTTCTCCAACTCTGCATAGATATTTTATGCAGTGCTTTACTCAAGGCATTTTAATACTAAATGTGTTTTTTTTTTTTAAAAAATAAAAGGCACATATAAATGTACTGATCCATATAAGTCCTTTATATCATTGTAAGTCTACCGAAGTGAAAGACATTGATGAGCAGGGCTACATATCATTTTCTAAAATAAAAATTAATTACAAAAATGAATTGTAGTATTTTATTAAATACACTGGATACTGTTCTATGGTTTTATCAGTCTCCAGCAGAAAGCTTACTTCAAAAGTGAAAACAGGATTTTCAGGATTTTGCCCCAACCACAACATCCTGAAGAATCAAAGGAAGGAAGAATAGGATTTTATTATATATCACATCAAATATACACTTTGTTCGCTTGCTAAATACTTCCTTTTATCTTCCTCATTCTCACTCAAAGTAAAAAGAAACATTTAGTGTAAAACAAAAAGCTTTTCTTTTTTTTTTTTTTTAAAAGAACCCCAAATTGAAGTAACATCATCTGTTGGTCAGTTGAGGTCAGTGTTCTTTTACATACCAGTTTATTTCCAGTAGCTTCTCATTGCTTGAGACTCAAGCAGCAGAGAAAGAATACATCCTTTTGTTTCTCCACTGCCCCCATTTTAGAAGACAAGATGCCTATGAAAAGCTCCAACTATGTAACTAGGCATATCTAAATAGTTCTGTATTTTTGTCTCAAATCACAATTTTGCAGAAATCCTTTAAGTTTCTATGAACAGCTCGCTATACTAAATTTTGTAATGTGTCTTTTTACATTGTTCTAATGGCAGAGGTATTTGAAGAAACTTTCAAAATACATTTCCAGTTTTGACACATTACATAAATAGGTACTGCATATTAACATACTTTTATTGACAGTGATATCACAGCAATCAAAATACGCTTTATGAAACGCTAAGATAAAAACAGTATCAGTACACTTTCCTTAAAAATACAGGTGAATCCTCCTAATCTCCTACCTCATTCATTCAAAGTCATATAAAGCAGAGTTCAGCGCTTCAGCCAAGACAAGCAGAATCAAGCGTGTAAATTATTTCCTCCAGGAAGGGAGAGACTTACGGTAGCAGCTTACCCTGACTGGTGAGAAATGGGAGAGCAGCTACCAAAGAGAGGTCCTCATAATCCCAAAAGCAAACCGAAGCAATCCACAGCTAGATGGGAGGAAAATAGGTAAGATAAGAACAGTGGGTTTCAACTTCTCAATTTGTGATGTCCCTGCACGTTTTCCGGAAGCGTGGCTCCGTCTATGACAAATTCAAGCACATGAAAACCCTTGGGCTTTTCCAGTTATCTTTTCCTTGCTTCTCAGGAATGCTCCTGGAATTGAAAGCTACTGAATAATAACCAAGCAGATTTAGCCAAAACCTTTTTGATTTTCAATAGCTATATGGCGTTTAGAAAACAAAGCAAGCGTGAATGGAAGTACAGGACAGCTAAATATTCTTAGAAAGAAAGAATAGTTAAAAAGATTTGTTCACCTAGAAACGTTCAGGTGACTTATTTGTGGAAAATACAGTAAACAAAAGAACTAACTTGGGTTATCAGCTTAGTTCTTAAGAACCAGCACTTCAGTTTTTTCCTTATGATTTTCAAAGTGTGAATGACCTTGTTAAAGGAGAACATGAAAACCTCAAATGAAGTGACTGAATAAAACTACTGCCAGTGCATCTTACAGGACCAAGGAGTCCTGACCTAATCCTTAATCTTTTACACAAAATGAACCTGATCTTCAGCTTGCTGCCATGCATAATTCACACATTCTCCAATTCTTTATATGGAAAGAAAGTTTTCTTTTAGGAATTATTCCAGCATGTAGAATCGATGAACTCAACTATACAGTAATCAAGTCCTTTCAAAACGGCATGCAAAACTTTCTGTAACCAACACATTAGGTCAATCTGTCCATGTCAGAACTACATCAATAAAGTCAGCATCTTGGTACATTTCTGACTGCTATTTCCTGACCGATGTTTTAGGTTAAAAGTAAAACTCATTCAACCAAAGCTGTGACAACAGGAGTAACCAGCCTCAGGGTCATGGAAACTATCTGTTAATTTGCTGACCGCTTTCACTATGCATTTTTGCTGCACCGTATCACTGTGTCTTGCTTAGTACTGAACACATGACAAAGTCCATTTATTTTGCTCCGAGTGCTCTCTTCCTGTCCATCTTTTCTCAAGTCTCTGCCATTTTTCTTGGTGCAATCAAGTTTCCCATGCCCACATACAACCAGTTACATTAACATTGCTTATGCTAACCTCATTAAACTGTTTTTTCCTCTAAAACTGATACACAAGAAAACTGTAAAAGCTTTAGCTTGGTGGTAACATCAGTTGTCGTACTACCACAGGTTCTAGAAAGACAAACAAATACCCAGTAAGCAGAGTTTTTTTAAATGTATGCTCTCTTTGGTCACTGGCTACTGAGGAAGTACCTTTCAGCTCACTTTTTCTGCTGTTCACTCCAGCTCTGAGGGAAACTACAGAAGACAGTGTTAAACTCCCATAAGCACCAGTAGGATCAGAATTTAATTCAGTATATGGATCACATATAGAATTACTGTGAGAAGCTGGCTGTCAACATTATGATACACGATGGCCCCTTTCACTACTCAGACTCATTTTATTACGCTGCCTGGGATACTGCCTTCGAAGCCTTTGAATTGAGGAACAGACAGAAGACAGTAGGCAGGCAATTATGCTGTCAAAGAGCTGATAGAGTTTATTTGGCCTTGCTCTGAGCCTGAGTACTTTCTAGGAATGTAAAATAGATGACGGTGGAAAGATAAAGGAAGTACCATTGGTACACAGGGTCCCATTCAGATTCAGACAAGCCTCCTTCCACATCATTTTCTTGGGCCTTGGGTTCCCTATCAGTTGACATCTGTGCCTTCAGAGCCATCTAGCCAGCATGATGGGGACAGAATTTAGACACTTAAATATGACTGGGGGAATTTTGAAGATTTTACTGTGGATACGAGATCAGCCAAACATTTAAATTCCTGCATCATTTTAAGATATGAATATAAACAAGCAGGATTCATTTCTTCCATTGGCTTCAGTAGCATTGAATAATGACCTGAAGCTTTAATGGGAAAAATGACCTGAGTGAAAAAAATCCCAATACATTTCAGTGGTGACAAAACTTTTTTTTTTAAATGTGTGCATTCATTTTGAATGGAAAAAAAAAAATTATGATACAGGACCCCAATAGATCTCTTCCTCACAATTTCACGCAACAGTTCTCTCATCACCCATAAACTCATCTGCCTATATAACTCAGGGGTCATTGTTTTTTCTGTTCCCATAAATTCGAGAATACACTGTAAAGTCCATATTCGTGGTAAGTTTAACTTTGGATTGCTCTCCTGTCTATACAGATTTTCCTCTGAGGAAATTAATACCACCTTTGCAGGGCAGAAGAAACCCCAAGCCCCCCTTTGGATTCCACACCCAGAAACATTCTGCTGTGCAGCATGCAACAACTTAATTCTAGCTTATAGGTCTTCTTCCAGGTAGATATTTTTTCTCCGCGCTTTGAGCTTCAGGCTGCAATCTTTTGTAATCCCAGCAGAGGGCAATATAATTAAGCCATTTATAAAAGGCTTTTCAAGGTAATTGCTGTATAAGTTCCTCCAGCATGCCTCAGGTTTTGTTGTTGCTGCGGGTTTGGGTCCCCATGCCAAATGTTTTAATATTGAAACTGCTTTTGATCCCAGAAAGGTTCATACTGTTTATTTCTCTTTTACCACCCAAAATGCACAGGTACGTTCTCAATGCCTGAAAACATCTCTCCGGAAAATCAAGACACAGCCGTCTTCACTACCATTTTTTCTTGTCCTCAGTCACCCATCTGAATGTAAATGCGGTTACAGTATGCCTCACATCCATAAGAAATCTGCACGTTAATATGTAGTTTTAAAAAGATAGTCTCAGAAGTACCTCTCAAAATGGATTAATGGGCAAATTGGAAGCAAATCAATTGAAAGTACATGATAAATGTTATTTAATTCATTCTATGGCTTTGCTATTCACACACATTCATCTGTGCAGGCAGGCACTCACATACATATGAAATGAAACCTCACTTTCAAAGTATAACTGCAGGGAAACCTGCACTGAGAACGAACAGTAAAGCATTATTTTACAGCATGCAAGTTTATGGGTCACAGGAGATCATGCAACGTTTGTAAAGATTATCCCAATGATAAGGCTCTGTGGTTTTATTTACTGAAGTCTAGATACATTTAGACACTTACGATTTCTTAGAAAGATAACCAAAGCCCTAAGACAAGAACAGAACAGCCACCTGGCAGATTTTATAAAATCTCACAATACAACAAACTGTATTAGAGTTTCATAATTCATGAAGGAGCAATATCCCCTACTGAGCATTATAACCAGTCAAGATAACACCAAGAACAGCTGGTAAGTCTGTCAGTGTGATTTCCCTCTCCTTGACTGCACAGAGATAAATGTACGAAACAGCTGGAAAATATATTCAAAGTATGATTGGCACAGTGTCACAATAGAAGTGCCAGGTAAGCTGATTGCAAAACAATAGCTTTATTTATTTCTCGTCTAATTTGTGACAAGACTTGTATGTGGATGGAAATGGTAAACAAAGTGATAACGCATTTCTCTGTATCTTTACATAGCTGCCATAAATGCAAAAAGAGAGGTCTTGTGCTAAAAGTACTTTGTTGCAGTCTTAAAAAAATAAAAAATAAATGTATGAGTCTTCTCATCATTGCTTTAATGGCAAAGCATTTGTCATCTTCAGTTCACTGTGTATAAAATGGCAACACTTTTTCCTGTATGTCTGTTGATAGTTTGCACAGCAAGAGATTGCAAATTCTGCCATGAGTCAAATGTTCACAACAAAAAGGCACTCCTTGGCTGCACATTCTGCAGAGAAAGAAGTAGCTTATGCTTTACTAATATATACATAACTATATCTACAATAATATATATACTGTACCCATTACAATTCAAAGCTGAGCTGACAGTTTTCAATGGTATTGTAATATAAACAGTAAAGAGTAAAACACATCAAGAAACCAGTGTTTTTAGAACACAGAAAAACTCTTTGCACAAAATGTTCTAATTTGCTAGTAGACCACAAAAATCCAAGGGGGAGCGTCTTTACTGGTATGTCACAGGACACATGACACCGTACAGGAACCTGCATGCTCTGTCTCCTTGCATTTCCAATTCATTTCCTCATCAGACTAAGAAGAAAGGCATGTGAAGAGAGAACAGATATCCCCTGCTTCTATTTCACACCTTTGCAGGTCACAGAATCTAGCATCCACTTGGCAACTGTAAAATGGCTTCTTTATTTTCATAGAGATAGCTATTAGAGAAGCAAAAGTTTCTTCTGTAGCCCTTTTATCTGTAGTGTTCTACTAGCTTTTGTTCACACAAAGAAGCCAGAAAGGATTAGATGACTCGGTCCATTAGAGGTTCAGAGTAAGGAAAAAAATGTTGTCTTCCTTGTACTGGAGAGTGACTGACAGGAAGATAAAATTACCAAAATGCCTATCAGAGTACCTCTATAAGCAACAGAAGTAATGGTGCCTGAGAGTTAAAAAGTTTTTTGGCTTTTGAGAAATAGTGAAGCACTGAGACAATGGTGAAGTTTCTATTCTTGCAGCTTTTTTAAAGGTGTAGAAGGTTAAACAAATATCTGACAGAAAAAAAAAAAACCAAAACACAACATTGATTTAAATCATCCTGCTTTGGGACAGGAAGATGTACTTGATCTATAAGAATCCAGGTATATTTGTCTAATTCCCATAGATCTGTGTCTTCCAGCTGGATTCTTCTTTGGTCAGATGCTAATTGAATGAAAGGTTTTGGGTTTTTTTCCTGTTGCTGGGATTCTCACAATCTCTTTCTTTCATTCAGACAGATATTCTAGTATGTGCAGGAACTGAGATCACAGCTTAGCCTCCATAAGGGCATGTTTTTAATGAACCTTTTGGAAACTCAGTATCCTTCAGACCACTACCCTTTTTAGATAAGACTGCCATCAGTCAGCAGAGCCTTACGTTTTTAAGGGGCATTCCTTTAGGAAACATGACTAATTATTTTCAGACAAAAAACAGTTTAAGACTTCAGGTTTCAGTTGAGTTTGACCCTTTTGTTTCTAATATTTACTCTATGCTATTGGATGCAATAAAGCTGCTGTTAGATTTGGTTGCATATACACAGGCATCACACAGGGATGATTAATCGTTTCTGTTCATGTGGCATTGCCAAAACTCCACTTCCCTGTGCAGTGCAGCAGCAAAAAGATGATATATTGCAAGGAGTTCAGAGTTCAGAGAATGCCATCTAAATTAATTACCAGTTTGGAGGGACTGATTCATCAAGCAAAACTTGAAATAATTAAATATGCACAGCTTTGCCTAAACAAGACCTAATAAATTAATAATCAAACACTTATAAATATTTTAACATCGATAAAGTGATCTCAATTAAAAAGTCAATATTTGCATATCTTAACCACACTGTGTCATCATAGGTCGTGACATTTGCTTAAAACGAGATCTAACTGCAGCCTGAAGGGTAGAACTATACAGAAGCGGACTGCAAAACCATCAGCTTAGCATTAACAAAATGGCAGTATAGTTCTGATTGGTAGTAACGTGCAGCTGTTCAGAATTAATGGTTACACAGCAGTGCCCCGTGCTTGCAGGGACATTGCAAAAAGCAGTGGCTCCAACTGAATTTCAGAGGCATTAAGAATGAAACTTCACCCTCCTCCTCAGAAACCAGCAGGGTGTACACTTTAAAAGGCCATCCCATTTTGAGCATTTTAAAAAACACTTTGTATAACAAGGCAGAAAATTCACTAGCAATTCAATGTGGACAAGGGCAAAAGGAAAAAAAGTCTTTCAAGCTGGATGCCAAAAAAACCCAACCCCAAAAGCCCAAAACCTTGAAGAGCTAGTTAAAAGCTGAAAGACTTTCTTTTTTCCAGCTATAAAACACTGCTCCAAACTCAGACACATGAAAGATGGTGAGAACACCTTTGCTATTATATTCAGTGATTTGCTTTTTTCCTGAAATAAAGTTTCACATATTCATGCTACCATTTACTTCTTTTTATTTATTACCTTTAAAAATATCATATGTTTGTAATTGAACAAAAATGATATCTTACGTCTAATAACAATCATCAACAATAATGGTAAGAACTAAATATACACCCAAACATCTCCTTTTGGTACTATGGGAAACCATACATCAACATTCAAGACAATTGAATGTTTTATCTGTTTTGCTGCTTCATTGCAAAAGAATGTTTTTCCCTTGTTCAGACACAGAAAGTTTTTCACTCATGTTCATTTAAGTGATCCAGAAAATATCTTTCATTTTTCCACTCTCAAAACGGCCTAGGCATCTAGTGATTCTGTTTCATCAAACCCATTCAATTTACAGCAGTAGATTTTGTATAGTTTCTGTTTTAACTCACCATTGCATATCATTTCCATATATTTTCATTTTAGAGAAGAATAATTTGATCATTCTTTCATGTTATAACTAATTAATATAACTTGTTAAAGCTTTATGGTTTGTGGCTTTTTGCATGAAATTGTTTGTTTCTTTTGAAAAAAGGTCTACCTTTAGCATTATAAAGATACACAGTTCGAAAAAAGAATACTACTAAAGTTTTAAATAAAAACTTGCATTGTGTTTTAAATGTTAGAGTTGCCAAATTTGGCTGAATAATTACAGAGGTATGCGGTAGCATTAACATACTCAGTCAGGAACATTATATGAATTTAGAGCATAAAGGATGTAACCCCAGCTGTCTAAAAGCAGTCTATTTGAGTATCCAGATGGAGAGATCCTTGTTTCGATACATGCCCCAGCTGCCCTGTATGGGTCTCCCAAACTAGGTGTCTCTTGACCAGTGCAGAATCTAGCACCGTATCTTCTCTTGGCCACGCTGGAGCATTTCCCTTGGCCCCCGTCTTGACACCTGTTCGTTAGAGGGGGTAGCCCTGGCTCACCCACTTGCCTACTGCTTTCCTAACACTACCGCTGACTCCTCAGAGATTTAAACAAACCCTTTTTCAGGTCTCAATTTTCTATTTTAAAGCATCACATAAGGATGAGGTAGGAGAAGGAAACATAAAAGAGAAACTAAACAGAAGCGTAACTTTCCACGTTTGAGTACATCATCTCTTTTTAGACAGTACAAAACCAAGCAGTTAAGGAAAAAATAAAAGAAGCTCTAAACACAGTTACCTAATTAGTTTCCTCAATACTGGAGTCTAATTCCCTTCTCTGCATGGTCACAGCTGCTCTGAATCACAGAACTAGTCAGTCAGGCACAGTCTCATGTGAGGCGTAGCCCTGTAAACACAATTTTTGCAATTCCTAGCAGATGGCCACAGGCTTTGTGATGACCTGACCCAACAGTGCCAGGTCCCAGGGCTGGGCTGGACTTGCCATGGCCCCAGCCAGATCTAGCTGTGATAAGCGGCAAGTGATCATTGCCTCCCCTGCATTGTTAGTAATTGTTAAAGCATTATCTGAACAAACTTCGAGTTCCATATATACATACACACATATATATGGGATGCCACCTTTTGCTGACAGCAAGAGTTTGAAAGTAACAGAGCACGTGACCGTGAACTTCAGTAGCTTATATTCTTTTGCCCAAATGTTCTTCAAGATGGCTGATAACAGCCACCTTTTAAATAGCATTCAACCACCTCCGAAAATAATAAAGCTTTGTTTTCCTCTCAAACAGTTTTGATGTTGCTAGTAAGCAGTTAATGCTATGAATTTCCCTTCTGCATCAATTATTCACTGGAATGAAAGAATCTACTGGAGGGAAAGAAAAGAATCCACCTCAGAGTATTCTTCCACCATCTGCTCTTTCATAGAGATGGCTGTCAAATCACCTTCACTGAAGTACTGAATTGCACAGCAAAAGTGTCATTCATTTTTTTAATCTTCACCTGAGATTAGAATGGGGAAATCACAGAGGGTTCATCCATAGATAACTCATCTCATGGGACTCCTCTAAGTGCACGCTTTTTCCTTTCCTCTACCAGTGCTGAAGAATAGCACGATTCGCCGCGATCATTGTCCTTGTGACAGTTACATGACTGAAGCCGATAATACCATATAAATAATATCAACAGTGCTTTGGCAGTAATTCTTTTAAACATCCAAAATACGGAGAACTGGGCCAGGGCAGGCAAAGTGAAATTTGTTCTTAAAGATTAAGATTATAGTACGTTGTTCTTTTGATATGTTTCAAAATGGACAGTTAATAAAGTATACCTCGAGAGGCAGGAAAAAGACTGGGAAGACAGAAAATCTGAGGAAGAACAACTGCTGACAGTATAAAACCATTCAGAATGTCTAAGACAAAGCAATATTATATGAAACACACTGAGACGATGTCATGGTGTAAACTAGAGGAACGGCATTAAATAAAATGTAGAACAGACAAGTACAAGGCAAGGAACACTTGCAGAACTATTTCAACCGTTTAAACACATTAAATTAGATGAAGCAATTGCTTATGGCACCTAGAACAAAATTATACTTTCATAAAAATCAATGAGTGTTACCCACTGAGTAAGAACAGGATTCCACTAAACGGTCAAATTCATACCTGAATTATAATTCTGTAAAACTGAAGTAACCTTAATAACCCAAATAACCCCCATTATTGTGATTACATATATATAATTGAGTATTAACTGACCGTAAGTATTTGATTAGCAATGATAGCTAACTGAAGGTATCTCCCAACATAGAGCAAGGGTTAAAATATAAAATAAAATTATTCAGATGTTATTGAGAAGAGATTAGGGAATTATATGAACGCACTAGTTTAATTCATTTCATGGGCCAAATCCATTCATTACTATAACTGAAAAGATACATAGGATATGAATTTATTTTTGTTTTCAGCTGTTATTTCTTGAATTCCAATAGCATGGTTACTGCTACCATTCCTATAAGGATGCTTGTTGGTAAATACATTGGCTTGCACAATATAATCAACAGGGGGAAGACAGAAGAGGAAGCGTTCAAGGAAATCTTCCCATCCCCAAAACGAATTTCTTAGCTCCCACTACCAACAGTCAAATCTGTCGTTCTGCCCTATTCAGTGTTGCTTGTTTGATTGCCATTCTTCTTTCCTGTTATGGGCTGGAGAACCGGTAAGTGCATTCCGGACCTAATACATCACATTCCAGTAACTCAGTCACGCAGCCATTTACTGTTTCACAGCCTGCATTGGCATTAAAATTCCATTCTTATTTCTGTGACAGAGACTGTAACAAGAATAGGATTGGTAAACCAGGAAACTGTTAAGATGGTGATTGTAACAGTGAAGGGGGGAAAAAGAAAAAGTAATTTTCCCCTATTCTTATACTCAAAAGATTACACTTATGCTCCTTGAATGATATGCAAAGAAATCTGTGATGTTGGTAAGAAACAGAAATGTCTGAGAATAGTAATTTATAAAGATATCAGACTCCTCTTGAACATATATACATATGTAACCAAACTGACTTTTAATTAGCATACTATATCAGAATTCATATACAGTCAAAGTGTTAGTAATGTTAAATTTTTTCCAATGCAAATTCAAAGCAAAGCATCATCTGTGAAACTGTTGCAATGGAGCAGAAACAGGTTGGGTATTTTTCTCCCCAGTGCAATTTTCTGCCTCAATGGAGAAGCACACATTAAAAGCTGGTTCATAGCATTCCAAGATTCTTTGTAATATTGTAAGATTTATTAAAGATGATGTGGTATTTCATATGCCTTTTGTTCTAACTTTAACAGAAATTATTTTCAGCCAAACAAGCAATTGGATATTATCTCTATCCTGTGGCATTTCACGTGGACTAATGTACTGAGACAACACACTAATAAAAATCAACTTCTAAGAGAATCGAAGAAGGATATACAATAGACAGCTTTGTTACAAGTTGGACCAGCTCATATAGCTATGAGTTTTACCTCTGTTAATGAACAATAAATGAACATTTTTCATTGAACACATCTGATTTCCTTAGTGGTTCTTGTTCGCTTTTTCAGTTTATAGAACTTCATACACTGCAGTTCCTCACCTGAAACACAGCAGTGAATCAAATCAAGCATGACTGGATAAGTGTCTTCTAAATTTAAGAAACAGATCGTGAACATTTGAATTACCAGCAAAGCAGTTTCATGCATTTATAGCGAAGTTAGAAACAACCATTCTCCATTGGGTAATTAGCGGCATGAGTATCACAGAGGTGCCAGCTGTTTATAAACTTTAAAAATGCAAGTATCTACCATAGGCTACAATCCTGATGAAATGTGAGATGTACATAAACATTTAACAAAACACCAAATTCAGTGAACATCTTTTAATTAAGTACTGTAGTCAGGTTTTTTAGCCTTCTCTTGATGGATTCCTTAAAAAGCTTCAAAACAGCAGGAGTCATCAGAGAATGAAACTCTATCATATGGAGAAGATCACGATGCATCATTCATGTTTTTAAACCCTACATTCTGAAGTAGGATGCCTCCAGCATTGTTTTTGTGCATGTAACCCTAATTTATGCCTGAATTGAGCTGGGATTCCTAAATTAAAAACTGTTCTCCCTGTAAATCGAAGGAGCTTTATCAAATACATATTTTCATAACACACCTCCATGACTCTGCAGAAGCAGTTAGCATATCATCTAAAAAGGGTTTTGAGCTATTGTCTCCCCACCGACATGCATATAGTCTTGCTCATGGCTACTCAGATGATGGATGTTAGTATAGTCTGAGGTCTAGATACACCAAGATCCCACACATACAAGGGTCTCCTCCGCTTCTGCAAAGAGGCATTGTACTTCCTACCACTTTTAAGGTCTTCTAGAAGATGCTGAGATTTTTTTACAGCTCATAGCTTTCCTAGTGGCTGCTTTTGGCTCCCATTCCGTAATGTTCATGTTACTTATGCCTTGTGAAAGGAACCTCAGTATCTGACACGTACTTTAGTATTTCTTAGCTGAAAAGGTACATGTTCTAATGCCAAACCTTGAGACGCTCTAACTACCTTCTTGGATCATGTCAATTGCTTAGAAATGTTATTTGGGGACTCAGAAAAAAAATATCTTGGTTACTTCCAATAAACAGTTCCTTGTTCCAAATCCTCTTTTTTAACAACAGAACGATTGTACACTACATAACTAGATAACCCTATACTCAGTACTGTTACGGACTAATATGTTTAATCAATTGTCGTCTTAAAGTTTATGAATTACTGCAGTGAACATAATTTGATATTATCAACTAAAACTCAACATATCCTTTCGAATAGTGATCAACCTTTAAGAGTAGAACCATTATTTTTAACTATTTTTACTTGGTATTTCAATAACTCATATACATATCATTAAGGTCAGGACACAAAATACTGCATAAGGGAGTCTGTAAGTAGATCCTATATATAGTTACTAAAATAAATTGAAATCTGGGAATAATTTTGGATAATTTTCAGGTGATGACATAGGACTAGTTAACAACACTGCAGACAAAATACCTAAAAAGGATTAGGATATAGTTATAAAAAAAGAATGTCTGTTTTTTGCATTAATGCCATCTTACCAAATTAAATAATTTGGCTCTGCAGTATCACAAATTGGAAGAAGATTAAATATATCTTTTTGTTGTTGTTGTTAAAATTGAAATCATCATCCATCAGATATCACTTAAAGCTACAAAATCTGTTATATGAACTACTTGTATATTTGCTTTTTCCAGAGTCACAATGCATAATCCTTCTTGCCACAACAGAAGAAGAAAGTAAATATAGTGGCTTTCAAAACATAAGCTCTGAATAATTCTCAGAATTTTTTGGCCTTCTGTCACCTCCCCACAATCGCCCAGAGCAGTTAATCATGAATGTGGCACCTGAACAAGTGTGAGAGAAAACAGAATGAACTTGACCAACAAGGTGGCCTTATTTCAGCAATTACAAAAATACAGCACCAGGGAAACTCTGAGACTTGTTCTAAATTATACTTAAGATGGATGATCACATTTTCACCCTCCTTGTATCTTTCTTTTTCCTTCCTCAGATATAATTGCTAGAGCTTTTTCCAAAGTCTAGACAGAGAGCATGTAATATTTCATTCCAATATCTATTATAAAAATTAATATATTTTTGATTCTATTATACATTATGATCTGGTATGTGTACGACATGAAAGTTTTTTAGGAAATGTTTTCCCTCTCCTGAAGTTATGTATTACCTCTCTCAACCTTAGTAAAGTTATATGCATGTATCTGAGAGCAAATCAGAATATATGACTTTGGAAGCTCTGTAATTAGAAAATTACAGTATTTTTAAAACCCAGAGGCACCATAATTAATTACTGTTCTGTATATCTTTGAAAGTTTTATGAACTTTTTGGTTAAAAGTGAAAAAAACCATGGTTTTTACCACTTCAAAGCTTTGTGAGAGCATCTTAACTTTTAAAATAATTAGTTATCTCACCCAGGAATGACAAATTTTTCTAGGGCAAACATACTTTGTGCAGAAGTATGATAAAAGTAGTATGATAAAAGTAATGTTGTACCTTGCACATTTCAGTGCACATGGCAGGGGCGGAGGGGTGGGGACAAGACATTTGAAAGAAAGTATTTTTGGCATGGAAGATCAATAATACTTTACAGTGCTTTCTTATTCTGAAATAATATTTTCATGATACAATGCTAGTGAAGTTAATAACTGGCTTATTATATCTGGATTTTGTTTGATTTTTGCTACATTTTTCATTACACTGTCACTTTCACACATTTATAGGAAAACATTAGCCTTGCAGAAGTCATCGTGAAATATGAATCGTACTAAAACGAGAAGCAAGGAGAAAACGAAATGAATGTCAGAAAGTAGGCTTCTTACCCTTCTCTGTATGGATTTATTCTATTCTAATGGCTTTCATTAACAAGACAATTTTCATTGAATGGAACAAGTAACAGACTGATGAAGATAGATCATCAGAAAACTTCTGTATCTTCGCAAATGCTGTTTCACACTACTCTGTCAATTTTGTGCTCTCCAATTATTTAAATCTAAAAAAAAAAAAATATGCAACGAACACTTACTGGTTTGGTGAATGAGCTAAAAAGTTGAAACACTAAGGAGACGGACATCTATGTCCATAATAGTGTAGGTAGTGCTTTGGAGCTGTGAAGAACTGCAGTATCTTGCCACATCTACTGACAGGGTAATGGAGAGGACTGAATAAGATAATTCATATATTATCACTAGAACTTGTCTCCAGTACAAGATTCACTAAGCTGGAATTTATTGTTTATGCTATTTTTGTAGATTATGGGTCAGTGCTTTCCGATTATATTACAAGCAGTTTAAAGATGCATGATACACTCCGAAAAGAAATAAAACTGTCAGACCAGTTGCTTCTAAGGCTTTCTGACCAATATCAGACATCAAGATTGCAAATACCGCTCTTCTAAATATAATTTCTTTTTTATTATGCTGTTCAATCAAATAAACACAGGCTTTGCTTCTTCTCAAGAGAGTCAGAAAATTGAAACATCAGAAATTTAAATCAGAAGTCTTTTAGGTTTAGGCTAGCATTTTAATAATCACCTCACTGTATCTTAATATGTCACCACAAAGGGCAATTTTTCACCTACTACACCACCTACATTATTTTAACACATCTCCCTTTCACATGCTTTATAGTCCTCAGCCTTGTACATTCACATCAGAAGTATATGCTAATGCATTCAACAGATTATCCAGCCTACTGTTCCACTCCGCAAGATTATTAGAGAGTTGCTCTCCTCATTTGCTTGCACTTTATCCATATCTCTCCTAACACATCTTCAGGGGTTAATGCTGACAGCTTTGGGGAATGTAATTGGTACTTAGTGAACTGTGCAAATCTACTATTAGGCAGGAGTAATATTGCAAGTAGAATACCCTTGTTTACCTAGACATAAATTCTAATTTTGCATTAAATAGGGAATAAACCTCAAGTTTTAAGTTTCCAATAAAAAATAGAACATATAATAACTAATTGCATTCAAAATACTAGAAACTTCCTAGCTTTCTTTGGTGGTGTGTGTGTGATTTACTTTTCCATTGAAACGGGAAGATATAACTTTTTCTCTCTAAGCTTCTGGTAGTTTAGAGCTATTAAAACATGATGTCACTTTTTTCCAATATTGCTTTTCTAGAACCCTCTGGTTTGTTATTTTTGCATCATTTTGACCCTACATTTTCATCTGCGTACATTTAACCATGGTGTAGATTAGGCCAGCTTCTTTCCTGTAAGAAGCCACAATGAGTTACCTCACAGTGAACAAGATTTAGCCTTTTCATCATCTTTGACAGATGATCTCTATGTAGGACCAACAGTAAGGAGAAAGTCCTTTCCCCCTGCAGGATCTTCTGTTATCAGTTATAACTTACATGAACCCTCCAATAAAGGTCATCATTTTTTTCACACATCCAGAAACACTGTTCTCAAGTCACCTCATACAAATAACAGTGTAAAACCGCAAGCATAGGACACCATACTCTTCTTGCAAAGGTTATAGGGGCTGCACCGGAAGCTATACTGTAAGAACCCAAAAGCTCAGAGAAGAACACAGTTCTGTCTTTCTCACGGGACACACAGACTGCTAGTTGTGCAAAGGGAGCTTGTGTCATGAACTATAGCTGCTTTTCTCAAAGAAGCTGCAAGCTTCTACAGACACATTCAAATAGGTTAAGACTTCAACAAGACTTCAAACCTAAGAGAGTAAGTGCAAAATTTTAAAGACTTTGCTCCATTGGTTAAAGCTCCTCATCTACAAATACATCCTAAATGTAAGAAACTCCCCCCAGAAATATGAGGTGTTTATTACTGCAAAAATGTTTTATATAGACAGATTTACCTTTTCTGATGCAGAGACATTTTGTCGGAAGATTCCCAGTTGACCATAATCTCTTCTAGTCTCCATTTACCTGTGTGAAAAAGAGTTCAGGGAAAATTAGTAGATGGTGGTAGAAAAGCTTGTTAGTTAATGAGCTTAACTTCCAAAAATGAGTAGCATGGCATCTTTGCAAATAATTTAGAGTAAGATTTAAGACTTAGTTTCAAGGCAAGGCATGAAAAAGAACAATTACATATAGTTATTCAAATTGTGTCTAATATTAATTGCAGTTGGGAGCACAAATGGGCCAAGTCTTATTTCAGAAAAGGCTGCAGAGCAAAACAGTGGGATATTCAGAAAAAACACGTAAGGGAAGAAGACTTTGTGTGTTTGCTGTTTTAAGTCCTGAGTAACAATAACATTAAAATATTTCTTCTGTAGAAGAGATGAACCAGGATGGTCATAAGAACAGCCTGCTGACACCAACTCTTTATGGAAAAAAAAAATCCAGATATTTTCCCTTTATTATGGGCATTATTTCAATATCTGTTTTGCATGCTGATTTTGGTTAGAGAGATAAACATCCTGAGAGTTTACAGGCTCTAGAAAGAGCCAGACAATATCCTCAGGTGGTTCTAAAGAACATATATCAGCTCAATCAACAGTATTTTTCTCCTAGCATACTAAGTAAATATAAAAATTTATCCAAATAGACAGAGAGATACAAGCTCTTCTTCTGAGAATGAAGCTTTCACTTGACAAGGAAAAAAGAAACTTTTCAAGTACTTACTACTTTAGCTTCTCTCTGAAGGATATTGGTTTATCAGAAAATTTACCCACAAGGTATTTTTAATGAGCTACTCAAAAGATTTTTGTGCAAGAAAAGTTTAATACAAAGGCAATTTGTCTTAGTAATTTACATCTGTTTTCTATATACTCAGGCTGAATTCACTTAAATATTTATTCAGCCTTTATGTTTCCTTTTGGCTAGAAATAAAGTGGGTTAAACTTATCTAAAATGCAACTTTACTCAAAATCTGTACGTAAACTATATGTAAATTTCTTGTTCCAGTATCTGTTCACAAACAGTTCCCCAACTTAGAGTTAAACACTGTGAGGGAGCACATAAAAATAAATTTTAGGGGAAAAAAAAAAAAAGTGGAATTGAGGCAGAAGGAGAAGAACTGCAGTAGGAAAATCAGCCCAGAAGAGACATTCCTGGCTCCCAGGACACTGTTCAGCTGATTCTCAAAGAAAACACTTAAATTTTTAATATTAATGCAGATGCACAAATTGGGCCATCTGGAATAAAAGCAATAAGTTTATCAGCCCTTGGTTGCAACAGCTTTTTATCATATGCCATATGGAAACAATTATTCAAGCCTCATACAACGAAACACCTGATACTTCAGTCATTTTGTATTCTATAAAATACAGGTGTTTTAACATTCAGAATATACTGTATGTCCAGCAATGCATATGTATAGTCACACTTCAGTGAGAGATCAAATGGGAACGTGGTCTATGTAACACCTGAAGAAGCAGCTGAAATCCAAAACATTCAAAAATACTACGTTGCATGCTCTTGTAAACATTCTTTTTTTCCTTATACAAATGCCATAAACTTTTGATAAGAAACAGAAGAGTTTGTTCTAAGCTATCACTATAAGCACACAACTATGAAACGTGAAAGTACTGCAATTACTTGATGTACTTCAATCAAAAAAAGCTGTATTTCATTAACACTCAGCAGTATTTTTAGAAAAAAAAGTAAAGGCACGTAGAGAATATTCACCTACTATTATTCATTAGTTATATTTAAAAAGTGTCTCGAGTCATGCCCCACAATCTGGCAAAAAGCTATTACAGCTGTTACCAGGATTCTGCGTTAAGCCTTCCTCTTGCACTGGCCCCATATGAAATCATTGTTTGCTGCAAGACCATGATGTAACATAAACACAGAAGTCCATAAAATTTGCTTCTAAAAGTAGATTAATCAGACTTTAGTCAGTACCAAAGTACAAAGAACACTAAAAAGATATGATCTTTATTTTTTTCACTATATAGATTGCAACAGACAAAAAGTAAAAATAAATATATTGACCAACACAAAAGCTTTCTATTTTATCCTGTTCTTTTGCCACCAATTTGAGAAAAGACAGCCATATAATACTGAGACAATTCAACATCTTGGTATTGCTCTGGATGGACTGAGCCTTACCAATATCAATTGGCTAAAATACCACACAGCATTTCAGAAAACCATAGGAGACAGCTACACTTGTTTCTGCTTTAAGCAAAGAACAATTCATAGGAGCCTGACCAATATAAATAGAGAAGCTTTGCCTAAGTATTGTTTGAAAAGAGGCTCCTTCAGGTAAGGAAGGGATCTTCTGCACATACAAATAAAAGATATCAAGCCCATAGTAGTAGAAGAATATTTTTGGAATGATTATTTATTAAAACAAAATAAATTTTAAGCAAAATTACCAAGCTCTAAAAATTAAGAAAAAAACCCAAATCATGATGATGCATTAAGCCTTGTGTATATGCATGATAATTTAATTATGATAGATTGAAGGAGTTCCTCAGACTAAAACAAAACAAAAGTCACACAGATAAATTGCTAGAAGGTTAACATGGATAAACACATTTAGAATTTATGATATAGCCCCATTCGGCTTCAAGTTTGCCCAAGGGAATTGTTGAAATTTTGCAGCTTGGAGAGAAGATAACAATTTTCCATGCACGCACACTGTGAAATCTTCAAATATAAGGTGCTGGTTTTGCTATAAGCTTTACTTTGCGTTTTGGAATTTAAAAGACAAAAAGTAATTTGTCTTTAAAATTCAGCAATCCATAAACTTTAATGGCTTAATGTTTGTCATGTTGAGTGGATAAAGTCTCCAGTTCAGTTTTCAATACAACTTGCAATAATAGTCAATCAGCAGGATTAGTTTTACATTCAATATTATCTTAGGAAACTAATAAAGTTCAATTAACATTCTTAAACTGTTCCAGATAGAAACGGTAACATTACTGAGGTATAATCAAGATACATGGTTTAATAAAGAGTCAACGGTAAGTGTAGTTTTGTTTGATTTCTTAACAAAGTACACTGTTTTAATGATTTATCCTCTGGAGTTTTTCAAATTTAGAAAATTTGGATGTCATAAAAAGTAGAAATAAAATTAATCTTTATATACTGGATTCTTTTAGTAAATAGAAACAATCAGAAAGGGGCCATCTAATCCTATATTTTTGGCCTCATGAAGTCCTCAGTGTTTCATTTGAGTAGCATGCAGCTGAAAATATTCCTAAGATTCTACAGTCTAACACATGCCTCGTTGTTATAAACAGTGACAACTACTACTACAGTGCATTTGATGTTGGGCAAAATATTTGAAACTTCTTAAAACTGCAAAAAAGGTGATTATACGCAAGTAGGTCATGTATTCTAGAGAAAAGAGCACTAGGGAGTATGAGAACATCACCTGAGGTAAATAGAGGACTAGCAACAGTTGCATACATAGACACGCTAGAAATCGCTCATTTGCCAAGAAGCTGATTATCCTGAAGAATGAAATGAAATGAACTAGTGCTGATTGTTGAAATACTCCAATTATGTGATAAAAATACCCCTGAAAAGCAGATCTGTAATGAAACACTTTGAAAAAAGATGTACAGATAGAAAAAGATTAGAGCCTGCACAAGAAAGCATATTTGACCATTTGTTTGATATTAGATAACGAATGTCAAAGGATCAAAGATTCCAAAAGGTTTTAATGTGATTAAAAAAGATCTGCCTCAAATGCCTCTGAAAAAAGCCAATTTCAAGCTGTCCATCAACAACACCTGATTGTTAAGGGGTTTGCAGACATGTAAAAGCTCTACCTGTGTGCCTACACATTAATATATCCAAATACAACTTTTGCAGTCTGCCCAGAAGCTGACATTTGATGTTTAGACCACCAGACCTAATCTTGAAAAAATGAATACGTACATATAACCCAGATATATTTACTTACACAAAATAATAATTTTCTTAAACTAAATAATAAATTAAATGAAATCCCTACAAATTAGTAATACAGATATCAATTTAATCTCTGGAGAGATGCTAGCGTGTTTATGGCATTTAAAATGCAACTGGCCATGCACTCAAGTACCCCAAACAAACCTCATCAACCTGCTCTATCGATTTTTTTTTTTTCATCTTCAGATAAGGCTTGCTTCAGGGACTTTGTTCCACGTCATTAAAAATTATTGGGCAGTATTACACTATTTTCATCTTAATGGTTATCAACCAGCAGTTCCAGCTACCTGGGATCGATCAATACCCCAGTTTCAATTAAATCCTGAAGTACCTTAGTCTTCCCAACTAGAACTGGATGCTGGTCACCCCTGTCTGCCTTCCTGGTCCAAATCTGATGATAACAGTGTCACTTAGAATTTCATCCTTGCAATGGTCGGTCATGCTGATGAAGCCAAGAACAGACAATATTTCTTAACTCAGGCTAGTGACCTAATACATGCTTTTGATTCTCATGACTCGTAAGTTGGCTTAATAAGGTGCATCAAACAATTCTTTTAGCAACCTATCTGTATGTTTTTTGACATCAGCAACTACTTCTTTTCATCACCTTGCAGCACAGGTATCTGTCTTATTTTGTTCTTTTCTGACCCTTTCAACTTCTGATAAAGAAACACTACAGTATTTTCCTTGTTTCTTCCAACAGGGGCCCCACCTGCTTTTGCTTCTTTTCCTACCTATCCATAAGGTCTTGACTAAACTTAACATACCTCACTCACCAGCTCCGGGATATGACCATTTTATCATCCTTGCACCTCTCTGACCCCAATGTATCCACAAAGAGAATTAATAATGTTTATAAATGGCTTCCACCTCTAATGCAGACAAAGTCCTCACCCTGGGCAAGGCTACAGGTGCCTCGCACCAAGAGAAGAGCGCTTCTGCTGCAAATCCAGTGCAGATGGAGCACCACAGTTCTACCCTTACTTTAACTCATAGTTTGTAAATGAGCTTTCTGTACAGTTATTTTTACTAAAGGTAGCATGCCTGTTTCTTCTCAATGCATTAAGAGGCTAACACTGAAATTGAGGATTATCTTACACTTTTACTGAGCTACTAAGCATTGGAGACATTTAATATCTTTCACAAGTTGTTTGATGTCTTACTGGGTTAAGCCCTATGCACAAATTAGCCATTATATAGGTGTCAAATCGCAACACAATACAATGTCTGTGTCTGGCCTGCCTAACCACAGTTGTGGCTTTCAAAGCTCACACTAGATTTTGAGTTAGCATTTTCTCTTAGTGGTCCACAGTATTTTTAAGGTAAGATATCAAAACATAGAATCCTACGTATCTCCATACATGTCATGAAAGAAAAGCAAATAAGAAAATACCCATTTTATCGTGTTTACCATCATCAGAAGTGTGTGCTTACAGCATAAAATATTGTTCTGTACATATGTGTATATTATACCTTTTGTACCTGGCAGTACAGTGATTAGGGTCATAAAAGCAACTGTCGTAATACAGCATACTCTGCAATGGCTCATACACAATCTGTCACTACTTGCTTTATTTGTAAAGTTAATGTTGGCCAGAACCCTGGCAATATCATTTGCTTATTTGGAAAGTGTAATATGATTTTTAACTTATGTGCTAACCCACCAGGAACAATGCAACTTTTCTCCTTAAGGACATCTTCCCCAATAATGTAAGACTTCTCAATAAAACAGTGCAAGGTGACTAGTGGGAATACATCAGTGACTCAGGCCTCTGCTTCTGTTTTGCTCCATTTACCTCTGGAAAGTTATGCTGCCTTTATGTAAATACAAAGCCAGAACAAAAATGCAGAGCCAACTTCAGCATGGTCATTGCATCTAGATCCCTGCCACATCAGCAATACTGATGTCATCAATGAAATACAGCAAATGAAGTTGTCACTGTTGGCATCCTACCTTAGCTTCAGTGAAAAAACAGACCACAATTCATTTTCTCTGTTTTTTGTTCCGTTCTTTATCTCCTTTCTCCTTTTGTTCTGCACTTACCTGCAATCCAGAAGCTGACATAGGAATGTACATTAAACTGGCAGGAAAATAACAATTCTTTTCATAAAATACTGTCAACATTCTTGCCACTTTTCACCAATTCTGGGGTTTTTGTTTGTTTGGGTTTTTGTTTGGTTTTGTTTTTTATGTGTGAGGGGAGGACAATAACTTTGGCTAGAACTAAGATATTTAAGTATTCAGAAACTTTTGTGGTGGTTTTTTTTTGTTTTTGTTTTTGTTTTTTTTTTTTTAAATCAAGCAGCAATCTTCATTCCCTCTAATATCTAAATCAAAAAGCCAAGCACTTACAAATATACAATTCAAAGAAGACATCGCTAACAAAATGTAGAATGAAGGAATTTCTGTCACCTAGTTTAGTTTTTGGTCCAACGTGTTCGGAGCCAAAACTTGTCACAGGAGAGTCTGTGCTCAGTGAAAGACAGAATGAGCCGATGTTTCTTTCTCCCTCTTCCCCAAATGCCTTTGAAATGAGCGTGTAATACCTATCCTCTTTGAATTAAGCTGATGCCTTGATAGTCAAAAGCATTCTCATAACCGATACAAACAGATCAGACAAAAGATTGATCTTGTGCATAGACTCTCTTACCCTAAAACATAATTAAAGAAGCTCGCAGTGAAACTGGAAGGCCCCCTCTGCTTCTCCTGACGGCGTCGTCTTGTGATGAACCATCACTGCTCTTTAGCAAAAAGCTGTAATGGTACCCAAGCATATTAATCCAGCAGCTCTCACCAGCATTTACAGGCATTCAAAATGTAGGTCAACTTCTCTGATATTCAAGAAACATAACTTATGCAATAGGGCTTTTATTATGTCATTGTCTGCTCTTATTATTGCAGCAAATGAAATATTTAGCACACAATTTATGCAAACTGGTACTGAAAAATTAATTACACAAGACTAAAGTGTTTTCTTTCAGGCTATCTCAATGTGCAGTAGAGAGAACTGAAAAGAGAGAACAAATAAAACACAGTATCATCCACAAAGTGCAAACAAAACACAGGACTAATATAAACATTAGAAGAGTCGTGACTTCATAGTCTGCAAAGCTACAGGTTTACTAAAGTCTTCATTTTGCCAGAGTTGGTAGTTTGTTTCTAAAGCAAATTTTTATTCACATTTGCCATTGTTTATCTTGAAAGGTACCTATCAAGGTACAGTCATAAATGTGACAAGGGCATTGAAGCAGTTCTAGATTCTGCATTATATTATTTGCTGGTTTTAGCAATACTAGTTGCAATATGGGAAAAATAAAAAAAAACCAAACACAAAAAACCAACCAGATCAAGCTCAACAGCATTACACTTTTAGTGAACTTACTTACTTTCACTCATATTCCAAGTAAACTCTTAGAAAATGAGAGGCCTGGAAGACCTAGAAATGTAAATCTTAAGTCTGCTTAGCACTCTGGTTCCAAAGTTTTTTCACCCAATAATTAGTATTTCAGTAACTCATTCTTTGTGTTAAGTTCTCCATTCCTTCTTCTGTGTCTTCAACTGTGCTTGGAGAACAGCAGGAAGGAATATCTATAGTCATACTTGACACTGCTGCATTTTCAGGAAATCACTGTTCAGTGGTATTATAGCAGGACTGGTATTGATCACGATTTTATCTGGTCACATATTCCTTAACAAGCGGAAACATCCAAGTATTTGGAATGGTTTCTTGTTATTACAGAGTTCAAAATGGAATAATCAATTGTTTAGTGGATTATTTTCAATTTATCAATTACACTGATTTAGGAATATTGAAAATATAAAATTTGCATTACTAACTGTGTAGGAAGTGATCTGAATTATGCAAAATGTGAATTGAATGATGTAAAACTTCAAAATATCTGGTTATTTCTAGCTGATGACGGTAAAATTCAGAGGCAGAAAAACTATTCTGCCAATAAATTAAGAGAAAAATCAGAATGGATGTTTCCTTTAATATTATCACTGAGCTCATCCTATGGTGTGAGATAACAAAATACACTCTGAATATGTCACTATTTGATCTTGAAGGTTGTGTGACAGACAATTTCAATTATTCTCCCTTATCTGACAAAAGTATTCAAAAATCGCAAGAGATTTTTCAATTTGTCAGTCTCAAATACATGGAAATGTTGAAGCATGTCCCCATAGGATGGGTTTTCCTCTATGCTACAGTTGAAAATAGCTCTTTTTCTCTCTCACAGTGATTATGTCCTTTAGGAATGATAAATTTGAGGAGATGCCAATACATTCACAGTGACTGAAAATAACTTATATTTCTTCCACAGTCTAGGAGTTTCATTTATACTTAGTCTTAAAATTAAACCTTATATGCATCAGAACTTGTAAACATAATAAACATTAAACAATAACTTATGTGAAAGAATTAATGATTAATTAGTTGGTCAGATATGTAACTTCTACCAAAAAGAAGAATAAGCAGATAATATGGAAGAAGTTATTATTCATTGTTATACATTAGCTTTCAAATACCTGACATCAGTTATTAATTTCAGCAAACAAAACTATCTTTATTCTGCCGCTCTTAAAATAAAAGGGTCATTCCTCAGGAAATTGTAATCTTTAATGAAGATTTTAAACTTGACAAAAAGCTAAACAGAATGAGAATTACTGTAAAAGAAATATGAATACCAGGGAAGTCAATAGGTGTCCATGCTTCAAATTGCAAAATAATTTAATGTTCTTCCTTTTAATCCTAGTCTCTCAATTTCTCAAATTTTGTGCGATTAATTATGACCAGTCTGCCCCAAATATCCCCACACAGTTGCTGAATAATCACTCTTGGACAATTTACAAGATTTTGCTATTACATTTATTAAGACTGAGCTTTGACCCAAAATTATTCTCTGTTGTTCATTTAAAAGAATTACTTACGTTGACTTCAAAAAACTGAAAAGATATGGAAGCATATTAAAATTTGTAAGTATGATTTAAAAATAAACAGATACTTACAATAAATAAACTGTGCATTTTAGAACAGGAAATTATATTTAAGACAAAAATGCAACTATTTGCTGAGGGAAACAAGGACTTTCTGAAGCATCCCTTAGAATAAACCACTGTCCCTTACACCTTACCCATAGGATTCTGCTTCTGTACAAAAGAGCCTGCTTAATTAACGTTCAAAATATTTACCTGTTTTCATAGTTTACAACTTATTATAGCAACAACATTTCTCTGTGTTGTGAGGATAAATTCACTAACATTCCTTGAGCAGGAACGTACCTGGTAGAAACTCGTAATAACACAATTTATTTGAATTGCCTGCCATTCAGTGATCAAAACAAGAAAGCATTCATCCAGCTGTTAATGAATTGTACAAGACTCCCAAGTATTGGTTATCCACTGGGGTTGTGACTTATCTTCCATGCTCACTTACAGAGTAGCTATATTATTTCTATTGTGAAGGAACTTAAAGGAAGGTACACATGTGTTCAGCCTCTACCCTGTGCCTGTTTTTCAGGAATTCAGCTACACATTTATTGTGAAATATGAGACTCTTCTAGACTTCTGCTTCTAGGCATCTTTCAATAGCTACAGTGTTCGTCTGGAGAGGCATTATGCCATAAACTGTCCTTTCATCTCACCTTAACCATATTATTGTTTAACATATACTTTTCAACCTTAACCTACTCTACCCATGAAGTTTAGTCTAATTGTAAAGATATACATGAGCTCTTAAGAAATAATTGCATTAAAAGAGATGGGAGATTTCATTTTAAGAGTTAGGATCTAAATAACTTTTATGAACAAAATCAAACTTTCATGATCTAAACATTGTGTTGTAAGACTGGACTGGCAACACAGGCCTTTTATTTCTGTTCCATATATTGTCATCGGCTCCATCAGACATACCTTATATTAACTAAGTAGCTGAAATTAAGAAATAAATTACCATTTCTCTATTCTACAGAACTATTGTGAAGCTTCACTGATTGATACTTATAAAGCACTTATTTCCAATGCCAGTTTCCCAGTATCTTAGCTCATAGAACTTTATTCATTATTTACTTTCATTACTATTCTTCTAAGACAAGTTTTAGTGCCATTTATAGGTTTCTTTAAATGGAAATCTTTAAATGTTTGCATTTTAAATACAAACATACAGAAATTTTTTTTCAGTGGCAAAGAAAAGTTAGTAAGGATATTTTATAGATCATATTTTAGTTAATATCCTGCAGTGCAGTAATTACAGTTCTGTAGTCTGTAATTATACCTACAGCCATGCCAAGAAGTTGGACTTAATTTTGGAGACATTTAAGAGACAATGCACAAATGTTAAACCTCATGACTAAATATTGAAGTATGGAAAAGAAGGTTTTTCCATATGGGCAGAACATCCTATAATGTAAGGGGGTTTTTTTGATGGGGACGGGGGTAAGTGGTGTCTAACTTTTCTCACCATTTGTTTCTCCTTCAGGTGTTCCCAGTAATTGGTGTCTGCTTTACAGTAGATACTCTGATAGATGTCCTTTGTAAACTCTAATTATCTAGAAGTTAGTCTTCCAGGAACAAAACTATTTCAGTGAAATAGCCCTTTATCTGCCTAATTTTAAGATACTGCTGCTTAAGAGGAGTATTTTGTCCATTTGTTTTTAAAGGGGGCTGTTTAAAAAAAAAAGGAAAAAACCAAAAACACCTCAAAGGCAGTATTTTAAAATATCAAACTATGAGCAAGGACTACATGGGCACTTAAGAAAAAGTATACAATGCATTTACCATTTCTAGTCAAAAAGCATTACAGTCTTTATGTAACAGAAAAGTCTTAATTGTGTCTTTACCTGTCCTAGTCCTGAATATTGACTGTTGCTTTGTATGACTTTTATAGGACGGGAGAGATGGAGACAGGCATTTGGCTATATGGCTGCATTTATCTTATTACTGCATTTTTTCTTTTCTATGATACCTACAAATATTAGATTTAATATTATTAGAAAAATAGTTGCATATATATATTAAAAATATAGCAAAGTTTCATAAGAAATATTTTCAGATAACCACATAAGAAAACTGTATCAAATCAACATACAGCATTCATTAGACAAAAAAGTATGATACATTTTTTAACTGGCTACAAACATCTGATTAGATCTATGCTGCACTAAATTATAAAAGTAAAAACAGCATAGATCTTCAGCTGAAGATACCACTTTGCTACAGGCATCAGAACAAAGAAAATAACTGGCAGAAAGAGCTGAAAGGGAGAATTTTTTTTTTATTGAGAGATTAATCTTTTGGTTTTGTATCCTGGTAATAGAATCTTCAGGTACTGCATTATCACTTTGTTTATTAGTAGGACATGCCTATCTAATGTCACATTTGACCTTAAATTTACTGCAAATTGTACCTACTGGCTTTTATTTTTTAAAATGAAAGGCTACAAAAGGTTCATTTTCTGAAGTTGGATGTGTACATTAACAGTTATTGAAACTATTGTTGGGGAAAAAAGGGAAAGTTCTTATCAACACAGCCGTCCTCTGTCATCACGAACCCAAGGAGGGGGTTTAGATTAATCTGCGCAAAACAGAACTTTTAGAATATATATTGATTTTCTTCCTTTTTAATGCTCCCATAAATCATAATCATCATGTGCCATGCCTATGTGCCCTTGATTCTGCTAGCTATAATCTAATCTTATAACTCAAGCTCTCCAGAAAAGAACATTTTTCTTATTTTTTTTTTCTTCTTACTTATGCATTTTCCACTGCATCCCCTCCAGCTCTTCCCCCCCACTCTCCCAAGTATATAGCTGATTGGAGTCAGGATGATAGCATCTCAAGGTCATCCAAACGGATTGATAAATAGCAGGATTTGCATGAACTCTAGGGCGCCTACACATGTATTCAGTAGGGCTTTTACAAAAGGTGGTTAGAAATACATCTTAAAAAGCTCTTTTTAATTTTTTTTATTAACATACTAAAGTCTTTGCACCCTTTAGACTGAACAAACCAATTAACAATCTGCACCTCAGATTGTTGTACATTATTTCTTCTGGTCTGTACTTGAAACTACCTGTTTCAACTACACAACTCTACAAGTATTTGAGGAATTTCATTTTTTTTATTTTAATGACATTCCATTGTTCAGAAATGACAGCAATTATCAACTCTGTTTTAGCAATATAGTGACCTTCCTCATGCTAATGTATCTTTCATTCCATAATGAGAAAAACAAAACAGCAGTGCTCTGTTGGGAGAATTAGACTCTCAGTAAAGTGGGGACTAGACTCAATATTTAGCAGCCTTACTGCAGAGAATGTTTTTATACATTATGCTTAGGAGTAGAAAAAAAGGAAAAGCAGGACATGCTTAACCAAGAGCAGACTAAGACCATAACTTCATGAATTGGTACTTATCCCATGACCTAACTTACTTTCATAAAGCAACAATCGATGTTAATCCTCCTCCTTTCCCTTTTGTGCCCAACTCCTTCCCGAAAGCCAGTGCAATCGCTGGCATACCCTTCTTCATCAGCCACCAGCAGCAGAGGCTTCATTTGCTGTAATCTGAATTACAGTTTACCCTGACCGCAGGTACACTGGGCAAACGGCTTTGTCCTTGGATCCTGCACCTCAGTTTATTCACTAACATCCTTTACAGTGCTTGAGGAATCTGCCAAACCAAAGGCTTATCACTGAAACTCATCTCGATTGAATAATAGCAGTTTGACACTTTTCTTCTCACCAACTTTGAATTCTTTAATGGAAATATCATGACATTATCCAAAAGCATTCACTAGCTGAGCTGAATTAAGTAGACAGAAGCCAAAGACAGCAACCCCACAGGAATTTGAACAGAGAAAAGGCTTCTAATTTATGCAGAGATTAAAGCATGACTTGCTGGCAAGTCAAATTGACCAAAACAATTAGGATTTGATTTTATTCTATTCTGCAGAGGTGCCATTACCTTTTCATCAGGCTACTGTGACGTTCAGTAGAGTACTGCTTTTTATTTTTCCCTCAGAATAACAATTGTTGCATTATGAGTTGCTTAAATATTCATTCAGGCTCAAGAGCTAGGAAAAGTCCCCAGACCAAAACTAAAATCTGATGAAGCTCCTTTCATTTTTATGGTGGTGTAATCAAAGATATGGAACAAAAAAAAAAAAAAAAAAATCAACCACCTGACTGCTAAAGTAGGGCAGAGCCACAGTGCGAGCCTACACAGATCCACGGAATGAAAACAATAGAAATAGGGATACAATGAAAAAATAATTATCTGACTTTTTTACTTTGTTGATTCATTTTCTAAAAAAGCTGAAACTGTTAGGTGAACATCATTTTCTTACTAATTACAGATTATTAAACTAAATGGTGTATTTTCTACTCTCCTATGTTTCAAAGTTTATCTTCACCTTAAAACCATACCTTTTTTTTGAAGATTAAAGAGGCACACTTCATTTAATATTTCAGGCTCGAGTCTCCATCGCCTAATGTCTTTTGTAGCTGTCTGCTTCCGCTAAGCCTAATATGCTACTATTCAGATTCAATAGCATTTTCAACTTGCTCTGCACTGATAAAAAAACCACCCAAAAACCTGCACAAGATGTACCAAAAAGAGAATGAGAATGCTTATGCATAAAAAAAATTAATGTTCTGATAATAAAAAGCCAGGCCACACATTCAGAAATGTTTCATTCTTGGCATACATGAGCAATCTCTAACGCTGAACTGCTTTAATGATCAAACCAGTTTCTGTGCACGTTGAGTTCTGTCTGCCAACTTCTTCCCATGATATGCTCCAATTTACACAAAATACATTTGCACATACAAGAAACATGATGAGTTACAGACAGAATTCAAACCAGTCATATATGTCCCCCCCTTCCCAGTTTTATCTCGTCGCTACTGACAAGATCAAAAATGCAGACAGGTGGGCAATTCTAGAACATCACTAAGCACTCCACAACACGTGAAAGGGGAAGGAATCTACACAGTCCTGGAGCCAATGAAGAAAATAACACTCTATTGCTTTTTCCCCAATACTTTTTTTTTTCTTTTCTTTTTTACACCCCCTGCAGAGGGGAAAAGGGGAGGGGAGGGGGAAAGGGAAGGGAAGCGGTGGAGTAAAATTGGCTGATAAGAAGAGAAAAGCATTTAAGCAGGATTAGGCTCAAGGTTGAAAAATAGGGAAAATTTTCTCTTCCTTCCACTCCCATTCTCTGCCTTCTCTTTTTCCCTGATTTTTCCTTTGTTCCTCCTCCCTCTCCTACACACAGACCACACAATCCAGCTCCACTACACATCACTGACACTGTCAGCTCCCATTACCTCCCCTTTTGCCCCAGTAACCCTTCTTCCGTTAGTTGGTGGGCATGATGGCTCTTCTTCCATACTCTCACTTCTCATTTTGATCTCCTTTATCCCAGGGACAGAGAAGCGGAACAGTACACAGTCAGAGGATAGTCTCACCTCAGTAAGAAGGCACTCATTTAAATCAGGCTAGCTAAAAAACAAAACTAGCAGATAAGCACGTTCATATAAATCTTCCCAGTGTCAATCAAAACAGGGCTGGGGTATAGTACCTTACGCCATCTATGAAATACAACAGATTAAGCCATTGCTTTGTTTTAAACATTTTGAGGTTTGATTGGGCATATATTTCACTTCTTTAGTAGTTACTAAAGTTACAAACTAAAGAAAGATTAAATGGATAGGTTCATCAAAATTCAGTATATAAACAAGGTAGGAGTACCTGTGCTATAATTTACAGAGTATTCAAGACATTAAAATGCTGACAATTCATTCAAATGACAAGGACTGTAACAAGATGTGAAAATGGCAAAACATCAATCAACTCTCATGCAAAGACTGCAACTGGATGAAGGAAAGCCATTCATTTAATCTCATTTAGCCATTTTTCTCCTCTCTGAAAGGAAACCACACATCTATACAATGCCCTCACAGAACACAACAGTTGGAAGAGAAAGAGGGAATTAACCAAAATAAGCCTCCCAGGGAGTCTTTGAAAAAGATAATTCATTCCCATTAAGCAGATCATACCTCAATTCAAATATTAAGAGCTTATATTTTCATCTAGAGATATTTTCTAAAATGCAGAGTATTTAAAAAGGATGACCAGATAGCGTTATTCCTTTTTTAGACCAAAAGTTGGAGACAGCCTTATTGATCTGACCAAGTGTTGACACAGACATCATTTCAAGGCTAGAAATAGAATCCATGTCTTATTTCACAATATGAGGTAACACACATGCACTAGTGACATTTTTCTTCTAACATCTCCACGGGGATAATAGATTTCTAAAAAAATATCTATATTAAAAGACCATTAAATTTGGAAATCAAACATTGAAAATTCAGGAGACAGGAGAACTGATGCTGCCGGTGCTCGATCCTCTTCTGTGTATGTTTTATGCTGTATTTATAATTTTAAATGAATCATGGCCTGCTATTTTTGGCCCCAAGTCATGACTGTATAAGACAAAAAGAATTTAATACATACCTACTCATAAGATGAAGCAGGTGTTCTTTTTAAAAAATGTCTCCGATAATATCATGAGAGAAAATATACGTAAAATACATTTAAAAGGTCACTTGAAAGCCTCCATCACCACCCTCAGACACTCACAGAGAAGAATGTAAGCTGCTAGGAATCAGTGCTACCAGGACCGCAGGACTGAATCTGAAAGTCTCAGACATTGAACAGTTTCGGCATGCAGTTTAAAGTGTTAAAATTCAGGTTGCACCGAATTTAAATTCTGTCATTTCCTAACTTCAGAGAACTTGATTTCCCAATCTCACTTTTTTAAACATTTCCTACTGCCATAACTTTTTAAAATGTTTAAAAAGCATTTAGACACCATGTCATATTTGATAAATTCATTTACAAAAGCCTATAGAAGGTTAAATGAGCTGGAGACATGAGTTTGTTCAGTGTGCCTCCATAAATTAGCAAAAATCATATTTAGGATTTCAAAACCATATGGAATTTGATCCAAAATACAATATCAAAGAGATGGTCTCTTGCAGAAGGCCAGGTATTCTTCCCCACTGGCAATATATGCTGCAGGCTAGATCTTTTGTATACACATGTACACACACCAGCTATTCTGTGAGTGGAACCTTCATTTTTCCTACAGATTGGCATTTGCAGTCCTAGGCAAATCTTTGACCTCTGGCACACACTCCCTCCCTCCCAGCTGCCTGGGGGTACCGATGGAAGCTTCTGAGTGACAGTGGAACAGTGCATTGTACCTGATAACCCCTGCTGCTGATAATAATTCTTTCTATGGCAGCTGCATAAGTAAGTGCAGCTTAGAAACAGTAGTAGCTCTGCTTGTGGAGCACCGAGGGCACATACTCATTCGGGGCAGGGGGGGTTCTTACACTGGGTAATCATATCCTCCCCCCCCCCCATTCCACAGGCTGCTCTCATCTGTTTACCCAGTATGAAAAGTATTTTCATACTTTTATTTCTTGTAGGCTGGATCAACGGCAAAAAATTCTGAAGGGCTCTGAACGATGCAGTGCTTATTTGCAAAAAGAGCTACCATGAGACACCTGCCACAAAAATTAAACAGGCTCTGCATTATGACATTAGCATATATAACAAAGAACTGAAAGTAATGTTTAGATGGGCTCTTGGAGCATTCATAACTGAATGCAGCTCCAAGCCTCTCCCACTGAAATTCTTATGCATTTTTGACCATGCCCAGAATCTTGCCTCAAAGCTGTTACTGTGAAGAGGCTGCACAGCAGGATTGAGTATCAGTCATAGTTGGACACTCCTTTTTAGTATCTATATTGTTTACCTATCACTAGCATTGATCAAGCCTGGAAAGCACAAGATGAAACTCTTGTATAGAAATATCTCATGGTTTCAGGTGGCTTGTATTTGAATATTATTTTCCCCATTTCTATTGTTCTAATGCTTGAAAGAATAATATTTATAGGAAAATTCTATGGTAGAAATAAAATTTGATGTTATTTTAGACTCCTTCATTCTAGCAAAAATGTTGTAGGGGTCTTTTTTGGCTTTGCTTTTCAAAACCAGACACAGTTTGCACTCTTTATAAGAGTTTCTCGCCATTTTTACAGGGCAAGGTACAAATAATGTGTTCTTCGCCTGTTATCCGTGTCTTTACATGGCTTAAAGTTTCATACACTCTTGCAAAAGTGATGATGTTAAATGAAAGCAATATCTCTCCAGCCAGTTTCTCCTGAAGACTTCCTGCAACTGCTAAGAAAATGTTGCATCTTATCAGCTGCAGTGTGTCCAGGCAGCATAAGGAAGATGAAGTAGAAGGAATTTCAAAATGATGAAAAAAGGCAAAAAAATGTTCACATTGCTGTGGAAACACGAACTCAATAGCTAGATGCTAAGAGGACTTTCATGGGACTATGTTTGTGTACTAAGATAAACTTGTCTCTAAGGTAAAATAGAACAGTCTATGCAGTAGCAAGTCTAGTTTGATTGATGAGCGTTCACACAATAGCTTACATCTTTTCACATAAGGAGAGCAACCATACACTTTCAGCATAAATAGGCAGAACAAGAGAGTTCAGTGTATGTACTGGTGTCTCGTGTCTGTTGCCCAGAGCTGCATCTCCGATAACAAAATGACAGAATCATAGAATCGTTTAGGTTGGAAAAGACCTTTAAGATCACCAAGTCCAACCGTTAACCTAATGCTGCCAAGTCCACCACTAAACCCTGTCCCTAAGCACCACATCTACATGTCTTTTAAATACCTCCAGGGGTAGGGACTCAACCACTCCCACCCAACTTGGTGTCGTCTGCAAACTTACTGAGGGTGCGCTCAATCCCCTCATCCAGATCATTGAGAAAGATATTAAACAGAACTGGCCCCAATACTGAGCCCTGGGGAACACCACTTGTGACTGGCTGCCAGCTGGATTTAACCCTGTTCACCACAATTCTTTGGGCCTGGCCATCCAGCCAGTTTTTTACCCAGCAAAGAGTATGCCCTTCCAAGCTGTGAGCAGCCAGTTTCTCCAGGAGAAAGCTGTGGGAAACGGTGTCAAAGGCTTTAGTAAAGTCCAGGTAGACAACATCCACAGCCTTTCCCTCATCCCCTAAGCCGGTCACCTTGTCATAGGAGGAGATCAGGTTAGTCAAGCAGGACCTGCCTTTCATAAACCCATGCTGACTGGCCTGATCCCCTGGTTGTCCTGTACACGCCGCATGATGGCTGCTCCAAAACTGCCCCTAGCACAGAGATCAGGCTGACAGGCCTGTAGTTCCCCGGATCCTCCTTCCAGCCCTTCTTGTAGATGGGCATCATGTTTGCTAACCTCCAGTCAGCTGGGACCTCCCTGGTTAGCCAGGACTGCTGATAAAGGATTGAAAGTGGCTTGGTGAGCACTTCTGCCAGCTCCCTCAGTACCCTTGGGTGGATCCCATCTGGCCCCATAGACTCATGTGTGTCTAAGCGGTGTAGCAGGTTGCTGACCATTTCCCCTTGGATTATGGGGGCTTCATTCTGCTCCCCATCCCTGTCTTCCAGCTCATGGGGCTGGGTACCCAAAGAACTCTACATACAATGAGTGTTCATAAAAATCCTAAAGGGTAGTTTATAAAATGCAACAGATACTAGTGTTCTGTCATTCCTTTTACTACTGCTAATGAAGGTTTTATTTCTGCTAGACTACCAGTTACAAAGTTGTTCTGGGTACTGAGAGGGAGGGAGGGAGGGAGGGAGGGAGGGAGGAGAAAAAGTTGCAATTCTGTTTTCAGTTTGTGTTTGGATTTAGAAAGGGACCTGGAAACCTGCATATAAGAAGGGACATGCCTTGCTTAGAGGGAACTATGAGGCAAAAGCAAGCTATGCAACACTTTTTTATCTCATGAACAAAGATAGGAGAGGAATATGTTGTAATGGAGGAAAGATATCTATGTTTGGTTTCCTAGGTGATTAAAGAGTGGAAAACCCTAAAAAAAGAGAGCAAGAGAAACAGATAGCAGTAAAAGACATACAGAATGTGAAAAGGAGCTAAAAATCTGCAGAAGTCAGCACTCTATCCGTAAATATCCTGAACATATATGTGGATTAAAATGTTCTAAAGGTAGTTGGGGGTGGAAAGGACTATTTTCCTGTTCACTTAATTATATTTCTCAAAATAAAACAGACTGCACTGTGCAGATAGACAGAGAAAGAGGTCTTAAATTCTAATACTAATGCTATGTGGCATGATTTCTGGGTGACTGGGGACATTCACTCATTTTTTCTAATTGTGTGTCCATATATACAACACAAATAGCATAAATGCTGTCAATCTCAGACATGTCATGATGAATATTTAATGCCTACACATTTCTTTGTACATCTTCAATATTGTATTTGTATTAAACTGAATTAATTAATCAAGCTGAAAATGACCAAACCTTTTGTAACATAATTCTAAAGCAAAATGTTCTTAAACTGAACCCATGGAAGCCCATGTGAACTATGAAGTCATATTGAGACAAAGAACCAAATTATTAACAGAATATTGCTTATTTTTGGTTGGTGGTTAAAACAATTTTAATGCAATATTAAAACTGTAGCTATTAGGAAGCTGTACTTCAAGTTTTGAAGTATTGTTACGCAGTGGCCTACATTTTAAGCTATTCCAGGACACTAAACACTCTCTAAAACACCTATTCTATGACAGTTTATACTTGAGTTGTTTATTTTTAAAGGTCTACAACAGTTAACAACAGAAAGATTACATTAAGACCAAAAATCCAGAATGACAGTGAAAAGCATATGGGACTTCAAATTAATGCCCAAAATCAAAGTGTCATATGTATAAGGTGTGGTAATTTAATGTAGAAGGTAGCAAGATTCTGAGCTGTTCCAGCCATTGCCTCTTTTTATAATCCATCCACACAGAAGATCACACAATCTGAAAGCTATAGCACGAGGGCAAAATTGTAGCATCATGACCGCCTGCCTCACCATCTCATCTCTGGACCTGATGCCCATAGGGATAATTTTCGACCATTAATTTCTGTGAACTTAAATTATGTCCTGACAAGTCTGAACTGTACAGAAGGTCTACCTGCCAATTTGAGCTAACTCTTGAACAATATCTGCGAACTGTGGGTTTCTGCTGTCATCTCCCTCATTTGCATGCTCTTTTTTCTTTCTACTTTATTCCCTGCCTTTTCCTTCTTTTCTTTTTTAATCTTAATATAAGAAGAAGCTGGCCCCACATCCCTAAACTCTCTGAATTTATAAGCTGAACACCCTCAACAGTGTATACATCAGCATACCACTCCAAATCCTAGAAGGGAGGATAAGACTGTGTACAGCAGCCATCTTTTTAACACAACAAGGTTCCTCAAAGCTACCAGCAGAGCTGCTTTTACAAGTGTCTGCATCCAAGTAAAGAGGACCAGACTCCAACAGCAGGAACAACTCTAGATTTATCTCTATTAAAATGTCACCTTTCCCAAATATTTGTTTTCTATACTCAAATATCTCTTTAAAAACTGCCAAACAGGCTTATCTTCCTTTTAAAACAAAACAAAACAAAACAAAAAAACCCAAAAAAACACCAAACCAGAAAAATAGAAACAAAGAGATTCTTCTAGGTTCTCTACAGAGAAAGGGAAATAGAAATACAGTAAATATAAAAATGCTAATATTTTGCCTTTCACATACCTTAATTAGTTTGTTTTCCTGTACAAAAGCCAGTTAGAAGTGGCTGTGGCCATGCAATTAAGGTGGCTGAGACATCTTTACCTGGAAGTCACTCACGTTTAACTGTTGACTGTTGCATACTGTGAGAACAACATTGACTCTTTGGGACTATCTGTTCATGTACAATTACGATAACTGACAACTGTTCGCATGAACAGTTCTCACTATAAAAAACAGTAATGCCCAAAAGCACACCTCCACATCACTGCAATTTTTACCATCCCCTCAGGATCACGTGGAGTTTTCCTTCCTCTTTATGTCTGAGTGCTTCCTACAGCATCCTTTCATATACAACTCAGTTTTTCAGCCCTTCTCTCTCTTTTCCGATACATCTTAACAACTTCGATGTCCGTCAAAATCTCTTCCTTAATAGCACAAAGCCAATTGTAGCTCCTGAGTGTACACCGTGGAGTACAGACTGTGATTATGGTCTGAGCACACTGCTGACCGCAAGTTAAAATACCACTTTTGTGTGGCTGTGTTTGACCTAGAAGAGGGAAATCCAGTTCAGAAGACAGAGGTGTAGGGAGTATAGTTATCTGGATGGCAAATGAAGAAGGTAAGAGGAAAAGCTAAGAGCAACATGGGAACAGGACAACAAGGGAACTCAAGCTTAGAGCTCTAGAGAGGATGAAGAGAACCATTATCTGTCTGCGTTGCAAGTATGCATGAAAGACATATAGGGAAACACAGGAAAACAGCATAAAGCCCAAAAGGAAAAAGTATTAGCTTTCCGTCTGTAAACATACACAAAGAATAATGTTATACAAGAAAACCACTGGAGCTCTGGAGAGCTTCCACATCAAAACCACACATATAACACAAAGATTTTTGTCCCACTTATTTTCAGAAATAACGCTCTAATTTCAGCATTTTCCAATTTCAAAATCACAAAAGCCATGCAAAGCAGAATGAAAAATCAAAAAATGTGAGTTTAAAAACTCTCCAGTACACGCAGTAGTTAAAAACTAATTAAAAAGATTTAATCTTTTTAATTTAATTTTTTTTATTTTTTTAAATTTAAATCATCTTAATTTATATTCCTGCTCTCTATTGAGCAAAACTCCCACTGTTAAGCCACTTTAACTGCTTCAAATATGATGGGTACTCAAATTTGTTAAAATTTTATGCCTACATTCCTAAATATAGTTTTAACTACCTGTTCACCCACATGTTATTGCAATACTTTCTCACTTATTCAAAATTAACAAAGACGACAGAAAGTGTTTTTGGAGTAAGAAAGCAACATTTTTCCCCTCCTGTAAAATAATACCAGATTTCATCTGGTGTCAATAATTCTGACAATAATGCTGACATATACAGGGTGGCTACCAATAGGCAAAAGGATACTAAAACTAGTACCTTCTATTATTCAAGATTGACTGGTTTGTATAGTTTAGCTGGAAATTTTCCTTAATTAATATACCATTATTTGATATCAATTAGCCCTACCTGGATCAAGATTTTCTGGGAAAACTGTAGAGAAACTTTGCCTTTGAAGTCACTCTTAAGAAAGCAGCATATCCTTAACAGGATGCTACAAGCTTATAACTCATTTTTGTCAAGGTTAAAATTACTTTCTTCGTTTTTAATCTTACGTCACTACTTTAGCATCAGAATCCTCTATGTTCTTTCGCACGATTTTATTGATGTTTATGCATATACTTAAACATGTGGAACATCCCAAATACAAGTGTGTATCCTAGTCAGCCTAATCAAAACTCTTAATTTATTCGAAGTGATATTTTTAAAGTCTTTAACATTTTATCCAGATAACCCTCTTTTCACTTCCACTTTTTAGCTGTGCAGTTGTACCTTGGAGCTGCAAAGATGGGAACTAATCGCAGGTCTCTTGAGAGGTCTAGCTTGGGAGAACTTACTACCCTTTGACTTCTCATTTCTCGGGTCTTCCAGGTAGCTATAAGAGCTTGTAAAGGCATAAGGAAACTGAAATCTATGTAGCAAGAGAAATTGGTGCCAGCTGAGGAATTTTTACTTATTTCCACATATTGCTGCTAATAGAAGGGATAGCAGCGCTACCATGGGTAACCCTGAAGGAAGAGAAATAACAAAAAGGCTAAACAAAAATAACTGAGCTTGTTATATGAAACAGTATTCTCCTTGCACAATGCTGGACCTTTTTAATGGCTCAACAGGATGATAACCAGTTTGTGTTGGCTATTTCTGATATGTACCAGTGCAGAAGCAGTCCTTCAGAGGAGAGCTTGAGCAGACTGGGCAAAAGAAACATCATAAGTCATGAAACTACTACTCACTAATTCTGCAGAAAGTCAGAAACCATCCCTTTTCTTTTCCAGTATTAAAAGAGATTAATTTATTGTGACCACTTAACATACCTTAATGAAGTAGGTGCCATAATGTTCACTTGTGTAATTATCTCCAAATTATTTTCCCCAATAATAAAAATATGCCTTATACTTAAGGTTTTCACATGACATTTAGGCTTATTAGTTCAAATAAGGACTGAGACTTTAGAAGTATGTAAGTTTATAAAAATTCCTTTGACAGAGGAGCAGATGATACTGCTGTGATATCAGATACACAATAAGATGCTTGCAGTGATGTCTGTATAAAAGATAATTCACTATTTTCTTGGACTTACATGGTTTGATAGACTAAAACACTGATCTATTCTGGTCTTCAACATTTTATTCGTATTAAACTTCTTAAAAATATGTAAGCATTCAAAGTACTTTAGGAGACTTAGCTGAGATAGATACAAAGTACACTGCCGTTTCATTTCACTTTCTAGTTCTGCACACTAGCATTGAGTTCTGCAATATTTTTATCATTTTTCTGTTGACTGGCAGTTGGAAACACCCACTTCATTCTTAGAAGCTTCACTCACTGAACCATTTTCAATTGTGTTGAAGGAAAGTGTAGTGCAAGTGCATAGATGAAAAATCATATCTGACTACTGTGTGACTCTCTTTTCTTTTTTCCTATTCTTTTTTCCCCCTTTTTTTTTTTTTAAAATCCATTCCCTGAACTTCTCTCAGACTGTTTTTTTAAGGAAAATGTGCAAGCTGTATCCTTCTAGTAATAATTTTGCAACATGCACTGTAGTTTCACTTTTGTTTTCTTTCCTTATACCAGTTTTTTAGGGTGCCAAGCTACATGCAACAGCTTCCATACAACTTTCATTGTCTAAAGTCACACTTAACAGTAAGCTACAAATGAAGTGGTCATGTGCAACAGTTTTTTTCTTTTTCAGTAGCAAACACAACATATTGCAAAGCCGCAGAACACACTAATCTTATGATTATTTATATTACATCCTTGTGCATATCTGACTAAGAATATTGAAAAAGACTCCTCCAGGAAGCAATTCAGAGCATAAGCCTGACTTACGTGCTCTGTACTTTCCTCAGGAGAAGCTTCTCTATATTAGGTGACTACAGATAGTAGACTTAGGCCTTAGTCATAGACCTAAAGAAGGGTAAAATGGATATTTCCCCCAAATAATGAGGTCCTCAGAAATTTTTTCTAAGACTGGAGGGATTCTGTAGTGGGAATTGAAAATCACACAATAATGGAAATGACTATGTCAGAACATGGCGGGGGAAGAAAAAAAACTACACAAAGCTAAAACACCAAGAAGTAGATGCATCTTTGCATCTTATCGTCGTTCTCCAACATCATCTATAGAAGATGACACCAACTTACGTCTTGGTATATTTCCAAAGGTGGATCACGAAGTCTTTATGGTTTTCAACATATAAATTTATAAATGCTTACAGAAGAGGATGGAACTAATGTTCTCCCATTTTTACTGCTTTTAAGTGTGGATCTGACATGGAACTTTTCAGTTGCTAACCCATTCATCTTAGTATTTATTTTTAATTCTTTATAGGGCAAAGTTTTTTTTCCCCCCTTCTAATTGTGGGGATTTATATTTGAAATAAAACTTATGATTTAATCAGTGATGAAAACCAGCTGCAGACAAGATAAAGCGTGATAGTCTCATACAGAGCACAGATTGTACATAATACAACTAACAAACAGAGGAGCAGGGTGACATCATAACTGCCATTATTTCTAAAGCTGGGCTGCCTGACTGAATGGTGAACTAGAAATTATCCAAAATTAAAACAGGAACATTTGCAGAAAAGTAATTTCCAGTGACAATGAGGACAGAAGTTTAAATTAGAGAAAAAAATATTGTTCTTCATTTGGACAATATCAAGAAAGCTTCAGTTCTTCAATCAAGTCATTTCACACCCACACAGCCTTTTATAATCTTTTCAATGACCAAAAAAGAAGAGAAAAAAAGGCATGTATTTATCCTCAATAAAAAGGGTATTCTAAACTTACAAAATAGGAGAACCCTGTCATATAAGTATCATGTACTCAAGACTACCACACTGTGTTTCAAAGTATGTTTCTATTGTGTAAGCCATGTGTATGTGAAAGATATTCAGCACTAAAATTTGCAGCGTATCATATGAAATTTTCTGAGTGCATTCGCATTTTAGAAATAGACGTTTTGAGAACACTTAAATTATAAGTATTTTCTACACAGATGTAAAGTTGCCTCCTCTCTCCTGTGAAGGAAGCACAGATACTCCCATTGAAAGGGGCAACTTTTTAAGGTTATTTGAACACGTGTCCCTGCATGGTTTATCCTTGTCATGGTTTAACCCCAACTGGCAACTAAGCCCCACACAGCCGCTCGCTCAGTCCCCCTGCAGTGGCAAGGGGGAGAGAATTGGAAGACTAAAAGTGAGAAACCTCGTGGGTTGAGATAAAGACAGTTTAATAGGTAAAGCAAAAGCCGCACTCACAAGCAAAGCAAAATAAAGAATTCATTCACTACTTCCCATCACTCAGACGTATCCAGGAAAGCAGGGCTCCATCACACGTTACAGTTACTTGGGAAGACAAACACCATCACTCCAAATGTCCCCCATCCATCCCCCCGCTTCTTCTTCCCCTAGTTTATATACTGAGCGTGATGCCATATGGTATGGAATAGCCCTTTGGCCAGTTTAAGTCAGCCGTCCTGGCTGTGCTCCCTCCCAACTTCTCACTGGCAGGGCATGAGAAGCTGAAAACTCCTTGACTAGTGTAAGCACTACTTAGCAACAACTAAAACATCAGTATGTTGTCAACGTTATTCTCATACGAAATTCAAAACACAGCACTAGACCAGCTACTAGGAAAAAAGGGAAAAAAAAAAAATTAAGGTCTACCCCAGCAGAAACCAGGACAATCCTGCAGACTTTCTGTGCATCTGCTAGGTTACCACACCTCTGAAAAGTAATGAAGAAAAAAAAAAAAAAATCTTCAGACCTATTGAACACTCCACACTCATACAGCAGATGAACATAAATATTATTTACCAGCATTATTTACCTGTGATTCCCCTGACAATGGGCCAAGCAACCACCTGCTACTTCCAAATCCTTTAAAATACCCTAAATCCTTATAGTATATTTCATTTTTATTTTCTCTGAAAATACCACTATTGTGGTTTTAAAGACTAATGATCTGGTATTTCCTTAAAAGTTTTGCAGCTTCATTGGCTCGTTGAGATTTGTGTCCTCATTAAAAAGACGTGCATATACGAACACACATAAATCCTGTCTTCCTATACCCATTCCCAAATACACCTGCAGGTATGATAGCAGGTATTCAACAAGTAACTCCTACATTCAGCTAGAATCCAGTAGTCCTAAAATCAAGTCTACGGCATTAACCACAAGACCACCTTTCTCTTCAGCCTCTTGGCTAAGGGCATTTGCATGAATAAAATATTTTACATAGCCAGTTTGCCAAAGGTCAGCACACAAGTAGCAGTCTAGGGCGCAGAACAAAACGGAATAGTTCAGTTGGAAGGAACCTACAATGATCATGGGGTCCAACTGTATATAGTCACTGTCACAGCTAACAGATCATGAACGCTCTTTATCAAAACAACAATAATAGTATACATTTTAAATATTTATGTTTTCTCAGACCCTATTTAATACATGCGGAAAACCCAATCACTTTTCTTCATCTCTTAGTCAAAATTTTTTTCAGTTCAAATTCCTACAATACTAGGCTACCTTCCTGAACTAAAAACTGAAGAATGGACTCCTTGTCAGGAGATAATATTTGTAAAGAATTGAAAATGAATAACAAATAAAAAACAGATGATAAAACACTAGCAAAAAAAAGAAAGAGGGAATGTAAAATCACTTTTTCAAGTATTCACTTTTGTAAAACAAACCAGTTCACAGGAAAAGGAATGAGACAGTCTCCATTACAATTCACACATACCTTGGTTCATTAAACACAATTCTTTTTAATTACAATAAAAAAAGCAATTATTCCATTTAAATTTACCTGTGCAGGGAATTGACAAAGTTCACCACTGACATGTGGCAAGGAGACCTGAGAGGAGCCAGCTGGCTAAACCACAACTGTAATATTTTGTCTGACATGTACTTTTAGAAAAGAATCTCAGCCCTGCCTGAAATTGCTCTAGTGCATGATTTAGCAGAGTGTTGAGCAAGTGGCTGGAGCTCTGTACCAACAGCCTGAAGACCTCTGCCTGTGAATGCACATGGGATCATTTCTAGAAGACACAAAATGTTTGTATACAGTGAAGCAGGAGAAAGAGCTACACTCCCAGCACTTGTTTTCTTTCTCTTTGACTAAGCTGTTCCTAGCATGGGATGTGTCAGAAATGAAAAGAAAAACAATGTTCAAATTTTCACAAACTAGAAAGTCCTTCAAGTGCCTACAATGGACTTTTACTACTTAAGAAGAGAAAATCAGCTTTCTCTGTTTCTAAATAGCAGGAGGAGGTAGTCTTCCAGGTCCCAGTGAAATCTGGAGAGAAGTAATTCATCCTCTCTTCAACCATGGCTTTGTGATCAACCACTAAGAAGTGAGTGACCAGACTTCCCAACTCCTGCAGGGAATGTAGGCACTAGTCTTTTATCTCAACACTTTGTGCACAGGAAAAAAACAAAATCACACCCCAATTCCTTGCCGGGGGTGGGGGGAGGGAGTATCTCCCAGTTTGGACAAAAGAAGATACATGAACACTTTTGAATCCTGAGCTAAGGCTCAGAGTAGCAAGTAACAGTATAATGGAAAAAATAAAACTTCTGGGGGTAAAGGCTGAGGGACATTAAGCTTAACTGTTAAATTCAATGTGTAACTTCCCACACTCACAGCCCCAGTAATATTTTTGGACTTTTCTTGCCCCATTTGTGTATACATACCGAGCGGGGGGGGTGGAAAAAGCATTCTCTTTTCAGAAGTAAAAGCAAACAGGATCCTTCATCAATGGGGACTTAAGAAATTGACATTCATTTGTAAAATCAGTTAATTTTGTATATACAAGTGCTAAAACTGTAGTCTTGATCAGAGACACTCTCTTTGTACTGTACATAATGCATATATATACACACAAACAGCTGCAATAACATTTTGCAAATAAAGTGAGACAAATAAGCTAATACTTTTTTGAAAATAAGCTATTATACAGGAATAAATATCCACATTTGTGAGCAGTGAAATTTTGATCAATAACAAGACACTACAAAACCACATGCCCATAGTTATTAAGAAGATTGGGAAAAGACACACCACAGCATTAGCAAGGCCCATGCATTCTATTCTGCAGCAGAAGAGAGCATCCTTTGAGGCTGAATAACCACCATAGATTCTAAAGTACAGGGGGATTATTACAATTACCTAATTTAGGCTTTTTTTTTTTTTTTTTTTCCTGTTCCTAATTTAAGATCCTTTTGGATGACCCAACTGATGCTGTTAATTTTCTCCACTGAGGAACCAGACCTCAGAAGCAGACACTGGAGGTGGCTGGACCTTGGCATTCTGAACACGCCCTAAATCCTGGCTCTCTACTTGGAGCCACGGAGTAGCTCCTCCGTGGGTGCCTGTGGCATGGCTAGAAATGGCTGTCAGCACCTGCGGCTGCCCAGCTGCCCCAGCTGTACAGGCACACCTCCACTAAGCCCTGATCACTTGTCTGAAGACACTGGTGACTAACAAAGCAACACGTCTCCCCAAAGTCAGAGATACGTATGCACATTCACTCACAAAAAGTTTTAAGTAGACTGCGCACTCCTTGGCCATTATCGTGGATATGCAGTCCTAGGCTTCTAATAATGCCTAAGACAACAGCAATTATTTTATTATTTTCCTAAAAAATGGTGTAGAAAACCAGCCCGTCACGTGCATGCTCTAATTTTCATTACTGTACAACTCTACTCATACAGTCTTAGAATTCTAAAATTGAAGATATAAATATTCCACAGTAATAATGACCATAATAATTACGAACACTCTGCTGAGAAAAAACTACCTTGTATATCGTCCCATGTTTTTGGGAACTTCCTTCTGTGTTTCTCCATGTTTCAGTATTTCCACAACAAAGTGCACTGTGTGCCTTCACAAAATGCTCTGCAGGGAAGACTTCAGTCACATACAGAAGATACATGCAAAATTCAGAAACTGAGACAGAAACAGTTTTTTTTATTTTGACAGTCTGATCAGAGATTCATATTAGGTATCAACATAAGAGCTTTATTTGGTCCTTATGTGAACTTTACTACCAATGCAACTATTTCTATGCTCATTAAAAAATGGTAGCTGAAATTAAATGGCAATTCAGAAGATCCCTGACCTTGAAATAAACAATCCTGATGCTCCTATAAACTCATTACTTTTTTTCCTCTTCTTGCTTTTTTTTTTCCTGGGTTTCTGAAATATCAAGACAGCATATTTGATGTGAAGTTAATACTGGCTGTTTTCCAGAACAATTGGTAAAAAATAACGATTTCTGTACGCATAGGTCTAAAACATGTTTCCTTTAAATTGCCCCTTACGCAACCTCCGACTGTCAGAGCAAAACTGTAAAATCAGCATTCTTGAAAAAGGTATTGGTAACTGCATTCCAGTGCAGTTAAACTCTAAATTAAAAGGCAACAAAATTTACCAAAGAAATGTAACAAACAAATACGAAAAATAAATAAATGCAACAAATTAAGTACTGCTACATTCCTCCTCTGTTTTTCTAAGTAACAAATATTTTACTACTATGTGTTATGCTTCAGCCCTGAGTATATGCAGTATATTTCTCAAAGAGAGAGACACAATTATTTCATTGACACCATACTATGAAAACTGACTCCTACAGGAACTATCTTGCAAGGGAAATGCCCAAATATGGCTTAGTGGAATCTTAATAGCCGGAATATAAAATATCACTGATTACCTGATAGAACCAGCAGCTGCCAGTCAAAGGGAAACAAATCACAAGTAACAACCCATATACTCTTAAACTGTACATAATGAACATATACTAAAACACTCAAACTGTATTTTCATAGTCTATACTAGACTTATAAACCAAATTTTCTGTATTTAATTTGTTTCAGAATGATTATTTGTCGAGAACTGATAAAGGGAGTTATGTTTCATTGTAAATAACCCTTATTTATTCCAAGCAGAAGCTGACTACAAAGAAGCCAAATCATTTTTTCAGCCCCCCCCCATGAGAAAAATTCATGTTTTTACTACCAGTAGAATACTTATCATGGTTAATGTTGGTTTACTGTGTTATTTATGTATGTCTGAAGAACTGTAGGCCAGAAAAATGGATGTACACCAAATATAGGTTAGCCAAGAAAGGAATGACTGAGGCAGTGTAAGGCACGATTTAAGGTACTTGAAGTATTAACACTGAATGGCAACAAGCAACTCTAATAGACTGAGTTTTCAGTGGATGCAGCTAGCATAGAACAGGAAATAAACTAGCATTTATAGCCCCGTTGAGGTCAGTAACAAGCTTTCCTCTACCCACAAAGGATTTTTTTCTGCATTATTTTTTTCTCTGTTATTTTTATATCAGATCAAAAAGAATATTGTATGGATACACATGTCACATTAATGCATCTAGTCCATTTTTGCATTATATACGCACATGATAAACTTATAGAGTGACCTGAGAAGTCATCTAGAAAACTTTCAGAGTCAGCATATCACTGATGATCTCTCTGGTTTGTACACCCTTCTATCTATCTGCTTATAAATATTTCTTTCACGAGATCTGTCTTGTTTATACAGAAAGTTGCAGTGCCACAAGTATTCTCTATATCCACATATAAAACTGTAAAATGAATAGTGTTTTAAACTCACAACTTCATGGTATTTTAATCAAAAGCTACACAGACAAATAGTTTTCCAATGAGGTAATGCTTTTTATGTGTATCTGAAAATGTCATTCATAAGTAATGGCTATATTAATGGCTTATTCTTTGTAAGTAATGACTATATTTTAATTTTCATGCATACACGCAACAGCTAATAAATAAGGAAAAAAAAACTTATATGCACAATATTATTCTAGTAGCAACATCCCAATCTAAACAGTTGCATTTAATCTCCAAGTCTTACTTTAGCATCTTGAAGACTATGCCTACGGTAAATGGGGAAGATTAGATAATGACTAGATCTTGAATAGAAAATTGTCACTTCTCTGGGCTTTCTGAACACTGCTACTGAAAAAGACACACAAATTCTCTTTTGCTTTTCTTTTGCCTCTTGCAGGAACCCATGGATGGTCAAGATTTCTTATTTGGGTGGAAGGCAAGAAACCTAACAGTATGGGTTATCAACACAGAATCATAGAACATCTCAAGTTGGAAGGGATCCATAAGGATCAAGTCCAACTCCCTGGCTCCTCACAGGACTACCTAAAACTAAATCATATGACTAAGACTTCATCCAGATGCTCCTTGAACTCTGATAGGGTTGGTGCCGTGACCACTTCCCTGGAGAGCCTGTTCCAGGGACCAACCACCCTCCTCCCAGTGAAGAACCTTTTCCTAATGTCCAATCTGAACTTCCCCTGATGCAGCTTCATTCCATTTCCTTGTGTCCTATCGCTGGTCACTGGAGAGAGGAGATTGGCACCTTCCCCTCTGCTGCCCCCCTTGAGGAAACTGTAGACTGCAATGAGGTCACCCCTCAGCCTTCTCTTCTCCAAGCTAAACAAACCAAGTGACCTCAGCTGCTCCTCCCAAGTCTTGCCCTTGAGACCTTTCACCATCTTGGTTGCCCTCCTCTGGACACATTCTAATAAACATAAATGAAAAACATAGATAAGTGGTCCTTCAAGTTGCTAGAGGGACTAAAAATAAGTGGTGCTTAATAGGAATAAACAAATGGATTGAAGTAACAGCCATAGACAGAGAAGTAGATATGAAGAAAAACTGGAGATATTGATCTGGATTCTGATATTTAGATCATATTTTGACATACAGCATGCTGGTGACCAGGAATTGTTGCATCTGACTATTTTTCATTCAAACAGAGCTTAATGACAGCATGAGTACACTCATAAGAAGAAAGGCTCATGACACTCACAAGGAAGAGGGGCTGCAGGGAAAATGATGCTTCCTCTTTCAGTCTTTTGATCTTGACTAAGCTGAACATGGTATCAGCACCATTGTTTTGTCCCTCAATCATGACACGGCAATGTCATCACCTTCCTATGTGACATAAATAGTAGTATTTATCTTATTTTGTGAAATAAATATTTACCTCAATTTTACAAACAATGAATTTATTTGCAGTTTTAATATAGTCTGAAAGTTATAAAAAATACTAACACACATTTATAAAAGGAGTAATGAGATGCAAGGATTTTTTTTTTCCAGTAGGTCCTGGTTACGTTGCAAATCATAGAAGAGCTCAAAAGGTTTATCATCAGACCATAAACATTGATGTTCTTTGCATAACACAATTGCGAATCGGTATTTTTTTAAAAATACAAATTCGGATATTATAATGAATATATTCTTTTATAATCATTTTCTGTTTCACATGCCAACTCCAAAAGACACATCAGTACTGATGTGACGCCATATTGATTCTAATCTGAGTTTGGCTTCAGGCTTTATATCATATTTTCAGAATTCATTATAAATAATGATTGGTTTGAGTGTGCATTACTTGTGCTTTATGATAGCTAGAGTTAATGGGACTTGGAGCTATTTTAGTTCTTATTATCTTGCTTATCCTGGAGGTTTCAGTCCTCAGGCAATCAAGATAAAGAGGTATTTTGGTCCTCAGAGGGCATTGTTCCTGTAAAAAGGAAGCTATCAATGATGATGATATTGCAAACATGCACAAAGCACCTATCACCATAATGTCTGTGCCTATTTTTCGAAACTTAACAGTAAATGCAAAAAACATGTTTTCAGATTTGAAGACTGATTACTAGTTTTCCTCCTTCACTTTTGTCATTACACTTGGATAATTACCATCAGTATTCCATAGGAGCACAAACAGTCAAACGGACCACAAATGGAGACACACTTGTCGAGCCTTTCCCTGGGGGCTTTTACTGAGCTGTTGAACAATAGCCAGTGTAGAAAGAAGAGCTTGGATAAAAAAAGATGCTTGCCATTTTCTCCTGCTAGCAGTCAGAAGACTAGTAACTCTGCTATGCATTTACACTAAACTTCAGACTAATCTACATGTTTAAGCCACAGAGATACTGTTGTACAGATTGCTACTGCCAGAGAAAAGTATCAGCAACTGTGGAACAATCCACATTTCAGAAGTGCAATTTTTTTGACTAGGTGACAGTAAAACAGACCAATAAATCTGTTCTTACAATAGCTGTTGCCCTCAAGTTTCTTCGCCACAGTGACAAGTTTCTTGTACAATATAAAACTTTGCCAGCCTTTTCAAATATTTCTCCTTGGAAAGTAACACAGCTTCTATTTTATCTAAGGTTAATTTAAAATGGGAAAAATACCATGAATGACAAATATCTGGAAGCCACTTGGGCATGGATAAATCCAACCAATCAGTTATATCTTTGGAAGTGCTGAATAACTCCTAAAGAAGCCTGTCTACCTAAAGAAAGACCCAGGACAATAGAAAAATCTATTTAGATTTCACTCACTTAGAAAATCTAATTTAATACTTGTACTTAGGTGCACTGAAAGTGGGTCAGGTAGGTAATAGATGTGAAGGAAGCACTGAAGGCAACTACTCATAACACGAACAAAAATTTATTATTCCTTGAACTCTTTCAGTAGTTTCGTAGAAGGTTTGAGTGAGCTTTGAACAGGAGGGACAAGAAGAACAAACTTTGCATGTTTCACACTAGATGGCTCTTCTACCTCTTGTGATCTTTCCCAAAGGAATAAGCAGAATTATCTTACCAGGGTTCCTATGGCTTCTATCACAGTGCCACAGAGTTTTCTAATCACAGGTACAAAGACCTTTTAAACCTAGGTTGCCTGATCTCGATTATAAGCATGCACTGTTTTTCCACATTTGAAATCTATGAAATTTGTAGCCTGTGAAACTGAAAAGGGGATGCTGCTGAGTTTAAAATAGCAGCTACTGAAATTTCATAAGGATTTTTTTTTTCTACAAAGGTAGACTAAGGAAAAAAGAGTGGTATTAAAAAGCAGATCAAGGAACATTTGAGCATGCTTTGTACTGACAGTAGAGTTTCATAAGGAAGCCACAGTTTGGTAAATGTACACACACATATATATATCTGTGCATATGTATATATAGATCATATAGACTATAAAACTATAAACACACAGTCTACACACTTCAGTTCATCCAATTTTATAAAATAGAGATTTTTCAAAAGAAAGTTAAAAGAATAAAGACCTCATATTTAGTTAATGATTTATAAATATTATATTCCTGTACATAATGAAACAAAATATACAAATTGGCTCACCATTCAGGCTCACAGGGGTTATCTACAGAATAATAGTCACGTATTTTCATTTTTTAAATACCCTTAAGCTAAACACCAAGATACTACGTAAAATAAACAGCAAGTAAACAAAACACTTTTTTCCCCCTCAAACTGCAATACTTCAAAATATTTCAGGGCTACAGAAACAGTCCTCAAACTGCTACAAAGTTTATTAACAAACCAATTTTGTTGTCCTTATTCAGGTAAAATTTCTGGTAGTTTAATATATACAGCCATCACACCAAGTAGTTAAACAAAGTGGTATTAAAATGATCCAAAAGAAGAATCTTGAAAAATGGGTAGTAAAGTACTCAGGGTATAAAACAATCAAGTTGAACGCTCTGATAGGGGAAAAAAAATGTAGGAAAAAAAAATCATTCCAAAGAGTAATATTTTAAAGAAAATAAGGCATAACGTGTTTAAACAGGCTGGAAAAGAATTGAAGACAGTACACACAAATAATAGAAATCGTCTATTATTAACCAGCCATCTATATATCCATGCACCTGAGTAAAATACATCCCATGTGAACTGAAAGTGATCAAGCAAATTATTACCGAAGAAAATGCAAACCTGGTAGTGATGGTGCTCTCCGCTTTTTCCTCTGAGAGCTACAGAAGAAACTTTCATTTACTGGTTCTCAGTCATGTCAGTTCAGTACACACCCCCTCACCATAGCACCTGTCTTCCCTCTTGACTGAAACCATTGCTGATATTATAGCCCTCTGAGGTATCTGGAAGATGTTGCCATACATTACAACAAAACAAAACACTCCTAATTAATTTTCAAATCTTATTTTCCAAGACACAAAAATTGCCTCTGATGGGTACATTTACTCTTGATCAAAGGAGCATTTTCAAGTACCATGTTTAGTTACTAGAGGCTATGGAAACTGAAAAATGAGAGTTGTAAATATTCACTAAAATGTAATCATTTCCCTTCTTTGAGATTTTAACTCTCTTCTGACCCTTTCCACTGTTTAAAAGCCTTAATCAATTCTTTGGATCTGATCGTGCTGGGCAGTGTAAAAATAGTATTAAATGTTCTGTGACATGTCTGCCCGTGAGTGAACGCTGGTTTCAACTAGTGTGCCCACAGGTGCTCCTATGAAGTTTCAACAGAGAAATCCAATTGCATGAGCTCCTCTGATATGGATATTTGCGTAGTTAACATTACGGACACAGTTTGTGTAACACAGTACTGAACCTGCTCTTCTAAGCTATTTCCAAATGAATAATTTCTTTTCGGTGTTTTAAGATTAACAGCAGCATCTGTAACATAACATCACCTTACACGGACATCCCAGGAAATTGGGGAAAACTTATGACTATTACATTTCTCACAAACACTTTATCTGCCTTTCCAATTACTGTGTTGTTTTCACAATATTGGCACCACTGCTTCTTCTATCTAGGTTAAATATCATAGAATAGGGAGGAGATATTAATGAGAACAACAACAATGAAAGTGAAATAATTTGCCATGTTTTAGAGCTGCATTATAATGTGTAATAGACTTTTTAATAACATGAAATGAGACGGATTTATAAATCTCTAGAATGACATCTGAAAAGGACTTAGATAGGCTGGTAAAAAACAAATGGCAACTAATGTATCTTTCACGTTGGCTGTGGCAGTGATTTACTATGTTGTCTGCAATGCTAAATATACATCATAAATCCCTCCAACAGAAGCCTTATTATATTCATCCATCTCTTCCCTATGAGCCAACAATTTCTTCTTTCATAAGCTTTATTGTATAAAAAGGAACTCATTATATAAAATAAAATGCAGGCTAAAGCCAGTGATCTTACATTAACCTAATGAGGACTTTATCTAAAGAACGCATACTGGAGATACCCTGTGGTTGTGTTATTGTTAAAGACTATTTATCGAGCGACAGTGGGCAAGCTCTTTTTGTGGAAGATAAAATGATACAGAGCTCTTTGTAAACCTACATCAACTGATCAGTTTTCTGCTTCAGTATAAGCTATTGTATACACTCTATTACATAACACAAATTGGAAAGACAAACCTCAACAGTTTGTAAAGGAGCGTGACTACAAGGAGGGATCATTTACTGACTGAGACAATATGAAGTAATTAGAAGAGAAAAGTAAATGGAACCTTAATGGACAATTAATATCAGTGTGAAAAGGGTGTCCTTTCAGTCGGTTGACAACGAAAATTCAGACATTCAGACCACTGAAGTCCACAGTTGGTGTTTTTGAAGCACCCCGTCTTATATTTCATCTTCCTCCTCATTCTTATTTTTCCTACCCACTTCTGCAACAATGAAAAGTACTAATGGTTCTGAATGGGTCTAACCCATGCTCGCTCTTTACTTTCCTAGCTAACTCCTTTCTGCATGTTGCCTGTTGTTTCTCTCTATGTTACATTCCCTGAATCATGAAGACTAGAGACTGATACTAAATATCAAAAAGAAGGAATACAGCAATCAGTAGATCCCAAATTTCTGTCTTCCATGGCATAAATACATACTCAAATTCTATGTGCACAATTGGAATTTTTAATATAGGTGATTGATTCTGATTCATGGGAGCAAAATTACGCATATTGGCATCACACGTATCAATCACGTATATAAGGAAAATAGGAGACAAAAATTATATCTGTCTATATTATAGAGCAGTATTATGGAAAAAGTCTTGGTAAGCTTCTCCCCTTAAGCCTGCACTGCTTATATAACATACTTCGTGCAGACTTTTTTCCCCAAAGACAGACTTCTTTCTCCTTGTATTGCTACAAAACTGCCACTGAAAGGCATGTAAAAGGCTTCAAGTACTACAATATCCAACTTCCAGTTGCTGTTCAATCTGACCTTCCCACTATTCTGCCAAAAAAATTATTTCAAGCACTTCTCAAAATCTTTAGCTTTATAATAGACACGATATCATTTTATTTGGCAATTACTTCACCTGTGCGTCTATCCGTCTCCTTGCTATATTTCAAATAAATTACAAAACAAAGCTAAAAACATAACACAACTGTGCAATCTGCTGTGCCACAAACTACCAATACTCTCAAAAGAGAGGTGGGGTGCAAAATTGCTGCTTTTACTATTGTAGTTATATGTTCAAGGCACCAATGCCCCCCAAAGGACTTAATAAGAACAGCAAACTTTATTATACTTAAATGAACTTTAAAAAGGAGAAAAGAAAGCATCTCATCTCCCAGAAAGAGAAAGATAAGATTGGAAATAAGAAATGGAATCATTTGCTTAAATACAAAAGAAAAAAAACAAACCAAACAACCCTGAAGTCCAAGCACATAGATCATAAATAAACTGCACAGAAGTCAACAACATTATTCCAAGTATGTGTTTGCTCACTGTCATTTGTCTCTCAAATCACCTCTTCCTTTGACTGCTTTCACTTACTGCAACTTTTTCTCCATAAGTAAGAGACAATGATTGCTGGGACAGGAATTCTTATTTTATCACTTCCAAAGTTAGGGGCACATCAGGCTCCTAATTCCTGACCACAGACCCTCAGGTGCTATTGCAATAAGTATACTAACATTCAAGAGTACTAATGGTTCTGAATGGGTTTAACCCATGCTCTTTCTTTACTTTCCTATAAGAATAAGAAATTAAATAAGTACTGCAAAACCAAACCCGCACATTTTAAAAGTATGTGTGAATGTGTGAACATCTTTGCGATTAAAATATGCTTGTTCTCTAATATCCACAGTACTACCTCCTGTAAGCCTATAAGAAGGACCTGTATTTCCAGGTGTCTCACAGTTTTCAAAGAACACTGGAGCAAATAAATGCTTGCAATAAAAATCACATTAAAAGTTCCCTTGTGTCTGTTGATATGTTGGCTTACTGCTTGCTCAGGATAGGATTAGTCTCCCCTAACCTTAGGCATGTGCACTACAGATGCCTACATCTGAACCTCCGCTTCTTTGGTAGTCAATAGAAACAGATAGACACTTCCTGGGAACAATTAATCTCATTCTAGCAGATGTCTCAGATAAGTTGTGCCCTGAAAGTGCCTGTATCTCTCCATTCATTGTACGGAAAATATAGCATTATCATCCCAGGCATAGGTGTCCATACTGACATCTATATTCACTCAAATGAATTCGTACCGAGAAAGGCTAACATTTCTCAAGGATTTACCAGCTGTTTGTAGATCATTTGTAAACAGTAAGAAAGAATCATCACAGCATGACCGCGTTATCAGAACAGGGAAACTACAAAGTATTCCTATACATCCACTAAAGAAGAAACTATGGATAGTGACCTTTCTGCAATGACCTGCACGTGAAATATTTGTTTACTTAAATGTTTTATCAAAGAATTGCAACTAACTGGTAAATTTTTCACGAATGGGCAAGAAGCAGGATTATTTGCTCGAATATAGAATTCATCAGAAAGTGTAAAAGCACTTTTATGAATCTGCTTTTCACAGCTTTCCTGTGAAAAGGAGATTATGACAGTTTTACAGATGGGTACATTTAAGTACAGAAATATGAAGTGTAAAGCCTGGCTAACAGGGCAAGTTATCAACAAAGCTAGGTAAGTACCAATTTTCCTTTCTGTCCTGTTCTCTGAATGCTATGTGACACTGACTTTCTGGAAATGAGACTTAACAGAATCTCTCTCTCTCTCAAAGAAAGAAAGAAAGAAAGAAAGAAAGAAAGCCTTTTCCCCTTCCCAAGTTTTAGTTAAATGTGCATTCTTTAATATTTAAAAATGAACTTATAACCAGTTCACCAAATTCATATGCTTTGAATATTCTCTCAAACTGATTCATAAAGCATGAGATAACTAATTCACTGACCTTAACTCCATGATGAATGTGCTAAACTTTTATCGGTCATACCTTGTGCTGCAGGAGCTCTTCCACTCGAATAGCAAATATACTCTGCCTTCCTTCATGTTTGAATGGTAGCAGCAAAGAAAGAGTTGTCTGCTTGATTTGAGTTCATAAGTCATCCTTCAAAGCACTCTGATTTTTTCCCTCTCACCCCCTCATATTTTCTCTGGCTGTTCATAGTGCATTTGGACTGGGTCATGAGAATAGGTTATACTGGCAAAGCCTCACCTAGTCAAACTAAAGGATGTTGGGTTCTTCACAGCAAATACATTCTAGTGAAATACAATTTAGAACAAAACTGTAAACTTTTTTATGCTGTTGTCTGCGTCTGACAAAACATAGCTAGAGGATGTTATTACATACTGTAACATCTAGTTATTGCCTAGCGATTTTGTATTTTACCTGTGCTGGGCAGATGCAAATCTGGCATAAAAGGCAACAGTTCACAGGTTGCACTGGCTCCTTACCTACAAGGCTGACCTCCCTCTGAAACTACAGTATTTGTTCTTGTCAGTAACAGGAAGGAATTCCAGGGGATTTGTTTGTTTTGTTGTTGTTGCTACTTTACCTTTCTTATTCTCAAACTAAAGCATCTGTCTGTCTTCGTATCAGATTTTTAAAAAAAAAGTTATCCTATCATTTACTCTACTCTTTACCAGCATAATACTATATAGGGGAAGGGCAGAAATGTTTGGTTTGTTTTTGTTGCTTTTTTTTTTTTAAAGAAGAAAAACAGTTAATAAATAATCTTAAATGAAAGTAGGAGCACATTTTTTTATTCCTTCAGTTATTCACTTTACTTCTGATAAATTTCATTTGCAATTCAAAGGGAACCGACAAAGTTCTCTGCTACCCTAGATCCATGCTCTAGAGAGTTCCGCCTTTAGCTGAATTTCTATACAATCCGGAACTTAAGAAAACCAAATGGTATTGAAAAATAATGCACCAAATAAATAGAAAAATATGGAAAAAGAGCTTAAAGATTAAAATAAATGAAGACAGTATGACTCATTAGCAAAATTAGCTGGGAAATTGCTGATGGAAAAAACATTACTGAGCTTTTTTGGGTTTTTATATAGACAGCTACATTTGAAGTCAACCAACAGAAATTATCCAGATGCTTATGAGTGAAGTTGTTTTACAGAAATAAATATTATCCTTCTTTGTCTCTATTTTAATTAAATTTTAAAAAGCTTAAGATACCAATTATCTTTTTTGCATCTCAGAAAGGTTACAAATATTCTTGCAACTTGAACTTGTGCAATCTCTTAAAAGAAAAAAAAAAGAAAAGAGAGAAGCTGTCCTAGAATATTTTACTAGTTTAGGAATAAGTGTTTTGGTGAAACTAACATTATTTATTCACAATCCTTTTTTTTTCCTCTGTTCAGAAGGAGTGGAGAAAAGTCCTATTTTTCCATTTGTGATGGAGACAGGAAAAAGAACCACACATTCTTTAGTATCATTTCTGCCTGTATCTTCAAAGGACTTCAGGATTTAGACTCAAAATAATTTAAATGGTGAAGCACTAAGCTGAGGATTAGTATCAAGAATTCTACGTATCAGAAAAATGCAACTGTCCATCACAAGAGTAAAGCTCAGTGGGCAAGAGGCAAAGTGACCCTGGGGCTGGTCTAAAATCTCATAGAACACCTAAGAACTACCAAAAGCTTCAGCACTCTTTGTTCCAAGATCAAGAAATACTTTTCAACCTTTCTTTGTCGGAGCTGCACAGCACATTGTACACAAGTGAAACACAGAACCAAACCAGCATGCAATTCTACTCCCGAGAGAGAGGGAGGGTGAGAGAGGAAGGAAGGATGGACAGAAACCTGCATACAAAACATGTTTATCATGTTGTCATTCACTGTTTTGAGGAAAGGTGCTCAGATATCAAGACGAAGGGTGCAGAATAAAAATCATGCACAAAAGAGCAGATTTTTTTTTTTTTAGTAACCCCTAAGACACACATGTAAACCCACCTACCCGGGGATGTCACCACACTTGCACACAACTTGACCTTTCAAGTGCTGTAAGTCACCAACAGACAGATTTAGTAAATTCCATATTTAACATATTTGATCTCTTACAGTGTGAAAGTGTCCTACAGTTAATTTGTCAAAGAGGGATAATAATTAGAGAGATGTGTCCTACATCATGGTTACCCTGTCAGATGATTTTCTCAGACACTAATCTTATTTGGAGTACATTTACTTGAAGCTTTATTTATAGTGTATCTTCTGTCAGACTCTATCAGCAAAAGTAACTGTCATAACTATAGCTAGACTATAAATGCTATCTCCCAAAGAGCAACCCTAAATCAATATTTACAAGTAAGCTACAAAAGGTCTCAGAAAGAGCCTATAATACTGCAATATTGATGGAGGGAAATATGTAATTGGCTCCCTTGAAAGCCTTATCAGATGACAAATATTAGTTCACATAAAATTGTCCAATTAGGAGGAAAGTAAGGAAAAGAATAATTTTCCCTAAGGTTTTCGGTTAAGTTTTTTTTCCAGTTAAATATCACCAATACAAATATCATTGGCAATTATTATCGAGGTAACTCATGATCTCATTTTTGAAAACACATTTCAGCTTACAAAACAAGGTTTCAGGATTGCTAAATATTTTTTTCCTAGGATTTTCCACTTTTTCTACCCATGAGGAGAAATTATTGGATAACACCACAACAACAACAAAAAAACCAACCTTACATGCATGACTACACAAAGTGCAGAAGAAGGAAGAACAAAATACTTCACATGGCACAACACAGATGAATTTTAATCCACATACACAATCTGAGCTACAGGAGAATTTTTGCGTGCGTGTGAATAAAGTTGCAGTTTTAGATGTGGATTTTTTTTGATAGTCATGGTATTTGAATCAGTCATTCAAGTTATTCAACCATTTACAGCCACTGAAATTTGTCTGTGCTCTAAGGTGAACGTGGAGTATGTAGATCCAGTTTTCCCTTCTCCTGCACTTACATAGTCATTTATACAACTGTCAGGATAAACAACGTGACTTAAACTTGGTGCACAGGCAAAACACCAGGTTTTGAGGGACTTGCAAGGCCGGCTTTAGCAAAAGCAGAGCCTTCCCTATGAAAAGTTTTAAAGTTGTGATGAAGCAGCATTTTCTAATGAGAAATTTGAGGATTTTTACTGAGGTCTACTGACACTTGATAGAAAACTTTTAGAACGGCTGTTATGCTGATGTGTGTTTAAATATCCTAAATAGAAAGAAATACAGAAAGTCTGCAAAACAGTCGGGGGAGGGGGGAATGAAAAGTATTGCATTTCTGTGGTTCACTGATTCAATTAATGTTGCATTTTGATATGTTTTTCATAGCAGATATGTAGCCACCTAACGAATGCATAACTAGCCTGAACTTCTCAATCATGTCACTGAATGGCTTCAAAAAGCCATTTAATTCTCACTTTAAAATACAGGCTTCGAATACACACTATAATTGTATAGTTTATCAACATTTACCTCTTTGAATAATAAAGCAAACTGATTGTTTTAAGTAGAACATCCATTTTGTGTCACTCCCAATGTTTCAGTTTTCAGAAATTCTGTCTTCTACGTCAACACATTAGCATTTCTATGATTTTATGATCATTTCTTCAGCAAGGTCAACAAACCTGGGAAAACCTCTAAAGCATTAGTACTTGAGGGAAGTCCACCTTTAACCATTTTGCAAAACTTAAGCATCAATGCAACATAAGCATGTACACGTCTCTGTGCATGAGCATAACACATCTTTTCTACACGGTAGCATGTGGGAAGCTGCCTCCACAAGGGTTTTCAAAATGACTTCTTTTACTATTTCAGCTGACGCTAAGTATCTGTGTTTTCCATGTCATCCATCTATGTGGACCATCATGGATCATGCCTCAAAAATAATGACAATAGAAGTTTGGCTTATGTAATTCCCACTTAAAAGCTAGAGATGTCAGACTTTTTTACATGTTCCTTTTTATCATACAGGTCAGCTAAAAACCAACAAGGTACTTTGCATTTCATGCATTGTGTTTACCGAAATCTTCCTTTTTAACGTTAAGTTAAGCCACATGAACTGAGTGCCAGGGATCCCAAAAACTGGATGATTTTAATTTTCAGAGTATCAGCTTGCATTAGCAGTACTTATGGGAAATTATCTAAGATTTATACCAGAGCACCTACAGTTATAAGACTTCTCTCACCATTACCCACCTCTGTTTTGGGACTGGAGCAGTGAAAGGAAGGAATATGCCAGCCAAACTGCATTCCAGACTAATTACAACCACCTGGTACATGGGAACTTCGCACATGTGCTAAGAGAGGTGAAACGAATGTGCTGTCTTTTTGAATGCAATCAGCAATAATGTGATTTTACTTGCTGCTGGGTTGTATTAATACATTGGCAAAAGCAAGATTTTTTGAGAGAAGAGGAAAACTAATACTGCTTACATAAGAGAGGAAAAATCCTTAAGAAAGTCAATGCAATAAATTATTGCCAATAAAGCAGAGATTTTGTTTCAGAAAAGGAAAAAAAAAAAGGAAAGAAAAAGAATGCGATCTAGCAGCATAACAGAAAAGAAAATTTTCCTTACCCAACATCACACATGCTCAGCTTCTTTAAATCATGCAGTGTCTTTTATTTTATTTATCCAATGACGAGGGCCGAGCTTTTTCACTCGTGCACTGGATGTCAATTCCAGTATTTACCTGCTACATATCTCACCCAAAAGCTGTTAAACGGCATGCAGACATCTGTGTTGTCTTACAGGTATGGGAATCTTGGCAGATTTTCAGAATAATTAGAAACCAAAAACATAATTTGGAGAAAGAAACATGAGCATTGCAACTATGGCTTTTTGGTTGAGCATATTATTGCATTTTGGACTCTACTACAAAACAGGTTATTGTTACTTGAAAGCGGAAAGTGGAAGTATGTTAAACAAACCATACATAATTTGGGTTCAGTGAACAGGTTGTATGCATCAGAGTTTGTCAGCTGTTGGTCAGACAGTCAAGTTACAACAAACAAATCCTTCTTGGTTTGCAAGGTAATGCTCCTGTCATTCACTCAGTGGCTTTCTTCTCTGCTTGACTGAAACTGTCTCCTAGGTCCGCAGTGATAAGTGACCCTGAAAAAAGCTCTCGCTAAATGATGCTACCAATTACCAACTGAAGCTAAGGCATTTCAAGAAACCCTGGGACGCTGAATTAAGCGAAATATTGGGGATTTCAAGACTTCCTTTCATTGTGATGCCCTGTATCTTATAGAATAATGGAGATTTCACAACACAAGAAACACACAAATGCTGATATACATGAAGAATATATATGCATGGCCATTAAGCCTTAATGTGTCTTTGTTTCCCACCTCCCCTTATTCTTACTGCGACCTGTTAGTTCTCAAGGATTAATTACACTAACCAAAGAATAACTGCAGAAAACGGATACACATTAAAATCTCCATATTTTATAATATTTAAAGAACGAAGAATTTTAAAAACAAACAAACAAAAAAAAAAACAACTTAAGAAATGTCCCACTGAGATCAGTGGTCTGTCAAGACCACAGTTCTGATGGAAGCAATAGAAGTGTCTGTTTAAGAATTCCATACAGTCTCAGCCCCTTTCTGTGGTACATTTCCCTTGTATTTCCCCAGTGTCCACAGCTGTTAGATTTGGGATGTTAGAGGGTGTGTAAACACCCTTTCCCCTTAGTATCTGCTGCCCATGAATTTGTAAAATCCCTTTTTGAACCTAGTGATTTCTCTTCCATTTTAAAGTTCACTGATATTGAAGCTAAATATGTGTATCTCATAGCAATCTGAACCATACTGCTTTTCAAAATGGCATTTTATTCTACAATTGAAGATCAAGATGTGTTTTAATGAACTCCTTGATGGCTAGTGAGAAATGAAGTATCGCTCCACCCAGGTATTCAGAAATTCAAAGCTGGAAATAAAGTGTGAGGTCTTTCTTAAGCATTCATACGTTTGTCATATTTTAGAAAATATAGTTTAAAATGTAAATGGCCATTTCATTCCAGGTGTTTCTATTTTAATTGTGATTTTTTTCAGAATAATTTTAATATATTCATTCAAACAGATTTTACTCTGGTTATTTTGTATCAAAAATGGGTAAGTATATGCTTTGATTTTTAATGAGCAGAAAGTTGTTAGCCATTTTTCATAGAGGGCTGTGACTAATTTTATTTTATAACCTTGGCTAATAGATAATTAGGTGTTTCACTCAAATTAGCTCTGACACAGCTGGAGGCAAAGTGGGAGGAAGCAAAAAGCTGGCTTTTGCCATAAATTTTATACTATCAGCTTCTGAATACCTCTGTGAAGCAGCTGACAGGAAAGGCTATATTGGATATGCATAACCTGTGTTTGCATTTTGTTAATAGTATTCTCAGTTTTTAAGTGAAGAGAAGCTTAATAAAAAAAGATATGCAGAGGAGGAGGATCTCCCATAGAGATCATTAAGTGGATCACTGAAGCTGTACAAATTTCAAAACAAATTTCCTGGATCAGGTACTTCCTCAGGCTTCACACAGAGTGCACTGTCATCCATTAGTAGTGTTACTTTAGTGTAATCCCATCACAACGCAACAGTGTAAATTGTGACTTGCCTCAGTCCATCTCCCTCCAATTTAAGATCAATAGAATTATTCATACATGCTTACATACATACTACCGCAGTAACTGTTCCCTTCCTCCAAGCACCCACCTTTGTGTGATTTTTGTTTGGTGGCCACCAGGTAATATTGTGCTAGAAGAACTAACACCATAATAGTAAGAGCAATTCTTAAGCCACCTAAACCAGGACATGGGTTCATGTGTACTGCACCTAACACTGGCCTCTGGGTACAAAGGAGAACGTACACACCCTACACCAGGCACAAGGTCTTCTGCATACAATGTCAGCAGCTCTCATAATACGCTAGAGTCTCCCATTTACATAGTTACTAGCATTTGAAATATTTATTCTTCAACGAGCGTTTTAAAAAGAGCATCAATTATATATCATCACAGTTGCTTTAATGTAGTGGTCTCAACACTGTATGATGACACATTAGAGCAGGCAGAAAGTCAAGGAAGAACCACCTCCATTTCTCTTCTGTTTATCCAGTTATAACTTACCAGAGCTGAAGGACATACTGTCTCTTTTGTCTCATTTCTGCTCTTCGGATCAAGGATGCTGCAAGTTTGTTTTTATATTATGTTGACGTGAGATTGCATAACATGACAAGTTTAGCTGAATTTAGAAAGTTGGTCAGACGCCAATATATAATTTCATATTTATGCAGCAGATTATATATTGTGCTTATGTATTATGTATTTCCTGTCACAGCCTAGTAGCTTCTTCACTAATTATTTTTCCCGTCTTCTGCAACTCATGATTCTTTTCTTATAATGTCTAAAGTAAAAATCTGATTAGTTTCCTAGTAAATACAATAGACATTTTAAAATTAAACAGGGAATCAATATATCAAAAGACACACAAAAACCACAAAGAAAAATGGAGGCTAATCATCATCAATTCAAGTGTACAGAAGTGTCTAATCAGGAGAGAGACGCGTATTTCAGATTACTCAGGCTCAGCATTAAATTTGCTCATTTTACTGGGTGTAATATTTGTGTCTTATACATAGCTGATATCTGGTTACCTATAATATGTTTTTGGCAGTACTGGTACCTATCTTTTATACATATTTGTATATTTATGTGTTTGCAGTCTTTCAACATCAGGTTAGTTACTAATCAGAAACAGTGCATTTGACAACATTCACTTTTGATTGACCAATTGCACCAACATTTTTAGAAAAGTTAAGGATCGAAACTTCTAGGCTCATTTAAGCAGCATCTGAAAAACTTAAGAATAATTATTTCTAAAACAAGAAGTATTTCTACTGAGTAAAATATTCTTAGCAATTTATCATCCATTTTATGGTCAAAACACATGTTGGCAGAACAAGGTGACCACCAGATATCAAAAGTATCACCTCTGAAAAGCCTTTCTCATAACAGCCCCCTTGAAAACCAGAGAAACCTAAGTTACATAGCCTCCTACCGACAGGCTACAATTTGTTTGAGACGTCTTATTCCAATGATGAAATAATGATTCACTTCCATCACTTGCACATTCACAGCATCACCAGTAAAAGTGATTTTACAAGTATCTTCACTAATTTACTCATGTCAAAATAGTCCAAACTTATAAACATCTTACCAAAATTTCCCATTCATCTAATATCAAACATTCTAATACCTTATCACCACCTTGTTAAGTTTTACGGCTTTTTACCCGGACAATAAAAAACATGTACCTTTTTTTCCTGAGTCAAGTACCAAATTATGTGGGTTTTCTGTGATGTCAGTCTATCTTTATTGTTGCTGCAGTTTTCAAATCCAACAGCGTGTTTCTTTACTTTCTTGGTGTCACAGGATAAAGGCTTTGTGATCTTGTATAGTAACTTTACGCATCTTGTAGTGTTGTTCTCGTACGGTCATTTGCTGATAACAAAAAACAAGCGAGGATATTTTTCACATATATGTCTTTCGCTCATTCTTAATGTTATGTGCATGTACAAATATTTTTGTCTCGATGCAAAAATTACCATCTTATCTTCCCAATGTCTTTAAAGGCTTTTTTTCCCCTCTGTGCTCCTTCTGTAGTTCTCATTTCTCTCATGCTTCTGTACAAGTCAGCCTCTGCCTCTTGGCAACCACATTGTTTGACATTTCCTTAGCCAAAAACAACTACCAAATGATCATCCCCACTTCTATTGATCATCTGGCATCCATCCAGCTTCTCTCAATCAATTGATCTCTTGCTGCTTCTGAGCTCCAAACAATTGATAGTATGTTTTGCCCTGCAGTACCATGCTTCCTCATCCTCCACTCTCTGCAAATTGATATTGCACTTTCGCCAATTTATCTACTGGCTTTCTTCCAAGCCAGGGAATCCAGTAAGGTGTTTAACAGAACTAACTTTCCTCCTGTGGTTGGCTGTGATCTCTAAATACCCAACTGAGTGAAGAAGAAAGCTTAGCTCTGAAAGCTAATAAGGAATTCTGCTGAGAAACCATCCATGCCAGCAACTATCCCTACAGATAAATTGAAACAATGTCAATAAACTTTCTTTGGGTAATGTCTTCAAGACGGAGAAAAATATAGAAAGAAGTTGTCTTTCACTCAGTTTTGGCAACATGGAAATTCCAGTCTGCTCGAGAGAGGTAGATCTCCTCCAGGTCTGAATGTCTCTGCAAGGATTTAAAAAAAACCCCTCACTTCTTAATTTCTCTCCCATGTTTTTGGAACTTCTGCAGATGATTAAGAACTGCACAACAAAGGAATAAGCACTATTTACATATGGCCTTCCAGGTTGTCTGAGATCCCCCTTTGGTATCTTATGGCATTTTACAGAGTCATTTAAGTGAATTATATTTGATCACATGTAACAGGGATACAATAACACAGACAGGTGGGGAAGCCTTTTCACAATTCCAGAAACAGGTGTAGCTCCAGCTACAGAATTTGCATGAATTACTCCAAAACTTGAGGGTTTTAAAGTTACTATATTGTGGAAGTTGGTGTAAAGTTTATATGTGCTCAGGGTCAGATTCATGTCTATATTTAACCAGCAAACAGTTTTCAGAATCCCTTTTTGTTTTCTAAAGTAATGCTATAAATTCAGTATAATATAACACATCTGTATATTCATTTGCAGTCCATAGTCTAGCAAGGAGGTACCCGAGTTCAATGTGCAAATGTCTGTTATCAACTCTGTTCATATGCATCTGTGTCCTGCCTTATCCTGCTTTGGATATTTATAGAGCTGGAAACTTTCTATAAGAAATATCACAAAACTTTCAGAAATGACATTATTCACTAGACATAATATTAACGCTACAGGGAATAAAATGCTTATCTTTGAATTGTACTTTATAGCAGACAGAATAAGCAATCACACATCCAACTTCAGTACTGTGACCGCTTCTCCCCACCAATCCCATAGGGTGGTAGCCTGAATGCTCTTTAATCTAGAAACGCAAATTATGAACAAGTCCACCGAAGGCACCAGAGGGTGAGTTCTGACCATGGTCAGACTTTTTAGTCAGATGTAATTATAATACAAAATGAAACACATTGACATTTGATAACAAGAGTATATAATGTGAAAGCAACACTATGGAATGAATTCTATTGTACATGTGATTAGGAATGCAATAAAAGCTCTACCTATTCCTGGTGGATCAAATTAGCGTTTAAATAACATTTATCCAACCTATTGCTGAGATTTCTTGATGAGCTCATTATAATAACATTTCATATTTAAAATATTTTTAGTTAAAAGAATCTAAAATATATTAGCAAAATGCTGCAGTAGCTGTTGCCAAGCTGATACTGTGTTTCACAGGTAACCCAGGCACACAGAAATATTCCTGTCTGAATTTAACTCATCTCATGTGTGCTGGTTTTGGCTGGGATAGAGTTAATTTTCTTCATAGTAGCTAGTATGAGGCTATGTTTTGGATTTGTGCTGGAAACAGTGTTGATGACACAGGGATGTTTTCATTACTGCTGAGCAGTGCTTACACAGAGTCAAGGCCTTTTCTGCCTCTCACCCCACCCCACCAGCGAGCAGGCTGGGGGTGCACAAGGAGCTGGGAGGGGACACGGCTGGGACAGCTGACCCCAACTGACCAAGGGGATATTCTGCACCATATGGCATCATGCTCAATATATAAAGCTGGGGGAAGAAGAAGGAACGGGGGGGGGGGGGGGGGGGGGGGGGAATGTTTGGAGTGATGGCATTTGTCCTCCCAAGTAACCATTACACATAATGGAGCCCAGCTTTCCTGGAGATGGCTGCACACCTGCCTGGCCATGGGAAGTAGTGAATGAATTCCTTGTTCTGCTTTGCTTGCATGCACAGCTTTTGCTTTACCTACTAAATTGTCTTTATCTCAGCCCATGAGTTTTCTCACTTTTACCCTCCTGATTCTCTCCCCCATCCCACTGGGGGGAGTGCATGAGCAGCTGTGTGGTGCTTAGTTGCCAGCTGGGGTTAAACCATGACATTATGCCATGCACAAAAAGAACTGAGAAGCTAAAAAAGCCCTTACAATACAAACCCCCTCATTCCCTACTCCTGGGCTCATGTACAGATCTAAGGAAACCGAACAGCCCCCTTGCACTCCCAGAACAGACAGTCAGAGACTCTCGCCCTCACAGGAAAAAAAAATAGGAAAGGAGAACATAAACTAACAGAGTGATCAAAAGATCACATCAAATCTTAAAATTTCCTAAAAGAAACAGTTTCTAAAACACTCAGTCCTTGCCTGAACCAGTGAAGGTAATCTTTCCAAAATAAGTTATCTGCCCCTGTTAACTACATACTTTACTGAAAGCAAAGCAATAGGGGGACTAAAGCCTCACTGAGAAATTAAACCTCTCCAATGAATTTAAATTTGTATCAAGAAATCTAAATTTAGGATCTTATACTTGATTAATATCTATACTAAATTCTCCAGTCCTGCTTGACTGACATGACTTCTTTTAGTCATTTGCTAAAAGCAGCAGAAAAGTCTTCTACCAATGGTAATTCCCCAGCTGACATTTGTTCCTCAATGCCTAAGCACTCTGTGTAAGCCCGAGGAGCCCCATTAATATAATCATCAATGATAAACTCCCAGGTCTTAAAGTATTTTAATTATTTCTTTTAATTATTTAATCATTTTAAAATAATTTTAGAATAAACCTCAAACTCAGTCATGACATTAATCGTTATTTGCCTCACTGTTCAGCTTAAAATATTACTTGTGTGTCGTTGCAACCATTATGCTAAACATTCAGAATCACTCTGTCAGGCTGGGGTTATTGCCATTGTAAAAAGTGATTTTTACGAAAAAAGAAAAAAAAAATCACTAAATTTAATGAGCTCATCCTAATTTTACATGCATAAACGTTATCCCATGTTTTAATTTACTTTACTATTTTTAAAGAACATTCATTACATAGAATAGAATAGAATAGTTCCGGTTGGAAGGGACCTACAACGATCATCTAGTCCAATTGCCTGACCACTTTGGGGCTGACCAAGAGTTAAAGCATGGTATTTAGGGCATTGGCCAAATGCCTCAAACACTGGAACAGGCTTGGGACATTGACCACCTCTCTAGGAAGCCTGTTCCAGTGTTGACTACCCTCTTGGTAAAGAAATGTTTCTCAATGCCAAGTCTGTACTACCCCTGGTGCAGCTTTGAACCATTCCCACGCATCCTAGCACTGGATCCCAGGGAGAAGAGATCAGCACCTCCCTCTCCGCTTCCCCTCCTCAGGAAGCTGTAGAGAGCAATGAGGTCACCCCTTAGTCTTCCCTCTAGACAAACTGAGTGTCCCCAGCCGCTCCTCACAGGACATGCCTTCCAGCCCTTTCACCAGCCTTGTTGCCCTCCTCTGGACGCATGCAAGTACCTTAATGTACTCATATGCTGCTTTTAACTACACTTTGTTGATCTTTCTCTTCAAGCTTCCCATTTCGCTTGATTGTAGCCCAAAAGAAAAACTAGTGAGCTGAGAAAAAAAAAAATCAAATACATAAATATAAAATTAGGATTAACAGAATAGTCTGCATTTTACAGTTGGAAAATAAATGGATGATGAGTGAGCAATAACTGCTCCCGCAGGATATGAGGTGTCATAATAGCATGTATTAGTAGGAATATCACAGGTAATATATTTCCGCAACTCAGGACTTTTAATCCTATCTAGATGACTCTGCTTAAGCTGGGTACTGCATTTCAAAAAAAGAAATTAGCAAACAAGACACAAACAAGTGTCTTCAGGAATACAACAAAACTGATAAAAGCTGTATGTTTTTTAATCACGTATGAAGAAACACCGAAGGATTTTTGTTTGTTTGGTCTAGAGAAACACACCATCAAAGGAGGACTTGCAACAATTTTCTACCATTAAAAGCCTATTATAAAAATTGCAATTTAATTGTTCTCTATGGCACCTGGAGGAAAAGAAAAAATGCATTCTGTGTACGATTACAAAAACCCTTAGTATGACGTTAGGAACACACTCTGACTGTAACAGAGTTAGGCATTACAGCAAGTCATCCTTATTTAAAGGTGTGAAGAACAGACTGGACACACATTTGGTAGGGTTAGGGTTACAGTTAGAAATTAGATTATGCTTAATACTTTTGTGGAGTGGGATGAACGACTCTTCCTATCATATATTGCTATGGTTTGTATGACTGTGACAAAACTAAAAAACAAACAAACAAACAAACACGGAGCAAAAGATTACCACAATCATGGATTTTTTTCATTTTTGAAGTAACGCACAGAACATAAAACATGTGCATTTTCCAACTGCTAGAGAAGGAGAAATGTTAGTATAAAATTCCTCTGAAATCTGTACAAGATGACAAAATTCTTTTGAAATGGTCTTCTGTTTTTCCATGGCATCAAATCATATATGTTGTTAGAGCACAGAAAGTGGCTATTAGTGACAGAGTATAGTTTGCTATAGTAACCATTATTTGCATTTTTTAAAATTCTATTTCTTCTCATGCTTATCTATTTATTTAAGCACCTTCATAATGCCTTTGAAATGTGACCAGTGCAAGTGTTACCTGTATTTCTTTTAATGCAGCTGTTAAGAATTTTTTTAATAAATATTTTTGTAACCTATCTGCACACATTGAGAAGAGATCTTTCTTCCGCTTGACAAAAGTATTAAACTCCCATTAATACTAATAGCAACCTTTAAAAAGTTTTCTGTTAAGTTTTTCAAGACCGCTGGGTGATAAACTGTAAATGTTCAGTACAAGACTATTTCAGACTGAAAAGCCACATAATGTTCAGATTCTGAACATTCAGACACAATATCCAGAGAAAGGATCACATGTAATTTAAGGGAAATCGCCTGAAAATAAAATCAGCTGTCAGCTTCATTAAAGATTACTGGCACAACTATCCAAATACGCAATGACATTGACTCATATACAGTAAACCAGGCATGCAAAGAAACACGTATCTGTGAAATAAAACGCAAGTGCTTTCGCTAAGGTGTTCTGTTATACCATTGAAATATCAGCTGCAATAAAATGAAACAGTACTAAGAAAGGACGACGCAGGATCACAGAGGGGCTGAGGTTGGAAGGGAGTTAGTCCAGCCCCAATGCTCAAACCAGGGTTAACTAGAGCAGGTTGCTCAGGACCATGTCCAGTTGAGTTTTGAATGTCCAAGGATGGAGACTCCACAGCGTCTCTGGGAAACTTGCTCCAGTGTTTGACTACACTCACAGGAAAAGTTTTTTCTTATGTTTAAACGGTTCTTATATTTCAGTTTGTGCCCTTTGTCCCTTGTCCTTTCACCACTGAGAAGAATCTGACTCCATTCTCTTAGCACTTGTCAGAGGAATTAAGGAGACATGATTTCACATGCACAATCATTTACACAGAAAGAAAGAGCTGGGTATATTAACCTAGGAACTGATCTTTATCATATTCATACACCTGCATCAAAAAAACCTCACAAGATATACACAGAGAACACTGACAGGCTGTGGCAAGCAAACAGTATTATTCCCATTTACAATGGACACACAAGTCAATTAAGGGACCTATTCAGTTAACACATCACCTGCTTAGCAGAGCTGCAATAAACCACAGTCAAGTGTTGTCCTTAAACATCTTTTCTATCCAGTAGCTTTACTGAAGACTTTTCTAAAAGTACTTGTAGAACCTGTGTCAACTACAATGTAGTAGAACCTTAGGCTTCCCTGCATGCATCCAAAAAGCAGCATAGTTCTTGAAATCTGTCTGCCCAAACGTACAAGCTACTTAATTTATTCTACTCATCCTTGACAGTTTTGCCTTTCATGAACTCTAACTTCACCATTACACCAAATCTCTGCGTATCATAACAAATTGTTTACTGTGAAAGTTAATGAAAAACATTAAATATCAATTCCTCCACTACCGAGCTCATCAAGGTGAAAATACAGCCTAGAATATCAAACTGCCTCCCCTGCCTTCCCACTTGCCAATTATCTATCATCCATTATGTAACCCACCTGACAAATTCTCCAGTGAAGTTTCATGTTTTACTGACATTTGAAAATACGGGAAATAGCACAAGAAAAATCTAGTCCTCCTGTTAAAATTAAATGACGTTGATTATTCTACTCATTTTACTTTGTCACTGTACATAACAACACAATTCTAATAATTATGTGGTTTGTTTGTTTGTTTTAAGATGTAGACAAAATATTTCCTTCAGCATTGTTAGAATACAGCAGTGACCTCCATATACAGAAACTGTGGAATTCATAAAATCTAACTTTGGGAATCCAATACAAAACATATCCAAATGCAAGAGAATTTTAGCAGCTTATTTTCTTCTCTTTGTAAATGCAGGAATATACCACTGTTCATTTACAACTGGATCTCTTTTTCATGGTTCTCTTCACATCCATGACAGCTGGTAACACATACATTAATGAAAGTTTAGTATGATGAATCAGCAGGTGTAACTGCAATATACAATAATTTGAGAGCCTGTATTAATCATTGTTTGGGAGTTAAACAGGAATGCAGTGTATAGGCCTTTTGTTTCATGTATTTTACAGTTTCAAGAGAGGTGAATGGCTTAACTTTACCATCAGTAATGACTTTTTTTTTAAAAAAAAACAAGGATTAGCTTAACACATTAACAAACATGTTAAAATCATGTTACAGCATACCAAGATGTGGGGCTAGAACACTATGCATGTCTGTGCAATCTCTTTTCTACGCAGCATGTTAATAACAGCTTGAGAAATTAATGGCATGAACTTCAACCATAAGCAACCAGAGAATTTGTCTAGACTCTCCATAGATTTTGCTTGCTAGTTCATGTTACCATAATTAAGCTTAAAGCAGTTGCTTCTACTGAGCTTTAATCATTTTTCAGAGATAATATAAACATGGATAAAAATACACTGCAGTTACAATTTTTAACTCAGTAGGCAGCTGAAGTAAGTCCGTATCATAATACTAGGATTTATATTACTTCACGAACATTTCAAAACTATCAACCTGCCTTGATGAAAGAACTTCAAGATCTGTATTTGGCTAACACATGTTAAAATTCCATTTGTATTCTAAGCATGGACTTTGACCAGAGAGACAGAGAGAGCTGTCTCCAGAAGCCAACTGGGACAATCAAGAACCATTAGCAACCCACGGATACTTCAATCACTGAAGCTATTGACAGGATAGTTGGATCCTAATTATTTCTGGAGCTAGAATAACTTTCTGTAGCTTAAAATGAAAAAGCTAGTACTTTTAAAAAAAGAAAAAAAATATCTAGATAGGATTAGGAAATTGCTCAGTTTTTCTCAGAACCCATTCACATTGTCTTTACTTATCCCAGCCCCTCCTGCATATATATGAAATACTCTTACAAAAAATATAGCCGAGCATTTAGAAAAATAAGGCAGATGGCCTTATGAAAATGGACCCGTAAGATGAGACATGAATTAGAATGCTGACAAATACCCACCGTTGAAGGTGTCTTTTTTTTTCCAGGAGGACTTGTGAAAAAAAAGTACTCCATCTTCAAAAGGTACACAAGAGGACCAAAAGGGAGAAATACCATTAAGAACCATGACAGTTCTGAATATGAGTAAGGTACATGCCCTGTTCCTAGCCAGTGGATGATTTATACTGCTTTATACTAGCAGGAGGAAAGGGAGTTCCTCCCAAAGCCTGGTGGTCCTCAGATGTTATATCTGTGAAACATTGCCTCTTCAAACAAGTAATCAGGAGTGACAGATGGTTAGTATGGAATGCTTTGACTAAGGATAACATCCTCATTAATAAGCATTTCTGTTTTTTTAAGTTCTGACAGAAGCCATGTGAAGGCTGAACAAGCAAGACAGTTCACAAAGATGCTTGAGGAACAATGGTCACCATAAAAGAAGCTAGAAGTGTATTTCTCAGAAACTGTGACAAAGTATTTTGATTTATGGAGTATAAAAGACAGAAAGATGAGCACAGAATTGGACTGAGTCATATATACAAGTGAATACATGAAATGTAAGACCTTGTGAACAAAAACAAGAAGTCTGCCCACGACAAAAAGCACAGAACTTTTTCTTACTTCTGAAGAATAATGCATTTTTATAAGTCTCACAAACAAACTGATTGAGGTGCTTATTTCTCTAACCGTTGCTCTTGATGTTGCTACTGCATTCATCCCTGAGCCTCGTTTTTTCAGCTCTGCAGAAAAAAAAACAGCCTAAAGTTGTTTTCTGCTCTCATCCCAGATCCAAAAAAAAAAAAAAAAAAAAAAAATTGCAGCTTTCTGTTTCTGAGCATATAGTGCCATCTATATTCTCAGAATGTTTTCACAGTCTCTGCATGAAAACAATTACTTTGCCTGTCCTAAAAGCTCAGCACATTTAAATGCATTCTTTATTACCCACATCCTAAAATAACACATACACAAGGATTTTCTAAAGTGACAACTGATTAGGACTGTTTTGCTTTATGGGATGCTAATTTGAGAATCCTTCAATAGTCTTGAGTGTCAAAAAGCATTAAGCAGCCTCCTTCTTGAAATTAAGACTTTTTAAGACACTTCAGGACAGACACAAACTGAAACGTTTTACATTTTTAACCAATAGCTGTGTGTTTTCTTTGCATAAACTCTGTAACTTCTAGCCATTAAAAAATATAGGAACTACTTGGAGATTCAAAGTAGGCTCTGTAGAGCCTACTCCCATTCTGTACCCAATAGGAACAGAGTTGTGAAGGTCAACCTTGCTTCAAGAATTTGAACAGGAAATGAACATATGGAAGGACCTGTCTTCCTTTTGAAGCTGACAGTAGGTACTGCCCACTGAGTTCAAGTTTCACTGGAAAATAGGAGTTTTGCAAATCAGGGCAGGTTGCTGGAGCTGAAGCAGCACTGAGGCCCAAAAAAACCACTCCTGTGCTCACAAGAAGAAAACAGGCCTGGAGACCACACTCCTACATGTGATTTCAGAAGAAACATACTTGAATCTATGAAACACACGAGACTGGAGAAGCAGTTCAACTCCTTTCTTACAAAGGCATTAGAGTTCCTTCAAGCCTTTTTTATTTGGGCAGTCTTCCATTAAAGCTTTCTATCCTCGCAAAGATCAGTAATAGACATGGACCATGAAAGGAGTGCTGAGACTTTACTTTCCCAAGACCAGCTGAATCAGCGCAGAATACAAGAGATTCTTTACCACTGCAGCTGAATCACTCTTATATGCAAGACAGGTATAAAGATAGATGAAACATGGTACAAGAAGCCTTTTCCACATGCAACAGCAGTTACTGTGATGAAAGAAAAACAGTAGCGTTTAGTACAGTAAAGTAAATGTCTTTTCCTTCTGTCTTAGATGGATATACCCAGGCATACGAGGACAGATAAGCTGTACTCCTTGAAAAGATGTATTGACAAATACTCTTTACCTTAGAAAGCATTTTGCCACCTGACTGCAGAATTTCTTGACAGTGGTAAGAGACTTCTTCCTTTAAGGTACTTCAGCTTCTACTTTAAACAACTGACTGAACATTTCATGAGCGATACAGGTCAATGCCTTAATAATATACTTGACAAGGAGCAGTACAATCTCAGCAAATGCATAAGAACATAATTATAGATGTGCCATGAGCAGTAAGAGCAAAAATATGAATCAAATTCAAACCAAGCATTAATCTTGTTTGCAATTCTGTTTTCAATTTTCCAAATCACCAGATTAAAGTACCACAAAAAGAAATTAGTGATGAGAAAAAGCTTATTAGATCATATTGTACATCTTCTTGGCAATATAAAATTGCTCTCTACAGCAAATATCTCAATGCTTTGTTCTGAATGACCGAAGGGAAAGAGGTGCTACCAATCTACTCAGAAAAAAAAAAAACTTCTATTCAAACTTCATTAGGAGTTGTGTCCTTATACTCCATCTAAATTTTCCTTTGCTCAATTTAATCCTATCTTTCACATCTCAGATCTTTAGGTCCTGCTTTATGACTGGCATTTACCTCAAGCAAATAGTTTTCATGTTACCCTCTTACTGAATGAAATAATGGAATAACTAAGCATGGAGGGGATTTTTTTGTGCTTTTTACTTTTTAGGCAGAGATGGACCTATAATAAGTACTCCAAAACTGCAAATGGAAATTTTCTGATTATGTTAACATTTTAACAGAGGCCAAATTATGAATTTGGCATTAACACCCCCCTATGTCTATGAGAAACACGATTTCCTAAGCTTGCATTTGACTTTTTAGTGGTCATGTCTCACTGATAACTCAGTCTCATCTTGATCTAACCTTCTATTTTTCTCACTAAGATACTGGCTGCCTTCAGTCAAGTACACAGATTGTTATTTGATCTTCCTTCATGTTGTTGATTATTCTTTCCCTTAAAACTCACTTGTTAGGTTTGCATAATACCAAGATCAGACTAACAGCCATGCACTTACTCAAATCTCATTGACTCTTTCATAGACATAAAAAAGTTACTAACATGTATAAACGGGACTCTATTTTCATAGCTTCAAGTTTTTACGTTTTTTAAAGTAGCTTTTAATTCTACAATTAAAATATAGATCACATTATGAACACAAAGTAAGGTTAGCTTATTTTTATAATGGCCATATAAATCATATGCATAATCAAGTTATATTTTTATAATTAGCATATAATTACCTTTTTACATAAATTTCCACCGGTTGCAAACCATTACGTAAATAGTAGCTGGGTTTTAATGAACATCCACTAAAACACCCAGATTTTATTACTCATCCCATTTTTCCCCTATAGAAGCTTGGCTGAAGGAATAGACATTATTTCCTCAAAGCAAAAATATTTTCCCCATGAGCACTGTTTAAGATGTGGCAATATGATTAACCTGCTTTTAAAAAGAACCTGCGACTATCCTTATGGTGAAGGGTTTTCCCTTTTGTATCTTCATACTGAAGGCTAACTAAAATTAATCTTTGGCAATGATCCTATTAATAGGTCTCCATCACAATCACCTGATCACTGTGGGGTGAAGCAGTTTAACCTCAATCCTCTAGAAGGGTGTGTCTAATCCCTTGCAAAGATTTTGTCTCCCAACTGGATGTCTAGGTCAAAGACAGTAACAGAATTTTATATTGATCATGTCTTTCATCTGTCCTTCATTAAAGAGCTTGCCCTTGGTCTTAGATATAAACACCGCTTGAGAGTTTTTTCCCTTTTTTTCCCTGTAATATTTTTGAGTATGAGTGGAATGAAAGATCTATAATGACATGGTGTTGAAGCTAAGAATACACTGGCCAGAAAATACAACAAAAATACGGCACTATGAAAGGCAACACAGTAGTCTGAATACCATTAAAAAAAAAAAAAAAGCAGTTTAACTTACAGAAATATCAGTACTACAGATGGATCACCTAAGTCTTACAGTCAAATAAACAAACTATGGAAGATAAATAGCAGTTCTTAAATCACCATTGCAAAACTCACCTCACAGTGCGATGAACAAGACTTACAGTTATCTTTCTTACTAAGATTATTTCTGTCTTCCTATTTGGCATACAGTTACAATAGAAGTAGCATCCTGAAAGTAAGAGACTGTCTTGAACTCTGTAAAACAGAGGTTCTACATTACAGGCTCAGTTTCTTTGAACAGCTTAATTCTACTGGAAATAATTGTGCCAGTATTTCAACAAGTATATCTTCAGTCTGACCCACTTTTCCCATGTCCTGAGTGTTCTGGAATATAAAGTATCTTCTGTTGCATCACGCAACATTGTCATTTATCTATGTGGAACTTGGCGTACTCATACTGATCTCTACTTCATGTGTCTTCTGCCTATAAACAAGATTTTTGTGATCAACCCAGCCTCTGGGCAGTTTCAACTATTATTCCAAGTAACAGAGAAAGAAAGGTGTCGTGGTTTAACCCCAGCTGGCAACTAAGCACCACACAGCCACTCACTCACTCCCCCCGGTGGGATGGGGGAGAGAATCAGGAGGGTAAAAGTGAGAAAACTCATGGGCTGAGATAAAGACAATTTAGTAGGTAAAGCAAAAGCTGTGCATGCAAGCAAAGCAGAACAAGGAATTCATTCACTACTTCCCATGGCCAGGCAGGTGTGCAGCCATCTCCAGGAAAGCTGGGCTCCATTATGTGTAATGGTTACTTGGGAGGACAAATGCCATCACTCCAAACATTCCCCCGCCCCGTTCCTTCTTCTTCCCCCAGCTTTCTATGCTGGGCATGATGCCATATGGTGTGGAATAGCCCTTTGGTCAGTTGGGGTCAGCTGTCCCAGCCGTGTCCCCTCCCAGCTTCTCGTGCCCCCCCAGCCTGCTCACTGGTGGGGCAGGGTGAGAGGCAGAGAAGGCCTTGACTCTGTGTAAGCACTGCTCAGCAGTAACGAAAACATCCCTGTGTCATCAACACTGTTTCCAGCACAAATCCAAAACATAGCCTCATACTAGCTACTATGAAGAAAATTAACTCTATCCCAGCCAAAACCAGCACAAAAGGAAACAAACAAAAAAACAAATCTATTACCAAAAGAGAACCTTTTTTTCCTTCTTCAAACATAGAAACACCATTCTATATAGCCATGACAACAATGGACATCACTGAATCCTTTACCAGCATATTCTCCCATTACTCGGGGAAAAAAACCCCAAAAATATTATATCATGGAATATGGAAGATCTTTTATCTTGAAAAATCATAATCTAATTCAACTGGAACTAGTTACACAGCTTCTGTCTTAGTGACAATCTCACATCAGAGCACTCAGCTGGAAAACCTCCATAACTAACACTCACTTACAACTCTCATCAGCAATCCACCAATAACATGATCACTCTAACAATTTTATATCAGTGTTGTTACATTTCAGGGCTTTACTAAAGCATCAACTCCAGGAGTTACGTGATTTGCGAGGCTCTCAGCTTTTATTTTTAAGCTAAGTTTTCAGATCTCAAGATTCATAGACGATAAAACCAGAAGAGACTGGTGTGATCATTTGTAATGCCTGCATATCACTGTAGGATTTCCCTAAATTTATTCAAATTTGAACCAGAGAATAATTTTTGAAGTGAAAATGTCTTATGATAGAGATTCCATCACTGCACGATTTCAGAGACAGGCTTGAAAAGATTGAGTCCATCTATCCAATTCAGAAGTGAGAAAAATAAACATGAATATATTATTTTTAAAAGCAGAGGGTTTTTTAAAGCTACCTATATATTGTTATTTTTGGCAGTAGAGATGGTTAGGGAGATTTGATTCATAATTTGTTAATGTCGCTATGTCTGGAGTTGAGAACAGTATGCCAACAAAGCTTTTAAGCCGCACCACATACAAAATATACCCATAATTAGCTAGCCCTGTATATTAGTTCTTTTCACTAAAATATAGCTAGTATGGCATTGAAGAGATTAAGATTTTTTGAAATTACATTGTCATATGGTCACCTTTCTGCTTTTATGAATTATCACACTGGCTGCTCTGGTATTAACAAGATATTATTTGCTTACTAGTGAAATTATTGCCAGAGAATTGACAGAAAAAGGAAGAAGTTTCAGGCTCACTCATTTTTTTTCTCATTCAAATCCAACAGGTTATGATAATGAAGCAATACTTTCCACACTTATTGATAGTGTACAGATATGTGTGGCAATAGATTAGAACTAATTGACAAATATTCACTAAGTATTTGTTAAGACTTTTGCAAACAAGTCTGAGCAGCTTACATTACAGGTTTCAAAAAGGAACAGACGTTAAAGGAAATAAAAAGTTACAAGTAATGTCATTGATAATTATGAAAAAGTTTTCTTCAAAATATTAAATCCTTGCATGACTTTTACATTGGATTAACCCATGCTTCAAGGCTTTCGTTGACTGCTGGCAAGAGTGGGATTCAGGAACAGTTTCGTCTTCCTCTTGATGCATAAAATGGTTGCTGGATTTGTTATATATTTAATACACTTTCTTCTAGTTACTGAAAAACATCTGTGACCAGAATTGGGACATGGCATGTACAGACGGGCATTTCTAGAGACATTAAAAATCTTTAATGGGTAAAGACATTAAAGTGTCTCACTGGTTTATCGTCCTTCCACACTAAGGTTGAAGCAGTAACCAGATTATTTGATTCAAATTTAACTAAGGTCAGGAAGACAGACAGAAATAGTTGAGGCTTTTTGTTTTTCTCTATAAACTCTGGATTTGATCAGTCTCCTAGGTCTATATCAGAGCTTTACCTAACAATTCCCAATCTGTTACAATGATCTAGATTGCTGAACATATCCTTGATCACGCCTCATCTCTTCCTATGGCTTCCAATCTCTTCTTTGGTCTAAACTATTTTATATAATGCTAGAAGTGTTCTTTGACTTGCAATTAGTGGAACTTCTTGGCTAAATACATACTACATGGTTGCCTGTGATGGCAGCAGATTAGATTCAATTACAGGGTTTTTTTTCTCCCCCAGTCCAATCTTATCATGGAAAAGACTTATTAATACAGGCTGGACTATTGGTATAATGAGGGTCCTATTATTTTCAATGGTTAGCAAAGAAGAAACTTTCATTCCAGTTTGCAATTAGTGTGAACAAAATTTTGGTATGAATTACCCCCTTCTGCATAATTCATCATAAAAGTACAATTGTAGCACATTTTCCTTACACCATGGTTTTCATCATAGACTCCGAAAATCTTTTAAAATAGAAATAAAATCTTACTGCAGGGAAAATCCTTCAGATATTTTACCAGATATAGGAATAAAATTGAGAAGTCCAAATCTTTACCTCTGTGTTCTGAGCATCCTCCCCAACAGACTAACCTGAAATTAAAATTAATACTACCTAGATACATGAAAACGCTGTCCAAACAGACGGCAAGAGTAGTTTTGACAGATTCCAACTATGCTAGGATTTCACCTTGTGCAAGTCAGTCAGGGCAAAAAAATAACTCACTGATTTCTGATAACGTTGATCTCTCAGATTTAAAGTTGCAATCACAAGAAACTGCAAAAGCAATGCATATATTATCTCTCTTTATTTTCTAACTACTCAAACTTGAAAAATGGCTACTCATCACACTAGACTACTATCTCAGCTCCTTCAACTCTATGCTCTATAAAAATGTACAATTCAATATTCCGGAACACATTCTACCCCCTTCTTTGACACCTAACGTTTTGAAAAAATAAGAGTACAAAAATTGAAGATAATAAGGTGATCAATAAACTCACGTGTTTCTCCATGGGAGAGAACAGGATGCAATTCTTCACATACATTGGTCTCTTTTAATATTCAGAAACTTTAAAAGCTAGTGCTTCATTATAAGAAACTTCGAGTAATTTAAGCAAGTAATAATCCATTAGAGACTAGTAATTTCAATTAGCTAGGACTTTAATTAATATTTAATAAAGTCCACAGAATTGATGACTGGACCAGGTCCTATGCACTGTTACTGTAAGAATTAGTTTACCGTGACAGTATTTAGAGTATAAGCAGCTCTGTTATTCTAGCTGTTTAGTTGTTAGGCATTTGTGAAAGTCATGCTCTTCAAGTGTATAATCTAAGGGCACATAATCTAAATTAAAAGTCAGATTTAGGCTGAGGGAACAACTTAATACACAAGCCAAGCGAACTACGCAATAACTGCAAATGTCATGTAAATATCAAGAATTATTGACCTTGGCTTTCATTCTTAAGTATTTTCTACATATAATATTTCATTACAAGGTATTACGAGAATTACAGCTTCTTAAAGTCACACATAACTTCTGACTTTGTTTTCATGTTGCCACTCCACATATCCTTCCTCTGATAAAAAAACAGTAGTCTTCAGATCAAGATCAATATGGATTAATAAGGACCTTATGCTACAAACTAGTACAGAGGTTTATGGATCATCAGAACTATGTCTAGTTTGTTAAAAAGCAGAGGGAAAGAACAGCAGTGCCTGTAATTTGCTCTGTAGAGTTCTCATATATATAACATACTTTTTTTAGATTTCAAATGTTTGATTTCTTAGGGTAATTTTCTCAAAGGAAAACGTAGAAAAGGTTTGCACACAAACGCTGCTTGTTAACAGAATACACATACAACTTGCCCACACACATCTCAATATATACCCCTTCCTAACCAAAAGAAAAGGATAAGAAAATTCTATTGTCAGGAGAACCTATGACGTGTTAAATTAAGCATTAATCACAGATAGCCTTAAAGGATGGATGCTACAGAACAATCAGATATCATCCATTTATTGGGAATAGCCTGGCATATAAATTATATCAAGCACTGAATATCCCAGAGAAAATTAAAAAACTGTGCTACAAAAAGTTTATTTCTCTTACTACATTTTCTAGCAGAGACTTAAATAAAATAAAATCCGTACATTTTTTCAAATCGATGTATCAGAAGAAAGTGCACTGTATGAAATGTACACTGTAAGATACAAAAAAAATGAAATGCTCAAATTAACTGTTAAGATATCTTTATACATATTTTTTTTTTTTAGGTTTTCCAAATTGTTCTCCCTTGAGTTTCCTACTTCCTTCCATTAACAATACAGGGAATTTCATATTTTCTAATCCAGAAGGCTGCTGAGGCATAGCAAAGCTATAAAACCATCTCTACCTATGAAGCGTATGAGATCTATTATGGGCCCACATATTCTGTCTGTAAGAGAAATCTCTTACAATCCACCTCAGACTACATATAAGATTTATATAGAAAATTTCATCTCTGAATTGCACCAAAGTTAGAGTTTTAATGTATTCTAAAGACAGGGAAGCCCCAGTTCCTTCTTCAAAGTCATTTCTGACAGGAAAGGACAAGGGAAGGGGCAAAGAAGGAAAAACAGGGGAAGGTGGGATAGATGCGTGTCCAAAACTGTATACTGAATGCTCATTCAGTGCAAGCCAGCGATAATGTATTATGGAGAAGCAGAGGGGAAGAGGACATTAGGGCATCACACAACCTTTCTTCTCACAAGTCTGCGATAGGCGTGACACTACCTAAAGTATAAATCTGTTTATAAAAGAGAAGACTCGTATCACTACTCAGTAAAACACAGCAAAGCCACTTAACCTCTTCCAAGAAGAGGTAGCACAAGCACAAGCACAATACCTGAAAACCTGAATTCCTTATTCAGGTTTCGGTACAAAAGCAAAGCTATGTAGAATTCTCCCAGAAGGAGCATGACAGCTAAGTAAAACAGAGTAAGAACTTGGTCAGAACAAGTACCTGGAAGGAGTGGAAGAAAACTTATGAATTCCAATGCTTTTTTGGTGGAGAACTAGGGTTACCTTTTCTTTTCTTTAAAATACATGATTTCATGGTTATAAAGAAACTGGAGATCATTGGCGTCAACAAAATTCACTTCCTGGCAGCCAAAGCATCCACCTCTGGGAAAGAGCATGTGCAAAACCACACATCATATTCTGCTTATGTTGCTTCTAAACATGTAACTCCTTGACTTTATGCCAGCATAAATGCTTTGTATATGTACACACACACACGTATATATACGTATGCATATACACACACACATATATAGACTTCATTTATGCTGGCTACACATATATATGTACATACATGTATGTGTATATATACATATGTACATACATGTATATATACACATGTGTATATACACACATACATACACGGGTATATACACACATACATATATATACATATATATATACTTACATGTATATATATACACACATACATCTGCCCTACTAAAGTTTCAGTGGGGAAAAAAAACATTTCCCGCCTACTACTCGCAGTAGTACTCTGAACAACGAAGCTGTGAAGTAGAACATGAGAAAGTGCACTGTAATCGACAAATCTTTCACTCAAACATGTATCGCAGACATCAAATCACTGTTGTGTATGCGTTCAAGTCTGGGGTCTCCTCTCTTTTAATGATCTTGGTCTTCCAGGGTTGAAACAACAGGAAATTCCTAAGCTTTTGAGCTATATAACATGTTACTATCTCTAGAAGCTTCTTAGTATAACAAAGTAACAACAAGTTTAAAAAAAATTAAGAAAGCTTTTCCCAAATTAAGTTTACTTAGACCAGGAGGTTTGAAGTAAACACCTTTCATCCTGAAGCATGGGTTGTGGGGAAAAAAGAAAACTGGTTATTACTTGCAACAGTTTTCTTGAGTTGCTTAATGCACATTCACTTAAGTAAAAATGAATCCTCCTGATATGCCTTTCAGCATTCTGAGCTTTAATGATGCCTAGCACAGCAGTGTAATTAACAGTACCAGTGATATATAACAATTCTGTGCTTTCCGGTGGCAGAAACAGAAGGCTAATGCCAGATTGCTTGTTAAAGGTACACCCGGCTGCAAAGTACACCAGATGAGACAATCCCCCAGTAGCCACGTAATGAGGTAAAGACATCTGTAAGATTATTTCAGAGCTCTGAATGTGAAGATTTAAAGTCTTTGGTGATGCTGCAGATGTTATTATCGTCATCCCTGCAGCCGTTGTCACTGGAAATAGATCAGCCCTCCAATCAGACTGGACAGCAAATGGCTCAAACCTTGTTTTTCCTTAAATGCCTTACTACATAGTTATTCCTAAGTTACTCAAAGCAGTTCAGACTAAGTTAACAGAAGATAAAACATTCCCTTGCATATGCTTTTCCTTCTGAGAATTGTGCCCCACTGCTTTAAGAGAATACTAAGTGATCATTCAGTAACAGAAGGGAGAAGGGAAAAAAAAAACACCAAACAAAAAAAACCCAAAACCCCAACAAAACAAACAAGAGAAAGTGAGAATAATTCCACTCTCAATAAATGAGAAACACCATAATTTAAGATACTACCACAAAAGAAGTAGAGGTTCAGGAGGGAAAAAAAACCCTCAGAAAATTTAGCAGATACACTGAAATGACTACAAACTGTGAACATGATAATATTTTGGAGATCAAAAGTCATAATATTTAAATAAAGTTATCAAAATGTTGTTTTCACATTTTGACTGAGGAAGCGACAAAGATAAAATATCAACCATGCAGAAAGGTTTTATGAAACCTTTTAGAAATATTTTTAGACCTGAAAAATATGCTAGGAATGAGCATGGGTTTTGTTGGTTTTACTTTCTGATAATATCAAAACATCAATGTATTGGCAGGGGGAGAGAAGAATCTAATTCTCATTTAAAAAATAATGGCACTTTGCATCATTCTGTCATGGTAAAATAATTTATGCCCACTTTCAGACCTCTTCATATTGGCACTGTGATGTAAAATAGTCTTAGTGTAAGCATGGATCAGGGATATAAAAAGTTTACCCAAGCTGGTATGAAAGTTTTACAAGAATGCACAGAAAGCCAAATGCTATCTGACAAGGAAATGAATTTCCTGAATTATAAGTCTGTACTCTCATTTTTTTCTCACAGTGGTGAGGAAGTTTTCAGCTAAATGAAGTGTTGAAACTTTTTAATATTGAAATAAAACTTAAGCGAGAAGATCTTTTTGTAAGAAAACCACTAGGCTCTTTCCTGCTCTTAGTGCTGTAAAAAGCCAAAAATGATTGAATTGCATTCACCTGATCAAATAACCAATTAAATTTTATAGTGCATATTAGATCTGAATTCATGCTGTTCTAAGTAGGATAGATACAGACAGATCAGTATTATCAGTGTTTGGATTCATATATATCTAAACTGATTGACTTTGATCTAAATTGGTAAATTTTCATGAAGAAACTATTTCAGTTATTCTTTGCAGCTAGAATACATTGTTATGAGTGGTATTACCATAATAACTCTTAAATTCAGCCTGTTTTTAAAGCTCAGTAAATCATTTACAGTAAATAATGTGATCAATTTCATCCCATTTCAGTTAATGAATTGTCCATGAACTAGTTATTATTGTCTCCACTTAATTACAATAACACCCATAAGGGATCTGTTTCTCCAAAACATCTTAACAGGTATTTCAACCTACAGATGAGTCTCTAAAAGCTTACTTTTATTTTCATTCATGTTGAATGGAATGGCTTCCGAGCAAGACTGGAAATATTTAAAGTCTGTAGAACAGTCATTAAGCATATCTGAAACATCAGTTCAGCTTGGACATGTAGATGGTATGTTTTTATTCAAAACTTAGAATACCATAACTTGGTTCCAGTGCAGATATTAAAATTTAGACTTCATTTGCACTGTCTGCAAAGTCACTCTTAAATAAATGTTACTTCTACATTCAAAGCAGCACATATATTTTCACTAGGATATACAGAAGAGCTTTGGTCTGGCTGAGGCAGCTAAACAACGCTATCCGTCTTTAGAGGCAATTTTTTTGACCACAAGCAGAGCACCTGAGTGTCTTGGAACATTGCTAAGGACATGAGAAAAAAAAATGCTCACAGTCAGTATGTTAAACACCAAAGTTCAGATTTCTGGTTAACCTGACTCAAGATAGTTCTTTAGAAAGACATAACGTACAGACGCATGTATATACATAGGATATATTCAACACCATGCACAATGATAAAAATAGCATTAGGAATATCACAACATGGCTCATATTTTAACAATACTCAAAACCCCTGAGTTAAAATCCAAATTAAAAGTTTCAGTCTTCATAAATCAAAAGTGGCAATGATATTCAAACATGAGAAAAAAATCATTTGTTTTCATCTTTTTGCCCTAACAAAAAATAGATGAAATTTGTTTATTTGGGGGTTTTTTGTTGATACTTTTTAATCAAAAATATATAGGTCAGTTCTTTTAATACAGCTAGGAAATATTTCCCTAAATCCTAATATTGCAGGAACTACTTAAAAAGAACTACGTGTACAGAATATATAGGACTGTGATAAGACCCACCTCAACACCTACCTATTTCAACACCACGCTGCCCCTACTTTAGGTATGATTTGAGACATTTCCCCTCAGCAAACCCCTCAATAACTATTTCGCATTTCTCGTATTTCTAGAAAACTATCTACCCCTTCAACTGTAAATTCATAACCAAATCAAGACATTACCAGTGGTCCATTTCATTCCCAAGACATACATTATATGACTCTTACATAACACACATGAGAGAGAGATGGGCAGATAAACAGATGCAGCATGAGTAACGTTGACAATATTCAACCTTTGTTTTTACTTTTTATGCAGTAGAAAATCAGAGGTAAATGTACAAACTTTTCTTACATTCTGCATGGTATTCAGAAATGTCTTTTCCTACAGATATTTCTCACTTACTGACTGGTTTCTGGAAAAAAATATGTACATTCGGTTAGACAAAATAGGATTCTTTGTTAATTACAATGAAAATCTAGTTTTCTAATTAAGGATATTAGAGTTTACAGAATCCTTCCTTTCCTTTTGATAGTGCATTTTACAAAACAACATAATTAAGAGCATATGACTCATGAACCTTGTCTTCTTTTATACTCTGAGGGAAAAATATACCAACCCAAACAAAAGAAAAAAAACAAACAAACAAATCAGTCTTTGAGATGTGAACATCCTTTTCTAATAAGAATTTTTTTCTTGAACATTTTTATCCATCATTTTGATATTTAGGTATTTCCAGGTTGGTTTTTTTTCTAAGACAATATTTTTTATCTTAAAACCCTAGACCTCTGCAAACCACGGAGTCAGACCAAAGCAGCTGAATGCACAGGATTCTACACTGAAAGAAGGAAATTTATTCATTGTAAGGCATAATCTAGAACTTAGCATTTGAGAAATTTATTTCACAAATTTCATCATAAAATGAGAGAGTTAAAGAAAGCTGATGGAAAATATTAATACAAAGAAATCACAGAGTTAGAGGGTATTAAAAGGGAATTAAGAATGTGGGTTTGTTCTCAATTTTTTTTATTTTTTTTTTTTTATTTTTAAATTAACTAGGGCAAGGTTCTACCAGAACTTCATATGGGATTTAAATAACCAGTAGGGAATCTGCTTCTGTACTGTGCTGCCAGCGCCAAACACTGAATTTATCTGTTTAGTTTCTAAACTAGGATAGTAATAATGTTGATAATGCAAAACTTTCCCACCAACACCCCTTCAGAAACCTTAATTTTCATATTCAATCACTGCAAACTATCTGAATCAAAGTTAATTTAATGTGAGTGACATGCCTGGGATATAAAACTATTAGACATTCAGTAGAAATGTTCTGTTGTTGATTGTCTGGTGAAGATGTACATTTTATGAACTAAAAAACTGTAAACTGGTTTATGATTATATTGTACAAAAAATATGTGAAACTTCATAGAGCCGAATTCCTGAAATGTGTATTAAGGTGAGAAAACAATACATAGCTTAAAATTAAAAGAAAATATTAATTAACAAGCATGGTTCTAATGAAGAAAACTGTTGAAACATGAATAAATTCAATCAGGACAGTCTTTTCAGGTGATTAATTGCCAAAAAATAGCAATAGGGAAAGAGACCGAGTATAAAGTATCTAAATTTCTTCATCGGAGAGCTTATGAAACAAATTACAGAACAGGGAATAAAGGCTTATTAAAATGTTAAGAAGTAAAAGTGTCCACTGTTGTTTACATTAGGTTTTTTTATTAGTGTTAGGCTGCAACACTGCAAATAACAGAAATCAATTACATTTTAAAAAAAGAAATGGTAATCAATCACATCCTACAAGACTTTGCATACAGTGTGGGTTAACAGAGTGGACCTGCCTCAAATCAGCCAACAATAAAGAGAACAGCTGGACAAAATTCTTTTCTCAATCATATTTTCTAGTCAGTGGTTGGCTATTTACTCTCACTATCTCTAGCCTTTCTCAGAGGACTCTTATTCCCAGGGTCATTCTGCCAAAACATTCAAATTTCCTTTTATCATTTTTCTCCTTCAGGTTTTTCTTCCTTCCCTTTATCCTTCCTATTCCTTCATTCATAGGGTTTTCTCTTGAAAGATGTAAAAAATATGAGTAATAACAGGATTGACATGACTTCTGCCAACTCTTGTGCTATTATTTTGCAACTCAGCCCCTTCCTGTTCATCTCTCTTGATTACACAGGCCCACACTCATCTGCTGAATGTAATGGAACTTTCATATAGTTAAAAGCAAGCAAATGCTTGAGGTTGCCTTAAGCTTTTCCTTTATGGAGGCATGAGGAAGAAGCCTCCTTCAATTGCCAATATCATAAGCAATCACATTGTAAATTTATGGATGTTCACTTTGTAACCCATTGTGTACCCTTGCCCAGGTACTACTTCTTTGACTGTTTCAGGACTTAATTCGAGACAGTTAAAAAGCATAACTCTAACTTACATGTACTTAATTCAGGGGAGCACTTGTTGGAGGTGAAATCAGAGAGGTGGGCTGGAGAATGTAGCCTCCTCCTATCGGCACCTCCTGGCCACCTGGGGAAGACTTGGTTGAAGTTGCTGGAGTTTCATGCAATTTTACCATTATTCTTTAATTTATTATCTTAGTCAAGCTAAACCCTGTGTGACTGTATTAACATAAAAGGAAAACCAGAAGTAAGTGAAGAGGACAATCAGCTGATTTAAAATTGAATCAAGAAATAATGCTGGTTTCAAGAAAGCACATGGTAGCATGGGCTCCCAAAGGCAGTAGAAAGACTCTGAGATGGTTATATAAACCCTTCATCAGGAATATATGTTTTCACAATAATAAAAAAGTTTTATAAATATTTATAGAAGAAAAACTTTTTTTCATGAGAGCCTATACAAAAGAATTTGAAAATAATGCAAGCTTTATCAACTCAAAAAATTAAAATTCAGAAGAACGAACTGAAAAAAAAGTAATAGCAGAATATTTTAAATAACAAGAAAGAAAGATCTGGTCCTTCATAAAAGTAGCTGCTTTTTTTTAGGTGGGAGGAGGGAGAACAACAACAATTTGTTGGCTTCTATAAAATACTAGAATCTCTACCTAACTCTGATATTGTCCCTACAGTTTTATTCTTTTTTGCATTTCTTCCCATCTCCCACATTCTCTTCTCATCTGTGTTCATAAACTTTTGATAGAATTTTCTCCTCTATTGTAAATTTCAGTTCACAGAAGAAAAATATAAACTATATTCAAAGCTGTATTGTATCAATGTTTCTATATGTGCAGAGGAGTGTTTATCCCTAAAGCATTTTGAAAATAGAGTCCATATATTACATGTTGTGCACAGAATATCATAGAGTGAAATAAATAAAATCCACGTAAAAAATAAATAAATAAAATAAATAATAATATATTAATATAAATAAATTTTAAAAATCAAGAGAAGTTTTGCTGTTGTCCATTTGCACCCTGGACATCACTTTAAATTTGTTAATGTTCCTAGAGCTGATCAAACCTCAACATGTCTTGTAGCCCGAAAAATTCAGATGGCTTGGAAATTTCCCTTCGTTCTGAATGAAAGAGCAAGAATGCAAATGAAAGTAAAAATAAAACCCTCCAACCTTATCTAACAAAATCATCTTTATCACGATAGAGATAAAACATTCTGAAAATTTTTTGTCAATTTTCTGTGACAGACATTTTCTGATAGTAAACATGTTGAAATTTTTTTCTCTAAATCTACAATTTTCTTTTCTTTTGCAGGGATTCAAAAACACTGTCAAGAAGGAAAAATAGGCAATAAAACCTGAAAACAAGTTGGCAAAGGAGTAGAATCACATATGGACGGCAGACTACAACATTCATCAGGGTGTTACTGTTTTGGTTTCAGAGGGAACAGAAAATTATCAGATAGCCTACCCCAAATTCCACTGCTACGAGATTATTGCTTCTGTAATAACCACTATGGAATACATATTTCCCTTTCTTATATCGTTGGGACTAAATCAGGTCTAACTATACCATGACGGCACATTTACTTCCCCCCCAGCCAGCACATCATTCTCAGTTTATTTAGATCTGCCTAGCGTCTATTTTCCATAGCAAACACACAAAAATTCAAGAGAAAAGAAGTTACTTAAGCTGAACTGAGATCTGAAATCCAAAACAATTTCACAAACTCTTTTTCACAAATAAATAAAAAGAAAACTTCCATAATATTTGATTTATTCTATAACTGATTTTTCAGTCAAGAAATTTCTTCAATGCAAAGTCCTATATGGAAAACACAAGTATCAACATTCATAACTCATTGTATACTAGTACCCTTGTGTACGTCACATCTCTGCCTGACTTACTGCTACAATAAGAATGAACATTCTGGACTGAAAAGCCTAGCCATAGAAGCAGTTGTGATAAACAGTCCTGCCCCTGGGAGGGATTTAAGTTATTTATACTTTTTTTTTAATAGTTTGGGTTTTTTTTTTAAAATAACGAAACGTTTTTTTGCAGGGCCAGATATCATGGGCTTGATGCAGGAATTATGAAGGAAAATTCTATGACATGTTTTAAATATGAGGTCAGACTAGACAACAAAATGGTCCTCTCTACCCTCAGAACATGGGTGAAACACTTTTTATTTTTTGATTAAAAAAAACTTTAAAGAGCTAAGAATTTCACAGTCATTTATTTTGTATTTTCTCCATCTCCCCTCACTCCTTATCTCTGTTATCCACTTGGTATGTGCTGCCTTTTAGAATATAAGCTCTTTGAAGCAAGGGCTGTCATGTTTTATATGCTTCTACAGTGCTTAGTACAATAGGGCCTGACCTAGTTAACTCCTAATCAATAGTGCAATAGAGATGTTAAATAATTATCATAGGACTGTTGTACGTCATACCACACAGTTCAGTTCACTCAGAAACCCTGTTGCAATATAAGGGTGCATCTCTGTTACACAGGACAACATCAATAAAAAAAACCCTGAGATGTTCATGCATGAAAGCATCATGAAAACCTGGCATTAAAAAAGAATAAAGCTTATACGGAATCAGGTAGAGATTTATAAACAAGTTCTTTCCACTGTGTTCAAACTCAGCTGCACTGAAAACCAAACTTTGATTGCAGGTATTTTTATTCAAAGCAATTAAAGCTCTACGGCACTGCTGAGAACAAATGTGTGCATATCAAAATACTTAAAACTGAAAAGAAAACTTTACTCTTTACAATAGCAAGCACTTTTAAATTGCTTTGCCGTTTAATTCCACCTCAGTTGCACACAGAAATTAACAAATCTGCTTTCAGACATCCCTGTTATTCTTCATAAAGTCCCAAAGGTGTCTCAGTGAAACTAGATTTAAAGCATGTTAAGTGCATTACAGGAAATGTGTTCCCAAACACACAGTCCAATTAAGTGCCAAATGATGCCTTCAAGTCTCACCCATGTAAACCATACAAGGCCAGTGAGATTTCGCAGTGGAAATTTAAGGCAAAAAAGAACATTCATTATTTGGTAAATCATGAATAAAGATATTTTTCCTAATTAAGTTCTTTCCATTTTGAAACTTATCCTATGCTACAGGTCAAATTGCCAATGGAAAAAAAAAAATCCATAAATCAAGAACTAGGGGGGGGCATGAAGAATGAGCGGATTTTTATTGCAGGATTAAACAGACAGAAAAATAGGAAGAAGTCCCCAGAACAAGCAGGGATTTGGATTGAGAATGCCTTTCCTGTGACTTTGTTTTGTGACTCCACCAGCTACAAGTCTCATAAATGTTCCTTAACATAGCTACATATACATACACACACAGTAAAGGTAGTATTGGGCCTCTAGTTTTTTAATTTCCCAGAGAGTCTAAACGTTTGTTGCCTGCAGCACCAGTTTTGAATTAGATAGAGAATACAACGGAGTTTTTGCTTAAATATTGAGTGACCATCAAACAAACATTGTGCACAATTTCACTGGGTAAAAGAGTTATTTTCTAAAATGCTAAAAAAGAGCAAACTATGTCTTCCTAGCCATCACCTCTGTGGCATTTGCAGTCTAACATAGCTCTATCACACTGCTTCTTAAACACATCCTTTCCAAACTCAGAATTGCTAAACTGTTTAGTCTTTCCTTGTATATCAGCTGTATCACAGCTCTGACCACCCGTGTTGCCTTTGGTTTTTTGAAGAGGGTTCTTCCAAATGGCGTAATGAACACTGAGCTACTCAGAACCTGGTTAAGATACTTTCAAGCTCTTATTTTCATACACAAGCGTTTGGAACTGAATTAAGAACAAAGCAGCTGTTTTGCTGTCTATTAAGAGCAAGCAAACCTTCACTGACTTAAGAAAATGCTAACACTTTGCAGATTAGCCATGTAGGGAATGCAAAGCAATATTCTACTGTCTCCTCTGCAGGCTCTGATGTGCAAATCCAGCTGCTTTCACACTACATGCAAACACGGCACACCTCCTCCCAGCTGAAATGAGCAGGAAACCTTCCTGGAGGCCAGATGGTACAACCATTCACAAGAGCTGGTGACAATTTCTGTTGTTGCTTCAGATTCATTTCTTCAACACAGGCAGACTTGCAAGACTAATGTACAGTTTTACACATGTGTGTTTTGTGCTGGTTTTTTTTTTGTTTTTGTTTTTTTAAAATGTGTGTATATATCTATATTTAAACAGAGCTGATGAGAAAACTAAAACATGATGACAAGAGGTCATTGTCAATAGTTTGCAGGAATGATTCAGTTGATTAATTTAGCGTTTTTCTGTTAATGATTTTTACAAATTACTTTGTTACAGTCTGATTAATAGTTTCCAGCTAAATGAGTAAGAAGCTGTGATTATTACCAGTCTCTTCCAATGTCTACTCTCTTTGTTTAGTATCTGACCTCTCAATACAAGCAAGCAGTACCTAAATTGGGCCTGGACAGTGTGAAAGAGTTTCAGTGAAACCTGAAGTCCTTCAGTTTAGGATTTCTAACATTTCACTTGGAATCTGCATTGATTCCATTACATAAAGATTAAACACGACTTTGAAAACTATGAATTTAAAAGGCTATTTGATCTATTTTAATGTCTGTAACAAACAAAGCACACATCACTTACTATTTCACCACACTATTGTGAAGGAAGCATGGGAAAGCACTATAAAAAAAAAAAAAAATCCTACAAGAGGTGTTATTCTTCTAGCAAAGCAAAACCAGAGGAAGAGCCTTCTGTCCTTTATAAGAATTCTAGCTTAAATTTCCAGACCACAGAAGTCTGAGCAGTATTAAATAAGCAATGATAGCTTTAAGGCACCATCTTTAAGTGGGTGCTATTGAAAGAAAGGCTGTCTCACAGCATTTCCCAAGTGTTATTCACTTATACTGGCAGATGGCACATTTGGATCTCAAGTGTACCTTCTCAGAACTCAAATGTTGATCTCCTGGAGATTTTTTCGTTTGTGGTTTGTTTTTGGGGTTTGTTGTTCTTGTTGTGGGGTTTTTTTGTTGTTTTTCTTTTTTTTTTTTTTTTAAAGAGACTACATTTACAAATAACGCAAAATATCACAGAAAAAAATTATTTTAGGACTACATGTTGAATAGAATAGATCTACACCTCACAGCAAGAAGGAGCAGGTTTTCATACCCTTACTCACCTTCAACTGCATTTTACTGTGTGAGTAAACCTATTAACTTGAAAGACACCAGATTGTAATTAAAACTTCTTTCATCAGGAAAATAGTTCAGAATCTGACCCTTCAAATTGCGAAGCTTGACTTTTTTTTTTTTTAATTAAACATACATCCTTAGCAATCCATAGTAACATCACAATTAATAGTTCTTCAAAAATTAAATTAAATGTCTTGCAAAAATGCTATGCATACATCTTACATGCAAATTAGCAATCCCAGATTGTTCTACTTTGGCAAATGTTTCAAAGTTGGTTTTTTTTTTTCATCGTTTTCATACCTTGAAGGAAATGTTTATCTAGTAAACGTGTCCTGAGATGGGCCACCTCTGTCCTCTAAGAGAAAAAAAAAAAAAAAGTACTGAAAAATACTTGTGCATAATATATCTTAATATGAAAACTGCCTCTCTCCCATTCATTAATCAAGCAACCAAGAGGTATGATAGAAGATTATATAGCATAATAATAAAACTAAAATCTGTATTTACCTTCAAATTGCATTCTTTTTGTCACTAGATTTGCCCTTATTTACATCCAGCCTTCTAAACATTTCTTACTTTTTGCCTTTCTTACTGGAAGAAGTTTAGAACCATTCTATCATTGACACTGTATTCTCTGCAAGCCTAGCTTGGTTAGTACCCTCTCCTAGCTTGTCTTTACAAATGAAGAATGCAAAAGATACAAATGGCTAATTATATTAGTAGGCTAATAGAGATCTTGGGGTAAATCTCAGTCAACCCCACAGCACAATGTAAAAGCCATCAAGTTTGTGTTCATTGTAATTTAAAATGCAATAAATAAATATACTGATGCCATTAGAACACTGAAAAAAGAGACATGACTAGAGGGAACAGCAAATTCAGCTGCCTGTCGACATTGTCTACAAACACCGCACCTGCTCTCCTCACCTTGCCTGTACCATGGTTGAGTGAGCACCACCAGCCTGACAAAGGAACAAGAGCAAACACCCCACCCTCAAAGGCAGAGCAAACTCTCCCCCTCATACTCATTGTATGTACAACTTCAATGACAACCAAAGCTGGGAAAAATACATATTGAGAAAGCCAGTTCAGATTTTCAGAGCAAGATCTGTATACTTTGCTTATAGAAGCAGCTTTAGGAGAGACCAGATAGCCCAATAAAATCAGGGAATAAGTTGCCAGCCACAGTGCAGAGCTGTTGGGTTCTTCTCAAATTTGTGTTGTTATTAAGTGTTTCTTCCAATTGATCATCTGCTAAGGGGATTCAGAAGTCAGCAGTAAGTGTTGTTACAGTAGCACCTTAGAATTTTTGCAGCCTTTTATTAATATCCTCCTGCAGTTCTGACAGACTGTATAGTTTATGCAAGCTACTCTGCATCAGGCTTTCGTAACCCAGAGAGGAAAATCTGCATAACCTGCTGGAGTGCCCTTGCATTATCTCCACTGATACCTTGAAAGACCATTTACATGTTAACAGTACATCCATTTTTGTAGTCAGAAGTTCATCACTGAGTCAACTAAGATAAAGAACTTTTCACCAAATAAGCTGGCATTTAAATGGTGGGTAGTGGACATTGTTTTGCCCAGAGTAAAGAAATATGAGATTTTAAAACCTCAGTACATAGGTTAGGCCTACTGGAATTAAAGTGTAGGATTAATCTTCTTATAAAAAATATTTTGATAAAATTTTGGTCTCTACGACTGAGATTGGATATGAAAATGAAAAACCATTTAAGTTAACTAAATAGGCTCTGCATTTTGTTATTTGATCTCAGTTCAAATAGTAGAGCCTGTGACTGCAATAATGCTTTGAAATTAAAAAGAAAGCAAATCACTTTCTCCATGCACAGATTATAATTTTTTTTTTTGTTTCTCTATTTTCTTTTCCCTTTTCTCTCCTATCCTTTGTTAACTGCAGGAAAGATGAATCATATCAGGTATTTTGCACTTCTGTCTAAAAACAGTGATAGCTATGCCTCTTCTCATCTCCTCCGCACTGAAACCCATGACTGGTTGCAGGAAAAAGCACTCTTTTCAGAGTTGTCCCTTTGAGGTTGATAGTTGTAATTTCTAGGGAACACAATAGCTTGATGAAGTCATAGTCATTAAAAGGGACCAGAATTATTTTAGGTCACTTCCATAGAGAGCTAAAGGATATTAACATCCATAATATCAAAGCACAAATTCATCAGCATAATCAAATAGGCTAGTTCAAGTAATTACTCTTCAAAAGCCATAATCACAGGTCCTCTAACTAAACCTCAATTCCTCTGTAACCCACATTGATACCACTGTGGCTTTTTGTCCTCTTGTGGCTAGACCGCAAAAGGCTTTTATGAGTCTTTTACTGCCTGCAAAACATAAAATTATAAATCGAGCCTACAAAATAAAGTCTTTTAACTCAAGCAATAAGGGATCCAGGATTCTTTCAGAAGCTGAAGTCATAATTTCCAGCTCACAGACAGTATACACAGTTGGTCAATAAACACAATGGGTCAGTTGAGCCAGTGGAAAACTATCTGCAGATCTCTTCGTTGTCAACCAAAGTCACTTCAAATCGCACTGCAATCTATGCGTTAAAAAACAGTTCACTTCATTATTGTACAAGAATCTTCTTCATGCCCCAAAATTTAGGGAAGAATATGAACTATGCCTCATGCAATAGATATTAAGACTGTTAAAAGTCCAGTATTACTCTTACATTTGCAGGAGGCACTGGCAGAACACCACGTTGCTCGACAGAAGACAATAAATATGCACTTGAATGACGGATTATTATGTCTAATTACCTTTCCAAAACGGTATAGAAGATAAATGTTTCTTTGACAAGAATGAATAAAAGAAACATTAAGCTGCTCTCATTTTTTAGATTATTGGGAGATTTAATAACTGACTACATTGGTTAATGGAAAAGAGTTGCTAAATTATATAAGACGTTCCTTATTTTGTTCAGATTTTCATTTTCACAATCCTCTTCTAAACAACATTTTGTCATTTGTATTGCCTTCTTTCACTCCAAGTCCACTTTTAACTGGAGCACCATACACTTAGAATACATGAATGTGTACACATGTGTGTGTATATGTATGTACTTATGAAAACTTTTCATAAACCTATTCCTCTGATTACCTGCAATCATCTGTATAACGCCTTTTGTTTATTAAGAGGGTTTGTCTCAAAGACAGGCTAACATTTCTCACTACTACTGCAGCCCCATTTCAGAGAAGAAATAGGTAACACAAGCTATAGCTTGAACAATTAAAATAATAAGCTCTTTTTTTTTCACTTTTCCAATTAAAAAAAAAAAAGAATATTTTTTGTATGAATATTTTTTAAGTATGAACAGTTTGACTGGAAGATGAAACAGAAGACCTCTGGAAAGTTTGTTGCAAACTATGCTGAAATGCTTTAAATATACAGTTTGAATTCTTCTTTAAGATACTTCACAGAGTACAGACTGCATTTTTCAGGCCACAAGAAGTACTTCAGCAGAACTCTATAGGAAACAATACACACAAACCCAGTACAAACCATGGGTACTTTACCTATGTTGGTGACAGATTTACGGAATATCTTTTGTTATTCGTTCCAACTCTCAAGGCAAAACATTGCACAGAGTACAGCAGTAGGAAAGGTTGCCTTGACAGCTGACATGAAATAAAAGCCAATCCAGAAACAGGATTTGGTAATATTCCTGTTATTGAATATTTAATTCTATTTATGGGTGGAAAATAATATCAAATAACTCCTTTTCTTTTTATGGTCTGAGTTAGATCATGGAAACTGAGTACCACCTCAGCAATTCTCCCATTCAAGTTAAGTGGGAAAGCAGCTGAAGGCCCCTACAAACAGAGGGACTAGCCTGACCAGCCCGGGCAGCACACACACGAGAACCACAGAGTTTTCCAGGTACTGGCATAACAAATACCTAAGCTACAACTACAGTTGGCACAACCCCCTTTTCCCTGTGTTTGAGACAAATAGAGGAGTCAAGACCTAGAAGTACGGCATTCAGAAAACTGAGAAAGGAGCTTTCATTTAAATCTTGGCTAGAAGTCAAGACAGACAAGTCCTGGGGTTGAGGAAAACAAGCTTTTTTTATTCCTTATATGCAAGTAAGATTCCCCCCCCCCCAAGAAACATCAATCATCAATTTCTCCCGGTGATGGAATCTACCTGCAATGTTACCTACTGACTAATTCAAAAGAAAGTATCAATATCCTTTTGAATACTTGAAATATATCTTATACATGCTTGAAATGGTGGTAATAATTCACATGTAACTATAACTTCACCCAGGCTTTTAGTGATATATTTGAAAAACTGAGTGGCATTAATCAGAGGCCATACCTGCATATCATTTGACCATTATCAAGAGCCAAAGCTGAAAGCACTTCTCTATTCAGAGATGACAATATACTAATTACCAATATATTGCACTAACACTAAAAACACCTTCATAGTCTGAGAGCTTTACTAAGTCCTGTAAGAGAAGAAATACAAGCACTATTATAATACAAAAGTACGCTTATGCTTAATTATGCTGTGGGGAAAAAAGCAACAAAATAATGAAAAGAAACAAAGTGGAAATGCTCCAGTCTAGCCAAACCTACTGAATGCTGTATAGTTCAGGGATCATAGTTACTTTACCAGACTTAAATATGTAATGACATGCACGTCCCTAGATATCTGGCTAGAAGACAGAGGATCCTGTATTACTTTTGGTAAATGTAATTTAATAGCATTAAATGGTTTCTTCATTAAAAGGTTTCTTCATATCTTGTGTGTTATGCATGCCTGCCTACCTGCATCCATTCCCATGAATTACCTGGGCACTTAAGACACAGTAGCATGATTTTGGTACCAATGTGTACTTAACTTTTACTGTCACTTTGGTAAGAACCTCCCCAAGAGCACATCAGTGCATGCATGGTGAATAATCTAAGATAGCGCATCTATGATGGAGCGACTACATCAGTGGACAAGGGAAGAGCTACAGATGTCGTCCATCTAGACTTCTGTAAGGCCTTTGACACAATCCTCCACAACATCCTTCTCTCTAACTTGGAGACATATGGCTATGATAGGTGGACTGTTCAGTGGATAAGGAATTGGTTGGATGGTCACATCCAGAGGGTAGTAGTCAACAGCTCAATGTCCAGATGGAGATCAGTGACGAGTGGTGTCCATCAGGGGTCCATATTGGGACCAGTACTGTTTAATATCTTCATCATTGACATATACAGCATGATCAAGCGCACCCTTGGCAAGTTTGCAGACGACACCAAGCTGAGTGGTGCGGTTGACATGCCTGAGGGACAGGAGGCCATCCAGAGGGATCGGGACAAGCTCGAGAAGTGGGCCCATGTGAACCTCATGAGGTTCAACAAGGACAAGTGCAAGGTCCTGCACATGGGTTGGGACAACCCCCATTATCAATGCAGGCTGGGGGATGAAGGGATTGAGAGCAGCCCTGAGGAGAAGGACTTGGGGGCACTGGTGGATGAAAAGCTGGACATGAGCTGGCAATGTACACTTGCAGCCCAGAAAGCCAACCGTATCCTGGGCTGCATCACAAGAAGCGTGGCCAGCAGGGCGAGGGAGGTGATTCTGCCCCTCTGCTCTGCTCTGGTGAGACCCCACCTGGAGTGCTGCGTCCAGCTCTGGGGTCCTCAGCACAGGAAGGACATGGACCTGTTGGAGCAGGTGCAGAGGAGGGCTACAAAAACAATCAGAGAGATGGAACACCTCTGCTATGAAGAAAGGCTGAGAGAGTTGGGGTTGTTCAGCCTGAAGAAGAGAAGGCTCCAGGAAGACCTTATTGCAGCCTTTCAATATCTAAAGGGGGCTGCTTATAAGAAAGATGGGGACAGACTTTTTAGTAGGGCCTGTTGCAACAGGACAAGGGGTAATGGTTTTAAACTGAAACAGAGTAGATTCAGACTAGATATAAAGAGGAAAGTTTTTACATTGAGGGTGGTGAGACACTGGAACAGGTTGCCCAGAGAGGTGGTAGATGCCCCATCCCTGGAAACATGCAAGGTCAGGCTGGACGGGGCTCTGAGCAACCTGATCTAGTTGAAGATGTCCCTGCTCATTGCAGGGGGGTTGGACTAGATGACCTTTAAAGGTCCCCTCCAACCCAAAGGATTCTATGATTTCCAGGCTCTCTAGATAAGCCAGAAACCAGGGATTTAATTAATCTGCTCCTTAAAATTTTTTCAAATGTTTATCAAATTCCTTCCCAAGTTACATGAGAAAGTTTCTACTGTAATAGAACCATTAATCAGAGCACTACAAAAGACTTAAAGCACAGTAAACATTGAGAAGAAACATGGAAAGAACAGGGACCTTAGGTAGGCACTCAGGCAGATCCTTAGGGACATAAAAACTAAAGAACAGCTCAAGACCAAGTTTTTCAGATATGTAAAGTTATAAAAGTTTCAATTTGTCAGGATTCCCATTTTCTGTTCATGATTGAATCCTCATTACAAGGTTATGCTTGCACTGGAAATCAACAAAGGAGACATACTGCTGACATTCCTCAAATCTGCTTGGATCTTACTTGGTAGAAATGAGAGCCTCCCCAGGGAAGCCACAATCACAATTTGAGGATTGCGGTGTGATAAGGTTAAAAGTATTGAATACAACAATTGTTCCTTAGAATAGGTAAACAGATTGTGCTCTGATGATGCATTACATTCAGTACAAAAGAAACAGATCTTTACAGGTTAAAACCCTGATCTCTGCTTTTAAATTAGAAGACGAACAAAACAAGAACAATTACACAAGTGGGTTTTTTTGGTTTTTTGTTTTGGTTTGTTGTTGGTTTTTTGGTTTTTTTTTTTTTAAACAGCAGGACTCAAAACACATCCTAGGCTTCCTCTCTCTCTCTCCCCTCACCATAAGCCCTATCCACATTCTTCTCCCTTTTGTGCTATTACTTACATAATCCTTATATAAAAGTCTGTAACTCTTTCCCTCTAACGTTACCAAACCTTACAAATCTCTACTGTAATATACAACTCACTGATGAATGCATGTTACAGGATCTCCCTGTTGTGTCAATTTACAGAAGACACAAATCACAACAGTCCCCAGCTACAAGGTGTTGTTGCTCAAGATGCACCTCTTTATGTTCTTCTCTCTAGAGTCATCTTGTTTAAACTTGAGAACGTCATTCCAGAACAAGGCTGATACATGAACAGAAAAGTACATAAATGTCTTTTGTTTGCATTTGCTTTTCCCCAGGGCAGTAGCTCAGTTACAAACCGATGCTCCCCACCCATCAAACTAATCCTCCTCACAAAATAGAACAGACATTTTCTGTAAATAGGCCCCCACCCTCCCCAGTCCTTACATACAATAGAAACATTGCCTTAATTGAGGACATGATTGCATAACTTAATCCAATGGCTAAAATTTGAAGTCAGCAAAGCTAATAAATTCAAAGGGCAATTTACTTAGGAGGATAATTATAAATAAAACCAAATAAAACATGTAAATGACAAATTCTCGTTGTTGGTTTGTTTTGGGTTTTGGTTTTTTGCCTTTTTTTTTTTGGGGGGGGGGGGAGAGCTTCCAGAGGGGATTTTATATTTCATTTCTTTTCCAAAGGCTTGATGTATTTTTTGAGCATACACTCTTCTGCAAAACCATTCCATGAAAAGTTGTGATGTTTAATGTGGACAAACAATCTTGGGAGGAAAAAAAAACCCGCTATATTCTAGATTTCTTTTCAGTCTTCTTAAGACAAATGGGGCCATACGGGATTCTAAGCAAAATGGAAATGGGTTCTGTTCTGCTTAGAATATATATATCTAATATATATATATATATATATCTCTAATAGGATTAACATCAGGTATTTAAGAGAATTAACAAGCATTTTTGACAACCGTGTTCTGCAGAAAAAGAAAACAGGGATTGGAACAACAGTGAACTCTGACCTCCCCCACCCACCCCACCCCAAAATGTCAAGAAACATGATAAAGGTGATGGAGGACTAGAAAACCTTATGAGGCATGTAGACCTTGAGACTTGTAATTGGGAAAGCAGTATAAACTTCAATGTTAACTTAAAATGCCACATAACCAGCTACCAGAATCCTTCACAGGCCTGTAAAATTCTCAAAAAGTTAAATTAAAGCTGGGTTGGAGAAGTTTTGCCACACGACTATAACACATCTCCAACTGCAGCACAGAGCTGAGCCTGATACAGAGGGAGAAGTTTACCTTCTGACCCTCCCACAGCATGAAGTTTGGAAGCAGAGAATCTCTCTCTTCTTTCTCTCTCTCCTGTAACTAAACTTAGAGCTCCTGCAAAGCATCCCCTTTTTCCCCTCTTCCAGTTGAACACAATTACTTGACTCATTAAGTCATTTTTTGCATTATACTCCAAGAAAGCAAGTCGTCTTATCTAAAAGATCATTCCAACAAGGATTAAGATCCTCAACTTGCCACATAGACTGTAACTCACTGTCAAAGCAATATCTCAACAAGTGTAGCAGGTAAACACAAAGGGAGCATCACAAACATCCATAAAAAGAAGAAAGTATTGGGGGGAGGATGACACAGAACCATGAGTCTGTCACAGCTAGCATAGCTGGCTATGGTCAGCATAGCTACAGTCAAAAAGAAAGTACAGGATGCATACAAGAAACATTTTAACAGTCATTTTATATTTGGATCGTTTTCATTAAATCTGTCTATAAGTACATCTTGATTGACTTCACAGAAAAGAAATGGAATAAAGTGGGAATAAAGTATTATATATGTTAAAAATTCGTATGAAATAATACGTTTAGGGTATCTGTAAAGGTTGTATATATTCACAGTATTAACTTTCTAAAAAATCATTATAAAAACTTGCAAACAAATTTCTAGAAAGGATGCCATCAGGCATCTAAAAAAATCCTGTAGGATGATATGCTAACAGTCTTCAGACAAGTAGATTGCCGGAATGAGAATGAATACTCACCCAATCTCCATCTAACCTATCTAATGGAGAGGAAAGGGGGAATAAAATTGAAAGGAGGAAAATTTAATTTGGTCATCAGAACTTAGTTCTTCAAGGCAACTAGTTAAAAACTGGAACAGAATGCTACCTGTAGAGGTCTCCAAGAATAAAAATTCTTAACAGAAATTTACGTATTGTTGAATCTACCTTGGGAGAAAGTATGGACCAGATGACTTCTTTAGGTCTTCTCCAGCTCTATTTTTCTACCATTGTATGATCATTTTCTCCACCTTTTAAAAACTTCGAAGAGCTGAAACTGTTTGCTGCACAAACTTAGCAGTCTCTGGGCAGAAGACAGTGCACTGATTTAACAGTGTATTTTGTGTAGATACATTATTCAGAAACACTGCCTGTAGTCCTAATATTCCATGAGCACTGGCATTATTTTTTTCTTAAGAGGCTTAATGTAACAATGTGATCTGAAATAGAAACCACTTGCCTACTCCAGAATAAACATTTTCATTATCTATGCAGCGCTTAAATATTATAATGATAACATCTTATAAATTTATGTATGAATAATCATCATATTGAATGGTGCCAGACTGTATCCTTTGTAATGTTAACAAATATCCAATTAGGGATTAAGTTGGGCCCTGCAAAGGCCATTTCCAGAAGGTGAAAAAACCCCAAGATACTAATCAGACTGTGCTGACAAAAACACATTTAAAAAACCATATCCTTTAACCACAGTGAAAAAAACCTCCAATTACAACGCACATTCTCTCTCTTGCTCAATGCTGTTTCACCGCGCAAACAATCCATTGCTTTGTATCTTAATTCTTGTTTACATATGCTTTAAAGAACAGCATTATGACAGCTAACATTCTTGTTTTTAAGATGGAAAGATGATGATCACTGAAGTGTACAAAATGTATACATTTCAGTTCCCAAGGCTGCATTAGGGGCAATTACCACCAAACTTGCTCTGCTTCCAAATTCAAAAATGAGCAGTACAAAAATCACCTCAGGAAAGTTCTAAAACTACAGAAGATACTTTTCTCACAAATTCCTGGGCAACAAGTCAATAGTCCAACTTTATACTCCCCCCCTACTCCAAATATAGAGAAATTCCACCTAGGAGGAAGGAGAAAGGCATTCCATCTCTCTTCAACATAAAATTAGCCAAACTGACAATCTCTAAGCACGTGCTTACTTTTGACAGAAACTTTAATGCAAATTGATTTAAATAAAATTAAATATGATCTTAATAATATGCACATTCTTTGCTGAAGCCAGGTCAGAATAAATATGCCAAAAAGAACTGTATTACCCTCTGCTGGAACCAAAACCAGGTGTTTTTTTTAAGTTGTGTAGAAACCTGAACTTGTTAGTGTGTACAAGCATTCATGTGCATGTTTGAACAATTACAGACACAAACTATTCTCAAGACAGTACTACTGTTATTCAGGTTAATTCTGAGCTCCTCACTGAGCTTGGTAGTCAGTAGCTGCTCTACTTTGATGATATCAACAGCAGTTGTGCCTAAGGACACAGTCTTTCCAAGTGTCATGAGATTATACTGTAAAATGTTTACAGCTTCCTTAGTGTTTAGTTACAGCCCTCCTGGTGTGTGCAATTGTTTTCAATCAAAACAATATTTCCTCTTGTGGATACTGTAGGCCTTCGCAACAGAGCCAAATACAGGAAATCTCGCAACAGCTTATCCAGAATGATATTACAGCGATGAAGCATGGAGCACTTAAGACTGAGCTAGGAAAATGATCATTTGCAATACAATGAAAGGTCTTACGTGAGCCAGTCTAAAGACAGCAGCCAGACTGTGTGTAGCAGCGTCACGTGAATGTGCATTCGGGAAAGGAATGCGCTGAACACCATTAGCATTCCCAGGCTCTGGTAGAACAGGAGCAATGTGCCTGCAGTTTCATCATGCTAAAATATCAGAGCTAAGATGAAACAGAAAAGAGAGAACCAAAGTTCAAAATACCTCACTTTTGACAAAGAAGGTAGATGCAAACTAACAAGCAGACTTCTCTTGTCAACAGATCATATTGCCCTCACCAGAGAAGAGCCGTGTTGCAACTGCCTTGCAGCATGCTTTCATCCTAGTAGAGTTACTATTCCTTTAAGGAATAAGATTAAGGGAATCAGGAACATAAATACTTTGTTTAGTAAGTAAATACTGGAATAATAGAGATTTGGAAAATATAACCTGTTTATCTATTTCAGCAGAAAACCCTTCCGTAGATTTCACGTTATCATCTTAATCTGCCCCAGTAGGAATATCTACCTGTCCATTTAAACACTATATACATTTTCTTTGCCGTAGTAATGTGAAGAAATTGGACTGTAAATTGCAATGACACATGGGTCACATTTTATATTCAGACTGCATTGAGCTAAAAAGCATGATTTCCAAACTAACTAAACAGTATGTCTACATTATAATTTTGTGAATTATGTTTCTGCTGCCTAAAAACAAACGAAAAACCTACGAATGGTGTACGTACAGTCCGTTACATTAGGGGAACCTAATGTAAGGACATGGCTATCCAACAAGGTACCACCTCCAACATCCTTTATGGAGCCCAAACCCTCAAGCCAGGACTCTGATCACTATGAACAGATTTAAGACAAAAGGCAGTTTCAAATCTCACTTTCTTTTTCTAACAGGCTGTGTTTTAGAGATGCTAGTTGAAGTAAGTGCTCAATATCCAGCAGGCTGAAAGAATATTGACAAAATATCATATGATAACATTTTATACATAGGTCACAATCTTGTCAGCTTTATTTCAATCAAGATATCCTAATGCCACAATAGGTTATGTTCAAGGTAAGAATTCAAGTGGACAACGGCCAAATGGAGGCATCCTAGGTATCAGGGCATCACCAGCATACAACCTGGACTTCAAAGAAAAATTAGATACAAAATGTCATGAGGAACTAGTTTTCCTGCTGTACGTATGCACTGGGCTAAATTATCCACTCCTTGTAAATATCTAGTTTGCCACCAGTTATGAATGGCAGCACTTACTGTTCAGATTAGGTTTTGCTGTTTGCTAAAAAACACTTTTCAGAAAAGTTGTCAGCAGGGTACAAAAAAAATCCTTGTAAGCAAGAATTTTCATATAAATCCTACAGTGTTCTGCATTTATCAAAAGCTTACATAACCTAAAGGAAATGTTAGCAGAGCATAACATAATTTGGAGAGTACTACATAGTAGAGTAGGAAGTTTTCTTTGTTCACGCAGTGCTGAGAGAGAGAAGGCAGATTATTCCTTACTGAATATTTTTCAGAAGTATTTCCATAACTAAAGGCTATTTTTTTTTCTATCCTACTCATCACATTTTCAGCGTAAAACCAATTCTACCACTGTCCTTCAGAGTATCTTTATCTCTGCCTTTGGCATTTTTTACAGAAATACCTTTGGACACCTCTAGTTGCTTGCTGCCTGCCTGTTTTTCTTTGATGGGGACCAATGTGAACTGGAACTCTGGGTCTGAATGTTAATTTCCATTTATCCATCTAGCAATCAAGTTTATATACTAGAAATGTATCTGTGATACCGAAGCTAAAAAGTGATGGTATTTCCCTGTGTTCTCTTCCTCTTTAGCATATGTATTTAAAAAAAAAAGGGGGGGGGGGGCGTGGAGAAGGTACTGGGCCAAACAAGCCTAGTCACATTGCTTCAGATCTATCAAGGAGAAATCTCTTGAAATTTGAGAATTTACAGTTTTGAAGCAAGGAGTTACTACTTCATTCTCCTTTTAAAAAATATGGCATATGGACTGTCTAATGCTTGAGTTCCATTTGAGAAGTTTAAGTTGTACCCAGCAGGCTTACTTACCCTTCTTAAAACATTTATCTTTAACTCCTTAATCTGTAGTATTACAAATGGAAAATAAGTAAAGAAAACCAAATGTTTTAGCAGCCCAGATATAGATCAGAATTTATTTTTTTTTATCTAGTAACTTAATGGTTATAGTAGTATATATTTGCAATAAATGGGTTTTGCAGTTATCAACTCCTCAGCTTTGCTTCTGTGTTTAATCAGCCTCAAAAGGTGTTTAATACTTCTTATCCTCATTCTGCCACGAGCTTTATAAAACTCATAAGTGGTAGGGTTCAGCTTTCTGCACTCTACATCCTAGTTATCCGAAACAAGTCTGATCTAAAAATGTAATACTAGCTCTTGAAATATTTTCCACATGCTTAATCTATCATTTTCTTTGCATTTGTGTATAATTTCCCTGTACTACTATCTAACTACTTTAACTTGTTTGAAAGTTGTGGTTTGTTTTTCGGCTGTTGTTGTTTTTTTTTCTCCCCTTCATGCCATCCACAGTCTACAGGAACACCACCATATGCTATGTAAACTTCACCACCAAATTTTTTCCCTATACGCTTCAGGTTTTGGTGAACACATCCACGGCAAGCAAAGTACACTGGATAACGTGGGTGGGGCTAATGATGCAATTTGAATTAATGCCTACACTACATTCTAGTTTAACTATGTTAAACTTTATTTTATATAGAAAATATGCAGAGCTATCTATAGTGTTTTGAAATCAGTATGTTAAAATTTTTAGGAAGAGAAAGGCAGCTGTGATTAGATGTGCAATCTAGCAATTCTAAGATTCTGATTTTATCTAAGAGCCTGACAATATCTTCTCAAAACAAGAGCTGCTAAAATTCCAATACATTTGTGTTAGCATGACAGTGTGTGAAAGATGAAAGGACAATTACTCTTATTCATTTGCAACCTTTCAGGTATATTAGTGTCTTTTTAGGAGACCACTCTGAATTCTTACTCCTGAAAGGAAGGAAAAGGCACAGAATGAGGAAGTTGAGTTCAAAAGTTAGTAGAGTTCAGATCTCTGAAAAGAAATGAATTCCTCAGCAAAGTCAGAATGGCTGTTTAAGAGACAGCTTTGTCACTTCAGATTATCCCTAGCATAGGCTGCATCACAACATTACAGAATTGCCCATTGCATCTACATATCTGTCAGTTTATCTTTTGATCCTGAACCTGTTTCAGACCATGCAGGGTCAGGAAACTGTCATTTGAAAATCTCTGCCTGTACTCCCTTCTATTTATCATGACATTTCTCCAGGATTGAGTACTGCTGGTCTTAGCTCTCCTTGCCTGCTGAATACTTGTTTTCCTTTGTTGAGCTTGAGAAGTTTTTTTTCTGTCCTTGCCCTTCACTTTTCATAGTTTCTTCTAATACAGCATTAACACAGCTAATTCACTCTAAAGCATTTTATTCATCTCTCTCATGCAAAGTTTGGACTCGGTGAGCTAAAGCAGATGAGGTCAGTCTTTTCTTCTCCTTTTTGAGCCAAGAGAATGTCATTTGTTGAGTTCCACTGTGTAGCAAGTATTGCACAGTGGCTCTATGATTTGCATAAAGAAATATATGAAAATGAGTAATGTGTAGAACAACCCAACTTAAAATTAGTTTATAAATCGGAATAGAAAACATGTTGCTTTCCAAATATAGATAACCACCTGTCCTCTTATATCACCTAAGTTGTGTAAAAGTTAAATCCATAGGAAAAGCTAAAGATCTATTTAAACAGAACTTACCTTCAGGGCTGTGATGATTTTCTCTAAAGAAAATGGTTTTTTTTTCCTACTTTAAAACCAAAGCTAAAAAAATTCCAATGAAAATATGAAATCCAACAAAAAATGAAAAGCACACACTGTCCAGATGGAAACACTTATAATTCTGTAAACAGAACATGACTGAACTGGAAATAAGATCTGGATTCCCTCTCCAGCCCTGCTCAGTCTATCAAAAAGTGAGTTCTACAATGCTTGAGTAGGGGGGCTGGACCAGATGACCTCCAGAGATCCCCTCCAACCTCAGCTGTGTTTGCAATTTAGGTACCGTATATTACCAACTGTAGAATTTAATTTATGTTAGCCTAGCTGACAATTAGCATTAACATATGTCGATGAACTTGAATTAACCCTGCAGGATACCAGTTAACTCTCATAACCTAGTTATAAGAGCAGAGAAGTGACTTAAGCCTAAACCACCTCTTAATACTATTAAAGTTGCAAAACTCTGGCAAACCTTTGAGACAAGCAGACTACGAGTGCCAGCACCAGCCAGTTGTTAGGCACCATCTGACTTCAAACAAGTCAGTCAAGAATTAGGTCTTCTCTACCCAGTTCTATAATCTACAGCGCCCAGAGTCAACTGGAGAGAAAACCCAGGGGACTCCACAGCCATGCACCAGGACTCAGGACCATCTCTTCCACTTTTGGAAATTCTCAAGAGGATGAGGATGCTCACAACCAAAGGAGGGTGTATAGCACAGCTCAAAAGGCTGTACTAACCCACCTGAATTCTCTCCGGCATAATACAGAAACCAAGTAATTCATAAAAATACTTATACCTATGATTAAAGTGTTTTAGTGTCCTAAACCATGTAGTCTCCACACCTTCATTTTTGGTTTTTTACATGCTTTTTTGGAAGCTATTTGGCTTTGACAGTAGAAGGAAATGTTGAAATGTTTCTAAGACACAATCCATACAAAGTTGGCTACAGAAGAGTACAGGATTTGTTTTGAAATGACAGAATAAATTCTGGATTCGACTGTACTGTTTACTTTAGTTATAAAGCTTTCTTCTATTTTGATGCTGCTTTCACAAGCACTTCTCCCATATGGAGATTTGGGTAGATGCTCAGGAACTCTTCTAAAACACCAGAAGAAAGAAAATAAAATTACTTTTAAAATCATGTTTCCTGCTCTGGGGTTCAGTCTTCAACTTTTCTGTCTGGCAACAGTCGTGCTGGTTAAACATTGGAAGTGTTCCATGTTTTTAATCACTTTTTCTTCAATGTTCCATTATATAAGTCCATTTTTTTATTGTTAATTACACCAATTTATGTTCTACTTAACTCTTTTTTGGCACCTTCACCTGATTCTTGCTGCATTAATGATGTAAAAGTGCTCCCCATTATAATACTTGGCACTCCTCCTTGCCCTAACAAGAGCCTGGGTACATACTACAGTGTCCAGGCTCAAGACTACTGAGCAGATAGTTAAGACTTCCTACAATCCATGGCTGCCAGACTTGGCTCCTTCTATAGCTTTGGAAAGCAACAGTCCCAGTGCCCACGTTTGGAACTGACTGCAGCCAGCCTCTTTGCAGGCATCTGTCTGAATCCCATTCACTGTTAGGATTTCAGTCACATAGAGGAAAAAAAAGTCTGTACTTACATGTTATTTTTGATCTAGACCTCACAACTGGGACCTCAATATTTAATTACACTGCCCCAGTGGCTCCTGCACTGTGAGAAAATTTCCAGCCACTAGAGGAATAGCTTACCAGTTCTGTCTGCAACTCTTCTTTTTGGAAAAATCCAACTGTTGTATCATGCAATCTCTTTTACTTGTGGAAAAACAGCTTTCTGCTCAACAAATGCAAATATTTTAGTGAGCCCATCCTGTGGTGTGTTTCTATGGAGCAAGTTCCCTTCAGCTATGACAAACTCTTTGATAACACCATTCCTCCCAGGGAAGGACAGGTTGATATCTAAAGAAATTTTGAGATTTTTTTTTTTTTTTCCACAACTCGAAAATTTTCTTTATTATTTTTTGTATATAATTTGCTAGCCAGCTATTGTATTCCTTCAAAACAAAGCACTTAAGCTGTTTTATCTCTGCAATACCACAGAGGCTATTAGCAAGCAGAATGGAAAACAAGTCAGATTAATTTAACCCAAGCATGCTTATTCACCATAAATAAGGCCTCCTACAGGGTTTTTTTTCACCTGTTTAGAAACAGGTTCTACACCATCAATTTCCCTTATATAATGTACAATAAAACACTTTGTATATGAAGCTATATCAACACATGGAAAAGATGGATAAAGGACGAACACTTCATGATAAGGAGTGAAAAGAAAATACTGTCTAAAGAAGTTCAAAATAATATATTTTTAAATAATCTGTTGTTATTTTAATATGCAGATTTCTTACCACCTGCACGTCTTTAATTGAAATTGCACTCTTAAGCTTTTGTAAGTCATTATCATGTGATCAGAGCCCTGAAAATTGTTGAAATTAAATTCATCATAAAATTGACATTTCTTTACTAGAAAAAATGTATTTCTCATGGTGATAAACTAATCACTTAGAAGTATCAACTGCCATTAAACACATCCCTTCATAATTCCATAAGGTCAAGTATCCTTCTGTTTTACCCAACAATTCAACGTGCTTCTTACATCAGTCTGTTCTGTTTTCTTTTGATGTATACAGCATCTGACAATTTGTGCCTCTGTGTGACTGCTTTGATTTTTGTCATGGGTTCTACACTGGCTGGTTTTTTTCCAGACCCACTGAGAAGACCAGTTCGGTTTTGTTTACATCAGGCATTATGGCAGTCTGGAATCTGCAGTAGCTGCACCCCCTGTTCTCCTCTACTGCTACTAGCTGGTATATGCCTTGGCAATGTCTTTCAACACAAACAAACTACAAACTGTCAAACCTGCAGAGCACAGCTCCACCAGCTATTCTGCACTCTGACCTTAATTAGAAAGATTCCCATTCATTCCAGTGATCTTTTACTGTCTTCAAGTATTTCTTGCTCCCAAGCAAAATTCTCCTTCTGTGAAAGGCAGACTGAATATTCAGTTTGGAATGTCCAAATCTGAGTGTCCTTATGACCCAGTAACAGGACTTTATCTTATATATTGCTAAGCTGATTTTTATTTTAGTAGGTGGATAACAAATCAACATCTGCCATATTTTAGAAGGGAGATTAAACTACAGAGAAATCTCGCCTGCTGATTTTCTTTTGCTTTACTAATTGAATACACCTATTGCTTTCATAATCTTCTGGAAAGAACATTAATATTGAGTAATATCCTGCACATTGTCAAAATGATGAATAAACTTGCAGTATCTGAATGACTGACTTGCTGACAGATGCAAAGGAATTTTCTTTTTTCCCCTCTAGGGAAATTCTAAGGCTGCAAGTGTCTTGAAGGAAGAAGAGGTGCCCTGGGCTGCCTCTTCTGCAGTTCTGCGAAGTTTCAGTTGGCACAGACACCAGAAGCAAGGAATGGGAGAAATCAGAGGAAGGTGGATGCAACTGGGGTAGATCAGCTAAATAAATTAGAGCTGCTTCAAAAGGACTGTGTCATCCCTATTTGTCCAACGTCCATTCTCAGTCTGCAATCTGCAGGCTGCGGATTTGACCAAACTGTGCATATAAGCACCACATAAAGAGGTGAAACAGAAGCCACTACCAAAAGTGAGTGTATGCTAAGGATGAGCCAAGGCAGGAGAAGTACCTTCCTTGGCAAAGATGTCAGTTCTGTGACTGGTCGCTGCCTGTCCCGCCCCCCTCCCCCCCCCCCACCCCCCATTAAAGGGGAAATCTGGTCAGACCTGAAGCATGAAGAAGAGGGTAGGAGATATCAGTTGAACATTCTGTCCAAGATCCTATACATTTTGTTGCCCACCATTGCAACAAAGCTTAATTACATATCAATCATACCAAGTAATTTCCATATTTTTATCTTTAAGGCACTGGCCTTGTGAGACTTAGTTCAGGCCACTTGGATGGTGTTACAAATATCCTTAAGCTTATATGAGTCTAAATATTCATGGATCAAGCCCTCCTCTTTTGGCAGCTACAGTTTTTGCCACAAATTGGAGCTACTGTTCTAAGACCCAGACTAGTTATAGACTGCAAGTGAGCACAGTACAAAGCTCAAAGGAAGGGAGGAAACCTGTGCCCTGTGGCTTGAAAGATTGCCATCCACACAGGCCGTTGTGGAACTCTGTGTGTGTCTAGTGCTTGTGATGGAAAAGGACTGGCCTCAGCATCCCAGACTGTATCAGCTCATACTCTGTTCCTAAGAATCAACTTCATGTGCAGCAAAACCCAGGGGAAGTTCTTAAGGAAGAGCAAGAGCAACAAAGAACATGAAAACTAACTTTTCAATCAAATTGTGTGAAATTGCTCTTAAGTTTTCCTGTCTTCCTCAATAACTAATTGGTCACAAAAAAAAACCTGATCAAAGCTACCACATACTGCTATCACTTAAAAGCATTACTCAAGGATCTTCTAATCCATTTAACAGCTACCACTTCAGTAATGAATTAACCGAAATATATTTAGTTTACACACAATTAAATTGGTCGATGCAATGAGCAAAATAAACCTGTGATGTAAAACTTCAACCGCTATCCAAAATTCACCCCACCTTTTTTGTTTTGAGAGCTTTATTGCCACGCTATTTTTCAAATATATTTGTAATTGGAACAGAATTTGTTTCATTAATGCCATGTCAGGATGAACCATTATTAGCTTTGACTGAGTACAACATTTCCTTTACCCATTGGAGTACAGCTTTTCACAAAACTGATACATCAGCATAAAATGATCTAAAGAAAGTGTGAACCTTGCAGCTTTATTTCACTGATGCGAAATGAAACTGAAGCAAACACACATTTTACATTGTAGGCTGTTTCATCAGAAGTATAATCATTTACATTTTAGTTTTGTGTGTCAAAGCGTATTTTTTCTTTACCTGCTATTCTGTTTCAGTTTTTAACATTTAATCTTAGAGATATGTCTTGATCACAGCAGACAATCTTACCAAAGTCCCTTTGAAAACAGCAAAAATCCACTTGTATCAAATAGTAATTTACAGAGGAGTATGCTCACTTTTCAATCTCAGCCAGCAAAACTTCTTTCAAATATTCATATTATTCTTGGTTAAAGTTTTCAGCCAGAATTTTACAGTACCGATTCCACTTTGTTATATTTTTGATGTCTGCCTGGAGATTTTTGTAAGGGTTTGCAACAACCCCTAACAACCACATCATTCAGCAGGATCTAACACAGTTGGTTTGTTATTATCTGTGGGCAAGACTACAGTATCAGGGGTAACAGAGTTATAAAAATATTCCTAAACATCTGCTTCCATAAGTGAAGATCCTTCCTGAAGTGTGCCCTTGGAAGGAAGTCTTACAGCTGAACAGATATTTTCAAAGTTTTAAAAAAGCCTAAAGTAACGCCCACTTTTGAGAAGTCCCTTTACACACATACTAAAGGATGGTATTTTCAGTCAGTGCCTGTATTTGCAACACGTATCATGGTAATTATGATGTGTCAGAAAATATGTATTACTAGAACAGGAAGCACTTTTTTCACTAGTGGAGATAAGAAACCTAGATAGGTTAAGACAGCTTAACTGTTACCAGTTCTTCTCAAATGCTTAAAACAAGAGCAAAGATAGATCAAAAGGTTAACATTGAATATTATACTCATATTCATATTCAGAATAGTCTATGAGAGCAAACTGATACTTTATACAGTATCATTTTTGCCTAGCCTTTGTCAGCTTTTTTTTTTAAACTCTCTCAAACCAAAACCTAAGTGCTACATCTTGAATTTTCATGTATTTACTCGTAGTCTTCACAAAACTAAAAGCCACCTGTTCAGCTAGAGACATACAAACACACAATGAGAAAACTGTCACCCATCATTCCAGTTAGAAAGAAAAGTAATTTGCAAAGTATATTACAATGAGCAGAAGACAGGATACCATTTATTCACTAATATTGTAAGTGAAATTTATCAAATTAATATTCTCCTGAAAATAACACAACTGATACCTGTACCTCAAAGCCAATCTTCCACTCTCTTCAAGAGCTTTCAGGTTATCAGCCAAATGTAATTTTGTAATTTTTCTCTCATGCTACAATACAAGTGAGGAAACACAGCATCACAGGGGACCCACAACTTCAAAAATGCACTCACTAGGCACAACTGAATAGAAATGCTTTAAAAACTTCTTGGTCGTTTAAAGTTAAATGCTAAATAAAACAGAATTATGGGTTTGAAGGAAGCAAAAACATTGTCTTGTTTTGCCCCAATCCCAGCATCTCTGGAAATACTTCTGCACGTTTGTATCAGCAATACTTTTCTCAGTTATATATTCCTATACAGTTATATTGGAGATATAATTTGCTTGCACTGAGATTTTGAAAAAGAACTAGAAAGATGCAAACTTGTAAATGATAAAATGCAGTGTACTCAAGAGGAAAAATGAATGATTTATGGTTCAGAATTAGCAGATTAACAAATTTCACTGTTCTGTTTTTTTCCCCCACTCCAAGCTTATAAATATAAATATCAGCCATTATAATCAAGTACAGTTTACTCAGGAGGTTGCTCTTTAATGATGCTGACTCAGCTGATGCTGATGAGATTTTAAAACTTGGACTTTCTTGATTAGATTGCAACGTTAAGGCCTGTTAGTATCACCAGAAAGCTACTGTCTAGATACAGAGTACTGGGTTTTGGTTGGTTTTTTGTTTGGTTAGTTGGGTTTTTTTTTGGGGGGGGGTGTCATTCTTTTTCTCCTGTGCCATCTGAACATGTTACTGACGTACAAAGCAGCATCAGTCTATTCTCTATAGATAAGAGCACCTCCTTTCAGAGTCCCAGAGAAATCCAGGCACCATCAGAGATGTACCCAAAATGCAGACACTAAGCAAAAGCAAAATCTGCACGTATTCCACTGAGTGCCATATATTGCTATTTTTGGAGTCAAAGATTTAGTTGTAGACAAAACGCTACTGATTACATGTGTAGCTACACTGAACCAACCCCACTTGGGTTCTGATCAGCAATAGAATGTCACGTTGCTCATCTGAGACATAATCAAATCATTGAGGATACAAAGGGATATTCATAAATGAGCTAAGTAAAGCTCTGCTCTTAATACTGAGATTCTTTCACACCCTTCATCCAGCCAAAAAACTACTTCTCAATGTCATCTGACTCCCAAATGTATTTTTCAAGTTACCTGGAAAATTCTGTGGCTTGCCTGGACATTTCCATCAGACTTAGATCAATTTATGCATACAATTATACTTTAGAAACCAGTGGTGTTACCATGGCACAAAAGTAAAACTGGTAAAAGTCATCCCATTGATCACATCAATTAAAGCAATTTTCCTCAAACACTGATTAACTCCTATTATACATTAAATAACAAAACAAGCAAGCTGATCATTTGCGTGCCACATACAGCCCACTCCGTCAGTGAGACAGGTTTATGAAAGGAAAAGTTTCCTTTATATCATTAGCAGGCTTTTAGTTACCATGAGATAAATCAATGCACAATAAAGCGGTATTGGAAATCACACTGTTCCTAGACTTAAGAGAAGATAGAAAGCAATTTCCTAATTAAGAAAGTGGAGTGGCAATCAAATTACCAGTTTATTCTGTAGTAATGTAGGAGATACAAATAACAATATGCACCCAAAAGAGATCAAGCATCAAAAGGGGCTGAGTTTTGTAAAACTTGAACTTTTAAAACAGAGGGGGGGGAAAAAACGCAAACCAACCAACCCAAGGAAAAAAGTTTGAAATAACAAGTTTGAAGAAGGTGAAGAGTTTGTGAAAGTGAAGAAGAAATGTTTGTTCATAGGGTATTTCTGCATAATATGCTCAGTCTTTCTGCATTTCATTTGGCTGAATATGTGGGAAGGGAAACAGGATCCCAGCCTGGATGAAATCAGACCTGCATAATGTAATCAAGAATAAGAAGGTATTATATATCAGATATAATATAAAATAGGTAGAAGTTGAAATGAGGAAAGAGAAGTAAAATATGGAAAATGGACATAAACTGTACAAGAAGCTGAGATAAGATTTTTCCCCAAGTACATTAAAAGCATTGTGAAGAAGACAGATCAGATTCAGAGAGATGGCAAAAATAATGTGCTGACAGCAGAGGTATGAATGAAAGTAAATGCACTTATTAATTCCATATTCACAAGAGGCCAGGGTCATCAACAGAAGTCATTTGTTGAGGATGAAAAATTGTTATCAGGAAAGGTATCACACCAGAGAATGTTAAAGAAACCTCAAGACATACAATAATAAAAACTACAAGGATTCAACAGAAAACTGAATATATCGAGATGGCCCCTGATCTTAACTTCATTCAGAGACTTTTCAGTTATATGCTGAAAATAACAAGAAATTGCCTTGAAAATCCAGCCTCAAAGATGTAAATAAATGAAAGTATACATTTAAATTAACATTTTGCTTTAAGAAGTCAAGTGAAGAAACTCAGTAAAGTTGTAATATAAAGTGACCATTAGGAATAAGATCCCAGTGTTCGATACTTTTTTTTTTAAACAGAGGACGATTATTTGCTTCCTTGTAACATATGTATCCATACTATCCCAGATTTTATGAACAATGCCTTAAAATTAAATATACATTAATTCAGGATTCTTATCATGCACATTAGAAATATGAAATAAGGAAATTAACAACGTGCAAGATTAATAAAACATTAAAATAGTATTGTATCTGCATTTGAAAAACACTGCCCCACCAAACCAAGTCAAGATTCCAGCACTACAGGAACACTCCATCTGCCTACTGCTATGATTATTTACACAGAAATCCTAGCATTGAACAACACAGCACTACATAAATCATGACAATTGCAAAGGGAAGACCTCCCAGATATTTTTCCCTGACTTGAATTAGGACCTTGCCCTCTACAGAAGAAAATTAGTGTCAACCTATTTAAATACCCAGAGAAATTTTTTATTTTTTTTTTTTTTACTTAAGGTAATTCCTAACATGCTTATGTTCGTGTTTTAGACACAGTCACAGCCAGCAGGAACTGGAAGCCTTGACTAAGTAACTGCATAATGAATTACAGTTTCTCTTCTAACACTAAAATAAATCAGAATCTGAGCCCAGCAGTTATGTACTTTGCAGAACTTAGTGAGGCTGCCAGCCCTGTACATATATTTCAGTGAAGAGGCCCCAAATCAATGAAGGACTAAGCATATGCTTAATTATACTTAAGCATGTGCTTAAGTATTTCCTAAATTGGCACTGTAATTAAGATTACATTTTCTAGGATATCAGTTTGACACTAATTGTAATCAATGCAAATTTATTCTTTCTGGTATTTGTTCACAGAGCAATCCTGATTTCAGCTGAATGTATCTATTACTCTCATAACACAACTCAGCAATTTTCTTTCTGTGGGTTGAAATGAGCAGTTTCTGTTCATGAGCATTTGTGGATTCCTTAAATCTCATGGAATTGCTTTGTTCTGCTACAAAACAAAAAAACATTTTAAAACATTAAACTGGTCATATGGTATGAATAGTTAGAGGAGAAAATATTTATGTAAAATTAAATACGTAACTAATAAACTATAGTTCTATCAAGACAATACCAATCAACAGCTTTCAAGTGGAAGTCTATATGCTATATATGTGCTATAGATCAGTTGAACCTGGAAAAGACTGCCTCAACTCTTATAGCTGCCTGGATAGCTTAGCTGAAATAATTTCAGTGTTCTGAGATAGTTGGGGAAAAGCAGCTTTTCTTCTTTCTGGCTTGGTACTATAAACAATGCAAAAGCCAGGGATCACTAAGTGACTTTTTTTTTTCCTGCTGTGTATAATCACTAAGTTAGTAAGGGCTCCCCACTCATGTCACCAGAGTTTGAGGGCTTATCTTTTCCATGAGTAAAATGCCACACTAGGGAGTTAAAAATAAGGGGGAATTGGGTTCCCATGAGAGAACAATTAGTGTCTCACGTGCACGGCAGGAGAGCTGCTTACACACGCTCCTAGCATGCTGACGTTGGAAGAAAGGGAATTAGCATTTTCCAGCATCATCTTTAATAGCTCACTAAATGTAAAGTGTCAAGTAGTAGCTTACCAACAGTTTTGCCTGCAATAGCTTGTAGTTAGCTGAATTTAGAACTATTTCCTGCATGACAAACCAAAGAGCCTATGGTAACCTTTATATCCAGTCTGTAAAATTCTGTTTGATCTATGACTCACCTTTGGAAAGACATCCAGTCTTAAATTTACAGAATTCAAATAATAAATTAAATCTAGAGACTTCATCACATCCTCAAAAAAGCCTTTCAATAGCTGAAGTACTTTAAGTTAAAAACATGCATTTAATTCTAATTTTAATTTACCTAGCTTCAACTTCAAACTGGATCTTGTGTTATTTTTCCTGTGCTGTGAAGAATTACTTGCTGCTGGATATCTCATCCCCATAAACCTACTTGTAAACAGCACTCAAATCACGTCTATAACTTAATTTCAGTAACTTAGCTTCAAAGTTTTCTTACTACATGAAACTTTTTCTTTCTAGAAAGATTCATTCTTGTAGCTTTTTTCCCTGAAATCTTACTCAACTTTTCCACAAGTCTTTCAAAATTCTGGGCCAAAAAGAGAATCCGAAAACAGTAGTCTAGCACTACGCTCAGTAATATCAAATAGCGAAGTAACTCAGCCTTCCTATTCCGAGCTTATACCATATTTCACACTTTTAGCTTCCAGGTTTTAGTGAAGTTCACATTCATTTGACTAAGACAGGCACTTTAAAATCCAAATCCATACATTAAGTCTGAAAGTGAGATTTGCAGATGGCTCACTAATTTAAAATTGTGATCTCCATACAGTTACATTAGCCTAGAAAGATCTAAACTTCATAGGCCTATCAGCTTTCAAAACTCAGGTTCCCTATGATTCCCAAAATTCCGGTGAAGACGACTAATAGTGCCTCGGGTCTTGACACAGCTGAGGAACTTGACATTTCATGCTTACCTCCCAGCAAGGTCAAAAACCCAAGCCCTCTATGCATCCTGCACAACAAATATAGCCGAAATGCAGCAGAATTCTGATTCCTTACAAATACGGCTGGAGTATATGGTATCCCCTTTTTATTTACAGATCAGCTAACTCACCAAAGATGTGAGACACTTAACTTAATCCTCTCTTTGAAGAAATTATTCAAATACACCTGTAGAACCACTCAGAAAAGTGTACTTACTTTCAGTGTATAGGTTAACCTTCAGTGTATATATATAAATATAAATAGATGCGTATATGAATTATAGAGGGAGATGAAGGAATGCCCTATAAATACCCCTAGGAAATGTTTCATTTGCTACCTGATGTTTTTATTTCTTAAGGATCAGAGACTGAACATGATTCTTACCTTATTCCTACTCCAAGGACTCTGAGATACTTTATAGACTACCTTGTTCATAATTTCTTGAATTAGGAAGAGATACCCAAGCCTTCAGCTGGGTTTCCTAACTTAGAGATGCATAGTTATGTTCACTTTCTCTCTAGCATAATGAATCTGCCATTATACCATCCTCCATCGTAGAAATCTGAGAACAGAGAATATTCTCCTGATATCACTGAACAATTCATCTAAATCTCAAGCAGCTGGAATGACTTGAAATGCACATAGCACTTTGTACTTCAGGTGGGGGTCTTTGGAAACTTTTTGCACAAGAGTTGTGCATAGTTTGAATTCAACTCTCTGTCCCTATTTTAACAGAACTTCTAATGGGAACCATGAATTTCAGCTTCAAGTTGACAGATACTTAGCTGAGGTATCACATCACTGACCACCTCCGTACTTCAGCCCTGCAAGTAAATCTCCTATCTTAATGTCATCATATTCTCTTATTCCCATTTTACAAATAGACTTTCTGTTTCTGAACACATGAATTTAACTTTACTATAGTAATAATCTTTAAATGACTGTCATTATTGATTTACTGTTCCACTAATTTTTTTTTTATCTGGATGGCACTCGATGTGCTAGGAGTACGTGTCTGTGAAAACCCAAAAGAAACACCCCTGCTGATGTACCCTTTTCTCCAATACCTTGAGATACACTACTTTGCTTCCGAGACATTCATAAAGTCAAGTTTAGACACAGATATTCTGTACCCCACCAATTCATATTATCACAATTTTAATGTACAATGTTTTAAAACATTATTGATTCTATGATGTGATGGTCACCATCATTTATTCGCTAGTACTCCATAATATGGATAGGTCCGGATTTCTCTTAAGTTCATCCATACAAAGATACTCATTAATACTGCTACAGCTCCATGAAAACTGAACATTATTCTTACTCCTAAGAGATATTTCTTCAGCATCAGGAACACAGGAAGGGGTAGTGTTGGACAGGGGGAGGATTACATTGCCGCTACTTAAGGTGTATCTGTTACATGGATAAATGAAAGATTTCAGTCTCCAGAAATAACAATCCAACATCTTTCAGACGCACTAAATTCAGTTGAATAAAAGCTAAAAAGCAGAAAATAGACTAACTTGAATTGCAAATGTAATCACAGATGCCAGACACTAACCTTAAAGCTTTCAAGGTGAAATTCACCCATCCCTGCACCATGCTGAGGATCAAGTGCAGTGCCCTGAGTAGGTATTGTGGGAATGGGAGCCACCTGCCCCAGCTGTGCACATGATAAAGAGTTGCTGCAAAGCCCCTCTCATTCCAATTCTATTCATAAGCTGGTAGAAAAGCTGCATTTTTTTTTTCCTTCCCCTTATGTGGTCAGAAAAACAAGATCTTCATAATCATGGAAATGGAGGCCTCTCCCTCCTCCTGTCAGGATAACTCCCAGTCATATAGCCAGTTTGGCTACGTGGCATGAAAAGTCAGGAGTCAAGGCCCTCATGTCAGGGTTGCATCTTATCTTGCGGCAGATATGTTGTGCTCTAAGGAATAAACAGGCTGGATCTTCAATCATTCAAAAACAGAGAACTAAGCATTTCACTTCCAGTATTTAAAGCCACTTGTTTCAAGTAATGAACCCCAATAACCCCTTTCTTGTTTTTCCTTCTCTTTCTCTGTTTTACTCATGACACCTACTTGAGTGGCTCAAGCTGACTGCAGTGCAGCTAAGGATCAAACACTTAAAGCTTTACTTTCAAGTATCAGGCACTAGACATGCTTATTAATATTCACCAGATAATTTCCTACTTTGCTGATAAAACTTCTCTCAAAAGAGCTTTCTTTGGTGGAAAAAAAAAAAATCCATATACAGCAAACGAGCAAGTAACCACAATGAATTATTTGAAGACAACCGTATGCAACAATGACCTTGAGAACCAAGTGACTGTGAACATTCAACATTCAAATAGTTTAATCCTGCTCTTTCTGCAGCCAGTGTTTAGTGGATGCTGATGATCTATGACATATGAAAGAAGACTGAATCATCAATCCTTCCTACGCAGGCAGGTATATGTGAGCACATCTACCAGAAAACAACAGCTTCCACAGAGGATGCTAGGGACTGAATAAGAGTGGAGAATGCCCTCTGACCATCAGTAATATTCTTTCCCGAACTGAAGCTAGAAGACTGACATATTAGCTAGATGAGACACTGTTAAACAGAAAGTAGAACTATTCAGAGGTTAATACAATGTGTCATTCTCTGATGCTTTTTAGCCCTTTATGCCCCAAACAGTTAACTTCTATCATCCAAATGCCTTTACAAGCTGTACACCATTCTGCCCCAAAAAACAACAGAGTTACTCTGTGAACCTTATTTTCAGCTACTGTGATAACAGGCTTGATATCCAAAAGCAGATTTCTGGTATTATACTTGCAGTATTCAAACAGATCAGTTGATACAAGTATCTTAAGGCACTTTTGTGTATATAGGTTCAGAATAAATGTGCTGGGGTTTGGGAAGGTTCTGACTAAGCATCAAACCGTGAGCAACGGACACTTGTCTCTCTCAAAGGTAACAAAAAATTCCACTTGTCAGTAACTGGAAACTAAATATTCAAAAGTACCAAATAAATGAACTGGAAAAGTAAGAAGTAATGTCTTTTTCTTATCCTGTCTCCTTTTTATTAAGTGCTATGCAATCAAACATCAGAAGTAGCCAATGGACAAGTTGATGAGCAAGAGAACAAGGAGGATTAACTGCAATACAAAAGAAGAACACATAAAACTTCAGAACCACACCATATCGCAAGTGTATTTGCAAATCTCATACCAACAAGTCCTTACTGCTGGTGAATATATGCATATTATCAAAACTAAGCAAAGCAAGATAACTCTCCCCCCCATTTTGCCAAAGGGTATGTGTTATCTTGTTACACCAAGTGGTCCTTCTGCTGAAGAGATGAATTTTGTAACATGAGTTAGTTTTACAAATATATTTAATAATGCAATGTTGAGGAAGTACATGCAAGGCTATAAACAAAAACAAAGAAACAAAGGATGTTTGAACATTTTTTAGTTAATTCCATATGTTGTGTTACAACGCTAATGTAAAGTGTGCAGGTGTTAAAATTATGTAGGACATTTAAAAAATTATGTCTGTTGAAAACTGAAGGTGAAATATGTGGCTTTACTAAGAAAAGCTGCTGCATTTTTTGTAATGGCTTTTCTTATCTGAAACAGTACAGCAGACTAGCGTGGCAGAGAGGAATGAATAATACTTTAAAATAAAGTAGCAATTCTAAATAGTTTATTAATAATAATAAGTGTTGAACAGAAATTGCCTTTATAAATTAATGATTATGTGATGTGTTTGATATGTTGTGAGAAAACAATTGTACATAACTATGTTCTTCAGTTTATAAGTGGGTTGTACAAGTTTTAATAGCAACCATTCTACAAAGCATTTCAAAATCGTGAAAAAACTGTGGTGTTACCTAAAAAGACAACAATAACTCATATCATGTGTATCAGAACTGAAAAGTATAGGCCGTAGGAACAGTAAAGGCTAAGAACAGAGCGCGTTTTTGCCAACAGGACTACAATCTGTTTTGAAATATACTGTTCGCAACATAAGATGGTATGGATCATAAACTACCCAAGGAGAACACAGTTATTCTCTTCATTGCAATCGTTAAAGAACACAAGTTGACAGGGAAATTTGGGGGGGGGAAGAAGGTCTATGCTGCGCAGCTATCTCTGTGTCCTTTAACGCACTCTGCCAGGCTGGTCTTCCAACTGCTACAACTCCCAGCAACACACCATGGTTTGTGGTATGAACCATGACCTCACACTTCCAGGCACTCTAAGAACACCACAACAAAAAGCCACACTCTACACACAAAACTTCTGACAGTTCAAATGAAGACAACAATTAGGGAGCTATGAGCAAATTATGAAAAAACATTCATCCACATTCATAGAAGATCAGCAACCTATTTTGTCATCAAAAATAGGAGTTTTGGGGTAGGATTTAAAGGACTACAACAGGTTTGTTCTGAAAATCCATAAAGAGGTCTTTCTAAAGCAAAGGAGAAACACGAATATTCACAACCGAAAATATAAGAGTTATGAAAGGTGGTTTTATGGGTGAAAGGAAGAAGAAGAGAGAGATCATTGAGATACAACAGACTGTAGATGGTCCCTGAAAGGCGCTTTGGAGCACATATGTGAACTCAGCTTAACTATAAAAGGGAGAAATGTGGGATGCTGGGGATATAGCTAGAGAGTTAACAGGGATAAAGGAAAGTGCTGTTGTTTTTAAAGGCTGGTGTTTGCTTCTTTGTGTGTGAAATGAGCAAAAAAGTAGACTTTCACAGTAAAAGAGGAGAGCCAAAGACAGCAAAATTAACAGGAGAAGCGAGCAAACAGAGTGTGAGAAAAATTTAGACTACTGAGGGAAAGTGATGGAATAAAGGCGAATATACAAGAAACTTCAGTATCTGCACCTACCAAGAATGAGAACAGAGCTCTGAGAGGGAGGAAGCTTCTATCAGATTTTGTATGTAACATTATTGGCACTCACTTTCAAAGCTTCGGTATCAAGAATAGATAAAAGCGATATATAGAAGTCTGCTATAGCAATCGTAATTGCTACAAAAAGGACTGCCAGCAAGTAAAATTAACAGCAGCACCTGAACTGCAGAATAAATTATATATTGAAGTGTTTGAGAATTCTTTTTAAGCAGAACCTTTCCCTGGGGAGAGCATTATTATATAGTCCTTACAGAGAAAACTGGCATAATTTCTCTACCAGCGCTCCCAGATAGATGCTCTGCTATTCTTCTACACCATAAGGAATATTACTGTTGTTACCATTCCTATTGTTTACACGTCTTTTTTTAAACATCCAGTGACCTTAACCAGGTTGAGTTCCTTCTCCCTGGAACAGACTGAATGCGACAGACCTCTCCCAAAGACTGCCTTTCTTGATGTTGAATAGAAAACATGGAATGAGAGGCAAAGAAGAAAAGCAAATGAGATGAGTATGGAAAAAACAAAGCCAGAAAACAAAGCATACAGAACCCTCAAGTGCCAAAAGCAGAGACGACTCTCTTCCATTTGCCTACCCATTATCAGGTTTCAATTTACTAGGAACATCTTACAAAAAGATAGTCTTGAAGTAGCAGCTGAAGGAAGGTAAGATGGTTCCTTGGTGACTCCACAGTTTTCCATGGAGCTCTCTCCTATACAAAAGGCAATACCAGAGAAGAAAACAAAAGTGCCCAGTCAAGAAAAGGCAGAGGATGGCCTTCTCAGTGGTGAACAGAAGGGGACAGGTACTGATGATCTGTGTGCTTGTTCCAGTTTCCTCCCACCAGGAGGAGTTCCAGGACCCTCCGAACAGAAGGGATGCAACGCTTTGGCTAGATGAACTGCACAAGGTCTAGGGCTATTGAGCAGTACCGCAGGAGTCATGTTTGGGTTAGACCTTGCAGACAGACCACAGTGTAGTGTAAAAACGAACAAAGCCGAAGGACACTGGCATAACTCACATTATCCTCTTGCTGACTCCAGTCCTGTTTGAGTTGCTTAAATTGCATTGGCAATTAACAGTGTTCATTTCCATCTACATTTGAGACTGAGAACTAGAGATGTCAAGAAATTTTGTGTTGAACTTGCAATCAAATTTTTACATTTCTATTTTGTCATAAATTCACCTCTTAGAACAAAGAGTATGTTATAAAAACAGAACCATTTTCTGTCCTTCCAATGCCCTAATGTTATCAGCCCTATTGCATAAAGGAACTTAGAAGCTGCAAGACAACATACTCCAGTCAGGGAACCGAAGTAATTCACCAATGAATTACAGCAAGTCCCAGGTGCACTGGCTCTGTTCCATTCAGTAATGCCAGTAAAGCATTGTTTGTGGCTGTGTTCATCAGTCCCTGTTCTTAGAAACAAAGATGACCAGCCGCTCATGCCATATATTACTGTTTCTCCAGACCAACTCTACTCCGTCACTAGCATAGGACTCCTGAGCTGAATGTAGTAAACAAGAAATAATAAACACAACATTTGAGAATGACATTCTGAATACACCAACAAGTAGAAATACAAATTTGTGCAAATCATCACATCAATCCTTTGAAACGGAAAAAAAAACACCTTCATAGGTGGAAAATCATAGTCTCTTAGGCTTAATTGGTCATCATATAGTACTGAGCATATTTTCTTCTTACATGTACTGCAAGAGCTAAAGGTTGCACAAAGTAGCTTAAGTCATTTCAACTGAGCCCAAAATACTTACAGTATTCTAATTCTGCCTTAAATTGCCTTTTCATTTAGACGAACCCTTTTTTATAAGGTGTATGCAGAACACTGGGCAGAAATGTTAAGAGTCTAATTGCTAAGTGTTTATTGAAAGGATTTCAATATAATGTAAAAAGCAGAGTGAAAGTAATTCCAGGTGAAAAGATGATGAAAAGCTCTTCCTTTTTATAGACTTCATTTTGTGACAAAAATTTCTTCAAATGTAAGGGAAATTTCTTTTGTCCAGACTTTGAAGTTTTCTGCCTGCTAAATGTGAAATCACTCACAAAGGATTCCCACTGAAATCAACAAAGAGTAGTGATTAATGGTTCATGCTGTACCTCGAAGCTGGGTTCCTCAGGGGTCCATCTTGGGACCCATCCTGTGTAATAGCTTTATCAATGACCTGGAGATGAGGCAAACTGCTCCCTCACCGTGAGGCCCCTTACTAAGAGTTTAGCTGCCTATGCTCAAGACCAGCGCTGATAAGGTGCAGCCATGTAACCTTATGGAAAGAGCTGAGAGAAAGAGAGCCATGAGAAGCCTCACTAGGTATCTTCCCCCTACACTCTCTACAAAAGGAGAGAAATTAAATGTAAAATTCTGGCACAAAGCTTAAAATGTCGGAATATATTTATCTTTTTCTAAGCAGTAAAATACTGCAACAAAAAAAAATCAGGAATTAAAAGCTTGCTACATTGATAAAAAGTCATAATATCAGTGGAGTTTATCACAGGATATGTCACAGTAGAGAAAATTAAGGATGGAGAGACTCGTCTAGTCTGCTTTGACATATTTGAATGCATAGAATGTCTTCTGGGATATTATATAGAGTGCAAATACTGTACGATTGAGATGTACTGGGGATCATGCTCTCAAGATTAACAAGAAGGTCTAAGGCAGATAAAGAACTCCACAGTACAGCACAGTTCAGCAGCGTTAAAAAGATGGAAGGATTATCAGGATGGATTAACTCAGCAATTAGACTGTAAAAGAAAATATCCAGGCACTTCACATACTCACAGAACCCCAGGTTCAAAGAAAGAAGCAGTACGGGAAC